>CM077878.1:118618200-121378200 GCA_039720435.1 Amazona ochrocephala | reverse complement strand
AGATACAAAAATAGCTGTTCAGAAACAGCACACCTAAGGAGTACTTTAATCAAACATTTAGGTTACCTGCCAAAAGGACCATGATCTCTTCAAAATGCAATGCGGATTAAAGTGTTATCTAACACAAGCAGAAAACTAACCTTGGAGTGGAAGTTCGAAATGTGTTCATCATAATTTTCATGTCTTTGGACAGAGAAACCAGCTTTTTCAGCTAGATTGCAAAACTGGTTTAAAGTATTCCCTCGGAGTGGAGCAAATACCATTGCTTTTCCCTGGAACATTAAAAAAAGAATTTATACATATTTAAAACTGGAAGGGAACCAGATATAACATACACCTGACTAAGCTTTTAATAGACTCATGCTAGAAAAGTAAATTGTTCTCTTGGTTAAACACTAAAATGGGGTAATACAAATAACTGTTCAAAATATGCAAGATTTCTGTGATTAAACAAATGCAAAATAGAAAGTAATAAATAAATATTTTCTTTAGAAAACTGCCAACTGCCAGACATCTGCTCCTTTTCATATAATAATGATGGCTATAAATTACCAAAATAAAACACAGAAAAAGCATACAAAACATACACTCAATGCAAAATCTATTTGTTAGCTCATGACCATGCAAAGACTGTAAATACTGATTTCTTTTTTTCACTCTCCCACATAGAAGAGTACCCCCCATTTGCTATCAGCGGAATTACAACAGTGTAAAACAAGGCAAAATGGGAAGCAATTCAGACCTAATACTTGATTTTTTTTAAGGGTATTTTAAACTACCTGAGCAGTGCAACAAAATTTGACCTGAAATTTGTAAATCGCATTTAAAGCAGGACTTAATGCTCTTGCACAGTAATTCTGGATCTTTCAAGACAATCAGGCCATTCATGATGCCCAGGCAATATGTTATGGTCCATTTGCTAATTTTTTGTTCATCCTTCTGTATTTAAGAAAACAAAAAATGGCTGTACCTTGAAATGACAGATTTTAGTCATTCCGTGCAAAGTACTAGCCCCAAACCTAATCTACTTAATATAACATCTCTTGAAATCTTACTTGCAAAATTAATTCTAATTGGCTGAATACTGTGTTCTGTCACATGGAATGGAAATTGGTTGAAGAGCTGTAAACAAAGGTTAATATCAACCAACGGCATATCACATCGAGGGGAGCCACAAAGTTTACTCTGAGTTCTTGCATCTAACTTCTATATTAAAGAGATCTAAGACTAATTCATGAGCTGCTGTAATCAACCAAAGAGACAAAAAAGATATTTGCAGGGATCTGAAGGAGTTATAAAATGATTAGATGCTGTAGAAGAATATTTGGCCTGAGAAAATGCAATCTTGTATACCACAGGAAAAACTGATCAGAAGAGATAATTTCAACAGCAACTCCGGAAAGTTACACACTGCTGACACAGATACTTAGTGAGGAGGAGAGGGAACAAATCTGTGTTAAAGTTTATGTACACATAAACTGAGACAGCGTGCAGTGAGGCAACAATAAAAACCCCACATGGGTATCTATGGTACTAACGTGTACTTAAAAGACTCCAATTATTAATATCACAGCACTGTATTTATTCTCACAATGCCTCTGTGAGACAGGAAAATACTGTTATCCTCATCTTTCTCATGGGATATTTAAGCACAAACGAGACACAGGGCAATATCCAAAGCAACTCAGTTCGGTTGATTTGTGTAGCTGTAACTTTAATTCTGTGGCTAAATATGAGGTGCAAAGGGGTGTGAACTCCCACCCAAGGCACTGGAATTGCTTGTGTAAATGTTAGGTCGAATATAGGCCCAGCTCAGGATGAAAAACATTAAACACAGGAAATTCACACTCAGTTCCCTCACATCCTTGGCATGCTTTAATGTCATCAGAAAGTAGTGGGCAGCAAAGGAAGCCTTCAACTGAGGATCCTCCTCCTCCTGCTGCTACCTCATACTCCCCAGAATGTTGTTCTGCAGGGACCCTTCCTGGCATGAGAAGGATGAGACTTCCCTCTGGAGTCCCCCATCTTCATGGGCAGCTTCACAGAGAGGTCACTGCAATGGGAAATGTGCTTCCCACCCAGGCCTTACTGACCACACGATTCACATGGGGACTTCAGGAATGGCTAAACCTTGTGAACACAGACTGCTGGAGGCTGCATGTCCCACACTGGTCACTGATCCAACAGCTTCAATGAGGAAGCAATGCTCATACAATAGCACCCCCTTACAGATTTCCAGTTGGCGTCAGCAGACCATGCAGTCATTCCTCCTCATAATCTCTGTAGATGACTTCAGATTTAATTTGAAAGAGAAATACAGTAAAATAGAAATGAACATGGTATGAAATATCTCTTTAAACCAGGCTGAAAATCTTGAGATAACTTCAGAAAAGGGGAATGGACTTGTATGGAAAACATTACACAGTTACTTTCGGCCAGCTCTGTAGTTTGTGTAAAAACCTATTCATTCACCTATTGAATTTACTGTGCATCTAAAACACCTGAGGATCTTGCCTTTGCTCATAAAACCCCAAAAATCTTGATTTAGTACTACAATAATCTCATCAAAACTGGCAGGCACCGTGGAGGTACTGTTGTCAGTTCTGGTCAATCATAATCTGGGTTTAAAGCACTTTCTTGTCAACTGCCTGATCTCTGTGATTCTGCTACTTGTTCTGGGGCTCCATTCGCATTTCTCTTTTTAAACTGTTTTTCATTTCTTGGTTGCTCTACAATAAAAACAATTAGACCAGTGGCCTGGATCTACACTTGATGGTCTATCCCAGGTTCATTTGATTTGAATGCCAAAGTGCCTCCCAGATTAGGATGATGTTTGAAGTTCAAAATGGCCTTTTCTCAGCCAGGAAAATACTTGTGAACAAAACATACAAGAAAACATCAGCTGCAATAGTTTGAAGTGTCATTAAAATGCTGCAGTAAAATAATGTGACATTTTGGACATGACTATGACTAAATTTACTCATGAATCATTATTAAATTCAGTCTTATTTGCTGGTACTGATTATGGCATTGACTTCACTGGGATAGGCTACAGAAGAATCAAAGCCTTCATTAAGAATGTTTCTAAATAGGAAAATACACAAGCAACTACTTATTCTAAGACTGAAATAACAAGTACATTTTAACCATACAAAAAAACCCCTAAATGTTAGCAAATCAAGTAGCATGCTTATAAGAAGAATAAAATACATGCATTGAAGATAAGTTTATCTGGTGTATGATTTCAGTGCCTAATTCTTGGAATTGGTTTACAGGTAGCATTTGCATTTACAACAAATTCAGACAGACATTTCAGCCCCCAGTAACTCTGCAAGCTGCTTATTTCTGCTTGTGGGAATTTCTGGTCCCCTCTTCCTGTGCCAATACAACTCATCATACAGCCACACTATGAATCAGATGACTGAAATGATCAGAGTCTGTCTCCAGGACAACAAAAAGTTACCTGAAACACATCACTCTGTGCCATAATGATTCTAATAGGAACAGGTAACACCCTTAATGAAAAAGGAAATACTGCAGATAAATTGATCTCTTTTTAAATTAACAGTAAGAATAAATGACCTGTTCTGGATTTGCCCTTCAAGAAAGTTTTGTAAAGATACCCATAATTTTCTGTTTACTCTACTTTTTCAATTTTGCTGGTTATTGCTTTTCCTAAACAGTTCTACCCTAGGTTCACTTGAAAGATGCCTTAATCTAGATGTGTCTTCAATTTGAAATTGTTCCTCTATCAATTTGGCAAAATATTTCCAGTAAGGAAATGTAACTTCTAAATTGGAGACAAAGTAAGTCCTGTAGAAGAGTGAACTTAATCAAAGTAGTTTATGACTTAGATTGGGCATAAAGTAATGCTCATAAACTATTCTTAATTATTGCAACTGGCAAATAAGATCACTATTGATTTATTTTTCCCTTAAAGGCCAAAGTATAGGGCCATTTAGTAAAGTTTCCTCTGATGTTAACCTGAGATTTATACAGGTCAACTAGAACAGTAAAAATAATAACTGTCTTGAACTTGTGATTGCATCTTCTCTTAGAATCTCAGTTAAGTATATGCTTATATTTGGGTCTTTCAAACCATGAAAGCATATGCTTGAAGGCATCTCTGTTCAACACGTCCTTTGTGGACAATGAAGATCCTTTAAGGTGTCTGGGTCCATATTCCCAGCTTCCACTCCATGTCATAGTTTGCTGTCCTCTAAGTTACGAATTACAGTAATTTGAAAGGCCATGCCAAGACCGGATATCCATCCATATAACCATCTGTAAAGAGGATTAGGCAAATTACTTTAGTTAAAAAATACAGTTCGGACAGTGGTCCAAAACTTTGCAACCGGCAAGGAGCAACGATTTCTCAGGCTAGCACTGCTGATAAGAAATAGGAATCATAGCCTAAAATGCACAGCAAGTAAGTACGGGCTATGCTATTAATCACAATAATCAGAAGCAACCCACACTAGGAGGGCAGGTGACAAAAAAGCAATCTCCCTCTATTCCATCTACATTCAGAAAGGACTGTAGTTCATCTGCTCTGAAAAACAAAGGCTTGTTCTGAATCTGAATTAGCTGACTGGAGTTAAAAAGCAACAAAGTCAGGTCAGTTTTAATTTAAAATCAGGTTAGCAATTCCTAAATTGTCTATAGATGGGAACTTGAGCTACGAACGTTACTTAAGATTTGGGGTGACTTATTGTCATTGTTTTTTAAATCGAATCCTCTGGTTGGGCTAATCAGCCCAGGTAAAGAATGAGTGTATGTGTGCACGTACAAATGTATGTGTGTACTCATGGTTCTGGCAATACAGACCACCAGACCATGATTAAGTATAAGCAGGAGACAAACCAACCAACAGCTGTTCTTTCACTCTAGAGGCTCTAAGACAGGTCAGTTACCAGATCATCTCTTGTATGCTTTTCTTCCTGACACTTCTACTCTTCTCCCCCAGTATCCTTTCATAGAATCTTAACACCACCTAGGTTGGAAAAGACCTTTAAGATGCTCAAGTCCACCTGTCACCCCAGGACTGGCAAGTGGAGCCAGCACAGTGGCACATGGGGCTACCTGAAGAACCAGGTATGGACACTGATCTGGGCTGAAGAAACAAAGTACTTTCTACATTTTTTTTTTTAAGCTGGAATCAGCTTTGATTACCTTTCATCCACAAAATTATTGCAACCCTGACAACTGACGATATATTATGAAAGTCTGAATGCATCACCCTGGGCAGGAGCTGCTTAACCTCCCCTTGCTGCCAAGAAAAGAAATATGTGGGTAACCTTTTCCTTAGTGTGGCTACACTTCTCCTGTCTTCCTGGCAGCCTTGCCTCACTGCTCATTAAAATAATTCAGTCTTAAGTAACTTGCCTTAGGTCACTCAGGAAAGTCTGTGATAGAACCAAGAATAGAAACCTGATCACTCTTAGCAAAGAATGGGATTACTTACATGGCTAAAATGACTCAGTTTCTTAAGCCTTTGCACGTTTGGGTCTTCTGTTCCTTTTACAGAGAAAATCTCTTGTGCAAAATTACAATACAATTTTAAAATGAAGTTTGAAGAATGCATTGTTAACATGAAATACTTCTGGTCTGAAATGGAAAGTTTACCTTAACGGAAGATTTCTACATTAAGCATTAAAGGTAAAATTCCATTTCAAATTCCTACCTACAGCAATTACTTCACGTTTTCTCCTACTTTCATTTTGACATCTTCTTTTTGTTTGGTTTTCAGATTCAACATTATTTGTTGTGTATAAGCATACGCATATGACAGCATTTTTTTTTCCCTGTAGGTCTCGATTTAACAGCTTAATAGATTGAAATCAGTAAAATATTTCTTTAATGACATTCTTGTAGAACATGTAAGCACCTTATGAAAAGCTTGATTTTATTATATTCCAAGACATAAAAATATGGAAACACAGGGCTTAAAGGAAAAAAGTTTTAGTCTACAATCTATGCATAAGGGTTTTGCTCATTTTATATAAACAGGAATGAAAAGAAAAAATAGTCTTTCATAATAAATAAATACACAATGACAAAGGTTACAATTGAAGGGATTACAAATGACAGAAGCCAACATAAAAACTTTCAATATCGTACTTTTACTTTAATACGAAGACATTATTATCAAAGGAAAATACTTGAGAAACGCTTTGATAAAAATAATCTGACGCTATCTTTGAAGCGGTTTCATTTATTTTACTACCCACTGTGTTCCTTATCAGAAGGCCAAGTATAAGAAGTTTCCTAGTTTATGATTAGGAAAGAATCTGATAGATTAGAAGACTCAATTGAAGTTGGACATAATAAGTATTAAAGTATTACATGACATTAATCCTGCCATTCCATTACTCTCTCAATCATTGTGCACAGACTAATTATTCTGAAGCCAGTGTTCAGGAGAAAATAGAAACATACTTACACTGGGCTGGAGTAATCTCTTTATTGCATCAACAAGGCTAGCTCTGTACTGGTCCAGAAAGAGACTGACATTGAGAAGAGAAGAGAATCCAGATTAAAATGGGTTTTCAATACTAATGATACTAATGCAGATAAGTACAAGGCTAATTACATATGTTTACACAATGCTGTAAAAGAGAAACTGTGATCTACATTTCTGCCCAGTTCAGGTACTTCTAAGTATTATGAAATACAAGAAACCAAATATAATCTAAACCAAAGCTAAAACATCATCATGAAGAGATACTTCTAGCTGAAATTCCCAGATCATACATGCTAGCTATGAAAAATACTACCACAGCAGAAATCAGGATCAATAGACAAAGTTAACATTTTACATGTTTTTTTTTAAATACAAGGTGGGGGTGTGGAGGTTTTTTAAGTGTTTTCAATTGCATTTCAGGTGTTACTATTAAGAGTATTTTTTTCCTTTTAACTTCACAGTTGTGGTATTAATTGATAACTATTATGCATATTTTTTTTTTTTAGAAGTCTGTCTCTATCTTCACTTTAAAGATTTACAAGGTCCTACTTCCTCTCCCCCTCAAACACTGCTGTCTCTCAAAAGCGAAATCCTTCATCTCCAGCATGGGTCTCACAAGGATAGCAGCAGAGTCAATTTTCCCATGTGATGTTGCCAACATGCTCAGCCCTATTTTGGTGTGATTACCTCATGATTTGAGAGGATAATTCATTCTTCATGCCCCTCAGTACCTTAATGTATATACTAATAGTGGCAACCAGGGTGCCAATCACCCTTGACTAGATATTTGTGGACATGTAGTTACTGTGGATGAGAGTGCATTTACAATGGTTAGTGAACAACCATCGGATAGCAACTGATGCCTTTCAGTCCTTACTACCATGAGCTGCATTTATATTGACAATTCAGATGAGAAACTCTGTCAAGCAGGCCACAAATTATGTGATTTTTTTCTTCATTATTTTTCATTCTTCCTCTGCAATAAAACTGCTTCCCAGCCGGTGCCAAGCTTGAGATCCACACTACATGGCATTTTGTCCATTCTTCATGATCCTTCCCTTTCCTTTATTCTTAAACATCTCTTCCTGAAGAGATGTGGGTAATTTTTTTCCCAGGTTTGAAATTTCTTAAAGAATATAAAGAATATATGAAAACAGCAAAGAGAAAAAAGTGGTCTGCCAATCACACGCCAGTCACTGAGAACAGAATGTGGGGTTATTTAGGTACGGACACTCCAGAGCTACCAAGGAGTACATTACTACAATATTACATACAATAGGGTCAAGCAGCTATGTAAGAGCCTATCAGAAAACTTGGCAGCGACCAAATTTCATCAGTAAAATCCAGCAGAAGCTCATATTGTTGAGCAAATGCAGCAAACTGGGTATCTGTACTTCTCTTAAAGAACATTTCATATTAAAGTAATACCTTTTGAATTTCTTCTCAAGATAATGAAGTACTAGCAGACAATTTCTCTGATAGCCTGCCGATAGGAAAATGTAAACTTTACCAATTGGTATGAGGGCTGCCCCTCAGCCTTGATTAATCTTACTGGAAGAAACTTACTGAAGAAATGCTTGTTTGAATTTCATTCATTGAAACAGCAAGTGATAGGTCTAATACCTCCTGGGAGTTTTAATGATATTCACCTCAGGTAGATCCCTATTCAGATAGATAGCATAAGACACCACTTCACCATGAACTTAGCCACCTGCAGAAGAGGTGGAATACAGTGCATGAGTCGTCTCCCAAAAGAATCACTAGAAATGATTAATTTTCTTTAACATAAAACATCGCAAGCATGCACACATTTAGGAGTGGCTGAGATCCTGTGCAGACAGAAGTACACTGAAAATGAAAAATGCATCTATGATATTTATTATTTTTGAAAGCAGTGTAGTGAAAACATGATTTTGGGGCAGCTTACCAGAGCTAAATTCCTTTTTAATGGAGCTGCATACCATTCTCTCTTTTTACAATGAGACAGGAGCACAACTGCTGCCACCAATCTTGTTCCTTTACAATGAGGGAACTACAGGCCTTTGTTCAGCAGAAACTGAGTGTCTGAGAAGTTCAAATGGTTACATGACCTGCTACATTAGACAACTTCAATAACACCTTTTCTGTCCAACCCCAATTGAAATTTTGGTGGTATAGGAGGTTAACTCTTAGCCCTTTCAGCTTAGGAAATCCAGATAACCTAGGATGGCTGCCCTGGGTCTGCTCCCAAATTGTCCCTGCCATCCGAAAAGCCTGTCTCTGGGAACAAGACCTACTTCAATTAAAATAGTCTCCAACACTGTGATTTTCAGTCTGTTGGTCTGTGAGCCACATTCTGTGACCAGGGGGAGCAGAGAAGGCTGGAAGCAATGGTAATGCAATGCAGTGACTCCAGGGAATATCTCCATCCTCCCTCTGAGTCAAAGGATGCCTTGGATGAGGAACATCTCTAAGAAGTTGTTAGATAATCTGTGCTACAGACAGGACCAGCACACAATTTGGATCATGCAAGGAGATTCAGTCACACAATTTCTCTTAGCAGTAGAATTTGTATGACTAAATCCTACCAGAGCATACTGAAAATGTACCCAAGAGAACCCTTTAAAGCTCACACCAGCTTAGTGAAATTAAATAATGTAGTGTTCTAAATCATTTACACTCAGTTCTCGCACCTCAGTTCAAATTTGGCTTAGCGTGCCATTACTTTAGTGGTAATGTCTCATGTTTATGTAGTAAGGACACTGTGAAAGCAGTAGCTCAGGAGAGGAATAGCAAGGTTTTCTTGGGTCAGAAGGAAATGTGGATCACAGCAGCAGAGAGGCAAGAACACAGCTGAACACAGTTGAGGATTAAGACTTCGTTTAGGCAGTGCACTTAACCTGCGAAATATGAATGAACAGGCAGGCAGTAATTTTAGATTACTATTAAAACCAAAATGAAAGTTTATATCAAAACTGTACAGAAGTAAGTGTCAGCCACAAGCAAACAAATAAAAAAACCCCAAACCAAGTAGATTCTCAGTTTGCTTCATGCTGATACCCTTTCACCTTGTCCCTTGCAGTAAGGGGCATGTATTTTATAGGCTATGATGTGAACTTGTTTTTCTTGTGTATTTTGCAACGGGTAAAAAAGCTTCGTTTATAGGTGTACTTCAGACATGATTACATTTATATATAGTGCCTACTGAATGAAGCCATTTATCTTTTTGTTTGCCTTCAACTACACAGCTGACATAAACTGAAAAAAATCCTTGCTTCCCTGTCGTCAGATTCCAATGTACTTGAAAGCGTGTGCAAGAAATCAGGCTTAACACAAGTAATAAATTTAAACTGAAGAAGGACAGAGATCTGATTGTGTTCCTGCAAAAAACATTCCTTATATTAAAAGAAATGCACCAAGATGAAACTGACATATTTTAAGCTATTTAAAGAATACTTTCAGTTCAGTTCTACATTCCTGGTGAATCCATGATTCCCCATGACTTCAACAAAAATTGTAGCAGGGAAAGTAATGTGGGATAGTACCCCCTGGTCTCTGTTGTGCAAATACTATGCGTGTGCCAAAGTCTAAGCATACAATCAGTGTAAATAAAACGGGATATCATGCATTTCCAAAACGATATGGGGATCTAGACCTCATACGGTCTCTACATTAAAATTGTTTGTGAAAATGCTTTTCATGAGAGTGTGAAAGACAAAGGTTTTCCTATTGGCTCAGTCCTATTGGTCTTCAAGCTCCTTGGATTAAAACTTTCAGCAACATTTTTTGTGATAAAGAAAAGGATATATGCTTCCTTTTAAATAATCAGAAATCTGAGGTTCTCAAGAGCTTCGGAAGAATCTTGTTTGTGGCGTGTCCATAACAGGCACATGTTATTTCTCCTCCTCTATTCATACTCACTCTTACAATTCCAGCAGCTGCATGACTTTATATCCACAAGTGTAGCGCAAATGAAAGTCTAAAATCCTAGCAGCCCTCACCTGGCCTTAAAATTGCCCCTCAAAAATATGAGGTTGGTGGATATACTTTGAATTTCCATTATTTCAGTGGGTGTTTTTCCAGTGTATCCTTTTTCCAGGTGTAGCCTCACCAAGATTTTTTTTTCTCTTATTTTTATCACATTGTTGACATTTTACAAGTTATTTCGGAACTGCTGAACCATGAAACTATTTTTATTGTCAAAATCCTGAATGGTTAAATAATGACTAGCTTTCACAGTCTGCCTCTTATTTATTTTATAATCTAGTTGAGCTACTAAATTTAGCTGTTAACTAATAGACTGTCTGTTCTGGGAAATAACTTATTTTCCACTCCTGCACACAAGCTTTATGAAAGTCTGACTGTAAATATATGAATATAAACATATCGCTGCTAGTTGTAATCATGTACATTTTTACTTGAACCTCCATGTGGATTTGGAATATGTTTATGAATAGAGCTTGTTTTCATGTAAATGGGATCAAGCAGTACCACTGGTTAGCTATTCAGAGAAACAGACAATATCACCCTTGCTGGAAATACTTCAATAAAAATTTATCCATGTACCTAATATTTGAACTCAGATTTTTTTGCTTTCTAGTTCTCTGTTCTAATCTCAGATTTTATCGACTGACAATGAGCTATATGATGGTGTTAAACTAAACGCAATCTATTCTATCTGTTTTTATCACTGCATACTTCAGGTTTCAGCAGAGTAGCTACAAGAAAAGAGAGATTTCTTTTTTTGCCTTTTCAATAGCAGCCCAAAAATTTCAGAGTAAAAATCCTGCCAACAGTTCTAAAAACCAATTCTGTATCTCAGAAGAGAAATACATGAAAATGCAAAGAAGATTCAAGTTTGATAAAGCATGGAACGTTTCCTCCCCCCTCACCCTAGCCTTTTCATGTACCAGACACCCCAGTGTCCATAATTAAAAGAATGATTTCTAAAAGAAACAAACAGTGGAGGGATTTTCATGCTTATTAAACTATATATATGGACACTTGCAGTAAGAAAATAGGGACAATTTGTGATGTACTTTAAACTAACCTGCACATTTCTATTTATTTTTTAGAAATCTATAAATATTTATACACTTACCTGAATCTTAAGTGCTTCAAAATAAATGTACAAAATACAGGGATTGAAAATGCATTATGTATTTTACTTGTCACGTTTGATTCTTTGTTTCCCAAAGAAACTACACTATTTCCAAACAGACTGAGAGGAGTATCAGGCAGGAATATTACTGAAAAAACCCCAACTTAAGTCTTGCTCCACTCTGCTGTACTCCCAGCACAAATAGGATGACACGGTGTGAGTATCAAGAATACAAGAGATGGCACAGCCAGGTTGTTTTGATATTTGTGTGAAGAACAAATTTAACTCTAAATCTCTTGGCAAGACCTTGCTTCACCCACATAATCTGGAGAACATCCATATGTGAGCCTTGTCTAAGCCTCCGAGAAGACTGCTGCCCTCCTGCTCATGTCCGCCAGCATTCTGATCTGACTTTCATACTTAATCTGATCTAATCCTGTCCAGCATTAACTTCATCTGTGCAATGAAACCTGGAGTATCCATTCTAATATTTGGTGAGGAAGGCATTTACTAAATTACTTGCTGAAATCATATGGTGTTGTTTAGCTCCTTATTTTAATCAGATGATGCATCTCTGAGGCACATTATCAGCGATTAGTTAGAAACCCTTCTCTGCCCTTTTTGGAAACAAAGAACTTTTCCGAAATTAAATGCTAAGAGAAACGGAGCACTGCTGCATTCTGTCAACAAACAGGTATAAGAAAAAGGAAAAGAAAAGATGACTAAACACACCTTCTCCCGTGCTGTACAAACCCAGTAACTTGTCTGAAATCTGAATTGTTTGCTTAAATAGCAAAATATCAAAGGGAAAAAAAAAAGCTTTAGAGGAATATTTTATCAGAAGCCAGTTAAAAAGCACATTGTTTAAAAAGACAATATACAGCTTCGTATTTCCTTTGCCTTTTTCCTTTAACTCTTTCTTAGTAAGGCACAGAAATCTGTTGAACTGAGCTGTGCGAGGAAGTCTCTGTTTTTGTCACAGTTTGGTTTCTCACACCAGTTATGTGCAACAAAATATAAACAGCTTTTACTGGTTTGGACATTTAACGGGTCAGGAGCAAATGCCCACGAAAGAGAGACAGATTCTTTGAAAAGTATCGACTCTTTTAAATAAAATTTGCACATCTCTTTTTTACACCGTCTCCATTTCTGTAACACAAATGATTAATAATGTACCCTTCTTAAAGCTGGCATGCAGCAAATACAGCACAGCACAATTCTGCAAATCCAGTATCAGAAAAGGGCTGTGTCAATAATCAAATCCATGTGCGTAAATCATTAAACAATATAGCATATTGCACGTGGATCTATCTACCTTTTCATAAATTAAGTGCTGTACTCTTATTCTTTTATTAAGAATTGCTTTACAATTACCATGTGCCTGCGCAAATAATATAAAGCCTATGTCTACAAATACTGCTGTCAAATTTATTTAAGAAATAGAATATGATAGGGGAAAAAAGGGTTATGAATATCTTTTTGCCCCTCGGAAAGATTTTCCAGGGAGCAAAAAACATATCCCCTTATATCAATAGTCAGATCTTTCCTAAGAAGTAAGCTAATTGAGCTGTTTGTGTTGATAAACTCCCTTTTCTCCAGACTGTTCCTCACTGAGCCATAATTATTTGCAATTTGCCTAAGTCGTCCATTTACTGATACGTCAAGCATGAAACAGAGGCAATTCCAGAAAATGGAAATGCTTCTCAAAATCAATCTTTGGGAAATAATGTGGTAGAAGTTACTGTGTGATAGAAGACTACCTTATAACTGTCACATGGAGATGAATATTAATTTGTTGAGGTTAAGGTGGCTTTGTGCTTCATTTGTTGACTTTGCTTAGCCATCAGCAAGCAGCACAGTACAATTACTCCAGCAAAGCTATTTTTCTAACATGAGTTTTATGATTTTTATGTACTTACCAGTCAGCACACATAACAATGTCAAAATGTCCTTCCAGTTGAGAGACATCTGTCTCATTATCCCATCGTAAAACGCTAGAGGAAAAAAAAGATTAAAAAAAAGAGGAAAAGAAAAAAGGACTTACATTTTTCATCTTGAGATTTTTAAAGTATTAATATTATTCTTATGTGACGCAAGTGTTTCAAAAAGTACATGCTCGTTACTTTCAAAGATGAAGGCAAAAATATTATTCTGTACATTTTTAAGGTTTTAAATTTTAAAGCCAAAGAGCTATTTTTTATTATAGCAGAAAGGCAATCCACAGTGTCTGATGAGTGAACCACCAACAGACAGTTCTGAATTAGTGACACATGTATGGCTTCAGATTTTTACCCCTTAACACCACTGCACGAGAGAGTGAAGTCAAAGTCTCGACAACCTGAATGAAACACAAATTTACAGAATAGATGTGACTTCATGGATCTCTGTTGCACCTGGCAGGCAAGTCAGTTGTGTTTCTCATTGATGAAGTGAGCATTCACTTGGGCTGGAGGGAGGGGGGAGAGGGTGAAAAAATGTCAAGCTTAACTTCAATGCCAGCTATGTTGCCTCAAGCAAGCTTAAAAATACAGCAGTGCTGACTCTGTCAACACCTATTCTCTCATAGGTGGTAAGTTATTTAATTCTTAGGTACCCAATAGTAGGCAAAAATGCACATATGTACAAAGTTCTTTGTTTATAAGTGCTGCTGATTTACATAGCTGCCACGAACAATTTCAGTACTTTGCTGCCATTCAAAAACCAGTAACTAGTACTGGAACTTGTATATACTTAAAATATTATTATTATATTAAGATTTCAAGCTGCATTTCTATTTTTTTGATATTAAAAAAAAAAAAAAGAAAGAAAAAAGAGAATCTATCCTTTTTCATTTCCTGGTTAGTTATAATAGAAAGTAGATAAATATTTATGGGAAAAGTACTTGTGGGGGAAGGGTCTAATCTGATCTTGTCAGGTTGTGCATGCTTATCTCAGTTTTGTATGAGTCTTGACCAAACAGGCCCTTTAGTCTTCCTGCAGCTATAATCTACTTCTGGTTAAAACCCATCTCCATTCACATCCTACTCCTAATATTTAACTGAGGATCAGTTATAATGTGTTCATTCAGAAATGTTCCCTAAGTATATAGGAAAACAGGAAATTTTATATACAGATTATACTATATGCAAAAAAGGCTTAAATATGCAGATAGATATAGTTATGGCACCACAATATGTGTTTACATGTGCACAGACACGAAATTTGAGACAGAATGCTCTTAAAACATGGAAATTATGAAAGGAGAGGCCCAGTCAAATTGGGAAAGCTTTGATTATGTGGGGCTCAGTATTACTGAACAGACCAGGACTCATTAGCCCATTTGCCCTCCTGGAATTTACTGACACAATCCAAAGAGAGAAAAGAGTAGATTAATTTAATTTTTCCCCCTCAAATTGAAAGTAATCCAGATTTTAGAAGCCTAGGTAGCTTTGCATACTGGCACGCAGCAGGCATCCAGTAGTGGAAAGTGACAAAGGAGAGTTCTCACTCTCGGCTGCTGACTGCCTGCTGGCTACCAGCAGCTTTTTCAACCCTGTTTCCGTGGAAACTTAGGTTAGAATGGTGAAAATTAGGTAAAGGTAAGTTTTGTGGGTTTAAAGCACGCACTCTAATACTTTAAGAATCCTGAAGCAGAACTGGAAATTGGTAGATGAACTGTGAGCCTTAAATGGCCACCTTTGGTTCTCATTGCTACAGAAACAGAGATCTGATCAGTACCGCTATAGGGATTTGAATTACGATTTTTTTAACCCATATATTTACTGTACTTCACACACACAGTTTGGAAGAAAGCACAGGTGCCTCCTCATTGAGAAAAACCCCACCCCTCTCATGTTACTGTCAGATTCCTGCTAAGCATCCAAAACCCAGCATTTTCTGCGCACACCTACTGTAGGCACAAAGAAGTTTGTGTGGGTAGGCAAAAGCTCAGAAACCACAATGCTGAGCAAAATATGGAATTGACAAGTTGCCGGGGACATGAGCAGTGGTGCAATGTGACTGGCATGTCTGCTGTTAGAAGTGAGCTAAGGGGCCCATAAGCCAGTCTTCCTCCATTTTCCTGATCTAGCACCAGGGCTGCTCTTGGTCTCTAGCTTCACTAGAGTTGCATCCCTGAAGACATGGTAATTATGCAAGGCCAATAATAAATTTACACACGAGATCTTCAAAATCAACATAGCCATATATTTTCAAAAGGTACAGGAAAATCTTTATCCCTCGGTTGAAATAACCATGTAAACTAAAGATAATTTCTATAAAATAAATACCAACAGGACTCTGCTCTCATTCAGGATGTATGCACACTGGTGGGAGAGATGTAACTACAAGCTGTATATATTTATCCATGCTATCTTTAGCCAAGTGCAAGCACGACTAGCAAGGGAAGTGCAGCCACGGTACGTGAAACTCAGTACTGGCTGCAACCTCCAAAACTGTTTTGCTAGCTCACTCTGGGCTACCACATCTACACAATTATCCGTTTAATGCTTCCACAAATTTGCATGAGGTGCAATCAAACATCTGCACCTGCACGGGTAAAGCAGGCATGCCCCTGCATATCAGGGAATCAGAAATGATCTGCTTAGAGTCAGCACTATTACATCATTAACACTGATGTCAGAATCAGCTATTTTGAATTCTAGTGCTAATGAAAGCAGTGAATCAGAGTCAGTATGTATATAAATACCATCCACTACCCATACAAATTCTTGTAATCCAAACACAATTCCTGAGTGTGAAATATAGAAAAATCCACTGATATTGCAAAACAACTCTGAGAAAGGTAAAGATGTCTATACATGTATCTAAATGCATATATCTATATGTAATAAAGGGGTGAGAAACAGTATTTTTTTTGGGGATTATTGAGGACGTGACTCTTGGACTTTAGTGGTCAGACCTGAAAGAAATATCGAAGGCACCATGAAGTAAAGGCTGATTGCATTTCCATTTAAAGAAAAGCACTGCTAGGAAACCCAGAAAAGTGTTAGCAACAGAAGTCTGAAAACCTCAGTCTCTATGAAGTTTCCTTAAAAAAAATAGATGTAAGTGTAAAAATACCATTCCACAAAGTCTTTAAATCACTGAGCATCACTTGAGTGCCAACATGAAAAAAATGCAAGTCTTGTTAATATTTTCCTCTTATTCCCTTTCCAGTGATGCTAAATCAGTGGATATAATCTACTTTTTTTCAAAAGCCACTTTTCTTCCAGCAAACTAAGTTTTAAAGCTGTAATACTTTTAAACCTTTCTTTTGAAGATGCTACAGTGCTAATAGCTGACATCAATTTGTAAATTTGAAAGATGTTTTATTCTGTATTTCTGTCCAACCCACACCATCAATGTTTTTTTTGTAAAAAAGCCCAAGCCAAACCCAAACCCAAACCAAACATATTTAAGTCTGTGTAAAACCCACTCTTGGTATTATTTTGTGCTGGCTTATTTAACTCATGCAGGTTTAGTATCTTGCAATTGAAAATATGTAACTCAGTTTCAGCAAAAAAGGGTTTGAACCCACTGGAAATATAAAACAGGATGGGAGCTTTCCTTGGCTACTACAAGAACATTGAAAAAATAAATAGGATGTGAAGTAAACCACTACTGCACTGTTCAGCGACAACTTAGGTCAAACCGATGGTGTCTGAAACTTGGCACCTGCTAATGGCTGCTTTATGGCCTGTATCAAATGTATTTGACCAGTTTTCAGAAGAAAAGTACCCACGTCACAAACCTATCACTATAATTAGCAATCCTGATGGCAATCCTAGCAAAAAGGACAAGGACTGAATGAGCTATGGAAAATGAACTATCCTCTCACCCGCAGAGATGCCTTTTCCAGGTCAGGGATATATGCACACTATCAAAATAGTCTGAGAAAAAAAGTACTGACACTTTAGTTTCCTACGCTGTACCTTACACTATTCTAAAGCAACAAATTCATTAAAAAAAAGTCAAACCACCAAAACCACCAAACAACACAATCAATTTCCTCCCTCTCATCCTCCCCAATTTATATTTTAAATTGAGAAGCAAGCTACAAAATGTGACTAGGTCAAGACAAAAAGTATTATACTGATAACTGAACAAAAAGATCAACTAATCAAACAGAGATTTTAAGTACTACCAATATACCCCCAAGTAGTCCCTCGTATTTCAAAAGAAAAAACAAAGCATAACAAAATAGCAGATGTTGCAGGGATAGTTATGGTAGCCAAGGCTGCACTTCCCTTGTACATTCTAATTTGTGGAGGATAGCCTGACAAATGTCGACACTTTCTTACACTGGTAAAATACCTCAGCAATCTACAACAAAAGACCTGATTTTACCAGGTTCTTATTTCTCATGCAACACTCTTCATTACTGTTATCATTCAACTTCTGTTATTCACCGTTTGTCTTCCCAGTTTGCCTAGGCAGGTAACTTACAGGAGAAAAAAACCAGGTTAAGACTGATTGTTAAAACTTGAAACATTTCCAAGTCCCTCTGAGATGTTCTTGTGATGAATGGCATAGGCTAGAGTAGCTCTCAAGTTAGCGGAAAAGTAGTTGCACAGATAAAGACAAAAATCAAAATTAGAAGACAGGACAAAAGACACAAAAGCTTTACTTGCTTCAAAATGTATTAATAGTTTCAATAAAGATGAAAAAAAAAATTGTCCCACTTAGCAGATGAGCAGCTACCAAGAACCCCCATCTACCCACCTCTTCTTTTCATATTTTAATTTAGACTTCATTCTTTGAAATCATTATCATTGGTAAGCATACAGGTTCAGGTAGAAGATTTTGTCTGGGGGTTTATATGACTTTTTGTATGACATTAACCAAGCAAGTTCATTAACACATTAACAAAAGGCATCATCAGGATGTTTCTCCACACCTTGATCTTTGTTTGAGATTCCTTAGTTTTGTATAAAGATCAAGAAGATGGATTTTAATCTAGCGAAAAAGGCAATATGTACACCTATCATTACAGCTCCTCTGAAGAGTCTTGCACATTTGCCTACTATAATTTCCCCATCTTTCTCATTATCTTCTCATTAGATTGCTCTTATTTCTCCCCCTTCTTTCACCTCTGCCTTTTTTACCTTTACTGCTTCACTTTGCTTTGTATTCTTATCCATTATCTCATTCCCTACAGTGCATACCTTAACCAAGGTTAAGTTTTCAACCACAAGGCATGCAGCATCAAACATTCTCCCTTTCCTCTCAGACTTCTAAGCAGTTTGAACGTGATATTTACAATTGCTGATGGACACTTCCTTCTAACGAGCTTCTTGCAGATTTTGGCAACTTCCACATCATTTATCTTTTGTTACACTCTGCTGCTCAAAATCTGCACTTTATACTCATTCTTCTGGATCCTTCTCTCTTCAGCAAAGTAAAATCTTACTATTCATTAGAATTTTTAATTCCACTATTTTCTGTCTGGGTTTTTAAATTGTCTCTTACTGTTTTTTCTTTTTTCAATGTGCTCTTCTAAAGATTATCTTCAGACCTTTCCCACATTTCTGATAATTTCACAATGTTCCACCTCAACCTCTCCCTCTGTATTTTACTTCTGGGCTATGTCACCCATAAAAGCTAAACCCGGCTGCCCATTTTTGTACTTCACACTGTGTATCCACTCACACTCCCTATTTTTCACAGCCTCAATGACTGAGAAGCTCATCACCTCTAAAGTACAACAAGGCATTGTTGTTATAGCCTTTTCTTGATCCCTTTGGACATAACCATTAATTCTAGTCTGTAATCTAGACTTAGCTCAGACCTTCCTCTATATTTGCATATCTCAGCTCTGTTCAGATTTTGCTTATTAGCATCTCTAAGAAGTTTCTTATCTAGCCACTGAACTTAAACTCTTGACCATGTCATCATCACTTGTATCTTAACATCACGATATTATTCTCTCTGCTCTTAGAAAACAGACTTAGACTCCAGAAAATGCAGTCTTGCCCTATTCATGTTTGTTCAGTAGGCTGCTGTAAAGATCGTTTTTCTTTCCTACAACCCTGATCTTGTCATCTCTTTGTACTTCTCCAGGTAAGACGTAAGTCTTCTTTTTCAAATGCTTCACAGGAGTTTACTTCCATATTTTTATTCTCTCGTTCAATATTGAAAGGACAAGTCCATTCTTTAATCAGCTTACCTACATCTTCCACTTTTCAAGCAAGCAGCTTTAAAATTTTCTTCCACCATGTTATCCACAAACATTCACAAACCTACTTCATTATCCTTGAAACTACATTAAAATAGCACCTACAAAAAATGAAAAGTGGCGAGGCTGCTCTTGTGCCTCCAACTCTGTCTCTCATGCCAACTACAGTTATCCTTGTTGTCCTTCTATCTTTAGCCTCAGACTATAGACTCTTAACAGAAACTGCCTTCTGTGCTTCTACAATGCTTGGTACAACAATTCATGATGAAACCTCATCACATTAATGTGGTAATGCAAAAGAAAAAAAAAAACCACCAAAACCAACTATTGGTCCCATCTAACTTGAGATATTTTATGATTCTATGATTCTACCTAGGTTTCTCTGCCTAAAATTTCCTTTCTAACAGTGTCTGATAAAGTTACATGCTTCCTTTATTCCTTATTCTGAGAACATATTTTCTCTCTCTTATTATGTACAACGTATTTTGCTAAAATTCAGATGGGAACATTACAGTTTTGTCTTCAAAAATTCTAACACTTCTAAAAGTTCTAACACTGACACATTTGCTGCATACCAAAAGCTGCTAAATTTTTGGGACATAATAAATACACTGCATGTAAATACAACTGTTGCAGAGTAAAGTTTTGCATTTTGTAGACACATCACAGCTCAACATTCAGCACATTCAGTGAGAATATCTCGTATAAAAACGTTACTAATAAAAAAATACCACTGGTGTTTGTAAATTTGCCTTTTCACATCCCTCCTCTACATTAATACATTTTAATACAGCTTTTATTTAGGAGACTGACTACTGTTTTTAGCGAGGTCTATGTAGTTCATTACACACAAAATGGACAGTTCTCACATTCTAATTCAGACTGATATGGTAAAAAAAAAAAGACATAATTTCAAAATGCAAGACAGCGTAAGCACATGTGGCACAATCTTACTGATAGGATCAGTGAATGAAAGCTTTGCAAAAGTTTGTTTCATGAAGGAAAAGAAGGCAGTTTCTTGCTCTGTGGAAAATGGTCTATCAATGAATATGGGGAGGATAATAAAGTGAGCAAGAAGAGAAAACAAAGACTGAGAAGCAAACCAGGTGGGTCCAGAAGGACTGAATTGGAGGAAAAATGAGAAAGCAGAAAAGATGTAATTCACAAGCGCTTAAATTCTGAGGGCAGAAGGGACCACAATGAATACCCAAGATTTCAAATTTCTGTATCAAGCCCAAGTATCTTGGGAAATTAATACACGTTTCAGAAAGATACTGAACTTGATTTAAACACATTCACTGCTTAAGAAACTATCACTTCCCATGGAAAGATGTTTGACTGTATTATCATTCTGTCAAATCTCATTTTTTTCTAGACTGAATTTGTCTAGCTTCAATTTCTACATCTTGTTAGTAACTTGTAAGCTAGATTAAAGAGTGATATTCTATTAAAGAATTTTTTTTCCCCCATGAGACTTTAGATCAAAATCAATTCATTTCTTAACAATCAAGTAATTTCTTTGACAAGTTAAGTAAACAGAGTTATTTAACTCTTTCATTTCCAGACCTGGATTCACTCTTAAGCCTCTTTTGTGAACCCCGCTCATTTTCAGTACCCTTGGTTAACGTTTGAAAAACTGAATATTAATTGAAGATTAATGAATTAAACAAAGCTATAATCATCATTTTGTCAAAATTTAAAGTTTGTTTTGACTTTCCTGTATCTGCGGCAAAGATTAGCCAAGAACACCTGTGAATAAGAAAGTGTGCAAAAGGTACTCAATGACTGCCTATTTAAGTAGAGCCAAGGCAGACAACGAAGGGTAATAGACAAAGATTCAGTGGTAACAACATGAACCAGAACACTATGTAAAAGTTGGCTAAAAATATGAACATCCAAAAAAGCATAGGGATAAAATAAACTTCGACTCTAACACCTCATGGGCATTTTCCTTTAAAGCCCTAGTGAGACAGAAGAAAGCTTTCTTGTATCAGTGGTCTCCACCTAGTCTTTCTGGCCAGTCCAAGAGAGTACAAGAAGAACAGCTTTACCAAAAGCATGGGTTTTTTTAACCTAAGAGGGGACCATAATAAAATAGCCCAAGATTTGACCAAGATGTACTTAAAATAATGCAACGCTGTACTTTCAGCTAGCACCTCGCCTTTCTGTCTATTCGCCCAAACACCTAGAAATTACCCTACAAAGCTTCCTATCTTTTCATTTTTTTTTTTTTATATATCCTTATGTGGTCACATAAAGAAGGTAGATGAAGCTACAGGGCAATTTAAAATGAACAGTAACTCTATTAAAGTCAACATAACCGGGTGAAATACACAAATAGGAGAGGCTTGGAAGTTCATGAAAGTCAGCTGGTATGACCAAATGGTAAAAAAAAGATTATTTGAAACCAGATGTCATTCCTCTAAAAGTTGAAGTTGCACCCAAATAAAGGATCAGAAAAAATGGAAAATTTAATATAATAATAAAATTAGAGAGGCCAAACATGAGGGTACTCTTTTTTTTTTTTTGTTCTAAATATTCCTGCCAAGATAATCAGGACACAGAGTGAGCACTCAGAGAAGATAACGGCATTTCAGAGATGTGAAATTAATTCTTTACATGAGTACAAAGAATTCACTTCACTCTAGACAAGAAGCCTTTTTTGATGCGTCTTCTGTAAAAGGCGGTCCCGCTTTATAAACCTTGAGCTCTTCAAAGGTGTCACCTAGTATTCAGATAAGGGTGATCTGGGTAACACAGGCTGCTTCTGATTCCAAAAACTACTGGCAAAGACCCTCACCAAGAACATTTAAGGAAAGTAGACAGCCATTGGAGAAGAGTTGTGGCATGGTTAAATAACAGAACAAAACACAGTATGATCAGAGGTATGGAAATAGTGTCCACCTGAGTTGGTTTTCTGTGACAGAGTGCTACAAATTCACAATGGGCATGAACAGACACACTGTTCATTGCTTCTTCCCACACATACATAAAGTGATCAAATTAAGTGAATGGGAACCAGAAGCCTTTTCTTCCCTACCAAAGAGTAGGAAATATTCCTTTTGGCAGCTTCCTCCTTGCTAATAGATGCTGTCACACAGGAGGGTTACATGAGGAGACTGGAAAAGTAGTTGGAAGAAGGGGATTTCTAGGGTTGCTGACAAACACAAAAGGTTTAATAAATATGTCTTCAAAAAGCTTGAATTTAGCAACATTCAGATCATTCTGATAAATGAAAACAGAGTCTTTATTAAAGCTGTCCTACATTGAAGTAACCTGTTGCATAACCAGTTGAAATCAGAAAGCTGGCATATTTGAAGAACATTGCAGAAAAGTAAAACATTTACATGTTGACAGTTACAGAGAAAGAGGTAATTAATGTAAGGATGGAATGAGGATACTATAATTCAGCGCTTTATCATTGAGACATCCACTACTACAATGATGCCATTTAGTCTTTAGAAAGACTTTCTTTTCAGGTTAAATTCTAGCAGCTTACAAATTCCTTACATTTCTAAGGAACACTAAACACTTAGATAAGATTATAACCTATCAAACTTTCAGAAGGAGTTGCCACTTTTGGCCATGTGGTTATACATTCTTTATGTGGATTCTAATGCTGACCATTGAATGAACAAAATATCTGATACAGTATTACTAACCAAATCAAATGGTCCATCACATCACAAGCATTTCTCTCTTGATGTACTTGTTTACACTCTTATGTGGAATGTAAACTCTCCAAGACAACTCTTAGCAAAACAATAACTTGTCCACAGCTAAAACTCATAGGTCCCATATCAGCAATAAGTATCCGAATTTTGCTCTTAACACATTCAGTCTTCCCAGACAGGGAAATCTGATGGAAGAACAAATTCCCTGGTATGTAAGACAGACACAGTCTGTTAAGCTTTAGAATATACTGCAAGCTTTCCTGTTTGATAAAGATTTTCCATCACATTTGTAATAACAGCAAATTCTACTGTCCGAGTCTCTGTTTCAGGAAGATTTTCACATTAAAATACAAGAAGAAGAGCAGAGATTCCTTGATATTATTATTGCTAATTTAATCATTAGTGGACATATTCAAGACGATGACAAATGTCTTAGCATGTCAAACTAACCGTTGATGGTACAAATGACTGCTATCAGAATAACTCATAGGCTAAGCTATGTGGCCTACAATGTGATTCATGGATAATTTTTGAACTGTGAAAAAAAATAATTGTCAAACCCACACATGGTATTAATACACCTTAGTATGGCAAGTCATTATTAGTAACTTGGTGGCATTACTGTACCTGCTTCCAGTAAGCATAAGCAAGAAATTCTGAACATACCCACGGAAGCTAAAAATAAAATAGAATTGTATATCCACTGCTGAAGTAAACTGTTTACTAAATATCTATTATTACATTATAACACATAATATGACAAACTGCCAGTTTGGCTTACATTACAGTACTTTTAAACAATAATCAAGAGTTGGCAGAGAGCTAGATAAATGCTCGTTTACTGCATTTTGTATAAATCTAAAGAAATAAATGCATGGCAGGTTGTCCTAATCTAACTTCTCTTGGCTGATACTGGATTGTTCCTTTTTGCCCCATACATATTTTGGCATGTTTTCCAAGTCTAGACTTAAATGTCTGGAACAGTTACAAATTGATTATCGTACTGATAATTTCTGCTCCACATGTAAGGAAAACAGCACAAGATCTTGACAAGAGATGAAGGGGCAGTGAGAAGGGTCTATTCTGAATTATCTTTTATATGGAAAGAATCTTGTAAGATTACACTAGACACTGCGCAAAGTTGCTAGAGTGGACAGTGTTTAAATGGTATGTTTAAATGAGGAACATGCCTTCTCCAGATTAATGTGGCAGTAAGTCACTTAAATATATCGCTATATTCATTTACCTGCAAGCTCTGATCAATGTAGAAAAAGTCACCTCATGTCACTTCGCACGCTAGTGTTGCATTCTTCTCTACAAAGCACTACATTTTCTTGTGGGTTCCCCCCACCCCCCATTATCATTATATATACAACTTCTGTTGTAGGAAAAGTGAAACAAGGTTGCATTTTTCAGATTTTACATCAGCCTTTTAGTTTCTTCAAGGCCTTGAAAAGTGATCAAATAACTCTGCTATTGCCTTCATCACATGTCATTACTGAATCTGAAGGACTGATCCATCCATTAGCACTTCTCAAGTAACTAAGCAGAGCATAACCTTAATTTTGAAAGGAGAAAGAAACTATTAATGTGTATGACAGAGAAATGCAAGATGATCATTATTTTGAGGATTAGAGAGTCATTTGAATATCTATTTTATAAAACTTTACACTGTTGCAAAAAATCTGCAAAAGCCTTAAGAATGCACAACTAAAAATCAAATTCTGTGTTTATTATAATGATCCTATAGCACTTCACTTTATGTTGTAATTTAATTATTTTATTTATGCAAATAAGGCTCCCAATGCTATTGCACTCAAGAAGTTAAACACTTGACATTTTTACTCCTTAAAATGCAACATTTTATGATGTCTAGATATGTTTATTAATTAGTGATTATTAACACCCAGTAAACAACATCATGTCTTGTAAAAACACAATTTTTCTTCACAGCGTGAGGCTGAAATCTATTATTCACTGATTCCATATGCTGAAATACACTCAAATGATCACAAATGACCTTAAGCATTAGATAAATGTAAATGAGGACAGGGCAGAAAATGTGATTTTGATTGATATCTAAAAGACCAGGTTTGAAGTCTTGACAAGGGATGAAATCTGAAATTTCATATAAAGTACATGGCAATGGGAAATCTACAACATCTAAGCTTCTGGATGGATGTACCACACAGCCTCTCCTCAGCAGGGATGAGATCTGAGACTGCTCACGAGAAGCGTTCAGTGCATGAAACCTGACAGACCATTCCTGGGGCCTGTGTGACCTTTGTCTACTTGGCAGGCACTTATTAGGATGCAGAGATATATCTCTAAGTTATATGCATGTACACCCTAATGAAGGCAGAATTTTTCCAACCCTAAGTGCTCACTTAAAAGAACTTCTCTACACAGAATGGCTGCATAAGCATAGGGACAAATGATGTGAATGATAGCCATTAAAATTGTGCGGGTTTAACCCTCTATGTTAATAAGCTTATTCTGCTGTAACAGCTTGCCTTTCTCCGCTCTTTTTCAGCTTTACTTTTGTCACTTTGAGAAGGACTGAGAGCCCTTCTGGAATGAGAATCATCCAAAAAAAATAAAAGGAAGATTCAGACACACAAATAAGAGTGCACTATTGGCTCTTAGGGGCCATCTCAAAGCATACTCTAATTCTTAACCCTACACCATGAATATGAAGCCCTTTACAACTTTCAATACTACAAGGCATGAACACACTTTTAATTTTCAGCTGCTCCCAGTCCATACTGTACCTGGAGGTGCCTTACTGAAATACACAGTTAAACAGCTAACCTCAGTGGCACCAACTACTATAGGGTGGGTCAGGAAGAGTTCTGGAAGTTATCTGAAACCGAATTCTCCAAACCTTTACACTACTCACCCTCCAGAGCATGCCTAGGTGGATAACTTGGAGACAGCAGAGCTGGTGCACTATGACACAGATTCTGGGTGTGCCTGGCACCCTAGGACATAGTCAATGAGAGAAGGGCCTCAGCACGCTGTGCCTGATTCCCACACTCCCACCATCCGTCCTTGCAGTGACAACACAATACTGATTGCACAGATGGGGTGACCAAAACACCTCCCATCAATACTCCAATAACATCCACCCCAGGGGCAAATGTATTTGTTCCCACCCTGAATTCTCAGAGCTATTTAAAATGAAAAACCCACAAGTCATTCAGGTACACTCATCCCAAGCCTCATATTCAGTACAATGAGTAAGGTTGACTCAGAAACAGCCAAATTTCAACCATGAATTAAACCACAGCTTGAAGAGACATAGCATACGTTAAAAAATAACACAATGGAGAGCTTATGTCACCAACATTAATCATACTGCATTTGCTTCGTTAAAAAGCATTGGGTTTTAGCATTTTTTTTAATACTTCCAATTCCTGTCTTACATCACTTACCCATTTGTACATACATCTGTGTCAGCATCAGTGGTGTAGGTCACAATTTCACACTTTTGAACACATTTCACATTAAATACACAATGACATGCAAGAATCAGTAAGAGTTTAGTAGAATCTTACCAGCTTGACACTTTCTGAGCCTTAAATACTCCTGCATTTTGGTTTCTTGTGATGATCTCATTTACATCTGCAGCATATGTGTTAAGAATTATCTACAAAATTGGATCAGTAATAAGAATAATAAGAAATACTTTTTTTCCATTGCTAATACCTTCATAATATCTTTTATCTGTTTAGTCTTCTTTAATCTGTGCAAAGAGTCAGTCTTTTTTCAGAAGCATAAATTTCACAGTGCCACTCCAGCACATCAGCTACTCATTCTTGTTGCCTATCTCCACTGTTTACAGTTAGGGAACTGCTAGTCCTGTAGCTATAGAGGGAATTGGAAAAGACTTCCCATACCTTATATACATTTAAAGGTAACTGTTCTTACAAACATAAGAAATCCAACACACAATGGGAGCACCTTAACCTTTAGGCAAGGGAGTTTCTAGTCCATTTGCTTTCTTGAGAATGGTTTGGAACCACCATAAAAGATAGTGGAAAGCAATAAATGCCTTTTTTTTCTCCATAGGTACTGCAACAGTGCCTCAGCCTCATGTCTCAGCTTCTTTTAGTTTGGAAGATCAGGTGACAAATTTGGATAGCCATTCAGGCAGGCCAAAGCAAGTGCTGTCAGTGAAGAGTTTCGAGGAAAGCTATGCCGAATCATCTATGCCTAGAAAGATAACCTTTATAATCATTAGTGGTTAGCACGATGCCATTGGAAGGAAAAGGTGCAGCAAGTAACTGAAAGCTGTGAGAATACTAAATGTCCCCCAGCATGAATCCACACATATTTAAACTATTTGTTCCCAAACATAAAAAATTATCTCAAATGGACAATTTTGGTGAAGATGTCAATATTTAAGGAAATCTGATGCTAATTAGAAGATGTTTCTAGGTGCTCAAAATATGTTGAATTCTTTGCAAGTGTTTTTATAAGAAAATGGACCACTAGCGTGAGGCTCATTTAAAATATCACTGTATCTTTCTATTTACTTTGCTGAGATCACATATTTGGCCTTTGTAACACAGCTGGCTATTTAAGAAAAGTTATTTTAGGAAAGCCTCTATCCAAACAATGTAAAAGAAAAGACAACTGATACTTCATGAAGCCAAAAAATAGAAATGGAATGACAGAACACTGGTTTAAACAAATTTGGTTTGGACATGCCTTTTAAATCTTTCCCACAATTTGCAATGAGAAGTTGCACTGAATAGCCTATACCTGTGAAGGAAGGCATAAATAAATCCACGAGCAAAGCATGCTCTTTTTAAGAAGAGTCAGAAGTACCACTGTTGATAAATTAGCTACACTGCACTTAAATTATGCAACCCAGACAAACTATTAATAATTGCTGTAAACTTGTTAACATCAGCTTTTTAAAATAATTTATGAGCCCATGTCTTCGGATAATCAGGCTGAACATGACCTTTCTAACCCAAATTTCCCAGGACTGTTGAAAGACCCATACACTGTATTTGAATGGTCATTATAGTGCACTGTAACAATGTTTTGTATTATTGATGCTTTCAGACAGTAGTTCAAGTCACTAGTGCATAGTGTGAAATGAAGCGAAGGCAGAAGGTACACAGCCTCTCTGAAACAGGAGACAACTTTTACTAAAAATGAACCTCAACCTTGGATTTGGATGTATAGATGCTTCCAGTGTCCTGAGGAAACAGAATGTGTGGTTCATGACTATGTCATAGATATTACTTAAGCTGGAAAAATGTATCTGAATGCCTATCACCCAAAATTACAAAGAAGAATGAATCTGATAACTTTGCCTATCCATATCTTTATTATTCACTTGAATATTCACTGTATTTTTCTTATTAATAATTTCTTTATCTAAATGATCCTGAAAGATAGAACACAGAATAATAAAACCAACAATGAAGTTTTGAATGAAGCTAAAAAAGCAATAACATCTGCCTTTATTTTATTGATTTTGCAATATAAATGATCTGTTAATCAATTAAAACCTGGCCATGATAAGCACAAGGAGTGAGTTCGAGTGAAGTCTTTTAAATGGATTAGTAACTCAAATGATAATATCCTTTTAAAAACTTCCATAAACTTCATGCATAAGACCATTGATTAATATAAAATGCAGCCATATATTTCACGGTGAAATGGTTAAAATGACAACAATGAATTTGAAATTAACATTCATAAAATGTTGTAATCTTGTAATATTTCAATAACATATCCTAATGAGGATATTGAAAACATACATAGTGAATGCTTCATGTGGCAGTAAGAAATGGAGAATAATATGAAGAATGTAAAAAATTAAAAGAACAATCAAACCCTCAAAAGCCTGAGACTTCACAAAGCAAAGCTGTTAGTTATGCTCACTGAATAGCGATAACAACAACAAAAACAACAATAATTATGATGATGATGATAATACAAAGGCAGATTCTCAGATGCAATGCACTATTGCCAGGTCGATTTTCAATTACATTTCACTGATGTATTCATTTGTTTCTTAATGTGCTCATCTTGCCCATTAAGAATAATTAGCAGGCTTGCTTGGTGATTTCCTGGCTTCTGACAGTGATTTTTTTGCCTTTTTGTTGACAACCACTTTTACTTTTTGGAAAGTAATTTTTGGGTATTATAGTATGACTGGCATGTAATTTAAGCTTCCCAAGAAATTTAAAGGCAGGATGTAAACAGTAATTTTTAAACAAGATTATTTTCATCTATAATACCTACATAAAAAGCATAATACTAGGCATTAACTATTCCTGAAGAGCAAAATCTAGAAAGGAAAACAGTGTTTTAGCCACGTTAATTTAATTTGGTACACTAAACAATTAAAAAATACTATCAGAAATAATAAAAATTAGCAGAAATACATCAGTTTGGTCTGTGACATTTAGGGGCAAATATTATTTCCAATTACACTAAAAATTCTTACTGTTTTCAGTGAGTATGGCTGGCTGGAACAGATCTAAATTTAGCCTAAGCTTCTGTTATAGCCAGTTACTGTAGAAAAGAATATAAAAGAAAATTATCATGAGACATCATAAAATCACTACTGAGGTTCATAAAACACATAAAATGCACGATAAATTTTATTACGTGCACTTTAAAGAATACATTGCACCTACACTGTAAAGTTCTTAGTCTGGTGCACTTTGGCACCCTGCTAATATTAAGCCCATTGTAAAATCCAACACAATAAAAGCACTTTGAATGCTGAGCCTTCCGAGCACCAAATGTTAAAAAAGAAAAATAAATTCCTGTTAGAGCCTTCCACCAATCGTTCCTCTGAAAGGGATTCACTGAGTGAATACAGATGAAGAGTTCTTGCAAGACTTCTGGAAATAAAAGGTATTCCTAAAACACACTGTGAAAAACCAAGGTGTGTTAATTAGAGGACATGTTAATGTCCACTAAAAGTATCTTTTCAGGAACGAAAGGACTTTAATTTGTTTCATTCCAAAGACTGAGTGAATACTTTTAGCACTCACCAATTTTCCTTGCTATAGAAGGCTTCTAAATTTCAAAACAGTTCAGGTATGTTTATGGAATCTGCTATGCAAGATATATGCTGACTTGATGATTACTGAGCTCACCTGAAGCTTTCTGTGGGTAAAATGACCTTTTGTTAAATACCCGTCCTTCTAGAAAATATGGGTTTGTTTTGTTAGGCTAGTTTTGAAACACTTTTTTCTCCTACATTTTTCAACTTCATAATGACATAGAAGAAAGGCTGGAAGGGGTGATGCTGATTAAAATACACAGAATAATGAATACTCCCTCCTCCAGACAGGAGTACAACAAACTAGAATTTAACACAATTAGAATCCCTGGACCACAAGTGAGAACTTGCATTTTCAAGAAAAAGACATATATGAAAGATTCCTTCAAGTTTTAAAAGATATGATCTGGCTTGGACGTTTTTCCATTAAATTGTTACAGTGCTGTAAGTAATTAAAGTTACCTCAGTTACCCCTGAGAATGTCTTCTTAAAGGCAGTACCTAATGTTACCACACTGCAACGCCTCCAATTTTAAGTCAGCAAGCGCAATTTAACTTATTTTTTTTCCACTAAGTACTCCTGAGCTCTCAAATACAAACAAAACTCATATCTAAATAATTCTGATGATGCAGTGGCCAAAACCTGAGAAACTAGAGTCCCTTAAAATGCAAATGGAAAGATTACCAAGGAACAAAAGCAAATAGATACCTTCCTATTTTCCCCTCTCAATTTCTATGGGCTATTAGCATTCACTGTATATATCTGTTCATGTTCGGCGCTGATATTTAATGTAGCCACAAATTATGCTCACTCACTCTTGCTTAGCCAAAGTCTAGTTCAATTTTCTGAACTATGTGCTCATATTAGAAGGGCATAATAGCAATTTATTCTAATATAGAAAATCAAATAAAATACTTTCTACAAGGGACAGAGCAGTTTTACAATCTTACATCAAGAGAAACAATGATAAATTGATAATTGATTAAGCACACTAAATGGGTAATTTGTAGGCAGTTATAACTTAGCAGCAACAATGAAGCCATGCATTTCAACATACACTGGATAAGCTATGAGAATATACAAATACTGGCTTTAAGAGGCTAGTATCTGCAAGTAAAAAGAAATAAAAAATAAATCCAGTTCTGCAAAATGGATGTATGATTTGATTCACTGCTATACCTCCTCTAACGTGGAGCATACACACTAAGAATCTTTCAGCACTCAATCACAAGACAAATATTTACTGCTGTACCTGCTCTATACCAACACCTACATTTTTAATTAAAGAAGAAAATGTGGCATTTATTGTGGGGGAAGCTGTAGCTCTGTTCAACATATTCTACATCTATTTTTTAATTACTTATTTGGGGACTTTCTCTTAATATATCCCATACTGTCTGCCTTTATATTGATTGTTACTCAGCCAGTAAAAAGGAACGAGCACAACAAACCAGTTTTCTATCTGAATAAGGATACTTTTGATGGCCTTTTCATTTCCATCAGTTAACAGAACTTCTTTGACATCTGCAGAAATAGCAACCTGAAAAAAAGAGCACAGCAAACAATGAGCAAATATGCTTGTCTGTGTGGAAGTGAAGACAGGAGTGACAAGCCTTCAGTATCATGCTTCCTCACCTATTTCTCTGTAACAATCTTCAATCTTTTTTCATTTTATGTCTGCATTATTTTAATCATTCAATCAAATCAGTCAATACTTTTATCATTCCATTTGCGGGAGCCTCTATCTTGCTATCATTCTGTTCCGTAATTGCATTGTGACAGCCGATGATGGTATTCTGAGAGGCTTTCATTTGCGGGCTTCTGTTTATCTAGTAGAGCCATCATACAAGGCTGTCACTCTGCCTTTCAGCTTGCTTCTGTCTGACTGCCTGATGCCCTTCATATAACTTTGCATTGCAGGCAGATGGCTTTGTAAGGGTAATTTTTTTGTGAGCTTTGACATGCTCGCACATTGGGCTGTAACCTCGACACATTGTATAAGAGCGACAGGTTTGTCAAATGCCAATCAGTGTAACAATATGCTTTTATTTGTAGAGACATAAAAACTTGTCTAATGCACTGCACTGCTACATAATATCTCCTGAATACATGACTCAGAACCCAGAGAATGGTGAACGACTCTCCTGAATGGCCAATCTAATTCAAAAGAATCTAATTACCGAGAGCTCTGGATCATGTTTGTTGGTGTAATAATGCAGGCAAAACATTAGCAGCTATATCATGGTGCTCCAACTGTGATTCGCCAGGCTATTCCTGTATCTTAGCAAATGGGACTATAATCTGAAAAAAAAAATGCTTTGGCTATGGCAATGAAAGACAGACCGTACGTGGCCTGGAATGTCACAACAAAAGATATTGACTACACGGAGGTAAAATGTTTCTGCTCATCGAGGCAACCATAAAATCAATATGATACGAAAGCAAGTCAATCTAGAAGGTCTCTCAAGACTCTGCAGCTTGACCGCAGCTGAGGCTGTTGACAGTTCTCTGACCCAGCAGTTGGAGGCACTGGAACATTTTTCCTTTTGTTTCTTTCTCTGAATGGGATTGGAATTGAGAAAAGACCTACCATGAGCCCAGCCAAGCATGTCATGCCACCCCCTAGCTCACACACAGCAAGGTCCCTGAAAGAGAGAAAGGAAATGGTAGAACCCATACAAATTAGATGAAAATGGTCAGAGAGACATATATGTTACAAGAACAAATTGCCATCTGCAGTAAGAACTGAGCTACCAGGAAGTTGTAGAGACATGACTAGGCTACCTCATGTCGTTTTGCGTTTTAAAAATAATTATGAAATAGAAAAGTCACAAAGCAGGCAAATCAGTGGGGGTTCCCTCATTAGTGTTCAGTGCAACATTACCACCGCTGAGCTGAAAAATCTGAGAAGGTTCCCTTTTTTCCCTTGTCAATGGCTCTGTCTTTTAGAACTAAACTAGCTAGAGTAGCGAAAGATAATTGTTAGGAAAGGATAACAATGTTAATCCACATTCATTCTTGCAAAAACAGTTAGAGAAGTAAATGGGGAAAGTAATATTATTTATATATCTCTCCATATATTTATGCCTAAAAGCCTTTCTATATTAAAAAGAGAAAAGTTTTAAAACAAGCCATATACCACAAAACAATTACACATGAAGAAATCCGATCCTTCAATTAGCACTTAAAACTGCAAGTGACCTACAAACAATGCTGTTATGAACAACGATGGGAACAGCAAACAGTTAAGCCACAGAAAACTAAACGAAGTTAGTGTCAAGAGCCTTAACTGAGCCTGAGCAGAGGGTTGAATACATGGTCTGAAAGGCTGCTTTTAACTTAGACCATACTGTGCTGTTATTAAGCCGTGCATCTGAAATATAATTTGGCGCAGAGAGTGTGCCGGATGGGAGCTTGCAGGGGGAGCCACAAAGAATGTCCTCCAGAGCCATGGCCTGCCCCAGGGGAGGAGGGAGGGATGCTGACCCCGCGCCGAAACTGTGTGAAGCGGCATCTGGGGCAAGGCACAGCCTCAGTTTAGGAACATGCTGCTTTATAGCTAAATCTGCGGTAACTGTTACAGCTGGCAGAAACCTCCCCATTGAGACATTTTTGACAGTCAGAAAATGGAATTTCAATGGAATTTCAGCCAACCAGATTTTTTTTTTAATTATTTTTATTTTTATATTTTTGGGTACACCTTTTCTTGTCCCCTATAATGTCATTTGAAAATCTATTTTTTATGTGAAAGACTTACCTCTCTACTCACTCGACACTGATACTTAGGAAGAGCATCTAGGAAGCCATATCAGTATCAGCATACAGATGCTGGTATTTTTTCACTGAGGCCAGTGGACTAGGCTGTATGACTGTATAATAATGCTTGCTGCCTGTCTGTCTGGAATAGATTTATTTTTCTTAGACTCCACAAATTTCATCTGAAAAAAGTCTAGTTGTCCTATTTAATGGAAATGGGACTAAAGGCATAGTTCAGAGGAACAAGCTGTACATAAACCCAATGAGAATATAAAACAGATGTGGGAAATTTGCAGTTTGTGCTTTAAATAGAATAATTACAGCGTTTTCCTCACGCAAGTTTTTATTTTTCTAAACTGCACACATTGCATATATTAAAAATATATGCATATGGTTATATATGTAAGATTTACAAGCCACTTAATCCCTTATAAGAGTCATGCTAATTGAAATATACACAGAAAGTATCTAGTGTGGGGGTTTTGGTGCATTTGGAACCAAATTTGTATCCTCATAATATATGAGCATATACATACATTTATATACATACATACATCTGCATGTACATATATACATTTATGCATATAATTAATTTCAGTGCAATTAGCACTGAACAAATAGCAAGTTTTAAAAAGTATATCCTTCTCTCAGGCAATATTTAGTGGCATTTATCAATGAGAACTAAAATCTCACCTGACCGAACTGCTGAGATGGCATAACCCTGAGAAATCAACTACTCGTTTCCTCCATGGAAGTTTGAGTGATCGCTGCCTCTGAGCATTCAGGCTTGCTTACCCAAACTAGGAAACTACCTTTTGAGTGAGCAGCATTGGGAGGTTTGCTGTGAAGAGCCTCTAAAAACAAGCAGAGCGCATGAGCCACGTCATGGGGCTGGACTGCAAAGTGTTACAGGGACACCACTATGGCAGCAAACGTCACACATCCACCAAACTCAGAGAAAGGAGCTGCAGCTACCAGATTAGGTGTGTTAGCAGCCTCTTCTAATGGGGTGGGCTTTGTCCAGGTGGTGGACGATGTAGAAATGAACCAGGGTACACTTTGGTGCCAGGTCTTTGATTTCAGATAGGACTCTGAGTAAGCTGCAGGAACCAGCTCACAGCTGATATGCTTTCAGCTTTGGTACAAGAGGCAAGGGCTTATAGCTTGGTCTTCCTTATTTTACCAACACTGTACACAGATTGAGGAATTCTGTATACTCCAAGCTGGTTTACTTGGTATTAGCCTTGCACCCTCACTCAGAACACAATTTATGCCTCCAAATGCATGTTATAATGGCTTTTCTTGCACCCTATTCATCCTCTGGACAATGAAACTTCAAGGATTTCCAAGTGCAAAGCTCTGCATACTCAAGGGGAAAGAGAGAGGATGCAGGATGGATTTTCTTTTTAGGTGTTCCTACTGGAGCCTTGATAACTGTCTGCTACAAGTTTAGAAAATGTGAAAAAATAATAGCAAATAAAAGTGCAGCATGTGTCAAAATTGTTTCACAACACTTAAATACAGGTGTAAATTCCTCCGTTGCTATAAGCAGTGATTATTATGTATTTTATCAGGTAATATTTTGCCTGCTTTCCCAACAGATGTTAGTTTAAAGAACGTCTTATTTTCCCTGACCTTCACAATCAGTACTGATCGATTGGAGCTTCACTTTTGTTTCCCAAAAATCAAAGTGAAATAAAACGCCTTGAGTAGAAATCAAAAGTCTTTGACATATAACAGAAAGCTTGCTGTGCAATATTAGTACCCAAAGGCAGCTCAGAATTCTTTGTTAAGAGCAACATGCTTTCACCTTGAACATTTTAAATTTAATCTGAAGACTTAAATCATAGCAATCTTTACCATGCAGATACACTAAAACTAGCAGATTGGAAAATATCTTTTTATGTTGAACTCTGTACCTGAATGTTTCATTATGCTTTAGGCAATAGTAAGCCAGCACTTCCTCAGATGGCCAGAGACCTATAAAACAAAAATATTCACCTTCTTAGAACACTTTCTTATTGTCTGAAGTAATATTTGAATACATATTACCATTTGCAGACCTCTACCAACTGTTTCATTTTCTAAACCCGTCATAATACCATGGAATCAAGAAACAAATAAGACTTTTTATGGAAGATTTCTGATTTAAGCATGTGGGTGACATGGACAGTGGGACTGAGTGCGCCCTCAGCAAGTTTGCCGATGACACCAAGCTGTGTGGTTCGGTTGATACATTGGAGGGAAGGAATGCCATCCAGAGGGACCTTGACACACTTGTGAGGTGGGCTGATGCCAACCTGATGAAGGTTAACCATGACAAGTGCAAGGTCCTCCACCTGGGTCGGAGCAATGCCAGGCACAGCTACAGGTTGGGCGGGGAGGAGATTCAGAGCAGCCCTGCAGAGAAGGACTTGGGGGTGTGGGTTGATGAAAAAATGAACATGAGCCGGCAGTGTGCGCTATGATTCTATGATTCTATGAACTGAGTATTTCGCAGATCTCATCCTGACTAATCAGAATTAGTCTAATCAGAAATTTACTCTGTAGATACATACACATAAACATATGCATATTTCTATACATATTATTGTCAAGACTTTAAAAGTTTTATAAAATTTAATTCTACAAAACTTCTGATATTTGGGCATTCATATGAACATCAGTGATGTTGCCACCTTGCCTTGTAGCCTGTTTCTAACAGTGGACAGAAGCCCTCTATTTTTTCATTAGCTGTCCTCTCCAGCCATTTCATTTCTTTCCAGTTTCTTTTTCATTAGCTCTTTTTCTCTTTGGTTTTGTTAGGCATCAGTCTGGCTGCAAGGGACACTGACCAGCCACACATGCTAAGGACAACTGCAGGACAAGGGCAATAATGCAGTATAATTTCTAGTTGTGGCACAAGAAGTTCCTGGGGCGGAGAGGAGACACAAGTTTTAAGGTCCGTTTCATAGTTGCCAAAGGATTTTTCTAGTTGTTCTGAGGACTGTGGTAAACTTTCCATAGCTGCAACATCCTACAGCAGGAAGCACCACACTTCTACAGTGCTGTATAAACACCTCTTTCTTGTTTTGTACTTGCCTCCCTGTCATTTTCATTTGAGATCCTTGAGCTCTCACACGGAAATAAACAGGAGCAATATTGGGTTTTGTTGTTTCTTTTTTTCCCCATGAATAATCTGTATTATTCATGACTTTACAAGCTTCCATCATAAAACTTACACTGGCCATTGTTGTGGTAAGTACTTGGAGGCACTGGTCATTGACTTGGATGCCTTCATGCACGTTTACCCTTTCAACATCACTCATTCATGAAATTCACTGTTTCATCAGACCAATTTCCCACTTGAACACCTAAGTGAAGTGCGTGGCCCACGGAGAGGGCATCACAGATCCTGCGTGGCCTGCGCATCTCCTGCAGACACCAGTCTCCATTGCTGGAGGGAGCCCAGGGAAAACAGACTTGCTTTCAGGCACTTGAGTTAGGTTTCCAAAGTTAAGGGAGGATAAATGAAAGGCAAATGCAGCCAAATTATGGTTGTATTTGCTTTCTATCTGTTGTTGCCTAGCAATGAAATAATATGCTTACATGCCTATCCACAGGTAAAAAGCAGGGGAAGCCTCCCCCCACAACACACAGCCTTATGAATTAACATGACAGAAACTTAATATTATGAACTACAGACAGTTTTCATAAACTTAAAAAAAAGTGAGAGCATCCTTTAGATATTTCTAGACAGGTAAACTGAATCTCATGCAGCTTGCTATGTATGTGCATCCTTTTTGGTATTTTTTTATCCTCAAGACTTTGAAAACATCTCAACATAGTTAACAAAAGCAGAAGTTTGAGAGAAAAACTATCTTCCTTTTAAATCCCTTGGAGCCTGACTGTCTACTGAATGTATAATTTTTCCTTTCTATCCAGTAAGTGTTCTAAACTACCCTTACTCACAGTGATAAAAACTGAAAATTCATGAATGTGTTGCCTGCACACAGATCAAGCAAAAGCGTAGACAGGATTTGGCCAAAACTTCGCATAGAACATTTGCCTAACAACAAAAGAATAGAGTATACATGACAAAACCACTAAATCAATATTGCTGTTTGTCTTATTTCTGACAGTTTAGGCTGATTACGTGTTTGTGAATGTGCCATTTGCTTCGACTTCCTAAGGGTTAAAATAAAATATTCACACAAGACTAGCCATTCTTCAGTGAAACATACGCTAAGAATTGTACAGGCTTTTCCATCTCCCTTTTGAGCATTTCAGCTTTTGAGCATTGAAATATGCTAAAATGACAGATTTTGCAATAAATATAATAACTGTTTAAATATTTTAGTGTATAACATAAAGAATGTTTCAGGTTGCAGTGACTGGTGTATACTCAAGCAATAAAAGTGCTTTTTTCATACTTAGTGAAGATATGGCTAATTTAATACCATTTGTAATACTTATATCTCGCTTTACAAAAAACCTCCACGCCCACAAACACAAAAACCTCAACCCTTTTATAGCAAACTTTTGGCCTGAGAGAGTTTCAAAAACACTTGTCAACTGTAGCAAAATCCTTCAACATCTCACTTTTCAGTACCCTCAGTCAAATGTCTCTCACTTTTCTACAGTTATTATTGAAAGGGCACTTTGAATGGTGTCACTAAATCTTTTATGAGGGGTCACCATTCTTTCCCCTGCTACCATTACAAAGTTGATACCAGCTGAAACTGCAGGTGTATCAGATAGCTCTGTGCTGAGAGAAGGGTGAAGCACCTTTGGAAAGACAACGCTCTTCTTCAGGTGGATGCCAGGGATGCAGAGGATTCTCCTCCCTGCTTCCTCCCCCCATAGGGGAAGGAAGTATCATCTCAGCAATGATATACGTGGCTGGCAGCTAAAGGAGTCAGGAGGCCTTTCACAAACACAGGTCTCAAGTACTCCCATGAACTCCATGGATGAACACACAGTGCTTCCAGCTAAGCCAAGAAGTCAGAATACCTGCGTTAATTTTAGTAAAAGGAAAAGCTTCTTGTGCTTGAACAGGTAGGTAAGCCTCTTTACCTTCAAAACAGGGATAAGCTTAAAGATTCATGCGGAGGAGTTTGCATTCTGTCTTCTTCCCCTTCACTCTGACCTACATTTACCAACACAATGACCTACATTTTGAAGTTGCAAGTATAAGATAGTTCTGCTTCTGTTAGAAAACATACAGGTGGAATGCAGCAATTCCTATGAGTTAACAACTACCACTAGGTTGTGAAAAGCATAATTTATTTCCTGCAAACACATACATATGGATAAGGATTAAGTTTCCCTTGAACACATTTAAAATAATTCTTTCATATTTAAAATAAAATTATTCCCATTTTGTATTATGAATTTGATTATAAATACATAACATTGGATGGGCACCTATTTGCATGTGCAACTACTTACGTATGATAGTCAATAGTTTACATGAGTATAGGCAAAAGAATACCAAAAGGCCTCAAAATGGTGCTTGTATTTAAAAGGCTATAAATATACCACAAATCCTAGACAGAGGGACTAAAAATTTCACTATAGAAGAAGACAGAGAGAAAAGAGTTTCTTACTTTGCAGAATTTACTGGAGGTTTTAGAAGTCTTTATCACCTTAATAACTACAACGTGAAAACAGAATAATTGCCAGAAAACACTGGAAACTCTAGTAAAACAAATAAGTTGTGTTGGTGTTTAAAAGAGAGCCTCAAGGACTGTGATTTGGCATGTCTGAAGACATGGGAGAGAGGCTGTGCTCACAGGGTAATGCCTGCCTGCGTTTCAACTCTTCACAGGTATCCTTTCACCATCAGGATGGAGTAGGAGATCCACTACAAATGTGCTATTAGAGCGATGATGTGTATTTCCAGACACTTCATATTTACTACAGTAGTAGGGGTAGAAAAACATTATCTCTAAATAGTATGATGATGGATGAAGAAATGCTATATATGCAGAGGCATACAAAATGCAGGCATTTCTACAGCACTACCGTAAGATCATACCCCAGTAATGGAATCTACCTCACAAGAACTTGATGATATAACGAATACCCCGGTTTACACATTAGCTACCAAACTAATAGACAGAGACAGATTAAGTTACTTAAACAGAATGAAATTATGGGAAGGCCACGTAAAACACCTGAGTCATTGTAATACCTTGAGGTATGATGTAAGCTAAAAGACACCCAAAATTTTCCTATAGCAGAAACACTAACAAAAATCCCAATAATGCTAAGAGCACATACATTAGGTTGGTCTTATTACTCTCACAGCACTTGCTAATGGAAAGTGTCAGGTCCTTCTGCACTAGCCATGGCACAACAGTTCTTTAGAGCAACCTTCAACCCACATAGACAAAATCACATGTACAAAGCACTGTTTTAAGCATTAGATGGAGCACAATATGTCCGAAGGAATAAAAAACCTGATTCTTCTGCACCAAATCTAAAAATGCTGAATTCTGTATGATGTTACAGAGAATTTTCTAGTAGAAATAAATTATCCAGTATTTAAAAAAATAAATAAAATATTACTGTTTCTTGTCTGTGGATTTTTACCACATATTTAAGGAATGCTGTTACACATTTGGATAACAATGTTGAGATCTGATGTGAAGCTCTTAAAAGACAGCATGTTATTAGAAAATTCTCAGGATAGAGTGCTGAGTTTTGAGATGTGTCTTTTTAAAGAAGACATTTGATTATTGGAGCCACTATGTGTCTGCATTGCTCCATAGGTACAAGGAAGTCAGAGTAGCTACTGATTACATTAACTGGGACAGCCTACCAGCAGAACTGTTGTCTACAGTCTGCCAACGCTACACCCAGGAAACAAAGGGGCAACTGGAGCTGACAGGTGAATAGTCGCCTTGAAGCTCTGAGTAGGAGGTGTAAATCTGTCTTACAACTGCTTCAGTCATGCTGGAAGATTGGGAAGTTCCTTTTCAAGCTAAGCCACATTGGAAGTTCTGTCACTTTTCCCTAGCAATTTACATGGCCACATGTACAGAGGTCTGATCTCAAAATTCAAACTTTGTCTTTCATTCGCGTTATTAAACTATGAGATGTCTTCCTGCTCATTTGAAGTTTCAAGTAAATTTTTTTTACAAATCCTATCTTAACTCTCGAAAGCAAAGACAATTTAAATTTAAAAGTCAGTCATTTTCCCCAGATGAATATTCTCAAGAAGACCTTTTCTTCTACTATGCCCTGATTCTTGACTACATGAAATCACCTTATTTGCTTTAATACTCATCGAAGAGAGAGGAAAAAAAACACATTATGGGCAAAGAGATTAATAATGTCTCAAAAGAAGTACCAACAATTGCACTGAACAACAATGAATTGTTTTCTAGCACTGAGAAAAGGATTTTTTATCCTTCATGGCACCAAGACACATTGGAGGAGAGCAGAACAATCTTTGGCACCACAATGGACTGTGTAGAGGTGTTCAATTAAGTATCTATCCAGAAAGACAACTATACCCCATCTCCTCTGCTAAAAGACTATAGAGTGGATGGAAAATCCCTGAAACTAAGGTATGTATTTGAACAGGCTATTCTAGGAATTTAACATAAGGAATTATAGGAATTTAGAATAAGGCCCTTCCACTCTTACTGTAGCATTGTTACAATCATAATTTTACAGTATCAAACCTTGTTTTTTACTGACTGTGCTTTATATTCAAGGTACAAGGGAAGGCAAGTTTGGTGATTTATCCGGGTTAGTTTTTGTGTGGATGACCACTACTGTGCACAGCAAGAAGCACGATCCTGGAGAAATAAAACAGCAGGTCAAAATCAAGGTTCAACAGCATTTGGGAGTAAATTTCAAAATGAGGCTCTAACCAATACTGGGAGCCCTTCTCTTGGCAGAGCACTAAAATCCACTTTTCAAGTTGAAGAAAAAATATGAAATAACGAATAGCACAATTAAGTATAAAGCGGATGCACAGTGCTTGTCTGCCAAATACACCTTGCTAGTAACGTAACATGGTTGCTCTAATTTGAGTAATTGCTTGAGTAAAGACTACTTGTAATTAATTGTACTGCTGTAGTTAGTTTGCATGGATAGCTCTCAAAAATACTTGTAGGCCTCAACGGTCTTCAAACTTCATACCTCAAGCCCCTTTTCACTATAATTTTATCATAAAAAATGATGCTTGGTATAGTCAGGAAGCAAAGATTTTATTTTCATTTACCTGTTCACACATCATACAAAATGTGACACAGAAGAAAAGATAATCAGTAATACAGGTTACCTAAGACCCAACCTAATGTGCATTGAAGATATAAACACATGTAATAAGGCACTAATAGCACAAGTATTCAAATTTTTAGCTGCCATAGAATGCATGTATAGAACAGTGGAAACCTTCTATAGAAAATTACTTTCATAATAATCTCATTTCACTTTCATAAAATGAGGAAATAGAGGGAATTGCTTAGTGAGGGAAGAAAAAAGGCCTGAAAAAAACTCGTTTGCATTCTGTGTGAAGTACACAAACCCACAGTTTTCAGACTTGTACCCTCAACTTTAAGTTTGTACCCACCTATGGTAAAAGCAGATGGAAGTGGAATTATCATCACCAAATTGGTTGCAGACTGCCTGCCTGTAAAACTATTTCCCTACAAAATCTAAATTGAGAGCAGATTTTCTATAGGAGAACAGTTTCAGAGTACTACGCCCTTCTGGACATTTGACCACATCAAGTGTCAATGTAAGAGCTAACCTGTTCTGAAAGTCCAATTGTCTAATCTGAGGCTCTGCATTCTGAAATTTACCCCAAGGGTATTGTGAGCAAGCAACTTCAGCAATAAATGCACACGGTGTGAAAAAGGAGAAGTATTTAACAGCCTTAAGAATAGTGCCTTACACCGCTACCTTACTGCACCTGACTTTTGCACATGGCAAACCACCTTTTAAGTCCAGTGAAGAGGAGCAATTTGAGGCAGGGAGAATGGCTAGTTCACTTTTCCACAGCGGGAATGCTATAAGTGAGTTTGAAAAGCTACAAGAACACCAGAAGAAATAGAAGATATGAAGAGAAACACATCTCACCATTTTTCTCTATGCACATACATTTTACAGAAACTCTTGTCTCTTTTTCAATCTAAAACAGAATTCATGATATTCAGATCATTGAAAAATATGTATGAGATCTTCAGCCTAGGCAAAATGTCCTCAGCACTGTATCTCTCACTTTCATTCTCATTATTATTCATGACTAGGAGGAAAACATGATGGTCTGCAATCTGCAAATTTCTTTTAGAGCGCAAACTTAAGAGGCTCGGTGGAACTGATGTGGAAATACAGTAACAAGTCAAAGCAGTAAATGTACGCGTATCTCTTCTGTGAGGAAAAATTGGCAAACTGCACAAACCTACTTGTATGATTGTCTTTAACACCCTTTTTTCAAAAGAATGAATTTGATTGTGTTGTGTGTTTTCTTTTTTTTACCTAGTTTTTAAATAGTTATTAAAAATTAAACAACATTGGAACAAACCTTTTGTGATTATAGCCTTCATTCGCCTGCAAAAAAAAATGGATCTATAAATTTATGTACCATTGTAGATGTAAATTACAAAATTTTATATTCAACTATATTAAAACATCTATTCCAAAAATGATTACCAGTTGTGAAAAGCAGACAGGCTTATCACTTGCTGTCAGTTGTTCATGTCTAGTTAAGCAATAATGTGCTAAAACTGCTCTTTTGTTTTGTGTAAGAATTTTGGCAATAGAAGAAATGAACACTCGTTTAATAAAAACTCAGGCTGCTTTTTGCTTTGATGGAGGAAGCAGCTGCCTGTTTTCATTTGCTGCAGAGCAGCAAAACCCATCAATATAATAAGCAGCTTAGATGCATCCATCCACAGCATCTGTAAGGATATAGGGCTATTCACTCAAAACCAATCCTTGGTTTAATTTTAACAAAGATGTGTCTGACATATTTGAAAATACATTATAATAGGGTTTTGAAATACTAGCATTTTCTCTTTTCTTTTTAAATACTTTTTTCACAGATTTTGAAAAGCAAGTATACATGTTGGAATGATAGAAATGATAAAACAAATATTACTATAGCAAACAGCAGAACTAGCCTAAAATGCAAAGATGGAACACGAAGAGATGCCTTCTGGTTCACAGACTCTCCTGTCCCTTGAAAATATAAAAAATAGTATTTCAATCTTTTCGGTGACAGGTTTTTTCACCACAACCAAGAGCAGAGAAAGATACTACAAATAAGTATCACAGAAAAGCACTAACAAATCTGCAAAGGCCACAGATACATTATACCACTGCATTTCCTGAGATACTTTTCCTTCCCTCCCTCCTGCTTTGTTAAATGTAGATAAATATTAATGCTCATTTCCACAGATACTTATCAAATTGTTCTCTACTATTGCCTGAAAGTAATATAATTTTGTACTAAGTTTCAGCAGTGTGAGTTTGTCCCAAGTGACAACTTCTAACTGCAATAAAAAATTTTAATTAAAAATAGTTATAGGACTTGCATATATAATTACAAAAACAGGAAGAGAGAGATAAAAGACCACCTGAGATATAAACCATAAAACTCCATTCTCACTCCAAAAAATGTGATACGGCACATTTAGATTATTAAAAATTCTTAAAACATTATTATTTTAGTGCTGTTTGGCTTTCTAAGACCTTTCTAAGCTGAGCTTTTAGATGATTTGCACATTAACTGAGAAGTCAGATAATTCTTAATCCTCCTCTTTTTCAGATCCAATAATGGATAAGGGAGCATCTTAGCATGATCAACTAGCAATCTGCCTAGCCTGAGTGGTAGTACACCTGAATTTAGGATTAGTCCCCCTGTTTTTATAATATCTGATTTAAATGAGTGCTCATTCTAGGAAGTGTAGAAAAAGAATACCCATTTATATTTGAACTGTACCATTTAAATACATAACAATAAATTTTAAGTGCACACATATTTATTTGCTCACAAACAAAAAGCTATGGAGAAATGAAAATTTTAAAGAATCATGTACAGAGAAATAGTTGGATAGTTCAGTTAAATAACTGCTGTTTTCAGTATTCACAACAGCTTATAGATACAATCAATCATATATCAGTTTAGCCTTGTATCTCTATCTAGTCAATTCCAATATCCTAATTTCACTTTTGTCTACAGATCAAGTGAAGAAAGTAGTTCGGGGAGGAGGGGAGTGTTGTGGGGTTTTTTTCTTATTGTTGTTGTTGAGGGGTTTTTTACAGATACATCATGCACATAAAAGGTAACAAACCTGTAGATTAACCCTGGTTACTGCTTATATTCCTCAAACATTTGATACAGAACTTGGAAGTTTGCATAGCTGATCTATGCGCTCTTATGTAGCGCTCACAATAAAGTGGAATTCATTTGGGGGATTTTGATTGTGTACAGAAGTGTTATCTAGAGCTTGGAATTCTTGTGTTTGCTTGGGGTTTTTTATTATTATTTTTTCCCACTGATTTAACTAAACAAAGACGATACTTTTTTGGTCCTAGCAGCTTCTGACTCAGTATTGCTCTCCTTTATCAAACTCTGCCATTTTACATAGTTTACCAAACTACTAAAAAGCATTTGCTCTGTGCTCCCAGGAAATATTAACTGTGTGCAAGTGGAAATAATAATTGAATGCACAGTTCAGTTTGAAGGCTTTGGACCATCTCTAACAAAACAGTGTACCTCAGTGCTTGAAGCGTCACATAACGGCAAAAGGTGACCATGCATCCTACATATTCTTGAATGAAATTGTTAGGCCACCATATTCAATAACAGTTGATTCTTTCTCCAGGGGTATCTTCAACTGGCACCAAGTGTGTAGTCTTCAAGTCTGCACTACTGGCAACCATCCTGCACCAGGTGTCCAAAATCTCCTTACGTTACTAAACATTGTTTTCATCTCTAATATGGGATTAGATTTATAATGAGTTCTTTAAGTGAGAATGCTGCACAAGTTGAACCACTCTTAGGTATCTCATTTATCTACAGATCCACATGGATCTGCATTCCATGAAAATTTTGACTGCAAGAGTTAAGGCAAATGCTATCATTTACAGTGAGGGAAATGATTTGAAGTCTTGCTGAAAGGCCAAGGATTACATAAGCAAAAGATCCTTCATCTCCTTCCAGGTCGGGTTTGACACCTATTTATAGGGCAACACAAGAGAACTTACACTACCATTGCTCATGGCTGGTTTTGCCTGCTCTGGTTTCAAGAACTGCAGCTGTTGATCTGGCACTTTTCATCAGCACTAAATAGAACAGGCCAGATCTTCAGCTGGTATTATGCCAGTGTGTCCCAGCTAGTGAACCAGCCTTGAATTTGAAACATTCATGGTCTTTCTGAGAAACTAAGAAGCCCTTATTACATTAGTATATGCTAGTAATACTGCTTTGGATCATTTTGTAGAGTCAATTCCAAAGGTATCCTTCCCAGGAAATCAATGTTTCAGGATACAAAAGTGGTAAGAGTAGAATTTAGTCTCCAAAGTGCCCTGAAATATTAACAATCAGTTTTCCCTGATTACTTTCACTTTTCCCATGTTACTGTAATAAACTATGACCTAAATGACCACATTCTTATTTCACAAGGTATAAATAATGCAAAAGAGCAACACAGGTGCTACAGAACTCTACTGAAAAATGTTGTAGAACTGTATAAACACTTTTTCACACACTGACACAGAAGTGCTTGTAGGTGAAGAATAATTTGCTCTAAGATATACAGCTTAGGGATTTATGCTATTTTTCAGTCTTGAAAGAATGTATTTCAGAACATCCAGTGGACTGAATCTCAAAACCAAAGCAAATCATTAGATCCAATTCAACTAAATGAAAGCATGAAAGAGCATATGAGATAACCTCATAATAGTATGTTTAGGTTTATAATTGGTAGGTCCTGAAAGACAGTCGATCAAATTCTTAAAGTGAGCACATGTTCTCAGACTTCAGGAATTGCTCAGTTGCATGCCGGCACAGAAATTGAGACCCATCTTTTCACACTGCAATTTGAGTGGAAGACTTTTGCCTTCTGTGCTCCATCTCATGGTGACCACAGACCCTTGGGTGACCCTAATATTCTTCCTAGGGAGTAGCAAGATTTTACAGTGTCTAACCTGGGCCACCTTATTCTTTGAGACAGATTTTTTACTAACAGCAGAGCTAACACAATAAGCCATCAGTTTTTACAGCATTTCTTGCAGAGATAGACCTTGAAATACTACATTAAATCTGCATGCCGAGCCCCCGTATTAATAGGTAGACTCTTCAATACCTAGATTATGTTTTTTATTTTATGAGTTTTGAGCTCAGACTTTAAAAATGGAGAGGCAAGTGTATAATCTTCTGAAATTCAAACATTTTCCTTAAGGATTAACATGTGACACTATTTTCATATAGCTCTCCATCAATAAAGTATTAACACTGTAATAATGACGAAAAACACTTATTAAAAAAAGTAGATGTATGTTGCCACTATATTAATTAGCAATTAACAATAAATTTTATCACTTTCTTCTTGTTCTTTTTTCCTATTAAGAGTTTAAGCCATAATAATAGACTAATGTCCTGTAATTTCCGGGGAAGGCAGGGGGGTGGAGGAAGAAGGGAGCATGAAATATATGCAATTTTCACATATAACACACTGTTGAAAACGTAATTCTCTATGTGTTCTGTTCTGAAAACACTTTCTATATTCCTGGATTGTCTTTGCTATCAGGGGCAGGATTGAAATCTCCACTTTAGTATTTATCTGAGGCTGTGATAGCTCAGTTGTCTGACTCCAAATGCCAAGATAGGGGGAATCTCATCAACTGGAGACCAGCTGCATGATGGGCAGTTAATAGATATATCAAACCTTAGGATATATGCTAAGCTGAGGAGATGATTGGTCGGTTGATATACTGATTGATTAGCATAGGGAGAATGGGTTTCTTCTTGACAACCTAAGATTATGCTTCAGCTAAGCTCAAATTGCTTACACCTCTTCTATTGGGTTTAAAATTACAGTCCTGTCATCTAAAATCTCTCTTCAATGAAATTTTTACCATATATAAAAATTAAAGGGAAAAAGAAAGTAGGTGCAATGGATAAGAGTAAATGGAGTAGATATATTTCACACTACTGCTGTTGGTACCACTAGAAAAAGTTGATAAGTAAAAGCACTTGAAATATGTTACATATTCTGTACACTACAACAGAGCACTTTACAATAATTTAGAAGGGGGGGGGAAGAGTTCAAAATACTGAAAAGGAATCAGTGCTGATATTATTGTTTTAAAAAAACTACAGTAGTTATTAAGCAAGGTAATTATACAGTTCTGACATGACCAAAACATTTTTGTCCTCTTTACAGGAATTGCCCAGGTTTCATAGAAATGTATTTAAATTATATTATACATATTAGGGAAATATCATATAACTGCAACAGAATGCATCACCTTGCAGAGAAAAGCTAATATTCTGCAAGCCAGAGAAGTAACAGACATACTTTTATATTGTTCCTTGAGAAGCCCAGAATTTGTTCTCCCGAGAAAGCAGATGGAATTAAATTTTGTTTACAAAATATTTTAGACTGTGTCATCAGTAGGGCATGGACACTTAAAGAAAACACAGTCTTTTAAAAGATTACTATACCATGTAATTATATGTTGCCAAAACAAACGCATTTCTTACACATATCATCTGTTTAATTGCCAGCATTACATGTTGGTCATAATACTGGGCTTTGTCAGTTGAGAAAGATACAAATGCTATCAAATAAAACATTAAAAAAACCCAACTTTTTTTTATGTTTAATTTGATACTAAGAAACACTTCTCTGCTTGGGCAAACAAGAATTTAGTAGTCATGTAACAAAAGGAAAGCAGCTCATTGAGAATGTAGAAATCTGCATTAATAAATAAGACTGGGTTTCTCAGATTTTTTTCTTCCCTTTCGTATCTGCTATGAGCGGTAGGGGATCAGCTGCAACTCAAATCCCCAGCTGAACAACCCAAATACAACTGAGTGAGCAGACTTAAAACAAGGCCATTTATTGGTGCCTGTTATGCAAACAAAGCATCCAAGTCTTAGAAACAGATGTCAACTGAAGCATATGCTTACTGTAAACTGGAATTTGATTCTCTTTATAAAAATAGACTTAAATGGGCCTTCAGAGACTAGGCTGCCTCTTGTTGTATACCATTGCCTAACTTGATTCAGCCTTAAGCTTTTTAAAAGATGAATAGACTGATATCCAAGGGCAAAAACATAAAAGTTAAAAAAAATTAAATGGGAAATAAATGATAACATGTTGGAGCAGTTCCCAGAAGCGATTTTACAGATTTTCTCTAAAAACACAAGACAGGAAGTTCAAAGCGCAGCGCAGGTCACCTATGGCATGTCGAGTTATCATTTCTATACCACTTAGGGTGAAAAAGGGACTTTATGCTCAAGTGGCAAGTTTAGTACTCTGCTTTTTCTTCTTCCTTTTTTTTTTTTTTCACCTCTTCTGACATCTTGATGCCTTTTAAATGTCACTTATTTTACATGAGGCAGTTGGTGGAGACATGAGTCAACAGCAATCAGAACCATTATCCCCTGCAGTGAGCCCTGGTCCTAATGCATTATGACACCTTAGCTGGCCAGCCACCGATTTACCTTTCTGCTTCTTAGGGAATTAAGTGGCATCATGTGAAAATGGTTGTGATATGAACAGCATGGGCATAACTGGTATTAAATTTACCTCTCAGCCTAAGTGAATTTTCCTCACATGTGACTAATCAAAATGAAAGCTGTGGACATGGGCAGATCTGGCCAGCACTTCTCCACCCCTGGGATTGGGGCTATTTTGTTTTATCTCTTTGTACAAGCTGGCAGAAGTTTAAAGTGAAGGGGATAATCCAGTGCTGGTGTCTTTATGAAATAACATCCTTACATGAAGAGGCTTTTAACTGTCTGTCGCTGTCCTCTCAAAAAAAAAAGAGCGTGACAATCTCATTTTGCTGAGCACCCTCCCATGAAAGGAGAAAATAATAGCCATAACAGCTATGGCTAGTACTGACCTTACATGATCCATTATCCACTAAACACTTTAAAAGTCAGTTTTACATACACTGTGGGGGAAATTAGAGAACTATCACAATCATTTTCACTTTAGTGAATTTGTCTTCTGTTTGAAGTCAGTCACTTGATATCCTAGTACATAACTCTCCCTATCACTCCAAAATAGAAAGAGGAAGTCTTGCTTTAAAAATTGATCTGGTGCAAAAAGGTGGGAAACACACCATACTTTTCCTATTCTGATTAATACAGATACTGACAGCAGTGAAACTCCATTTAGCATGAACTTTCTCAGGAATAAATGCAAAATAATACAAAAATCATTATATAATTTCAAGTGTTCAACATCAGTACAAAAATATTTTTATCAATCATTTCAGCTGAGATAAGTAGGTGCCAAAGAAAGTGCAGGCAGAGCAATTATCATCCTGTGCAGTCAGAAAGATATTTATTCACAGACTAGAGTGACTTGCATTTTACTACAAACCAGCTGTGAATGTTACTGATAACGGCACTGCTAGATCTTCCCAAAGTAGTCTCTTTCTAACAACTTAATTGTATAGGACAAAACCACCTGAAGTATGAAGTCCTCTCCTACTTGCAACACTGCTTAATCTTCTGTGGCTGTGAGAATTCATATCTAATATGCGAGTTTTAGGCATTTACTCTTTGATGTCACTTAAAGTCAGTAGTAACCCATAGCTCAAATCGGTGGCATTTCTTGTAATTTTATTCAAACAAATGTTGATTATAAGATGTGATTCAGTGGCTCGAATTTTAAGATTAACCCTGTCTATCTGAACATCAGTTTTAGATTTAAGTAGTGGAAGTTGTTCATTCTAAGCATGAAATTTGGCTATGCATTAGTCTGTTTTTTTTTATTCTATGATGGTTTTATTGTGCTCCACATGCACTTTGCTAAGTCCAGACAGTGCTAGAAGACTCTCAACTTTCAACAAACTATTACTGTATGCAATGCAAATTTGACCAGTGAAAAATGATAAAAAAAAAAAAGCAGAAGAAACGTATCAAGACTTAATTATGGCATTTACAATATCAAAACACACTTTCCTTATGGAAACAGAGGCATAGGAATACATAGATTTTCTTCAAAATATATACCTCACATATCATACTAATTTTTTAAGAAGCTAAACCAGCACTAACAAACACCATAAATACTCCTTACACTAATTTATAGAAATGACTGAAGATAAAGATTAGGAGAAGGGTTCAGATTTTTAATTGTTACAAACACAGGAAAAAATATTAATCATGCATGGAGATTGCCTGGGTAACCTTCATTTTATCAATGAGGCCACATAATTAAGGTCAAGTTAATGTAGAGATTGAAATTTAGGGAACACGTCAATTAAGATAAACAGGAAAATTACCTCTTCCTAAAAGGATTAGCCTCAAGTGGAAAGGTTTGTTCAGAAAATTACAATCTATTTGGTAAGGAAGACAGATCCACAGTAAAGTTAAATCTGAAGTACATAGGCTGGCATATTTTACACAAAAGAGTTGCAGGGAAAAAAAACATAGAATCATTTTCTTTTCCTTTTATTATTTTCCTTAAAAAAATAATGCACAGCAAACATGGCTGCAACAGGCATAAAATGCTGCTTTTTTTTTCTTCTTTCTTAGTTTCAGACAATTGGACCTTGAAATCTTAACATCAACAGAAAAGCAGAAGGCACCCTGTTTACAGTGACATTATACATTAGCATTACTGTAAAAATATCTGGGCCAAATAGATAATCTGTAAATATCCACTTAAGATTGCCATGTTTTTTAATCTAAACCCCAAGGATTATTATTTCAGAGTTTGACAAGAAACATGAGTGACAAAACACAAGCAAAAGTGATATTCTCCATTGTCTAGAGGGTGCTGTCATTTCGCATTTAGTCATGCCCACTTCAACATCTCAGAAACGATTTAAAAAATAGAAGATTTCCATTAATTATATTCCTTTTTTGTTTTATTGATTTCATGCCAATACAACAAAGAAATTAAGAAAAGTTTGAACGGAATATAAGAGTCTTCAGTAAGATGAGAAGGCCAATAATTGTTTTGAGAAATGAGACTTACAGTGACACTCCTTCGATATTCCCCACCAGAAATTCTGTACCTAATACCTTGCTACTTCCCTGTTTTCTAAACAGAGAATAACTGAGTAAACAAAAGAAAGGTGTCAGATTTGACAGAGTCAAGCTCCACTGACTTGTGTAAAATGGTTAACAATGAAAACAGGGCACTGGGATAACAGTTTTTCAAATGCTTATCCTGAATGCTTTCCAAATATCACCTAAAAGTACATCAGGGAAGCTGGGGGATTTTTAATTTATATATATAGTATCACCAATGTATGCATATATTTGTTTCTATCCTAAAGTCCTTACAGGAAGCAATGGTTTGTAGAATTATTACTACTAGCTTCTTTTTCAACAACTGTACCTCCAAAGTAACTTCCAAAGCATCCAGTGGAATTCGCTTCTTTAAAGCTCCTTGGGGGCAGTCACTGCTCTCACAGGTCTGTCAGTACCAAAATGCCCAAGACCAGCCTGACACAACCAATGCAGTCACATCTCACCTTCTGTCCTGGCTGGCTTCTCTTTCCACGAGAGTAGCTCAAAAGTGTTACACCGCTGTGACCACTGCAGTGCCAGGTACATTCACTCCAGCTCTTAGTCACAGCACAGGAATGAACCTAGTGTGCCTGCTTACAGATGTGCCATCTGACTTAAGTTCCAACTGACAACATATGTTTTTATGCCATTCTTTTATTAACAACATTTCGGGACTTACATTCTGGGAACCCATGTCAGCATGTCTGTATAAATGTGTTCTGCTTATTTAATGACAATTCCAAAGGTTCAGCTCAGGGGTTTTCTCTGGGTTTGGTGGTTTTGGTTTTGTTTTGGGGTTTTGTTTTGGTTTTGTTTGTTTGATTGGTTGTTGTGGGTTTTTTTTTTTTTTAAATATACTAAATATATACTATAACATAAACTATTCTTTCTGTTGAATTGTCAGGCACACTACAGGAATTTCAAACTCTTATCCTTTAGCAGGGCACTTCATGATGATAGCCTCTACATAACATTGAGGGTTTTTTAATTCAAAAGAAAGCCTAATGCAAGTATTTAATATCAGCAAAGCAGCAATATCACATTTCAATATTACTTTATTCTTTTAATTCGGCCGTAAACCATTGAAACAAACCATTCCAATAAAAAGCTATTACTGACCATATATTTGGGAACATATGTGCAAGAGAACACATTAACATTGCTGCAATATCACTTATTAGGGCTACAAAACTTTCCTTTAAGAAAGAAAGATTAAATGTGAAAATATATGAAAGACAAACACATCTATGTAGTTGTTGCTAAAAGGGCTGAAGAGGAATACAGGAAAAGATACACAAATGCAGCTTAAGGGCACCATTCCAATTATCTCCTGGGTATTGTTGTACACCTTAGTTTTGTCAGGCATGATAAAGAGGAGTAATATTAGAGCAACCAAGCAGATGGTCTGTGGAACTAGATTACACACTTCAGACATAAGAGAGAAGCAACGCATTCAACCCTTCTGTTTGGACAGAAGAGCCGTCTTAGCCTGTCTGACCTATTAGCTAGTAAACTGGAGCGTATCGCCAAGCGCTATCATGCTGTTCCTTTAAAAGCAAACAACCTCACTTTTTATGATAGGCACTGGATCATTTTAAGAGAATGGTAGGTAATGTCTGCTGCATTAGACAGATGGTCATATCATGAAACCATATACAAGTCACCACGACTAAAACTCATGTTCACTACCTTGTTAATTCACATAAACTGCAAAACAAAGCAAACTTATGCTGAATGCTTTTCTTAGTATCTAACATTTCATATATATGCACATATATATAATACTTACAATTTAAACATAAGGTTCCATATTCTATTTGACATGCTTTTTCATAACCTAGTATTAATATTGTATATATAATTTTGCAGTGTGAAAATTCCGATTCTAATCTCACCTTGGTTTAACCTTTGCATAACTCTACTGAGTACCATGGAGCCAATGATAAAGTAGAGAACAGATACTTTAGATCCAAGAATAGTATGTATCTGCTCTAGCCATAATAAGCAAATTACCAACAGAGAATAGACTAGCTCTCTACCAAGGCCAGGTTTTACTGTGCATTTTCCAAAATAGCTGTGGGGTTTTTCTTCTGTACAGGTTTTAGAGCAGCTAACATTACAGTTGCAGAATGCCATGGCTCCTTTCGCAGTACTATGCCTGCATCTCTCATTCACACTTATACAAGAAAACAAGGGAGATGCAGCCAGTCTCCCTGGCAGTGGTCAATTAAGGCACATCGCTCCACAAAACTGTATACCAAAAGATCTGTATGGTAAAAATTCCTACCACAAGGGCTGCCACAGAGTTGGAAGAAATATTACAAGAACTGGATTTCTGCATCTTGCTTATTTCTGATGCACATTAGAGATATTATTTGGTAATAAATTACAATTACTTAGTCATCAAATCCACATTTTTTAGACAATTAACAATTAGTTAACCTTTCTCTAAACCAGTAACAAAATGTTTCCAGCAACCAGGCCTTTTCAAGATGAGTTATCTCTACATATGTTCACATGGAGAGCTGCTCAAGGCTAGAGATGGTTTCCCTCTCCCACAACTAGAGACAGCATGTACAAGCCCAACCTATCCTCCTGTTTACTTGAAGAATATGTAAGATAGCACATTTCCTATCCGCTAGGCTGCTCTCAGCCACAGAACTGCAACCAAACCCGGCAGACCAGGGATGATTTCAAACTGTACCTGGAGAGTTGCTGGTGAGTAACTACCACCTCCTCCCTGCACGGCAGCACCTAGGTACACATTCCCCGTCAAGCTGACCCCAGGCAGTACTGTCAACACAGTGACAGATGCCAGGAGACAGGGCTGAAAAACTTCCAAATGAACAATTCTAGGTCTGCTGCACTAAATGCAGCAGAGTTCCTGGACACTTTCCTGGATGGTTTAACATTTGGAAAAAATACAGATAGGAAACTGTGCATTTGTCCAGGGTGAAAACACCCGTAAGTGAAGTCAGAGATACAGACTCTGCTCTGCTGCAGCACAGGCCAACTAGCAGAGATCTTGCTTTGTCTTTTGATCCCTTGCCCCCTTGCAGAAAGCATTGTATCCTGTGCAGGTAACGAGGGGCACAGCTCAGGGAAGTCCCTTTGTGTGTCTAAATGGTTTCTAAGTGGTTCAGTGTTCTTCTGACCAACAACATCACTTGAACTAAAGCAGGAGGGAGAGCGGGAAAGGGAGAGCAGAGGGAAAGATTTCAGAGGAGAAAGGAAATGGAATAGATGATGGTGCTTATGGATCATGCCTTGAATATCAACTGATAAATCACAACAGTGGCCTGGGCTGGGTTAAATGAAGAAGAGAAGAGAAAGTAAGAACATAATGACATAAGAAAGAGAATATATTGTGATTCTTCAGTATATCTTCAAGCTTGATGGATTAGGTGTGCTGGAGGGTTCCCATGGGAACACCAGTATTTCTCTCTGGATACCCAACCAACAAACAGCCCCTTTCTGAAGTCCATGGAATCTGTATGTCAGAGTGTATGACTACTCCTAAAGCTTGCTCAGTAGTGCCAAGAAAAAAATTCCCGAAGTGTTTTTGCTTAGCTACTGAGTCTTTCACAGAGCTGAGTTTGAAAGAGCTCTTCTTCCAAATGCAGGATTATCAGCCTCAGGAAAATCTTGCACTGACCCTTTCTTTAGCACTGTAAATAACATGCAGGCCTTATACCTTATACCTTATTTGTATCTGCTGTGACGAGAAAGTCAGCTTTCTACAAGCTGACCCTTTGGATGTCTGACAACTTCTTTAAGTTCAATTTTCAATCACAGCTACCAGAGAGCTCAAGAGAATCACAGAATCCCAGACTGGTTTGGGTTGGAAGGGACCTTAAAGCTCACCCAGTTCCAACCCCCTGCCATGGGCAGGGCCACCTTCCACTAGATCAGGTTACTCCAAGCCCTGTCTAACCTGGACTTGAACACTGCCAGGGATGTGGCAGCCACAGCTTCTCCGGGCACTCTGCGCCAGTGCTTCACCATCCTCATAATAAAGACTTTCTTTCTAGAATCTAAGCTAAATATGCTCTCAAAGAACAAAAAAAAAACCCCAACCAAACCCCAAAACTCCAAAACCCCATGCGAATGAAACTAAGCAAAAGTGGATTTGAATATCCAGTTTTCAAGAGTTATCATGTATGAACATAAAATTAAGAATTCTGTAACTATTTTTAAATTTATAAGAAAAATGTTGTTTCAAGATGTGAAATATAATTTGGATTCTTGTACAAAAATGTCAGCACAGAAACACAATTGATTAAAGTGGATGGCTGTCATACAAGATCTGACCAGCTAACTGTATACAAATATATAGTCATTAAGAGAAAACATTTTGCTAAGATTATCTCCAAGGCCACTACCATTTCAATATAGTCACTCAGAGACTACTGAAGAACCATTTTAAAGATTATAAGATGCATTCTCTATTAACTTTATATAGATTTGCTGAAGAACACTGGATTGTAATTAAGACAACACTGCTGCATTGCTTGCAAATCATATTTTACTACGTGATGACTGGTTTCCTCATCTATCCACAGAATTTTATAGGAGAAACTATAGGTCTTATTTTTCAGTGACTGCAACACAGAACTCTGTTAATTAAAACTGAACCTTGTTGTTCACACAAAAATAAAGACATTTTGTCAAGCGTAAGCATTCTTGGGATCCTTTTGGTCCTTTCCATTTGCAAAGTGAATGATCTCGCTGGCACTCAAATTGCATTCTTTCAAAGAATTTCAGAGTGCAGTTAATTAGGTTCCAAGATATAAACCAGCTTTTAAAACATGCATGAGCAAAACTGAGTTTTAGTAAGTTATTACACATACAATTTCTTTAGGCTTCACTTTACAGATGTCATTATTACTATGAAAGAAAAATCTTTGTGCAAGTAATAACAGAAAACCAGCTGCTTCGATACTAAATTTATGATCAAATTGATGACTGCCTTAATGAGGAAAGTGTGGCTCTAAATTCAAATCCAACTTAAGTTTATGTAGAAATATGAATTTTTTCAAAATTCAGAAGAAGCTAGACCCAGAATGTTTATTTCATCACACTAAAATCATCAAGTATCATTACTCAAGCTGAGCACAATGCATTATAACACCGTTATTTTCTATTCTGCATACATGTAGTACACAATATTAAGCAGACTTTCAACCCCTAATACATCAATTTTGCCTCACTTTTACTGACACTGTTCGTAAAGACAGTAGTGACTATAGAAACAGATTTCATCATACATTTGAAAATTGCACATGAAACAGAGTCACCAGATATAAAGAATAAAATTACAAATGTGACTCAGTTCATTGCAATCAGCCAAAAAGAGCAAATTCATAGGATTTTTCACAGTATATTTCTACAGTATGCATTACATTTCCATAGAACTACTAACATGTGTGGACTTGGAAAATAACAGTCCTACAAGTTGGTATAGCGATAATAGCCTGGACAGATCTTACTATGCAAAGTTTACATAATATATTTTAACATTGGGGAAATTCTTACACTGTAAAAGCACCTGCTTATTAGTACTATGGGAGAAGAAGGCAGCACAGCAGGAGGGCCAGGAGACCTCCTTGGATGGATAAGGACCTGCTGAGAAAACTTAGAGGGGAAAAAAAGAGGCTTATAAAAGGTGGAAGCAAGGACAGGCGGCCTGGGAAGAATACAGGGATGTTGTCTGGGAAGCTAGGGATCAGGTTAGGAAAGCTAAGGCCCACTTAGAATTAAACTTGGCTAGGGATGTGAAAGATAATAGGAAGGGATCCTATAGGTACATCGCAAATAAAAGACAGGTTAGGGACAACGTGGGCCCCCTCTGGAAGCTATCGGGAGAACTGGCTACCCTGGATTTAGAGAAGGCTGAGGTTCTTAATGACTTCTTTCCCTTGGTCTTCACTGGCAAATGCTCTGACCACACCACCCAAGTCTTGGAAGACAGACGCAGGGACAGTGAGAATGAAGACCTTAGGCCCATCGTAGGAGAGGATCTGGTTCGAGACCATCTTAGGAACCTGAATGTATACAAGTCCATGGGACCTGATGAAATCCATCCAAGGGTCCTGAAGGAGCTGGCAAATGAAGTTGCTAAGTCACTGTCCATCATATTTGAAAAATCATGGCAGTCAGGTGAAGTTCCCGATGACTGGAAAAAGGGAAATATAACCCCATTTTCAAGAAGGGAAAAATGGATGAGCTGGGGAACTACAGACCAGTCAGTCTCACCTCTGTGCCTGGCAAAATCTTGGAGCAGATTCTCCTGGAAGGCATGCTGAGGCACATGAAAACCAACAAGGTGCTTGGTGACAGCCAGCATGGCTTCACTAAGGGGAAATCCTGCCTGGCCAATCTGGTGGCCTTCTAGGAAGGGGCTACGGAACTGATGGACAGGGGTAGAGCAGTTGATGTCATCTACTTGGACATGCGCAAAGCGTTCGACACTGTCTCACATGACATCCTTCTCTCTAAGTTGGAGAGACATCAATTTGATAGGTGGACCACTCGGTGGATAAAGAACTGGCTGGATGGCTGCACGCAAGGAGTTGTGCTCAATGGCTCAGCGTCCAGCTGGAGACCAGTAACGAGTGGTGTCCCCCAGGGATCGGTGTTGGGACCGGTCTTGTTCAACATCTTTGTGGGTGACATGGACAGTGGGATTGAGTGCGCCCTCAGCAAGTTTGCCGATGACACCAAGCTGTGTGGTTCGGTTGATAAGTTGGAGGGAAGGAATGCCATCCAGAGGGACCTCGACACACTTGTGAGGTGGGCTGATGCCAACCTGATGAAGTTCAACCATGACAAGTGCAAGGTCCTACACCTGGGTCGGAGCAATCCCAGGCACAGCCACAGGTTGGGCAGAGAAAAGATTCAGAGCAGCCCTGCAGAGAAGGACTTGGGGGTGTTGGTAAATGAGAAAATGAACATGTGCCGGCAGTGTGCGCTTGCAGCCCAGAAGGCCAACCGTATCCTGGGCTGCATCAAAAGGAGTGTGACCAGCAGGTCGAGGGAGGTGATCCTGCCCCTCTACTCTGCTCTCGTGAGACCTCACTTGGAGTATTGTGTGCAGTTCTGGTGGGTGTCCTCAACATAAAAAGGACATGGAACTGCTGGAACAAGTGCAGAGGAGGGCCACGAGGATGATCAGGGGACTGGAGCACCTCCCGTATGAATAAAGGCTGAGAAAGTTGGGGCTGTTCAGCCTGCAGAAGAGAAGGCTGCGTGGAGACCTCAGAGCAGCCGTCCAGTATCTGAAGGGGGCCTATAAGGATGCTGGGGAGGGACTCTTCATTAGGGACTGTAGTGAGAGGACAAGGGGTAACAGGTTCAAACTTAAAAAGGGGAAGTTTAGATTGGATATAAGGAAGAAGTTCTTTACTGTAAGCGTGGTGAGGCACTGGAATGGGTTGCGCAAGGAAGCTGTGAATGCTTCATTCCTGGCGGTGCTCAAGGCCAGGGTGGACAGAGCCTTGGGTGGCATGGTTTAGTGTGAGGTGTCCCTGCCCATGGCAGGGGGGTTGGAACTGGATGATCTTAAGATCCTTTCCAACCCTAACTATTCTATGATTCTATGAGTCTAAGAAGTATAAAACAAATTTGAGAGGTTCTGGCATTCAAGAGGTGCTCCTGACAAGGTACATTAATTAAGGACTATGGATTTTTGCACTTTGTATTAACAGCCGTTTAAAAACTTAATTCTTCTAGTGGCATTCTCAAAATACAGCATCCTGAGTGTGATTTTCTGCAGAACAGACTCCTCTTGAGGAGAACATTCTTAAAACTAAAGATTCCAGGTAACTCACCTAATACAAAATATTTTCAGAGGTCTTACTATTCCTTGTTGGAACATCTAGTTACTGCAATATGGTGCCACTCTTGCAAAGCACCAAAACAGTGTCTTGATACAACAAAGTTGGTTACTGGAAGAAACATTAAAAAGCGCTTCCTTCCAAAGTCCTCAAAGTAGTATTAAAAAAGTCATTTAGAAAAAGAAAATAATGATATTATGTAATCCTAAATGACATAATAGCATACTGTTAATGACAAAAATATTAATTACTGACAGAAGAATGGATTACTTAGAGGCATAATATCTTCTATGTTTATGCAATAAGGAATCCTAACATAACATCCAGGAAGATGACACCATGATGGCATCAAGCACTACTAAAATGTACTCCATGGAACAGTTTCACTAATATGCCAGCAAAATGTCACTAATCTGGCCATGGATCTTGACTATATACTTTAATTTTTTCCTGTTACTTATGCCTTTGATTAAATAGGTACCAAAAAAGAAAAAAAAAAAAAAAAACACAAAACACAATAACGAAAAAGAATTAAGTCAGTATTAAATTTAGGGACGCATTATGACAATACAATATACACTTAAGTGTATCGATTGGCTTAAGTTCATTCTGTTTCTGAGTTTTGTGTTTTCTAAATAGAAAAGCAGAATTATTAAGATAACTGAAAATAGAAATCAGTATGAGTCAGGGTTCCATACTACAAGCACATACACATACCCATATATGAAAGGAAATACAGTATTTCTTTACTACTACCTATATATATTTCCATACTACTGCCTTATGCTTATGCAAAGATAAAAATAAAGATGCATTGTTATACCAAAGCAACCTGTTTTGCATCTTGTGTCACTGTGCAAATCAGACGAGTCACCTACCCTTCATTCTGATCCATCTCATGGCAAGAACTAGATAAATCCTTTTGCTTTACTCCATTCATCTATGCTGAATGTAATGAAGATGATATAACAAGCAAAATTCAAAAAAAATTTATTACTACAATTATCAGAAAGGACTTCAAAGGGAAGAAAATAATTTTTCTTTCTCTCTTTTCCTGTCTTCCAGCACTTCTTTTATTTTTGGTATCGGTATTCAATATTCCAAAGGAATGGAACACAGAATAACACACATTATTCCAATACTATCACTTGCCTGAAAAAGCTTAAAATAAAATAACAATAGTCACTTTAGAAAGGAATGCAATTGAATAAGAAAATACATACTGCATAAAATTATCTGTAAAGACCTTGAAAAATAACAACACAACAAACTACAGAGTTATTAAATAGTAAAAGGATTCACACCTAAACATATATGAGAGAGCACTATTTCCAGTGAAACCATATGTGAATCTACTTCATTATATTTGGCCTCTTCAGGAACCTGTTCAGTCAGGTTCCATGGGATACAGCCCTAGAGGGCAGGGGGGCCCAAGACTGTTGGTTGATATTCAAGGATCACCTGCTGCAAGCTCAGGAGCGATGCATCCCAACTAGAAGGAAGTTCAGCAGGAGGGCCAGGAGACCTCCTTGGATGGATAAGGAGCTGCTGAGCAAAATTCGAACAAAAAAAGAGGCTTATAAAAGGTGGAAGCAAGGTCAGGCAGCCTGGGAAGAATACAGGGATGTTGTCCGGGAAGGTAGGGACCAGGTTAGGAAAGCTAAGGCCCACTTAGAATTAAACTTGGCTAGGGATGTTAAGGATAACAGGAAGGGATTTTATAGGTACATTGCCAATAAAAGACAGGTTAGGGATACCGTGGGCCCTCTCCAGAAGCTATCGGGAGAACTGGCTACCCTGGATTTGGAGAAGGCTGAGGTTCTTAATGACTTCTTTGCCTCAGTCTTTACCGGCAAATGCTCTGACCACACCACCCAAGTCTTGGAAGGCAGACACGGGGACGGTGAGGGTGGGGACCCTGGGCCCACTGTGGGGGAGGATCTTGTTCGGGACCACCTTAGGAACCTGAATGTATACAAGTCCATGGGACCGGATGAAATCCATCCAAGGGTCCTGAAGGAGCTGGCAAATGAAGTTGCTAAGCCACTGTCCATCATATTTGAAAAATCATGGCAGTCAGCTGAAGTTCCCGAAGACTGGAAAAAGGGAAATATAACCCCCATTTTCAAGAAGGGGAAAATGGATGACCCAGGGAATTACAGACCAGTCAGCCTCACCTCTGTGCCTGGCAAAATCTTGGAGCGGATTCTCCCGGAAAGCATGCTAAGGCACATGAAAACCAACAAGGTGCTTGGGGAGAGCCAGCATGGCTTCACTAAGGGGAAATCCTGCCTGACCAATCTGGTGGCCTTCTAGGAAGGGGCTACGGAACTGATGGACAGGGGCAGAGCAGTTGATGTCATCTACCCGGACTTGTGTAAAGCTTTTGACACTGTCTCCCATGACATCCTTCTCTCTAAGGTGGAGAGACATCAATTTGATAGGTGGACCACTCGGTGGATAAAGAACTGGCTGGATGGCCACACGCAAAGAGTAGTGCTCAGTGGCTCAGTGTCCAGCTGGAGACCAGTAACGAGTGGTGTCCCCCAGGGATCGGTGTTGGGACCGGTCTTGTTCAACATCTTTGTGGGTGACATGGACAGTGGGATTGAGTGCGCCCTCAGCAAGTTTGCCAATGACACCAAGCTGTGTGGTTCGGTTGATACATTGGAGGGAAGGAATGCCATCCAGAGGGACCTTGACATGCTTGTGAGGTGGGCTGATGCCAACCTGATGAAGTTTAACCATGCTAAATGCAAAGTCCTACACCTGGGTCGGAGCAATGCCAGGCACAGCTACAGGTTGGGCGGGGAGGAGATTCAGAGCAGCCCTGCAGAGAAGGACTTGGGGGTGTGGGTTGATGAAAAAATGACCATGAGCCGGCAGTGTGCACTTGCAGCCCAGAAGGCCAACCGTATCCTGGGCTGCATCCAAAGGAGCGTGACCAGCAGGTCGAGGGAGGTGATCCTGCCCCTTTACTCTGCTCTCATGAGACCTCACTTGGAGTATTGTGTGCAGTTCTGGTGTCCTCAACATAAAAAGGACATGGAACTGTTAGAACAAGTGCAGAGGAGGGCCACAAAAATGATCAGGGGACTGGAGCACCTCTCGTATGAATAAAGGCTGAGAAAATTGGGGCTGTTCAGCCTGGAGAAGAGAAGGCTGCCTGGAGACCTCATAGCAGCCTTCCAATACCTGAAGGGGGCCTATAGGGATGCTGGGGAGGGACTCTTCATTAGGGACTGTAGTGAGAGGACAAGGGGTAATGGGTTTAAACTTAAACAGGGGAGGTTTGGATTGGATATGAGGAAGAAATTCTTTACTGTGAGGGTGGTGGGGCCCTGGAATGGGTTGCCCAGGGAGGTTGTGGATGCTTCATCCCTGGCGGTGTTCAAGGTGGGGTTGGACATAGCCTTGGATGGCATGGTTTAGTGGGAGGTGTCCCTGCCCATGGCAGGGGGGTTGGAACTCGATGATCTTGAGGTCCTTTCCAACCCTTACGATTCTATGATTCTATGATTCTATGATATCCAACACTGTAGCTCAGTTTTGAAATTATACGCAGTCACTTATGATCAGCTAGACACTGTCTTGAAACAGAAAATTATAACTTAAATTTAAATATATATATATATATGAATAAAAAAACCCCCAAACTAAAACTATCAAGAACAGGTAAGACAAAGAGATATTTTTACCTATTGATAGTGTTCATCATTACACACTAAAAAAAAGCTTATGCTGTATCACGCATCAGGCTATCCACTCACTTCTGCAGGTTCAGAGAAAGAATGTCTTCACCTTAAGTACCGCATGAATGGGTAGAATATAGTAGAAGAGATTCCTACTTTCCTGCAACAGGAGGAATGGCGGCAACTGAATTTGTCATGTTCTTTCTGATAGAGTATGAAAAATCTTGCTGCTTAACAAAAAAGCATATAGCCAAATTCTGTGATTCTTTTTTAGTAGTTCACAACTCTAGATCCATCAGAAAACTAGATTTAATGGAGCAAAACTGAAGTCTTGGAGAAATTTGCACTGAAGTCAAATAGGACAGCAAATGTGACCTGGAAGTGTTAAGAAAAACTACTGCAATTCTTGAGTCTGCTACACACTGGCCAAATTACCATGCCCAAGTCACTTGCACCTTACCTTCCTCTTTTCATCTATATTAAAGGCAAAGCTTGTCGCACCAAATTATTCTCATGCAGTTCAAAGTGTAAATCTGCATTCCATTCCCAGAATAAATACGCATTTTCTGCATTGCCTTCAAAAGGTCATTTCATTGCTTTGTGGTGGATTCTGCCTCATTTCCTCTTTCTCTTTTTTACTTATTGCTCTTCATGGTAGTATCTCTTACTATATGCTTACGACCTGGAGAGTATTTTTACACCCTGAATTTAGCCACATTACTTAAGCAACAACGTTAGGTAATTTTTTAGCCTTAGCTTCCTAGATAATCCGTGGAGAAAGAAGGGGCTCATCAGAGCAGAGATCTATGACAGGTTTTCTAGGTACTCTCTAGAAATGGCTACCTTTTTCACTGACTATAATGGAAACAGAAAGGTTCTTAGATCTCTAACCTCAGTACCTAAGTTTTAACAGTGGTGGTTTCCACAAACACAATTCAAATAAATAACCACAAACTGTTTGGATTCAGTTTATCCTTTTAACTACTTAGAATTTGGAGCCTGTGAACACAGTGCTATTTTGAGACATGATCATCCTAATAGGATGATCCTGATGGGATCCTTTCTCTAGGCATGCATGAAAAACATCCTCTGTTCTCTTAGTCTGAAATTACTTTCTTAATAGGTCTGTAGTTTATCAGTGTATGGCAGCTGCCCTACATTGAAAACTGTGATTTTACTCAGGGATTCCACTTTTGTGTTGTGTATTTCACTTTTCAGTCCAGAAATATTTGCTCTGTTCTCCAGTAAGGCCTTGTATAAAAAGACCATGCTCGAGAGAGAGTCCAGGGTCCATAAATCTGGATTGTCACATATTCAACAACTTCAAACATTCTTTCTTAACACTGTTCTGATCAGATTTACAGGAACACAGACTTCTCCAGGAGAAACCCACATGCAGGATTTATATAAAGTTTTTTAAAACAATCTATTTTAAAGAAGTCTTTTCATGAAAAGTACTCGAACACTACTTCACCTGGTCCTGTACTGTCATGTTCAAATATATCTAAGAGACTACTGGAATATACTAAATTTGGTCATGCAAATATTACCATCTTTTTGAAAGAGTTTGCATTATAGAACAAACCACTATTTTACACTTTGGCACTCTGTTCCTTCCTTTGGCTGCTTGTTAGATTACCCCAGCACTTGGCTTGGAACATCCCTTTCCCTTCCAATCTTTAACAACCATAGTCTTAAGTACTCTTGCTGAAGTAATTTTGAAATTTTATGGCTATTCTTTTATTGTAATTATACAAAAAGAGCGCACAAATTACAGATGGTGAGGTTATTTTATGGCTATGAGATTTTAATGCTGCTACGTTATCAGAATTACAAAAACCATAAATGTGAACAAAGAAATTAAACAGACAGGAGATAATTCTTTCATCACTGAAAACCAGGGAAGAATTCACTGAAGTCCATGAAGTTGCACTCCAGAGAATGACAGGGAATACATGCATCCCTTCTTTACAACTCTTACATTTCTTCTTTTGCAATAATATGTCATAGTCGTTTTTTGAGATCACTTATATGCTTTGAAGTGATCAATACAAGTTTCACTAATACAGTATCCTGCTAAAAGAGAAATAAAACCCTTCATTTTTCTCTTTAAAAATCATATATGGCCATAGTTTTGCAATTGTTATTTAAAAATAATGTGTATTCCCTGTTTATTCTAAGTGGCATGAAAAAGGGTGAAATAGAAGAAAACAAGGTCAAAACGCTCTACTGGCACTGTTGCCTCAAGCAAGAGCCAGTTTGACATCAAGAGATCAAACAGCAGCAAACACTCTATCTTCAGATATCTGAAAGATGATGAAAGGTAAAACCAGTACAAATTTGTTATAGTCACTGGAAAAAAAACAACCCCCAAAAAACCCCAAGAAATTGTAAGGATTAAATATATCACTGCAATCAGCTACACCTCCCACAACTTTTTAGTTTTACTTATCTTGCAACTCCACACAATTTTTATATTACGTTATTTGCAATCTTAGATTAAATAAAACTAACTTTGAAAAGCAAATTAACATCTTAATCCTGCACCTCTGAGATAGTCACTGTTAAACCCGGTAAAGTTTTCTGCTGTTTCCTGTCCTTCAGGTACAATTACTCTATCAAAAAGCAGTTCCACCCATATTGGAAACTATGGGAAGCATTAGTCATTTTGCAGAAGTGCATCTCCGCTGAGGGCAACTGTGGCTTCAATCCCATTGACAGCAATAGGAGGTAGTAGCAATTTTGGAAGAAGGAAGTTGTCTACTGAATACTCCATAGGAGAATATTATTCATCAGCCCTTGCTGAATGAGAAAATTTCAGTTCTCAACAGTAACAGCAAAAGGAAATCTTCAAGCTTTTAAAAATCTTTTATAGTCAGGATTTAGTATAAAGGGTAGGGAATAGGTATTATTTTGTTAATAAGACAGTAATACTTGAGTAAAAAAAAAATCATAGTAATCTACTAGATTTCTACTAGAATTCCTAACAGACAAATCCTTAAACTTACTTTAAGTGAAACTGATCAGTGCTTATGCATTGGAAATCTGGAACAACTATTTTTGTGCCCCAAACAACATGTGGAAATTTTAGAGTGATTTGTTTCAGTTCTTCTCTAGGTAGCTTTCTAAAGCAAATAGCAACTGAGGAATCCTGCAAAACTACTATCACAAAAAAGTACTATCACTTGCTTTAAAAACTATTTAATATATCTGCAATTAATAACCTGAGGTTAATATCAAATGTTTTAAAGAAATTATGTTAGATTGAATTATCACTGGTATTTCCACCTCCTCCTGCCACTGTTTTAAGATCTTGCATTTTTACTACTGCAGACAAACTACCAGTAAAAAAGGCAGAGAAAACCCTTCAGCTGCTGATAATTGTTGGAGAACCAGTAGATATCCATATTGATTTAACAAGACTGACCTAAAATACAGACACAGCCTTCATTCTTTAATAAATGCACACATTTGTGATTTTTCAACAATGCTGCTGATTAAGGTAACTTTTAAACATTCCTGATTCAGAGTATGAGAACTCAGTCCAGAGTTACATCTGAAATTTCAGATTTACAATTGTTCTGTAAATTGAACCTAATGAATCCATTTAACCCTGACCAAAAGTTGTCACTAGGAAACAGCATGAAAGCACTTACAAAGTGTTGTCATTTTTCTATATTTCACACAGTAGGTTATTACGTCAATAGCTCACATAACAAAATATCACTAGCAGCACTGCATACACACTTCACTCCTAGCAAGAATTACCTGTAGAAGCTCCTCTACTAATATGCTATAGTGGGATATAGACTCTATATTTCAGTATCTCCCTTGCTCTCTGTAAGAAAATGGTGTTGCTAACTTTAGGTAACAGGGTTGGTTTTTCCTTTCTTTCTTTTTCTTTTTCTGGCTTGGCACAACCACTAGATATATGGATCCTGAAGGACAATTGCACTGTGAAGACCTTAAGGAACCAACAGTGAGGCACAATTTCACTTACATATAATTTTTATGATGTAAAAATGTACTCTTACTTCAGAATGCAGGGTGTTTTTTGGAAAGACACGTAGAGCTCATGAGAAACATTTTTAACAGAAACTGGAAACCTGAAGCTGGACAACAGAAGACAGAATACAACCCTTCTAAAGTACTGTTAAAGGGGTTTAAGGTTGAGGCACTTGAAAAAAATCAGTGGTATACAAATGGTTAGCATAAATTTTGTTGAAAATTTAAAAAATTAATTATACATCCTCTCAAACAAGAGAGAAATCTGTAAGGAACATGCTGATGAACAAACAGCTTCTGCTAAATACCAATATTTCCATAATAAGGGTATGAAAAGAGATTATGGCACAAAAATAGTAAAAAACATGTGGGAGGGATCAGAATACAATCCCAAAAGCAATTGTCCATTACAGTATTTTACCTTAGTATATGCTATAAAATCACCAAAAGAAAAATAAAGGAAGACAGCCTTCTGTGACAGAAGCTGATGGAAGCTGCCTTTTTTCCATCTGCCTAAGATCTAGTGGAATCATGTGTAAGCACATCTCTCTCCCCTACTTTAGAACTAAGTACCCTTTACAAGCCCTGTACCTCCATTACTAGAGAAACACCAAAAGTGTCAGTGTTTGGTGGGTTTTGGTTTGTTGTTTATTTTTAACCTTAGGACAGGCTTTTTAAGTTAAAGAATTGCATGCTAATAATGAGTATATTCATTTATTGGAAATATGTGCAAAATTTTGATTATTACCTTTTCAGATATGGTAATGCTAAATAAACTCATCCTCCTTTTAATACAAAGTAGATAAAAGAACGCCAGTGAAGAAAAGTGTTTTCTGACTACATTAGGAGATATGGCTAAAAATTCAACAGTTAAGCTCTTCTATCAGAGAAGAAATCAAGCACTGATTTTTAAAGACTACAATATACAATTAAAATCAACTATATAAAGGGAAAATGTGACATAAAATGAAGCTTCAAATAAAGTTGTTCAGTGTATGTAATTACACCAATTACATTTAGAAATTGTATTTACTTGCCAAGAAAGAAATAGGATTAAAAGGCAATTGTATAAAATGACACCACACAACTTTCTCATTCAATCTTGCTCAATATAGAATTATAGCAAGATAGTACTTAAACTACTTCAAAAGAAAGGCCATCAAGTTCTAATTCAAAACACCAACAAAATAAAACATGCAGATTTCATACTCTGTGATTTTCGGTGTGCAACAAAAACACGTAGTTATTATAAGAAACCTTTTGAGTTGTGATATACGGGTTTCAGATTGATCCAGAAAGAGAGGTCAATTACACCTTCCTGATACACTTACTAAAATTAATTTCTTTTGCAGATTTTCAAACAAAAACACATTATGGATCGTGGATTAAATTAATTTCTTGGGAATGTCTGAAGAATTACAATATCCTCAATTCAGATTCACTCAAGTGTGTTATTTCAATAGATCAGAGAGGGAGATGAGAGGGATACACCATGGCTCTATAGCATCAGGTTTTCAAAGCTTTGTGGATGTTTATCTCTTCTTGAGATAGATTGTCAATGATCTTAACATGCTTTTAAAGTCTGAAAGTATGAAGGTAAAGACAGAAGAAAAGAACATCCAAATTTATATTTGAGAATTAATATATATATATGAGAATTAAAGACTTCTTTCTGCATACTGAATCATGTTTTGAGTCTTCCATTTAAGAACTATATTTTCAGAAGTATCTCAGTTCTTAGCTGTCTGTATCTTGGTGCACATAAATGTACGTATTTCCTTATGAATGGCTACCCAATAAAGCTCAAAATCAAATATAAGGTATCTCAAGTTGCATGCATCTGGCATAAGATATCTAAATGAAAGCATATGGAAATTAAGACCTGCATTACAGCAGATATGACAAGTGATTTTGACAGATTATTATCTGGACAGAACCAAAAGGAAACAACATTTTGTTCATCTCTCTAATGTACCAATGATCTTTGTCACTTTAAATTCCCTGTCAGCCTTTGGATATTCTTCAAACTACGGAAAACATTCCAGTCTAGATCCTGGTCTAAAACTGTCACACATTGGCACTCTAAAGAAAGCAAACAACAACTAAGGAATTGTCCTAAAGGAAATACTTTCTTTAATTGTGGTAAAACATGGAATAGTGCCGTAAAACATGAAATAAAACATGGTTTTGTTTATAAAGTTAAATTTCTAAGTAAAGCTTGGTTTTGAAGCCCAAATTTTGAAATGTAAAAAATTTTCAGATACTTTTTCGCATAAAACCTAATAGAAATATTTTTTCTTTCCTCCAGACCAGAAAATGCACCAAACTAACATTTTCCACAGGGAATTCTATCTGTGTTAGCCCTGTAACTTCCAACACAGAATATTTTGATGAAAAAACCCTTGAGTTCTACGTTTAGGCCTTCCTCCTTGTATAGATTACTCTTGTTCAGAAATACTGCTGAGAATAGACTAGACTAGTCAAATTAGCACATGGCCCAGAAATCCTTCTTTATGGCGCTGACAGAAAACAAGAAACATTTTCGATTTTCCCCTAAAAAAGAAATAAATTCAGGCATAATGAAAATGCACCACCTGCATTTTCAAAAATTGGTCCTCCTGTCAGCAGTAAGTCATGAAGCAGGGAAGAATCACAATACAAAAAAAGAGTAGATGCCACTGCCATATTCCCTGGAGGTGATATTGAGGTAATGGGGATAGATTAGATGACCTTCGGAGCTCACTTCTAACCTTATTTCCTACAGACTATGATATCTTCACCAAGTTCCAGACAGAAGGCAGATAAGAGCTGATTTCTTTGGGAAGGTATTAGTTAGACTACAACTACGACAGAATCACTGCAAGAGTAAATGGATATATCATTCCCCATAACAAAAGTACTGACATTTCAAGGGAGACACACAAAGCCTAAGCAAGGCATTTCAGAGAATAATAGCAAGTATCGAGTGATGTCAGTTATGAATACCTGAAATTTTGTGTTGCATTCAAGTTGCTTAAATGTTACTGGTTATTAACTTTTGGCTGAGAGAATGATGCAGTTTTGGGATTTGTAACTTTTGAGTGGCTTAGTTTTCAGACCCACCAAGATTACTGAAAAGGCTTGTAAAAGCAGACGTTTTACAGACTGAATAATTCCTCATTCCAGTACAGCAGACACAGGGTATGTAACCAACATATCCCTAGTTTTGATGTGGGCTCTGTGTAAGCTCCCTCCCAAGGTCACTGTGGAAGCATTTCGCCTATGGAGTGAAAGAAGTACCACTTCTGTCTTCAGAAGTTTAACAGAGTTTAGCGTTCTGACTTGGCTCACCATCCTCTGGATGCTCCTTACACTCCTTGTCTTCAGAACCCCTGATCCTGGAAACTTACTTGAATGTAATTCTCCATGAAGATGTATTTTCTCTCTCCAGGCTGATGCACCCATTACCCAAATTGGAATGACTTTCTTCTCCTGATATTAGAGAGTTCTTGTGAAGGTATCACAAAGCATGGAAAATAGCTCCAGAGGCTGTCACTTTTAGGAAGAGGTGATGCAATTGAATTTATGTACCTCTGAAATTGTTCTTCAAGTGGGAAGCCTGTAGGCAATTTAATTGTTCCTTATTTAAAGTACAAATTAGTACAGAAAAGTTACATTGCCCCAAAAGATTTAAGTTTAGTTTTTTTTTTTCTGCAGTTTCTTCACTGGAAAAGGAGTTATATTTTCTGTTTAGCAATTTTGCATTTGTCATTTATAAGACTGATATGGTCCAGAAATCTTTGTGACGATTTCTGATTTTTTGTGAAGAACAGCTTTGCAACACTTTAACAGTAGGAACTTTTCATCTGAGTAGATAAGCTAACACCTCTGTATTGCACTGATACAATTGATATTAATACAATATGATAGTGATAAGCCTTTTTTATGGCAGTAAAGAAAAATGCCATTTTTGCCCATTCCAGCACCGTTGCACCAGCCGCCACCAGAAATGTAGCCTGCTTGCTTTTGTGGCTAATACCTTGCATGCTGCTTAGGTCATCAGTAACCATACAACATTATCTTATTATTACACAGACACTTTATTAATACATCAAACTTTCTAAAAAGTGACTTGATTCTTTACTGTCAAGATCAGCTACTTCCCATACACGCCAAAGAAAACTTACAGCCTTATTCAGGAATTTATTACTCTATTTCAGTGAATCATGACCATGTAATACTTTCAGACATCAAAAAGGGCAAAGTAAATACAGCATGAAACAAAGACTGGTGTTGTATTTTGTGTGAAGCATTTACAGCGTATGGCTGTCTACACATTAACTGTGAACTGCTGTGACTAAAGTAGAACCTTCTCCAGCAATACTGAAGGAGATAGCTTTTGCTAAAGCCACTTCAGGAAAAAAGTAAGGGAACAGGAGGAAATTACTTAGGGCGGAAGGCTCACAAACCACCCTGATTTAGAGCAAATACACTGGCCAGCCTGATGCAAAGGCAGACCGATGAGGGGGAATGTTACAAATCGAAGCGAGGAGATGCTGTGCAATGGTTTTACCTTGCACTGCATAGTACAAAATTCACTCTGCGTACAAAAGTAATACAGGCTCCATGTGTTTGAACCTGACTCTTCAGAACTAGATCGATTCCCAGTCTTCAGGTCTTCATGCTGCTGCCTGTTGTGCATTCCTTTTTCCTGATTTTCTTTTCTGTTTTGCTACTCCTAATACAGACCTTGGATGTGCCCTCATATTCCTCATCCACAGGTGGCAGGACTCTATTCATTGCAAGTATCACCACACACTGATATTTTTAAGTTATGATCTTTGAACTCTGAAACTATCTCGCTATCCTACTTACTCTTCGCCAGGCAAATACACTTGTAGTACTTATTCTTTCACTATCGCTTCCAGGGAAAACACCACCTGCCCACTTCCTCTATTATAACTCTTCCAGGCTCATGCCAAGCCCCCAACAGAAAAATCTCTTCCCACACATATGTTCAACAACTTCATGCAAACAAAGCACATCTTGCACCACTCCACAGATATTTTCAACCACTTACTTCCATCCGTCTCATGAAGAAATAGCAGTTCCCATGACCCCAAATCATTTGTTGATAAGCACTCACTGCCATACTTGCTTTCCTACAAGTATAGACCTACGTAATTTCTCTAATATCATTTTATATCTTCATTTTTAACCGTCTTTAAAACAATGTCAGCAGGTGGAAAACTGTTGTGTCATAAATGTCATCTTTGTAATTTTCCACGTTTAAGTAGGGATCAGAGTCTAATTCCCTGCCCTTTTTCCAGTAGCCACTTAATCATTTTACTGTTGCATTCCAAACCCCTTTGGACTAAGCGTACCGGAATGAGAGATGAAAATCCAGTCTACAAGTTACTTACACTCACACCTGCTAAGCTGAAGCCTTTGTGTGGCATTAATAACTCTACTGAAAAAAATCTTTGGTATGCACACAGGTTTGCTTAGCTACGTTACCTTCACCTAAACAGTCTCAAGGAAGCCTAGCACAAGTCCAGCAAGTGGCCTACTTCCAGCAAACAGAAGCAAGTGCATGCATGCCCTTTGGGGGGAAGGAAAGGACGGGAAGAGTGAGGAAAACAGCAATTTCTTGTGTTAAAAATCTGTCCTTTTTGGCAATTTGAATTCTATTTTCAGCATTGGTACAACTCCTTTACAGTTACTGTTAATGTGAATAAAATGTTTCTGCATAATCTGTCCACAAATAGATAAATCTATTTCATAGAATCATAGAATCATAGAATAGTTAGGGTTGGAAAGGACCTCAAGATCGAGTTCCAACCCCCCTGCCATGGGCAGGGACACCTCCCACTAAACCATGCCATCCAAGGCTATGTCCAACCCCACCTTGAACGCCGCCAGGGATGAAGCATCCACAACCTCCAGGGCATTTCAGATATTAATTGAACAATTCAGAGAAAACTAGTTTCCTAGACATAAAAAAGCCACTTAGGTCAAGAACTTTTCAATGCACTAAATGGAAGTCCACGCCACTACAAGCTCACAGCTTTAATCATCCCCCATTGGGTCGTATCTTAGGTTTTTCTGGGCATATAGACCATATTTTATCAGTGAACAGAAAATAGCATTTCAATCAAAATAACATGCACAGTGTAATATATGTATGTTGCATGTTATTTTGCCTACATACACTAAAAATATACATACAAGCCTCTCATTTTACCTTAGTCATTTTTTCTGAAATGCTACATAAATATGACTGAAACCAAGAAATCTATAAGTGTATCCTTAAAGTGCCTACGAAATAGTGCTTTAAGAGTGATTTCTCTGTGCTCACAGATTTAACAGTGTATTGCCAGGCTTAGGTAACATTGACATAAGCTCAGTAGTTAGTCCAAGCTAATGCCAACTCACACAGACAGGAATTCAGGGAAACCATCCAGCCCCGAAGGAGGAGAGATGTGCAAGAGTTTTCCCTGCCAGATTAGCAATGACCCTGATATGAGCATATGAGGTGACAGAAAGGGCACCCCAACGACATGTGTCACCTTTACTCCGGTAAGAACTTCCCTGTCAACAAAATTCTCTTTGCCAATTATTTATGCTACATTTTACACAGCTATGCAGCACAAATTAACAATAATAGAGGAGAAAAAACACAAGCCAGTGTTTTTAACTTTCAAAATAAAACAGAATTTCTACATAATGAGGGACATTATAGCTTTCTATATGATGTAACCCCTTCCTCTGTCTCCTGAAGCTCAATGTTCCTGGAGCTAGGGAGTGGGGCTTTCATTCTATTTGAAAAGTGATGCCAGATCCATTGTTCTGTTTTTAAGTAACAGATATTCTGATAACATACAGAGACATTTACTTCAATGCTCATTTACTGAGGCCATTGGGATTAAGCTGTGCAAACAGTGAAGGAAAATGGAAGTATATTGTTTCAGGAGATCTATGACGTACCCTCCACATATCAAAAAACTGCACATGAATGGCTTTTCACATTTTCCTGGATGTCAAAAATAATTCACCCAAGCTTATGATTAATTTTTACACAAGATGTTACTACAACATTAAAACTGTTGTGATACCCAGGGTGTGAAAGTTAGCTTAGTTCACTCACAACAAATCTGCTTTAAGATGATGTAATCCAGTACTGATTCTCCTAATTGCTTAGCTTTTGCCACAGGCCATAAATGTGTCAGTTCTCTCTTCTTGATTGCTACTATAATACAGTGATAAAACAAATAGAACACAAGGGGCCGTCTAACGCTTTGGTTGCTAGTCACAAGTGTTAAAGCAGATTAAAAGTTGTTGAAAGGTCATATTTGCAATTGAAGTGAACCAAAGAAGGATGATACTGGTCTTTACTTCCTCCCTTCACATAATATAGCTCAAGTTTTAAAAGGTTAATATGCAAGAGGATACCATTATATCCTCCGCTTTAAGAAACACACTTATAAAATATTAATTAACCTCTTTCCTCCAACACACATAAACTTACACAAGCAATTAAGGAACACTTCAAACTGACAAAAATGTTTGGGCAAAAGGTGCACAACCTCAGTACCCATCACAAATGAATTATTAGTCTTAATGTACAGCTGATTAGGACTATGATCTCTAAACTTCCAATGTTTTTTGATAACACGCTCATTTCTTTTCCTTGCAGTTCTCTCTTTTACCATATCCTCCCACAACTGAACAAACCTGTCTGTCAGAACTCAGATTTTATAGTCCTGAAGCAAAATCCTGATCCATCATTATCAGTTTTCCAATCTGACAGTTCTAGACCACTATCTTTAAGGTGCTTGAGCAGGTTACCACTCCAGACAGTTACCTATTTACATATAAATCCACAGTGAAAAACCTGTGATTCCTGATGTACTACAACACTGCTGATCTGTAGGTTTTACTCAAAGTCTTTAGATTAGTGTTGCTCCATGAATAAGAAGTATGGGGTTTTCACTGAAATAAAAACCACCATTACTTGCATCACTGCTAAGTTGGAAGTAAATGACCCTGACTAGATAGCCATGGATAGTAAGTAGTATGGATCAAAGTCCTAATGGGTGCCTTACTGTTGTTTGCAACAGACAACCAAGTCATGCTAGAGAATAGGACAATTAACCCTATAAAGTTCCTATCACTAAGGTGAAGGGGAGAAAAAAATTCTGTCTTCTCATCAGGCATTGATATCATGTGACATATGTTAACAACATGAAATGGCTAGTTCTAAAAATTCATGGAATTTCTAAAACCATATTAAAATGTCTTAATTGAAATATCATTAAGAGAGTCAACATAGGGAAGTGACATGTTAAACCTCATCTTGAAAGATATGGAGAGATAGACTGTGGAACTACAAATCAGAAACAAGCTAACATGAGTCAACACATCTGTTACAAAAAAGATGGCATACAACCCAAACTCAAAAACAGATGTGACGTTTTTAAAAGACCAACTTCATAATGTAAAAAATAATTCTAAGCTAAATCAGAGTGAGAAAATAATTTGAACACAGAAATGCTCATAGGAAATGAATGTTGTTTAAAATTCTTGTTTCTAATAATACAAAAAAAAAATCCAAAACTAGAGAAAAAACTGCATTAGATTAAAAAAAGTTTTAAAAAAATCTAATATTTAAAGAAGCTGCGAAACGTATCAAGTTTATGTGAGAAGCAAACAAATGCAAAAAGAAATCAATTGTCGGGAGATTTAAGGATAATTTAAATGAGTTTCAAGACACGCTAGGAACAACAGAGGATCTATAAATCGCATCCATCACAAATCATGCAGAAAAGGTTGAAAAGTTCAATAAATAATTATCTTCTGCATTTGGGAAATAAGGAGGATAACCTGCTCTGATCAAGTGACCAGGATATAGTTTCTTTTCAGCAGTATCTCAGGAAGATATTTAACTATTACAACAGTCAGATATTTTTCAGTCAGTTTGCATACGGCTAACTTGTAGCTCAGAGTTTTATGACAGCCTAGCAGTTCCTTACATGGTTAACGCTGATTTTTAACATATCACAGAACTACACAGAAGTTCCAGAAGACTGGATGAAAACCAGTACTATATCAACATTCAACAAATGGCAAGCGAAATAACCCACGTAGCTCTGACAACATGACCTGGTCCTGGATACAGTAATGGAATGGCCATTACAAAATTTTGGCTAATAAATAGTTAAAGGATGACAATATAATTAGTGCCAGTCAATGCAGGTTTATGGCTGATAAAGACTGTGCTGATAAAACTTCTGTAAAACAACAAATACTTGGATTCTAAAGTATAATTTCAGAGATTCAGCGTGGCACAAACAACTAACATCTCAAAATGGAAGCTATTATTGAGGGCATATATTTCTCCTGAGATCCTGGGGTGGTATATTTTTGACCTTATGTCATTTAACATCTTCATCTGGAAACATAAAATCATTACAGATACAATTTGCAGATAGCATAAAAGCTGGTGTAGGGAATAACCCTGAAGAAGACAGTTCAATGGTACAGTGTGACCTGAATTTCTTGATAATCTGGACGCATGCAAGCAATTTGCGACTCAATACCACCAAATATAAAGTCACACATCTAGAAAAGAGGATTTAATAAATGCTTCTGTGATGGGGGACTCAGTTCTTTGAAGGGTTCACGTATTCCTATTTGTGGGCAGAGAATATTGCCTGCAAAATATGCATTACATTTCCTTCCTAGTTAATATGGCTGCTATAAATACTAATGTCAGTGCTGATGTTTGCAATACAAGAGGTTTCAGGAACAATTATGAAATTTATAAAAAGAACCACTTAAAGGGGAATGTAAAAGGAGCTTTTCTTGTAAAAGAGAAGGTGAGGAGGGAGCTCACTGAGAATGTATAAGCACCTACATGAGGAATAAATTGATAACAGAGGTCCCTTATTGAAAAGGCAAAGTTTTAATAAAGTTCATTGGATGGGAGCTGAGACTAACAAACAAACAAAAAAATCAAATATGAATTTGTCAACAGTCAGACAGCAACTGCCCATTGTTTTGGTGGCTCAAATATCATTGAAAGTTTTACTTTTGATTTTCTTCTAAGAAAACTCAGAAAATCCCCAGTCTTTAAGGTATAAACAGGGAGTTGAACTGACTGACACAAAAATGCGAACACGGTGGAAGGCAGCGTGCTCCAGAAAGCAGAGTCCCAGATTAATAGACAGAACAACCCAAAGCTCTTAGCAGTGTCACTGATAGATGGCATTGGCTCAGTCACTTCAATACTCTGGTCTTGCATTTCTATTCAAAATCTGGAGGCAACAGTCCTTGAAAAATGCTATTTATATCCAATTTTCTTACTTATAACTAATATTCTGGCCTCATATAACTACTTGAATTGGTCCAAAATTGGTCAAAACCAATGCTTCTAGTAAAAATTACATGCTTCTATTAAAATGGCCCGGAGGGAATGCACATTTATACCCCGTGCCCAGATATAAACAAAGTATTTTATGGAACTAAGGAAATTCAAACAACTTTCTCTAGTGGCCAAAACATTCACTATATATTTGTACTTTTCTCAGTAATATCCAGTATTTATCTGCTAAACTGGGAAATACCTGGCACACACAGAACCCTTGCTGCATAACAGACAAATGATCTTCATATCACTTTCCATTTTAAAGATTCACAGCTCACTTAAACCTGTTTAAAAGGGAAATCTAAGGCACATTTTTTGCCCCATGACCATTCTGCAAGTCACTGGTCTTCAAACCTGGGCTGCCTGCCTCTATGGTTGCATCAATTTTGGGGTTAATACTTACTAGAGCATGACATAAAAGATTTTAAAACCCAGTTCAGGACAAAGAATGGATGATACTAATTGTAAATATTATTGCTCAGAAACATGCAACACTTCAAGTTTAATTTTACCATGGTAGACAGATGCTCCAAATCCTCTGTTGTTTTTTTTTTTCCTGATCTGGGTATGATCACTTTTTGGTGCTATGACAAACAGAAATATTTCCTATGGAAAAATAATACTGTTGCTTGGAGTATTAGTTGACATACTTTAAATGGCAGTCAATCTCTTCTGTGTTATGCTGCTTCTGTTCTTAGAATAATGTCTGAAAACTGCAGGTGATTGCTCAGTTCTTTTTTTTAAATCACCATCCTTAAAAAAGATGAAGTATTCTTACTGAGAGAAAACAGTAGTTGAGAATTTCGAATTCAAAGAAATAGCACCAACATTTTCAAAATGAATGCTTGACATCAAGTTCTAAATACAGGTTAAGTACCTAATCTGGTGAATAAACATGGATTTAGATGTAGGAGTTTAACCTTAGCTATTCAGAAGGAAAAATTCTAGCCATAACCTTTAAATGCTGAGTATTTAATATTAACAAATATTAAAAGTTACGGGCATGCTAATTTTAACGCCTACATGTTGACAGCTTCTATTTATTTCTACTAACAGTTAGGATTTTGTTTACATTAGGGTACAAATTTAGAGTCAGCTAGCTTACTTCACTTTCATTTCTTTAGCTCTTTTTATAACAGAATAGCAGCTGTGCATCAAAATGTCTTTAAAGTATTGGGTAGTTTTAAAAGAACAGCCTCATCATGATACCCTGCTCACTTGCTTCAACAGCCTAAGGCAATTTAATTATAGCAGACTTCATCTTAATTCCTATCCCTTTCTCCTCTTCCGCTTTTTCCACATCTACCACAACCCATTTGGATTAGAATCAAAGATTAAAAAACGTTTGCAAGACTGTACAAGCTGAATACACCTTTCCTAATCTGAAATGCTCTCAAAACCATTGTAATGTTTGTACAGGTGGGATTGGCACTTGCCATCCAGAGCTTTGGAAATCAAATGCTGAATAAATTCTTAAACTTCCTAAGTGCTTTACGCTATCAACAGCCACAAGACACAATGTCACTTCATACAGATCAAACATAGTTAAGGACATTTCTGTAGCAATAACAGCCTAGAGCAGCAAAAAAGAGAGAGAAGTAGGCAGAATCACTGAGAGCCATACTGCTGAACTCTGCAGAAGGCTCCTTCAAATAAATATTTCAAACCTTTATATGAATATTTTAAGCATGACAACTACACATAAACACACAGCCAAAGTGCTCAAATCCACTCAAGAAAGACTATTAAGTCATCAACCTGCTCCTGACAGGATCCACTGAATATGGCAACAGTGAGAAGTCAGGAGACAGTTGGAATCATTTCAAGACTGCTAATTTAACTTGTCTTAAAACCAACCAATGCTCAACGTGTCATCATCAATGTCATCTCATTGCAGTCTGAAAAGCCTTTGACCTAAAGCAAAAAGGTCCCCAAGTGCCACCCTTCTTGTCTACTGGTTGAAAATCTAATTGGTTCTGCTGACAGGCTTGGGAATTGGTAGGAAGGCTGTTCAGTTAATCTCCAAGGGCCAGCAAAGAGCTCAGTATCCATCTCTGAGCTTTGCTCCCTGGCTGTCGTAAAATGACTCTGATGGTAGTGCAGGCTCTTATGCTTCAGCTGTCTTCTGACTTCTGTTAAGTCAAATTCAATAAAGTTTGTCACTCAATAATCTGAGAGCTACCCAACAAAACCTCTTTGATCAATAACAGCTTGCCTGCTTGCACTGAGGAAGGTGACCTATTAAAGATTAAAAACACACCTGCTGCTTGCAGCACAGAACATCTTTTTTTACTTTTAAATAAAAATTCATCCATTAAAATGAGTTTAACTGCTAAACTATATATAAATATTACATGCCAGGAAGCTAAAATAAGATTAAAAGAAACATTTTAGCTATAGTACAGTGCTTTTGTTAAACTTGAATTCGAGTCATTGCTTTTCTTAGAATCAGAAAGGCCTCATCCAGAAAGGCCTTTCACCACCCACGTGTAACTTTTACTTTAATCTTCTCTGTATGCTCTACCTTTTTTAAAATTGCCTGCCTGCTAATAGCATACAGCTCTGCTTTAGTGACAGTCCAGTAGTCTAATTTGCTTCTGTCTCTTTGCTTAGGCCAAACACAAGTATTCCTGTTCTGTGGAAATGAGATTTAAAATTTGAAGCCTACACATTTTTTCCTCTGTTTGAGAAGTTTTCCTGAACTGCAGATCTACTTTATCAGAAGCTATGACCAACGAGTGCTTTACAAACCCCAAAATTAAAAACTATAGGCAAATTGAACAGCATTAGGTAAAGACCCACAAGTGCACCTTTACTCATATGCTCGTTTTAAAGAGTTCGTATGTTCTGCACTTGTCAGGCAGAAACACTGCAAGTACCTTAAATCAAATTTTATAAATTTGATCAATTTATAAGCATTTGATAATTGTATATTTTGATTCTTTTTGTTTATCCTATAGGGAGTACTGCAGTTAAAAATAGGTTTCCCTGTTGTTTTCCAAACTACACAGAACTTTCAGATTAGGTCACCTGCACCCAGCTGCTTTTCTGTCAGATTTATGCTTAATGATCAAGTATTAGTTAGGACACCTTACCTAGATGTTTCACAAAAAACAGAAGGATATCGGTAAACAAAACATGTACATAAAGGTACAACACTTATTAATAAATCACTGAAGTTGAAATCACATGGAAGTAAATTTGACTGACTGAACCATCAGTGCCTGTTTGGAATGGGTTGTCAATCTCCCATAGCATCACAGAACCCCTCAGAGCAGTGAATTCAAGATACATGAGGCAAGCAGTACATCTGTCAATTGTCATGCTTTGTTTAACCTTGCGTCCTTCATGTATCAATTTAAAGAAGTAAAAAAGCAGCTAGAGGATGACATGACATTTCAAAGCAGCTAGAAGATATGTATCTGTATTTTCAATTAAAATCACATACATATATCCCTAAATTTTCTGCATCATTTAAAAAAATCCAAGTTGGCAATTCTGGAAAAGGTTTGGATTAAGTTTACACTGTCGTTAGTTATTACTTCTTAAGAAATACTAGTCTCTGGATGCTGAGGCTAGACGAACATAAAACAAGAATTACATATTAGGTAAAGCTACTTCAGTATCTGAAAAGAAGTCTGAATTTATTAACTTACACTATCAGACAGCAAACAATTGCCACAAATAAATGTCCTACTGGGGACATCAGAAAGACTCAGTAATTACTATCTGTGAAGAGTAAAGTGCTTCTGCATTTTTGGAAGGTTTCTTTCCTTCTTTCTCCTGAAGGGGCCCAACAGGTAGGAATCACACCCTATGGTGCTTTGCTGTCAGTTAAGACACGTTTTTGTAACAATAAGGCTACAGGCTCTCAGCTGTCCATCTTGCCTGTCCAGAAACACTGCCTGTACTCAATAAGGACAACGCCTGGGGCGTGGGTAGAGGATGGCCATACAGAAGTGCCTCAAAAGAAAGTAAACCTCACAGACAAAACTTTTTTTCAGGAGCAAAATCCCAGCAAACCCAACCCAAAACACCAAAACCTAAAAACTAAGGCACAGTTAAAGGGAAGTAACAATCAGAACAATCTCTTCATCACTCCGGATGTGAAGTCTCTTGTAGAAAAAGAATCTGTTTGAGACAGGTTCACATCTCACTGTTACAAGTTCTACAGAAGATAATTAAGACAAATGCATTTATTATACATAATAAAAATGCAGACATTACTACAGAATACCCTAAAAAATACATATAATAGACTCCAGTAAGTACTGCACAGAAAGTTCAGTTCAATAACCCCTGCCAGTTACATGACAATTCAGTGGGTGCAGCCAACTAGACTTGTCCTACAGGGCTTTCAGCAGGAGACATGAGAGAATCTCTTCACCTTTTCCAACTACCCAAAATTGCAAGCAGCAAACTACAAAATAAAAATCACTATTTTCCTGAACAACCCTTTAATTACCTGACAGGGAAGGCGTAAGAGGCGTCTGAAGACTGATAAGGGGAAAACAAAAGATCTGTTAACAGTTCCAGTTGCACTGAGGTTTTCTATCTCACACATCTATTTCTAGCAGCCAGAAATGGCCAACCTGGCCATAAGAAACTGCTGATATTTATCAGCTAAGCACACATTTTCAGGCTGTTAATTAATCAGTGTTTTCTTTTCCATGTTGGAAAGCCGTAATTGTGTTAGGCTTCTAACATGTCACAACACTGGGGAACTTACTTATGCCCTGGGGACTCACCAAAGGTCTGTGCAGAGGGTCACTAACGTCCACAGGATCTCCTGAGAAGAAGTTCGATGGTGTTTAGTTATTAATGAAGGAAACTATAATACGAAAATGGAAGGTCAAGGCAGCTAGATGTCATATTTGAACACTGGGTGGTATCAGAGCCTGTTTAATATTACAGTCGTTAAATGATATTACTTAATGTTCTGCTTCACAACAAATAACTGTTATTCCTAAAGTACCTATCTATGGCAGGATTTGCAAAGTTGCTTGGCTCTTGTAGCTAAGTAAGAGGAAGCTAGACAAAGAACAAATAAAGCGTTGTGGAACACTAAGTAGCTTAAAAAAACACACCTTACACATGTCAACTTGGGCATTCAAAATATAGGCTGGCACTTTTCTCTGTGGCTTATTCCTCTTTTAATAATGTCATCTCACCTCACAGGGGCTTTGTGGAAATTAATTAATTACGGTTTGTGAGGCATTCAGATGCTAATGATAGCTACAATGGAAAGAAAGCCTATGGAGAAATTAATAGTTTTGAATTCAATGTAATGATTGAATGTGAACACCACATGTGGGTCACATATTGGCCAATAAGAATAACAGAAAACATGAATAGCTGCTCATTCACTGATCTCTGTTAGTATGTACACTGACTGAATCAGAGAGGAGTCCTGTGGTAAAAAACAATCTATGTGTAGATATATAAAAACACTATTGTAACACATAAACCTGAAATGCTGAGATGATATCCAACAAACAGAATTCCCTCATTTCTCAGCTTTTAAACACTAGATTTTGTAAACACTTAAAGAGCAAATATTTAAGAAAGCAAATATAAAGCCACTGAAGATAATTTTTCTTTGTTTCACAACCTAGACTACTGCCTCTGCAACATAAAAACCCACACCTGTAGTAAGTTCTGGGCACGCAAGTGGATTTCAGACATTTGTTGAGAGCAGAGGAATGCTGACATGCAGGCGCCCAAAGTTCTGCCTGCTGTTCTGAGAGGAGAGCAGCCCAGCAACTGCCCATGCAGGAAAGCTCCTATCTCCATCTCATATTTCTACCCTCTTTACTACCTGGTATATCAATAGGTAGATTTTGCCATTTAGTACGATCTCTTCCAGTGTCTCATTCAAACAACTAACAGAGCTTCTCTTCCAGGGTCTCAAAGCCCTCCCTCTTTTCCAATGAGGCTCTTGACCCTGAATTTTTGTTAGTACACAAGACGGAAATGTTCCAACACCCGGGTCCTTATTTAAACCAAATAAGGGGTTTTTTTTAATTTAAAAATAAACCAAAAACAGTAGGCAAGAATGAAAAATCCTCTCAAACCCATCCAGGTTTCCCTTTAACTCATTCCAAAACAACTCAGCCAATAAAAACTTCCAAAAACCATCACCCTTTGGTAGTCACATACTATGGAAAACGCCAGAGGAAACAATCACTATGTAGTGAAGCATACCAGCAGAATTTAGCTTTACTTTATTCACTGAAAAACATTATTAATTAAAAATTAACACAATATTTTCAAAATGGGTATGTTTGGCTGTCTAAATAGACATGCTGAAGCAAACAGTTCAGAGTTGGACTTCCTTGATATGACTTAATAAGGCCATTGTTCTGATGCTACTGCTGTTATAATTGTGGTAAAAGTTTTACAAAACTCAAAGCCAGACTAAGTGATTCCTCCTATCCTGTCCAGCAAAATGTGCAGTCACAAAACTGTTCTCATGTTTTTAACCCTTTACCTCCAATATACCCAGTTTGGTACATGCAGGTCAGGGTTCTCATTGGCACAAGCTCCCTATTCCACCTCCGCAGACGCCATCCTATTGAGGAGACTTCAGTAAAGAACAGAGTTTTCTTTTTCTTGTATATGATATGGACACAGTAATTCACACAGTGCTCTGGCTGAGATTACTGTGATCTACTTTGATTTCAGTATCATAAATAATTCCCTCTGAGCCACGCATTCTTAAGGCAGAATGATTTCAGAGGTCCTTCATAGTTTATCATATTTTAATATTGTGTACTCGTTCTTCTAGCTTCTTTACTTTGATCAAGGTTAACTATCCTAGTAACAGTTTCAAAGTTTCCTTTTGTGAAGTTTGTATTTGTAAACATTTAATTAAAATGATTAGAAGAGGTTACGACATGACAGTAAGAAATAATAGAAACATAAAAACCTCTCATGAAGAGAGAGCAAAGAGACAGAGTATGTATTTGAGAGATGAGAGAAACAAGTGGGGACTTGATAAAAGTGCACAATATAATGTATTATATAGATAATCATCATAAGTTTCTATTCATCGTTGCTAATAATACAAGAACAAAAGGATGTGCAATGAAATTGAGAGATAATAAAACTTAAATCTGATATCAAACACATTTCTAAGAAGAAAAAAACCAACACAAACAAACCATGCAATTGTTATAGGAAATACAGGTTTACAGGACAGAACAAAGCCTTCCAAGTTGTTCCACACCACTGTTATAAATAATATATAATGTATATAATAAAGAACATCCATAGTGGGTCAGACCAAAGACTCTAGTCTGTGATAGTATCCAGTACTAGATTATCACTGGATTAGCGTAAAACCAGAACAAGCACACCCTGATTTTCACTCCTGTATCAGGCCAGAATTGCAATAAGCAGCCATAGGGTCTTCCTAGTCCACAGCTTGCGTTCATGTCTTTAACCAGTGATCCCTCCTGGACTTTTCTTCTACAGATTCGACAATCGCATTTTGAATCAATACTCACTTTCAGGCTTCAAAAATATCTTCTGTCAATAAATCCCAAGCCTTCATTCTGTTCTGCCTGCTGGCTTCGTTAGGGATGTCTCCCTATTCTTGATTTACACAAAACAAAACCACTTCCTGTTCTCCTTTCTCATCTACAATTTACATTCCTACATGCATTCAGCTCTTTTCTGAACTGTGGCATCCTTACTGTAATTACTCTCACACCAAATGGCAACTGTTCTGTTACTCTGGTCACCCACATTCTTCCTCTCTGTGCTTTTTCTCATTCTGTTATGCCCCTTCTGAGGTGAGAGAACCAGACATGCTTATCATGCACAATGATAATTTGATTTCTCGTATTGTTTGCTGTTTTCAAAACCACCAAGCACTCTGCTGATGTTTTCCTCATTTTAGTTCTAACTACTCCAAATTATTTTAGAGCCTATCAATACATATACACACTCTGGGCAGCATTTTCTATTGATGTTCCTTTGTATTTATGGATATTTAATCTACATCTTTATCAACCAGCTATTCAGCACCATGAGTTCCCACTCACGACAGTGTAGCTCTTGGTACTGATCTCTGGTGGATTCTGGTAGTATTACCCCTCACTGTGAAAACTGATCACATTATTCTAGTCCTTTGCTTCCTATCTTTTTATCAGTTATGAATCCAAAGGACCTACTTTTTTGCATCATGGCAAATTGGCTAATCTTCTCAGACATAATATTTGCTACTCTCTGGTCATACAGTACTACCTAGTAACCTGGTGGATTTGTTTAAAACAGGTATCAGGCCTCCAACTTCATGTGCCGCTTCTTCAAGAGTTCCGTGATGGAGCACATCTGGTTCTGAATAACAGAGCTCTTTGAATCTCATTTTGGCGAAGACTTGGACCTGAAGTTTATAATTGTATTAGTTATTGCCATTGTGTTTTTTTCCCCTCATATTCAGTAGCATTGTACAGCTGAAAAATGCATCACTCCTCTTTTTTTCACCTTGATTTGTTCTACAAATTCCAAATGGATTTTGCAAGTTCTGTCTAGAAAAATTCTACAACTCCTCCGCTCTCAAATCACAACTGCCTTCATTAAATAATTCTATTTACCCAAGTTTGCATTTTTAAATCAATGACTTAGGAACTGAATTACTTTTATTTTCCCTTCTAATCTGAACTGAACGAATGAGATTATTTTCCATAATCAGCTCTTCCATGATAGACTTACAGTAAACAAGCCTCAAATGGCATCAGCTCTTCCTGACCCAGTGACTGCGTAATGAAGTCTGTTAACTATCACATGCAGACACAGAGAGAACAAATGCTGGGATTCTGATAAAAGAGAAGGCAAGAATTTACAATAAAAGAAAAACTCCCAGCAGCATCAAGCTCTCCAATTATATCCACACTCACAAATAGCATGGGAAGTCATTACACAGTAGATTTACAGGGCTGCCTGAATGGAACTTCTTTTACCATTTTCCCCAAATTTATTTGGTTAAGACAGATTTTTGTAAGTACAAACCCAGTCTATTTCTGTAAAATAGAGACTTTCAGGAGGAGGATTTGCATCATCATACATGGAAAATGCAAGAGTATATATTAAAGGCTCTTGTAAAACATATTGTTCCACATTAGCTCATTTTAGCACTGCAATTCACCTTTCAGATTAGTCTTTAACTATACTGTCCACCTTATTACTGTTACAACATCCTCTTGTCTATTCTACTAAGATAGAATACCCACCTATGTATAACATTTAGGTGAACTTCAGTCCTCTTTCAGGGTTTAAATTCTGTCACAAAGACTGTACAAGCTTCCGCCAGTTACTTTCCTCATTTCACTGTCTGAAGCTCTTCTTATTTGTAGCCTCAACTGTAAAAGGCGGTTATTTCAGACAACCAAGTGGGCTCCCTCTGTCCATTAAACAAAAATCCTCAGTTTTCCAAAAGCTAAGTTTTACAGATCAGCAGAACGTTCCAAGTTCTTCTCAGGCCTCTGACCCTGCCTTACCTCCTTGTACGTCATTCTCCTTTTCTATGGACTGGCATAAATCCACTGAAAATCAAACTCTCCCAGCACCTTGTTTTCCCAGCTTCATGCAAACAGGTTTTATCTACTCTACCATGAATATAATAGCTGCTGCTTAGATGTGACGTCTAGGACTCTCTTCATTCCTACCAAGAACTTATGTAAAACAGTCTGTGGATCCAAACAAGTCGGTCAGTTTAGTCTAACACAGAGTCCTGACCAGGTCCAGTCAGCCACTGCTAGAGCCCTGACCCTTTCTGGTGTGCAGCTCATTGACACAATATGCAACAACGAGCTTTTATAAGGGTGCTCTCTGAATCATAGGAAGGATTAAGCAGTTACGGGGAAAAGGGAAAATGATCCTTCTGCTTTCAGTCACTATGATCACACAGATAGGTGAAAAGATGAGGAAAACTGAAATGTTTTAACTTGATAGTGACACTCTAAGTTAGAATTCATAATCAATTCATGCAAGAGTAAAAGCTTTGCTTATAGGGTATCATAAAAAAAGGTATCAGCTAAATTTAGAAGGCTTTAGAATGGTGTCACTGGTCAGATGTACTGCTGCCATGGTTATCTTTTTGCTGCATGCCAATAAAACCTCAGTAAAACGGGTCTCCCTGTGCAAAGTAGGAAAAACAGTTACAAAATAAACAAGACTTTGCAGCTCACGTTTCAGCTATGATTCAGAAATACTTTATGAAGCTTTTTTCTCACAAATGACACTACATTCCCAAGTATTAATGCACTTTCTCTACTTAGATGAAACTGTTCTTTTCCTCACACTGGAAGAAAATGCAGGGATGAATACAGGACTGTTAAAGTACTTCAAAACCAAACTGGTCCGTCCAGCAAAAGCATTCAAATATCCCAAGGAAAGTGAAAAAGGGATATTCACAGAAAAATAAAAGAAGAACAAACACAAAACCCCAAAACCCCAAAAAAACCCAACAACACCCCCCACATACACATACAAGCCCCCCAAGCAAACCAAACATAAACCCCCCCATGAACAGAAGTATGTCACTCACTAGAGAGAGATACTGAAGTAGTTCGTGTCCCAGCATAAGCATATTATTGACCTCTTGTTTATTCCTCTCTCTGAATGCCTATGCTCATAAACAAAGCTTGTATATAAATAACAATGCGACATACTCAGATTTTTGTCACACGTATAAAAAGCATCTGTTTGTATAACTACAGTGGTCTTAAATTATATAAAAAGCTTTTTTATGTCATGCTCAACTCTTACAGGATTATAAAATTGAAACAAAAGGAAACTAAAGATGCACGTGATTTGTGGTTTACCTTTACATTTCATCAGGAGAAATGAAATTGATTTGAATGAAAACACTGGGGGAAAAAAAAGCAAAGGAGCTACCACAGTGTACTTCGTGATTAATTATTTTGTGTACTCTTATCACGTCAGCTTCTGGTTCTCTCTGACCCCGTGCTTACTCTGGATCACACCGAATATTCATCTAGACCAGCAGTTTATTTCCAATATTGGCAAACCAAAATAGAATAGAAGAACAGAAGATAAAAGCAGCTATTTCCCCGAACAAACCCCCAGCATCCAACAGAATGCAGCTCAGTAAACTCCTGAGACAAGACGCCTTTTACAGACTCTTTACAAAACGCCCTTTTGGGGGAGAAGGTGACAAGAATGCGGTACAGATGCAATAATTACTAAGTGGGGCACAAAAACCCCCAACCAGCAAAAAATAACTAACAAAAAAAACCCCAAATTTTTAAATTATTTTGTTAATCAAATAATGAGTGTCCACTTCAATCTGTTCAGGCTGACTATACAGAGCAGATTTAACTTTCTGTCATGTCATAGGGCTATGAAACTCTTGATTTAGTATTGCAATGAGCTCCAAAAGCCACGGCTAAATAAATCTTTGTAAGATAATATGTCCACGTTAAAAATACAGCAGAACTTGGGAATGCGTCAAAAACCTCACAAATAACGGTTACCAAAATTCCACAAGTACTCTGAGAGGATTTGAGTTTGGTTTTTTTCCCCACTCTTTCAATACTAGCAAGAGATTAGTTACATGACTTACATCTTGTCAAACCTAAGATCTTTAAGCAGACTTCTGAAATCAAAATATTTGACAATGGACTCCATCAAAATACAAGAGAAAGTTCTACTTACTTTACATCCATCAAAAAGTAATCTAATAGACCAATATGAGCAACTCATTTCAATAATATTTTAACTGATACATCTCTCTGGTACCAACAAAATGCAAAACTCAGCCTGAAAACTTTTCTGACGGTACTTTTACCACCAACTTTTTTTTCCTCCCTCTAATTTCTTTGATACCCATCATGTTAATATCTCAGTGAATGACCTGGATAAAATGACAGAGCAGGAAGTAGTAGAACATAGAAGTAGTAGAAACTAAAAGAAAAAAAAGCTAGTAAAAAATTCTGGGGTTTATTATAATTCATCTAGGTGAAATGTTTACAGTACAAGAAAGGTAACAAAGCTTTGAACAATACAAATGTAGCACACAATCCCACTGATTATTTATTATTTCTATCCTAGATATAGTGGATTTACGCAAAGAACTATGAGGTCATGGCTTCATGCTAACCCCTATTCAGAGTAACTGTGAGCCACTGTGGAAGTTGCATTCTGTTCTGTCCTTCTCTACCTGCATTGCCTCCTTGCATAAAGTGAAGCAAACAGGCAGCCACAGGATGGAACCCTTGAGCCTGTTAATGCAATAGAAAATTATTTCAATTTCAAAGTTGGAGGGAAAAGAAACAAGATGAACTGATTCACTCAACAGTTACTTTGAGGGCTGTAATGGAAACAAGTGTTACTTTGAAGAAGATCTGCAGACCACCAAAAAGACAAACGATGAAATTCTGAACTATTGAGGACATTATAATTTTTTATGGACATCAATTTTTTTAAGTATATTAATACGACAGAAATTAGACAATATCATTGAAAAAAGAAGAGTGTTTTCAAAGTTGTAACTTTATTCAGATTGAGATGCTTGAAATCTTGTACTGTTTTCATTCTATATATCTTCAGAGGATACTGACTTTCCTAATACTTTCCTAGCAATGAAGAGGTGATCACCTTTGCTTTTATTCTCATTGTTAAATGAATTTTCCTAGGAGAACATTCAGTATATCAATCAACCTGTGATAATATTTTGTTGTACTTAAGATATTTGATATTTATTTCTGTACAGAAAAGAACAATAATGTTCTGACTCACTTGGTGCCATACTGATGATAGTGAAACAGTAGCTTCACATTTTTTATGGTCTGCCACAAACACTATAGTTATACTTTTGCTACTATTTCTTTCTTTCTTTCTTTCATTTTTTTTCACTGTGGAAACATTTAATCACCCTTTCCAAACCACTTATCTCCACAAAAATACAAGAGAGATGAAAACCAGCTTCGCAATAAGAATCTCCATGTTCAGGTTTATTTATTTTCTTCACAGTGCTATCATATCTGAAGACTCTAATTCAGAGTCTTACTAAGTTTTACTGCCAGATCTGCAAATAAGATATTACCCCAAGATATTTGTATTTGTAAGTCTAGAAACAGCTATCAACATTTTAAAACCAATGTAATTTAGGTAAGTGAATCTGTGTGAGATTATAGAGGCCCCGAAAATATTCCAGAAAAATACTGTAACATTTCCACGTTCCAAATTCCTGGAAAATATTTTCTGAGAGGATTTCCACCTCCTGCCAAAACTGAGATAAAAATTGTTATGCTTTTGCCCTGACTACAGCTAATTAATGCATTTGCACACTGATGATTCCTGTGAAAAATAAAAATGCTTTGCCATGTTCAAAATCAGTTTCCCCAGAACCAAGAAAACCAGATCTCATTTTGAAGACTGACTACAGTAAGAGTCAAAAAAACAACATTTTGGTTATCTGTCTCTGTTTCTGCATCACTTTGTTCAGGCAATTTTTAACACCTACAAAAGACTGCAAGCACAGTCAAAAATCAATTATTTACTGGCTAATACATACAATAGATAACAAGCTTACAAGCTACCATTATACAAATTAATTTGCTCACCAGCCTCTTAGAGACACCTGTTGAACCTTTGCTAGCCAGACAAACACCAAGTCTGGCAGGAAACCTTTGGTACATCTTCAGTCCTTGATGCTACTGAGTCATTGTCTCTTCCTCTTAAATCCTTCAGCTGCTTCAGCAATTTTACCTGTCTCTGATTTTACCTTTCATGTCTCATGATTCTACAGACTTTCTCAAAGCTCCTTCTCACCACTTGGTTTTCACGTAAGTCTGAGCCAATGTAACAGTGCTGTGTTGTATCAAAATATGCCACAGAAAGATGAACCCCTGGCAGAAGAGTTATAAGACTATGCTGCAGGAGTATATCTTAGTAAACAACACCACTAAAGAAGAGAATTAATAGATTTATAAGACTGCTACGCTTCCCCCTAATTGGTCTACTAAGTTACCAGCTGAGAATTGCCCTTTTCTTGTATAATGATTTATAATAGCTACATCTTGAAAAATTAACTTCATTTTCCCCAGTAAGCCACCAGCTACTACTATTACTCTTGCAAATAATAGGTTTATATTTTCTTGAAAGAATTGTATATTTATCAAATGCCATCCAAAACCATATATAAACCTCTGTGTGGATGACACCCATATTTACTTACTTCACTCCATACCATAGTTTATAACTATTTTAAAGTAGCTTCTGAAGTACAGATTTTCTGTTCACCAGAAAAACCATCCTTTCCCAGAGATGCTTGCTCTTCTTCCTTCTACACTTTGCTTTATTTCTCATCTGGCATATGACTTAATTTGTCTCACCACACTACACTTTGCACTTGAGATACATCTACAGAGCAAGTCACTCACATTTCACATTGTCTTTTCTCTTATGTTTTTATTTCAAAAACATTATTTCATCCAGTTTAAATATACTGCTGCTTCGCAAAGGCTCCCTTACATGGGCAATTATTCTAGAGATTACAGAAGTACCATCACTGTGCACGTCCACTAAGCCATTTGCATGCTTTAATTTTTTTAAATGTAAATCCATTGTTTCTGGCAATTAAATTGGGTCATTGGGTATATTCAGAGCTATACAGAACTGTCCATATGTTTTCCAGCATAGTAATAATTAGCTAATGTTTTTACAGCACTTTGAAGTTGAAAATCGCTGTGTGATTGCTCAGTGTTCTTATCATGGCGTCAGCAGGATTCTGGGCAATTAATATTATAAAACTGCTGGTCATCCAAATACAACTACTTGCTGTGAGCAGCTGGTTTAAATACAATGCACAGGTAACAACTGACCTTTACAGTACAATGGTACAGTCACTACCAGAGAGTGAGTACAGTAGCCAAACACAGCAGGCTTTACTGAAGGATGTAAAAGCATTCATGGTTTCTACATCACCTCTTGTTTGAGTCAGGAGGGCTTTCCTTCTGGTAATAACCATCATGCAAATCTCCTTCTTAAACGCTGTGTACATTAATAACCTTTACCATTATAAAGGTCCTAATATGAATACCACATCGGAGATTTACTAAACTGATACCTCATAAAGTTGTCTCACACGTTACTACTTAGTTTCTTCCTAGTGATGCTAGAGCTAAAGAAAATAAAGCAAATGAGAGAAGAGTTTTCAAAATTACTCTACACCCAAGCGGGTTATTTGCCTGAGGTTTAAAAGTATGTATGTAGAAGAAGTGTTTGGTCCTCATTATTTTCAGACGGCTGAAAGCTGTTTTTGAATAGTATCTCTGTCTTACAATCTGGCAAACAATTATTCAATGACCAACATAAAACATCATGCTTATGCATCATATACCTACCTATAAACGTCTGTCATATATGACATGAAATGTGTTGCAACTCTACAATATTTTTACATATATTTACTTAAGAAGGAAGGAAAAAAAATTGCCCAGAAGTCAAGGAACACGGCTGTGCAAGATTTTCAGTTTCCCTACACACTGACACCTGCGTTCAACCACATCCACAGCAAAGAAGGATGCCATTTATCTTTTATAATAATATGGAGTTCTCTGTCAGAGTAGGGTCACTGAAATGAGTAATAATCCCACCACTGTCTAAGGTACAACCAGCAGGGTCCAGGTCAACAGGCAAGCAGACAATAATTTGCCCAACAACACTGAATTTCATCTGCTCGCAGCCTCTATCTACTGATTATACAATCAATACACCTCAGATGAGAAGAGCTAACAACTGACCGGGGCAGATCAATGCTAGCAAATAAGCGCTTCATGACAAAAAGTTTGATAATTACCATTCTGAAGCCGTGTAAATGTTGTTTCTATTGTAACGACATTCATGATGATACTGCTATGATTGCACTGTTATTATAGGTTTAATGTTAGGCAATCAAGCTGCAGTGGTCTAGGTATCAACAAACAGCATCAAAAGAAAACATCAAATTGTCCCTATTCTTCTGACATTGTACCTGCAACATTTTTCTATGTTAGTGGCCACAAATGAACAATAATAAGTGACAATTTGGTGAAAAATACTATTTTCACAGCTTACAAAAGTCACACAATATAGATTGATACAAGTATGATTATTTCTAGACCCAGAAGTAGAAGGCACACCCACTTAAACCAGAGGATTAAAATGAATTCACCATTGTGCTCTTTGTTTCACATGCATCAGTTTAGAGCTTTTAATCTGTACTTCAAGTAGTCATAACCCAAAAGTGTATGCAGCTTTGCTCAGTTTATCTATTATCACATTTGATACTGCACATTTCATGGGTTTTTTCATCCCTGAAGTGCTGGTTCAGTAACTTCTAAGAGAACTAGTCCTGACTGACTGTCAGTGGCTATACTGACTCTGGTCAGCCTCTCATGCCCTCAGCACTGGGAAATGCTACTGGGACACTCAACTGAAATGTGAAGAAAATCAGGACTTCATAACACGACAGCGTGTAGAGCTGTGGCAGCATCAACTCTGAAGCTATATAAGATAAATACTACCTTTAATATTTTATGTTTAGGCCTGCAGGAAGACATCTCAGTAGCAAAACATGTTTTCCCAATGGCCACTTGAAAGGTAGAAACACACTCAGCAGCATAGCCCTTCAAAAACATTTCAGTCAGAGCAAATCATAACTCCAGTATCTGCAAGGATATCTCTTGATGCTGGCATTTAATGAATTAAAGTTTTAATTGGATCTCTCACAGACAAAACACAGATGCCTCCAAAGGTCTGCCAGTTACCTGTCTAAAACTTCTAAATCAGTGATTGGCCAGATTTGCTGTAGCCTAAGGGATATCACCTGTCTATCCAAGGCGCTAGAGACACCAAACAATAAGGATAAACCCAAACATTTCACAGTCAGCAATACACGTGTGATTTGAATTAGCTTGAACTAAGACTTCCCTTTCAGCATCTCCTCCTCAGAACATCTTCTACCTCACAAGAGATTCAAAGAGTTTTATGTATATTAAAATCCTTTCCCTCTCAGATGAACTCATTTTTATTCAGGGACAATTTTGATGACTGACAGGTAAGCATTTGGTGCTGAAATTGGACCTGTACAAGAGCTCTGCATTTCATTTGCTCCATTACACCACTGCATGGATTACTGGGCTTTTACTTTGGCATCTTTCCATTATTTTCAGATATCTGACATGAACAAAATGACTCATCTGACATTCTGTGTAACAAATTTGTTTCGAAAAGAACAGAACATTATTATACTATTTTGTACATGTGGGTACCACAACCACAGTAATCTGGCCAGAAATTCTAAGTGTATAAATAGTAGTTGATATTGTTACAAAAAAAAAAAAGTCAGCAGTGACAGCAATGTCAGACTGAAGAAATAAGATTTAGTTTTAACGCTGCTGCCATCAGCGTCATTTCAATTTCTGAATCACTTTAGATATGACACCAAATTTAATTTTATTCCTATTAGAAAAAAAAATGCATTAGAATTGCCATAAGCCTTCTAAATTATCCGATATAGCACAGCTGTTGACAAACAAGTGTTGGCGAATTCTGGCACCAAAGAGTTAATAGTCCTCATACTTGATTTTTCTGGTTAGTTGATTAATACTGTTATTCCTTTTGCCCTACCTCAACCTCAGATTTGATTTATCTGTCACTTTCTCAATTTGATTGGTAGATTGAAAGGGAAGTTTGTTTCGCCTACCACTCATGCAAACATGGATGAGTACTTTTCTCTGTATCCCTTCCACCTTCCATCACAGAAGTATAACCAAATACCATATTTAGCTGACTTTCTCACTAAGTCTTTAATTTTCTTTTCCTGGTACCTTACTTCCAGCTGGAAGAGCAGGTAGAAAAGTCTTTCCTGAGCACTGTGATTTGCCCAGTGCCTGTACAGAATCACCATGGCAGAAATGAAAACTCAACTTCTTAGCGAGATGTGCAGCAGTCCCTCATCTTGAATTCAGGATACAAGGTCTGCCCTCTAACCATGCCAATGAATAGTACGCTACTTCAGTCAAACCTTCCTGCTAACAGAAGAGGGAGAGAAACTGAGAAGGGACCAGGACTCCCTCCTGCTCACAAAGATTCCAACAGAAACATGATGTTTGGAGAAAAAAAAAAAAAAATAATTATTATGTGGGCAGAATAATTTAAAATTCACATGCAGTTTTCCAGAATTTCCATTCCTTACTTGTGAAACAATAAAAAAATTCTCAAATACCTTAAACTTACATTACCAACATATCAGATTTGTTTAAGATTAAGCCTTAACTTTACATGGAAATGTCTTTATTCAGGTTTTATGAAAATTAAAATTGCAGCAATTCGGAAGTATTATGAATGCCCCAAATCCTGGTGTTTCAACACAACCCGATTCAAAAAACTTTACTTCAAAAAATAATTCATGTATTAAGAGTGACCAGTAACTTGGCTATAGGAACAGAAAACAGAAGCAGTAAGGAAGGAGTGAGTGCTTAATCCTTGGATCAAATGCAACTGCATAGTTCATCCAGTTGCAGTTTTGTCTGCACTGTGATCTAGTTTTAGGGGTTACAACATGACTTAATAGTACACGAATGCTAGAAACTCTACATAGTCCCAAGTAAGAAGTCTCAATCGTTATATAGTAAGCATTTAAACATAAGCTGGTTTGTTAGGTCACTAGGAACGAACAAAAGGGAATTCTTCAAAGAGTTTCTAAAACAGCAGAACTGAATTCTCAGCCATGGATGTTTCCCCCTAAATGCTGACATAGATTTGCAAGGGCTTTTACATGATCTGTGGGGAGTGTTTGACTGAGTTGGTAACGCCTTTTCCACAGAAGTCAGGTCAGGGTGGAGATTACGATATACATTTAAAAAATCATAGCAAAGTCCAACAGATCTGTGCAGATTTGTCCACTGGGAACAGGATACAGCGATCTCAAACTGGTGAAAAGGAGAGTTAGAAGTCAGGAAAACACTTCTAGCGATGAAGACAGGAAAGGTCTGAAATATGTTAGCTGGACAATCTCCATCAATGTAGAAATTTAAGAACAGTCCAGAAAAATACCTGCTAGGAATAGTTTACACAGTTGAGTCTCCTTTGGTTCATCCTGAGAGGATCTCTTCAGATCCTTTTCAGCACTGTTTTCTATGATCTGTCATTTTTTAGTCACTGCTCACAATGTAAATCAAGTCAGTGAATGTCTCCATTGCTAAAATACACAATACAGACCCTGCAGAATAAACTTAAAAAACCAATAGTCTCAATGACTCTGTACATAAAATGAGTGAGTAAACAAAGTCCCAAACAGTTGAGTATGTAAAGATTAAAAGAAAATGTCTGCAGGCCTAGTAATGTATTAATGCCCTCTGGTTTCCTTGCTAAATGACTATTATTAAAACAATTTCCTCTGAACTTCCTCATTATAGTAACAGTCTATAATCTATATGAGTTTATATCTGATGGAACAAGCTTTTGATAACGTTTGTAGGATAAATTAATTACCTTCTAAGTCTGCCTTTCTTAATAGCGAATGGAAAGAGAATTCCAACAAGATTACTGCAGATTACTAGGTTTTGGGTTTTTTTACTAATACTTTCATGGAGAAAGGGCTGAAATTATGTATTCCAGCACAAAATATCATGTTTGCCTTAAAAAAAAAAAAAAAAAAAAAACAAAAAAAACCCAGTAAAAACATTTTTTAAAAACAAGAGAAAGAAACATCTTTATGAGAGAGGAATAAATTAATTACATGTTAAAACTATGATTTCAAGAAGCCTATCTAAAAACTGCATTTTCACCTGAACCCAAGGCATATTTTAATCACTTCTTTGCAGATAAAACCACCTTTTTTTGCACTTTCTTCTACTTTAAAAAGCCTTGTTAATGAAGACACTTTTAAAAGTAAATCAAGTGGCAGTTCTACGTCATTATGCAAATCCACCTTTCTACTCATTCAGATTTTATCTCTTAAGTATCTTTACATATGCAAAAGAGACTCATGATTTTAAAACTTAAAACTGGCCCTCAGGAAAGGACAATATGGTCATTCCAATGCAGTCAAGTAACAAAAGATGCAACTAAAGCTTTAACCTTTTGTCTGGAGTTACACGGACCTTCGCTAGCTCTAGATTTCTGGAGACTGATAGTCTAATTGCTTCCCCAATGAAGAAGCTCAAAGTCTGAAGGCATCCAAAACCTTCTCATCCCTTCTCACATCTCAGTATCAAATCTGATGACTGCATTATGTTTTTTTAATGGTGTCCCTGTTCATTTGGTGCCTTTTTGTGAAAAACTGCTACAATCAGGAATGCTATGTCAGCGAGGCACCTGGCTCAGTCCAGCAGCTGTATTGCAGCAACAGCTTCTTACACTCACATGCTCCTACTGGCAGAGACTCTTTTGCTATGATTTTATTTTGGTTTGATCTATTTTAATGAGCTTCCACAAGTAATGATTTGTTGGATTTTTCATATATGAAATAGATTTTTAAAGAACAAACATTTTTATTTTGGTTTTGATAGCAAAAACTCCCAGACTAAATTCCAGAAGGACAAAAAATCACTGTAACATTTAATATTTCTAATGTGCATTGAAATACCTATGTTCATGTGAAGTTTCAACTGAAATTGTCTAACTTCATGCAATATATATTTGGTATATTTTGGTAAAGGTTAATTGCTAGGATAATATTTTCTAAGATGACAAAACCAAAAAAGTCGTTAAAATTTGTAAAAGTCAGATGCAATGAAATGGAAATGAGAAAACATTCCATTTTAAAATATTAGTGCTTTTACTACCATACCAGGATGTCCACTTACTTCTTATGAATATTTCCATTATTATGTGACATGGATATAAATCCTTTCAATGTATTTTTGGAAAAAAAAAAAAAAAAAAGAAAAATTCATTGAAACTATTCCTATAAAAGGCTTATTGTTATCAAAGAGAATGTCATCATGCTTTGTCATAAATTATCAGCCCAGAAGATTTATTCATCTGTAACTTTCCTAGTCTGACCATGGTTGTAATTTACTTCTCTATTTGGCACACAGATTTTATTCATTTAACAGGATTATTCATTAATCAAGTATTTATCAGTCAGGGTCTTCTAGAATGCTGAGAGGCTGGTGTAGAGTTCATTTGTACAGTTTTAACAGGATTATTTTTATATCAGGTATTTAAGTGGGCTTCTTTATACTGGGGAAACAAACATATAAGGCTGATACGTTTCTAAATACATTGACTTCTACCAAATACCTGATACAAGAGTAATCCAGTTGAAAAAAATAACCATGAAGCATCTCTGTGGTCTTGATTTTACAACACAATCCACAAGTATTAGTTCTTCATAAAGGAATAATCCTGAACTTACAAAAATCCCCAGATAAACAGTGACCTATAATAAAAAACTTTTCATTATACAGAGAAACTCAGTGAGCAAAGACAAAAATTTGTAACAGTCCATTCTATGATTATAGCAGTACATAAAACCTATAGCAGCCAAACTTCTAACACAAATTATGGAAAAAACAATTATGGTAATTCTAAATTTGAGGTTTATTCTCACCAAACAGTCAAGCCAACTAGCCACATACTCAAGACATTTTACAACTCTCAGAAGGAGCAGACCTACCAACAGGAAGACACATCTTGTTTTACTTCAGCTTTCATTGTCCTCTACTGTTTGGAAGGGAGGTAGGAAGCCTTGATGATTTGCCTGTGAGGTTGAACCAATACGTCAAACAAAGCCCCCCTAACTTTTAGAATGTAACTTTTCATGTTCAACTTCTCCACAAAACCAGTCTTGTTTCAAGCACATAGTTGGAAAAGATTTCTCCACAACTGACATAATACAGAACATGAGGCACTGATGTGCCCTTGCACCGAAGGTGGTTAATGGTAGCCTGGGCTGCATGAGGAGGAGTGTTGTCATGAGGTTTAGGGGTGTGATCCTTCTTCTCCTCTACCCAGCACTGGTAAGGCCACATGTGGAGTACAGTATCTACCTGGAATACTGTTCTGGTCTCCGAGAATGAGGGACACATAAACATACTGGAGAGAGTCCAGAAAGACCACTAAGACCATTAAGGGATTGGAGCATCTCTCCTATGAGTAAAGGCTGAGAGAGGTGGGACTGTTTAGCCTGGAGATGAAAAGGCTCAAAAGGGTAAATCTCATCAATATATAAATATCTAAAGAGAGGGTGCAAAGCAGATGGAACCAGGCTCTTTCCAGTGGTGCCAGGACAAGAGGCAGTGAACACAAACTGAAACACAGAAGGTTCCTCCTGAACATCAGGAAACAAGTTTTTTTACTGTGAGGGAGACCAAGCACTGGAACAGGTTGCCAGGGAGGCTGTGGATTCTCTATCCTTGGAGAGCTATTCAAACTCTGCCTGGACGTGGCCCTGGGCAACTGGCTCTAGGTGTCCCCAGTGGGTGAATAACTGGCTAACAGGTTGGGCTGTTGTAGTAAACGGGGTTACATCAGGATGGTGTTCAGACACCAGTGGGGTTCCCCAGGGTGCAATTTTAGTCAGTGTTTTTATAAATGACCTGGATGCAAGAATCAAATGTACAGTAAGTTTGCCAATGATAGTAAATTAGGAGCAGCTTTGGACTCCTTGGAGATTAGAGAGGCCTTACAAAGACGTAGCTAGCCAGTTGAGGAAGGTGATTGTCCCAATCTACACTGCACTGGTGCATTCTCAACTTGAGTATTCAATATAAGAAGGACATCAGATTACTGAAGTACGTCTAAATGAGAGCAACCAAGATGGTGAAAGGTCTACAGGGCAAGACATATGAGGAGCAGCTAAGGGCCCTTGGTTTGTTCACCTCGGAGAAGAGAAGGCTGCAGTGAGACCTCACTGCTCCTCCACCACGCTCAACAGAAAAGGGATTACTTTATCTTCATTGGCCTTTGGAAAAGGCTGAGCTCTCTGTTTAAAATAGAGGCAAAATTAAGCTTGGCTAAGATGATATAATGAAGAAGACAGTAAGATACATTTTTAATGAAATCTATAGGATCGCAAGACACCTTTCTACTTCAACTTACTGTACAGCCTAAGCCTAAATGAAAAACAAACAAAAAACCCAGCCAGTAAAACCAAAACCATTCCCTAATCTACTTCCGTAGGGCAACAGACATTAAACACGTGAAAACTGCCTGTGACTACACATGCAAATCTGTTTTCTTGAATGAAAATGTAGTAAATGGAATTCAGCCAACATTAAGGAAGCAGCGAACAAACTATATAAATAATGGACTTTTAAAAACTGAAAACAGAGATTATGGAATTGATTCAAGTGGAACAGAAAAGATATATTAAGATAAATTTGTATTTAATCTGATTGTCTCATTTTTTGGTTCATTTAAAGTAATTTAAAATAGTAACTAAAACTAACTAGTTTCAACAGTTCTAAACACAGTATTTTAATATTTCCAAAAACAATTTTGCGAAAGGTACATTGGTTTTTACTATTGATTAAACTTAGAAAGAATAATCTAATCTCAGAAACCTAATTTTTCAACAGGATTCATATGTAGCAGGAAAAAAGATTTGAACTTCCCGCAAAATTATGTCATACCAAGTATCTTTCTGCCCTTTCTGAAATGAAGATGATCAAAGTCTCTCACACCCAAAAATGTTACAAGAAATGTTCTCTGACACAATGCTCTTTCGAAGAAATATGCATTTGTCAGAGCAACTATCTTCAGTTTGGGATCAATTGCATTCAATCTGTTTAAATACAGACAGCTGCCACCATTCACTAAAGTCAGTATTTTCTAGAAAATGCCATATTGCTGTATTCATATATGTCTTTCTTTATACATACACAGAGACACTTACTTGTTGGGAAACGTGCAGTTTTACAGATATCACCAAATGGAATCATGGCATTAAAAAGCAAGTATTCATGAATATAGCCAAATAAACAGAAGTGTTTGGGGACTTACTACACAGAGATGTTAACAGAGGAGTGAGAAATGGAGATTTCAAATCAATTGGTTGATTGATTAGAAAGATTCCTAATCAGTAGCTTGCACTGGAATTGAACCTTAGCCACCTGATAAATTTAAGATTAATTCAATCCGTAAGTAAGGAATCCACAGAGAACAGACACTGCTCCAAGAGCTGACATGTACGAAATTCACTGAAGGAATCATTATAGAGGCTTTCAATGTAACAGTCTCTGCAGATCTGCTCATGAGAAAGGGCATGATAATAGTGAATACTCATCTTTGAAGGCTGATTAATGTATTTCACAGCCATTAGCATCCATGAGTTGCTTCATAATTCTATATACAATAGTGTATTTGGATGTCCCTTGTTTTGTTGGCTTCCAAACATGCACTGTAAAGCTTCTGCATTTCTCAACAAAACTGTAGGTATCATGGATGCTCAGACATTTCAGCTGTTCAGGTATTCAAATTTCATTATTTTGTATCAAAAATGTGATTAACACATGGAAGTTCAGTGTGGCAATCCTGTCACAGAATAAGGGAAAATTTACAGAACAGATGGTATTTTCAGCATGATGCTAGCTCCTTATTTAAATATTGTTTGGCATCTATATCCTATTGAAATTGGCACAGTACCTAGTGAGGGAGGCATGCTGCCATCTCAACATATGGGTACAAATGTTGGTTGGTAAGAGAGGGTAAACAAATCCTATAGGCTTACTGAGGGCAGGATTCCTAAAGAAATGTTACAATTACTCTTCTTTGATCATTCATATTACGGTGACAGCAATGAGACATTTTATTTCAGAAATTGAATAAACAGCCTTCAATGATGATAATGAAATTTGGAGGTTTGGATTTACATTAAAATGAAGCATGAATTTAACTAACTGAAAAACATCACAAAAAAAAAAAAAGAAAGAAAAAAAGATTAAAGCTGCTAGAGCTGTACAAGTCTTCTTTGCTCTCTCTCTTAAAAATAAGTATTAAAATCAGTCCTATTATGTTTTCAATTCTACTGTAAATTAAAAGCAAAATCAAAGGAAAGGTAATTAGTACTGACTCCCAAAATTATAATGAAATTTCATCAATTTAAGAAAAGCAATTGAAATGAACTAACTTTAATTCTTCACAAAGTATGGGTCATACCTTGCAAGAGATCCCTATACAGATGCTGCAGTCCTGTATGAAGTAGAATAAAATCTGAAGCACAAAATAATAAGGAAGAGTTGCAGACTATGAAGATAGTTACTAATTCTAGCATGGTGAATTCACAGGCTTGGGGGGAAAATGAATTTGAAGCACTCTTCACAAAAGTCATTCTTTAGCGCCCACTAATTTTTGCACGTAAGAAGACACAGCTTCAAAGGAGCAAATCTTAAGCAAAATTACACTATCATGAATTGTAAACTTCCTAGGGATAAAAATATTTAAGGTTATTTAAGGTTTAGCTATACATGGTACAACTCTAAAAGCTCATAAAGCCAGTGGCCTGAATGTCACCTTAGAAATAATTCCTAGTAAAAGGTAAGAAATGAATGTTTAGTAACGACAGAGTTCTCTGAAATTAATGTACGCAAGTATTGCCAGTATAATGTATGTAACAAATATGGGTGAAATTGCTCATGAAATACTAAGATTATTCATAAAACTGAGGTAAGCTATCTTTCCCTGTATCAGTATTAAAGTTAGATGCAGGCTTCCTATAATTAAGGCTGCAAAAGCCTTGTTCACTCATTTTAATATAATTTATTACATCATATCTAATCCTTTCAGAATAACATCTTTCCTGAACAATTGAGATGTACTGTCAGGTGAACGAAGCCGATAAAGTAATATGTTTTTTCTACCTCTAATTTCTCATAGTTCTATTAGCAGTTCTATTTCATGTTATAACTGCAGGGTGGCATTCAGGGAGGCATTCTGTATAGCAATGCATCATCTCAATCCAGAAGGAAAAATGGAAAAAAAAGAAAAAAGAAGTTAAAAAAAGACAAAGACAAAGGTTCAACCCATCCTGTCATTCATCCATGTAGCAAGATGTAGCTGTGAAATACAATTCCAATCATGTATTTGTAACCTAAAAAAAAAAAAATCTAATCACTCAATACTCTGAACAAAAGCAAGACACATCTTGAAGTTAATGGGTAATACTGTACACAATGCAGAACTTTCCAGAGGGTTACATTTCTGGATGTATTTTTTAAGAAGTCAGTTATGTGTGGTTTAGCCTCATGTCACAGCCATTCCAGTTGCTAGAGAAAGCTTTAAATAAGGATTTCATGTACTACCTACCCATGTAACCTTCCAGGTCACTCAGTCAACCATGTGTCAGATGTCAACTGCTGCACTGGTCAATTACAGGCACTTGAATATCGTGTCTGCCACTTGCTGAAGATGTCAGAATTCTCAGAGACTGTGAATGTCACGAAGTTCACAATTTCAGCATTTATCTAATATTTTCTTTCCATGAAAATTATCATACACAAAGACACTCTTTCTTCACAAAGATTTCTTAAGTGGCACATGGTTTTTAGCCGCTCTGGGAGTGGATGTGACATTACGCTAAATTAACAAGGAGAGTATACTTTAATTTTTTGAAGAAAGGTGCTTCAAATATTAATGAGGTAAATTTTAAAACCTTTAAAGATGAAATAACAACGAAGGAGTAGTCCATTGTTGAAAATGTACATTTAAATTTAATTTTTATCTTTTCCACCACCTTGTTTGCGCTATAGGATTTTAACATTTGACCCCGCTTGCCTTTGCTATGACTGCTCCATCTCATCTATTTGACATCTAAGACCAGTGAACATATTACACAAAATTATTGCCTAGGATTTCCTTTCTCTGACACTTTTCAAATCGTAGTTTTCCATCTTGACCACACGGAAGTGATTTGCACTAGTTTCCAGCAACCTTCCTGCCAAAGCTGAAACCTAACACTCTTTTCTCAACCAACCTTTTTAACTTGCCAGTCACAACCAACACCACAACCCCTTAAAAATCTTTCTACTTCTCAGCTTTTCTGAGTTAGTGCTCTACCACTCCTTTTCTTGTCACACTGATTACTCTTCTATTTTATCAAGTATCCTCCTCAGTGTCCTCCTAACTTTTGGAGGAAGGTAACAGTAGTCTGTCTTAACCCCCCATTTTACTCCCACGTGCTTAGAACCTGAACAACATCATTTCTGACAAACTCAAATATCATCCCTATGCAGCTATACACACCTATTTGTCCACTTGCCCCACTTTTTTCCAAGTAGATTTCTGGACATGTCGTTCTTGAGCAGTCAGTTATAGGTAGAGTAACTTCATGTTGCAGCCATTACACACCTACTGTTGGCCAGCCTTTCCAGTATCCTGCTATAGCTACAAGCCCATGTGGCCTAGACAAGGACCTGGGTCTTCCTCTCCAAGCCCATTCAATCTCCAGTTCGCATCCATGCTGGACAACACTGCCATCCTCCTAGTTTCATGCTATTAGTAATGGGGTATCATCTCTCTCTCAGGACTCTCAGCATCAAGGAGCACCCAACTCCTACAGATTAGAGTCTTTAAAACTTCTCTGTCAAGTGAGCTTTTCCCACCTCTCTAACACATTCTGAATTCCTTTCATGTAGTGTAAGGTTTCACAATGTTTTCCTTCCATGAAAATTGCCACAAAAAAGAAATTTCCTGCCAAGATTTCTTGTGAAGTTAGATTTTTTTGTTTAGCTCCATGAGTAGGAAATGCTGCATTATCCTAAATTAACACAGTCATAGTATACTTCAATTACTTTGTAAGTGAAAGACTTCAAACAAGTAATTAGGACAAAACATAAGAACCTCACAGTGCACATTGTTCCTCTAGTATTACATTCATAGTATATACAGTGGGAAGTGTTCACAAAGACCCTCTTCAGGGTTTACTATTTACTTGCAATTTCTCTATCTCCACCATGTGTATTTCATGTGACTAATTGATTTTCTTATTATGTTATAAAAACTTACATTCTAATAGAAATTGTGTACACATGAAAACAAGGTGAAACTAGCATATGCTCTTAAAGCTGTAGGGCCTTATGAGTAACTAGACAAGTATTACGTTGTGAAAAATGAACCTATTAGAAGGCCTGAGTAAGGTGTATGAACACATCACCTAAAAGAAAGAGTGAGGAAAAATATAAAAAATGCAAAACCTAAAACGGCTACCAAGTGAAAACAGTGGATATTCAAGAATTTCTTACTTTATTTTCATTTGTCTCTTATCCAGAGAGAATACCCCTCAAATCAATGGGAAAATACTATCATAAATATCAGATGAATAACCCATGCTCAATAATTTTGCTAGCAATTCTCTTCATCCTCATTCTATTACATCTCTTTCTCAAACACAACTAGTTTAAAAAAAAAACATAAATATTTGGGAGTTGACATGATATCTTCCTCCCATCTGCTCAAAATAAATTTGGAACTAAAAAATATCTGACGACTTTGTGATAATAACTAATGACACAGTCATAGGGGAATAGCTTCCTGTTTTCTCTGTTAACCAGACAAGTAAAATCCTTTTACTAAATATGTACTATAAAAAAGTGTAACTATCTTGTCATAATGAAGAGTTTTAAAGAATATTATGCTTGCAAAACAAAGTAATGGCTTATTAAATTATTGAAAGGTTTGAAATCAGTGTGCAGCATTTATATTTCATTATTTTATTATGAAAACCTTGCAATATTTGCCAAATAAAATGATTTCTGTGGCTGTAATATCACACAAAACCGTGCACTGACGTCCACTTATGTTTCTCTTTGACAGTTGATTTTATAACTACAAACATCTTACTTTGATATGATACAGCAAGTTAAGGAAGTCTCTAATTCCAAAGATAACTGAATACATTAATGAATACTCAGATTTTGCCACCAAATGAGTGATGAAATCAATATAGCTCTCCTGAACTGTAAGATTCTAGTCAATCTAGACAAGGACATGTCTGCATAAGAGCTCAATTCAAAATATCTGAAAGTGGGAAATTAAGGTACATTACTTAAAACACATTTAAGCCCCTCTGCAGACACTCTTCCTATGAAGATCTTCAGCTTACATACTAAAGCAAATTACAACTAGCTCATGCAACTAATGCAGTTAAAATTTACAGCTTCATCTGACATACCACAGGTACTACCCATAATATTCAACTCTTCTTTAGAGAGAGTACGATATGAGTAGCATTAGCAAGAACTCTTACTGAAAACAGGAAGCAATTTCTTAATTTTGCTTTTTTGGCCACATGGTGCAAGATTTCTGCCTCTTTTTGAAAGCAGATGCACACTTGATATACACCACAACACTGGCAAGGACATAAGGACATACCTATGAAGAATGCTGCACTTTCATAGGCGCAGCACATGAAATAAATGTTTTCAGTTGCTAAAGATGCTTGATCGCTTAGTGACTACTACAATCATGCTGGAGATAAGCAAGTCCCTAGTCTACGTTTATGGGCTACTGAACTCCTACTTTTAGCAGGAAACATTTAATGAAGAAAGTTACGACCTGCCAGAAGAGAAATCACATGCTCCAGATACTAATACATTAATATAATTCTATAAGTGTTTCATGGGAAATAGAATCAGCAGGAAATCACAGTATTTCACGTGGCTAACAAGAAAATTCAAAATACAATCAAATAGACATTGAATACGAACAAGGGCCCATCCAGAAGGAAAAGAACTCAGAAACTAAAATGGAAAAAGTGTAATAGACCAAAGGAAAGTCAAGGCATAGCAACTCTAAATTTAGGAAGAAAATCTCACGATCCAAAATCAGGCATTTTGCCCAGAGCAGCAAAAGTAAACATCTTAAAATTCTGAAAGTAACATAAACCCTCATCTCAAACCTGTATTTAGAAATACGTGCCATATAGTCTTGATCCACAGCATTATAAAGTTAACTGCAAGCAAAACTCCTAATGACTTCAAGAACCATTTGAACAGTTTATACATTACCAAAGAATGACTGCTAAAATTTAGTTTGTATCTTACAGCTTATGAACAGACATAATCTGCTGAAGTCTGTCTCTAACTTACAAAAGAGAAAGCAGGATATTGATGTTAACACATATTTTATTCTTATGAGCAAATATCAATTATTAATTTAAGAAAGTTGTCTAAATAGGGAACACCTCAGACTTGATATAAGGAGACAGCTTCTAGCTTTCCTGTTGCTTAAAGGTTCAGCGAAATAACTCCAGAATTAAAAGTCTGACCTGCTACAGTTTTAGCAGAGGATTTTTTTAGGAGAGATACCTCTATGCAGCAACTATAGCATTTGCATCTCCAGAAGATGAGACATGAGTGTGAGAAGCAATACTAACTGGCAGCAGAATTACCTTGCAAATAACATTCAGCAAATTAGAGTATTCTGTACACTACTGTCTGGTAAATGCAGTGTATAAATCTGTTTCCAGTGACCAGTTCTTGAAAAGGCCGAGAGTGCTTTACCTATCTGGAGAAAGTAAAGAATAAATTGCTACTTAGAGATAGTAACAAAAGCAACTTCAGACTGACAGACATTAAAAAAAATCTGTTATGATTAATGCCACAGTGACTAGCAAGTTAATTGGAATTGCCTGAAAACTCTTTTCCCCATCTCAAGATGCCTTGGTCAGATGGTCAGATTCAGCAACGCTCAGGTTCTTCTGCAGTGTATTGACTTTAAAACATCTTTAAACCAAATCGCAATCTCCTATCCTTTCACCAGAACCCTGATCAGCAAATTTGCATGCAATCCTGAATGTACCTTTGGAAACATACATGCAATGACAGTATTCTACTATAAAGGAGCTGATATTCTAACACAGGAAAAGCAGAATATCCATCTGGATGTATGGGAAAGAAGTCTGTAAACACGCTTTAACATATCCCAGGACAAAGCTGCTCATGAAACAGCTTTCTTCACCTTGGACAATTCTTGGAAATTTCTTCACCACAACAATTATTTACAGAATCAGTGCACACCTTGGAGCTATATCATAAATAAACTTCATACAACTGTTCTGAAAGACAAAGCCTTAGCCTCGCTATCACATATGAGGAAACAACTACCATAGAACAGAGTATCAGCTTTGCTCCTTAAAGCACTGCAAATGTTGACTGGGAAGTACTACTGGAGAAGCAGTCTTGAGAAAAGGACTGGATGGCGATTCAAACTCTGACACTATGAAATGCCTCAGGATATTGCAAGGTGGACACAGGCAAACTCAGAGATAAACACAGTGAATTTCTACCAATTGTTATTGGTCTCTTTCATTTTTATCTACAAACAGTGTAGATAAAGGAAAAACTTCATACTGAAGCAAGCTTGTTTGTACTTCACACACTGAAGATAATTTTCCAGACCAGATCGGCTACTAATATGAAAATGCAAATGCTGCACGGCTGTCAAGCTCAGCAAGTCCTGTGGTGAGCTCCTCTCATAAACCAGTCACAGACAACTAAGCTGTCCCAGGATGGATTCTACAAAACACATCTGTGTTTCCAATGTTTTTAAAAGGTGAGAAGGTCTGGGACAGTTCCTCCTCCTTTTCAAACATGTAGGAATGCCTCATCCCCACATATGGTTCTCATAGCAACACAGTCCCCATGGGTCAAGTGGAAGGAGTCTTGAGACAATGAAATTTTGGAATACCATTTTCTTCTTTAATATCACTACACTCACCTCCCATAAAAACCCTACACTCAGACGCCTGCAGAGTAAAACAGAAGAGCAAAAAGGCCTTAAAACATGGGTCTTTTACGTGGTCACCCTTCTAGTGTACCATATCAACTTTGGAGAAAATTAAATGAGGAAAACATTACAACAGCCCAGGGACACTGCTCCTTAAATTTTGTGATTACATTTTAAGTGCTCTTTGTCACAGATATCATAAACTGATTAAATCATTTCATGGCTGACCCCTACTGACTATGCTAAGCGAAAAGAGAGGGCTATTAATAACTACCCATTTCTCACAGCTGCCCAGGGGCAATGTAGCCTTTTGCAGCAATAAAATGACTCCCCAGCTCACTTACTGAATGCTAAATATTGATTCATATTATGAGTGTTGTCAAACACAGACTGCAGCTCTGAAGATCCGTACTGGCAGGTCATCAAGAATAGCATTAGCAAATGTCAGGTCAGGAATCAAAGGGCTGCTGGACTCTTTAGGGATGAGATTTATCGATTCCATAAAACGCGAAACAGATCAAGTACTTGTGATGATGGAAACAGCCATGGCAGAATGAGGCTGAGCCTAGCATAACATATATCTCAGAAGAGAACCATCACACAAAAATGTTGACCATTGAAAACAAGTTTTAAAGGTTGGGATGTCCATGGCAAGGACAATCAAAGCTGCAGGTCCACAAAAGACCTTTTTAGGGCTAAAAGTCAGGCTTTGAACATGCGTTTGGGCAAAGTCATATATCTAGCTTGCACATACAGGATATCACACAGCTGTTCTTAAGGGATCTGTTTAAATTAATATTGTTGTTCAGACATATAAGAAGCTAATGAACATTATAATCAAAAGTTAAAAACTAATAAAGCTTTAGGAGGTCTACACCAATTGGATGTTCTGAATAAGACAAGGTAATATTCTGTGTCTATAATTGTTAGAAACGTGTCTTGAATTCCCGATAATGCCAAAATGATTTAAATTCTATGATTCAAAAGGAGTGTGACCAGCAGGTTGAGGGAGGTGATCCTGCCCCTTTACTCTGCTCTCGTGAGACCTCACTTGGAGTATTGTGTGCAGTTCTGGTGTCCCCAACATAAAAAGGACATGGAACTGTTAGAACAAGTGCAGAGGAGGGCCACAAGGATGATCAGGGGACTGGAGCACCTCTCGTATGAAGATAGGCTGAGAAAGTTGGGGCTGTTCAGCCTGGAGAAGAGAAGGCTGCGTGGAGACCTCAGAGCAGCCTTCCAATACCTGAAGGGGGCCTATAGGGATGCTGGGGAGGGACTCTTCATTAGGGACTGTGGTGAGACGACAAGGGGTAATGGGTTTAAACTTAAACAGGGGAAGTTTAGATTGGATATGAGGAAGAAATTCTTTACTGTGAGGGTGGTGAGGCCCTGGAATGGGTTGCCCAGGAGGTTGTGGATGCTTCATCCCTGGCGGTGTTCAAGGTGGGGCTGGACATAGCCTTGGATGGCATGGTTTAGTGGGAGGTGTCCCTGCCCACGGCAGGGGGGTTGGAACTCGATGATCTTGAGGTCCTTTCCAACCCTAACTATTCTATGATTCTATGATTCTATGATTCCACATTTTGCCACCACCAGCAGCATTTTATTTAATGAACATATATTTCATGACTTCTTTTTCATAAGACTGTGATTTCACCCTGGCTAACATTTTGAAATTTTCCATTTGCTAGGAAGAAATCTGGAATCAAGACATGGAAAGATGACTCTAGAATGTTGCAAGTAGGTTGAGGAAAGAAAAGGCTTGGAGTTTCTTGCTTAAATGAAATGCTGATATTTTTTCCCTCTTTCTCCTTTTACAGCACTTTCCCTTAAGTGAAACACTAGAACTAGATAATTATTATATCAGTTTAAAATTTGATAGAATTACTTTTATCAGAAAATCTAACTAAAAGAATAAATAATGATAAAGCTTGTGTAGCCATGAATCTTACTAAGGAAACAGCTGTATTCAGGGAATCTCAGTCACTGAACAGTCAAAGCAATTAAGCCTATTCTAAAACTGAATACTATTATTTGGATGAAGGAAATAGTATACCAAATTCTAACCAAGTAATACCAAATATTGTATTTTCTTAACGTTGCTTGACCACCTTGGCCAAATGGAATATTTTTATATGACCATATATTCAAATCTGTTTTCAATAATTTGAAGCTACTTCACCTCAGCTATACATGATTTTTTCTTTATGACACAATTGTTTTTTGTTGGAAAGTTAGAATTTTATTGATTTTACATTTTGCTAGTAACCAGGATGCTATTAAAATAATCTCTATAAATAAAAGTCTCTGTTTAACTTTTGCTTTGGATATTTGAATGGTAATTAGGATGCCTGTAAAGAGGAAAGTGTTCCTCACTGCCTAGGGAAGATAATATCCTAGTATACCGTATTCCCTGCATTGTATGTTCCCTTTCAGTAAATCTGAAATCAAATCACAAATCTGAATATACCATTTGATGCTTACTTAGGACACAAGAACTCATAAAAGATAATAATTACATATAATAGACTTGAAAATGAATGGCTTCAACAAACCACAATTTCATCTTAAAAAAGATAAACACTGATGATTTAAAATTATAAAGAAACTCCTTGGGAACCTAAGATACAGCTATTAATGGATAAATAGTTTCAAAAAAAGCACAGCAATATACGAACCATGCAAGACAAACAATATCCTCCTTTTGGAATTGCTGAAAATCTAAATAGGATGACAATACAAATCCATTTTAAAATTAATTACTTAATTAAGTCCATAAAATATAAGGGTAGAAACAAATCTTAAATAAGTTAATCAAAAACTATTGACTACAGTTGTAGTTTCTATGATACATACGGACATTCTTATGCCAAACTCGACAGAGACAAGTTCTTACCTGCTGTGTCCTGCAATTACGACTACAATAGAGGTATAAGAATTGTATAAAGAAAAAATAAAGAAATGTCTGTTGTGGACTTTGGACAAAAATAACTTCAATATTTTCATTAGATGACTCTAAAGAGAATGTCTTCTCCAAGAGACACATATCTCCTACTTGGAATGCCCGCTCCCCCTGCCTTCCCAAAAGCTCTTGAGGAAGACAATTTAGTCTAATGACAAAAACTATCCTGGAAAATATCCAGTGTTTAATTTCGTCATTGGCTTCAACTAATCCGAGACGATACCACCACACAAACAGCAGCGCCGGTTCTCTCTCCCTTCCAACTAACATTTCTGCCCATACAGCCACGTGCTCAGCTAGGGCAGGCTGAAAGCTGTTTGGGATGAATTCAAACTTCTGCACATCGAGTTCCCTGAACTTACACACTTTACTTCAGGGAGGGAAGAAGAAGAGGTGCATGCTGACTCTATCAGGAGCATGAAGAAGACGTTTTTAGGAGAAACCCAAAGGGCAGCTGTATTATGAACAGCTCGCTCAGAATGCAGCTCTGTAATACATGGTTGATAGTAGCAATCACTGCTGTTTATGAAGGGAGGTCCTCTCCCTCCCCAGTCTATCCTTCACCTTTTCACCTTTTCTGCTCCCAGCTGTGATTACCTTGTGCTGCCTCTGGAGCTCATCGTGCTCCCTGGTGTTCACTGTAAACCAACTCAATTCACTCACAGAAAGCAAATCCATGCAAAAAAAGTGAATAATTTTTCTGCCAGGTAACTTAATTGGCTGAGGAGGATCCAGACAACACAGAGATAGCACAGAGGAAGGACGAGAAGCAGGGTGTGGAAAAGCAGGAGGTAGGCAAGCCTTAGATCAGATCAGTTCTCAAGGAACCACAGTATGAGATTACTGCAGTACTACTGCAGTGCTAGACACATACGACAAGACGGAAAACCTGCTGAAGACCTGGCGACATTTCAGGCATTACTTAGCAACCAGCTCCTTAAGGCTCTCATTTCCCAAGTTAGCCAGTCAGTGCGGTACTGACACAGTCTGAGTAAGCATAACCAGCTATGCAATAACTCTCAGGGGCAAAGAAGCTGCCTTGCTTGTGCCCCACTGAAGTAGACCAATCATAAATACAGATGAGGCAAAAGACCCCGGTCTATATTTCTGTGCATTAGCCACTTAACTCCGTAGCAGTATCTATGTTTCTCTCTCCAAGCTCAGAATTCTTACCTAAGAGTAAATTTTCAAGTTGATTCCATGAACATTCAAGAAATCTTAACTTGTCTTCAGTTGAGTAAGCAAGCTTTTGGCAAGCACTACCTTGAAAACATTATCATTTGAAAAACAGAAACCTGTAGGTAGATTGCAGTCACTTAAAATCAATAAGCTTAATGAAGTATGCATGGCTATTAGAAGATGTAACTGGTAACGTATATTTAACTTCAAAGGTTTGAAAAAACAGATAGCTACTAACATACCACACCTTTGTTTAGACTTACATATATACTTTTAATACTAATTCAAATTTATGTTTCCCGTTAAATAATTTATTCACAAATGCCATGTTATTTCCATAAGATCTATATTTTTAATGAATCTCATAATCATAAAAGATTTCTTCACTTTCCATTCTCCCCATAAGTTTTTTGAGGGGTTATTTTTCTAGTCTGTGACTATGAGGGAAGACATGCAATCTGCTCTGGCATATTCTTTGACACTGGTTCATGCATTTTACAGTTTCTTTGACATTTTCAAGCTGCATGCAACATCCCAGAGAAGAAAGGTACCCAAACCATTTTTTCTTTCCAAGTGGCTCAGAGAATGTAGAAGTTAAATCACACAGGCTGAGTTTTCTCATGAAGATATAGCTGCCAAGTTTAACTCATACAGAACACCTACATTAACTTTGTTAAAAGAATTAAGTATGACCAAAGTTCAGACAGAAAGGATATTTTTTTTCACTGGACTGATTTGTGACATAATTAAAATAGTAGAGATTCTGCTATACAATGAAAGCCCTTAAACTCCCCTTGAGACTCAGGTGTATCTTTAGTTCATTCTATCTAGACAGTAAATAAATACAAGTCTGCCTACAGCTTGGGGCATTTTTAGTTTAGAATCTGAAAAATAAGGTCATATATATTTAAAGTTCAGTCTATAAAGGCAAAATACACCTTTTTTTTTTTTTTTGGCAGTTATAAGAACTATGTTTAAGAAAAATAAAACCAAAACAAAACCAAAAATCCACTTTAATATTCACTGAATTCTGATCTCTGGCAGTCATGGAGCAGTTCATGCAAGTACACTGGGAACACTGCGCTTAGACTGTGTGTAAGTAGTACAGTAACAAAGCCATTCAGGTTTAAGTTATCCAGAAATGTTTAACGTAGCAATTTTACGCGATCAATTTTCAGATAATGGAAAATTAGGTAATAATGAATATTTCCTCTATGCTCTCTGATGCCCAACTACTTTCTACCAACAGAATAAATATTTTTATTTCAAAATACTGGCCACATTCAGATGGTTTCGTATTTGCATGAGAAAAGCAATAAAGAGGCTAAAACTGTATTTGCATTGTCAGACAACGTTCAAAAATATAAAGACTAAACCCACTATTTTAATAATTCCTTCCAAATACAGAAATCCATTAATAAGCAAATCATGCCAACAACTTAATTGAATATTTCATAGCCCACATAAAGTTATGCAGTGTTAAATTTTATTTTTTATGGTATCACATTCACTACTGATATGCTACACAACAGATAGTACATTCTGAATTTTTCTTTGTTTATTAACAAGCCCTTGTAATTAACTTCCTTTTAAATCATAAGTATGATACTATTTTAATTTCCCTCACACTCTCTACCCTATCATTTGGAATCACATTAAGCTGACTCTTAGCAGGCCACCTGGTGTAATTCTATGACACTGAAGTGAGCTGTTCTGGTATGCAGGAAACACTGACAGTCTTCTGTGCTGAAATCCATTTCTCTAACTGATGACAGAACTGGGGGAAATTAATTTTTGCTATTCATAAATACCTGACAGGTTTAATGTAAATGTTTTGAAAAAGACCTCAGCATATGCTGCACATACATTATATATGCAGCAGTGCACTGGAATATTGTATTTCCAACCCATTCAGTTTCCAGATCACTACTGAAAACTGCTGAAATTTGTCAAATTACTTCCGTATTGTAATTTTCTCCACATACATATAAACAACAACAGAGGCCACCATGAAGCCTTTCAGTCACTAAAAAAGTTAGTCATGTAAGACAATTTGTTTGATAGAAATGCTACAAAGAAATACATAAAGTACCTTGCTCGATAAATTAATGAGTTGCTTACGCGTATGTGATCAGAGACCAGAGGGAATTCTATTAGAAACCTACATGACCAAGAATATTTCCTCATGAAATACAGAATATTTCGTACTCCAACAGCCATATCAGCAGCCTTAACATTATCGTCAACCTCCATCCCCACCCCTTCCTTTTAGTAGAGAGTAAAAGTAAAATTACTCTAATCTTACCAGCAAAAGCAGATTTGCAAAGGTTTCCTCAATATACAGATTTATTTGAATGTCTAGAATCTAAACAAAGTACTGAAACACAGAACAGCTGGGAAAACTGAGACTGCTTGGTTTTCATATATATAAATGCAAAAATCATGGACATTGAGGAAAATACAAATAATATAAATATTTAAATTTAAAATATAAAATACAAATCTTTATATATTTAAGTATTTATATAAATTTAAATATTTATATATTTTGTAAATAAAGGATCTGGAAGTTAGGAAACGACAAAGTGGGGCAATATAGGAGAGGGACTCAATTGCATTTATGTCAAAATATACGATTCTTAGTTTATATTGTGAGATCTACTTGATTTCCTTTCAAACCCTACATGTCAAAAAGTGTTATTGACAAATACTGAATACAAGACACAGGGGTATGCCTGTATGTCAGTTTCTATTTTAAATTTGGACACATATTCTACCTGGTACCAAACAAAACAGCAGCAGTGCCCAAAACATCAATACATGACCATGATCAACAAATTATAATCACACAAGAATCAGAAATATATTAATTGGCCAGCAAATAGGACTAAAGATGTAAAAATATAATGCAGTCCTGATTTTAAGGGAACGAACCCACCCATACATATCAACTGTGCTAAAAAAAAAATAAAATTAAAGCATCTTATTTCTGAATTTTGTTTAAACTCTAAATAACTGTTGGATATTTCCAAAAATCTGAAAGAGCAAACAGCAATACAAGTAAAAATCAGATGGATGATAAGAATAAATAGACAAAACCCACATATTTTGATCGAACAGAAAGAAAAGTCCTGTAACAAGATCAAGTATTACTTTACAGAATAATTTCTCACCACAACATCCAGTACATGGAATACTTTAAAATCTACTTTAATAGTCTCACAGTATTAAAGTATAACAAGAAAGAGACTCTTAATTTTCTATCCCAGTACCATAGCAAATGCTCTTCTTTTTACAAGGAAAATTATAACATAGTTCAAGTGCTCTATCTGGAGGAATAAACGCCTCTGGAGATGAAGATGATGCTTTCCCAACTCAGACCTTATGAAAATGCTATTCGACCTGTAAATCAATTTACATTTATATTTAATGAGTATAATTAAAGTAACTGGCGTATAATTTCAGACCAAGAGATTATGGAGAAAACAAAGTATTCCTCCTCTTCAGTGCACTTTATAGCCATGTTTTCAGTAAGAGATTACATAATCTCATTTCGCTCACTCCACAGCAGTTTGGTGATCCTTGCAATTGGCTGTCAGTCAGAGAGTCTAGAGACAGGACAGTTTCTGGTGATAATAATCTGTGTAAATGGCTTAATAAAAGTTTGTGTCACATAAAGTGTACTTTGAGTCACCCGAAGCCAAATGCTATTTTTATAACACATTTTGTACACCTTTTTAATTACTTAAACATCACTACATGCATTTTTAATACTTTTTCTCTGCTTCAGTTGCAAAAACATGGAGAAAAAAAGATTTAAACTTTAAAGATTCAAATTCATAGAGAAACCAATTTTCTGGTATTGTATTTGTACCACCTAGCCTGAAGAATTTGGCTCTAAAGCAATTAAATCAGGTCAAGGAGAATCAGCCCACACAACATACAGAACTGCAACCAAGGCTAACAATGCCTGAAAAAGAGTCAGCAGCTTGCTCCTATCATTAGAAAGTAACAACTTGTTGGCCAGGCAAAAGGAGGCACAACCTTGCTTCCCTTGAAAGGATTTGTCCTAAGATATTAGTGTGGAATTGCCCTATTGCCTCTGGTGTATCAGAAGGTCCAATGCCTCTCAGAAAAGTGAGGCTTCTTATGCCTACACACTAACTAGGTCTACTTGGAACAGGCAGAAGGGACATACATGCCTAGCAATTCCAGGCAAAGCTTGATAATCTCAGGTTGGACTAAAATATCTCTCCGAGGTAGAAAACCATGCCCTGTTCAAAGGAAAGGTAGATCCATTCCCTGGAGTCCACAATCTCAGGAATATGGATACCTACAGTAAACTTTAACACTCTCCACTCGCTGCCGAAGGGCAATGGTGCAAAAATACCATTCTTGTGCACCAGAAGACAATGTGCAAGTGGGGAACCAGAATTCAAATTAGCACATAAATTTCTGATTTTCACTAGGGAAAGGTCATCTTCAGCATGTGAATATATTTTTAAAACCATGTAACTAATACAGTGAACTTTTCTTACTGCACAATCTCATACTATTTTAAGAAGAAGAAGAAAATTACCAAAGAACTGCACAACCGTCATGAAAGCAGGTAAGCATTACCAGATCTATCCTATAGGACAGCGAATTGAACTATACAAATGATTGTAAAAAAAGGAAAAGACATATTTTTTGGAAATTATTTACTTTTAAATTAGCTTTTTTAAAAAAAATTAAAAACAAAACCTTAAATTCACATGATGCATGAAAATGTATGGATTAATAGTTCTAGAATGTTTTATTGTTTATTTGGTTTATGATGGTTATTTGGTTTAGAACATGAGAGCTAGATCTCACCTTTACAATATCAAGATCCCAAAGTTTTATTGTAAGATAATAGCATTGTATGCACAATAAAAGATAACATGCAATCACATTTGCTTGTATTACTGAATATCTCTTAAATGATTGATTACTTCATAATAAAAGGTATGCCTCCTTCTCAGCGGCTATGTATATTTACCCTCACAAAACAAATTATTCTTGTTTTTGAGAAATGACCATGCTATCATTGAGGCTGGTGCCTTAAATAAGCAGAAGACATGATTTGCATTGGTGTAGAAGAGGGAAACGTTGCTTTCCCTATTTGTTTAGTTTGTTTAGGCAACTGAATTACTCTTCCACAAAAGAGAAACTGCATTCTCTTTTTCAGAACAAAGTGATTCTAACTGGTTTTAATAAGGCTTGCAAAATCTTTCTTCTAAAAACATTTGACATAAAAGGCATACTGAAAACACTATAGTAAAGAGAGGAGACAATTGGTCTCATTAACAAGTACAAGCCATACTGGAATAAATAATAAAGTAGGCTATGCCACTAGTAGACATCCTGTACAAGGAAAGCAATAACTTTTCAACATATCAGAAGCTTTGTCAAGACATGGCAACACCAACAGATAAACAATATAGAAAACTGTTAGTAAAGGGAAATAAGACCATCTAGAAAAAATTGAAGTAGCTGTAGAATATATGTGCAACACCAATAGTAACAAGTTCCAGAGATCAAATGGTATTCACTCAGGAGTGCTAAAGGACTTCCAAGGATGAAATAGCGGAACTGTGGTGTGTAACCTTTCACTTCCATCTGTCTATACATGTGAGGACTGGTAATGCAGGCATAAGCCTAAATATGACACATTGGAGTCAATAAGCCCATGAGTAAGAGAGATAGAGGTGATATAGTCTAGCTGCATTTCCAAAAGATATTTGATAAAATTTCTGGAATAAGGGCTACAGTTCTCACGTAGATTAAAATACAAAAGGTATCATAAATTATAAAATATAAAATAAACTGTCAGTTTCCAGAGTGATGGGAAGTCAGCAATATAATACTTCATGAGCCTGTCTCAGGATGCTGGAAATGTTGAGAGTTTTTACTGTAACCTAGATTCACCTGCATCTGCAACAATATACAACGTCCAAGTGAAAAACAGTAGAATCACTAGAGATGACTGATGAAGTGGACATGACAATTAAAATCAAAATATCCAGTACAAACAAATATAAAGAACAGTCTTAAGTTTATAAATGAAAAATTGGCAGAGCTCGCCACTGCAAGATCATGAGGTTACAATAGCTAGGTTCTGTGAAAGACCCAGTACAACGCTAAGAAACAGGCAAAAAACTAAACAGAAAAGAAAGAATTTTTAGGAAAGGAGAAGCGGAAATAGAGAGTATCATTATGCCACTGTATAAAATCATAGCCAGCTCACTTCTTGATAGCTACATGCAATTACGAGCAACAGTTTCAGAAAAGTTCATAGTAGAATCAGAAAAAATATGTAAGGGCAAAAAGCATGACCAAAGGTCTCGATATGAGAAACAAGTAAGTAGACTAAGACAGTTACTGCAATACCCACACAGTACCAGAATACTGTAACTACAACTTAGTGCTGCTGTGTTGCTGTAAATATTTCACACTGTTAGAAACAGTCAACTCAGAAGAATGGGTTTAAAGTATCAAAATACCATGCTCAATTAGATAGGAAGAATGAAATTTCAGACTTATGAAAAATACATGAAGTTTTGATATCATAAATAGAAAAACCAAATCGGGTCCTAGTACTTACATATTTTTCTTTAAGGAAAGAGAGATATTTTGATGTGAATGACAGAAAATTTATCAATTACCAAAATATGACTGAGCAAAAGATTTTTTTTATTTTCTTCTTGCAGAACTACAAAGGCACTTCAAAAATTAACCAGTGCCTACACCAGGTGTTTTACATACGCATGACAAAAAGAAAGGTCATACCCAAGGTGCTAAATTCACAGTGTGCTACTATTAAAGAAGCCCAAGGAGCCAACCTATAACAGCAGTCATATTACAGACTCTGAAGGAATTAATATAAAATATCAAAATCTACTTCTGGACAAAAGATAAAAGACCTAAAGATTTCATCTCTTTTACCAGAATTGGTTATTCCAACTTCTTTTTATTTGCTCTAAAAACAAACAAACAAACAAACAAACAAAAAAAAAACCCACAAAAAAACCCACAAAAAAACCAAAGACCCACAAAAACAAACAAAAACAAGACAAAAAAAAAACAACCAACCAAACAAAAAACAAAAACTCATTCTGTGTTAAACAAGTTCAGAAGCTCAGTAACTGAATAATTGTTTTTGGATCACTCAATCTGTAATTCAGACAGATAATTTTAAATATTCTAGAATGAAGAATACTGGCAAAACACAGAAATGCCCAGATCATATCCTTTATTAATGGTTGTAGCATTCTACCTAATTTACTGTCTTTAAGCACTTTTCACAAGGACCCAAGACCAGGAATGGCAGTGGCAGTGATAATCTGCAGGATTGTATTTGTGGCAAGTTAGACATAAGGATGGCCGCATGCAAAGAGCTGTGGTCAATGGCTCAATGTCCAGCTGGAGACCAGTAACGATTGGCATCCCTCAGGGATCAGTGTTGAGACTGGTCTTGTTCGACATCTTTGTGGGTGACATGGACAGTGGGATTGAGTGCGCCCTCAGCAAGTTTGCCGATGACACCAAGCTGTGTGGTTTGGTTGAGACGCTGGAGGGAAGGAATGCCATCCAGAGGGACCTTGACACGCTTGTGAGGTGGGCTGATGCCAACCTGATGAAGCTTAACCATGACAAGTGCAAGGTCCTACACCTGGGTGGGAGCAATGCCAGGCACAGCTACAGGTTGGGCGGGGAGGAGATTCAGAGCAGCCCTGCAGAGAAGGACTTGGGGGTGTGGGTTGATGAAAAAATGAACATGAGCCGGCAGTGTGCGCTTGCAGCCCAGAAAGCCAACCGTATCCTGGGCTGCATCAAAAGGAGCGTGACCAGCAGGTCGACGGAGGTGATCCTGCCCCTTTACTCTGCTCTCGTGAGACCTCACTTGGAGTATTGCGTGCAGTTCTGGTGTCCCCAACATAAAAAGGACATGGAACTGTTGGAACAAGTCCAAAGGAGGGCCACGAGGATGATCAGGGGACTGAAGCACCTTCCACATGAAGACAGAAGGAGAAGTCGGGGCTGTTCAGCCTGCAGAAGAGAAGGCTGCGTGGAGACCTCAGAGCAGCCTTCCAGTATCTGAAGGGGGCCTATAGGGATGCTGGGGAGGGACTCTTCATTAGGGCCTGTAGTAACAGGACCAGGGGTAATGGGTTCAAACTTAAACAGGGGAAGTTTAGATTGGCTATAAAGAAGTTGTTCTTTACTGTGAGGGTGGTGAGGCACTGGAATGGGTTGCGTAAGGAAGCTGTGAATGTTTCATCCCTGGCGGTGTTCCAGGCCAGGCTGGACAGAGCCTTGGGTGACATGGCTAAACGTGAGGTGTCCCTGCCCATGGCAGGGGGGTTGGAACTCGATGATCTTGAGGTCCTTTCCAACCCTTACTATTCTATGATTCTATTCTATGATAAACCAAAATAAAATCACGTATCTGCACAGCTTATACATTGCATTGTGGCCAAGATCAAAATACCTACTAGTCATTTGCTTGCTAACTGATTTGCACTTTTCCTAGCAAAGGAGATGATGCTGATACATAAGCAGTGACAAAATGGTTTTATTGCTCTTTGAACTATATATATGTAGAGCTACAATCCTTAGGTTTTCATAATCTTATACTGTAACCAGCCATCTGTTTACCCAATAAACTGGCCACAGCCAGGAGCACAGTGTTATAGTAAAAGGAAAAAACAAAAAAACACCAAACCTCAAACACCAAACCACAAATTCCAGAATCAACAAGTAAGAAGAAAAGCATGTCCATACCAGTGTGTTAAGTGTAACATCAAAAAACCTCACCTAATTACACATCCAGAATTTCAAAGAAACAGAGAACAATCATATATGTGACTGAAAGTTTACGCTGTTATGACCTATTATTGTTGTGCACACAACCTCTTGCTCACACTACTGACATCCGGGAGTAAGCCCTAAGGCAGTTGTTCTAAGTGAGGGTTTCTGTATGTCTCATTGAATAGGAATACAAACTGACAGAAAAATAACTCAAAATTGCTACAAAATGACTGGTACCTCCAAATGCACAAGCAAATGACATGCACTTTAATGTAACACATTTCTTCTCATTTTGAAGTAAGTTAAAAAATACTTACAGCTTGTATAAAATGTATGAAAAAACGCTACCTGTGTTAAGAACAAAATGAAATGATGAAGTTTAAAATCCTTGATCTTGGTCAGGTGCTGCTAGTCCTAAACCATGTCATTCGGCTTGCTCAGAAATTCTCGCTTGAAGCAATTTATTTTCTTTATTGAAGCAACGGATGAAAATATTAAAATTCTTCATTTAGGACTTACATCTTCTTGGCACAGAATTGAACTGGAAAGCTATCACAATGGGATTTGACTACTCCACATAATACTTCATGTGGAATGTGATTTTTCTACATGGTAGCTGCTACGCAGACTGCTAGACACAGAGCCTATGTCAACCACATGATTTTACCAGTAGCTACAGTCTTCGCAAGGTAAAAACACTGCACTGCTCAAAGGCACAGGAGCTCTTCTACTGTCCAGTGCATGAGGTGGGCCGGAAGAGTACAGCAGTACATCTCCAGGAGAACCTGCTATCTGCAATTGTGGGCAATCATTTAAAAACTAGTGAGATTCCACCTTTGTTTCTACAATTCCACCCATCTTCTCTGAAGTGTTAAATAAAAATACTGATACATATTCTAAAAAATCAACCTCTACACAACCTCTATTTTAATAAAAATGGATTTTTCCTCTACAGTTAAGCACAGCCAGCTGCTCAGATGACTGGTGAGTAGTCACACTACAGGAGAACATACAGGGCTCACTGCCCAGGCGTGTAAGAAGAAAGCCAGCTACCTGAGACTTGGCAAGTATGTACCTCATCTGCAGACAACACAGGACTAATGCATCCTACTGACTACAAGCTAAAGAGGTTTTGATGTAGCAACGGTCTTCTAAGAGTATAACAGAAAAGCACATGGATTATGTCATATGGAATATCAATGAATGATGGCACAGACACGAAGCCTAGTTATTTCCTTCTGTTGTGTTTTCTTAAGCAGAACTGACTGCCTCATGTTAGAGGCTCACAGTCTGTTTAAATCAATTTATTGCTGCGTCAAGTTTCTGAAAGCACTTACAACTCACTTCTGTAGGGCAACTGATCCAGAGAAACTATTCTTCTAGAATAAAGTAAAGACTAAACATAAGGCAGGAAACAGCTTGTATGTTTCCCGACATACAGGAATGACCCAGTATAAATAACATTTATTTTGTAAGAGTAGCATCAAGAGAGATGATCTTTCAGCAGCGAGTGCATGGGTTTTGCCTGAGGGGAGTGAGTGCTTCATCTGATTCCAGGCTTGTGACCAGTCCTGTCAATAAAACTTTCGCCTCCTCTAATTTCCTAATTTAATTCCCTCCCAAATTTAACCCCAGAGAATGCTGTCACAATGAAACTCACTTCTTAGTGGAATAACTGGACTGTTAACAGACAGGCATCTTCAATTGTAACTAAGTTTTCCACCAATCACCACTGCTTTCAATCTCATATTTGCCTAACAACCAGGAAAAAGACATTTATATAGGCTCCAGAAACATGTTTACAGTTATTAAATCATTCATAGTTACTGCATTCAGAAACAAAATTGGTATTTACTGAATCACTAGCAACACAACGGCAGCACCCACTGGAACTTTGCTGGACCATCATCCAATATATGCCAGCTTCTTCTAAGTCCCTCCTGTAAATCATATAATATAATATCATAGAGTGCTTTGGGTTGCAAAAGACCTTAAAGACCATCTAGTTCCATCCCCCCTCCTTGCCATGGGAGGGGGTCTCCTTCCACTAGACCAGCTTGCTAAAAGCCCTATCCCACCTGGTCTTGAACACTTCCGGGTATAGGTACTTCTACTGTATTTTGCATACACGAATTTTCACCATCGGTATTTGCACCACAAATCACTTACACGCAGTTCCTCTGAAAGCCTAAAACCACAATCTGTTTTGCTGTCTTTAGAGAAATTATATGTGTTGGATGGTGAAAATTATCAATTATATCTCTATGCATAGTTAAGTAGAACTCAAGATGTGGCCTGTCTTAGGCAATAATATAGGTGTATACACGAGCTTTATTTTAAGCACAGATTAGTTAAACTAACCATAAAAGGCTATGAGAAGTTCTGTTAGACCAGAACAAAACATGTTAGGAACAGGACAGTATTACAAGGAATTTCGGATTTTAACCCCTCCCTGTCTACGTTTCAAAGCTTTAAAAGAAAGAAGAGCATCGCTTTGTCTACAAAAAATACTGTGAAATAAATGAATGCAATTTTAGAAAGCACTCAGAAGGCTGAGTATCTATATAAAGCTCATCTGAAATTAACAATTCTGTGTACAGAGAAGAGTCTGAATAACTATCAATAAACAAAGCAAGAGTCCATCCTCCAGAAATGAGTGCTTCATCAAGTGTTTTGCTTCATAAGCAAACAAAATGTCAAAACAGAGAAAACAAAGCAACAATAATGCTTCATGATTTAAGAAAAGCTAAAAAGTGAACACCACAAAACCAAACCAATGCAAGCCACCACAACAACCCAAGCTATAAAAACAGTATTCCACTTGGTACAAGCAAAGCAAACAAAAAACTGTGAGCATTTCCCCTCTGCTTAAAATGCATGAATAACTACCACTGTACTTTAAAAATATTATTGAGGATAGAAAATTAGAGATAAAAAATACAAATATTATGCTTTATCCTCAAATATAGTACGTGATAATTTCCTTGGAGTACACGTTTAACACGCTACTTCAGTTTTGCATGTTTTAGAAGGCAGTTTTGAAAAAGATTAGACTACAGAGTGAATAGTTGAAGGGTTATTAACCCCAGAGAGAATTTACTCTAAATACCCTTTAACAGTATGTAGATCACTATTCCAGTTCAGGCAGAGATCACAAGTACACTCTTGTGTACATGGCTTTTGATGGATAAGAGTATTCAATAAGCAAGCCACTTCACCTCAGGCTGGAGGGAACGAAAGTAGACAGTCACTTTTCCAAACCAATTTACATCCTAAAATAGGCAACAAAGCAGTTCTGTAACCATTACTGCTGGCACCCAGAAGCCCATAACAGACTCAGTTAAAATGTCCCAGTGTATATCTTCCAGTTTTTGGAAATGTTACGCAGTGTCTCAAGCTAGAGCACCATCGTTAACTGCACTATCAATGTTTATTGCAAAAGCAGAGGCCCCATCTACACCTTATTGTGGTTTAAACTATGACAGCATATAGCAAAAACTGTCCCTACAGCAGAATTTAGAGTTTAATGTAAAAAAATGAGAGAGGAGAAAGAAAGGAATATGACTTTCAAAGAGATTAGAAAATGGAGCAAAACAAAAAGAGTGAAGTACTCACATAAACCCTGTTCAACACAAACAGAAGTCCTACTACTAACTGCACTGACCTCTGGATTTGGCTCCTAGTGACTTAAAGTTACAAAAGCACGCCATAGCAGAGCCCAGAGATAAACTCCATTCTTCAGAGTCTGAAGCCAACGCTCCACTTATAAGACCTATCATCCCTGTTAATTTTCCTGCCGGAAAATGTTTGGAGTCAGGGAAAGCAAACTACAGAGACTCAGTCATTGCCAGACCCAAAGACTCTGCCTAGGGAAGTGCAAATATTGGTAAAGCATCCCCTCTAGATTTGTGTACTATGAGGCAGATCAATTACTTGGCGAGATTTCAGACTTACGAGCTCTTTCTGAGAAGACAAGTACATGAGTCAATGCAGTGAAAATTCCTGATTTTGCATTCTGTCAAGTCACACAGCAGTTTATTTATGTCTACTTTGTATACAACTACTAGCCCTTAAGTCATTTGATTTACCATACCATACGGTTGAATTTTATACTCATTATGGACTTCTGATGGTTCCTATCTAATACAGAGGCTTCATTAATTTTACATTTAGTGTCTACTTCAAGGTAACAACTAACCCAGATCAACCCAAATCAATATAGTTTTAATATCTTAATACGGATAATGCTATATCTGATGTTCAGATAACATTTTTCGTATCTAATGCCCATTTAAGACTGATCCTTCTGCTTTTAATGATGAAATGGAATAACTAACTCTTCCAATTGCTGCCAGTTGTTCTAGTTACAAAAGACAGGTTTCTAAAACTGAAAATTTTTGGTATGGTCTAATGAAAAAAATGATAAATATTTTATGGAAATCAAATTCAGAAGATGACTCATTATAGCAGGTGGATTGGTCAAGTTATTAAGGAACCACAACTGAAAGAGAAGTGAAATAGATGACTAATCTACTGCACATCATTCTTCATCTTTCAGAAATTTTCCATTATCTAGTATGGACACAACAAATAAAAGATATTAATATTAAAATTAAAAGTCTTTTACAGCAATAAAATATAATAAATCAATTAAAAATATGTTGTGCAATATTCATCTGGTCAAAGCTTTGCAGAAGCTTAAGACAATGATGTTTGTTGTTAGTGACAACAAACAGGTTCTATGTTTGTTTATGTTCTCCTGGTATTTAAAGTACCTGATTATAAACTTTATTCCCTGGGGCTGTATTAATAGGGCCTTAGCCTTTACTTAACAGCAGGTACTAAAGCATGTGCTCCTATCTCCTGTGATATGGTCAGAGCATCACACAGTCTTCCTTAAAAAGAACGTAACTGATGACTGTGTCCACTGCTAAACCTAACCCTAACCCTATTCAGGAAAACTGGAAGGTAGCAAAGAAAAACACTACTATCACCATTAAAGATTCATACATGAAGTGGCATGGTAAACATAATAAAGATGTCTCATAGCAGATGTTAAGGGAAGAAGAGCACTTTTCCTCAGTCAACTACTGCTCTTTAGGCAATTTAGCAAGAATATGTGAAAGAAAAAATGTAGACCTACCTTGATTTTCAAAGATGCATAAAGTTAAAAAGATACATTTGAAGATTAAGTTAATCACAGAAAGCAACGAGGAAAATCACTAGCAACAGCATAACAGACAAAAGTCATATTAAGAACTTAAGATTTCAAACTATACAGAGACAATTCCAGGAAAAGAATATAGGAGACGAAATTATAACAAATCATCTGTTTTACAGACATAATGCAGCCAACTTCCCAAGTTGTATTAAAGTTATTATTATTGTGGTACATTCGTTCATTCTATGGAAAACAGAAGAAACATCACATATTTGCAAGCAGCAGAGTGGTTTAGGTCAGACTGAGCTATGGAAAACACTGAAAAATCCCAAAAGAATCTAGCAACAAAACCCTCATGTTGGCACATACATACTAATTTAGACATATTCAACATTATCCCTGTTTAAATAAGTTGTGCTGAGATATACATAGTAATTATACTAACAATGCTGTTTCAGGGAAAACTTTCTTCTTGTATATAGCTCAGTAAAAATACCTATTTAACACAAAACAGTGGTCAAAGGAACAAATTGAATGTTATTTTTTAATACCAATAATATATGATGAAGTAAATTCTCAAATACTGTCTCTGCTTGAAAACATGTAATGCACACTACTAAAAGGAGAGGTCCACAAGGGCAATACAAATTCTAAGAGAAAAGGAATGGGATCTGAACCAGAGGTCTTAAAGCATTTCCACTGTGTCTGCAAAAGAAAAAAAACATATAACTGATGTACATAAAGGAATCAGTAACACATAGGTTTGTCTGGGAACTTACACTTGAAAATATATGAAAAAAAAATTGAAATAATGTAAAAAATTAAAACCAACAGGAATGTCTCCAAATAAAGGGGAAAAATCTTTGGAAGTAAGTGTAACAATCTATTATAAGGATGCAAAATAGAGTAATTTTTACAAAATAAGAAATAGATCTACATCGTACGTACAGGTCCCAAACTTGATAAAAACATACACAGCATAAACACCCTTATATTTCTTTTTGGACATTCCCAAATTATTACCCACTACCTTAACCAATGTCAATTTGGGATGAGCCCTACAAAATATTCCTACCAGAACCTGCTGTGTTGCAGGAGGAAGAAGAAAAGGAAGGAGTAAAAACAGAGCAGCACTTACTGGAACTCTGTAAGGCAGATCCCAGCCATCCTGGGATCTGCCTGCGGTACAAAGAGAACACAATAAGCACTGAGTTCTGGGGGATGGATGCTGCTGCTGTGTCCCAGTAATTGCAATTTACAGGACTGAAGAAACACAATACTCTCGGGAAAACTAATGTTTCTTTCTGTGGTTATACACACTGTCTCAGCACAGGGAGAAATAAACATGTGCAATCGTCAGAATTTCTCATTTGAGTAAGGTGCACGTAAGAGCGATATTTTTGTAGGGACTTTAATTTTACTTATTATTAATCTATATTCAGAAACATACTTAAATAGCAGCAATGTAAAACAAAACTGGGAAATTCCTCTTGTATGTAATTCATAGGATAAGTTAAATGAGTTAAATAAGGAATGCCCCACAACTGGATGTGCAAATAAAACCAGGGAGTATTTAGACAATTTATGGATGACACATCATTGAGGCATGGCCTCAGGCTGCCATAGGAGATTTAGGCTGGATATTAAGAAAAATTTCTTCACCAAAAGGGCAGTCTGGAACAGGCTTCCCAGGAAAGCGGTGGAATCACCATCCCTGGAAGAGTTCAAAAACTGTGTATACACAAAGCCCTTAATCATATGGTTTAGTGGGGGACTCAGCAGTCCTGGGGTAACAGTCAGACCTGATAATCTTAAAGGTCTTTTCCAACACAGTCAATTGTTGATTCTATGATTCTGTAATTAAAACTACTAAAACCAGTAACACAGGCCCCATCTTTAACTGAAAAGTTCCTAAATCACAGATTCACACAAGCCTGAATCACAGACTCACAAAAAACTTTTTCTCCTTCCTCGAGAATTACCAATAACCTCTTGAGAAAAGGAGACCATCTCAGACCTTTGATCTAATATCGTACAGGGGTTCTTACATTCTTATAATGGCCACTGTCCAAACAAACATGAAGACATGGGGTCTGCATTACAGGCAGTAATGGATATATAGCATTAACTACAAGGTTAGAGGAAGAGAGATATAAACCCATAAATTTTATAGTGAAATATATTCTTCCAAACAAACAAACATCACAATCTTATTCCTTAGTCCCATTAAGCTAATTTCTTCTAGGCAGAACTGAAATAAAAGGTCATTCAAGAGACATCCCCTCTGGGTGACAATGTAGAAGAAACTGTACAAGGACAGGAAGGAGAATTTACTTTTTCATAGTGAAAGCACCAACTCTAGACAACTGCCTTACTCTTGGAAACAGGAGATGTTTACTGGAGCATAGTTCAGAAAAACTATACTCATACCCTTTTGCTGATGACCTTGTCCAGCTTTCTATTTCCACCAGCATTCTACGCAAGATAGTAATTCACACCAGCTCTCCTGCAACAAAAGCACCTTTAGTGCGTAAAGACAGAGTCAATGGCAACAATGAGGGATGCATGAAACCTATGAAAGATGTTGAGGGTACTAAAAAAAGGGGCAGGAGAGGAAGGGCCCTTATAACGCCACAACAAAAGCAATGAAAAGTTGCTAAATCAACTCACAGTGATATTCCAAATAGTAGTTAATACATTCTTGCAAAGTGCTTGGAGCCTTCCCTGGATTTATACATCAGAAATGTATCAAATGCAATCATAGTGCTTAAAAGTGATTATGTAACATCCCTGCAATAGCACTCTGAACATCAGAATTTACAGGTTAAATTTAAAAGTAATGTTAACCACTTGGTCTTTTTCCCCCATAAGTGTTTTGATTTCCATGATCACTTTGCAGAGGTTGCAATTCTTTCCTTCCAATACTTTCCAAATATTTTCAGTCCTTTGGAGTATTCTGTGTGCACCGGGAATTCTGAGGCTGCACCTACATATACACTTCGGTTTAAGTGAACTGAACCTCCCAGCTGTCCTTAGCACAACCGTGTCACCTTTATTGGAGGAGTTTTGGTGCATCAACTTGGATTATTTCCAGAGAAGACCCAAGTCAGAAGCTCCACTCCAGTTCTGCAGCAAACGAGGACACAGGGGTCCAAACCAATGACTGGTCACTTGAACAACTTCAAGTCACACCTATGATGGGGGAATTTCATCCAACAGTCCAAACTAAACCTAGTCTGAGGTACTACACTGCTACAGTGCAAACATACGAGACTTAGCACCAGCGGCTTTGATCTAATGATCTACTCCCACTTGCCAAATTGCTTGCTTACACTAACATAAGCTGAGAGTTCATCACCTCTCAGAAATGTTTTTCATACTCTCTCATATGCTTACAGGTCTCAAAACTAAAACTCTCCTAGGTGCAGAGAAGCAAGTGATTGACATTCATATGAAGAACAAAGCACACAGCAACAACTATTTTGTTTCCTGTCACTGATTACACTGAAGAATTAAAAGAAAAATAAAACAGATTTTTGTGGAAAATTCTGGATCAATTTGTTATTAACATAATGCTGCTTACTGGGGCAATTACTGGATAATATTTAGCAAAGAACAATTGACAACATGAAGAAGAATAATTAAGAAAATGATCAATGAGAATTAACAAGCCTAAAATATTGTCAGTTATAGCCACTGTCAACACAGTAGAAAAGCTGTGCAGCAATTAATTCATGTTTTGAGTACTTGGAAAGTTTTATTCACCATTTCTAACATTTTAAAATGTACTTTTTTTTTGTCCCTCAGTAAGAAAGGAATGCTATGTATGCACAGCTAGGGTTTGTAAGAAGACAAAACCCATGGAGAGGTCCTGATCTGGCTCACCTGGTTCACACAGCAGGCCCATAGAAGTCTGACAAACAGAGCTACTGCCACAAACATGTCAAACAAGGTTTGACTGAAAAATTGCTTTGGCGCTGTCTCCTCCTGGAAAACATTCTTCAGAGGTTTTAAGGACTATTTCAAAGCTATATATTAATTCTGCCCCTGACTGATGAATGATTCTATTTAGACAATTCACTGAAAACAGTTGAACTTCAAAGGCAATATGAAATAATTTATTATCTCACTTGAAATTTAGAAACACACCAGCTGAAAGTCTCAGTGCATATGGTAATATGCATTATTTTCCTATTAAAAAAAAAAAAAACAACACTTTTTTACTGAAAAAAAAATAATTTTTACAGACTTAACATAGGACTATCAGACCTATTGAAACAAAACCCAAATTGCAGTTACATTTTACAATGTAATAAAATAAACAGCTTAAGCACAGTAAGGCTGTTAAACACAGAACAAAAGAGATTTATTTTTACTTTCTTACCTGTAAAAGGGATTCAATGATATCTCTGTTTGAAATTTCATCTTCTGGTGAAATTGCACAAACTACTAACATGGAGAAGTTCCCAACATTATATAGCACCTACATGAAAGTACATCCTAGAGAACAGGTGAAGGCTTTAACAGTGAAAAAATGCTAGCTAGGCAAATGTTCCATCTAAGCAGAATGGATTTATATACGTAGGAGGGTACAATAATGCATTCACCCAGAAGAGATCTGCGCTGATAAAGGCATAAACACTTTTTATTTATTGTTTCATTGTCATATTAGAAAGCCCACTCCTTATCACTTTATTTGAACTGATACAATGAATGACGCAATTGTACTCATTTCTTAAAACAAGTAAGAGATGAGCTTCAATGATTTTCAACATATTTTGAAAAAAATAATTAGTAAAATACTTTGCCTGATAAAAACATGAAAGAAAAAAAAAACCCAAACAACTATTTTTTCAGCAGCAGGGCATGACATTCCTTATGTTGTGGTGGTGCTTCTGGGGAAAAAAGACCAAATTCAATTCACCTGTCACTTATAAAAGGTGGGGGTTTAGGTTAAAAATGCAAACAAGATAGCTACTAGCCCAGTGGTATACACAATACAATATATTTACAAGCGGCACATACTAATTCATTTGGGGTAAATTAACTAAGCTCTTCTGTTTGTGAAGTTCAAATAGCAAGCTTCTCCCCTTCCCTCTAGGGAGCAAAAATGATTCAGTGACTATGCTACCTCAGTTCTGAGGCTTCTTCATGCACAGAATTTGAAGTATAGCAACTGTATTATCAAAGACTGAACCAAATATGTATTTAGTTAAGAAAAAACAACCTGGTTTCAGCCAGGCTTCTCAAAATTAAAGCAATATTGTTTACTTTGCGCCACTAAATCTCCTGATTAGAAGGCAAAAGCTTACAGTGACACAGAATTTGTAATCCTAGCATCGGAATTGACAAGAGTTTGTTCTTCTTTAAAATTCCCATCAGGTCTTTCCCTCTGGCTGTTCAAAGAACTGTACTTCATAGCATGGCACTATAAAATGCTGTCTCCCTTAAAATATGTTTGGGAACAACATTAAAAATATAACTTACAGACAAAGAGCTACTCAAACACTAAAAGCAAACTAAAATAATTAAGTGGCATTCTTCTCACTTAGCGCATTTCAAAGAGCACCACTTTTCCCTAGAAAGATCCCATTAGCTGAGCTGTGACATCTTTATTCTGGTACCTATAAATCACTCTATTGTTACCCTCCTAAGTTGCAGTGACTGCTGCCACCTATGGGATCTCAATAAGAGTGCTCAGGATTTTACTCAGCGGTTCCCTCTACCGGGAATGTAAGTCTGCGGAATGTGCAGGCACTTTTATTAACAGCAGGTGTCCCCACTTTGGCTTAGTGTTTTACCTCAAAGTCATTACTTTAAAAGCATTTCCATGTTCCCTACAACAAACTCCAGCTTCTGCCTGGAGGCTAAGTAGTAGCAAGGTGATTTGGGAGAGGAAATTGCAGCCCCTAAACTCTTAATTCAGTTCAATAAATGCAATTTTGCTGAAAAACAAAAATTCCCCTGTTGTTAACAGAACGTTATCTGCTGTGATGTATTAGCGGGCTCCAAGCCAAACAAATTTCCTTCTAAAGCATAAGTTGACATAAAACTGAGAAACTTTTAAGTAGGGTGAGACTGGTTCTATTTAGGCAATACTTTCATCAGACACACCAGTGTTGCATCAGAATAACCTGTCAAAGAGGAAGATGAAAGACATTAAAATACATTCAATTTGAAAGTTCCAAGTAATATCAGACTTGGTAAGATGCACACAAACATATGCGCATACATACCCATGGAAAAGCACTAATGTTTGCTGTTTAGATTTCTCAAATCAATGTAGCTGACTTCATTAGAAAACAAGCAATTATGCAGAAAGTCAGTGTAGCTTTGCTGACTGATAATGAAGACAAAGTAACTTTTCCCTTCAATCAGAAAGACTAGAAATATCTTATTTTACAAAAATGTCACTTTGTTCTCTTCTAGCTTCTAACCCCTTTACACTGAATCCTAGGGATCATAATTCTATCTGAACGAATAAAGGCACTATTCTTCACTGTCTGAGAGACTGGCATGGGTAACAAAATGAGGCCAGAGCAAAAGGGCAAATTTAAACTAGACTTAATGTATTTAGAAGCCTAGGTGAAGTAACACTACAGCAAAGAGACTCTCATAACAGAGATTCACTCTGTCAAGTAGCACACATTAGCAAAATAAATAAAATACTGGGCACAGCTCTCCAAGAGGAACAGCATTAACAGGGAGATTAGAGCTAAGCAGACATTGAATACCACATACTACTCTGCTATCAGTTTGATTAGAGCAAATTAAAAAGAACATAATATAAGAGCAAGGTCTTAAAAGAGGAGCATTATTAGAGTTTTGCAAAACATAGATGTATCTACTGGTGTTTGATATAGGAATAAATACTATTCAGAACATGCAGTGCTTGAAAGAAATAACAAAAGCAGGAAAGAAACATGAGAAAATATCAGAGAAACATTCCTAAGACACCAATATCTCTTTCACTGGGCACAAACAATAGCACAATTTGTTCTCTACATATCCCCGCCAGGTCTTAATGACAATAGAGTTATAAGGAAAATGAAATACTGTAAAAAAGCAGACATGAGTATACATTTGGTCATTCACCACTGCTTGAACATCTAGGAGCCGTGTTAGAAGCACTCAGCCTTTCTTCCAGTGGTGAGGGAAAGCCATCCTTCTATCTCGCTTTCCAAATTTGCTTTTCAATTAATAAAAAATGACTGCTTTAGCGCCATAAAGCACAATTCAGTTCACTTCATAGGCTGACACTTTTTCCACCCCTTTGGAAGAAAACAAAAGCCTAAGGCATGCCATCACTGACTCTTCTCTGATTAGGTTTACAACACCAGACCTACAAAAAAATTAACGGCTCCCACCCCTATTCTGCCTCAGTATAGTCTGATGTGGAGTCAGAACATTGACCAGGATGGTAGGTAGGAAAGTGGTGGAAATGCAGCCAGAATGGGAGTTTGTAGAAAGGAGTGCAGAAGCTCCCTTTGGGCACAGACGGACATTAGATTAGTGTAACTGTACTGCTGAATCTTACAAGATTTGAGACTTTACCTGAATCAGAGCAAATGTGAACCTGGGTCTCCTGTCTTAAGCAGGCATTCTACTTTCCGTGATATAAACTATTTTGAAATGCAATTTTACGTGATGTAATCCGATTTAATGGTGGTTCACTGCCCAAAGAAAAGGCCTCCCTCCTCTTCTTACCCTCCACATTTCTGGTCCCAGCCACACATTCCTACTGCCAGTTCTGCACTGGTTTTGGTGATACTGGGTTGCGCAGCAAGATCAATGAAAAGCTAATCCACCAAAAATTGTATTTTTACTTTAGATTAATATACTATCTCCAAAACATATAGCTGTTTTACCCCACACAAGACAGAGGACAGTAGCACAAGGCCAGCAAAAGGGGCAGGAGAGCGATGTTAGACCAAGCACTGGATGAGGCTGACACATATGCTACCTACTGCTGAAAAACAAGATACCACTCTTCTTCTCCTCCACGAGGCTAACATTATGGAACCACTCCCTGGCCTCTCCAGCTTGCATTAAAATACACCCTCCCCATCCCCAAAATACAAACAAAGTGACTCACTTGATCAAACAAATCTTTTTCTTTTTTTTTAAAGAACGAGAAAGGGTGGAACACCACGGCATAAGGTTCTTTTCTCTCTCCCAAAGGTATTTTGTTTTAATTATCATTATTAGATTAATTCCCTTCCAGGCTGGAGAATAAACAAATTGAAAACTCTTGGTTTAAATTTAATTTTCAAAGGAAAGGAAATCTTTTTCCCCAACCTGCTACCTATTTAGGCAGAGCAGAGAAATCTAGCAAATAAATCAAGGCTTTTCTGTGAGTAATACCTGTAATTTTACAACAGCTCCTATTTGCCTGTGTTTTAGGAACAGAGATTGCTTTAAAATATTACATTACGGTAGTAACTCATGGTTTGGACCTGTCATCTTGATGTCTCTCTAATTTTGGAGACCAAAAACCCATTCCAGATATTACTCAATCAAAACCAAGTGTTTTGTAAGAACAATCTCACAAGCCTTAAAAACAGGTATCCCTAGTGGTTTGAAACACCTTTTTAGAATCATATGTGGACTAAGAATTTTCTTTCCTTTTAAAAAACAGATGGTTATACTTAACTATATAGGAAGTGTTCCTACTTCTGATAACCGTGTATTAAGTCACCCAACCACATTCAGCCTTTTTTCATTTTCTAGTTGTTTTGATCATCTAAATCTTCTTCATACTTGGCCTATATGTTCTCCCTGGGATGTCCTATAGGGATCAGTAGGTTTACTATATAATCATCTTCAGCTTGCTGATGACCATTTGCCTGCAACTTATGCTAGTTTAGTAAGTAGGTAAGTAATTATATTATTGTACTCATTGCTGCTGCAGAAGGAAAAGTGTTTGACTATGCAGATAATGCTCTGTATTTAAAGCAGCTTGCATATCGCAGCTCAAATTTGGCATAGGGGACCTGGTGCTTAAGCATTCAGTAACTGGGTATGTCATGAACATTATAACCTATAATAGGATTTCTATGCCCTTAGATGAACTATCATATTTCTAGGTATAAACTAATAATTATCTTCAGCATTGTCTGAACAATCTACCGCACTCTCAGACTGTTTCCGGTCTTGCATTTATAGCCCAGGCAGACCAAATCTGGACCTCTTCAAATCAAACTTGACAATTCTGCAAAATTATAGAATCATAGATTCAGTTCTGCATCTGTCCTAAAATCCTGCCACACTGATAGGTGACATCATTCGTTTCCGATTGAACTTGACTGGAATACAGTGTTCAAGAAACAGAAAGCTATTTTATTTCCCTTCCTATTATTCATCTCCTGTAGCCACTGTAGTCTTTTATTTTTCTATTGAAATCCTGTAATTAAATAATGTGGATATGATTACTTGACTTACTTTACAAGAACAGGTCATCACTAATAGTTTGATGTGATTATGAAGCCCTACATCTTCAAAGGGACAAAACAATTAAAAAAATACAATATGCAAAGTCAATTATTTCCTGTAATCTCTCCATTTACTTAACATAAGGACATTACACAAAACACATTAGAAGTAAACTACATCTATTAACATACTGCACGGAATTATTAAAAGAATAAATGGGTTGAAAATACACATTGTTAACATCGTACTCACATGCTGCAGGTCTCTTCAACTGACTTTAAATACAAATAACTGAATGAGAACCACATTGACCATAGAATCATAGAATAATTAGGGTTGGAAAGGACCTTAAGATCATCTAGTTCCAACCCCCCTGCCATGGGCAGGGACACATCCCACGATGTATACCACTTCAATGTTCAAAATTCTTGAGCTTCAGAAAATTATTGAAAAAGAAATAATGTTTTAAATGTCTTATGAAGACACCTGTTCATAAAATATAATGAATTGTAAACTATTTCTAAATCCCACTTTAAACATCAATTACGTGCCGCAATGCACGTATCTTGTCCTCCCCTTCAGAAACTCCCTAAGAGAAATAGCAACTAGTTTTCAAATTTTTTACCAAACTATTCCAAATTCTTGTTAAATAAAAAAGTTCTTAATTTATGATGCAATGTTTCTATGTGACAATTCACAAGTTTCAATTAATATCTGTTTCCCCATCACAATTCATAGGAACCACTTTTATGACTTCTATATACGTTACAGATGATGTAAATTCCTCGTTCCCTTTTTTTTTTTAATTCTTCTGTTAACTTCCAACAAACTAAAAGGGGGAAAAGCCTGCCTTTTAACTGGGGTTTCCTATAAGACGGAAAGTCCAGAATGAACTTCACTCCTCCCAATCCCTCTCATTTTTGTTGAAATCAAATTATTGGGAAGTTCCTAAACTTCAGAGTAAATGGTGGGAATTAATCTGCATTTCCTTGCACAGTTTCAAAATCTGTTAATACTGCAGGTCAACATAAAAAACCCTAACACTTTAATGCAAGCTCTTCCTATTCTCTAACCTCTTTTCTTCCACTGCAATATCCAAAGCATTCACACTTTCTTTTCCTTTTTGTGGGCAATTCAGGATGCAGCTTCCAAAGTTCTATGCCACTCCTAAAAGTTTTAGTCGCCTTCGAGTCTGTTCCCAGCCAATCAACAAGACAACAGGTCATGATAATGAATGAGAGATCTGACCCAGAGTCAATTCACTAAGTCACCAATCTATATTGGAATGACAAGTTAGGTATATGCCTGGAATTCCCCATCACTACATATAATCTTAATAAGCTTTGTCACCGGTAGCATTTGAGACCTTTTCCTAGGAAAGTTGTCCTCTGCTCAAGTTTATAAGAACTGATATCATCTGCGGTTTTAGCTCACCTGGTATCATCTCCCCCTTAGAAAGAATGCACCCCTCTTCACAGCATAGTCCTATTCCACAAAGGAACTGATTTAATTTCTTTTTAAGCTGACTCTTTACTCAGGAATAAAATGTCAGTATGACTTAGCACCTTTGTTCAGTCTGGGACCTAACCAAATGAGGAGACACTGGATTTCCAGTCTGTCTGGTTCTTGTGATGGCAGTTCTCACCCATAAAGCCTATCAATCCTACAACATGGCTGCAGTCTTAGTGGTTACTTAAGACAGCAGACAATATAGGAGACTGCATCTGACATTTTGGATAGTAAGTTCAGGTTCATCTGAATTTGTGTCATCTTGAATGGATGGTCCTGTGCTTAGTATACCGATTTTGCTAACTACTGTCAAGATAGCTAACTCAAACTGAAAAGTCAAGCCAAAAGCCAACCTGCCAGGGATAGAGTGAAGAAGCGTTAAGTGCGGCCTGAGTGGATAAAGGATCATTTGAAGTTTCTGCCAACAATTTTCCTGAGATGCTAAACAGTCCAAAATGGTCTTCTCCCTTTTTGGTACAGGCTTCTTCAAGGATTAACACAATATTTTCCAAACTGCTTTAGTTAGAAAGGGCCAAAACAAATAATCTACATTTTCACCTTTCACTAACTGAACTCTCACAGAAATCTACTCAAGATTAATGCTTTCTTCTGATGCTAATTTGGACAGGAAATAGAGGTCTGCTTTTTGCTTTTGCCTTTAGTTAAATGGGCATGAAACATTTTCTGAAACTGCTGCTTGCTGCTGTTTTGCTTCCGAAAATGCAAAAAGGCCTATAACTGTGATACAGACCAATCCTTTATGCATATTCCTTTCATTCTCGGCTTTTATCTAAGAATACTGAAATTTTTCCATTGACAATAGATCAACCACAAAAGAAATCTGTAAATTCTGCAGTATCTCAGACATGCTGAAATCTTCAGTATTTACTATTTTCTCCCCTTTCTTATTGCCTCAGAAATAATAAGAAATCCTAAATTTGGGGTCTGTTGGGTTTTTTTTCCCTTAAAATTTTGAGAACATTGCTAATTTCTGGAATTTTACTTCCATTCTGTAATGACTTAATCTCATCTTTTTACACATAGTACAAGGGTACCACCCCTGCTACAAGAAGAGAGTAGCAATTAATAGGCATCTATCTCAATTTTTCTTTCAATGCCCCAAAACAGAAAAAAACACCCGATTACTCTTTTATGTTCTCTATTCTGTGAACTGATCCCTTATACCTTTCAGTTTTTACAAATATTCTTCTAATTAAGTGAAAGTTAAATGATAAATTCCTACTTTCATTGTCAGGAAAGTAAACATATTTCAATCAATAAGATTAGGCGACACCAAGCCAACTTCTAACAATGCCCCTACATAAAACATCAAGGCTAGCCAGGCACTGAAGAAAACACCTCCAAACACAAATTTTGCCTGCAGCAAAAGAAATATTGCTGGTTGAGGTTTTTCTTTTCAATATGTGCTGAATTTCAAACAAGTTCATGACACAACCAAAAATAATTCATACACTCAAAAGCATCATGACGGAAAAAAAAGCTGTGAAGTTTAATAATGATAAGTAAAAACTAGAGAAAAAAAAATTGCTAAAGTAAAGGCTAGCCGTCCAAAGGACATTTTAAGCAAGATACTCTTACAACTAACACTGCTGCCTTCAAAAAATCCCAACATAAGTAGTCCTCAAATATGTGGAAAGGAAAACAAATTAGCCTTGCTTACACACTGCTTATGTCCCCACACCTTAAATCATCTGTTACAGGTTTTGGGAATACTCTAATTGATGAAACAGAGAAATTTTTATTTCTAGATCCAAGACAGGAAACAACTATTATTTCTGTATTACACAGATAACATGAAGATGATTTGAAGGCTGGATAATTTGAAGCCATGTCTTCTTACTCAGATACATTACAGATTCCCCGGTCTTCAACCCACATATTTCTTTAGCCATCATCATCATAAGCAGTGGAGTAGGCAATATTACGGTATCTCTGTTACATGAGAGGTCTCCCTACTTTCTGACAAGCAAAAGGAGTCTCCTAAATTTACAGAGGGTGTTACTATAATGGACTACTTCATCTTTCCTCACCAAGCTGTGCTGTACTAGCAAGGAGGAAAAAAATTTCCCAACAGAAGGTAGACTAAATGCAATATGCACCATAAACCGTGGCCCAGACAGCATAAAATGTGAATAGGCCTCAACAAAGCTAAGCTGAAGGTGGGTGAGGCTGCGCCAGTGAAGCAAAAAGATCAAAGCCTAAGCTAACTATAGGGTAGTTTCTCAGTAGGACTTTGAAACTGAACAGTTGTATACCTTATTTAACACATTCTATTGATTTTTGTTACTATTATCAGCATTGCCAGTGTGATTTTGGTTATCAAAAGCCGTACATGCAGCAGCTCTACACACGCAATAAAATCTGAAAAAAATTATTAACAAAAACATTTTAAAGGACAGTAAACAAAAAACTTCTAAATTTAGATGCATGTTCAGCTAAACCTGGCCAGCTTCTTAAGCAGTATTGGTATCTGAGGCAACAATGGCTAGGTATAAGCAAAACAGAATAAAGATAACACTATTATTATCTGGTGATGTCAAGGACAAAATTCTCTTTAGAATCAGATCTACATAAATAGTGATGTTTCTTCCAATTTACCTCAGAATATTTTTATAAATCAATCAATTTGAGTTATATTTTAATATTTTTAGGGCTATAAAGTTTAGCAGCAATTAAATTGTATTTAATTTTAAACCAAATAATACATCACCTATTTTAATTATGCAATATTATCCTATGAGAATTTCATTTCCTTTTTGAAAATCGTATGCAGTGCTTTGCTGTTCTGTAACATACAATGATACATTAACTGTTTCCAGAAGAACTGATCAATGCTTTATTCATGTTTGCATCTTAGTGGTTTTTTTTTCCCCAAAATGAATCAAATTTACCAAAGAACATTAAACAAAGATGTATTATCCCTTCTCTGATCTTTGTTCTGATCATGAAGATTTTAAACAACATTAGTCTCATACATAGCAAATTACTGCTCTTAACTGCTGTTGCCAACCGTTAGGGTATGTCTGCCTTACTATATCAGTTTGACCCAGCTTCTAGTGCTTAATGGTCCTCTAGGCTAAAAGCGAAAGCTGATCCATCAGGCTTACATTAGCATAGAATAACACTCAATGCTTATTGATGTGCATGCAGTGCAACTACCACCCCCGGCATCCAGCTCAGTCCATTATTTTCATTTTATCTCAAGTCATTTGTATGGTTGTCTGCCCCAGTTAAAGCTATGGCAAGACTAGTACTTAAATGAATTTGTGAGAAAGGAGACAAATGCCCCCTGAACTTCAAGCACTTTTCTATCATGACTTGCTAACACAAAATGTACTAGGTACTGTTAGGTCCACTTAGTGAGTATATCCAGAATGGCCTTAAGTAGGAAAAAAAAAATCACTCAAGACTTTATCAGCTAAAAAGACTGCTGATTAAACATTGGGGACGGTGGAAAGCAGGCTGTTACTGGTTTGGATGTTATTTTTTCAGTGTGACCTTTTTAAAATGCTGTTTGGATTCTGCTCAGAAGCCATTCAGGGAAATTTTAGCATTGTAACATTCAAAACACATTGGTTTAAGTATTTTGCTTTAATTGAACACTATGCATTAAGACAAAGAATACTGTTGTAATCACTCAGTGAAATCACCACATCCTAACAAAGAAACCTGAAACTTAAAGGTATGAATTGTATAATCATCTTGATAGAAAATCTTTTGAAATGAAGCAAACTATCAGCAGACTTCAGTCAAGGCAAACTATTTAGCAACAAACCATAAGCACTGCAACAAACATAAGTGAATATTCAACCTTCACAAAACAGTGTAAAAGACAACTACAAAACAGTTTCTAAAGTTTCACTTCATGTTATTCCACAAAATGTAGATAAATAATTGCCTCCATTTTTTGCATTTTCCAACAAACTTACAGTTAAGAAAGCACAAAGAGCCATTACAGATGTTAACATAAACGTAGTGCTCTTCTGAGCATGGATTTAAACATTTTATAATTAGGCATTAACCAGACCCTCTTTCTGCATAGAGGGGAAAGCATTCAAGAGAAAAAAATTGGTCATGCAACATTAATGTGAACCATTTCATAAGATACGGTCAGTCAGTCAGACTGGCCGAAGAGTCCAACATACTTCCACTTCCACCAAAACAAAAGCATTTCTATCCATACTTGTAATATGCAACTAAAATACATACATAATTTCACAGTTTTAAAAATAAGTATGCTATGATGCCAAAATTATGAAAGAACACTCCTCAGAGTGACACCCCAGCCTTTCCACCCTCCCAACAATATTAATGAATGACAGAAGGGTTACTGGAAAGCCCAACTGAATCTAGCTCATAAGTTGTCATTTCTTACTAAAAAGAGAGTTGGTGCACTGGTAACTCAGTCAGTAGCAGGGAAGAAAAGGTAACGTGAGGAAATAGCAGTAAGCTTTAAAAATGCGTTTACATTAAGAGAACACTTGTGTTGAGGACAAGATTATCATCCTTTTTGCAGTGATCCTGCAGCACAGGCAAACCTGTGAAGCTGGCTGGCCTCCAGCTAAACAGGGCAATTCTCCTTTTTCTTCACTGAGCATGTTTCTGCAGGACATGTAAGTAAGCAGAGATTTGTTAGCGCTCGCTCTTGCTTTCAGGTAGTCAGAACAGAATGAGAATTTTACTTTGTGCTTTGAGTTTGAAACCTGATGTGTTTATGAGCAGCTCTAAGTTAGTGGTTTTATCAAGTTAAGGACATTTCAGAAACATTTCTAACTTATGCAGAGATGAAAACATGAGGAAACCCAAACCTGGTAGTGACATACTCCTTTTTTCGGGGGTAAAATTAAAATATACGTATCAAGTCAGGGTAACTAAAAAAAACTGTGTTCTTCAGAAGTTCATGGTATTATCAGGACATAGAAACTGCTTTTAAAATAGTTTCCTGGGTGCTGATATTCATGAATTAAAAAAAAAAAAAAAAAAAAAGGAGAATGAATAACAAAATGGAAAGCAGTAAAGAACGGAACTAGCCCAGGCCAAATGAACGTCTGCATGTGCTCCTTGGGGCAAAACTCCACTGTTACTACACACATTTTGTGAAGAAGGACTTCCCTGTATTGATAATATTTGCTACAGAATATGACACTGTTCCAAACTACAATCAGCCACAGGTTTTTTAATAATTTTCTTAACAGAATGCAGACACTTTTACTTTTGCAGACTAACAACCACAAGAGGTCTTGTCGTGGTTTAAGTCTATAAACCCATACAGTCGCTCTCTCACTCACTCCCCACTCTTTCTTCCCTCCGCTCCTGGAGGGATGGGAAGGAGAATTGAAAGAATACAACTCCCACAGGTTGAGATAAGAACAGTTTAGTAACTAAGGTATAACACAAACCACTACTGCTACCACCAATAATAATAATGACAAGGCAGATACAAGGAAAAGGAGAATACAATAGCTCACCATCAAATATCAAGCCCAACCACCCAGTGCACCCTCACCAGTAACAATAATGACAAGGCAAATACAAGGGAAGGATACAATTTCTCACCACCCAGTATGACGCAGTGTACCCCCCCACAGTGCACCCCCACAGTGCATCCCCCACCGTGCACCCTCACCACCCTTCCAGGTCTCTGCTCTCCGTTTCTACATCCTGGACATGACATGTTGTGGTATGGAATAACCTCTTTGGTTAGTCTGGGTCAGGTGCCCTGTCTCTCCTTCCTCCTGGCTTCCCCTCCTCCCTGGCAGAGCATGAGGCTCACAAAGTCCTTGGCCAGCCTAAACATCACCAAGCACTAACTGAAAACACTGGTGTTATCAGCACTGTTCCCAGGCCCAAAAATCAAAAACACAGTGCTGCACCAGCTACCAAGAAGGAGAAAAAATGATTGCTACTGCTGAACCCAGGACAGGTCTGCAAAACTAGGAAGGCCAAATGAAAGCAGAAAAGTTACTCTGGTAGATTGGTACAAGTATAGTGTAACGCAGATGGATAGTAGTCTTTCTCCAGCAAATCTGTCTGTTGAGCTATCAAGCAGCGCTGGTATTTGCTCTTTAGAGAGAGACAGAAAGTGAGTTATATGCCCATGATAATAGGGATTTGTGCTATAATTATGGTGGATGCTGAAAAGAATGATTGAGAAGCTGTTTCACAGGAGGAGACATAACTGGAGTATTAGTTTTGAAGAGCAACAGCACAGGGTCTAGTTAGAAAGGCAAAGTTCACAAGAAAGAGGAAATAAATTCCAAAAATGGCTTTGCACATTTGATAGCTTTGGTGATATTATGCAACCAACCTACCTAATGTAGTAGCTTTTGTTTCTGATTCGTTATTCACTTGTCCTTTGCTTTAGATTCTTCCCTTCACACACCAACAGAGTAAATTACTACTGAGCCATTTACACCTGAGATGGACACCATGAACACATTGGCGCGTGGCATGGAAGGGTGGAGGGGAAAAGCTAGGCTACTCAACCAAGGCAGTGCCTGTTAAGGAGTACAGGATTCACTGGCTAAGGTCCTCTGATCAAAAGCTTTTACAAGCACATGGTGTTATTACACATTGTCTTAGATGAGACGGCAGAATTAAAATGCGGTCACAATACTTTCATTCATTGACCATCATCCATTCTTCAATCTTGGTCAGTCTTTGTTGGCTTTGAAAGAAAGATATACTTAAGTCATACTAACAAAACCTTAAGAAACTGTTAATGTAGTTCACTTTAAGGACATACTTAAGAATTCTACTACACTAGGAGCCACAGCGTGTGAGGTGTTTTACTAGGTGGCCTCTAAACCCTAAATAAGCTGTAACTCTCAAGACAAAAAATAAAACCTCTAGAGTTCTTCAGTGAAAAGAGTTCAGCAGGATTAACACATATGTAGAACTATCTCCCATACACTGTCATTTAAACTCTGATGAAATAAAGAATCATTTGAAGAATGAGGCTCAGTGAACCACCTATTCCACCATATACTGAAATAGTTCTGCACTTATGAACCTCTCAGACATAAAGTAGTTTCATTCTCAGGTAGCCTGTTCTATACATTGCTCACTAAACACTGTATATTCATGTCTTTGAATGCAAAAGGGAGGAGTATATGTTTCATTCCCCTGAGAACCTCAGACAAATGCAGGAAGTCAACAGAGCCTTCCAGTTAACTATTCTTTTCAAAGATTTTCTTCAGGGAGGTTGCAATTTGGTTCTTCATCCTTGCTCTTTCAACTGAGGTTATCAACAAGGGTGCCAATTAGTACACAGTATAGTACTCCACATGATGTAGAAACCTAACCCACAGAGAACCGCAGGGAGACACATTGGAAATATGGCCTTCACTTTTTTCTCAAGCCTTAACATGGGGATTTCATTGTATTATGGGGTCAGAGAGATCTCCAAATATTTGAAAGAATAAATGAGTATGAGCTCTAGTGCTTAAAATAGTGTCAAGGGAGGAAAACGATCACATTTGTTTTGCCTTGTCATCATTTCTATGTAATAATTTCTTTGGGTCAGCCAACCTGCACACACAAATAAATGAGAAATTAAATCTGGTCTTCCTTGAATTTCGCATAATTCAAAACATTTCAAAACAAATTTCTATTTAAAAAAAAAGGAAAGAAAAAAAAAAGGAAAACAGACTAGCTGGTGGTTAATGGGCATTTCACAGAAGGATAAATTAAATGACAATCCTATTATATCATCCCCACATGCCACCTTAATTATTATATAGCTCTGTAACAGTCTGCCCTTTCTTCCCAAACCCTGTGGGAACTGATAAAGAGTAGTTATGCAGAATGAGCTTTCTGGCTGCGTTGCAGGCCCCTTCTCACCAAGCATTCCTCAGCATTCTTTTCCAGCATATCATGAGGGGTTTCCCATGGAAAGTAACATTTGATGAAGGAATGGTCTTCTGCAGGTTTGTCATAGCAGAGTGAAAGCACTATGAAATAGGCAGGCAAAATCGCATATGAAAGAAAAATACCCCAAACCATCACCTTTCTGAAATAACTTAATTGAAGGAGTTGTATGGTATCTTGGTATCATTAGGAACTCTGGATCTTGATTTTACTGCTTTTCCCCATACTCTTTAAGAAAAGATTCAATATACCCCGTTCAGTCTGAAAGGAGGTGGGACATTTGGAATGATAATTCACAAAAATAAATAAGTAAGCATAATAATCCATGAATTAAACATCAGTAGCATTTTCGAGCCCAAATCTCGTCAAGGAAACTTTGGCATTCATACAAGCTATCCACTTGCACCACAGAACTTGCCACCACTTGCTAAAGCATTAAAGGACTTGAATCAGGTGTATCAGAGAGATAGAGATCACCCTAACAAGACACAGCCACAGCACTTTTACACACAAGCCTCTTAAAACCAAATAACATGAAAAATAGCAGACTCAAACATGAAAATGCAGTATGTGTTCTGCAGAATACAGAGGCAGACGCAGACAGAAATAGAAAGATGGGAAAGCAAGGGTCATAGCATGTATCAAGAATTGTTTCAGAACAAGGAGAGATTTAAGAAAGGAATTATTCCAGAAGGATTGGGTGTAACATGGAATGCAGAAAGAAAAGTGTTAACAAAGCATAAGAATTGGTACCAGAGATTACTGGGAACAGAGAAATAGATTTAACAGTTAAAAGTGAGATGGAAGTCAGCAGAAAAAGAAGTTATTTAGAAGATTCACTTCACTTAATGTAGCAGCACAAAACTTATGCCTTTTTACTGCAGTAATTTTGGAAAGGAAGCAAGACACGGGGTTAGAACTGATTAGAATCAGAGTTATATATATTGCACAAGTATGATTAAAATCACTCTATCCAGGGTCGTATCTGTTTTCCTAAAATCTGCAGTGTATGTCAGTGCACTTACAGAACATGGAATAGAAATACAGCTCCGAAACAGAAATCTGTACGGTGCTCTGGAAAGACGGCTAATGGCTACAGGAAGAAGCTGGAAGAAAAAAAAAGTGAATGGCAACATACAACTAATCAAAAGGCTGACATAAAATTCAGTCCAGTAGGGTTTGAGTAAGCCTAGTAGGAAAGGATGCAGGGACTAGCAAGAGTTGCTGGGTGTGCAACAAATCACATCACAGTACTGTTGGATCCCAGCAATACAGCAGAAAAGAAGAGCAGGGGCACAAGAGTTAGTCCCTGCAAAAGCAGAGTCATTCTCCCTGCCCTAAGTAAGGCTTACTCACTAACAGTCCCAAGAGATACTGCTTGGGTGGGTTTTTTTTTTTCACTTTTTGTTACTATCCTCAACTGAGAAGAGTCAGAAACAGGCTTTAAACTTGTATCTTACTATAATACCATAGGGAAGTCCAGAGAAGGCAGACCAGGCCAGAAGAGTACCTTTCATTTTCTTAAGCACAGGAACTGGGGACATGGGGGTGGATCGGATGCAAAATCACCGCTTGATTTTCGTAGTCTATCCATCAGTGTTGGCTTAGTGCTGTGTGAAGGTTTCACCTTAGCTGGATGCCGGATGCCCACCAGGCTGCTCTATCATTGCCCTCCTCAACCGAATAGGGGAGAGAAAATACAACAAAAGGGCTTGTGGGTTGAGACAAGGACAGGGAGAGATCACTCACCAATTACCATCATGGGCAAAACAGACTTGACTTGAGGAAATGAGTTTGACTGATTACCAAGCAAATCAGAGTAGGGTAGTGAGAAATGAAGCCAAATCTTAAAACATCTCACCCCTTTTCCTCCTGGACTTTACTCCTGAATTCTCTATCTCCTAACCCCCAGCAGCTCAAGGGGACGTGGAACGAGGTTCTTGTTCAGTTCATCCCACGTTGTCCCTGCCACTCCCTTCTTCTTAGGGGGGTGGTGGACTACATGTGTCACACTCTTCCCCCGGTCCAGCATGGGGTCCCTGCCACAGGACACAGCTCTCCAACATGATCCTTCCATGAGTTGCAGTTCTTCACAAACTGCTCCAGCACAGGTCCCTTCCATGGGGTGCAGTCCTTCAGGAACAGGCTGCTCCAGCATGGGTCCCCCATGGGGTCACAACTCCTGCAGCAAACCTCCTCCAATGTGGGCTTCCCACAAGGTCGCAGCCTCCTTTGCACATGTCCCTGCTCCAGCGTGGGGTCCCCCATGGGCTACAGATGGATAACTGCTCCACCATGGACCTCCATGGGCTGCAGCTGGATATCTGCTCCACCGTAGACCTCCAGGGGCTGCAGGGGAATCTGCTCTGGCATCTGGAGCTCCCCTCTTTCTGCACTGACTTTGGAATCTGCAGAGGTGTTTCTCTCGCATATTCTTACTCTTCTCTCTGGCTGCAGTTGCTGTTGAGCAGTTCCTCCCGCCTTCTTAAATATGCTGTCCCAGAGGTGCTACCACCATCACTCATGGGCTCAGCCTTGGCCAGTGGTGGGTCTGTCTTGGAGCTAGGTGACATTGGCTCTATTGGACATGGTGGAAGCTTCTACCGGCTCCCCACAGAATCCCCCTTGTAACCCCCACCCTCCTACCCCTCCCTGCTACCAAAACACTGCCATGCAAGCCCAACATATCCTGTTTACCACGAGCCATTGAAGAAAGCCCTGAGCAAACACTTCCCACATACAGAAAGAAATCAGAATCTTATTCCCTTCCCAATGCAGTAGGCAACTGAGATAAGGAAAATGATAGATAGGAGCCTGGCCTGAATTTATAGATTTCTACCACAAAATACGTGCAATTTGACAGCCATTTTCTCTGTCCCTTCTCTTAGTTTCCTATTGACTCATACTTAAATCCCTCTTGAAGGGCTTACAGAGCTACAGTTTTCATTTACTAAACCAAAAGCTAAAAAAGTGAGTTTGTGATTATAAATTCAGTTCTAGTACATTCTCTTCCTTAAGACTTCAACCTGTTTTTATTAATCACTGACTTCTCACAGAGCGGCTTCTACCCTGACAGGAGCGCAGGTTTCAGTATTTGACAAAACGCAGCTTTAGTTCAAGCACTTCAAAAAACATCTAGTAAACAGAAGCAAAAAAACGCTTGCTCCATAAAGTCCATGACACAAATTTCTTTAAACTCAACTGAAATGCACTCTCTATACTGAAGATGACAAAAATTATGCCACTAGCTGAATTTCATTGCCAAGCTGTCAACTTGAATTTCTTCTGTTTAAAAATAGCTGTTCATTACATTCAGTAATGGGCTGTCAAAGCATTACAGAACTGAACCTGTATCATATACAGAAGCAATTGGGCAATGTGCATTATTATGTTTAGATTACTAGCATTTTTACAAGACCTCTGGGCTAATTTTAAATGAGATGGTTGACTTGAACTAAATCAAAACCAATTTTATTTTACTTTAAAGCTACTACAGATTTTCTATGTGTAGCCAAATAAATTGGGCTTTAATGGAAGTAAACCAAAATATTTACTAAATATGAACATACACTATATTCATTCCTCTGTTTGCTTTCATGGATATATTTATTCTAAACAACATATGAATAATAAAAATACTCTATTTGCCAAATTAAATAATATTTCCCAATGGTATGAATTTGTCTTGTTGCTCCTATGAATACATAATAGGCTGTTAGCAAAGAAATCATGCCTGAAGCATATATGCAGTAATACTTTAGCACAGTAAAATAATTAGAGATGTTTTTAAACTAACAAATGCATAACCTGTCTTAATAGCTCATGATATAATTTAATATATTATAAAAAAAAAAAAAGGAACCTTATGAAAAGGTATCCAGAAACCACAGCTGAAACATCCTTACACAGCAGGATGTCATAAACCTAAAGGCATGCCAGAATGGCTCACAGCTATGAAAAAACAAGAGACTAAAACAAGATCTGATGACTTGCAAATATAAATAATGAATTCCAGGGCCAGATTACCGACTTCCTTTATTTTCAATAACAAAACATCAGAATAAAGGGAAAACAACAACAAAAAAAAAAAAAAAAACATATAAGAAGCTCTATACCATTCCTGTTTTGTGGGAAAACAAATTATTTTTTCAGATTAGGAAGACAAGAACACCACTGATGTAACCCAGTGGCTACATAGCAACATTGGGCTTTATGCTTCCTTAGTTTTCTGTCCAGAGTTCACAGCTCAGCCCTAAAATATTTGCTATGCGTTTCAGCACCAGGGAAAAAACCCAACCAACCAAAAAAAAAACCACCAACCAAAAAATAAAACCACAAACAGAAACATTTACTCATTTTAATTATGAACATTATTAATACCTGGCCAGCAGGGTGAGGGAGTTGATTCTCCCCATCTACTCTACTCTGGTGAGACCCCACCTGAGTTGTGCGCATCCAGCTCTGGGGTCCTCAGTGCAGGAAAGACCTGTTGGAGCAGGTCCAGAGGAGGCCACAAAAAATGATCAGAAAGCTGGAACACCTCTCCTGTGAGGAAAGGCTGAGAGAGTTGGGGTTTTCACCCTGGAGAAGGCTCCAGGGAGACCTTACTGAGACCTTTCAGTACTGAAAAGGGGTCTAATAACAAAGATGGGACAGGATCTGTTGCATTAATACAAGGTGTAATGGTTTTAGACTCAAAGAGGATAGATTTAGACTAGATATTAGGAAGAATTTTGAAACACAGTGTTGAAACACTGGAACAGGTTTGCCCAGAGAAGTCCTAGATGCTAAATCCCCAGAAACATTCAAGGTCAGGTTGGATGGGGCTCTGAACAACCTGATGTAGTTGATGATGCCCCTGCTTATTGCAGAGAGGCTGGACTACATGACATTTGAAGGTCCTTTCCCACCCAGACTGTTCTATGATTCTATATAAATATTCTGTTAATAAAAGACTTGGAAGATTTTCAGCACCAAGAAAATCAAGAGCAAGCAAAAGTAGTGCAGACCTATTAGTAAGTGTCCACACAAAAAGCACTCTGCAAAACCAATATAATCCTTTGGATAAAACTAACTAATAATAGAACTTATAGTTAATAATAGAGACTTGCAGCCTGAACACAATACCCTATGGAACGTAAATGAGGATCATGACTACCCAACTGCAGTGAACTTCATAAGTACAGACACCAGTACATCCATGATCCTCTCCATTGTGCCAGTTATCAGTAAAATAATCTTTGCAACACTTAGTGCAATAAAGTGACCACTGGATAGCAATAACCCCTGATTTTTACTTTATTTCCCTCTTGAAATTAAATTAACATAAAATTATAATGGACTCCAATTTTCTTTCTGTACATGGTTTAATACATTTCTGCACTGTCCTTGGCAGTGGTTTTTTGGTGCCAGGCTTCTGAATAAAGGCAAAAAGAAGTTAAGAGTTTTTTCAAACACAGCTTTGTAGAACAGGAATATCAGCAAGGTAAAAATGTAGAACAAACCCTTCTTTCTCCATGTGAGGAAGAAATGCAGAAAGAAGTGATCTTTCCAAACAAGAGGTGCCCCATGGCAGCAATAGTGCTTCCTTGCTTTTTGGTTCAAACAGCAAAAATTCTCCGAAGACCCTACTAGAGGCAACGCTGTAAATAACACTGAAGCTATAAGAAGCAATATCACTCAAAGACAATTAGCTTTGCCTAAGTTGAGTCCCCAGATTGGGTCCTTCCCCCCTCATTTGTTTTACTGATTGTTTTTAGTTTCAATGGCCATCAAAAATTACAAAGTAATTCTTTCAAAGAATAATTTACAATAAAAATGTAACAACTAGTGCTAACTTTAATTGCTTTGCAAATAATCAACTCTTACCTCATTCATTTACCATAAATGACAATTCCTCTCCCTCTGAAAACCTATTCCTGGCCAACTCACATACAAGTTATGTGCCTTCTTCACTGAGTAGATAGGAAGTGCCACAGCTTTTGAACACTGGAATGACTGTTTCAAATAAATTCAAGTTACAAAGTACCAACACCTTCTCAAGAAAGAAGACATTTAGACAATAACATCAACAAATAAAGACTTTCACAGAAAGACATTTCAAGGATTGAGGTTTTTCTCCCATTCACTAGCACAGGTAATGTAGGATTCTTACGTCCCTCAGCAACCTGAAAGTTCAGTTGGAGACCTCAATGCATTTTGTAAATCCTTCTGCGCCTGCCACATGTTTATGAGCTACCTAGACTTACAGTTAAGAAAATGAACAAAAGGTTACCCCGTGAAAACAAGAGCTATACACAGCCTAATGCCCAACAGAGATCAGAATCATTACCTAAAGGACAGAAGAGAGAGTGTGCCCTCAGCAGAATTCAGGACACTAAAATTTGTTTGAGCAGCATAGAAGACAATACTTTCTTTTCCAAAGCTGACCCTTTCTTATTGACTAATGTAGAAATTCCTTATTGGAACTTGGGTGCTGGGAATTGGTTGAGACCTGTGAAATATATTTTACTTCTATAATACTGTTACTTTTGCTTGAAACAAACGTAATGTGTTTATTCCTGATTCATCTGAAAGAATTTACAAAGCTAAATGTATCTATTACCTACTTTTTGTTATATTTCATTTACTATGATTATTTGTTTATGCCAAAGTTTGTTTACGCCAAATACTTGAAACATACACTATGTTCAGCCTGACAGGTTTAGAAGTGTCTCATGCAGACCCTCTTCTGGCAAACCCCAGTACGTCCATTCAATGACTGCAGAATAAAGCAGATTCTTGACTATTTTGAAGGGGTATTTTTTAAAAAGAAATCACAATTAAGTACATTTGCAGATAAAACCTATTTGTCACCAGTCAAGTATGTGCTGTTTAATGGTTGCCTAATGTTTGCTATATTTTCTTCTGGAAAAAAATTTCTAACAACACAAGGGGCATCACTACTCATCCCTTATTACTAGATACTACCACACAATGTTGACAAAGCCATCTAAAATATATATCAAATTTACTGAATTTTGCAAAATGACTTTCAGTGTTCCTGGTAAGAAGCATCCAACCATCATGACAGACTGCACTAGTCTTTTTATGACAAGATTATGCAAATTTCCTAAATATTCATGATAATCAGTCCTGAATCCACCATGACATTGAAGGTATAATACTGAAGTTCTCATCTGGCTTAACAAGGAATGTATAATAGTAAATATTTCTGTACCATGTGGTACATCATCAGCTGGGAATCCTAGAATATCTAGTGTCAAATATCTGTTTACAGCTCCACAGTAAAACATGACACGATATGTTACTACACCTCCAAAGAGGCAGCTGTGATCTACTGTGTCAAAAACTCCATTGAAGTAGGTTGTCAAGGTGTACAAGGTCTCTGATCTTTGATACATCTGAAAGTGTTATCATTGTCTATGACTATGGAAATTAGCTTGAACAACAGAAAATCATCACTATGTTGTTACATTACTATGCTGAACAAAAAGTGGAGGAAGACATGAATACCCACAAGTTTGCAGAAAAATAATACAGAAAGGTATGACTACAAATAAAATTTAATGATACGTACAATAAAAGTATCTTTGTGAAACTTTTGATGCATCTTCTTCAGTCATTTTGGGAAAAGCAGAAAAAAAGGAAAACAAAGGATGAAGTCGCCACGAAGTCAAGGCACCCTCAAACACACACACACACACACACAAATACTTTTCTCTCAAGTAATCTGTAGTTTAGGAAGGTAAGTGATGTCTAATGCTGTCATACTGTACAGTATAATCATTCTTGAGTGACTGATAAGGAAAGGGATTTCTGATGGATTAGCTAGTATGCTGTGCCATGATAGAATGGAAAGATAAAATGAAAGATTCTATAATGTGGGACATAGCACATGTGAGAAGATTGACTAAGAACAAGGTAACACAGAAAAGCACTTACATTTGTAGAACACAGAATAAAATTTTTTATGAATTATTTCCAGTTCTCTTTTTGACATCTAAAAGAACACTCTATACAATTCTTACGTCAATCGTTATCTTTCAGTAAACGCTGTCTCATTCTATTAACATTTTTGCACAGAAGAGTTCTTAATAAGAAAATTTAAGGATTTATCTTAATTCTAACATTATCAGTTCATGACATGAAGACAGAAACATTTTTAATACCTCTTCCTTTTCTTTCCAATACACCCTAAGCTGCATACATAGATACCTCTCAGGCTCTGAGATGTCATCCATTTACTTGCTGTAGTATTTTCTGTGATTACACATATAGCACCTACCAAAACAGCAGTACATGTTCACTGGGGATTCTGTTCACTACTGCAAACACTGTGAACACATCTGTTCTCACAGTATACTCAGTGAAGTAATGCAGAAGCCTTTGTAAACTGACACTGAGATATTCCAAATGACAACCAGCAAAAATAAACAAACACCAATTGTTTAAAGAAAAGAACATAGTGAGAGAAGAAAGCCATATATCTTAAATACACACAGGAGACAGTGATCTAAAGTATGGGCAACTATGGGCAAAGAGAAAAAAATACTTGGATGGAAAGAGATAAAAAGAGGAGGACACAGTCAAGTAAAGGGGCACTCTGTAATTTAAGATCAGAGTTTCTCAAATATAGCAAACAAACACTATCACTACTCTTGCTCTCTTACTCTATTAACAAACTCAGAATTATCTTCATCTTCCATGTCCTCCTTTGTCACTGACTTATTCCTCCCTATGCCAGCTGGCACATGATCATAAAAAAGTCTCTTTGCACATTATTTCTGTATTCACCCTACACTTGATAAATTTGTTATTGACTCAGCTGTTAAACCCTACAGCCTGTGTCCAGTTTGTAACCTTGACGTGGGTTTTCATTCATGCAGTATTAATACTTGCACTGTTTTTATTACTCTTTTAGCACTGTTCTTCCTCATTTCTGAGCACAGATATTGTAGTGTCCAGTGATCCCACAAAGATTTGAAAAGTAGATCCATCTTTCTCATCATCATTACAGAGAAAAGTCATACACCACACAGACGATGGTTTTGTTTCACACCAAGAGAGACAGTAGCACTACAATCCCAAAAGTTAAAAAGGCTTATAACAGCATATAGAAAAATACTCCTATTTTGTCAAATAGGGGCTTTTATCCTATTACTTTGCTGAATAGTTAAGGACAAGGAGGTTGTAAGCCATAGCCCTCCTGGGTTCGCCAACTAACATTAAATGTTCTTAACAGAGTAAGGATGATGCATAAACACTAATATTTCAACATGTTCTCAAAACACCAGAGAACTATCATAATAGCCAAAATATGCATTTTTTTTCTTTTGAGTTACTGAAGCAATTGCTCTCTGGTTCTGTTCAGAAACAGTATTTTGTTCAAATGTCATTTGTAGAAAATAAAAAAGAAATTTATTTTGATTACTTAATCTTTGCAATTGAATATTGATATACCCCAACAAATCAGCTGCAGAGACACAGAAGAGGATAAAGTAATAGAGAATAATGAAGTGAAATCATATGATGAGGACATCCTATTACAGTTATGTGAGATTTCCACAATGTTTATCTGCACTTTAATTACAATATTGCTCCCTTTAATACACATAGCAAGGATATAAACTAATTCCATATTTGAGTCTAACTCTGATTGTTTCCTGTTAATCTGAGAAGGAGACCTTGAATTCTATGTTTGCTAAACAACCATAAAATCTACTTTAAAAGGTCCTGTGAGCTTTTGAACTAAACTTGGATCCTGTAAATTAGGAGTTCCATTCAATAGCATGAAGCTCTATACAGGTATACAGGTGCACAGAGGTGGGAAAAAAATTGCATATAGATATTTCAGTAAATGACAAGAACATCAGTTTTGCAAATTTTTGATCTTGTAGACAAGACTATCACCCAGTCCTACTGCATGTTCTAACTCATACTAGTAGGAATGTCTGTGATCACCTTCTTTCTGTCTAAAAGGAGGGCAGAAAACAAAGGTTGTATAGGAAGGTCAGCACAAGCCATTTCCCTTATATAAACCATACCATTCACATCAAATGATGAAGCCAAGTTTTTTTCCATCTTAAAAATAATTATGATGAATATCTTACTGCTAATCGCTTCCCAGATGACAAGATTCACAGGTATTCACACACTACAGAAGATGAATGGTTTGCTTTAAAAATTAGTAACACAACATTCTGTTATTTTCAGGCCACATTCTCAAGGAATCACATATTTGTACATACTAATTCACACTCACACATATATATGTATAAATATACACACAAGTACTTAGAATTTAATGATTGTACTTAAACATCCCTAAAAGTTCAGGTTAAAAAATTAATATGAATATCATCATTATTAGATATTAAACGTTAAGGCCAAAAGCATGCTAACCCTTTTTTTTTACATTACAAGGAAGACATATGCATGTTCAAAGATGATATTGAATAGACCTTCTGCTGAATTTTATCAAAAAAATACTAACAAACTTTGTTTTAAACTACTTAATTGCTGTTAAGATTAAAGAAAACCGCCTCAGCAAAGGCTTAACACTCACAAACCAAATTAGCTTTTCCTCTCCCCTCCAAAAAAGGGAATTAGAGCTACTGTAGCATTCCTTAATTGATTCCAAATTTAAAAGGACCTCTGCTTGGTTCTGTTTTGTACTCACAGTAGACAAAGAAGGAGTAAACATTTATCCAAAACAAAAGAAAATGTTTCACATGAGAAGCAATGCACCACTAGCATGGAACAGATATATGACTGAGATGTCCACTATTTAATTTCTTAAGTAGTGGACAGCTTAAATAATACTAGAGCAATTTTTCAGTTTGTGAACTTGCCATGTCATATAAAAATCAGTATTTACCCAACTAATGTTTCTAAAGATAGTTTGAAATTAATCAGAAGAAGTAAAAGTAAAAGCTAAGAAAAACAAAGTTATAATTGGGATACTTTTGATAACTGAAAATATCAGTTCCCTCTCTTTTCTCTCTTTAACATTTCTAGTTTGTTGATGAACCAACCGTGTTTGGCATAATTAACACTAAGATCTTCAGAACTCAATGACTGAAAATAATCACTTCTCTCCTTTCTTTCCTGAGTACGCTGAAGCCCAACCTAAAGATTTAGAGCTGACTGGACAAATATAAAGGATGTCAGAAACAGTGACCGCTGACATGCCATTCAAGGCACATGGAAAAGAGTTCAGGCTTGAATGCCTCTAAACTGCTCATTGGTAAGATCAGCTATCAGCGAGACACAGTGTAAGTCAGCACAATTCACTGAGCCTGCTATGACCTTAAAATCATTGCTCCTGGGGCATGTTCATCCACCAATTAGTTTATACGCTCACTGGAAATCCATTGCTCAGTAAATGCACTGGTCTCTCATTCCACAGTGTTGATGAAGTGTGTGTGATGGCTTTCTCTTCACAACTTGACCCCTAAAGCTGACCCATCTGGAACTGAAGTATTCATGCCACTTGAGCACATCCTTGGTTATCACAGTCTGATATTTTCTTTAAAAACACCATAACTCAAATTTTTTCCTCTAAATTAAAAATATTTTGCAACCAATAGAGCACAGAGAACTTTAGAGGGAAGAAATTCAATGCACAGTATGCTGAAGTGCATCTGTAAGAAGTGAACTTACGTAAAACATGATTTCTGATAAAACTGATATAAAAACTATAAACATTGTTCTGCTTAGAGAAGAGTTGCTAAGCCCAAATATTAATTCATTGCAGTATATACCTTTTGCTATGAATGCCATTAAAATTTAAAAAACAAAACAAAAAACCCCAAACACAAAAAACTCAACCAAACCAAACAAAAAACCCACATGTACAGCAGGGTTACAGTTATCACAACATGGTAAGAGAATTTTCTCTCAGGCATTTATAGAAAAGACTTATGACATCTATTTAATTATTACATAGTTAAAAGTACAGTGTTTACTGTGTGCTTCTGCCTCCAGAATACTCTTTCCTTACTCCAGGTCTCCAGGTGACCCCACTTACGCCAACTTTCAAACTATAAGTTAACACTCAAATTTGTAAAAGATAAACAAATAAAAGCACGCAAATTCCTTTACTAGGCTTGGTCCACAATTACTTTTCCTAGCAGATATTATCAGTGGTTATTACTAACAATGAGAACAGCTGCTTGTCTAATAGACCACAGTAAGAGAAAAACTACTGGGTTACTCAATGTATTCCTCCTGGATGTTCTTATTTTGTCAAAAAGTGACTGCACTGACTTTTTTTTCTTTTTTTTTTTTTGGGGGGGGGATAGGGGAAGAAGGGGAAGTTAATTGTTTCAGCTTTGCACGAAATTCAGAAATCATTCTGCCTTTTCTTCTAGGAAAGTGGGGATTTTGTGGGTGAAGGAAAGGATATCTCTTTCCTTTTACATATCCCCTACTTCTTTTAGTGAGAAATTGAAAAATGAAAAAATAAATAAAAACAACAACAACAACAACAACAAAAACACACAAAAAAACCCCACCAAATACTATCTTTTCAATTTTGGTTGGTTTTTTGGTTTGGTTTGGGGTCTTTTTTTTGTTGTTTGTGGGTTTTGGAGTTTTTTAAGAAAAATAAACCCAAAGCTGTTAGTTAACTTCTTTTCCGGAAAGTTAGAAAAATTAGTAGTGAGACTTGCATCCTGAATGTAATTTTTCTTGTTCTTAATTGGTTTAAATTCAGCCAGAAGAGGAACCTCTGCTGATATAATACAAACTGCTGCAAGACTTACCAAAAATTATATCTCAGCTTCAGAAGCATATCAATAAAAATAAAAATAATGAAGGACATATTATATAGACGAAGGTTAAGCTATCTTGCTAAATTTCAGATGCTAAGTGTAAACAGAATCAGCTATGACAGAAGAGCTTTGTAGTAGCATCTATTCTTACTTAAATATGTGACAACTATATAAAATTATTAATGGCAAAGTGTGCTAGTGAAACCCCCAAAAGTTAAAATAGTCTCTGATCTAGAAACAAAGTAATAAAAAAATCCAAAGGCAAAAGACAGAGCTAGAAAAATTCATATTAGAAATAGCATGCTCATTTTAATTGCATAATTAGCTATCTGAAAGATCTATATGGAGAGAGAGTTGTTTATCAACATCTTTAAGCCTTTAAATAAAAATAATTCATCTTTCTAAAAAGCTACATGCCAACTCCACAGCCAGCTATCTAACATCACCTGAATCACAGTAACTTAGCCCGTGACAAAGTAAAATTCCTCTGACCATACTGCCATAGGATCTCATGGATTTGAAACGAAGTCAAATTCTCTGGCTTATGTAAGACAAGCAAGAATAGCTCATCATGATGGTCTTCATTACTATACATGAAATTTTGGTCCTATGCAGACAAGAGGAATGTTGCCATGAATACAGGAGAAACTGTACAGCTGTAAACTTGCTACCAATGTTGTGCCAAGTAAAACTTTATAGCTCTTTTATAGGTCATTCCTATACTTAGAGCCAAAGAATGTTTGCTTTGTTTTGCATATCTTATGGATACTGTAAATTTTATTTTTGTTTTGTTTTTTAAGGAAAAACTTTTCATATATTTTTCCATAAAAGGGAGTAGTTGGAAACCACTCAAGTCATTTTCTAACTATAAATTGGGATTATTATTTACTTCAAAATAACTACAAAACATTGCATAGTTATTTACAAGACATATTCATAAGTTTGTGCCACTGTATCACAATAGATAAGAAGGGTAAGATACCTGATCTTTCAGAGAAGACAACACAGGAAACACCCAGCATACTGCAATATACTACAAGCACAGTGTTCTGAATTAACAACAATCACAGTAGTCTGATTTAGTGAGCTGAACAAGTAACACTGCACCATCAAAGATAGAAGCTTCATCCTTCCCCTTGCCCCCTACTCTTCTCCTGGCCACGTCATCCTGTAAGGCACACACTCTGTTCATGCAGGCTGGTACTTGCTGGTCATCTCCTTTAGTTAATTTATTAAATTTGCAGAAAACTGTGCAGTTTTCTACTGTGTTGCTAAACCGCATCAAACTCGTGAAAGAACATCTTTCAGTATGTGGGTTACTTTGCTGCTGGAAACAAGAAAAGCACTAAGGAAAAGGGTACTGAGAAGAAGAGATACATATGAGAGACTTCAGCAACAGCAAGTAGTTAACTTCATAAACGTACACACCTGAAAAAGTGGGCTAGCTTATTTCTCTCTTACAGAAAGAAGAGGTATCATAATGATAGCAGCTAAAAGATTGTGGATTCAAAATAATTCTGAGAGGAAGAAAACTGCTGAGCCACAATGAAAAAGTAGCCAAAATACCATGAACAAAAAATGAGCTAAGCATGGATTATACTGCCACCATCAAATAATTTGTACCTCACTGATAAAAGTACACAAGAGATTTTTGTGCAGAGATAAAGTACATTTAAAAAAGCCTAAATACTGTGTTTGGGTTCATCTACTTTTTAAAAAAAAGCAGCAGAACATTAATAAAAGATTTATAATTAAACCAGTAAACACACATCTGAAGAACAAATAATGGTACAAACTGCAGCCCATCCAAAAATTTCAGGTCCAAATCATCTGTTATCTACTCAATTTTTCAAATTAAGGAAGGAGTTTCAAAGCTTTATTTGTACTTAATTTGAGCTAAACACGGCCTGCTCTTAAAACGGGGCAGTCCTGCTCTTCCTTTCTCCTGGCATACTTCAACATTTCCCATGCAATTGCACAGCGAGTTGGATTAGGGAGCTGATCCAGCTGAAAACTAACCCTACCAAAACAAAAATCAGATTAGCCAGATCATTTGGCACTACCTGTGCAGTCTCATAGTTATTATATTTGACACCCAGATTAGGGTGAAGCCATAAAACAGCTGAAGATGGAAAATGAACCACCTGACTCATCTGCGGTCTAGACTTGCAGGAGTTTTAGTATGCAATGAAGTAATATACATCTCTACCTATATTACATGCTGTAGTACTTAAATTTAGCTTTAAAGTTTTACTTCCATCTTCCAGCTCAAGTCATACTGCTGGATTTTTTTTACGCTGGGCTTTGTTTTCTGATCTCCTCCTCCTTGTGTCTTTCATGGGCATGTGATTTCTTGTCCTTAGCCACTGTTGATAGGTGATTGCAAAAGCTGACACCAGTACACACTGAAGAATCATTTCTCTTAAAATTAGCTTCTTCCATTGTTAAAGAACCATGCAGCACAAATGCTTCATTTCAAGCTTGTGCAAGTTTTATCCTGAAAACTATGTGCTTCATTGTCCCAGAGAAATAGAGCTGTCTTCAGCTGTCATGAACAAGGACAGGCTCAGAAGCACTGACACAACCTGGTGAACATCTTGCAGTGTAACAGATTGACAAATGGGAAAACAATTAAATGAAAATAAATGTCAAAACTGCATCTGCTTCAGCAGGTTTGAAATTCTGACCAATTCTAAATTATTCTAAATATTCAACCAGATTTTCCCACTGAAAACCAGTTAAAATTTTTCCAAAGATCGTAAAATTTTTCATATTAAAGTTGCTTACAATCTATGCAGTCGTTCTTGTAAAGCAACAGAGAAAAGCTATTTTTGGGGATACCTAGATCACATATTCCTCAGTAATAACTGAAAAGCTTGAGGAAGGGACTGAAATAATGTAGTTTTTAACAGGCGCGATGTTCAATTCAAACTAGTGTACATTTATATATGTAAAGAGACATGTAAGAACTATGTAAGATAATATAGAAAGAAAGGTAAGATTTTGCATCTCCATCAAATTATTCTTCATGCAAATTCACCCTCAAGCACAGCTGATACTGTTCAGCCTTACATAAATACAGTCCTTAAAATTAATGTCGTGGTTTAAGCTGAACCCAGGACACTTAACAAAATACTAAGCATTGGACTTTAGCTCTAGCAAGGTGGAGTTCTGAACAGAAAGATCCAATGAGGCATTTCAGAAGATCAACCATTCACCATTCATTAGTTCTAACAAAACAAAATCCTCTACAGTGGTGGGGACAGAGAATGCGACACAGAAGAGGAAAGAATGCTGAAACCTTAAGCTATTCACAGGTCAGGATTACAATAGGCTTTTATTCAGTGGTGGGCAGGAAGTCACCGCTCTATGATAAAGAAAAGTTTTAAGATGCAGCAAAAATAAATTACCAAATATAATTTTCCAAGTAGTAGGTTCAGTTTTGATATGCAATAGAGCCTCAGAATGAGAACATCCTGTCTGTAAAAAGTAAGTTATTAGGCAAGATGCACCCTACAAACTGGTTTCTTTAATTAGATTTCTAACACACAGCTGCACAGAAACAAGTTTTATTATAAAAAGCTAGAAGTAGGCCACATCACCTAACACTGATGAGAGAGTTAACAGAATTATAATACCAGAATCAAACATGCTTCCTTTCTAATTTCATAGAATTATACTGAAAAGCATGTAGCTTTTCACACACAAAGCTCCTTCTGAGCCACAAGAAACAGTAACTGAGTATCATTCTGCTATCCATGCTATATGCATGCTTACTGTGCATTTAACAAACAAATGATGTTATCTTGTGTCATCTTAAATATTGTTTTCTTCTTTTAAAATTGTGTCTTCAATTCTACTGTGCAATACAAAATTCCTAAAGCAATAATTTTGGTGTCATTTACATAATCTATGAGGCTACACTGGAGATTAGCCACTATAAAATAGGCTTATGGCACATTTGTTCTATGTGTCTAAGAAAATATTACTGGAAAACAAGTAGCGGCTCTAGGAACTAAACTGAACAACAGGCTACCAAGTTCCATGGTTCACTGCCATAGCCAGCCTGCTCTGCATGAGCAGCCTCACTGCAAAGGTGACGTTTTCCAAGCGTGGGGACTAAACCTGTTAAACTACAAATCAAGAGATGTACAGAAGTGTTACAGAAGTAACAAAGAGTAGTTTTATGCAAACCCTACAATCAGATTCTCAAACTATGAACCTCACTCAGGATTATGTGACATTGTTCTTCTCAAATGCTACTGATTTACATCATTCAAAAGAAGATACGCCTACATGCTTACATATTTGCTATCATTTTAGGCATTTCCTCCTCACATTCACTTTACAAGAAAGTACGGAAAACCAATATACTGTACTATCAAAACTGTGCATTTTAAATTGTCTCTTAGGATTTAATGATTAATATTATGCCATTTTTATAGAAGTTCAAACTTAAGAGTTACAGTATACATCCATGTAACTCATCCAAACTTCCAATCCAGAGTTTAACAGATATGGCAGTTCTGGGGAATATCTGGAGCCATAATAAATGTCAAAAGGTTTAGTTTCATCAGAGATTTTTGGGAAGGTTTCATATTTTCTTCTCTTACAGAGACTTCCATATAATTCTGGATCTAGTCATTAAGAGGGGGAAAAACTGCAATATAACAACACAGCTTGTAAAAAATCTCCCATTGTAAGTCATTAACAAGAAGAAAGAAGTGGTGCTAAGACAAAAGCTGCTGAACAGATCTTTAAGAGACAGTCATTAGACTTACAGAAGGCAATCCTCTTCCCTACAAAAAAGAAACATCACCTATTTTTGTCAAAATTCCTTGTAGAACTATACATCCCCAATTTTAGTCTTAGATCTTTATTTTTGCAATTCAAGTAAAATTTACAGATAAATCTTCATAAACAACAGCTCCAACACTGTCCCTAGAGCGCTTACTGTGATCATGTTTCTTCCGTTTCTTGTTCATTAACTTCCATATAAACAAAGCTAACATATTGATAAAAATAACATTTTAAGAAGTGAGTCAAGGTAAAATATTCCCAAAGTATTACAACACAACTCACACTCATCATCTGGCAAGACAGCAAAGAATAAAGTGTGAGTAAAGTCCAGAGGTCATAGGAGATGACAAAGCAACCAAGATACTCAGCCTCTTCTCCAAAGATACATGAAAGACCGGGAAGGGAGGATCTTGCTTTGTTTCATTCAAGCTTTTTGCATACTGCTCCCTGAGAGTGCATCATCTAAGGAAGTAGCTTACAGTAATTGTAGCTATTTCATACAAGCTTTCTGCATAGACAGACTTATCTACTGCTAAGCATTCATACTGTAGATTAACTACAAACTCAATTTTGTATGAAATGGTAATGTCCAGAAACAGTAATGTCCAGAAATAATGGAAAAAATAGTGTAAAATTCTTATTTCATTTTTAATTCTCCAATTACATATTCAAAGAAGCAAGCTCTAAACTTGCTGAATAGGTGCCATAAAAGCATCAGAAATGATAAAAGGAAGGAAGTGGGCTCAAACTTTTTGATGGTAGTCCGCCATACTGTTAAAATTCAACCTCAGATCAAAGCGCAGGCATTACGGTTTTAAGTGACGCTTTGAGCACAATCAGTAAGTGATAGCTGACTGAAAATAAACATGGTCTGAAATGAATCCTCCAAAACAACCCAAGAAGGGCATATATGCAGCAGATGCAACCTCACTGCTGTCACCCCTTCTTACCAGGGGGAAAGGACCTTCATTTGCCACTGCTCCAGTGGGTACTAGTGGGACACGCCTTGAGGCTTCTTTTGACTGTGTGGGAAGGAACCTGCTTCAACAGTGACTGCTCAAGTGAAAGATGTTTCATACAGAAGAGGACATGGTGCTATAGCAAACTGGAGAAGATGTGAATGCCCTGGAGCCCAAAAGCTTTTATTTTCCTTTTTCGTAGACACCAAAAAAATACTTCGGTCACTAAAACAGATCTGCAAGCAAAAATTTCCAGGCTTTACTAGAGATCCAAGAATTATTTGTGCCATAAATTAGTATTTTATTCCTTCATATTCCCTTTCTTCATGTACTTTTGGTTCCCCATCTAAAATACATCTATTTCTGTCTTAAAGCATAATATATATATTTATCTATGCTAAACTGACATTTCTCAAAGATGACAATGGAAAAAATTGGATTTGATATGTTTAAAATCATAAATATTTAAACGAAAAATAAGATTTCATAAAGCACCCTCGGCCAGAACATCCTTTTAATCTACAGTGACATTGTGACATTGAATTATATGCAGTACTGTACCTACATCAGTGAGAAATATTTAATATCATAATAGTGCTTAAAATATTATAAGCTCCAGTCCTAGTTTTAAAATAGTCTCAAAGACAAAATGCAGCAAATTGAAATATTAAATGTCCCCTGTACCCATTCTCAGAAGATTAACCTTTTGGATAACATTTTTTGCTAGAAAAATTTGCAGGTGGCTTCATCAGTCAATCTTCTCATTTACAGAGAACTAAAAAGGAGATTTTAGTATTTATAACAAAAAAAAAAAGAAAAATACATAATTTACATGTGTTACAGAAAGCACATTTAATTCTTTTCTCTTTAAAGATGATCTAGCTACTCTAATATATAGGTACTATTTCCAAGCGCATACTTTCCCAGACCTGGGTTAATTTAGTTGGCATTTTGAATTATAAGGATTTTACCCAAACACAAAATATAAAAATTACTGTTGTCACAATTTAGAAAATTGCACCTTGTAAAATACCTACAATTTTTCCAGTATGATTTCAGTACTGATGATGTAATTGTCTGAATAAAATAAATACGAAACAACTCACCCTCCACTTCAAACTTGAAGTCTCATGTGTCACATAAAAACTTCTATGGTGAATCCTCATTTAATGATAAAATGTATTCTTGTTTCAATCCTATATAAACTTAGTTTTGCTACATAACTTGTGCAGAACATGGGAGGTTTTGTTTTCAGTGTGAAAATAGAACAGTGACTGAAAATTCCTTCCTTTTTTATCCACCAAATCATTCTGTTTTCAGAGTTACATCCACTTGTTCTACTGATCATTATGCCTGTTATTCTGTTGAAACAAACTCACCTAAAGACTTTAAAAAGTTTATTTCTTTTTGTGTAACAACATCACCAATTACTATTTTCTAAATTTATTATCTTTAAAGCAGCCCTCAGAATCCCATGAAGTTGCACAATTACTGCTGGATGCAGTCAGAATTCATGCCTCTACTAAAGGTATTAGAGCACACCTACAGGGGACTCCTTTTTAACACAAGAACTCAACTGTCTAGCAATTTTAAATACATTACAATCTGCTATGCTGTTGAACAATGTAGTTCTGACAGCAGTGGTTAGAAAACACCAGGTAGTCATGAACTGATTACAGGTAAAAAGTTGTCAGGTTTTTTCCAATACATTTTCACAAGACACATAGACAACGGCAAAATTTGTATTCTTGTTAACTGTTTCTTGTGGGTGTTCAAGATAACCTGAAGTCATCTGTTAACACAAAAGCCACAGCCAACCTCAGGGTTCAGAAAAAGGGGTCTGCAGCTCTACGGTGGTTAGTGCTGCTGGAAGAACATATCTCATGGTGACCAACACACTTTAATAATGACAGGATTTAGGATATGCTAAGCCCACTTCATTATATTATGCTCTTAAAATGCATCAAAGAACAACATCATTTCTAAGCTCTGAATGATTATCAGTGAGCTGCAGTTAAGGATAAGATGTGTTGCTAAGTTTTGCATAATGCTTGCCCTTGCAAGTAAGCACTGCTTTTCCATTCTTCTAAAATGCCATTTAAGGGTTTCAATAGTTCTGCTAAACCTAGACATGTAAGTGCCATGCTTGAATCTATTTTTTTGGATGTACGCCCAACAATAAATGATCCACAATGATCTGAGGACCGCACTCTCATCCAAGAACTTAATCAGATTAATGATGTATTTGTTTTATAAAAAATGAATAACATTAAGCTTGAGAATACCTAATTTACATATTAAATGATAGAAGGGGACAAAAAAATACTAGTGGTTTTATAAAACTAAGATTACAAAATTGACTATTGTCTTGAAAATCTGTTACTAAATTGCAGAGATGCAAAATAATAAATAAGCATTCATTAGCAGTGTTCATGTAAATTCATGAGTTGATGTTTAGTTGTTCAAGAGACTTAATGATGTTTACATTTGTGAAGAATTTATTAAGAGGGATGTTGATATAACAACATAGCAATGGCAACAGCAACAACATTATGTACAGAACTTTGAAGCTCTTTCGACATAAAGAATATCATTCATACTTCAAAAATCTTACCATAGACTTAAGATGCTGAAGGGACTTCTGAGAAGAAGAGGTGTGAAAGCAGCAGCAACACTTTGCATAAGGTTTAGTTTTATATAAAGTAAACAGAGAAATGTAGCAGAACGAATTAAATTATATAAAACTGACAGACCTGATAGGTTAAGGAGGGAAAAAAAAAAATTAATAATCTTTACTGATTTCTTCCACGTTCCTGATACTTGGTGTTTGTCTACCAACTTCATCACTTCATAAAAATATTACAATATTAACCACATTGTAGAAATAGAAAACTAGATCCCATAACAACGGATTAGTCTGTAAAAGTTACTTAAGGATATTACTGGAGAATGTGATTTATCAGCATCAAATATAGCATTTTTGTTTTGTCACATTAAGAGCAAGTTAACTATTTCCAAATTTCAATAGATTAAACTCTGTGCATGGAAAAACAATGAGAACAAAATAAACACTAGGTGGAACACTGAGTAAATACTTTCATTTGATAAAACAGACTCTTGCCTGAACAAACAGAGCTTTCGTAATGAACTAAGATGGTCCATAAGCATACATATGATCCAGGACACCCCTGGAAACATTCTCAGCCAAACAAATGACACAGTGGATATGCAACTGCCATATGCAATATCTGAAGTATTAGGCAGTAGATTCTAACTGACTCTGTTAGAGCAAGAAACATCATCTTCCTGCTAGCAGCATCATAACCCATTACAATTGAATATGCCTCATCAAAGATATTAGAATAGGAATGCTTCTGAGCACCACCTTCAAAAAGCAGAACCTTAGAGAGAAATGACAGTAAAATAACCCTTCCTTACTTTTCTGCGAGAGAATTCGGGCAACATTCACAAAAGACGATGCTAATAAAATAGCCCTTCCAACGCCAGACCATATCTCCAAACCCAGGAGAAGAAAACAAGATGAAAGTTGAGCTCCTTCAGAAGATGGGAAGGTGAGGGTGGGAAACCTGTGACTCAGATGAAGATTTCAAGAAACTTGCTTCCCCACTGATGTACAAATCTTAAATTGTTTGGCACTTCTATTGAAAATCCAGGCCTACAACCGAGAAATATAGGAACAGCAATTGCTGGCAGACTTGTATCAACAGAACCCAGCAGTTGGCTCTATTTCAACTCCTATCTAATTCTCATATTATACTGGGCTCATCACCACAGTATGTGAATTCCCACTAATGCAATGTTATAGCTAAAAAACAAAGCCCACAGCAAAATACTTGGAACTCAGGAAATCTGCAATTAATATTCCAGAACAGACTTAACTGTGTTCCAACACCCCACCATGCTTCATCTGTGAGTTCATGCCAGTTATATTTTTGATGTAGCCCACATTGTGATATTAATCCATATGTTCTGGCTGATAAATCAACAGCCTATCACACAAATGGGACACAAACTTCACCACAGGTTCTACACCTCCGAGTAACATTTGTGTATGTTTGTCAGTTAATGTGTTTATTGCAAGGCACTCTCAGCCTAGGAAAATTTTTCACAATCAGATTTAAAGAAATTGTATGTACTTTCTAAATTAATACTGCCCACAGTGACACAGTCCTGTGTTCTTTTACCTAGACTTTCATTTCCCTCTTCGGATAAGAAAAATTAATCCAAACTGCTAAGGCAAAAATTCAATATCAATGTTGCAATGATTTATATCAACAGATCAACACAAATCTATTGCATTTACAGCTGTTCTGTAAAATGCACAAATGCCTAGAAAAAGAGAAAAACCTGGCAATTACACGAACACTTGTCCCAGTCATAGATCTTTTTCAAACCATTTTCACTCTATCAGTTTTGTAACACAATCCTGCAATGGAACTACCACTGAAATAGGTGGATGACACACACTGATCTTAACCAACCTCTGTTTTCACCTTGCCCCTAGCTAGGTAACATCCTCCAGAATCTGTTTCCCTGGATGTGTTGGAAAAATCACTGTGCTTGCCCCACTGGAATGATGCCATGTTCTGGGCATTAAGGGCAGGGTCTGGTAACAGGGGGCTCTAGAAGAAAACTGCATGACCAGCACCAGGCAGTTAGAGCTGCCTCTGAAACCAGTCAGAGCAACCCATTCACTACAAAAATAAATCGGCCAAAGAAGCACACAGCACTTCTGATCAGGCATCTTTTAAGAAAAAGTGGCAGCCACTGTAGGAGAAGAAATGGAGGAGACACATGGAAGATGATGTTGTTGGAGATATGTGCTTGGCAGAAGGCAAAAGGGGGTACACACCTAGGAGGATGGTGCGTGGGTAAGTCCCACAGAAGCCAGTACTCTGCCATAGTAGTAGGCATTTTTAATAAAACTGTTAAATTTTAACTTGCAAAGTGAGAAGAACATACACGTCAGTCTAAAAAGCAGCAGTAATTACGGTTCTTGATGTGGTCTTCATATGGTTTACTTATCTGCACAAATAACCGCACTCCAGTGAAAAGCACTGAACCCAAAATATCAACTCAAGATGACAGGGGAACATCCTGCTTCAATCTGATGAAAATGTGAACTATTCACTGAGGATCTACATGCATGTGTCTGATTTCAATTTTCAAAAATAATCCTAATATTCTGAAATGACGATTCATTTTAAACAGTCTATTTGTTTCGTATGTGGTACATACAATAAAGCAATAAATAGGATAAATTTTATCTATGATTTTGACTGATATAATGAAGAATACTTTCTTTTTAGTGAAGACGTACTAAGGATTCTCAGGAGAAAAAAAAAAACTATCCATTTTTCTGTTGGTAGGTTCATGCCATCTTACAGCGTTCTAGTACCAGGCTTTAGGGTGCTGCTCAGGTTAGCCATGACTTGAATAGAAATTCATTCTTTTTCTTTGCTGAATGAATGCCATTATTTAGCTGTGGGTTATAAGTACAGTTATATTTCTAAGAATTTTATTTCTGTCTATAACAGCTCAGGAATAGGAATATTATTTATGTTCCATTTCATAGTTCTGAAAGTGTTTTGACCTCACATAGAAATTTGAAGACCTTTTCTGAATAGGGCCTTCTATTCACATAATGATTTTTTCCTATATTATTTTATTAATATAAATACACTTCACCTAGTGAAAGCAGGTCTTACATAATATACAAGAGGCATCCCATTTCATTGTGATAACTTTAAATAGAGCCTTTTGACTAAAAAACTTATTTTTTTTCTACTTAAGTGGATAGAAACTACATGGACAATGAAAAGCAACATCTTTTACAATGACTTGGTGATATTTAAATAAAAAGAAATTATGTAAATATTTTCAAATGCAAGTAAAATACCCCACAAAAAATAGGCTTGAATAACAAAGCAGTGAAATAGATTATCTTGTTTCACAGCATTTCGTAAGTGTTTGATGGCTGATATTTTTTTTTAAATGACTGTCCATTTAGAATTAAGTCTGGGGATGGTACTCTGTCACAAAGGTGAGTGCTATCACCTTACTATGGCTAGACTACATTTGTGACTCAGCATCTCTGTTTTCTCTAGTGGTTTCAGGAAAGCATTAAATTTGAGGCAGCTTTACAATTCCTGTAACAGCAGCAGCTGTTTGTCATGATATAGCACATCTTTTCCAAAACGAAACACTATTTCACAACCAGCCAGATGACAAAATGCATAACTGAGATGCTGAGTTCTAGGTTAGCCACTGGTTAGTTTGATGAATATTTAGCATTCATTTTCCCTGCTGTTCAATAGAAGAATTCTCACATCCAGGTTCATTGTTTCACACTGACATTGCCATGAATTCACCTGACCCTCACCTATTTAGCCCTGCTAGTGATAGGATGCCAAGGGGAATCTGATTTATCAACTACTAACAATCTGTTCTCCATTTGTCTCCATGGAAGTTCAAAGCACAGGCTGACGGTTTAGCCATACCAACACATATCATGCCCAAGATTAAAACAACTTTGCACATGGGAAATTAAATGTACAACTGAAAAAATAACAACTCCTTACAAGTATCACTGAAAACCCAGTGCCACGAGAAAGAAGAACACTGTGGAGGCAGGTCCACCCTCCCACTTGTAAAAGCTCTTCAGAAAGAGCTCCCTGAGATTCCTCATCACAGAATAATACAGAAGTGAGAGCATGAAACCCTCAGCCAAGAAAGGAGGACACGAGCCTACGCCAGTGGCGCTGCTCGAAGTGTTTACTTCTGCCATAGCCCTTGATCTAAACTTTTAGTCCTGCATGTTCATTTGCTGTTCATATTTTACTGTCTGAGCCTGGTGATGGAGCAGAATGGAAATGAGAGTCTGGGAGGAAGAACAAGAAAGACAATCTTCATCTTGAGTAGCAGAACAATTTTAGATGGCCTTAAAATGTTTGTGACATCAAACTCCAACTATTATGGAGTTTCACTCTTTTCCAGCAGCTACTCTGAGGTATCTTAATGCCTAGAGAACCTGATGTACTAATAAGCCATGTCCCATACATCTGTTCTCAAGAGAGAAAGCAAAGCCAGAATAAAGATAGAAGCACTATCAATGATAAGATGCTTTTTCTCTGAGCACTGTGGGAAGTAATAAGGACCACCTGGATGCAAGAGTGCTTAAATGCTGAAAGTGAAGACACTTATAAAGGCGAAATTTTCAAAGTTATTTTTAGGACAGTAGCAGAGAAACTTCAACAATACAAATTATTGAGGCTATTTGCCATCTCTAAACACCAAGATACACTGAATATGCACTTACAGACAGATAACAATGTCAATAGAATAAAAACTCCCCTTTAAAGAAAGCTTTTAATTTCTGTAATTTTTAAAATCCAAGCTAGAATAATTATCCAGTCCAAATATGCTATTATTGTCAGGTAGAAAACCACATTTTCCTAAGGTTAATTTCTGCTACTTGATGCATTTGTTATTTAAAACATTACCTTTCTAAAAATACACAAGCAATTTAATCATAAACTTCAAAAAAGTAACCCTTAAAATATATTACTGCACCAATAGCAATCCTATTAATTGAAGCATCATTTAAAGTGTCAATGGCTCTTGTAACACCAGTTGCAATCCCTTACTAATTTAACATTACAGCTTAATTTCTTGCTCTAATCTCATCTAATTTACCCTTCTTATTTCCTTGCTTCTGGATATGCTAGGTTTGCCACCCAATGAGTTTATTTCGCTAGTCATTCACTTTTAACAGTAAAACCAAACTATTTGAGGGGAATAATCTCCATGCAAATCCAACACAGGATAAAGAGCTCTTATTTATTGAGCATTTTGTGCCTTGAATTGAAGCATTATTGCAAAGAGTGAGCAATAAACAAAAACACCTCAGGGGCCTGGGAGGAGCAATGTAACCAATTACATTTAATTAAATCAAAGGATGGGAGCCCTAGGGTTGAATGAGCTGAAGAACAAATTTGCATTAACACCTAGCAGCCAAACAAGTAGTTCTTGGTTTAGTCTGGAAGTACAATTGTTGCCATCTATTCTCTGCACTGAAGGGGGGCCATTAGCTAAATTCTGAGGAATTGTTTGTCCACTGATGAGGGGCTGCCTTCTCAACATTTCACACATGAAAATTGCCTACTAAAATAAACACCTTCTTCTGAAACCCAGCAAACAAACATTAGTACATGACAGGCAAGTCTGCAATTCTCTTAACACCTTTGCTCAGAGTCAACAAAGAGAACCCTCCCAGGTCTCACACACCTGAGAGAAGTGGAGACTCTCCAAGCCCTATTTGGGTGGGTGAAGGGAGTAGTGGAAAGAATTAAAAGTTAATCTGACTACAATGAATTCTAGAAATTGAAACATACAGGATAATGATTACCTACAGCACTTTAAGAAGGGAAGCAAACATTGAACCCAGAGTCTAATGAGAAGACTTCCTAACACCAAAGTAATTACAAGTGCAATGCATCTCAAGCAAGCTTTCCCCTTTGCAGGGAGGAAAGATCATGGAAGTCTGAGAAGAGCAGGGAATGGAAATGAATAAACACGAATATGAAAATGATAGAGAAACTAAGAGCAATGAAATACAGAAATGTCAAGAGTCCACAATTCTGCATTTTCCAAGTTATGATTCTAGGGGGGAAGTAGGAGGGAAAGACTACAAATGTTCAATCAGTTCTAAATGACTCTTTCTTGAATGTTCATTGCATGGTCATGCTAAAAGAGGGAGTTTATATGTAAAAAGGGCGATATTTTTGAAGGTGTCTATGAGGCATTTGATAGAGTGAAATGACCAGAATTCTTTCTTCATTATTTCAAAAATGTATTTTCAGGGATTGAGAAGTATAATAATTTCAAATAATCAGAGATTTAAACTTATTGTCCCATACCTCATCCTAGACACAAAATATGCCTTAATCTACATCCCCTAAAAGCATAATTAGTTTATCCATTTTAAGTTATGCAACAAATGAAAAGAAACGTAATGGTTTCAAAACACTTTGCCCTAAACCTCAAGCTAAAAGGTTGAATTATTAAAATAATTTTTTAGGCAATCAGTGTTCATTGTGCCCTAAAACTGCAACAGCCAATATCCTCATTTTGAAAAATACTGAACATGCGTACATAGTATTTTCTTAGCTCTTGTCCCTTGAATATTAAGACGAGGAGTACAGAGAACAATAAAAGACTTCTGTAGAGTCCTACACGCTCTGATCTTAGTCTTTTCAGGAAGTTAGCTGTGCCCTTCTTGACCTATTAATTTTCTTGCTTTGGAGGAAATTAAACTGCAGTCCCACTCTGCAAAGTGACCATATAAAATATTTTATTCTTACCAGTTGCTGCCTTTATTTACTCATAGCTACATTTGCCTCTCATTACGACAACTAAAAATATGTTCCCTTTCACACACTGTTAGACCAAAAAAGCTGAAACAGATCCAATAACTTGCTTTTAACAAGATATGAAGTTGGCTAATGTTTTTATATTATTAACTGAGGTGGTATCCAGCCTAAAGTAAGTCAGAAAACTCTGTTTCAGAACAAACATCTATCACAGTTGTGCTTTCAGACTACACTTACTTCAGACTACATCTACTTCAGACTAACCAACATCAAAATTAGCAGCTCCTTCCTCTCAGGGCCATAAACAGCAACTTCTTTGTCTTAGATTATTAGATCTTCTGATAATGAGGATATATGGAGTGTGAGACAGTTGGGGGGGGAGGGGGGAAATAAAAAACAAAAGACGATGAAACCCAAAAAAACCCTCAAACCAAACACACCAATCACTCTCAAGGTGTGCTAATTTTTTCATTAAATCAACCAGCTGATCCAACTGACTGGTTTCAAAAGCATTAGAGACAAAATAAGGCATGCAACTGGAGCAGATGATAAAAGCATTGGGAGCAACACAAGAGATAGAACAGGGCTACCTCTTTTTAGCAGCAGCAAGCCACTAGGTCAGCACAGCCCTATGTTGGAACAATACTAGTAAGTGTCCAGCTTATCATTTACAAGCTCCATAACTTAGACGTTTCTCAATAGATCAGAAGTGAATTAACTCAAAGCTGAACTTCACTGAGTAGAGAAGCACTAGCGTGTACTGAAGGTTGCTTTCCTATTTTAGAATGTGCTCAGCTAACAAATTTTAAAACTGTGCCAAGACTCTAGTTTCACATGTATAGGCCTCACCAGCCTTAATCCACATTCTTTAAAACAAAACTACTCATATTCTGCATAGGTACTTGCACCTTTCTGGATAGGCTGCTCTGAACATCACTGCTTTCTCCTTCTCAACATAACTACAGACCTGATACATTTCCAACTCTTGGTCATCACCCCTGTGACAAGGGCAAGGGGAGGTAGACTAAGTTATTTTGGAACAGCAAGTAGACTACGGGAAAGTAGAGATAATGGGACAGGGAAAGAGGAAGTCCCGAAAAAAATCTCCTAGGTTACATGCTACTTAAACCTGACAGTGTGTTTAAACAGATCAAACTACACTGTACGCACATGAAAACAGTTGTTTCTGTTGTTCTTGGGTTTTGTTTGTTGCTTTAGGTTTTTGTTGCACTGTTTTTTTTTTGGGGGGTGGAGTTGTGGGGTTGTTTTGTTTGGAGTTTTTTTAAGGTCACAGGTGGCATGTTAATAAAAATGAATACAGCTCGGTTTGAGGCAAGACATTCAGAAAAAAATCCTTTACGGGTGAATTCTTTATATCAACTTTATGAATGAAGCCACACAGTGGTAAGAACCTGCGAAATTACCAGCCATTTCTGGATGTTCACAAATTACAGCCATCCACTGCTACAGCGCTGAGTTCTGGAACTCAGTCTCCATACATACATGTAACAGTTGAGCACATGTCTTCTGGATGACTGTAGTGTACTGTCTTTGAATATGGCTCTTGCTCAGCTAAGAAATTTTCTGGAGCATTAGGTAAGTCAGGATTCCTTTTAGAGTGAAGGAATTAAAGCAAAACAGCAAAGCAGATAGAAGTGCAGCAAAAGCATTATGAGTGATTGCAGCCATAAGAACTTGTAGAACAAAGGAAGTAAGCAATATATGGTCTACATGAAAAAATTAGAGCAGATCATAAATACGACACACCAGACAACGATTCACCTCCAGCGTTACTGTGCAAAACAAAAAGTCCTCAGAGTGATCAACTGGATGATGCAATAGCTCTACGAATTCATGGCACAGAGCATACACACACCAACTACCTTTTTCACAAGATTTAAAAGGAACCACACTGTGACAGAATGTTCCAGATGCACTGAGTTATTATCTTACTTGCTGATGAACAGTACAAATTCAACTTACATCCTGAATCCATACGTATCAGAGAGCTACTGCTAGCAGCGCAATTAAGGTTTTCCACTGGTCCAGACACAAGGTTGGGAGTGATGATGCCAAGACTGTTTCCAAACAACTGTTAACTACTCCTGAAGATCAGCTATAAAAGATATTTTCTGAAACAAATGCATGCAAAATCTGAAGCATGCCCTTGAAGGCAAGGTTAGTTTAACCATTTCAAAAGTTAATCCCATTTCTCTTCTTTGAAAACATAGTATTTGTTTTAGTGTACTCTCATTTATTAAAAATATGTTTTTCCCAAAAGCATCCAATACTGGGGGGGGGAGGGGCTTTTCCATAGTTTTTGAGGTCAATATACTTGTCACTAGCAGTGATATTTTGTGGTTTTCTTGTCTCAACCTTACCCAGTCTATACTGTTTTCAAAACTGTTGTGCTCTAATATTCTCAGAAAATAGTTATTTAAATTTTAATTCATTATGTCCTTTTTGATATGCTTCTGATTATCTCAGTGGAAAACTGAAATATGCTGTCTAATTACATGTTTGCTTTATCATTCTAATTAAATTGTTAATTAATTGATCCCAGCGTCCTTTTAACAAGATTCATAGCAGCGACAGAAGTAACGCAGAATGGCATTTTAAATAGAGCAGGAGACAATAATCTGAAAATTCCACTGTGCAAAATACAGTTGGAATGGGTCACTAATATTTTCCACTCCAAACCACTTTGTACAGTTATTCAACTGTGACTCCCACTGCATGCTGGATGCTACACTCTTGATGTGTTTAAATCAGAAAAAAAATAAATTTAGCAGTTCAATTTCAAAACAATATACAGCTCTTGAGTTAAGCAAATATAATCTTTCTGTGTCTTTACTCATGGTAAATGGTAGCAAATTGTGACAAACTAAACCAAAGCACTTCAATTCAAAATAACTAAAAAAACATCCATTTAAAAAGATGTTAATTAACCCTGCAGGGTACATGCAGGACTTGAAATGAGTCCAAACAATGTCCAGCTTAATGCTAAGAACTTATAAAATGAGCTATCAGGGCCTATTAGTGCATTGTAATGGCTTAGATACTTGAAGAAGTGACCCTAAAATCTCTATTCTGACCCACCTATCAGAAATGGGGCAGAAGATTGACCTTCACACAATATAATCAGCAAAGGATCTAAAAAATGTATCTCTCTGTTATGTGAAACCACAGTTTTATTTACTCAGGCATGTTCACTTAGGAGTTAAGGTCCACCCAAGCATCATTTCAGGGTTAAAGGTTATAGTATGAAGCCATTATGTTTTCAAGCAGAGTAGCATGCTACCATTCGTCTTGCAGTAATATCACAATCAGACATTACCTTTTTAGCTTGGCCCAGCGGTGAGTTTAAGACCCTGGCATATACATTGTAAAACAGACTGGTACTTTCTACAAGTCATTCAAACTGCATTTGCTAAACTCCAGATTGGTGTATATTTTTGTCTATGCTATTAACTATAGACACACATAGAGTTTCCAATCATCAGTGATCTTGTAGAAGGTCTGTTTATTTAATAATTAGGTGGATTCCATGTTCCATATGCAACCAATGTAAAGAAAAAAAAAATCCATCCACTTCAGCTTTTAGGTTCAGTTTCCCAAGGGGGGTCAAACTCTTTGTCTCAAAAACATGAATAAAGTAACTTAAACTACTAGGACAATAACGATTTCTAAATTTCTCATTCAGCACTTGCTCAAAATTCCTTGCTATTATTCACCAGCTCCTAGTATTCATTACATACCTATTCCAAATTAAGAACATTTCTTGATCAAGAGCTTACGAAATGAAGGCTCTGCGCAACAATAAAGGCTAAGCTGAATCATGAGAGAAGCAGTGTGTTTAAGACTATTCACAACAAGCTAGAAGTTTGTTAAACTGATGACATTTACACTAGATAGAATAAATCAGAAACTGCTTAATGTGCTAACAAGGAGGGGGTTTAAATATTTGTATTTCATGCCTCTTAGAAAAATGGCATAGGTTGTATATACCTGTTATATGTAAATGTATATCCATTTATTTTCACAAGTGCAATACACAACCTATGCATGCTTTGAGGTTAGGCAGGTCTTGAGGAAAACAGGTAGCAATACTACATTTTGCTACACTTCAGAATTTGATTCTTACAGGAATAAATCAAAAGCTAGAGTGATTTTTTTTTTTATTGTTTTATTTTGTAATTAAAAAGTACAAAACCAAGGTGCTTCCAAAACCAACGGAATCTTGATTTTATATATTCTTTGGACTCACAGAGGGATACTTTAATCTACTACCAACTGCTATATAACTGCCTGCAATTTGGCTGTCATACACCAAAACCATCTATCAAAATACAAATATATATATTTTAAAACATAATAGCATTATGAACCGGAGGATGATTCAGGGTGTAAGGGTTAGATATTCAGATGAAGATGCAGTGTACTCTCAAAAATTATTATTGTTTCTGGGTACATTTTCTGCAAGAGCACATCAGTTATCTCAGCAAGTGCTACTTCAGGACATGAAAGATCCTTGATTTTGTGGCCTGTGAATAAAATGCTTAGAAATAGCACAATTTTTTATACAAAACTACAACAAGCATTTCCATTAAAGTAAGATCAAGGTTGTAAAATAAAATACTTGATTGAGGAACTTAAAAAACTGCTTGGGAAATGCTACTACACTCTTAGCACAGCTGTCTTGCACGCATGCCTTATGAAGAAACATGTAACTGAGTACTGCCACATACTATACTTCACAGAGGACTACTACTTCCTTTTAGTACACAGAATGAAAGCCACTATGGTAAAATAATATTTATATTTCAGTTAAATATAGCCCCATTTCTGAATTTACCTTTTAGTAAAGCAGGTTTCTACAACCTTTGGCTTGAAAGCTGTATGCATCCTGACAGAACTGACAGCTTTTCAGTGTCTCACTCACTTTGATAGCTACCCAACCAGTTACCCCAATACAGCAATTCTCCTACCTCACAGCCTTAGCTGTGCTCTGTACAGCACATGGTAGTGTCCCTGGGGAAGTCAGAAAGAGACTTTCTTTAGATGAAGCCCTGAGGCACATAAAACAGAAAAACATCCACTAATTCTGGAGCATCCAAAGCACCTAGAACCTGATTTTTTGAGAATTTGATCCCGCTGCTTTAACCATTGAAATCACTGTTTCAGATGTGATTTGCTTCTGAAGATCAAACCCTAGCCTTTCAGAAAAACAGTGCACAAGCCCATCATCACAGGGAACCCTCTGGCAGATGGAGAGAGAGAAACTGCTCTCCAAGCAACGAGCAGTTGCACGAATCATGAAATCCCCATTTACACATGCAACCCCAAAATAACAGTGCATTTTGTAGAGCCAAGGACTCAAAGTTAAAACATATTTCCTTGGGTACTTTTTTGAGGTGAAAAATAAACATCAAAAATCCTATCATCTGGAATATCAGCTCCTCTACAGGTTGTTAGAAGGACTGCAACTTTCAGACTAGCTCAACTTCTCCATGATGACGCAAATGAAGTAGATTGAAACACTGCAGCATCAACAAAGAGCAGTAGTTACAAAGAATGAAAGACTTATTTCACCTTAGCAGGCACAGGAAGGTGATGTACAAAATTATCCCTGCAAACATGGATCTCTTGCTGGTCCTGCAGGAAACATTTTCTGGTGCACCTGCAATTTCTTTCCAGACCTCTTGAAGCTGAGCTACCATAGCCTCCTTTCCACCTTTGACTTCTTGACTAGGTCCAGATACTCTTAGGACACATTCATTTAATTCATTGCAATTTCAGCCCAGACCCCTCCCTGGCCAATCTGGTTTCTCTCTTGGAAAAAAAACCTCATCAAATACATCTTTATTTCCAATTCTCCTTCCTGCCCAGCCACTACTCTTTTACACATTCTTCTCCACTACACGCTCCTGGTTTTATGACTCTTTCTGAGTCTAGGCTTCCTGGTTGTCCCAGTCCCTCCTCTGATCATCGGCACTTAACATCCAAAAGTAACATGGATCCTTTCCCCTTTGAAGTCTTGTGGTGGAAAAAAAGTATTATTTAAAGATTGAGTAAACAATTCTAGCAGCATCTGCCACTGTCTTTCAAATTATTCAATATATATAAATATATATGTACATAAATGTATAAATGTACACAATCTACAAACCACATACATCTACAAATTACAAAATACGTATCTACAAAATATACAAAATACGAAATACATTCACACGAAAGCAGTAACATACAGTAAGCACTAACTGTATTACTTAAGTGTTCTCTCTTGGAATGGTACTTCAGGAATATCAAGTGCTATATTTGTTTTGTTGTATACTTCTATGATATCCAGCATTCAAATTCCCAATTTTTAAAGAGAAGCAACAGTAAAATTTGCTATTCATTTCTATGCCAAGTTTCAATTATCAGGCTCCTTATTATTCAGCACTGAAAACATTTCAATAGTTATCAGATTCTCACCTCATTCAAATTAAAATCATTTTTGGGGAGGGTTTTTTTAAATCAATTTTAGAGAGAAGACAATGTTTCTTATTCATTTGACAAGCCCTGTGGAAGACAATGAGATGCTTTGTATTACTAAGGCAACTCAAATTTGACTTGTACTAAAAACAATTGAAAAAATATGACAGTAATTCAAAAGCTGACAATGCTTTCAAACATTTGGGGGAAGATGGCACATTGCAGTATTAGTTTAATCATCTTACAATATTTATGTTACCAGTAAGAACCTATTTCAGGCAGGGTCAAAGTAAACCGTCAGGTGAAAAAAACTTCGACAATGTCTTACAAAAAAAAAAAACACAACCTGTTAAAAATCCAAATTTTCTTCTTCCATATATACAATGTGAATATATCTATTTTAAATTGTATGTGTATTAATTACATATACACCTATATACACACACACATATATATATACACACACACAAAAAAAAAAAGCTCATGCCAATTACACTGATTTACTTAAAAATCACAGGATAATATCTTCTGAGCAGTACATGCATATTTCTCAGTCTGGAATACGAAACATTTTGCAATTATGAATCAAATGCTCCAATTTGTAAAAGCATCTTAAAGGATATAATTGGACTAATCATTTCCATGGTTCTGCCTATTTCTTTTTGACAGTTCACACTCAACTATTACAACAGTTGTACGGAGCTGTTTAAATACCAAACCTAGACAATATTTATTCTAAGGAAAAAAATAAAGCAAAAAGCAAAAAACCAATTCATTTATGAAAACACAGAATTTTCATTTATTGTTCTCATTCATCAGCAATTCAGTCTGATTCTAGATCAGCCTTACAGAATTATCTGGCATAACATCTTCCCCTTCTGTTAGGCTGTCACTTACCCTAACAAATAGTAAAATGTGTGGCTGTGTACTTCAATGCCAAATATTTACCATATCATTTTCTGAAGAGCACACAAATGGAATCCTCAAAAGAAAATGCAATAGCAATTATGAGGAAATATGTATTTGAAATAATAAGAATTATTACAACAGATTTAAAGCACTTAGATAATCTCTATTGATTTTTATTTGCCTGAAATCATCTATATTGTTGTGCTGTATGTACTGTCAACAAAACTAAATATTTGGAATTCTGTATTATATGTGTTGAATGTTACCATAATTACTATTGCATGCCAAAAGGAAGTGTGAGTTATTACAACTTCTGGAGGTTAACACAGGAGACGTGCAACTGGCTGTTACATTATGCAAACATTTACATTGTAAAGCATTTATCAGTCAGAACAAAGATTGCAATGAACCAAGTCTCTGCTAAGTAGATGATCTTGAGTACATATTTAATACCACTTCTGTAATCTAAGTTTTTTCCAATGCTAGCTATGACAGTTTGTTTCTAATTCTAGAACTGGAAACTTCTATATGGGAATGGGAAGGATAAATAATTCTTTTTAACAGGTGCTTTGAAAATAAGCAAAATAGTTCAACAGGAAATTACACTGAGCAGACAGAATGTATTATTTGGAGAGCTCCCAAAAGTCTGTATCTCCCTTGATTCATATGATCTTAGTTTCTTAGTGTACACCTGCTTTTTTCCCTTAAAATTACATTAAATTCAAAGACAGCATATTTTAGTGTCCATTTAGAAACTACTGTAGAGATTTCTTAAATGCTGAACCTGTATGAGCAATTATTTCTGTGTATCTTTAAGCATTTTGTTGGTCCTACCGACATTTTGAGTAGTTATACAACTTTCAAACGCAGCTTAAAATCATTGGAGAATATTGCCATTTGCTACTACCACCATTCAACTGTAATTACTTTTATGTCAAGGCTTACAAAGCTGTTCTCATTTTAATGGCCAACTCCTATACTAAGCAAAAAGTCTGCTTCTTCATGGGAAAAGTCACCAAATTCTTTAAGAGTGTGCCTACATGCAACAAAGGATAATTAAATTTACTCTTACACATTCATAAGTCCTTTAACTTGATGGCTACATGTCAGAGTTTCTTTATGAAAAACAATATAAACTGTGTTTTACCAAAATCTAAATACAGATCAAGAAAGTGACAAATACCTTACCACAAATAAAGAATTAAAATGAACACAAGCTTCAGCTCATACCTTAGGCCACAGATCTTCAACTTTTCTTCAAAGATTATTAAACTAAAAACAGACACAACAAAACCAGTCCTTGTTATTGATAACTTATTTATATAAGTAGTTGATTTGGGGGTTTGACACTTTCTCACAGACCTATGTTTGAAAGCAATGCTAACTAATCTCAGCTGGCAAAGAGGCACATTACAGTTCATAAATACCAGTAACTCACTGCTGCTTACTAAACAACTGCGCTAATCCAATCAAAACCAACCAAACAAAACCCACCCACACAGAAAATATTTTCTGAGACAATCCATGATTAAAACATCTTCCTCTGTTTCTTTAACTTAGGAAATAATGTTAGAATTGAGCCAGATTCACTTGTCATAACTCGGCTTCTCCACTAGGAGATGTGCAGCTGAACACCCCTTCCTCATAGGGAATTTATACTGGTTAGTTTTCAACAGAAAATATGATGCATAATTCTGAAAGCAGATTATGACTGTGGTCAAAACTATCAAATTAATTCTTACTCATAAAACCTCTGTTTATATGGCTAAGCTCATTTTAAGCCGAGTTTTGATCCACGCAAACAAAAGGAAATAACATTTTCTACTTCGGGAATGTCCAGTTAAATAATAAATAAATCTACAAATTGCCTCAGATTGCCACAATTTTGAAATAAGAAAAAACATATAGCAAAGATAATGACACTGTATACAAACTGTTTGGCCATATTATGTTTTATTATGAAGACATTCATAATGTAATTTTAGCCTGACAATTTATACTCGTAGGTGTCAATTCAGAAAATGGCTTTAGAGTGTAGGGTGTTTTAGCTGTGTCAACAGGTAAATTTCATGGAACTAGGTAAGTGCTTATAGTGATGAACTCATAAAGGTGCTGTTCTCACATTCTAAATTCGTATCTACTGGCGGATTGCAGTGGGTTTTTATCTGACATGCTGTCATGAGGAATTACCCACTGCATCTAGTATTGGGTATGTTTCTTGTCTTACTGTCCAATAAGACTTCCAGTAAGTGAGAACATAAAAGCTCTGAGACTATTCCCTTTGCTAATTCAAGTGTGTTGGCCTCACCTACTGTCATGAAACCATCTGGTGAGTGTTACAACCATTAGACTCGTGTCTGAAACCAAATAAATTCTACATAAAATCTGCAGCTGCCACACGGGAGGTTAAAGAGAAAAAAATATCCCTTCAGTACTTTTTGACACACACAATTGAAGCATCTAAGTAAAGGAAAGGTTTTCAGACTGTGAATGCATCAGGTTAGGAACTGAAACTCCAAAGAGAGGGAGAGTTAGTGACACACAAACCTTGGAGTTCCACCTGTAATGAATTCCAGCCCGTGCCACTATGCGCACAGAAGTTCCCCTTACCTGAAGCTGGATTGAATCTTATTGTCACGGCAGCTGAAGTTTAGCTCAGCAATGCCAAAGTCTCTTTTCTGACACAGCTCTAAGTCCTTCACTTTAGATAACCCAAATGGCAGCATTTAAAATGACCAGGCACTCCTGAAAACATAACACTGTACCATTTAATAAAAGGCCTACAATAAACCTACATGTGGGAGAGATTAGAAGTCAGATCTGCGAGTAGCCCTCAGCATAACACCACTATAAGTTGTCTTGGTTCCGTCTCCCTGAACAGCTCTCCAGCAAATATAGAGGCTTATGAGACTTCTTACTTATAAAATGGATCTAATATTTATTTCACAGATGAGATATTGTACAGATTAGTTATTCCCAAAAAACGTGCTTTGAGGAGTATAGTGCGATATTTACCCTCTTCTGAGCTGAAACAAAACACACCATTGAAGAAGACAACAAAACACTGCCTTAAGATATTGGAATTGGACAAAATATATAAGAAAACCTAAAAATTAAATTGGAAAAGAGTTATCTAAACAGTGAAACGCACATTCGACCAGCAGTACTGTAGATGGAAAGAATTTTAATTTAATTCACAAAGCAGAGGTCACAGTTCAACAATAAATAACAACAGAAGACAAGGAGCTGGTGTTAAAAGGTGTAAGAGGCTCAAATTACTTTCATGTTAGCCCTGTTAACCTGCAGAATTCCATTTCTCAGGTACAAGAAGCACAAACACATTTGAGTCCTTCCAAATTAAAAAAAACAAACCACCAAACAAACAACACAACAAACACCCAAACAAAATAAAAACAAAATCTTGCATTACTTTACATTCTATTATTTTACATTCTAACAAACTGAAAGAATGTCAGGAGATAGGAGGCAGAGATTAGGTAGAAAGCTATTACAATCCTACTCTATTTTTTGCTGGGCTACTAAATATGTCACAAAACCAGTACACGTTTCAGCATAGCTGGAGTTCTCCTTCAGCACACCAAAGAACTGCAAGACAAAACTATGCTTAGAAGCTTAGATAGGATACATCTGCAGTACACATGATTAAAACAACGGCTTTCAGGAGATGAATGAAATTCTAAGACAGAAAATCATCATATGACTTTCAGTGCAGAAGACAATAACACATTCTATAATGAAGTATAAAGTTTCATTCAATTCATCCTCTCCCTCATCTTCACATAATTAAAAACTCAGAACAGATTAAAGTTTTTCATTCTTTTGTTGTATATTCCATGATAAAGTATAACAATAAAAAATAAATTACAAATTTTAATTAAATAAACATTCACCAGAGCAACCAGATAAGAGGCTTGTGTATGGGGCAGAAACAGCAGATCTCTTGTGTCCCACCTTCAGAAAGTCTTTTGACTATTTCATGAGAAAAACAGCCTAATAAAATTTGGTTAAAATAGGTGCAGAGCTGATGAAGAAAACTGACTCTGAAGAATAATTCTCAATGGTTTGCTGTAAAAACAGGGGGTTTTATCAGGTGGAGTTTCCATAAATACCTACACTAGATTGTTCTGTGTAGTGTTTTCACTGCTCATCTAGATCATGGAAGGAATGTTCTTATTAAATATATCACCTTAGGAAGTCCAGCATGCTGAAAGATAGCCTTCAAAGGACAAAAGCAATGAACTGAGAGAAGTCTGAAAACTGAGAAAGTTCAAACAGGGACAAGTTCCAGGTATTGCACCAGCACATCTGCCACATAAATACACAGGAATAACAGATACCTTTTGAAGACAACCAGGATCTTATGGCAGGTCAAAAGCTCAATATGAGTTAAAGTCACGCTGTTGTACAAGAGGAGAATACAATATTGGGATTACAGGCTGTAAAATACAAAATCACCTGGTTAGACCTGTGAAGGTCTCAACTAATGTGCCCAGTTTTGACAAATACTTTTCAAAAAAGATACAAACCAAATGCACAATCTGAAGAAAAGTCAGAACCTAGCAAAAATTGGAGCTTAAGAAAAAAATGGTAGAATTTGGCTTGCTCAATGTAAGGAAAAAAAGATGCAGGCAAGACAACGTGCTGACTTAAAATATCGAAAGAAAATTTCATTTTTGCCAACGACCAAACAATAATAAGTTTAAGTTTATCATTAAATACTAGGAGATATTTTCTATCAGTAAGGAGAGTAGACATAAAATTACTATAGCTAGAACTAATATCTTCTGAATCTTTGTCTTATGAACTAGTCACTCAAGCCTTCTGCAGGTGGGCTACAGTCTTAATTAAAAACCACAAGGCTGTGCCTCCAATAATTAGTACAAGCACGCACTTGTACGCATATTCCTCATACATTTTCCATTTACCAAACCACTTGTATGGGGGCTCTTTTAATCTACTAGGTATACCAAAAATTAGTTCTTTAGATTACTCATATAACACCAGTTTCTTTCCACATTATTAAAAATACCTTGAAAAATTATTAGAACATAGACTTTTATTTAACCGTACAGAGACTCAATAAGAGTATTTAATTTATCAAGCTAAGTATGTGAATAACAGTTCTATATTGGATTTTCATCTGGTCACTGCTATGTAATTAGTTTTCATCACACTTTGCAGAGAGAACTATCATCAGATAAAAAAAAAATAATCAAATGGATATATTATTCACCAAAGGTTTCAAATTCTCATTTCCAGAAATATTTTACTCAACACAGTTTTGTTTGGATGCAATTCTGCGAACTGATGCTGAACTAAGTTGAACCCTTTCACCCCAGCATTTTTAAAAGACGATATGAGTTCACTCGATTGAACATATTTTTAAGTGAAATACAGAGCAACATTTAAAAAGTGTTCTAAAAAGACTTGAACAAAACCAAAACTAGGTGCAAGTTATGCATAACATTTCAATTACATTTGTATGGAGATAACAAAGAACAGGGATTGTCCTTTCAACCTCTACACTCAGCCACTGATGAGACTGTATTACAACAGAGAGAAATGCCCATATGACATGCAAGTCAGGTGCCACTAGCAACTTTATCTGGGGTAGGTACTCAAGGATATACTCCAAGACTGGCATTTTTTTAACATGTTTTTGCACCTCATGCCTGTACTTTTGTGAAGAGCAGCAGTGAAAGCATGGCTAGAAGATGGCAAGGAATGATGAAATGAAAGAAAAGGAACGATTACAAAGAAACACGCAAGTTCCACCCAAAGTGCAACAACCCACCACACATCAAGCTAATCAAACTATTTTCAAACTATTTATTTCAATTCTGCTCAAATTTGAAATATTATAAGAGAAAACTACAATACATTAAAAGACTAAGCTTTATTAAAAACATAGCACATCTTAAAGGGATGCTTACCATAGTTATCCTACCCTATCTCAATTAAAAAGGTGATTAAGATAAGTTACCTAATGTAAAACCCATGAAATTAATTAAAATATTTCATACTCCCCTCTAACCCATCTAATTTAAGGTGCTATAACTACCTTCAAATTCTTTTAATTAATTTAGATCAAAATCATAGAATTACAGAATCAACTAGGTTGAAAAAGACCTTTAAGATCATCAAGTCCAACAGTTACCCTAGGACTGCCAAGTCCACCACAGGCCTCATCTACATCTTTTCTGAAGACTTGGAACAGTTGGAAAAGATCCAAGTTGTCACAATAATCCATTTAGAAAACACAAAATGCTTTCAAAAATGCTTCAGATTACATGAGGTCAACACCAGTACATAAAGTCAGACTAGCACGAATAGCACACTTAGAATCATACCAACAATTTCTATGATTAAGACAACAGATCTGATGCAAAACCCCAGCAAATCAGAGCACCATGGTACAAAACACTGCTCAGCAATACAGTAAAGTAACTGCAGTTGCTCCAATAGATTCATATATTTTTATCAAAAGGTTCTCACTGGAATATCCTGAACAGGAGAACCAATTATTACACAAAACTTCAAACTGACCAAGGAAGAAAGAGGGCACTTGGAAGAACTCAGATGAGCTTGCTCACCTTCCACTTCATAAGCTGGAAAGTGAGTGTTTGAAAGTATAAGTGTTTGAAAGTACAGGCACAGAGTCAAGCTATGTTGGGAGTATACAGTAGGGAAAAAAAACAAGATACTTCAGAGGAAACAGATCCCTAACCACAGTTATGATTATGCTTTTCACACATAGGCTTCTGATAAACAGAAGATTTTAGTGAGGAAATGCAGAGGCTTGAAGGACAGCATTTATACAAATCTCTGATGTTCCACCAGAGAACAGTTTCATAAAAACAACTCTGGTAAGAAGAGTAATTTAAAAGGTACCTGCTTCTCACCATGTACTTATTTTCTGCTCCATTCTATAAGCTTTATGCCAGTTATGTCAATGTGACTGCTCAGGATGATGCTGTAAACTGAATCAGTGAAGTGAATTGGATGGGGGAGGGAGGAAACAGCTGGTTTTTCTTAACCCTGATCATGAAATGTTTTATTTTAAAGGAAGCTGCATAGTGAATAGTAAATTGTAGGTATCATAAATACAAGATTTCATTCAAAACAACACATACTGTTGCTATCTAAACACTCTTCCAGTCAATTTATTCTTTGTTGAAGACTTTTCAAGAGGGTGTGAGGTTCTGACATGGTACACAATTTCAAACTGCCGCACCGATGGAATGAGAGAAGGCTCAGAAGGCAACGAGTGGCAGTTTCTTCAGGTAGAATACCTACCAAGGCACAGAGGCATGAATCATATTTGGTATGCTTTTTACCACAGAAAACAGGATGTTTCCTCCAAAAAAGGAGGGAGAGAGGGGGGAGACTGCCACAGCAGCACCTGAAAAATGTAATCTTCTCCCTTGTTGATTCCAGGTAATGTTACATGAAATACAAGAGCACCTCTGCTGCCATAAAGGATGCCATCCTATGCTTTTCCCCAGGCAGCTTGATGGCATCTGTTCTTCCAGGCATGATAAATCAGTAGCTGCCACAATCTCTCCATAGAGGAGCTCAGATACCTTTGAGTCACGCAGTGGGAGCTCTGAAGAAACAAGCAGTTCTCTGAATACATCCTCATATACTACTACCAGGAAAGAAGACCCCTCTTATTCCAGTTATTTGAGAGGAAGCAAGAAAGAAGGAAAGGTTCTTTGTTTCGCGGTAGATTTAATTTTTTTGTAAAGTAAATAAAAGACAAAAAAGTTACACAATTACCAGTTTTAAATAAGCATAATTTTAAAATTATACAGTCTGGAAAAAAAAAATCAGAGCAGTAAAACCTAAAAAAAAAAATCAGAGCAGTAAAACCTAAAAAAAAAAAATCATTTATTTTTGATCCGTGCTAAGCATCTCCAAAAAAGACAAAAAGAAATTCCTTCTCCCTTGTTAGTTTCATGAAAAATACTTATACAAAGGGGCAAAAATACTCTCCAACTCAGCCAGCTCATTTACTTGCACTGGAGAGGCAAATGAAAGCAAAGAAACAAACACAGTTCTAAAGATGGCGAGTACATGTTTTGTAACAGTAACTATATCCAGGCACTGTTTTCAAGAAGCTATGTAACATTTTCCTGCAAGAACCAGTTTGGTTGTTTGTTTTTTTTTTTTTAATAAAAAAATAAAATCCAGATAACAAGTAAATCCGTGACTCTGCTTTTCCTGGATTTCACATAGATCACCTCTTTTACCATATAAAAAGACGCAACAGAACTTAGAGCTATCCTATTTACATGTATCCAAACCAGAAAACTAAAGTCTGCAGGATCTGCTTGCCTAGAGGAGCAACAACTTTGGAACATGTGCCTGGGTAGTTCTGTACCTGTAGCACCCTCTGCTGCTTTTTTAGTTCCAAAACATGTAATTGCACACTCGGTCAAGTAGAAAATAAAATTAATATGCATTGAACATACTGTTTCTTGAATGTAGTTATATTATTAACTGATGCTACTGGCAGTTTACAGGAGAATGCTTTGCTATTACCTATAGTGTATTTCTGATTTTATATGAGTTGAGAACTCTGGAATAGCTTGTTTCCATGCTAACATCAGGTAGATACCAGATAAAAATCCCAAAATGTGCTGTATTTCACTGCTTAAAATTTTCCCTTACAGACACTGTAGCTTACTTAGACCAGTGGCAATTAGTAAAGAGGATTATCTTTTGGCCCTTGATCATTTCACTTAATTTAAATGTATGCATAATTTGAAATGATTACTGCAGGATTATAATTAACAAGCATTTCAATCATAACTATTTTCTCATACTAGGAAAGGCAGGGGAAGCTGATACTCTTAAAAACTGATTCTTGCAGAATTTTCCTTGCTTTCCAGACAGTCTGTTGCAGAAGAGACTTTTCTTCTGCAAGGATGAGCATGGCACGTGGCTCCTGGAGCCAGGAGATGTTATCCCACAGTGCCACCGCTGAACCTTCTGCCTGGGATCCATCAGTTCTTTTAAAGGACTATCTTAAGACTAGAGATGGTTTCAGGATGTGCCATCTTTTTAACAGATGGCATACTGTTGTCTAAACCAGAGGCTGATCCTTTCCTTCATTCCAGTCCTCTTTTCCCTGTGCCCTGTTTATACACAGAGTTAAAGCTGAATGTAGTACGTTTAGCATTGCATCCTATCTGTGGAGAATTCATTTAGACTTTCCACATGGAAACTGCTCTCTCATGAAGGATGAACAGAAGAGAAAACAAAAAAAAAGCCAATCACATTTTTCTGGGAAAGTGAAAACCAATTGTAATTTATAGTGTGAATTTTCATTCACAGTAGCAATCTTACATTGAAAATGCATCTTCAGAAATCTTTTGGAAAAAAGAGAGAATACAAGCTTAGGTACCAAGTTTGAACAAGACATTGTGCAGAGGCAATGTATACAGTTAACACTTGGGACCCTGCAATACACCATTTACAGCTACTGCAGGTGGCTATAAGGTAGCACTTTTGGAAGCAGTCACAAGTCTTCCTCAAAAGCTGCTTATTGATATTTTATATAATGCTGCCAGCTAGTGGCACATCTTGTACTGAGTTGATATCTACTGGGAGTGTAGAGAAAGTGTTATTAACTGGAGTCTGCTCTACCGTTCTGCTAAAAAAGGATGTAATACGTGAAACGTTTCAGTTTTTAAAAATCTAATCTATTTAATACACAGTTTTTCATAATCTAATAATCTCTAGCAAAACACGAATCTTCCTGATAGATACTCAGTATGGCAGCCAAAACAAACACATGGGGCACTAAAAACTGTTTTCTGATAACTCAGTCCAAATCATTTAAGTTTAGTGCTTAATAAATAAGTTCTGACTCTGCAGTGTGTCCTAAAGAACATTAAAGTCTGTAATATTCAATGGATCCCCTTACAGAGCATGCTACTGCAGATGGGACTGATGATACTGGCTAGTTCCATTAGTATTAGGTATCAGAAGAAATAATCTAATACTGCTAAAGACCAATTTAGGCATGTTTTGGGGTTTTTTTGGGTGGAATATCATTTGATAATATTAAGTTCTTAAAGAACCCCACAATACTTGTAAAAAACAGTCAACCCAATTTTACAAATACTACAACTGCCCTTACCTTTGGGGGTAAAAGGAGGCAGGATTACTACCTACCATTTCCACTGTGGGTTAACACAAAAAGAGACAAGAAATACACAGAAAAAGGTCAAAGAAAGAGCCAATTCAAATCAAGGAATTATGGGAGTGCACACAAATTCAGTCAGTTATGATTTTTAAATAAAGCAGTTCAGTAAACACATGGTTGAGGGAACTTTACTATGATGGTGTGACAGACAATTTACTATGATGGTGTGACAGACATGTAATTAACTCTGGCTTGGACACTGGAGACATTTATCCATATCAGTGGTAGCAAAAAAGTATGATTATAACATTCCAAGCCAGTACTGCATGCTGCCAGAAGATCAGTTACCCAGAGAGTATAACCTAGAGTGCTTAGTAAAATGTGTATAAACCAGTAATATGTACATCAACACAGACGGACACTCACAGACATTTAAAAATGGGGAAGCAGTAAATCTGGAGATGACTTAGAAAACACTGTGTATAATAAATAGCACAGCATGAACCCTCAAAGCAATACTGAATCCAAAAGGATGCATGTGAATCTTTGTATATATAGAGAGACAGTAAGAAGACCTACAAATGTTGTATTACTTCTGTGTTAGCACTGGTGGTGTGCCTATTAGAGTATAAGTCTTGTTCTACCATCTGCAATCAATAAGAAAGTAGCTGGAATACCGGAAAAAGTTAACAGAAGAGCTGACAGCACATCTATCGATAGGAAAGCATATGAAAACTTTAGCAGAGTAAATTATTTGTGTTAACAAGGAATTTGCGTAGATTGATCACAATCCAAGCACTCACACAAAGATTAAGAAATCACGCTATCATGTTTAACAGAGTAAGGTACACTGCCTTATCCACTGGGAAGCACTTTCAGACAAGTTAAAAAAAAAATAAAATTCTCCTGTCCAAAATAAATACCAAAGTTGTTATCTAAGAAACTGACATAAAAATATTTTTTTTTTGATCCAAACCCCCAGTTTGGATTTTTTTTCCCCTATTTTTTTCCTTTATCAAGAACGATTTATGAGAATAAAGTAACTTGCTATAGAAATCCCTCCTGCTTCCTATTCTAAGAATCTACAACATTAAATCTCTCTAAATGCCTCCCCTAAATTAAGCGAAGTATTTTCTTCCAGATTCTAAATGTCTTAAATCAAAATGGCTTTATCATCGCGCTCATGATGCCTACCTTTGTAGCTGATGTCAACCATAATAACAGATGTGAATTTTGTTTCTCTGACTTCATATAGTCAATTTGGATAGCTATATATCCCTTAGACATAATTTTCATTCAGAAATCAGAGAACATTTCTCTTTGTGAACAGTTAAAGAATATATCCTGAAGTATTTCGTGGCAGGACCACAGAACCATCTTCAATGCTCAGAATGGAATGAAAGCTAGCAAATTTTAAAAAGGAGAGCACATAGTTTATAATTATTTTTTCCCTTTCAAGGCAAAAGTTTCTTAAATAAATGGACCTGTTTCCCAAAGTCCCAAGCCAATGTCTATTGGAATACTAAGACTGGAGCTTTGAGAGGAAACATGTATATATCAGAAGTTTCTGCAGCATTACTTTGGCAAGGAAAAAGAGATACGTTCACATTTCTTGAATATCTGGCAAACTTACAGACACACCCCCCCCCCCCATACTCTATCAGTTTGCATGTTTGAAAAACCAACCTGAAAAGGAGGCAGAATAACCAAACAAGAATTATATGTATAACTGGAAATGTTAATTACATAATGGTAATACTCATTACATCAGAAGTATTTAAATATTTTTCTTCAGCTTCTTTTCCATGATCTACCACAATTTTTTAATTTAAGTCCACTAATAGCATAGATAATTTTATTAATAAGTACACTGAAGCACAGACATACTGGGTCAGACATTCAAGGTCCACTTACATCTCATCTTGTCTCAGGTTAATGCTACCCCGTAACTGATGCTTAGACAAGAGTGAAAGATCAGGACAAATGTATCATCCTGCTGCTCCATTAATTCTCCTAACATCCAGCACTTCCTGAGCCCTAAAGTAATTTCTTTATATTTAATGGCCACAGTGAATATTTTCTGCACAATTCTTTGCCCTTTGTTTTTTTTGATGCATGTCATGTTCTATGCTCCAATAAATTCTGTGGGGACTTGACCATGTGATTTCTTTCATGTTTCTCTGGTTTGAGTTTGCCATCTCCGAGACAGAAGTACTAGTGTTTGCTTCCCAAGTTTTTGCGTTGTTGCTCCGCAGATAGCTGCTGCTGGCCACTGGACAACACAAGTCAATGGGCTAAACTGATTTTCTACTCAACCCAGTTCAGCTACTCTAATGTTCCTGTCACAGTCACAGAACCAAAAATAACCCACGCTGACTTACAGGTGTATATCCACGCAAACAACTGGACTACGTAAACCAGTGTAACACAAAAGCCACTATTGATAGGTAGACCTGTATCTCTGACGATACTAATGGCGCTTCTCAGCTAAATGAAATGGTTATTGAGGGCTCATACAGAAATATTTTATATTGATACAATTAGACTTCTGGTAACATAGCACTGTATTTAAATAAACAATGACTTACAGACATTCCCTGTGTTGTCAAAACTTGTAAGAACTTCTTTAACATTTAAGAGTCCATTGTGAAATCTGGAAGAAAACATAAACAATGGCTTTAACAAAGTATAACCAACTTAAAAAACAAACAAACAAAAAATCCACAACATAACACACACATTTTGCCTCTTTCACAAAAGAGGTTCACTGCAGGCATTCACTTCTCACAAAGCCCTATCTCAGACAAGTAGCAAACAGGTACTACTGTAACCACCAGGGGGAAAACAAGGGGACAGTCACAAGTCTGCAAAGTTCCATCACTGAAATCCATGAACCAGAAACATGTTTCACAGAAACGAATACTTCATCAAAACAAAAACCCTTCCAAAAAGCACCAATTTTTGTTTAATTGTGGAAGTCACATATAATAAAGGAATAATTTTGGTAAAGAAGATTTTTGAACAGCAAGTAGCTGTACACAAATTCCTATTTTCTCCCACAAAATCAAGAACAGTCAATTGATGTGAACAATAAAACTGATTAATGTGTTCAGTGAACTGTATTTTCTTTGGTTTTACATTTGCATAACTCAAGTGAAATAAACATCCTAAACTGGGGATACACTAAATTAAATAACTGATTTTACATACCACAGTGAAGAAAACACTGACTGCAGCAGAAAGAACATGCACCAAAGTTGAACAGAACTTTACTGAAAAGTTTCCTTTAAATGTTATAGATGTCAGGTTAGCTGGATTCACACACACAAAACAGCAACTAAGAATTTTTTAACTACACTGATCTAATCTATGTCCCAAATGAACAAAATAAAAACATCTTACACTTCACAACAGAGCACAGAGCCATTTCACAAATGCATTAAAAAAACCTAAAAAGCATTCAGCAAGGCTGTAAAATATAAAACCACAGCCTTTAATAATGTTTTAAATGAAGCTTCTCAGGCTGTTTAGGAACATGCTAATTTGAAACACTGAAAAATAGGGAAGGAATCCAACAATTCAAGCACCTATAAAATTAGTTCTCATTCTCTCAGCTTTTCTTTCCTGAAGAAAGATCATTGTAAGAATGAAAAAATATGAAATTGCACATTTATCATGCAAAGAAACCTATTTGGAGACTTTGATAAGCTCAAGCATTAAATAAAGAAACATTTACATGTTAAATTTTGAGAAGCACCAAACGGCAACCAGAGTAGTTCTTAAAAAAATGAAAGTCAAATGGAAATCAGATTAATAAAATGAAATGAGCTTATAAACAGGGGCAACAAAATACAGGAAAGATGTTACAAAAGACAGACCTGGACATTAGAGCTCTTTTCCCAGCTACATAAAAAAAAAAACCAAAACATATTCCTTAGCTGCAGTGGAAGCCTAGGACAATTCTGATGGATCATATGGACTTAAAATGCACTTTTTCTCCCCCTTTTTTTTTTTTTTTTTTTTTTTTTTTTTTCTTTAGCAAGTGTGTTTTCAATCAGATTGGACAACCAGTGCAGCAGAGTTAATTCAAGAGAAGTGACAAGGGAGCAGACAGGATCAGTAGTTCTGCCAAGCACAGAGCTGCCCTTTAAACTGTCCCCTGCTGACTCCTCAGCAGCCTATAAACTCCGTAACTGTGTATATGTCTGACACAGTTAGGGTCTCTCAGACAGCTGTGAACCTCTCATCTCTAAATAAATGTAAGATGGGGGTGAGGGAGATGCTAAGTAATGAAATATTTTATTCTCTGTTGGCATGCGGATTAGTCCTGGGATAACATGTTTTGGTTTGGGTCACCTGCCCTCCCAATTTCTTTACATACACAGTCCACATAGAAAGGAGATTAATCATGCAAATCTCCAAGTGAAGCAAACAAGGTGAGGATGAACAATTCAGCAGTCCGGTACCTGTAGTTCAAAAGAATGCTATGAAGAAGGAAAAACAGAAGTAAGTAGAGCATCCTGGTCAAGAAAAGAATACAACTTATATACTTCAGGGTCAAAACGCAGGTAAAGGCAAAAAAGGGAAATGACACTACCACAGCACTGGCCTTAAAATTATCACTAAACCATATTTCAGGCTGTTTCCAAAATGAGGTTTATAATTAGAGTTGAGAAGTGGACAGCTCTGAGTGGACAGCAATCAGACGCCACAGCAGGTGCATGCCACACACCTTTGTCGTTAAGGTTGCCCCAAAATTTTGGTGATGTTTCATTTAACACGATGTTCTTCCTCTACGTTATTATTTTTGGTATACTCGATTTTCATTAAGGATGAGCTCTTCCTCTGATTATACAACATTCTTTCCATAATTAAAATTAACACACACATTTCAAACATATTCTTACATTTATTATGCAGCTGCCACAAGCTTGTGGCATCCACATACACAACACACCCAGTGTTTTCTCTCTTGGCCAGCAGAGGCATTTTGCACAGACACCCTTTTCTGCCTGCCTGCAACATTCAAAGTCTCTTCCTCTAACTCTGTCTCAACAGTCTCCTTTCTTGCTTTAGCAAACATTGTTCATGGCAAGCACATGAGTGAGCTGTAATTTAATGATGAGAAGCATCCGGCTTTGCTATGAGGGACTTCCCCTTCTCCTCAGTCTTCCAGATGCTCACTCCACGCTCACTGTGAAACACAGTTTAACAGCTGCTTCCTTTACTCTGATCAGTTTATGAAACCTTCACTGAACAAAAGCAGGGAGCAAGCTCAATATCCTAGAAAAAAAGGCACAGCCATGGTGTCAACACTGATCTGGATTGCAAAGCTGCTCTCATTTACTCCAAAAATCACATCTCAGGTCTTAACTATATTACCATTATAGAGTATTTTAATACTACTCCACGTTAGTTTCCCAAGTCAATTAGCATGATAGAAGAATACCTCTTCCTGCTGTGATAGTTTTTCCTCCCTACACAAGCCTAAAATAAGAGGCACTTACATTCTCCTGGTAACTACTTAACAGCTAGAGAACCCAAACAGTGAAGAACTGAGCATAACATCTATTGCAGACAGGTTTTAGGACTGAGGAAAGCAATGTGCCAACAGCTGAGGTACTTGTGAAAGGGGAGTTCAGGGAGGCATGCTTCCAAACAGCAACAGCCACGTTTCTCCATTTGAAGGACTGCATTTGTAGAGCCTGCATCAAATTCTGCATCAGCTGCTCCCCAACTCTCTTCCACCACAGACCTGACTTGCAGATCAAAAGTTACACACACCTGTAGATACAGGTATTCCCTAACCCCAAATTCTGCCACAAATACCAGGCTACTCAGCCCTGCACCTAAAATCCACAACTTACAATATACACTGCCCTGTGTATACCCTGCCAGTAGTTCTCTAACAGCTGCTGTTTCACTGTCCTGTCCCATCCCATCAGCTGCTACTCCACTATCGACTCCAGGGAAAATGGCCAATCCACGTCACATCTTGTTTCTATGAACACCTGTCATAACCACAGCTTTCCACAGTACGTCTTAAAAGTTGCCCATAAAAAGTTTCTAAGTGCCATGCACATTGAACTGTGAAAGTCAAGGAAAGGAATCACAGAATCTTGTGGCTAGACCCCAACCCCAGTATTCCCACAAATTTCCAGTGTCATCCCAAAATACATTTCTGCAGTATTTACTGCTTTGGAATATGACACACTTGTAAGGTGGGCTGATGCCAACCTGATGAAGTTTAACCATGACAAGTGCAAGATCCTACACCTGGATCGGAACAATCCCAGGCACAGCTACAGGTTGGGCAAGGAAGAGATTCAGAGCAGCCCTGCAGAGAAGGACTTGGGGGTGTTGGTCGATGAAATAATGAACATGAGCCGGCAGTGTGCGCTTGCAGCCCAGAAAGCCAACCGTATCCTGGGCTGCATCAAAAAAAGCATTACCAGCAGGTCATAGAATCATAGAATAGTAAGGGTTGGAAAGGACCTCAAGATCATTGAGTTCCAACCCCCCTGCCATGGGCAGGGACACCTCCCACTAAACCATGCCACCCAAGGCTATGTCCAACCCCACCTTGAACGCCGCCAGGGATGAAGCATCCACAACCTCCCTGGGCAACCCATTCCAGGGCCCCATCACCCTCACAGTAAAGAATTTCTTCCTCAGATCCAATCTAAACTTCCCCTGTTTAAGTTTAAACCCATTACCCCTTGTCCTCTCACCACAGTCCCTAATGAAGAGTCCCTCCCCAGCATCCCTATAGGCCCCCTTCAGGTAGTGGAAGGCTGCTATGAGGTCTCCACGCAGCCTTCTCTTCTCCAGGCTGAACAGCCCCAATTTTCTCAGCCTATCTTCATACAAGAGGTGCTCCAATCCCCTGATCATCCTCGTGGCCCTCCTCTGCACTTGTTCCAACAGTTCCATGTCCTTTTTATGTTGAGGACACCAGAACTGCACACAATACTCCAAGTGAGGTCTCACGAGAGCAGAGTAAAGGGGCAGGATCACCTCCCTTGACCTGCTGGTCACACTCCTTTTGATGCAGCCCAGGATACAGTTGGCCTTCTGGGCTGCAAGCGCACAAAGGAGGTGATCCTGCCCCTCTACTCTGCTCTCGTGAGACCTCACTTGGAGTATTGTGTGCAGTTCTGGTGGGTGTCCTCAACATAAAAAGGACATGGAACTGTTGGAACAAGTGCAGAGGAGGGCCACAAGGATGATCAGGGCACTAGAGCACCTCCCGTATGAAGATAGGATGAGAAAGTTGGGGCTGTTCAGCCTGCAGAAGAGAAGGCTGCGTGGAGACCTCAGAGCAGCCTTCCAGTATCTGAAGGGGGCCTATAGGGATGCTGGGGAGGGACTCTTCATTAGGGACTGTGGTGAGAGGACAAGGGGTAATTGGTTCCAAGTTAAACAGGGGAAGTTTAGATTGGATATAAGGAAGAAGTTCTTTACTGTAAGGGTGGTGAGGCACTGGAATGGGTTGCGCAAGGAAGCTGTGAATGTTTCATTCCTGGCGGTGCTCAAGGCCAGATTGGAGAGAGCCTTGGGTGGCATGGTTTAGTGTGAGGTGTCCCTGCCCATGGCAGGGGTGTTGGAACTAGATGATCTTAAGGTCCTTTCCAACCCTAACTATTCTATGATTCTATCTCACGGATGTTGTACAGTTCAAACAACTTCAAAGAAGTCCAAAGCTGTGGCTGCTGAGATCAACAAAGTACTTCAGAAAAGCGTGGTTAAGCGTCATGGAGAAAGTGAATTTCAGACCAGCATGGTTAATCTGATCTACAGTGTTCTTATAGTAAGTTTTCAAGGTAAAATATGCAAACATTTCTAGCGATACATAAGCCAAATCTACGAACGATAAACTAATTAAACTCCTATTTCTCCTCATATAAGGCAAAGAAAATTCCTTACTTGGGAATATGAATAAATCAACTTTGGATGTATAAATGAAGTCAGAGAAAGAGAGAAAGGTATCTTTAAAATATATTAACATTCCTTCCTCTCCAACTCAGACAACACAAGTGGCAGACTTTTACATTTATTTATCAATAGCTATAGACAGTAGAATAAAAATTAACCTCCAGTACCTCCCTATTAAAGTATGCTTTTCATCAACCATACAAACCTATGATCCTTCTTTTATTTTACTCTTCAACTGAACGAGAAAAAATAATATAAATAACTAAATATATATACTAAACTTAAAAATATCTAAAAAACCTAAGACTACACTTCCATATAATACTCAGAAGAAAAAAAAAAGCACAATAAATCACAATATATTATTAACCTGGTTACAAAAAAACCCTACTGTATTTGTGGAATATGAAAGACAGGACAAGGATAAAAATGTTAGTGCTAAGGGCACTTTACAAAAACGCTTGGTGAGTGTCACCATCAGTTGCCATTATAGCCCAGTAAGATCTTATCTGATCAGATGCTTTTTCTGGGCCAGGGTCTCAGCAAAACAAGGTAAATCCTCTTTCACTCCAGTTCAATATCGCAGTTTAATATGGCAAGAAACCAAACCAATGGCTTCTTTGACTACTAGTTCTTTCTACAGATATACATGTCTTGGGCAATATGATGGAACAGTCATAGCTTCATCAGTGAATGAAAGAAACATGTTTCCAAATCACTTTTTATTTCTTTCCTCAATTTCCTCCTCTTGTGACCAAGCCTCTACGTTGTTAAATCTGCACACCGCCTCTTAGCACACAATAAGTGGAAGAAAGCAGGTTTATAATACCACACAAATTGGCCATAAGGAGTAGAAATATTCCTTGGAATCTGCTGCCTTTCATTTTTCTTATGTCTATCCCTAAAATAAAAATCCATCAAAACTTAAAAATGTTATTAGCAGGAACATCCTATAGGAACTGCCAATAGAATTCACTCCTAAACCACCTTCTAACACACTACGTGACACAAACAACGTGCCTCATTTCTAAACCAATGGTCTACAATCATCTAATAGCTTTTTTTCATATCTTTATCTAAAGGTTCATTCACATTCGGAATCTAGGCATGACACTTTGCAACGAACACTTAGCACTCTTTACAGAGATTCAAACCTTCTCATAAGCTGCTGACATTGTTCTTTTGAGTTCTGCATTTTTGTATTTGAAACATCAAATGACTGATCAATGGAAAATATTTTACCACAGAAATAATTCATTTTTTCTCTAATTGTTAAAAAAGAGACTACGATTTTGAAGTAAATCCATATCCTGAAATAGAAGATTTGAAGATATTGATTGCTCCTTTTTTAATTCTTAACAGGAGAATAATTTTCCTGATACTATGTTCACGCTGAGACACTGCATCTTTGCAATTGTCGTGGTTTAATCCGTATACCACTTCATTGCTAAACCTACTTACACAAAACTTAAATTTAAAAGCTCATTCCTGATTAAGAATGGAAGGATTTAGAAATGCAATATTAAATATTTTTAAATTGCTCTGTTTACTCACTATGTATCTTCCTATCACCAAGAAAACATATATTTAGCATGTGCATAATTTTTTAACAGCAAAGGGAAATACCCCCAAAGTTAAAAAGAACTTGATAAAGCTAACTACTAAACACGAATGTTTTATGAATTAAATGATTCCAGGGATGTAGCCACCCAATTCATATCAAGACAAGTATGTAGTGTGTAGGAGCATCAAACATGGTACAAAACCAAAGGAGACTAATCAAATAAGATTCTGGATTATAACACAAGAAACATTATTTTGAAACATCTTTCACTGCTACCAAAAAATCACAGTCATCAGACACTCCTCTTCATACCCTAGAACTATCGCACAGCACTTTAGTACCTATACAAACTGCAAGAGACCACCTTCCACCAAGCACTGTGAATCTACATGCACACTAGAGACCACTGTTTAACCAGAAGAGTTTTGAGGATTTTAAAAATGAGTCAATGATGCTATTACTTCACAGATCTAATCAAAATGGCATATAAATCCATCTTGAATTTTTTAAGCAAAAGTTGGCACTTCTGGCTTCATGCTTTGGATGATTTGTTATTAAGAACAATTCTAAAAATAAACTAATGACAGAAAAACAAGGTGTAAGCTCTTCTTTCCTAAATGCGAACCCAACTTGAACTTGGTTAGAGAAATAGCAGCTTATTAAAACAAGCTTGAGACGTTCAGAAAAACATGTATATGACCGGTAGTTCCTACCAAAGCTTCTATTTGCCCAATAAACTGGTCCCCAAGTCTCTCTAGAGCAGTAATTCCAGCTAGGTCATAGCATATCTGAATATACAATTTGATCAGTTTTGATAGCCCTTGAACTGATACAGCTTGACCTTTATACTCTTTGCCAAAAGCCACTAACAACCTTATGAACTTTCTTAAGCATTTAGTCTTGTCAAGATCTTAGCTGACAGCCCTTTTAACATCCAATATATGCAATGAGCTTTCCCAAGAAGATATTAATGCATATGGAAAACATATGCAGATGAAAATTCAAAAGCACTTTTGTCAAGATTTTAGAGGGGCCACAGCAATGTTTTTTCCCTAACAGAAAGATACATAAAAAGGCTACTCCTACTCCTCTCCTAGTCAAGCACACTATTCTGGCTTTACCTGACTGATGTTTTTGTTATTGTTAATAACATGCTATTAATACGCTCTTGTTATCCTATTAAATTTGTTCCTATTGATGAAAATTATTATAATTAATATCTTGCCAAAGGGAGGAGAAAAACTAAGGCAAGACTGTCAGACATACAGAGGATCCTTAAGTTTCCAAGACATAATCAGTTCTCAAAGATCCAGGAATGCTTATTCCAAGATTTCTTATCTTTTAGATACACAAGTTTCAGCAAGGAGAACTGTTGTTCTGTTATGCATGTTAAAACGTTATGTTTAGCACCTCACATTGCTGATTCTGCGAAAACAAGAAAGAAACTTTAATACAGACTCAAGGTAAAGTGGATTTTATTGCAGGTATTTGTCTCTGTCAAAACACACTGTGAGTATTTTCTCCTTTTCTCTTCACCACCCTGTAGGAGCCTGAAATGCGAGTATATGCCAGCTACTGCCACTGCTTCAGCATAGAGAGAAAACATTTTAATACAGAAGTGTAACACTAAGTTCTAATCATTATTCTTACAACAATCAGTGATTACCACTTTGCAGATCACTGAGTATCTTCTGGACAGGAACAAAATAGAAGGAAAAGATAAAAATCCCCACCAGGAAAAACTGTCCCTATTCTCACTAATATTGGCTTTAATTTAAAGTCTCAGTTAAAAATGCACTTTACAATTTCAATGACTTAGGCTCTCCAGAATATCCTCTACTGCGCACATAATGCAAAATTCTACACCCTCAGCAGAGCTTATTAGAGGCAGCAAAACAAGTATTGATGCAGGGATAATCAAGTTACTATTGCAATGACACTGCTGAGGCAAAACCAAGTTATAAATATGTATAAAACTGAAGAAGGAAAAATAGATCAAAGCAGAAGGGTAAAAAACCTACCCCACATAGTAATGAATGGGGGGATATAAACTTTTCTGGTTTACTCCTTCAGAGAAGTTGGGGGGGGGGGGGGGGAAGGGCATTAGGTTTTTGGGGGGTTTTTGCTTGTCTGTTTTGTGGTTGGGTTTTTTTGTTTATTTTTAATAAAAATACGTTCATTTGGTTTACCTGCTGTAATATAGAACAGATTTCTTTGTTAGGTAAAATCATTTCTGTGGGAAGCGAAATATTTTATTCTTCTGCTTTGCAAATTGGCTTCCAAAGCATCATTGAGTTTTACAAGAATTATTAAGAAGAAAACTAAATAAAATATAGATCATAACCAAAAAGCTTTTAGAACTTTATGAATAGTACCCCATCATTAAAATATGTATTAAGACTACAAGTAAATGTGTTCAGGTTTTTTACACCATACTTACATCTGAAGAATGCCACAACACAAAGCTATTAGAAATATAAAATAAATGCTTGTATTAGCATTCTGTTACAGGTACAATCATCAGTATTTTCATTCAAGGTTTGCCACGTCAGTGAAATATACTAAGAAAAAAAACCAGACAAGCTGCTTACTGTAACAAACAACTAAAAATAACATCTAACAGTTTATTTGTAAACTATGCCCTACTCATACAAACACTAGGAGAATGACTAATGAGTTTTTATTTGAGGCTTGTACAAGATCCTCAGAAGTACTTAAAACTTATATGACGATTACCTTAAGGACACACTGTACTCAGGATAAAAGATGCTTTTATACTGAACCCAGGTCCCAGTTTCCTCTTCTGTATTCTGATCTTCTATTAAAAAGAGATTGAACGATGTAAACCTTCTTACAGACACTTGTTGAAGATGGACATCTTTCAAGTGCTTTTTCTTCAGAACCTTTGAAACGAAGAACAAATTAAACATTAACAATAGAACTTTCAAGAAAAGAACAAACACAGGCTTATTTAACTGAAGAGGCAAGTCTGGATTCAATCATAATAGCTATTCTATCAGCTAATACTTATCAATAACAAGTCCAAAGTCAAGCCTAAGAAAAACAACAGTGGTATTGATGGTAGGGATCAAGAGAATGAGTTACAAATTTATTATGTCTCAATAAATGTAAAGCAAATACACTGTGTTCAGAAGTACACCAATTTGCTTGTTTAAGCGCTCCAGCAAACCCATGCCACAGAGGCAAATTGGGTTCCCCCCTACCCTCCCACCACTACCACCACAATGAAAGTTTCACAGACTGAGCAGTGCTCTCACCAAGCACATGACACACAATGTCTCTACAGCTGGAAGAAGAAGAATCAAAAAAGATAGGGCATCTTCTGTAGAATTTAAGTGACTAAACCCAAAACGTGAGCCTCAGGTGCCAAATGACACATTTGCCAGGTAGACTACTTCCTAGCCTAGAAGTCTACCGTTGCACACTTGCAGAATTGCTGTCAAACTTGCCCCAGTTGAGAAACTTGCTACTTGTGTCAGGCCCCAGACTTTCAGATGCCACAACTGCTTATTCCTCCCCCAGGTGCCTCATAAAGGGACTTGATGCATTAGCCAATCTTTATGTGAGCCCCAAAACACACTGACAGCAACAAGTTCAGTACTAAGAGACTAAAGAATTCAAGACAGTGGCTGAGACAGAATGGGCTGTTTCATGTTTTAAATTATTAAGACGTTTGTTCAGGAAAGTGAAAACATGGGTTCTCTGCCCTTCACAGTCCACTGCACTCAACCATCTTTGGAGAGTGAGGTATCAACCCCTCCATACAGGAAAACTCAGCACCCAGCCTGTTTGAACTGTATCTTGCACAGAAGACAAACAGTTTTTCCCTGTCACACAAAAAAGGCTGATTCTTTAGGTCAGGGCTTATTCTTCAGATATGGAAGAAGAGACAGAATCACAGAATGGTTAGGGTTGGAGGGGGCCTTAGAGATCATGTAGTTCCAATACCCTTGTCATGGGCAGGGATGTCCAGGGTTTAACTTTTTTCTCCTAACATTGGACAGAATACATAAATATTTACCATTGCCTTTTTAAAAACAAGATCTGATGCAGTCCACAATGATGAAAAAAAAGAGCAGAAAAACTCATCCCTATAAATAGCTACAAGGAATAGCTCCACTGACTAGGACAGCACCACAAGTTACAGGGTTTTGCCAACTAGAGATCAATCTGAAGTCAAATGAGAAACAGCTCTCCAGAATTATGAAACAGAAGCTTTGCACACAGGACGCATACAGCAAAATAACAGGTCAGTGATTTTTTTGGCTGCACCCAACCTTTGCCAACATGCTTTAACTGGAAATGCACTCACATTCAACAGCCTTACAATTTTGTACCATGACCTACTATTTTGCAGGATACTCAGAAATACTATGTATGGGAGCAGAGCAACTGTATTTGCTATGCTGTTAGTTGCCAACAGCAGGTCTGATGCATCAGGCTTATTGCTCTTGGATCTATTTTCATCTATTCAGCACACAAAAGGCATAGGCATTTTCATCAAAGCATTAAAAATGCCTGTGTGCTGTCCACACTATTTCTTCCACTTCTGTAACACATACCAAAAACACACACAAGGGAAATTGCAAAAATACCAGAACAGGAGAACTTCAGGAGCAGACTGAAGATTATCACACAACAGTGGCATGTCTGGAAACAAAACAGACCATTTTGACAACTAAAGGAAACTACCAAGACATAATTTTCAGTAAAGTGGGTGGTTTGGGGCTTTTTTAAAGCAAAGACAAACCACAGGGGAGGGGGGGAAACAACACTTTTATGTTTTCAGTTCTTTGTTCTAGAAAGACATCTTCGAGCAACTCTGTGCAAAATTAACTCTCTGGCTTAGCAGAAAATCTGATGAGCATTTGAGAGCTCATTTCTCCCATAGCTTCAAATTAAAATCAGGTGGTCTAAGATCTGAAAATTACAGTAGGTCGAATCTTTTATAAACCAGTGTATAACTGAGAAAAGAGAGCACAAAGGAACAATATGTTACATTATTTATATCTAACTCTGTGTATTTACATAAGGATCAACGTATTTTTGAACTACAGTCAGTTCCTAGAAGCATCAACCCTTGTGTTACAAGCTATAAAGATATGCTGCTGCTACAGTATAATCCACTGATGAAAAACAATAGGTGACAAACCTATCTAAACTCATAATAATGTTTTGAAGAAATGATGATGCTCCTCCAATGATGCTCTTCCAATTAAGGTGAAGGTCCCTAACATCCTGCATGCTGCCACTACAAATGAACATGTCTCAGAGATTTATAAAACCAGTAGCTAGTATGAGAGCAGGCTAAAGGCTCCTCAGCAGGATAGACATAGTTCTTGGTTTTACCGATGGCAAAGAGAAAGAACTGTGATAGAGAAGAAATGACTAGACACCACTGTTCATCAGTTGGTACTTGTGGCCTCTACCTTCTCCCTCAGTAACTTTCAGCCATGTTTCTCCACATATTTTTCTTTAAGAAAATTCCAGAAGCCTTGTTTCACTCTTTCCAAGATCTTTTGGTATGGAAAGGCCCTGCCTTCTGCACCAAGATCTTTACAGGTGTATACAAGTGTTGAGCTTGCACATGGGTCATACCTACAAATATTACCTGAGTAAATAACGGGTTTGGTTCTGTACTGACAGATTACAGAACTCTCTTACAGATCACAGAACTCTCTTCCAAAAATTAGGCTCCAAAAATTAGAAAAAACCCACCAAGAACAACGAAAGAACCCACGCAAACTCACCCTTGCCGCCTTGCAGTTTTCCCTCTTGAATTTGCATTTTCTTTCCTTTCTAACTTCACTTAGCAATATAGAATTCTAAGCCAATTCCTTCTTCACTAACACAGAGAACATTAAAAAAACAAGTATCATGAACCTGTCTCCGTTTTAGGAAGATTCCAGTAAAATATTACCACAGATCAAAACCGCAGGGCCCCCACCACTTAATCACAACATTGGGCCCATCTTTTGTACTCCCTATAAAACCTAATTGATTTCTCTTAAAAAAATCAAACAAAGCAACCAACCACATGGAGAATGGCAATCAGCTGAATTTCCCTGTATTTATTTGTGCATCTTGCTGCATATGGCCTAGTTGCTTTGAAAGCCAAATTCAGTAACAGCTGATGGTCTACAAACCTCTGTTCAGTTCCATGGCACTGACTGCAATGTGGTATGTTGCACAGGCAAGAAAGTTTCCACATAATCGGTCAAACCATCTCTAAACATCCTCAGTAGGACTGTGCAGTATTTATTTTTACAAACAGCTTATTTACCAAATTGTTTTACTCAAATTGAAACAATTTACAAACTCGAGACTAACAAAAACATGGAAAAAGATCTGGGGCACGAACACCCATCACAGAGAGAGGAGTGGGAAAAGAAGAAAAATGATTCTAGAAGTTTCTCTGTTCTGCCTTGTCCTCACTTTAGCTTTCATTTTGCAATTCTCATGAATTGAAAACATTCAGAGAACATCAGCAGGTGAGCAAGACTTGTGTGAGCAAGAGTAAGAGGAAGGTAACAGGCAGGATAAACATATAAGTTTACAGATTTCCCCAAAGTTTTCATACAACTTTCTCTATGGAGCAAATTACATACAGAGAGCCATTTAACTTATGCCCATTCCTCTAACTTCTCTGCCAAAAACTACTGGCTGGATAATGCCATCAGGTGTATAGATTGGCAGGGCTCAAAACCACAGCCTTAGGGAATTTACTCCAGTCATTTATAAGTGCACACTACACATGTAACTTAACATAGTACTGGAGTTTTTTAATGCAAAATCATTTTCCTTGATTCTGACCAGCTAAGTTTAAAAATATTGTCAAACTTTAAACTCCGCTTATACATAAAACATTTTATTGATAAAGAACTCATAGGTAATTATGCAAACCTCTGGTTCCTTATGCTAGCTTCACAGGATACCTGACAAAAAGGCTTCTTAATTAAATCAGAGAGCACACATTCAAGCATCCTCACCATGGCAAATCAATTTGTGTATGCATTGAATGAAAGCAAATTCAATACATAAACACACCACGGAACTGATTTCACGTAAGGTGTTGTTATAAGCAGTATGAAAAGCATTTTTAAAAGCACTGTAAGAAGCACTTTGGCGGTGCTCCTTTAAAGATATGAAGGAAGGCTGATACCTTTTTCCAATCCATAGACAGATCTGAGCACCACTGCAGTAAAGAGTGCAGAACTGATGTTTTACTTCAGATGTACCAGTAAGATTAAATTGATCCTTGCCCATCATACCATACAAAAATCAACAGAAAAGCTAAAGAACATGGAAAACCTCAGCGAATCTGCAGAGGAAAAGGCCACAGATACGTGTACTTTGAGGAAGAAATTGAAGCCTTCTCCCCAAATACCTACACACCCCCTAACACCCTCATTCTATTGTCATGAAAACTTCCTTATGATTTTAAGAGAGAGGGTTATACCAAAGGCAGTAGGCTGAAAAGATGTAACAGCTACCGTAGCTGCAGAGGGCAGCTTACATAGCCTGCTAAAATGGAAACCTACAAAACCAAACCTGATACTCCTACCAGCAACTTTGACATTTCACGCTTTAAAGTATAATAAACAAGCAGTTTGACCAAGGAATTTATAAACCAAAACCACACACAAATAGAAGTGCAATATTAACCTCCTCATGCCTCCCACACACTTATCTGGCTGCAGCCATTGCCTCTCTGAGGCCAGCGGCTGCCATCTCCCACCCTGCTACCGCTCTGCCTTCATGAGGGGAGCTCCCACGGGCAGCTCCAGGCCTCCACTTGAACAAAACTAAACGCAAAAGTTAGGACCATAAACATCACATCCAGCAGCAGTAACAATTAATGAAACTGATTCAGGTTTTTCATAGAATCCCAGACTGGTTTGGTTGGGACCTTAAAGATCCAGCTCCAAATCCTCCTGCAGGGACACCTTCCGCTAGACCAGGATGCTGCAAGCCCCGTACAACCTGGCCTTGAACACTGCAAGGGATGGGGCAACCACAGCTTCCCTGGGCACCCTTTGCCAGTGACACACTAACCTCACAGTTTTTAAGCTTTTATACACACACTCTTCTGCAGAGAAATCTTTTCCAACCTTGCACCACTCCTAAAGGGCCCAGAAAATTAAGGCCGACAAGCTACTGCTGCTCTGCAGCACAGGCGTACCCACTTGCCAATTCTGTTTAAGGCATACTTTAAAAAGCCGTGTGTATATATACATTTATACGTTTTATTATTATTACTATTATTCCAGGAAGCGGACTGTAAGCTCCTCTCCATCGCCATCCCCCGTCAGAGGTGCAAGCAGCTCTCACAGCTCAGCTTTCCGCACGCTTCCACTGCCGGCCGCATTCCCCACTGCTCCCCAGCACCGCCTCTCCGGCCCGGGGCAGAACCCGGCCCTTAAGCGCTCCAAGCCACGACTGCCCTCGGAGGCGCGATAGCCTAGAGCGGATGAACGCGTGGGAACGCGAACGGTCCCTGACCCAAGGCGACGCAGCAGCCGCTCTCCCCGCAGGCAGCGCCGCTCGCCATCCCCTACCAGGATCCGCGGGCTCCCCCTACCTGTCCGAGCAGCCGCCAGCGGGCTCTCGCCGCTCCCGCGCCGCTCACCTCGCACTGGCCCACGGCGGGGCGGCTCGAAGAGCCGGCAGCCTCTGCCATGTGGCGGCAGGACGGCTCAGACCCGCCTTCGTTCTGCACTGGCCGGCAGGGACTTGCCGCTGAGACTCCAGCAGCTGCCAGGGCCGACAGGGCTAGGGCTGCAGGGAAAAGACGTGGGTGGCCATCTTTGTTAAGGGCAACGCTGGGAAGACGGGCTACCGGTGAGGAGCATCGCGCCGCCGCGATACGGCCGGCTTTTCAGGCGCCGTGGAGGGGGAGTAATGGGCCTCAACGTTGGCCGCCTGTGACCTCAGCTCCGGGGGGTGAAACAGGATCTGAAACGGGAGCGGCTTGAGGAAGTCACGCCAGGGACCGCGCTACCCGGGCCGGGGTGCGGCAGGCCGCCGCGGCTGACTGAAGCCTCCGCCGCCACCTTGACTACGGGCAGTCCCGCGAGGCAGCCGGGCGCTGCTCCTGTCGTCTTCCATGTTACCGAGGGCAGAGTAGCCGGAGGGAAAGCGGTCTGGCCACGCCGCGGCGGTGAGCGGCGGTGGTCAGGGCTGGTGGGGAGCGGGACGGGGAAGAGGACCGCGGGCGGTGAACATGGAGGGTGTGCAAACCTGTCAGTGTCCCTGCGAGGGGGAGGTCGGCTCTTGCTGTCAAGTTACCTCTTGAGATTAAGTGATTTTGTTGTTGTATGATAGTTATAAAGGGGAGACAACTTCCCAGAATAACTCCCCAAACCTTACCTGGCTTTGGTTCTTCAACATTTAAACGTAAACATTTTCACTTTCCCTTCTCACATTGATAGTTTCATTAAACTTTGAAGTACCAGGAACCCCATTTTGCAGTAACGCTGCAGGTTAATGTGCAGGCTAAACTGTGTATACCACTTGTTAAGAAACTGTGAGTTTTAACTGTTTCTTCTCAACTGATTTACCTAATGAATCAGTTTCACCTCTTTGAAAGAGAGGCAGTTTTACCTGCAGTTTACGGTAATGTATATTTCACATACTGCAAATGATCAGAAATTTACAATGTTTGGAAATTTCAGGCTATCAGGAAATGAAGGTTAGAATGTCGTGTGCTGGACTGCGGAATCTTCTCCAAGGGCTGTGCTACAGTGTCAGATACTACTCTAAGCATAGCTGTCTTCAAACAGTATGTATTTATAGTAAAATAAAATCAAAACAGTGCTGCATCCTGGATTGTGCATGCAGTACATGCACGCACAGGACTCTGCCACCTGGAAGCATCCTGCCGTGGAGATGCTTTTCCTGCAAGGTACGCTGATTAAGTATGGATTTAATGTCAACAACCACCTTGGCACATCTGTTCAGGAAGCCTCTCGTATTTTCCAAATGTAGAGGAAACACATTTTTCCCAAAGGGTTTGGAGCAGGGGGATAGATATTAGGATTTCATTTACGTTCAAAGATCTATACAGTTATTCAACTGCCCTGTACTGTTTTGAAGTAAAGCTGCATTTTGGTTGATTTTCCTGCTGTGGCAGTTTTTTAAAAATTGGCATGTTCCAGAAGGATTCAGATAAGGTCTCAGGAGATAGGTGCATGGAGAGACAGCCTAGGATAGAGGCAAAGCATCCCAACTGATGACAGCAGATGTAAACCACTGTGAGCTGGCTAAAAAAAAGTGACTTTTTCTGTGCTGACCAGTAAGTCATGGTTTGCACCATATTAAATATTAAAATACGCTATTGACTTCTCATAATTCTATTCACATGTGATAAATTATCCTTTTAAAGGTACTTGGATTTATTTTTGAAAGTAAATATTGTGTAAATCAGGGGCAGTGTATCGTGCACGGTTAGAAAATGGACTGAAATAATTTCAAGCCTTCTATTCTTGTGTTTCTAATACAGTGTGCTAAAGGTGTTCTTAAAGTTTACTGCAGTATCACAGCCTGTAAACCAATTTATATGCATAATGCATAAGTACTGTTTAAAAAGATTGGTGTTTTGGTTTCTATTAAACATGTTTTCAGATGGATGCATGGTTGTTATAAAATTGTTTCAAGTTGACAGTGTTTCTTCAGACATGATCTAAAGATCATCTTGTTGTAAGCCTCTTATTTCTAACCATAATGTAAACAGTTCCTAACTCTGTGTCTAAAATGGAACCAAATGTTTCGAGGAGAACATAGGAAGACTTGATGGATGAGAATGTATGGTTCTGTTTATTCCTTGGCAGTTTGCTAATACAGTTACAAATACTGAACTACGACAATGGTTCCAGAATACAAAGAGGTGTTTTTTTCACGTGAAAGGAAGTTGTGCCTGTTAGCTTTGTAGCAGATGTTTTCAAACATTGTCACTGAGATACTTTGTTATCCTCAAAATCTTTCCAGATTAAATATCCAGAAACCTCATTCAGTTTAGGAAATTCCTGAGCTAAAATCATTGAAGGCTGGGGGAATACCTGTCAGGGAATATCTGTGCTTGTCGCATTCTTACACTTTCCTAAATATCAATTTGTGGCCATTGTGGGGTTTTTGTTTGGTTGCTTCTGTTTTGAGGAGTCATGTAGACTTACAGCAATTTTTCCAGTGACTGGGGCAAGGCTGGTACAACTAACGCATACTGAAGTTCCTGTACCTTCATGAATTACACAGTTGCGCTATAGTTTCTCTAAGGGCTTTCATGATTTCTTTGACTTGTGCTTTGGACTTGGTGATTAAAGGCTAGAGGGACCATTGGTCTGAACCGTTCTCATGAATGGTGTGGTTTACATTCATAGGGAGTCTGGTAACAGGAGCAGGTAGTTTCTTCTCCTTTCAAAGTGTACTCGTAATGTTCATGTTTTAGATCTCATGCCTTTGTGAAGACAAACCAGGAACAAACCAACAGATCTTGATGCAAAGTGAGGATGGGGTAAATGTCCTACTTTTTAAGTTTAGACACATTCACGTAATACCTTGAATGTTCTAAAATGCTGCTTTTTGTGATCTGTGCAGTGTCATATGCTATAATATATGTTGTTAAGCTTATTTGAACAAATGAGGTTTTACAGCAACCAAAAAAGTAACATTGTTCTAGCAGTTTTAACTCATTTTTAACATTTTTATAAGAGAAGACAGTGTTGCCTTCATAGATTGTGGCAAACTAGATCCTTAAGCTCATTCTTGATAAAATTGTTGCAGAACCCATGTAATTCCGTTGCTTCATTCTGCACCTTGTGGGCATTTATACTAACACTTCTGGGGAGGTGGAGCAAGAACGTGAACAAGCTGCCAGGACTTCTGGGTACAGACACAAAGGTGTGGGTTGCATTGTTGTCTAGGAAAGAAAATGATGCTCTTCATGACAGGAAGATTATGAGAAAACAGCTCTGAAGAAGGAAAAATAATAGAATTCCACAAAAAATCAACTAAAACCTAGCTTTAGAACAAGAATGAACATATTTACATATAATTGATTAAGAACATACATTGATAGTAGCCTAAATTTTGAAGAGAAGACCTCAATAAATATGTCAAGTAGATCACATTTGACAATCACAGAATGGTTTGCAAGAGACTTTAAACATCTAGTTCTAACCCCCCCTGCTGTGGGCAGGGACAGCTTCCCCTAGACCAGGTTGCTTAAGGCCCCTGTTCAGCCTGGCCTCAAACACTGAAAGATCAGGAAGATCTTAAAAAACTTACTCCAACTGTGGTTTTTAATGGCACATACTGTTATAATAATGCAAAGTTGGGTTTGGGTCTGTAGCTCAGGAAACACCATTGTTGCTTCAGTATATTCATATTAGAGTACAGAGCACTGGCTTGTAGCCATTGTTTTGTTTCCTTATTAGCAGGAAGGAACAAAAATCCCTTCCAAAAGGAAGCAGAATGCATCCATAACAACATCAGACCTTTCGTACAAGAATCTTCTGAAATCAGAGCAGGAAAACTGGAATGACATTTCAGCAAGATACAAAGCTATGACAAAGAGAATCAAGGAAAAATTGGAAGAGTTGCACAATAAGTATACATTCAATTTGGGAAGTCCAAGGGTAAGTAGCAAAAAACAGCAACTTGTAATTGAGTACATATAAAAGGCAGTGAAGCCATTCTTGGTATAAAATGGTTTATTTTTTGTAGTATTGAGTTTTGAATGTTTTAATATTTGTGGATAGTAACAGCGTGTGTTTAGAACATGGTAGTGTAGTTACCTTAATTTCTCCATAAGCAAAAGCAAGTAAAGATACAATAATCTCTGACTTTCTGATAAAGAAATACAAGACATTTTAATTTACAAGAGCAATTGCAGGTGATCTGAGCCTTTTGTTGAATTTAGAGTAGGCATAGGTAGCTTAAGTACCCTAACTTTGAAAGAACCTTTCTGATGCATGCAGTTCCTACTTCAGTATCAAATACATGTGCTATATTTTGTCATTTGTGTAAGTTAGAATTGTGTTAAATACAGGGATTCTAAGGAAATAGTCAAACTATATGTTGGACTTGAAACATGTTTGGTTTATATTGAACAGATCAGGTTTGGAGAGAATGTGTACTTTGAAGAGAATGGCTGCGTATTTCTTTCAAAAGCAGATGGTAAGGGATTTCTCTTCCTAACATGGCACAGTTGTTACAAATATTGTACGCATCACTTAATGTACTTTTCTTACATTAAAGGTTAATTGCTGTGTTTCTTAAATAACTAAAGAAAATTACTTTTATACAATTCTTTCATGATTGATTAATAGCTCTAGAATTATGAATCCAAACAGGTGAGATGAAAAGAGTTAGTCAATAGTATATATCAATACTAAGGCAAGTTTCTGGAGAAGGAAGAGAGAAGTAATTTTTTTTCCGAGTCCTAAATTAACATTTTGAGCAAAATGAAAAGCACACTGATGCTTTTTTATTTCTGAGGGAGTGGGAAAAGATTTTACTAATTGTGTTTAGTAAAAACAACTGTGCTTTAGGTATTTGAACTTTAAAATGTAATACATTTCCCAGAAGCCAAGATCTACACTTCTGAAATATTTTTAATAATAACTACAGGACTTTTTTTCCCCTGGAACTTTTTTTTTGTTTATTTTTACAAAGTGCATTTATAAATATCTTGCCAGACAATATTTGGTGTTAATAAATTACAGTAATATGCTTGTGAACACTGCTGACAGACTTGCTAAATACAGGCATTAATAACCACTGTTAATTTTGACAGTGCCTTAGTTACAGGATTTCTTTGCTATCTCTATTTTTAAATGCAGTAGATGAAGAAAATGGTGACATTTTATTCAGTACTGAAGATCTTGGCTTTTCTGATGCCTTTATTCAACGTATCAGAATTTCACCAGATCAGAGATACATGGCCATCAGCTTAAAAAGTGAAAATTCTGAAGAGGCAGCCTGCGTTATTATAAAACTTGGTCATTTTCCTGTTGTGGAAAAAGTCATTCCGAGTGTATTTAGTTTTGGTAAGTTGTTTATAAATATCCTGTGGATCACACCAGCTTTCAGCACATTTTTGTTAGTCTACAAATAATAATATTTTTAAAAAATAAGGAAGCAACATTTTTATATTTAATCATTACAGCTGTATAATTTTTTATTTACAGTTTCTTCCACAATACAGAGTTTTAAGTTACCTGATGTAGATGGAAGTGACTGCTTTCATGATACAGTTTTTTCCTCACTGTAAAAGCAAGCATTTATAGATGTTGAACAGTCATGCATGTCTGGGTTTTTTAATTTCATAGAGTCATAGAATGGTATTTCACTCAATACACTTCTTTAAAAGCTACTGACATAACACTATAAAGATCCTTGCGAGAAATGTTCTAGGTATTAAACTTTTACAGCTACAACTACACTCACTGATGATAGCTGTAGGCACTTGACTTCACTGAAAAGCACGCACATGGTGCCTACTATTAAGTACTGGCTGGAATTTCAACTGGACCCTAGGATGTGAGTCACAATTCAGAGCCCAATGAAGTTGGTTCTTTAAGAATAGATGACAGAGCTTTACATAGCTTTTAAATAAGCAGAGGTAAACTGAAGTAAAAGGGGAATCTTTCCTTTTTTATAGTCTAGAATCACAGAATTTTTTGAGTTGGAAGGGACCTTAAAAATCATCTAGTTCCAACCCCCCTGCCATGGGGGGGCTGGAACCCCTCCATGTTAAAGAATATAGAGAAAGAGTGCAATAGTGTGTATACAATGTTCCACATCTTGTATTTTAGATTATGTTATTAAATGTCATTAAGTGTAAGTAATGCAGGACAAAAAATTAAAAATCTAGGTAAAACTTCCTAGTTACAAAAATAAAAACTAACAAGAATTTAATGTTGTGTTTGCACAATTGAAATTTATAATGCCTGTTAAAAACTAGGCCTGCAAATCTGCCAGTGACATTTTTTGGTATACTCGATTGGAACATCTATATAGGTTTGTCCAGAAGAATCAGTATATTCATAAACCAACTCCCTGTTACCTGCATAGGTGTGACAGCTTATGGCAGGTAATAAGTGTAGAAAAAAATTACTATCAGAATGGTAGAGATTGCACCCATTTTGTCAATTTATTCAGGCGTGAGATACAGAGGTATCATGAAGTACAGAGGTCCCTCAGTCATAAGCAAGAGAATTTGCATTTGCGATATTGTGTACTGCATGATACACAATAGCAGGCAGACAAATGAAAGTGCTTGAAAATTTACATCTGTGATTTTTAAATGCTAGGCTATAGAAAAACTTTAATTTCTCTCGTCTTCTTAGTGAACCTTTCAGCTTCCTGTGCAATTTGGAGCCACAGTGCTGTTCAGAGAGCAGATTGTTTGCATTACTTAAGTGTGGTGCTTCCTTCAGTTCTGTATTGAAAGTTACTATTTATCATAAGACAGCATACGATAACTTTTTAAAGCATATGTATTAAACATCCTTCCAGTGACTTTAGGACCAGAGAGAGCAATAATTTGGCTGAATCGGTCAGATTACTAAATAGCAAGGTTCCTGTATTTATACATTTCTAATGTTGGTGAACACATGTACACGCATAGAAAACTGCAGAATTTTTATTTCAGCAGGATCCGTGGGGCACGTGCATCATCTCTTTTCTCTAAATGGTTTGCATGCAGTCACATGCAGTGGTTCAGAGCTCATACTCCCTTTATTATCTGGCAGACTCCATGTTAATCTGTTTCTCTGCTCAGTTTTAAACAGCCACACCTTCTATTTTCCCCTTACCTCCAGAGCCCACACAGGGTCAAGAAGTCAAGAGCTTCCTCTTCCTGGGCCCTGGAATATGGTCCTCTGCCTTTACGTATTTATTTATTTTTCCAAATGAGATTCTTGCTCTGTGGGATTCAGAGAAAACATGGAAAACTTTTTGTGGCTTACCTCTGGGATGTAGAAGTGCTGGCCTCAATTAGATGTCAGCTGCAGCCCACTTTTTTTAACATTGGGTCCAGTGTTCATGGAGCTCCATTTTCTCTCAGCAATTGTATGTATTGTTCCAAATTTGATGTGCATTTGTCTTTTTTTCCAGAATGGGCTGCAAATGATGTTCTGTATTACACAAGTCAGAAGAACCTTAAATGCCAAAATGTGTTCATGACCACTTTCACTAATCGGAAACATACTAAATTAGTTTATACAGAACAAGATGCAAGGTAATACTTATGTAAAATGTAACAAGTCCTTTATGTATTCTAGAGTACCTTATATGTAAAATATAACTGATTTGGAAAACATAGTCTTTCGTATCATATTCCAAATGGTAAAAGGCATTTTTAACTTGTGTCCTGCTGTCAGTAGTGCCATATGCAGTTTGAGAACGTGCTCTGTTTTCCTCTTGATATGTGATCAACAGAGATTTAACTTTCCTCTCTTACCTCATGAGTTCAGCTGAGTTTATAAATGTCAAGGTCAATTTCAGGTCAGGTTGTCCTTTAATGAATGTGTGACAGTTTCATGCAGGATAAATCAGACTGTGGATTTCATTTTGTTTTCTCTGCTATTGATGTCTGATACGTCTTTAAAAAAAAAAACAGAGAAGTTCAGGCTAATCCTTGCTCTGGGTAATGGATGAGCAAAATCTTTACAGCATTCCCAGAGACAGAACTATTGTTGACTGAATACCCTCTCAATAACCTTTCTTGAAGCAGTGGTTTAGGAAGACACGGAGGCTCTAGCTAAATTGAGTGCAGAACTAGTTTTTCAACTATGCAGCATGTGGTCGATTTATACAACATTCCATAAATGTTTGTGATTATTCTTAATTCAAGTTACTTAATAAAGAAATTTCTATTATATTTTCATCTAAAAAACAGGAAAAAAAAATCTGCAGTTGAGATGGAGTAAATAAGATCCTTTTGTTCCAGCGGCAGTTGATGCATACGTTCGGAAAATCAAATTGCACTGACCTGACACTTCCCCACAGGGAAACTGTTGCCATAATTCTGAAGGTCACAGTCATTACAGTAAATCTACTAGAAACTTACTCTAAAGGTTCATGTGCTATTGCAGCTCATAACTGAAGTTACTTGTTCATTGGAGATGGCAAGACATTCATTCTTTTGTGTGGACACTGAGCAGTTCCATTCTACATCTGAGCAGCTCTTTTAGGTGCAATCAAATCATTTTGATTTCTTGACTTCTTTAAAAAAAGCTACAAAGACAAAAAAAAAAGAAGTAATATCAAGGTCAGAGTCCTTGGGGAGAAGTGTAACCTCCATTTCAGTTTGACTCTCTCAGAGGTAAGGTCAGCAGAGCTGAACTGTTGGAATCTCTCCTGAATGCAGTACTGCACTCTTGCCAAATTCATGTGTATTAGAGAGGCAGGAGGCTGATTCCTTGCAGACTTTAGATCCCCTGCTGTGCCTGTCCTCCTTAAGATGTCAAGAGGGTGCAATTAGAAAAAACAATAGTACCAAAAAAACTGGAGGTCCTCCAACTGCAAATAATTAAAGGCACTGAAAATGCTATGTACAACATCCTTTCCTTCACCAGTCAAATTTATTTTGAAGTCTAGAGGGATCATTACTGCAGTCATGTATCTGATCTGTGTTCATGCAGATTACGGTGCTCAACCCTGCAATTTCTTGATGAAATCCTCTGGATCTTTATGTTGGACAGTTTTGTTTTTATAGACATCCAGTCTTAAAGATTCAAAACGGCAAGGAAACTGCTGTGTCTCGAGATGGGACGTTCCAGTTAATTGGATGACTCATAAAAAATTGATTGTGAAGTTTAGCCTGAAATTGTGTACTATTAACATCCAGCCATGTGTTATCATCTCTTTTCTGTTTCTAGATGTTATAAGCATTTTAAATCAGTAGATACTTCCTAGTTTCTCCAATAGTTCCAAACCCAGTTCCTAGCTTCCAGCTTTACCAGTGCAGCCTGTCTGTCTTGTCTCATATAGGCCTCTGTACTTCTTTTAAAAATAGTCCTTTTTGTCTGACTTGCTTCAGACAAATTTAGGCCAGTAACACTGAGGCTTTTTATCAATTTGTCATTATAATAGCTCATATTTGTTATTGCTGTTCCCACAATATCTTGTATTCATTTGAATTTAATTATCCGTTACTACTTTAAAAAAAGAAAAAAAGGTTTTACAAGCTCAATAAAAAGTTCTGTGTTGTGCCTGAATTTTAAAGCCTAAGCACATCAATGAGCTTCTAGTTTTATCTCAGTAATGCGAATGCTCAGATTCACTTGGGCAGCAACTGAACTGCTTTCTTATTGGATTTGTGGGGTTTTGAATCCCAGGATAAATGCAGCAGGAGTGGGTTTGGGAACCATGTAATCTGGAATTTCTTCAGCCTCTTTGCAGGCTTTTCACCTTGCAGATGGAAACCCACAATTCTGAAACAACTGATCTATTTTTATAATAATAATCAAGTTTAAGCTTTTTTTTTTTAAATAATTATTCTTTACAGGTTTTTTGTGGACATATATTGCACAAAAGATAGGCGTTTTCTCACTATCAACAGCAACAGCAAGACCACCTCAGAAGTTTGGCTGGTTGACTGTAGACATCCTTTTAAGTCACCTGCTCTTGTACAAGCACGAACAAAAGGGGTCATTTACCACATTGAACACAGAAATGATGAGCTATATATTCTTACTACATACGGAGAACCTGCAGAATATAAGGTAGTTTTAACTGATAAGATTCATTCAGATAACTGTTGCAGATTGTATAGAAATAGTAAAGCTGGCTTTTAATTCTGTACTTCATAGCTTATTGAAATAATTTAAGAGAATTACACTGAAAGACTGATAGAAGTACATGGAGTGTTACCTGCTGCATGCCAGTTTGATCCTGACTCCTTTGGCAACATTAAGAAATGAATATGCTTTAACAGTCATTTCTCCTATATTAAAATTTAAGTTCGCTATCTCAGTCTGTATAACCAAACCACCTACAGTTCTGGCCATGCTGAAAGCACTTACTGCGTTAAAATTTTCTACAGATTAATCTATGAGAACAGAACTTTTCCAAATGTTACTGAATTGTTCTTCCATTTTGCCCAAGTAAAGGGAGTTTTGAAGCCTCCAGTTTTAGTCAGGCAAAACCCCCAATACAAACTAACAAATTTTTGCAATAAAGATGTTGCATGAGTTCTCTTACATGCCTGTACATCTCATTCATAACTCTTAACTACATCTTGGTTTTATAGCTGATGAAGGCACCAGTAGCTGCCAGTGGCAAGGAGAACTGGCAGTTAGTTTATGCACTGGAAAAGAAAACGAAGCTAGTAGATTTGGAGATGTTCAGTGATCACTGTATTATGTTCCTGAAGAACGCTGGTCATCTTTACTTAAATGTGATTTCTTTTTCTTCCCATTCAGTTCAGTCAATAAAGGTATGTTTTAACATTATAATTTTTTATTTATTTATTTTTTTAACATAACCTTATGATGAAAGCAAAGATAAATTCTAAGAGTAGAAATTGTTTGGAAACTGTAATACTGCCAAGTATTATGCCTACTGTATATTACCTGTGGCTGTTTTTCATGTGGTGGCTTACTGCAGCACTTAGAAAGTTAGAGAGCAGCTATTCTATGAGTCAGTTTTTTCTTCAGCTTATTACAGTCAAGCTCTTTACAATACAGCCGATTTCTAATGTAAAATAGGACTTGATTCCCTAAACACTCCACTTAGTTTTACTGGGCCTATTTTTGGTTACATTCATCAGCATAAGCAAGGAAATAAGCCTGGCCCTCCCACAGAAGAAACATCAGAACATTCCGAAGACAAGTATGGACACTGCCCTATAATGAGTGAGAAGAGTTGATGTTGCAGTAGAGTTTGTGTAAAGTATTTCTTCCTTTCTCTAGTTGCTGCTAAATACTTGTGGATTAAAACCAAAATGACTCAATTCAGACCCATGATTTCCGGAGACCATTCAGGCAAAATGATTGATTTGTTTGCCTGAAAAATACAATCTGAACTACTCCCAAGTTTATTGCGACAAGCTACTAGTACTGCTTTCTATAGAACTGCTGCAGAAAAAGGTTTTCAACAAAGTGCACTGTGTGGTCTCTAAAACCTCCATTTTTGAATGTGGTCATAGTTGATTTATTCAGAAAGGGTCTGCAGTTACTCTGGAGAACTTGGACTTCTACTGCCATTTCAGATGTCACTAGCAACCCAACCCAAGTAAGTAGTAGTCTGGCAGAGGGTTTGACTATGGCCCTGCTGCTCTCAAAGAATGAATCTTGATTTCTTTTATTCTTAGCAGAGTTAAAAATCTTAAATATAATAACAGTAAGTGTCTGAAGGTGAACGTGCCAGGAAAAGGTTTTGTTCTTCAACAATGGCTGGCACTAGGAACAAAGTTAAGAGGCAGGGGTTTTCAGCGGCTTAGCATTACTGAGCTAACTCACAGCAAAGGCATAACAACTGACATGGACTTGGCTGTATAACATGTTGAAGTAGAACTGAAAAATCAGGGGAAATAGGATTTAAAAAATAAAAACCATGCAGAATCATTTCAAAGAATGTTTTAATTAAAAAAAAACAAATCTGCATTAATGCCCATTTGAAACTGAACTTGGATTTTTATTTTCCTTTTTTTTAATTTCATTGTACAGCTTTATCCCATGGCCTTAGGGAAAAGTTTGCCATAGTCTTTCAGTTTTTGACTGTTTCATTACTGAGCTTAAAAAAAAATAGTAACTGTGCTACAGACAGGCTGAAGATATTCAGAATCTTTTTCTCTGAAGAACACACTAGGCAAAATTAACAGAAGCAGTGTAAGGGTCGGTCTCACTTGAAATGCCATGTTTTCTCAGCTACCTACATGGGCCTGTGAATTTGAATTGGAATCTCAACCTGAACATACCACCAGCACTTGCTATTTTCAGCTCACCTCCCCGGTACACCCCCCTAAGCGTTTTGCATATTCATTTAAAGAAAATAATCTCATTGAACAAGCTGTGCAAGAGGTACCAATTATTACGAATTGTCACACTACACGTTTACTAGCTAAAAGCAAGGTAAGAATTTTTCAGTCCTTTTCTCATTCCTTTTATTCTTCCCTACCTCCCCACCCATTTAAAGAAAATGCATTTGGCAGGGAACAGAGATTAAAAAATGTAAAGAGCAGTTGGTGCTATAGTTACTAAACAGTGGGTGTTTTCTCCAGTGCTACAGGGAAGAACAAGAAAGAGTCGTGATTTTTTTTTCATTAACCTGGGTATGCTAAAGGAGATAATGGTACATGATGAGTCAGTAATCTTAGTGTGGTATAACTTAGATTTGCTAGTTGATATGTGGTGTCATACTCTCTGTGATAAATGAAAAAGGTGCCAGCTGTTGAAAAGGACATCCCACAACCAGCTGCACAGCATAGATCAGGAAAGGAGAGTTTTAACAGCCTGAATTTAAAAATTTGGAGATGTTAATAAAGAGTTTGTGCTGCAGTAAGTGGTAAACTATTTTGTTAATAACAGCTATTCTTGGTGTTAACAGGGGAAGGAAGACTTGGGTAGTTTAAAAACTCCTCAGGTGTTGCACTTAAATTAATTTTATACTCTGCATCCGTAAGCCTACACAGCAGAGGTTCAGTCTCTTGCTTTATTTTTCAAGAGTGCTTTTGTACATTATAAGTGAAAAAAATTACTGTAATCAGAAAAACACATTTTAAAATAAATAATTGAAGTTTTCATTGCTATGTGTCATTGAGATTTCTGCAATGTCCTTTATTGTAAAATACTCCTTCTTTTCCAGGATGAAACTTTGGTGCCGATTACAGTTTTCCATAATATGAATTCTAAAGAGCTACACAGGAAACCACTTCTAGTTCATGTATATGGAGCTTATGGCATTGATTTGAACATGAGCTTTAAAGAAGACAAGCTGATGTTAATTGAGGAGGGCTGGATATTAGCATATTGCCATGTTAGGTAAGTTAAATATGAAATGGAATTAAGATTTTAATCTGTGGGATATACAGGTATTTCTTGATACGCAACTGAGGAGGTACAGTAATATTTTTTTTCACATAGCTATACGCAGTTCATGCTTTTCACTTCCATCTCATTTCAGAATTTTTTAAAAGTAGTTTCAACAAAAAGGTAAATTTACCTCAAGAAAAAAAATTCTACTTTCAAGACCACATCGTGCGTGTAGGTTTCTTAAATCAACAGGACTGCTATATGTAACACTTAATCTTTTGACATCTCATTACTTCTTGTCTCACCTTTGCTCAAGAAAAATTTTGGTAACATTCAAATTACAGTGACACGCTACCTCCCTCTCTTTCCAAGAGTATTGTGTACTAATGTTCAGTCTGTGTCTTCTGAAAGTCATTTGCCTTCTACAGCAACTAATTAAGCATTTAACCGGCATCTCTACTTCTTTTATAGGCTAAATCCTCTGTCCCCAGTTTAGGTACAAACCTACTAGTTTTATATAACCACTGTAATATACACCTCACATTTTCATTGAGATAATAATTCAGTAGCTAAAGGAGATAACAAAAAAAATTGCTTTATGGAGGGGAAGGAACACCAGTTCCAAAACAAATTCGGTATACAAATATATTCAACCTGCTATAGTCAGTGGCAAGCATTGTGCTGTTCTTCCTCCCACCCTCCAAGTATCTTAAGATGTCAGTCAGTCCTAGATGAAGATGGATTCTTTATCCAAAGGTGAAGAAATTTGGTAGACTACTCAGTTAATTTTAAACTTGAAACCTGAATAAGGAAACTTCAGGTGGCGTAGAACTAAAGTCATGGTTGTGTAGAAAGAAATAGAAGTAAATTTTAAAATCCTGTATTACAAAATAGAACATTTCAAGTAGTATTTAAAATTCACAAACTAGAAAAAGGCCCCACTTTCTAACACTCTCAGAATTTAAGCTGTGCAGAAGACAAACCCTGAGGGCCTCAGCGTGGAGCTGAGAAACACAGTTTTACTGGTTTTAATAAATGCTGGTGTTAGTGATATAAATATTCAAAATATTTCAGGTGCTTTTATAGCTTCATGTATAAAAAGTTAGTATTAATGTCTGATTTTTGTATTGCCTACAGTGAGGGTGTCATTTCCTAAACTGATGGTTTTCCTGTGAGTTTCAGGACACAAAGGCAAGGAATACACCTGTGCAGTTAGGATTTTCACCAGTCGTCATGCACAGATTTTTTTTGCTTCAATGTCGTGTATTTTATCCATAAAGGAGGGTAAAGAGAAGCATAGAGAAGAGTTAACTAGGAAGGGAAACTATGGTTTTGCAATTCTGTGGCTGCTGATGTCCTTTCATTAACTGAAGCTTTGCTGTGTAATGTTTTTCAAAGAGACTCCAACTTGACTTGCTTTAAATTTCAGGGGTGGAGGAGAGCTAGGCCTTAGCTGGCACAAAGATGGGTGTCAGCATAATAAACTCAAAGGGCTCCATGACCTTAAGGCTTGCATCATGCTGCTGCACGAGCTAGGATTTTCTCAGCCAAAATACACAGCACTAGCAGCTGCCAGTGCTGGAGGAGTTCTTGCAGGAGCCCTGTGCAACACTGCTCCAGAACTCATCAGAGCCATGGTTTTACAGGTGAGGTGCTGCAGACCTTGCATGGATTATGATACTAAACTGTATTTTTGGTTCACTCTACGAGTTTCAGAATTGGAAACATTCCAATTCAAAGTTCCCATTCCTCATTTGAGAAAACCTGGAACTAGGCCTGTGAGGTCTTCTGTCCTGTTTGCTAATTTTTCTTTTTTAATAACTTCTAAGGCTCCTTTCGTAGATGTTCTAAATACAATGATGAAAACTCATCTCCCACTGACAATTGAAGAACAGGAGGAATGGGGAAATCCATTAGCAGATGAAAAATGTATGAAATATATCAAAAGCTATTGCCCATACCAGAATATTAAGCCACAGGTAAAACTATATTCTCTATGTGGAATACTGCTGTAATAAAATATAACAGTTTATGATAGAACAAAAAGTGGAAACCGGATTTTTTTAAAAGTCTATGTTACCTTTTCAGTGCTTTAAACCCCAGTGACTTTCCAACCCTTACTATTCTATGATTCTATGATTCTATGACTTTAGAATTGTCTTTGGTGCTGCTTTGTGTGAAAATGAATCATAATAACAAATAAGAACTATTTCAGTAATGATCTTGGCAATATTTGGAGTCATAAGTGACCCCTGAAATCAATCAAATGTCATCTCCTAAATAATCCATAGGTTTCAAAACCAGCTTTTGTTACAGGACTGCCAGGAAGTAATAGATTATTCTGTCTTATAACAAACCTTAACATGTAGAATACTTTCTACTTTTGTGGAGGGTTTTTGTTGTTCTGTTTGGTTTTGCAGACTTCTCACAGGAGGAAGGAGACATTTTCCACTGCTTAAATACCTTTCAGAGGCAAACAATTAAATAGAAAAGGCGATGTAGCTTTGATGTTGTCATCTCAGAGGAAATCTTTGTTTATCTGAAGTAATGTACTAACCGTGTTGCATAGCTTAAGTAAAACCTTACTATATAAAACCAACTACTTTTTATGTGTAGGAAGATGGCAAAAGTAAACCTCAACTACTGTTCTAAGGTGAACCATTCCATGATTATTACTCCTCCCTTTCTTTTTTGTTGCAGTCATCAGCAAGCAGACACATATAACAGATCTCTACCGGTTGGGGGGAGGATGTTTTTTATTACCTTTTGCAGGTAGATGATACCCTACGCAAATTCCTTTTTGCAGTTAGAGTGATAAAAGTGCTTTTTTGGAGTAGGTAATTATGTAATAAATGTGGTTTTAGATAAACTGTAAAAAGTAGTACAGTAAGATAAATGGAGAAAAATCTGTTACTTTATGAGAAAAATCAGTTGTCGAGTATTGAACTGGTTTTGGTTTTTAATCTCAGTGTTACCCTTCAGTTTTTATCACGGCATATGAAAATGATCAACGGGTGCCACTAACAGGAGTTTTACGATATGTTCAGAAACTTAGGAAGGCTGCACTAGATCATGCCAGCAGAACAAGTGAGAAAGGTAAGAATAAAAATATCACAGATAGAGTTAACTAAACCAGAATATTAGTAAGTCATGTAATTAAACGCTGTAGTGATTGACTCTTCCTTAAACGCATTCATTTGTACAGTACAATCCAGTATCTAAAGCTCTGAAGTAATTTCCATTACCTGCAAGATGGGATCTGCAGTCACACTGACAGATAAACCTCAGCTTCTGAGATGCACTCTCCAGAGCCTTAAGAGGGTTCAGTATCTCTGTATTGTAGACCTGCCTGAAATAGTTAAACCCATGTGTTAAATGTGAATCATGACAAACCACTACAGGCTCAGGTAACCCTCCTGAGATAAAAAAGAAAAAGACTAGGAAAATATGAGTGGGGCTTACACTTTCCTAGGCCTCAACATTTGGTGACCATTGGGCAGTGCTAGATGAACCCATACTGTCTAGCCCAGCTGCTGATATGGTCAGCCTGCAGTTCTCAACAACACATGGATAAAAATCTTATTTTTGCTGCTCTACAAAAATCTACTTTTCCCAGTTTGCTCCAACTGCAGGTGTTAGTCCAAGTTAGAATAACAGTAACGCCAAGGCAGGGACACATTTATACCTGAAACTTAACACTAGCTTTGGGACTGTTTCCAGCAAAGGTAACACTCAAGGCTTACTATTTTCTAGTACCACCTAATCTGGGGAGAGGCTTTTACCATCAGTACCAACAGAGATCTTGAATTAGCTTTTCTACATTTCATTATGCTCCTTCTCTGCTAGCAGCACAACTGCAGTGTTGAGAAGGGATAGGAGAAGGAGATGCTATAATTGCTGCTTCTTTCTTTGCTCAGAAATTAAAAAGCATGTCTTTCCAAAAAAACTCGAGAGAACAAAGATTCTAAACATACAAATATTTTTCAAGTATATAGTTAATAAAAACACAGTCCATCCAGCAAGCCCCTATATGATTCTCTTCTTAAGGAATAACAGGAATTCTGTCAGGACAGAAGGCAGAATTACCTATCCCTGAACAACTCACATCCCCACTTACCCTTTTCCTTGTTCATTCAATGTCAAGTGATGACTAGCTTCATTGTTCCAGGAAATTGGGTCCCTAATATCATCTTAGACATGCGGGCAAGCGGCAGTCATTGCGATTCATCTTGGGAGGATTCACTGAAGGAGGTATGCTCCCTTTGCTGCACAAAGCCATAATGTGGTGGAGGGAGGTGTCTCGTTTATGGGTACCTCAGCCTCAGTAGTTCATGGAATGTGTGCTTGAATGTGTGTCTGAAGTATCAAAAGAAAAACAAACCTGCTGGAATTAAAGTTGCTCTTGCAACCTTTTATAAATATTGCAAGAGGAACTTCTGGTTTTAGATACATATAAAATTCAATAGTTTTTTATATATATACACCTACACACACACACATAATTTTATGTATTTATCAATATATAATTTTTATAGATATTAAAGAGCCAGTGACAGAGCCAGATTATTTAACCTCATCATGCCTTAAGATCCAAAATAGTGTTAAACTCCCATTGTAATGTGCTGAGAGCTTTGAATGAAAGTTTCTAAGTTCTGCAAAACGTTGTTCCAGCAGGAAGAGTCTTGAACTGTAGAGCAGTAAGTGCCTAAAATTGTCATACTGGCTCTTCCATCTTCTTCATGAGTAAAACATATGTGATGGGTTTGATCTTCACATAAGCTGTACTATCAAAAGAACGCTACTACAAGTAGGTTTCAAGATTTTGCACTTTGTACAAGTGTACATGCAACATACTGCCAAGACCTGACATACCATTACCAATGTCTCAGATTATCACAGTTGGATACAAATTTTATTACTGTTAATTTTAATAAATCCTAGCAAATGTTATTTGTGGTTGAGACAGTTATTCCCAAAGTTAATTCTTTCAGGAAAAGCCTCATTCTGTCCTAGGTTAAGGAATAAGTTTAGAATAACCGTACAAGAATCTGAAGGGTTATAGAGCAAAGAATTTTTCTATTTTGTAATGAAATATTTTCATTGTTTTAGGTTGCAAGACACCTTGCTTTTCTGAACAAAGAACTTCAAGTATGCCATCTCCAGCATCATAGCAAACCCTGCAAATAAACACATTGACCACCTGAAGAACTTTGGGTCAGATTTTTATTTATATGAAAGCGAACACCATCTCCAGAGGTAGCTCCTCTTGGATCCCTGCTTTGTGGGCATAAGCAGACAAATTCAAAGTTGGATGTAGCGCTGGCTTATAAACATACAAACTAATAGCCAGATTTCTCCCCTGCCAGATAGTACAGAAGTAGCCACCTGCATCAGTCCGTCCAGTACGGTTCTCACATAAGCGAGCAGTGCAGCACTGTTTCAGTGGAGCTGAAGCGCAACAGGTAGTATGTAAAGCCCAACATGTGAAGTACCTGCACTTCATGCTCACAGCCCTGGCAGTTTAAGACCTCTCTTTCAAAACCACATTTTACACAAGGCAGTAAAACTCCCAAGAAGTATTTGATTTAGAAGTCTCACAGATAAGTCTTCTAAAACTAATTCCCATGTGTAGGTGATGATGACTGTTGCCCTTCCTAGCTACACCACAGCCATAGGGTACTCATCTTATGGTGGGATCAGAAAAACTGCAAAAAAGAAATGGTTCTTTTTTGAGTTAGTTTTGAAACCTTAGAGTTCTAAGATTCAAGAACAGGAATCTTAGAACTTTTTCATCTGAGTAGGTTCCAAATCTGGCAGTTACCTTAACTAGCATGGTAACCTTAAAAAAAGAGGTGCTGAAGTCCTCCAGAAGGCAAGATGAATACCCCAGAAGGAGATGCCAGAGCTTCTCCAGAGGATAAAACACAAAGAAGGCCCCCACTGAAGCAGCCTGACTCATAACGAGCTGAGCTCTGAGCAAGGCACCAAACAGCTGCACATTATTTGTTAAGACAGATGTTTGGGGCAGCTAATGGCACCACTAGTTAGTGAAAAATACACTAGGCAGTCATAAGGTCCTCAAACCAAAACGTAGTTCCCCAGATCACCCCTATGTCCAAAACAGATTGCACTAAGTCAAATGCTTATATTTCCTTTGTGTCACTGTAGGTACAATGTAGGTACACCCAGTGGAGATCAAAACCTGTGAAGAAGTGTGACATTCAATAGAGTTGTTTCAGTTGCTTAATCTGAGCTAACATATGCCCACCTCACCTACCTACTTGGGTAGAAAAAGGAATTGAGGAATGCAAATGCACTCTAACTCAGCAGGGGATGTGGAGGGGGAGAGGGGGTGTGAGACAATTGGAAATCCCCGAGTGTAGAATTGGGCATATTTGCTATATTTTATTGTTGTTCTTAACAAATTTTGAGGATAAACAGCGCTCTTATTGTTGAGAGAAGAGGTAAGCCATCACAACTTTTTGTATTAGACTTGCTTGCTTTTACCTATTTTAACAAATACAGGGCCACCCCTTTAGGGTACATTTTACAAATCTACAGCCATTTTTACAGTTACTTCATGAACTGCTACAGGCTTTAGATTCTACAGGAGCTCTTAATGACCAGCAACCATAAGGACAGCACGCAGGAAGCACCTGTTCTCTTCCCCACAGAAGTACATGCACTTAAACAGGACAGTTTTACTTTTCTTGTCCACAGACCTTAAGGGGGAGTCTGTACCATACTTTTTCCTTTCCATCACAAATACCGACGCAAGACAATTTGGTATCTGCTTTATTTTTCAGGACATTTTTGTACACAGATGAAGTTCTAAAAAACAAAGTGAAATTTTTTAACACTTCCCTGAAACCAGTGTTTTCTAAATCAACATAAAAGCTTGGTTATTCTACTCCTGCATTTAACAGGTTGCGTAGAGTAAATTGAAGGCACTGGAATAACAAGCTTTTTCTGCCACAAAACAATTTGTTTGAAAATCTTTCATAGTATGAACAGGCTTTGCTGTTTTATATTCAAGGATGAGGCCTTCTCCCATTTCAGTTTTAATTTGGTCAGTATTGACAGCTTTACCAGCATTGCTAAAATTAGTGCTTAGTCTTACAGTAGCTTTAGGGGGAAGGTTAGGAACAACAGCTTTCAGGTCAATTGTTGATTCCTGCCCAAAATTGAGAACCATCAGAAAGACTCTGTCTAGCCCATCCAGTTCCCTCACATACACAAAAACATTGCTGTCATTCCAGATGTAGCACATCCAGCCTCGATGAATGGGGAGCTCGTCGTTGCGAAGCGAAGTTAGCTCTCTGTACAAATTTAGGGTTGAGTTGGACCAGGTCATCTGGATCTGCAACAGCCAGCATTAACAGGGTCATGTCTTTGTACTGAATGGAGGAAATGCTACTTCCCTTTCACACCCACCCAGCCTGCTGAGAACATACCTATTAAAAGTCCATTTTGACAATTGTCTCTATCATATTTGTCTGTAGATGCCACTGAAAAACTGCTTTTTCATGTACACTTTCTTGGCATTTATGGAGTGGCACAGACAGATTATGAGGCATGGCAGAATTTCCCCATCTCTAACAACTGTTTCTTACTCCCATGGTGACCTTCTAGTACTGTTTATACAGAAGAAAGCCACAGCCATTCAAAACTTGATACTGAGCTTTTTTCATTGTCTTATCTACTGAAGCCACAGATTGGTTTTGTGTTTTATGTTTTTCCTGACTTAGATTTATTTTTTTCTGTCTTCAATTCTGGTCAGTACTGGAAAGCAGCAAAATCTGTTCAATTCACTGTTCTGCTTACGTTAAGAGATGGTCTATATTATGTTCTCGTTACAAGGCCAGTGCTTTCCATGGTAATAGAAATGAACAAAACAAAACATAAACCAACCAGATTCCAAATTGATACTGAAATGGTTAAAAGAGTGTTAAAGAGCCAAATTGCCAGATCTACATCATAATTGCAGTTGCTCTGCTTAAATTAATGTAAATGACATAGGCTCCTTGCTGCTGCAAGGATTTCCTTTTCTAGTAAAATTTGTGAGGATTCAGTGCTTTTTCTTCCCTTGAGTTTATTCTCAACTGTCAATTCCCACTCAGTAAAAGGAGTGGGAGCAAAATAGATACGTTAAGATATTTTTAGAGGATCAGTTTGTCAGAGCGGCAGACACCTACTTCAACATTGACACTTTGGTAGTCGGGGTTAACAGGTAACCAGGTACTGTTGCCCTCAGTGAAACCAGCATTAACTTTGCCATCCCACTGCATGGGGGATTTCTCTGGAAAGGTCACCTAGAAAATAAAGTGGCGATTAGTATATTTACCCCTTATGCAGCATGTTCTCACATCTTCCAAACGATCACCATCTCAGTATTGCTGCCTTTAGTTTAAGTTAAAATTTAATGAGGAGGACATAATCCTGCTCCAAATCTAAAGAGTAAATAAGAATCAAAACTGTTACTGAATGGAAAATGGATGGTCTCACGGATACCGCAGCAATGGGTAAAATGTGGAATTCCCAAATGGCTCTACAGGGTTCTCTCCCCTTGCAACAGATGGTTGGATAAAAGTCTGCTAATGACAGCTAGTATGTTCTGACGAATATCTAGCCATGCAGTGAGCAAATACACGGTAATGAGTCCTAAGAAGAGATAATGTTACAATCACAATGAACGCAAATACTCTTCAGTGTCTGTTCTTTTGTAACCATCACACTTTTCACCTTAGAACTCTTCAGGCTTACATTTGCAAGGGGTACAGTTTGGACAGGATTGTTTGCATTAGGAAGATGAAATTATTTCCAAGTGCAAAAACTTTACTGAAAACCAGCTTTAGTTGGTTCAAAAGTGACAATGTAAAAAGGCTGAAATTCTCTTTCAAGGAATTCAGAAAAATCCTGGAAAAGCTTTCTCATTGTTATTGTGGAGCTGCCAAAAGATCTGACACTTAAATTTAATGATATAAGAGGGCATAAAATATGTTGCACATACTTTGAGTGTTTGTTTTCCATGAAAACTGTTTTTCATACAAAGGGCACTTTTCAATACAATCTGTCAGAACAGCAGCTCAACAAAAGAAATTGTCACTTTGCTTTGTGACATTATAAATAATGGGTTTCTCCTTTTAGCTTGTTCTGAAAAGCAGGGAAAAGAATCCTAAGTTTTGAGCACTGGTAACACTCCCTTTCATCTTTACCTCTTTTAGCTTCTCCTGAAGTATTTTAAACGCTGTGGCTAGAAACTATACCCTGAGCAAATACTCTGTGTCTTTCTAAGACACCCATTAATCAGGGAATCTTCCTCTCCAGGTTGAGTGGTTTTGCGTTGTTAGAAAGCAGAGAACCTCAAGGCAGCCACTAACAGAGTAAACCTTGAGCTGATGGCACGCCACTTTTCTGAGAAATATCAAGTGCAGGAGACAGCTTGGCCTAGGTGCTTCTCAGAGGAAATGAGATTTCATTTTAAATCAGAGAATCATCTCACATCTGAATTGGACAAACCTGGTGGCAATCCTGTGCTTGTTCAGGTATCTCTTTCCTTTTGATGCAGAGCCATCCAACACCACTGGTAATATCACCGGGGCTGACCCCCTAACAGAGACTTTCTACAGTGAAGCCAGCATCTGTCACAGGACTGTGTTTTTGTGGTGCTCAAGTACAGTCATGAGAGGCAGAGCTGACCCATTCCCTTTAGGGCATGACCTTTTCCAATCATGCCCGTACATCTTTGATAATGAAACACAACAGAATTTGGGTATGGTCACAGAAGAGACAAGAAATTACAGGGGCTGAATGTGAAAGCTTTTCAGTTACAAAGGCCAGCACAGTGTGAAACATCTTCACGTGTTACTTTCAGCAGAGATCAAGTGAACCAGACACCTGGCTCCCAGGCTGAGGTACCTAAATCCTTTGTGGAAAGGGATCTAAAAGCCAAATGAAAAAAAACCTGGCAGGACAAGCAAAAGCCACTTCTGCTTGCTACCGGCCAATGCTAAGCAGGGCTGGTCTATACTCCCACCCCTTTATGGAGACACCTTCTTCAGAGCTTGGGCACACTGTAGAGGACTGTGGCTTAGATGCCTTTGCAGTCAGCAGGAGATGGCAACTGTAGCTACGGTCTGTCATGAACTCTGATTTCCTTTATAGCAGCCAGGAAATAATAGATGTTGACACAGCAATTAGGATACTTCCATGGGAGGAAGGAGAAAGTGACTTGGTTCCTCTCTCCTCGGATGACTGCAATGCACCTCTCCTAACCACTCTCCCAGGCCTGGTATTGGCACTTGCTGCTCTGGCAGAGGACAGAAGCTGAGGACCATGACTGCAGTCCAGCAGTTCAGACACACATCAGGGCCTTGGTTCTGGTTTCTAGCCTAGCCACAAGCTGTCCAATGGTTTTGGTATGGGGAAGAGAAAACCATCTAAACAGTGATAAAGACTGGTTTGGTTAACGCAAGTTCCGTTTTGGAGAGTTCTGTTACTCGGAACTAACCAACAACAGGATCAGGATTTTTACACTCTTCACTTACACTTTCTGATGCAATGTTCTCCATGCCGATTTCTTCACCGTAGTAAGTAACTGGAGTACCAGGGAGGGTTAAAAGCAGCATGTTCATAACATTGACATACTCTTTCCCAATTCGAGATGAAAGCCGAGCAGCATTAGGGCTTCCAACCTGAAGAAAACATCATTTGTTAAACACAAATGTCCATACAGATGTGAAATGGGTTAACTAATTTTAACAAGGCGGTAGGGTTTATTTCTTCTTCACTTTTTCCTTCTCCTCTAGGCCTGCGAGGGCAACTGTCTTCTATCTTGGTGCCATTACAAGCCTCTGGCCAAAGTAATTTAGCGCACAGAAGCCCTGCCAGCAGCACGAGGCAGAAATGAGGAGAGATAACAAATGACAACTCTCCACAATTACAATACCCCCAATTTCTGCTGTTATTTCTGCTGTTTTCTCTGCTGTGTGAAGGTGGGGCTTGTTCTGAAAAGATCTCTTCAACAGCCCAGATGTGCCTCCCAGCGAGGTTTCAAGTTAACTACCCTCAGCTGCAAGCTATGTTCTTTCGTGGCCCCAGGAGGTTTACAAAGTTCATTGCACTAAGTCAGCTTATGAACTAAGATAATTGTACTGGCCCCATCCTCGCTGGTGGTTTAAGCCATGCCCCATTTTACACTGAGGGAGAGGCATGATCATAAATTCCCTTCTGTCACCCTTGCACAGGGAGTGTAACTTAATCAAAGGGCAAGGCAGCTGGCTGGCACCAACAACTGACTACAGCAGCAGAGACTTTCACATGGTTATCTGCTGTAGCCCAGCTATGGGCTTAGGCTGCTGCTGATCCCACTGAAATCAACTGGGGAGGGGAGGTTTCTATCACCGTAAGAGGAACTATCACCCCTAGGTGAACTATAGGAACAAGCTCTTCCCATAAGAGTTGGTGTAGAACTCTTACCGCCCAGTTTGGCCATTTTCCTGCAGGCATGTTCTTCATCCACAAATTGACAGCTTCAAAAATACTGTTGCCTGATAGATTTTTCATGTTAACTAGGTTGAAATTGAAAGGAAAATCTGCTTCTTCGACAAAAGTTGTTCCATAATACATCATTGTGGCTTCCATGTCTTCCTTTTCATCACCATCCGAGCCCATAAATCTACAAAGGAGTGTACAAATACCATTTTTGGTTCATTCTTGGTTTGCACAGAGCAGAAGGAAGCTAGGAATGCTGTTGGACATACATATAAAATAACACTGCATTAAGAATTACATTCCCCATCAAACAGAGATTAACACAGAGAGAAGTATTTTGTAAAGCAGACAAGGAGAAATTCTTCTTGGAAACTTCAAGAATCAACACAAGGCTGTAAGTATCTAACCAAAGACTTATCTTTCTGAATCCACATCCACACACTCCATTCCAGCAATTTCCAAGCTTTCCTTTGGAGAAAAGGTCCTGGGGGTCCCCCAAGTTGAACATGAGCCAGAGATGTGCCCTTGCAGTGAAGTTGGCTAATGGTGTCCTGGGCTCCATTAGGAAGAGTGTTGTCAGCAGGTTAAGGGAGGGGAAGTGATAGTACAGCCTGTGCACCACTAGTTGCATTTGAGGAAAAAAACTTATGGCAAATTATGGTATTAAAAACCAACCAACAAACAAACAAAAAAAAACACCACCAACATTTTATTCCTAGCAAGAAGCTGATAAATATCCCAGAAAAATTCACTGACTGTAATAATGGTTACCTGTATCGGCCAGGTTCACTGCTGAACTGATTCATAGTGTGACGGAAGCTACGGATGATATCATGCATGCCAACTTGCGTGGTTGTGTAGTCATGGTAGAGTTGGGAATAGGCAGTGATATTCTCCTTAAGGAAGGATACGATATTTCCCATCAGATCACCAATATTTTAGGTTTCAGAATTCTCCAAATTCTTTCCATCTTTTCCTGAGACAATGCACCAGTCCAGATATGTTTTAATTGAAGCGAGTTTAGCATACCAATGCTAACAGTGCAGAGCTGAACTGCACTTGGGAGCTGTAAAGATGTTATAGCAGAGGGCTGGTTATTTGTATTCCATCCTTCAAGAGGAAGGGCCCACTAACTGCAGCACTAACCGACTGAGCCCATCTGCAGCAGGCTCCCCAAACACAACCAAGCAACTATTAAAATCACAAAACTGGTCTTTTTAGAATATAAATTGCAAAGCTGATTATTTTAAACAGGAAATTGAAGGCAACAGTGTCAAAACAGAAATACAAAGTGCGTATGGACAAGCACGGTGCTCCTGGGTTGCAGGTATCTCACTGACCTACACCTCAGCTCAAGGGCTCCTTTTTGTACATGCTCCTGCAGAGCACAGAGCCACCCACCTTCCAAGGTACACGACTTATCAGTCTTCTTAAAGCCACAATTAAGACCAAAAAGAGTAAAACAAATACACACTCTCGCCCCAGTAGCAAATACGGGACAAAAGCAAAGACACAACATATACATTACTGGATTCTGGGACTTGTTCACTAGAGGCTCATCTCGGAGATGCTTTGCTTCTAGAAGATACTTCACAGCGCTGAAACTAAATCCATCAATCCCTTTGCCGAGCCAAAATTTGATGATGTCCTAGACGAAGGTAAAAGTTGAGAAGTCCAAGTGAGCCCACCCCATCCAAAACAGTACATACTTGAAAAGAAAACTAAACCTGTTAGATGGTATGAATATGTAACAATTTGTTTTGTAATTTCTACTTCAAATTTTACTAGAAGTCAAACTAAAGTCTAAATAAAGCATGTCTTGTTATTTCATCCCACATAAAGGAGCGATGCATCCCAACTAGAAGGAAGTTCAGCAGGAGGGCCAGGAGACCTCCTTGGATGGATAAGGAGCTGCTGAGCAAAATTCGAACAAAAAAAGAGGCTTATAAAAGGTGGAAGCAAGGTCAGGCGGCCTGGGGAGAATACAGGGATGTTGTCCGGGAAGCTAGGGACCAGGGTAGGAAAGCTAAGGCCCACTTAGAATTAAACTTGGCTAGGGATGTTAAGGATAACAGGAAGGGATTTTATAGGTACATTGCCGATAAGAGACAGGTTAGGGACACCGTGGGCCCTCTCCAGAAGCTATCGGGAGAACTGGCTACCCTGGATTTGGAGAAGGCAGAGGTTCTTAATGACTTCTTTGCCTCAGTCTTTACGGGCAAATGCTCTGTCCACACCACCCAAGTCTTGGAAGGCAGACGCGGGGACGGTGAGGGTGGGGACCCTGGGCCCGCTGTGGGGGAGGATCTTGTTCGGGACCACCTTAGGAACCTGAATGTATACAAGTCCATGGGACCGGATGAAATCCATCCACGGGTCCTGAAGGAGCTGGCAAATGAAGTTGCTAAGCCACTGTCCATCATATTTGAAAAATCATGGCAGTCAGGTGAAGTTCCCGATGACTGGAAAAAGGGAAATACAACCCCCATTTTTAAGAAGGGAAAAATGGATGACCCAGGGAATTACAGAGCAGTCAGTCTCACCTCTGTGCCTGGCAAAATCTTGGAGCGGATTATCCTGGAAAGCATGCTAAGGCACATGAAAACCAACAAGGTGCTTGGTGACAGCCAGCATGGCTTCACTAAGGGGAAATCCTGCCTAACCAATCTGGTGACCTTCTATGAAGGGGCTACGGAACTGATGGACAGGGGCAGAGCGGTTGATGTCATCTACCTGGACTTGTGTAAAGCCTTTGACACTGTCTCCCATGACATCCTTCTCTCTAAGTTGGAGAGACATCAATTTGATAGGTGGACCACTCGGTGGATAAAGAACTGGCTGGATGGCCGCACGCAAAGAGTAGTGTTCAGTGGCTCAGTGTCCAGCTGGAGACCGGTAACGAGTGGTGTCCCCCAGGGATCGGTGTTGGGACCGGTCTTGTTCAACATCTTTGTGGGTGACATGGACAGTGGGATTGAGTGCGCCCTCAGCAAGTTTGCCGATGACACCAAGCTGTGTGGTTCGGTTGATACATTGGAGGGAAGGAATGCCATCCAGAGGGACCTTGACACGCTTGTGAGGTGGGCTGATGCCAACCTGATGAAGTTCAACCATGCTAAATGCAAAGTCCTCCACCTGGGTCGGAGCAATGCCAGGCACAGCTACAGGTTGGGCGGGGAGGAGATTCAGAGCAGCCCTGCGGAGAAGGACTTGGGGGTGTGGGTTGATGAAAAAATGAACATGAGCCAGCAGTGTGCGCTTGCAGCCCAGAAGGCCAACCGTATCCTGGGCTGCATCAAAAGGAGTGTGACCAGCAGGTCGAGGGAGGTGATCCTGCCCCTCTACTCTGCTCTCGTGAGACCTCACTTGGAGTATTGTGTGCAGTTCTGGTGGGTGTCCTCAACATAAAAAGGACATGGAACTGTTAGAACAAGTGCAGAGGAGGGCCACGAAAATGATCAGGGGACTGGAGCACCTCCCGCATGAAGATAGGCTGAGAAAATTGGGGCTGTTCAGCCTGGAGAAGAGAAGGCTGCGTGGAGACCTCATAGCAGCCTTCCAATACCTGAAGGGGGCCTATAGGGATGCTGGGGAGGGACTCTTCACTAGGGACTGTGGTGAGAGGACAAGGGGTAATGGGTTTAAACTTAAACAGGGGAGGTTTAGATTGGATCTGAGGAAGAAATTCTTTACTGTGAGGGTGGTGGGGCCCTGGAATGGGTTGCCCAGGGAAGTTGTGAATGCTTCATCCCTGGCGGCATTCAAGGTGGGGTTGGACATAGCCTTGGATGACATGGTTTAGTGGGAGGTGTCCCTGCCCATGGCAGGGGGGTTGGAACTCAATGATCTTGAGGTCCTTTCCAACCCTTACTATTCTGTGATTCTGTGATTCTGTGAAAAAAGACTGGCCTATAACTCCTCCCATGGAGACCAAAGCCAGGCCATGCCTCACTAAAAGCCATTTCTAACCTCATCCATCAAAACAATTGGGCTCAGGCTAAGTGCTGCTGTTGCTGAACATCCATCATGGCTGCACACAGAATGCATTGATTCAAATATGCAAGAATACACTGTTCTGCACAGACCTTGTGCCATTAATATTCTTTTTATACAATAGAGCCCTTAAAACATTTGCTCTCTCTTAACTTCACTGATGTAAAATTTTTACGTTATTTCCAGGCTTATTTGTTGATTTGTAGGAACATGGAAAATTATTTTATCCAAGTTAACTGCTTTCAATTCCTAATTTCACTACTAGTAAAATTATATCCTACTTCATCAGCTATTATATTACTACAGTTTTAATTGCTCTACTTTTAAACAAACTACTCTAAAGTTCAGTGCCTCTTGAGCTGTTTCTGTAAATGTTCTTGTAGATCAGGTACTCTGCTATATCTGAGGACAAAAACTGCTTTATAAAGACAGCTATTGAATTGTCTTTTTTTAACGCGGGACGTACACTTGTCTCCGTGGGCTGCAGTAGAACACTCCAGCTTCACAGATTTTTGTTTGGCAAATAAAGACTTCACCTTACTGAGCTGTGCTTTCTTGTAGAGCCATGATGCAAGCAGCAGCTCTCGTGTTGTCTGTCCAATACTGAATCTACCAAAAATCAAGTCCTGCTTACACGAGTGCTCATCACAGAGTCAACACCAGGTATCGGCAGTGCAAATATTGAGCACTGACATCGTACTCATTTATGCAAGAAAGCTACGACATGCTTGCTGCTAAGTTTCATTGTCCTGTGGCTAAATCAAAGACTTGAGACTCTCTGGAAGAGTCCATATGCTTCCTGCTTAGTCCACTTCCCGTTCTGAAACAGGGCTTTGAATTAAGGTACCAGACAAAGATTATTCTTTAACATGCTGGAGCAATTAATGATGCTCATAAGCATTTACCATAGGTTGGTGTTACCAGGCCAAACTTTATAGTTTTCATTTCATCTCTTTGCATAGGAAATGCAGCATCCATTTGCTACTTGGGCTTCAGTAAGGCATCAAGTACCATTAAAAAACAATTTAGCCAGGAGCATTTAAAAGTATGTGCAACGCTAGGAAAAAAAGATGCAAGTGGCAAGATGTGGTGTTAAGTATCAAGACAGACAGGTTACTTGTGGAGTTCTCCAAGGATCACTCTCAAAAGCAGCCTCATTTCATGCCTTCACTAACAAGAATGTGTTTCATTTCCTCGTGGACATGCAGTGCCCGCCATGAGGGGGGAGGCCCCGTAGAGACAGAGACCACCACCGTCTAACTGGGAGCTGTGAAGGCTTCCAACAGAGAAATGCACCCAAATTCTACAGTATAAAGTAGCGAACACTGAGGACTAAATCAAAAGCAGCAGCTCTCAGACGCCCCATGTTCAGGAGCACTGCCCCATATTTTAAGGATTTCTACATTGTCTGCTGAGAGATGTGGTGCAGATGGACATGAGCTTTCATCAGAGCACCACCACCTTGCCTTGGTGAGACACTCTTGCTGTAATTGCTGTCCATCTGTCTCCAATGTAAAGTCATCACAAGTGTAGACAGACCAAAACTCACTATCTCCCCCTTACCCACAAGCCCTTCCTTGTAATTCGAATCAGCATTGTCTCCCTTTCCTGAAAATGCAAACATCTCTTTGCTAAAGCAAGGTGCCAGCCCCACATTTAACTGGCTAATTCACAGCTCCTTTTATCAACAAAAGCTTTTCTCCCCTTGAGTGGCTTAGCTCTGTTTCAGCACAGGCTTCAGTGTGAGAGCCTTCCATGTCAATCCTTCCACTACTGTTGATACAACATCCAAACCCACCTAAGTGCCTTCATCCTTGGCTATTGACAGAGACTAGAGCTGAAAGCAGTCAGCTGCTTCCAGGGAGCATTCATGTTGGATTATCTGAGTAATAGCACCAACTTCAAAGCAAGTAACAGCAATCCTTTGACAGAAAGATAGAAGTACCTATACCACTGCAAGGTTCTGCCCAGACATCTTTTCTGTTCAATTTGTTCAGTTCTGGCCGTCCACAGTTGAGAAAAACCTATGAGGAGTAAGTAGTGGCTAAACAAAGGGATGAAGAGCCTCTCACTTCTGGAAAGCCTGGAAAATCCCAGCCGATTTAATCTATCTTAACAAAAGCTAAAGGGGGATGTTGTCCTAGATGGAAAATAAATAAGCACAAACATGAGTGGGAACAGCTATTTGAGCTGAAGGACAGGTTTGATTTATAGAGAGACAAGTATCAGCAGTGTGCAGATAAGGTTCGGCTGAAAAGCAGGGAGCTCCTGAAGCATCAAAGCAATTTTAAGCTAGCCTTTAGTGGGAAGAGAAGGGGAAACAGAGCTCCTTTCAAAGTGCAATCTCCTGTTCCAAAACCCCATCAAGATCTTGCCAGGCACTTGGGAGAGCAGGGGACTTGAGAGAGCAAAACATGCCATAGCTGTACCTTTGTAAAATCCAGGGGCTGTCACAGCACCCTCTGCCAATGCTTGCACTCGAGGACAGTTTTAGCTGTGTGTTTGCTTTTAAATGAAAAAGACCAGAAGCAAAGTAGCTCTGCACTGGAAGCATTACAGCACAGAGCTTGAGTTTTGCTTATATACTTCATGTCTGGCTAGACACCTTTTCGTTCCGATTGCTTACATACGCTGCGATCCTTGAATTTCTTCCAGCTATGTCTGTGCTGTAGGATTTACAACCACCAGAGAAATGACGTGCAGAAATAGCTGCTTTGCTGCTGGCGCAGCGGCAGGTTTCGTACTCACCTGGATTTCCTGTTGGACAGCGAGGTTGTGAAAGTTTAAGTCTGGCTGTTCTTTCCCAAACTGATGGAAATAACACTGCTCTCTCACATCGTCAAACTGCCAGCTGGAATCCCCATAGACACTCACCTGCTCGGGTAAGGGAGGAGGATAATCAGGAATCCCAGTTTAACAAACGTGGTCTTATGCATACACTTTAAGCTGTGAGGCATGTAATAGAGCACATAATAAAGCACCAAATGTCTCATCAGTGGACTAGATTTTAAGTGGCCTTTGTACTTTTGTTTTACATTTCCCTCTCCCCCTCATTGCTCTCCCTTTGGCTGTGTTGTACCACACGTATTTGCTGCTCAAGGTTCTGTTTCATTCTTTTTCCTTTAAGTAGGCTTTCATTGGGAATTATTCAGAATAAAGGGGAAAACATGGGTGGGAACTTTGCTTCTGGAGTTGTTTTTCCTAAATCTTACCAAAACCAGCTTTAATTAACTGAGCTTTCTGCAGTCTGGCATTATCCCTTTGATGCACCAACAATGGTCAGCATGCTAAGAGGTTAACTTTGTCAAAATCTCTGTAATAGAAGATCCCAAAGCTAGGATAGCTCTTTAGACTAAGTTTAAAGGGCAGTTACACTAGCTGGTACAAAATATTCATTCCACCTCGAGTTCTCAGAATACACATGTTCCTGATCCTGCAGCCATCAGTTCAAGTAAATACGTTTGAAACAGGAAACACATTCTGGCCTTATCACCTTCCAGAAGAAGGGAAAAAGCCAAGAACACACTCGTTAGTTTCTTTCCCTACCAACCCTGATTGCAGGGGAGCTGAGTGGAAGTTTCTAGAGGGAAGCACTCAGTCACAGAAGGGGACACGTGTGAATGACTTGTGCACATTGCCCCTTTTGTGTTCAACGAGTGAGGGTTTAACACTGAGGCAAAGAAACAGAAGTGATTTGTTAAATTCTGTTTGAAGTAGGAACCGTTCCCCTGAGCTGCTTTAAATCTTGGTCTGCACTTGCTCATTTGGTAACACCAGTTTGTGCCTCTTGCAGGCATTTACAACCCAGCATACACTGGGACAAATCTGTTACAGATGGGCTCGCGATGTGGCTGCCTGAATCAGCTTGGTGTTGCTTACCCAGTTGTTTGGAGGAGTGATGGAACCCGCAGCCTGGCCGCAGTCCTGCCAGATGTAGTAGTCCGTGTACTTGCCAGTGCGATTGCGACTCAGCTGGAACCACTGGTGTTTGTCGCTGGTGTGGTTTGGTATTAAATCCATTATCACTTTTAGCCCTTCAAAATCAAACCAAAAACCAACCATTACATGGAGCCTTTTCAGACAAAGTTCACCTCTTTTTTTGTTTCAATGCAGTATCACAAGCGATCTGGCTTCTTACATCCCAGAGGTGTGGCTCCAAACCACCAAAGCAGACTAACTAAAGCCTGCAGGCAGCTGCAACACATCTGGCTGGTACTGTTCCCCCAGCCCATTGCTGGGGAGGGAAAGAAGGGGGAAGAAAAGAATCAGATTTCTGCTGTCAAGAACCATTTCCATTAACTCTGGCTTCAACGTCTGTCTCCCACACCTCCTAGATGGGAAAGACACCTCACCAGTCTAGCATCAGTGAAGACATGTTCTTCCTCACCCTTTCTTAAGACTAGACATTTTTTGAAACCCCAGATATTTTGGGGCCTGGCAAACCGTTTTCCATTCACTCTACATCTGTAAGGGGGAAACGCCTTTGGGAGCAAAACATTTGATGTAAGGCATAAATGCACCAAGCAAGGATGCAGTCACAGGAAGGAAGCGTATGTTCCCTCCCAAGCCTGTAATTGTTTTCCTGTCTGCTTCAGAAAGCAGCCATCAGTCATAAAATTCAGTCAAAGCCAATCACACCTCAGCCCAGGTGATGGATGCCCACACCATACACACCAGGGAGCACAGACAGCACATCAGCCCAAACACCCATGAGCATCCTCAGTGGGTAACATGCCTTGCAGAGGACAGAGCAGCCTGATGCTGCTGTTGTAGCTCCTTCAGTCATGCTCCCAGCACTACCCCAATGCCCATGGGTGTGAAATGGCAATGGCAGGGCTCACGCTGCTGTGGAGCTGATGCAGACTTATCACTGGCATCTCCATCTGCCTGTGCTCAACACCACCATGGGGGAATCACCAGATACGTGAACTGAAATCTCAGCTCATAACCCAGTGCTGTGAGGTGCACCAGTATAGTCTGAATGAATGTCTTCATAGAGTTATTTTGCTCAGAGCTGCAGCTTACCTCTGTCATGGATGGCTGCAACCAGATTCTCAAAATCGCTCATCGATCCAAACATGGGATCAATATCATAGAAGTCTTCAACACCATACCCAAGATCTTTTAAGGGGGACTTATAGAAAGAGGTGATCCAGATAGTTTTTATATTCAAGTATGTAATATGGTCCAGCTTTTCCTGGATACCTGTTTGAAAGAACAGAGCATTGTCTGCTTAGAAAAGACGAAATATTTCTGTTGAAGTAAGTTTGCTGTGGGCCCTCAGTCAAAGAGGGTACACAGGTCCCTTGGATGCATAACCACCCCCTGCTCTCAGGGGCACCAGGCAATCGTGATGTTTCTTCAGGGACAGCATGAGATCACAGAATGGAACCATTCAAAGCCACTTTTACAAAGGAGGTAAAGCAGGAATAAAGAACATCAAATCAAACCAGATCTCTATTCTGCATCATAAAAATATTTACAATTTAATAAACTTAACTCTCACTTCTGAAAAACTCCCGTATTTTGTTAAAATGCAGCAACAGCATTGCTTTCCCATTTCAAGGAACATCCATTAATCCTCAAACCACCCAAAGAGAAGCACAATTTTAATGCAAAGTTTCCAGGTTTTCCCTGCCTTAGGAAAGGTCTCTTATGGAGTTTTTCTGTTGTTTGCTGTAAGGGCACCTCACTCCAGCCTCCCCTAGCATTTCTAAAGCCAAATCTTTCCTGTCTTCCCGACACTACTGGCATGTACCTACAGAAACAGTCTCTTCTCTTCACTTGTCAGCAGAATACATTACAGCTGGGGCTTCCTGTTTAGAAATGGTCCATTATAGTGTTGATCCTTCTCTTTCTCAGTCTCAGCTAAGCTACTGTTAAGTGGCATCACCTCCTGGTATGGGGTACATCTTCTCAAGGCATTAAGAGCTCAAAAGCACCCAAGCCACGAAGAAAAAGCAACGTGTCTTTCTCTCCTCTTTGTCAGTTTGATTTTCCCCTCCTCACTTTTCCTTAAGGAAATGTCAACCCAACACTGCCAAGTGCTCAGCACCACCTCTGCTCCTGCCTGACCTCAGTTTTGTGGAGACACTTCACTCTGATGGCAGTGGTGCTGCTTCTTGCCCTTATCCCCACCTCTAAACATGCAAACTCCAGCCTTAGGCTTAGCAACTTGAGCAAGCAACTCCTATATTCAGGACAGTGTGAGTTGTCATTAATGATTTGTCAGACAACTTTTCTTCCCTTCTCCATTAGGGTGGCTTTCTCTACTGGACTGTACGGTGATTGTGTAAATGTATCTATAGGTATATATATGCACATGCATACACAGATATATATACACACACACACACACACAACTGCTACCTAGCTTTGCACATACCAAGAATGGAAATTCACCCACCTTTCAGATCCCCATTCCCATCCATGTTGCTGTCCCTGAAGGAACGAGGATAGATCTGGTAAATAGGACCAGCCTGCCACCAGTCAAGGCACTTTGGAGAGAGAGCAATAATGGCAATCGTGGCGCATACAAGCAGGACAGCAGTGGCAATTGTGAGCCAGAAGAGAATCTCCCTGGTGACTCTGTACTGGGCCTGGCTGGAGAACTTGAGCAACACTTCCTTCGGCATCCCTGCATAGGGCTTCAGCACCGGCTCCTCTGTAGCTGCTGCATCCACATCAACAACGCACGCTTTTGGCATTTCTTCTTGGGTACTGGGGTTGGTCCCCCTGTCATCAACAGCCTCATTTTGAACAAATCCGTTGTTCTCCACACCCCCCTTCTCACTCAGCTCCATAGGTAAGCTCTTAGCTTCCTCCTCAACTATTTTACTTCACAGGTCTTGTCCTAGAGACTGGCCACAGCACAGAAGTGTTGCCAGCACACCTTTGTTCCGTGCAATGAGAAGCAGCATAATTAGCCTCCGGGTTTATAATCAATCCCGACCAAGTGGACAAAGTTCAAAAGAGACAAGAAGGGCAAAGTGCTCCTGCTCTTCTGCATAACAGGCATCTTCACCGAGATAACAACACACGGTAAGAATGTGCAGTCTTCCAGGGAGGTAAGACCATCGCTCTGCCAGCCAAGCAGAGCTAGGTTTGATGTTGCTCTCTCCAGCACACCGAACTTCCTTTTGCCAGCAAGAGAAAATGATGGGGTTTTTAATCGGTAGATGCAGTGAAGATGCAGCTTTCCAGACTGGTCAGGGTCTTCCCTGCCTAAAGGGGTCTGAGCATTAATGAGTAATTTAGAGGTGGACAACAAGACAACGAGGTGTTGACAACTTGCAGCCCAAAGCAACAATGCAAACTCAGGAGAGACAAAAGGCCGGTTGTGCTTTGTTCCTCACACCTTTGAAAACCAAATCCCACCAAACTAACCCAACCCAGCCCACCCACAAGCCTTAAGCAGTAACGAGGGTAACACACATTCCAATCGTGCCATTCACAGCATGTCACAGGCTGCTACACCCAGAGCTATCCCAGGGTCAGTGCAGGATAGCTGGGCACAGGCACAAGCAAGACTCAGGAGAGAAACCCAAACCCCACTGCCCAATATTACTACTATTGTTACTTATTCGTTTAAAGGAAAGCAGCTTTTCCTTTCTCCTTTCCTCCCTTTCTACTACTCGGGCCAGGAGAAAATCATTGCCCAAAGCATGCACAGATTTACATACCTGCGCCCTCAGCCCCAGCTGCCCTGCAGCCAGTGAGCCTGCATCCACCAACAGATCCCCTCCAGCCAGTGCCCCTGCCCAGGCAAGCCAAAGGAACCACAGGCAATACATGTTTGCCAAAGAGCTGCCTTATCACACGTGAAAGCAACCACCTGCCCACGACCTTAGGGTCAGCATCCCAGGGAAACTCCCACGGAAAACTGCAGTGGAGAAAAGGTTGGGTTTGTCCTCAAAGAAGTATTGATGATGTTTGCCTCAAACAGTGGAAGTTGTTTACAAACTAATGATGGAATTCAGCACAAAACAGTCAAATGAGTAAAAACCGTGTTATTTCCCGGCAAGCTGAGCTAAGAAGAGGTCTTTTTCTCTGATAGATTGGAGCTTTTTCTTCCCTTTCCTCACAGCAGTGCCTGGCAGCGACCTCACCCTGTGCAGAGTCGGGCCGTGCCCAGAGCATCTGAGGTCAGAAGCTTGTATTCGGTACAAAGCCAACCACTCCTCCACCCCGTTTCGACTGTTTAACTTCATTAATTTCCAATTAAAATGGGAAACGTGTAGATACAGAAGACTTTTTAGAGTGCACCACATGCACCTCGAGGCCTCAGTACTCCCATCCTGCTGCTTCCCCCAGACTCAGAGGCTTAAATGTACCCATGACTTCCTGCACTACCCAAAGGCTCCTTCAAGCACCCAAGCACAGCAGCACCCAAGACCAAAGGATGACCACAACACTGCTGCCTGCCACGGGAAGCCTGGGAGCTGACTCAGCACTCTCAGCTGGGAGTTGTGAGGTGTTGGGTCGTGTTTGTTTGGGGTGGTTTTGATTGTTCATCCCATCACTGTCCCCCGCTCCCTTTTCTCCCCCTAGACCATAAGCATGTTTCTAAACTGTGGGGCTGCCCTACTACAGAACCAGAGTTCAGAACGCAGATCTGTCCATATACATAAATGTGTTCTGTGCCTTTGTTGCTATACTTATGCACACGGAGCCCCCAGCAATGTGTCTGATCTCCAAAACCCTCCTCACTCACCACAAGAACAAAGCCAAGTCTCTCAGATCCTGATACTGTGCAAAGGCAAAACCTGTAAGATAAGGCTCGGCTCCTGCCATGACATTTACAGAGAGGAATAAAGTAGTATATAAAAAGAGAGTTGGAGACAGATGTTCGTTGAAAAAAGCCAACCAGGAGTAACACTGACAAGCAAATTGAACGTTACTTACCCAAGCAGCTTCCTACCAGGCTAATGGGAACAACCTCTCTGCACTCCTAGAAAATACAAAGGAGGTATTCATGCTAGAAGACAACCACACGACAGAACAGCAAAGTTAACAATGACATCTCAACCAGACATTGGTGCTGCTTCTTCCTTTCTCCATTCCTCTCTAATGTCACCCTTGACGCATGAGCCCACAGAGGCAAGGCTGCTGGTTTGTGTGGTACCACATGATGACTGCATCATGCAGCGCTTGTCACAAGTCACTGTCAGCATCTTTATTGAAGAACACAGCTCGAATTTGAGGATCTTCTTGCTCACCACTGTCCTGGGTTCAGCAGTAGCAGTCATTTTTCTCTTTCTTGGTAGCTGGCGCAGCGCTGTGTTTTTGACTCTCAGCCTGAGAACAGCACTGATAACACTGATGTTTTTAGTTGCTGCTCAGTAACGTTTACTCTGACCAAGGACTTTTCAGTCTCAAGCTCAGCCAGTGAGGACGAGCACAGGAAGCCAGGATGAAGCAGAGACAGGACACCTGACCCAAACTAGCCAAAGGGGGATTCCATACCACAGAAAGTGCATGGCTCTGCAGCTGGAACTAAAGACTGGGAGAGAGCTTATTCTGTTAACAGCTTACCCCCAAGCACGCATGAAAACTGCAGAGGACCAGGGACCTAACCCCATGTCACCCAAGCGCTATATGAGTACTACTAGTACCAAGTACTGCTGAACAAAACACTGTTGAAACTCTGGTTCCAAGTATTTCAGCCACCCTCTTTTCTTTAAGCCAATAACTTCCATGGTCACAATTGCCTGCACAGATATGTACACTGATTAAAAGACAGAAGGAGGTTACCCTTTGTGTGCTAAGTTCTTACGAGTGAAAAAGGCCAAGTTAGTATTTCAGTAGTTAAAGCCGCCCCTGCTCTCTGCACGCACCACACAGAACCCATGACTTCCCCCTCATTCTAACACCTTGCAGGAGTACCAGGGCCAACGCTGGCTCTGCAAACCCCACTGTGTGGGAAGCCTGCCTTCAAAGGAGCCCCTCTTGTCCCAGGTAACACTGAAGGTTTACTTACACCCGAAGCAGGACAGACTGTGCCTTAACTGCCAAGTGTGTGGCTGAAAGGAGAATGATGCTGCTGTGGCAGATAAACAAAACGTGCAAGAGCCAGAGGCTGTGGGCAGATGAATCCCTGTGTGCTACCTCAGCCTTCTTCCAGTGGCTACATAGAGGGACACACTCTGTTTTAAGGTTAAAAGAGAACATAATCTTGGAAGCTACCAAGTAGCTGCCTTGGTGAACACACCATTTTCAGAGCCTGACTGTGCTTACAGCCAGATTTCAACTGTATTTCAGATCAGCTCCACCTTGCTACGTGTAAGAGCTGAAGCACAAGCAGGTACCAGCAGAGCACAGGTACGCTTAGGCCAGATGTGGACCTTGAATACCAAACATTGTTCTATAAATCCTCTATTGAAAATACAGCAAAGGAGCTTAAAATGGGTCTGGATAATCAAGTACCACAGACCCTGGAGAACAAGCCCAGGAACCCGGTACCTCCTCCTCAATGTATTTAGAAACAAAGTCACGCAGGTCTTACTTTGTATTACTGATCTACTTTTTCCCCTCTCCTCATCTTGAGGAGTTGCTCGCCTTGGAATTATTTGATGAAGGAAAACTGTGAGCTTTACCTTAGGAGAGGCAGATCACCAGCGATTTCCACTGAGCTTTAACTTTCGCCTTTTAAAATGCATTCTACATACGCAGGCATTATGCTCCTGGCTTGCTCTCAAGCAGTTCTGAAATGGTTCCCTCCTGGGCAATTCTGTAGTTTAGCAGGAGTAACCAGCCAATGCAACGGCATTAACAGAATGCACTGAAAAGCATTAAGTAGTAAAGAAAACACTTCATATTCTGTGCCAGTTACTCTGTTTACCTCAGGGTTAGATAGGGAAACAAAACGAACCTGTATGTGGGCAGTAATAGCTGCTATCTCCTCACAGATTGCCATGGTTATTTCTGCAAGATGGAGGGGTTAATTTCCACAAGTATTCCTTATATATAATTATTTAGATGCACTGGCTAAGTAGTCTGCTGTTTGATGCTATACAAATGCCAAGTAGCTCACCAGTTATTACTATACGTATTACACCAAAAACCATACAGAGGGGTGATTAAGAGCCCCAACGTGCCAAGTGTAGGAAGATGCTTATTGTTAGAAAGTTCTCTTGCTTAATGCTTTTTTATTAAATGGTTTGTTACCACTGGAATGGCTCTGACATAATGCACTTTAACTGTAACCTCATGATTTACGGAACCAGCGCCAGCCTCACACCCATGCAAAGAGGCAAACACTGAGGTTGTCAGATCTCCCTCAGTGGCTCCCACGAGGCTGATGGATAAGCTGACCTTTAAAGCTATGTTTCATTCAGCACTAAAAGTCCTTCCCTGATGCAGAGGGCAGCCATTGAGAGTGAGATGCTCTCAAGGAACAAGCTTCGGATGCAGCGTCTCTTCCCCTGGGCATCCCTGAATGTGTGTGGGGCTTCTGCCATCAGCCCGCAGCCTGAAGTCCTGAGGGGTGGCAAACTGTAATTGCGTGGGATGCTGCGATGTGGTTTGGTGGTGTTTTTTGTTGGTTTTTAAATGCTTTTAGTCCACTAATGGACTACGTGATTAAAGGTTAATGGCGCTATAAACGCTGCAATTAGTTACTGCTCAGCTCATGTGACGTTTCAGGGGTAGGTTTTGGGGGAAGGAGGCCCCTGGCTCCTGCCCTCCATGGGTGATCAGCAGGGCTGGCTTCTCCCACTGTTTTTAATGAAAATGATTATCCCCTAATTCTTGTTGCTATCATGGCTGCAGGAGCAGCAGCACGCCGAAGGACACCGTCTGGATGCCCAGCCACGCAGAGGGTCAAACACAATATGGTCATGCATCCATAGAGAAACTTAAAGTAAGCTTCAGATTTGTTGCCTCTCCAGAAGGAAACTCACTCACATAACTGCATCCTTCTCTATTTAGATGGTTACCACTCCTCCCCTTATAGCATTTGTCCATCACTTTTCTGTCCTAGAGGATGATGACTTGCAAAGAACTTTCTTTTCCAGCATAACCCTTAACACCCTCCCAGTGAGAGCCCCAAACCTCAGTTTTACCCTTGATGAGCTGGGGATGTTCAGCATAGCATTAAACCGTGAAAGACTGTTGCTTTAAACTCAAGAGCGACTCGGGGTCCTGAGATTTGTAATACAGACAGCACAGCCAGGCAAGCCCAACAGGAAGCCAAGCAGAAGCTCAAAAATAAGATGGCATTGCATTGCATCTCCACCACATCCATCCTCTGGGTTGTCAAACACACTGTACCCCATAGCAAGGGGTACATCTACCCTTGCTAGAACTTCTATCTGCCAACAATCTACATTCGCTGCACAGTAACTGAGGAGCAAGCTTTGTTCTGCTGAGTGCTAAGAACTTCCTCATGTGGAAGGATGAAAACACTTTCAGGGAGGAGCTGCCAGGCAAGGAATACTCTGTTCTGCCTCTGACTGTGGGTCTGGTACTATATGACCTGTGTGCTGCTTTTCACAGCGCCTGTTTCCCCACCTGCAGCAATTACACATGTAGTACTACACAGTTACATACAGCACTCCACTCAGCCTCATCAGAGCTTAGAATGATGAGTTTACTCCTTCCCTGTCTCTATCAGTGCATCTGATTGGCCTTCCTGCAACTAAGTGGCAGGCATTTACTGATCAAACCCACTGAGGTTGTACTGCCCTGAAATAATTTCCTGCTGAAAGAGCTCAGTTCAGGTCAGAAACCTCCAGTCTGTGCAGGGCGCTTCACTCTGTAAGTATGAATTCCACCCCAAGGCTTTTACAATGGCGGTTTGAGACCAACAGCTCATTGATCTCACATCAGGCCACAGTCCAGCAACAGGAACGTGCGTGAGCAAACGTGTAAAAGTCGGTGTGAACACTGGGGGTGAAAACAAAGAATTGGAAGTATGTGTTTCTGCAAAAATGCCCAAACCAAACACCGACAGAAAACCAACCCTCTAACTCGGCCGGATTGACCTAGCGTTCTGCACAGCAACAGCCAGTGCGTGCAAGTGTCTATGTTCAAGGAAGGGGCGTCTCTGGCCAGCTCAACCTAGATCTCTGCATCAAGACAATGTTTGACAACTATAAGAAGCCATTTCCAAAGACAAACATCCCATTCGGTGTGGACATAGGGAACATAACTTACTCTTAGATTACAGACTCCCCTGAACATGCAAAGACTGAAGGAAAAGTCAACCCTTACTTGCCACAAGTTAGAGCGACTGCTATAAAACTAATCTGAAGTACTAACCTCTAAACACCTCCTAACCCAAGTTTTGTTTCAGAGTCACCTGGCATCCAAGGATCCAGTGATCAGGGTGAGTGTTGCTTGGTGAAAGGTGAAGAAAGCACTGCCTGCAGCAAGTACCAGCCTCTCCATTTGGAACTTAGTGAATTCACTGAACTGTGTGGGATCTTTGGATGCCATATTTCACATCATGTATCTGCATACAACAGTTCCAGGCACCTAGCTTGTTTATACTAGCGAGCCAAAGAACGTAATCCTACATTCAGCAAGCATTCACACAGTGCCCTTAAATTCCCCATCTTTGAAACTCAAATAGTGAAGTGGCAACTATCACACATACCCATTCCCCTACACCAGAAGGTAATTAAAGCAAGTGTCTGCCCTTCATTATATGAGGCACTCTCTCACAGTTCTCATGCTTTCGGCATTGCCAGGCTACCTAACCCTCTGTAGTACCAAGTACAGTGGGACTCCAATCTACTTGGAACACCACCAGTTGGAACAAAAACATATGTGGGAGAACATGACCTTTCAGATGTAAAAAGAGCAAAGCACAGCAGCACTGATTAAGCATGCAACAAAGGGAAAGGTGGAAATGAGAGACGACCTCAAGCAGTGAGCTAAACAAGAAAAGGAGGCACAGCCATGCTAGAATGCCAAAGCTATTTGTCTTTTGAGCAACAAAACCGCTAGGTAGGAATAGATGATGGTACAAGCAAAGCACGGCTAGAGCCAGATCTGTATAGCAACAGCCCAAAGAAACACAAGCAGGACAAGATCAGACTGGCGCACAGAGAAAGGGGTTACAAAGACACAAAAGACCCCAGGCAGGGGGAGTTTCAACTGCACAAGCTGCATACTTACCTGGATTATATATATGGCAAAGGCTCAATGAGATAGGTGCTTTCTCATGTGTTTGCCAAACTGCCCTCATCTCTGGGGGCATCCCATGCAGTTGCTCACCTGCACCAGTAGAGCTACCTTCCTTTAAGTTTGTATTTTAGAGCTAAACCACAGCTATGAAGAACTAAAAGCAATATGCCTTCAGCAGACAATCCTGAAGTGTAAAACCTGCTTTTCAGCCCAACAAAACTCAAGTTATTTGATAGATTTAAAACCCATTGAGACACTGACTTTTTTTGCCAGAGTAGACCTTACAGCTGATGTTAGGCAGCAGTTTTTTGCTTCATCTTCCAGAAGTAACAATTGTCCACTAAAGCCTGGTTCAATGCTATTGCTAAGATTAAGTGCCTATTGATTTTGATTGCATTATGAACCTTTAAAGTGCCACAGAAAAAAAAAAAATGACAGTTTTCTGGGGCTTATTTCACTTTCTGTGGAAGATTTAGGCCAGTGATTGTGGCTGACAGTGTAATAAAGCTCACAGATGAAGTGGTCGACTTAACTCCATTTTCTGTGTGGCACCAAAAAGCTACACATCCATCTCCCCTATTTTGAGTGCACAGGGTTTTCGTTTGGTTGTTGTCTGTTTTGTTGGGTCCTTTTTACTCCTTCATGAAAAGGATGGGTATTTTTGCCAACTCCTGCAGAGGTTTGCATGCAGGCTCAAATAAGTACATGAAGATCCAGTCTGCTAACAGGTTTCCTGTAGTTAACCCCTCATATGAGCCTTTTGAGAAGGTCAGGATGACACCACTTACATTTACATCCATTTCCTTATTCCCTATTCCACTTAACAAGGATCAGTAAAAACAAATATGTATTTTGCTCAAGATCATCAGGGAGCAGATCTGACAATTGACATGGACTACTTTGTGTCTGTCACAAGAGATGTCATTAAAAACAAAGAAGAATCAAGCTGAATTTGACACATCAGAAAGACCTGAGATGGGAGAGACACTCCCTGCTCTTGGTGCTCTACAGAAGTATCTTTATGTTAGCTACTGGGTGGCAAAGTACGTAAGAGAATGGAATTTTAAATCTAATGTTAAAATTGACAACTTAGAGCAAATAATGAATAAATTTTATCTAGATGTCAGACTTCTCACCCCAAGAATACAAAGTCAACAAGCACAGGGGTTTTCTCCAGGCTGCTGAAAACTGAAGAGTAATTTGATTAAGCTAAAACCACTATTAGAATTGGCAATCCAGTGGATGCATAAATGGAAAGCAGCACTAACTTACAGGAAAAAAAGATGTCTTGATTTACGTTTTATTGTAGCTGTGCAAGCTATGGTCCTTCTCTTTGGAAAAGCTTATGTGCATGCTTCACTTCTATATAATAGAAACATAAACACTTCTATTTCAGGGAGACTACCAACACGATGTAAAAAAACCCTACATGTATAAGTATCCATATGGCTGGAGCCTATGGAGCACAGGAAATCTTACCAGTGGAGCAAGGTATTAAAATTACAGTTCATGAGGAAAGCACGCAGGTGTTAGGCTGTACAAGCAGACCCGAGAAAAAAGTTTAAAGAACACACAAATACAGACCCAAAATCTACAGGTTGTTCACAAACACATTCCACAGTAACACTGACGTATTCAGACAGGTTATTACCACACAGTAATCAACAACACGGTGGACTTCGTTCTCCTCTCCCACTCAGCCAAAAAGCTTCATTAATCACAGAATCACTAGGGTTGGAAGGGACCTCCAGAGATCATCTAGTCTAACCCCCAAGGCTAAAAAACCCAAACCAGTACAATCTTACCATGAGAGCATTAATGTTGGAGAACTTTATCAAAAACACTGTCAAAATTAAAACTTCATGGGTCTACCCCCAGGACTTGAAGAAACTTCAAAAAGCGACAGATTAAAAATTCAAGTTTAGTGTGAATTCTCATAGATTAAAAACGAATGCTCTCCTACAGCTGGAGTAAGACTCGCTCCAGCTGAACTTGCGCTGGGTTTGCCCTAGGAGCTCCAAATGTTCTTTGTACTCTTCTGTCTTCCACAGAAGCCCGCTTTGAGACTTCTGGCTTATTGTGGCAAAAAGCCGCATTCGCTATAGAACAAACACAAATCCATCACTAAGAGATACCTTGTAAGTCCTATTTCATTATCTTTTTATATCAAACACTTGCATCATCTTGAAAAATCCTTCTCAAGAAAATATAAAGCATATCACACTGTTTTAGCAATCCTTTATTGAAGATAACAAGTTGGTTATGTTCACTGTATTGTATGAAACATCACAATATCATACTGGGAAGGTACTATCAGTACAGGGTTGGACCAGAGCGGACAGTCTGAACAATAAACCATTTTGCATTCTTCATTCCCTATCTTTTAACACCCCCCAAAAAAAACAGTAAAGGGACATATACCTGTTAACATCATCATTTAGAACACTTTAACTTACAAGGCTAAAATCTAATGAATAAATAAAATATACTGTGGCAATAATCCTCTCTAGACAAAAAAAAAGGACAAAAAAAAAAGAAAAGAAGGAAAAAAAATACACAGTGAATCAAAATGATTGGGAAAGCTGCCCTTCGGCACCAGTATGAAAGAGCGTGTGGTTTTTACAGACTCACCATGGGGATAAAGTTACAGAAAAATACCATGAATTCCATTTCACACAAAACCAGTTGATGACTGTCATTAGCTTAAAACTACACACAAGGGCAATTACATCCTCGCTGAAACACAGTTTAAACAAATAGGAAAATGTTTACAAGGCATCCACAGCATGTAAATCATGTACAGATGGATACATTCATTGTTTCCCCTCCCCAATAGCTTTTATTTTAGATAAATACTTTACTCTTCCCCGTTTTCAGCATTTACTGGACTCATTGCATGCACAACTCAAAAGTCAGAAAAAAAGTCAACGTTATTGCAAAAATAGAATTAAACTAAGAATCTTCAAGTACCTTACATGACAGCCACTCTGTACCATGCCCATTGCTTATAAAATGAAAGGTCATTGAACCCATGAAAATATCTCTAATATTTTCTTAATTTAAAATAGATAATTTTAAGTGTATTTATAGTAATCTCAAAGTGATAATTTGAACTTCGAAAATAATGCAAACAATTAAAAATTATACCCATATTACACGACTTCTGTCTGTATCTTAAGCTGAAAAAAAAAAATCAAAAAACTACAGAAAACCACGTATAGAACAAAAAATAATCACAATTTACATTATAATAAAGGCAAATTTTCAGCAATTTTTTTTCTTTTTCTTAAAAAACCTGCAGCTGTGAGAGATGTCAAAGCAAGTCACTACTAACTAGAAATTCATCAGTTTGGTTTTTTAAAAGGTCTTTCTCTAGCAAGAGTTGAAGGGTGTGTTGTACACATGCGTAAAATTCTTACTGGTTTTAGATGCCTTAATCTTCATATACTATTGCCAAATACACTTATCTCGAAGCAAGCAGTAGGCAACGTATCACAATTTGGACACCGCAGGGAAACCTAACGGTCTGGTAATACAGGTAAAACTGGAAAATTAAAAAACAAAAATAAAAATACACATCTGATAGCATATTGCCCAATTGAAATTACTTCCAAGCCACAGAGCTGCAAAGCCTTCCAACTCGGCAGAGTGAAATAAGTCATGTCTCAAACAATTACTTGTTCTCTCTGGTGCTTGTGTGTTGCACATCTCATTTAGCCACAGTGTGTCTTCAGAGTACACCCACAATCCCGTGCACCTCAGGTACATGTACCCATCTGCTGAGAGAATCATTCCTTCTTTCCTTTTTAGGGACAAAGTTCATTACAGATGTAATCAGTGTGCCTGAGGCTGGTAAAAATACTGTAGTACAGGCAATGCTAAGAGTGGCAATATCAGAAAACACAAAAATGAACAAATGATGGAAAATTCTAATATCTTTCTGCCCATTTCACAAAATGTTGGAAATCCACCAGAATTTTTCCCTTGTATTGAAGAAAACAGATTTAAAAGTTTTTTTCCCCCTTTCAGAATCAAAAGCATTTTAGTAGATTTGTAAGGCTACCACGGATCTTCTAGATCTCCAGCACCCTACAGGAAAAGAAGAGGAGAAATATTACTACTCACCAAGACAAATGAAAACATTTTTGTTGCACTTTGGATTTCAGTGGCATAATTAAGTAGAATAGTGTAAGACAGATGACATTTTCCTTTTTTTCCATACCTGCCCACTTCCACACACACACATTCTTTGTTCTTCAACTTCATGAGGGAATTTACTTTTAGAAAACATGAATCCAGTAAAGTTATTATAGCAGAAAGACTTAAGCATTATCTAAAATTGTACTAAACCATAGCTATCAATAGATACTACATCTATGGCCTACATGAAAAAAATAGATCTATAAAATATGAAGGAACTCAGCTCCTCAGGCATTCCTGGTCCATAAGAAATTTCCAGAGGCTCTTTTTCATTACGGCAATAAAATTTGTACCTATTTTGAAGAATGGTATTTTTGTGCAAGTGTTACACTATGAACTGACCACTGACCCAAGAATTCCAGATTGGGTTTATTAGCAGATTATTTAGCAACAAAGTGAACTCCCAGTATTATCACTGATGTATTCAAATGTATGGTCTGTGTACATATATGTGTTGCACATCCAAAGACACATAAAAGATTCGGTAGAGGGTAAACCTGGGTAGAAGAGCCAGTTTATTCATTTATATGGATGATGCTTAATTTGAACCTGAGAGATGCTGCCCAAATACAGGAATACGATGAATGTGCCAAACCCAAAATTACTCAAATATTTGTAGAAACTAATGAACATCAGGAGCTAATATTCGAAGCTATGACAACTTTCACATCAGGTCATAATGATCGCATTTCAAAGGAAGTTTATTACTTGCTTAAAAGAGTCAATATGCATACAGATTATTCCACAGCATATTCTTTATTTTCAGTTGAACACAAATTCTTAGAACTTGGCACTAGGTACTAAATCTAAGTACATTTGCATTTCCGGATATATGGTATGCTACAACTTGTGAAGTAATAATACATTTGTCTAGAAAAATTGCTGTTTATAATCAACAGTGGATACAATCTAAATTGAAAAAAAAAAATCAAACACATTTAATGAAGAAAAAGTGACAACCTAAAACTTAATAGCTTTTATAATTTAGCTGTATTATAAACTATACACAATTCAAATACAAACATGCAGTATATGATACTGGGGGGGGGACAACCCTGAAAAATTCGTATAATTCAATTATTTGCACAAAAGATACAATTAAGATGTGAATGAATTTACAATTTGCAAACATGTACCATCAAAATTAGTATCTGAAAATGCAATTAGAAGAAAAAGTGTTAAAATTTATTTTTGCATTAGAATGGTAGATTCCTGTTGTTGGTGCCATAGGATTAAAAAAAAAAAAAAATCAATCAAAATCTCAGATGGGAAGTTAACTGCTTGCTACACAACGTAAGACGCAATTACTGTAATATACCATAGTGGTTAAACTTCTAAGGAAAAAAGAGCTTAGTATGAACAATCTGTACAAATAACTAAAGTAAAACCAAACAGACTTCGAGGATAGATGTGACAAATGTTGAGACATAAACAAAGGAAAATACGCCAAGTGAAGTGAAGCGTTAAATCCACTACGTAAAACGTTATGTTTGTTTGTCACTCAGCTCATTCATCCCTGAATCTTCGCTTGAGCTCTGTATTTCAGCAAGGAGATTCCCAGATTCTGTGGGAGTGTCTGGTACGGGGTCACTGGGTCCAGCATGAGTATCTGAAGTAGATGCTGCAGCTGATTCAGCAGTGCACTCTTCTCCCTGCATCTTAGCTAGCCTGTAACTAGTCAGCATCTCTTCCAGGAGGTGGCGGTAGTTCCCCCTATGATTAATTCTCATTTGCCTGAGTGCTTCCACCAATTTTCCCTGTGTTCCACTTTCCTCGGCTTCGCCAGGGTCCTTTTTTTAAGATTCAAGACCCCAGAAAAATCAGTAGTTAAACTAGAATATTTTCTAAAGACATTAAAAACAAAACCAAAACAAAAACCACCCAAAACCCTCCAAACCCAACAAAAACCCCAAACCCACAATTCTTTCCAATTGAGAAAACATCAACTTCGCTCAATTTGAATATAAACCACCTTATTAGCAACATACAACTCAGAATATCACCAAGTTTGTCTCTCTTATACAACACAGTAATTTAAGAAATGATATCCACTAACCCAGCATTTTTAATAATTCCAATTTATTTGGAGCCAGACAGTGCCGATGTGGTAGCTCCTCCCAATTAACTCCATCTTGATTCAAATTGTCTTTTGATGAATCTAGCTGATATTCCCCACAACTCTGGTCAGTTGTCAGTGAAAAAATTGTAAATGTAAGCTTCTTTAGCCATCAGGTCAACATATTTAATGGTGAATTTCTGCACAGCCAATAGCAACACAGTCCTGTGAAAAGCTTACTAAAGAGAACAGGTAACTACTGCTAGCAGTTTAGTTGAAGCATCACATCAAAATAAGTGCTCAGAGAGTTTTAGAAAACAACCCCCGATTTCTGCATGCATGACTGCTGCCACAAAAGAAACAAGCAGCTATCAGCACCAGGAGTGGTGGTGTTTGAATATAAGGCACTACTTTTGGCAAATGTGTGTATTGCCTATAAAAATTAACAGAACAGTTACATAAAGTCAAACCTAACAGCCTACAGCACAGAATCTGAGTAACAGCACTGATTAAGGAATGGAGGTCTTCTCTGCAAGCCACCTATCTGGCTACAAGCCTTTGGTTGAAAACAATTGGCAATAGATTTGCACATCTATTACAGTGCTGTGACACTGACTAGGTATTTAACTTTCAAGTGCTAAAGTGGTACCATTGCTTAAAGGGAATAATATATTTTAAATTATTAATATCTAGCAAGTTATCAAGCTAGACAAATGGATCTGTATCACTGGAAGCTGGCACGTTTTGCAATACACTAGAGGCAAAATCCAGACTGCCGTATTCTCATGCTGACCTTATTTTATTGTCATCTAGTCCAAAAGCTTCATGAACTACAAGTATTGCAGCCACTCACTTACAAGCTTAACTGCAGTATTAAGACAATCTCTTGGGTTCAGTAAGATTTTGGATGCTCTAATGTTGCTGGAATTGAAGCCCCAAGGCTCATTAACACAGTCCGAGTTAAAAAGTGGACAATTTTAGCACAAAAATGAGTGTTACTGCATACAATGCTATCCTAAGCTTGTTTCACAAATAGAGACAGACTTCAACTGTTGTTTGCAGGTCTTAGTTAGAGATGTTTGACTCCCATGTGCTAGCATTTACATGTTCAGATAGCTCTTCAAGAGCCCAGTGAGGAGAAGCAAGTTAAAGGAGTTAGCTTTAATATATGAAGTGGGACTGTTTCAATGACTCATGAGCACAAAATCAGTGAAAACTCGGGGCATAAAGAATAATCTACAGATGTATACCACATCCTAGATTTCGACAAAAGGATACTACTTATGCACTTATCTAGGTAATATTAAACAAGGCAGGAGAGCTTGAGCTCCAGTTTTTTAAAGTTCAGAGAACGTCCAAAGTCTATAGTTGCTCCATCCCATCAGTTTTGCTCCAAGACTGGCATTAGCAAACATACACTCTGAATCTCAATATTTCACAATATCCACATCTTTAAAAATTCTTTTGGTAGACTGAAGTGAAAAGTTTTGCTCCCTTACAACACGGAAGTGTAAAAGCAGTAAGTAATATAATAGCAGCCCTGAGGCTCCTAAACAATTCAAATGCTAGTAGGAGTGCAGGCTATCTCCTGCTTCCCTCATCTTAGCAGATTCCCTCATTGTCTCAGCAGACAAAAAAAAAATCCCACAGACAACAGTGAGACAGAAACTGCCTCTTTTATATACCATATACTATCAATCCACTATAACACAGTTCTCTCTCTAATGATGCGTGGCCAGAACAGGTCCCTAAAAAGTATGATTTCTGTGCAAGTTACCATTTGTCTTCTTTCATGTGCTAATTCAACTTAGTGCTACTGACCATAAAAACAAGAATTTGTGCTAGCTATATTTGACATGAGCATTCACAATAATTTCTCTTAAATTATGTATATACTAAAAAGGGCCACTATGTATTAGGGACAGGATTTACAATATTTAAAGATGCGAGAATTTTGTCCAGTAAGATTAAAATTACCTGTAGCAGCCCTTAATGACACATGATTTGATTTATCGAAGTGTACAGTATTAGTAAAGGCAAGGGATAAACATGACTGGTATCAAACAAGATGCTCAAACACAGCTTTAAGCAAATGCCACTGAAACTATTAACACAGCCACTGAAATTTTAACATTATTCCTTGCACCTAACTGGAGAGCAATGTCTTAGTTTTAGGAATATATATATATTCAATTTAAATAAGGTCAAAGTAAAGCCATTAGAGAAAGAGTAATACTACATGTTAACTAGAACAAGGACTCAGTGGTATCAGAGTGGCAACAACTGTTTAGCTATTAAGAAGTTCTCTTAAATTCCCTTTTAAGATCTGAAAACGCCAAGCCCCAATACATAACAGGTATCTAGGATTTCACTTGCACTTGTAAAAGCATCAACCACCACATTTATAGCAGAAGTCTCTCTGCTCAAACACTGCTCTTTGTGAGCCCAATGCAGGGCACTCTCCAGCCTTGGATTTACAAAATACTTTTAACTCTGTGCTGTGGTAGATTCTTTCACTTCGCAGTGTCTCACTTTACACTTTATCTCAAGGACTTAGGCTTTATCTCAAGGATTCTCAGGAAAACGTGCATGTGAAGAACTGGAGGAAGTTACCACTCACAATCACTGCCTTGGATGACAAAACTCCAAGCAAAACACTAAAATCTTCACAGTGCTGAGAAAAAAACAAAGCTAATCTAGAAAAATATACTACCTTGGCTTTAATTTACATACTAAGAACTTACTTGCAAAGCTATTATGATCCAGTTCACAGTAATTCATGGTAAGTAGTTTAACTGAAGTATACTCTTTAGAAGGAAGATATTCTCAGTTGCAAAACTCAATGTGGTTGGTTTGGGTCTTGTGGATTTTAGAGGGGTTTTAAGATTTTTTTACTCACAAGCATAAATACTTTAGCAATTAATTACGATTTTGTCAGAGTGAAAAAAATGGTTCTAGCCTTTATAAAATCATCAGATGAAGATGAGTGTCACAGGCAGACTTTACAGTTAGTAGCAGCAGCATTCTACAGAAGAATAATGGTTAACTACACATAGGGAAGAATTCTTCAGTGCAAGCCTGCACCTTTATGCTCTACAGACTCAGCATCTGTGTCCGTAGCTCCTAATTACCAGTTAGATTTTGGTCTCAGTTGGAAACATCATTATTAGCATGTACTTGTAGGTTTTCTTCTTACCTTTGCTTACTGTTTAAATGTGAGATATGCAGCAACATTATCACAGTGTGTAGATATTGTGGAGAGTCTGATGTTGAGTAACTGCACAGCTTCCTTCCCTTTCACCCCTCCACCCTGTGCACTAGCATATTCAGTTCAAAAGACTAAGAGATCACAACATATACCTGGGACTGAATACGACTAGCAAGGAAGTCATGCTTTCATCACCTCAGAGATGAGGGCCGCTAAATTCATCCATTTCAAGGACAGTAAGACAGCAATTCTAACTTGCTGGAAAAGTGCAAAAAGGAATTGCATCCTTCACCCAATCTCAAAACTACTATCCAGGGATTCTAATGGCAATAAAGGTCAAAACTACTAATGGTAATAAGGGTTACAGCTATATTCTTTCACGAGTAACTTGCATATTTAGTTCAGTTACTTCATTTTATTAAATTATAATGGATGATGTATAAAAAACTTCATGGAAGTAGCCAATACACAACAAGGATGCTGTACTGGATGTTAGGACATAGCAAGCTAGCATGGCTATTGAGAAGTAAATTTGGACTTAGAAAAGATGCATCATAAATGCAACCATGGCATATGACAGTTCTAGAAAGTTACCATTAGACAAACCTAGTTTTTTTAAAAGCAAACAAACAACAAGAGCTTACAAAACCTATGCCATAATCATCAAAAAAGTCACTTTCACCAATAACTTTACCCCATAAACAAAACCCAAATTATGGGTAAATAGGGAAAGCAGGAACAGGCTGACAGAGGTGCAGAGTTTCCTGAAGGACTAAAGAAGCTGAAAAGAGGACAATTTTGTCTAGCTTGTCTGGGGGTACTGCTGGACGATTTGTTGAAAGTTAAACAAGAAATGTATACTCTTATCACTTTCAAACTAAAAACCAAAACAAAAAAAACTCAGCCCCCCAACCCCCCCCCGCAACAACAGAAAAAAAACCAACCAAACAAAAAAACCCACAAAACCCAAAATAAAAAAGTTAGAAATGCCTTCTCTATTTGTATTTTAACAGAACAGTGGCCCCTCCCATGTATACAAGCTTTCTAACTGAAGAGAATAAACCAAATACAAGTAGGCAAGGGAAGATGACAGTGAAAAAAACACAGCAATTGTTGTGAGACTGCATATCCACAATCTCAAGGCACACAACTGATCATTTCAAAGTGTTTAAACTAAAAGCTGACATCGCCTCATTCGTTGTAATGACTACCTGACTGAGGACCTTGTAGCCACCTCACAAGATAAAAAAATGACAAAGGATTCACTGGAAAGCAAATGGGTACCCTCACATTAATTTACATAAACTGTACAGGAAATGAAACATATGCACAAGCAGTGGTGGTTTTTATCAGTTCTTCAGTTTTCCAATGATTTTTTTCAAATTAACCACAACTAATAGGAACACCAGTTATTATTCTTTATGCTAATATTAATAACTGCCTAATAATCAGGTTTAAAGTGTAACTACTCATTTCAACATACTATTTAAAATTCAACTTACTGGGAACTGGGCAGAAGAACGTAAGCCATTTTAGAAATTGGAACTGAAGAAAAACTAAAAGCCCTTTATGCTGTTCTCAGGCCACTGCATGCGGGATATTTAACGATAGTGTAAACTCTACAGAAGAAGTCAATATTAGCCTCTCGTCATCTTTTAGATTCAGTGTACCAAGGTCTTCCACACTTAAAGAAGACAACAGGAAGTGTGTTTGCCCCTTCTTCTAATAGATTTCTAGATAGCAGATATAATAGCTAGTTAAATAATGAATATGCTGACCATAGTTTTTTTTTTTACAACAAAAAACTATATTTTAGAAAACCCCTGAACTGTTGTCTCACATCTTGGGCTGGAAAAGCACTAAAGTTTTAAAAGTCTTTTAGAACTGGGTGTCAGTTCACTGTTTTTTTGAGGATGTATCAGATCCATCCAAAACAAGGTCAAAATGAACTGTATGCTAAAATACATCTTTTGTGTTTATAATCCTTTATTGGCAGTGATGTACACTTCTGCTTAATGCATGAAACTACTTCGGCGTTCTCATGACTGAAACGGTGTAGCAATCAAAACGGGAACTTACCCCCTCATTCTCTCTGTGTGGATTCAGCCTACTATACACAGCTTCAATAATATTACGCCTAAAAAGAGAAGTTTAAAAAAATTAAGCACAAGAAAGGATTTCAAAATATTAAGATTTTAAAAAGTTTGAGCACAGTAATAACTGGAAAGTGTTTAAGATGTTTTGCCTTTAACCTGCCTCTTAATAACATGAAGCCTGCTCTCAGTGCCTTTACTCACTTTTAATATGATGTGTGGGGACTTAGCAGTAAGTTAGTATTTGTGAAGACTAAGCAAGGCAAAATATTTCCTTACTCTCCCCTCCCCATGGTCTACCATCTACCTCTTTACATCTTTAGAAGCTCCAGCACAGTCAAATTTTGCTAAGAGTAACACTTAAATCTGTATTTTACTTGAAATAAAATTATTCATATTTGATGTTTTTTCTTCCCTTACTTCTGGATGTGGAACTTGAAGACAGATGGGGTTTTCCCCATTTTTACTACATATATCTAGGTTACTACTTGCCCATGAACTTTTTAAGCACTGTGCCCAGAGTATACAACCTGAGATGAACTGTCCAGTGTCTATTCACACCGCAGAAATTAAACCCCAAATGTCATTAGGCAAAAACCAAAAAACAAGCCCTAAAGCATAAACAGACTTCTGAGAGGAAAAAGGTTATGTCTGTACACGATATGATCAAAGTTACTGACAGCTTCAGGAAAAAAAGAACTGCTAAGTGAACTAGGGCTCTCAAGCCTGGAGGTGGCCAAGATCTATACAAACTATGTCTTACAGGACGTGGATAAACCCTGTTGACTCTTCCAAAGACCACAAGGGCATCAGATTAAGACAGTAGCAAACGTCTCAAAAATACAGTGATGGCTCTTGATACAACAGAACTTTCCAACTCAGAATACCAAGGATGCTAAAAGCTTGATGAGACTCCTGAACATATTCAACTTCATGAAAAAGACCAGGAAGCACCTCAGCTGTAGGAAGCTGGAAACTGAGTAATGGTAGGGGAAGTTTTATATCCTTCCCATGGTACCTACTTTCAGCTATCCTGGGGCCAGGACACAGAGCTAAAACAATCCTTGGTCTGATCTAGTATGACTAGGTTCTTATGTTCACACCAAGGAAGCAAAAAGCACATTCAAAACAGAAGAGCTCAGGTTTTGAATGTGATGTTGCAAGTATGCCCACTCTGAGACAAAGCAATAAATCAGGTCGTCTCAGTATCTAGTGTCCAGCACCAGAATATATTTTTCCAGTCATGATCCAGCATTTTAAACTGTGTTTACTAAAACATTCAGAACTCCAGGAGATGGTTTATGGAGCAGTGAATGCAAGGGACAGCGCATCAAATCTCACAGTGGCCACGAGCCTACAACACTGAAAACATACTGTACTACCATGTGTTCAGAGGCAATATATTTTGATGAAGTTGGCATTTAAATAGACATACTACACCAAGGCAAGCATAAGGCAAATATAGCAGATACATCTGACAACTCAAAACCTCAACACGCTCTTCTATATGCCTTTTGTGCTTGTTCACACACAAAGTTCCTGGGCTGTGCCTGAATGAGCACCAGGAGAGATTAGAATTAGTTTGACAGTGACACTTTCAAGAAAGTTATATCCAATATGTAAAATCCACTGAAGAACAACTTCTGAAAGGGCACATCAGTTAAAGTCAATGCTTTAAGAAGCAATCTAGAAGGCACGGCTGAGCTAGTATAAGATTCATTAACACTGATGGAAGATCTTTCTAGAGAAAAGAAACAATCTTTTTGTAGATGATGCAGCAAAGGGCTCTCTCAGTTTAACTGCACATTTAGTGACAGAGGAATGGCACAAATCTGACCAAATATCTGTACTATGGAGAACAATAGCACCTCACATCAGCGTTAACAGAAAACATCTCCACAGTCCAAGCACAGCTGCCACAGAAGCAGCAGACAGCCATTGCAAAACTTTTGAATGAGAGTTAAAACTCAGGCCCTTGGGAATTCTCCTGTCTTTTCAATTCACTTCTTCTTTGAACAGCATAGTTCTCTGTACCATCCTTTGATGGGAAAACTCAGGACCTGCTGTCTCAAAATATGAGGCAGTAAGCGCTCTCTCAAAAGAAGCTGCATATATACCTCCCGAAGTCAGTTTTCCATAACGCAAAACTTCTTAAGTCAAAATTGAGACAAGGGCATCAAAAGGCAAATTCTGAACCTAAGCCCATTAAAAAGGTAACGTGGTCAACAAATGAAAATAGGATTATATGTAAGGGTTTCAGATTAATGAAGCAGCACATGATGCAGTTATTAATGAGCTAAACAAAACACACCAACTCACTCAGCAGTTGCAAGGTGCTAAGAAGAACAGAAGAATAACAGGCAAACCACAACTTTCCTGAATGCCTGGAACGCATACAAGTGAAGAAAAAGGACCAAAACATACAGGAACTTTCAAGGCTAGAAAAAAAAAAAACTTATCCTGGCAAACAGCGCTCATTAATAAGAGCACATGATGAAAATGGATGGATACAGAAATGCTCAGAAGACAGGATCTTATGTTTTGAAAAACAGAAAGATTCCGAAAGGAACACGACTTATGCCAGGGAGCAAATAACGGGTTCCACTGTTTGGGGAGTTCTAGATTAACAGTTGCCTACGCAATCCCAAATTCCGTCCTTTAAAACCCTTAGATTACAGGTTGTTAAAACATTACCATTAGCCTCTCCAGAAAACCAATGTAATTTCTGAATGTCTATTCCAGTTGTGTTTTAAAAGGCATATGCTAGTTCAATATTCTTGCTTATCTAACATTCAGTTTAAGACCAAACAAAGAAAAACAATTTGCTTACAAGAATGTATGCTGAGCAAACAAGCATCAACCCAAACTTGTAATGGACACTAGGTGGTAGAGGGAACACGACACTAGGAAAACTGAGCTGGTATTTCAATATTCTGGTTACATTATTGATAGTTCTTAACAAATGTAAAGCAGTAAAAAGACAAAAATAAATGCTTTCAATTTTTTAAAATGGCCATATGGAAATAATAAACTAGCATGTTATGTACCAGAATATGAGAAACCTGTTTCCTCTTAACCAGTCTGGAATAGGAATGGTGACACAAATGTTCATGTAATGCAATGGGTAAACTGTCTTCAAACATGAAACCCAACTTTTTTCTTTGAGTACAGCTGTTACAATAAGAAACGCTTGAATGCATTTAAATAAAAGTATTTGTTTCAGTGAACTAAACAATTCAAGAAATTCCAGTAATGTACTCACTTGCCAGCTAAACCACCTCCTGGTGGTAAATTAGGGATATTCTCCGCAGTTAAAATACGAATAACATGAGCAAGATCAGGCATTCCTTCTTCACCCGATTTTTCCATAATTTCTAATTTAAAAACAGAAGAAGTCCTTAGATTACTGAATTAATACTACCCATTCCTTAAGACACTGAAATACAAGATACTATCACTATTTAACAGAGACATCATGAGAAAGTTACATGTAAATAGGAAAACATTCTTTACATTTTAGGTACACAGATTTTGCATGGTGGAACAGATATATTCGAATCCATAACCTGCCTTTCCAGCATGCTTCTAGCCATTCTCTTTTACAGAAAGTCAGAAGCAGACTATGACCTGGATGAAATATCCTAGAGATAGCAGCCTGTTTTCAGTCTGTTTCAGTTACCTTCCTGAAGCATTACAATACATACTCAGAAGCTACACACCATAAAGACAATGCTTCCCAGGAATTCAGTCTTACTCCATTGAGATTAATACCTTGTATTCTCAAAGGCCTGAATCTTCCGTGCATAAACACTAAGATCATCACGCATATAAAGTGGCATATATAATAGTCTATTATCATTCATGTGGTCAAAACAGAAGATAGAACTGATGACATATAATTAATAATACAGCATTCAAAGCAGAAGTATCATGAAAATCCAGTGCTAGGAAGTTCTTCTGCCTTCGCAAAGAGCTGCCTAAACTGAAGTGAATCTTCACATGTTCTTATTCAACCAAAGCTGTTGTAAGGTGAACTTTTATTAGCTGCACATATATTGACATTGGCATAACAATACCAGTCATCAGCCCCTAGTCATTCAACTACTACTGCCATAGCAGAAAAAGGCTCACTAAGTTATCTATGCATTGCCGCTGTATGTACGTGTCACATTTTTAAGAATGACTTTTTATCTGACAATCAACTACATCAAGGAATGGAGTGCCATTTCCTTTAGGCATTGTTCTAGATTAAAGTTCTGTTTGAGCCACAAAAGAATTAAAAAGAACAAACGAAGTATCAACCTAAGTAAACTTCAGTCAGTCTGTATCTTGGGTACTATACAAAGATAAACAAATAACTTAAAAGTCTATTGATTATATTCTGGATGCCTGGTTTGGAGCCTGCAACTGAAGTCAGAAGAAGCTACAATTTGAGTTGCTGAAGTCAGCGGAAAAGTATATCACCAACCTACTTTAAGCTCTGCATTCCAAATTTCCTGGGAATTGAACCTCCTGTCATGCCTATCACCTATCCAGAAAGCAAGTGATATGCAGTCTTCTCTTGGGACTACTGAAAACAACAAAGTGCTTGCAAGGTACTCACTCACTCTGTATCAGGAAAGCACCCCTCCCTGCAAACTGCTCTGTAACAAATAAGGTACTGTCTTCTAAACCCCAATTTAAAGTCTGTATCATAAACTGTCTGCAATGAATAAACTACCACCAGACGTTAATAAACATTCTTCCATGAAACCTTAAGTATATTACCATACATACATCCATTAAGAATGAATCATGGCTAGCAAACGAACTGACAACTGCCTAGGTATGGCTGAATCTTAGTATTTTGATCACTTCTTCCACATGCATTCACATAAACCTGCCACAAGCCATTGCATCCTTTTGTGCAGTTCTACCTAGTTAGAAGTAGACTATACTACTATAATGTAATTTTGCACATCTCACAGAAAGTGTCTTGTGCATGTACTGCATTTTATACCAGGAGCACATCTGGCTCTGTACATACCAAAAGGAAGCAAATAGCAAAAATGAAAAAGAAGAAAGGAAAGGATACAGAAGTAAGCAATTACTAAATACTGGTGCAAGTATAAGATTTTTAGATCTTCTTAAATGGGAATTAAAGCAATCACGATGAAGGATTACTGTGTGTCTCCTGGTACTGGAAGCTTTTACTTTGTACTGTGTAACTTTCAGTTTATACTGCATAACTACCACTCAGGGAGTGTCCAACTGAACCATGAGCACCTTCTATCTATTTCTAGAAGGTGCCCAATCAGGAATTCTAAGCTGACCATCTCCTAAAAAGGTTCCTAATAGAAAATTCGACAATAAAAGCAAATGACCAAGCATGATCTTTTTTGTTACACATCAATTAGCAGATCACACTGGGGATTTGTCTGACAAAGGCCACTAGAGAAAGAAACCAAATGTTTTTGGAAACTGATTTACAGGCATTTACATGGTTTTCACCATTGTCTCTATGATGTTAAGAATAACCCAGCAATTAATGTGTTTTTTCCATGAATGTGCAAAACATAATTACAGAAACTTCTACATCTGCTAATTGCTAATATTAATTCATTGCTAATATAATTCAGACACTTATGGAATCATTTCCTGATACTATCACATATGTAAACCCATGAAAGTCCACTATGAAGTCTACTTTACTCCTTAAAATATTTTTCACTAAAAGCCAAACACTTCACTAAGTATTCTGAAGATTCAATTTTACTTCCATTTTATATAATGCAAGTCCCCAACCAGACAGCGTTACAAGTTTTCTATGTTCCAGTATCCCCTTTGATTTCCAGCTACAGTATGACAAATCAGTTTTAGATATAGTATACATTCCACATAAGTAAAATGCACCTTTCAACTCACTGTATTAACTGAGTGTTCATCCACTATTAAGACTGTTAGCCTAAACAGAACATGTGCCCCTGTTTGGGGCATAACTTAACTACCATCTAACACACATGCATTACTGTAGAAATTAGCCAGCTAAGTGACTCAAGAAAGATGCAGGGCTGTGCTCACTATAATAAATGACTCAATTACAAGCTACTGAGTACAACCTCATATGTATTTTGGAATACTCTTGAATTGGCAGCTTTGGAACGCAGTTGTGCGCATTCTGTCAACCTCAAGACCCAAACCAGCAGAAGAGCTTCAGTATATATACAGTTCTTACACTAGAAATCTCTGTAATTTATTACTTGCTGAGGTTGGTTTTCAATAACTCTGTTAAAAGAAAAGCAACTCTGTTTTTTGTACTGAAACAGTAATTCTCCTTTCATAATTCTGGAAAGACTCTATGTAACTACTAATTCAACTCATTGTACGAATACGCAGGACCTCAGCAGCCTACTTAGGAACGTGCAAAGAGTGCAAATGTTACATATGTAAGTATTAAACTGCTTTTGAACACAGATTTATTTTTTAAAACAAACAAAAGCATGTCTCACACAATGCCTTTCTCTCCAAAGCCAGCGTTTCAAACACCCAAGGGCAGCAGAGGGAAAACCTGCTGTCTAAAAGGTTTGATGGGTTAGTCCAGTCAGCTTGAAATTTAACGTCCTCAAAAGAACAGAGAAAATATTCTATGTGGAACAGTGTACATTCATTAAGAACAAATACCACTGAGCAAACTAAAATTGCTTCAGGAAGTCCCAAAGGATTTTACACTAAGTACCAATGTGGCCCTGATTTAAATTAGTCTCTTACTCAAAGACAACAGTATCTAAGAGAACTCAGAGCTTGTTTTTTTGACAACTTCTTCATCTTTGCAGCTTAGAATTTCTAAGAAGAGTTGATTTTTTTTTCCCCTAGAATGTTTTCACTACAGGTATAAATAAAATCGTTATTGGCTATCAGCAGACTGAATACATTATGAGGTGTTAGTTATTTACAGATATAGAAACACTGCTGTTCATGTTAAATTATTGCATGCAAAGTCCCGTATTTGCCTTTTGAAAGGTATATCAAAGTTGGGTATTTTAGACATTAGTAAATTTACTACAGATTCTCACTAAAGACAATCGCTTGCTGTAACTGAGCATACAAATTCTTGGACTTAGCTACCTAGCTTATCACATTCAAAGCTTCAAAACACATCAGAACTACAAATAAATAACAAACATACTTCCCTGAAGAAGAATATCCTAAGGTGTAAACCATGTTTAGAATACATCAAAACAAATGAAAGGAACTTTTTTTAAAACCTACTTTTTTAAAAGAATCCAACCTATTTCCAAACAATCCTCCCCATGCTGCTTAGTGGCTTGAAGTATTCTGTCAAAGGTTCTCTGTACAATTTCTGAACTAGTAACACTCAGGGCACAAACATAAGGTAGAAATTGACTGTGCCAAAATGACAACTTTATAGGATTTGTTATGAATGTAAGAATTCGCTAGAAAACCGTTAACATTTCAAGTTCTTCTGAAGTCATTCTCCTTTATTTTCTCCACTTCTTGACAGAATTTCCTCACATATGCTCTCATTCCATGCTATATACTTGATATTTAAAGGTTTTGCACTCTGTCCAATAAGCAGAACACATAATGACACAGACAGCTCATGTGGTGTGGGGAGGAGGGAAATCAAGAAGAGCTGAAGCAACAGAAGTCCAAGCTTTGAAGCAATTTATTTCCCTGGAGCATTTAACAATCCTCTTGAGTTACATTTAGAAAGGCTCTACATCAGTTCAGACTATAGACTCTCCACTTTTTTTGCTGGCATGTACAAAATTTGTTAAATATGACAATATAGCTAAAATACATTTCTGCTGAGAAGTTATTCTGATAAGTAGTAAATTATGCTATGAAACTGCACTGGTACAAGCAAATGGTGCCTCCTACATCATTCTCAGTTAATTCAGTCACTCTGATCAAATTTATTTGACAACTTGTCCATTGATCTCCTTAATGCTCACTTATGAAAGCAACAAAATACACTGCAGTTCCATATATTAACTGAGAGGGGAGCCACCAAGAAGCTGGAAATACTAACCAATAACCACTGAGAGCACACCTGACTGCTGTCAGCACAGGTAACTGCTCCTGGCTCTCTCCCAGAGCCTATTAACAGCTCATGTACTCTTTTCAGCCATAGGAAGATAATAGGTATTTATCTTAACTACTGTCATCTAGGAAGCCTGGGATGAAAGCCAAGTTCTGAGAAACACATCTGGAGTTTGCATTTGAAGTGACCATTAGCTCTCTAATCTCAACAGAAACTACAAATATGCAAGCCATTTCAATTTAGATCCCATTTGAACAAGACAGAAAGACACCACATGCAGCAGCAGGACCTTCATAGACAACCTGTATCATTGCCTGAAGGCTTTCTTATATACATTTAAAAACTAACGTTTGTTACATCAACTATCTAGATTACTCAGACATTGACACAGATACAAAAGAATTCCAAGTTCATCTCATTTGATTAAGAATGGGGTAAAAAAAATCTAGACAAAGAACATGAGTGATTTGTGGCTTTCACGGCTGTTTCACACAAATGAAAACTCATAGAGGATCTACATTAAGTGTCATTTCTAGCATTAACAGTAAGGTTGAGAATTTTGATGCCAAAGGGACAAAACTTAACAGTTGTCCACAGCAACCAGGTTACAGCGACAGCATGTGCATTGCCATGTCACTGTTGCATTTTACACTGAATTAGTGTTAAGAAAAGTTCTGCAGGGTTAGCTGTGCGATTTTTGCTGTTGTATGCTCTCAAAAGATTCCCAATTTCCTCAGATCTACAGTGCAGGACTACTTCTCACTTATACCTCAGGCTACTTATTTGGATATCAACCACTTTCTAATAAAAGCACATCCAATCAGTCTTTTCAGTATCCATTACAGCATGTTAAAAGCCAGTGGGTGTCTCAGATATTCAAATAAAACTAAAACCAACAAGAGAAACAGAAGTGGCACTTGTCTCCTATGTGATAATGCTGTAGTCCTGTATCAGTAATTCTCACCAAATAGGTATAAAGAGAAGGAAAGTATTGTATCTCTACAAATTAAGCACACCATGCTTATGTGCCTGGAAAGTTTCCATCGCCATACTGAGAAAATGTGATCAGTCACACCTTCCTTCATGAGAAATGCCCAAGCTCAAGCAGTCTGTAGCCAGAGCCGTGGTTGATGTCATTGAGACCTTGTTCCAGTCTCTAGATGCTGGCTTCATGCTGGTTCTGACCTGCAAAGTCTCAAACATCTTGGCACCCAAATTTAAAGTTACTTCCATGGAACTCTGACGAATAGTCCTGTAGACTGCCAATATCACATTTTTCCATACAAACACATATAAGCTTCATCAAGACAGCATTATTATAGCTAATGCTACTGGTCTCAGCACCTGGAACAAAAACATCTAAGGCAGCTACATGACTCATTATCCATCTAGAAAGTGACCATCTCTTCATAAAGCATAGCTGAACTTGAATCTTTTGATCCAGTCCAGGCCTAAAAGAAGTCAAGAAAGGGTACAAGTTATCTCAGCCAGCTTTCTCCTCAGTAAACCCTTTCCTTTCTTGAATACTGTTGCTGTAACTGATAGCTCAAACGAATGGGTTAATAAGCTGCATCACCATAAGTGGGTGATAGTGCTTCAGTACTTTTCTAATGAGAGCACAGAAGTTTTAAACATCGTAACAACAAGGCTTTCAAAAGCACCAATTGCTTCTCTCCAATGATGCTACTTCACAGTATTATCCTAGCAACATTTACAACAGCAAGACAAACTCTCCCAAAAACTCAGTTATTTTCATGCCTGGGCTGCTTCTGCAAAAATTATGTGCCAACATACGAATAATGCTATAAAAAAGGCAAACTATCAGTATGAGCCCTGAAGTTCAGTCAATTCTACCAAAACTGAGCTATACCTGGACAACTAACGTAACCGGGAAGACTAAAGATACCAGGAGACCATTATACATAGCTGTTGTCTGACCTTAGAACAGTCTTAACCAGTGACAAAAAAATATAAATTAGCAGCAACAGATGAAAGCCCATTTCAAATGTCAGTTTTTCTGACATTAAGAACACTGCAGAGAAGGAATAAATAAACAAGGGCAAGCCTTTTATTCTTAGGTAAGCTAACTTACTTTCAACTGTTTCTGCTTAAGGAAAGAAGTTGCATACAAACTTTCACATAAGTAAAGAGTTATAGATTCAGTGACTAAATGAAACAGGTTAGGAATTAAGTTTAGTCCTCCATGAAACTTCTAGAGGATTATATATTTTTTATTTACACATGATAAGCATTCAGAATATAAAGGGAAGACTTCAATCATTATGATCAAAGCGATCATTTATACTCTGTTAAGTTTTCACAGAAGTACATTTAGAAAGTTGGTGTAAAAAGTAACTCACAACTGTGTTAAATAGAAGCAGTTAAAAAATCTTTAATAACTGCATTAGTAAGTAGTCCCTTCGCAAAATCCCAGAACAGCTTTTTCTTTTTATCAATCACTTTCACAAAAAAGGGAATAGGTATCACAAGAGTTCCTTTTAATATAAGCAAGACATTAGCATTATCACAAATTACTTAGCGGACATAACACTCTGTAAGGTCAGTGGTTCCATTTTGACCTGTAAAAATAGGGCTTTACTTCACCACTCACATTAAGAAAATGCTTGCAGAACACCAGGATAAACTAAACTTACAGCTTAAAATATTTTTCCTGACACAGGAAAAAATCATACCTATAACCAGGCCTGAATTTGACCCAACATATAGCGGTATGATGACTTTTTGGGGTTTTATTTTCATGTTCAAGAAGGTTATGACAGCATTTCTAGTGAACAAAATGAATTTCTTACCTTCAACCCGTGATTCCAAGTACTTATCCAACTCAGCATCTTTTTTCACTGCCTCATCTGAAACCTTAGGAGCATTTGAAAAACAAACTAGTACGATACTCATGTTATCACGACTCCCCTATATGACAAGGCAAAAAAAACCAAGAGTTAGGGTCTTGAGTCTTGCTTTTATTTTCTTCTGTTTTAGTCACATTTTCACTTGTTCCAAATACAGTAAGTACTATGAGACACCGCGGAAAGAAGAAAGCTTGCAATAAAACTCTACTTTGATTAAAAAGAACCTCTAAGTTTTCCAACTGAACTATCTGCTAGAATGAATTCTACCAATTTCTACTGTACATCCTTGAAGTTTAAGATATTTAGTGGGCTTACTTACATGTCAACCATTTAAAAATAGTATCAAAACAGGCCAGAAATTAGACAGTTGCTTAATGTTACCTTAAGCCAAATTAAAAAAAGTCCTGTTGCAAAATAAAAAGCAGAATCCTAGACTACTAGAATAGGTAGCTACAGCTACTAATTTATTTCAGTTTGAGAGTGTTCATGGAAGACATTGCATGCATTAAAATCGTTTATCAGAACGCACCTGTGTCATATGTAGCACCTTGAAGAAACTAAGTACAAGATAGTAGTAATTCATTTAGTATGGCCAAGCTGACCTTACAGACTATCATGTGCCCAGTAGTATCAGCCAACAGCTTTTGTCAGATACTAATTTTAATGCCAGATCTTCACTAGTAAGCTCTGATACCACTTTCCTGCTCATGTTTAATTTTCAAAATTATAACCCACTGCCAAATTTAAACCCTCAGCGTCTATGTCTCTTATAAGGAGATTCACCAGAACCGTAACTTCAATTCCTGGTTTGAAATCAAGATCTTAACTTCTCCCCCTGCCTTTTGGTAGAATTTTAAGTGCCATTAGTCACTGCATATTGTTTCTGTGTGAGCTCAGCCTACTGGATAGTTCCTATGTTCTATCACAACAACTCCTCCTCCTACAGAAATTAAGTAGGAATCTGACATTACAATAAATTCCTTCAGAAGTACTCAGGAGTTATTCTACATTCTCTATTGTACCAAGCATATAGGGACACCCATCTTTTACAGCAGTTAATATTATATGGTACAACTCACATCCTGAAGACAGAGGACACCATTCTAATATCACAAACTGCAGAGATCCAGGATCTGACTTCATAAAATAAACATGAGGTCAGGGGTCAGTTTTACTGAAAGTATATTAGTGTGATCACCCTTTAACAAGGCTGGTCAAGTGCTTGGTCAGAAAAGCTACCCTTTAGTGTCAGAATTCTGGATGTTAATGCTTCCATTAAAATTGCATGTTTGGTCTGTGGCCTATTGAAGGAACTCCATTTGCACTAGCAGGAGTTGCACTTCTCAGGGAATATCAGAAATGGCATACCTACAAAATGTGTATAGACCGACCTGTAGTTGCTCTGAGCAAACTCGAAATTTGATGAGCAAGCTCAGATGCAGAAATAGTGCTTCTCCATCTAAGCTACAACAATGAGCTGAGGACACCACTTCAGATGACAGATAAACCATACGTTGAAAAGGAGATGACGCAAACACTGGATTTATGCAAAGGATACAAGCACTGCCCAACTTCAAAGAAAAACAATAAAAAACCAACCTTGAACAGAATTCATTAATTTTTAAAAAGCTTGTATTTAGAAATCAAGTTTAGATCTGGAAACATATGCAAGTATTACTTAAGGAAATAATAAACCTTTATTTTTGCAATTGCCATCACCTCTTCATGCACAAAGGATGATGTACATTTGTCAGAAAGGATATATAGTCAAATAGGTACAGAAGGTTGATGGAACAAAGAAGCAAAAGAGTAGGTCAGGAACAGGCGTTAACATTGCCCCCATCTAAACAGAAGATCATTTTAGAATAGTTGCTTGGAGAAAACAGTTACGTACCTTATGTAAACAAGTGTCCACTACCCAATTGCACACTTTTTCCAGGTCATCCGATACTTCAAGTCTAGACTTAACAAATTCACAGAGCTCTTCATTGCTCATTACATCCCAGATTCCATCACAAGCCAAGATGATAAACTCGTCTTCTTCTGCCCTTAAAATTTCACAAACCTCAGGCTCTGGAGAAACAAGTTGTTCTGTAGGGCCTTTACCGTCAACACATTTGTAGTCATAGTCCCCCAGAGCTCGAGAAACTGCCAATGAACCATTAACACGCTGAATCATTACACTGCCTCCTGCATTCTGGATTCGTTCTTTCTCCCTTGGGTTGCAAGGTTTGTGATCCTGTGTTGAAAAACAGACTTGTCCATTCCTATAGAGAACAGCGCGTGAATCACCACAATTGATAAAATATACATGCTCAGGTGAAATCAAAACTGCCACTGCCGTTGAGCCACTTCTGTCCATCCCATTTCTGAGGTCTGAGAAATTGCGCATATACTCATCAATTTTCAAAAAGCCAGTTCTGATTCCACTCTTGACATTTTCCACAGAAGGTTCAAGAGCAGATCCAGATTTTTCTGTAGCCCTAAAGTCTTCATTGTTAGTGATGTGTTCTAGTAAGTGTGCAGAGCAATAATTTGCAACGCGAGATCCTGCGTGACCATCATAGACAGCAAAAAAGGACCAGTCCTCTAAGCCCTGGGGAATACCTACAACAGCTGTGTGAGCATCTTCCATTTCCACTCTCCATCCCTGCATACTGCTGAGGCCGTAACGCAAGCCATTCCCTGCACCATGAGCATTATGTTTTTCAGTTTTTGGTTTATCCAAAAATGCACCCATGTTTATACAGTATTGAATCTGGAAAACAGAGAAGAAAAGTCTTAGTTTATAAAATCACCACTCCATATAAGCTTTGTTCTCCCTTTCCTTTCTTCTTCATAAAACAAGTGATTAAGCATGTACATGTGCAAAAGTCAACAACTATAACAGGAGGAAAAAATGTAATTAATAAATTACACAAACGAAGCATGAATTTAGATACCTGTTTGCATTTTTAGGTTGGTTGTTTGGGGGTTTTGGTGGTGGGGTGTTTTGTCTTTCAAAGAGCTACTTCAACAAAATTAAAAGCTCTCCATAGGAAAGCAGAGCAGTTCACGTACCTTTGCAGCCCTGCTCATTTTGTCATTTTCTGCAGAAACTAATTCATGAGGGAAAAATAACAACCATAGCATTCCTATCCTCTTTCCAGTTTTACCGTAGCATGAAGAAAAGCTAATACTTCATAAACAAGGACTAGTCTCACTATGTTTGCATGTACTCTGCTACTTCTGCATTCTAGTAAAGCATGGCAAAAGTGACAACAGGGGAATGCAGACCATCTGCCAAAGGAAACAAGAGGGCAAATCGCGCTCTGATCCAAGAACTCTTTCCTCAGGATTCTCTTACTAAATTATATAATTATAGGACAATGCAATCAGGAAAAAAATTAGTTAGATTCTACATCCAACCTCCCTTTTCAGGGCAAAATGCCTGGACTTTCCCCCAGATAATCCAAATTTGACACTACCTATTTCCTACAGTGGCCTCTGTGAGGTGCCGAGGATGCCCACTACTACACTGTCCCCAATAACTTGCTCACCAGTTATGCCTCTTTCGAACTGTGTCTCTCACTCTGACACAAATTTCTACAGACTTTCCCAAATATTGATGCAACTCCATATCTGGTTTACTTTTTAGTCTAGTTTTACTGTGTGTCTTCAGGTTTAATGGCCTTTGATTCAGGTGCTACTAACATTGTGTGAAAGGAGCACTGTGGTTCTGTAAGAGACTGAACATCATATAACCTGATGTACTTTTTCTTAAAATGAGTAGAGTAAGCATCTGGCCAAGTCACATCAACTGAGGAATGGCAGAATTTAAACAGCTCTTATGTTCCAGTACTCTGCATTGTTCTAGTTACAAGCTTTCGAATTATCTGCTCTAAGAATAAACCACTAACGAGACTCCATGTTCAGAAAGATTTACTTAAGAAGATGATTTCTTCAGTCAGCTAGAAATTGAGGTCTTGCATGGACAGTATAAATGCTAACACTGTGCAATTACTCTTTCTAGTGCAGCTATGAGATGCTTCCATGATTTCTGATACTTTCTCATTTATTAGGGAACGCCACACTTGTTAGTTGCCTCTATGTACCAATCTTCTGCTGCTGAGGCCAATTTACAAACACAAATCTTGTGCTTGCTAAATTGTCCTAAGTAGCTATTAAAAATAGGAATTGTATGACACCAAAGAAAGTGTCTTGAGCCTTTCTGCTCTCCAACTCAGGCTTTCCATGTACAAAGCACATATCCTCAGCTGCAGAATCTAGAGTAAACCCAAATCATTAAGAGAACACGCTCAGAGACTGTTACCAATATGATTTATTCCATATAAACATAAAAAGTCCTCTAACAGAATTTTATAAAACAAAACCAGAAATACCAATTTTCAGATAATGGCACATCTCATACAAAAAAGTCATTACAGAATGACTTCAAACTCACATCTAACATTCTCAAAATACTTTCTGTACTTTCAAACACACACTGTCCATCCTAAACTTCCCTCACTTTCCCAATCAGTTCAATGTCACAATATTATCTAAAGAATTACATGCATAAGAAACCACAAATATTATCTTTATTCTTCATCTCTGTAGTCACCACCCACTGGCCTCTAATTATAATACCTGGGATAGTAAAGATGAAGATAAAATGACTATACAATCCTATGTTATGCATTGTAAGCTTCATACTGTATATAATTTGCAAGTGAAAGTAAGTGACATTCTGTTCACACCTATTTGCATCATTATTTTTCCTTCTTTATCTGAAAAGAATATTCACAACATTGCAAATTAGTAGAAGCAACACAAAGCAATGGAATAAAAAATTCAATACAAAGTCCTCAGCCAAAATGCTTTTCACAACCCTTTCTCCTGACAGATCTGATCTTGCTTTTAAAAAACAAACAGGAAAGAACCAGTGTGAAATAGCGTCACAAAAGCAAAGCAAGGCAGAGCTACACATCACCACAAGTAAGCATTCTCAGCAACTGACCTTCTCAGTCAAGAACTCAACAAGATACACATAGTTTAATAGCTCAACTGCCATCAGTAAAGGAGATTCATGGAAGAATTCTAATAGCTGCTGACCACTTATTCACAAATTACATACAAAACCAGCAAAAATTTAACACAGGACTCAAGTGCTGCAAAAATGACAGAAGTCCTCCAACACTTCAGACCTTGTTCTTTACCTAAGTATGCCCTTATTTTCTTAAAATAATGTGGCAAAAATTATACAACTAAGGAGAAAGATAAAAACCTATTTAATTGTGAGAGCCTATGAGCTCAGTATAGTGGTTTATATATAAAAATAAAAAATACTGTTAAAAAAACAAAGGCAAGTTTCACATCTTAGCTTTACCTATTTCATAAGTAGCTGTACTTTTTACAGCACAGGAGTGAGAAACTGAAAAGATCATACTGAAGATTATAGTCTTGATACTCTAAATATCCTGTTGAATATTACAGAACTTTAATAAAGGATGCAGAAATTGACTTGCAATCAGTAAGAAAAAAAAAAGTCTAGGAATCAACTTACAGCTGGCCATATGAATGACACCAAACACATAAAAGAAGTCTTTCTATCACTGTGTGTATTATGTAGACTATATAAGGCAGCAACTGATTTCAAGACCAGATGAAAAAGTCAGGCCATTTCAGTGAGCATGAAAGAAACATTGAAACTCAGCTTTTCAATCAAAATTATCAGTGATAGTAAGGCACAAAGATGATTGACACCTGCTAAAAACTTCATTTTTAACAGTAGCACTGTTTTTTTGGCATTTTAAAAATGCTAAGTTACAGAAAATAACAGACAAATGACACGGCATATGGACAAGTACAATATATTCCTATTAGATGTTATGCACAAATGTAATTTGAACTTCACATCTACAATGCCAACATGCACACTATCTCTAGAAGTAAACCAGCTGTGTATTTACCTATGTACAAATTAGTTAAGTAAATCTGAGATACCTTAATAAAATTGGTAGTATCGTACCAAACTGCTTTTTTAGTAAAGCAGTTTGTGTAACAAACGAACCACAACACAAGAAACAAAAACTACTTTTCCTTAAAATTAGAAGTTACAAAACAAAACAGTTCCACTGGAGAAACAGTACCCTGGTTCTCACATCTAGTTTTGTCCCTCTTAACATCTCAGGCTAGATCAATAAACACACTTGAGCACCTAAAAATGGAACTCAGCCAAACTGACCTTCAGAAATACTACAGAAGGAAAAGCCTGTAATAGGTCTAACCTGGTGTTTCCATCTTCTATTTTAAGCCAGATACAAACCAATCCTGACAAGCATCTAACTAACATTGAAGTCAGGAGTCAGGTCAGAATTCACAAGTTACAAAATCATATATTCATGTTGGAAGAGACCTCTAGAACTTACCTAGTCCAAGCCCCTGTTCAAGGTGCAATCAATATAATATCTAACACCAAAGATGGCTCAGGCTGTTTAAATCCTTGTCAAGTTTTGAACATCTTGAAGGATGAAGATTCTACAACCTCTGAGCAACCAGTTTACGTCATAATGAAAACAGAACTCTCATCGGTGCAACCTGTGTCCTTGGCCTTTTAGGCTTTCATTACTCATCTCTGGGAAAATCATAGCTCTACCTTGTCTATACCCTCCCGTTACATGACTGGAAGACAGCAACTGGATCCACCCGTTGGCCTTTTCTCCCCCAGACTGAAGGAACTTGGCTCTCTCCTCTCTTCCTACATCACATGCTCCAGCCCCTAAGAGTGGTCCTCCTCTCAACTCGCTCCACTGTGTCTTTCTTATACTGGGGGTCCAACACTCCACACTGTATTCCAGCCTCAACAGTTCCAAACAGAGGGAAATAATCACTTCTCCCAACACGCCGTATACACCTTTCTTAATGTGGCCCAAGCTTTCATCGCTAAAGATGCAGTGTTCCCTAATGTTCAACTAACTTGTCCTGGTTGTCCACAAAGAACCCCTAATTCTTTTTCTGCAAAGCTCATTCCTAGATAGTCATCACCCAGCCTGCACTGACAGATAAGGTCATGTACTCTTCCAGGTACATGACTTGATTAAACTTTCTGAGGTCACCATCAGACCATTTGACCAACTTGTCAAGATCTTCTTATCTACTGTGAAGTTCTACCCTTTGCCTTATTGATCGCTCCCCCCCAATATGATATCAAATGTGCCAAGAGCGAATACTCTTCTGCTATTCAGGCTGTTCATGAAGACTTCATTATGCTTCCTCTCAGCAGTCAATACCTGTCAACATTTCATGAGGGACTTAATGCTTTAAGTCCCAAGCATCTTTGTAGACCAAGATTCCATCTTAAAAGACAGCCAGAGGAACAGATGAAGTGCCCACCTTCATCTAGTAATTCAGCCCTGGTTTTAACCAATATGTAAGCTCAAAAATTCAGTACCCCTTGAGCCTTTCAAGACTTAATTTCCAAAAATCCCATTTTTAAATGCAATTTGTGTAACACATTGGTTTGAGAAGACAATTTAATTTTCCTCTGGTGAAAACATTTACCCATGCAAGACTATTTGCTGAAATTTTCAATATACGGAAGACTGTATCTACTGTAATTGCCCAAACTTTCTTAGAAATGGAAGATGCCTTAGTTCTCATCCATGCTCCACAGACTATTCTTTAAAATAATACATATTCTTCAGATCAAGAATGGAAGCCTAGGACTCCCTTCCTCCAGCAGTCTCCCCAACTCTGGGAATAATAATAATAATAATAATAATCATCATCATCATCATCATCATCACGTAAATGCCAACAATTACCAAGGCTCAAAGGCTTTTGGAAGGCCTTTCAAGGAAGAAAATACTGCCCTTTCGCCCCTGCTGACAGTGGAAGAAGCTGAGACTGAGCAATGTGCTGGCAATGCAGCAGTTCTAGCTACCGTTCTACTGTACACTCTTCATCTAGTATGAGATCAATAGATACGCTATTTCTAAGAGTTCAGGGCAGTAAGTTTCTAACAAAACCTGACATCCCTCTCCCAGTGCAAAACCTAACCCAAGGCTTATTTCTCTGAAGTCCTAACACACATTCTCCTCTGATGTTTCCTACCTGATAGAAATCCTACATGAAGTCCTTACCTCCTATACAGAGAACATAGGCAGCAATTCAGGCTGAGGAAACCAAAGACATCTACTCTTTTGAGGCAGGGAAATATGAAGACAAAAGCCATGTCCTCGGACACATACAAAAAGTTAGTGACCAGTATCCTTTTCCCCACAGCTATGCAGTAAAGACTTTCTTTGGTATCAGATAAGCCATAGAGTAAAGGGTCTTCAAATCAGGCCTGTGCTCAAGCTCTGAATTTCTCTGGTTAACAGAAAAACAACCACACTCACTGATTTTCTCCCAAGATCTAGTTATAAAATGGCCAACGGTTCTTGCTCGGGTACAAATATCCATGATTTTCTAGCACACCATGAAGGCAAAATAAGCAGCTACTTTAAACGAAATCACACTCCTTTCCATACAGATTGATATTTAACAGGCAGAAATACGCACTTGCTGATTGTCATGAAGGCAGCAGTCCTAGTTTCAGCTGGGATAGAGTTAATTTCCTTCCTAGTAGCTGGTAGAGTGTTGTGTTTTGGATTTAGTATGAGAACCATGTTGATAACACACTGATGTTTTCAGCTGTTGCCAAGTAGTGTTTATATGAAGTCAAGGAGTTTCCAGCTTCTCATGCCCTGCTAGTGAGAAGGCTGGGGTGCACAAGGAGTTGGGAGGGGACACAGCCAAGACAGCTGACCCCAACTGGCAAAGGGATATTCCACACCACTTGATGTCATGCTCAATATATAAACTGCGGTGAAAGCCGGCCAGGGGCTTCTGCTTCGGACCTGGCTGGGCCTCGGCTGGTAAGTGGTGAGCAACTGCATTGTGCATCACTTCTTGTGCATATTCCAATTCTTTCATTATTATTATTATTATTATCATCATCATAATCATTATTATTACTTTTCTGTCCCATTAAACTGCCTTTATTTCAAAGCATGCCTTTTCACACTTGCACTCCTCTGACTCTCTCCCCCATCCCACTGGGGGTGAGTGAGCAAGCAGCTGTGTGGTGCTTAGTTGCTATCTCAGCTTAAACCACGACAGTCCTTTTTGGCTCCCAGCATGGGGCATAACGGGTTGAGGCAACAACAACTCTGACTTGAACACGCTAGAACAAATTTGTTATGAACATTTGTTATACTGGTTTAATAGGCACTGGTCACACTGTTAATCTATTTGCTCAAAGTTGGTGTGCTTGTTCTTAAACATAGTATCTTACTTGCTTCATATGTTCCCTGTTGTGCTGTTTATCACCCATGGGAACTTGCCTAAGGTTATGTTATACTTTCTAACACTGGCTTATGATATGACAGAATTGCTGATGGTGAAAGTAATCTGGTATTCGTACTCAGCATTGCCATCATTGCTGTACTTTGGGAGCCATCTATAGGAAGCTATTAATAATTGCACCTTCTACCTTCTCTCCAGAGTCCCAAGCCATGGGGGAGACACCTCCCTACTTCCCTTCCTCTTCCCCTTCCCCTCCAGGCTAGCTACAATAGCTCTTAAGAATTTTTAATAGCCTCAAGATGTTCAAACTAGCATGTTCCTACTGCTCTGTCTTCTGAACGTGTTCCATGTCTTGTTTAAGGTTAAACAACTATATTGAGAATAACTATCCAGGGATCTGCCTCAAGGATGGATAGGGCAGGATGTGTGGGATGGTATGGGCAAGTACCTAAGCCAGTGAGCACTGCCAGTGTTTTGGAACTTCACCTCTGAACAAGTGCAGAATCTGCAAAAACTAGTAAAGTATTTGGAAAAAGAAAGCTGTAACCCTTGCAGTTCCAGAAACGCAAAAGACTGCAATGTGCTGGGGCCTGGCCCATGTCTACCAAGCCCTGTGCAACACTGTTCAGTACCCTGAAGGGGAAAAGAACATTCCTGGATCTGACAATGAAGTGACAGGCACCGCAGTTACCTCAACCCTGGCAACAGGCACTGTGGCTGAGCCAGAGAACCAACCCATTCCAGTATCGGTCACCCCTCCACACAAAAAATAAATTACTAAGGTCACCTCACATAGTAAGGAATGAAGAAGCAGGGCCATCATGAAAAAAGGAAGAGGCAGAACCCATAGAAGAGATGGTAACCACCCAATCCCTATCCTCAAGTGCACTGAGACATACATGGAAAGACTTCAGTCATCATTTAGGCAAGCTGAATGTCACCTGGCTGCTCTGATGCTGGGATAATGGGTACAGTAATCTGGATTTTGAGGGTAGGGAAACCAAGCAGCTGGGATCACTTTCTAGGGAACAGGGGAATTGACAAAACAACTAGAAAAGGGGAACAAGCCCTCAACCTCTGGAGGCAAATCCTGTCATGCGTGAAGGGAAAGTATCATCTCAGGGAATGCTATATGTCACCCAGATGAGAACTACCATGAAGAGAGGTATCTTGGGTCTTGAAAAATGAGTCTTCTGTTGACATGGCACCCCAGAAAAAATTGAGTCAGACAATGGTAGTCACTTCAGAAACAAACAATCTCACAGGCATCTGACCCAAAGACCATGGCATCAAGTCAGTATATCATATCCCCTATCATACCCCAGCCTCTGGCAAAATCAAATGCTAACATGGACTGTTAAAAGACTATACCGAGAGCAACAGGTGGTTGAACACTCAAACACTGGGACACACGACCTGGCCAGTGAACACTAGGGCATCTGCCAGTCAAGCTGGCCCTGCCAAATCAAAAGCCTTTTCATACTGTAGAAGGGGACAAAGTCCCTGTAGTGCACATAAAAAATATGCTTGGGAAGACAGTCTGGGTTATTCCTGCCTCAGGCAAAGGCAAATCCATTTGTGAGATTGCTTTTGCTCAAACACCTGGGTGCGCTTGGTGGCTAATGCAGTAGGATGGTAAAGGCCAATGCGTACATCAAGGGAATTCGATTCTGGGTGAGAATATTCAATGATTTGAATTGTATGATGTTAACTGCTACAAGATACTGTATGTCATGACTATGGTTGCTGTATAAATGGTATTACAACAAAAATTATCCAGATTAATGATGAATTTTGAAGATAGAACCAGAAAAGAGCAGTGGTGACAGAACTAGAACCGGTTTCAGCATGCAGCAATCCAACACCACACACCATTCTCCTGCCTTGAAGGACTACTGTGACAGATGGCCCAAAGTCACAGACTAAATAATATCAGACATTTTTAGACATATGGCACATACAGAGAATGATACGTGCCTGTATATTTCAAAAGACATAAAAAGGTGGTGGTGAGTAATTGGGATGTCATGGAAAGCATGGAACCTACAGTATGACCTGAAGTATATACATAAATAGTATAGAATAAGAGCTAGATGACGTATCCCTCATTTTGGCTGGGATAGAGTTAATGCCCTCCTAGTAGCTGGTAGAACGTTGCGTTTTGGATTTAGCATGAGAACCATGTTGACAACACACTGATGTTTTTCGTTGTTGCTAAGTAGTGTTTATATGAAGTCAAGAACTTTGCAGCTTCTCATGCCCTGCCAGTGAGGAGGCTGGGGGTGCACAAGGAGTTGGGATGGGACACAGCCAGGACAGCTGACCCCAACTAGCCAAAGGGATATTCCACACCATATGATGTCATACACAGCATATAAACCAGGGGGAAAGCTGGCCAGGGGCTGCTGCTTGGGAACTGGCTGGGCATCGGTCAAGAAGTGGTGAGCAATTGCACTGGGTACCACTTCCCTATATTCTAATTATTTTATTATTATAAATGAATATTTAACATTATAGTTATGCCTTCCCTTTCTGTCCCATTAAACTGTCTTTATTTCAGCCCATGAGTTTTCTCACTTTTTTTCCTCTGATTCTCTCCCCCACCCCACTGGGTGTGGGGTGAGTGAGTGAGCAGCCTATGCGGTGCTAAGCTACTGGCTGGGGTTAAACCACAACAGTGGCCAAAACGCAATTAGATTATAAAGGTCTACAAGCCATAATCTAAGTGTTTTTAGATACTATAAAATAATTTTCAGATCATGTGTCAGTTTCAAAGAGAACATCAAAACTAGACTAATACCTTGATGGCCAACAGTCCCAAAGGCAATATCATATCTTTCCATATAATGAGAAGGATCCAATATCAATCCTTTGGGCTTAGGTCATAAAAGTGTACTGTAAAATGTCTCTTCCTCAGAAGGATTCACTTAACGGGCCAGTCATTTTTAATAAGTCAGCGCTATGGAAAAGAAACAGCGCCAGAGTTTCCTGTTACAAAACACATGTGCTCCTGCTATAAAAAAAGAATGACGTTTCAGAAGAGAAAACACTGCACTAGATATTAAAGATGTAAATGATGAATAAATACTCAAAATATCTGTAACAAGCAATTTCCAAGCTTATTGAAAGTGCAGGAAGAAAACACTGCTTTGGTTCAAGTTAAAAAAAAAAAAAAAAAGTAATTAAAAACCAAACTTAAACTTGGTAGAAATCTCCTGTCTGGCTCTACCTTACACTCTCTCATGTGTACACATATGCATACACAAACTCTACACATTAAATGCATCTATACACACTGTAGTTTGACACTCCTAATGATCCCACATACCTGTCGATTTACACAATAGTGACATAAAAATGTAAGCAATTTTTTACTAATCTTCTATTTACAATATACTGCCACTGTACTATCGCCATACTTACATTATGCTATCTATTTATACTATATATATAGACTAAATACAAGTTCAGTTGATGAGTGAAACCAGCTTTAAATATCTTCATTACTGATCTCGAACCTTGGGACTGCTTTTGATTTACTGACCTTAAAAATACTGGTACTACATAGTTTACATTAGGCAAACAGTTACTGAAATTTTGAGCACAAGCTCTGTTTGAATCTTGGCTGCAACAGCTACTCCTAACTATGTAGTCACAAGTACTGGCAGAGTCACCAGCAGTTAACAGAATCTAAGAATAAGGTTAATGATGAGACAGTGATTACTACTCATGTCCATTCCCTCTGGGGTTTATTAGTTTTGAAAGGTTGGTTTGCTTGTAAATAATCTGTGGCCATGGGAGTTACTATTAGGAAAGATCTCAGCTGACCAAAGATACTGACACAAAGAAATTAAATAACAATATAAAGCTTTAATATAGAGCCTACTATCAAAAACTTATCCTGCCAGGATGACATGAAAAAAGCCCAATAGGCTTTTAAACCATTTTAAACAAAAATTTATGAGTTATCCCCATCACTAGGTAGACTAGATGCCAGGAGCTACGGCTGTAACCTTGAAATGTATCTCTGTATCTCTATTCTTAGAACAGTTAAGAATAAAAAACAAAACAGAACATTTCTCCCACCATACTACTTTTAAACCAGCAAGTTAAAAAGGTGGAAAAGATTTGAGAATTTGCTTCAGCTGCTTTAAACTGGTCTGGAGGTACAAACCAACCACAGGTGTAATTTAACACTGGATTCACATCTATTTTCAATGTCAGCAACAACACCTGAATACATTATCACTTCTGCTCTGCCTCAGCTACTCACCACTACATTGTGCAAGCAATTCCTCTTCTTTTGGAACTGCTGGCTGAGACACTTTTGCCCTTACTCTTTGAACTGTTTCACTGAAGACGTACCAAGTTAGCTTAAGTATTTTGAAACTAGTGGGGGGGTGGGAAAGGAACAGAAAGGAGCACCAGAAGCTAGGTTAGGAGCTATACCTTTTTTGCTATGTTTTTAACACCAGAACAGTATACACACCCATCTTCTCAAAGGTTCCTTTAATATTCTGTATTCTTGCACATTATTTAAACATGGATGAAGCTAGGTTGCAGATCTTCAAGAGCAACTTACATGGCAACCATCTCATGGATGAGTTGCACACTTCTGTACTGAGCCTTCTTACTTTCTTTTGGAATGCAGTTTGGTAGGTACAAAGTTAGAGATCATACTTCAGATATTCAAGATGAGCTTCACAAAAAACCTTAAAGTGGACTCTGAATGTAGTTTTGCAATCACAGCGTATCGTACAAAGCCATCAGTGATCAGCTTGACGCATTTTTACAGTCACCATGCCTTTATCATGCAGCTTCACCTTTACATAAGTAGCAGAAGTGAACTTCATGCAGTTTTGTGGCTTGTTTGTCCCTACTGACCACACTATGACAAGGTTTACATCGCATGAGATTAACTGAATTTCCTTTTGTTTCCTTGTATCCACTTGTACTTCCTGTATCCAATAAGCATGCTCTTACTTCTTCACTAGGCTATTCAAAACAGATTCACATGTGGCCCCTGAATACTACAAAGCATTGGCCTAGTTAAAAGTGATTCTTCCATAATAAAGTTTAGTTATTTCTATGCAGAAGTATTTGAATCATTTTTTTGGTTCTCTAAATTCAATAGGAGACCAACTATTTTGAGTTTAAATTTAGTTTGCTCCTTTTCAGTAATAAATCTAATCACCACCAGCCAGATTTTTTAAACAAATAGCACCTAAAATTTTAAAGAAAGAGAACCAATGCTGAGCCAATACACTACTGCTATTAAAACTGAAGATTCATTTTACTCATTAACATGAAGCAGCATGTCACTAAAAATGAGTCATCCCTTATTCTAGATTTAGGCATTTAAGACAACTTTTCTTACCTTTTTTAATGTTTGTTTACTAAAAGCTTCAGACACATTTTTGTGAGGACAGGGTAGCAATGAATCACCAATTTATATAATCAATAAATTGTTCTTAAACAAGTCTGAAAGCCCAGAACAAGCAGGTCTATAGAACCACAGTAAAACACCAAGCCATTTATTTACATAATTGAGCAGTGACTTGTGGATTTACACAAAAATCTGAGGAAGTCAGACACAGGGTTGGGCTAAATGAGTGCTAGAGGTCCATTCCAAGATAAATTAGTCTAAGACAATACAAGAGTTGTGCCTTTTTTCAACCTGTTACATCACTGCAAATTAAGCACAAGCATTCAAACAAAACAATAACAAAAAAAACCCCACCAAAACCACAAGCAACAACAAAAAATCCAACCAAAAACCCCAAACCACATTTCAACCCTTCTTTCATTGTAGCAGCAAAACAATCAATGTCATCTCCTCAGCATTGTCTGACTGTCTTGTCACTGACCCATGCATCATCCAACTTCAGAGTAAGACATATCAACCTGCTTTACATCAACAGTCCAGACTCCTGTCCTACCACTAAGGAAAAAAAAAAAGTGCAGCCTAAGGCAAGCAACTTAAGGCCTTAAAACTTAATCATAATTCTGCAGATTCAGCACATGCAATAAAGCTATTTCATGGATAGTCTTCAAAACACATACTCCCTTGTTTAAAAGCATAAATAAATTATTCAGAAATACGCAAATAAACAACCTCAGTGACAGGTATTCATGGTGGTTTGTTTTTGTTTTGGCTTGTTTCATTTTGTCTTTTTAAATATAGATTTGCAGTGCCCCACACACAAGTTTAGAATACAGTGATCGAGTAGTGGGAAAAGAGTTATCTCCATCATTGTCAGATAAAGTTATGATAGAAAACAAGCAGCCAAAACATTTTCACTGACCTGGAAGAAGACATCAACCTTTACCCCTGAAGCGGTGAATTAAGAGTTGAAACTACTGTGAATTTGTAACAAGAATTTAGAGATTTTCTACAGCAAAGTTAAAAAAGGTAACTTCAGCAGTACTGCTGATATCAGAATCATGGAATCATAGAATAGTTAAGGTTGGAAAGGACATTAAGATCATCTAGTTCCAACACCCCTGCCATGGGCAGGGTCACCTCCCACTAAACCATGCCATCCAAGGCTATGTCCAACCTCATCTTGAACGCTGCCAGGGATGAAGCATTCACAACTTCCCTGGGCAACCCATTCCAGGGCCTCACCACCCTTACAGTAGAGAATTTCTTCCTCATATCCAACCTAAATTTCCCCTGTTTAAGTTTGAACCCGTTACCCCTTCTCCTCTCACTACAGTCCCTAATGAAGAGTCCCTCCCCAGCATCCCTATAGGCCCCCTTCAGATACTGCATTAGTGCATTTAAGGAAATACGGACCTTGAGGAGAAAAAGCCACCTGCAGACACTAAGCTGACCTCAACACACAGTGGCAAAACACCTCATGACTTTTACTGACTGACACTGCACAGTCCTTTGTGTAAGAATATACCTTGGTCAAACTCTGTCAGCATACACTTAGGTGTTGAAAAATGACATTTCTTTCCAATTACTGAAAGAGCCATGTACTAGAGCAGAGAAAAGCTGTACTTCAAGTTCAAATTCCTCCTTACTAAAAACAAGATTAAGCAAAACTCAAGTGCTTTTAAAGACCACATCCTTTTATCCAATCTATTCTGAAATTCCTGTTACATTCTTGGTCAATTACAAACTGTAAGTGAAAACACAGTTAAAGAAAAAGCAAGTATACCTTCCCATATATTTCCAAGTGGCAGAATTTGTTCTTACCTGTAACTGCAACTTTGTCAAGGTTGTAGTTCCGTGCTCAAAGAATTAGTTTACATTCCTGCTGCCAAGAAGCACATAACAGAATGACTTGCAAAACCTTGAGATAACCATACAGGACACAGCATCTGCTTTATTTTGGTATTTCCTAGAAGAAACAAGGAAAGTAGTTAGCTACTCCAGATGGTTTACAACAGATTTGTACATGAATTTTTTCACGAATACAACTTTATCCTAAATAGAAGTGCTTCAACTAAAGCCATGCCTGGATGGCAAAAGACCTTCCAGTATACTCTCTAAACATCATATTAAAGAGTAGTGCTAACAAAGTTTCAGATTTTTTTCCTTATTTCCTTCACCAGCACTTACTAGCACTTACAAAGTCATCTAGCATATTACCTAGTATTCAAGTGCTTCAATTCAATATCAGAAGGAATAGCGTCTGCATGCCTGCTCATGCTACTTGCTTAATTTTATTCCCCTGCTCCAATGACAGAGTATCCCTTGAGTACTTGGCAAGACTTAAACCCACCCCATGCAGCATGTATAATTTGTAAGCTCTTTATTATGCTTACTTAGATAAAAACGCACAAGAGTGTAAAACAAAAGCAATAAGCTTCAGTTGCGAAAGTATCTCAGCTCCTCTGAAATAAGAATCACTGTTTCAAGGAAGCTTTTATAAAATTAACCATAAATTCAGCTTAAAATACAAAAGCAGCAGATAACTAACAACCTAAATGTGTGTATCCACATAAGCATCTACCCATTATTTTGAACAGGATGCAAATGTCCAAATTCCTTCATGGATCAGGGACTACATATTTAATCTTACGAACTGCTGCATCTTTCACAAGTTATCGTGGCAGTACACTGGTAGAAGGAACTATCACAGGAAGAATTCTGGGTAACAGCCAGCTTTATCTGAGGCATGAGGAAAATACAAGCCTTACTGTAACATTGATGATTTTCAAGTGATTACAGGACTTTGATGAACTGAATGAGTGATAAAGGGAGACACACTACAGACCTTGACTTTAAGCCTTTTGATTGAAGAAAGGAGCTATGAGCACATTTTAGAATGGTTTGCCATTTTCAGCTAACAAAAAGTGTCACAAACAAGAAATTCCTCAAGAGGAATACTTTGCTGTTGTTTGAATAATTGTAGAAGCTTAGTAAATTTTATGCCTGTAATGCTTCAAGCCCTGTATTTTCCCCAACATTCTGTCTTCTCAGGCACCACAACAGAATGGACAATTCAAGGAATCAAACTAAGCCAGAGAAGGTAAATGACTTTCTGCCACTTGAGCTCTCTGAACCAGCTCAGGAAATGCAGTCAAGTGCCAATGACAGAAATGTAGAACCAGCAGCTGCGGCAGATTCAGATTCGCCCAGAGCATTGTGAAACTACACCTTAACTTGCACTAAATCATTAATGAACTCTGGAAAAGTATTTTGAAAGAACTAGACAGCAAATACCTTAAATCACTGTATCGGACTACATGGCAAAAGCCCTCCCCCAAAAGGTAAAATGTTTCAGTAAAAGAAGAGTTGTTTCCACCTCCAAGAACTGGGGGAGGTGGGAACTCCCCAGCACAACAAAACACAAGCAGTACAGGTTCACAGAGTTGCACAAAATAGTTTAATTCCCTCTTCTTAAGTACACGAGTGATTAGGGCATTAACACAGAACACAACTCCCTTCAAGCAATTCCGCCCACCTTCAGAAGATCCCCTTAATTAGGAGGGTACAGGGGGCTTGCAGGCTGAAGTGCTCAAAAGCCTCCGTTCTGACACTACTCTAAGTAGCCTTTAGAAGTGGCTGCTTCCCAGAAACAAGAGGCTTGACCTCTCCCAAATTTTCTTACTCTGCAGAGGATGTGAGAGCATTCGTTAGACACAGGTGATTTTCAACCATAGACAGGTAGCTTACAGGAGGGCAGCTTCACATATATTTTGGTTTAATAGTATTTTACCCCACAATATGCTCCTATCTACACCTTAATTATCACAAGTGATAAATACCATACTCAGTGTCCTAAACACAATAACATCTTAAGATACGAACTCCATGACTGAACACTGCATGAAAACAAGACACTACTCCTTACCTACTTCTACACAGTAGTGACTCCTACATCTCCAAATAGGCTGCACAATTCTTCTTCCATATTAAAAGACACTTAGATTCTTGATACAGCTTTGGGATAACAATATTGGTATCCAGCTCCCAATAATTTGTGTAAAGAAAATGCTCACATACACCAATGAAAAGGTGTTACCTAGATTGCTCATCATAAATTACATCCCAAGAATAAAGCTGAATGCTTCGTATTAGAGGCTTAACAAAATAACAAGACCTATCAAGTATTTAATTTGGGCTCCTTAGATCTTTAGAGTATGTAGAAGCTTAATCTTCGAGTAGGACTTAGTTCAGTAAACTTCTACAGTTTTTGCTATTAAGAAACTAATACCCTACAGTAGAATAGTTTTTAATTAAGCACAACTTACATATTCCTTAGCTAATAGAGAATTTGAATTTCATCACATTTAAAGTACTTTCTCAGAAGGTAAAAACTATGCAGCCAAAGCCATCGTAAGTAAATCACTGCTGAAGAACTAAACCCAATATTCAAAAGTAAGCTAATGAAAAAGAAAAAAGTTGTGCAGTCTTGAGTAATTTGAAGAATATGCTATTTTTCAGAAGGGTAGGCATCAAACGCTGGTCTTCCTAATGATAAAATACATACACCCCCGTAGTAAAACACTAATGATCCTCAAGCTGAATCCTCATGCTTAAAAAAACCCACTACAACAACCAGTCCTTTGCAAGCTTCTGGGCTCTGGTCAGAGAAGCACCAGTAAAACTGGCTTTATTCTGCTCCACAGACAGCTATGACTCTGGCCTTTTACAGATACCTAAATCATTGCTGCTTTAAAACAAGTAAACAAACCAACCAACCCACTCCCTGAATATCAATAGAAAGAGCTACATAATCTAATGTGTCATAACTGACCTCAAGACATCATAATACCACCACTGCCAATATCATCCCCCAGCACTGTGAACTGGTTCAGACAGAAGATAGTAAAAGATTTTGCAGAAGTAAAAGATACTAGGAAGGAGAAGAGCACCAGCGTAAGTTTACCACAGGTTAGCTATATATTGCATCTCCCAATTGCATGTTCCTAACATACAGTAAACATAAGATAATATCTCTCTCCTCAAAGAAGCATTCACTAGGTTACCTGATTTTTTCCAGGAACATCAGAGCATACACCAAGGGAGTGCACCAGTTGTGCTTCAAGTTCATGCAGTAGCTCTCCCTTAGCCTGCATATATGACAAAGCCTGAACTAAAACAGCAGTTAATTTATGGGTAATTACTTAAGACAATGTGCAACTTTCACCCTGAAGAGAAAGTTGTTCATCCTTTGTAATAAAAGGATAATGAATTCTCTCTACAGCTGCTAAGTGGTACTTGGTTCTATACAAAAACATTGTGAATCAGCCAAGACTAGGCAAAGCCTTGGTTTGTGTTTTTGTGGCTGTGGGCTTTTCACACTGTCCCATCCCATCTCGCCCCTTCAAACGTGGAAGCTGCATTAAAATGTTCATTATTACAACAGTTAAAGAAAGGAGAATACACAAAAGTTAAACTAAAAAACTCAGTAATTTTGAAGTGTTTAATCCTTTTTGAAGCAGTTGTAACTTTTTGAAGAAGTGGAATGGTATCTTGCCACTGCATTTCAGAAGTAACACTTGGAGCTTCTTAAAAAGCTAAATGCCTTGAATAAATTTACTTGGGGTTCTAGTGAAAATCTGGTTCAGCAGTTTCAAGTCCGCAGTTCCAATTTTTATTGCCAGTTAGTCACTTGAACTATTCAAGACTGAATTTCCAACAGAAACACACTATTAGACTAGTATTTTACACTTGTCTAAAAGCTTGATAATACTATGGGCTTAGCATTCTAATTAGGTCTATACTTTTAAGTATCACCTCTCAAATGGTGGGCTTAAACTACAGCATTGGAAAGCTGCCTTCTGATACATCTTACAAAAGGCTATTCCAAACTTTTTTCCTGCAGACCCATCTTTAATATATATTTGTAAGGCACCTCTAATTACTAAATTCTTTGTAATTCTCTTTCAGGTGAGCTTTAGATCAGTAAATTCGCATTATGGCTATGCAGATGTCTTGGCAATAGTGATAGCTTAAGCAACATTTGTTCTCAGCAGCTCATTCCTGTTTCCGCACTATGTGGCTGAGCAACAGACATAGTTATGCTGGTACAAGTGAATGCCTGAAGCAGAGACTGCTCATGAAGCTGATGAGTAACTCAAACTCTATTGAATTATACGAGCAGAGGATGAAGGAATACCAAAAGCCTTACTAGAATTCAGAATGCACGTATGCAATATACATTTGCCTACTGAGAGATCAATGGCAAGCACTTACTCCTCTGTTCTCCTGCAACAGATCAGAGTAATGCTTAACGTAACCAAGCACAGAAATATGAAATCTTCTCTCCATCAGTTATGCTGGACAGCTTTTCAAACATCCAGTTTCAGGAACACTGAAGAAAAAAGCCATCTAATATGCTTCAGTAAAAATATCCAAGTACAAAACTCAGATTTTTAGTTATCTGGTCTTTAGCTGAACCAAGGAGAAGAGACTATCTTCAAGACTTAAAATATGCCTCATTTATGTTAGTAGGTTTTTGCAGAAAAATCTCAATTAAAACCACGAAGAAGGATTGTAAGCAGAGGACTTCTACTTTGAACTAAGATGTTTATTGGGGCTGCTAGGACTTCCGGGAGAAGAGCTTACAAAAATCTCTAACTAGCTCCTATTATACACACTACTTTCTGCATTATATTATTACATTATAGCTATAAGTAAAGTTCTAGGCATGCATTACGCCTTCCATGGCAATCCAGAAGTTACAGACTGAGGAAGATGCATTCATACTCCGCATGGGTTTGTGTTTCTTTTTTCCTAAATGCAAAGGGCAGAGTATGCAAGCATCCATCTTCTTGACGGGGATTCAGAATTGCAGCTCAGACATACGAGAGAGTGTACTGAAGTGCCCATCTTTTGAGCACATTCCTATGGTGTTTCCCCATGAGGTAAATTTATTACCATCTTACAAGCTGGAATACCTAGGTAGCAATAGTTAATGAATCGGTTTGAAACCATCTGTCCATTTGTTGCCTTTGTGAACATCTGGCCTTCAAATCATTGTTAAAAAAAATAGTCACTCCAGGTGCATTACTTAGATTTTGTAAATATCCATCTGCTTAAAACAATCAGAAACCACAGCCTGAGCACTGGTTAAATGTTCTGAGAAAGAATCCACCACACCTGGCATCTGACAGCATTACAGGGCACATCTATTCAGAAGCACTCTGAGCCTAAATTGCATGTCCCTCACAGAAGTGAGGTGTCTCATCCACTCTATCTACTACAGCAGTACTAAAAAGCATCCAGAGTTTGTCAACCCTTTCCCCAGGAGAAGATCAAGGTGTTACCAAACCATAGTATTATTCAGATTCAGAAGTAAGCTTCCAAATAAAAAACTTTCTCTGTTGATGATGCAGTAGAAAGGGCTTAGCCTTTTCCAGCTAAGGCTTTCAAGAAAACATCTTAAGTGTAATACCATAAAGAACCCCTACAGAACCAGTTCTTAAGGAAAATCAGAGAAAGCAAGAGATTTTGGATCTGGTTTTGTAGCAAGTGTGTGCATTTGGATAATAAAGAAACTCCACTGTTACAAACTTCAAAACATTATAGGATAAAGAGGTAAGAAACCTGACATAACTGCCTACTGGCAACCTTCCCCAAAATTTTAAGACACTCTAGCTGCAGGATATAAGCAGGAAGTCTGATGGTTTTCAAAGGATTAATATCACTAAGTCTTTCACAGGAAATGCTTACACAACTGAAGAACAGATTCTGTGAAGGCTATCTTGATAACTCTTCTCTGAACAGTGTTCAGTGATTTTTAAGCCAGCCAAGAGCTGGAGTTCCCAAAAGCTGATTTTTTTATCTGAGTAGAGAATCTCATCCTAGCATCTAGTGGCTCACTATGCATTTAGAACAAGTCAGCTTTTAGATTAAGTCTTGCTACCACTATCAAAGCCAATAACAATTTATTTTATCCTCAATATCACATCTTGTGTTTGCGCTTCTCCTTACAGAAGAAAGCTTAAACATGGTTTCAACAACATGTCTTTCTGTACCAATCTTGTATTTAGAGCAAATAACCCAAAATGTATTCTCAAAGGCACACAGCATCGCATTTTATCTGCCAGGGGAATGAATCCATTACAATACACATGCCAGCTAATCACATTCTCCCCCATCTTCATAGAATCATAGAATCATCTTACATGTATAAAACACACAACCCTAAGTGGGACCACAAGTATATCCAAAATTTAGAAGGAATTAAAACCCTGCAAAGTGGAGTGAAAAATGAGCAAAAAGATCAAAATCACAGTAGTTCAGAAAATGCAGGAAGAATTCCCTAATGTTGATGTTTGACAATGACAAATCAAGTCGTATCAAACTTATGAGGGATATCAAGAATGTTTTTTTGTATTTCTTTATATGATACTGATGATTAGGTGAAGGGCTTCACCTCTCTCCAAGTCTTATTCTTCCCCCACTTTCTAGGGGTAAGCCTTCAGGTACAAATGAACTAACCTGAGCCATCACAGATGATTAAAAGAAATATGGACGCAGCTGATGTGCAGTTACTGGAAGCACAAATTCTCTGCTGCACTATTTAACCACTTGGATCTACTTGTGGCTTTTTTTTAGCTATATTAACACCTGCTAGGTTCATACACAAAAAGAGTTAAATTAAATGCAAAAAAAAGGTCATTCAACACCATAATAAAACCACCAGCACATTCCAATCAGTAGCATAAGAACACCAGTACTACAAGCTGTCAAATATTAACACTTACTATGCTATAGACATTTTAATGTTTACTGCGAAACTCGCAACTTGGAAAGAGATAATTCAAGCATCTGTTATGTCAACTAACAGCCTACACACACAATCTTCCAAAAGAATTAATTTAAATAACATGGGAACTGAAGGCTCCAAATAGGAATTGTTAAAACAGTTATTTTTATCCCTCAATTACAGCTTTAGAACATCTTTTTTTTTCTCTTAGTTTCTTCCACGTTAAGAAGTTTTTTCTAGCTACTAGTAAAGTTACTTCAGTAACGGTACTGCCTTTGAGTAAATGAAAAGAATCAGCATACAGAAATGCAAAGACATCTTGAAATTTTTAAGAGGGTCTATTTACTTCGAAAGTCACTCCCTTATTGCTAACACAGATATATCACCTTCCTAAATCAAACCAGTTGAACTGATCTGGGTTTTGGTTCATTTCAAGAAAGGCATATCTCAAACCATTTTTAAGACAGCTATAAGCAACTGCTTCAGAGAAGCAGATGGTCCTAGATGATATGTAATGGTATTCTCTTGTACTCTAACAGGATCAGTACACCTGTAATCACATGATACATACTATTCAAGCCACAGTGTGGTATATGAAGTTAGGTTTCAGATCACAGATGGTTTGTCAGACTACTTCAGAGAACACAGTACTCCTCCCTGCACTTTTATAGCATGCTCTATTTTTCCAGCAGGCTAGAGAAACCTCTGTAAAAGTCTGAAGTCTAATTACAAAAATTATTATCTCTAGGAACTGCAGAGTGAAGCAAATTTCCATTACCTTTTTTTCTGGCAGCAGCCTCCAGTATCGTTGCCTGGACACATGGAATCTTTTTCAGGTGTCTGCATTGAGGCTATCTGAACTGCTTCACTTGTCATCTAAACAGAGGAGTACTTTGCAAGAAGCAGCCATTCAGCAACTTGCAAGCTTAAATACTCAAAGGTTTTGTCCAATTAGCATTACTTTAGTTTCACAATAGATCACTGACTCACTTTAAACCGATACAGTTTAAACTCTCTTGATTTGCAACATATATTTCAACGCTGCAATTTCAGATGTATCTATTGACTAAGAACTGTTTTAATTTTGCTACTATGCAAGTATCATAATATGTGTCGAACTACACCTGCAAAAATTCAAAGGGCAATTTTGTCAATAAGAATGTTAAAACTAACATGCAAGAAGACCATGCCAGTTTCAAGAACTCAGAGAGGGTGCTTAAGGGCATTACAGGCAGTCAATGCAGTAATGATAGGTCTACATAGACTTGACAGCAAAAAGGATTCCAGGAAGCAAGCATGTTAATAATTCAACATTCATTTTATGCTACTCATCAGGGCAGACATCAGCTGCAGGCAAATCTGGATAACACAGATTAAGACACCATCTCCAGCTCCATCAAAGGTTAGTGCTCTTGTTGGCTGCAAGACATGCCCTTGCTGGACTGAATGGTGATGGGAACATCAGTGCAAAGACGCATAAAACCCCCACGTTAATTGTAGTGTGGGGGCAGACACCCTACTCTGTCGTCCCATTTAGAGAGGCAACATGTCAAAATATTTTAACATTTCTATCTTCCAAAGCTCGCATCTCAGTCTTGCCACTTAACTATATGTAAACCTTACCCTGCATGTATTCTGAGGTATAACAAACTGTCTGGATTAAACTAGGTATCCATAAAAAAAAAAATAAGATCAAGCCACACAAAGGAACACTCGTAAATATTTAGGCTTTTGCAGAACAACAACTAAAAGAATCTGATGAATTTAGCAGTTTAAAAAGAAAAGCAGACATTCAGCTTGGGAATTACACAGATAATTCAGTAGAACCTGCTATATAAAAAATACAACCACAGTCACAACAAACTAGAAATCGGTACATGAATAGAAGACTGCGGATGTGAGCCTTCAAACAGATGCTGAATTCAACATGAGTGCCAATTTCAGTAGGTTTCCACCTCCCTAAAATTGAAGAGATAGCATTAGGCGATCAGCTGCCTACATGAAGTGCTACTTGTACTTTCCAGTCCCCAAAACATCTCCTATGTCCTTCTAAGTGACTCCATGTGAATGTCTCCACCATCTGTTCTATGGCTGGATACCATGGCCTTGTATTCCCCTTCTTACACAAACTACTGTCTTGGCAACGGATAGCTGTGTGCCTCTCCATACCTCTCTACCACTTTTTCAGTTCCACCCTTGAACAACATGAATAGCTGCCCCAGTCAACATTATCCCCAACACCGGTCCCACTGGCAGGAATTCCACTTGGTCTGCTACAGGTTTTATCCCCCTACTCCTGGTAATATTCCCTCCACTGTGATATCCATCCGGGAGTAGTGTAGGAACAACACAACAAATATTATCAGACATTTAGTTAAACTGTGCATAGAAGCTGAAGGCAATGGCATCACTCTGACGAATGATGCCAATGGCTCCTACCACCTCATCGGCGCTCTAACTTGCAGACAGATGACAACTGTTTATGTGCTTGAAGCTATGGCTTCACTGAACAAAATGCATTATCACTCCTTCCAAAGCACAGCGAACTGACTCCCAGTTATGTCCTGATATTTGAAAATTGACTAAAAACATACTCAAGGGCTATAATATTGCATTAACAGAGAAATTACAAATGGCTAAGCACAGGACCTAAATGTAAAACAGGAAGAGTTACTGAGGCACTGCTAATTTAGTAAGACATGCCATTTTATATCATGCAAATCAGTGTACCAGTTTTAGAAGCAGGAACACCTATGCTACCCAAAAGACAGCTTTGCACAGTAAACATTAGTTACAGCTAGCAACATACTTTATTTTAGTTAAGGAACATAGCCGCAGCTAGCTTATATGCCTCTGATCATTAGTGTATTTCCAGAGAATTATGTAGGACTATTTAATACTTAATACATACTCACAATACTCTGCAGGAATAGTGTAATATGCAAGAAGCCAAGAATGCAGAAATAATACCATTTTGCAAGCCTTGATATTCATGCTTTTTGTCATCTGATCAGTCTTACCTTGAATGTAGTACAAAAGTAAAATTTCTTCCAGGTCTCTGTCCTTCTGATATAGATTCACTTTAGACTCTTCCTTGTATATAAGGGGTGAATAAAGCAGAAGAGCCTGGAAGTCTGAAAGTAGCAAGATGGAAGAATTGACCAATTTCTCTGCTAGTTCAACACAATATTCAAGAACTGCTTAGTAGCAACTTCACTGTAAATGGCCACGTTAGTCCAGAAGTTCCTAGTAGTCTATGGTTACACAGCAAATATGAATGCTTTTTACTTGTCAGATGAAAGTATGAAATTATCTGAATTTCACATTTCAATGGCCACTACTTGCCAAATAGCTCCCACCATCAATACACCCCACCATCACATGTAAGCAAACCCATTTCCAAACCAGGAATACGTAAACCATGTAAGACAGAAAGGCTGCATACATTTCTGCATATGCATGTCTGTTTAAGGGTAGAGAGGATGGAAAAGTCTGGCATATTAATGCAGCCATTTACAAGAACATATCCAGTTCCCAGACTCAAAGGAGAAGAAAGGCTAAAAAGCTGAGATTCAAACTAAATCTAAAGCACAGAAACCATGACGAAGAAGCCCGTTATACTACAAATCTCTTAAAAATCAAAAGCATAAACACACCTGACTATGCACCAAAATTATCTTGGTTACAAAGAAAGAAACAAAGTTCTCACAAAGACATGAGAAGGGCTATCATAGTTAAACCCACTATGCCCACTATACCAACATACAATTTCTGCAGCATGAATCTACCTAAAACCTTTATTTCGGAGACATGTGGGATGACAGCTTCTTTTCACAGGCCTGGGCAAAGAGGGAAGTGAACCAATCTCGGAGAAACTGTGATTTAGTTTCCTTTTCCAGTCTCTTTCTTTCCCCCAGTAATTTCAAACAAGAAATGCTCCAGAAATTGCTGTTTTACCACAAGGTTTGGAAAAATGGGTGAAGGCAGGCAAGAGACAAGGCATACCGATCACTATGAAATTCTAAAACTTCTTTTTCAACATCAGGAATATTTTTCCTTTCTTAGATGAAATGAACTTATTCAATGAATGTACCTTACTTATGCCATGCTTTCCCGATAGGTAGATTTCAGGTAACTAATGCCTAATATAAGAAACAGTCAAAAAGAGTAACTCATTAGGGACTGTGGTGAGAGGACAAGGGGTAATGGGTTTAAACTTAAACAGGGGAGGTTTAGATTTGATATGAGGAAGAAATTCTTTACTGTGAGGGTGGTGGGGCCCTGGAATGGGTTGCCCAGGGAGGTTGTGGATGCTTCATCCCTGGCGGCGTTCAAGGTGGGGTTGGATATAGCCTTGGATGGCATGGTTTAGTGGGAGGTGTCCCTGCCCATGGCAGGGGGGTTGGAACTCGATGATCTTGAGGTCCTTTCCAACCCTTACTATTCTATCATTCTATGATTCTATGTTTAAGTTATTTTTTTTAGGAGCGCTAGAAGTAAATGTCACTCACACAAAGAATCAAGTTTTCAACTAGTACTGATTAGTCTGGCCAATTAGGTCCCTGCCATGGGCGATTCTTCATAGAATGAGTCAGAGTGGATGGGACCTAAGAGATTATCCAGTTCAACTTCCTTCTCAAAGTCTTACCTCCTATAATCTCTTAACAGTCATCCCTACTGTAAAAACTTTTCGAGATATATCCACCCATTTCAATTTATGACCACTGCCTCTTTGTTTTCCCACTGTGCACCTCAGTAAAGAGACTGGCTCCACCTCGGTATCCATTCCTGTATACCCCAGATGGTTGCTATTGGGTCCCTCTTAAGCATTTCTTCTCCAGGGTAAACAGGGCCACAAAAAGCTCTCAGCATCCCCTCTAAGGTCACATACTCCAGCTCCTCAACCATCCTGGTGGACTTGCCCTAAGTTTATCAGTGTTGATCTTATATGGGGTAGAGAGAACTGGACTCAGTATTACAAATGCAGTCTGGGAAACATCTGGAACAAATGCCAACTAAAGGGGAATAAAGCTCTTTTCATCACTAACAGAGTGAAGTGCTGACTTGTATTTAGCCTGCTACTCATCAGAACCAGGTCCTTTTCCACAGAGCTACACTCCAACCAGCCTGTGCACTGCAGCAGGGTTACTGATGCTTCTAGCATCGGTTCACCTTACTGAACATTGTAAGATTCCAACACACCCACTCTTCCAGCCTTTGAGTACTCCAGGATGGCTGCCTTGCCTTTTAGCCAATCAGTTCTGTGTCTACCACAAACCTGATTAAGGGGCATTCCACCTATTCCCCTGGGTCACTGATAAAGGCATTAAAATAAAAAGTCACAACAGACCCTTGAGGAGTTCCAGCTGTAACTACTCTACAGGCAGAGTATGAACTATCAGCTACCCTTTGAGACAACTTTTCAACTAGTTTTATCTTTGCCTAGTCATCCTCCCACTGAGACTGCAAATAGGAGTATACTGTGGGACATTGTAAAAAGCCTCGCTAAGGTCAAAGTGAAAAAAACTCCCACAAACATCCACTGCTCTCCCCTCACCTGAAGACCTAGTCACTTGACAGAAGGCAGTCAGATGAGTCAAGCATGACTGATCCTTGGTAAAGCCATGCTATTTCCAGTCACCTTCTACAAGGGCCCAGAAATGTTTTGCTACAGGTTGACACAAATTATTATTGGTAGTGCTATCAAAGTAAAGCAGTACTTAATGCTTTTATCAAGTGAAATATAACAAAGAAAACTTTCTATAACATAGTAAGGATGCCTGAAACAGTGAAGAGGAACCATCTCTGGCTTCAACAATTTGCAGGATTCAAATGTTCCAAAGCTAGAATCTAAAACGCCGTGCACAAAAATAAGCAGGTCTCAACAAGAGAGCACAGGCATCAAGCAACTGAGTTCCTGGCCAACTTTCAAGCTATCTGGCAACAAGATGGTAATCGCAGCAGAGATTATGATAGGAAAAACTTGGTGTTCATGACTGTACCTAGTATTTGTTATAAAAAACTGGTAGCTGAGAAAGGGAAGAAGGAGTGGAGAAGAACAGCAAATGGCCAAGACAACTTAAGCATATTTCATCATGCACATTAGAAGGCATTTCTGAAATACAGAGGGCTTACACATTTTCAGATGGGATTAATTTCTCTCAGCCTATATTAAAAAAAAAAAAAGCCACTTTGAGACCCCTGAACTTGAACAATGCCAGGAACTCCTGGACACAAAACCAGTCAGTGCCTGATAACTGCAAACTCTAGTCTCTCCCAGTAATGGCACTACTCATGTTTCACCCTAAATACTTCAATCCCTCTGCAGATCCCCAACATATGCTTGAAGAAGGGAGTAGATAAGATTCTCCAGCTTCACATTAAGCAGTGAACAATGACACACCACAGTGGATGAGCAGAGGCTCATCTTATCCCCTAAGGAAACTTGCAAACGTGACAAAAAGCACAGAGAAACATCTTGACTCGCTCAGGAACTTTCCGACAAACTCCTTACCATGACCTTTGCTATGTAAAGTTTCGGTTTCTTCTGTATTCTCATGTGCTTACAGAATAAAAACATTCTTCTCAGCAAGTGCTGATATTTAATTAAACCGGAATGACTTCTCTGAAGGGAATCATACCAACATCTGTAGCAGGCTACGCATTTGGGGAAAATCCAAAGGAAGATATGGATATTTTTAATTTAGTTATAATACAGGTTTCAGTATCAACATTTAATTGCATGCTCTTTTACTTAAGGATTGCAACATGGCTGGCGATACTGCTGTAAATGTCACAGTTATGTGACTTCCAGTACAGTCTTCTCTTCATCAGCAGTAGCTTTCCAAACAAGTTTAGGCCTCGCACTTGCAAGGCAGTTCATCAGGTATCCAACCCATTAATGTTAAGAACCAATGCCAATAACTACACCTTAAAAGAACCTCCTTCAAAACATCTCAGAGTACAGTCTGACAAGAGGAAAGCCTAAGCTAAACCAGTAACTGCTGTAAGCTCACCTCCCGCTTGTGTATTTTCTACTCCAACTTCTGCAGCAGTAATTGCCGTCATATCCTCATGCAGCAAATTGATTCAAGAAGCTGAACTAGAAGAAAATTAACCTCAGCAACAGATACCAAACATACACACATCATATAACTATCTCTCACCATGAGATGAGACACAGCCAAATATCAGCATGAGCAGGAAGAAAGGCACATGGTACAGGAAGAAGGCTGCAGAAATACAACATCACTAACATACTTAGGTAACTACATAAGAACCTTTTCTGCAATGAAACAGGATTACAAGTGGGTTCCAGAAGCAAATGCCTGAGGGCATGCAGAAGCCTAACAAGATTTTTTTTCCTGTACTGTAACACTGAAAAATAGAAAAAAAAATAATAAAAAATTATTCTAAGGACTTTTTAACTAAAAAGAGGAATACCAGATGCTCACCAACTAGGCAGCATGTAGCAGAAAGCTGTTTGGGTAGCGGGATAAATCCCCATAACAAAGAGACAAAACTAAAGCTTACATTGTGTACATCAAGTAAGCCAGCCTCCAAGATGTTACACCCATTGGTTTTAAACATCTGAAAAGAAATAATAACAGTGCCTGGCTGACAAAGGAAGCAAATATATCTACTGTCCAGCACTCCCACTATCATACCGAACGATTTAATGACTAGAAACCAATCCAGAAGAAATTCAGAATTAAAAAGTCAGCTTAACTGAATTACATGCTAGCTACTACTTTAACTGAGATGGGCTTACTTTTGTCTTGCCTCTAGGTTTTTGAAGGCACTACCCTTTCGCAGTTGACCCAAACAAGACTTACTGCTTTTTCCACTCTAAACAGAAAAATTATTTGGGTCACATAAGCTCACTCAAATTTTGCTTTCCTTCTCTGAACACGGCAGTTTAGCCAAGTACATCCCTTCAATCACTCAAAGACTTTCCAGGAACCCTTGCTTCCTCAGTAACAGTGATGCGAGTCTGCCAATTCCAGGGCACCTTAAATCCATAATAAGAATAGATCATGCCATGCACTAATTTCTCCTCTATCTTGCAGGGCTTTTTACACAGTTCAGGGTAAAAAAAAAAAAACAACACAAAAAAAGCCACAGCCAACATTTACACAGCTCAGGAAAAAGCACTATAGACTCAATCTTCCCCCATCCACCCCCACCCCTTCTCAAGAAGGGCCATAAAACAGGAGAAAATGAGCTCAAGCAAACCACACATCAATAAAAACATGGCGAATGAAGACTAATATAAAGAAACTCACCCCTATCTCACCCAGCAATACAAATGTCAGTGGTCAATTAATACTTGTTGGATTTCACTCATGCCAGTATCAGAGTCATGATACCTCTGAAAGGCAAACAATTACAGTAAGCTAGCAGCAGACAGCAGAACTTTGTAATAAAAGGTTGCATACTTGCTGATAAAAATCTTTCACATTATGAACTGACAAATGAATACAAAACAGAACCCTGTGATAAGAGAATAAGGAAGAATACTCCTCAATGAATAACGTGCTCTGCCTACTCAAGTATTGTCTGGCTTAGCTTAAGTTTTTGGTGAATTTATGGCTTCAGTTCTTTAGAAAGTATTGTATTTTTCTTCCTCAATTAAGAGCACCAATTATTTCTTCTCCTGCCTCATTTCAGTTTATTTCCTGCAGTAACGGTATCAGGCTTTGACCCAAAAAAAAGGAGAGGACAAACAGTAAGTAGAAAGAATCAACAGTTCTGAACTCAGAACCAAATAAACAGTGACAAAGAAAGTTTGCTCACAGGTAGCCCAGGTTCACCAATTCTTTTTGTACTATTGATAGCCTAAGGTTATTACTAAAACCAGATAAATAGCAGAAAAGGATGATGGAGATTCCAGTACAGTGTTCTAGGACTACTGACTTTAGAAAGGTTTCAAGCACAAATCTGACAACTCATGACAGATCTAAGCTGTCATGTCTGCTTTGTATGCAAGGGCTGTTTTAATCAGTGTTCAATAAACAAACAAGACCTATGGAGGAAGGGACAACATAGACAGGCATACTAAGTAGTTTTCAACATTAGCTTGCTGTTCCTTGTGGAACTGACAATATAACCAGGTTTCAAGTCTGGACAAACCTTAAGACATCTTCCAGAAAAAAAACCACCGCCACAAAACAAAAACCTTAGTTACTTCAGTTATGGAATTTACCCCAAGTTTTTGGATATACAAACACATTTGAATCTGGTAACCCCAAACAAGTAATAACTGACCAGTGCTTTTCCTAGATGAGGCCACCTTTCCCTCTACACAGACACAGAAGTAGGGAAAACTTAAGATTGAAAATAGGATGGTCATTAAATATATCTGAGAATACACAGTATTTTTCAAGGCAACTATTTTCCAACTATAAATTCATAGAGGGTTAAAAACCTCCAAACCCAACAATTTCAGAGTACTTTCCCCAGTGACATTTTTCTGACTGCGTTAAATTCTATTCCCTGCCATTGGCAACTGCAGCCCACAAGCTGGTTTCAAGAATCCTGAACTGTACTAGAATTTGATTTCTTCCCCTCTGACTCTGTAAGTCAAGCCCTACCTTACTTCATGTTAAATCATAAACTGTTTTGACAGTCCGCAACCTTATCCTCTTCCCTCCCAAAGCCAGATATTCTAAGTTGACAGAATTGTGGTTTTTCTTTAAATTAAAACAATAGCACAGCAATAGTCAAAAGCACATGGTTCACTGTTATGGCTAACAATAGCTACTATTTTGAGTTCATTAAATATTTTTAGATTTCTTCTCTGGTCTCGAATTGCTTGTGTTCAGTGCACTCTGGTTAAGAAAGTGAGAAGTCATCCTATTGGATTTAAAGTTACAAGCTAAATACAAAACTTCAAAAGCTCTTAACCTCCATCACTCTTACACTCAAATAGAGTAACAAAACATACAGAAGCATAGACTTGGTTCGCCATAAGGCAAACCAAATGAGAAACCGAAGTGAAATAAATACTATTGGTTACTATGATACAAAAATAGGATACAAACCAACATCACTCTGACAGAGTACTAACAATGCTTTTCTTCCATACCACACACAAACCCTAAGTATTATTTTGTTTTTAAAACACAGGAAAATGTTAAACTATAGCCTTTATCATTTATAAAAGACAGATGATCTCTCAAACGACTGCCTGCAGGAGACTGCACAGCTATTTAACTCTAGCAAACACTGTGGAACGCTCTCTTTCCATCGTAATAGTCTGTGAAAGTGGTATGTTTGTCTTTCTTTTGACCCCACAAATGACCACTAAAAGAGCAACACCCAAAACTACTTCCAGTTTCTTTACATTGTAAGAGATGCACAGAATCTAAAGGAGGGCTGTTTGTAACACCTCACAGAAAAACAAGCTATTGCTGTTATTAAAGCATTTATTAAATGACTGAATGCATGTGAACATCTAGGTTATCTTTTAAACAGCAGTTCAAATTGTGGTGCACTTATGGAGGATTTACAAACAGGCTTCACACACACGCCCTTACCCCCAACTCTAGCTATTGTTTTCACAAGATTGTGTCCCTTCCACTTATTGTATAAAACCCCTACCATTTGAAGTTTCATGCACGACCTTCCACTAGCTTAGAAAAAGTGCTCCTTGGAGTAACATAATCAGCCACAATGTAGACTTTGGATGATTCCAACAAATTCATCCACCAGGTTAAGTGATCAGTAAGAAAAACAGCAGGAAAGATATCACCTCAGAGAAAAGGAAAAGTAAAACAAGAAATCCCTTGCTGCAATACATCTCCTGCAAAAGTGGTAAAGATGCAAGAAACATGACAAGCTAGCAAATGGATAAACATCACATCTGACTAGTCAGCTTAATATACCTATATGTAGTAGCCCCACAATTACTGGATAATACTAAAGATGCCTGAAAATCCAACCTGTAATTAGGCGTTATTAATAACCTTCTTAGAGGCATCACTTCAGTTCTTGTGGATGACACACAGAGTGAGATGCTCATGAGTCTTAGCAGACTACATTGTGCACTGAGGCTCTACTGAGATAGATGGAGCTGCTTTGCCTTCTGAGATGCAGGACTGATCTACATTGACTACCTCAGGAAGTCAATGCACTACCTCTATTAGGTCTGGATTCCAGTTTTACAACAGCTGAAATAAGAAAAGCGCTTCATCTTTGTCTTGAATATGCGTATTAAAGAAGAGGACCCTTTTGTTGAAAAATCAGCTCTACACATTTTTAGCTCAAATGCTGCACAAAGAATTAAACTTTAAATGTTAGACAGTAGACACCAGTGCCTGCAACTAGTACCATATGTGAAGTAAGGTCTTGTGTACAAAGTGGTATTCTTTCGACCACAATGAGAACTATAAAAAATAAAACAAGTATTTTATTACTATATTAGGGAAATGGAATGCAGAACAGAAAGGACACAGAAATTGAGTAATATCTGTGCTAGGTTCACCTTTCATACCTTTACAGAAGCTCTCTGAAGTCAGTGCTGTGAGTATAGGCCCACTTATAGGAAGCAAAAGGAACAATTTCTTCAGCTTTATACACTGAAGACAGAACTCTCAGAGCTCAGCCTACAGTACTCTATCACTTCAGTACAGCACTTCTCATCTGAAGTTTCAAAGCAGATTACAGTTTCAGCAGCTTTTCAAGGTCACAAGGGCAGTCACAAACACAAGTCCCCTTCAATTCCTAATCCACCACCCTCAAAATCCACTCCAGCTCTCCTTCAGAGACTTCAATATGTCATTCATTTTCAAAACTTTCATTCACTTCTCCTAGAATCATGGTCCAAAACCACCATATGTGGTAACAGTGTCTATTATAAAAGGCTACAATGCATACCAAAGGCAACTTTAGACCCGTCTGTATTTATCTGAAGGTGGTTTAATAAGCATGTGGACACTCTCAAAAATTTTATCTATCCTATAGAGAAGATTTTTAGTAGCCCTTAAGTTGTTGTCATTAGGAACCTAATTTTCTACATCTAGATACATTGCCTGAAATGCTGGGGGAGAAGGGTGAATACTGCTAACGCTTCTGGAATAAATTTTAAATAGTGGTAAATATAAAAAGACAGCAAAGCAAGAGATACCATTAGTGGAAAACAAGTTACAAATTTAGAAAGCCAAGCTACAGTGTGTCATTCCCCACCCCATCAAGTTTTATTGAAACTGGCCTCAGTCCAGAAGATAACACAAGGGTAAATATTTCATAGATAATCAGGTCCAATGAGTTTTGTGGAACCAGAAGTCAGATCAAGGAGAGAGGCCCAAATTAGTGCCCCTTCTGGACAAGTGCAGCAGGAGCTCAGCTATATTACGAAAAAACAACTTCCCATACGGGACAGCAGGACACATAGTGCCCCAAACACGTGCAAATACTCTCAGAGCTCACGATACAGTACACCCAGAAAAATCCAGCCAAAGACACAAAGCCACAGGAAGTCAGGCTTCATAACCTGTTGCTCACACAGCTAGTTTCATTCTTGATTAACTGAGGTAAAACTGTGAAAGAACTACTTTCTAGAATTTATTGTAGTTTTAACACCAGTCATTTCCACACACAGTTTCAAAACTAGGGACAATAGTTTGGGAACAGCGATTTAGGTACCAGTCGAGATAAACAATCCTTACTCAGAGAGCAGCAAGACAGCTTCTGCAGCCCTGACAACAGCACTCTGGAGGCAGGAGAAGACAAAATCCAGTCCCACATGTAGATCAATACCCTCTGCAATCCCCAACATGCTTTTTAGAGACCCAGTCTGTACATCTATATTAGCACTTTTGAAGTAAACCTAAGTCACAATACTTACTGTGCTTTGGTTCACATCTCAAAGAAGTTCCTGAACACACAATCTCAGATTAACCTGAACCAAAACTCTGGGAAAACACGTAATAGCCACTGGCGTTTGGAGTTTACCTGGTCCACAGAACCAGGCTACAACTAATCCGAAATAAAACCCCTTAACGTACACACACCACGGACAGTGGGTCTGCCCAACTTATTACAGCTTCACTCTACAGCCTCAACTGCAGCATACTGCAATATTACTTATGTAATGTAAATATAATCAATGTGGCAGATACTGCCTATTCACTTAAGAGAGCCGTCAAGCAGTAGTTACTAAACTAAGCTGCCAACACACACCTATTAGCCCTAAAAAGATAGGTTGCACTGTGAATTTGAGTGTTCCCTTTCCTGGAGTAACTACAGCAGCAGTGTAATCACCACTCAGTTTTGCTTCCACTCCTTTGGAGCTAGGTGTATCAAAAGCTGGTGGAAAACATCTAGGAAAGTTCTCTGAATAAAGTTAAACAAATTCCAAGGGTCCACACAACTCCTGCAACACCTGCATTTACTGTTTCATAAAACTTTTAAAGTAACACTGAAAATGCAACCCAATAACCCACATCAATGGCTCTACTGTAGCTGATGATAGAAAAGGAAGAGTAGCATGCGCTCAATAATGCTTTATATTACTCGCGCATCAGCGTAACCAACAAAGCTACCCAGAAGTTTTTTTTTCTCGTTGTTTAGAATAAGCTAACATAATATTCATTGTTTCCATTTTCCACTTGAATCAAACTATCATTTCTTCACAAACAACTCCATCATTTGATGGAACCACTAAGTCACTAAGTTTTCTTTTGCTACACAAAATGTTAAATACAAGTGAGTTTTGAAGAAACAATACTGGCTTTATAAGACAGATAAGCTACTGAGAACAGGTCAAAACAGTATCGTATGAATTCATTACAATAAAGTGTTACCTCCTCTACTCAACAAATCATTATCATCTCACCTCATTACCTCCTTGATAAAAACAATTAATTCACACACTAACAATGCAGAGCCATGTTTGCTCTGCAGTCAGTAAAGGTCAACTTCCTGCACTGGGGTGCAGACACAGAACGAGGATTACTGAAGATGACATTTTCTGTTAACACACTAATCCCCTGAAAACTGCTAAGAAAGACCTATGCTTTCCTTTCTGATTTAACTGAAGTTTGCGGTCATTGACTTCTCATTACCATAGATACTAAAGGGCCATCTTAAGCTCTCCAGTAGCCTAGTTTGAAACATCTTTATGTTTTTCTGAGCTGAAATCCTGTTAACTCCTGTGAAAACAGATTTAAGTACCTCGCTGTACTATTTGACAGAAAACCCAATGAAAAGGTTATTTCCCATGAAAGATTAAGAGAACGTATGCCAAAATAACACACTGAAGTAATGTTAATGAGAAACTAATGGTGCGTGGGGAAAAAAAAAATAAAGAGTTGTGGGTGACATTTTTCCTAGCAGAACAATAGCTGAGCCTGAATAATTTCCCCTGAAATTACACGAATGGCTGCTGTCCACTGAGATATGGCATTGTCCCTTCTATAATTTTCTACATTAAAACATCCTCTCTCCCAATGGAATTTTTCTAGGAGCCAGAAGACTAATTTAACCTACGCTCATTGGCAACCCTTGTGTTTCATCACGCCAATAACCTCTCAAGAAGTTGGGATGAACTGAACTGCTCATTGCAAGGAGCTACACCAGTTCACTTATTTCTTACCATCTCATGCAAAGGTTTTCAGATGTGTTTCCTTTTGGAGTGACACTCATTAGTTCTTCAGTATTTTTACCCAGGTATAGCACAGACAGAGATCTGTACAAGAGTCATTTGCCAAATTTTAAGCAGTTTGACCAACGTTTCCCATGCTAGGTATATCTGCCCAAGACCGAAAGACACCAGCCAAATAGCTGAGAAGTTTGCAAGTTTGTCTTTTTGGTGATGATCTTTGATGGTCTTTTTGGAAACTCCACATCCTTGTTCTTGCATCTGGGACACATCTTTCATTGTAAGTGCAAACAGTTCCTCTCTTCTGGGCTTTTGTAGTCTGATGCTACTTCAATTTGGGCGCCTTTTTAATTTTTTACTTTTTTTTTTTTTCCCCATTAAGAACTTGCCCAGATTTTTAAGTTAAATTCCCTGACAGCTTTACACATATTAGATATGCTGAAGAGCAGGGCTAAACCAGACCCTTCTTGAAGTTTCATAAAACATTCATCCTGCATTCACACTGCTAACATACAATGAGAAGGAAGAAGCCACAGCGCACACTCTACACCTCTATAAGCCAAATCTTGAAAATGATCAAGCATAAACAACTGAAGAACAGAATGAGAGGAGAAAAAGAGGGAAGGATCCAAGATAGCAAAAACTTCTATTTTAACAGTTTTCCAAAGAAGCCACCATTGCTCTCCTCCAGTCTGAGGAGGCTAATATTCAGATCAAATAACTTGGGTTGTTAAGAGGCCCAAAATCTGAAGACTGCTGCTTCTTTTTCACCGAGAGAAAACCTGATTGTACAAGGTTGTGAGAATTAAAAAAAAGAGAAAATAACCAACGAACAGAGCATTCTTGATGCAATCAGAGTGGTGGGCAGAAAAAAAACTGACATTAGAGAAAACAAATACTACAAACACAAAGATATGCATGACCTGTTGCTGTAATCACTCTCCACAACCCACACATGGAGTGTAGAGCTTGCATTCTTTCACCAAGGCTTTCCCATTCACTTGGAAGAGACTGCTTGTAAAAACCAACAGTAAGCTAATGATCTTCCAGTGATGACTGGAAAAGAACAGCTATTTAGCACTTACTATGCTACAGCACTAGGCCTGTGTGGCAGATTTAAGCGTTCCTACTGGACAGATGATCCAAGACACTAACAAATGACCACTTTCAATTTTTTTATTAACCCCAAAAATTCTGAAACAAACAAAACCCAGCAAACAAAAAAAATATACAAATGAAAAACCACCCACACATACACCTAGGAACATTATGGCAGCATTCAGCTAGGCATGCTGCAGTTTGCTTCATTCAAGATTGACATTACTCGCTGAACATAGAACCCCATCCCTTCCTGCAGTCTGAATAAACCGTTCTCCAAAGAATGGTATTCATTATTATAATACTTCACAGACACTGATTTTTAGATCCACTATTAAGAGTGGATTTTTACTGACTTTCCCTTTTTTTTGTAATATGGAGGCAACACATTCATGTAATAAATACCCGTTCTCAACTGCCCCTTCTGAGAGCAGTAGTTCTTGACACTTAAAAGACTATGTTCAAAACAGATTTCACAAGATTTAATTTCAACTGTGATGGGTTTATATTTCTGCAAGACAGAGTCTCAAGTTTAGTAAGTCAGAAGCACACAGTGATCACCGCTGGAAAAGTTTAAGTAAACAGTACTAATTCCACACTGGAGACAAGGGAACTGGATTACCCAGGATAATTACTACGAAGACTACTCTTTTCTATAGTTCTCTAGTTCCTTACCTCAGTAACTGGCCACCTTACAGCTATTGCAGTAACAGAAAAATGGTTCTATGCACTCTCCATACAGCAGTAATTGTTTTTCCCCTCACTTTTATCTTTCGTGCCTCAATTAAACCATCATCCTGTATAACAACCTCCTCTAAATATCTGTGCAGAGCAGGAGACAAGGGGCTGTGTAAACAAATAATACTACTACAAACCTGCAGAACATCGGATACACACATGCAATTTTTCCTCATTTCCACCTGAGCCAAGCAGCTTTCCATTCTAAACGGATCATCTTTTCACACATCTCTGACCCTCAAATGCACTAACCCTCTCAAATGTAAGTGTATGTCCAATACAAAAGACTTCATACCTTCTGGATATATGCACTCAGTTAAAGTTATATATAACGCACATCATAAATATATATAGCAGACATTTGTGCCCGAGCTCACACATATATGGGGGCTTGTCTACACCATATTAAGTGCTGCTGACCTGTCGACATCATTATGAGTGCTAGTTTCAGCAAGTTTACCCTTAAAGTTAATGGACAATTTAGCCAGTGGAACAAAGAGAACAAAACAGACAAAAAGCACCTTTAACAGAAACTCCTTGACTGTTTTGTAGTCTCCTTTAATCCAACAATATTCACAAAGGTCACAAATTGCCTGATCTTCATTCACTTTTTTGGTTTGCTTTTTTTAGCTTCCGCTGGCTGTCACAACTATAAAATACTTCTCCCCATAGCAAGAGGAGCAAGGAATCCCTACAGCCTCCCACCTGCTCAGGACACACCTGGGACACCAGACCCAGTTTATCATCTCTCCCCCCCACCACTTCAACTTTTCCTAGCCTCAGCCAAAACTGCTTGCCTCCTTTCCACACACACTAGAAGTCCCACTAACTCAGCAGTACGAAAACTCTAGTCTACCTTTTGCACAAATGCCATTCCCCTGATACACACATATATACACAGACTAATAATCTTCACCCTGTAGATGCATAATCCCCAAAAATTCATCAGCTCCTCCCTTTTCAAAGGTACACAAATCTGCCAAACACCCCACCATTCACTTCTACCTCTACGTATTCACCCAAGTCCCCACACTTTCTTAGGACCCATGGAAATTTACCCACAACAGTGTACTGATGCCCTTAGAGACAGAAATTTACACTGCCTGACACAGGTCACAAATACAGGTGCCTACAGGCTTTCCTCCAAACAGCACCATCACGACCAAACACCACCTGGCATTTGCTACATGCTTTCCAATTTGTATCCAATGGCTCAAGCAACAAACATCCAACATGAAGCCTTCCAGTTTCACCAAGAGGTGAGACAGCAGTTGACTGTAACTTTCATGTTCCCAGGACAGAGATGGGCTCAGCGCCCAAGACAAGGGGCTCTCTGCCCTGCCTGCTACCCTAGCCCATCTCGATGCCCAAGGAACAGGGCTCTCTGAGCTGGTGACAGGCAGGCATCTCTCTCAGCTCTCACTGCGAGCAGCAAACCAAGGTACACACAATAAGAACATGCGTGCCTTTCTGTCCACATACCATCTCATATTACACACGAAGGTCTCACACATTAAGTCTAACCACATTGGCCACCGAACAAAACAAGTTCAGAACCTTGAAGCAACCTGTTACCACTGTTCCTTTAAGCTCTACATAGACTTACCACCCAAAGCCTCCCTCCTCCACAACACTCAGAAGCCAGCCAACTTACCACCTTACTTCTCACAACACACAGAGTATTGTTTACCTATCACTCCTAAATTCTTAGGCCTTCATGTACCACTATTCCTAAATACATGTGGTTTCACGCACCGTCTGCATCCCCACAGTACAAACACATCCCTCAACCTACCACAGCACACAAAACAACAGAGATTTTTCCAGCTGCCTCCAGCCTATCAAAATTACTCCCTGCCTTCAACTAGCCACAAATTACAGTAAAAGCGTATCCACGTTTACATCCCCCGGCTTCACAGAGCCAGCAAGTCCCAAACTACGGGAGAGAACTGCCTTCAATTTCTTTCCCCTTCCACGCCAGAGGCAGCACCCAGGCACTGCCCATCTGTGACTTCATCCCCCCTGCACACCACCACCTCGTCACCAGCACTCAGGCCCGACGGCAGCCTCTCGCTTCGACACCAAGGCCGTTCCTTAGCTCGCCACCTCCCACCACCCCACCCCATCGGTAAACACCGACCCCGCCACTCCCCCTGCCAGGGCCAACGCACGTGCACAGGCTCGGCCCGCTGGTCGCCCCGACCCTGCTCTGCACGCCAGTACCGGCCGGAAGCTTCCAGCCCCTTCCCCTGCCCTCTCCGCACACCGCGTTACCCACGCGGGGCCCTGCCGGCCCGCTCCCCCACATGCAGCGGTGGGCGTGCGGGACCTGGCCCGCCGGGCCTCCTGCCACCGCCCCGGCCCGCCCCGCGGAGGGCGGGCCAGCCGGCCCCCATCCCCAGCTACACCGGCGGGCTCGGCTTCCCCGCCACTTCCTCGCCGTCCCTCCCCCGTGCGCCTGCCCCGGCTCCGCCGCTAGGAGGGAGGCCGTGTCAGTACGGCCACCGGCCCTGTTTTCCCCCCCCCCGGCGGGAAGAGTCGTCGGCAGGGCCTGCGCAGCGCCCGCCCCCCGGGGAGGCTCAGCAGCAGGCCCTGCCCGCCGCCCCCCGGAGCAGGCCGGCGCTGCCAGCCCCCACTTCCCACGGCACCGCGCAGGCCCCGCCGCTCGGCAACACGCGCACCCAGGCCCGGCCCGGCCTCCCGCACTCTTGCCCCTCTTCAGCCGGCCCGACGCGGCCACGACCCACTCGCCCGTGCTCCACGGCAGGCCCTAGCCCCTCTACCTGTCGGCGGACGACCGCCGGCGTCCCCCGGCGTCCGCGCCTCAGGAGGCCGTTGCAGGGCCCGGCCCGGGTGAGGGGACCCTGGCTCGGCCTCAGGCGCGGGCCGCCCCGCGCTGGCCGCCACCGGCCGCAGTCGCCGCCCGCTCGCGCACTCCGAGCGCCGCCAGCAGCGCGGACATGTTGGGAGCCCCTGTCCCAGAGGCCGCAGCTCGGCCCGCCCTCCCCACCGCACACGTCACAGCGCCCCGGGAGGGGCGGGCGGGGCACGGCACACGGACCCGCCCCCACCGCCCCGCCACCGTTACCGGCCGGGCCGCCTCGCGTTCTCCCCAGCCTAGTGGCTGCCGCTGCCGTCGCTCAGCCCGTCCCGCCCTCTCGCAGTGACCATTGGCAGCTCGCCTTGCCGGCTCTACCCTGCTTGGGTATCGTTGGTCGAGCCCTTCGCCGCTCACCCGCCAGCCCCGCCCGAAACCTTTCTCCTGATTGGGCCTTTCCCCTGTGTTTGGTCACAATTGGCTGCGGCTCCCGTCAGTCACGGAGCCGAAGCACGGACTCTGCCTCTCGCGGCACGCTGTACCCGGCCCTGCAGCCTGGGCAGGACTGACGGAAGCGGCAGTCAGCGAGCGCCCTCCCCTCGGCCACCTCCTCTCCCTCCCGGCGCGGTTTGCCTGCAGGCCATTGGCTCTCCGCGCCGCCAGTCCCGCGGCCTCGCTCGCCCGGCCACCTCTCCGCGCAATGGGCGTGGACCGGCCTCCGGGTGCCTTCTCCTGATTGGCAGTCGCCCCTGCCAATCGAGCGGAAGGGCCGGCGGAGCGAGTCCCGGCGCGTGCGTCGGTCCGCACGGCGATTGGCCGCGGGCGGAGAGGTGCGCGGCCCCCCCTTCCCGTGTCCCGCGACGGGCGGCACGCAGGACCCGTATGTCCGCGCGATGACATCACCGCCGGCCAATCAGGGAGCGTGGGGCCGGTCTCTCGGCCGCGGGGGGGGGAAGGGGCGTGACCTCCGGCGGCTCCGCGGTCGGCGCGGTGGGGCTGCTACAGCGGAGAGGGGGGTGCGCTCCGTCCGTTGGGGACGCCTGTGCGGCGGAGCCCGTTGGTCTGCGGAGGGAGCCCTGCACCGCGGAGGAGTCGCCAGCTCCGGAGCGGGCAGCTCCTGTCAGCGGGAGCCTCCCGGGGCAGGCCGCAGCTCGCCCTCTGCAAGAGCGCGCCTCGTCTTTGGCTGCTTTCTGGCCCCTGGACATACATGTTTGATCGGGAAGGAGCATGAAAACGTGCCGATGCCTCGTAGCCCATTGGTGTTGTCACCTTTCTCAGTCAACTGAGTGCCAGCTGGGGCTCATCTCTCGAGACGGACCCGGCTCCTGCCCCGCTCTGTACAGCAGCTCTGCTCAGTGCGGTTAGGCATCACAGATTTCCCTGTAAGATAAATGCCAGAGAAGTGATGTCCCTGCCTTACACTGCCGTGTGCCCGAACTTAATGTACCCCCTGTACAAATGGCATACATGTACAATGTGGTGTTTCCTTCAGACACACTACGTGTCTCTGTGTAAATGAACACTTGTAACATGCAGGACTTGAGACTGTGGGCCTCAGCACAGTTTATGTAGCACTTTTATTTATCCATGTCTCCTCCGGAGACAAGAACTTTCCCTTTGGAGCTGGCATCCTTTCCTAGTCTTCCACACAGGCATATTACGGGATTATTTTCCAGACTCCCCAGTTACACCCACAGTAAATGCTACCCAGCTTTTAGCTTTAAGGTCATCAGCATCCCTGCTCACGTTAGAGATTCCTTGCTTATAGCTCTGGAGGCACTTTGAGCTCAGGTAACTCAGCTCAGCAACTGCAGCTCTAAGAGCTGAAGCTTTGCTTTAAGTGGGTTCAAGTGTGCGTGTTCCTCAACATCAGGTTGGAAAGGGTCACTCCAGCATGATGGTGCTGCTTCCCGCAGCTCTTTACTGACTGATGAAGCCAATTGAGAATGAAACCTGGGTTGCCTCAGCACAGGCACTCGTGAGCAAGTTCAGAAACAGCCAGAATGCTGAGCCTGCAGTTAGCCTTCTGTCATAGAAAACTTGCTCACAGACAAGCTAATTTGAGTGCCCAGACCCAGCTGCCAATCAACCTAGTTAATTTTGTGGTGCCCACATGATCTGAGACTCAAGATACTCATGTATCTAGCTAGGTTTTGGGGTTTGGTTTGGTTTTTTCTTTCCTCAGGCTTATATCTTACAGTCAGTTAAACACAATTCCTGTATTATTAAAGCGATGACAAATCTGGCTAAAAATTGCTGTATCTTCAGGTTGATGAATGTAAAATTCATTCAGCCTAGATTCTTCTTGGACTTTTGAAACAGTTTTTCTTTCAAGCGGTTCGCCAGGAATTTTGCTGGAGCCTGCCACCCTTTAAAGTAATGGCAAACCTTGCACAGATTTCAGCAGGGACACAACCAGGCTGTAATTTTATCAGGTCTTGGTTTACACCCACTACTTTGCTCCTTGGCTACCTGCCAGAGAGATACCATAGGCAGCATTAGATAATCTTCCTCAGTATGGCCAAGGTATACTCAGCTGCTACTAACTCCTCCATCTAATTTACGGTGGCAGCCATTTCCCCCACAGTGGCTTCTAAAACAAAACATAAAGAAATACTGAAGGAAATCGCGAGTTTGTCTTTTCAGTTGTCATTCAAACCCTCTGACCCTGCCTTTCTCCTTGCTTCTAGGTTGGGCACTGTTCTTATCTCCTTCATTTCAGCTGCAACTGCAGATATCATTTTATAGCTAATTCTGAAAATAATCAAATACTTCCTTATCATACCACCTCACCACCAGTGCAACCTTTACAGAATTGACTTCCCAAAATATTACCTCTAATGCAATAAATCATATCCCCTATTGCTTCTCAAACATGACCTGCTTAAATGTTAGAGATTAACTAGAAATCTACCTCATGAACACGAGTTCTCAACCCAGTGTAAACAGCACACTGCTAACCACTAGAAAATGTGCATATCTGGCTGGTTTATGTGGGCTAAAACTGAACGCTGGTATTGCTCAAGAGGTGTGTGTGGCAAGAGGCAAGCAGCACAGCGACGGGCAGCAGGGGTGGTGGGTGAAGTAATAAGTAGGTGAAATAATGGTTTGTATGTGGCAACGTGGAGTTAATGGCTAATCTAGGGATTTTGTGCCTTTTCACGGCTGGCCCCAGTGAAGCATCCTGTAAGATTACTGAAGCAGGATATTTGTTTGAGAGTACATGTGTGTTGGATTGACAGTAATGTGTGCATGCCGGAAAGTACGTGCATATTCTAATACCTGCAATGGCCATCTGATTCTTAGTGGTGATGAGAATAATGATTAACTATAGAAAAATAGATTGTACAAGATAAAGTTAATTTGCAAACAACAGACACTGCACCTAAAAGGAATGAAAGTAAATTCTTAGCACAGAGTTTTTAAAATTCCCATATTTTCTAAGTTCCGTTGTTATTGGTGAACAAATTTGTCCTTTTCTCAATGGTTAAATTTGTTTCACGTTCAAATGTATGAGCTCTAAAACAAGTCTTGACAAAATATCAGTAACTTTGGGAAGCTGTTCGATCTGATGGCATTTTCACATCATTATCTCAAATATGCCTCTGGTTTTCAAAAAGTTAGCTTTTCATCTAAAGTCTGTACCCACCTAGCGTTTAAACTGGCCTTCACGCTGGTTTGGCCACAAGTGGCAACTGCTCTAGTTTCACAAGAAAGCATTCTCAGACACTGAGAATATTCATGTACCATGAGTATTTTTTATGTGCAAAGCAAACAAACTCATTTTCAGCTGAGTAACTTCCCATGGAAATTAATTCACTAAACAACAGTAGTTAAGTTCTTCACCACTTTCCTGTGTGCCCCTTCAAGATTACATCATCTGTGAAGAAAGGAAGGAAATCACCACAGACAAAGTCATCTTCATATTAAGAAATGAGTAGAGAAAATTTGGAAAGATTCATGTAATATTTTGCCTTGGTTTTGCTCAACAAGAGGAAGATTAAATGCTAATACAGTAACCTGAAATAGGAAGAATGTGGGATGGGTAACAAAGAAAAAAACACATACACAGAGGCAAAAAAAGAGTAATGTTATTGTGTCAAATAAAACAACTAAAAAGTGGATGTACTGTTTCCAGCATTTGGGGAAAAATGAAGGAATTTCACAAAACAGTTGAAGACCCCCCTCCTTGTGATTACAAAAACTCTTGGTGTTCCCAACTAGAACACGTGGATTGGAGGCGACTTGCAGTTGAGCAAACATGGAAGTGAAAATAAAGATGGGTAGTAACATTCCATGTTAAGGAAGCAATGTTCTGCAAATAAAACATAGGGAATAAAACAGCTCAAAATTTAGTTCCAATTTTTTTCTTGGAAAAGGTAGTAAACACAGAGCATGTTGAGAGGAGAGGGCTGTGAGATCATTACAGACCCCTGCACAGAAGTTCTGGAGGTAGCTAGGAAACTCCATATTATTAAAGAACTGGTACTGTTTGGATACAAAAAACCAATCAGTGAGATTTCAAATTCCCCATTCGTAGTTTGGGGAATATATACTACTGTGGTAGCCAATGAATTCCTCCACCAAACTGTCTCTGAGCTTGTTAAAAGTAAAGCTTTTGGATGATTGCAGAATATGCCCTCAAAGGCCTGACTGTAGATAATAACCATGGAATAGGTGATCACAAGTTGTGTGACAAAAGGTAGGGGTAAAAGGAAGTAGAGCATTCTCAATTTCAGACATGCAAACTGATAAATGAATCATAGAATAGAATCATAGAATAGTTAGGGTTGGAAAGGACCTCAAGATCATCGAGTTCCACCCCCCCTGCTATGGGCAGGGACACCTCCCGCTAAACCATGCCATCCAAGGCTATGTCCAACCCCACCTTGAACGCCGCCAGGGATGAAGTATCCACAACTTCCCCGGGCAACCCATTCCAGGGCCCCACCACCCTCACAGTAAAGAATTTCTTCCTCATATCCAATCTAAACTTCCCCTGTTTAAGTTTAAACCCATTACCCCTTGTCCCCTCACCACAGTCCCTAATGAAGAGTCCCTCCCCACACTCAACAGTAAAATCAGCTGGCATAATGAAAATCAATACTTGAATGTGGAAGAAGGCTTAGGTGTCTTAAAATCAAAATTGCAAATTCCATTGAGATTTTGTATCTTACCCAAGGCAAAAGGTTTTACAGGTAGAGTTTTCAAGGCATAAGTAGAAGAGAAGTGGCATAAAGAGAGAAGTAAGAATTATAAGCAGAGAGCATATAACAAAACAAATAAATAATTTAAAAAAAAAGCTCTGGTCTAGGAAAGATCTCAAATGTCAATAAATGTGAGAATTAAAGGAGAATTTATCTGGAAAATCAGATTAATTTGGACCTTGCATACGATAGCTGGAAAACCAGCAAGGTGTTATCCAGCTGTGAAATAATATTGCAAGAAAGAAGTGATGTCGCTTTCCAGTGAGGAAGAAGTGGGGTTTAGATATAGTCTACATCTGATTCTAAAATTAAATGCATATTTTGTCTCAATTTTCAGTAAAGATGGTGATGTAAAACACAGGGTTAGAGGCTAATGGCTGGGAGGGAAAGGAAATTGCAAGTATCGCATATACGATGAAAATAAAACACAGTCTGCAGCCTCTGGGCAGAAAGAACAGATAATGCCCATTCCAGAAGTCAGAAAACAGTGTCAAATGAAATCACTTGTCTCATAGTGAGCTTTTTAAACAAGTATAGCAGGAAATGAGAAAAAGTAATGTTTGTTTACAAGAGGTGGACTTTACCAGCTTAACTTGGAATCTTTCTCTGATAATATCATTCAAGTTACAGACGGAGGAGGACATGATCAGAGGGATGAAGCACCTCTCTTACAGAGACAGGCTGAGGAAGCTGGGCTTGTTCAGTCTGGAGAAGAGAAGGCTCCAGGGACACCTTAGAGCAGTTTCCAGTGCCTAAAGGGGACGACAAGAAATCTGGAGAGGGGCTTTTGACAAGGGCCTGTAGGGACAGGAAAAGGGAGAATGGCTTTAACCTGACAGAGGAGAGATTGAGATGGGACATTAGGAAGAAGCTCTTCCCTATGAGGATGCTGAGGCCCTGGCACAGGGTGCCCAGGGAAGCTGTGGCTGCCCCATCCCTGGCAGTGTTCAAGGCCAGGCTGGAAGGGGCTTGGAGCAGCCTGGTCTAGTGGAAGGCGTCCCTGCCTGTGGCAGGGGGGTGGGACTGGGTGAGCTTTAAGGTCCCTTCCAACTGAAACCAGACTGTGATAGGAATTAGCAGAGCAGTACCAGAGACTAATGGAGGCAATTGACTATCCACAGGGGAGAAAGCAGATCAGAGGTTAAACATCTGAGTAAAGGTTGTTCTGTTTTCTTCCTGTCCTCCTCCATCAGTTTTGGGCATAAACCTGTTAGATATTTTTTAGATATTTTCCTTAATTACGCTGATACAAGAAGATTGTGGGAAGTAAATTTGTAAATGACCCAGTTCTGAGGTACCAGCAGTCAGGAGAACTAGGAAACCATACACAATGAAACTGATGGAGAAATAGGAACACAGTTAACTTCAAGAGTATAAAAGCAAGACATCTGGGGATTAATATCAGAAATTTCCTCTAGCAGCTGGGAGCTCATCACTTCAAAAAGATGACAAAGAAGGACAGAATATTCTAGTTTATCACAGCATGATATGAAATGCCATTCAGATTCAGCACTAGAATGACAAATGCAATCTTAAGCATGGCTGGGCAACAGGTTAAGTGCCTTCACACAGGCACTTAATTGGCAGTGTGGAAGTACTTACTCGGAGCTCCACACAGGCAGCCATGAGCTGGCTTTGAGATGTAACAAACTGAAAGGGTTGATGTGCCATGATTATTTCTGTTGTCTTCATTTGAGCTTTGTTCATGTTGTTAAACTGGGTAGGGACAGACAGCCACAAGCTGTCAAGCCAGTTTGTAATTAAGCCATGACTTAGCATGGCTTAATAAGTTACTACTCCACAGACAAGCTGTAATAACTGCTTGTGTGCATGCTCCCGGCTCCTCCAGCTGCTGAAGTAAAATGTGTTAGTTTAAGCTACTATACGCTGCTATAGCATCCTAGCAGATAAGCAATAATTTGCCTTAGTAACCCAATCACTTGTGAACATATGTTCACACTTTTCCCCCATGCTACTGGGAAGCTCAGAACGCAATGCAGTATTGTAGGTGGCATGGGAGAGAGACTAAAAAAGTATTAGTTTCATTAGCTTCTGGCCGAGACACCTCCTTTGGCAGTCTAAAATCCTGCTAAACATTTTACTTTGATGTTAGAATACCAGTTTTTGCTTCAGCTATTCTCACCTGCCACCCCTAATGTGTCTTCATCGTTACTACTGTCCTGGTTTGTTCTTCACTGACTACCTGGACTTTAGATTACCTTTCCTACCCTTTGACTTCAGTATCTTAAGAGAGCTTAAAATGTTATAAGATTGCTTAAAATGCTTTAAAAGAGTTCAAAAGCTTAAGCATAATCAAGTGTGAAGTAATTACTTTCGTATCATCTTTTAAGCTTTTATTATTAAAGAAGACAATCACTTTTAACTAGCAATCTTGCTTTTCGGGCTCCCTAAAACAGATGACTTCTAGTAAAAATATCCTCTCAATTTTCAAACATCTTTCAAATACTGCATAGATCCAATGTTATATAGTATAGGGCACTCTTTTGAAAATTCAAAAACAAACATGAGTTTCAAGAAGGAAAAAAAGATCTGAAGGGATTGTCATTGCAGCATGAAGCTATTAAGTGAGATATATTACTGTTGATGCAATTCCATTGCTATCTTTTCCTGCCCATTTATACCCTTGTCCTAAGCATGTGTCTAATAGTAACCTAATGACACCGAGTTAACAGCTTCCTGCCTGACATTTGTGATCTTTTCCTAATTCATATTACCTTAAATTCACTGTTTTACCCTTCTTTACTGTACTGGTGAGAAGTAATTGCCTGGGAGAGTGGCAAAGGGTACTTCATAAAATCAGAGCCATTTGAAAAATACTTTCCCACATTTCCATTCACTGTCACCTCTTTTTCTCCCCACTGTTGAGGGAGAACAACAACTTGAGAGCCCCAGTGAGAGAAGTGGCTTTGTGGCACTTGCTGTTCTCTCCTATTCATGGGTGAGGGAAGCGGCCCAGAAAGGGACAACACATCAGCCAGGCACATTCTGATCTATGCGAGTGGTTTGTATTATTTGAGGATGTTTCTGGTGAGAGCATTCTGTTAAGATCAGCTGAGCTGTTAAACTAGAATGGATGTGACTCATCATCCTCCTGAGGGAAAAACCACCAGCAACCAGAGTGTGCACAGTGTGAAGGTTGCCCTAACGCACACTTCAAATGTTAACGATGAGCAAAGCCAGTCATGAAATGACTTTTTTTACCATTTTTTCCTTTAAAGACTGAGGGGCAAAAATGTTGTCTTCAGGCAGAAACTTCATGCATGCCCGGTGGGTCACTGAACCCTTTCCTAAAGAGCTGAACTGCAGCAGGGGCTGCCGAGCAATTTATAGGTGCATGCAAGTGGTGAATGCCAGTTTAAGTAGAAGGGAAAAGTGGCATGAAATCAAACAAGCCAAGAAAAGTAAGCGCACAGCAAGTGAAGCACCTCTGCTTCTCTAAGATCTTGTTAACTAAGCAGTGCGCTCTGGTATCCATCCCACAACCCTAGAAGTGGCCTGGCAGGCCACAGCTGCACACGTGACTGGTTGTGAACTTACTAATGGAAACACTTGGTGGTGACTCAGTTAAAGAGATTCACCAACAGCAAACCCATCTGGTTAAGATCAACAGGCTGTACACGGGCTTCCTGGGAGGTAGAGCTAATCAGCATGATTGGCAGGAGGGAGAACACTGACTCCCAATGGAGCCCCTTACACCAAAATAAAGTAGTCAGTTCTTCCTCCCCTGTATTTCTGTAGGGTGGTTTGATAGATGCTATCCCATCAAAGTGGGATGTCAGACACTGTGTTACATTGCGGCCATTTCCATTTGGGCCTCCAAAGAGCTTAGCCTTCTGCATGCTAAATCCAGGTACATCCCCTGCATCCTCTTGCAGTTCAAAAATTAACGCTTTTAGTGTTATAATGTGTGAGGGCATAATGAATCTTCACAAAGAAAAGCAAAGCAGAATTTTGACTGTGTTCCATGTTGTTATTAAGGGTTTTTTTTCAATGAACAGTGTTTTTTTTTTTTCCATACTAACAGACAGATCAACCATTTTAAGGTAAATATGTTGTATTTAGTTTTGGAAGTATGGTTGAATCCTTCTTTTTCTAGTTATTAAAATCATTCCTTAAAAAAAAGAAAAACCCCAGAAAATGTGTATTTCTTACAAGCATATCCACATGGAGATTATTCATAACAAGGGTATTAATTTATATAAGCTATTCTTTTGGCTCCTGGAAATTATATTAGTGTCTGGACAGGAAAAAAACCCCACCACTCAGATACATTCTCACCATGGTGACCTATGAGAGAACTGTCACAACAGAAGCTGCTGTTGCCACTACAATTTCCAGAGCTCCTGCTGTTCATGTTGCTGCTGAAGAGAAAATCCACTGCCCTTCACTGCATTTAAAAGCTCAGTAAGATCAGATTGCAGCTTAAAGATAATGTTCACACTTTACTGTACATCAGGATCAAAGAGGAAATGAGATGATCAAAATATGCCAACCATAATAGTAGTGTCAACATTAAGTATGCTGTGTATTTCCTTTGAGATACTGAGCCGTCTAACTCCCTCCTGTTTCAGCACAGGGAAGCCAGCATCATGATCACAGCCTTGGGGTTCAGCTCTGCTCAAGCTGGAGTGCCGCTGGTCTTGATACAAATACAAGCCAGGTAAGAAGTAGAAGATTGATCTCCCTTAGAGTTAAAAAGGAATCTAGTGGTGCTTTTGAAACAAAACAAAAATAAATGGGTAGTTGCAGTTGACAAAGAGAAATATAAAATAAGAACAGACACATTGTCTCTGCACAGCGAATGTTATAAACGCTGTTCCCACACGCCACCAAAGGGCTGCCACTTAAAACATGCAAGTTGCAAAGGTCCTTTTTGCCACCATGAAAGCTCCTAGGTCAGTGAAATGTGTAAAGCACGCCCTTTTAACAGGCTACCTGATATCCAACTGAGTAAGTGTATTTCAAATGATTGGAAAAGACTTTCTGATTTTGAAGGATGAGAAAAGACATTCTGATTTTGAAGATAATCTGAAGCTGGTGACAAGAGGTTATCGGATTTTAAATGCGGATGCTCGGCTTTGGAGAAATGAGCAGTTGCATGAACTTTACACTCTGCAGCACAAAAATGAAACAAAACCAGGTATGTCTTGGTGATAGGACTTGACATTTTAAAAGCAGTACTTCTGAAAGTGAAAGGGCCCCCAGAAGACCTCCCATTAGCCTGCTCACTGTCAAGAAACTCTGGAATAAATAACTCCGAGAAACTGCTGGGATATCTATAATTAACTGTGGCTAAGGAAATCGGAGTTGGAAGTTACTATGATAGTTGTAAAGCCTCTGCTATGACAAAGTGAGGAGGAGGAATGAAAATTATTTGAGGAAATGCTCCAAACCCTAAACTTATCATCATTAGTAGTGATATCTCATGTGTGTAATCAATTTTTCACAAGCTGTGAGGTTAGGGTCTGGTGTACAGCCGATAGTTTTATTATCTGTAATTTATAAGACCTTAAAAAGCCATGGGGAAAAAAAAAAGTTCATAATAGAAGTAATGCTGTCTGGGAAATGGAGTCCCAAATCAAATTATAATTCAACTGAGTTTCTAAACAGGAAGGTAAATTTTCTCTAAATTGAAAGAAGCAAAGGATGAGAGAAGGTCCAAAGAAATGCACTGACGTTTGCCCTCCCTTTGCAGTGGGAAGTCCCTCATAGTTTGGGTGGAGGCAGGCAAAAGCCCAAGAGAGGACAGCCTGAAGTGCAGTTGTACTGGCTCCTTGGCTTCCTGAGGCAAGCTGTGGGTGACTGCCAGAACATGGTACACATTGAAATTACATTTTCTTGTTCCTATGCTTTTTGTTTGTGTCTTTAAGTCTGTTTCCATTTTGTAATCAGAAACTTAACCCCTGCTTTGCTAGTATAACCTTTCTTTCCTTATTTAACCTTGCCTGGTAGTGACAGTGATTTCAAGTAACTGTAGCAAACATAAGACACGTTATTTCTGAAGAAGCATCAAGTCCAAATGCACACATACCTTTAGGTACCCAGAGCTTGGGGAAAATTGGAGAAACCAAGGCTTTTTTTAGCAAGAGTCAGTGTTACACTATGGGGAGAAGTCTTTCCAGTGGGGCATTTATTAAACATACACGATTGCACAATTGCAGGTGCCCAACTGAGATTAAATCTTTTGGAGGTTACTCAGTGTTCTAACACTACTGAAGATGTAACGTATCACAGGGAAGGAGAGGAAAGGCAGAAGAATAGGTGGAACTCAAAGGCAGTCAAGCGAGAGTGCCCCAGGAACTGCAGAGTATACAATTACCAGGATAAGCCAAGTGAGTATCTTGCATCTAGAAATAGATTAAAGAAATGTAAATATTGGATTCCATTGCAAAAGGGTGTAAGAGCAGCATAATCCTGAAAGCTGGGAAGAAAAAATGATGACGCTGGAGAGTCCTCCTGTGCAAAGTTCTTCAATGGTAACAAGCTCAGCTTTTCCATAAAGTGTCTGAAGAAAAATAGTAAGAGAGACCCACAGCTGAAGTGTCATAAGTGCATAGGTAAGTACATAGCAGACATTGCCAAACACACTGCTGCCACCGTCATATCACAGTAGGATACTTAAAACTGGATGCCAGCAGTGTACAAGTTATAGAGATACAGAAAACCTCAGTGACAGTTTATTCAGCTAGAGAAGGACCTTCAGATACAACCTTTGCAATCATGCAGTGTTTATCCGAGATACGCCAGTGTTAGCTGAAACACCATAAACTGCTTATTTGCACTGCTCAATGGGGATTGGGAATTTTCTCTCCTTGAAAAAAAAAATGTTCCTTTTTTCTATTACTGGCAGGTTGCTATAACGTTTCTATTATATGCTTTGCAAATCAGGAGTAAAAGAAAGGAAGAGAGAGTATTGGCAGAGACATGGAAGAGAGCAGAGGCATTCAGTCTCCAGTGGCTATGACTTCCAGGTTTGTTGATTCCACCTGTGGTCCTCTGGATTAGGCTGTAGGCAAGATGACTTGCTTTGGTAGTGGCAGTAGCCTACTTCTTACTACCACTCATTCCAGAGGCCTTTTTCTTGCCCAGAAATAGAACACAGGAAGGACCAGAGGCCCTTGAGAAAAAGCGCTTCTAGAAATTAACTACTGTCAGGACAATTCATCCAGTAATCAGTCTTTTCTCCTCACAGGTCTGTGGCACTGCTTGGAAAGGAGACCAACAGTGAGACACCTGACTTACTTGGCGATACCAGTCTACTCTTACCTGCTCTATTTCTTGGGCACTCATCTCTTCAGTGTGGGAAACCTGCTGCAAGCAACCTGTTGTATATATTCAGTAATTATGGCACTTTCAGGAAATGCTGTGTCCTGCCACAAAGGATGGACTGCAGTATACGGGCCTCTCCTGTCACTAAAGAACTGTGGAGCATCTCAAAGTGGGCATCTCTACTACAGAGCACGTGGCAGGAGCTCAGCAGAGCAGAGTCCTGTGTGCATACCAGGTTGACAGAAAGCATGGATGGTCTCTGATAAAATGCAGGCTGTGACTGGCAGTGCAATAGCAAGAGAAGGAGCATTAATAGGCAGAACTTACAGGGACTGAGACAGAAACACGTATTTCAACTTCTGTTCGAACCTCGTCATATAGCTGTGTGGTTCTCCTTATATCATGCGCCATTACATGCAGAATCTTAATGGCCACTGAAGGCTGAAGTAACAATAAGGAGAAGTTGTACTCTATTTTCAAGCACATTTAACTCAAACCACAAACCCAACAACTTCTGAATTCTGGTGACAGAATTACAAGAAAGCCCTGTGTGAACAATGATGTGGGCAGGAAGGTGTGACTAAAGACTTAAGTCTGGGATTTTTGTTTTCCAGAAGCAAAACAAAGGACTGTGTACCCAAAGTACAAGGAAGTCAGTGAAGCAGAAACCACAGGGGATGAAGTGTCCACTCATCCAGCACTTTCAGATTTAGAGGACAGGGCAATTTAGTGAATCCCAGAGATGAGAACGCAGAATCACAGAGAAACTTGCGGATCAGGAATCATGCCTGACTGACTGCAGGAGCAAGAGGAGAAAAACACACAGCCCTAAAACACTGTCAAAGCTGACATACTTTGGAGAAATGACATCAATTCCTGGAGAAAGAGGGAAGGGTGCATGGCTTGGGGGCATCAACTGTTCTTTCAGAATATTAGCAAGGTGGAGGAAGGTCTAGAGGCCTCGGTGAGTTTACTGAAGCATTTGACTGTGTTCCTTTGGAAACATGTATCTCATTTTCTGTTGCTTGAACATTCATTAGTCATTTGTCAGAAGAGTTTAAAAGGCAAAGCATGCAGGAGTAGTCCAAGCAAACTATTTTTTTCTCTCCCTTCGTCTTTGTGTAGAAGGCAAAGAATCCTGGAGGGAGGATGAGATTATCATAAATCCTGACATAACAAATGTATGAATCTGTATCAAAGAAGATGAGATGGAAGAGAAGCATTTCTTTGTGTCAGAGAGAGTATCTCACTGCCATTCATCTCTTTGGTCACTGCAGCTTGTACTGTAGCAAGAAGAATTCCTTTTCAGGCTGCTACATCACATCAGATTTTGACCAGAACTCAGAGACACAAATAATTGGACTGATTGTGTTAATGTTAAAGTCTGCCATACAATTCCTATCTATTTCAGGAAAAACAAAATCAGTCTGAAGATAGTTGTAGTAACATTTCAAGAATTACTTTCACACCTAGTTTTATACCATTTAATTCTCTTTACTTCAGTGGGCTAATATATGATTTTCAGTCTTAAAAATAAAAATGGAATAAGGTCAATTTGTCTTTTTGTTAATTATCCATTGCCTAAGCCTAGAGACTTATCATGGTTGAGGCTCACATGCACTGCTGCTAAAGTTATTATGTATTAGGCCGTTAGGTCTGTAGCATCTGTAAATTTTCACTGCTTCTATATACTGGCAGTGTTTTCAGACAGACCTTCATATTTGGAAAGTACAGTTGCACTTATCCACGTTATTTTAAAAATGGATTTCAAAGGATTCTGCAAAACATAACCGAACACACATTTAATAAGACATAAATACAGATTAAGGCGACCATTGAAGAAGTGTATCTGTCTCTATAGTTAAAGCCTTCCAAATTAAATTTTAAAGAATTCACTCAGACTGGAAATCATATCACTGTGTGTGGGCATAGAAGAAGGCTCAGTAAATTCTGGCTCGGTGGGTGAGTCAGCATGAGTCACCAGCAGACGTACCATCCTACGGTTATATCAATCCGCAAGGTACATTTAGAAACATTTCAGAGTAACAGAATAATGCCATCCTCCTGCTTTTTGTCTACATGACGTTAATGACAGCCCCAACTTGCCTGAGATATTGTAGGTGTTCTCAGCTCAACATGTGAAGTTCATAAAAAAGAAGTGAAATCCCTCTATTTCAGTATTTTCATTAAGCAAAGATAACACAAATGTGCAAAGCTGTTAGGAAAGCCTCAGGCTGTAAATAAAATCATTTACACAGCTGCATGACACTGACAAACAACTGCGCAACATCTACTTTTCAGGTGGATTTCTGATTACTTGACTGAAACACAGAGTTTCTTGTTCTTTCTTTCAATTTTAATTGTTTCCATCACTCAGAATATCAAGTGGGGAATAAGATGCTATGAAAACTGAAGTTATTTAGCTGACATCACGAACTGTGTTATAAGCAAAATAGTGTCAGTTTTGTTTTGAAGGACTTTTAATTGTGGCATGACATTGAAAAGCTCTGAACACAAAGTAAATGAGTATTTGGAAGGCTGAAACTATTCCTGCTTTCTCCTCTTTCACTTTCCTTAATTTCCATGGAAAAAGATTTTACTCTGTATTTCTTTTCCCTCTGAAACAGATTTAATTTTTTCCTTCCATATTCTTCCTGTTATTCCATATACAATATATATTTACCCAGCATACCCCAGTTTGTACAGCTACATAGGAAACGCATCTTAGAATCATAGAATAGTAAGGGTTGGAAAGGACCTCAAGATCATCGAGTTCCAACCCCCCTGCCATGGGCAGGGACACCTCCCACTAAACCATGCCATCCAAGGCTATGTCCAACCCCACCTTGAACGCCGCCAGGGATGGAGCATTAGCAACTTCCCTGGGCAACCCATTCCAGGGCCTCACCACCCTCACAGTAAAGAATTTCCTCCTCAGATCCAATCTAAACTTCCCCTGTTTAAGTTTAAACCTATTATCCCTTGTCCTCTCACCACAGTCCCTAATGAAGAGTCCCTCCCCAGCATCCCTATAGGCCCCCTTCAGGTATTGGAAGGCTGCTATGAGGTCTCCACGCAGCCTTCTCTTGTCCAGGCTGAACAGCCCCAACTTTCTCAGCCTATCTCCATATGGGAGGTGCTCCAGTCCCCTGATCATCCTCGTGGCCTCCTCTGCACTTGTTCTAACAGTTCCATGTCCTTTTTATGTTGAGGACACCAGAACTGCACACAAGACTCCAAGTGAAGTCTCACGAGAGCAGAGTAGAGGGGCAGGATCACCTCCCTCGACCTGCTGGTCACACTCCTTTTGATGCAGCCCAGGATACGGTTGGCTTTCTGGGCTGCAAGCGCACACTGCCGGCTCATGGTCATTTTCTCATCAACCAACACCCCCAAGTCCTTCTCCACAGGGCTGCTCTGAATCTCTTCTCTGCCCAACCTGTAGCTGTGCCTGGCATTGCTCTGACCCAGGTGTAGGACCTTGCACTTGTCATGGTTAAACTTCATCAGGTTGGCATCAACCCACCTCACGAGCGTGTCAAGGTCCCTCTGGATTCCTTCCCTCCAGCGTCTCAACCAAACCACACAGCTTGGTGTCATCGGCAAACTTGCTGAGGGCGCACTCAATCCCACTGTCCATGTCACCCACAAAGATGTTGAACAAGACTGGTCCCAACACCGATCCCTGAGGGACACCACTCATCACTGGCCTCCAGCTGGACATTGAGCCATTGAGCACAACTCTTTGCATGCAGCCATCCAGCCAGTTCTTTACCCACCGAGTGGTCCACCTATCAAATTGGTGTCTCTCTTTCACTCCTTCCCATATTAATTTGGGGAGCTCTAATATTTACTTTTTCCTTAGTTTTGCTAAAGATTAGGGAAATTTCACAAGTAATATATCTGTGCATACAATCTACTGAATGAACTAGGATTGCTCATGGGCATGTACGTGCACAGATATTTGGTTGATTGACCATCTCAGAGCCCAGTCTGGATACCAAATCCACTACCACCATTAGTCATCCACTTGGATCCCACTTGCTACGGTGATGCCACACAGATACAGCCAAGTTCACATCAGCTAACCTAGTTGTAAAACAGAGGTCCTGGTTCCATCAGATGTGTAAAAATCTGTGTAAATAGAAATGCCTTAACCTCTTATTTTAGGCTGCAGGCTTGTGTTTCCCGTTCTCCTGATAGCATGGCAAATGCATTCTGAATTTGTTCTCTCATTATTCTCAAGGGGAGGATGTTTCCTGGATTTACTCCTATTATGTTTTAGTTTGCTAATTAATTCCATTCCAGATAAGCTGTCTGTATATCACCTACTTAGTATGTCAGGCAGTTAATATTGCCCTTCAGATGCTGTTGCTATGTGCTAGTAATATTAGTAAAAACTTGTTTATTTTTAAATTCTGTGAATCATATACTAACTCCTATACACTGCGGAAAGGAGGGTCACTTACCAGTGCTGCTGCCTCTGCCTACTTTTGTAAGGCATTAACCATAGTTGGAATTTGTCTACTGGATTGGGCCCTTTGGCTAGATGAATAAACATCAATTTGGTGAATTGTGTTGAACTGAGGAGGGAACTAGTGTCATTAGGATGGGTAACCTTAGGTGTACCTTGCAGAAGAGCATAAGCTCCTTGGAGGTTTTGCAAGAAGCTCTGAGGGCAAAATGCTTTGTGAGTGTCAGAGGCACCTAAATGCTGGACTTGGGCTTCTAGTCTTTGAGTACAACCACAAGGACAAACTCAAAGCCATGTTCAGCAAACATCAAAACATCAGTGCTGTTTACTCACTGGACAATCAGGGTTGCCAACTCACAACACAAAGCCCAAATATTTCAGTGCTTAACCCAAGTTGTAAATAAGATTTGTTAGCAAAGTAACTGTTAAAAATAGCTAGCATGTTGCAAAAAATGCATGTAAAGACTATCAGAAATACTTTTCTTCAGTTGTGTTCATTCAATAACACTACTCAGTAACAATTTTACTTCCAGTGTTTTACTCAGAATAAAATCTTGTAGGACATTGCTTCTTTTTGACTAAACATTGGAGAATGGAAAACCTGTTCTGCATAAACCCTAATTTTTCTCTCTCTGTATATATGCAATTCACACTTATGTACATACACGTACTTATCTTTTTAGAATGTATTCTCAGCATGTGGTCTTTCCCCAGAAAGTCGATATTGAATATGCTTTGTATATTTTAAGCTGCATTTTATACAAAAATGTAAAGCGGTGTCTATTTTAGTAAACTCATTATCAAATGTTGCTGGAAGCAACACTTCGTCTTCTGATACATTGCTCTTTCTTCAGCATTCCCTAACGACTAAAGTGGGTTGATGAACACTAGTTTAAATTATAAAAAATGAGGCAAAATTCCCTTATGCTTTCTATCAGCTACTGAAATTAACATTTTCCATGTCTTTTGGGGAGTTTCTTTCCAAGTGTGCTATGCATAGGGGAAATCCACTCTGGTGACAATATGCAGGCTCAGAACAAAGGATTTGTCAAAGGTGATTTAATGTTTGGCTGCAGCAAACGACATAAACAATCATTCTTGAGTTACCTTTGAGGGAGGATCTCTGTTCCACCGGAGGCCATCAGAGCCTGGAGAAGATGCATGGAATTTCCTTCTCTTTCACCACAGATTTTCCCAGGAGAAACCTCAAAACTGAAGTTCAGACTCACACCTAAAAACATCCAGTCATACCTACAGAAATGAAGACCTTGTGAGTAATCAATTGAGTAAGCCTACAAGAGAGAAAACCACAGGTGTATTTACTGCTTTTCCAACCTTAAATGCTTTCAGGTGCATTTAAGAGCAAATCCTGCAGCCACGTGAAAGAGCCACTGTCCCTGCTCAGCATCTCACCTGTCTGGGTGATGGAAGCTCCCCAGTGCTCTGACAGCCTCTGCTCACTCCCATTCCAGGTTGCCTGGAAGGGTGGGATGTGTTCCTGTTCAGGTCTTTGCTATCTCCTGGGCTGTAAGGCTGTTCCTCCCTTCAGCTGCACAACCACTGAATGGGTATCTGAAAAAGCATTTAAGTACCTCAATTCCCTTGAAACCTCACAGAGAACTCTGAAAGAGGAAATTCCAGTCCCTGTGACTGAGTAATGGTGTGGCAGGTCTTCAGGAGCACATACTCCAAGGATTTGGGATGCTTATTCTTAAAACTCTGTATAGCCTCTGTAGGGTTCTTCTGATTTATGTCATTCCTGAATGTGATTATGAAATCACTCTCTGCCTAAATCGGCAGTGGATGAATTCAGCTGAGGAAATACACAGCCATTCTGAATCCTTGTATCCAGTGTCCTTGCTGGAAAGGGACTAGTAAAGGCTTTTTCGATTCTAGCAATGAGTGGCTTTCCTAAGAAGAAACTGCTGAGTAATCTTGGTCATTTTCCAGTATGCTGCTTCATTTAATGTAATTTAGATCATCATTTTCATGCCTGTAGCATTTAGGTAATAGTTGCTGATAGTATCAAACATTCAGCTCTGCCATGCAGACCTACTGCTACATGCTCCACTTTTGATAAATTGGATGTCACGATCAGGTACAAGTGCTGATATTTCAAACAAAAAAGTAAGAGAATGATAATGAATGGAAGAAGGAAAGGAACAAATGAAAGAAGCAAGCTCTGGAGAAAAAACAGGGCTAAAGTTTTTCATTATTTTTTAACGTAAAATTACTTTTAACAAACATAAATATGTTAAATGATTTTTCAGCATCCTTCGATTTTCCTACTTGTTTGATTAAAAAGGCAAATCAAATATCTAAATTGAAAAGTGAGACATGACAGAATCAAACTAAGCCTGTTGGCAGTGACTTAACCCTTATACTCTGGCAATATTCAATATCACTTCAATTTTTTTCTGCACAAACGCAACGACTAAAAATGCAGGGCAGTCTGACAGTATTTTGCAGGTCTCCAAATATTTGTCAACTGTATGCATATACATATATTTGTGTAATTCTGCTAAAAATAAACATTGTACGTTTGACTTAAAACTAGTTGATGCTACCTGAGTTAATTCACTTGCATAATTTTCTCCCTTAAACCTATGAAAGTAGCCACTGCTTGGCTCAGGTTACTTTAGCTACAGGCAGAAGGACTGTAGGGCTGGAGTTGCCAGGGCACCAGAGATGTGAGCACAAGAGACAGAAAGGCTAGAGATGCCGGGGTGAAGATAAGGTCCATAGAGTATAGCTGTAAATCAAGAATAGCTAGATAAATGCGGTTGTTTCATTTTCTCTTTCATGCACACCAATATGTTTATGTAGACTGACTGTGGGCAGTGATAGTGTCTGAAACAAAAGATGCCAGTGGCTGAGCTAGCTTTTACTGGGTGGGAAAGTGGGAGGCAGTGAGGAGGCAGTGGCAGAAATTGCCCATTTTACATGCTTAGGCAAAACCGCATCAAACATGAGTGTGTAAAAGCTGCTGGGTATCACACAGCATAGTGCTGAGCCAACACTGCTCTGCTCTCTGAACTGACTGATGTGCAGAGTTGACATCTAGCAGTGCTGGCCATGGCACATGGTGAGCCATTCTGGAGCAAAAATAAAACCCAGCGGGGGCAGGGGAAGAGGGAATACTGGCTACTCAGCATGGTCGGGATAAGGCTAACTTTGGCTCAAAGCCATGTCTCTATTCTTTTCCAGTGAGACGCTGACAGGGAATTGTCCTGTGGTAAAAGCACCATCCTTCCTTAGATGTTATTAATGGTGCAAACCAGCTAATGAAAGGCTTGTGCATGCTGCAATTTTTGCTTGTAAAGTGCGAGGGCACAGGAAAACAGTAAGAGGGTGTTTGTGCTGCTTGTGGGCAATGTGTAGATTGGGACAAGGATGTGCGTACGGTGGCAGAACTGCTTGCAGGACTGTTCTGCACAGCGTGGCTGGAGCTGAGCGACCCTGAGGCTTCCCCAGAGCAAGCTATGCACATATTCTCCTGCTGACAGATGTTTTGCTTGGAGGCCAGGCTGGAGTGGGCATCCGTGGAGCGGACCTGGGATAAGGGCTCTTAAGGAAGTCCTGCCAGAAGACAGTGCAGTGGAAACCAATGCATGTAAAACTGCTTAATTATACAACACTTAATTATACATGTTGTATCTAAATGTAGAGAACAATGAGTAGGAGTAGCCCACGTAAGTTAGTTGCCTGCAAAGTAAAAAGCTCCCTGGGTGCTGCAGTCGGGCAAGTGGATTTCACCTTACGCGTTTGTGTCTTCTCTTTCTTTTTTCGGAAATCCAAAAGCTTCTCTGGTGAATTTGCATAGCCGTCAACTAGCTGAGGGTGATGCTGCTAACTGCGCTGCTGAGAGAAGTCCTCCCGGAACACTAAAACCTGTGGGTTTATTTCTTTTCACATTACTGATTCATCGCCTGCTTGCCTCCCTCAAGATTTATGGTACGTCAGGACGTGACTGGAGGAGCTGTCTGTCATACTCCCAGTTAATCAATGACCTACTTTATTATTACATTTAAAGCATGGGCTCAAAGAGAGGCTTTTTGCATCGAGTGAAGATCTGATCAATAACTGGCATGAAGGACACGGCAGGGAACAGGGCTGTGGAAGAGTGAACAGTTTTTGCTAAATGTCATTTCATGACACCTCCCCTTGGTAGTTCAGGCTATTTTAGGTACAACAGGATGTCATCATTCCAGTTACTCTCTCAAATACAGATGTGAAGATTGTGGAAATGTACTGAGCCCTGAATTGGAGGCCTTTCATATAAATACTAGCACATCAGAAGGAAACAAAACAAATCTCATTTTCATTCCCCATGATTTAATTGTATGCATCTTCTCTGATATAATGGCAAGTACAATCCAACTCAGCTGGCCTCAGAAAGATAAGTGGAAGTGTGCTGAAAGAAGTATTTCCTACTGGACTAACAAAGGGCAACTCTGTTATAGAACTTACTGTGTAATACCACTATTGTTTTGGGGGACAGATGTGTTCCTTTGTGTCTTGTGTATCACAAACACTTCATTTCATTATTAAAGTAACCACTCACAACTTTTACACACCTCTGCAAAACTGCCACAAGTAGAAGAGAAGTGAATTGGGTTCTCCTTTGTCTCATGTATCACCAGGAGGATTACTGTTACGTTTCTATTACGTATACTGTACATAACCAATATATATATACACATACACGGTTACGATTCTGCAATGTCATTTGGCCAGTAGAATCAGTGGATTTATACTGGCCTCACCAAGGACCAAAACCACACAGCTGAAGAACCATTTGTCCTGCCTCTGCCAGGACAAGGGTTGGAAAGATCTTGAGTTTGAGATCCAGGCTGAGTTTGTGTGTTTTGTAACTGAATAATGTCTTAGGTCTGGATTCATCTCACCTGGCTGTAGGCAAGTGTTTGAGTCAATCAGAAGGATAAGAAGTAACCTCCATGTCTGCATAGGGTTAGTCACAAGTGACAGACTGAGCCAGTCTGCTTAAGGTCTGATGTATTTTCTGAGGGTGTCTATCTTTCTCCATGAGTCAACACAGGAAGAACAGTGAGACCCTGTCCCTAACTGGACACTTTGGGAAGTATTAGCAGTAGTTGTTATTGGTGAAGGCCTTCCTGTGCTCAAGGTCCTGACCTGGGAGAACAGGACTGACAGGTCCTGTCTCTCTGTTGTAAGAAAAATAGGAATTCCCTAAAATCTTGTGCTACTGGTAATTTTCCCAGTGATTCTGAAAAAAGCCCCAAATACGCTGGGTTTTTCCAGAGATGGAGCTGATTCCATCAGTAACCTCTTTCAAGTGACAGTAAAAACCATTCAGGAGGATGGAATCTTGTGGAGCCAGAAGAGATGCATGCTAACGAAACTGGGGTGAAACCCTACTGCTCTTACAATTTTGGTTCCTGCCCATCTTTGCATAAAGGGAGAAGTTCCAATACTTGCAATTTATACTCTCTGCAGTGCAAAACCTCCTTACATTGCCTACCTGACCTGTTATTCTGCAGCTTGGAGTAAAGCAGCCATTCAGAAGCGCTGCAGGAGACAGACATCTGCTGCTTCTTCCCCAGAGTCAGAGTACTTAGGTGAAAGGATGAAAAGGAGCTGAAAGTACTCAGCATCTCCTGCTCTCTCCTCCTAATATCAATATTTAGACAGGGTAACATGCAATCCTTTCACAGGTGACAGAAATATACAGATAATACCTTTAAAACAGAGCTTTAATAGAGTAAGGTCAGGGCTGCTCTTTCTGCCCTTTGGATTCATTACATGGACAGAAGAATTGCTGTCAAAGCATCAAAAACTTTGTCTATTAAAACAAATGCCAATACCTGAGTAAGTACCTAAATAAGCATCTCAGTTTCAGGCTCTTGCCAACCATGTGGCTCTGGCATTTTGCAAAGCAATATTTTACAAGAATGTATTGGTACATAAGCAAACTGTGGTTTTAAAATGCCACATTAAGCTAAGTGATAACAGGAAAACATAGGAGTACAGTGGTGGAGTGGTTAAAATGGGTTGCTAGGATGTTACAAGGATGACTTGAGATTGTTCCAAAGAGTGTCTCCTCTCAAAACTGTAAACACACAGTTGGGCTGAAGAGTCAAAAGCAGATAAATTAGATGTTAGCTACATGGCGCTCTGGTGTGCCAGGAGTTGGTATATCTTAACTATTGTAGCTCAAAAGGCTTCAAAGATCACGCAGGCCATGCATGCTGATTATTGTGAAATTTATATGATAAGATTATGCAGAATGAAAGCCTATTTATTTAGTTGCAAACCGAATAATTAGATATGGAAATTAGTAGCCATGGGTCACATAATGCCATTATTTTGAGAGTAACCTCATTGTAAGAACTGATCTAAACTGGGAAACACAAGGCACAACTGAACAGAAGATGACACATTTAGCAAAGGAATAAAATGGTACTGAAATAACCACATTCCAGGAAAGTGAAAATCTGCTCCCAAACTGAATATATTTGTTCAGAGTCTCATGTGTTACATCTCCCTGAAGGGTGATTTTTCTTGGACAGGTCACATTGGAAGCCCCTCTCCTACTGCTGCTACTGGTGGCTTGCTTCACACCGAGTGTGGAGAGGCTTGCCCGAGTACATGCTTCCTTCCAAAGAAAGCAGACTTCTTAGTTGGCTTCCCAGTTAAATCTAAGCCACTGGGCCTTTTGGCCCCCTTTTTGTTCCTTTTACAGTTGTCCTGTCCTGTAAATGAGATGTTTTGCCACTGAAGTCATGCAAGTAATAAAAAAGGTGATGTGATGTTTCCTGTACCTATTCACTATCTCAGTGTGACACAGACCCTGCAAGCTCCAAGCGCCTCTGAAGCCATTCAGTCTGATGTTGGTAGAGCATGGCTTCCAGCAGGCTATGGGTGTCCCTGAATCTCACTCTTCCTCTTACACTTCTTGCTCTTTAAATTATTCTCACCTCTGCAAGCAAAAAAGGAGCATGCCCTCTATTAGCGACTGAATATTCAGGTTCTAACAGCTCCTGAAGTGCTGAGCATCCTGAGCACTCACTGGAAATTGAAGCCCCTCTGCATTTCTGCAGGTAGCACCACATGGTACTGAGATCTACACCTCACCATACCCATGTGGTACGGAGAGGAATGGAGCTGCCTTCTGCGCTAGTGACGGCTAAGGACAGCATTTATCTTCCTCAGACTCAAATAGCCTTCCCTGCACAAACAGCCTCCATGACCAGTTCAGAACAGGGAGTGTGCAGCCTCTGGATAACTCACCTGTGCACGAAGAACGGCAAGAATAGGTAGCCCTGGCAGCGTGAGGCATATGAGGTGTTTTCTGGACTGGTTGGGGTGTCTCACAGCACTCTCCAGTGCTCCTGTGGACTAAGGCATCCAGAATGCAACACTGAAGATGTGGCCGCGGCTGCCCTAGTCCAAGTTGAAATCCCATCAAAAATTTAGGAAAGATACCATCTTGTCTCATCGGTTGCACAAGATTCTGTATGAGCCAAAGGCTGAATCTCCACCCTGAGGGTTTACCTCCATTTTCCATGGCAGTAATGTCAATCCAAGTGGTTACTTTGATTCACACAGAGTTTCTGAGTTACTCTGTCATAATGTTAAGCAAAAAGATCCACTGGAAATGCACCAATAAAAATTACAACAAAGGCCAATTAGGTTCTTTTTTTCCTTCGACTTATTCACACAAAGAACATTTTAAAAGGTGAATTGCTGACTGAGGCACCACTCCAGCTGGGATGAGGATAATTTGGGGTTGCTAACTGTAATAGCTTCTAAGTGAAATTCATTTGCTGCCAGTGGTGCAGCTCTAGCTGATTTTCATCTGCACTTTTAATAAAGCAATTACAAAACAGCGTAGTCTCCGCTATGTGAAAGTGTCCAAAGCTGGGACAGAAATTAATAGTGTAATAGGGTAAGGTACCTAGGGTCTGGATAAACTGTCCTGGAATTAGAAATGCTGATGGCTCATCTCACAGATAACTGGGTTGGTTTAACAGTGGGCACAGTGGCCTGCCGCGAAATCCACTCTGCACTTAAGTCACTTCAGAGCCTTTGAGCCAGCCATATGCCCAGGTCTTCCCAGCATCACCATTTACAGAAGCACCAGATGTAGGACTGACGCAGCAGTTTCTCAACGCTGATAGTCCTGATGCACCTCGCCAAAAAGACAGGGTGGTGACAAGGAAAACCTTTTCTTCCTGCATTTGAAAGGATTTGTTGATTTAGGATTAGACCTAATATTTGAGCTGGGACTTCCAGTGTCACAAAGAGGCTGAAAACTCTGATTACAGCTGAGGTGAATGGGGGAAGATTCCAAAAACCCTTGCAAATTTAACGAGTGTTTTGTTCATCAGAAGGAGCTATTTCAGCAGTCCACATTTCCACACAAGATACTCATTTATAAGGACGAAGAATAGGTCAGAAGGAAAGCATAAATGAATTATCACTTAGGAAGTTTCTGCCATTTCTGGAGACACCTTGAACTTAGCTTCTAAGGAACTTAAGTTCTTGGAATATCCGTCCACTGTTTCAAAGAACATGTATTCACTTATTCAGAAATACTGGGAAGTCTCTTAAGTTTGCTGTGCTATAGAACACTTATTTCTACAAGCATCCTACTTGCCTTACGTGAAGTTTGTAATTGAATGCACCAGTGTTTGCAGAGCATTTGAAAGTACCTGGATGTCAGTGAGTCAGAAATTAAGAGTATCTGGTATTAGTTATATCCCACGTTCTTTCTCCACATATTTTAATCATCTAATATATATGTAAAAGAATAAAAGCAACTAGCACTGCTTTCCTTAAGACAAGTAAGTCTTCCTTCTAGCAGCTCACAATCCGGCCCTGAAGCTTTGGCTGTCAGCCAGACAAGTTAGTGCTGGTATCATGTAGGCTAATGTATCTCTTGAATCACTTGACTAAATTTAGATGCTTGCCTCAGAATCGCCTCCAAACATTTAAATAGACCTCACAAAGATGCTTTTCAGGTTTTGTGGGGTTTTGTTCCTTAAATCAGACTCATGCTATTAATTTGGCTGTTTTTAATTTCTGCAGTACAAATAAGTTATTATTATGATTCATAGTTACTAATTCTAACTAGCCGAGAGGTGCTCTCCTCCCATAGCCAGCATTCGGCAGCGTTGATGTCTGAGTGCCGAGGTGCAGAGCAGCTGGTTTGTTTTCTCCTCTGGCAGCCCCCGGGGGAAGCATGGTGAGAACTGCACAATTCAGCATCATACAACCCAAACCACAGTGGCTGTGGCAGTATTATCACACGTGCCTGGAGCTCCTCATCAGGAGAGTGACTTCAGAGCTAAGGGAAATCAAAGAGACCCGACCGAGCTATCTCCCCTCTATTCCTCCAGCCCTGTAGGTGAGGGAGGTGTGGGAAGGGGAAGAGTCCAGCGAAGCAGGTTTGCAGTCACGCCTGGCCACCCACTTTGACTGACTCCACATTTGGCCTTTGTGAGTCACTGATGGTACAGTTGTGTTACGACAAACTGTAACTGTGGGCAGTGTAAAATCATGCAAGCTAGCCATTACGAGTGGCAGAAATGCTCCTATTCACTTTTGGTGGCAGTCGGGCCCAGGGACACGTCTGATGAGCAGTCAGAGACTGAAGCTTGGTCAGCACAACCCACTTGCTGGTGTGAAACTGTAAGCGCAGGGGAAGTCCCAGAGACTCACATGAATCGCTGGGGAAATGACACGACTTCAGGGCATTTCTAAGCCTTTGGGAGAGACGCCCCATTTTCTGAGCTAAGCCCTGTACCATCACTTTTCCTTTGAAGAATATTAAAATGAAGCTGTCCAACAGAGCATAAGCTCAAGGATGTTTTGCAGTTCATTACACCCCGTATATATCAGTGTCTGGTTGTCAGTTTATAGAGACTTCCCTGCTGCAGAGTTCCAGAAACTGAAAGCGAAGCCTGTAACTGGAATGTTTGAGAAACACCACAGAGAAGAATTGGGTAAGCAACCAACAGAAAGAGATTTATGATTCTATATATGAACTCTTCAGTTGTAAATGACTAGCTACACCATGACCACGCGGAGACAAACACCCCACAGTTTAATTAGCGACAAGGATGTGAAGTCCCTGCTGCCGTACCAGGACTTACTACAGACAAGACAAATTATACATCTGTGTGAGAAGCAGAAAGTTTGGACTGAGCTGGAGACTGTGTTGACCTCCTTAAACTCCATACATCACTCAGGGTGGTAACAGCTGACTCAAATCATGTTTTGTGTTCTTACAGTGCACGGTTAATATTCACTCACTAGCTATGGCAAATACGTTTGGTTTATTCTGTATAATTAATGAGTTTATTCAAGAAATATGCACTGTGGCATCCCTTACATTTTTCTCTGAAGCATCTGATATTGGCCAGGATCAGGTCCTAGATTTTTTTGACCAGCTTGGAAATTCCTCTTTGTTTTATTAAACAAAGTCATAACATTTCCCTTGCACATGGCAAATAGACACATTTGAAGCTTAGAAAACAGTATGTTAGCTTCATTTATCCCAAAAGAATCTGAATAAGCTGTAACATATATTTGTATATATCCACACAGATGTGTATGTACAAATATATGTATATTACATAAATACATATCCTTAGGAAGCACTGTCTGAAATGCTGCTCTCCCTAAGGAAAACCATAGCATCAGCAATAGGCGGTGCAGAACTCATCCTATAGCAGCAGAAGAAAGAGGAATTTTGGCACATGTCTACAAAAGCACACTGCTACAAAACCAGAGTTCACAATGGCAGTGCTCATGCACTGCATCCCTCCTGCATCAGGCCTCAGCTGAGCACATGCAGCAGCCCATGGAGCAGCACTCCTCAGTGAGTGCCTTGGAGTTGAGAAAGGCTGAATTTGCACCCAGAGACTGATGTGTTCATTCGTAGCCAGAAGCCACACAAAGCTTGCAATGAAAGGTGCGCAGTGGATGGCGTAGTTAGAGAAGCAAGGAGTTAGTGAATACAAAAGGACAAAACTAGCTTCAGAGATGTCCAAGAAACTGATCTCTCAAATCTGCTGATGTCCGTCAGTGTAGTGCCTGGGCTTTCTGGGTGAGAGCAAAGCTCTCAGTGATGTGGTATGTTTGGGGAAAGAGATGTGAAATGGGTTACTCAGGATAAAATACTGGGTTTGTTGGTGACCAGAGGCTTCAGGCGTTGGTGCCTGAAAACTGCCAGAATTTCAAAATCAATCACAATCATGCTCTTTCTCTGTTTAAGTCTATTAATTCTTCAATTATATAATTCATTAATCTTCCTCCTTTCAAAAAGAGAAGGTAGAGTATTTCTCTAGAGACGAATGTGAGCTTGGGCCTCATTTTGAACACTCACATTTTACTGAAGTACATTAAAAGTGAAAAGTGTTTCAATTTGGGTCTGAATTTCACTTCTGAGCACCTTTATAATTTAAAAATACTTAGCTGGAACAAAGACCTTTACAACTGGCAATGTTTACATCTGCATCTGAGTTTAAAAGCATAGTTGACATGAACCCACAGTCTATGCATACACTATACAATTACACTTTCAGGGATGAAGACTTTCATTCCCCATGTGGTCTATGGCCCAGACTACAAGATAGTGTTTTCCACATGCCAGACCTGAATTGTCAGCTTTAATAGTAATTTCACCAGCAAAATCTTCAAACCGGCCAGTGTCATTCATGGTTACTTTCTACCATGACACCCTGTCTCAGATTGAATTTGATTACCTAAAGCTTTAATGCCAAAGCAAAACAAATCACTCTAATTAATCCTGCAAGCTGAATGCTAGCTGAAGCACGGTCGATTTTATTCTTTCAGTAAAGCCTGCCTCTTTTGGTACCATAAATAGCCTGATATGGCATGGCTTGAGATCACCTGTACTAGCTGGAGTCACTACTAAAATTATCTTTTACTTGGTCAGCTTCATGGAGTATCCAATTGTAACTTCAATACACTTTGTCTTTATACCATAGAGAGGTGCAAAAGGTTCCAAAGGAATTATACAATCATAGAATCGTTTGGGTTGGAAGGAACCTTGAAACTTCATCTAGTTCAACCCCCAGAAGACCTAAAACCCCTTGTTCCATAGGTGAGAAGGATTCCTGCTGAGCAGGAACTGGAGAGACAACTGTAGAGTGTTGTTTGGTGACCTCTCACAACGTCAGCACCAGAAGGCATAGCATGGCATTACTGATGATTGGAGACAGGCGTATTGGGCTAATTAAGCTGCATTGCTGGCAGCAGCATGAAGTTAAGAGAGCATAAAACTGGAATTCCTGCAAAGCAAAGTAGAAATGAGGTAAAAAATCCTTTATATCATACCTACCCATCAAGAAGAATTGCAATTAATTAAAGATGAGAGCAAGGGAATAAAACTAATCTTTTAAATTTAATTTTCTCACAGTATTTTTTCTATTGAACGTCATTCTTCACTACTCATAAGCTGGGAAGTGATGTTCTCCCTGTAGACCTTTTTTTAGTGCCAGTTTCCAGGTAGTGGCTCAGTGTATGAGCTATTATTTCCCTCTGCACAGCCATTTGCTGTCCTTTCCTTGAAGACTGGCCAAAACATCTGCCCTAACAGTTTGAATTACCCAGCTTTGTCAGATATCACTGTGTATACAGCATCGAGTATGCACACCCTGTACAGAGCACATTGAGAACCAGCAACCCCCTATCTTGCTTGCAGAAAGTGATGCATAGGCCAGTTAGTGTTGGTGAAGAAATCTCACCATTTTTCTTCACAACAGTAGAGTGTTGTAAGGGAAGATTGAAAGAGATGAATGGTGCTTATAATCTGCAAAGTAGTGGCCTGTTCTAAGTAGAGGTGTGATGTGAAAAGAAGTGCAAGTCACAAGTGGGAGAAGATGACAAAAGAAGTAGGCAGCAGAAAATGCATGGAACAGACCAGGGCTGACTCATAGGGCTTTCAAGTCTGTTTATTTATTTGAAGGACTGCACAGAAATCTATTTGCCTTGTGGACAATTGACTCCTGCACACAGCCTTGCTCTCTGGTTTTCTGCCATTCTCTAGGTATAGACCTCCTTCCTCATACACAGGCCCTTTAAACAAGCTGGAAGTGTGCAAGTAAGGAGAAAGGTATTAAGAGACTTCTGTTACTTCCCTGATCTGCAGGAAATTAAAATTAACCAGTCCATCCTTTTGCTCTCTGTCCTTTAATCATATTAAAGTCAGTGTTCTCCTCACCTTCACGCTATCTCCTTGCTGCTGAGAATGAACTCCCTATAGCATCCAGCACTGGCAGGAAGCATGTACAAGGAGCAGGGAGATGATAATCCTATGCGGTTTATGGCCTTTCAGGGACAACTCCTCATCAACCACATGCTGGGAAACCAGGCAATTCAAATGCCTTTAAGATATCACATGGAGAGTGTGGGTAGAGTTTGGGGCTTAGGTAACCAAAACCAAAAAGAGCTTTCAAGAGAACACTTAGACTAAACTTTTTACAGCCTGGAAACTTTGACATCTGCAGAATGCAATGCTTAGTTATCCAGCCTCTGTTTACATCTCCTTCAGATCTAGCCATCTGCTACACTTCAGCTGTTGTGTTTTGATGCCAACCTTCCTGTAAGCAGGCTTGCATTGATTAGATTCCATCTAGCAGTGTAGCAGCTTCTCCGTGAAAGCCTAGCTTAGTGGTTCCTTTCTTAATTCTGCTTGGACATGTGAACATTGCTTTCTCATCAGAATCAAACTGACATATCATGCATCTATTAATTGCCCACATCCATTCTTCTAAGGCCATTCATTCACTAGAAATTCCTACTATATTACTTCACGTTGCACTGCTGCAGAGTACAAAAGTAGAGGCTTTTTATACATGCATGGATATGATAGATTTAGCAGTTAGAAGTTCACTTTCTTGCACCTTTCATTGGCATCTATTATGTTCTAAGCAAAAAGGAACTGTACAATATAGTAAGAGTGGGTCATTTTTAGAGGCTTGTACTCATGGGCCTGAGTTGGCTGAGATAGAAACATCTACTTAGACTTTTTTTATCTGCTATTCTACTTCTTGTTGTCCTTAAATATGGGAATAATTTTAGATAGTATTTAGCAAATACATGGATAGTAGAGGAACCATTCAGTAAGCTACTAATCATGTAATGCAATGAATTCTAAGGAGTGGGAAGAGGAAAGGTAGAAGCCCTGACAAAAAGGAGACAAGTATAACAGGTATAGATCAGTGGGAGTGAAAATTTTATTGTTCTTTCTAAGGCAGCTATGATGCTTTCAGAAAGTAACTTTTTAGCTGAGGTTCTGAGTCTCTTCTTGCCTATGTTGAAATTGTTATTCATTCATACAGTCAGAAACGTTCTGCAATAGTTTCCCTAGTTTGCCAGAACAAATGAAACAGCACGTATTGGAAGACTGGAAATGTGTATACCCTTACTTTCATGCATCATCTGCCTTCATCCCTTCTTTGATATCTTTTCAGACCATTACACTTTGTGGGAGGGGCCATGCCTTCAAAGCCAGCATTTAGGACATTGTGAGCACACCAGTAATAAAAGTGATCAATAATAATTGTAGCATGGAGTAGCTAATCAGCAAAGTATGTCCTGCAGCTCATCCATGCTATATGTAGGGTCTTAATTCTGATAACTTTTCCACAAAGTTGTCTTACAAAACTAATAGAAGGTCCATGGTTGTGAAGTGCTGCACATGTGTATGTGCTTTTGGGATTAAGGACCAGTAAGCAACAGGATACTGTTTATTTTAAGCCTGCTCATTGCATTCAGGAAGTAGCAAGACACCATGATTTTACTTTGCTTTGGTTTTACCACCACAGCAGCTTCCGAGAATTCAGCAGTGAACAGCTGGTACTGTTGAATAAACTACAAGCTTTTAGTGACTTCAGCCAGACCTTTTAATCAGAGTTTCTTACCTCTATAGCTCAGAAATACTGATTTTTTCCAGGCAAGGAAGAACACAAAAGATTTCTTCAGGTAAATTCTTTTACCCCAAAATACCCCAGGAATTACAATATGTATTTTTCACTCTGTGACCAGAGCCTGGGCTTTTATTATAAAGCAAATGCAGATATATACGCACTTCTCCCCCTATCCTCCAAGGCTGGTTAGATGTACCCATCAACCCTTCTGTTGAACATACAATGGATAATACCCACATGTTCACAAATACTTGATCAGATTCTGAAAATCCAACAACTTATTATGTGGAGAGAGAAACCCAAAATATTTATTTGGGGATTTGAAGTACTAATCAGTAATTCTCAGTGAGTACAACATTTAACCCACCAGCATTCTGGGTAGCAGTCCCTTGCCATGGATTTCCTCAGTTACCATTGTTCTTCGTATTACCTCCTTCTATTGCTCTGGCAGAACTTGTGCTAAGTTATCATTTTTCAGCATGACACCCTTTGCAAATACATCCCGGGTTCCCTAAGGAACCTTTATTTAAATCAGCCATTTCAGCCCAGGGTATGCCAGGCAAAATTGGCCCCGTTCACCTGCAGTGAACAGCTTCGGCTTTCTTGTTGCAAGAGCACATAAAGTCGTGAAGCTCCTTTCACTGTCATTTGAGATCTCTGTAGTTGCAGCTGTGTGAAGGCAACATTTTTGAGGGGGAGGCGATGGTACCTTATCAAATCAACTGGCAGAGCTGCAAGAAAAAAGCAGACCAGACTTTGGTCCCACAGGGCCTGATCCCACAAGTGTCATACAGATGGGATGAGTTTTGTGCTAAGCATAGACTGAGCTGTGTCAGTGCTACATAACAGGGAGGTCTCACACAGTCTACCCATTTCTTGCAGACTGATACAGCTTCAAGAAAAAAATAAAAAACCAAAAATCTAATCAGTTTTCTGAAGCACAAACATACGGAATTACAGGATTTTAACTACCCTTAAACCATGCGGGATGCATTTAAAATTCACAAAATGTTAGATTTTGAACAAAGTCTGCTAGTGATGTGACCCATCTTTCACAGTGTAAAAACTTTTTCCTAGCTCTGTGTTCAGGTTGTTTCATGTTATTCATAGGTACACAGAGGAGGCTTTGCTGTGATGAAGCAATTACTCAAGACATAGCACAGTTTTAGCATAGCATAACAAGGTTATTTAGTCCTGGGATCAGGATAATTTAATCTCCTACAACACTTAAATGAAGTATAACCAGATTCTTTCCAGTGATTTCTAAGGTGATAGCTAATGCAAATGATATTACATCAGTTTCTTCCTACAGTTCATTGACATTCTCAGTTTCTTCCTACAGTTCATTGATACAGATCAGCAAGGTTTTACTTCACGTCTTATCCCAAACTGTGTAGAAATTCTCTGCTGAATTCTATACAGAAAAATACTTCTTTACAACATTACAAAGAGAGCTGCCCTCCCAGAGAGCAGGATTTTGAGGGCAACTGTGGAAAGTCAGAAAAGGAAACATGAAAAAGTCATTCGCTTTCTAAGTACTGCCTCTGCCGATGATAGTCCAGATTTTCTGTGCAACGAAGCCCCCAGTCTGGAAGGCTGTGTGCACGTGCAAAAGTCAGGACAGCACAGGGAAAGTCTGGGGTGTATTTCTTGCAAAGCTTGAGATGAGACAAGAAGTACTGACATCCCTCCAGACCTTTCAACTCTAGATGCTGCATGGCTTCGGATTTCTACACGGTGTTTCAGGAGGCTCTAGCAGGATGGTGGAAAGGCAAGAGTTTTCCTGCTTAACAGCAGAGATAGCTGCGTTCAGGGGCTTCCTCTATTCACAGATTCTGAGAAAAAAAAAATCTCATTCTCCCCCTTACTTTGTGTCATCCTTTTCAGTTCACATGTTAAGGCAAAGCTCCAGAGTCTCAGCCAACAGGAAAAGAGGCCTGTAAATCTGAAATACGCAAATACTTTCAGTAGATTTCAGAGGGGTTCGTGGATTTCTAAGGCAAACCGAAAAGTCTAATCCTGGCTTTTTTTTAACAAGAATTCCCCGACTACAAGACTATGGGCACGGCCTGCACAAAAGCATTGCCTTTAAATATTGGTGCCTAGATGTAAAGAAGGCATTTTAACAAAAAATGAAAATCATTGGTCAAAGTAGTATTGTATGATCTTAGCTTTAAAATGACCCTGATGATGTATAAACAAGATTACATAAGGGCTCAGAGGTATGTGAAGCAGTTCAGTAGTGCCATCTTGAGGGAAGCACCTAGATGTTATGTACAATTCTAGATTTCAGCTCATTGGCATTTGCCTGTGTTTTATTTGTTGGAAATAAGTCAATGAACTACTCCAGAAGAATGAGGTACAGTAGACTCAGAAATGCATTAAAACATGCCCTTATTAGCAGAAGAGAAGTTAAAGCCAGCACTAATGCATTTCTATTGCTGCAGAAAATTATAGTCTGGGAAGTAGAATTGTAATGTTTTGCACTTTTAGCTGTTTGCCGCAAAGTCACTTCGTAGTACGAATTAAGCTTTGCAAAACATTAACACTAATTTAGACCATAAATACCTTTGCGTCAGAAGGGAGCCAGTGGAGGTAAAGAGATGATGCCAGGGTCACATAGAATTCTGTTTATATTCTGTAATCATGTTTTTTCATCTGGGATGCAGAACATTTATGCTAGTCTGATTGTCAGTAGAATTGTAACCATACATAGGAAAACAGATTAATTTATGAAGTGGCAAATGGTCAGAATTATAAAAGAGGACGCTTACAATTCTGATCTGCTTTGTTTTCCACCCATTCCTATCTTTCCCATCACATTGGTCTGGAAATGCCATGCACCATCTGGTAGAGTAAGATTAGTAAATGTCAAAAGTGGTTTTCATTTTTCAGATCTGTCAGCTGGTGACAAGTAGGGCAGTTTGGAGATCATGCAGATTATTTATTTATTTATTTGCTTATTTACTTAGTTATTTGCTGGGGAGGACTCTCTCCAGATTTATAAACATATCTGTGTTTCCTGACCAGAGCCAGAAATGGCAGTAAGTGATTGTTCATATATGGAGTTTCTTCCCCCCACCACTCCATTTCCTTCCTTTTGTGAGAACAGATTTACAGTCCCTTAAACCACCACAAAAGTAGTGTGCCATCTTTAATAAGTTAGAAGTTGATGACTTGTTACTTGACATGCACAATCACCAGAGCTGACGTATGATTTATCGATTATCTATGAAAGGACAGACAGCTGTGAACCCCCATGCTTCTGTAAATATCAACATCACCCTTGTACGAATGCATGCAGTGTGTGATCTTACAGCCACACACAAATCCTCTGGGCTCTGCAGGTGGAACTAAACACACAAATTCAAGTCACCTCTTCACAAGATCCAAACACATTCATTTATTGCTGAATTTAGCAGGACTGAGGATATTTTGCGCCTTTGGGAAGCTCCAACAAGTTCCAAGACTGTCTTTGGAAGAAGCAGGAAGGGAGAGGGGAAGAAGACATCTTTCTTTCCAAAGATAAAAATTAGAGAAGTGAACACCCCCTTGAATGCAAGTACAGATAGCCTCAGAGTAATTGCAGGCTATGATCCTGATAAACTAGGGTGATACTCATTTCACAAAAATGGTTCTGAGTAAAGCATTAAAGTTGTGGCAAGGTAAATGCCATCGTACTGTAGTGATAAGATACCCTGCTGTGACTTTCTGGTACCTTGTCACTCTTCAAAGCTGACAGAGTAGTAGATACTGTATGTAATGTTTTACCCATGTTCTCATGTTAAGTAAATGGTTAATCAGATGAAAAAAATAATAAAGACCTAGAAAACAGCTATTCATAAGTCTCCTTGAATCAACATCTAACAAAGTGCTGAAGAACAATAATTTTTCATGTATCCTTTTGAAGTGTAATTTGCTTAAAAGATATGCAGAAAATGCATAATTCTGATTAAATGGGAACTGTATTTTGACTGTGCCCAGGGTATCAGTACATGCCTTCCAGTTTTTGCTTTCTCCTCTGTCCTGGGTTCAGCAGTAGCAGTCATTTTTTCTCCTTCTTGGTAGCTGGTGCAGCTCTGTGTTTTTGATTTTGGGCCTGGGAACAGTGCTGATAATACCAGTGTTTTCAGTTACTGCTTGGTGATGTTTAGGCTGGCCAAGGACTTTGTGAGCCTCATGCTCTGCTAGGGAGGAAGGGAAGCCAGGAGGAAGGAGAGACAGGACACCTGACCCAGACTGACCAAAGAGGTTATTCCATACCACAGCACGACATGTCCAGGATGTAGAAACGGAGAGCAGAGACCCAGAAGGGTGGTGAGGGTGCACGGTGGGGGGCACTGGTGGGGGTGCAATGCGTGGTCGGGCTTGATATTTGATGGTGAGCTATTGTATTCCCCTTTTCCTTGTATCTGCCTTGTCATTATTATTATTGGTGGTAGCAGTAGTGATTTGTGTTATACCTTAGTTACTAAACTGTTCTTATCTCAACCTGTGGGAGTTGCATTCTTTCGATTCTCCTTCCCATCCCTCCAGGAGCAGAGGGAAGAAAGAGGGGGAAGTGAGTGAGAGAGCGACTGCATGGGTTTATAAGCTTAAACCACGACATCCTCCTACTTTCTCCTCCTGACTTACTTACAACCTTTTTGCTCTTCACCCAGAGTCGGGGTCTCAGGAATGAAATACCATTGGTAATCTCTGAACTACAGCAGTTTATGAAGGCAAAGGCCTGCTTTCTGTCTTCGTTGTCTTTTTTACCTTATTGCTAAACAATGTAGTGTTTGAAGTTAAATTTTCAAACCAATATCACTAAAGCAGTGTGAAACTGAAATTTAAATGAAAGAAATAAAAATGCTAGTGCTTATTAGAAGTAGATTAATTTTTCATTGAGAGACATTTTCATATTTTTTAAATGAATGAATTTAGTATTATTTCTTCATTGGGAAACTGTCAGGAAAGATGGAAGGACTGTGACTGAAAAATATCCAAGACTGTTTCTAAGTCCTTGGTATGTGATGACGGCATATATTATCAAGTCCTTATAACCTAGAAAGGTAATAACATTTTTGCTAGGATTGAGATAATGCTTTACTTTTTTCCTCAATGGAACTAAAAAATACTTCCATCATACACTTTTCCATCAATACAGCATGCTGATCAACAATCACCAAAATTATGATGCAGTGTTGCCCTTTCACATGGTCCTCACTATAATTATTTCTATACTATAATCCTGCTCTGGGAAGGTTTAAGTGCATATAACCCCTCCACACACACGAAAGGAGGAAATCTATGGGAAGGTTTTGTATGTCTGTACTTGTTTCTTGCCTCCCTGTCCAGACACACTTGTGGGAGAAGGCAATATATATGAGAAGTCTCTGCCTTTACGCACTTGTTTGTAGCCTACCTGTGTCTTTCAGAAGACTGAAAGTATTGTTCAGAAGATCTGTTGTGTTGCACTGTCCTGCTGGCCCATCACTTGGAAGAAGAAAATTTGTTGATGAAGAGGATATGGCAAATTAATATGGTTTATTACGTACATTTGGGAAATACGTGCATGGATTACAGCAGGATTTCTAGCCCTCCTTACGTACCCAGCCCATTCACAAAAGGCTGTCTAGAGGAGGTGCAGTGCAGAGTGGAGTTGGCCTTCTGTTCTGTGCCCACAGGGGTAAGGATCTTTTTTACCTCTGGAAACAGAGGCAGTGATTTGCCACGAATGCAAAAACTGCCTCTCTTGTTGTCAATACTTCTTTTTCCTGTATGAGCCAAGCTAAAATCCAGGTGGGAATAGTAGCTGCATGCATTTATTCTAATTCTTTTTTTAACTTGCTGTCTTCTTAATCGGGTCTAGTTGTACAGCCCAGATCCTACCAAAGCCTGATGCTAGATCTGTGGTGGCTAAGGAAGTATCGCAGATCAGGGGCCACTCATCTCCAGCAGAGCTGTGCAAAATACTTGCAGTAAAACCTCTCAAAAACTATTCCTGTTTGCCCTTTTCCTGCTTGTTGTTTTCCTTTTCCTTTTCGTGGTTTTGCACTCCTATGTGGATGTGTCAGAATCTGAATAAATGGTGATGAATGACCCCAATCTGCATTCAGAAATAGCTTGTGTCTTGAAAATGTGTGAAAATTTACATTTTCAATTTATCCTTTTCCGTCAAAAGCACAAAAGAAAAAAAAAACAACCTAAAACCCAGAGCTTGGGCTGTGGAGATGACACTAAATGCAACAGAAATACTTTCAAGAGAAAGACGCAGAACAAAGAAGTAGCTTTTCTTCAGTTAAGTGTCTATGGGCATCCCTCACCGCATCTCCCATTATATACTATCTGAATAGACTGCTACAAAATTGATATCAAAGAAGTATTTGTATCATCTGAGTTTCCTTTGAATTTTCTTTCTCTTCTATTTCCAAAGAACTGGTTGCAATTTGGCAGTTTCATTTAACTGCAGTTCTTAACCTCACCAGCTAAGCTAGCAGGTGAAATGATTTTTCTCAAGTAAAAAACACAAGGTCTTGGTTGTAGAGAGTTCTCTTTATGCTTCTCTTGCCATTTATTTCTAATTTTAAATGTCCACAGCCTCAAAGGCATTGGGCGAAGGATGAATGTGCCAATGTGGTTCCTTGACCTACAGTTCCAACATCGCTGCCTGGAAACTGAGAATCATCTGCTTTACAATGTTAATTGCTCCTACCAGAGCACTATTTCCCAAAAGCAAATTCTGTCCCAGGTTAGCTGTTTCATGCAGCAGCAGGTGTGTTACTGCATCAGTATAATAGCTGAACAAAAATTAAGCTTGCACTGCTTTCATTCTCAAGAAAATAATCCTGTAGTAGTGTGTTGAATTAGGAAAAACATTTCTTGATGGATTTGTCTTATTGAATGTATAGTTCGCACTCGCCTTCTACAGAATTCCTGTGAAACTTATGAGACCTCTTCACATCATCTCTCCCCAATCCGACATAGATAATTTTTAGACTCAATCGTGCAACAAACACCAAAGTCCTAATGTGGGCAAGACGACAGAGTACATATGCTGTTCAAGTAGGAAGTACACACACTGCTTTTTCTCTTTTTTCCCAAAAAGGAGCTACAGACCAGCTTATCCTCTTGCTAGATCATCCTTTATGTCAAACAGTCCCACTGTGGGAGGACTGTCTCTTGCTGTTGACACGATGTTCTTATATTGTGCATTCAGCATATGTGCAGTTCTACAACATCTAGATAGCACGAGGTGCCTTCAGGTTTCCTTCAACCAACCTTCTAAAGCTCTTTTAGCAACACAGGAACATAATGGTTAGATCTTACCCATAATTTGCAAAAGACTAAAAAAAAAAATAATCCAAACCCTCTTTCAGTTTCTACTTCAACTTCCAGGACTTACTTTTCCCCAAAAAGAAAAAAAGAAAACAGGATGTCTTTTAATCTTATTCACATATTTATGATACAACAGAGATTCATATGTGTGTGGTGATATCTATTTTGTTGGTATTTAAGTGTGACTTTCCCTTGCACCCAAGAAGCTATTTTCCCTAGAAAGGATCCTACTCCAGCAAATTTGCTGCGCCAGTGCTGTGCTTTGCAGCCATTCAGGAAAGTTGCTGAACAATGTGAGAAGAGAGAGAAAAAGCACAAGGGCAAGAAAATACTTAAAAGAGTGTTTCAGAAGTACAATATGATAAGCACTCTATTTTTCTTGGTGAAATGGGCAGATTTTGAATAACCTAGAAAACTTCTTAGGGCCTTGTTTATATCTGACTATATCTGCAAAATACAAAATTCAAGATTTCCTTTATCAAATGGCAAGATAGAAACAGGCACCACGATTCACCGCAGGGAACAGACTACAAGGCTGTGCATAATTCTGAACAACAAAATTACACACGTTTAAATGAAGACTTAATTAGACATAATGTTTTAACTGCCTCCATGAAATAAGGTATTTGATTTGCGATTGCATTTTAACATCAGTTATTTCTGACTCTACATACATTAAAGCCTTATTCATTCATGACTGGTTGCAAACAATAATCTGATAAATATCAGCTTTAACCCCTTGCATGACAGCCAAAGAAAATAAGACCCTGATCTTGACTAAGGTCTTAGTAGGCTATAATAAGACAAAATGATACAAGTTTCTCCTATAATTTCTGTCAGAGGTCATCAATCTGTATTCAACAAAGCCATTACTGATATTTGATGCCGATGAGTCCCTAGTTCACTGGCCAAAAAAAAATCATATGACACATTAGGCCTATTCTTTTTCTTCTGTGAGACCCTAATTAATTGGGCCAAATCATTTTCCACAGATAATTAATCCTCATATAATTCTACACAGCGACTGGTGTTTCATGCAAATACTTCTTTGGATAGGAGAATGCAAAAAACTGACAAACACAGTATATTTTGCACCCAGCTAAAGCTCCACATCAGTGTGTTGTTGCAGAGCTGCATCAGGACACATTTCCCTATTGCATCCTGTCCCAGTCCCTTTGGAAGTGGCTGGAGAAATAGTCTGCAATTTGAAAGCGGAAAGGGTTTAAAAATGATTAAAGAACCAGAATGAACAAAAACCAAGATTATTGCAGTTGGGAAAGGATATCACAAGGTGTAATGTCTGTGTAATCATCTTCCAGTGATAAAATCTCAACACAGTCTGCTGGTGGTTTTAGGCAAGACGGCAGAGCCAACCCTAAACACCTGTGCTACCAAAATGTGCAACCCCCATTCCTCTTCCTCTTCTCTGGAGGAAGCTCTGGTATGCATCCCACTCTTCACTGAGCTGACTTGGTTCACCAAAGCCATAAACCATAACAAAACACACCCAAAATGCCATGTTAAGCCATTAAAAGAGCACACCGCAGGAGCAGAGGAGCACTAGAGTTTGCCACAGACATGGTGACTGTGAGGAGAAGGGGACAAGGGCTCTCCTCCTGCCAGCCATCATCTGGCCACAGAACCCCTCACCTCCAAACCTGCCCACTGGAGTCTAATACACACAGAACACCCTGACAACCTCCTTTCCCAGCCAAGGAGAAGAAAAGGTCAGTAGAGAGGACACAAAGCACTCACATACTTTCATGTCCCATCTGTCTTTGGAAGCAGATGGCAGCACTTTGCATACCCTCACACAGCAGGCAGCTGTGCAATTACACAGCTGCTTTTTCCACATAGTAGCTTCAAAATGAAGTCCTAAAACTTGCAGGTGCCTTCCCTGTGAGGCAGTTTGTATAGGCTACACTTGCAGCAGGACAAAGAGATACTCTGCTTTATCTCCTTGTCATCTGGGGAAGACAGCTAGTAGGTGCAACTTGGTTTTACTACAGGACATGCAATGAAAAGTGAGGATATGAACCCGTTTTAGTCAGTTCTCCTGAAGCAACAATGCTGGTGAGATCATGCAGTGTGTGTGTCTGCACATCTATTTGTATTTCTGACTACTTTCAACCACTTCTACTAGCATTTAGGCAAGAGACAGAGGTCTCAGGGATGAGATCCTGTTCATCAGAGGTTCTCACAACCTCTGGCTAGCAAGAAAAGACAGCATGGCTATTAGCCAAAGGAAGAGCTGAAGAGTGAATGAAGCTTTGTTACACATGGCTGAGCCCACGTGGAAGCTCAAATTCAACATACAAATGCAAAAGTCAGGGTTCATTGATTCTACTGGCACCACTGAACCAACATTAATGCAAGTCTTGATAGGGGCTGACTACATAATGCCCCCAACTAGGGGGTTGGACTAAATGACCTTTGAAGGTCCCTTCCAACCCAAACTATTCCATGATTCTATGATATAAGACTGACTGCAGTAAAAGTCAGCTTTTCAGCTCTACAGACCAAGAGGTTTTGTTCCTTTGTGCTTACAGGAAGACAGGCAAACAAAGTAATAAATAATGATATTGTTCACCTTTGCAGTCAGGTTGCCCCTTTTCCTATAATACATGTGAAGAAAATATCTCACAGATAAAATACAAAAGCTTTATCTCAATTGCGCTTTTATAGAGCCCCCAGGATTCACGCAAAAGTAAAGCACAGCCACATTAATCACAGTTCTTGTGATAAGGCTGCCTGGTACTTAACGTGTGGATTTCGGGGACCAGAATGCTGTATTTAGCACCATCGTGGTCAGTATAAAGCTTTACATTTATTCTCTGCCTTTTGGAAACTATTTAAAAATCAATGTGAAAGCATAGGTGTAAAAAGGTAAAAATGCAACAGACCTATTAGGTCACCAGATCCACCTATATGACAGACCAGGACAGGTCACTGTGACAAATCCACCCAGCTGAGATCAGCAGTCTCAGGCAATTGGACAACTAGCACTTCCCTTTACATTATAATTTTTTCAGACCGTATGTTGTGTGCTTCATTTCATTAATTCAACCATATTTTCTCCTCTTCCTTTTAAATAAAGATTGCAGCACTCACATGTCAAGCTGAAGACGACATTATTCCAACAGTAACATCTAACATCTGTTTTTGGCAGGCACTATGGGCAGTTGGCAGCAGCTCTGCAGCTCCCTCCTTATGTAAATGATCATGTGCTGGTGGCTGTCTACGCTAACATTGCTGGAAGACAAAGGAAGAAAAAGTCCTTTTCCTTTTACTTGATGTTTACTGTTAGCTAGAACATAAGGAGTTTTGCATGTTGAGCAGACAGCCCCATTTTCACTATATGTGGGCCAGATCTGGCTTCAGGGGAACCAAAGAGAGCCCTGTGCAAGCAGAAATATTCGCTAAAATATTTATCAAAGAGAAATTATTTTTAGTGTCTTATTTATGCACAGGTTTATTGACTGGAAAGAAGGAATGCTAGGGAATGCTGCCTGACACAGAGGCAGGGAAGAAATTGTAATGTGCACCCTCCAGCCCACACAGCGGATGTATTAAACCTTTCTAAGCCTGTAATGCATTTCTAAAAGGTAGGTTCATTGGATGCACAGTGACTATTCAGACCTTTTTTAATATGCCTGTTAAAGATAGCAGATATAGAGCCCCACTTACTGTGGAAATCTGTCCTTTGCTGGGCATCACATAGGAAGTACATGATTTACAATCTCCCTCTCATTTTGTGTGTTGACTATTTAATATATGGAATAAAACCAGGATGACTGGAGAAATTCTGCCCTGTGTTGTACCAGTGAACAAACCAGAGGGTCCCTTCAGCTTATCTCTATAGATCTCTGACCTGCAGCCAGTGGAATCTCAGCACTTTTAGCTCCTGCAGGGATAGCTTCTGAAGATATCACTTCTTTGAGGTGTTTTGGAGATTCTCATAATGCCTCTGCTCCCAGATGCTGGGACAATACTGCCTTAATTCAACTGAAATCCTATTGCTGGCTGCAGCGAGAGCATGAGTAGACCTAAGTGACTACCAAGACCACACAGTGCAGTTTGAAATGAGGTCTTCAGATCCAAGGACAGATGTTGGCCTGAGAGCACAGTTTCATATTAATTAGCTGAAGGTGTTCTGAAATGACACTGCTATGGTCCTGCCTTCCCCACTGTCTTGCTGCTTCCTACCGCCTTGTATTTTGTACCAACACTGGCACTTCTTCAGTTACTTTTTAAACTGGGGCAGGCAGCTCAGATGGCTGAATATCGATTCTATGAGAAACATGGGGGGTTTAAAGCCTCAGCAAAGCTGTGTTCTAAGATAGCAATACTGCTGGCCACTTGTAGGACTGGGCTTTAACCTGTTGGCAGCAATTAGTTCACCTCTCCAGTGAAAAGCTGCTGATTAGCCCATTTTCTTCAGGGATGTTAGGAAGCTGTTGCTGTGTGTGCGTTGGAAAAGCCTGGACATTTCACTGGGAACTTTTTCCGCATGTTTACACCAATCATTCTATCTTAATGCCATCTTAAACTGTGCTGAACAATGGTGGGGACATGCTGTGTATACTGCTGTGAGAAAAGAGAAAAGAATGAGCAGAAGGACAGTAGGAAGCTGAATGGTGTGTGAAAACGAGAATATGACTAAGTGACTTACCATTCAAATTGCCTTTCACCAAATGTGTGTAATCAATTCCAGCGCAGTAGGGATGGTTAACATTACAAAGGCTCTAATCATGGATTTGTCCAATATCATCTTTCCCAAGAAGTAGCCTCAGATGCCTGAGAAGCTTATGCATGAATTTAGTAACAAAGACTTGAGGTTGGACCACTTTGCTTTTATGAAATGATTTGTATTCCAGGCTTTAGGTGTTCCTGCTGTAGTGATTTTATTCTCAGGGAGCAAGTGACTTCTCAGTACTTGCAAAACTGTGCCTACAAATTTGACTGAAGCTAGTACTTTGCAACTGAGATCAGAGTACTGAAAGAATTTTACATCTTACTGGGCTTGAGTTTTATATAGAATGTGAAACAATAACACTCACAAGTATACCTCACAAGGAAATAAAACCACATTTGGAAATGTCACCAGGAAATTATCAATTGCTTTCCAAATTAATTCATACCCTCTGAAAGCAGAGAGGACCATCACTTCAAATTTTTTAGTAAAGATGAAAATCCCTGTATTCCAGGTTGCACTAAAAATTATAAGCCAAATATTTGTGGCCTTTCTATTCAGTTTAACAGGGCCAGAAGATCTGGTTGATCCTCACCACAACTAGTCTAAAATACATTAAATCATCAACTTTTACTCATTTATAATTTCATAACTATGTATCCTCCCTGTTGTGGAATTTTGTGCTCCCTCAGAATCCAATTCGACATTAGTTACTTCAGCAGAAAAGTTCCCGGCTCTAGTTCACATCCAGGAATCACGCACCAGTGCTGAATCTCTAAAATAAGAATGAGGCTTTTTGTGTAATTCCTAATTAAATTTATTTGCATTTCTATCTTGAACTGGAATACTGGAGAAAAAAGCCTCAGGACATCTGATCTGTCTCAGCTTGTTCCAAGCAAGGAGAGGATTTATATGAGCCTTCAGCTTGCATATAAAATAGTCTGTAGAAATGAAAGATGTTTAGAAAACATGCTAGTTTTCTGAAAGGCTGAAAAACAGAGGCTCCGATCACTGAACACCTATAGGTACTTGATAATGATCTGGAACAATTTAATAGTTTCTTCCTATTTATCATCTTCCTATGAAACATCAGAAGTTGGCCTAGTTTCTGAAGTTACTTCCAGTACTCACTGCAGAGGGAAAATCTATCATTACGGCTCTCTTAAATGAGTTCACTATAATTGCATCACAACCATAAGAGCATGTGCCTCAACAGTTTTCAAGCTTAGTGAAAAACATGGACGCAAATAAAGAAACCTGAGCTTCCTTATGTAACTCTTCTATTGCCATTTTTCCTATTGTCATAAGTAGCTGCTTTCCGTTGGTGCACTACAAAAGAAACCTCTTCAGACAGCTTTCTGCTGACTACTTCTTTTATCTGTAAATGCTTTCAGTGACTTGCTCTCATATCTTTCGTTTTTTCTCCAAGCAAAATAATCTTCTATAGCCTCAATGAACCCGACAGTGAAAAGCACTGAAGTTGGACTACAGGGTTGTATCACAGCTTATTGAGAAACATGCAGCCACCAAAAAGAGATAACTGCAGACAGCACAAGGGTCCAGGATGGCTCCTGCTTCAGTCCTGCCTTAAGGTAGCATCTCATGAGTACCCACTTTCCATTTCAGTAATCCATCTTTGTATAATATACTTATTGCTTATGGCCATCAAGTAAGGCAGGCAGCCCTCATCCCATTACTACTTTGGCTCCAGGGTAAGGCTTATTTTTCTTATCTACAAAGAGGATATTAAGGAGAGGAATACACACGCATAGTTCTCCATAGGTTTATTGTGTTCAGCCTACTGCCCTGTCAATCATTTAATTTTTCTTTTTGTTATCACTTTTCTTAGTTTAGTGCCATAACCTCAGGCTCTGATCTCATCACATCTCACAAGCTAAATAGGGTCACACCGGGTCAGTATTCAGATGGGAAACTTCCAAGAAAACTTGAATGTTTGCAGGAAGGAGTACTTTCCCAGCCATGTTGTATTTCTCAGTCCCAGTCAGTACCCAGCAGTATTAAACCAGCACCAGGGAATGAAGTTAGAAAGTTACAATAAATGATTTCAAGACAATTTCAGTGTTGACAGACTTCATGTCTGGAGTGAAACCCAGCTTGAGTACACTAAGTCTAAAACAACAACTATTATTCCAGTGGGATACTTCATTTTTCACTTACCCTAGAAGTCTGTGGTTGCCTTTATTACTTGTCTGCAGATCTTCCTGCCGATCCTGTATCTTTGCCTGCAATGATAATGCTCACTGAGAGCTCCTAGCTCTGACCTAGTATCATCTCTCCTTCTCTAGGTCTACTGCAACTCCTAACGCAACAGGATCAGGTTTGTCTTTCAATTAGCCTAGCAGCAACTGCCTCCCTCTCAAGACACTGGCATTTCACAACATTTACTATACATACTCTAATTACAGTAGCATATTTTGGTTCTCATTTTGTGTCATTAACTGGTATTCTGTTACTCTGAAATGCTAAAAGCTTTCTGTCCCATTTCTGAGTTGGCTAGATTTATGTGGCAAATAAAATAACTACCATGGATGTAACTGTTAAACTAAATTGAGACCCTTCTGAATCGAAGTAAATTACTTTAGTTATTACTTTAATTGTAGATCTTTTTATCATTAGTAGCTTTTGAACAAACTTCATTTTTTGTTAGGTTGGGGCACCATCCCTTAACAATCTATGGTCAGTAAAATCACCACAAGATAAGAAAGTACGAAGTGACATCATTTGCCTTCAGGTTTTGTGTCACTCATTGTCTTTCATTGCCATTGTCATCCAGTAAAATATACTTAACCAAGCAAAAGTAATAGAACCTATGCTTCTGATACCATGACCTGATGCCAGTTATTATACATTATTCCCTGTTTGTGTTTTCAAAGAACAAAAAGATGCATGAGAACTTTACTTTTCTTGCTGAAATGTTGCTTTCACTGTAACTATAAGGCAGGAGGGAACAAGACCTTGTAATCAGAACAGGAAACTGAGAATTGGGATACTTGGAAATTTTTATCTTCACTTTGCCATGCCTATTGCTGTTATCTTGGATAAATCATTGTTTCAGACTGTGACTTCCAAGTTCCAGAGCTCAAATCACTCACAAGTAGGCAGTCATAGAATTGGGGAAACAAATGGTCTCATAGGCCGTGCTCTTAAGTGCATCAGCCTCAGCCAACATCCTCACAACCTTCCTGCAATTGCTTTTAGACCACCACCAGAGAAGAAGTTACATAGGGATGTCATCTGTTCCCAGTTTTTATGTCACCCCATCAAAAAGATGAGGCTAAATAGACTAATCAAATGCACATTGGAAAATCCTTTGAATACCTTAAATCAACAATTCTGTGTAATGTAGTTTGCAAGCACATAATATAGACAGATAGATGCGACGTGTTCATGGGCTTATTAAGACTTCACTCTTTGGAAAGCACCACCAATTAAAAATAAGAGAGTGGGGCCAAATACAGAGGAAAGAGCTTTTCACTTAGATCTGAATTTGGATCTTTGAGCTTCGTAAAATATTTGCATAGACATTGTGCAATATGTGCCTTGAAGAAGTTGCATGTGATTTGTTTTCTTAATTCAAGTTTTCTCAGTATATAAATCCTTGCAGAGAGGTTAGTGCTTGTTTACATCAAACTTTTGACCCAGTAAAAAGAACAGACAGAAATAGTACTGAAAGGCGTGAAAAGTCCATTGGGATTTATATTTATTCTAAACAGTTCTATGTATCAGTATCACTCTAAAGTTACCAGTTTTTATCCATTAATAACCACTGACTGCTAAAATGTGTCACAGATTCTGATAGTTTCCAGACTGCAAACACGCTGCCTTCTTTTGTCAAGAACCACTTTCAGATAAGGGCATGTGGCAGATTACTGTTTCTACTGTTCCTTCCTCGCCATTATGAATCTCAGCATGTAGTCTTCATGCCTTACAGAATTTCACAAGATCCTGTATGTGATGCAAAATTTTCACTTTACATGGACCAAACTACCCCACAACAATTCCCAAGGGACAAACTCTCATCAACTGACAACACTTAAAGGTGAGATACAGAATGGAGAAGACTAATACAGCTCCCATCTTATTTTCACAGCTGGACTCTTATGAATTTTTGACCCCAGTGTGTTAGACTTTAACAGGACTGATTTTTGATTCAGCGTTTAAGCTACACTTTGACTTTTTATTCCTACTGCCAGATGATTACTATCTCTGATCACACCATGAAAGTTTACCAGTCACAAATCCCTATAATGCGTAACCTTTATATTCCCTTGATTAACGTTAATCTGATCTACCAACAAATGGACTCATCTGTTTCATTCTGACAAAGTTGATTTTTTGTTGACATGTTGACTTTTGTACTTTCCAATGCTGCATTCCCTTTATTAGGTTTCTGACTTTGTGTCAGCTAGACAGGGCTGCCTTTCCTGCATTTTTTTATCCAGCTGGGAGATATTTCAGTGCTTCTGGAAACCAGGATGCTGAACTACTAAAATCAATACATTTGTTATTAGTGGGGACAGTACAATAAGGTTTCTTTTCAATTCCTAAGATTTCAGTGGTTTAATTTCCTTCCCACTTTGGTTGATGTGAATCATTAACAATGCAAATAAAATTATTTAAATTACAGTGGTAGAAAGAAAGAAATATAGAAAGAATTGGTGTCTAATTATTTTAAAACATCATTATTATTATTATTTTATGTATGCCTTATTACTTTAAAACAGAGCGAATGCCTGCATTTGCCAGGACAGGACTCTCAGCTTCTGACAGAAAGCCCTGCTTTGTGTCATGCTTCCACTCCTTCAGAAAGAAGAAACATCCTAGCCAAGGCTCTCACTGGGGAGGTCATTCATAGAATCACAGAATAGTTAGGGTTGGAAAGGACCTCAAGATCATCGAGTTCCAACCCCCCTGCCATGGGCAGGGACACCTCCCACTAAACCATGTCACCCGAGGCTCTTTCTAGTCCGGCCTTGAACACCGCCAGGGATGGAGCATTCACAACTTCCCTGGGCAACCCATTCCAGTGCCTCACCGCCCTTACAGTAAAGAATTTCTTCCTCATATCCAATCTAAACTTCCTCTGTTTAAGTTTGAACCCGTTACCCCTTGTCCTCTCCCTGATAACAATCCCACTTGAGTAGAGGCTTATAACAAAATAGCAGAGGTCTGTACTCAGATAACATCTATGCATCATCAGGATTGTGTAGTGAGGCCTCCCATGACAGAAAAGGGTGAGGCACAAATACCACAGGGATACCTACATTTTCACATTAAAAAGAGGTAAAGAAGAGCTCAAACTACTTTAATGAGACAAGGACTTCATGAAAGCTTCTATTCCTGGTTGCTAAGCAAGATGCATTTTTCCACAGCTGAGTGATGGAGTACAGACAGACTCTGCTGTCTGCACACTGCCTTGATGGCCTCACCGGTGCTGAGTACTGGGGGATGATCACTGCCCTGGCCCTGCTGCCACACTATTGCTGATACAGGCCAGAATGCTGTTGGCCTTCTTGGCTGCCTGGGCACAAGCTGTTCATGTTCAGCAGCTGTCAACCAACACCCCCAGGTCCTTTTCCACTGAGCAGCTTTCCAGCCACTCCTCCCCAAGCCCCTAGCACTGCAAGAGGTTGTGGTGACACAAGTACTGGACCCAGCACTTTGCGTTGTTGAACCTCATACAATTGGCCTTGCCCATCAATCCAGCCTGTCCAGAAAGCCCTGCAGACTCTTCCTCCAGCAGAGCAGACCCTCCAGCAGATCAACGCTCCCACCCACCTTGGTGTCATCTGCAAATTTATTGAGGGTACACTCAATCCCCTCACCTGGATCATTGATAGATACTATACAGAACTGGCCCCAATACTGAGCCCTGGACAATACCACTTGTGATCGGTCACCAACTGGATTTAACTCCATTCACCACGACTCTTTGGGCTTGGCCATCAACCATATTTTTACCCAGTGAACAATACATCTGCCTAAGCCATGAGCAGCCAGTTTCTCCAGCAGAATGCTGTGGGAAATGGTGTCAAAGGTTGGTAGACATCACAGCCTTTCCCTCATCCACTAAAGCAGGTCACCTTGCCCTAGAAGGAGACCAGGTTAGTCAAGCAGGATCTGTCTTTCCTAAACCAATGCTGACTGGGCCTGATTACCAGGTTGTCCTGTATGTGCTGTGTGATGGCACTCAAGATGACCTGTTCCATTGTGGATTTTTGGTTCAATGATCAAATCAAGAATTGCCATAAAGTAGAAGTCTGATTTGGATTAAACTGACATGAAGCAGTTTATTTTTAGCTTATGCAACCATTTTTAACCCACCAGTATAATAGATGATGGGGATGTAATAGAGGAGGAGGAAAATGTCTGTTGAAAATAGTTTTGCATCCCTTTTCAGATATTTTTGATGAATTACTGTTTGCTTAAAAATGTTACTATTTCTAGTACTCTACGACTCGCACTCCGGTTTCTCCTGCCATTTTACAATTTTTGGGGATATTTTCTTCCAAAAAATCCAGGGAATTTTTGAAAAGTTTCTGAATCTGTAGAAAGAAGCAGCTTGGGGAGGATCACGGGGCAGAAGTTTCAAAATTACTCTACTCGGAGTGCCCAGCTGCGCTCTGTAACTTCACCTACCTTCCTTACCTTGAAACTAAGAACAAGACCAAACCGGTAAGCCAACTCAAGGACATGCAGAAGCGGTTGTGATCCTGAGGCCAAGCGTGCCATCTAGTGTTGGATATTGCTTGTCAAAGGGAAAGCATTAATTACCTGCAATCTTAACAATATTCATAGTATGTCCTTCATCACTTACTGGACAGCTACTGATAACACGCTTATGTATTGAATATAAGGCTCAATAATAAGAAGAATTTTTCACCCCGTGAGGTTTGGACAGTATGTGTGAACAATTTGTGAACATCTTTTGTTTGAAAGTTGCCAATCAACATCTGATAGCGAGTAATGAGTCTTCCCAGAAATAGAGCTGCCCAACATTGCAATAAAATACCTTGAATAAGTGACATTGCAATGATCACTTCTTTCAGTAAACTGCTGGAACTGATAGTCCAGCTTGCTGTGCAACAGATTGTAACACCATACTTTTCCTGAAACTCCTCTAAGGAGGACAATGTAAACAGTTACCACCCTCAAACCATAGCAAAACAGGTAACGAAAGTTGAAGACATGCAGGCTGTCATTTTTGCTGCTTTTGGTTCTTGAAAGCTACTGTGATATTCAGTACTCTGGTACTCGCTACTGCCATACTCACTATTCAGTGAGAGCAGTAGCCAGACAGGTACAGACAGTCAAACCCACAGCACCAGTTTCATTCTGGCACTCGCTAGCACAAATACTCTGTTATCACCGAGAAGCATAAACTTCCAACATACATTACCACCATGAAGTTCTCCTAAACAATTATTAGAACCCCTCACGGCACAGTAAGTACAAGTATGAACACCTGAGATCTGGTGCATTCCCAAATTATCAAAACGCAAATTCATTGGGGTAAGGTGTCATTTTTCCTTCAGTTATTCCATTTTGGGCCTCTCATGTAGAGATGTCAGGAAGCCTTGTGGGTGAGCAGGGTTGAAGGCAGGAAGTTGTATCACAGTCAGAGAGATGTAGAAAAGACTGCATGTGAAAATATACGGAAACAGTTATTTTAAGCATCTCTCATCTTCTTAATGTACTGCTAAAGATAAGGCTGATGTAGGTAAGGCACTACAAAGGTGGGCAGAGTAAGGGGAGAAAAGGGGGGGTAATTCAGGGATATTGAGTCACATTTCCCGTTTGCTCAGTGTAATAAAACAGCACTGTTACTAACTGCCAAGTGGCTTCATGACGCATCTTATCCTATGTAACTTAGACTGCTGCCAAAAGAAGTCACTCATATTGCCCTCCTGCGGTGCTATGTCCCATCACCTTCCACACAGAATCATAGAATCACAGATTGGTTTGTGTTGGAAGGGACCTTTAAGCTCATCCAGTTCCAGCCCCCTACCACAGGCAGGGACACCTTCCACTAGACCAGGTTGCTCACAGCCTCATCCAACCTTGAACACTGCCAGGGATGGGGCAGCCACAGCTTCTCTGGGCAACCTGTTGGGGTTGTCATGCCAGGTCCAGTGTTGCTTCAGCATCAGATTTTAACAGGTCAATGAGTAGATCCAACTGAAAATTAACTGGGGAGAAAAAACATTTCCTATCAGATAGCCACCAAAAATTATGCCCTGCAGCTGATACTGGAGCAGGAACAGCAGCCTAAAAACCCAGGGAAAAACACCCCTTTTAGCAGCAGCCCACAGTCCAACTCGTTTAAGAACAAATAAAACCATGCCCAAGACTGCAGTACTACAGATGAAAGGATTCACCAGTGTGCATGAGTTATAGCCCCTCAAGAAACATAAAATATCAAGGCAGGGGAGTCCAGTTTATTTTAATACATCAATACTAAAATTAGAATTATTTATAGTACAGACAAAGTGATATTTTTAAATGTTTAAGCTGCATCCCTTGAAGAGAAAAGCATGCTTGTTTACATTAGGATCAAATCAAAAGACGAAATGTGTGTTTCTTCTCAACGCACACATTCATTAAATTTCATTATGTGTCTAAGGGTTTCCATGGTTGTAAAATCACACAGAATATTGAAAAGACGGACAATCAGAACATTTCTTCTGTGAGGGACATCAGACGTGTTATCTTTGGTTCAGTGTTTGTAAATAATTACTCAGGACTCTGAGTGTGAAGCTGAAAGCAAGCGGAAATGTTGGGAGACACTGAATTTGCAGTGATCTTCTCCAACTGAAAGAGAACATACCTCTGTGTAGCTAGGAGAGCACTCGCTAGCAACACCCTTACTCTCCTTCAGGAATAGGCTGGAAGGCCAAATCGCTCTGAGTAGGTTGGAAGTTTCTGTGTATCCTTTCCCCAGCAGTGATCCAGTTCAGAGTTACCTGCATGCCAAGGTCAAGCTGGCAATGCACAACAATTTGTAATGTTCCTCCCAGCAACTATTCTTGAAGCATGTTACAGCAGACAACTCTGAGAGCAGCACATCTCCTTGAGGAAGCACTATTTCAGTCTTTGATGTGCAGCAAAGAATAGGAGAAATATCATATCCTTTCTCAGTTTCATCACTGATGATCACAGTAGTAATTCAAAGACCAAATCGAGGACTCATTTGCACTGAATATTAATGTAGGTGTAATAGATAAAAAAGAACTGGCAGGAGTAGTTTTCAGAACAATGCATCTGCCAGCCACAATCTTTGAAACAAATCCAAGTCTCACAGAGCAGATTCTTTCCCTTTCTTGAAAAAGGAACTCAATATGATCAGCTACATCTTCTCAAGAGAAAACATTTGGACTCTTTTCTTTTATAGACTTTGATCCAACGTCAGAATGGCAGTGATTTCAGTGGAGGTAAGCTCTTAAATAAGCCTCAGGCATATAACTGTCTTTGAAGCTAGGTGCTCGCTTTTGTGAAAGGACTTGCTTGACAGTTTGAAGACGAAAGCTTCCTTTCATGCCAAAAATAGAATAAAAGCGCCATTTTGGAAAGCGGCTCATGTGGCCCTGCCAGCTTGCAGTGACATTTTGGTCCAGGAATCACCCTGAGTTTCACAAAGAAGCTATTTCCTGTGTCATTTGGCTCCCCATCTCTGCTAAAAAGGATAGTGCGGGTGCTTAAATTATAGCAGCGAGGTGCTTCAGATCTAACTGTCTGCTGGACAGAAAACAGGCCAGTGAACCATTTGCTAAATATCAACAGTCACTATCGGCTTATAACCAGATCCTGGGCAGATGTAATTCCACTGAAGTAAATGGAGTTCTGCAAGCAGAACACTTGACCTGAGGACTGATTTCATCAATGATTTTAGTCTAGTATCAGTCTCCTGAGTCATTCAATCCATGTGCAAAAAATTGCTTTTAAACCAAAGGAACTATGGAACTAAACCTGCTCACAATTAAAATTTTCATGGGAACATACATTTCCAAAAGCTACAATGTTAGAATGTGCAATTTTGATGGTACAATAGTGAGAATTGAACAGCCATTTTTATGCATGGACCCTTTAAGATGGTCCTTCTAGCAAAACAAGACACCTTTTCTTGTCAATATCCTGAAGTACCCTTTCTCTCTCTTGTTGTACTCTGGCAAAAGAATACTTCATGCCCTCTCCATTACTTTCACGCTTAATGGCATCACAATGAAAGAAATGACACCTTACAGAATTAGGACCCTGACTAGCATCCCTTGGAGGCTGAGTTTCAGATCATTATTTCTGCTGACACTGTGCAGCTGTTGCAGAGGGTTTTTTTCTAGCAGCAAATTTGGGTGCTTTTTCATCCTGGGTTTTTTTTTTTGCCACAGAAGTCTTTAGCAGGAAGAGGAAGGCATGGCTTGTTGGATCAGTGATGTAACACCAGCTGACAGGTGGGTTTCAGGGAACTCTCTGGGGCCATGGCCTCTTTAGTGGTTTTACCACTCTAAACTCAATTACAGTGGAGTTTCACGCTCCACAGCAAACTCCAGTCCTTTTTTGATAAAAACTCTGCAAAGTAAATAAGTCATGATGATGATATGGGTCTACCATTTAATATTCATTGAAGTACATATGTTTGAAAATTGGAAGCAGAGTTTAATCCATTTTCATATTTAGATCAACATGAAGCTTTAAAAAGGATATCTTTCCTTTTCTCGGAGAATCTTGAAAATTTCTGGTCTGACAAGATAAATAAAGATGTACAAAACTCACTATGAATATAAGGAGAAGATCCAAGGAGATCTAAAATGCAAATGTTAATGTATTTATCCTGAATCTACTCACTTTCAAGAGGGAGCGCGTCTCCCTTCTGTGTGATTTTCAGTTTGATTGAAATGACATGAAAGGATCCTTTGAAGGATCCATGGTTCTTGATGCTGTGTGCATAATTTGATCACAATCTGGTTATACTTTATTGCACAGTGCACTTATGGTATAAGAGGTAACATATTTCATAAAGGGACTTCTACATTTATGACCAGTTTCTCTCATTTAGCTATATCAGCTTGAAGTAACTTTTCTTTGATGTATTTAAAGTTACAGCAATCATCAGAATTTGGTTGTGCATAGCTGTAACGGTTAAATCAGAACATACAAAATAAGTAGTCTATATGAGAACTACATACATATACCCCTATATGAGAACCTGACAAAATAAACAATACATTGGTCTCAAATAACTTAAAAAATTCAAATTTGAAAGAGCCACCTCATATAGCATGAGGTTTAATCATTATTTTATAACACCAGACAGCTTTTCCTGCCCATGTTTATGTACTTTCAAGAGAAATTAAAAGAAAGATGTAGCAAAGATTTCTTCATCTTAGCAATTTATTTCAGACCACTGAAAGATAAATGAGGCTGGCAAAAAAAGAGTTAACATAATGATGTCGTCTTTTATTTGACTGAATGTTTAAGCATGGTGCTACGGCTGATGGCACCTTGTTTAATAATGCAGTACATCGCTTCCTAAGGGGACAGGGCTTGATCTGAAAACTGAATATGGTGCACTCTAAATTCTCTTCCCTTAGGAAGGCTGACTAACTGATAAGTGCCATGAGCTAGCGCAGGGACTGATTCTGTCAAATCAAGCTCAAATGGAAGGCACAACGTAGACTCTTCTCAAGTCTTAGTGAAGTAATTTGAGCAGACATTTGTGACATTAGACAGTGCATCAGCTATGGAATGCTGTAAAAGTTCACTGTCTTACTACAAGGTGGTCTTTAGATGACAGGATAAAGAAATCAGTGCAAATTTGTTAATGTAACAACTTGGAAAAGCATGCTAAAAATGTCACTCTATTGGGATATGTGATAAAATGTATAGGGAAGTGACTGCCAGTTGGGTTTCCTTGCGAATCCTTCATTAGAACTCACGTAAAAGGCATAAAATAGAGAAATGCAATAATATAAAATTTGTATTAGTTGCTATCAGCTAAACTTTTGTTTTTCCTGAGCTAAAAAATTCCAACTGACAGCTGAGGCAAGCAAGCAAAAAAACCCATGGTTCAGCTGTTTATTTCTCACTTTGGGATTATATAGTGATTCTTTTAGTGAAGTCCTTCAATTCAAACTTCCAGTACTGAAGACCTTGAACATCTTGTCTAAATGGGGAATGAAGACTAACAGTCTCATTAAAGTCAGGAAGAAAACTGTAGTTGAGGAGACGAAATCTGTTAATCAGACATAAATAATATGATAGCATGCAAGGTCTAACTTTCAGCAAATCTGCAAGAAAGACTTGAAATGAATGGGAATTGCTCAATATATTGAATGGAATACGGCAGGGAAAAACAAAGAATTTTCATATTTGCCTAATCTTGATATTTTTTCTTCAAGTAAATAATGGTTTCTTGTTATAAGAAATTGGGAAAACCACTACCAGTTTTCCAGTGAAAAATCTGACAAACTGAAGATGAAATCAGTAAAGTAAAACATGGTACATAAGGAACTGCTTGAAGAGCACATAATCGTAACAACACTGAAAACAAGCATTTCAAGTTGGACAGGGTTATTAGTTGGTATCTTCCAGGTTAATTTTAAAAACAAATTTTGTCAAAAGTTCTGAGACCTTGACAGGGAAACGACAGCGTGCTGATGAGATGGGTTGACAGTGCTCAGCTAAAAGGTACAGCAGTACAAAAACAGCCGACAAGTCTCAGAGAAAGACCTCATGACTGGAATAATAAACCTGTGAAGAAATGGTCTATCACAAAATGCAAGCTGGTGCATTTGGAAAGTAATAACAAAATCTTTGTTGTAAGCTGGGAATCCACCAACTAGATAAGGAGAAAGATTGCTGTAATGAGTGATCACAGGAGGAATTGCAGATGACAATCTGATGTCAGTGTGAGAAAGACAAATGATGCCAAGCTGGTATCAGATGAGATTTTTCTGTTGAAGAACTACTAATATCATTGCACAGAAGAACTAGTAAAACCCTACCTGGAAGCTTTAGGTGACACTTTACTATGAAGTTTTCAAGTCACCTGGTTCAGGAAAGAGTTCAAACTGGAACTGTTCTGCTAGAGAAGGCTATGTGATGGGATAATACAAGAAGAAAGTGACCCGTTGAGGCTGATTACAGATGATTTTCTCTTAAAAATATATCAATCAAGTGCAGAAGGAAAACAACTTCCATTTAACCACCACAACAAGCAAGCAAATGACTGGCTGCACATGAGCCAAGGGGCAGCTGGAGGAAACACCCATGGCAGTCCAGGTCTGGAATGCAGCTTCTCATCTGAGTGGTACAAGCAAAAGGGCTGATCCTCAGCATGATGAATCTTGACAAGGTCAGGAAAGAGTTATGTGGTGTGGTCCATGTGGTCCTGTTTGATGTGTTATGTGATGTGGTATATGTAGTCCCCTTTGAAGACCATGGAGATCCTTTGCTTACATTACCTTGGGCTGCACGGAGCTCTAGAACACCATTTTTATCAGTAGCATGCTCAAAGGTACAATTCAGGCCAGTATCTGAGAACTGTCTTCAGCCCAAAGTACTATACAAGTAAGTACATTAAAAACTTGTATTAATGGACCTCTGGGAGAATTTTCAAAGGCATTCAGTACCTGCAGAACTTTGCAACCAGTGATATTAATGGCATCAAGAAAAATAACCAAACACAAAAGAGGGATCACCAGCCACCTTGTTCTGCAAGGTGGACGGATTAAAGATCCAAGCATACTTCCAGTGCAGGTGACACCCACAACTTTCACTACAATCTCATATTCAAGCTTCAAATCTTAGAATTCTACATCTTTAGTGTGCAAAAATGTCTGGTTTTCACAGCACTTTCAAGATTTCATCAGGTAACATGACCAGATTAGCCCAGCTAATCTTTTGAAGGGAGTTACCCTACAAAAACTTCAAATCATTATTTTCAGAACAAAGCATTTATACTAAAATTTATCAAGTTTCTATTGCACTCAAAGTCTTCCCATTGCTGAGTCTTCAGGAGTAAACAGTGAACTCATAGTCTTTAAAAAAAACTAATAACACTCTTCTATCAAGCATTCCTGTGAACACCTGAAAAACAGTTTGATGAAATAACTTTGCTATAGGGCTCAAACTTCTCTGCTCAGCTTTTAATGCCTTCCTCTTCTGAGACCATCAACCCAATGGAACTGAGTCCAGTCTAGCCAAAACAAAAGATACCCAGCAATAGCTTACTTAGGAAGCTAAGGGTATAAAAAAACACCCACGGGCTTTCTAGTTAGGTAGAAGCCGATGAGAAAATTGCAGTACTCTCCAATCACAGGAACAGCAAAGGGGAAAAAAGACATTCTGATTTTTCAGGGTCTGAGGTGGTCTCACTGTGAAGCAATATGAAACAGCTTTTATTTTACATGTTGAGGTTCTGAAGCAGGATTCAAAGGATCTGGTTTCACTGTTTCATGGGTAACATCTGCCCTGCAAGCCTCATTGGCATTTGCAGAATGGTTACAATAGAGTAATATAGTCCTCAGAGGCCTAATATTTAAGTTAGCAAGATTTCCGACCCCAAAAAGCTGTCAGAACAACTAATTACATTGATACAGAGCTATTTGTAAGATCACTGATACATATGAGATTCAAATAAACCAGAACTGATTGTAGACAGGGCCCTGCTTTCTATTTTCTTTAATTAATTCACTTAATTCCGTTCATTCTTTGAGACACACCACACCCGTGCTAATGCTCAGCCCAAAAGTAAATGCTCAGTTCCAGGTAGAGCTTTCTGAGAGACATATGAATCAAGGTACTCTGGAGTGCTGTAGAATGAACTGTAAGTTACCCTGTTACTTAGTGTCAGGATTTCCAATGCAATTACATTTGGGAGTACCTACATAGCAACTGGTATTAGCTAGGGTCCCATTTTGGAATTTGATGTGTGATCATTCTACTGCCAACTAATTCATTTAACTTACTCGGAAATAAATTGTTATATAGCTAAAATAAAACTGGTATTATAAATCATGAAACAACACCAATTACTAATGATAAAATAAGCATAATGGATGCACGATATTTGTAAAGAACAATTTCTCACGTTCAAAGTAATTTATTAACAACTTACACATTCAATTTTCCTTTATTGTTTTGCTGCAGGAGAGGACGTCCCATGCAGCACAGGCAGAAATCTATAGCTGCAGGTCTATAAACACTACGGATGCTATACACAGGGAACCTGAAGTTTTCTACAATAAGGACAAAAGCTAGTGTACCTCTTACAAATGAGGTGCAAATTTTATGCTGATGTGTAACTGTACCACAGATACTTTCACTAAGGGCTGTATTCAGCCCTGAGCAATTTTAATATCCATTCTTACACCTTCTATAGCTCATCTCAGTTCTTTTGGTACAAACAATTGCAGCGGCTTTCTAGTACCGTCATTAAACTCCATCAAGACTTTATTCCACAGAAAGAAGCCAAATAATCAAGACTCCTAGTATAATTGAGTTATAAATATACTGACCCTGTTCAAAGACAAAAGAACTTCACATTATTGTAAAGCTGATCCATCAGCTTCAATTAGCTTTCTCGTATCTGCGGAGCAGAGTTTAGAGCAAACTTTGGATGCACCTATAGCTTACAGTTATAATGGAGTCATGTGTGTGGTTCTTATTGCTTATTATTTGTCAAGACTGCAAAATCTTTTAATTCCTCATGCAATGTTTCTACTTTGGCTTTTACATATGAAACAACACAGTTTCTCTTGCACTACCAAAACTGAACATTTGCAGCAATGGACAGAACTTTTCTATACCTTTCTGCTTGTAATACTGCGTTGGAGGTATAAGGATGTTGAAATTTTAATGTATTTCTCTACCCATTTAAGAATAGTTTTAAGCACACATCTAGAAAATTTAGAACAGATTTAACATCAAAACATAAAATTTACATAATTTACTCTAGAAAGTAATCTAAAAGTTATGTGCACATACAATTGCATGTTATTGCAAATTATAAGGGTCATAACATTTAATGCACTACATTATGCAAAAAGTCTGATGATGTTTGCAACAGCCCCTTCCAGCTAATCTGAAGTTCTTTGCTTTGAGATCCTGAACATCCCCATAGACTACCACTCATCTCCCAAGGAAAAACAGTGCAGAAGTGATGACAGCATCATAAAACTTTTTCCTCACACTTCCACCGGTTTGAGAATGTAGTGTTTGATAACGTAGTGTCATTTTCTTTCACTGAAAGAAAATGGAAACATTCCAAAGCAATGCCAGTGGCTACCCTCGAGGCATTTTGCTTTAATAACTCTATGCCTCAGTTTTTCTATTTTAAAAAACGTTCATAATATTCATTCACACCAGCAGGGTGTTATAAAGCTAAATTTATTATTGTTTGTAGAAAGCTTTTAGAGCATCCAGCTGGAAGAATGATAGATATGCAAAACGGAACCTCTTGTAGCTATTTTTCTCAGACAATTTCTGTTGAATTTATATAAAAGGAATAGTGATTATTCTCAGACAATTATTCTCAAACAATTTGTACTGAATTTATATAAAATGGAATACTATTTTTTTAACAACATAAGGAAAACTTGGTCATTAATCATTAAAAAAGTATGATGGCCTCAGAGTTCTTTTCAAATAAACAATAATAAATGAAATTGAAAATACATCAGATACACTGAATGTTAATATTTAGATGCATTGAACACCTACGCCATATTAAAGAGTTACACACACACAGGCCCACAGTCATCCTTGCCTCCTCTTGTGAGTGGAACATACACAAAGCTTTCTAAGTGTACTTTACTTTTGATGTGCAACTTTCAGGTAAGGAGAAATAACAAGATACTGCCTAGTAGTTTTTATTTCTGGTAGTTGCCTGTGAACCCTGTCAAATTCACATTTCAAAAGAAGCATCTTACCATAGTTTTCAGAGCATGAGGAGACTCTCACTTGCTCATTCCAGTCATGTCCAAATGTAATAAAAAGAGGCAAAATATGCTCTGGAATAAGTGACTGGAAGTCAAACCAAGCCTGTGCATTGCACTGCCATCCATTCACTTTGTAATTTCAGTCACAAAACTCTGAATTTTCATTCCAATGACTATAAATTTACTGCTATCATTTTCAGAAGACAGCCTGACCTCCTCTCATACAAAGTCCATCCCCCTCCTCAGATGTTGACACTCAGGGTATTGTGAATTAACCAGCACCTGAGTTCTGCTTTTTTAAGCACTTGCACTAGCCCAGAATGGCTGCAGTTTGATCAAAACTGAAATTTGTATTCAAGCTTTTAGTTCCTTGTAGGCCGCTGTATAAACAGGCCAGATTAATACACAGTATAAACTACTACTGACACTCAGAGTAACACATGTATTTCGGTAAGGTCTTACCTGAATCACAGCTACTTCATAGTATAATACACATGAACAAAAGGAAATGGCCAGAATTAATATATGCATTCCCAGTATTACGAATAAGAGTTAGTGGTCCAAACGAAAAGGTGTTACTCAACACCAAAATCAGGATTTGTGCTATTTCCAAGAAATCTGAGTCTGGAAACACAAGTCTTGGGTGATGTGGTCTAGGGTGAGGTGTCCTTGCCCATGGCAGGGGGTTGGAACTAGATGATCTCAAGGTCCTTTCCAACCCTAACTATTCTATGACTCTATTATATTTTTAGATAAATGCAATAATTATGTAAAAATAATTGGGTAAACGGGACTGATTTTTTTTTAACCTATACACTGTGATCTCACTACCTGCAGGTCCAAAGATCTGGATCGTCTTTGTCCAAACCACAACTCTTCTGGGACTCTTCATGAACAAGAGCTTCAGTTCTATAAAGCTCCAAATCAGCTGGTCAGTAGTAATTACAATGAGATCCAGGATTATCCCTTCTCTTCAAGCTGTTGCACTGAGCCATCACCAGGCTGGTACAAGATGGTAGACGTGCATGTGGGCACACGTGTGCAGATGACTCTGAAAGACCCACATCTGATGTTGGCTTTAGGAGTGGGCAGGACCCTGTGCCAGAGAGAACCCCTCGGCTTGAAGCTAGAGGGAATAATCCGCTGCAGAATTCCTCATTTAAAGACCTTGAGAGGGAAACCAATAACGAATCAGAAGGAAACTAAGAGAGAAAACATATTTCTTAGTCCCCAGTCCTTTTATAAATTTACACAGTGGGGACAGGCACTGATGGCTGTAAAACCTTGTGATCTAACCCCAGGCACTATTGACTTGGCACCATACTACTTAGTTTTCCCTAAGACCAACTGAAATACCTAAATATAGCAACGCTTGCCAAAATGTTTATGTTTTTAGCTTCGCTTGGTTGTCTCCACATTCAGACCTCTTTTCTTCTGCTCTATCCCTCTGATCCTTTTAGTTGTGGGAGCTGGGATTATGCCTGAGCTGGGAACTGGAGGGAATACAGTAAAGCAGTCTAAAAGGGAAGGGGGAATATTTCTGACATTCCTCCCAGTGAAAGAAAGCAGCAATTGACCAAACACACTGTACATCCACACTCCGTGCTTACACACTGGGTTAAAGGGTCAGCCCTTGATGTCTTTGTGTTGCCTTATTGCCTTTCTTGCAAGGCATTACCTTTGTTGACAGATTCTGTCCTTCTTGTCAATGAGGACTGTCATCTGGTCCCTCGGGCTATGCTCTCAATTGCTTCAATTGATCCTTTAGTTTGCTTTCATTTCTGGATGCCATGTTATCACTGCTGCTGAGATTTTGCATGTACAACTGGGTATTCTTTAAATTCTATAAATCATAGGTCCTCGATTAAAAAAAAACAAACAAACAAAAAAAAAAAAACCCCAAATAATTTCAAAACGAGGGTTGTTCAAAACCCTCTAGCTTTTCTTTTGATTGTGTTTAATGTTTTCACATTAATGTAATGTGTTACATCCTCATTCTCTTCATTCCCCCCCCCATCCAGTAGCTCTGAATGACTTCGAGCCTCACTGCCAACTACTGCAAAAAGAGTAAATCAGGTAGCAACTGGTTTCAGCCAAAGTCTACAGTGATTCCTACTGGCATTGCAAAGCTTACTTGAATTCACAAGGGGCTTAAAAAGCACTGAGATGGCAGAGATTGTTGTGGCAGAAGCAACTGGAAAATGTCTTGAGATTGAAACACAGACATATTAACATCACCCTTGTGGACGCTAATGACTTGCACTTTAAAATGCCAGAGGCTCATACTGCCAGCTAAAACAAAGAAAAAAACACATTTTTAGTCTCCAAAGACTTTAGATCTTTCCAAACTCTGAGGGCAAATTCAGCCATAATGTATTTTTGCAGTAGAGCAGGGCAGCTCATGCATGCCACTGGGGGAATCATTGCCTGGAGTTGCTGTAGGCAGTGTAGTCAGTATAGCTAAATAAAACAGCAGCTGAAAACCTCTGAGAGGTTAAACTAGTAATGAAGCATTCTATAATGTAATGCAATCAAACCTAAACAGTTTGAAGGCATATCTTGCTGACACTCACAACCCTTGTCTTTCTCACTGAAATGTATTTTAAGGAAACAACCACCAAACACAAGGATTTTTACAACAGCTTTACAATTTAAATTGACACATAATCAGAAAAATACTTTAATCTTTTGATGAAGTAACGACGTCCTACTTAGAAATTTCTAGATGAGGAATTCTTTTAAGGGCTTACTAGTAATGGCAGATTGGAAACTTTCTGAAATGGCAAATATTTAAAGAGGTCTACCCAAAGAAATGGAAAGGCAACAGTAAAGGAAGAAAAGATGCCACTGACGATAAAGAAAAGGCTATGAAAAGGCTTAGAACCAAATCATAGAATCATAGAATAGTTAGGGTTGGAAAGGACCTTAAGATCATCTAGTTCCAACTCCCCTGCATAAAGAGTAAAAAAAAGACTGGTTTGAGTGGGAAAGTATGTGCAGGATAGGAAAAATAGAGAATCCAAATTCATCCTCAGTATAACTCTAATGATGAACCAAGCCCAATAAACTTTAAGTGGTCATGGAAATAGTCTATTTCTTTCTTTTTGATGCTTTTTCATACATAAAAGAAAAAACTCTGAGTTTCATTTATTTACATTAGAAGTGTGAGCCACATGTACTTTTTTTCTTCACAGACTCTATGGATGGCGAAACAATGAGCAGGCTAAGATTTGTGTGCTATACGGATTGCATTAAATCTGAGTAACTGAGAAAGTAACTTACCTTGGCTAACTGAAATTACACCTTATTCTCAAGGACAAAAATTACTGACTAATGTTACAGTGTTTTCTTAGGGACCTACTATCTCCACAAATCAAATAAAGCATCTCCTTTTATAAATGTTATGATAAAGCAAAAGAACTAAAGTAAAAGGGCTTTCTTTTACTTTCAAATTACTTTTAAAGTAATTCTTATAATAGAATGAGTCTGAAAAGAAGAATGTTTTGTCAGAGCCAAGCAAGAAATTATTGTAAAAGAGGGGAAAATGCATAAAGATCACAGAATCATAGAATCATGATAGAATGGTTTGAGTTGGAAGGGACCTTAAAGATCACCCAGTTTCAATCCCCTGCCACAGGCAGGGGCATCTTCCACTAGACCAGGTTGCTCAAAGCCGCATCCAATCTGGTCTCGAAGCTAATGCGTAAGACCTTGCACACTCTAAAACGCTACCGAGGAAGTTTTCACATTGAGGTTCAGTAAGGATCAGAAACACAATTTTAAGCCATGACCGTACAGATTTCCCTGTACGTTAAACTTTTTTGTAGAATGCAGAATGTAAATTTAAAGCATATGTATCTCTGAATAAATCTTTGTGAAGTACCCCTTATTCCATATGAAGCATGTTTTCACTCTCAGTTTTAGCTTTATATACTTCAAGGAATTCTTATGCCACAATAAAAGTTTAAGCATGTTGATAAATTATATCAAGCTTATCTCCAGAAATGCATGAACAGGGGACCTCCAAGAAAGCTGGAGAGGGACATTTTTACAAGGGCATGTACGAAAGGACAAGGGGTAATGGCTTTAAACTGACAGAAGAGAGATTTAGATTAGATATTACAAAGAAGTTTAATGTGTGCGTTTTGAGGCACTGGAACAGGATGCCCAGATAAGCTGTGGATGCCCCATCCTTAGAAGCGTTCAACCATTTCCTTTCCTCCACGAGTTTTTGGGGCTACACAGTAAAACTGGATGCTAATGTTCATTAAATAGGAAGCAGGTGGAAGAAGGATTTAAACAGGGAATTGTGGGGGGGGGGGCAATTACGGCATAGCATTGTCCTGTCACATTTACCATCAAATTTTGTTAAATCGCTGGTTTACATCGATAAATATTTTGCTGCTTCTCTCTTATGAGTGAAATGCATGTCCATCCACAACATGATGCAAATCATGTTGTGTAAGTGAAACATCTCCATCATTTACTGCTTCATGATTTTTCTGATTCAGACAGTGACTTTTCCTTTAGGTTTTAATTAAAGTACTAAGCTGAGAATGATCTCTACACAGTCTCACTAATTACAATTTATTTTGCCAGCTACTTCTAGTAAATACATTTTTGAGTATTACTAGTTAACCCATTCCAAATTTACTGTTGTTGAAGAGCAATCATTTCTGAATTGGTGTCAGTAAGTCAAATGCTTTACAGAAGTGTGCCAACACAGCTGTCACCTGTATCAACCAGACTGGTAGTCCTTCAGAACAATATCAATTTCATTTGACAAGACCTAATGTCTATGAAATCACGCTGGTTAACATTAACTATATTCTCAGCATTTAGTTCTCTAATGAAGATCATTATCAGCTGACCTGTTACTTTCTTGAGGCCCTGTGCCTCAGTAGTTGTCTTGTATTGCATTTCCTGAACTACCAGTCTTATCACTTACAACAGTAGCAGAACACTCTCCTGATTCCCTAGAACGTCTCAGATTTTCATTTAAAATCAACATCACTGATCTGTACAGGTTTCTTAAGGACCTCTTGGGATGAGTTGTTTCAACCTGCTTACATAAAAATATGTAATGCTAAAAAGCAGTCCTTTTAACCTCTTCATCGCAGGGCAGAAAATGTTTTAGTGTTCATATATATGGATGCATCCAGGTTTGTTGTAAATTACAGTCACAACATTACTAAGTACTTCTGCATTTTAAGCACTGTAGAAAATTCTGCCTTTTGTGCTGAGAAGCTGGCTTTTTACAAACAGAACTCTTTTCATGTAATAAAAAAAACCCTTTTTGCTACTTCTGTGCTTAATGAGAATAGTCTCTTGAGATGAGAGGTTTAGTAGAACAACGGGATCCCAGCCATTAGGTTATACAGGTAACCTGAAACATTCTGACCAGATAAAGTCTCATTTTGAGGTACAGGTAGTTAATGCTTTTAAAAATCTATGTTTAAACCTGACAGTTATGTTGCTAATATTAGACAGTGGTAAACATACTTTTTTCTTCCTTCCTCTTTCTTTGCAGATGTTGACTGCAGAGTACTTGCATAACAATAAGGCATTACATCAGGTATCGGGCCACTGAGAAATTCTGGATAATTGAAGATAAGAGTGCCTAACCCTCAAACACGACTCAAGGCAACACTGCATCATTTTTACTAAGGTCACAAAACTAGCACTTGTGTGTTGGAGAGACGCCTGGTCTCTTGGACAGAAGAGAAATTTTCTAGGGATCAGACATAGCCGAAAGCTCCTTTGCATAAACCTGAAGAGAAGGAAGAATGCTTCAATCTCAGTCTGTCCTGCAAGTTTATAAACCCAGGCATACCACTGAAAAACTAGTTTGTTTTTTTCTTTGCTAACATTTATTCAGCTCAAATATTACAAATACGTAAGAAAAAATTCTGTGAAAGACACAACGTGCTCTTCCCCCTGAAAATAAGCAACTTCCACTGGAACTTTCCAAAGAAGAGCAACAATCAAGAAACAAGACAAAAGAGGACAAAACCCTTCTTTTCTTTAAATTGTATTTTAAGGCAAATATCGAGTGTACTAAATCACACTTCGTGGAGCACAAAATTCTGGTCCCAGTCACTGATTTAGTGAAATAATCAAAGAGCGTTTCATGGCTTCATCAGAACATAAATTTGCCAATAATAAGTAGATGATTTTGCAGAGTGAATCCATGTTTGAAATATTTATTTCTGCTCTGCTAAAAATACCATCTCTTTTGCATGTTTTTGATTACTGCCTTTAAAACATTAGTTTACAGAAATACACAAATACTTTTATGCTAAATTCATGCATTTTAAGCAAATTATTAAACAAGTTAGGGAAAAGCAAAAGTCATTTTTTCACAGGAGATATGTTTAAAATGTTAATGATATTTTTTCTTCCTTTGCAGGAATCACTTGTGCTGCACCTTGCATAGCCCAATGTATTTGACTGCTATTTCATCTTGATTTATCCGGACAGTACCTGCCCTATGGGAAATACTTCAACTTCCCAGGCTTCACACGTTGCAGCAATGGGAAAATATCAGCAACAAAACCCATGTTGCTGAAATAGGTTACTCTCTCTGGTTAAATGATACCCATTCCAGTCATCCTATCTAAAGTTCATGAAAAAATCTGTTTGATAGAGTCTGCAGTATCTAATGCCAAATATTTATTTTGAGTAGTAGTTAGGAAAATATATAGTACTCGGAAACCACAAAGAGAATTCAAACTGCTTCACCCTAGGATTTGGCTTCCATTAACTGAAAACTTTATTTCAGTTGAGCTGACATTTAGTCCCTAAGTTGCTGAGTGTGCACATGGGTCTAGCCAGAAAGATGTTTTACTATAAACGAGCACTTCTTGAGAAAAAAAATGACTTTTTTTTTCATGACACAACATGAAAATATTTATAAAACCCATTCAAGGGCCTAAAGCAACATGGAAATGTCCACCACTGAACCCTCCTTATGCTAAGTGTATCTATTAGGGGTTTTTTAAATTCAGCAGCTCTGGGGTTCAGGAGAAAGAGCTTTCAGAAAACAATTAAAGCCAAAGAAACAATACAAATTCTCTACATGCCTGACACTTGGCTTATAACACAACCAGTACTTGCACTTAAAAAAAAAGGTAAAGCGATAATTGTTTCTGCCCTGGCTTCACAATTGGAAATACTACGCCTCAGAGCACAGCCACACCAACATGTGATTTAGCATCTGACTTAACCAGTGGGGCAGAAATGTCCATCAGGGATGCAGAAAAATTAGCAAGAGAAGAGAAATCTCCCAAAGCAGATCAGCTGCCAAGAAAATTAAAAACGTTTTCCATGGGTAACTGATTTAAGAGATCCATGCTCTCTGCCCTTCAAAATGCTGGTTTACACTTCTCTGGGAATTTCTGTCTTCTTGGTCAGTTAGGTTTGTGGTGGACTGACGAAGAGAGAAGAGAAATAAACAGAAAATGGCAGTCCTTAACACAGTAACAGCTAATTTGATTATTGTTCATAAAGGTAACAATCCAACTACCATTTTAGACACCCATATATTTGAATGAAATAAAATTGTTAATCACACAAAAGACCCATACAAATATACAGTAACATGCTGTACCTGTCCCTGGCATGTATACCAGTGAGACAGGCATGTGTGAGGTATGTATGTACCGTATGCATACACCAAGGGATTTAACATTAGTTTTAATGTTAGTGGATCAAGTTTTACAAACTCTAAGTGAGCTCTGCATTAACCCTTCTAGATCATGTACACTAACTGCCCAATTCCTAAAAAAATACTCAGTAACCATTAAGATAAATCAGAACATTTGTATGAAAACCTCAAATACTTTGAACTAAAGCAGAAGCCGAGGCTTCAGATGCTCTCAGTTGATTTGTGTTATATCCAGAATTATATTTTTCATTGTTTGGGACAGGAGGAGATTTGCCAGAAAGACTCAGCCAGCGTGCCCATTGATATAAGAAAGCATAAGGATTCTTATTCATAGTTTATATTCTTATAATAATTCTTACTCATTATTTATAGGATTCTATATTCATAAGTATACCATTTCTGATCTAAAGTATAAGCTTAGGAATAATGTTTTATTAGAATTTCCCAGTCGAGCTAGCAATCAATTTGCATGACCTCTGAATCATGCCATTCTTGTTTCAACCAAAAGTTGAAGCATGCATCAAAATCTGAAAACGATTTATTACATACAGGAGGTACAGGCAGACAAAACACAGTTTTACCATTCCTAAATCTTGTCTTACTCTTTTATCCTCTCAAGCACGCACTGTAGCCAAACCCTGGGGCATGATATTCTTTGTAGTAGAGCATGCCCACAATTAAACATATAAAACAAAGGCAATGACAGAAAAAACACAGTATGTGATGTTTATTATATGTATCTTAATTCTTAATTTGTTATTATTTAAAAGCAACAGATTCAAGATTTTGAAGGACAATTAATGAATTACAAATTTATGACTGTTGCAGTTTTCAGTAACAGTACAATATGCAAATTTCTCCACTATATGATTCACCACAGCTCTAACAATATACCTTCTGACAAAAGCAGCTACCTCAACTTCTTATTTTATGCAGCTTATAGGAAAATTTCAGATGTGACCCAGTTATGTCACAACCATTTTCAAAGTGTGATCCTGTGAAAAGTAACTATATAAAAAAAAGCACCTTCTTACTCATCAGATCTACTCCCCATAGATAGCCAGGATAAGACCTGCTGACTTGGTTACAAAAATAAAGGCTCTACTACTTGCTAAAATTTCTACTAACCTTGCAAAACTAACATAGCTGAGGAGCTGAATTCTTGTACACCTTCAGTGGAAATAATTACTTGACAGTGCAACACAGCTCTGAAAGAACTCATCAGAGATTCTGAGTGAAACATTTTAATTAACAGATACATACAATAGGAACAAATTTAGCTCCATCCCTGGCGGTGTTCAAGGCCAGGCTGGACAGAGCCTTGGGTGGCATGGTTTAGTGGGAGGTGTCCCTGCCCATGACTGGGGGGCTGGAACTAGATGATCTTAAGGTCCTTTCCAACCCTAACTATTCTATGATTCTGTAGTGATTAAGGCACCATTGGCCATTGGAAAGGAACTGTTTTACATTATGACATTAAAACTGAGCATGCTTTATATAGAAATCAACAGGACTCTCAGAACCGTTCTATGGCTTTCAAGCTGACTTGGAAGATTTTGGCCAGAGCCCGTCCTTTTAAATTCTCCCACTCTCCAGCATAGCACGACCACCGCCAAACTGCCTACTGGCAACAGCAGCATGCTGACTGATGCTAATTACTAAAACTACGCCAGGCAATCAGGTCAAGAGTCTTGGAATACATGGTCTGTTAAGAGAGAGGCCAAACCAAAAAATCAGCAGATGCTTTCTTTTGATTGTATAGGGCTTTCTCTTAATTCCTTCTTTCGGCAGCGAGACCAGCAAACCAGGTTCCCTACACTGATTCCTTTCTCCAGCCCCTTGTCTGCCACACGTCTTTCCTTCCCATCTCTCTTAGCCTGGACTCACTCGCATCTGACTTTTCAGTTGTCCCTTATGCAGCTCACCACAGCTTTTCCTTCTACGACTCTTTCCTTTCTCTAGTGTATCTTTTGCAATCATCCTACTGGGATGAGCATCTTCATCCCCCTCTTTGGGTATGTTTGTGCCTTTGGCCTTTTTCGTTTCTTTGGATCTATATCTTTTGCCTCTGGACTTGTATTTTCTACAATAGCATAGTGACTGTGCTAAGGACCTACACAACTAACCCAACCTCTCTGTCCCTACTGAAATCCCAGTGCCTCATTCACATTTTGTGTATGACTCAAGTTTGGTGTGGGTAAAATAAAACACTTCTTCACCTAATAATTTCTGTTTCTCAACTACTACTGGGGACACTACCATAAAGTGCTTCTCTTGATTCACACATATAACTGCCCACTACTTTTCTCCATGAATAGCATATCTAATGCACAACTCATCTTCTTCATTCAGAGAACTAAAACTCTCACCTAGACTTTAAACATTATGTCTCAATTTACTGATTAAAGTTTTCTTTTTTCAGATCTTGAGCAATGTGATCTAGACCCTCTCATGCATTCAGAGAACTTCAGCAAATACGATTTCCAAAGCCTGCTGCTTCAGCTGTGTCACATTTTTAACTAATTGCTCAGGACCTCCTTCCCTTTCTACATGAAGCAAATAGCTGTCTTTACCTCTAACACGGAATCGTGTCTATGACCTCTCACTCGGCAGCAAAGACAGCTCCTCTCTAAGCAGCCTGTCATTTCAGATCCTGTTGTCCAGCAACTGGACTGTCAAACACCTTTGCATTTTCTTTGTCCTTTGGAAGAATTCCTGGTCAGCACCTGTGCCATCATTCTTCTTAAGCTGCTCTTTACTGATTCAATAGCAATGAAGTCTCAGCAACAAGGACCAACTATTCATTACGCTGACCAACTTCATCTCATTATTTTCTCTTACTCTTCCAGTCATTTATCATTTCTGGTTCTTACTGTAAGCATTGTAGGCACTTCCATATTGTGTCACTACAGTGAGCTCCCAGGAGCTCTACTCCATCATCAAGTTTGGTAAACACAGACCTAAGCTAGCCTCATCATTAGCATGTATGCTACCAAGTTTGTACTTGGGTTAAGGAATTTCATCTTGGCCTTCCTCACAAAGCCTGAACTCCATATTCCATCAAACCTCATAACACTGTGACGCAGCAGAGGCTGTGGTATGCAGTAACATTACAAATACTGTCTAACTGTAAGGCTGTAACTCCTGCCTTAAGGCTTGACAATGAGAAGTGTTGAACATCCAGGACTTACAAACAAAAATGGGTGTCCATAACTTTAAAAAACTGGGTCCTTCACACCTCAATGAGGAGACTGTGCAAGTCTGTCCAAGTAAAGCATAATCGGAAGCAGCTGATTGGAGCCAACTTGATAAAAATCAAACTGCTCCCTGGAGTAACTATTTGAGTTTATGGCAAAAAAGCGCGCCTGTTTCTTTATAAAAGCATGTACTTAACTTATAAGTAACTCTAAGTAGTGTTTTATGCCATAGGAACCAGCTTAACTTGCAAGCGAAAATGAAACAATGGTACAGGTGCCACCTTACTAGACTTAGCCGCACTCAGGCAGATTCCCCATTAAAGTGTTCCTTCCTCCGCCCCTCACTCGCATCTCGCTCCTTGGACGAGGACGTGGTGGTGACAAAGCTTCAAACCAGCGCCCGAGCACTGGCGGAGGTTTCCCGATTACTGACACCAACAGGCTGAAAGCCTCAGTTTTTTTTTTATACCTGCCGTTTTCAGCGGCGCCCGAGAACAACCCGCAGAAAGCGAGCGGCAGCTCCGTCCCAACTTCAGCCCTGCGGGAGCGGGACCCGCCGGGTACCGCCTCTTTTCCCCCAGAACAACAGGGAGCCCTCAAGGAAGCGAGCGGCGCAGCGGGACGCTATAGCGGCGGCCAACGGCCACTAACGGCGACCGCAAGAAGGATTTCCTCCTGCGGGCAAGGACGGACGGAATTGCGCTCGAAGGAGTGCCGAGCCTCCCGAGGAGCCTGCTGGGAAAAGCGGCGCTTCCCACTGATCCCTGGCGCCTCCGGGTGCGCAGCGAAACGCACCAAACCCCCCCTCTTTCCCTTCCCCTCACAACAACCCCACCGCCTTCCGCCGTAATGACTCCGGGTCACCAGCCTTGCGTGGAGCGTCCCACCAGCGGCACAGGTTGGGCGCTAAGAACCATGACTGCGCCGGAGCAGACCCGTTCCGAGAGCAGGGCGGGTGACCACCCCCTCGCCTCTGAGGCGAATGGTTCCTTCCAGCAAATATTCCGGCGGAGGCGGAGCTCCGACGCCTCCCGCCCCTCTTTGCCCTCTGGCGCGCGCGCAGTAGTGCGGCGCCCCACTCACGTGCTCCTTCACGTCCGTCGGTCATGGCTGCGCTGCTGAGCTCTGCCGGGCGCCTGCGGGCGCTCTGCCCGCGCCTTCTGCCACTCCTCCGCCCGCCCGCGCCCGCCAGGTGAGACCCTGCGCCGCGGGGCTGCGCCGCCACCGCTGGCGGGCTGCGGAGGCAGCGGTGTAGCCGACGGAGTCGGCGGCCCGCGTGCCCAAGGGCGCTGCTGGCTAGGCCGCCGTGCGCGCCTGCTGCGGATGGTGCCTACTGCGAATGGTGCCTACTGCGAGAACTTCTCCTTCTTCTACTCCGGGCCTGCCGGTGGGAGCCTTGAGGCCCGGCCTGGCCCCGTGTGGTGGCCTCTGACCACGTGTGCGCCGCAGGGTTAGCTCAGGGTCGGAGGCCGCGGAAGCCCTGGCGGGTCGGTGAGGGCGACCGTGTCCTCGGTAGCGGCGTCTCGCTGGGCCTAGGTGAAAACGGAGCGCCTTGCTCCTTGCGGAGAGCGGAGGGCACGGTGCACCGGCGGAGGCTGCTGCGGAGGGACCGGCTGTGCGGTGTGAGGGCGGTCGTGGAGGGGCAGAGAGATCTCGGGGATAGGTAGTTGTTGGCTGGGGTAACCGCAGAGCTGAAATCCGGGCAGCTTACAGTGACCCTCGGGTCCCGCTGGGTCCGTTATCTGGAGGAGTATCTTCATTCCTTTTCGTAGTTCCCACTCTATGCACTTAGGATGGGAAACTCGCCTGTGTGCATTCCTGTTGCCATTTTGGCCACATTAGTCTGTGGTTGGTGCCCGGCAGGAAGTTTGAAGACACAATCCTTCCTCCTATTTATTTCTTTTTTTGTTTGCTTTGTTTATAATATTAGTTTTGTGAGAGCTGAACTTTCTCTCCAGTCACAGTGCACCACAGCTACACTTTTAGGATCTTTGTTGTGGTCATATACCTCTTGGATCATAGAGTGACTGAATAGCAGGTTGGAAGGGACCCCAGGGATCATCCAGTCCAACTTTTTGTAGGCAAAGCATGACCTGCAGAGTGTGGAAACACAAAAAGCTCAGCCCTGAGTACATAAGCAAACATGTCAGAATTGATATTTGTAGGAAACATACAACATTTCAGTACCTGTTTTGCAAAGCACTTTGATTTTAAGAAATTACAAGGGTGATGTTAGTGTTCTGTTAGATAGGCAAGCTTATTGCATCCATAATTTTTTCCTTAATTACGTGTCCCAAGAAGGAAGCACCTTGTGCAGGTGATAGCTCTGTCAAAGAGTTTGGTATTTATTTTTTGCATTTCATGCAGCAAATATGCTGTTACAATTACATGAGGATTTGTGCAAGCTTTTTTCAATATTGGGGGTTATTTCTGTGTCAACAGCTTCTCAGATTGCCTGTGAATGAGAAAAAGGTTTAATGACTTCTGAGCCTTGATTGGGTTAGGTTTTCAGTTTACACCATGTCCAGTTTCAAAGTCTTAAAAGAGGGAGCTGGGAATGAGTTGAGGTGCATTCACTTATGTCAAATGCCTTGCTGTGATTATAATTACAGCTGTTAACTAGAAATTTGTATAAGGTTAAACAGTTAATTAGAAATAATTGCTAAATATAAAGCATAGCTAAATATAAGTTTAGACCTGTTTCTTCCAAGGAGATGAATGTTTGCTGTATTTTTTCTAGTGCTTGCAAAACCTAGTGAGGATCCAGTGTGAGTGGTTGGGAAGGGGATGTAAAGCTTCTGGTGTGTAGAAGTGTCACCTTACAAACTATTCAGATAGCAGCTGGTGTTCCCATTAGCTCTGAATATGGGAACACACATTTCAGCATTATCCGTTAAAAAATAAAGTATCACCATGTAGCTTTAATTAGCGCTAGTGACTGAGCTTGGACTTAATCTCTCATTAAATGTCCACATGATGCTATAAACAAATTTTTGCATAATATTTGCAAATAAAAAAGCAAGAAGCATACACACTGAGTTTTATGAGCTGATGTAACTTAGTGCAGCCAAAAGGAGGCAGTTCTTTTGTCCTGTGTTGCCCGTACCTTGTTACGGGTCTGGTGGCCCCTGTTAAGTCAACGTGACTTAATTCCTGGTAGGAAACCAGGACAGTTTTCTGTCGTTCTAGAGAGAGAAATACATTCAAGCACAGCACTTGATGAGTTCCAGAGCTGATTCAGGAGAAAGGGTGGGAACAACCAGTGATAGAGAACTCCTAGAGAGAAGTCTCACCATGAAAATAAGGAAGCTGTTGCTACTAGTACTTGCTTTAGTGCTTATCAGACATGTCAATTTTATTCAGTAGTCTGACCAAAATCTTGGGTAAAAGCTAATACAGTTTTCTGCTGGTTTTAGTGGTTGAAGTGTAACAGATGATTAAAGCTAAAGTTGCTGCGAAGGATGGAGTAGACCTGTGCAGGAAGGACCAGGGAACTGGAAAGGTGTCTGCAGTATGGTTGGCAACAGAATCACATGTTTTGTTAGCTGCAAATCATAAATAAACTTCTCTACTTTGTGGTAATTCAGCTGGGTTTTGTTTTCCTTGACTGGAAGCTTAATTTCTGAGATTAGTTTGTTGCAAGAAGTACTATATACTGAAATTAACGTAGGACCTGATGGATGGCTAGTAGTGCTTTTTTTCTAGAATTCCATTTCTGGAAATGCAATGATAATTTGGCTGTAACAGCTGGGGTTTGGTAGTTGTCCCCGCCTCCAAAAGATACTTTTTTCTTGCACTAGGTAATACTCTCCTATATCTTCAAGGCTAAGTGGGGTCAAATGTGGGATAGTTTAGTAATGATGCTGGAAACTTTAATTCTCAGGCTGGATTTAGTTAACTGTGGGAGAAAGGTTCTTGTTAGAGAACACATTCACAAGGAAAAGCAGTGGTATTTATTTCATAGCTTTTAGGTTTCATTCTAACCTGTGAATTATATTGAAGTAAGACTGAGTAGAACGCCTAAATTTGTGCGTTCTTTCTGCCCAGTAATGTCATTCCTAAGAGAATTTTTTGCTAAAATTCTGTGTTTTACTGTCACTTTACTAGATGTGTTTAGGCATCCCAGTGCACTACTGGTGCTCTAGGACCAAAGCGTAACATTTATGAACTGAAATGGCACATAAGTGCACAATCTAATTCCATTTTTTACTTTAAATAATTATTCATTATTGTTTCTTTCTACTTAAGCCTTAATTTGTGGAAATGGACCTCTTTCAAAGAACTAGAATGTCATACGAATGACATGTAGACTTGGTATACTCACAGTTCAGGTCTTGAGATGGTATTTTGAGAGTGAAATGCAGTCCGCTGCAGTAAGTTCCCAAGAATATTGCTAGAGTTCTAATTGGGATAGTATATAGTAATAATGTAGCATTTTGCAAGAGACCTGGGTAAATGACTATATGTTTATGTGTGCTTGGTGTAGTTGCTTTAGCGCTGAACATAATAAAGTCAGTTTAGTAACAGTAATGGTTACAGAAAAGTTGCAAATCTGTTAACTTCTTTAGAGATGTGAAACAGCAACCAATCATATTCAAGCAGATATTTTTATCAAAGCATTTTACTGCTCTGATTATTAATCTGAAGTTCTAGATTTAATCCAAAGAAAGTGGGTTAGGACAGCAGATATCTGATTGCACTAGATGTTTGAGAAGCATCTCATAGCAAATCGGTTCTAAGGCAAATTTCACTTGACTACCTCTAATATATAATACAAAATATGCTGAGATATATGTCATCGGTCTCATGCCATGCAATTATAACAAGATAAACTATGACAGACCAATACAACAAACTCCAGATCTACAACAGCAAGCTTCAGTTGATTTATATGGTAAAAAGTATTTACTGGAGCTTTGTTCACAGAAGCTTCAATAAGGAAAGAGATAGTTAGGTTTGCTGCTAACAGCTGGCTGTCAAGTGTGCTGTAACGAGTCTCTCAACAAGTATTCGTAGCAGAATTTGAATTAACATCAGAATATTATTTGATTACTTTATTCTACATACACTAGGTGATTATGTTATGGTTTGATGTTACAGCTTGCTGCTGTGGAAAAGCTGGTGTTGAGAGGAAGGGTATTGGCCCCTTTCTTCCCATGCTGACTATCCTCCCGTTGCTGGCCAACTTGCCTTGCTCTAAATCAGGGTGCTCCTTGGACTTGTCACTGGACTGATTTCATTTGCTAGACTGCAAGGAAAACGTTTTCTGACACATTGACAGGTTTTATTGAATCATTTAAGGACCTGATGAACTCTGGAAGGGTGTGGGACCACAGGCAAAAGAGGGAGCCCTGTGCAATAGCTCTGTGGTATTAGATCAGTGCAGTTGTATTGCTGAACTGCACTTTTACATGTGCGGGTGCTGAGGTCATCCTGAAGTTGACACCTTATTGTCCTCAGAAAAGAGGAGACCAATTACGCTCCTAAGGCATAGGTCATGAAAGCGTAGTTGAGGAGGAAAATCTTGCAAGTCTTCTGTCACTTCTTCAGTCCATGATTCTTACATGTGAGCTTAAATGTCAGGTTTCAGGACTGTGGAGCTAAGAGCTTATCCCCAAACAGCAATTGTGCTGTAGTGAAACCTGCTTTTTGCAAGATTCATGTTCTGTTCAGAGGTGTGATTGTTGAAAAAGTTCGCAAGAGGATACTGGATACAAAGCTTTTCGAGTTGTCCTTGTGGAGACTGTTGCCTTTTGGTACATTGTGATATGTTTGTACAAGATTGAAGCACACTGATGGAATGGGAGAGACAATACCCTTTGAGAGAATCTTTGGGTAAACCATAAGTTTAAACCCCAAATTATTCATGATTTAATGTGGTACATTTGTTTTTAATTAGCTGCAAACAAGTTGCTTTTGCCTATTCACTATCATAGTGAAAATATAGAACTGGATGCTTTATTATGTTACATGAGCAAAATGATGCAATTAGTGGGCTTTGAATGAAGTTGAGGCATTCAGTAAACTTGCTTTTGGTGATGCTGAAGCAAAGCTGTGTTGTAGTAAAGTTTCACAACCTGTACTACTGTTGTAGTTGTGGTATGTATTTTACTGATGGATACAAAATGTCTACGGGCTTCCTAAGAAATAGGACAAAGCAAAGGTTTTCTGCTTTGCTTGTTGCAAATCACTTGGGCAGAGTTCTCAGATACTCTCCAGGAAACTTGAGGTTTCTCAGTGTATGTGGAAAAAAGCCATAATTTCTTTTCTCTTTTAGAATCCTGTATCTCACTGAAACAAGGATACAGTGGCCTGAACATTGTTGCCTTTTTTGTAGGCGACCATAGCTAAGACTGGGGAAATACTGTTACGTGAATCATGCTGCGGTCTCAGATGGTATATTTCGTCTTACATTAGTAAATTTAACTAATGTTAAGTCTGTAGTGGTTTTATGTACAGTAATTTTAACTATTTTAAGTTTCCCATTATCCTACTTTGATCATAGCTTATAGTTTGAGAACTATTTCATACCTTTTGCTTGTTTAGTTTAGAGAGAACAAAATATTCAGTACTTGTATTAGAAATAGCATAGCAGCTACCTTACTGTGGCTGTGGTAAACGGAGGCAAATATCCATATGGTGGCTTGGTAATTCTCTTTTTGAATCTTTGGAATTAGTCAAGTTTTTTGCCTGGGAGAGCACTGGAACCATCTACTCCTTGAGTTTTGGGAAAGATGGGGCATTTTTTATTCAGACTGGTGTGTAAGATGTGTTCTTTTAGGAAACTGAAGACACTGCCTTTAGTTTGCTCTAGAAATAAGAGAAACATGTAAGTACTTCATTACAGTGCTGGAGTTCTTACTAAACCCTTCAAACATAGAAGAGTTGTATTAGTTGACTTGGTATAAATTTCTCCATGCACACTTCATTCCTGTGTCAGAGTTTTTTTAGGGAGTTTGTCTTCAACTGCTTTCCAAATGTTGTAAGATAAACTGGAGGTGAGAAGTTACCACTAAATAGCAGGTGGTTGTGTGTGGGATTACAAACATATAATTAGTTAACCTTTGTTGTGTTGGCAAGGTCTGCAGTTTTAATCCTCACAGTTGTAGAGACAAAGCTGAGAAAGGTGTAAAGGTACAATTATGTAAAAGCTCCGTTATCAGAAGGCTACTTGTAATTTGTAATTGTGGGAGTAGGAGAGAGATTACTTCATAGGGTTTGATATATCCTTTTGAGCTTCTCCGGGTAGGTACAAAGAAGCATAGTTCTGAAGCACAGTAAAGAGAAATATGTTGGGGAAGAATCAGATTAATTTAAACAGATCTGAAGTTTGTTGTTTTCCTTCACGTGCTTGCAAAATATGGTGTTTCATATGGAGAAAAACCTAAAAATGCAATTTCATACGTGAAAGTAAATACTTGGCACTCATTGCAGCCCTGGGAGAAGCATGAAGCGTTTTGTTGTGTAGCATAGCATTTAATTCTGAAAAAAATTAATTGGAGAAACATGAGTATGTCATAAGACTGTGTAATCTAACATCTAGCACTGAGGCAGGATCAGAAATGCCAAGATATGCGTGATAGGTCCCCCCCTCCAGTCTTACTTTATAAGCTTCTAAATAAAAAAGTTTGTCATAGTGTCCTGTTCTAATACTTTGTTACACTTAATATTACAACAATTAATATTACCAGTGTGATGCCTGATGGATTAGGTGCAGTTGCTTCTTTACTTGGGAAGTGGAATGGGGTAGATGAGTCTTTTAAACTTGTTTTTTATGAGTAAATGCATCGTGACAAGTAGATCGATTCTCTCTGTATTTCGTCTGTGTTGCTGCTGTTAGGAGCTGAAGAACTGAAGTTTTCTTTCTTGCTGCGTGGTGCTTCATGTTTAGCAGTGGCTCATTTTCAGTACTTCTTGGTCGTTTTGTTGTCTATCCAGTTGTACACAAACTTATGTTTCTGCATTGTCCAAAATATACGACTTTGGTCTGTATTGAATTTCCTTTTTGTTGATTTCAGACCATTACATCAAGTAATCAAGGAGACTGAAGTCTGAGGCTCTCTTTCTAAGAGTTTGCCACCTTTATGGAGTACTAAGTTTATTGACCCTTCTGTCATTCAAATTATGAATGAAATCATTGAGTGTGCCTGGGTTGTACCAGTTTTTTCCCATTTGGGTCAGGATATAGCTTTATTTAGAATCAAGCAAAATATATTCCCAGTTTTGCAACAGATCCTGATCAGCACATTTTAATTTGGTATATGGTTTGTCAATTTTTATTTTTTTTTACAACTACTGCACCCTGTTTTTCTAACTGAAAGTACATTGTATCTCCTTGTTCTGTTTCTGAGATTGTCAGGTAACATGGTACCAAGAGCCTGTACGTCAATTCATAATTATTCTTTTTAATTATGCTTCTCTTTTTCCCAAAACTTCCATGAATTTTTGAAGGTGATTCCAGAGTACTGGAGATTGGGTAAGATCTGTTGGTGTGTCCTGAATATAACATACCTTAACATTTCTAGAAAGTACCTAGCGCAGTCTACACCCCCATCTCCATATTAAAATTTAGGTCATGTAAAATGGTTAAAATTTACAGTATGGTTTCAGTTTTAATTTTTTGAAAGCTAAGCACTGTATGATCTTCATCTTTTTTTCCATTTTAAGAGGTGCATGTATTTTCTGAAATAATCTTATATTTAGAAGCCTTTGTTTTTAAATTCCTCTTCATTGTCTGTTCTTTCTCAACTTATTAAAATGAAAAGAAGAATTGCGCAAGGTTGGTCAAGATTCCTGTTGCACGCTGCTTCTTCTCTTTCATGGGGAGGTTATGCCATTAGGATCAATTCTCCATAAGAATGTCATCTATTGCATTCTTCTGTCCTTCACTTGATTGCTTGAAATCAAACCTCACACCGTGTCCCTTAATTTAATGAGTTTGCGTTTTTTTGGAAGCTGTCTTTCTTGTCTTTTTAGAATAGTCAGCTCCCAGCATGTTTATTCCCCCCCCCCCATATTCTCATAAGTTTTGTGTTCTTAGTTGACTGTAGCATTAAGAACCAAATTCAAGATAGTAGATGTCTGCAACTTCATACCGCTTTTGAAGCCACAGTTGTTTTTAAGTTCTTACTATGGGATTGGCTTAGCTATTACACAGTGCCTTAAATTGTGATAAAAATGTTAGTCTACTCAAGTACTGAACATGTACAGATGCAGCAGAGTCTGATGCTCAGTTTGTTATATCTCGAAGATGTTATATGTCAAAGATGTTTGCTGTATCTCAAAGATATTATATCTCAAGATTGATAATGGCAGTCTAGGTGGAGTTCCTCAGGTTGTTTTATACTCACTTTTTCTCCCTGTCTGTCTAGAACTGGCACTCAGACTCCCATGTTGCCATTTCTTAATATGTCTGTAATCAGTGTAAATGAAGAGAAACACCAGTATGATATTTGGTAGTATCTGGGAGGTGTATAAATAGAAATGTCCAATTCTGCTGGTTTTTCGGAAGTTTAAGTTAGTGTATGAAAATAACAGTTCATGTAAGGTTATGGTATTTTACAGTGTGTAACCTTATAAATTGATATAATATGCTAAACTGATGTTAGAAACAGCAACTTGCTAAATGTTAAGCAGGGAGAGTTTAGTAATAAATGAAACTTCAGAATCCTCTTGTGATATAAACCAGTGTATGTTGAGCGTGCCCATGCTGTTTTTACCTTCATACTGAGTCTGATGGAGCAATGCAAGTGCTTTAAAATGTTTTTGACTTCTGACATGTGGAAGATCTTTCAAAGATGACTTTTTTAGTTCGGGACTTAAGAATTACAGGTACCAAAATAGTTTATGGTTGAAGTGTGCCATGTGATGCAAGATAATTCAATAACTTTCAAAATACTATAAAACAATAGCAGATTTTTGGAGAAAAAGACATTTTGATCTTAATCTGAAGCACAGGAGTTCTGTCCGCTTGTGCTTTGACCATTAATGGAAATCAAAGTCTAAATGTCTGTGTTACAAAGACAGTACATCCTGTATTGCTGCTGGCTTTCAAAGCTTTTTTTCCAACCTCATGTGAAGTACTCTGAAAAACTTTAAAGTAGCTTTTTTTAATGGTATAAGGGTGGATGATATCACTTTCTTATCTGTATCTTTAAGACAAAATAAACTTGCAATCAGTAGTTTGCTTCTTAGAGCTGTACAATGGCTTGCTCACAGTTGAGGATTGCTATTTGTATATTATTGAAGAGTTTAACTTGTAGACATCTTACTTGGTTGTTACACCCAAGAGGACTTAAGATTTAGCATCTTACTATTACCTTGTACTGCTGACTTTTCCTTAAATTAGTCTAATGATTTCTGTTTTAAGGTAAGTACCCTCTCTGGTTGTAGGATGAGGTGGAAGGAGAAGAGGAAAAGGAAGGAAGGAAAGAATTGGGGAAAAAGATACCCTTGGAAATACTTCTAGTGGCAGATGACATTACTAGTAACCAAAAAAAAGTCTGGTGGCATTAAGCTGATGAGCTGCTTATCACTAAAAGTGGTGTTTCAGTGTCTTGGTTTTCTTCCTGGTTTCTCTGATTTTAGCCACCTATGCCTACTCCGTTTATTTTTCTATTTCATTCTGGTGGGTTTTGGACATCATGAGCTGTTTCCACTATAATGGAACAGTAATTGTTTGATTTTGTCAAAGTGGCTGAATTGGTATTGTGCCAGGCTAGTGAGTTAAAAAAACTCAAAGAGGGGTCTGAATAAATAATAGAGGCTAGTGCAAAGGAATAGTTGAGAGCCTGCATCTAGAAGGAGGTACCACTGAGACTGAGGGGATCTCTCATTTTTGGCAGTTTTTTTTCTTCTTCAGTTCTTTCTTCCTTGTCTTTTCCCTACTGAAATGAAATGCAGATTATTTACTGGACTCTGAAGCATTCTTCAGAAAGAAACGTGAGATTGGGCAGTGTAAAATTTGCCTGCTTGAAAAAGGTAATGCCTTTTTCAAGGTAATGGTAGTGATGTTCATCATTACTTAAAGGATTTTTTTTAATGCCTTTGGAAATCAGACATCTCCTGTTTAACTGTTCTCATAGCTCTATTATGAAACAGATTCTGATTCAGGCTGGTTTTGTTTGAACAATTTTGCTCCTAGGACTTACGGACTGCTCAGTTATCAAATCATTATTTCAAACAGCAAGGAAAAAAGTGGTGTTTGGGCTACTTCCTACTCACAAGAGGCAAGCAGATGGTAAACCACCAGTCTGATTTTCCCACCATGCTGATATGCACCCACCTTATGTTTTTTCTGTCATTTAGCAGCTTGCTGCCAATGCTGCTGAAGCAGTGAATTGCCAGCAAGCTTTTTCTCCTCTATTAGACTTCCACTCCTAAGGTCTTAAACTAGCACTATCTTTTGGTGAGAAACTAGCCAGTAGATGCACCTGTGGAAAACGCTCCAGGGTGGGAATCTTTGTAGAAAATGCAAGCTCTCCTCACTTTTAGGCTGCTGTTTTCAGCACAGTGTGCAGTCATTACTGTATAAGACTCCTGGATCATGTGTAACAGTGGGGAATACAACAGCTAGTTGTTTAGGGAGTTTTTTAACTAGTCTAGAAAGCTTCCAGAAATTTAGCTGAAGAGCTGCCTAGAGAGCCAGAGATGAGGAAGGGCAGTTTCGGAAGTTGCTGAACTTTCTCTTTGCCGTCCAGCATGTACTACTTCCTTTGTATAGTGTTCTGGAGGAGCATAGTCTGGCTTATTTTGTGAAGTTGTAAGGACAATTGAGAAGAGACTTCCAAAAATGCTTATATGTAATGGTAATTTTACCTTCACAGGCTGTTCACAATCCTACTTTGGCAGAAATGCTGTTTTCTTATGTACATCAACTTGTTCTTTAAAGGAAACAAATTGGGAAGCTTTTATTGTTTAGCTAGAAATAAGAGCACTTCTTCATTACACTGCTTGTTGTCAGACATTATTGTGAGAAAACAAATATTTGTCATGGAATGGTTTGGGTTGGAAGGGACCTTAAAGCTCATCCAGTTCCAGCCCGTTGCCACAGGCAGGGACACCTTCCACTAGACCAGGTTGCTCCAAGCCCCGTCCAGCCTGGCCTTGAACACTGCCAGGGATGGGGCAGCCACAGCTTCTCTGGGCACCCTTTACCAGGGCCTCAGCACCCTCACAGTGAAGAACTTCTTCCTAATGTCTCATCTCAGTCTCTCCTCTGTCAGGTTAAAGCCATTCCCCCTCGTCCTGTCCCTACAGGCCCTTGTCAAAAGCCCCTCTCCAGGTTTCTTGTCGACTCCTTTAGGCAGTGGAAACTGCACTAAGGTGTCCCTGGAGCCTTCTCTTCTCCAGACTGAACAAGCCCAGCTCTCTCAGCCTGTCTCCATAGCAGAAGTGCTCCAGCCCTTGGAGCATCTTTGTGGCCTCCCCTGGGCTGGCTGCAACAGGTCCATGCCCTCATTATGTTGGGGGCCCCAGAGCTGGATGCTCATTAATGTAAATCCTGCAGAATGAGGAATTAATCCTGTTGTTCTTTAAGTCATTGTTGTCTAAAACACTGGCCTCTGTAGAAACTGTTTTAACTGAAAAGTATGATTTGCTTTGCTGTGGAAGAGATGTCTGTGACTGTTCTTGGAGTGATATTTCAAAAGCATCTGAGAGCTTTTGTGAGAAGCTGTAATGGGACTAGCGGCATTCAAGGTGGGGTTGGACATAGCCTTGGATGGCATGGTTTAGTGAGAGGTGTCCCTGCCCATGGCAGGGGGGTTGGAACTCGATGATCTTGAGGTCCTTTCCAACCCTAACTATTCTATGATTCTATGACTATAGGCCTTTAAAGCACTTAGTGATTTTTAAAAAAGTTTATTTTTGTGGGAATAGCATATAAACCATTTAACTTGAGGTGAATCCAGCTGAAAATCTCAGAGACAGAGCTGTCACTGTGGGAAGATATAGATGACTATGTATGTTTAAGTAGAAAGACACTGAAATGAATCGCCTGTATTTGTTTATTTTATCAATATGGAATGGTTTTGAGAAACTGTTCATCAGCAAGAAGTGCATTATCTTTTTGACATTATGTGCCTGTAGTTGCAAAATGACTCACAGAAGTGTGCTCTTTGTTTTTCTGTTTTTATTTAAGCAGAAACACTGTGCACCAAATAAGGTTCCTTACAGTCGCACCTCAGCAGGAGGGAAGCGTTAAAGAAGAACCAGTTTCAGATGTTCAGAGCCGGCGGACGTGGCAGTTTGACTGGGCATTCAACAAACTGGATAACTCTGTCAGAAAAACTGGCCGCATCCCTAAAAATCTCCTACTAAAAGTCTTTGATGAAATCTGCAAAACGGGTAAGTTTCTTCCATTTAAAACCAAAGGAAAGCTAAGTTTAAGGCTGCAGTATAACAATACATCAAACCAAAGAAATTAATTGAGAGAGTTCTCATTTATATTTTGTCTGTAAGTGTTGTTTAATCTGCTACATATGTTGATGCACAGACTAAAAATGCTTTAGAGATTATTTTGCTTTGAGTGCACACATTTACTTCTTTTTCTTTTTGCTTTGTGAATTTTTAAGTCTTGTAAAACTTCAGTGCACTTTTAAGGTGTCTCATCATACTGCCTTGCTTATTGTAGATTTTTAATCTGGTAATGTTACACTTTCCTCATGCAACTGTTTTGGGCATTTCCAGACAGGGATCATATCTCTCTTTTATACAGTATATTTTTTTTAATGTCTGTAATAAACCATGCTATCCTTAAGAGGTTATTTGTTTTAAAATGGAACTGTAACAGGGAAATGTGGAGGTGATCCCCATGTTTCCTCATTCCCAGGTAGCTGTGGTACTCAGGACAAGAAAGTTTTATTTTTTAAGTAAACAAAAAATAAGCAGCTGAGGTGTTGTTAATTCCAACAGGTTCAGTACTTTTTTGGCTAAAAATAGCTAGACTACATCAGTATTTTGTGAACCAGGTGCCACAGTTGATAAGGTTTGGTGCCAGTTAGGATTAGTCAGTGGAGATATTTGCTAAATATGCTAAACACTACTGCCAGTGTTTGTCAATGATAGCATGTATTGTTCTGTATTAATTTTAAACTTTGCTCCAGACTGTTAATGCCTTATATACCTGGGATTGTGCTTTTAAGTCTCGTGATTACTGTTTAAAAGCCGTCTTCACTTCATGCTCTCCTTCTTTTGAACTTTTTAGTGTTTTCGCTTGGAGTGTTCTTCCTGATTCTGACAGCTTTGTCTTTTTTGGGTATAAGCTTGTAATTTGTGAGTGTGGGTTGGCAAGAATTTTGTGTCTGTAAGGTTATTTGCAAATCACAGTTCTTTATGATCTTTGATTAGCTACACCGTTTTTAGGAATGCGTACTAAGAAAAGATTAACTGCTTGCAGTGGTTTCCTTTGGTTGTGTAAGTATAGTTGAAAGTGTAGAACTTCACAAGAGATTTAACTAGGATGCTATAAGAATAAATTACATATTTCCAGATGAAAAATTGAGTCCTTCGTTATTAGTAATGTTGAAAACTAATCTAGCGGAAGTGTGGGAGGTTAGTAACTCGTGATTTCTTAAAAAGATTTGCCTGCGTTTTGTGTTGTTTTTCCATTTCTAATTGCAACACAAGAAATAAATGCCCAAAGGTGTTTCCTGTATGTGTAGTCCTGCATCTTTCCTTAGTCATACTGCCAAAACTTTTCCTGTTTCTTCTGCTTTTCACGGTACTCTGTCACTAGTATAAGGCTGGCTTTGTGAAACTGGAGATGTGTTGGTGTTTCTATTACATGAACCAATCGTATGCAGGGATTGAAAAGTTAGTCTTAAAAAATGTCATAGTCTTAAACTACATCATAAAGTATGACTTCTCTCACCACCCCATTATGTCGTGGGAAGTTCAAATCCCCATTTGCAATTTGAACCTCCCCCCTCTCAATGTTTGAAGTTATTTGTTTTCTTTCCTCATTATTGCTTATTTTTTTTCCCCACTACTGTTTGTGTTTCTTCCTGGATGAGTTTACACAGTATCAATTGCCTTTCTGCTGTAGATTGTGCTCTTGCATGTAGTTTACTATAGTTACGTGGTATCCTAGATTTGCTGGTCCTTTTTGGTACCTGAGGATCTAATTCTAGATGGTATGTAGCTTTCTGGTGTTGATGGATTTTTATTGTATTTTGCTGTTATTTTATAGCTGTTTCTATAGCTCTCTCTAATTATAAATTACACATACAGCAGTCAGCAGCAGCTGGAGATATCTCTACTGGCAGCAGCTTCTGCCTCTATGCTGAGCTGTACACAACTTTGGAGTGTTGGCATGATGATTTAGAAGTAACTTATAAAACGTGAATGATGCTCTGGACTTCAAGTAATATTGGCAGTCTCAGTATTTCAAGTCTGCCTGTACGTCTGTGAGATAGAAAACCTTACATATTTTTTCATCATTTATGTTGATGCAAATATTTATCTTGCTCCTTGTTAGATGAAATTACTTTTGCAATGTAACTTTCTCTTTGATAGGAAACAAATAGACAATATTTTTTGTCCCCCTTCCCCCTTCTTTTTTTTTTTCTTTAACACTATGCTGCTTTCTAAGGAAACTCAATTTCATTTGGAATGGTCGGGTTGCAAATGAGGGTGAGGTTGAAAAAAAGTTTATCTCCAGATTATTGTGTAATCTGTGATACATGCGGCAGCTCTGCCTTACTTTGTCTCAGGAATAGTAGTGAAGTCCAAGAAAGGCAAATGAATTTATAGTTACTTTTTCAATATTCTGGAGGTAGTGCAGAAGCTGGAGATGATAAATGTTCCTGCAGGTTCCTTCACTATTCTCTAGATGTGAACTGTCTCATTTATTTTATATTGGGCGTGAGCAGAAGTGGAAATACAAATTTCAGTGTGGAATGTCTCTGAATACCAGTTTTGTGATAGTATGGGAGTGGTATGAATTATTCTGTGATTTTAGAAATTGACCAGAAAGTTATGTCCCTGTTAGGATGAAATGATCTATATTACTTAGACTGGGAAATTAAAATACCAGATCACCCAAGTTTAGTATTTTGTGTTATGTGTTTTAAAATTTCTGCTAAGCAGAGATCATTATTGTACTAAATGGTATGTTTTATTGTGAATCTTTTTCATGATAATGCATAATAGTGTCATCATTGTTTAATCATTTGGGTATCCTGATTTGTAAAAATCTTCAGTTGTGGAGAAGATTGTAGTCTATGCAAAGTGCTTACATATTTCAGTGGGTCAATTTAGAATCTTATTTTCTAATATTAAATGCATAATTATCTATAAAGAAATTTGTCACTGTGTTCCACTTGCAGGGAGTCCAGGGGGTAACCAGACCTTGCTTTTATTGAGGAGTTGTGGTGCCCTTTTACCGGAGGTGTTGTCACCTGAAAGAACAGAACTAGCCCATGTGATATGGGACAAGATGAAAGAACTGGGTAGGTTGGTTTTGTTAGTCCCTCTTCAAGAACAGCAGTGGCTTCAGTTACTTTCTTTGTAACAGAAGAGTGAATGTATTTTCATAGTGTTTAAATGTTAGGTTATAACAGCAAATACACATTACTGAATAATCGCTAGGTTTTAATATTCAGGTGAGAGACCCATTTCCTATTCTGGGAGTTATACTGACATCTAGGGGTGTTAAGAATAAATCTGAAGATTTTTCTTTCTTGTCAGATGCTTAAAATGGACTTTTGCTTTACTTTTATTATTGTAAGAATGCATTTTACTTTTCTTGATGTTAGATGTTACCTTGTTACCTGGTGCACTGAATACACCTAGGGCTACCAGCTAGTTTATCAGATGGTATTTTAGTTATTTATGTATTGATGATGAGTAGGTGAACTGCTTCTTGATAATAATATTGGTGAATCTGTATAATAAATACAGCTGTAGAGACTGCAATAACATGCACACAAGCATTCATGTTACTGTGCTCTTATGTTTTAACCTTTAAAAGCATATGTGCTTTTAAACAGATGTCTGATATTTTAAAGGTGGATAAAAGGAAGCAGTCTCATTATACATAAAGATCATACAGAATAAAACTGATATGAAATTAAATACCCGAGAAAGCTATAAAATAATGTTGAATTTAGAGAATCTGCATTCACTGACTGTGGTTGAAATATTTCCTTAGGTGCTGTGTATGATACAAGCCATTATAATGCTTTGCTTAAAGTCTACCTTCAGAATGAGCACAAATTTTCTCCAACTGAATTCTTGGCCAGAATGGAGGAAGCCAATGTGCAGCCCAATCGAGTAGGTGCCCCTTTATGATACCTTCATTCTTAATAGTAGTATCCATTCATTGGATACAAATCATTAACTTGCCCTTTCTGTTTTCCGTAGGTTACATACCAAAGGTTGATTGCTGCTTATTGCAATGAGGGTGATATTGAAGGAGCGAGGTATTCTTTTGTGTTTATGTTTAAAGGGATTTTCACAAAATCTGTGTCTTGTATTCCCTACTGTTAATGTTAGCACTAGTTTCAGTGTAATTCTTATAAACTGAGCAAAGGGAAGAGGGGGTTTAAGTGTATTTTAACGAAGTACTGAAGAGCAGCTTCTTGGAGACAGCAGGAATCTAAACAAGCAAAATAAAAATAAGTGATAGACCAGTGTGATCAAATCGAGTTGTATTCAGGTTGCTCAGAAAATAACTTGCTTTGTCATTTCTAGAGCCAGCATGAAAAAGCCTAAGGTTATGAAGGTTTACTGCCTAAGTAAGAAAGTGGCTATTGGAGAGGCATTTGACAACAAAGTGGGCTAAGGAGCAAATAGCAGTAATGCTGGTTGTTGTGTTTGTTATTATGCAGGGCTTGCTGGATATTTGTCTAACATTTTAATCTTAGCAAGTTTACGTTGCAACAGTGGGAATGATGGGCATAAGAAATAAGTAAAAGGAAGATAAAAAACGATTAAAAAAAACCCTAAAACCAAACAGCAAAAACCAGCCCCACACTTGTGTCTGCATATTTCAAAGTGACAAATACAATTCATCTGAAAAAATGAGGATGACCAAATCATGAGCCTGTTATGCAGTGTCCCCAAGTGTAATTGCTCAGTGACATCAGGTTTGATCGTGCAGTACTTGTCCAGCAGTTTACGTTTTCAAAGGGAAAAAAAATCTAATCATTCATTATCTTGTATTTTGCAGTAAGATTCTTGGATTTATGAAGAACAAAGATCTCCCAATCACTGAGGCAGTATTCAGTAGCCTTGTGAAAGGTCATGCAAGATCGGGGTAATGTTTAATACCTTTTTCTTTTGTTTTATTTTTACTACAATATAAAGTGATACCGTACAGAAAAATTACATGCCAAAAAATAGTGTGATGATTTTGAATAATAATATGTAGAAGACTGTCTTTTCTTTTTTGAAGCAAAACTGGGCTGTTCAACAAAGGAAGTAGATATTCCTTGTCTGAAAATCTTGCATTTCAAGATGAATTACTGTACTTTTGTACTGCTTGAAAAATAAATTTGCTGTGCTTAGTTTGGAACTTTTTCAACTGTAAAGTTGAAAGAGTATTTTAAATAATACAATAATTAAAAGATTTGCATTTTCAACTTTCAGTATTTGTTCAGTTAAAATAAGTTTCTCTAAGCTTGTTGCTGTCTTTGTTTCCAATTCTAATTAATTTAATAAGTAATTGTGGAAGTCACAATAAACATTATTATAATTAAATCTACTGAGGGTCTTCTGAATTCTTTTAGAGATATTAAGAGTGCAGAAAACATCCTTTCAGTCATGAGGATGGCCGGTGTGGAACCAGGTCCAGACACCTATTTATCACTGCTGAATGTGTATGCTGAAAAGGGTGATGCTGATAGCCTGAAAAAGGTATTTTAATTTTGATTTTAAATAATAAACTTGATTGTTATCTTGTTTAACTTTGGAATGCTTTCTATGCATGCAGGAGGAATGATACTGAATTTTATAACTTGTTTCTTCCTAGTCTGCAGCAATTAAACTTTTTTGGTTATCTGAGTAGCTGGAAAACTGAAAGCAGTCTCATAGTTTGTGAAAAATATGTTTCTTTCTGTAGTTGCCTTTCACTCTGAGAAGGTAGATTTGCCAGTGAGTGATTTAATAATTCAGTCTTTTTTGAAAAGAGGCAAATAGTGCCTGTGACATATATATATTTATTTATAAAAATAAGTAAAAAGTACACCTTGATTATCCTGCTCCCATTGAAGCCACAGACTCTTTCTACTAATACTGATTTTTGAGAGTTCATACCAATAGCTTAGGTATTCATGAAGTATGGATAAGATAATGCTGCCTTACAGCCCTTTGTGTACATGATTTTTTTTTTTTTGGACCTCTTTTAATTTTTTTTAAATCAAAAAGCTATTTGGAAAGGAATGCAGAAAGAAAATTGGTTTCAGTTTAGTAAGTAGTATCAGGTGGAGTGGACCAAATCAAGGAAGAGGATGTGGAAAACATGACACTGTTCTGTGACTTACAAATTATAACTTCATCAACCATCCTCTTTCCAAACATTAACAAAAAGATTGATTAATTCTCCCCTTTTCAAAGTAATTTCTTTTTGAAAGTCATCTCACAATGAGTCATCTCAATGAAAGTCATCTGGTGTTTTAATATGTGTTATTAGATATTAGGGAGAAACTGGTATAGGTCCCTGCCCATGGCGGGGGGGTTGGAACTCGATGATCTTGAGGTCCTTTCCAACCCTTACTATTCTATGATTCTATGATTCTATCTCCCTTTTACCTGTCCCTTTTTCTTTTTCACAATCTAAAGGTGTTTTTGAGGCCCTCTCTATAGATGTTGTGTATTCCCCCTACTGTATTCCATGTATCTAACCCTATGGTTTTAAAAGAAGGAAAAAACCCGCAGCTTTTTGTGATTTTATTTTATTTTTTTATTTAAATATATTCTGAATTGAGTCACTTTGGAGTTTATTAAAGTTAAATTTATTCTGGTTTACAGACTCTAGAACAGATTGAGAAGACTGAAGGGTACCTTATGGATAGGGTTTTGATGCAGGTGATTTTTAGCCTCGCCAAGGCTGGATATCCTCAGTACATCGAAGATATTAAGGAACGCATAAGATTTGAGAAGGAATTAATTCCAGGTATGTTCTTGGTTGCTACAACAGTGATTGCTACTCTGGGTGGAGAGGGAAAGCATTTTCCTTTTTTACCCCAACAATAACTAATGTTACTGAAAATAGGTAATTTTGTACTTCTCTCTTAAATACATAGGGAAAATAATACTTTTGCTGTTAGTATACTTTAAATCACAATGTATAAAGTTTTTATATAAAGCAGTCTTAATCGCTTAAATACAAAAATTAATCATTTTTTTTTAATCTTGTAAAATTCATTAAGATTTTATAGGAAGGTAGTTAAGTGCGGAGTCCTTTTCTCAAACACTGTTGTAATTTCTGTTGTGACAGCTCTTTGTGAATATCATCAAAAGGGAGACAAAACACTGAGAATAGTTTTCTTTATCGACAGTTTAAGTCACTTTTGGATCCCAGTATGCATAATCTGATTGATAACTGTTAATTATATTTCATCCATGTTTTCTTTTTTGACAAGTCTGGAAATGTGTATCCTTCTGTTATTTAGTATCCTTCTGTCATGCAGCAGTGGTGATGCTTCTGTAATTTTTGGCATGGTCTTCTACTGGGAAAAGTGGATTTCATTGATAAATGTAAATCTGGAAAGGTGGTCGCAAATTTAATTGGTTCATCGTGTTTTAAAGTATGCTAATGGAACTTGTAAAACATTTACTTTGCTAGCTTTCACTAATTTTAGTGGTTTAGTATGGAAATAGTTGCATGCACTTAATTTTGTTTTTTCTGTTTTTCAATTGCTAGATGCAATGAACCTGTGTTTGACGCTGATAACTCATGGTTTCGAAGATATAAGTTTCCATATTTTGAAGTCTTTTACCAACTTCTCACGTGATAATGTGGACCAGGGTAGCTTCTTCTTGCAACATTGTGTAAATAGAAATGTGGTATGCAGAATAGTAGTATTTTTTTCCTAATAGACTAATAACAGTGTGGTATGCAACTGTGAAAATGAAAAACGGTAGATTTTTTTTGTACAGTTCTTAAAGAATAAAAAAAGGATTTTGATATTTCATATTAATTTGTATAGTAAATTGAAATTCACAAAGGAATTATATTTGGCATATGTAATATCCATTTCCTAAACATTAGAAGAATCTGACATTCTTAACAATTTGAGGAATTGATGGCCCTGGAATGGGTTGCCCAGGGAAGTTGTGAATGCTTCATCCCTGGCGGCGTTCAAGGTGGGGTTGGACATAGCCTTGGATGGCATGGTTTAGTGGGAGGTGTCCCTGCCCATGGCGGGGGGGCTGGAACTCGATGATCTTGAGGTCCTTTCCAACCCTTACTATTCTATGATTCTATGATTCTATTTTAAATTATTTACAGCCAGTGAACAAGCTGAAGCAGTTTTGTAAGGAATTACAAGAAGCAAAAATGCACTCAGCGCCACTGCCATTTGTTTTGCGTTGCGCTTTGGAGGCCAACAAAGCAGGTACTCTGCTTATTTAATTTTTGCTTATGCTAACTTAAAGTACTTGGTCACTGTTTAATTGTCTTGTGAATGTTTTCAGCCTTAGCCTTTGACTTGATGAAGACGATGAAAAAGGAAGGCCTGCCTCTCAGACCTCACTATTCCTGGCCACTGCTGGTTGGGTTCCAGAAAGAGAACAATCTTAAAGGTTAGTAATCTGATAAGTGCTCCTCTATCTTTACTGCAAATCTAGTGCACAAATCTTTACTAAAACATTACTACGTGATTCAGCAGACTCTTGAAAGTAAACGAAGACCTCGCTGCATGTCTTACTTTGTTGCCAACAATTTTTCCTTCTTGATCATGTTACATACAGATCTACAAATTTAAAATCTACTCTCACATAGAAATATGTGAGAGTTTTTAACTCTTCACATTCTTTCTGCCTGACGCTGGTTCTTTTTGCTGTTTGTTAACCTTTTATGGAGATTACTCTTGAAGCAACTGAAATCTGAGAGAAGACTTTAAAAGTAAGGTAATGTTATATAGCTCTTTTGGACTGCAAACCCAAGCCTTTATTCAAGCTAGCTTCTTATTTTTGACCTAATAAGGCAAACATGAGTTTTGTTACAATTATAAAAACTGCAGGAGAACTTACATAGCTGAATGTATGAGCCTGACCTGACAGCATACTGATTGAAGGACAAAAATGCTCAATCTTTGGGGTTCTTAAGTAGGTTTAAGCATTTAACATACTTTCCCCCTGTTACACATGGGGCTGTCTACGGGATATGAATAAGAATTGAACAAATATTAAATTTTAGAGTACAGTATCTAATTCTTTGGTTTGCGTTATTGGTAATTCAGAAGGAATGGTTTGTAAAAAGATGCTTTTAACAGAAGTACTTCCCCCTTGGGGAAACAAAAAACTGTCTTTTTCATCTTATCTCACAGTATAATGTGCTTTAGAATGAGATGCAGAGTTGTTAGTGTGACACTGGGTGACAAACAAAATGCACAAACAAAAAAAAAAGTGCTTTTAGCAGACTCTTCATATCGCAATTTTATCTTAAATATACAGTCACATTCCAGTTTGGAAGAAATGCTGAAACTAGTATTCCCTAATTGTTTCTGGCTATAAAAATGTCTCAAGTCTTTTTCAAAAAGCCTTTATAAAAACAGTATTCAGTTTTTATTAACTCCTTAGGCTCTGTTCCTGCTAGACTACTTCTCAAGTTTGTTTTCTCCCAGATTTTCAAATGCTTTAAAGGTATTCTTGAAGAGAATCAAATGCTTGAAAGTTCTCTTCTAGTCAGCATCAAGTGATGTTGTTTTAGTTTTGTCCTTTGTGACTGACTTGAAGTCCGACTTTGCCAAAAATAAGTAAATTGAAATCACTCTCACACTTCCCTACTGATAAAACACATTTTCTGTTACTCCATGGAAAATTTTACTTCACTAACACAATAACAAGGGAAGTCAGAAGTGTTTTTTGATTTAGGCTTGGCTCCCAGAGCTGAAGCAGTATCTGACCATCTAGAGAAACTTAAGTTTTCAGATCTTTTGAGATCTCTGGCAAGATCAGAGATTGCCTGTAGGAATTGACTATGCTTTGCCTCGTAGTTCCTGTTTGAAGTCATGTAAGCAAATTGAGAAGAAAATGAAGAAACCCTCCATTCTGGCTTTGCCATTTTCTAGACAACTTTTCTTTTTATATGTGCGGAGGCTTTGGATACATGAACTTCTATATGGCTGGATGATAATGCTATGGATTTGCGAGCACATTTTTGTAACCTGGTACTTAGTCTCCAAGTTTAAATTGTGAAATGGGAATGTTACTACCGTGTGCATACCTACAGAAGTCAGTGATTTTGCAATCGTTAAAATGCATAAGAAGATATCTATGCAACTTCTTTTGCAGCAAGGAATCAGTGGAATTATTATTGGTGCAGTGAAGCAAGTTGTTCTTTTCCATGTGTAAGCTCACATTCGTTTTATGAAATTTAATAATAAAAAATGAATACATGAGATCTACTATCTGAAAATACAGCCAATACATTTGAAGGAAAATAAATAGGGAGAAAAAAAAACACTTACCCTGAGACTGTTTTGTAAAATCAGAGGAAAAAATAGTGCTGCAGTGAGAACCTAAAGGTGACAGCAGATAGTAAATGAACAGAACAATGCTTTGTAGCAGAAAAAAATAGAGCTGTGTGAACAAAACTATATAGGTACACGAAACTGTATAGATAGACACTGTATCACATCCCGTGCCAGAAATGAGCTAATAATTCATTTCTCTGTAAAGTAGTAGTGCCCAGCCTAATATGTGTAATTTTGTATCTCAGTGTCAGCAAGGCAGAAAATGGGCAAGAACTTTGACAAAAAACCTATTAAAAATCTGGTGGGATGTAGTCAGTGGACTAAATAATCATTTTCTGATAATAAATAATAATTTTCTGATAAATAAATAATCATTGCTAAGAAATGCGCAATATAAGCAACAACCTATCTAGAACTGCAGGGTACAAATGTATGAATCGGTGCATATAATGTGACCCAAGCAATTATATAACTAGTAGCAATGTTCAATTATATATTTATCCGATGCTTATTATAACAAAAGCTGACACCAGATATCAAAGGAAATTCCCTAACTCTTCTCTATTATGGAATTGAGCTTGAAAGAAAAGTAGCAATGAAGTGATGGCTAAGAGGAGTGAAACTAAGTACAGCCGTTTTTAAATTCACCATAGAGAACCTAACCACTGTGAAACAGAAAACAGCTCTTTTTCAGTCATTTTATGCAGGCATATAATTTTGGAGGGGCATTCTTGCTTTTATGTGTATTTTTATATAAGATGATAAGTAATTATTTCCATATGTAAGTAAAACCTGTTAGGCTTTTAGGAATGGAAGGTGTCTGCGGGTTTTGAAAGATCAATATGTGGTGGAGCTGAAACTGTTATTGGCACTGAGATTAATCTTGTATCAGATTACACACTGAAACCAGGAGAGCCTGATATAAATAAGCAGAAATCTTTGACTTACACTTCATTACTCAAAATTCAGTAGCTCCCCTTCATCTTTGTAATATCATATTATTTTGTAAAGACAGTTCTTTAAAGTCAGTTGTGTATTTCACTTTTAGTTTCTACTGAACTGTTGTTATATACGTAAAGCATGGTTATTGAATGGTAATTCAGTTTTTGCTTTGGAATATGAAAGAAATAAGAGTCTGAGTCCAGAGGGGAATAAGGGTGGTGATATCACGATGTAACTGCTTGAAATGCTGTTTTGTAGACAGAGTTTTCTGGCGCGCGACTTTATGTGTGCATCTGAAATTAAGAGCACAGCAACAGCATGTTGTTTTCCTGAATGCAACCTCAATTTTCAAGCTGGAGTTTTAATTTTTTGTTTCCTTAGAAAGCCGCTTAAAGCCCAGTTTTACTGCCCTTGCACATGTGTAACTGCATGTAACTGCATTTGATATTCCCTCTGTTCTGATGGCACTGTGTTAGGAAGAAGCATGACTTACTGTTAGGAAATTAAAGGTGGCCTAAAATGCAAGTGTTGCTTTTCACTTCTTGAAAAGCAGGAGGTTGCTCTGCTCTACCACAGATATTATGAACCTCTTATAATTAATCTCTTCTGTATTTGTTCTTGGATGTACTGATCCAAGGCTGGAATCTGTACTGTTGGGATATTTGTGTGCTGTTTCTAATATTGATGAAAAGGAGAACAGTAGTTGAGCTGTGTTTTGTTCCCTATTTCTTTCTCATGTTCCCTCTTCTCACTCAATTATTTGATTTTTAGACACTCGGCTCCTGCAGTCTGTACATATCTCAGCCCAAGATCTCAAAAACCTCCTCTTGTTCAAGCAGGGAGGTGGCCAGAAGACTTTACTCTGGGTTTTGTCATACCCAGTCTTCTGGATCAGTGGTCTCTGAAGTGGGGTATACAAGGCAATCAGTTGGGGTGTGAGAAGGTTGAAAATAATTATTTCATCCTTTTTTACTTCCTATTTTTGTGTATGTTTTCTGAGATGCATAATATATCAGTACAGTAGTACATGTATAATATTTCTAAGTAACTATACATGTGTTGGGGGGGTGTTCTCAAAAGTTTTGGACAGCAGCATTCTAGATGACTATCACTGCACTTTGTGTTACTCTTTATTTAGTCTGTTCTTTGATATGGGGAGAGAGAAGAGTTTTTTTTTTTTTTCCAGTATGAGGAGCAAAGAATTTCTAAAAGTCCACACACAGAATGCCCAAATCTGTTTCATGCATGTGTTTAATAATTTTATAGCATTTTGATTAAAGTGGGAATGTTTCATTGCTTTGTGTTGCGGAAGACACGTGATAATAAAGTAGTTCTGTTCTCAGAGAGGTAGAAAATGCATGCAAAACTGTAGGGTTCAGTGTTGATTTTCATTAATCTTCTATTCCCTCCACCCCAGGTTGTAGATCACCCATCTTAGAAACGAAGAAATGTGTGCCAGCATGTTTTTTTAAACTCGCAGTTATTTGGCTATGTGCAGTATTGTTACTGGTATTCCTCCTTACTCTGCATCTCTCACTGTTGTGCAGGTGTTCTGATCTTCATACATGCCCTTTCCTGCTCAGGAACTGTGCCCTAGTAAACGTTTGAGCCTAACGGGTGCTAGGGAAGGGGGATGCTTAACAAGCCTGTTTTCTGCTTTCTTCTAGGTACAAATTTGAGCTTAAATCTTCAGTGTACCACAGCTTGTTCACTATGGTATCTAGTTGCTGGTTTTCAGACAACTTTCTTGTGATAGAGATATAGTTATTTTTTAAAATGCTTCAACATAAGAGGACTTAATGTATTTTCTGGGAAGTTGAAAGCATGAAATAGAAACTAGTTGTCAAAATTTGAAAGGTATCAAGGAAGACTTACTGTACTTAATTCTTTATTCATGTTTTTGCAGATTCTGGTCCAAAATCAGAGTTTTGTTTAAGGCAAACTCGAACAGATGATGCGACTTTAATCTAGTATGACTTGCCTGCATGTATTTTCAAGTGCTCAAAGGGAATTCACATTTGATTATTTGCACCATAGTGCACTGCATAAAATATTCATGAAAGTGTCACTTTTCCATAGGTGGCACTCCAGGGCAAAGACAGGGACTTTGGACATTTTTAAAGTAATAAGTATGAAATGCAAGTTGAAAAAAACATATGCTGGTTGGTACTGGTGTCCTGCAGCAATTGACAAATCATTTTTAGACCCGCAGAAAAATGGTAATACCTGTATTGGTTTTGACAGGGGTTCAGAGTTTGCTAGCTAGGGCTACTGTAAGAAGTTTCTGCAGATAGAAGAGTGTGAGCAATTGAAAAGCGTACTCTAAAACTCTACGCTATAATTGCTACTCTGTTAAGATTTGGCATCTGTTGTTTTCAAATTCGTATCTGCAGTAGTAATACATGGTGTAGTTGTATGAATTGATCTGAACCCTGTAAAAGTTAAAATGTAGTTTCACTGGGGCTTGGGAAACTGAATTTCCGGTTCAAAGCTGTTCCATTAATAGGGTAATCAACCTGTTTGCTTACGAAGACGTTACTTGTTTTAAGCAAGTATAGAGACAAACCTTAGAAGCTTGCCTTGGTAAACAGGGTTGGATACTGGGAACGAAGAGAAGAATGTACTGAAGAATGCATTTGTATCTTGAATTTGATTATGTACTTTACACCAAATTTCACATTTGTTTTTTTAATGCACAGTAATATGGCTATTTTGATATATTACTCTAAAAGTTGTTTTGCAAACATGAGCAAGAGTAACTGTTTCATATTCACTGTGTTAAAAAGTTTATGTAATAACCAAGAGTTTCATGGTTTCAATACAGCGCAGAACAGGATGGTTAGTAAATCTGGTGGAAGCTTCACAATTAAGAGCTTTATAAACACCAAAACTAAAACTTGCAGGATGTTGCATGGCAATGGCAGGGAGGGAGATCAAGGAGGGAAGTCTTTCATTCTGCTGAAATGCTTAGCCTCACTAATTTTGCCTTGATAGGTGTCTTTGAGGTCCTCAAAGTGATGCACGACTTGGGGGTGGAACTCGATGCAGACACGTATGCAGATTATGTTTTCAAAAACTTTACTGATAGTGAAACTGCCCGTGACCAGCTGAAGGTGAGTTCACATTGAGGATTCATAAAAAGGGCTATTGTATGGCTTGGATTTCTGTGTTCTGTGTGAAGGCTTTAAGTCTCAGTAGTGCCCTAAACATGCCTTTGGTCTGATGAAGCCTGTTCAGAGTATCTTTAGATATTAGTTTTGATTACTTTTGAAACAATTGTTGCACTAATGGTTTGTTTACCTTGTCTTCTCCTCCTGCTTTCCTTCCTTCTCTTCAGAGCTAACTGAAATACTTAGCTCAAGACTTACTAGCTTTCTGTTTCCTCAGGTGGAAAACTAAATAAGTGAATTATGTCCTTGTACTGAGAATTAGAACTATTACAGATGTTTCTGGTGATTCTGGGTGTGTGTGTGTTTTGTTTTAATTTTAACTTTTTTAACTTCAAAACTGACAGTTGCAGACTAAGTTTAACTGCCCCACTCTTTTTGATTCTGGTAATTTTGACTCTTGCAATTGATTTCAGTACAAAATCTGCACAATTTTTGATCAGTACCTGGCTAGCCATGTCAATTTTTGTAGAGCAGCTTCTGTGTTCTCAGTGACTATCAATACAAGCATGCCAATGTCCTTGGCAAGCATTTAGAAATACAAGTATCAGGAAGTCTTCCCTGTGCCTACAGTGATTGATTGCTTTATCTCTAGAAAAATGGCTGCCTATTTGAAAGTGTTGGGCTCTCGGTAGCAGAAATAAGATACGAAGCAGTAAATGGAAGACTGAACAATGTTCTTTCTCTGTGTAAGTATTTTTAATGTCGCATATTACTACGTACTTGGTAGCATTGATTGGTTGTAGCCTAGGAGATTTACATGTATTAATGTATGAGGTGTAAAGATATGTGGAAAACTTGAGCAAAGCTTTTATGTCAGGTCCTTTACGATGAGATGTCAGAGAGAAACTACCAGTTCTGGACAACATACCACAGCTGAATTATTTGTCAGTATTGAGCCTGGCCATAAGATTTATATATGAGATAGTTACAAATCACAGCTTTGCTGTGATTGTGTTGCAGTTATGATTCTTTTGTACTTAGAGGGCTTAAGGAAACAATTCGCCTTGCAGAATGACTGTAAAATTGTTGGTCTGGGAATGGTTTTTGCTTGCAGTGCCAGTTATAGCAAGATGGTAGTCTAACAATATGGCTCTGAAGTACTACAGAATTATTAACGAAAGAACCCGTTTTGAAGAACTGATTGACACTGAGTTAACCTGAGGGTGCTCTGCTGGTCTATGTGTCATGAAAGTATGTGTATAAGTTTGATGGGTTAATTAGGTGATGAAGTTGTAACAGCATGAATTAATTGGTTTTTAAGAGTTTTCTCCAAAGACAGTTCTGATGCTCAGGGCTTGCAAGTGTTTATATGTGTCATTGACTGAATGTACGGGATGGAATGATTTGCTTGATTAAGTAGGCATATATGTTTCTTTTCAAATTTAAAAAAGCCCAGTTTTTATTTGCCTAGTATACAGAGACAGTAATAAGATACCTAAATTTGGACTAAATATAATACAAGAAGGTCTTTTTTTCAGTTTCTTGTGCCCAAGTTTCAGGGAAGAGCTTAACCAGTGTTTTATTGCAATTGTCATCAACTGTTTTATTTAACAAATACAGAAATAGGTAGTCTATGCACCATGCCCCTGGGAAACTTGTGTTGAAAATGAGAAAATTGAGTAGTTATTAGTCAGTGATTTAATTTCTCTATTGGAGATTTATCAATTAGTGAGCCTTACCTTGTGCCATCATTTTGTTTGTTCTTACTACAAAAAAAAAGAGAAAATCCTGAAAAATGAAGCACCTAAAATAAATTTGAAGGGTTTTTTTTGAAAGGGCGGCTGGTTTACAGCGCCGAAATTTCTTCTGCAAGGTGAAGTAGGTTTTTTTGGGGAGCTTTTTGGTGGGGTTTTTTGCCTTTTTTTTTTTGTTGTTGTTTTTTTCCCTTCATGAGAAAGTAAATATCCCCCCCTTTACACTCATTTTCCTTAACTGAAATAGTCAAGTTTTAATGTGTTATAAGGCACAAATACGTGTGTGTCTAGTATATGGTAGATGTATATGATATCAAAAGTGTGATACCAGGCACACGTAGGCTGAATTCTGTGTTACTGTCATGAAATTAGTCTCGCATAGTGTACTGTTTAGCTGTTGTCTGTGTGTTGAATTTGAATCTTGTAGTGGTATTTCTGTTTACAAAGGCTAGGGTTAATAATTCATGGAGACACACAAGATTTCTTTTGAACTTGAGCTTTAAAGAAAGGTACTCCTGTAAATAGTTTACCAAGCTGAAATGAATGCTAGTAAATCTAATTAGCACCTGTGTAATGATAAAGCACAGATATTAAACAGCTGATTTTTCTTTTTTTTTTTTTTCTTTTTTTATTGACTTGGCTCCTTTTGCAGTATTACAAAGAGGGGAAAAATAGATGCAGTATGGAAAATAGTTGAAGATTGTCTCATCAGTGTAGCCAGGGGAGGCGAAGGTTGGTTATTAATGCTGCTTGCTATCTGTGTGTATTGATTCAGCTTCTCATGCCTTATAATGTATAGATTTCTGCTACTGACAAGATGAAAACTACGAAACATCAGTTGAGGAATCTGGCCGCATAAGGCGGCATACATGAGAGCTGCTTTTTCCCTTTATCACGCCGTTCCATTCCACTTCATTGTCAGCCCCTTGATTTTCTCAGACTTGTTTGTTGCTAAGGAAACCAGGTTGCCGATTGTCAGCAGCAGCTGAGCATACTAAGATGCTTTTCTGCTCATCTTTTTATGAGCAAAAAGTTTAATATACCACTGGAGAAAGATTTGTATTGGGGGTTTCTTGAAACCAACTTTACCTGTGATTTTCAAACTAAAATAAACATTCCAACATTTAAAACTTCACATTTTCTAAATGCCTGGAGTTAGTTTAAGGAGTGGTTTTAGCCTGTTGTTCCTACCTTTTATTTCCCATGTTCCTATAGAGCTGGTGCTTCTAAGTTCTTTTTTACCATATACTGTACTGCTGCCCTTGATGAAAGGGCTCAGGGCATTCAGGTTAAATCTATCATGATAGTAAAGTCAGACGATAATAACTTCATACAGGACTTAAATGCATCTACTACTGTATTTTCTTTCTTTGCTGGAGTATGGTGCTGGAATGAGAGACAGCAATTCTAAAGGAAGAAGGTAGACCTTTTTGGAATATTTAGCCAATCAGTGATGTAAAGATGAGGGCATAGGGCATAACTGTAAGTGACCTCTCAGGGCCGTCTAATTTTAGGCAGTATTAGTTTCCCTAGTGTCTTGGTTAGGATTGTTTGAAGTTTATTTTCTTTTTGGAGCATTGTACTTTCTTCAGTATTGTACTTTTTTTACAGGTAAGATACTTACTCCGATTACTAACCTGTATAAAAGACTAATGTATTAACTATTGGCATTGAAGGCAATAAAAAGGGGAAAATCTCACATTTAGAATATTTGATCCCTTTTGAAATGGAGCAGATTTAGAGATGATAAAACCAGGACTGTTTCAAATCCCCTGATTTTTGAAATTTTGGTTTACAAGTGTTTACCCAGCATTTACTCTGAACTAACAAGACAGTTCTCCTGAGGGCACCCTATTTACGTGATCTACCGAGTTGAGGCAGTCTGCAATGACTACGTAGAAACATTTCTTTCATTTACAGTGACTTCAGCAAGCACGCCTCGTATTGATATTCGTCAGATCAGAAGCAGCCTTATTTTGGGTTTTAGAAGGTAAGATTGCTATATAGCACCTCATTCTTTCCTGTAGTAAAGTTGCTTCTCTTCTTTTGCCTTGTTGAACGCAAGTCTGTGCAGTCTTAACCCGCAGCCCATGTTTGAACATTGAAAAGTATGGTGCCAGATGTAGCAGATCTCAGGGATATCTTTGTTCCTCCCTGCTTTTCCTGGTTTCCTTACCTTTACTATATATGAGCATACCTTTGAAGTGTTACGTATATACTAGATTAAAAAGTACTTCACTGTTCTTGTTTGTTCTGTGGTATTTGACAGTATATAAATGTCTCAGGGTAGTAAACATCTGGGGGTTTATCTTTATTCACTTTTTTTGTTTCTAAACTGCTATGTTAGTGTAAGATTTCCCTAAAAATTATCACTAGTAACCATTAAAGCAAATGGGTGCTTAATAATGATGAAATACCAGTAGGAGCCAGGCATATTCTGCACCTGATAGCTTTCTGTGCCCTCTGGGTTAATATGACTCCTGAATACTCACCCTAAATGCCAACTATTGTGCTACATTGTCATGACTTTACATTCACAGCAGTATGGTCCTGTTTTGCAAGGAGGGTTCCTTGCTAGCTTGCATAAGTTTAAGAGAACCCTGCAGGTGTGTGTGGATTAGCAAGAATTTCTATCATTCACTGTTTGCCCCAGTCAGACATTTAGAACTGTGAATGAGGTTTTTTTGCAGTGCGTCTGCACTGCTGGGAACTAGAGAGATCACTTAGTATCACTCAGGACCAGAGACTGGAGGCTGGTTTTGTTCACTAAGTCATCTCCTAAAATTCTGTCATGGCTATGAGATATTACTATATTTAAATTGGAGGTTAATAAAGCATACCGGGTGAATATGACCAAAGTAATTTCCTAGTAAATTGCAAGTTGTATCTAGCTGATCCTGCTCTACTATGAGAAGAGGACAAAAAAAAGCAAACCAGTGTCTAAATTGGGTTTGTTAACTAGGCTGTAGCTGACCTTGACGTCCAAGGGATAAATGAAATAATGTTTTAGATCCAACAGAGTTATTCAGTTCAGTAGTTAGCCCCAAAATTGTCCCTTTCAGATGTATTAATTAACAGATTTTTGGAACACATTTTCTTTGCAAGTGTAGATGAATATTCAGTAGAAGTAGAACTTGCGGTGGGAAGGAAGCCATGCCAATGTTTACTGCACATAACCAATGCTATCATGAAATACCCCTGCCACTGGGGTGCAGGTGTTAAGGATGCAAAGTATTTTTAAATTGTTATCAGCTTTTATTGTGAGCGCTACCTGTTGAAGAATTTTACTCTCAAGTGAAACAATTACTCTCATCAGTGGTGGAACAGTTACTAGTGTTGTGATTTCAATAGTTGCTGGACATTTGGGCAGAAAACTTGGAATTCTCAGGAAAATTCAGATTGGGGTTTTCTTGGTGGGTTTTTTGGTTTTGGCGGTTTTTTTTTGGGGGGGTGGGGTTTTTTTTGTGTGTGTTTTTTTTTTTTGTTTTTTTTTTTTAGTTTGGTGTTTTTGTTTACTTGCTTTTTAATTTATTTTTTCTTTAACATTAATCTCTCTTTTGCCTTCATTTCTACTTGGCTTCAAAAGCGATGTACAAAGTTGGCTGTGGCCAGGTCTCACCCTTGCATTGTTTCTGAAAGCATGCCAATTCAGTGTTTCCTTTTCTATTTTAAACGTAGTGGCTAGACCAGCCTGAAAATGAAGCTTGAGGATATGATAGGGTAGAAGAAAATAATATTTATACCTTTTGTAAAGACCGAAGCAAAATTGTACGACTAAATGCAGGTCTTGAATGCTCAAATGAGTGGAGTTTAGGACTGGTGTGCAAAAGTACAGGGTGTGGACACCAGGGATGCAGGAACAGTGCCTATGGCAGACTCGTTTATGGATTTCTTCAGGAGCTGCTCTTCTCTAGTAACTGCTTCAAAGTATTCCCATTCTGTCTGCCTGATGTACCATTACTATTTCAGAGTCAAGTACTTTAGGAAATTGATGCATTTGATATCTGCAGTTCGTTGTCATGCTGTCAGTAGTGGAATGAGTTCACCTAGGAAAGCTTACCTAACCTCACAGATAGCATATTTCCCCCCACCACCCTGTGTGGACCTGCATTTGACTCATTTTCAAATACAAATGGCAGTTGTGCAGAAAGAATAAATGTTTCACAGGCTTAAACCTCCTAAATAAAATCCTAAACTTCTCTGAATGCTTTCAAGTTTCTATGCAGCTGCTCAGACTGACATCTTATTTTCCCCTTATGAGAATTATAGGAAGATAAAATAAGGTCAAAAGTTTTTGCTCTTTTAGCCTTGTCTAGGTTAATGCTGCTTTATAGTTTTTGAAAAGTTAGAGCTTCTAGGGGGAATTTTTATGTTCTTCAAACTATAGGAATATGTTAAGCTTTTTGTGCTTCAGTGAACTGGTTAACATTTTAACATACTGGGATTATTATTCTTCAGTGAACTGGTTAACATTTGATCTTTGCTTGTAACCTGATGACAGTCAAAGAAGTGCTCACCTTCAAGTTCTGCCCTGTTCTATGAGGGGAGAAATATGATTTCTTCTGTGTTTTGTTTTCTGGTTTTTAAAACCTTATCTATTTATCTCACTATAATAAACATACCTTAAGACATTTGATTACTTTTTTTGCATGATATAAATGCATTTATGGCCGTCTGCACTTGTCTGTACTAAAAAATTAATTTTAATGCTGAGGATCTAGATTTTTGCCCTAGCAAATATGACATATCGAGTGCTATGTAAAGTGTGACTTGAGTGAAGTTTATCTTGAAATGCTCAATAGAATGAAGTATAAAATAAAAAAGTACAATTAGGATATGTTAAAAGATTGAACTAAAGATGAAACTAAAATATACTTATTGGAGTCTTAGCTATCTGTTTGGGTTGCTGCATTATTTTTAATTATTTAGCAGAAACTGTGACTGTATGTAGTATAGTAAAAAGTAGTATTTTTACTCTGTACAAAGCTGGTTTAAGCAATACGTGGCAATAACTATTTTATTGATATAATTCATTAATTTATCATAGTTATTTCTAATTATAATGGTTTATTAAGGATTCTTAGTGTAAGTTATCTTTAGAAAAGAGGTACAAGAGTGAAAACCGTTTTATTGCTTTTAATTTGTTATCCTTTGCTGCCCTCTTCAGCTCAGATGATGTACAGCTCTGGAGCAAGGTAAGTGGAGATAGCCATGTTTTAAATAAAATCAAGTTCTTTAGACATTGCATTTTTATGATGCATTTCTGTAAATCTGAATTCTGAACCCAATAACTGTAGACCTGATCAACGTTAGCAAGACTTTTGTCAATGGTAGATTGTACAACTGTATGAAAATGAGTTTTCAAATTGGACAGCTAAGTGTAATTGTAAAAAATAAAATATGGTGTTACCATGTAGTGTAGTTTATGCTACCTCAATTTTGAGATCAGTGTTGTCATAGCTGAAAGTAGTATGTAGTTGTAGATTCTTGAACAAAGTCTGACATGGTTGTGCAATCTGACTGCTTAATTTGCCTCTGTGTCTTCCCTAAACTTTCTTCCTATCCCCACAGTAGAAATAATAAAATAATAAAGCATAACTAGAATTCTAAAGTTTCTGTTATATAACTTAGAACACTGAATGCAAAGCCAGGTAAAAGGAATTACCTGGTGAATTCAAGTGGAAATGACTGTTCTTTTTACCCTCTCTGATGTGGGTTCCATTAGAAAGACACTGTAATATAACTTGGTCAGTAAATTTTGCTGAGCACTAGAACAGAGATGTTGGCAGATATGGCCTGAGATGTGGTTACAGAATTTGAGGAGGGATGCACTATGCATTTTGTCTTTTTTTTTTTTTTTTTCTTTGATACTGTACCTGCTGACTAATAAACTAGTACATGACTTGCAGTATGTTTTAGATATTGCAAAGAAATCTTGGAATGAAATAAAAGTTGTAGTTTGGAAAGTCACTGATTAATGATTCATTTAAATTGGGTACCACTTGTGAGATGATGATTGTTTTGTAATTTCCTACCTTTTTATGTTGCATGAAGATTATGGTGAGAGCATGGTTTTGTCCTCTGCATGTGTCTTTTGCATTTAAAAAGTACAAAGGGATGGCAGGGAGAGAGGAAAAAGGTGTCTGTTATTACTCCTATTATGAAATTAATTTTTAAGGATAGTCAGAGGACCGAAGTAATGATTGTCTGCACAAGAAGTAGTATCTAGAGTTACTGCTGCTGTTCTCCACAATGGAAGAAGATACATTTTGTTACCTTCACAAAATTTATGAGTAAATATATGTAAATAAATACATTCTAAAACAAAATAAATAAATACATTCTAAAATGAGGAATGCCAACTTGGGAAAGAAATAGATACTTAGCTTTAGAAATAATATCACCCATTTACGTGGATTGTTTTCTGTTACCCATCCTTTTTGGCGTTTTCTGAGATTTGATTCAGAAGGAAAACTGTGTTACCATGACTTTCTTTGATTTTATTGTGTCTTGATATGTCAGAAGGATGAGGGCAAAAGAGCAGAAGAAAACTGTAGTTTAACTGTGCACAGTATCGGTGGTTTTGGTATAATGAGAAGTGATAGTCACGGTATTCCATTGCACATTTGATACTTTCTGGCTTTATCCATTTTCATTAACAATTATCATTGCTTGAAACACAGCACTTTGACAGTGGGAATGTATTTACCTCAAACTTCTTCGAGATTGCATTCTAGAATCATGGCAGATAAAGCAATATTCTTGAAATACTTAAAATCTCCGATTTTAAATAGAGATGATGTAATTTGCTTAGAGAATAGTCAGATGGCTTTTTAAAGTGCTGTAGTTTAGGTTAAAGTATTTGTACACAGGATGTGGGGGCTTTGGGGTAAATGCTTCTCTTCTTCTGATAAAGTAAAATGTATGTGTTCCTTCAGTTTGTATGACTGATGGAATGTGTGCTACATTTAGTCCAATTAATTTTATGGATGCATATTTTGTCATTCAAAATTGCACTTATTTACAATAGCTGTACTAGGTAAATGCAGCAGAGCATGATAAATTGTGTTCTGTTTTCTTTATGTATTTGGTTCATTCAAAATAAATTAAAAAAAAAAAAAAAAAAATAAAAGCTTTATGGACCAATTTCAGCCTTTCAGTAAATTGTAGCATCTCCGGGGGTGACAGTGGTTGATACTTGCTTTAAGCAATGTCTTACGGTAGCTAACTTTCTGTAGAACAATGCATACACAGAATACTAGAGTGTCTGTCTTGCTGCCATACCTCAGAAAGCATTTTGCTTGCAATATTTTTCTCAAGAAAAACCTATTATTTACAAAAAAAAAAATTTGTATTTCTTAGGGAATTACTGTGATGTGGTAAAGAATAATACTTTTAACAGAGGAATGCTTTATTATTTTGAGAATTCAATTTCAGATACTATTTGTCCTTGCTTGCTTCTTTTGGCTGCAATGTACGATTATTCTGTCTTACCAGATAACAGAAGTGTTGTACAAGGATGAACGTTATTGCCTGATGCCTGCAGCAGAACCAACTGGTAGAGTTTCAATTTCTGTGATTGTAACTTATCCACAAATCCGTTCTTCTGTGTAATGATGGGTTTGAGGGATTACAACAGTAAACACTGATTGCTTCTTTTTGAAAGTGAAATTTGAAAACATGTTGGGTAAAATCCTGATTCGAATAATCAGAGCATATTTTGTGAGATCCATAAGGTCTTTTTTTAGAGGCAAATCTTGCTGATAGTGATTTATTTTTCTAAATTTATGGACCAGAAGAGATTTAGAATGGACACAGGATCAGTGCTTAAATAATTGGGGAAGGAAAAAAAAAAAGGAAAAAAGGTATCAGTCTTTCAACTTCGTTTTACTTTTAGTAGCTCTTCTGATTTTATGAAAGGAAATAGGACTTAACATCCCAAATCTTCTAGTTTGAAATATCATTTTATATTATCTGGTTTTTATTTTTTTAAAAGGGGTCTTTTCCCTCCTGTCAAGGCCAGAGGGGCAAGGGCATTTGGTAAAAGCTAACCTTTGAGAATACAATAATTGATGCTCTTTCTATACTTGGCAACAAGACCCCATATGTTTTTACACTACCATAAATAAACTTCTCACTATTTGCTTAGATCAGATAATCTTGATTTTTATTGGCTAATAGGCAGCTTCTTCAGTATTAGTTGACCTAATGTTTGAAACATTTTTTATGTTCTTATATTAATATTACTATACTTAATGTGGCTTAGTAATGGAATATAGTGCGTAAGATGTACAGAATAAATATGCAAAGTATTAGAAATCTGTTCCTTCTTTTGAGCCATGACAAAATATTTGTGGCAACTATTTGGGGTAGCGGGCAGGAAAGGGGGGGAAGGCCTTGGGCAGTACCACTTCTGTCACACAGTAGTGGAAAAAATAGATTGAAGTAAGGTTCTGTACTGAAAAGCTGTCACTAGGTCTGAAAATAATTAATATTCCTTTCACTCACCAGTTAGATATGTGCTCCCAAACCACATAATCTCTATGCCTCAGTGATCATTGTTGCCATTCCAGAGCCTCTCATCAGGGTGACATCTCACACCAAAATGATTTCTTATAAATTAATCTTGATAACATGACAGTCTCAGTAATTTTAGTGGAATGCTTTCTCTTGTTTTTTTCCACAGAAGCTGTTGGCTATTTTCTTTATCACTTGATTGACAGCATGAGTGACTCAGAGGTACAGGCCAAGGAGGAGCGTTTGAGACAATACTTCCATCAGCTGAAGAAGATGGTACCATTTCATTTTTTGCTACATAATGCCTGTCCTGCCTGACATGTATCTATTAGATTTGAAATTGCTGCTTTTAAGTACAACCAGACCACTTCTCAATGACATGCAAGAGCTGGAGACTTGAATTACGTCTGAGATGATTTCTGTTAGACAAATTTCAGTTTGGTTGTGTTTCAAAACTCATATAATTTTTTCCCCACCTCTTGGTACAGAATATAGTTATCCCTACAACCCACTACAGCGGCATTTGCAGACTGCTGGACTCCTCTCAAGTTCCTGAATTAATTAAGGTCTGTGGTTCTATAGCAATTATTTTGAAGCTAAAAAATCTGTACTCTGTAACTATATTCTCCTTTGTAAAATAAATATTGTTATGCAGTGATTATGTGTAAGCCTTTTAACCTTTCCAAGGTTTTTCACTGTAGAAGCTGTTTTCGTTTCCTATATGAAAAGGATACGTTTAGTAAGTGCTTTTTCAAGTCAGTGTATTAATGCTGTAGGATACAGCTTTTTTTTTTGCTTTTTTTTTGACATTGCAATTATATAATTAACATTTTTAGCATAATATGCTGAAGGATTGAACTTTTTTAGGGGAAATTTGTGATATCTTTGTCTTGCTACATTTTAGGATGCAAGGTTACTGTCTCATAAAAAAATCCTGTCTACAGACAACATTCCAGAAGTAAGTAAATTCACAGATAGCTGTGCTTGTTCTTACTATAATAACAATGTTTGGATATGGGTTTTTAGATGAAGTGTAATCACTAGCTTTCAGATTATGGAAGTATATTAGCGTTATTTAAATCTACCATTTGAAGTTCAGAGGTTACTTTCCAGAGTAGGAGTAGAGGCTATCCAGATTTTCATATGGACCTGATACTTGACCTTGGAGTTGGCTGAGGCTTCATGCCTCAGTTTCCCTGTCTAGTATATATTTTTTTGAAAGTTGTAGTTAGTTAACAGTGGTGGTGTGAGGTTTAATTCATGCTTGTAAATTACAGTGATCCCCTTGAGTGGCAGGAACCATATAAATCCATACTGCTTCTAATGGTGGAGTGTCAAGCCTCTACATCTCTGATCTGAGCAGAGTGGAGATGGAGAAAGAAACAGGCTTATATTCCCTGCTTCCCTGAACACAAAGAGCCGAGTACGAGAGAACTAGTAATGTTGACCTTTGTAGATATGCTACTTAACATTTTTTTATTGCATTCTGAGTCAAATCTTCAATTAGTATGTGCTATTTAAACAGATAAAAGCACCTTAAATGATTAAAAAATTTCTTAAGAGTATGAAAGAAGAGGATTATTTTGTCTGTCTTTTATTAAAGTGATCCGACAAGTTGTTCAGGGAATGGTGTTTTTGCAATTGACATTCTTTCTGTTACTTCCATTTAGAGTGCTAAACCTGACGTGTCTGCTTTGGAGAAGAAACTAGAAAAGCAGAAAGCTGAAAACCAGCCTATTACAGATGTCTTGAAACAACTCATACATGCTCTTTGTGAAGAAGAGGTATCTTAAGCAATGCAGAGATAATTGGAAACACATAGCTATATTTTTAAAGGGACATAAATGACTGTATTATGGAAAGACATAGTTAAGCAAAGACAAGTGCAGTGCTTCAGGTTTCATGGTTTGATGCTTATAAATCAAACATAAGTGCAAAAAGCAATTAAATCAAAAGGTTAACTAATTTCAGCAACACCTTGAATGGCATGTTTTGGGGTTGCTGAAGTTTGTTTACAATAATCTACAAAGTGAATGATAGTAACAGCTGTGATAGGTTTATCATACATGCCAAATGTCCTTTCAAGCCATGGCTCCGGTCTCTTATATCTAGATTGTCAAGCAACTGATACATGCAGTAGTCATTTGCAATTCAAATATTACTAGGTTGTTAATGCAGGGATTGAAATTCCATTTTCCTGCAGGAGGAAAGCTCTTCTGAGATAAAGGGTCTCTTGCCTTCATTCGGCAGGCGTCCAGCTGTAGTTTACATTCATTTAGTGTGTGTCTGTAATTTGTGGGGTATCACCACACTTTTATTCAGTTTCTCGTTCAGTATGATCCTGCCTATAAAGCTGTATATATAGGAACAGTAACAGTCGTGCAGATGATAGCACAATATTCTGCGTTCCTAAGAATACAGTTTAGAAAGAGTGATTCTCAACTGTCTCTGCAATTTTGCTTGTGAAATAAGACTAGAAGCAAACACCCTTGTAAGTTCAGAGTGGTGAAATGTATGAATAGGAAAGTAGGAAAAAAATAAGCTTTCTATGGGATCATTAAGTAGTTTCTTACGCTTTCAAAAGTAGTTTTGTTATCTGTTTGGCAATATGCCAGGTGGAAGTTGTTATGAATTCCAAATAAATAAGAACTGGTTTAAAATTTGGGTCAGTCATTTTATGGTGTCTGTCTGGATTAAAAAAAAAAAAAAAGTCTTAGATTAAAACGTGCTAGAAATACAAAGCAAGAAAACTTATTTAGAAATCTATCAGAATCTAAAAGGTATTTTAGAAAAATATTAATTTCTGCAAAATAACTTTCACTCTTAAAATTTCTTACTCATTAAAGCACTGTTTTCAAATGTGATCTTGTGCTACTAAAAGCACTAAAGCAGCTGTGTAACTGCACACTGAGCATAGAAGACTCATAATGTCATACTGACTTTTCCTCTAGTTCGCATCTTTGCTTTGTTCCTTTTTTAGAATATGCAAAAAGCCCTTGAAGTGAAAGCCAAATACGAACCGGACATGGTTGTCGGTGGCTATGCAGCCTTAATAAATTTGTGCTGTCGACATGATAATGTAGAAGAGGCAATGAACCTGAAAGAAAAAGTGTAAGTACACCGGCACTGAAACATGTCACAGAGATTTATGCTGATACACAGACCTTGTTGAATTAAGTAGGTTGAGTATTAACCCCCTCATCCATTTTTAATTAGTTCTCCCCACCAATGTATGTGCATTTAAAAGAGCCATGGGTGTGGTTTTTTGAAACAAAAAATTTGCTTTGTATAATTGAACATCAGAAGCAGCTACTTTGTATAGTCAGTAATTCTTATTTCATTTTTGTTTTAAGGCAAATTGCTGTGTAGGATCTGGTTTGGTTTTATTTTAAACATACCTAGTGCCTATATTGAAGCTTGGCTGAATTTAGGGGGGGTAAAAAAGTGCCTGCATTGTGTCTTAGAAAGCACCTAGAATGTGTTTAAAATACGCTGCACCTATATTGTCTTTAGAATAGCATTTAGAATAGTGTTTGAGTGACATTATTTTAAAACTGTAAACAAGCATTCTACTTAAAATTTTTCGTCTTCAGAGCTTTGTATCTTGGCCATAAAAATTAGCTCCCAGCTAAAACATACTATGTGTGTGAGTTATCCCAAAGCAAAATCTTGCAGATCATATTTTTATTTGCTCTTTTCTCTTTTTTCCTCTAAAAGCCTCCTTCCAGTCTTGATGCTGCAGTGGATATAGAACAAGTTTTGTGTTACTTTTCTCTGTCTTGTGTTCACTCACAAAGTATTTGCTCTGGGTTTACAGTAGGTTAGCAATCTGCTGCTCATTAAACCTTGCTAGTCTTTGAAATTATGTGAAATGATTGTGCTATGAATATCAAGAAGTTTGCCATTCTGCAAATAATGGTAGTGTATTGGTTTTGACTGTACTACTACTTTGACACAGCCCCATAGTGAGCCTGGGTGGAGTAAAATTGAGTCTTCTACTGGAGCTTCACTGCAGCAGCATGTTTTTACTGATCTGCCTCGCATGTAGCATTATATTGCTAAGAAGTGACTCTTTGAATTGTTACAAAGAGAAACAACAGAGAATGAATGAATTTTAAAACTTCTAGAGAAGCAGAAAGCAAACACATAGCAGAAACTTCAAAGTAGTAGTTTTTAACTTGTTACTATAGGTAAATAGCCTCTTCACAGAAAAGAGCACAGCCCTGCCTGAGCCATGTGAACTGAGTTTTCTTCCCAGGCTTCTGGGAAATATTTCATGCAGTAACTACCAAATAATGAAACCATTTGGTTTTTTAAAATATAACTTTCAGGGTTTGGGGGTGGGAAGGTGTACCGATAGTATTTTTTTATCATGTTGTAATGGTGCATCTTTTAAAGTCTTATCAGATTTTCCCCCTAACGTTTCTCTAAATTTTAGCTCTCAGTGCTATTGTTTTGTTATGTAGTTTTGAAAATAAATCTTTAAGCTGAATCCATGAAATGTAAACTTCTGTTAATACAATTCTTAATGTCTTAATTTCTAGCTTCCCTAGGAATTCACCTGTTGCTCTCGACACTCAAAAGTACATAGCGCTGGTAGAAGTCTTAGGAAAGCATGGTAGACTAGAAGGTAATCCGTTTGCTTTCATTGTGTGTTTCTGCTATATAATAAAGGTATCTTGCCTGAAGAATAAAAATGTGAGTTGATATTAATGGTATATCATGTCCTGAAAAGTGCTTGAACATTTTGCATACAAATTTGCATGTGAATTCAACCAGAGATGCTTGGACAGTGCAGGCCATTAGTTTTAATGGATTGGCAAGCTTGTCATTTACATTTGCACAGCTCAGTGCTTTTTGCATTTCTGCAGCTAGTTTTTATTAGCATTGCTGTTTGGATTGAGTTTGAAGATCATGACTTATGGCACAAATTGCGTATGTGCCTAGACTAATGGCTTTGTTTTTGCTTAAGAAGGTCTGAAGGCTGAACATAAAACCTATAAACATAACCTTCTCATAAGAGCCAAGTACTGCAAAAAATCATTTAACTTTTTATAAGGTATATATTTTTCTGTTAGTATTCTTTTACGTGTTTGTTATTGAATTTAGAGTCAGATCTGTCAAACTGCCTGGAAATTTTGGCTTTTAATGAGTGTTCTGCAAACTGCCTATTTTGTATTTCTAGGTGTTTGCATTGAGCTGTTAGCTCTTTAATTTCTATAATTTAGTCTAATATAATTCTGTAATTTACATGATTTGGTTGATCTTTAAAAGAGCTGTAGGCTGTCATCTATTTTAAAAGGTGATTCTGAACATCGAGTTCTGTGATTTTGTAGAAGTCTTAACACCATAAAAGCGTTGTCCGAGCCTAGACACAAAAAGTTGTATTTTTATATAAAAAAACTATACAATAAAATTAAAAAGCAAATATGTCTTTTTTCTTGTAGGATCTGTCTTTGAAATTTGTCTTGGCCTCTTATTAAGCTTACTGTTAGAAGATAATAAACAAAGCTGACGTCTTCAAAATAATAATAAATCAGATCGTGACCACCTCTACATTAAAGCAGCTTGAAAAGATTAGCTTGCTTATAAGAGCATAAATGTCCTCAGAAAATAAAACAGTTCATAAATGTAGCCAAATGTAAAGTGGTCAAAACATTCCATCTGTGCAATAATTAAGAACATTATAAAAATTCACTTATTCCATATACCAAAATGTTTATTTCTGCCTTACTAATGAAGCTTAATGAACCTAATGTTTTAACATGCAGTCTGTTAGAAAGCTTTCATTGGCTCTCCTTGGCTAATTAGTATCGACACAGCAAACAGGCCCTATCGGTATCAGACCATTAGTCTGGCTGTATATACAGTGTAAACATATCTTTATTATCTGGCCTCGTGACAAGCCATCTGCTGAAGAAACAATGGAGTGATTTAGCAGATGTTAGCATCGAACGATAAAAGCATCCATTTAGTAGAATCTTGCAGCTATAGGGCAGACTGTACAGGGTTACATGGTGCAGAGTGGGCACACAGTTCCTATCTATAATTTGTAGTCAAAGTTGCAGCAAAATGATAAAACCATGCTATTGTGGATTTATAATTGTAGTCTCGTTTAGAAATGCAAGTAGTAATTAACTTGAAATCGGCATTATACGCCAGAATTTGCATTCCTGCTGGGTTTGAAATGCTGTTTTAATAGCAGTTTGTTTTCCCTACATGAAATTACCTAAGGGTCTTTTGTGTTGTTTCATTGTAGATGCTATTAACATTCTAACGGAGATGAAAGAGAAGGATGTTCCTATCTCAGACAGAACAGTTGCATCTTTTTTCCGCATTCTTAATGCCGCTGCCATGCGAGGTGAAGTTGAAACAGTGAATCGATTACATGAGACCATTGTGAACCTGGGGCTGGCAGAGACTGCTGCCCTTCATTCCTCTCTGATTACAGTTCACCTTGAAAAGTAAGCTGTGTTTGGGCTTCAGATGAAACAAGTTATGTATTTGTGTTTTATGACCTGTGTGTGCTATGCACAGCTCCACATACATGTTTGAAAGTGCTTCTGCATGTAAAAATGAAATCGCATGCACATAAGGTACTGAAGTGATTTAGGAATAGTAATGAATGAGTATGTTTTAGATAAGTATTTTCATCAGTTATACATCACATCATGGCTCTGGGAGCAACAGCTGTGTTTTGTGTACACATCAGAGATGAAGTGGTTATATATTGGAATATTCTTATAATAGTTGGTTCTAAAGTCTGTCTGACAAGGTAGCTATTCAGAGCATGATGGGTGTAGCCTCAGCTCTTGTGGCTAAGTGGCATGTGTTTTCCCATCAAAACGGCATTATTTTGCTGTGCCATCCAGTACATCTCAGGTGAGTTGAAGGGCGGTTGTTGACCACTGAAATATTTTTAATTCACGTAACTCATTTAATTCATTGTTACTGCCATGTTACTGAATTTAAAATTCAGAGAGAGTACTGTCTGATTTGTCTCGTGCTCTGTGGGGTTTGGTTTTGGTTTTTTTTTTTTTCCCATGTACACTTTTCATACCCTTTAACAGAGAGAAGGAAGTTCATACATTCATTCTGTCAGGAAGTAATTCCATATGTCATGTTCCTTTGCGTAAATTTTCATTATGAGGTGTAGGATATTTGAGTGAATGTACGTATGGAGTACGTAACAATTTCTTACTAAAATTGAGCCAAGAGTCCCTTTCCTCTTCCTTTACCATATGCACAATCCTTCTGTTTTTTTTCTTATGTTATTTATGTAGTTGCTGGATTTTAATCTCTTGCAGCTAGAGTGATTGATCATTTTCTTGCAGTTCAATTCACATATGAGATGTTCTTGGCTTAAATATAATGCCTATTAAATAAGTGATTTTTTTTTTTTTTTTCATAGTATTATGTAGCTTAGCCTCAAAGATGCATATTTCTACACATTTCTGTTAACATAGAGTTTTTGAGTTCTTATGAGTTTTTTGGGCATGCAGGCTCTGGATAATGCTTTCTTTATTCAAAATTCTTGTCAAAAAATGTAACTTGATAGATGCGTATACATTCTCTTCTAAAAGAGTATTTTAGTGTAGTGATCAACAATTAAGAATACAGTGTATATCTCTTCAGTCAAAGACACTGGCTTGGTTACATCACAAGACAAGGCAGATGTTTATGAAAGTAATTTAACTGCAATCATATGTAACTAATGTGTCGGAAAAATATCTGATATGCTTTGCAGTGTGCAGTGAGAGTAGCTGCATTTTACATAATTGCTTTATGCATGTTGACATGCAAGTTGTACATCGTGCTACTTGGGTTCTTTTCACTTGAGAAGTAGTATATAATGTAAATAAATATGTGGATCATACGTGGATGCAGAGGGACAGTAAAAAGTCTTATTTTAGTTTGATTCCACAGCCTTTTGGATTATAAATGTTTGGTAAAACTTTTAGGGAATTTCTTATGGGTGTTTGGTTTTTTTTTTTGGGGGGGGGGGGGGGTAGGATTTAGGGACTTTTTATGGGACTAGATTTTTAGAGGAAAAAATAATTCCATACTGTGGAATTGTAGTGGCTGCAAGTCATCGGTACTCAGTTGTTTAGCTTACTATATTTCATATATATAAATATAATGCAAAGTAAGCTCATTTCCTGTGTTTTTTTGGCGGGGGACCTTATTGGTGGAGAGACTTGCTTCCTCTCCAGTGTTAGAACAGAAGGGGGAAGCTTTTTCCACATAATTTGCTTGGGGGGAATAACTAGATCTGACTTTGGATTTGTGTGTGTGTGTGTGTGTGTGTGTGTGTTTGTGTGTGTCTTGGAGATGCCAGGAGTTTTTGAAAGTTAGGAGTGACTGAAATAAGTGTTAGTCATTTCTTTCAGAAGTAGTGCTTACTATTTGCCATTGTGGAACTCAAGTATCATACTGAAATGCTGTCATTTAGCTGCAGGTCATCAGCATGCCTTCTCAAATTAGACCCAGGATACTTTTTAATGTTCCACAGCAGTGGTTCTGCTGATGTTTTGTGTTCTTGATTTATTTCAGACTTTTTAATTGCTGGGAAAAGAATCTGTGATTTGCTTTTGAGGATTTCAGCAATTGTAGGTGTAAAATGTTTTTATCTACCCCTTTTTTTCTGTACCGAGTACTGGACACTCTGAAATTCTTGTCGAGTCCTATTGCATATTAAAAGTGACAGTTGGCAGCAGAGCATGGAAATCAAAATTGTTGATGATGAACAGAAAACTTGACAAAAGCCAACAAAATCTAATATCCTGGTAGAATGGGCATTTTGCCTTTAATATTTGACAAGTATTTAACTGAAGTAGCTAGAGAAAGAACTCATACTACCTTGGGCTTTTTTACCCTAAGTAAATTTAAGGGGAGCCACCCCCTGTCTTTAATTGCATGATATTTATTTATGACTTTGAACAGTTTCTCAAGGTGGTGAAGTCGCATTAAAAATTAAGACAGTCCACGTGTGGAGTCTTGCTCTGTCATTCAAGGTGATCAACCTGCCTTGGACAGTATGACAAAAATCTTAGTTTCTAAAATCTGAAAGGATGTGAAAAGCTTGTACTTTTTCTTAAAACATGGCTTAGTTTTGAACTGGGTCTTCCAACTGCTAATAATTGGGAACAGTTGTGTTACCTATACCACATAAAAATGCTTACAATTTTGATAACGGTAGTTTTGGCTTTTGCCTTCTCTACCAACTATCACAGGAGAACATGAGCCAGTTTACAAAACTGAAGAGGTTTGTGAAGCTAAACTGTTCCTGTGCTATGTGATGCTTTGATAATACCTATATTACAGGATGATAAATGAATGAATACAGTAACTACTGATGATTTCTTTTTTTTGCTTGCTTCAATAAAGCTGCACAAGTCAACTTTTCATACAACGCAAAATAGGAATACGTGTCTTACAAACTTGATATGGTTCCTGTATGTTCATTAACAGAAATTTGTTTCTTCTCTCCTTTAATAATACCGCCTCAGAGAAAAGAAACAAACCAAGACATTTTCAAGTTTGAATTTTACCAGTTCTCTATTTCAGGAGTGCTCTTAAGCAAAGGAAAGAAAATTTGCAGGTAAACTGAAAACCTTGTTACAAACTGCAAGGATAAAATATTTTGTAGTTTTAAGTCAATGAATGCAAGCAGTTAATAACTGTGTAGTAAGCAATCAAAAAGCTATAGCTCGGTTGTGTTTCTTTAAAAATGCTCAGTGGATTTTAATACAGCATTGTACAGTAAAGCATTATGTGCTGGTTTGTGAATAATCTTACAGGAACTCATTTAGCTTCTCATGTAGTAGATACAGTATATCCTGAGTGTAGTGCCTTGACAGTTTTTCTTCTGTTGTTTTCATGGAGTTAAATTCACCTAGAATTTTGTTTGAGATGAGTCTGTAGCACATACAAGTTAATTGACTTTTGAATTTACTTTTTAAAACAGGCATCTTTTAAAATTAGGTGATATGGGGGGAAGGGGGCTATCTCTAGTGGGAAGAAGGGCTTTTTCCTAATTTTTAGTGGCTTTATTTCAGATATTTATATTAAAACTCTTTATGTGTTGCAGTGAAATAAGGAATGTTTGCCTCTCTTACTCCATTATTGCAATTAGGAATTTAGCATCGTCAGTGCCAAAGGACAAAAGTGTCTCATTTGCCCTATGGGGACAGGACAGTGATAAGATGATTTTTCGTCAAGGATCATTGGGTCGTAATTAAGTTACATTCATGGCTATTGCTTTTTGAAGGATGATTGGTAAATGACAGGCTTCATGTGCTTGGTACGGACAGTGTTCACTAGGGTTTTTTCTCCCTCTGTCAGAAAATCCTGTTGAGTCTGATAATGTAAATGTGGCATTTTATTCTGAACAAAAGAGCAGGGAAATGAGCTATCTTGTCTAATCATTCAGTTGTTTAACACCGACTTCCAGTTTAGACTCAATTGGCTGGAAAGCACTTGACATGTGAAGTTAGTGCTGTTCGGAACGCATGTTTGAGTAAATTTTAAAGTAAGTGACAGCTAAATTGTACCTAGGGAAATTACAAAGCCTTCAACACAGTTAATTTTTTGGGGAGGATTAGTTGTAATTGCAACACCAGTCTCCTTGAAGATTCCTTAGTATAGCAAATGAACAGAAAAACATTTAGCTCTTTCAAGAGCCCGTTCTCTTTTAACAGAATAATTTTTGTAAAGCTGATTGTACCTTGCCGAATTGACTTCCCTCTGCACTAACATCTGCTTCAGATTTGTAGAGAGGGATTTGTTTTTCTAGTCTACCCCTCACCCCTCCCAACCCCCCCAGAGTCCTTTTTTTTTTCTTTTCTACCTCTCTAGTGATTTCAGGTTTGAGAGCTTTTCAATCAGTAAACCCCTTAGGTAAATTGCCACTTCACTAAAGCTTTATGCATAATGTTGCAGCACTTCATTCCAATTAAAATCAATATTTGGAGTCTTATTTTTATCAGGCAGACTCTCTGGTTGGGAAAGTTGTTTATTACAAGTAAAAGGGTTAGATTTAGTGCTGCATTCTTGAAGGAAGATGGGAGTGGCTTATTGGAATTGAAGGGGGAAGTTATATCCATGCATGTTATAGCCAGTCCGGCCACAGAGTGTGTTCTGCAAATGTTCAGGCATCTGAGTGATTTTGTCTCTTGAAACAGCTTTGTGTGAGTAAAACTGCCCATGCAGATAGTTTTGAAAATTGTGCCCAGTAGTATCTTGGACATCATAGGCATCCTAAAGAGAAACCAAGTGAACCCACAAACTTACAGTATCTGCACCGCAGCACAATTTAATTGAGAAATAACACCAAAGTAGGACTCTTCTGGAATTACATGAGGGCTGAGCATAATACAGGGATGACTAAGGCTCCTTCTGTCATGCAAAAATAATAGTATATCTTCTTTTTAAAATAACAAGTTTCAGCGAGAGGGAAAAGTACACCTAATCTTTAAGTGGAACAGTTATTAGCCCTGGACAGATAATATTTGTGAGTAACTTAAAGCTGTAATATCTGGCCAACTCAAAATGAAGCATGGATCATCTGTGTTCACGTTTTATATACTGTTTTACCCAGAATGACACTGGAAATCAGATTTTGCCAACATTACAATGAGTATATGGGCTTTATTTCCTTTTTGACTTGGTAATTTTGGAGCAGGCTTTTATTTTCGTGCTAGTTGAGTATCCTTTGGGAAGATAAAAGGGTTTTCACCATGCACAAGTCCTTACAGAAAGACTACTAAATAGTTTCAAATGTATGGCTGTTAGTTAGCTTAAAGTCCTCAAGTCTAAATGCATTTTCTGAAGATGTGAAAGATCTTTTTTTTTGTGCAGGTTTTGGTTTTCCTTTTTATTTTTTTTTTTTTTATTTTTTTAGTTAGTCATAACAAAACCGTGAACATGTTACCCACACTCAAAATTTGAAGTGCACAGGAAGTTCCTGATTTTCATTTTCATTCATTTGCCAACAGGATTGTAAAAACTGCTTACAAATGTAGTTGTCGGTACTTACTTGAAATTAACTGCAGCTTGTGACAATTAAGAAGTACTGCAAATTGTTGAATAAATAACATTAACTGAAGTACAAGATGTTTTTTTCTTTGCAGTGGTAGTATGAACGATTTTTTTGTAGAGGCTGAACTTCTATTTTTCATTGTTTTGTAGTTGGTTATTGCCAGTTTTGTCATTTATCAGTTTTATAAACCTTGTTCTCTAGTAAACTGTGAATGACTCATTGGTTGCTTGAATGCAACTGAACAAATATATCAGATTTCAATAGATTCAAAACAAATGTCTAGTAAATTAGTGTGTAAGATACTGACCTGCTTAAACGCAGATTTACTCAGCCACCTTTGAGCAATAGGTACCAGTATTTCCATTTTTATCTCAATTCTCTGCTGACATTTTTCTCTGAATATACAGTATTAATGCCTTCAGAAGTATACAGTTAGAGGCTAGAAAACTGCTAATGTTCCTGTTTGAATGGCATTCTGATTATTCATTCATTTATTGATAGCTTTGACCTAAAAACAGTCACTTTAATCCTTTAGGAATACAGCTGAGACAATACTATACCTGTTTGAGGATCAATCTGAAAAGCTAGATTTATCACTGAAAACTTTAATTTGAATGTATAAATGTTGTTGTGCCTGTTCAGAAATTGAGTAGTTTTCTGTAAAACTGGGTTGTGGTGGTTTTTTTTTTTTTTTTAGATGTTAACTGAACTTGCATCTAAAGCAGGAGAAAAATACTGATTATATAAAGCTTTATATCTGTCTATGGTAACTACCATAGTATTTCTCTTTTATGACAGTAATCTAGCCTGCAACATCTACTTGCAGTTTTGAAATTAACCTGTAATTTAGTCTTCACCCCAAATGACAAAAATTCAAATGACTCCATGGGGTGCCAGAAGATGCACTGTAAACAGGGCTCAGTAAGGGGGATAAGGTAGAAATCCATCATCTTAGCTTCATTTTCAGAATGCCAGTATTACTGAACAAAAATAATTCTTCTGTGTTTTAGTGCTTTGGGTTTTTTCTTCTTAAATATTAGCCTAAATGAAGATTGCAGTATTTTGTAATCTAGATGTTTCATTCTTTGAAAAAAGCAGAATTTGTGTTGCATAAGAAATGCAATGGGAGGACATCTGAGTTTGGCTTGTTTTAGCAGCAGTATCTTAATTTGTTGAGGTTCAGTTGATCAATAAGCAAGTTGCTTCAGGAATGCAAAATCATTATTTCAAGTCAGTCTTATTGTGGCCTTCAGCTGTTGCTGCTAAGTGATTTTATTATTTTTTAGGATTCTTGCCTACTTCCAACAGCTTTTGTTTGATCAGCATTTTGAAATCTAACATACATTGTTGTAGACTGTTTGGCTGCTTGCTACGTTTCATGCATGTCATTTTGCTTTGTTTCAATTTCAGTTCAAACCTTCCCCTTCAAAGAATAACTTCAGTTACTGTTTTATCTGTGTTCCAGTGGTTATCTTCTGTTCGTTTTGGTTTGGATTTTTGATTGCTTTGGGGGGTTTTGGTTTGTTGGGGTTTTTTTGTTTTGTTTTTTAGATATAGTTGCAGTCCTTTATGAAAGGGTCTGCAGCAAATGATTTAGTTCTGTTAGTTGCACAGTAGAGAAAGTTAATTTGTATTTGTTGTTAAGTTCCAAACCTGATTGTTTTTATGGCTTTGCAGTTTTGCATTTTAACTGTAGATACTTCTGAAGGTGTTTATAGGTAGGTTAAAAATTCAGCAAAGGACTGACGTAACAAAAATGGAAATACTCTGCTTCTTACTGGTACTTAACTGCTCAAAGGCTTCTGAATAAGCGCATTTAAGGAAGTCAGCGTCTTACACACTAATTTACTGGTACTGTGGATATACAATAGTGCTCTGGCTCTATGTGACATAGGCCAGCATAAAATACATTTTGGTACTTTAATATATTGTTGAATTATTTGTAAAAAAATACATGGCCAAAAATCCAATATACATTGGATTCATAACTTTATATAGAATGGAAAAATGCTAGCCACTCAATTATGATGATATGGAAATCAACAGATTATTTACCGCTAGTGCATTAAGGTGTAAAGCAAATGCGAAGGAATCTGCAGAGAGCTGTGGTAATCTTGCTTAAATCTGGAGATATGTACTGAAGTAAAAAAGCTGTGGAAAAATTTTAGAGCGCTTAAAAATTAAAAACGGCTAAACAGACGTTTGGAAGTAATATAATATGCGCAATATTACTTATTAACAAAAAATAAAACTCTTCAATACAAACTGAAATTTCCATAGAATTGGGGTTTTGTCACAATAGTACATAGCAGAACTTAAAAATTTTACTTCAGAAGTTAAGTGCCTCTAGTGATGAGCAACATTCACACCTTTGTTTAGCTTGTCATGAACTGTGGTGATGCAATGAAAAGTTTAAGCCAAGAAGTTTAAGCATAAATCTGTAGCTTGTTTTCATGCCTGTGTTTGTCAAACATACATGGTATTTTTTTTGTAGGAAAACTTTACCTTTTATTTGGAAATAACTGTAGCGTATTGGTGGGGAAATACACTCTTGGATTATAGACTCGAATGAGTTTTCCTTGGAATCTTCAAGACTGAAGTGGGTTGAGCATGCATTGCTCCTGCTCATAATATTTGATTGTTTTTATTCTTGTTTTATTTCATTCCACCAGGGATGACATGCCTGCGGCTCTGGAAGCTTTAATGAACTGTTATAGGAAGTACGGTAAAGTTCTTCAGCTTCATAACATCTACTGTAGACTCATAGAAAAAGGAGATTCTGATCTTCTGCAAAAGGGTTAGTTGCATGTAGTCAAATGCTCTCTGATTATGTAGGGTGTGTTCTGGAGGCTTTTTTTTTCCAGGATTTGTATATCACTTCTTTCAACTGAAAGAAAAAAAAATGGTGTGTGTTTATACGTGTAACTTTAAAGCACCTGATGCCTACATTTTTCGGATTGAAACTTGATATTAATTTTAAATGCAGAGAACTAGAATGTTTGGATAATGCAGCATCGAACTTTCCAAGATGAGTGCTAATACTTGCTCTAGCTATGTATATTACTATGAAGAAACAACTCAATAGTAACAATAGTAAAACAACACAATTTTTGAATAGTTGTGCAGTTAAGAAATCCTATATCCTCACTTCACACAAGTAGAGAAAGAATGCCAATATATAGTCTGTTTTGTTGAATGTAATCAAAATATTTTGCAGTTCAATATTCAATTGCAAAGCTACAACAGATTGTGTAATATGTTGCAATAATTCCATAGGTTTCAAAATTTATCTCCCTATGGCTTATTCTTGGAGGTTTGTGATGCTTGGAAGACATTAGTATTAACAAAATCTGATGTAGGTATTAAAATGCTTCAATGTTTTTAGTAAACTAATGAGTTTTATTCTTTCTTCAGTTTCAGATTTTATAAGCAGAGAATATGGTGACATGATGGCTCTTTATGATCTCTTCTTCGCCTTCTTACAAACAGGAAAATACAAAGAGGCCAGGAAGATCATTGAGGTGGGATTTTAAATGTAGTACTCTAATAGTGGAGCTATTTAGACTCTTAATTAGAAATATTTAAAGTTTTTAACCTTTAATTAGACTTGTTCTGATTCATGTTAATAGAATTCAATCCCAGTAATTAAAAAAACCCTCAACCAGCTTTATTTTGTATAATCACAGTTCAGAAGAGAATGAGTCTTGTTGTATATTGAAATTGTTTCCTTACTTTTTCAAAATTGCTGTTATATATCAAAATGATATTTGCATATTAAATATCGGATTGTGGAACAATTAAATTAGACTGGCATTCCTGGGTGTAAAGTTGCTAATCCTCTTTCCGAAGGAATTCTTTGTTCTTAAAAGCACTGGAATTTAATTTGCTGCAGACCATGCTCAGATTTATTTGTAATGCTTGTCTACAAGTTAATCAGCCAAACAAGCGCTGTCTGCTACTGTTTGGCATTTAATTTAGCATTTCTTCTCTCTCTCTCTTTTCAGGATAGTAAGCAGCTTATAGGAAGTGGTAGGTGACAAACTTGGTCTATTTAGGATTAGTATATTTTATCTAGACTTGATTGAAATTGTGCTTACTGAAATTGATAAGTCAAAGGGGCAGCTGCAGAGTCTGCCCAGATTGTGATTATTTTGCTTCTTAGCACAGTTGTATGTTTTTAAAATGCTGCATAAGTTTTCTAGTTAATGTATGGAAGGAGACATCTTGCAGAAAAAGTAATACTTTGTCCTCATCGTTTTTGTCATGTATGTATATGTATACATATACTACTCGAACCTAATTTGGAGGGTTTTTTTTTCCCTAAGACAAAGTATGCTTTTTTTCCTAATTCCCCTTAGAATATTTGAAATACCAGTTATCCCTAATTGAATTATCTAATAGAATTCTTGCTTTTAAAAAATCTTAACTGAATATCTGCTTGTTTGTCTGCAGTAGAGCAATACTGTCCTGCTTGGGGTGTGTGGAAATTGTTAAGCACAATGTTAAAGCATTGACATTTTTGTCTGAGGTTTTTTTGGAGCTCGAAGTCTTATAATACAAGAATAGAAGAATAGAAATATTAGAAATATAGAAATACAAGAAGAATAGAAATAGTATCTGACAGAATATGACACTGAGGAATTGAGTTTTTTATAATTATTAAAGCATATAGAAGGTAAAAGGATGAAATCTGATATTTGGAAGTAAAAGTGAATAAAACTGATACTTGATGTGATATAGCAGCTGTTTCTTTGATGCTGGCATTTAATGTCTCAAAAATGGTGGTGACAGTTCAACAGTCAAGGAGGATAGTAAGCAAATAATCAAATTGTTTGGGCTTTGAAACTTTTCCTCATTTTCTTAGTAGGTGCCATATTATCTCTGCAAATACTCAGTATCTGGTGATTAATCGTAAAGTTATTGCTACTCACAAACAGACACAAGTGTAAATCTGAACACCTGATATCTGGAGACTAAATTTGAAGTTTTTGTTGCTTTTATGCAATTTGTAGTGAGTTTTCTTGTTCTTAACAAAATTCCATGAAGTTTGAATTAGTTTTATATATGTTGTTGAGAAAAAAGGTTTTAAATTATGGAATTTTTAGGAGTATAGGAATTTATGTAGGAGTAGCATTTATGTATTTTACCAGTGGATAAAGCAGCACAAAATCAATTATTGCACATTGTGTTACATTTTAAGTATGCATTTATTATGTAACAGTACATTAAGTATTTTCAAATATGTTTTTTCTGCAGGTTGGGGGAATCTTAAAATTGGTGTCTTGCTGAATGAGGAAATAGCTTTTACTGTTTTAAACCATTAACAGGTTACTATTTACTTTTCTGTGTGTTGGGAAGCTGAAGCCTTAATCGGTATAACATGAAAGATGGAGTACAAGCTGTATGTGTTATCCTCTTCTTTAGTCCAGTGGTTTTTGCAACTAAATTACTTCTACTGTTGGTCGTCTCAGATTGTTATTCTGTTTTTCTTTCTTGTGAAATAATATTCAGGGAAAGTGATCAGTTGGTACTGCTTTCTCTTTCTAGATCATGTTCCATATTAGACATAGATTACCTTTCAGCACATGCTTCTATCATACATTACTGAACATGGTGGTCAGTTGATTTTAGTGGTATAATTTATTTTCAAAGTATCTACAGAGTTAAGAGTATCTAAAAGGGTAGCAATGAAGCTGGAAAGAAAAATTTCCGTAGGAGCTATGGAAATGAAGGCCACAGAGGATACAGGCATTTAAATGGGGTTTTACTCATTGGGAGACCACTGCCTCTGCTTGCACTTTCTATTATTAGAAATCGGAGTACACTAGATGCTTGTATGAAACATTGTGACAACCTCTGCTTTGAAAAACTTGAAACTCAAGAGTCCCAAGAATAAGACCACTTGTATCTCAACCTTTGGTGAAGTACAATTGGGTGACAATAGTGGGAAAGGGGAAGGGTAAGATTTGAGTGAGATTATAAAAATTAGGTCACATTTGTGTATGTACATTAACAGGTCACAGGTGTGCTGTTCATGAATATATATACGGCATATTATAGCAAGAAAGCTGAAAGCTCTGGAGCTCATCTGCTTGTTGGAAGGGCATCAAGACTAAGTAGATAATGATAGAATAAAAGATGATGAAAGGTGAAAAGAAAGGAGATGAAGCAAAGAATGCACCTGCCCAGTACTGGAACAAGTCAGCTGAACAGTGTGCTAAGTTTGGTGGTGTAAGTCTATTGAAGTGATGCTAAGTGGAAGAGAAGCTGTGATTGAGAAGGCTGGAGGGGGGCAGGAAATGGAACTAGTCTGTAAGGCTTCACAGGGTGGTTGGTAAGGTGATGGTTTTTACGATGCTGCTTGACTGCCTTGTTAAGCTTTTGAAAGTCTGTTCTTACTTGTTCTGTGGCAGTTAGCTACAGAAGAAAGCCTATCTCGAAAACAGTACTTCCAAATGAGGTACCCTTAGCTGCTCTGTGAAGTCTATTTTATTCTAGCTGTGTCTGGGGGTTCCTGAGCCCATTAAGTTATGCTGGTAGATGGATGTGTTGGTAGATGCTCTTCTGTTTTCCACTGGGAACATGTTTATCATTGGGTGCTGGAGTACATCAAAGCATGATTTATTCTTCAGTTCTTAATTGCGCATCAACTGGTAAGTTAGCTTTTTGTCTTGAGTCCTTCAAAGGTGATGATGTCAAAATCAAGTTGGCGCACCTCTGTCCTTGCTCCTTGAGGTAACTTAAGGTTACATACTAGCTTGCTTTTCCTTGGAATGTTACACCACCTTTGAGGAATGTACTTCTTCTCCCTTCACCTGTTACTCTTTTCTTCTGTTTGCATGGAGGTTTAAAGATTTCACTGTCTAAGGTAGTAGGAATGTACTTGTCTGTCATTCTGGCCCAGTTTTAATTATTTGGTGATCTCAATTTTGCACTGAGATCTCGTACTTGTAGCTATTTCACCTTCATGATGGTTGAGTATTTTGAGACTCACCCTATTTCATTTATTATTCATGCCGAATGCAATTATGAAAATACTCTCTTAATCTGTGTATAATTAAGTCCATGTCCACGCTTGGCTCTTTCTTTTAGAGTTACAAGACTTATCATTAAGTACTGTAGTAGTCCTGTAGCAGAGTTTTGAGCAAGCCCTTCTATAAATCTGCTTCACAAAAGTCTAAACCATGTTTTCATGGTAGAAGTGAACACTTTACACCTGTGGCTAAAATATGTAAGGTTTTAAACTGGTGTCAAATCAATTTGTGCAGTGATAAAATTGATAAAAACAAGCACCACTTTAAAAAACAGTATCAGGTCACTGGCATTTTTAATTGGGTGCATATGGTCTCCTGTGATAGGAACTAGGAGCTGGTAGAAACGTTCAGCTGTCTTTTGTTTAACAGCGCTTGCAATCTTTTTAGGTGAAATCACATTAGCCATTAAAATTGTTTCTTCAATGAAGGAGTAAAGCTCTTGGTCTTGCTCTGTAGTTTTACTAGAAATGAAGGCTAAGAGAGGATTTCTGTATTTGGGATATAGGGAAAGATCTCAGAACTGAATAGCAAATTTTTTTGGTAGAAGATGAACCTGTACGAGTTTGGTACCACTAGAGGAACTTCCCTTGGCAAAATGGCAATGCATAGTGCATGCCTTAAGAATTATTTTAACTGGATTTTAAGTGTGTTACTTTCCTCTCTTTCTGCTACTGTCTGCTCTCATAGCAAATGTGTCATTTATATTTAATAGTTAAATATATCATACCGTGTCTCAAGACATTTATGTTAAGAAATAAGGGACAGATGACTGTGAAGTGTTTTAATGAAATGTATTCCAGTGTGAATAAATGCAACAAAAGGTATTTGCTGCTGAAATTCAAGACTTGACAAAAGAACTGTTTTGGGTGAGTTTAGTGTACAGGAATATATCTATCAACAGATGTCAAGTTAATTCAGGAGGTAAATAGATTTAAGCAAAGAATTGTGACATCCACTGTCAGCAGACCTCAAGATACCAGTTGCCATTGGATTTAATCTACCATTAAAAACAATGAGAATATTTCTGTTTGCTATGGAGAGATTACAGTCTTCTTTCTCCCATATTGCATTTTTTTTTTTTTTTTTTTTTTTTTTAAGAGTCCACATCATAAAATTGAGTCTTCCTGATTTTATGCTGGAGATAAACTAGGGGGAGACGATGCTTTCTTGGTGTGTGACAGCAGGATTTAGTTTGTGGAGGGTTTAGGTGCGATTTCATGGTGGGTATATCTGGTGTCTGAATTCACCCAGAAAGACTTATTTTTGGTCCTGTTGAGAAAAGGGTTGAGAAGATTGGAGCAAAATTTAAATATTTGTGAATGTTGAATGCAAATTGCATTAGATAACAGTGGTCTTGAGACTGAGGAGTAGTTTGTAAGGGGTGTAGTAGCTTTTATGACTATCTGTATGTGACTGAGGGAGGGGAAAGGCTGACGAGCTTTCAGGCACGCAAGCCCTGTAACTACAAGAAAAGATTTTATTTTTTTTTTTTCTTACTATTGGGTCCTTTTAGCCTTAATAAAAGCATTACTTCTCCTCATGAAACTCGACTCTGATACAGCTATTACTGAAGTTGGGTTTTGTGTTCATGCCTATGTACATGCACCTATGTGGATTGATTAAAAAAAGGGTGCTTACTACTTCAGTGCGTGTTATTTAGAAGTTCTTAAGTACTACTTTCTTAAAAGAAATCAAAGGAATGTGTTTCAAATAAGTAAATTTGGTAAAGGAGATGACTACTAAACAAATTCCTTCCAGAAAGACAGAGGGTAATGTTTGGAATGTGGGGTCATGGCAAGAGCTGTGCATCCTTTCTTAGCTCCAGGGACTTTGTGTTAGAGGGAAGATGCTACTGGGTTTTATAATACTTTCTTCATTCATCACACAACATAAAACCACATTACAATGCAAAGAACAAATTTTTGCTCTGTTTTGAGTTTAGCACATCCTTGAGGATTTTGTTTTGAGCAGGGGTTTTGCATGTTTTTGATGTCACTTTTTTCTTCCGACATGATGATTGTTGTGAAGTTTTTTTTATTGTCTCATTATTTATTTATTTTTGAAATAATACTATTTTACTGCATTATTTACCTTGGAAATCTTACTGGTAAATGTAGAATCTGACCACACCATCCAAGTCTTGGAAGGCAGACGCGGGGACGGTGAGGGTGGTGACCCTGGGCCCACTGTGGGGGAGGATCTTGTTCGGGACCACCTTAGGAACCTGAATGTATACAAGTCCATGGGACCGGATGAAATCCATCCGCAGGTCCTGAAGGAGCTGGCAAATGAAGTTGCTAAGCCACTGTCCATCATATTTGAAAAATCATGGCAGTCAGGTGAAGTTCCCGATGACTGGAAAAAGGGAAATATAACCCCCATTTTTAAGAAGGGGAAAATGGATGAGCCAGGGAATTACAGACCAGTCAGTCTCACCTCTGTGCCTGGCAAAATCTTGGAGCGGATTCTCCTGGAAGGCATGCTAAGGCACATGAAAACCAACAAGGTGCTTGGTGACACCCAGCATGGCTTCACTAAGGGGAAATCCTGCCTAACCAATCTGGTGACCTTCTATGAGGGGGCTACGGAACTGATGGACAGGGGCAGAGCGGTTGATGTCATCTACCTGGACTTGTGTAAAGCCTTTGACACTGTCTCCCATGACATCCTTCTCTCTAAGTTGGAGAGACATCAATTTGATAGGTGGACCACTCGGTGGATAAAGAACTGGCTGGATGGCCGCACGCAAAGAGTAGTGCTCAGTGGCTCAGTGTCCAGCTGGAGACCAGTAACGAGTGGTGTCCCCCAGGGATCGGTGTTGGGACCGGTCTTGTTCAACATCTTTGTGGGTGACATGGACAGTGGGATTGAGTGCGCCCTCAGCAAGTTTGCCAATGACACCAAGCTGTGTGGTTCGGTTGATACATTGGAGGGAAGGAATGCCATCCAGAGGGACCTTGGCACGCTTGTGAGGTGGGCTGATGCCAACCTGATGAAGTTTAACCATGCTAAGTGCAAAGTCCTCCACCTGGGTCGGAGCAATGCCAGGCACAGCTACAGGTTGGGCGGGGAGGAGATTGAGAGCAGCCCTGCGGAGAAGGACTTGGGGGTGTGGGCTGATGAAAAAATGACCATGAGCCGGCAGTGTGCGCTTGCGGCCCAGAAGGCCAACCGTATCCTGGGCTGCATCAAAAGGAGTGTGACCAGCAGGTCGAGGGAGGTGCTCCTGCCCCTCTACTCTGCTCTCGTGAGACCTCACTTGGAGTATTGTGTGCAGTTCTGGTGTCCTCAACATAAAAAGGACATGGAACTGTTAGAACAAGTGCAGAGGAGGGCCACGAGGATGATCAGGGGACTGGAGCACCTCCCATATGGAGATAGGCTGAGAAAATTGGGGCTGTTCAGCCTGGAGAAGAGAAGGCTGCGTGGAGACCTCATAGCAGCCTTCCAATGCCTGAAGGGGGCCTATAGGGATGCTGGGGAGGGACTCTTCATTAGGGACTGTGGTGAGAGGACAAGGGATAATGGGTTTAAACTTAAACAGGGGAAGTTTAGATTGGATGTGAGGAAGAAATTCTTTACTGTGAGGGTGGTGAGACCCTGGAATGGGTTGCTCAGGGAGGTTGTGAATGCTTCATCCCTGGCGGCGTTCAAGGTGGGGTTGGACATAGCCTTGGATGGCATGGTTTAGTGGGAGGTGTCCCTGCCCATGGCAGGGGGGTTGGAACTCGATGATCTTGAGGTCCTTTCCAACCCTTACTATTCTATGATTCTATGATTCTATAAACCAGTCTCAGTTGTCATGAGTAATGCTAGAGTTGTAAAGCTTTTCCCTATTTTTATGTAGGTATTTTTGGAAAATAACTAAGTTGCCTTTTATTTTTCTTAATGTCTGCTAACATAAAGCAGCATATATACCTGTTTTGAGTGAACTACATAAAATCACAGGTATTTACTAAACAGATACTAATTGTGTTGGTAAATTCAGTGAACTATGTAACTGTTAAAAGCTTTGAGGCAAATACGTACCTCAGAAAAAAACCCCAAACAACAGACCAACAGTAAAACCTCTCCCAGTGGAGACGGCAAGCTCTTATTTTCTTATTATGAACTACTGCTGCTTTTTACGTAAAAATTAACCTAGTTACAAGTAGGCTAGTTGCTACCTTGGGTGATGGTAGGATAGGGAGAAAGGAGAGCATGAGTTTAAATTGTAATTGCTCCCAACAGGAGGGTTAGGGAGGATAAATATGTAGATATGCTTCCCTTTGTCTTTTATGGAATATCTGGTAGTGCAAATAGAATCATAGAATCATAGAATAGTTAGGGTTGGAAAGGACCTCAAGATCACCGAGTTCCAACTCCCCTGCCATGGGCAGGGACACCTCCCACTAAACCATGCCACCCAAGGCTCTGTCCAACCTGGCCTTGAACACTATACTATGATTGAGTAGGTTTTGAAGGCATTATTTGCAGTGGAGAAACTAATAATTTCCAAAACTCTGGTGCTGCATAAGAGCACTTGCCCTTGTTATCAAACATGAAAAGTAGTCATATTGAAGATACAGATTTTATTGTATTCAAGTTTTAATTTATCGCTTGCCTAAAACATTGTCCAAGTATCTGGAGGTTTCAGATGAGCTTCTCATTAAAGAAATCAGTATTATGGAGTTTGGGGTGTGTTTAGTCACATTTATTTCTGGACAAAATAGCTTACAAAGAACAAAAGCAATTACTCTTTCAGAGAAATCCTATCTTGGTTACAAGCAGTTTGCAAGGTTTTGTTTCTTCTGTTTAGAAAGGCTAAAGTTAATGAATGGGAATTTCTCTCCATGCCATCACCGAAGAAACAGTTTTTTAAATTCCCAAGCGCTAAACTGTTTCCAAGGCAGAAAATGAACTGTGGAAGAGCCTTGCCTCTCAGCCACGTACTGCTGTAACTCTTGTGTCGTCCTGGTAGTACAAGTATTAAAGAAAAGCTGAGCGGAAAAGAATCCTACAATCATAGGGTGGTTTGGGTTGGAAGGGACCTTAAAGACCATCTAGTTCCAACCCCCCTGCCATGGGCAGGGACACCTTCCAGTAGACCAGGTTGCTCAGATAGATGATATGATTGCAGCAGAAAATAGGCTTTTTGATGCACAGATTAATTTTAGGTCACTTAGTTTTTAAAGCTGCGTCTTTTACAAACTTATGGACTATATATCTGGGCTGCATCAAAAGGAGTGTGACCAGCAGGTCGAGGGAGGTGCTCCTGCCCCTTTACTCTGCTCTCGTGAGACCTCACTTGGAGTCTTGTGTGCAGTTCTGGTGTCCTCAACATAAAAAGGACATGGAAGTGTTAGAACAAGTCCAGAGGAGGGCCACGAGGATGATCAGGGGACTGGAGCACCTCTCGTATGAAGATAGGCTGAGAAAATTGGGGCTGTTCAGCCTGGAGAAGAGAAGGCTGCGTGGAGACCTCATAGCAGCCTTCCAATGCCTGAAGGGGGCCTATAGGGATGCTGGGGAGGGACTCTTCATTAGGGACTGTGGTGAGAGGACAAGGGGTAATGGGTTTAAACTTAAACAGGGGAGGTTTAGATTGGATGTGAGGAAGAAATTCTTTACTGTGAGGGTGGTGGGGCCCTGGAATGGGTTGCCCAGGGAGGTTGTGAATGCTTCATCCCTGGCAGCGTTCAAGGTGGGGTTGGACATAGCCTTGGATGGCATGGTTTAGTGGGAGGTATCCCTGCCCATGGCGGGGGGGTTGGAACTCGATGATCTTGAGGTCCTTTCCAACCCTTACTATTCTATGATTCTATGATTCTATTGTGTAAAAGTTGGTGCATTCAGAGCCAGTAATCAAAATGGTCCTTCTGTATTTTCTATGTATCTCACTGTGATGCTTCACTTATGTTATGCTATGAAGATTACAGTGTAAGAAATAGAGCAAAGTGGTATACTTGTTTCATATATAGCAAAACAAATGTAATAAGATCATTTTAAAAATGTTAAAGTACATGTTTTAGTCAGTATTTGGTTTTTTTGTAATTCATACACTGCCATTTGAAGGTGGAGTATTTAATAAGAGGTAAAAGTATAGCAAGTGTAAGATTATTGTAACAATCTCATCTATACTTAGATGACTACATAAGGTACGGAAACTTTATTTCTGCATATTCTATTTTTTGATGAAGTAGTACACCTGATGTTTAGTAGAAGTGAGGACTTCTGCCAAGAGTTTTAACATAGGGGAAGATTAAAGCATAGCATACAGTGTTTATTCTGTAAAAACCTTTGTTGAAGTAAGCTGCCAGGCAGAAATATCCCAGGCTTCATTGAAGCGGCATAGAGTTTGTGAGAATTTCATAGACATTTTTGTGGAATCAGGGGAAAGTCTGTCTTTAAATTAAGAACTTCCCATCAAATGTTCTGTTTTCTCTGACGCTTATGTTAGAGCGCACTGTTAGAAATGACATACATCAGTTCTTATAGCTGTCTGTTCAAGACTGTCTGTTTGGAGAAGTAGCGCATTTTTTTGCAAGACATTGCTTTGGCATCTAAATCTCAGTAACTGGTTCTGGTACTGGTAACATAAGTCTGTTACGGCTGTTGATGTAACTCATCATGAAACATTCTTGTTCCTTCAGCAGCATTAGCTGTCTCTTATTATTACTGGCTTTTTCAGCTGCAGAGAGAGGAATGAATGGTTCTACCCATCCAAAAAAATACCATCAGACAGTGCAGCATGGATGGTGTTTATAAAATTGAACTTTTTATTTTGAACGTGTTTGGATTGGTGATTCTAAGTGGAACTAGAATAAATAAAGAGTGAACTAAATAAAGAGTGAACTTTAGGAAGAAAATGTAAGGATGTAGAAGAAAACATAAAACACTTAAGGAGGCCAGAGTTAAACTTGACTGGTTAGAATTGATGTGGAGTTCACAGTGAAATTTCACTGTGAAGGCTAGCATTAGCTGTCCAGGATATCCAAGCAGTGCACGGTAGTAGTTTGTCGAAGTGCAGCGTTGGAAGGTTAAAACAAAAGTCATCCATCTCATGTTATGTATATGCCAAATGAAAAGCCAGCCACTTCTGCTGGCTTTTAAATGGTTGTACATTGTAAGCCAGCTGTAACAAAAGGGGTATACTGGAAACTCTTAGTCTTCTGAAAGTCCTCTTTTTTAACAATACCACGGGGTTTCTGGTCTGTTGGGTTTTGTGGTTTTTCTCTGCAAGTTTTTTGTTTAAAGAGAAAAAGGTTGCTTTAGGCAAGTAGAGAGAAATAAATATTTTCCATATGTCTTCTGTAAAGCTTTTTTTGCAAGTAAAAATATAGTGTTGGTCTGTTAGCTTAACAGTTACAGAACACTAAACCAAACTTGAATGTTTCCATAATTATCTAAAAATCTGGGAAAACATCAAATAGATTCTTCTCTGATAAGCCACTGTTTTCCCAAGCAGTCTGTTTTCTTTCAGCTGTAATAGGTAGAAGTTAGCTCAAACAAAAAAGTTAGTACAGAAATCACTTGTCTGAAGTGACTGGTTCTAGGAAGGAGGCAAACAAACGAAATGTGTTCAGTATGTGAGGATTGCTGCATTCATGTGATTTTTGAGTACAGCTTGGCAAGAGTTGTTCTAAAGATGCAGCTTATTTTTCCCCCTTCTGGTTAGTTTTCCTTTCTGTATGTGAAAGTATAGAATCGGTTAAGTTACTGTAGGGTCGTAAGTTGAGCCTCAGGAAGGTAGCGACAAATGTGATCAAAAGTATGGAATGGTTTCTGTAGGAGACATAGCTAAGTAGATGAGTTCTGCTTATTCTGGAAAAGAAGCAGTGAAACAGGGAATTATATACCACAGGGAATTATACCACTCATGAAATTAATATGAAATAGAAAGGATAAAGAAAAATTGATTGTGCATTGCCTTCTAATACAAGTAGAAACTAGTAGAAGCTAGGCTGAAAACAAACAAAAAGTGGTAGTGGTTGTTTTCTGCATAAGTTAGTTGATGCAACCGTTTGCCAAAGGATCTTAGGAATGGTAAATCTGATGGGATTCCAGGGACAACCAGCGAAGTTCACAGTACAGAAATCACTTTCTATAAACAGTGTGACTCCCTGACTCTCTAGTTGGACAGTGAAAGAGCGCTAAAGGGGATGTACTGCTGGCTTTTCTTTTTATTCTATATTCTCCTATAGGCGCTGTTAGGGAGAGAATGAAGAAACTCGATGAATCTTTGGTTTGCTATAGCACAACTGTGTTGCATTCCAAGAGAATGTAAAAGCTAGATGACCTCATGTTTAGTTTGTATAATGTATGAATTGCTTGAGACTCTAAATAGTTGTTTGATTCTTTGAAGAAGTGAATAGCTTAAAAAAAAACCCAACCCAAACCCACTAAGAATAATAGGGGTTTAATTTTTTTTTCTCCATTGAAACAAGCAAGAGTAAAATTGCAGATAGGGATTTGGATGAGTAATGAGAGTAACAGATTTTTACTTAATTTTTTTATAACTTGCATTTTTCTTTTGTTCTGTATTTTAGTCTCCTGCATTGTAGAAAGTCTGCTCCCTGCTAAATGCAATGTTTAAAATGCCCTAAGATGGTAAGGGATAAGCTACAAATATGGACTATCAGGCAAGCCCTGGAGATTTAGTTAATCTGACCTAGATGTTCTTTTGATGATTGAGACCTGCAGTATGTGAAAACACTTCTCAATTTCAAAATGAAACACAAGGGTATCTGTTGTATAACTCAGCTGTCCTTGTAGTGACAGCCACATCAATCATTTCTGAACAGGAAAGGATTTACTATAAAAAGTTTGTAGCTTTGAGTTCATTGGCATTCGGATCAGCAATGATATTGGAAGCTGTAAGTGAATTCAGCATTTGAATTTTACCATGTCCTAAAGAGGATTAGCTTCAAATGCAGGCAACATACTATTTTCTTTTTCATTTCCAAGAGCTTGTTGTATAAGATGTTAATTCTTTACTTAGTTTTCAGCATATTTTATGTGAAACTGTTTAGTAGCTCTTAAAGAAGCACTGAGCAGTATCTATAATCATAAATGTGGGGAAAAAAAAGTAAGTACCTGGAAAGCAAAACGGTTTATATATGCCACTTTTGCATACCTGAGAAAGCCACTATTTTTCCTGTAACCTCTTGGAACGAGACTATTTTTATAGTGCAGTTAAATACACAGAGAAGATGCCGCATCTTGAAAAACTGTGGGGTTAATGTCCTATTTCTTTGAAAACCTTACAATGATTGAATAAAATGGCTTGGATGATTGGTAGGATTACATGGCCTAATATTTACTCTAAAGAACACCGTTTCCCATCTATTTAGCAGATTCTAATGGTTTCAACTAAAATTTTGCATGGTGGTTTCTGGTATGTGCTGAATTATTTCAGAAAGAAGTAATGGTAATGATTTTGCACTTAGGAATATGGGAAAAGGAAATTATTTATGTTAAAAAGACAGAAGGTAAATGGACTTTTTCAGTGATAATTGTTTTCACTGTTTTGGAACTGAGACTCAATATTTCTCACAGCTTCTTTTTTAAGCTGCCTGTTTTACGCTAAGTGGTGTTCAAATTTCAGAAGTTGCACTTCATGTTTAAACAGTAGAGATTTCTTAAAATATTAACAGCTAAAAGCCTTTATGAGTCAAAACACGTGTTTCTCTGTAGGGATGAACAGACATTTCCTTGGAATCACTTTGAGCTGTATTAATGTGAATCTGGACACCTGAAATGAAAGCAGAATACTCTCTGTAAATGATCCTTGTGGTAAAACAAGAGGGTGTAAAGTAAATCTAAGTACTTTGTGAGAGGGAAGGATAAGAGGTGAAAATGATGGATGCTTTGCACACAGTTTCTTTGTATCATATGTTTAGATATGCTGGGCATAGGTGCTGGCATGTCTGTAACATGCTTCTTTAAGAACTGTGAATTTTCCTGTGTTTAAGAATTTATTTAAGTGGAGGAACTAATATTTTGATTATGGTTGGTGGTACTGAGATGGCACAATGTGGTACCAGGGGAGGCTTCCAATGATTGAAACCTTTTTGAGATTATATTCTGTAGCTGTAGTCTGCTCAAAATGAGAGGAATGAATAAGTAAAGGCTCATCAAACCTGAGAAAATTAGTAGCAGAAAGAACTAGGGCATATTGACTATTATACATCAATTCCTCCGTGTACAAAACTTTAATAAGCCTTTGCTCTGTTTTGGTTTTTTTTCTACATGGGATAGGAATTGCCTTGCAGTAGTATACCTGGCACCTGCATGGCAGCACATTGCAGTTGTAACAGTTACTGCTCTATAAATTCTTGCCTTTCTTAATGAGCAGTAGCAAGAGAAGTCAGTATCTAAAACCACAATTGGTATTAGGTGTTACTAGTTGTAAGAAAATGGCTAATGTTAGCAGAGAAGGGGTACCAGCTGGTGATGATGTGGCTGAGAGGCATGGTTTTCTAGTTGTTAAGACATTGCAGTGGTGTTGGATACAAACATTTCATTGTTAAGACGGTTTGGAAGCATTTTGTGTAATTCTCTGCCACAGGTAATACAAAAGATTACTGTGGGTAATAGGAATAATGCTCTGTTACTGTGGTGGTAGAAGTTATTTAACATTTCAGCCCATCTGAAGCGTATTTTGAATCAACTCTCTTGGCAGTGTTCAACAAAAACGGAAAATGTCTTCAATAAACTGACTGCATTTTTTAAGTCTCTTATAAATGTTGCTTAACTTAATTATTTGTGAGCTTGTAGTCTCATTCAGCTTTCAAAAAAACCCCAACAAAACAACCCCAAGACTAATGAAGTTTTATTAACTTTTCCTTAGAACGTTCTATGTGAAGTGATGTGTTTCTTCTTTTGGAAATATTTTACAGACTCCTGGCTTGAGAGCACACTCTGGAAGATTGCAGTGGTTTGCAAAGAGGTGTATATCAAATAATCAGGTATGTGGCTTGTGTGATGTCTTCTATGTAACTGTCATTATAGTCCAAGAAAAATTGTTTGGAAGTATTTCATTGCTTGATTTTTATGTTTGTGAAAGGACGTGTGACAGGCTGATGAGGTGAACTTAATGCTCTGTCTAAATGCTGGTGTATACTTAAACAAATGCTATTTTAGCTGAATGCACACAGCATGTAAGCGCGCATACATAGAAAAATAGTTTGGCTGAGATATAACTGTTCTTCTCTCTTTTTAAAGATGGAGACATTGGAACAGTTAGTAGAATTAACTCAAAATCTATTTGAATGTGATAGAAATGAGATGTACTGCTACTTGCTTCAACTGTGTGGTAAGTGAGCTTCTGATCTGTTTTGGTTTGTGTTTGGAGATAGGAAATAACCCTGAATTGGAGAGGAGTTTTATCCTGATACGTAATTAGCCTGGATACCATTTCTGAGGCATATTGTGAGGGAGGGCGTACAGGGGACTTTTGACACTTACCTAGAACTTACATAGTCCAAGTCTTCCAATCCATTCTGTTGCCTTGTGTCCTAATTTGAAAGTTTACTCTGTCTTGGTTTTAATATGCTTAAAGAAGTACAGCTGCGTGTTTGTTTCATCTTCATAACTGATAAGGACCTGGAGTCTTCTGTAATTTGATCTGATTTGGAAAGGTGCATTTTTAAGTTGTTTTTTGTTGTTAAATCTACCAGTTCTTCACCAACTACAGTTTAACTTTTGCTTCATTTATAGAAACATAGCTGTTCTTAAAATTGGAAGGTCATCTCTATGCTAGAGACTTAGTGTGGGATATATCTATAGTGTTTTCAATTTCCTCTTTTTATGTATTTTTCAGTCTGTGCTGGGTTTGTTACTCAGTCGACTAAAACTAAAAAATTCTGGAAGCTTCAGTTTTATTGAAGTCTTGAAAATATACGTGTATGTATATGTTAATGAGCCATTACAGCAATTTGATATATTTAGTATGGTGAATACTTGCACTTGAGCTTGAAGTAATTTTGGGCTGTTCCCCATGTGTATTTTTGGTTGGCTAGAACTAGCAATGTTTTCTTTTCATATGGTAATGAAAGAGGCTTCTTCCCCATTCCACTTCACCTAAGCAGGAGATATGAGTTCTTCCACAAAACAAATGCAAGAGACCTCTTGAGAACTTTGTTACTTTTAATTTCCTGAACAGCCTTAGCTTCAAAATCCAACTATAGCATTACCCAATTCTGGCTTTGCGCATACTGGTTCACCATCAAAAATCAAGTAGGCCTGAAAAGCAATGTTAGCTCCACAGGGAGGGAGCCTTCCTATTTCCCTACTCATCGTGTTCGCCTCTGGCAGTGACTAAGTCTGACAGTGTTCCTGCTAGGAAGAGAATCTAAGAAGATACAATTTATCAACTTCTGTCATGCAAAATCTTCAGTTGTCTTTCAAAAGACAAAAACAATTCCATCTACTCAAAGAAGTGGAAAATATTTGTGGGTTTCTGTCACCATAAAACACAAAACCCATGCACATTCCTGTTTTCAACCATTATAGACTATCTGTTGAAGCTGCTTCGTGCAGAAGTGCAGTAGAAAGTAGCCATAACTTCATATCTAATTTAGGCATATAAAAAGAAATACCATGTTTTCCAAGCTGTGATCAAAAATGTAGAAGACATTGGTTTTTTAGAATCACAGAATTTATGCTGGAGAGAACCTCAGGAGTTGTAGGCCTAGCCCTTTCCCAGAACTTCAGTTAGATCACATCGTGTCCTTGTCTAGTAAAGCTTTGAGTGTCTCCAAAGTTGGAAATCAGACAACCTCCCTGGGCAGCCTGTTCCAGTGTTTGATCATCCTCAGGCACTCCGTTGCTGCATCTTTTAACCATCACCTTTTATACTCTGCTGTGCACTTCCAAGGAGAGATTGACTCACTCTTCTCTTTAACTTCCAGGTAACTAAAGACAGCAAATAGTCTGCCCTGTTAGCCTGCTTTTCTCCAGGCTGCCCGAAACTCATCTTCTTTGACCTGCTCTTGTTCGTCATCTGCTCCAGCCCCATGTCTGTCTTGATGGTGAAATTTGCTCCAGTTCTAGCATGTCTTCTATAGTTGTGGAGCCCAGAACTGGACGCAGCCCTTTAGATGTGGCCTCATGAGGCCGCAGGGACGCAGGCACATGAAAAAATGTTAAGAAATTCTTTGTCCTCTTCTAACTGCCATAGTAATCTGCCATAATTAAAATGTCATCTGCAGTATGTAGTCCTTAAAACCAACCATTTTATTTTACTTAGGGTAGTCACCAAGTTTGCTGCCTCTTCCAAAACGCTGAAGCAATGCCAGAACTTTGTTGCAAGTGGGCATGGATTTTGAACCAGCCCGATTACATATCTGTGTGTTTTCTTAAACCCATGTTGTGCCTTGGGAAGAAGAGAACATTGCACTGTATTGTTTCAGTATTGCATGGCAATATTGTTTTGCAAAGCAACATGTACTGCTTTGAAACTCCACCTTTAATTCCAGAGAACAGCATCCAAGTGCGTCATGCTGTTTCCAAGGTGGATGCTCAAGCTTTTCCTTGTGTTTTGACTTAGTCCAGTGCAGCCTGAGCTACTGAAAAGTTCCCTAGCTGAACAGCTGGAAGAATAGCTGAAGAGCTGCTGGTTTAGGCTGAGATACTGCCGAGTGAATGATTCATTACACCATCCGCCTTCTGGCTCTGCCTTCTTGCCTTGCTTCTCTGCATTTTTCTGTGATTCTGAATTAAAATATGGAATGGACAGATCACAGTTAGCAGATGTTGGGGTTAGGTAGCTGTGAATAGGATCTGCAGCCAGAAGCCAGTGCTGTTGTCTTATGATAGGAGACACAAGAAACCACCCAGTGTATGTAGTTAAGTAGTAATTAACTTTCTTCAGTCAAAAAGTCCAGCTTTGTATTTATTTGCAGTTATGTATCATAATGCATGTATAAATGCTGTTCTTTTTGAAAACAGTGAATTATTCTGTGAATTTGGCAGCAATTATTTTTTCTCTTTCAGAAAACTTCACCTTTTACAGTCTTCAGATACACAGTCAGTTTTGTTTGGTTTTCAGGGTTTTTCCTTTTAGCAAAATGAGAGCCTGAAGACCAAAACTTCTGGGATGTAGACGCTTTGTCTCAGTAGCTGTATAACCAGAGGATTTAATTTCAAGAATTTCAGAACAGAACTGAGAAAATGGTACCTTAGAGGGTTGATGTTTTATAATAACTTAGGAATTTCTGTAGTTGTTTTTATAATTAAGAATGAAGAAGATTAGAATTGATGAGCCAGGAGGTGCACTTCTGCAGTGTCTGTGAGCCAATTTCTCGTTAATTTGGAAATTCCTACAGTCCTTTTGTTGCTTGCATCTTTTAGTGTCCTCTGTGTTTTAAAAGTAGTTCAGAACTTCTTGGGTTGATCTTAAAAAGCAGAAGTATATGATTAGTTGATGAATTATTTTCTGAAGATACCTTTTTCGAAAAGCTACTCTAAATGTGCTTTGGTCTGAAGATTTGAATCTGTTTTCAGATAACAACAACGACTGGAAAAAGGCTGAAGCTGTTTGGACTAAAATTCAAGAAGAAAATCTTGTTCCTCTTGTGAAAACGCTAACCTTACTGGCTCAAATACTTGAAAAAAATGGTCAGGTTGTTCCATTTGAGGTACCTAAGGTAACTGGAGTTTAACTTTCTTAGCTAACAACACTTTTTAGTATGTTTCTTTCCACTGAAAAATGAAAACATATAACATTACAGTAACTGAAATAAGTTTGTTTGTTTTAAAGGTGGGACATGAAGATGCCGAAAGTTTAGCTGTTTCTGGTGAAGAAAGAAAAATAATGATGCTTTGCAGGAAAAACAATGCAAAAGGTAAACTGAAACCCACTTTCTGCCACCCTTGGCATTACTCTTAAGATTTCAAGTAACTACAGAGCAACTTACCCACAGAGGCTTGCTGCTTTTTTTTGTTGGTTTGCTACTATGTTAAGAAAGCTACACGATAATGTTACCTGCCAATATTATGTTTCAGAACCTGTTATGAGAAGGTTATGCTAAATATTTAAAATATCATTAGAATTGCTGACTTCTGAATGCACATTTGAAAGCCAGTGTATAGAGAAGTTGCCAATTTTAAAATTACCGAAGTACTGCTGCTCTGTATTTCACTTTATACTGTTGGGTTAACACCACGTTCTAGATTTTCAAATGTATCCATTAAACAGGAGAAACTGAATTTATGTACAGGAAAATATCAAATCTTTGGTTCCCAGAAAATGTAGCTTTTTGTTAAAAGTTTTATGGTGTGACACACGAGAAGTGTAGTGAGATGAAAGACTGATACCAAGTGAAATAGCTGGGACATGTTTAGGAGCAGCAATTGTCTATTAAAAGAAGTTGTTCAGAGATTTTGTATTTGCCCCTGCTGTTGAAGTCTCAATAATAAGATCAGATATGGTTTCAAAGTATACATCAGGTACCTTATTGAAGTATAGATTTGGCAAATTAAATAGACAAGATTAAATGAGATGGGACTATGTTACTGAGATAACCATTGCTCTCCTCCTAGCTGGCTTTTATCTGTTAGTCTATTTTCTATCCACTGATGTTGCAAGGCTGTTTATTTAAAGGGAGGATTCAATGTGGTGCATAGCGTCTTTAGCTTCTTTACAACTAAGATTAAAGTTGCCTGTGTTTATCTGTAGGATTTGCAAACTTTTCCTCCTGTTGTGTCTTCCCCAAAGAAATAAAGGCTATTAAAATCAAAATGTGACCCACAGATTGTAGTTTCAAACCCCTGTGCCTGTGGGTGCCACCTCACAAATAAAATGGCCTTATTGAGAGATCTCTTCACATCAGTTCTGCTATGAAAAATTAACAGCTTTTCTGTGCAAACTTCCCTGCCTCTGATAAAAACGGAGTTAACTTATGCATGGGTATTTGCCTTTGTATGTAGGAAGGAGGAAGGTACTTCGTTGCAGTTCTTTTAGCTTAGTCTGTGTTTAAATCATTGGAAATCCATTCCTATTCATCTCATCCCAAAGCAGGGTCACAGAACCAGAACTACATTACTGGGCCTCTCAAAGTGGGGAGGAAATTAGTCCATTTCTAGCATTTGCCAAGATGCAGAGTATTTGTATGTTCTGGAAATCTTTATTTTCTTCACCTATCCTATGACATATAAACAGGTATCTCACGTGGAAGCAGATAAGAAATAGAATTAAATAGGTTTAAAATATTAAGTTTGCTGAATGAGATTTATAAATACAAGATACCTAGGTTTTTTCTTCACTGAGTGTTATCAGGGTATTTTACAGGTTGGACATGCTGATTTTTAAGCTTGTGAGTTCTTAAAATAAGAATCTGTCAGCTATTTACGCACTTTTGTTACTGAAATGACCCTATAGAGTTTTTCAGTTGGAGGACCACCGATCAGAGGTCAAGTCTGGATATTCTGTATATAGGGTGTGCAATCTCATATTATGTATATGAATTTAAGAATCATTTATTATGGCAGACATAATGTTTTCAAGAATTTTCTTCATGCTTTTAAATTTGGTGACTCAGAAGAAAATGAGAAACACAGAAATATTTTCACTGAAAACATTTCAAAGTAAGTGGTGTGCATTGTATAACATTATTCCTAGGAAAGTGTCCTGTGCTTTTGATATCATAAATGATTAAGTAGAGAGGAGGAAACTAAATAGGCCTTGGACCTTGCAGGGAGACTAATTTTAAAACAAAACCATGAAATGTAACTGCTAACTATGATAACATTTGATGCTGAATTTATCAGTAAATTATTCCTTCATATTCTTTTACTTAAATATGCAGTATTCGAGAGGAGGTGGTCTAGAGCTACTGGGAATTAGTAGGGGAAAAAAAAAAAAAAAACATAAATGTTGGGAAACAGTTCTCTTGGAAAAAGAAAGGTGGCATAAAAACTAAGTTGTTGCTTTTGTGTAACAGGATAGTGTAATTTTGATGTGAATGTGATAAGGTAGAATACAACTTTTTATCAGCATCAGCTTTTTGATAGGAAAAATATTAATCTGGTTATGTAACGAATTTCACAAATTTATCAATTCTGACATGGAGTTGTTTTGAAAAGCTGTTCCTTGAAGTGCTTGATTTATGCTAAGTCATATTTTCATTTTTATCATGATTCCTCAGTGTGAGAACTTGACTCTGGGGGATCATGTTACACACATCCCAAACAATTGCAATTGCTGAAACAAATTTGACTGTCTTGAGAACTGAGACTTTCTTGGCAAGTTGTCACTTTTCTAGCAAACCTTTGTACTTGAAATAGCTACTAAAACACAGTATGATTTTGAAACCAAGAACTTTCTCTTTTGAATGCTAATATACTTTAATAATTTAAGATGCCATTTGAAGAAGCTTTAAGCTGATAATACCTGATCAGGCACGTGTCTTAATTCAAGACTCGTTTAGGTGTACTTCAACAAGGCTGTTAGTTGCACTGATGATCTTTAAGGTCCCTTCCAACCCAAGCCATTGTATGATTCTGTACTCTTTGGCTGAAGGAGTTTAACATTCAAACCAAAGGGAACACCAGGAGTTTTGATTTGGGGAATGCCAGCTCAAAATTCCCCAGCACACTGCAGTAAATGCTATTAGTATGACTCTTCTTGTGACAGTAGGATTCGAATGAGGTGTCTTCATCTTTACTTTTGAAGTATAAAAACCCTAAAATGCCTAGCACTGTTATTGTAGCAATAGTACAAGTATTTCTATAAAGTTTTAAGGGTTATTGTGGCTATAATTTGCATTAGCAAAGAGGTTATTTATTACGTTTCATTAAATGAAACATGCAAACGCAGGTTAGATATGAAAGATCATTTGTGGGTTTAACACAGCTTTCTAGCATACGTTACAGTCTGGATGGCAGTTCTAGCTGCGTGTTTATAGCCGCATAATCTTGTTTCAGAAAAATAAATGACTGAAAAGTGTGCTTATCATTTTTTTCCCCCTTTTTGGTAACATCTTTTCATACACTGACAGTTATTGTGAATGCGTGAAATAAAACTGTTAATCAGTCAAACAAATGCAGCGTAGTTTACTTGTTAAATATCTGTATATTTGTAAATTGTATGTTTTGTATAAATCTTGTCGTAGCCAAATAATTTGATCTCCCCATATTGGAATCACCTCCTATATTATTTGTTAAATGCTGTTATGATCATGCACCAGACACTGTAACTATATACCCCAGAATTAGGTGTTGCTTTAAAAATCCTGAGTCTTCCCCTTCTAAACAGCTGTGTTGGTATTTCAGCAGCAGACACATATAGAAAAAGAGCAGTAGCAAACTTCGTGGAGATAGGTGTCCATTGTTATATGTAAGCGGTTTTGAACAAGCTGTGACAAATAGCTTTGGGCTCTAAGATGTAAGGAGAGGATAAATAGATTTAAGATGGACCTTTTCAGTGAACAGGTGATTTCTATCTATGATCAGTATCATTGCAATGAGACATTTAATTTTGCCTTTTTTTTTTTTTTTCCCTTTCTAGAAGCCTACAGTACTTTCTTGAAAATGCAAGGGAAGAATGAGCTTCATTATCATTCTTACTTTACCCTCATAAAAGCATTGTTAGCACAGGATTGTCTTGAAGAAGCCATCAAAGTGAAACGAATGTAAGGCTTTTCTGTGTTTGGGGTATTTGTTGTTGGGTCCCCCAGCAATTAAGTTGGGCGAGGCATGTTTTAAAATAATTTCTGTATCATTTTAAGGTAAGTTCTTAACTTTCAATGGGAAAACAGGTCATGACTGATAATTAGGAGCTATGGTAAGAAATACACCTGTGTTTCATAGAGAGATATTCTCTGTATTAAAAAGGTACTAGGGTGACAGTATATATGGCTAGGAACTAATTTCAGCTAACAGTATCAGCAAATGTACTTGGCATCAGAACTGAAAATCTACCCTTCTGGCAGTCTGCCTTTTCCTCTTTCGAGCAATTATCCAAACAGACAACATTCCTTTACTTAAGTGCCCGTGAGCCTTCGCTTCCATCCCCATCCCTCTGCTGTCCTACCCTACCCACACTCCCTGGCAGCTGGCTGCCTGCCAGATGCAAAATGGTACATTTGACTGCGCTGCCAGTGGCTAGGAGATGACCATAAACCTTAGATCCAGCTCTTAACACTTCTGAAATAAACCCAACCTGCTGACATCTATTATTAGAATCAACAGAATCGAATTAACCTTTAGTGAGTTGCATGGAACACCACTTGTTTTAATTGCTGCCTGTAATGTGTGTTCTGGTCAGATTATGGGCTTCAAAGTTGAAGTGTTACTACATATCAATATAAAGACAAGAAAAACAAAAGTTTAAGTGTAAGTAATTTAAGTCTTTCAGTTTCTACAACTAAAACAAGAACAGTGGTTGTCATCAAGTGTGTTCTCTGACTGAATACACTGAATTTGAAAGTGCCTGTAGGCAACTTACATAATGCATAAAGTACTATAAAAATCTAGTAGTTTTTTGCATCAATTTAATTTTTGATGTTTGGGAACAGTATAGTGTAAGACAATGTTTACTGTTTTCATATATTCTTTAAAAGTGTTTAGACCAAAGAAATGTCTTTCATTGAGAAAGTATTTGACATCTGCATTCAGAAGAACAAATAACGTTTTTTCAAAGAGGTCTCAGTAACTGGGCTCCATGGTAAGGAATGTTTATGCTTGATGGATATATGGCTTATGTCAAAGAGAAACTAAGACAGTTTGTCACATTACACTCCCTGAAATGGAAGTAACTGATAGGTCTGTATAAATAGAAGATGCAAAGAAGATGTTTTTAGAAGTACAAAAGAATGTTGATAAAAATTAGGTAGTTTGTGAAACATTCACACAAAATATTAATGTATGACAGTGTATTGAAAGATTGTTCAGGGGAGAAGTTTAAAACATTCTACTGAATTGACTGCTTCCCTGCTCAAACACAATTGTAAGAAAGATGCACAAAGTATTGCATGTTATCAGCAGTAATTTGCAGATTGGAAGAGCAGAAAAAAGGTAGTGGCTTGTTCCTAGTATCTTAATGATTCCAAATTCCCACTTTAGATAAGTATGTAAATTCAAAATGCAGGGGTGAAAATAAAGAACAAAAAATTGTGAAGACTAATGAAGTTGGAGATGTTTCAAAGGACACATCTCTGAACCTTGAGGTTTTTAATAAGAAAGAGAATAGGACTTGGTAAGAGGTTCTATTCTTCATCAGTGGTCAGAGCCAACCATCATAACCCCTGTGCTTTTCAGAGCTCTCATACTCCATCTTGTAGCATAGAAATGCCAAATAATGACATTCTAAGAAACTTGTAACAGCTCACTTGCCTCCAGACAGAAAATGCTTCATATTGGTAGTGTTCATGGTGTTTATCTCTGAATCTTTTTTCTAGTAACAAAATGATGCTTACGTTAAACATTTTGAAAAGTCTGTAAGTTTTAAATTATTCACTGAAATAGACAAAGTGATTGTGTGAGTACCCATGGTTGAGGAATAGCAAATCTGTGTGTTTTGCACACATTTCTGCATGCTTGACAATTTTTCCAACCTCATATTACAAAGAGATTACTCCTACAAAGCCTAAATGTGTGCAGTGGCCTGAAACTTGTGCAACTTCTAATATTTTCATAAAATACAGGAAAGCTGCCTTTGTTTGTATAAGCTAACATCTTTTTCTTTTTTCTCTGCTTGAAGCCAAATTTGAAATTTAAATAATATTTTGAGTGCCTCACTGTAAGCAGTAGCATAGGCAACAGAATAAGTGGGGTTTTTATTTAAAAAGGTCAGATAATTTTAAAACCTCCCTCCTCATAACAGAACTGAGGAACTTCCATGTGGAAGTGATGTGGCAGAAGGAAATTGCACTCCTGCTCAGCATTTGAATAAAAAAAAACCCCAACCAAACAACCCAGGAGGTTACTACTATGTTGGTCAACCCAGGTCTGGTTGTTTTCACATTCGAGCACTGTGTATAGGAATATTTACTGCATTTAGTCCAAGAAATTTTGAATAGAAATTTAGGAGTATTGGAATGATGGATTAGTTCTGTAATAGTAGCTAACATCTATTTAATCACACTAAAGATTGGAAGATTGGAGAAAGTAAATCCTTTGTTATATGTAATTTACAGTCTCATGCATGAATTGTTGACTTAAGGGCTTTGACAGATGGGACAAAGGGAAAAAAATGTGGAACTGAGCAGTGGGTGCTTAGGCAGGGATTAAGAGGATTGGTTGGGAGAGTAAGAAAATCCCAGAGTCCAGTGACTGCATTTCTGAGCCTGGGAGGCTGAAAGTGACTGAGAGGATAGTCATATTGTGTGCACTGTGAAGGATTTTCTTGGGATTGAGGAGAATAATTTAGCAATGACCCTGCTTACCTCCCAATCCGCTCAGCCTCTAAGTTCAAGTAGGTAGGCTGCTCAGTTGTTTGCCACAAGATGATCAGTGAGGTTTATCTTGATTGTTGATATGGTAAATGGCAATGCCCCCCTTTTCTGTGTAGAGATTTTGTAATCTAGAAATGAACATTTGTAAACTTAGCCACATTTTTAATATAAAAGGATATCTGTCATTTGGGAACAGGAACACTTTGTAGTATAGGATCAATATGATTGCTGGTTGGTCTCTCTTGACTAATTTTCAGTGTGTTAGAAAAGCTCTAGCAGTGTTATTAAAGTAACGAGTCTCTTTGCTATAGATCTGTGAAGTTTTGTGTTACAGGAGATGAAGAATTGATAAGTGAAATACAATTTTAACATGGCTAAGGCAGCAAATGTAGCATGTTCACTTTAAAACCTGTATACATCTAGATGACAGAAATTTGAAAATTAATCAACCAAATGATATGGTGTTAGTTCATAATAGGCTTTAGTTTATGTTTAAAATATACAGTGCTGAAAATAAATGTTTCATTTTTATTGCTGAAAGAATAGTTTTATATTTTATAATTATGGTGACTATTGAAAAAAGAAGAAAAAGTATCCAGCTTAGGATACAACAGAACAATGCAGGGCATGCAGTTATTTTAGTCATCTAATATGTCAGCATTCAAGAATCTGAACCGATTGTTTAAAAAAAATCTTGTACTTTGTTTCTTTTGTTGCTCACTTCCAACTTTGTCATCTGTCAGAATGCAAAAAAAAATTATCCTTCTATAACCATTGACAGGATAACACAAAAGCTGTCTCCAGGTCGATATTTTGCAGCAATATTTTTAACATACGAACAGTAGTTTTTATAATTTCACCTTGGTGCTCAACCATTTATTATCGTATCAGAAGCATGTCAGTAATTCCTTTCTAAATGTCTGCTTCTTTTAGTGCTGAGACCCACATCAAGGGCTTCACACTGAACAGTGCTGCCAGCAGCCTCCTCATCATATCGCAAGTTAGGCGGGATTATTTGAAAGGTATGTCACAATGCTTGACCTTTACGTCACATTAATGCCTCTGCAGATTTTTCTTGTAACGCCCTTCGAATACTTGGATAAAGGAGTCCATTTAGCAAATTACCTGCTTATCAAGAGCCTTTTGTGGTAGCTGAGAGACGTAAATTACTGTACATGCATTTATAATACAGCTTGAATATGAATGTACTTGTCATTTGACCACTTAGTCCAGTTTCCATTCCATTTAACACAAGATGGGTTTTCTTAAGATGAATCACAGCTCTTCAGACATGCAAAATTTGTGCTCCAGAACGAGAGAAAGTACAGGCTTTCAAGTGCGTTAAAATTCACAGCACAAGTCATTTTGCTTTGGAAATTAACATACTTTAGAGCATCTGAAACAATTCCCAGCAGTTGTTTCTTGCATATTGTGTTGGTTGTGTGAGATACCAGATGAGTTAAATTGACTGTTAAATGTGCATGATTGTGCACTAAATGATTATAATATTGATTTAGAAACTTAATCAAATACTTTTTAATAGTTCTCAATGCCAACAGTAACAAAATATTCAGTTTGTTTTTCTTTTTAATGTAAAAATGATGGTCGAAAAGGAAATGGTGGCTGAAGAGCGCGTAAGGGTATCCAGCAAGATGGTGGGTAAAGTTTGCAGTTGTATTATTTTAGTTCTTGGCATTGGTTGTTTTGCAGGGAAGAGTTCAGCTCCACAGTGTTGAATTTTACTTGTTTAGTTGTGTGGTAGAACTCTGGTGAGAGAAGGAAACTCTGCAGGCAGGTAGTTTTACATGCAGTGTTGTGTCTTTTATCCGTGTGCAAGCATACAGTGTTGGTGCGTATTTCTGTCAGTACCTTTAAACTACTGACAACATACAAATGTACAAAGAAAATGTATTACACTGAGTTGGATTTTACTTTCATACCAGAAAATACAGTTTTGATACTGCCATCAGTTAATTATATTTATTTCCATTATGCGCAGCTGTAGTAGCCTATACCTGTGTAATATCAGGTACATTAAAATACTTTAAGACGAGCATTGAGGTGCATCTTCTCACTTGTACTCCTTTCTGCAGCTGATAAACTTGTCTTCTTTTCAGTTCCTTTCCCCTTCAGTCTCCAGTCTGACGTCATTGCCGGGTGTTGTCAACTGAAATATACGTGGTCAATGCAATTGCTTCTCTTGCTCTTGGCAAGTCTGAAGTTTTTACAGTTTTCAAGGCCTTCACCTGACTTTCCCCGTTTGATTTTACTGTAACAAATCTGCTTTTTCTTGTCCAGTATGCAATGAATTTTTGCCAGTTCTTCCTAACTGTTACACTGAAGAAAAATCTTCCCTTCTTCAGATCATCACTGATGTTTCTATATTCCACCAGTCTTCTGTGCTAACTGTATGATTACTTTCTAGCTAGCGTACTAAATTCTCTACAACAACCCTCTCCCTTGCAGTACCCTAAAAATGTTTCTTTTTGCGCAATATGAAGTTTCTCAAGAAGTCTCTGGAATTCCATTGCTTTGCAAAACTGTATTTTCCCTTACCTTCTGCATTGAGCAAGCTTTACTTTAGTAAATTAATTGAATAGTCCAACTTGATCCTTGTTTCTTTTTTAATTTTTAAAGATACTGCTTCTCATTTTGTAAGAGAAGCCTTGAAAATGCAAGCTCCTAAATATTTCAACCCGACTAGTCATTTTCTGATTACCCAGAAAAATTTTGGGTACTTTTTTAATCTATTGTTAGTTAACTGCATTTGACCTGCATCCTGTGACAGCTTTCACTTGTGTAAAACTTGCTTGCGTTATCACTTCCTCATTAAATTCACCGTCATTCTTTGCTGTGTAATGTAGGTCCCTAAGTATACTTGTAAGAGCTGTAATATCTTTGAACAAGAGCTTGAAGAGTCAGAACTTGAGTTTTTGGTAGGGAATTGGCAGAGTTTATAGGAAAGCCACTTAAAAGATAAATGGTCGCTTTTCACAAGCACGTAGTTACCTGCTTTTAAGTGCTAAGAAATCAAGGGATTCAATTATGAACTCAGATTAGGAGTAGTGGATGATTTTGCATAAGGGAAAATAAAAAGATACCAGGAGAATTATCCGGTATACTCCTAGTGCATAATTTCCTGCAGCAGTGCTGCACACATGCAACTTCCGAATCTTTCTCTGTGTGTGTTCTTGAGAAGGCTGGCATGCTCCATGCAAAAGAGTGTGGACTTACAATGTGGACCTCAGGAGAGCATTTGAATTTCAGCATGTGTTTTAAGTTTGCTTTTTAAATTTTGGGAATCTTGTCCCTGATGTGTTGCTCCTTTTCTTTCCCTAAAAAGAAAGGGGTGGGGGGGATGAGAGGGAGGGGAGCAGAAAGAAAACTTGCCATGGAGTGAGGTTAGGCATACAGGATGTTTTTTCTTCCTCTCATGTAGAAAGTAATACTTTGTTTCTGCAGTACCTGCATATTGGAATGTTAATACTGTGGAGTTCAAGTGGGTGTATATTATGAGTGTTATCCCTTGGTATTATAATTATTATCTGTGACTAATCCTGCCTATGTTGGTAAGGAGTGAAAGATTTTTACCAGAGGGGCATGTCTTTCTGTGTATGTTTGCTCATGGATAATGTAAATTGACAAGAATTCTGGGTAGAGCAATGAGGGTGTCTTCAACTGCGATGGGTTTGGGAAATTTGTGGTAGATGGACAAGAGACTTTGTATGTTTTTAACATAGGTAATTGCTATAATTTTAGGAGTTTTTGAGGAAACTGTCACAATTTCAAGTTTGTTTTTGTTCTTTACAGAAACTGTCCAGTGCTTTTATTTAAAAGTTAAATGTTGGTAAACTAAGTTTTGGTGCACACTTAAAAAGACAAATCTGCGTACCAGACTTCTGCAATTTCAGTCATGAATTACATTTTAAAACTGTTCTTATGCATGCAACATTTTGGGTTTTTTAAAGAAAATTGATTATATTTTGGAGAAAAAACAAGCTGAAAAGGCCATGACTTTGTGGTCATAAGGGAGGACATTTATGACACAGATGCTTTCCTTGAGCTGGGTACTAAATTAGATTTTAGAAGTATCTTAATTTTATTGATCAAATAATTCGGACTAAAATGCTGCAGTGCTGTTGAAAGTTTCTATTAGTGTGTGTATATATTCAAGTTGTCATTTGCTATTGCACTTTTGGGGCGTAAGTTCAGCAAGAGAATTATTTTCTGCAGATGTTTTTAAAAGGGTAGGGTTAAGGATACCAGCAGCATGGTTGCATTCTGAACTAAAATCTGATTTCCTTTTCCCTTGTTTCTTTACCATCATTAGATGCCATGGCTGTTTTAAAAGGAATACTTGACAGCGGCTCGTTGCCTAGTAGATCAGCAGTTATGTCTCTCATTCAGTCTCTGGCAGAAAAAGGAGATCTAAAGAACCTGCAAGCACTTAAAAACATGCTGGAACACACCACAAAACCAGTTGGTATACCTGCCTCACTAATGGCTAATGCTATTGCATTGGCTCATACTAAAAAGTAAGTATTTCTAGGACTAGTCTATGTAATCCTTATATGCAGAGTGGTGGGAAATGGCTTGCATTATCCATTTCATTTTCAGAGTGTCCTAGTTGTTAAAATTCTGATCAGGTTGAGCAGTTCTGTTCTGGTATCGTTTCCCAAACACTTCTGAGGTTGAAAATGACTTAGTGAAATACAGGGATAGCTATGAAGCATTTGGGAGGGAATATGGTCTTCTACAGTGATGTAATTTAGCTTTGATACCTTTGTTCTAATATACTACACCTACAGAAATCTGCTACCTGTTCCAGTAGTTGAAATGACAAAATATTATTCTTTTAAAATGTGAAAGTCAGATATATGTCTGTGGAGTCCTTTTTTTCCTAGTTATAAAAAAATTGGCTGGTGTGCTGGTTTAGGCCACTGTTTCAATCATGGTAATTATCCCCACACTTCGAGCATCCTTTGATTCAGCTGTTTAATACAGTATCATCTTCTGCCTTGCGTTTCTGCTTTATTTGATACATTGGTACTGTGCTAGTTTGTCCTTTGTATAAAACTGCATGGGGAAGGCACTTCTGGGAGAAAGGACATACTATGAACTTCTCAAATACGCTTTGCAGGAACTGGTCTTCCAAGAATCCTACGTACAGTGTTGTTTTATTTCAAACCAGTTTCATCAGGTAGAGCTCCTGTGTCTAACTCTGCAGGAAGGCTGTAGAACTGTGTAGTACATAACAAACACCTGATTGCCTGAGGCATGCAGACCAGGGAGAATAGTCACTGAAGTGTTTGGAACAGCAAGAAGACTTGAAGGAGAGCCGTTCAGGCCCTTTCCAGTAGTGAGCTCACTCTGTTTTCAGCTACTGAAAAACAATCTGTCTATGAAGGACTGATCCTATAAATACTTAGATCTGAGTGATCCTTGGGACACAGTTCTAGTGCATTGACTTTTACCTAAATTAAACACTTCAAATAGTAGAGATACTTCAGGATTTGTCTCATAAGCTGCCTATTTTCCTGTATTTCCATGTCATAAAAGCATTGCAAAGTCATGCTGTGTTCTTCAAATATAGATTGGTGGCAAGAATAAATAAATAAATTGCTATGTGCAGGCGCAGGTTATTTAAACAGCATCAACTTTGCTTTTCCCATGCCACAGCTAGCCTGAACCTATGAAAAGACTTAGCAGCAGCGTAATAATATGCGCTTTATATATTCTTAAATATCTTGCAAATGACATTTAATGTTGTCTTTTGCATCTAAAAAGGCAGGCAGGGGAAAAATTGGGTAAATAATTAATTGAATAGCATTAAAAAATTTTAGTTGCGTGCATTAATTATTCAGATACATTCTGTTAATGTTCTGGTTTTGCTTTCTAGTTTAGCAGAACATGTTTTCCTAAAGCAGATAGCAGAACTTTTCTTTCTTACTGAGGCAAAAAAAGTGTGTCAAAATTACTTAGGCTTTATGCAAGTTAAAGGTCAAAAAAAATTATTTGTGGGTTAATTTATTCATTCAGTCATAAATGGTTTCACTTTTACAATATCTGAGTGGAGTGACAGGTACTCAACCATTCTGGGAAATGTAACCTTAATGTAGAAAACAAAGAATTTAATATAATTGTGTCTTGAGGTTTAGAAATCTTTATTTCGGAAACTAAACCACTTCAATCCCTTTTCTTAGGAATGGCCTTGATGCTGCCATGGAATACCTTGAGCCTCTGCTTATCTCTGGTGCACAGAATCCTGATGAAGGTGTCCAAAGTATTTCCTATTTGTTAAGAAAGGTGTCTGAGGAAGGACTAGAACCAGCTTTGGAAAAATGTAAGTTGATTGCAATGATATTTGAATATTCTGACTAGACAGAGGTGTTATGAAAGAGCTATTACATGTAAAACCTGCTCAGTCAGTGTAAATCACGCCTGTGAAGTTTACAAAAGTGTCTTTTCAATCAGATTTTTTTCTTATGTACCCATCATTTTGCAGTTGGTGCTATGGCAGAACGACTGGCCAGTCAGTATGGAGTTTACAGACCTGTCACAGATCTTTTTCTTCAATATGTCAGTGCAAACAGAGTGGAAGATGCCAGATCACTGGTACAGGTAATGACATAATAAGAGAGGTACAGAAATGCATAGAGCTCTTCAAAGATTAACTGAGAAATTGTCAAGAAGAGGTGTTGTATAGCATAGATTAGTACTAGTATGCTTTTGAATTAGTGTGCATAGCAGTAGCGCAGTTTAGGCTATTTCAAACCACAGGCTAGTGCTGTAGTACTAACACTAGTAGTGGGTGCCAGAGTCGGAAGGTATTTTGTCTTCTAACAACCTGAAGAGAGTAAAAGAAGAGTTGTATACTGCTTGAAATTCCATCCAAAGCAAATACTCTTTTATATGTTTGCTGTCTAGTTGTTACTTCTTGCAAAATGCTTGCAAACTATTTCCTTGCGACTTCTTACATAATTTCTTAAGTGCTGTAAACATGATAATTTACAGCTGTACAGTTTGCAGACCAGAAGCAGGCAATGTCTGCTCTTCATGGACTTTATTTCACTTGGTTGCTATGACCTCGTATGTGCGGTGTTCAGGGTTTATTAAGAGCTGATTTTGCTTTTTATTCACTTGAGTGTCACAGGTGCATTAACAGACAAATGCTGGTCTCTGGGCCACAGTCTCAGCTGAGTTAGCCATCTTCAAGGGATGAGACAGCTGCATTCATACCATTTTTTGGAGCTAAGGACAAAGGCAAGCCAGAGGTGGGATGATGGAAGCGTGCGCAAGCAGACTGTCAGGGAGGGCTCACCCCAGCAGGTGGCAGTCCAGCAGACCACCAAGTCTGGGGATTGTTCTGTATGCGAGGCCTTTTACCGTCTCCTCATAGTGGATACTACTCATTTACCAGTTCCTAAGTCTTTTAATTTGCTAAAGAAAAAGCTCTGCTTCATCCATCCAGCTAAGACCATTTTTTGAGAAGAATGCATACCAACAAACGTGTTCACTTACTTGTGCTATGGTGTGAGGTGTCTTATTTGTTTATTCCCCACTCTGGAATATTACTTTCTTTATTGCTTTGCCTATTTGCTCATTTGAGTATTAGTTTAAAAGGCAACTGCAATTTTTATATAAAACCCTCTGCTGTATAGCATGACACATAAAAGTAAAAAAGAATAATCTCATGTTATTTTTTTACTCTTCCTGAATTTTTGGTTGCTCTTTGATGAAATGAATGAAATTGAATGAGTGAATGCAAATTGGTTACAATTTCTCGCTGCTGTGAAGAAAGGGAGGAGTTGCATTGTTAAGTAAAATCTGTAAATTCTTAATATTTTTCAAAACATGGATTATTTTCCGTTCATATATTCCTAAAAGTTGTTATTGAACACCATACAACTGCTGGAATTAAATTCATGGCTCTGTGACATACTTGAGATAACATTTATACACTATATCTTGGGGTAAAACTTTTAAATATTTCATGTTAAGTGGACATACGCAAATAAGCAGGAGTTGAAACTTCTGTGTATATGAGAGAATTTTGGGTTTATATGGTGCAGGAAAAATATTCAGTGGTGCTAAGCGTTCTTGACAGCTATTGTGGTTCAGATGTTCTGCTAATCAGCCGCTAGAAGATAGGAATAATCATTGTCCATTTGTTATTTTCTTGAAAAGTAATTCACAATCTTAATGAATTATTTTCCTTGCAATAATCTGACATATTAGTATACATATGGAGAATCCTCACTTTCAGAAATGCTTTTAAGAATCTATTTAACAGTTCAAGAGACAGCAACGGTGGGTTTTTTTACTGTCTGGAGTGCAGATGCTTTTACTGACAAAATCAGAAGTGGTTTGGTGCTTCAGCATGAAAGGAGGCTGTGGAGAGCATTTCTCCAACTAGGCTGTCTTTTTCCTCTCCCAGCACCTACTGACAGTAGGTGAGAATGGCTGGAATCCATAACAACATGTCACAAGTTCCTCCCATGAATCTCTCACTTGAGTTTATCTCCGAAAAGCATTTTTTTTGTCAGATCACTGCAGGTATATTTTTGTCTGTTTGCCTGATGGAATGAGGCTTCACACCTTTTCACTTGGACCTTAAAGAGCTTGTCAGACCATGTTACATAATTTCTTGTTTGATGAAGTCTAAATCACTAATTGAACGTAGTAAATTGATGGTATGTGCATTTTTATATGCGCAGTATTCTCTTCTTCCTGTGCATTTTGGTGCTGAAAATATCTTGCAACTGGTAAAAAGCACTGTGCTTTGTTAGAATCTTGAGACTGATGCCTTTGAAGAAAATACACTACAATATTGTCTTGCAGATTTTATTTTGCCCTTTTTTCTAATGTAAGATGGATTTTTGATTTTTATCTGGTCTGTCTCAAACTTTTCCAAGTTCAACTTCTCTCTCTCTCAAACACTGTCTATTGCAGTGAAAGCCTTTTATAAAATAGAGAGATTGAAATCAGTCCTTTGTATGCATAAGTGTAGGTAATTATACTTTAAAGAGAACTTGCTTTGTACATTTTAATTTTTATAAAGAAACGAGCAGTTATCTCCCTGACACCTTATTAAATGTATAATTAACCTTATGATCCCTAGCTCACTTGTGAATGCTTGGCAGTATAATTGGAGAGGAATAGTGTTTCTCTTTTTCATTCTTTTACAGTCCTAAAACCGTTTTTGTGGTATGTTGAAGTATTAGTTTAATTCTTTCCCCTATTGTTTTAAACAAACTTTATACTGTCCATTTTAAAACAGTGTTTATCAAAACGGTGCGTGAAACAAACTTGATTCCTGCGTTCAGTGGTATTTTTCTGGTGGTTTTGGGGTTGTTGGGTTGTTGGGTTTTTTTTTTTTTTTTTTCAACCTAATGTTCTGTTATTACCTTGTAAGTAGGTTGTATATTAGTATGTTATTTTAAACATCTGTGATTAGTAATTTTGTTTATCACTAACATACTCATGACTGCTACATTAACTATTCCTTTTTCTTCAGAGGTGCAGTGCGTTAGTTGAGCAGAAGAGAACTTTTATGAATTTTATGGCTAGATTGTCATCTAGGCCTGGACAGGTATAGTATTTTTTCATGTATTTCACTGTATATGACGCAGAATACTATTTCATTAGCCTTTGAAGTTTTAGACCTTGAACTTCACTGTTGACAGCTGTATCAGATTTCTTGGGGAGGGAGAAGGTTAATAATCAGAGCTGGTTACATTTAAAGGAGCAATTTACTTTATGGAGCGTGATGAAAAGGAGGGTGTAGTTAATATTTTTCTATTGTTTCAATAATTTTCTGCTTTTCTGATGTTATACTTTATATCCTACAAACATTGTACTTTAAGTGTTTTACTGCACTCTCCAGTTCAGTCTCGCAACATGAAAGTACTTATTTTGTTGGCTACATTGTGTGAATACAAATGCAAGTTAAAACCTCAGCCTCTATCTAATGATAAAATGCCTCTGTGTTTACATTAAAAGACACATTTCATATTACTTGTGTCGTGGTTTAACCCCAGCCAGCAACTAATGGTTTTAGGTAGTTTGGGCATGTTTCTAGTTTGAGTACCTATTTAGATTCCTGGCACTGTGCTCATTCTCTATAAATCACATTGATTTCTCTTTCATTGGGGAGCAGCGTCAGGGGGCAGTTAATACACAAACTAGAATAAGTACTTTTCAAATGAGGGAAACTGCACATTTATGTTGTGTAGAAAACTTGCCATTAAATACTCCTAGATTAAAACTTCTGTTGAAGTGGTGATAAATATGATGATGATAAACACCGTCTTTTGGTGTCTGTAGAAGAAATCAGAAAAACTTGAAATTTTCTAGCTTCTCAAGCTGAAATTTTAATAAGTCATAGAAGTTAATAGCATGTGATAAAGATGCTGTTAATTTCTATATATTTTTTTTAATTCAGGACCTGAGAGTTTTTGAAACTGGAATCAGAGGTTGAGGGAGGGAGGTTCCAAATTTAAGCACGTTAGTGATCTGAATTCTTTTAAGCACTGATCATGGCTGCTGTCGACCTCTAGGTCTGTGAAGGCTGCTGAGTGGTTTGCATGATTTTTTTTAATTGATTGAGATTCTGACATATTCTCATTAATATATGAATTGTTTCCTTTAAAAAAAACAGTGAGAAACTGATGTTAAGACTTAATGAGTAGGGAGATTAGTCCCTAATTTTGTTTGGTTTATTTTTGTGCATAGTTTCTTTGCCTGTTTCCTATCTGCATATGAAATTTTGGGAAAGAAGTTATGTCTACTTTAGTTGCACAGGCCATTCCTTTGTTATCAGTGCAGTTAATTTCACTTAAAAGATCTGAAACAATTATTCGAACTTTGGCAATTTTATTTTGTTCTTTAGAATTTGAAGTTAATGCTCTTCTTGTCTGTGTATTAAATTTTGTAGGCAAAGACAATTGAGACACTTCTGGAACTGATTCCTGAGCATCTAGATCCAGAAATTGCATACTGTTACCTCATGAAGTGTTATGGTAATGTCTGGAATAGTTTTTTAGTACGAGCTCTTGAGACATTCAGAAAAGTCATGAAAACCATTACAATTAATATCAGTAATGTCAAAGGAACTTATTAGTGTAGATTCTTTATGCCTGTTTTAATTTAGCCAAAACTAATATTCCAGATGCCTTCGTTTGGATTTTCCTAAATAGTTGGTTTGAAGTGCTGATCGGTTGTCGTTATAGTTGGAGACGAATAGCTCTTAAAAAATCAAGTTGCTTATTTAAATATGTTTATCTGCAACTTTCACCCATGAAAATCCAGCACGTAGCCCCTATGGCGACACTCAGTTGGAAGCTTACGTCTCTGTGCTGTAGTGTTATTTGCCTTGTGTACTCTGATGTGGTCCTCCAGTTTTATTATAGGTGTAAATACTCTTCACGTGTTATATCTTTCTGCTTGTAATACACGACAGAAGCCCTTGTGCTCCAGTCTATCACAGAGGAAATAAAATAGGAATAACTTAAATAGAATACTTCAAATCCAAGGTATGCTGTTAAAGAAATACAAGTGCTGTATTTGAATGAAGTTGTAGTTCTCATGATGTAGTAGCTAGCTTACAAGTTTCACTTGCTTAGTAATGTTTGAAACAGCAATCACTACCATAATGGTTTAGCCCCATGGTTTCATTCACAGCAGGGTAAGTTTCCTAACATGTTTTTATAAAACAAAAAAAACTTGCCCTTTTATCGCCAGCATGTACTTGCTGCTTTATAGTTATCATTAGCCCTTTGCTCCTTTTACCCCAGTAGAAACTCCATAAGTGATGTAAGTAATTTTTTCAGTACCCTCGCCAACTGTATCGTAGTACAATTTCATAAAGAGATTGCAGAGAATCAGTCACTTGTTCTATTATATGTAAAACAGTGGTGAGAGTGTATTCAACATGCAAAGCCACACTGTATGTGATGAAGAGATGGTTGCTGTAGTTTCTTAGGCAGAGATATATCTGGCTTGTGGCAAGTTCTAGAGGAGACATCCAGTACCAGCGTGAACTGTTTTAAAAGCTGTTCCCAGGTTGTTCTGTGCGAACGTCTGGCCTGTAGGAGACGGGGGTTTCCACTCCAGTATTGAGTAGAAGAGTGCATATCTTGATCCACTTCACCAGGGCTGGTCTGGTTGAGTCATACTAGGGCATCTTTGCATTTTCTATTGCATATTTCTATTCTAAGGAATTAAGGTTGTTTCCTACTCTTTGGATATTCAGGGGCATTATTACCATGTATAATACGTGGTGGCAGAATATAGTCAGACCTGTACACATGAACAACAATTTAGCTACCTCTTTCCATCATCGCTTCGTTTCCATTTTTGATACTTTCTGAAGTGGTGAGTAGGTTAGTTTCATTTGGCTGTTAAAATGATCATCAGCAAAATATTTAGCACAGCTGAAATTTAGAAGGCTTTGTCTGGTTGTATTCTAGCCAAGAGGGATAGAAATAAGGTCTTCTGTTTAAAAGATTTTAATTTTATTTTACCATTTTACGGTTAGCATGCTTTAAAACATGATTTCTCATTTTGGGCCAAGTCCAGCCTTGTAGTATTACCATTTTCTAGAGAACAAATAGTTTTCCTGTCAGATCCATTGTTACTTGTAATTATTTAGAAAGGGAAATGAAAGATAGCAGAGTGCTATTACCACACTTGGTTACTGTTGCTAGTTATGAAAATAAATGGACAAATAATAATTATGTATTTAGCAAAGATACAATAGAATGTAGGCCACAGCTGAAAAGTCTGATCCTATATCAGACATCCACAACTGAACAAATAAGGGGACATTGACTCTTTTCCCTATCCTGAAATAGGATCCAGGACTGCCAGGGCTAGACTTCTCCATCTGGTGAGGTGCATGATCTTTTATGTATACCTTCTAGAAAAGGGAAATGCGTAAAATCACATTTGGGTGGTCCATGAAATGCTACTTAAGTATTAGGTCTGGTTTTTTTCTTTTTGTCTTCCATACAATAAATGTCTCTACTTTAAAGAAATAGAAAGTTAACAATTGCCATTCATTTTCTGTTCTCAATTTCTTTAAACCATCACTTCATGCAGTTTTCTGCAGTAGCCTCCCACATTCAGGAAGTTGCTCAGCCACTTGTCAGATATGACTGGAAAGCTTTTTCTCATGAGAATGGGACACAAGCTGTCCATTTTGGCATAATTGAAGTTTGGTTCTTTTTCCTTTAATAACCATTGTTTCTGTAGTCCCTCTGCATGTGCAGATGGTGTTTCCAAATGTGAACAAGTAAGACCTGAGACAGCTCTCATGCTGGAGATGTTTGCTTTTTTCCCAAGCAGCAAACTGAATTTAACTGGACATAATGGCTTGCTTTTTGATTCACAAGGTGCTAGGTAGGAACTGTTGTACTGCTTCTGTGACCTTGAGGACGGCAGTGAAACTGTAAGGGTTCACTTTCATCCTAATGCTTCTCAAGCAAATGTCTGAGCAGCAAAAAAGTCTATGGCTAAGAAAGACTCAAAGTAAAGGGAGGAGTTTATTCCCTCTCCCAGTTTAGAGGAAGGAGAAACATACACCCCACTCTTCTACAGCTAGAAGTGAATAGTGCTTTAAATAAATGAAGAATGGGTTAGCTAGAACTTATTGCACAGCATGGTGCCTTCTATAGAATATCCAGAAAAATGTTACTGGTTACCTAAGCAGCTGCAGTTTCAAATAGTGTTAGTGGGTCAGCAAAAATTTCCTCCTGCTCAGGAGGATGAAATGAGTTTTGTGTTCTAACATGAGCGTCTGACCTTTGCTTTCTTTGTTCCTCTAGGTTGTGGCTTTGATGTAGCCAGCACTTGTAACGACCAGTATTCTGCCCTTACTTAAGGGAATTAAATTCTGTCCTAGGTTTTTCACGTTCTGAATTTGGGTGGCTTTTGGTTTAGCTTTTGTTTTTATTTTTTTCAATTTGCTTCAGAAAGACACATGTGGCTCTATGTCTCACATCCTAGAGTGGTGTGTTCTTACCATGCAGCTCCTACTGTCGTGTGGTTCCAGCACATGCTTGAAGGAGTTGATCATCCAGCCTCAAATAAAAAGGGAAGCTAGAATGGCTGTGTGTTCTGTTCTTTTATGTGACTTGTCAGTAAGATATGAAGAGTATCCGGAATATTTGGAATACCGTATATTAAAATACGTCGAATATGTTTTGGCGAGTAGTAGCAGTGCCTGACATCATGGAAACAGGTGAAAAGAGGAACATTTAATCACTGGGGTTTGTTTTGTGTTTTTTTCCTCAGAATTGGATGGGGATGTTGCTTCTGTAAAGGCTCTGTATGAGAAAACAAAAGAGAAGAAGATAAAGCTGCATGAGCTATCTCTGAAATCTTTAGCAACTTTTCTGAAGAAAGCAGGAGAGCCTGTCCCTTTCACTGAGCCCCCTGTGAGTATTGTCTAAGAAATAGATCAGCAGAATTGTGTATGTTCAGTGTTAATAAAACAAATTGCATGATTTATTACATAGGGATTAGACCTCTGCGAAGCCTCCTCAAAGGAAGTAACATGTGAAGTACCGGGTGTTATAGGAGCTACAGTAATCTTGCATTGGTTTTGACTTGAGGAAATAAAACCTCTTGGGCTTACAATATATAAACTGCCTGATCCTTACCAGGCACTCGTCTACAGGGGTATCTTTATCAAATGTCCTCGGGGCATTTATCTGAGCAATTGAACTTTAAAAGGCTTCTAGAATGTATTTCATTAACAATTAATGAGGCTTAGTTTTCATTAATTACCTGGTTTCTATCTACTACAAGTTGCTGCTTTGGTAGGATGGCATTTTAGAACTGTAGGAATTATTTTTCTGTTGCATCTTTGCTTCTAGCTGCCTTATCAATAGATGTATGCAACTCTGCAAATATGCCTTATTTGAGGGTGACAAGTGGCATGACACTAAATCTGTCAAGACTGTAAATACTTCTTTCACATAATTCCTTTCACCAGCAGTCTGCTAGAACCATTTTAGCAAAGCGGACTTTAAAGACTTAATGTCTTTTGTCTCTAAGCAAACTTCTAATTGCCATTTTCTAGCTGCTTTTTATATTCTAAAATGTTTTTCCTGTAGTTCTGTAAACACCTGATTGTATGCTGTTTTTCCATATTGCTACATCATAAATGTGATTTTTCATTTCTCATCTTGCAAAGAATTGGAGAAAATCTTGGCATAAAATACTTGGTTTAGCCTTTTAACAGCTGTGGAGTTTTTCCTGCAGTCTTGACATAAGTTATAATCAGAATTTTTATTTGGACTGTGTACATTCAAAACCTAGAATGTCCGTTTCTTACATATAGCTAGTGAAAACGAGTGGTTTATCAAAGTCACTGAAATAATTCATTTTCTGATTTCTCTGGTTTCAATTTTTCTCTAATGCAGTTTGGTGTTTAAAAGCATCTCATAATTTTTTTGACACAATTGCAGATTGCAGTTAAGAAGTATTTTCATTTTTAAAATGAAATTGATTATATTATTGCATTTTGTAATAGAAGCTTCATTATGCATTTTTGGCAAGGTTTTCCTTTTCCTTTTATTCTCTCTCTCTGGTATTTCTCTTAATTATACAGACTTCAATACAGATCTAGTTTTGCATGACAGAGAATAATAGATTTTGCTTTTGTCAGGACATAACACTTTGTTCAGAATTAGTAACTTTTCAGTTGGAACAGTGTTGAACTTGTTTATTCCACTCTATTTCTAGGAGACATTCAAGGTCTATGTGGAAAAATGGAAGAAAAGAAAATTGGAAGCCTTATGAGCAGACAGTCTTTTCTGCTTTAGTTGTTTATGAAATCGGTTAAATATTACATTCAATAAAAAAAATGTAAAAAGCATGTTGTTCTGTGTAATTTTTAACATAAATCTGTATTTAAACATCGCTTTCCATAGCTGTAATTGATAGAAACGTTCATTAATAGAAATGCTTATAAAATTGCTAATGAAGTATCAAGATGCAGCTTTCTTGGCTCTTTCTGTCTTGATGTATGATCTACTGTAACCTGAACTGTATTTCGGCTTCCGTTGGTTCACCAAATACATGTTTATCAAGAAAGTTGCGGGGGGGTATGTAACTGTAACTTAAGCAGTCTGTCTTACCTTCTGTTGTTCTTTGCCTGGTCATTGTACTTCAGGGTGATAGTAGAAGAGTAAAGAACATCATCTTCAGGGTTCATCTGTATCTACAAGGAAAATAAACACATCTTTTTTAGAATTCTCCTAAATGTACTTCTCTTGTGTTGAGTACTTCATTAGGGCTTTCGATACTATAGGTGAAGACAAAGTGATTCTACCTTTTACACTAGCTTGTGTGTTGTAGTTCTATAGCGTCTTTAATTCATTCTCCTAACTATTAGTCCAGTTAATTTTATGGATACAAGAAGAGCATATCAATGAAAATATGCCTTTTAAACAAAAGTGCCTGTTACTTGCAAGGGTAGCAGAATTTACTTGCTGGCAGACTGGTGGGCATGCTTGATTGGTATAAATGTAAGAGTAAACCTACTCTCATGTCTACCTGGCATGACATTTTACAGTCCAGAGCTGTGGGATCATGAGAATAAAGACACTTACAAATGACAAAAGAATACATAGAAAATACACCCATTATCTCTGTAAATAACGATGGAAACTCACAAATGTGCACGCTTATCTAACCAGTGTAATACAGTGCCTATGCAGTATGTCAGAAAGGATTTAATGAAATGAAAGCTTGTTTTCTGTGCGTTTAATAACTTTATCTTTACGCTTTCAGTTAGTTAACCTTATTTTTCCTAAGCTGTTCCACGTACACAACGCTGTGGTTGTTAAAAATTCAAGTGTGCACACAAGGTTTTGGCAAAAGATTGGAAGATTTGTACAGTAATCTGAAAGTTAGAAAGCAGTTGGGACCTAATTTTTTTAAAGTGAAATTTCCAGTTCCTTACGTAGTATATTTGCAAATACACAGAAAATTCTTGCTGTGCTTAAAAGAAGAGGCAGAACTAATCAGGAGCTCAGGAGAGTCATAAATTTTGTTTTCCGAACAAACCAGATGAGTCCTCGCTGTGTCTGCCCCATTGGTGCCGTGGCTTTACAATGACCTTCATTACTTCACAAGCAGAGACTCACCAACATCCTGCACCTACATGGCCCTGACCGGCACCCTTTGTTCCCGGGTTGTCAAGGTGAGGTATTAACATTTGAGATTTCATTCATAGCCTAATGGTTGTGTGCCCTAGTTGAAAGCAAGCCTCATCAGTACTCGGTTTATTTCATTTCACAAACGGAGATGTTTTAGGTTTTTTTTTTTTCTGAAGCTACAGCTACTTAGTGTAATAGCAGCATAATTGAAGACTGTGTCAACCAGTTGGCAACCCTTTTTCTAGTGCAACAGCTCTTTTTGTTAGAGGTCATCTCAGGAATCTCTTAGTTTCACATGGTAGCTGTGCTCCAGTAAGAGGAATCACATCAGTGTGTAACAAGGCATTGGGCCCGTGTGCTGCTTGAGATAAGCTAGCATGTAGGGTGAGGAAGCGAACATTGCTTGGAGCAAACACCAGGTCAAAGAACCAGAGAAAATTGACAGCAAATCTGTAGACCTTAGCTACCTTTGTGACAAGGAGGTGGTATCTCATGGTTGTGGACCAGGTACAACTGACTATTAAGTGCTGCACCCTACCTGAATCTGTGCTGTGATGCTGACAGGTCCTGTTTGCTGGCTGCTGCCTGCTGGGGCAAGTGAGAAGCACACCAAGCCGCAGCCAAACGTGACTGCATGTTGCTGGTCCCTGTGCATGAGTCTGACCATGCAGGATTAGTGCTAGTTAGCATCTGCATGTTTTTCCAACTGGTTTGACTTGAACCAAACAGAATAATGCCATATAATTTAATCATTGCAACTGTGGCAATGGGAAATGAATTTGATAGCCTGTAACTGAAGAATGTAAGTTAAATTGTTTTCAGCAATTAAATTGCATTTTGAGTAACCTCATGGAAAGTTCTGGGCTGAGTGAGCTGAGTAAACATCAGTGAGGCGCTGCAGGAGCAGGAGACCAAACGGCACCAGGGTTTTGTAGCAACAATAGCAGGGTGATGGGAGGAGGTCCACACCGATTGTTCGGTATCATGCTACAACAGCCGAGGCCCATGGATCCATGTGGCAGAGATGGGAAGGTAGAGATGCAGAGATCGTGCAAAGGAGAGGCAACAGCTGCCATTATGTGGCAGTGTTGTTTGATTTTCTGTTCCAGTGAATGTTTTGTGTGCAATTAAGGAATGATTGCACAGAGGAGCGCAGTCTCTCCTGTCTTAATAATGTGGGACAGTGAGGGATTTGTGCCACTCCAGGACACTGTCATCTCAGTCTGAAACGGGGTTACACCGGGAAGGTTTTGCAGAATAGGCATTTGTGCTGACTCCTCTAGAATACGCTTGAAATGATGTTTCTTGTGCATTGGTGTGCTGAGACTCAGCCATTTCGAGCATGGAGAAAAATGCAGTTTAGAAAGTTGGTGTTTCTTTACCAAATAAATAGGTAGCGCCGTTGTTTGTTTCTTCCTATTCAAAGAAGGAAGGCTGTAAGATGACAAAATGCAGAGCAGCAGCCTGGAGAACTAGTGATGGTTTGCTAGTCCAGAACCAAATGTACCCTGTCATTCTGACACAGCACACACTCCTTTAAAGCAGGAAAGAATTGTTTGCCACCAGCTAGTGGATAACTGGGATTGGGCAGGATCCAGACCAGGTGTGGTTCCTGTAAGATCGGAGCACGCGTTTCCAGATGCCATTGTGGGAAGCAGAGAGTGTGCTGATATGAAATGACCTGACATGTTACTGTAAAAAGAGAACTGTGGGAACATGTGTGTGTTTGCATAAATAGTGTGTCTTGATTGGGGTTGAGAGGACTGGGAAAAGCTCGTTGCTTGAATCGAGATGAATTGGGATGGCTTAATCTCACTTCTGTACTCTGTGCCACATCATGAACTCACCTCTTTCCCCCTACCCCACTGCCCTTGAGGTAGGGCAGGAGGAGAGCACTTTCTGAGCTCCACATGAGAAAAGTTTCCTTGTTAACCACCAATATAGTCATTTTGCAGCATGATAATTACATGCTGTAGTTCTGATCTACTAAAGCAGCTTGTTCAGCTTGTCTCCTGAGACCCTTTTCTGTAGAAAGAAATGTAGCTTGGTGGGTTAGCAGCCATCCAGAATTTCTTAGCATGTACTCACTTTTGAAACTGAAGTGGCTGAATGGATGGTGTCTTTGGCAGTGACAGCTCTGAAGGGTTTTACAGATGGAATGCCTGAGTCAGCAGGATTCCAGCTGCAGTTTACAGTAACGAGGGAGGATCGTAACAGTGAAGGTAGTGCATTGCGAGTGCACATAGTGACAGAGAAATAAACTGGCAGCATGTTCACCAGAGTGCCACTGTACTTAATGGTTTTCTCAAATTAGAGACTCCTGGAGCACAGCAGAGAAGGAAGTGACAGAAGTGATGGATGTTCAGCACGAGAGATCTGTCAGCATCTAGAAGGAATGGCCAATTTCCCGCACCAGTATACTGTTGCTGTAAAGGTGAAAACACCGAGCATGTAAGAAAAAGCTGAGGCTGTCGCTGAATTTAGCCTTTTTTAGCAAAGATTTCTCTGCATTTCTTAAAATGATTGTTATAATTTCTGTGCAAAGTCAACTGCAAAATGGTTTCCTTTGTAGAATGCCTGCAGTCCCTGGTGGTTTGCCAGTACTTCTGTCAGTAAATAATCGGAGGAAGGCCTTTTAAGTCAGTGGCTCCAACTGAGGCTCATTTAGTCCTGGAGCATCTTCCTGAGTACAAGTGCAGAGCTTCAGCTATAGGAGCAAAGTTCTGGAATTCCCATTACGTATGGAAATAAGCAGACACGGAAGTTTGAGGTTAGAGTTTTCTCTGCTGTTTCCTGTAATTAAGAAAAATGAGATAATAGAGACTGTCTCATGCAGTGCCTGCTATAGACGGGGATTCCCCATTGATCTACTTTTAGATAAAACTATTAATGCAAGGTTTTTCTCTGGTGCTCCTAAACCTCTATATTACAGCTGGCTAATGCTTCACAGTTTCTCATGTGATAACCCTTACAACACCGTGATAAAGCTGTGGTAGCTATAGAATTGCTATTGTCTGCAGCAGTAGCTCCACACCTCCTCCTAGTTCTACATTTCTCATCATTATTTCACTCAGCTCTAAGTGCCACTGAACTTAAGGTTCAGAACACATCGAGCATCAGTGTCTCATAGTGAAAGCAATGAGTCTTGAAAACCAGCAATAAATTTAATTTTGGGTTTTGCAGATATTTTGCATCTGCAGCTCTCTGCATAGTCTGTGAGACCAGGGCAGCTCTGAAAGTGGAGTAATGGGAAGAGCCGTAGATCCCAGAGATGAATCTTCAAGGGAGGAGGGTGGATTTTAAGACGGAAAACATTTTGGGCTGGCAGGAAAGCAGAGGGGTGTTGACAGGATGAGGCTGGCCTGGCTAACCTCCTTCAAGGCTGTTGAAAGGCTGTTCTGCTGGGTGCTGAATTTTTATTTATGGGAGAAGGGGGTCTGAAGAACAGTTGTCAAAATACAAGGTTGCCACAGAGGAGCTCTGGAGGTATGGGAAGGTCTGGGAAAATACCCAGGTGGGAAGGATGAGAGGTAATAAGAAAAGCTAGAAGCTTCAGTATGATGCCTTGGGCTGGTTGGATTGAGTGAATGACCATGACTGGAAAGAGCAGCTCTCAGCTCACTGGCAGCCAGGGTCAGTGACGCACCACTGTAGATCTTGGCCTTTCTTATGGCTCCCACTGTCTCCTCCTCAACCACTCCCTTCTGGAGGTTCACTGAGGAAGAAAGCACTAGCAGCAGCAAGAGTTGTGAAGGGTAAGATGACTGCTAAACCCAACTCAACGAAGGAAGAGGCAGTGAAGGATTAATCAGAACTGCTGAGCCATGGCTGGTTCTCTCCTGCCTTTCCATCATGGCGCGTCATGCTGGTACTAGTCCTGTGAGTACAGATGGGTAACTCAAACAGGAGCATAATCATCATGTGCCAAAAATCCCAAAGGAAGTTTGTTTCAGCAGCAGCCTCTTAAGCTCTTAAACTGCACTTCTCAAATTCAAAAGCAGCTGTAGGAGTATGTTATTAGTGTAATCTTGGGTGGTTCTGAAGATGAGTCTGAACGTGGGACCGCGTTTGGCATTGGGGCTGGTACAATTTCTTTGCACGTTCTGGTACTGAAGTTGCAGTCTGACGTGAGGCTGTGACCAAAGCAACTGCACCAGGGTGCTGAGCCCGCTGCCCAACCGTACCCAGAAAAACTTCACACCTAAACCAAAAATAAGTCCAGCAACTGCCCTTGTTACGTGAGGAGTTCCCTGGGATTTCCCTCTGCTCGGTTTAGCCCATGGCTTGAACAGCTCAGGTAATAGCGTCTAGGTCAGTGGTAAACCTTGATAATCTCTAGTAATTGTCCAGTCTTAGGGCCCTCATAACTCTTTGTAAATAGTATTATGTTCTAAACATTAGGCATATGATAGAGTATTGGAAAACCTGTTAGGAGCCATAGATGGGTAGACTTTGCTTAAACAAGTTTTTTGCTTCCCTTCAGGATTTTGTTGACTCAGCCTGCATTTCGAACATTAATGCTCGGAGCGAGGAAGCGAGTTATACAATGTGTTGCACTGGTTAATTGTTCAGCATGCCATGGAGGAGTTAAAAACCCCAATCAAGTGCAATAGCTGAAAATAAATAATAAGGTATATAGTATAAAATTAATTAAAAAGGAAAACCCATTAGTTTTCCATCTTTTTATAGTTTTAATGAGAGACATATCTTTCATCCTCTATAGTACATATAAAATACAGAGCTCCAATTGTTTTTATGCCCAGGAATACAATTTCCTCATTTGAGTGTCTTTCTCGCTGTCATCAATAACATTATAAATTTGTCTAAATTCAGCAAGTAAAAACAAGGTTGGAAACTATGTTTTATACCACTAGCTGCAGGGGGCATAAAATTACGGTCATTTGTGGCTTTACTATTGTCAGTCATGTTCAAGAGTTTTTTTCAGTGGAAATCTGTCACGCGCCTGTCACTGAACGTACTACAAAGCTGCAAGGCGTTTTTCCGATACAGAAGCATTGAGAAATTCCCTGTGGAGTATATAAAGCTAAATATGTTCATTCACCTTTCTTTTGTCTTGCTTTTAGAAGGAATAAACCTGAAGCAAGAGTGTCCAAAGCGTTTGGGGTGCTGAGCTCTGCTGTCATTAGATGGTGCACTTAAGTAATAATAATACTTGGCCAAAATGCTTTTTACGTGATTACTTGTAGGAGTTAAGGAAGGCAGGAATTCTATGTACATAATTACTGTGGAGCTGGTGGGACGGTTCTGGCTTTTTGGCTGTTCCTGAAATGCCCCTTCAGCTCTCTGAGAGGTGGCAACCTGTGACCGTGTTGCTAGGAATTACAAGCCAAACAGTTAATTAAATCATAGAATCATCATAGAATCATGGATTGTTTTGGGTTGGAAGGGATCTAAAGCTCATCCAGTTCCAACCCCCTGCCGCGGGCAGGAGCACCTTCCACTGGACCAGGTTGCTCCAAGCCCCGTCCAACCTGGCCTTGAACACTGCCAGGGATGGGGGAGCCACAGCTTCTCTGGGCACCCTGTGCCAGGGCCTCAGCGCCCTCACAGGGAAGAGTTTTTCCTAATACTAGTTGTATTAAGGGAAGGCTGAAAGAGCAAAATATTATTGGTGCTTTGCCTTTCTCAGCAGAGATCTGAGTCTCTTTGGGTGATGGCTACTACAAGTTTGCCCTCTGGCTTGCTTGGAAATCCAACGACTACCTTGTGTAATGTAACATCCTACACCTGGCAGCAGTGAATTAGGGCATTGCGTGCCCTGTTTCTCAAAGTTTTCAGTTGGGCAACATATTTTGCTGTTGCCTGGTTTGGAAGTCCCTTTTTTTGGCTTTGTGCTTTTCTACAATGAGTTGAAGCACTGCCATGAGGTGATGAGCTACTCTCAAAAGTAGTGGAAAATCTGGGTGTTTGTTGAACAGCAATCGTTAAGGTAATACTCAGTTCTGTCAGGGCACTCTTCTTGGCATTGGGGCTTGCATTGTGAGAAGGAAGGTGGTTACTGGTGTCAGGGAGGAGCTGCTGCTGGAGGCTAGACCGGCTTAGCAGTGGGGCTACATTTTATTTCTGTCTTTCCTAGTGAAACGCGAAGCCTTTTTTGATATCTAAAAAGTTTGTTATTGTTGTTTTCTAAACTCTTCCCCCAGCCCCACTAAACTTCCCCCAGCAACAGTACTGCCTTGAAGAGCGATGTAAACTGTACCTCATACAGTTGTATTGTTGCAAGGCATTGGATATTTATTGTGAATTACTTGCTCTGCATTTTGCTTGTGACTATTTGTGAATGTTCATAGATTTCCAACTGCAGTGCATTTGCTCGGAAATTCATTACTGAAGCAGTAGATGACTGTCTTGTGGGCTAATTCGCTTGTGTGCGAAATACAGATTATTTTTGAGACAGGTAGCATTGTTTCTTTGCTCACCACAAAGGTTGTGGCCAGTCCTTTAACATTTATGCCTCTAAACCCACTTATTCAGCATGAAAAATTAAGGTGAGGCAGAAACAGTACTGATCTCAGTAAGCATGCCAGTAATCTAGGCAAAGTCTGATTAGATCCTTAAAATGAGCAGAAGATCCAAACGTGTCACTGATGGGAGATGCTGGCTCCAGAGCTGTGATGTGAAGGTTGAGGGGTCTGTTAAGCTGCAGTTTCTTAGTACTGGAAGCATTAAGTACCTAATTGTAACCACAAAATTAGTTACCTAAGCACAAGAGTACCTAATTGTAACCACAAAAGCAAAATAATCATAGAATCATAGAATCATAGAATAGTAAGGGTTGGAAAGGACCTCAAGATCATCGAGTTCCAACCCCCCTGCCATGGGCAGGGACACCTCCCACTAAACCATGCCATCCAAGGCTATGTCCAACCCCACCTTGAACGCTGCCAGGGATGAAGCATTCACAACCTCCCTGGGCAACCCATTCCAGTGCCTCACCACCCTTACAGGAAAGAATTTCTTCCTCACATCCAATCTAAACCTCCCCTGTTAAAGTTTAAACCCATTACCCCTTGTCCTCTCACCACAGTCCCTAATGAAGAGTCCCTCCCCAGCATCCCTATAGGCCCCCTTCAGGTATTGGAAGGCTGCTATGAGGTCTCCACGCAGCCTTCTCTTCTCCAGGCTGAATAGCCCCAATTTTCTCAGCCTATCTTCATATGCCAACAAAATTTGCAGTTCAGAATAACCGTAAGTTTCAGTGCGTAAACATCAGCAGTTTTATAATTAATTACATAAATTGGCAGCAGCACTTCTATAAATTGTGGATCTGAATTGTTTTTTAATCATTCCTTGAAAGAAAAAGAAAGGAGCTTGCGTAGGCATTATGGTTGTGTGTGTATATACATATATATGTAATCTATTTGTGCAAATACCTCTGCATACATATACTAATATGAGCACATGCATATATATATGCTTTTTAAAGCTCATCGGTTCTTCAAAGGGTTAAGTGGTTTTAAAATTACCTCAACCCACTGCTTAAACATTGTTGCCTTAATTAATAGCTGCTAACATCTGAAGGGCTTGTCTTGGCTCTCAGAGTATAACAGTGAAAAAAGCAGCATGTCACAGAGCTCCGTGTACGTTCTTTCTTGTCTACTGCCAGTAAAATTAATCATTGTGGCTAAAACCTGAAAGGTTTATTATTTGTGGTACTAGTGGACATACCAACACCTACAATTTCTTACCTCCCTGCTTAGCATGTTGTCTGTGATTTACTTCTTTTCAAAGGAATTTTGGTTGTCTTTTTTAATTAGAAGGGGGGTGGCTATTGATACTTGTTACTTATTTAGCATTTCTGAATGCATTTAGCAATGAACAAATACGGGATGAAACTTTCAGCAGCTACTTATTAATTTAGCTTAGCCATAGTGAAAGCTAGTCCTTTCCAAACGACGAGTTAAAAGTATTTTGGAGGACTGCCACTACCCACCAGCCAATATGCAAAGCAGTGTTTCTATAATTCATTTTCCAGTGCTAAAAAAGTTTGTCCCTTTTGCCAAGTGGAGAGGCTGCATAAACTTGGAGTGGAGGTTGGGGAGGAACTTCCCACCTCTCCCTGTATTAAGTACTTTAAGTAATAAAGACATATCTTTCTTACCTGTGTCTTTACAGGTAAGACACCACGTTTAGTACCATAGAGGTGCTGTAACAACATGCAGTTCTGTTGTTCACACAGTACTTTATAGTATCCATTTAACCCACACAGATTTCTTTAAATTCTGATTTTGGTGAATTTTCCTTACAAATATTGTTGTCTTTTGTATTTGATGTTCCCCTTCCCAAATTTGCTGTGTATGCATATGCAGGCTGAAACCACGTAGCTTTCTGCAGTCATGTCCTGACCTGGGCAGCTCAAGCAGTGTCTGGGCAAAACAACTTGGAAACTCCACAACCAACTAAGCATGATGCCATTCCAAAGCCTGTCCTGCACTGTCCTCATTGCCTGCCTCAGCAGGGGCCTTGACTTAAGGCTGAGGAGATCCTTTCCGGGTCTGACCAGGGAGGATACAGGAGGGCAAAGGCGGGAGTGGGTGAACCGTCAGCCTGTGGCCTTGTTCCACAGCAGTCCTCCGCTCGGACGGCAGATCCGCCTCACTGCGGTGCTTAGACTCCATAACAAACTGAACTCTGTCGTGTGGGGGACAGACAGGATGGTGAGTTCTGCACAGTGTCTTGCTCGTGATCTTTAATCTCTGTGTTGAGATGGTTGCAGAGTGCTACAGCTGGTTATACTGATGCAGGGGGTGTAGGCAGGAGGGTACACAGCTGCTGCTGACACAGAGGAGTCCTGAGGAAACAGGGCGGCTACTTTGAGACCTGGAAAGCAGAGCTGTGCTGACATTTAATTAAGACATTTAGCCTTGGTTAGAACTCTCAGGAAGATTTCTGTTCCCTCACTATTCACTTGTTTTTGCAGCAGCAGCTCCGCTGTGGAAGTGTGAAACCTTTACCACACAAAACTAACGTGAAGCAGGACACGAAGGCAGAGGCCGTGGTATGCAGCGTGACCTTCATTGGCTGGGAGGTGGGTAGTTCCCCCTAAACTCGTACTATTTTCAGCTCCTGGCAGAGCGAGTGGGGCAGATGGTGTGTCATCCACCCGCTCTTCCCTGTGCTTTTCCCGGTACACAGCCCCACGGCATGCTATTGTTAGGCACCAACGCTAATTGCTGGTATTTCAAGGCTCCCATCTTCTTATTGCTAAAGCCTGTAACAATAATCACAGCCTATATTCCCCATCTCTAGGCATCAAGGAAACAAGATATGATCATAGGCAGCATGTTAATGTAATTGTAGTATATAGAATATGAGCTTTTTCTGTGTAAACACAGGCCTGGCCGCATCCTATGATAGCTCTTCCTACACCCCATACGATGGCTGTTCCGAGGCTCACCACTCAAGTTCCCATTATGTATATATCCAACCTTGTCATAACACCACCTCGGAAACACTCACACCGCTTGGTCCTGCTGCATAATGTTAAGAGGGTGGAATTTTAAATTGAAAAAGGCTGTTTAAGTAATGTCAGCAGCCTGACTAATTTCACAAAAGGAAAGAAATTCAAAGTTAAGGCTATGGTATATTCTTATCTAGATGCCTGAAGATTTCTGTGCATGACAATATGCCCCTAAAATTCAGAGCTGTCCCTTATGTCTTGAATTTCTCCCATTGTGTCGCTCCTTTTTTTTTATTAAACATCAAAGTGAATTCACAACAGAGAGTCAGCCTAGAATTTAATCCTCTAAATACCTTGAAAATAGAGGTTTAGACTAGAAGTACCAATATATACCCTTAAAACTTCAGTGTAATATAAAAGAGATTCTAATCACAACACATCATTACAAAGAAGAGTAAACCACTTTAAAAAAATTAAGTGTCTTAAATATAATAAAAAGGAATAATTAAGAATCAAACAGGAAGCTGCTAGTCTGACAATTTAATGATGCTGAATTGGACGGAAAGAATTGGCTTTGCCATTAAAAGGCAATGAAAATCTGATAATTTCAAAATGGCACTAGGATCAGATCAAGTGGGTTTTGTTGGGTTTTTTTTTCCAAAATCAAATGCAGCAGAACCAGGAAGAAATGGTAGAATTCACCTTAGAAGAACCTTGGAATGGATTTGGATTCCTGTTGCTGCCTGGGGCTGAAACTGTTATTTAATCAAACCTGCTTAACATCTTTAGACTAGAGTCTGCCTGGGAATTTATTGCCACATGGAACCTGTGTAAAGTAATGTGGCAGTCCTAATGGCCAAATAGAATAATGAAATATTGATGTTCTTTCATATTATTTCTTAAAATATAATAAAGGGGGGGAGGGATTTGCATAACAGTGTTCAGGGTGTTGTAGCTGATTACACTAGGAATTTCCCACTGTGTGCAACATGTAAATCAAAGTAGAGCAGACAACATGCTCTGTGTGTATAAGCACAGAGATATGCATCCAAATAAAAAATCAAGCACACTAATCTTATGAAATCCTCACAACAACTGTATACATAATTTACACCCGCACTTACTGTGACTGCAGGTGAATTACAGCCATTTATTTACTCTTAGTCATTTTGTGAGCATTTGTGTCCTATATCTGAGCATAACTAGGTGCACCATTACAAGCATTTCACCGACGGCATCGTTACATTTTTACTGGAGGGGCAGGTAGGTATTTTCTACCTGAGAATCTTAGGAACCAAACTTGTCAAATTGCTATGATTTTATTGCCATGGAGAAAGATGGGATTGATAACAATCACTTGGAATGTATTTATACTGTGAAAATAAACCCAAGAAGGTGAGATAATTTGATCTGCTACTGGAAATCAGCTGTGCAGTTAGTAAATACCCATTTTGGGGCATCAACAGCACTGAACTGTTACACAGAGGCAAAGCCTTAAAACACATCAGCAATTGGAACCCGCGCAGTTAACAGCTGTGTTTTCCACACTTCGTGTTCTCCTGAAGCACCAGTGAAATCTGTGTTGCTTTCCTCTAGGCTGTTCTTCTGAGTGCTGAGTGTTACACAAGCTACAGAAAGCAGTGTTTTCTGTGTGCTGACGCTGTTCACTCAGAATTAAGTATGTGATCACTCTATATTCAAACACGATGGACTAAAACATCAGTTATTATGAAGCAAGATGGGTCCTTTTCAAATCGCTGGCCCATAGCTCGGAATATTTCAAGGTGCGGAGAAATCATAAGCGTCTTCTCACCTATAAAACCGGTACGTCAAGCAAAACCACCCTCCCCCCAACCCTCTCCCTAGCCCCAATTCCGAGCCGCAGTCCCAGAGTGAAGCCGGTGGCTCCCGGCTCCCGGTGTGCTGCTGCCATCCTGCGGCGAGCCGGCCCCGCGGCTCCGCTCTCTTTGCGCCCAAAATCAGTGTGTGGGCTTGCCCTGGGTTCTTGCTTCCTCTGCGTGGTTTGCTGTTACCAGTCTTGGGTTGATTTCTGCTTGATGAATCTCAGGCACAGGTAGTATAAAAACAGGAAAATGCCAATGGTGCTAGTGAGGACGAGGTAGCTCATGTAGAGAGGGTGGGAGTCCAGGCCCATAGACTGTGTCACCTGTAGCCATGGACAACACAGAATTAGGAACAGGCGCAATTTTTGTGAAGGTCTGGTCCCTACCACCCTTCCCCTCGGTCTCCAGCAGGCTGTAACTCTCAGAGTGGTTTGATAGCTGGTTACACATACACGATGTCTAGTGGCTGCAGTATTTCTGAGGAACAGAGCTCGGCTTCCGTACCGTTTCAGCAAGCACTAGTTGGGCCTTGTGTAGATAATAGTTGCCCTTTATTTTGTTTTTTTCCCTTTTTTCCCTTCCACGAAGAAGAAAGGCACAAAAGGAGTGACCGCTGTAGGCCCAAATTTGAAACATACGAAGTGTAACATGCCTTCACTTGTTAATATAGTGCTTGCCAAAGTTAAATATGACAGGCACACAAATAGCATTCTACTTGGTTATCAGATATTTGTAATGATCTTTATTTAGCGACTTACAAGTTTCCCCGGTATTTGAAAAGAAAAATTTCCAAAAGGCATCTCATATGTGGTGTCAGTGAACTGAATTTGCATCATTCCTTGAAAATTCCATCTGAGGAAAGAGATTCTAGAAAACCAATATGGAACTGGGAAAAAAAAGAAAGGGCAGAAGGAAATTGATACACATACACACAACTTGAGACCTCAAAAACTGCTGTGTGGCTGCCAGATACAGCAGGTTTGTCTAATTTCTTGGCAACCACAGGCTGTAAATATATACCAGTTCATTACTGGACAAAACGGCAGATATACTTTATATTGTCACGTGGAAATGGACAATTAGGAGAACGCTAATGCCCATGTCTTTCAAACTCCCACTGTCAAGAGAGTCAACAAATAAAGACTGGAGCTCAGTCTTTATCTACTGAATATAAATCCTTTTACTGAAAAAAATTAGCAACAATATAAAAACTGGTGGTGTGTTTTTTTTTTTTGACCAAACTTCTCATTACCTCATTCTTGGAGAAACTGATGTAAAATGACCAATCTGACTCCAAGATGTCATCACCCAAGACGATTGCAAAGGTAGAAATAAAGCTGGGTTTTCCTGCACTGGACACACTCAGCCTCACAACAACCAGTTGCTGATGGAAACCGTCAATGTTTCAGTTTGGGGGGGTGGTGGGAGCTTTGTCCTACCTGTCCAGAGGTTTTTCAGGCTTATCACAAAACCACCACTCAGGTAGACTGCTGAGAAAACGATGTTGCCAAAGAAGGCTGCGAGCTGTAATGTCGGCAGTAGTGCTGCCATCCAAAGTGCCAATGCACGGGCACTGTACACAGCCAGCCATACCAAGAGGAAGTTCAGCAGGAAATGTTCTACTTCAGGAACAAGGTTTGATAGCCAGTAGATGGGAACTGCATAAATGATAACAAAACCACAGTGTTCTGGGAGCTCCCCCAAAATCTGTTCAGGAAGAAAAAATCAGAGAGTAAGTCGAATTATATTTACATAACCACCTGAGATGCACCTAATATACTTAGGGACTGTTTATAAAAACTACAGGAAATACCTGTGTAGAATGCAGCCATCTCCCTGTTAGGTGTTGTCAGTGACATGCAAAACCAAAAATTGAAATCCTCACTAATTTTTTCTCCAGTTGTGACAATTCGTATAACTAATTGTTAAATTGAGAGGATTCTGGTTACAGATTAGATGTCTTGTTTTGGCAGCTACTAAGAATTTTAGACACTTTCCCTGAGATCTGGTGTGCTTCATAATAATACTGTTACTGACTCATGGAAACCATATGTTTTGTCCAAATTTGGTTGACTCTGATGTGAGATCAACCTGGAGACAAATTTGGCTGTTGGTCACTTCCCTGCTTTGTCCCAAAGGCAGTCCACTTAACCCAGCGTAAAACCAAAATGCACAGGATTTTCTCAAGTATCTAAAGATACGTATAGAGAGTATTATGATTGTTTCTTCCAAAGAGGGCTGTTACTATCTTCTAATACTAAGGTTGTAATGAATTACATCGATTTCTCTATGAATAATGTGCAATCTCTGTGACACAATGCAAAGAATATTTTTTCTCTGGCAACCATTAATAAGCATTTAAAGTCTTGTGCAGAAATGGAAACCTAAATTACAGATGCCATGGCAGGCAGAACTCATCTAACAGCGGCAACATCACAAAGACGGGATTATTCTAAACCCCTGTGAAAAAGAGAATGTACTTTTTAAAAGAAGTTCTGGGGTTTTGGTAGTTGGTTTGGTTTGTTTTTTTTTCCAGAAACTCTGGTTTTTTATGCACTCAATACATTTGGTTGTCTCTGACCAGTACAGGCCCAAACAACTACTGGAAATGTCACAGTTAGCATTTTGTCATTTCTGTTTTACCTTTGCTTTAGCATTTATTATTAAGATTTTGTTTTGCAGATCAAGGCATGTAATCAAATTTTCAAAAATGTTTCAGTGAATGAAATATGCAGGTATGTAAAATGGTCTAATCCCTCACTTTTGAGTCTGAGATTTCTCAACTTCCAGCTAAACAACCCAGTGAAAGATTCTTCTTTGGCTTTTCTGGGGTGGGATCTCAGCCATGACTTATAACAACAGGTCTAAAGGTTTCATCCATTAATGCCAAGGAAGCAAGAACAATAGCCTTAGCTGGCAGATACAAAAGAACAAAGTCAAATATGAATGTGATCATTTATGCAACAAGGCTTTGATTTGTTTGTGTTTTTTAATGCTAAAGCTAGCAGTTTGTATTTTCTGGCAACAAATCCGATTACCTTAGCAAAGAAGTATGGGTTAGCAGTGTACATTCCACCTTCCAAGTCATGATAAAGCATAGCTCTTTCTGAATGACCTGCAGGGTAGGAAAAAACAGGTTGGTTTCATCTTAGGGCTGCATTAAAAAGTATAAATTTTTTATCAATTTAAGAATTTTCTGATTGTGATTGCTTATAACTTTTACAAGAAAACTGGCACTTACATTTGGCAATAACATCCAAAATCACTGTGAATGGGATTAGTGCACCTATCATGTACAACAGTGCTGTTGTGTCACGAATAGAAAGTCTGGTCTTATCGTGGCCATAGTACAAAAATCCAATTAATAATGACATGAGAAGGGCCTCAAATCCATGGATTAATAGCGTTGGAAGATCTCTGAAGTCATTGGAGATTTGACGACTAGAAAAACAGTAACATGACCATAAGGTATAGTACTTACTAATGCCACTTAAATTCAGATACGCTGTCTGAACACTCTCCTAAAATCAGTTTGTGAGACTTCCTGACTTCAAATAGGATAGGAGTCTGTCTGTTTCCGTAAAGGATTTTACTTAAAGCTATTGAGTGTCTGTTGCTGCCTACTATTTCAGGTCCAAAATGCTGAAAGCTTGAAGGAAGGCAATGGAGGTGGGACGATCTGATTTCAGAGAGACAAAAGCAATTACTTCAGTCACTAAAGTCTCTCTGTTAGGGATCTGTACCATATGCTAACAACAGCTGATACTGGTAGTGATGTTTTACAGGTTCTGACCTCGTTGATCATGTTTCTTTTGAGTACACAAGCATGAAACCCAACTGCAATACCTATCATCTATGCTGGTTATCATCAGTAAAGGTTTCTGGCTTCAAATCTGAGGCAAAGATGTGAGGATGGCAACGCCTGAGCCTGGGCTTGCTGAGGGTTGAGTTGCCACACTTTGGCCCGGGTATCAGGATGGCAGCACCCAAATCTGGGACATGTATTGCCGAGCCTGGAGGCTCTTGCTGCTCCTTAAAGCTGCAGGCTCCCAGTGATGTGAGCCAGAGCTGACCGGGAGGAGCCCTGGGGCAGAAAGGTGGGGCCCTACATCTGGCTGCTGTCCTGCACCAGACAGCTGAGGTGAGCTGGTACAGCAGCACCTCTGCTGTATGGCATGCTCAGGCCTAGAGCTAGCTCTGCATTTTCAGCATGCACTCAGTTCTTATTTTGTGCTGCCTTCTTATGGTTTAAAATGCAAATGGGCATGATATACAGCTGTTCATGCTGGAGATAGGTTACCGTAATAATATAGCGAACTGCTTTAAGGCTCCTGGTAATTGATCACATGAATTGTGAGGCATGTTGATAGCTTCTGAATTAAAATTGGACCTGCCCAAAATGAAAAAAAAAAGGAAATTAACACAGGCTGTGGCCGTTAATTCCTGTTCTGCTATATGACATTCTTCTCTTTACCTTTGCTTGCTGAGTGTGTTTGCAACATTGTCTCCTTCAGTAGTTTTCCATAAGAAATCATCAAAATCTTTGACATTTTCTAGGAACAAGTTGGCAAGAGTATTTGCTCTTTTCCGGCTTTCCATCTCCTTTTCTGCAGTCTGTTTATCAATACTGGTCAAATCAACTGCAAGACATTTGACATATGTCCATATGCTACAGATGTGGTAACTTCATGGTGTGTTTAGAATCAGAAATTTTATCATGAAGAGACAGTACAACCTGTGTGCATGCATTAAGCTACAATGGTTAAAACTTCATCAGCTACTTTAGGTAATTAGGGAAGAACAGATTGTTAATGCGTATTTTGTCTTGAGACATGTCCCTAGTCGTACAATGAATCACTGAGATTTCCTAATTGCTTATTATGATATTGTAGACTACTATTTCACATTTGTCTAAATTTTAATAGTGGCCTGAGAGGGCTTCTGAGAATAAACAGTTTGAATTTGCTTCTTGGCATGCAGGCATTCACAATCTGTTATGTTACTGACTTAAATCACGTGGTATTTTTCCATCTGCAATATGATAGTTATCATCCTTTTTGTGTCTTACAGAGGTGCCATAAACTTTACTTGATAAGGAGAAAGCCCAAGAGTATTATCTAAGGACAACATAGTAGCAGCAACAATAAATGACTTAGCATTATTTACTGAACAATTATCTTTTTTAATCTAGTAGTCTTTTAAATCTTAATAATAGTATTTTCCAATGCTGACCTTCCGTGTAGAGTGACAATACCTGACATTTTCACCTGTTTTCTGAGAGAACTCTATCTGCACAGTTTGTAAGTCCTTACACTGGGCTAATCATCTCTGTGCAGCCACTTCTCAGCAGGAGTCCAGCAAAAATGAGTTGCAGTCTGCTTTACCTCTTCCCTTCTGCCATGGTCTCCTGTTTCTCCATCAGGCACAGGGCCAGAATGTGTGCATTTCTGCCAGGTGTTACTTCTTGCTGTGGCATCCTCTACCATCCTGTCCTATTTCGGCCTTCTTGCTGCCGATATTTCTCTTCTCTCTCTATGGATGCTGACTCTGTGCATACCTCTAAACGAGCTTCCACCTCCCTTCCTCATCCTTCCCTGTCTTCATGTTGCAGGGGTTTGTCCCTGTAACATAGGCTTGCAGCTACAAGGCTCCCCAGGAGTGCCTCAGTCTCCATTCATGTACAGGATGCTGTAAGCCTTCATCAAGTGGAGACTGCTCTGAACCATGGTGGTGACAAAGGTCTTTTTGCAAGGCTTGACAGTGAGGTTTACTTCTGTTTATCTCTGCACAGCTGATATTAGCAGACTCTGCCTGCCACATAGGCACAGCTGAAAAGTTTACTTCAGAGCACTGAGGATGGTGTTTGTATAAGGTTTCTGAGCCAACTGAAGTGCAAAGACCTCGAGGCTGGAACTGAACCAACCTCTGTGGTAAGAGACTACTGCCATTAGGTTAAAAGGGCCAGATTCCCTTTGCATGTTGCAAAACCCAGAAGAAAAATAGATTTGGAACCATGTAGTTAATGTTCTTCAAGAAGAGGAATAAAAGGGTTGCTGCTCTCTGGATTTGGTTTTTCTCCCTTCCAACATGCTCAGTTGGGCAGCACTCCTCTTTCCCATTTACTATTGCAGCTGTATTATTCCTCACCCTGGGAAAATAGCTGCCTACATTTCTGGATTCAAAGGTCAGAGAACTGGCTACAGAAAGCAATTGATCAGTTTATCCGTGTCTTCCCAGTGAAGATATTAAAGTTTGAACTAATTAAAACATGGGAATAAGCGTTCTAAACATGTGGGAGGACTGCTACATCTGGCAGGGTTAGAAGGAGGATCATTTAAAACTGATTTTGTCCATACCTCTTGTTTTTGTTACATTTCATGCACTGACAAATAAGGATCTGAGGAAGAAATTCTTTACTGTGAGGGTGGTGGGGCCCTGGAATGGGTTGCCCAGGGAGGTTGTGAATGCTTCATCCCTGGTGGCGTTCAAGGTGGGGTTGGACATAGCCTTGGATGGCATGGTTTAGTGGGAGGTGTCCCTGCCCATGGCAGGGGGGTTGGAACTCGATGATCTTGAGGTCCTTTCCAACCCTTACTATTCTATGATTCTATGATTACCTTGTTAAAAACTGAATTTGCTGCAGTATTGATTTGAGTCAGTTATAAAGCATTTCTAAGACAGTTATGGTCAATAAAGATCAATGTTATCTGGTACACTTATGAAAGCACATGATCTCCAATAACCTTTTTTATGGCAGTGTTTGATACTAACCATAGAAATCCGCAGGATTGCTGTACCTTGGGCAGGGATAGCCTAGTTCCGTGAAATACTGGACCATGTCTCTAGCTGTTCCACAATAAACAGTGAGTCCAGAAGTCATCAGAAGAACTAAATCAAACAGTTGGAAGATATCTGACCGGGGCTGATGAAGTGAAAGAAGAACTAGTCTGTTTCCTCTGGCCAGTCTGGATAATGTTATCATAAGGTTATGTGCAGTAAAGCTGTCCAGTCCAGATGTGGGCTCATCAAGTATGAGTATTCCTGCCAAAGACAATAAGTTTAGCTGGGGAAAGCAGCATGTCTGATTTGGAAAATATGTTCTAACTGAAATGGTGCTAGTGCATGAAATCTCATCGATACATTCTTTTTTTCTTTTTTAAAGTCCAAAGTATATTTCATACCAGCATCACAGAATATTCAACAGTGGCAATTTCTTTCACTATCTTACTGAACTTGATGGCCAAGAGTAATTATTCTAAATCTTCTCTCGCTTCCACTGGAAACAAGAGTTTTCTTTATCTTTCATTGAGGCGCAGATTTGAGTTCCTTCTTAAGTTTACATTCTTCTCTGCAGTTTTGCACTGTCTGTACCAATCAGGTACATTAATATTAATTAAAACAATAGTACTAGTTTTGTATCCTGCCTACTGAAATATTTTAACCTAAATGCTCTATATTAAAACCTCCTGCATTATTCATGTGTAAGTACCCATACAGTATTAGCTTAGCTCCTCCTCCCCCAACTTGTAGTCTGTATACATATGTGTATATATATACACATATGTGAAGAGATATGTGTATGTTTGGAATTACTTGTTCGTTTTCCAATTTGTTTCTACAAACTTTGAAGTGTTTTATTGATTTGTAGTGTTTGTGGTGTTATGGAGCTTAAAGGCTTCAATGGGCACAAGGCAATGGCTATACACAGACATGATTTCTCTGCTGGGGGGTGTAACATGTTTAGTGTGTAAAGAATGCTTTACTTACTTTTCCTAGAATTGATTAGTTTCTTTTACTTCAGTACCAGCACATCTCTTCCTGACCATTGCTTCTTACAAAAAAATAAAATGAAAAGACTTCTGCTTTCCCCATAATTACAAAAATATAACTTTTATGCAAGCAAAAATTTCTCAGATCCATTTCCCAGCGGGCGAGCTGATAGGAAAACTTGCTCAACAAGAGACTGAAGCCAAGATTAGTAGTGCTTTTAATATATAGCAGTGCAGATAGGGGATTTAGTCCTGCAAAATCAACTGTGGGTTTAGCATCAAGTTTTGCTGTTATTGAAGGCAATGGAAGTTTCTAGTCCTGTGGCATAAGCCAGCCCCTTCACTGAGTTGCACAAGACCACAGTGACTGAGTATACAGTTAAAAAATTACCTTCCCTATTAACATTGCACATATAAATGGAGGCTGGGTTGGAGGACAGGAAAACAATCTCAATGTTACAATAGGCCAGCAGCCTAAGTAACTTATGGCATGTGGTTAGATAAAAAACAAACCTCACATTGGTATTTACAAACCAGAGCACTGCTGTGAGGGTTATTTCAGGCAACTTCCAGTAGTTTGTGTGATGCTGGTTTTAGAGAGCAGGGGGGCTGTCCCTGCTTTTCCACTGCACAGGTGGCAGAAGTTAAAGTGGGTTAGCTGCTGAAATACTCCATTTACAGATATGTTACTGTAATAACTGCAATATTATCTGTGATCAGCACTTATTTCAATTTAAGCAAATGGACCAGCCCTCAGTTGCTGTGTCTAACTTTGGTATGGAGAGGTAACTTCTGGCAGAAGGTGGTACAAGACCTGTTAAGTGTCCTGAGTATGAACTCCTCAAGCTACCCCAGGGCAGCTGTGCATATGACTCTTCCCTGAAATAACCTATCTTCATTTACTGCCCCATTTTCCCCGGTGGTCTGTGATGGGCACAGGAAGGTGTCAGGATTTTGCTCACCTGGGTTCCAGAGCAGCTGCACAGCAATGCTCACTCTCCGCCTCTCACCTCCTGAAACTCCCCGGAGATACTCATTCCCTACTCTGGTGTTTGCACACTGACGCAACCGTAGTTCTGCTATAACATCTTCTACCTGAGGGGAACCAAAGGGTAACAGAGATAAAGCAAGAGTTTATTTGCACACTCGTGCATAGATAAAGCTGAAAATATGATTAATGTAGTTAAAAATTCAGCTGGAAATTTCAGTGCTATCTGATTAAGAGGCACTTGAAAGCAAATCTTGATTTTTAGAGATAGCATTAAAAAGGACTCAGCGACCAATAATTTAGTTCTTCTTTCAGCCTCTCTAATGCTTTCTCTAGATTGTCATTTTTTATGAGCTTTGGAACAATTGCTGGTTTCTATCTTGAAAGAAGAGAAAGGTTTATAATTCATAATCTACATGAAAAATGCCAGATTAGCTGTTCTGACTCCAAACACACAGGATCTCTTGGATAATTCCTGTCAGACACATTTTTGACAACTTTATTTTTTTCCAACAGCTTAATTACCCTTTTTTGCCTTTGTGAGTCTGAAAAAAACTTTGGAAGGCGCAGTTTGGCAACGAACAATAGTGTTTCTCTGACAGTCAGGTGAGGGAGCAGTCGGTCATCCTGACGCACGTGTGCTATGCATTTCTTAACAAGCTGGGGTGTGCAGGGTTTGTTATTGATCAGGATTTGACCGGTCGTGACTTTGCCTCCATAATCCCGGCAGGTTATCACATCAAGCAAGGATGTCTTTCCACCAGCTAGAAGAATGGAAATTGAGAATTATATTCATTTACAAGGGATAATTTTGGAAAGTAATTTAGTCACAGACAGTGGATGGAAGTTTTCCTTCCTTAATGTCTTTTCCCCAGCCCTTCCTGAAGCTTTTCCAAAGACACAGAGACAGAATGATGTTGAAAGAAAATACTGACTATAAGCTCATGTTCAGGAAATCTCCCTTCTCTGGAATGGAGTACATGACTTTAAACTCTCTTATTTCCCAGCACAACTGGTTAGTTTGGCATTGAGGATAGTTCCATGAGCTCAAGAAGCAAGATTGTAAGGTCTTTGCCTTCCTGTAATCTTTCTTTCACTTTTGAAACACAGGTGAAATGTGGTGTCCCATGCTGGGTGCAGTCCTGGCACCTGAATGCTTGGCGAGAGCTTGCTTTGTGGAGAGAATTGTGAATTCAGAGATGGCAGCTGGAACAGCTGTATGACTAAGGCACTGAATGATTATACAGACAATAGGAATCTTAATCATGATTGAAATAAAAATTATTGAGACTTAAATAAGACAAAAAGTCATTTAAATAATTAACAAAAGCTGGCTCATACTCAGATCTAAGGGAAGTAAAACAATGAAAACAACACCTGATTTGGAATTCAATAGCAAATGCTTTTTTCCTTTTTGCTGTATGATACTGTATGTAAACACACAAAGCTGTCTTATTATGATTAGATGTCATTTACTTCTAGCCTGCCTGTTGAAAGATTAACTCCACACTTGTTTCTTAATATATACATTTTAGAAAAGAAAACCATCCATCTGTAAACCACGTATTGCTCTATTTAAGAGTGACATATTGATTGCCATTGACAATGTGAAACCCATCAGCAGTTTAATCCATTTTACTAAGCCATTTGATGAAATAGATGATAAACAGCTTTTGAAATAGTTTGACTGGTTTGCTGAAAGGGGCTTGTGCTCAGTGTATGTTACCTTACAAAGGTGCTATAACTTAATATGTTATTTCGTTGGAAGCTTTCCCTTTTATTATAGGGACAATATCTAAGGTACAACTTCAAATGCATTAAGGATATCCGCTAAGAAAAAAATCCCATGGCAATGGGGAAGAAAAACCCACTTTATATAAATAAAGTTGAAATTTCTTTGGCAAATATACTTTGCCTTTGAGAGAGAGCATTTTTACTGAATCACTGAGCTAACCTGATGTCAGAGTCTAGTGGAGACACAGCATGGGGTTTTTTTCTTCCAAAGCATAGGCACTTTTTACTTCAATTTAATAGGTCACATGTCTACTACTTATCCCTCCAGATAAGCTCAGACTCAACTAACCACAGGGGGCAAAGACCATCTCTCTATTAGTCACCTCACCTTGAGAAGATTAAACCAGTCCCACTAGAAAATGTAAGAAGTCAAAGACCCCATTTAAAGCCAAGCAGAAGAGGAACTGTCTTTTCTTCTCCTGAAATTTCTCTTAATTAATCTGAAAGTGATATTTTATCCTGTTAGAATTGTTTCAGTCTGAAGGGAATTTCTGCTTATGGCTATGCAAGTTGTCACTGATATTTCTTACAGGGTCTGTCCTCATTTGTCTGCTATGTTACTGGGTAAAGTCTGCAATTGGCTTGTTTTGAATCTGAGCCATGAAGCTGTTCGTGTCCAGCAGAGTCAGGACTGCAGGTCACACTTATGACAAACCTGGCTATACCTCAAGAAAAAATAGCAAATGTGTAAAAGCCGAAAAAATTTGGATTTGGAAATAAATGTTAATTACCCCCCTCCACCCCCCAGTGTCATTATGTGTTTACTCACACTTTGTTTCTTCATACATTTTAGAGAATGCGTTTAAGTGACACATTTCCAGCAGTTGTTTCTCAACTAGATTTTTCAACAGTTGTTTCTCAACTAGTAATTCAATACTACAGAGTGTTGCTCTTGGCAGTGTATGTTTTATCTGAGAGTTGGTCAAATCATGAAATTTCTTTGGTCTTACCAGTGCTTCCGATAATAGCTAGCATCTGACCACTTCGAACTTTTAAATTAAGATTCTGGATTACTGGCACATGAGAATGGGGATCTGATTTCCAGGGCATCTTCATCTGCGCAAGGTTTTCATACCAGGTAATCTGGGATGCCATGTTAACCTAACAAAGAAAGAAACAAGTCCCTTCAGTATAAGCAATAAACTACTTAGCAATAAATATCTCCAAAGTTATATTGCAAGCAGAGATTATATTAAAATAATGTTGTTAATCTTCAGAAATATATGGAAGAAAGTTCTTTTACAGCCAAGGATGGTTTTCATGCCTGGCTTCTTATTCTGTTAATCAGTAATGCTATTTCAGTCCTCTGTTACTTGATAATTTATCTCTACTGTAAATTTTAAATGCTTCAAATTTTTAATATAAATTAAAATTATGCAAAATTATAAATTGTGAAATCTACTTCAGATGCCATGGAGGCAAAAAGGGAGATGAAAAATTTCAGGTTTTCTGAAATCCTCCTTGTAAGTCACCCTCTCTTTGTCTCCTTCTGCATATTCGTTCTTGCCAAGGGCTCTCACCATCCCTAGCTGGGTAGACAGTCCCCCTGCTCCAGCCTTCAGAGCACTAATTTGGTTCAAGACTAAGGAAAAACAGAGCCTAGAAACAGATCTCTTTTTGTGTCTTATCCCTTAGCTTTACTCGATCTACTTACAATGGAGGGTTTAGCCTGCTGACAATATTGCAGCCAAGAGCATGATTCTGCTTAAAAAAATGTGTATTTGATTGCACAACAGTCATGTGAACTTTGTGTTGTGCACTTCAAGTTTGTTTGGATTTAAAAATGGCTTGCATGTAGAAACAGGCATTACTGGATATGTTCACTGCTGAAGGGAGTATATAAACTACAGCTTTTACCTGGTAGTTGAGTTCTTTGACCTCAAGAATGTTTGATTTTCCACTGTATGTGAAATACAGACTGTTGTCGTCTTCAGAGCAAAAAATAGTATCCTGGGCATCCTCGGCATTCTGGGCTTTGGTCTGGAAAAGTTATCAGGTTAATTACAATAGTTAATTATAATACCTACAATACTGTTAAAACTTGAGTTCAGAAAAGGTGAAACACAAAGGCAATTATATTTTATGGGATACAACAGTACTGTTGGTGAGTTAAGTAGTGCAAAAGTCTGAAGGGTTGAAATGAGCTCTCTTTTAATCATCATGAAATGTACTTTGTTCTAGCAGCATATATGAGGGACAGACATGCTGTGCTATGCTCTTCTATTTGCTTTCAGTTTAAATGAGATCAGTTTCAAAACGGAGATATATATTATACTTCTCGTATGAAGATAGGCTGAGAAAATTGGGGCTATTCAGCCTGGAGAAGAGAAGGCTGCGTGGAGACCTCATAGCAGCCTTCCAATACCTGAAGGGGGCCTATAGGAATGCTGGGGAGGGACTCTTCATTAGGGACTGTGGTGAGAGGACAAGGGGTAATGGGTTTAAACTTAAACAGGGGAGGTTTAGATTGGATGTGAGGAAGAAATTCTTTACTGTGAGGGTGGTGGGGCCCTGGAATGGGTTGCCCAGGGAGGTTGTGAATGCTTCATCCCTGGCGGCGTTCAAGGTGGGGTTGGACATAGCCTTGGATGGCATGGTTTAGTGGGAGGTGTCCCTGCCCATGGCAGGGGGGTTGGAACTCGATGATCTTGAGGTCCTTTCCAACCCTAACTATTCTATGATTCTATGATTACACCACTATGAAGGGACTGGATGCTGTTTCTTTGAGGAAAAAATATACTATTTCAGCAATGTTAGTCTAGTGGATCAAAACGGTGCATGTTGAAATTCGTAAGTTAAGACAGCTAAAAATTAAGGCTTACTGGAAGTAAGTTCATCACTGACAGGGATTCATTAACTTGGAGGCTTTATGAACAAGTAGGTGTGCAACCACAAGCACAGTCTCTTTTTCTCCTCTCAATTTTTTTAAATTCATGGTTTGTCAACTGGAGCTTAGGGTTCTGAGATATCAGTTAAAATAACAGTCTCTTCTTGCCTTGGTTAACCTTTTGCACATAGTTGCAATCAAGAAGCCTTTGTTGAGGCAGCTTTCAGGCTTTGGGTTTAAATGCCTGTAGTTTTCATTCTAACTAGCTATATCTCTCCTACAAACCTGCACTTTTCCTACAAGTCATACTCATATCCTAGCCAAGGCAAATGTACCTGTTCACTGCATAGCAGACCCTATCATGCCTTAGGTGTCTTTGGCAGATGGTGATCACCATCTTTGTGTGCACCTCTTATTCTCACAGCAAATAAGGCTGATTAATCCTTTCAGTCTAGATACACAGCAGTCAGCAATGTGAAAACAAGGAGCCTGAAAAGCCGCATTAAAGCCCTCCAAGCTCTTCCCACTACAAAAGCACTTTGCAGTCTTACTTACGTTAAATTTAATTTTTTAAAAATCAGGTGTTTCCCAACAAACATGAGGAGCTGGTTTACAGTCCAAAGGCACATCCTGGGAAAGCCAGTCTGGCTCACACTCAGGGAGTTTCTGATCCATACACCTGTTTGAAGATGCCATCCCTCAGCTTCACCATGGCACCTGAGCACAGCTTGAATGGCACTAGCCACATTCCCAGTGTGCTCTTGCAGAGGGTGAGGATGTTTTCCACTCTCCATTTCAGAGCTGGAGCAGGGAGGTAAGGTCTCGCTGTGTGTGAAAGCCCAGTTGGCAGGCTGACCACCCACCTGTCCCAGCTCCCAAGCCAGCACTGTATCTGCAGAACAGCTAAGCCCATCGGATCCCTCATTGCAGGTCTCACTCACCATCATGTCCTTGCATGCCACCTGGCTCCAGCTGGCACTATCCAGAGAGATAGTTTCAATGTCTTCCTCCATCTTGGTTGTGGAAGGTCTTGCTCCCTGTGATGGTTTGACTATTGGCTCTTTTGAAAGCTGTGGAAATCCTTCTCCTCTTGGTTTTGAGCTCAGCACTTTCCAAGCGCCTCACCGCAGCCCCATTTCTCCTGGCACACTGTGTCTCTGCAGCTGGCATGACCCTGTGGACAGGGAAGTATTTCCCTCCTCTGGGGCAGTAACAGCCCAGGCTAAAGGTACATCAGATAGCAGCCTCAGCTATCCGCCTATCAGTTGTTTTCAGGAAAGAGGAAGAACTTAAAGCCCCTTTATTTTCTTTCAGGCACTTTCCTGGGTGGCAAGCACCAGGGCCAGCGACCTGCTCTGACCTGAGGACAGCAGAGAGCTGCCCCTGCCTGGTTCTGCGGGAGGCATGGTGGTGGCAGCGTCAGGCACCTGGCCAGCAGCGTGAGGAAGGGAGCCTACGAGGCCCCAGCACTGGAATATGTCGATGTCAGGCAGAACGTCTCCCACCCTTGAGAGGAGTGACAGCGATGGGCAGACAGGCAGGGTGACGGCCGTGGTGCAGCCCTCCAACAGCATCAGTGTGCAGGGCATCTCCTACGCTGTCAGGTAGGGCTGGGGAGGGCTGCATGGTGAGCCCCTGCCTGCCAGGAGCTGCTCTGACCACAGGGACTGACGGGAGAGGGGCTGGGACCAGTGGGCCATGGGTTTAGCTTCAGCCCAGTGAAGAAGGAGGGACACTGTCAGGTTGCCCTCCTCATGGTGCTGAGCTGCCCACCACAGGGTTGGAGTGCCTGAATTGAGGGAGGCAGAGCTAGTCTCTTCCCCAGAGGGTTCACCAGTTCTTCTTCACATGTCTCTGAAGGAGATGCTTTAGAGGAGATTTCCAAAGGTTGTGCCCCTTCCCGCTGCCTTGCTTACGGTTGCCAGACGGATAATGTGAGGCCATAAGAAAACGGATGGATTAATAGATGGCAAGCATTGTCAAAAAGTAAAGTCTCAGTTGAAGTTTCCCCTTTTGTTGTAGTCTGAAAGCATCCCAGTTGTCAGTTCGGAAAATCTGCTCAGATTTCATTTTGTCTTCCAGATAATGCTGAAGTTAAAATGTTAAAGCCTAGGGGAGAGAGAAAGGGGGAAATACCTTTCCCCCCCCCTACATTTTAAAACACCTTCAGGCTCCCATCCCACATGCAAGTAGCTATAAAGCATTCGTTTGCTTTATGTAGATTTTTTTCAATTTCCTCTATTTAATTTTTTGAACTGTTTGTTTCCCAAGAGAACATGTTGGCCCATGGTGGAATGTTTCTTTATGTCGTAAAAAATGGACCCGGCAAATACTTAAGGATGTTTCATTTCACGTAGAAAGCGGCCAGATTATGGGCATTTTAGGAAATTCAGGTAAGTTTTTCCAGTACTTTAAAAGAAATAAGATGGAAACTAACACCGGTGGCTTCCACAGTGGTACGAATGTGACTGAGGTCTGTGTTTTAAATAATGATATTGCAGCTGTTTTTAATCTCTGTGGGGCTTGGTTTTCAGAGTTCAATCTTCTGTCATCTAACTAACAATTATAACTTCATTAAGAGATAACGTTACTTCTAAATCCAAATGTTTAACTAAGAAGTGTGAATTTGTATGAGTTAAATGCCAATTTACGCACATTCCATGTTTCCCATTTAATTCCCTTTAACTAGCTGCACTCTCAGGACTTATTATTTTAATGTTATTGAGAAAAAAAAATACTTTCTTCTTTTCATATGCCTCCATCCAATTGAGGCTACCGCTCTTGAAATCATATAATTCGTTTCACCACATGATTAATCGCTTTTGTTTTAAAGGATCTGGAAAAACGACACTTCTGGATGCAATATCAGGAAGACTGGGACATAGAGACAATTTATTTGGTGATGTGTACTTGAATGGGTGTCAGCTGAAGAAGGAACAGTTTAAAGATTGCTTGTCTTATGTGCCACAGGTTGATTTCTGCGTTTATTTTTGTGTGCTGTGCTTCCTTTAATTTTAAAAGAGTAAAGTTGCTAATGCAATGGAGTAATGTAATCTGACTGTGATTTTACTAGTCAATTTACAAAGCAGTTAACAAAATGTATGAATGAATGAAGGTTGTGCAAGCAGGGGCGTGATCTTAATTACTACAGGATTAACTGCTTCTTCCTCTTCACCCTTTTTTTTCAGAGTGACACTTTGTTAAGCTTCCTCACCATACGAGAGACTCTAACCTACACTGCATTACTAACTCTTCAGAAATGCTCCAACGACTTAATCAGAAAGAAGGTCTGTATTTTATCATCTTCCACCAGGAAGGCAGACATGATGTCATGTAATGCTTTCACCAGCAGCACTTTCCATCCATTGGCTGTGTTTTACATTTACAAGGTTTTGTAATCCTCATTCAACAAATGAGGAGAAATCCTCCTGCTGAGGAGTAGGACACATGCTCTCTGGTGCTCCCTGCTCTGCAAGGGGCTTGTGCTGATGCCCTGGGGAATCGCCATTGTGTTGGGACAAAACTTTTTTCCCCAGAGCTGAGGCAGTTACTGTTACAGATGCTGCTGTTGGCATTGAGGTCAGTTCCCCATCCTCAGCTGAGAAACACGGTTCTCTGGGGTGTTTAGGGATGTGTGTGCTGGCCAGTTTCATGGGCAGCAGAGGTGACTTTGACACTACTCTGACCCTTGTAGGCTGTCTTCCACTAACCAGAACAGCTCCAAAAAGCTGGTCTAATAAGCCGTATGCAAGCTACTCTCCTGATAAAATAGGTGTGTTCCAGACCTATTACAGGACTCTTTTTGGCCTCTCTTGACAGTAAAGATTTGATATTCCTGACCAAAGGCTCTTGCTTTCTGTCTTGCCTTTTCACCTGTCTTCCACTCAGTATTTTGTACTTCCCCAGAGTTGATGTGCTTTCTGCTCTTTTCTTTTTGAAGCCAGACCAACACATTATTCTTCATACCTTAACTTCTAGTGCCACCTTTAATCTTTTAATGTCAACTGAAGCTAAAACTGTGCTCATTTCAGAATACATGAAAATAAAATAAAATAAAAAGAATTGAAATAACATATTAAAAATAATGAAGTCAGATATCTTCCAAATAGAGGGGATGCAAACAGCATATTGAGAAAGCCATAGCTGAAAATTATGTCTTTTTCTTTCGCTTTCTCATTTTGCACACAGGTATCTGAGCTGGACTGCGTTTAGTCTTTCTATATTGTAATTGTTTTCCAGGTAGATACAGTTATGGCTGAGGTGAGTCTCAGCCTCATTGCTGACAAAATAATTGGAAGTCGTAATTTTGTAGGAATTTCGGGGGGTGAGAGACGTCTTGTTTCAATTGGAGCCCAGCTATTACAAGATCCCAGTAAGTACCATGCATAGATTTTCAAAGTAAAACAAAGCAGTGTCACCTTGTTTTCCTACCATGGGTCTCCATAAACCACTTTAACATACAAAGGCATTTATATTCTGTAATTCAGCAAAAGCTAGTCTAGTAGTGACAGAAAAGGATGAGCAGGAACTGAAGTTTGCCATTAATCTATTAGTTGATCTTGGAAATCAGACAGCCTCAAAATCTTAGATCTAAACATAGATTCAGATTTGCATTTATCCATTTCAAGTCTTTCTGGGCTCACCCTTCCCGTGTATGAAATATTGGTTGTGGTCCATTATTTTATAGGTTTTGAGTGCATTAGAGCTATAAATAAGCAAAGACTGAGCCTTTTAGCGGAGTAGCTGCAATTAAGCCATGTATGTTTGAGTGCCAGATGCAAAAAAAATGATGGATGAAAATCAAAGTAACTAGAAGAATTAGCCATGGCAAGCAGGACAGTAAATTTTCTCAGTTTTGAAATGGTTTCTTAAGTGTGCCAAAATCTTATGGAGTGAATGTATAGCATGCATTTATTGGATTCTGGAGTCCTCATACTGCTGCAGGTGTGCTAGGACTGCATACCAGGCAGGAAGGAGCATTTAAGTACCAAAGTGAGGTTTATCACTGCTGCTGGAAACTCTTGGAGAGCTCACTGGGACTAGTTATTGCTCAGGAAGCTCACTAAACCCTATAGTAAACACTACAGTAATTCTCTGTAAATAAACTTAGAGAGAAAGCGCTTCTCCCCCCTTATCCTGATCAAGGTTGAACTTCTGTGTCATGCCTCATCTATGTAAAAATAATGCATTTTAGCGTAACTTTTACCTTTCCATGTGCAATAAAAACACAAAGAAAATGCAGTACTGCCCCCCTATCTATAGAATTATATATGCTGTGTTTTAACAACTCTTAGTTTGTTCATAACAAATTCTGTGTGTATATAAAGATTTAACTTGGATTATAGATTCTGGGCAATTATATCAGTTATATTTACATTTATATACATGCTGAAATTTGTCATTATTGTTCTTAGAAGCAGATGTATACATCGAACCTAGTTTGGTAATTTTCAGGTTTCATCTGAACTTAGAAAAAAGTCATTATGCTCTGATCCTGCAGTAGTTTCTTTATGTCCTTATTACTCGTCATTGAAACTGAACCACTGAAACTAACTAAAACCTAGAGATCACATCACGGCAATATCTATACATACTCTGCTTCACACGTGGAACTTCACATGTAAAGTAATTCTATATTATTTGCCAAATTAGCTTCAAAGGCAGAAGCTATAACATTTGCTCCCCATTTACCTGAGTTTTAATGCTATTCCTTCTCATTTCACAGAGGTTATGCTGCTTGATGAACCAACAACAGGGCTGGACTGCCTAACTGCAAAGCAGATTGTCTCCCTTCTCTCGGAGCTTGCACACAAGGGCAGGATAGTGATTATTACAATTCATCAGCCTCGCTCAGAACTCTTCAGGGTAAATGATATCTACTTACTATTTTCTTTTTTTTTCCTTTTTTTTTTTTTTTACCAAGCTTTTTAGTACCTATGTTCTTTTCAGGATAAAAGTACAATTTGCAGTATAGTTGCCTTCAAAGGCTCTCTTCCTTTTCCCCTATAAATACAGGTTTATCTTGAACTTCATAGCTCTGGCCTTCTGCCTGTCACAGGGCACTTTGGGTTACATATTGCCCTGTGAAAACAGTATGCACACTGACTGCCTAAGCTTTGTGTTACACAGCTGCCCAAAAAACTGGGAGAAGCCATGCAAATCCTCCAGTTGTATATGCACTGTAAAAACTGGAACTTTATTTATCTTTACATATTCACATTTCAACAACAATCGCAACTTGAGACAGATAAAGCCATCACTTGGGGAAAAATAATTATCTTTTTTCCTCTTTGTGTCAGGTGATGTGATCACCTTGGTCGCGTGATGGGGCAGGTCTGCCTTTCAGGGCTTGTGATGAGGAAAGCACCTCTCCCTTCCAATTACTGTTTTGCACTTTGCTCTTCTGACACATCCACTACCCACCACGTTGAATGCAAGGCACCTCTTCCCTATGACTGAATTGAGCATAAGTGGTCAAGAAGCCAGAGGGGAGTGAGAGTGCTTTTCTGGACTGAAAGCAGTCCTGGTGCCTTGGGAATATGGATTGACCATAGCTGTTGGGAACCCTGCCCTGGCAAATATTCACCTGGAGAGCAGTGCTGTTAAAGTCCTTAAGCACTTAAGGATAATCTTCCAACAATTTCGGGATTTTACAGTCTGAGGCTATTAAGCACTGAAAGAGGCCAGTCAATAAGTGAAGGTGCATTAGAAGTGAAGCCAGAAGGCCACAGCTTCCATTTCCATTTGTGGATTACCTCTGTATGTTGCTGTCCCTGACAGTTTTGAGAACTACTAGTTTAAAGAGCTTTAAAATGTGTCATCTTGCATAACCACCAAGAGGAGTGAAAGGAAGGGTAAACTTCCTTTGAGAGATATATAGTAAGGAAGTTTGAATGTGTCAAAATTATTTTTCCTGTCAAAGCATTTTTATTACTAAGACAGTAGCTGTACTTCAGAATTAATGCACTTCTCCTCAATACTTATTGCTAATATATTCATATGCCCTCCTGCAGTTATTTGACAAAATAGCCATCATGAGCTTTGGAGAAATGGTTTTCTGTGGGAACCCTATGGAAATGATCACTTTTTTTAGTGACTGTGGCTATTCTTGTCCTGAGCAATCAAATCCTTTTGACTTCTACGGTAAGTTTGCCTAAGTTGTTTTGGTAAAAAAAAGGTTCCCTTCAAACAAACAAGTTGTTTTCTTCCCCATATTAAATTATGTTTATTTTTTCCCCAGAGATAGAAATGTGTTGAATTTGAATTCCTCTCCAACTCTGTAACTATTTTTAGCTCAGAGAGATGGTTGGGCCCATGTAACTTCCACTGACTCCATAAACCAGCACAAGTTTGCAGTAGGTCTGAAACACAGCAGAAAGGAATAAGCTACTAATAAAAAAGGAATCTCAGCTTCATGTAACTTGCAGATTCCTGATGGCATCTCCTTATGGCTGTCCACTGGATGTTGGAAAATCAAACTGATCACAAAAATGTGGAAAGTCCTATGCTCTTACTTACTCAGAGATGCCAAGCAGCTGGAAACAGTTGTTTCCTGGAAGGAAGGATGTAGAATAAATATGGGATGACTAATCCCTGCAAATGTATGTTTGAAGAGAATGTGTATGTGCATGTATGTGTGCATACATACACACGTACACGTATATATCTTTCTTTTTGAATCTCGTATGTAAGCTGATTTTTGAGGATACCAGCTAGGCACTAAGGAATCTGACCAATCCAAACAGCTGTATTTAGAGAAGGCAGTGTTTTCCTATTGTCTAGATGGCATCCAAAACTCAGAGAGAAGAGAGGATGGTTGTTGACATGAAGCTGGAATGGGATGAAGCTGAAAATACTAGTGTGACAGTGAGGATAATTTTGCTTTCATGAATTTGAATAGTCTTGAAAAGCATAGATGAGTTGAGATTTAGACCCACTTTTAAAAAAGCTTGGTAAAGAGAGTACTGCATTCTTTAAGTGTCAACCTTTGAATGTGACAAGAAAAGGAAAAAATACAGTTTAGAGCAAAGAATCATCAGAATATTTAGTCTTTGGAAAATTGGTAGTTTATATTTTTTGTGTGATTTAATGATGTGAATGAAGGGATGGATCCTGATACCATTTTGCACCAACAGCAGTGGAAAATAGAGCCTACATATTGAGTGAAGCTTATATTATCGAAAAGTTACATGTGTTTACTAAAAAAGTACAACTGCATGTAGGCATTAGCTAGTCAGTCTAGTGAATAGTTGGTGTTATCATTTTATTAAAACACACATGGTGGCCATTTATTTCCTGCAAGTCACACCGGCCAAGTTTTAAAAAAAGTCTGAATTTCAGATTTTCATGTTTACTAAAGTGAAGACTTAATTTTGGATTTTTTTATCATTAAAGACAATTATGCTGGATTCCAGCTTTCAGAACACCAGGGAAGTATTCATAAGTCTAACTCAGATTTTGAGGACAAATTAAGAATCTTGGCCAAAGCCTCCTTTTCTCTTGTGCAAGACATATTTCGAAGTTGAGCACAACACTGTAAAACTGAATTCTGAGGAGGACAGAAACCTGAGGAATAAATAACTGACAAAGATGCCTTATCAAATGTAGAAGAGCAATGAAAAAGCCTTCAAGAATGAAAAAAATTCCTGAGAACAACAGTTTAGTTTTTGAAACCTTAGATAATTCATTGCTGTTAGGGAAAAGGGAAATTTCTAGTGCATTTCAGCCCTATAGCTGAATCTGTGTGCCTTGTACAAATAGCCCACACAAGGTTCCCATCTGCTAATAAAAGAATTGCTGTTGTCAGGAATAGGCATAGGTGGATTTATTAGAAAGGAACATTGACTATATGAAGTATTTACCTTTTCATAAGTTTCATGGCAGTAAGTAATATTTTCTTCAGCTTGGGCTGAGCCTCCTAGAGGAATTTGGCCTGCTGAACACCCTTTAACTTCACATTAAAACAGAAGTATGTCTGTTGGGAGGTGGGTGAAACCCAAGTGCAACAGTGCAGTAACAGCTCAAGTAGAGAAAAGCAATGTCTCTGCAGCATGATCTCTGACTGAAAAATAAAGCCCCATTGTTATGGGGTTATGGAGGAGTAGGTAGAAGACAAGGGTGAATCATGGAACCATGTCTGAGCATTTGGCTGAAAACATGAGAAATACATGACCAGAAAGTCGACTCTTCATCCTCATCAGTGTTCATCCTCAGCTGGCGCTCTGTCTTGCTCTTGGCAGCAGTAGTGCTTCACCAGTGGCACAGTGCTGTGCTGTGCAAGGAGAATGCTAAAAGTCTGATCACACCATTTGGTCCTTGCATTTCCAGATAAAGGACTTGAGCTTCAGGGTCCTACAGAGGCCACAAAACACAGAGATTTCCGGTGGCTGAACTGTTGTTCGTTCATGTTGCTTCTAATGGAAAGGAGGAGTAAAAGAAACCTTGAATACTTCCATGGACCTTTCCTTCTTTGCAGATTTGAGGAAAGAGACAATGAAAAGTTAGCTACAAGTTGGGGAAAGAGATATGAATAGAAAGTGATGTGTATACAAGTGCAACAACTACCTGAAAGGAGGACGGAGCCAGGAGGTAGCTGGTCTCTCCTCCCAGGTAACAAGTGATAGGACAAGAAGTAATAGTCTCAAGCTGTGCCAGGGGAGGTTTAGATTGGATATTAGGAAATTTTTTTTCACTGAAAGGTTGGTCAGCCATTGGAACAGGCTGCCCAGGGACATGGTGGGATCACCCACGTGGATGAGGCCCTCAGCGATGTGGTTTAGTGGTGGACTTGGTGGTCCTGGGGTGACAGTTGGACTGGATGATCTTAAAGGTCTTTTCCAACCTTGATTCTACGATTCTAACAGTTCGTAAATTTACAGTGGATCTGACATCTGTGGACACCCGAAGCAAGGAACGTGAACTTGAAACCTACAGTAGGGTTCAGGTAATTGTATCAGCCTACAAAAACTCAGAGATCTTTAGCAAAGTACTGGCAACTATTGAAAGAACAAAGAGTATGAAAGAGCTGACACCAATTCCATTCAAAAACAAAGACTCACCCAATGCTTTTTGCCAATTGTGGATTCTTGTACGGTAAGAATCTTTTTTTCCTTCTTTTTTAAAAAAGAAAAATCTTTTTTTCTTACTCACTAATCTTTCAGTGTTGTTATTGTTTTGTTTCATTATCAGGAGGATAACAAGAAATTTCTCCAGAGATAAGATTGGCATCATCATGCGTCTCCTCCAGAATCTGCTATTTGGCTTGTTCGTAGCATTTTTCCTTCTTAGACTACATAATGATGTGGAAAAAGGAGCTGTGCAGGACCGTGTGGGGCTAATCTATCAGCTCATGAGTGCCCCCCCCTACACAGGGTTGCTCAACGGTGCTGTCCTTTGTGAGTTTCAGTTCTGTACTATGTGCAGCAGCAAGTATTACTGCCACTACTTGATAAATAAGAAAAAGTATTTTTTGAAGATAGTAATTTAAAGGATCTTAACAGTTTTGGGTAATGTCAGAGCTGATACAGAGGCATGAAATTCAAAGGCAAAGCAGCAGGAAACTTCACACCACAGAAAAAGATAAGCCAACTAATCAGAGGGGCTCCAGGTTTACTGCAGTTAATGATGGAATACACCCTAATTTCTGCCTCTCCTTTTTACAGCTGGCCTGTGTATGGAGGCTTTATTCTGAACTGCGCAAGAGCCTTTGACTTGCCTGCATTCATTATGATAAAGGCAGGACAAAGTCTAAATCTGGGGTTAACATTTTAAATGAGAGCAAAAGACATGGAAAAGATAAAATTATAAAGCAGCTTTGACAGCAATAAAGCATAATTAGATTTAAGAGTATTATGTAATGATTAAATTTGTCTTAGAAGGTATTTCTCATACAGCTCTCTTCTCTGCCATACTAAGATCAGCAGTAGTTTCTATTTACAGCCCTAAACACTGTTATGCTCATGTAGGTAACATGTACCCCTGTCATCACCTTGAGATCAGACCACCTGAAGAAATGATCCAGTGCTGGCAGTTTTTTCAGGCCTTTAATTTATATCTGCAAAAAGAAAAGTCTCTCCTGCATGCTGCCTAGATAGGACTCTTTCATTAAACTTACCAACTTTTGTAATCTGTGGGGAGCATTTTTTGCACTTACAGTGGGGGAAACATGATCAGACTGGTTTAGACTGAATATTTCTGATAGATTCTTAAAGCTGTCTCTGTGCTCCCGGTCATTTTTGATAGCAACAAGTTTTGACCTCTTTATTCAAAAGTGATTTAATTTATTTCTTCTATATTTATTGCAGTCCCACCTTTACGTGCTATCAGTGACCAGGAAAGTAAAGATGGCTTGTACAAGAAGTGGCAAATGCTTTTAGCTTATATTGTACATTTCTTGCCCTTCAGTGTCATCAGTGTGGCAATTTTCAGCATCTTTATTTACTGGTAAGCACTTTGGCCATCCACTGGGTTGTTATTTTCTTTTTGTTACCAGTTTAAATTCCTACGTCAGCAACAGGCCTCCTGGCATGGCTTCCTACTCTTGTTTCTTAGAATGATTGCAGAGCAAGGTTAAGGAAATATGACACAATTTTAGCCTTTCTCTTTCAGGCAGTGTTATAACACTTTTTGAGTAAGTTACCAGTTCTCTAGGTAACTTGGGAAGTTTTAATGGGGCTGGGACATTTATCATTCTTGTGTTATATCAAAAGCAGAAAGTGTCATTTTACATTTCATTTTTGAAAAGTAAAAAATAAGAGGGGGGAAAAAGTAACAAAGCTGTATATTTCCTGAGGGTTTTGTGGTTTAGCTATAGCATATGGAAGTGATGAGATCTAGATCCTTCTTTTCCACTCTCCAGAGAGAGGCACTAAAGTAGATTTCTGACAGTGGGAGAAAGGGTTTGATTGTAAAATTTGATTTCCTCCCCGCCCCAGTGCATTCATTTGCTTGCATCATTGTGAAGTAGTACTTCTGAATGGGGTGATGAAGTATTTCATCTGATCATTGCCTTATCTATCATACATGTCTGTTCTTCATTCTGTCCCATTGATCTCTCGCCTTCTACTTCCTTAATCCAAACTTAATAGAGTCTATGGCTACGTATGTAAGCTAATAGAAAAGTAATAAGGAATTTCTGTCTTTCAGTCTTTTTCTGGTTTTTGTTTGTTTGTTTTCCTAAATATGAAAGGAGTGTAATGCACTAAAGTTAATGTTTGTTTCCTTGTGACAGTTGGCAGTAAAGTTGCAATCAGGTTGCAGGCTACAGCAAAATGTGTACAAAGGAACAGTAGGCTTGGTTTGTTAGATGCATGCTCTCCAGTTAGCTTTGAGAAATTAGAAGTGGGTAGACCCTTGTAAAAGAGATGAAAGGCAGGAGCAATTCTGCCGTAGCTGTGCATGTTATTGCTCTTACTCTTCAATAAGATGCACTTGGGCAGTTTGAAAATGGATGAAGTAAAACTGCACCAAATCGCTCAGACTACAGAGTAAGAACTTCTGCATAGGGAGCTAGTCTGCCATGGGAATCTTGCAGTAGCTGTTTTCTCATCTAGAAAAACTCAGGAATAAAGGTAACCTTTTTCTTCTTCCTCCAGGCCTGTAGTAGGTAACATGGTGAAGTGCTCAGCATTTACCTAATTCTTTCCATTAGGGATCTCAGTAACTGTCAGCTCCTAGATAGCAAAAACTCAGAGGGCTATTTCCACTCCTCCAGACACAAGGACTTGTGTGTGGGGGTGTTTTTTTGTAGTTTGGTGCTGATTTTAACAGTAGCAGCTTTCTTCAAGTAAGGCCATCTTTATCTTTGTCCCCTTAGCTGCCTGGATTTTATTCCTGAAAGCAGTTAGTACTGCCTGCTTCAGGCAGTGCTCCCTGAGAAGTCCTTTTTCACAGACAAGCAGAAAGCTAGTCCTCCTCCCAGTAAAGTGCATAGAGGGGATGCACTCTGCTCACCAGAGCCCTTCTATCTGCCTGCTAGAGAGCTGGTTGCTGAGAAGGCAGCCATTTGGAAAGCACCTTTTCAGGTTCAAAGTGGGAAGATCTGTGGAGCTCCTGAAGATCACAAGCCACTGCTTGTCACACTCACTCCTTAAACAGGAAATGTGTGAGGTTAGAGACTTTGCCCTTGTGCTCTGGTAGCGTTGAACACAATCAACAATAAAGAGTGTGGTTCTGGTTAATGGATAATATTTACAGATATCTCTTCACTGTGTAGGTGGTGAGGCGCTGGCACAGTGGTTGGCCAGAGAAGCTGTGGCTGCCCCAGTCCTCTCAGCATTCAAGGCCAGATTCGACAGGGCTTGGAGCAACCTGCTCTAGTGGAAGGTGTCGCTGCCCGTGGCAGGAGGGTTGTAACTATATGATCTTTAAGGTTCCTTCCAACACCAACCATTCTGTCTTAGCCTCTGCATGTCTTTGCTACCTTGTGGTTGTGGAAGCCATCAGTGATGTGTCAAAGTGATTTCATAGTGCCCTTGGACTTCATAGGGCATAAAGTTTCTATATGAAATTTTAAAGATTGCATCTGTGCAGGACTAAACTTTCCTGGATGGAGTCTCCTATGTGTTCTTACGAACTGTTCTGTCAAAGTTTGTATTTGTAGGGTTAGACAGCTAGGGTCAGACAGACCCAAACTCATACCTGATCAGGCACAAGGCAGATCTGGCCAAGAATAAATACAGCCACTTTTGCACTCAAGTGAATGTACTCTTCGTGCAGATTTTCCTAGCTAAAGATACCTTTGGAAAATGTTCTAACAGTTTCATCATCTTACTATTCTATTGCTGTAATATTATCTCTTTGAGTTTTTTTGGTTTAGTTTGGTTTGCGTTTTTCTCTTTTAGGCTTTCTTCTCTTTTTATTCCTACTCCAGATTTACTAGCTTGTATTTACATAGCTGTGTAAAGTATTAGAGCACATCAAAGAAGGTGATACTTTTATGCCAGGACTTTGGAAAGTTGTTTCTTCTGCGCTGATCTGTGATTAAAGGTTGTTTGTTAAATACCTGTTAGCTTGTTGAATGTTTGATAGTTGGAGTCAGCGCTCAGCCACCTACTTATAAGAGAGGTTATTCTGGTGTTACAAAAAATGCTACAGGAAAGCCTGTGAGAAAATTAATACTTTTATTACATTCAAACATGGTAGATGTAAAAAAAAAAAAAAAAAAAAAAAAAGAAAAATATAGGGCCTTGAACTGAGAAAGGAGAAAGAAAATAAAATGTAGAATACCTGCTTGTTAGTTAAGCAAAGCAGTTTGTACCCAGTGTGAGGCAATTTTGGGGTGAGGTACTTCAAAAAAGAGTAACATGTCACCATGTAATAAAAGGTTTTGTTATCTGTAATATGCATGATAAGGCTGAATTAACTTTGCCAATCAGTTGTTGGCCTTTCTTAACTTTTTAATCTTTAGTACAGATTGGGAGGACTTTTTTCTTCAATTAGCTAAGGAAAAGCTCAGAACAGCATGCTGTATTAAAGAGTGTAGGAGTATGGAGGAAATTGCATTTGGGTGAATTACACGGGGGGCGAGTTCAATTAGCCTTGCATTTAACTGAGTATATCTAGTTTTACATTTGTATGCGTAGTATCAGAAGAGCAAAATTCCATCTGTTAATTATCTGCATAAAGACGTCCTTTAAATATGTGACTTACGTAAATAACTGCGTAGGCTTTAGAAGGAGGAGGATGTTAGTTTAAGGGATTGTAAAAGTCATGGTGGTTGTCCTGAAACTATACGGATTTCTGCTTCAAATTACGTATTTATGTAACTCTCTTTAATCTACATGGAGAAAGCCTAATATATCTGTCACAGTATAAAGAGGATGTCCTTTATGTTAAGGCTCCTAAAAACATACCAAGGGTTAAGGCATAAACTGTTCACTTAATGAGCTGTAATTGCAAACAAAATAAATACAAACAGAAATAAAAGCTACTTTCCAAGTTAAGCACCAAAAGATGTTTTAAATGTTCATTTGCTCATTTTTGTACAGGACTGTTGGGTTGAGTCCTGATGCTGCCAGATTTGGAATTTTCTTTGCTGTTGTCTTAGCATGTCATATAATTGGTGAACTACTAACACTTGCTTTACTTGGTGTGGTTCAAAACCCAAACATAGTCCAAAGTGGAGTGTTGCTACTTAATTCAGCAGGTGTGACAGTGGGAGCAGGACTACTAAGGTAGGAAAAAGTTTTATTTCGTTATGGTGTAATGTTGAAATAATCTACCTGCAGAAGAGTTTCATGAACAGGCTATGTTGCAGAAGCACAATAATGCACAAGTAGCAATGAAAAGGCAGAGCAGCTGTTATCCTTCAGGTGCAGAACTCCTTAATCACCTCAGACTTTGTACTACAAACACAAACTAGACACTTAATAACTTCAGATATTGATAAAGCGTTAATATTGTTTCATTATAACATATAAATATATGTATTATATATACATATGTTTATATAACATATATATAATGTACATATGTATATGTATATATGTATATATGTTATATAAACATATATAAATATCTAACATTATAAATAAATGTTAATATTTTTTCACTTTTTGCAAATAAATCGAAGCTAAAACTGAGGGATTAGTACCAATTGGCTCAGATGATGTTTTCTTTTTTACTTATGCCAACATTATGAATTGAAAAGTTGCTCACTTGTGATCCTTCCAATGAAAAGTAAGTAAGCCTAACAATTGAGCTCTCAGATTGTCCTCAGGAAAAGTGTATGAGTCTTCTCAAAGTTGATGCCACTTTGCCTCTTCAAAGCAGGTCTCAGCTAATACTTGCTTAAGGGATAAAACTAGGTTAATAGCTAATTACTTGATCCCTACCTAATTTCAGGAAGATGCATGTTTACAGTGACAAGTTATTGTGACAAGTGACAAGTTACTCCCACTACCATAGTCTAATGCCTTTAATGATAACTTACTAAAAGTATTAGAGTGGTTTCTAAACTTATTTTACAGTAGAGACATTGCTAATTAATATTATAATATGAATCTCTTTGATTAATCTTCACAGGCAACGAAGGATGTTAAAAATAGCATTGAGACTTGGGTTGCTGGGTTTTTCTGTTCATTTGTTTAATTATGCCTTGCAGTGTTTGAGGATGATGAGGCCCTGGCAAAGGGTGCCCAGAGAAGCTGTAGTTGCCCCACCCCTGGCAGTGTTCAAGGCCAGGTTGGACGGGGCTTGGAGTAACCTGGTCTAGCAGAACGTGTTCCTGCCCGTGGCAGGGGGTTGGAACTGGATGAGCTTTAAAGGTCCCTTCCAACCCAAACCATTCTGTGATGATTCTATTTTAGGTAAAGAAATTGCCCAGTCTTGTTGAATAGAATCATAGAATCATAGAATAGTTAGGGTTGGAAAGGACCTCAAGATCATCGAGTTCCAACCCTCCTGCCATGGGCAGGGACACCTCCCACTAAACCATGCCATCCAAGGCTATGTCCAACCCCACCTTGAACGCCGCCATAATGTTATTTCAAAATTTCCATACTGCTTTTTGTTATTTTTGCTTCATTTTTGATCTTTTGTTATTATTCCTGTGAATTGATATTCAGTGGTTTATAGTTTTTGAGGATGGAGTGGGGGGAAGCGTTTTTTTACTTTGGAAGCAACACTTTTGCAACTAAGATTTCTATTGGGCCTTGTTATTTTCAGTTTTATCACTGCAATGTGAATAGCAAGCTACTTCACAGGATTATCTGTGACTGTCCATAAAGTTATGGCTGAACATTATGACACTGTACCACAGTCAGAGACAGCCTCCATGGCTGTCCCCTCATTTAGCACTACAATGGACTTTGTTTTAAGACCCTCCAGGTACAGCCAAGAACTGTGTCTGTAACAGGCAACAAAAAAAAAAGATGAGAGTTAGTTTGTTTTAATTTGGGGTAGAATTGGCTCTTGGAATGTACCAAAAGACAGTTTAAATTCTCTGTTTCTTCAAGGACCATTGAAGATATGCCAGGAATTTTTAAGATACTCAGTTATCTTACCTTTCAAAAATACAGCAGTGAAATTCTCGTAGTCAATGAATTTTATGGCTTAACCTTCACATGTGGTAAGTGTTCACAAAAAAAACGAATCAGCCTTTTATTGCATTGTAAATTATTCAATGAGATGTTGATGCTTATTTTCCTTCTACATATAAGTATCTTGATAAAATAAAGATAACTTCTGGGGTGTTAAAAAAAGCTTAGTAATTAGTAAAGACTATAATGTCATATCAGCAAGCAAGACAAAAGCTTGATTCTTTTTTCCCAATCATTTCTCATTCAGTTCTTCATTTTTCTTGTCTCAGCTCTTTTACCCCGGCTTTAGGGGTGTTTTGGAGGGTGAACTTTGCAGCCTGTTAGGAGCTTATCAGGGCCGTGTTAGACAAATAAAAGGTCAATAGAATTGCACAATGTAAGATCAAACATCAGTGCAGGGAGCACTTACAGGTAACACCCGACTGGATGTTTTCTCTTAATACTAGCAATGCTTTGGTTCCAATGTTAGCACTACATATATTAAGCTTAGATCTGTCAGGCTATACTTTTCTGCTTGTGAGCAAGACAACTGGCAAAATGAGAGAATCAATCAGGTTGGCAGGGTAAGTAGCCAACATCCATCAATAAGTTAAACCTTATAGCTTTGGACCTACCCAAGCTATTTTGGGCTTCGCAGCCACGTGTCTGTGCTCCTCTCCAAGGCCATATGTTTCTTCTCCATTAATCCATCCCATCCCTCCTTATTACAAGAGCAGTCTAAGTCTATCCCATTGGGCAGCTCACTTCTTGAAGTCCCTCCAGACAACATGTCTGAAAAAACACAGATCTTTGGTTACAAACAAACCAGAAGGTTCCTAATGACCCTTTATTTTTCCCTTCAAAAAATACAGCATGGATTAACTGCAGAAACATGTGGCTTGCCTGTTCTTACTCCAAAATGATGAGAAATACTGCTATGGTTAGAGTTAATTTTAAAAATAGCATTAGGGATAGGTATATTAAATGTATGAGCTAGATACTGAAGTCTGAGTTTTAATTTTACTGATTCACCTGCTAAAGAAATTCTTTTGATCTTTTAACAGGTGGAGCCGACAGTTCCACTACACTTAATCCTGCGTGCATCTTCTCTCATGGCACTCAGTTCATTGAAAAAAACTTTCCTGGTGCACTGTCCCGGTTTACACTTGATTTCCTAATACTCTATGCTTTTCTACCAGGACTTACAATTGTAGCACTTCTGAGCTTCAAAATAAGAGACAGAATTCTGGCCAGGCAATAAAAAAATACCAGTTCTAACAGTGTCCAACACTTTCAACTTGATTATGGTTGAAGGCATAAATTGTTGGATTTTAGATAGAATTTAAGTGATTATACATATAGAAACATCTCATGCTTATTTCTAACTGGATGTTTTCCATCTTCAAAAATAATGTTCTTTTAAGAATGTGAATGTCTTCCTGCTATTGATGTTCCCACCCCACTCCCAAATCTGCCATAATCAACATAATTACCTGTTTTAAAGCACTTTTTTAATTAATTTAGTCAGCTGTTGCCATCATTTTTTAATAATATATCAATGGTGCCCTAATTTCTTCCCCACTATTGTGGTTTTTAACCTTTACAAATAGGCAGAGGGGTACAACTGCTACTACATCTTGTTTCTAGAATTGTATCTTAAGTCCTATGCTCTCTTTTGATACCATCTGTGAGATTTGTAGAAAGGGCACAAATGAAATATGCATAAAGACAGAATCAAGAAACCACTCCACTTTAATCTTACGCATACTGTACAATCAATGAATACAGGATCTTTAAGCAATACAGAATTTACCCAACATGTTTTTGTCTTGTAAATGATGGCAAATCAAGAGAAGACACTTATTTATATCTGTTCCTTCTTTCCATTACCAAGTTCTTAATCTTATTCTGGAAGCACTTTGTAAATTGCTAAAGAAAAAAAAGTATTTGTTAATAAAATGTCGATTTAACTACAGTTCTTGGAAGTGATGTAGTCTGCATCTTTGGAAATTCTTCTCATGGGCTCACTAACCTCCCACGGAGTGTAATTTATCCATTTAATAAATCTAAGTACCTCTCAAAATTGAAAGCTAACAGAGAGAATTCCTAAATTTTGTAATGACTTTTCATGTTCAGCGAAGAAATTATTTATTACAGAGGGACAGCTACAGATTTCTTTGAGGCGATAAGTATATTTGTATCTTGAAATGAGATGCAAATGTTATCATAAAAACATCTGGTGAACAAGTATGTTAAAAATAAGAAATAACTTTAAAAAGCTGAAAAGATGCCACCTTAGTTTCTTTCTCATTTTCCTGCATGTGTAGCGTTGTTCATCAGGGAATACTCTTACAATCTGGTCTGCCAAGTGACTGTTCAGACATTTAGCCTGACAACAAGTCTTAGCTTGTAAAAGACACCTCTGCCTTTAATCTAGATCTTGTGTTGCGTATTCTCAAGACATTCAGCCCACCTCATATTAGTGAGGGTGTCCATGGACAAAAAGCCATTTCCAGCTGAGGCTAGCATTTCACCAGCTTAGGCTGATAGTGAATCAATTATACTTCATTAGATTGACTTCCGGGCATTTTTGCGCAAAGTTATTGCAACATTATATACTGCAAGAAATAATCAAACGTAATGATACTGAAACAGAGATAAACTTCTGAATTCAGGTTAAACATGGTTTTAATTCCACTTTATTCTGCCAGTTTTCATGGACCTATCCTATTCAAATACATCAAACAATGATGCAAATATATTCTCCAGCTTTGCATTTGAATTATATATGCAACGAACTAGGAAAACCTATTTTGGGTGTGAAAATTTGTATTTAAATACGTTGAGGGCAGAAGCATTCAACAATATACCAAATAACATAACTTATAAAATAGGTAAAACTGACTAATGCCAGTTTTCATATTCAAACCCATCTCTGAGCAATCTAGAATTCCCTTCTCCCCAATTTGTAGAACTCTGTGTTAGTATGAAGACACACTTAAATTTGGACTGAGTGAAAAAACATCTTTTTATTGAAAATAGTAACAGGAATGCTTAATAAATACTCTTTTTGTATTTTTGATATTGTATAGTTTCAACTGCATCAGGTTAAATTGCTACTGTAGTGTTAAAGTTATAAAAGTAAACATTAAACTGAAGACACCTATAGCAGTCCATCAATCAGAGTCAAAAGCCATTTCTTTCCAGGATTTAGAGGCATTTCTTTTGTATTGTTCAAGTTCCTAAAACAGAAACACACACACATATTAATCTAATTTCATTTCTAAAAGCTGTAAGATACATACATTTGCCATTTGAACGTTTAAAGCATGTACAAATATCACTGTAGAAAAAAAGTACTACACATATTTTTATCTTTAGCAAAATGGTACTAAAAGTGCTATAAATTCTGCTACATTTGCTGTCATATAGGGAGCCAGATCTTATTTATTTAGACCTAGAGACTTTCTAGGAAAGAAGAAATCATTTTCTTAGACATTGATTTTGAGAAACCAGGCTCCCTACGAACACACAGAAATGGAACACTACCCACGTTTTAAAAGCAGAAGCCAGAATTACCCAACAGAAACTACTGTTACGCACATCTGAAGTCAGGGCCTTTCAAGAAGCAAAATGGATGAGTAATTGCTAAAGATTACAGAAAATAAATTAGAAGAATAAACCCTATTTTGGGTTTGTTTGTTGTTTTTTTTTTTAACACAGGACAGAGATGAACTTCTGTAAGCTTTCAAGTCAAGAGTAGTGATAACTTGAGACAGCTACCAGTGCACCTTAGAAAGCAGTGCAGAACACAGGCTTGGCCAGAAAGCGGTGAACAGAAATACATTTTGAAGGAATGCAATGGGTGCTTAGGAAATTGACATACCATATCTATTGTATCTATTCAACCTAGGCTGCTGGATATTGTGCAAATATTCGTCATTGCTTGAGGTTTTTCAGGAAGTGTGTTACTCATGACAGAAAATCATGCCACGCTTTCACTTCTGCTCTATTTTTCAATCAGTAACTAAAATATTCTTTCAGGTGCTACTGTTTAGTAGATTGAACAGTTAGCATCTGTGTGCAAAAATAAATGCCAACCCAATGTGGTAATTAAAATTACACATTTTCTAGATAGTAATTAGATTATTAAAAGCAAGCAGAGGCACAAATTGTGCAGGTATAAATGAAGTTAATTAGGTATGTAAGGTGAGGCAGTCTACATTATGCTATACTTGACATCAGCCAAGTACCAGCAAGGTAGAAAAATTACCTCATTGCAGTCAAAAGTGTTACTGGAAATTTTGAAGCCTATAATAAAAGGTTCTAGCAACACTGCCAAACAACAATTTCATCTTCTGAATTTTATGTAGTGGTGCATGCTGGAATTATTTCTGAAGATATTTTTCAGCAAAAATTAACTTAGTGCTACAATTGCTTTTTGTTCATTTAAGTATAAGAAGGCTAAATCTCTAAAGTTGCATTATTAAATAGAACTCTAGTACTTCTGAACTATCTCAAGCCAGTCTTTACTCAGTATTTTCACTCCCTCATTATTATTATAATGTAGTTATGACCTCGGAACATACTGAACAGTTGGAAACTTGCCAACAGTTAGGAATAGAAAGAAAGCAGTGATATTTTAAGGAGCACATGTTACCTAATTTGTGCTAAATAAATAATTCCAGTTCTAACCACTTTCTCAAAGGCTAATGGAAGAAGAAAAATTAGACAATGAAATTCTGCATATAAGAACAATGCCGTCTGGGGGTCATGTCTACAGGTGTTGCCTAAATAATTTGCCTTGCAGATTTATCATCTGACTAAACAGTTTCAAGAAAGAGGCAAATAATTTAGCAGAATTCATTTTGCCATGCTTTTAGCCAGGTGGAAGGCAGTTCAGCATAAAGGCAATTCAAAACAACATAGAAATGCAAAGTATCAAAACCAGAGCGTACCTTCAAACTGTACAGCTATTCTACTACATACAGAAGTACAGAACAAAATTATAAACATTTATTTTGGAGGCATATCTAGGTAAGACTAACATTTAAAGAGTGAGAAATTAAAGAAAAATGTGATTAAATAGAGGAATATTTACAAAAAAAAAAAAAAAAAGAATCTTTAAGAAATTCAGTGATTGAGGAGGAAAAATGCTGTCAGGAAAGTACACTTCCTGAGTTTTCATGTAAAATACAGGGATGCATTTTACTTTCTAAGTCAGAAATTTAATGGAAAAGTCTTTCAAATCCAGCTTAAAAATCACACAAACCCCCAACACTCTTTTGAAAAGAGTACCTTCCTGCTCAGAGTCCTCTACTACAACCAGTGCATTCTAGAATACACTGTGACTATACAGTCAGTATAGCCAGATACAGAGACTAAGAGATCCTTTTCCAAAGTGAAAGGAGATTCACCAAAAAATATATCTCAAAGTATGCCAAAATGTTGGGGTTTGGGTAACAAGTGTAGGGGCACAGGTCAGACTTACAAGGAATGAACAACGGCAACTGAAACATACTTTCACTGTGCTCTGAGTGCTTTAAACATCATTAGTGCTAGAAACTTGTCGTACATGTCTCAACTCTGGCATAAAGTGGATTTTGAAATTATTTTTTTTAACCTTAATTCTTCCGTACTTCTGTGTTTCTGTAAATTCTTCATCTGTCAAATGGAGAAGATCACACTTAATCTCATAAAGGGATTGGGAAGAAAGACTTAACTGATGTTTGTGAGGCACTCGGATAAGATAACATTACCACACATTCTCAGAGAAAAAAAAAATCAATACTTTTGTGTTCATTGAAGTGTCTGAATGGCAGGTTGAGAAATAAGGTACACAAAGAACAAGAATGATGAAAAGAAATACTGAACAATTGAATTGAGACATCAGCAAAATAGTATATGATCATGTAATTAAAGACAATACTATGAATGTCTACAAACAAGGAGGAAAAATTAAGATTGTAGGAAAAGCCTTAATTGTTGCATTTCCTCTGTTTTGAGGGACTGATAGGATTTTGACTTTCATGCAGTTTCTTACTGAAAGTGCCCTCAATTTGAAACATGGTAAAAATAGCCAAGTACTGAAACAAAGATTAAAAACCTTAAGCACCTAAGCTTCAGTAGGAAATCTAGTAATGGTGCTCTTTTTTTTCAGTAATAATGCTCTTTAAGTTGGTTTAAAAAAAAAACCTCTAAATTATCTTTTGTAGCCATTTGGACATGCTTTCATGTGAAAACAAGAAAGCCTGTTCTTGGCAGCTGAGTAAACATCCTAAGTAACTTTTTCTCCACAATATGAAGGCTAACACTTCTCCGCTGGAGAAAATGGGAGAGGCTACTTCCCTGTTACCCATTTTAGGCTGCCTGTCATACTTCTCTGCCCAGTAACACTGGTCTAAGGAGGTTCACCATGCAATATGCAGTTTTCTGTTCCGTTGAATGAGGTTAAAATTGTCTCCTAACTATGGTCATGTCAGCAAAGTATGCTCAAAAAAATATGGCTCTTATTCTGCTCGCCAGCACAGTCCCCATGTCAAAAAGACAGCAGCAGGTCTGACGCCAAGATGACTTCTAGTGGTGAATGACAGGTTTAATTAGGTCACTTCAAGTTTAGGGGAAATATGACTATACTTCCTCGTGAGATGTTACAGAACCTCCCCTTCTGTTTATGACTTGTTAAAGTCTTAACAGTTACAGCCCTCTCTGTTGAGATCTGCTTTCATTACTTCTTGCAACTGACGTCAAACACCACCAGGCACTTAATTTTTTTTTCCTTGGTGTATTTTATGGCATTAGGCTTCAGCTAAAACTGGCACAAATCCTTAATGTAATACCTTTGTGTAACAAGGACCAGCCAAGGTGAATTTCAGCACTGCATGACACTGACTTCTTAAGTACTCAACTGGGAGCTATCCAGTTCTGGGAGCTCAAGGTTAACTTCATAATTTGCTTCAACAAATGAAGCTGCAGTCAAATGGCCTGGTGAAAAAGGTCCAAACACCTATTCTGAGTATTAGCAGTACAAGGTGTAACAGGATAGCTAAGACCCAGGACACAAAAAAAAACCTTTGAAAAGACATTTTAGAGTACTTGCTTCTGTGGTAGAGAAGAAGGAAAAAGAGCAGACATCCTCATGTGCCACAAACACTTAGAAGGAACTAAGGAACAAGACTTTAATGCCCTCATAGGTTTTCACAGATGCAGGTGGTGTATGTACAGCTCTAATCCCACTCTTATTCAAGTTACGTGTGTAGCTAAAATGAAATTAAGGTGACCTTAAAGCATCATAAGCCAAAAAGCTAGCAGAGAAAGGAGAGCAATGGATGACAAGTTTGCCATGTTGTCTATGCTTTATGTGAACTTTATGAAGAGTTGACAGCAAGATACATGCTTAAGGCCCAATGAACATGCAAAATGAATGTTTCTCTTTAATCTTGAAAGCCCTGCAAAAGAGCTCAAAATTCCAGTAATTCCTGGACAGAATTGGCTAGTTAAGAAATACATTAAAAATGTAAACTCCAAGAACATCCCTGGTGCTGGATTCTCTGACAGCTTAACTGCAGAGACCAAAAAAGCAGCAAGCGATTGCAACAGCACTGTGATATAAACCTGCATGTTGTGTGTCTGTGGGATAAGAACTAGGAAAAGAATCCTGAAAACACGTAGTTGAGACGTGCTATACCTTGAACAAAACCACACTGAAGGAAAGACAGCCTCAGACAGCTTTCTAGAGCAAAAACGTCTAGAACTAAAGTGGCACATCTTATAGTTAATTCTGAAAACATTAAGGAGGCAAAATAATCCAGCCTAAAAGAAAACACTCCTGTGGCAGAATGTTGATGAGCTGGACTCTCAACTTCTACAACCAAAAAGCACCTCAGATAAATACCAACTGACAGCTAGGATATGGGAGCGAGCCAGGTACTTTCTTGTTTCCATACTTTCTTCTTTCTAAACTGTTTTCTAATCTTACACTCAAGAATTTAACCTTTTAGTCTGCTAGGCAGACAAAAAAAACCTTCAACAAAGGTTACACACTCGGAATTGATTTAATTAAGCTTTTTACTGCCACAGTTATCTACAAATCTGTTACAGTATTATTGAACAGTCCTGACCAGGATTGAGTCAGTCAGATAATGCTAGTTCTTCTATTGGACTCACTGACAGGGCTATATCCTGCTTCTGTTGCCATATTTTTGTGTTTACACTTCCTTTAAAGCTTACCTTTGAGATAAACAAGCAAACTGGTGATCACCTACAGTCCAAAGTGGCATACTGACTAACCAGAAGTAACTGAGAAAAATGATAACATGCACTTAAATGACTTTGAAATATACAGTCATCATTTTGCATTATGTCCCATGATTTCATTAGCAACACGTTGCATATTAAACATCCTGATATACTGTTCCTCCTACACAGTAGATATCATGAGACTCTATTAAGAATGTCCAACTTGAGATGCATTTAAAATGTTGCTCTAAAAATCGGAATTTTGTATTGCCACTTTTCATAGACACTTCAAGAATCACTGCAACTGCAGAGTTCTTTTAGATGTCTATTGCTATCTTGGTGCATTTCAAATTGAATAAGATTCTTGGAGTATAAAACATTTCAATAACATGCAAATAATCTTGTAAAATTGAACTTCATAATAGAGAAGTTTAGGAAATAGCTTTAAATAACAAAAGTAATTTCTCTTTAATGCTCAAGTTACTTGTAGTAGTCCAACTAAAAGAAGCTACACTGGTTTGCAATGCCCTTGAACAGATTAAGATTCTAAAAGCCTGTCTCTTTCATTTAAAAATGGAAAATTAATAATTTCCTGTATGATTTCATCAATGCGTATCAGTCTGTTCTTTTGCAAGACATAAGCATTATCTTGAAATAACAAATGTAGTACACCATATAGTTATTTTGAGATATATAGATATACTGAGTAAGAGATTACATTATAAATTCCAAATGCAATGTGCTTTACAAATTTCAAGGATTTCTAAGACTGCTCTTGATGTGAAAAAACTTCAGAACTGATACCTACATTAACAGGACATCACAGGTAATGTGTGAATTCAAAGACTGCAGGGGACTGTTGAAATTGCTTTATTCCTTATATTATTAACATGTTTCTTTGGATCAGGTACCTATGTGTTTACTGCCTTATACAAGCTAACAAAACTCTACAAAGACATGACAGCAATGACAACCTAATCCTTTGGCTTTCTTTTACAAGCATGCAAATAGATGAAATTTGCTGTGTATTCTGGGGTTATTTGAGATTAACTGCAGTACAATTCAATAATACTGCCTTTCATCTGAAGGGTGGGGGTCTGTAAAAGCACATGAGAAATAGACAGGTACGATCCATCATCTTAAAGCACTGTTTGGAAAGCCTCCTTTAACCTCAGTAACTTGGTCCATCAAGAATTTAAATGGTGCACAAATAGCCCACATATAAGCTGTGAGAAGAGACTGGAATGCTTCTCAGTCATTCTAGCAAAAATTTTTCTGTGTGTGAAACAACTGAATCTATATGAAATAGAGAGTTTCCAGGTTCAGCATGTGATACTTCTTCCAAACAAAGAAAAATACACAAATCTTTGATTGATTTTAACAGACGCATACCTGTGATATCAATGAACACTATATACGGTATTTCTACTCATGTGATGTTACACACTGATATCTATAAGGCAATGTTCTAACATTCCCCTAGTTTGCCACAGTTTTTTTCTCTAAAATCAATTCATCACAAATATAGGGAAATGCAGAAACACATCAAAAATAATAAGAAAAAATAAAAGACCCTTTCCCTACTAAATGTCTTTCCCAGAATTCAGGGGAGAAGCCAAATACCACAATGTGGAATAATTTTGTTCCCTCTGTTTAAGGTAAAACGTACATAGCCTGCAAACCTGAGTCAGAAATGTGATCATTTCAGTACCTTTCCAGTTTAATTAAAGGGTTTTGAAGGAGAAAGACAAAAATAAAAAAGGTAAATGCCCCCCCCAACCTTGATACCACTTCCTAGACTTTCTGCTAGTCAACCTCAAAGAGTACAGGGTGCAGAAATGAAGCAATTACTGCTAAGAGAGACTCATAGCTTTGCTTCAGCATCATTTTAGTGAAACAATCCTGGAAGAGTTAGAGAGAAAATTTGGATTATTAATTTCTGAAGAAACTACAGAGCCAAAACTTTGAGACCTAACATTGCTCTTCCAGCTTAATGACTACCAATGGAAAAAAGGCCCAACCAACTACTAAGCTAAAAACTAAAACTGAAGTTATTTAAAGGCAAAAAGGGGACTATGAGCATATTCTACATAAGTTAATTCAGCAATGTTGGTGGTTCTGGAATACCTTACTCTGAACTGCAACTGAAGAACAGCCACACACCTGTTTTTTCTGAGCTCTCATAACATCGACTTCGTGCTCAGCATATTGTATATCCTGTGCAGGGTCCCTTGTATCTTGTAAATCACAGGAACTCTAAAAGGAGAAATTACAAAACCCCAAATGGTAAAATGCATCTTCTGTTCTTTTAACAAGGAAATGCCATGCTGTAGATCTAATGGAATTATTTGCTTTTAATACAAATGTATTAAAATCTTGCATGTATGGAAAAATTTTGTGCTACAGAACACAGATTAGGCTAAAATAAATAATCTTAGATTGGTAAAATGATGAGAAAGTAACAGTGCAGCTAGATCTGAAAGGAAAGAAAATATTCTCATTTGGTAGTTATTATTCTCTCCTTAGAATGAAAATATCTTTTCTGACATTTGGGCATAGTTAATGTTGCTCTTGCTAGAGTATTTGCTACTCAGGATTAGAATTCAGTTCCAGTTACCAGAAGCATTACTCCAATAGCTGCGAAATTGATTACTATCTTTTTGCCAAATACCTGAATTTTCATTTACTAACCTTGAGGGAACAATAACTTTAATTCCAAAGAAGCAAGTATATTAATAGAAAGAAACACTATCAAATGAAGAGTTGTTTGGGGTTTTTAAATGTTGTCCTCCACATTTCTCCTTACTCATACCAAATGGAAAGTAGCAAGAGGGCATTCATATAAATGATAGAATTATACTTTTTATTAGATGAGGCAATGGAAAAAGAAATGTATAATGCATAAAAAACCAGCTTTAGAGTTCAAAGCATATTTTGGAACCCAACCAGAAATCTGGGAATCTACTTAGCACATATTCTTTAAATCTTCTTTAATTAGACTGTTACCTTAGAACACTAATGGAGCTTCCAAAATGAGAAATGTATTCATTTCTACAGCTGTTTCAGAGGGAGTCTGGGACTTACTGGGAGGTGTGTGTTTGTTTATTGTGTTTTTAAACACTATGAGGAAAACCAAGTTCTGTATAGCTTCTGAAAAGTAAAGTTTAGTCTCTATCATGTTGAGCCATACTGTAGTGAGAAGAGCATCTTAGTGATAATTTATTCTGGTCACAAACCACACGAAATAATTTGTAGGCTTTGATACGTAGCAGCCAAGTGAGTGGAAAGGGTGAACTCAGACTCCTTCTCACCAAGAATGGAGATCCATACACTGAAACCTAGAAAAAAGCCCCGTCTGCACACCATAATTTGAGGCACAGTTTTGGAGCCCTGACTTCCTTGCCTGCCCAGATATGGTACAGAGCAGGAAATGAACAGGGACAAAAATCTGTGATACAGTTGAGTATGCACGGAGAAAGCAGCAGCCTGAAAAGAAGTGTTTGGGGGTTTGCCTCTTGGGACAAAAAACTTCTGAAATATGTATAAGATTTAGCATTACATAGGTGCCAAGGGACTCAAATTTCCTCGTAGATCCAACCACTTCCCATAGCAAAATGACAGAATTTGGCAAGGAATTCTAACACATTCAAAGCCTCATGCCCTAGGAGAACAAGGATGAGCAACTTGCTGCAGCCAGGAACAGCTCTCCTCTTGGAACATCGCTGTCATTTGGTTTGGTTATTAGGGGATATGTCACCTTATCAAATTCCAAAACCAGAGTACAGCTTGTCTCTCGATATAATGAAAGGCAATGCTATAACTTTGGAAAAAAACAGATTACTTCAGTACTTGCACTATTACTAAATGTAGGAAGGTGACTGAAGATATAGAAGGTAACAATCGAATGACCACTACATACAAATGCGTACCTTTAAAAATGTATGAAATAAAAAGGTTGGAAGGAACAGAATTGCTAAGTGAGACTGAAATGCCAGTCACTGGACTTGAAAGACAAAAATCAGTAGCTGATATTACTACAGTTCTATGAGGAAGGAGGCTGTGCTGCAGACATGTAAGTACCTACCTTGGGAGGAAAAGTTTTCTCAAATACTTTTCTCCACAGTTCCAAAGGTGTATTTGCACACAGCTTTGCAATATCACTGTCAGAGGCGGGTGGTGGTCCTAAGGATTACAACACAGCACAAAGTGATATAAGTATGCTGTCATAACAACAGAAATTATCAAATAATTTCTGATAATGACCCATCTAACAATATTTTATCTTCTACAGTGACAAGCTCCAACAAGTTTGAAAAAACATTGATCTCCTACCATGAAACAGGCTCAGGTGGTATTGTATATTGCATTCTCTTTCAGATTCAAGCTTGTTGATACTTCACTATTTGAAGCAGTCTCAATAGTTTATTTAACTACCTAACAAAGTAATTCTCTGTAATATAAATATAGAACGATAATTTCAAACTTTCTAAGCAATTCCTTCAATAACCTGTTAAAACTGATGCTGAACTGAATTTAACTTCATTTTTTATTTTCTTAACGTTTTTCTTGTTTTAAAAAACAATTAAGCAACAAATACAATGAACAGGAAATGTCCTAACCTATGTGGCTCAGCGAATCCATGCCTGCTGGTATAAAGAGAGGTTTGCTGTGATCCACTGATACAGATTTGCTAAACAGAAAAAAGAAAATGTAGTAAGTAAGCATTTAGCATTCAACAAAAAAATGACATTATTCTAGCCAAGATCAGACTCTTACTGGGCTTTTCATACACATACATGTAAATAAAAATCTACTCAATTCTAGTGGTGACCGTGTTTCTAATCCATGTTTTGGGATCAAAACCAAGCAGTTAGCACTGTCCTATGCAGAGACAGACAGTTGAGCCAGGAGTCAAACTCCATGAATAAGAAGTGAGATCATATTTAAGAGAAAAAAAAAAAGGGTTTGGTAATTAAAATATTTTTACTAAGTACTTTTAGACTCTGGGCAACACATTCAATAGTTGGACAATAATTATGTTACCTTTTATCATAGCCAAATGCCAAGTGATTAATAAGAGCATGGGCCTTCAGCAGGAGAGCCTCAGATTTACTGGTAAACTAAATGAATCAGAAAACAAAGCGTACATTATGATCTTCCATCATAGAAATATTACATTATGTCATCTATGTAGAGGATTTCAGATAGAGCCTGGCTACATCCTGACAGCAATAATTTTGGTATACATTCACTGAATTTACTAGAATAAACATCTCATCTCCCCTTCCCAAAACATGAATGTATTCATCACTGGATATACAGATGAAGAAAGATTAAATTAAAAATAACATAAGATTAAAGAACAAATTTTAAAATAGCCAAAACTTTTGAAGCATGTACATTAACAGACAAAATTTTTGCCCAAGATGTATCAGTTATTAAAATTTAAACCACATAAAAATTATCAAGAATAGCATAAATACAAATATTATGAATAACTATAAAATAGTTCACACAACATAAAAGCAACTTGATAGTGGCAGAACTGGCACAGATTTATCTGAAAGCAGCTCCCAAAATATCTTCTCAAACATCACGCTTACTCCTCTCCAAGGGCTTTTGTATCCTAACAGACTCATGACTTTGAGAAAGAAGTCAGATCCCTACTGGGGGAAATTAAGTTTTCCCCACTCATTTCAATGGGGATCAGGATTTCGCAGCCAGAGTTTCAGGTTCCTGTTTTTTTTTATTTTTAATTACAGTAATGCTTAAATACTTCAAAGAAAAAATAAAAAAATCATCGATCAGTTGTATTAAAGGACATGCTGTGATCATAAGAATTTAAAGCCAATACAAGTTCTCGCTAATCAAAATAAGCCACAATTAAATATTATTTATTACATAAATAATGGTTGATACAATTAGCACCATCTTCTGCTGTAAAGAGAGCCCAAGAGGCAGCTTTTTTGCATTAACCTCAGCATGCATGTTTCTGCTCTAACTCAGAAGATGACCTGCTAAACTCAAAATCAATTTATATACCCACATAAATGCTTCATTGTCTTCATGGCTGGCAGATCCTACTCATTACTGTGAAAAAATCCCTGCCTTTATTCTTCAACACTACGAGCATGATAATCTGGTATACTCAAACTGCTGTGAAAATGAGCACTTGGATCTAAGTTCTTAACTCTACCAAAGCCAGGTCATGAGACATAAATTCATGCTTGTACCAAAAAGGCCAGTTCTTCAATTCTACCAAGGGCGATCACTTTTCCCTATCCTCCTTTCTTGTATTAAAAAAAAATTCCAGGCATGCAGTAAATCAATAGAGGAACTGAGCTGGCTAACAGATAACTACTTTTAGTTAGTTTTTGCTTATCCTGGTAATTATCTGGTTTGTTTGTTCACAAGGTATAATCCATCCATCCATCCATCCATCCCCTGACAATACTTATAACCCATTCCGGCAGATTCGTTCATGAATAAAGGTACTATAAGACAAATCCGTTTTTCTCTAGAAATTTTACATATCTATTTATTTAAAATATTGTTTTGTAACACAAATACTGCTTAACTTCTCTATCCTTAGTTAGAAAGTTAATATACACACCACTAATGATGCTCCATAGTAATGTGAAACAAATCGAAGTGTCTTGCTTATTATTTTCCTCACTTCAGAATCAAACTCCTGAAAAAGTTGATATTGGAACATACATGAAAGAAACAAACCCCAAAATATTACAGTTAGAACTTTTAACTTTCTTTTTTATAAACTGCAATGCACTTAGGCTACAATATATGAGGCTTTCAGCTGTCAGCATAATTATATCTTAAGACAGAATCGGTAACAGCCTCCTCTGAAAAGAAATGTCACAATTTCTCTTTGTTTCTTTTTTACAGAGGGAGCCGAATTCAGGCAATATGTTAGTCCAGAAAAGTTTCTTAATTGAGGAATGTGTACTGAATTTTCAATTAACTTGTTTAATTTTGTTTTAAATTTTCAGAAGTAGAAATACTGCCTGTAAATTCTCTTTTCTTTTTGTGAAAATATTTAACTTTCAGTACACCTTTGGTTAAATGTTCTCTAAGTTCCAAAACCTGCAAGATTTGAAAGGTAAATAAAAACACCATTTCATCGCTGTTTCTTTAATATAAGCTCATATACATAGCCTTCCCTGGACAAAGTGGGCAAAAATCTGGTCCCAGTGAAGCCTGCAGGAGTCTGTCCATAGACCCCAGAAGAACAGGGCTGTTACTCTGTGGTGATTACCTGAGAGTCACTGATTTTTAAAGAGGTCATGGCTCAGAATAAACACTCAGTATGAAAGAAGTACCTTATTAATAAAGAGTTAGGTAACTTAGCCAAGTATCAATGCAGTATACAGTCATCCAGAGAAGCTCAGGCTGCCAGCACGGCAGCTAAAAATCAAACATGCGGTTCTAGTTTCTCATGATCAAGTGCTGCTTGAAAACTGCCTCGAGAAACTTAGAAGTACTTAAAACAAAGTTCAAGACTGAAATGATAATTTACTGCTTGTTCTGACACAACTACCAAAAAGTGTGACTAACTGACAGGAGAGACGCCTCTCTTTTAGCACCATAAATTTAAAGCTGCTGTCAGAAGGGACACATGGAGCTGGACTTCTCTCATTATAAAAGAAAGCCACCAACATGTTGTTTTCTTGCTTCCCTCTTTAGCCTGCAGCAACTTATATCTCAACATTTTCCAAGTATATCTCAAAAATCGTCAGATTGGAAATGTTTTGTAAAGGAATGACAGCAGATCTTCCATAATACTGCTGGATGGAAAGATTTTTTGGTGGAAGAAGGCTGAGTTGGCCATATTTTTGTTCAAATAATTACTATTATCAAGATTTTAGTATAGCATCTTTACCAAGAATCTCTTAATTATTATAAAAAAAAAAAAGTATTACTTACATGAAAAATATCATATTTGCTTCCAATTATCACCAAGGGTATTGGAAAAGGGTCAACTAACTCATAATCCTGTTAAACAAATATGCAACAGTTAAACAGTGTAAATAAACTGTAGAAGATTGCAACTGTTAAAACAACTGAAAGGGATTAAAATTAATTCACAGAACACAAGCTCTATTTTTTCAAAACCTTAAGTTAGATGAGGCAACTTTAATGCAATATCCATACCATATTCTACAAGATTCTCATTTTCTCTGTAAATGGTCAGGAAATGTTCCCTCTGAGCAGTCAGAAGAACACTTACTGGCATGAAAGGGCTCTTACACTATACATTCCAGCTCCAACATTAGATGGGAAGAGAGGAAAAAAACTCATATATTTTCAGAACAAGTGCCACACTGGATTAGTAGAACCAGCTTTTTTCCATATTCCCCCTCCTTGCATCATACACAATGTAATAGAGACAAAGGTTCAAGAAAATTAAGCTGAATGATTTGCTTGTGTCACACATTTGTCCTCCCCACATCACATTTTCCAAACGCTTAAAAAACATTTAATGTGAATTTCAAATGTTTGATATCAAGCAGAAAAAAAGAAATGTCACTTAACAACCATGAAAATGCCAATGGATGAAAACAGCTCTGGGGGTATAGATTAAACTGTTAAATGGCTAACTTCTGATAAAAGTTTTAATAGGTAGATTACAATAATTCTCAAGTCATCTGGAAGGTTTTCCTGTAGCCCATATGAAATGAGAGAGTCCCCTCATGTGTCCAGGCAATTATTCAGCCAAACTGGTTTGGTTGCAGCAGAGTGGAAAAGAGAGGTGTTGTAGCAGAGGTTGACCTAACTCTTCCCTTGTAAAACCAGTTACTTCACATACAGGTTAAATGACAGTTGGTGTATTTGCAAGAACCTGCACATACTGAAAGTCCTCTACTTTGAGAGGAAAAATAATGGCTTCACTTGTACATCGAGGCAAAAGCTTTGAGCAAGATTATCATAACTTAGAACTAGTTATAAGGAATACAGACCTGAAAAAATAGTTTCTTAACTAAGAAAAAATTAATTCTGGGTAACATCAGAAACATTAAAACTGGCCTACTAGACCCTATTCATCTTTTGTCTATGGAATTAATTTTGGCTATAGACTACTTCAGGTGCATCCAGCCATTTTAAACAAGGTCTGTATCTGATATCCTTTATCATCATGGTTAATAATTCTTTATTGAGGGCAACAGAATATATCTAATCCTTAAAAAAACCCTGTAAGAACCTCATCAATTCCTGTTTTCATAAAAATATATTTAGCTATTAAAGGGTAAATAAACTGTCTTTGATGATAAAAGATAATATTTTCTCCCACAAAATAGACATAATTCTTTTCTTGAACAATGATGAATGTAAAAAGACAACCAAGAAGTAACATAACATTTGTTTGCATTCCTTCTGGTTTTGATAACAAAGGCTGAATAGAAATTTTAGTTCAGAAGGTATAATCTGTATTCCCTATGGGGCAAGTATAGTAAGTCTTCTCTTCTTGACAATTACTGGCTTTATTCGTTTTTACTTATTGAAAAAAGCTTGCAGTTTTCTGATACGTAAGCCCCTATACGTAAACTTAACACTGTGGTCATGATTTATTGCCAAGTGTGCTCATAGGCATTTCCTTTTTCTGAATTACCTCCTCTAGAAGTAAAAAATAAAACAATAATCCAGAAGATCTCAATCCCTATACTCTAAATCTACTGAGTGTTGCATATGTTGCTTTCTCATAAATTCTAAGTTTTAAATTTTTGAGCTATATAAGCATTTGCTGTATTGCAGCATTTTATAAAAGTTACAGTAACTAGATTTATGTGTCAAGTCTTTGAATTGTTGAATACTTATTTATGGATTATACACACACAACATTTGCAGAGGTTTAATGCACAATGACTTTTCATTTTTATTGCGCATAGTCTAGTTTAGCTTTTCCAGAGATTTAGTTAGCAATTATGTTTAAAGGACTGATGTTAACATTTCTGAAACTTTATAATTTAATTAGTTGTCAGATTATCAAAAGGCATTGAGTTTGTGATAGACATTTAAATAAATGCAAAGTATATAGTCCTGTTGATGGCTGTTATAACTATATTCTTTGCTTAAATTTGTACCTTCAGCTAGTCTCTTGCTAGATGACTTTTGTACATTCTAGTTTTCATCTTCACTTTAAAAAGATGAGGGGGGGGAGAAGCAAACTGCTACTCTAAAACTATTTCTTTTGATTGGTGTAACATGCCATAACAATCACATTAGATATCTAACAAAAAGATATAAGAAACCTTCTTTCCTTGTTTCTGCTCTTATTGAATTTTTATTAAATTGCTATAATTTTCCGGTGAACAGGTTCATCTACATCAAATGGATTTTCAGTCATGCATAAAAATCTAAAAGAGTTGTTTATGATTTTCAAAAGCATTATCTTTAACTGTATAAAGGCCTGTGACATCTGGAGAAAATATTAGAAGCAACTTACTGGATGATCCCTCGGCAGGCTGTTCCGCATCCTCTGTTTAATTTCAGTAGCTACTTCAGAATTTGTCTTTTCTAGTTTGGCTAAAATTTTGTTCACATGGCTCCTGGTGACCTGCAGAAGTTTCTCCATAGTGGTCCAGAGTTCATTAGGTTTGGACAGATCCAATACAAGAACTACAGCAAATGTTCTAATGAAAAAGCATGATTTGGTCAAACCTGTAGTGCATGAGACAGTCAACATTTTCATATACAATCATACCTGTGGAACAAATGCTGAAAGCAACAAATGTGAAAATATAGATGCAAAGATAGAATTAAATGTGACAGCATAGGAAAGTAGCTTTTAAGAATATCCTGAGCTCTGAAGAAAACTTTCCCTTTTCTCTTGTTTAGAGCTATTACTTTGGCAACTATCTATCCGAGTTTTGGGGGGACTGTATATATCAAGCTTTCTGTCTGGAGATGGTGTTTCAAAGCAGTGATACATGCAAACATCCTGAGCCCATTTAGCTCCTTCTTCCTGTATGACTGGGACCTGCTACTATCACATGTCCCTGTCATCTCATAACTCTACAATCCCAGATGAAGCAATGTTAGCAAATGGTTAGGATCTTTCCTAACCATTAATATATTAGAAAGTTCAATATTTTCATTATTCATTTGTAATATGAAATGGAAAAATCTGGTTAAGGGCAGTATTCTGTGCCATGGACCATGCCAATTAGCTGGAACATCAAATGGGTGTATGAGGAAGTCTTCTGAAAGATAAATGGAAGAAGTCAGAGTACTCAAGATGTACTTTGTGATTACCAGGCTTTTAAAGGTGCATTATGGTGACAAACGTTCTACACATAAATTTGTTTCCTTCCAAAACCCTGCCTCCCCAAACCGTATTAAAGTGCAGCTGTAAAAAAGATTGCAAAAGCAACGATTCGAATGTATGCAATCTTTCTTTCACACTCTGTCTTGATTTGAAAAGGGGAATTCCAGACCAGAGTGGTACTACAAAGACTACAAAGCAAAGTGAATGTCCACTTTCACTACAAAATGCTGCAAGGAAAAAAATCCGGTGAACAGTCTCTTGGTGAAACTAGATACAGTTCATTGAACTTGCCCGACTACAGACAGATGAGAAAACCAGTGAAAAGCCCTTACATTTCAGTTGAAATGGCGGAATTTATGCTTGTTAAAATATTGCCTTATGAACGGAAGTGGGCTTACAGAACAATGTTGCTACCCCATCAAAAAATCTTAACATCATCCACATGAGAAGATTCCTTATCAGTAAAAAGGGAAGAAAAGACTGATGGAGGTGAAGCCCTGTTAAGTTCATTTAGACAATAACTGAAAAATTATAGTTGATTTTTTTCCCCCCAAGCTCTTCTAGAAACAAAAAGCTTCACATCCCAGAAGTGTTTTTTATTCCTCCTAAGCCTCTTACTAAATAACGGCATTATCTCAATAGCCAAAACAGCAGGAAATGTACATGATAAAAATTGTATCCCTTCTGTTTTTTTTCCACAGAAGTTAAAGCTCACTCATCTTCTCATCAGATGGTCACATCACTTCCAAGAAAATACATTGTTTTGGTCATAATTTCTTGCCTTATTTTTCACCTTAAAATACTGCCCCTCACAGATGTACCATCTACGTTTGCACAGAGAAATAGGAAGCAAGATTCTATTTTTTGTATGCCCCAGGCATATAAAAAATTGCTTTTTCTGCTCTTCACTGAGCATAAAGATACAATGTCTTCTCTTCATCCATTTTTCTTGTTCTAGCTATTTAAGGCCAACCTACTTCCTTTATGTTATTGCTCCCTCTAGTTGGAGATTGTGAAGAACTTGGCTTATTAGGAGAGAACTATCAAAAGGAAGGTCAGCAAAGTATTGGTGGTATTACAATGTTTTTTAGAAAAAAATATGGATGTTCTATCTTACATTTTGAAAGAGTTTTCCACAATAAAAAGTCTAGAGATTTACTTATGTTTGAAGGAAAGCTGGAATTAACTTTGGAATGCTAATTTCAGTCACTTACCTGATGCTGTTACAAGTGATTGGTATTCGAATGAGTTCCATCAACGAGGTTCCACCACCTAGTTCCCAAAAATGAGCTACATCTTTAGGCTGTAAAAGAGTTTCTTTATGTTAGAAATGTGTGCTTCCACGCAACACCAAGAGATCGTCACCTGATAAACTGGCTTTTCATGCAAGTGGCTCAGAACAAGAACATACATTATTTCACTAGTATTTTCTGAAAAACAGAACCAAATAAAAAACTCCCCATGTTAAAGAAATCCCATACAACACTTATGAAAGACTCCTGGTATGCCTACGACTGTCTTGATAAATGACTGTGGTAAAGTAAAAAAGTCAGGAAGCAACACGATTAATGATAAACATAGAAAAATAATGTTCTCTTCCCTTTTTTTTTTTTTTGTTTATTGCAGCTCAAGACCAATGCTTTTTGAGAGGCTTGCAACTGGAAAAGTAATGAACCGCTACTGTCACATTCAGTTTCTAGGAAAAGTTTTACATTACTTTTATCTTTCAGAGTCAGATTTTCCACCCCCTACTTCAGTAACAGAAACAGCAATTACTTGCAGCAACAGTTATTGTTGCTGGACAGTGTTGCGCTGTGATGGAAATGGGTTCAATATTTCTGTTAATGTAATCTGCAGTACAAAAATTAGCGATACAGACACATAGCCCCAAAATTTCATTATGATTTTACATCCTGTAAGATAGCTGCTCTTCTGACAAACTAGTTGTAAGGCATCTTTATTGGATTATACTCAGTTTGCATTTCAAAGACAAAATTAAAAGTATGCATACTATGTTACAATGGGAAAATAAAAGCATTCAAACACAACAAACAAGGTAGCTTTTATAGATTAATCTGTTTCGGTCTATACTTTTGTCTCTGATCTCCAGTATTTTAGTGAGAGGGATAAACGTATTACAGATTGAAACAGAAAGTTAAGCTAGCTAGTTTAGATAAATGTTTCACAAACAATAAGCTAAGATTCTTATACATAAAACCAAAACATATATATTATTTCTATGTGTGTGTAAATATATACAAAGATATGGTAAACTATAATTTCTAGATACTCACTGTATCAGGTCTCCTTGCCCTTCTTCCAAAAGTATATTCCAAGGCTAAGGTTGGCTTTGGAATCTCCTCCCTATATAAGGAAATATAAGTTCATTTTGTCAAGATCCTCTAAATAAAGAAAGTTAATTCTACAGTTACTAAATTATATTTATCAGTCAGTTCATAATTTGCCTTACAAACAGCAGTACAGAGAGGACACTTAAAGACAACAGGTCTCATTTGCTGAAAATAGGAGGAGCAGCAGTACCAACCTGAATAGATGGCTGAATACTGGAAGAGGAAGACTGAAGGGGTCAGATGACAGGTAGTAACTACTTCTAAAATTACTCTTAAAACTACTTTCAAAAATTTAACACATACCTCTTGAGGAACCTCAGTATAATAGTAGTCTTTCCCTGGAAATTAAAAACAAAGAAGACCCCTATTGTACTGTCATTAAAGCATAAAAGTTGTATTGCTAAATGAAACTCACCCGTTTAATGTTCCAAAATAAAGTACTGGAAAAGTGTAAACTCCTGTAATTGTTTGTAGCCTTAAAGTGGAAACTGAACTGCCAGCTTTCTGTCAGCATCAAGTTACACTACCATTATTGTAATTATAAACTAATAGAGATGACAAATACAGTAATAGGAAGAGTGTGCTTAAAATTAGACATTAGTGATGAACCTGGCCAACTCTCTTAAATTGTTTAACAGTTTTTAATTTTAATAATACATTTATGTAATATGTGGTTTCCACTGGAATTAATTATTACCAATGAGACAGAAATAAAAAGAATGTTTAAAATACAAATATACACACAGAAAAAATGAGTCTTTACACTGTTGAAATTCAGACACTGAGTACCATCCTACACTGAAGGGGCTAGCACTTCTATGGTTAACTTATGTGTCCTTTCCTATGTCAAAAATCAGTGAATTTCAGGTAAATCTGAAAAGTCCTCGTATTCTCACTGAACATGGTATTTAAAAAATTGCTGATAAAGAGGTTGCACATACACCAAACCTTCTAAAATAAAAAATGGTTTCTTAAAAATGTGACTCACTTGGTCAAAAAGGCAAATATTTCCTTGTTTACTTTACAAATACATGCTAACAAAATATGAAATTATTAATGATCAAACATTAATGGGACAATGAGTTAAAACAGCCTTAGGCATGTGGAATCGTGAGTTTGCAATCACTGACAAGGCATGTTCAACTAGTTCTGAAACAATACAGGCACAATTCATAGCTGGATTTCAAGGCCTCTATCTACAACAAAACTGGTAACAATGCACTTGAATTGGATTGTTACCAGTTACACCTCTACAATGGGAAATTTGACATGCCAAAACAAGTAAAGAGAGTAACAGTATTTCCAGCAGTTACTTTTTAAACAAAATTAAAGAAGCCAAAGCTCGAAGCATAAGCAGATTATTGATACCAATGGTTGAAGTTTTGACTCTCCAAATCATAAAGTTGAATTTCTGAATTGTAATAATGTCTAATTGGTCCATGCTCTGTGGAATGACCACTCTCTACAGAATCAGAACATATTTTGTCTTTAGAAGAATTAAGTGAACCTTCATGTCTGAAAATACCAAATATATTCCCTGACACAGACTATGTCCAAAAAGCACAGAACTGCACAGTATTTAGCATTACCCCATTTTTGTTTCCCATAAATAATACTGATCTTTCCCAAACTTCTGCACGCTTGCCATTGTTGTCAGCCTTTTCTCTCTTCTCCACTTCAGCTATAGCAAGATCCCACAAAGTATCACTAGCGGAAAAAACAAAACAAGTGTCATCCAAGAAAAACAGTGTACCCTAGACCATAATTCCAGAAAATATCTAAATGCATAAATGAAGGGTACTGCGGTTTATTATTACTATAATTTATTATTTCACATCACATGCCCTCTGCCTGTCAAACTACTTTTTCTAACAAAACCAGGTTAAGCGCAAGTCCTCAGGTTATGCCAACAGCCGCTTATGGCACACGAGAGACTTGGTTTTGAGCACGTTCAAAATATCTTTAAAAAGTTTTCTGACGATGAAGGCTTTTCACATGGACCTACGGGCCAGGCTGGCGGTCTCTGGAGTCGGGGGCAACGAGCCGAGCCGGGCATGGATCAATGGGTTCAGGAGAGCCCAGGTGCCCACGGTGTCCCAGGGAAGGTACTGCTCAGGGAAGCGAGGGCTGCCCTTTCTTAGGTTCCTTAAGGCCACGTGCGGGGCGGCGGAGCTGGATTTCTATAGTAGGCACTCCCTTTTCTATGGTGTCCCTGCCAGGAGCCACTGGCTCCACGCATCAAGGGCCAGGCGTGCGCCCGGCCCCGCTTGCTTTCGGGGGCCGAAGCCGAAACGGCCCCCTGTCAGCCTGCCAGCATGCCTGCCTGCCTCTCTCCTACAGGCTGTCCTCCCCGTCGCCGGCTGCTTCCCTACCTGGCAGCAGGGGCGAACCCCCTCACAGGCCCCAGACAAGGCTCCCCGTTACCTGGCCTTGGCCATCGCTCCTCGAGGCCCGGGCCTGGCTCCCCATTGCCATAGGAACCGTGCATGGCACGCTGGGAGGTGTAGTTCCGCGGACGTGGGGGACGGAGGCCACTTCCCAGTGGGGCCGGGCCACGTCCTCGCCCCGCCTCGCCTCCCCTCCCCTCCCCTCCCGCTTTCTGCCCGGTGCTGACGGCGGCCGCCCAGGCGGTGGCGATGGAGGCGGGCATGGATGGTGTGTTCTCGCCTCAGCCAGCAATAGTGCGGCGGGAGGGAGCTTCTCTGAGGGTTGTCAGCGCTGCGGCGGGCTCAGCCGCCTCGGGGGCCACGGCCGCCGCGCCCCTGAGGTGAGTGCAGGACCATGGGGCCTGCAGCTGCTGCTGTAGCTTTTCGGGTGATGAAAAATAACGCCCCGGCTTGCTGCGAGAGTGAGCGGAGCTAGTGGTGCGGGTCCTTGGGGAACCTCGACTGTTGAGCTTGTTCTGAAGATGTAAAATACTTCAGCTGTGGAGAAAGCCAGGGGTTAATAACTAGTTCATAACTGGAGGGCGTCATTTATTTTACCTCAGCCTTAAGCACTGGCTTCTGATAAACTTAACGGTCCCCAAGATGGCTTTGTTAGCAGTGGAGGGAGTGAGACATGATGTGACATAGTTCCCATGCCCTGATAAGTTAACACCTCTATAGAAAAATAACCGCAATTATTTTGTAGTTACTGAGCCATACAAATCAACTATTGCAAATACAAATAAGATGCTGTAACAAACAGGATATGGGCTAGATTATTTCTAATAAGGTCTGTCAAAGATCAAAGCCAAAGATTTTGTAAGGGTTGGATTAGAAAGCAGGATTTACAGGGCACAGTAAAACAGCAGGATGACCCAGCATACGAAAGGGATATAGGATTGCAGATGAACCCAACAAGTCAGAATTGACCTAAAATTTAGGACAGCAATTACAGCTGACCTTCCGTAGCTGAGTAGCTGCTTTGCATTGTCAGAGACTAGAAAAACAAAAACCTCAAGTCCTTTTATCTGTTTGATCAAACCAAGGAAAGTGGCCTCATTCCTAATGATTAACTCAGAATTAATTTTAACTGTTCCTTCTTCCTTCCTCCAAAAAAGGCTTATGTAGCCTTCTACAGTCCCTAAGTAATACTTGTTCTTTAAGAAGAGGTTTTTCAAAGTTTGACTTCCATAATCAGTTTCAGTCCCAGAAGACTTTACATGGTGATTTTCACAGGTTTTTATATAAGCACTTGCTAACCCCCTATGGAAACTATGGTCTTGCTCATTAAAATTCAGAAAGAAACTTCATTGTTTGCTGTTGTACCCTGGCAGCTCATGCTGATGCGTTTCTAAGTGCATTTTTTCATCGATTTCATTTCAACAGACTATTTCTTACATCTTGGTATATGAAGACAGTGCTGATCTATAATCAGAAGTCAGAGGCTGTAAAAATCCTGGACAAAGCTGCTCTTCCTCTGCCAAAGGTAGGAATTGCTACTGGCGCTATGATCTAGGCATATATTACTTCAACAGCAAGAGTGTGAGACTGAAAAGCAAAGTATTTTTACAGCGTTTTACTCACTGGCAGAGAGGTCACAAATCTGCAAGATGCTGCAGTTTAAATATGAGCTGAGCAGCACAGTGTAAAGGTATATACAATTATTAAGTTCTAGTGAAACCCAATTTGGAAGCGGAGTTGGAGTTCTAAGTATTTTAAGTTTCACCTTACTTGGTTTCATTTCCTTTGCCTTAAGACACTTGAAAAAAAGAATTTTTTTTCTTCCTAATTCATTATTACTGAGTTACTAATCACCTTAGTTAAAATTAACTCATACTAATGGTTTACACTAAGCTGTATGAACTATTAAAAGTCTACCTAAAGCTTTAATTGGTGCATTCCTTTACACACGGATGAATTTTTTCCTTCAGGAAAACCAAAAAAAATAGGACCTATAAAAACTGTGTTAGTTTGCCAGGGAACTCCAACACCAGCCTTCTTTTATAGGCAAATATGTGCCTCTATTTTAAATACAACCCAAATTTGATTTAAAGCTAAAATAACAGAAAACACTAATTTTGTGAATTGTTTTAAAAACACAAAGCTTTGTCGTTTGCCAGCTGTATTACTGGAGTAAATAGGTCTTGCTTATTTTAGAAATCACCAGTTTGCTTAGTAATACTGCTGCACAAAAACTGACAAGGCAGAGTGAAGTTCAGGAAACATATTTACACTGAATTCCAAATATTATTTTTAACTCAACATAATTGCTTATACAGAGTTACCAGTGATCTTTCAGTAATTATCAAGCTCAGATTCATTGACCATTTGTACTGATTGCTGACCACTAGCTCAAAGCAAGCACAAAAGGTGTTCTGAAGTTCATGATCGGAGGTGAGGTATCCTTGCATGTGCTAACACATTGATCTCATCCTGAGAATATTTTTACAGTCTAGGTTCTGCAAGCCTTGAGCATGGGAAGTTCTGCATCAGTCCCAGAGGTCGCTGCTCAGCTCCCATTGTATCATTGCTGCTGAAGATTTGAAGGTGAGAAAGGTCTAATTCCTACCTGGGCTTTAGTCATGGATTATGTAGCAGGGTATGAATTGTTTTGGTACATGACTCAAGGTTAAGACTGAAATGTGAATCACTCACGAAGCTTGGGCCAAGTGGGGAAAGCAGAACAGATTATCTGCCTGGTGGACTCTTCAGTTTTCAGCTTTGCTGTCTTATGTTGTGTGGTATCCTCTAAGTAGTTCTGGAGCTTGATTATAACATGGAGTAAGTCCCCTTGAGACTTAAGTAGATGTGTTTGGAAGTGTTTGTGTAGGAGACTTTACTCGCTGACTCTGTTAACTTGAAGAAAGCATCTTGAGGAGGTTACAATGGAAACATTGCTCCTGCTAATGAAAATCCTGTAAGAAACTTCATTGTTTAATGTAGTGTTGTCATGGTAACTGTGATGCTGAGTGCATTTATTTCATAAAAATTAACACAGCATTTCTGGTAATGTGACTGCCTGGGACTAATGGTGACCTGTAATGAGCAGTTAGCAGCAGTAAGTCTAGAAAGTGCTGCTAAAAAAAAAGAAGGTAATGCATGGATTGCTTCTGGTACTGTGGTGTAGGGATACACTGCAACAGCAAGAGCTCAACACTAAAAAGCAAAGCAATATCTAGAGCTATCTACCAGAAGGCAGGCAGGAAGGTCATAATAAATTGTCTATTGCTTTATATAAAACAGTTGTTTGTAAAGCTGTGTTAATGAAAACTGAAAAAACACTCAAAATCTGCACATCAGCTGTTTGTATTGGGTATCACATTGTCTCTAAATTTAACAAAGATTTTAAAAACTACATGAACAAGCTCACTAGCAGAACACTCCACTTTTTTTGCTTTCTAGTAGAACCTGATCTGCCACACTCATTTGAAACTGGACAATTAGTAAAGAATTACTAGTTGGAGTATTCTAGATTGACAGTTGTAATTTCGTGATGACATGAAGATTTTTGTATTTGTAAATTGAAATTTCTAATCATATATGAGAAGCTTTAAACGACAACCTCAGTATAACTGATGCAGTAGTGTCTGTTTCAATTTGCAAAGACCTTGCCTCCCCCAAATCTCTGAAAGTCAACTATTCTGCTGATTGCAAAGGGATGTTAATCCCCGACTCAATTTTACCATGTATCTGCATCACTTCACATGGGGTGCTGCACAGAATGATACTGCAGTCAGTGGCAGGGTCTCTTGTAGCTTCCAATATGCTTTTCTTAATGATGGCAGGAGATTGGTCACCCACTGAGAAGTAAACCTCCTCCTGCTTTCCAAGGAAGCCCTGCCTCCTTGAAAGATAAGGATCTGGTGCCACAATCCACCACCAAACAGTAAAAGCTACAAGGAAGCTCTTTCTACATTGCAAATGTGAAAGCATCTAGATATAGTATGTTTGTTATTTTCAAGACAAAGCATTGGCCCATAGTACTATTCATAAGCTGGTGCTAGAATCCCACACACAGACTTAAGTAGCTGTGGCAGGACTTTGAGAGCTTTCAGAAGAGATGTATTTATCAAGTCAGCTTGCTCGTTTGTCCTTCCACTTTTGAAGAGCATGTTCTCCTCACAACTTGTATATTTCTTCCAATCTATTTCAATTCTTCAGGAGGATACTCCTGACCTTTCACAGAGGGTGAACACCTGAAAATTCCTTTTCTTTCAGTATGAGTATGTATATATCTGAAATGCTTAAACATCATAAAGGAGATTTGCAATCTTCAAATATTAAAACTCATAATTGTGAAACTATTACAGTTTAAAGTCATTAATTAAAAAAATAATTAACAAAAAAAAAAAAACAACCAACAACAATAAAAAAAAACAAAGTGCTTAGGGCAGCAGCAAGGGGTTAATGATCCATGATCATTACCATGAGCAGAAGTGGAAATTATGAAATGTACGTAAATCAGTGATTTGTATTTGACTACCTTCTGTACGGTTGGACCTAAATTACCTATTAGATTATGCTGCTGATCCATTTCAGAGCCCACATAAGGGGTTTACTTGCATGGAAATTAAAATAAGAGGATTGGAAGAAAAAACAGGTGTGATTTCTATATATTTGGCCCTACATAGCATTGAGGCTTGCAGCTGTTAAAAGGCAACAGACAGTTCTGCTAGGTCAAATAGTGCAGATGCAGCATTATGTTTTCAGTGTGCAAGAACATTATATTAATATTACAATATAAAATGTATAGATACAAATGAAAAAGAGGAAGTACAACTTTTACAAAATATTATTCTGAAACAATGTATATACATTATACACATTATACATGGATTTTATACGTTGCATATGTCTCCAAGTTTACTCACAACAGTTCAAGCAGTGACTTTCTATGTCATTCTTGGTTTTGAATTATGACTCATTCTTGCATCTGTATTATCATTATTATGGATTAAAGAAGAAATTAGGTACAGGATTGTGTTTAACAGAACTATACCAAGTACAGCGCTTGTTTAATTTAGATTTTTCCAAAAGGCTGGGGCAGAGACAGATTATTTAGAAATTTACCAGACCAAGGCTAAATATTTGTCCAAGTAAAATAGCTGTATAACAAAGGCTAGAGTGCATAATGAGAATACTCTTTATAACAGTTGCATGATTTGCCTTTTTTTATAAAAGAGAAACATTATAAAAATCAAACAGTTTGTTCTTTTTAGTCCCATGGTGCTTGTATTGCAGATAAGAATGGTGCTAGAAATGGAAAATATTTTGCATTCGACTGTTTTTTTTTAAACAAAAATTCTTTTTCAAACTGAAGGTTATACAACTTGTGTACTTTAGGAAAAATAGAGATGAAGAGTCGAAAACAGTTTGGTCCCTGAGTAAATATCTAGAAAACTACTAAAATCTATACAATTGTTCCCAAGGTTACCTTTCCGCATCACTAACAACAGACACATTTATTTCTGGGCTGTAGGCACAAGCCACCACCAGTAAAGCTTATTCTTTAAGATGGTTCATCATCATCCCAGTTCAGGCCAGGCCTCTAATTAAAGGGCTCCTCCTGTTATATACTATTGAAATTATTACAAACCTGTCCACCTTAATTTTCTTTATGGACCTGCTTATGCTCTGTCTTGTACATCAAGAAGTTCTTAATCAGTGTAGAAATCCCATAACAAAGATACATTATCATGATACATAATCCTTTCATAACAAAGTGGGACATTTTGTTGGTCTGCTGTTTGCAACAAGTGGCTGACTCCCCGTTTCCTTGAGTTTCTGTCCACTCTGAGGAGTCAGTAATGCTGGGGCAGAGAGGTGATGAGCAGCTCCTTTCAGGTGATGAAAGTTGTTAATGTAGCTGGCAATCAATAGAGTGATCTCAAGAATCTGTAACAGGAACATGCAAAACTCTTTGAAAAATACAGTGATGTGTTTTGACTGCTGAAAAAACAGCTCACTTTTTAGCAAGTGACAGTCACCATCAACTGGAAAAGTACTTGTACTTTATCAAACAAATTAATGATGGGGAGAGGAGATGCCTAATACAGCTTTCTTCTATTGCTTGTAGCAAATAATGTAATGTTATTCCCATCAATATGCTAGTACTTTGCCTTCCACAGTCTTTAAGATCAAACAGATGGCTTCTTTCACTTTGAAAGAGACTTCGAGGTCTGAAAGATGACTTTCCTAGAAAAAGCTTTCATGATTGTTCCCTTAGTTTTGCTAGAAAACATCTAGTGCTCAGAGAACTAAAGACACAAGGCAAATAAAAGGAATAAAGACTTCTGGGAGATTCTTATGGTGTTTTTTCTTTGCAACCCACACAGCCTTGCATAAAGAGCACAACCTGAGGGAAAGCTGAACAGCTGAATTCTACTGTGCTTATCTGTATGAAGAGTTGTGTTTTGACCCAAATTTATGTGTGGATTTTTCTATTCTGTTTCATTAATTGTTCTAACAGCAAAAGGCTGTGAAATCTTGATTTTTTAAAAATATAGTCAGACTTACCAGTGAAGGAAAGAATCTAAATTTAAAAAGCATGAACAGTTACTTTACCAAAGTTAAAAATATCCTAGGATTTTTAAGAAGTGACTGATCTTTCAATCTTGTATTCTACAATTCCACTGCAGAACACGAATGTACCTTCTGAAAAGCTACCATTGGTGCTGGTCAAGCAAACAGACTAGTTTTTAGGTACTACATATAATTCCTGTCCTAAGTAGCCTTGTCTGTCCTTCTATGAAAAATTTGGAATGTAATAGACAGGGATATCAAAAGCAAAGGAACACATCAGTACTGTCACTGTTACTTCTTGTATTACTAATTGTTTCACATCTGGCAAAATTCAATAACCTGAGAATGCAAGAATAAAGGTGTTTCATCTTTCACATCGGTTAAGGATTACCCATTAGAAAAAGTAGGAAAGTAGCAGATGGTGGGAAACTGTTTCAGGTAATACACTGACCTTTGGTTTTGTCATGGCAAAAAGGTGTTTTTCGGTTGATTTGTCCTTTGCCTGTGTATTGTTGACAACCAACATAAAATCATCGTGATACCCTCCAAAAGTCATCAGACTCTTATATGTATACGTAACTGTTAAACGCTTAAAAAAGAATAAAAAACAAAAAACAAGATGCAAAGCTATAAGCAGGGCAATGCAGGAAAACCAGAATATGTCAAACACTTTTAAAAATACAATTACAAATGTATTTTTCAATTATTTGTATTTTCAATACAATTTTTTGTTGCTAGCCTCTTACGGGTTTTGGAATTGCTTCATTCAGACCTTCACTATGAGGAATTTCCATTGCAGATGATAGCTCTTGTGTTTGACCTCTGTTTCTATTGCAAATTAATTAGATTAAAGATACTGTAAGCAGGTTTCAACTCAAGTGTGTAATTCAATTTACACAAGTCTTGACTGACTTTGAGAGAAGATAATCTTAGGAATTCCATTTGAAATTGAAGCAGTGTCTAAATAAATTACATTATAGAGTATGAGACATCTAACAGAATTTAACTCTATGTGCAGTGATGTAGTTTGCGTACACACAAATGAAATTAAATTCTGTTCTTTTTTTTTCCACATCTCTGATGAAACATAATTGCTCTTTAATGCTCCTCTGCTTTCCATGCCTCAGCTCCTACTGTTTAATGTTCAACATTACACTAGTGGCCTTTAAGTTTATGATTAGCATTTAATTTATCATTATGACTCATATTAATTTGCTGCAGATGTCCACATTTCATTATAAGGCAATATTTGTACAATAACTGACTTAATGGCCTTCAGTTACTAAACCTCTTTTTGCCCTTAGTTTGAAATAGTGCTTTTTCTACCCCTTGCAACATCATTTCTCATATCCCTGATCCTTCTTACATAAAATCAGAGTATTTCCTGGAAACAGCATTTCTTGAAGGGCAAGTAAGGCCTGCTGGTACTGTGCTGTGTCTGGCAAGTGCTCTGCAGAAATGCCACAGTAGCTCTATGAGCAGATCATGTTTATAGAGCTTTCTGCAGCCTGATGGAAGCTCATTTTGGTTGTTTTCTAAATAGAGCTGCTGTTTGATCTCCTAATGTTCATTGTTTTATTATTTCTTTAACTGCAAAGAAACATAATGAAAAGGCTGCATCAGTACAATTATAAAGTTGAGATTTTAATTTTCTGATATTCAATATTAGCACTTGCTAATAGCACCCCGCCATCCTGTTTCTCTGCAAGATACAATTTAAAGCAGGGATCTTCTCAGGCACTGCTTTTTCACTCTGATTACCATGAGTCGTTTTCTGTGAAAACTTTTATTGCAAATCAAAGAAAAATCAGCCTAAAATGACATAATTAAATAACACTGGATTATATTACCTACTATTAAATAAAAATAATACAATGAAAATAACAATCTTTTAAAGTAACTGCTCTTTGCAGAGTGTATGTATTATGAATAATAATGGAAAATGAAGTCTCGAGGAAAAGAAAATTAATGTTGTTGTAAGAACTGTAACTATGGATCTCCTGACATCTGAATGATTAAAACATTAACATTTCTTTAAAAGATACAAAAACTGTATCTGATAAACAACAATAAATTCTGTGCAAAGAATTCATTCCTTATTTCTATTATTAGTGTTACTGTAATGATGATAACATTAAAGTGTTTTGAAGGGACTTAATTTTTGCTTTAAAAGAAAGACTAGATAACTTAGTGTGGAAGACTAATGCCATCTTTTACATTAAGATGCTGGTGAAACTCTCTATATACTTACTCAGTATTAAAATCTACTTGAACCCAAATTAAAAAAGAAATTTTGCTTACCATTGATCTGTAATCTAGGATGCTTATGCCATCTTCATGCACAGCAAGCCATATGAAGGACTTGTCAGCAGAGGATGCTGCTAGAGGCTACAAAGAGAAATGCTCTTTAATTACTACTTCAAAATGAGGCAATATGAAAGTAATTATTAACTCTCAGCTATTACAGAGCTCTCTCCATCCACAGATCTTACTGAGATTTACACTGGGAGAGAACTGATGCAAAGGAATTGAAGTAGCTGCCCAAAGCCATGTAGGCAGCTAGTGGCAGGACTATGAACTCAACCTAATACTCTTGAAGCCTCCCCTGGTGCTTAGTCCAATAAAGTGTGGAGTCTCATTTATAAAATAAGATAAAAAAAAAGTTAGGTGTTTTAAAGTCTGTTCACTAGCACATATGTCTACATATGTAAAGAACAGACTGCTGATATATCTATTATATAGATAAATGGGGATCTCCTAATTAAATATAAGGAGTCACATGACAGTTCTGTTTAACATAGCTGTTATATGAACTGAGTATTAAGAGACTTAAGAGCAACTCTCAGTTGCACAGTTCTGAGGCCAGCACAGAAGGAAGTGCTCTAAATACCCTTAACAACATTTAGTGATTCTACCAGGTACAGCTTCCGTAGCCAGTTAATGATGCCTTTTCAATATTATACTAGTTATCAGGTAAAAAAAAAGTCTGGAATAAAAAGCCTGTCTCTAACTAAGATACAAGAAAATGAAGAGATACCACCTAGATTAATAATGTAAAACAAGCAATAAGTGTATTGGAAAATTACTGTTACGGTATGTGTGGTACTGTGGCAATTACATTTCACCAGTATATGGTTTAAACAAGTTAGTAATTTGACAAGATATTCAAGCAGCACATGCGTAACACACTCGTTTATAACAGAAAGGTATAACTATTTGCAGATTATATGTATATTAAAAAAAGCCCACAGCCACTCAAGCTCAGTAAAGTTTCTTACCTTTGCTGCAAACAATTTAGCACCAAAGAAAGACCATTTTCTGGCTACAGTGAGATAAATGCGTATGCAGTCTGCAGCACTGTGCCCCCGGAGAGCCATCCATCTTGTAGACAATCGCTGACAAAGCTGTCTGTTGAAATGAAATATGTAATTTAGTTATTGAAAAGAATTTAAATGCTTACCCATAGTGAGCTTAATGAGCAAAGAAAAATCCATTTGTTACAATGATAATTTAATACAACTATCACTTACGCAGTATTAAATAAATCCAAAACATCATTTAATATTTTTATGCACATGAAAATTACTAAGTATCTTCTAATTTCTGCAACATGATGGTTAAATATTGATGTAGCAGTTGCAGCAAAAAGGGAAAAAATCTAGGACAGCTTTTAATGTGTCTGTACAGATAATCAATCTACCTTTATCAGTACTCAACAGTTATGCCAGTTGTCGTTCCAAAAATCCATCCAGTTTAGCATATATCTTTACCTGTGGCTAGCAGCAGATGTGGCAGACATGGCTTAACACTACTCTTTTTTAGTGTGTCTGGGCACTGCTACAAACATACATCATTCTGATGCATGATGCATTTGCGTTGGCTATTTTCTCTCATGGTGAACTGGTTCAATGAAATGATCCCATGGAAAACTAATCCTCAAAAAAACTTCACCCCAGAATACCTTTCTAGCACACTGACCTGCAGGAATGACTCACCAGCAGCCACCAGGTAATTAGATGCACCCCAGGAAAAGGAAGGGGGAATGTGTAGTTAAAGGGAGATCTGTCACTTGCAGCTTACTCTTCCTAGAAGTTTATGAAGTTAAACTGCACCCTTAGCAAAAGAATACAAGCAACAGGGCAGGTACAGAGTGATTTTTTTCATGCCACAGATTTCCAGCTCTGGGAGTTGGTAAGTTTAGGGACTACCTGAACAGTTCAACAGATATTTGAACTGTTAGTTAAATAACCTCCACCTATCATTCTAATCTAGCATCTCTTACACTTTGTTCTTTGAAATCAATTGCATCTCTTTCACATATACTTTTGATTAGCTCTATTAATATCTGAGTATGCAATAATGTTACTTTCTGCATACAAGAATAGCTTTAGACTTTCTTAGCTCTGTAGTGAGGGAAACATTTCTATGATGTTTACTGGACTTCAAAGTTGCTGTATCATTGCCTTCAGATAATTATTGCACTGTTGTGCTCTTCTTCATATCAGTAGGTGTTGACTGAAATGAGTTGCAGGTTATTTTAAATTAAGGGATACCTTCCTAGCAAATCCACTGAGTTAACATATTGCCCATTTGACTGGCTGCCAGAGATTGAACATTAGAATAGCAAACATCCAGGTGAGATTCTCATGTCCGGTACTTTCAGTAGTTCTTTAGTCTGTGCATAGACTTAATTTAGATTTGCTGAGTAAGAAAAACATGAATTTCAAAATTGCTGGGTTTTGTAACACTGTGTAGTAGCTTGTACAGCTTTTGCTGGAATGTGTGTGTGCGCTTAATGATGGTCTTCTGTTTAGATTAGAAATATACAGAGGAAATGCGTTCCTCAATTTAGTAAGAAAATTAGTTTCAAACATGGGGTTAGGCAAATATCATATAACAGTAAGTTGTACCTAATGAAAATTTAGAACTTCCTATTTTCACTCCTAGATTTTTGGAGAATATGAATTGCAAAATACATCTTACCTTAACTGTTCCTCTGAACAACCATGCCTGTATCTCTTAGGGTAGAATCTCTCCAAAACTTGTTTTAATGTTTGATTGGACTTGGACTGAGAAGTGACTTGCCCTGCTGGAGTTGAAAAAGGCCGTTCAAAGTCTCCAATCTCTACCTAAGGGGAGGGGTCCATGAAGAAGAAAATCTTCTGTTACTCCACAGTAATTCTCTAGCTGGGCATTATAAGCTATCTTTTCCTCTGTCTTACGAAGTATAAAATGAAAAACAGCGTGTCCATTATTTTCACTGATGTAAAAGTCATGCACGTAATTTTATTTTTCTTCTTTTATATTTACCATGGAAAAAAAGATTATTATCAAATATAAACTGGTCAAATATAATACTAGCTCTGTTCTGAGACTGCTAGATCTCCGGCTGACACAAACCAGTTTAGATTTATCAAGTAACACCATCAAATAACTTTCTCAATACCCTTCCCTTGAGCCATTCATTTTTTTAAATAAAACAGATCTTATCAAGACCATGTCTAGTAAAGGAGTCTTAGGCTTTCATTAAACAGCTGTTACTCTGGTGCATTAGCTTGCAGAAATCATGTAAGGAATAGTGAATGAAGAAATGGAACATGATTACATGATGTTTGATCAAAGAGGGCATGACCGTGTAGGAGGTAAAGCACATATTGTCCGTATTGGTGCCAAGAGTGGCACACTCTGTAAAGCATTCCCACTGAAGTACAGTTAGCACAAATATTCCAGCCCAGGCTATTTCCTGTAGTCACGTGTAAAAGGTGGAGGTCACTTGACTGTCAAGCAATCCTAGACCAGTTTCTTTATTCAGGTTTTTCATCTGTAAAACTTTTGTGTGACTCATTAATGCACAAGGATTACCTGAGCTAAAAGAGCTGTCAGTTCCATCGCTAATTCTTTGTTTACAGGGAAAAGTCCATTGACTATTTGATCATTTGTCTGATACACCAGAAGCAGCTTCTCTCTCTCTGTCTCCCCATGGACTTGAACTGAAAAATAAAGCCTACAAAAAAGACAGAAAGTTATTAAATAAAGAAGACAGGGAAATGCATTTAGCCCTGAGGATTAGCAGTATCTGTTCTGAGAAAGTTGGGGCTGTTTAGCCTGGAGAAGAGAAGGCTGCATGGAGACATCATAGCAGCCTTCCAGTATCTGAGGGGGGACTATAAGGATGCTGGGGAGGGACTCTTCATTAGGGACTGTAGTGATAGGACAAGGGTTAATGGGTTCAAACTTAAACAGAGGAAGTTTAGATTGGATATAAAGAAGAAGTTCTTTACTGTCAGGGTGGTGAGGCACCAGAATGTTTTGCCCAGGGAAGTTGTGAATGCTCCATCCCTGGCAGTGTTCAAGGCCAGGCTGGACAGAGCCTTGGGTGACATGGTTTAGTGTGAGGTGTCCCTGCCCATGGCAGAGGGGCTGGAACTTGATGATCTTAAGGTCCTTTCCAACACTAGCTATTCTATAATTCTATGATTCTATGGTTATATCAGCGTCAAATCACATAAGCAGAGCAACATTTGTACTTGAACCCACAGGCAAATATTTAACTTCAGTCTCCTGAGTTCAGTGTTTTGGGCTTTTTTTTTTTGCAGCCCTGCTCACCTTCCAAGAACTAAAAAAATTAACTATATCAAAAAATAAATCTCCAGTTACACCAATTTGCTATTTTTGTTGCAAGCTTTGAGTCAGGCAGTATTTTTCAGACAAAGAAACTATGCAGAATTAAAAATAAATCTTGGGACAAACCTGTTTTTGTAAGTAAGGCGAACAGTCCTTGTGCCTTCACATTTCCCAGGGTGTTGTTCTTTGGAGGCTTGCTCCCATTTTGAAATAATGTCACAGATCTAGAAGGAAACCAATACAAAACTGACTTCGCCACGTACTGCACTTTGAAAACACTCTTCATAGAAATTGGCAACTTACTTTAGTATTTTTTACCTATTATATATCAGAAACATACATAGCTCAAATTTCTAAACTTACTGAAAGATAACTTGACTTGCATTTCTTAGCTGGAGCGTGTACAAATGAACACTTTTTATTTGTTTATCCTGCAACACACGCCACCTTTGGAAACGAGCCATAACATGCCTCTGTGGAAAGGCCAGGTACTTGATTTAGCAGCAGGTACTTGATTTAGCAGCAGCCACTGAGTGTGTAATTGTACAAAATGAGTTGCTACATAATTAATCAAATGCCTTTGATCTCTGCCTTCTCTTTCTGTTGCATGCTGGAGTTTTTCAGGTCCTTTTTAGTGACGGCTATAAAGTTTGGATGAAGTTTGTTGCAAAGTGCAGCAAGAGTGGTTCACAAGGAGTAGTGTAGGTGAGCAAACAGGCAGGAGGTAGAACAGAGGTCCTGAGACCCCTGTGGGGCTTCATGTCACTGTTCCTTCAGAAAAAAACCTTCCTGGAAGCAGCAAGCGAAGGAAGTGAACAGACTGTGAATTTATGTTTATCAAGGAAATAAGTACGTTTTTTTATACAGCTTGCTTTCCATTTGGGAATTATTCTGGTAGGGGGAGAAAGCTGATTGATATGACTCTGCTTGTTTTTCACTAAGGTCTAGTTGTACCACACCTTGTAACTCAAAACGCAGCTGTGAACACTGGCCAAAGGGTACAAAAGACTACTTGGTAGAAGCACAAAAATTTCAGTATTTATTAGTTGCTAAAAGGCTTGAAAAATGTCTAATATTTTACTAAAACACAGATTATACTGCATTTTGCCTCTCTGCTACAAAAAAATTACTTCTAGCAATAGAGGAAACAAAATTCAGAACAATGATAACCCAAACATTGGAAAACTCCTGAATTGAACCCTAATTATTCTGTATTTAGCTACGGATCCTCCTCCTTTGTTGTTTTGTTTTTTTTTTTTCATCCCCAGGATCTCCACCCCAGCATCAATTACTTCTCAGACCTCAAATGGTCATCTTTTGGAGCTATACCAGAAATGTTTATTGAAATCTCTAAACACATGTTGGACTCCAATCGCTTTTTAGTTTTGAAGCACTGTGATTAGGAACAGCTTACTTTTGCTTTTTTAACCCAGCTGTTACTTCTCTGAATAGTATCAGTCTCCTAGACAAGGCTTTCAAATATAGTTCACTGAATTAATTTCAACAATTGAAAGTGATTTTTTAAACCTTTACTTTAATGTTATGAAGAAAAAAACCCTAAAGACAGTTTTCAGCCTGAAGAATGTTTTCCTTTACATTGTCTAAAGAGATCTCTGTAAAATTAAGATATTTTGTTGTTTTATATGCAAAGCTTATTAAAAGCTTTTGTTTACCTTGATGTTTCCTTGAAGACAGTGCTCTATATCCTTACCAGATGGATCATCAGAAAACAGTGCAAATCCTGACTGAGCCGGTTTCCTCATCCCTGTGTCCTGGTTCAGGGTGTTCAGAAATTCCTCCACTGTTGTAGAGGCATCAAACCCAACAACCTGAAAAAGCAGCCAAAAAAGTATTTTACTATCAAACTTATTAAACCCCCCCCTTAAATCTAAGATTTTGAAAGATAATACCTCTAGAATAACAGTGGGACTATAAGACCCAGTCCATCCTTTATGAATAACTTACTGTCATTGGGAATTGAAAATTTCCATAAATGGTCTGGAAAAGATTCAAGATTTCCATATGGGAAGTCAATTTAGTGGAGTTTTTCTTCATCCAAAAAATGATTAAATTCCCATCTGATTGTAGCTTCTTGCATTTCGTTTATGAAATCAAAGTCACTATCAAAATGCTTCTAAAGGTAGTATTTTTATTGCCTTTGTTTATACTAGTTTCTTTGCACTTGCTACACTTGAATTTCTGCTGCAGAATTCCTATAACAAAGCAATCTAGTATCTGAGCTTTTTGTGATAAACACTATTTGAAAAATGAAGAAAACTCTGATTTCCTACACTTCAATATGGTAGTGAAGCAAATCAGATCATGTGCAACTTCAGAGGGGATACGGGATGGCAGAGCTACATTAGCAAATCCAGAATATTTCACAAATGTTGCTCTGTCAGTACTACCATAGGTCAGTAATATATAGAGCCTCCTACATTTTATTTTCCCAAATCTGAATTTCTGACTGTTGTTACTAGGGATGGCAAATGGCTTTCATACAGATACTAGTTGCTGATGTTCACTTAAATCTGTTTTGAGGGTGTTTTCCTGTATTAGATATGTTGAAGATGTTTTACTCTTTTGGAAAAAAAATGCCTTAAAAATAGAACTTGGACTTGTGTTTCAGGGTTCTCGGTGGCTGGCATAAAAAAAAACATAATCTGCTGAATGTAGCTTCAGAGATGAAGCTTATTTGCTGATCCCACTGAAGTAATTTATGTATTTAATTAAAATTTTCATAGCCCTTGGAAATTACACATTTTTGAGCAATAACTAACTAATGAGCAGTTATTCCTTCTTAAAACTTAACTTGTGAAACCTTTTAGGATGATTTAAATACATGTTATTTTTTCTGTTTTTACTGGGCAAGCTGTAAGCAGTTAAGAGATTTAGAGGGGTAAAAAAAGCAAAGTTCTTCTGTGACCTGAAATTAAAAGTTTATTTGATGTAGCTTTGATTTCATATAAAAGATTGATTTCTGTCTAGGTATACTGTGAATTGTTAAACCCTCTTTTTAGACAGCTCTCACAGTTAAAAACACAAACCAGGATGCGAGGCAGTATGCATGAGAGCACATAGGAAGTTTCCTACAGGCTTTGAGCCATGGAGTCCCAAAAGAGTTAAGAATGAAGCTGTATTTGCTCTGTAACAGATATGGTTATCCTTCACGACTGATAATGGGAATTACAGCTGTGCTTCCAGGCCTTCACTGAGATACTTAACATTCAAGATGTCTGATGAAAGGAAGTGGAATTTAATACCTTTCCCTTTTCTTCAGTTTAATTCATTCATTTGGTGGTCAGGTTAAATAAGAAACAGAACTTTAGGATTTCTCACTCTCATGAGGTTTTAATTTATTTTTTCTTTCTTTAAAAGATTTTCCCCAAAACCTTTACTGTTTGTTGATCAAATCAGATCACAAGTACCTTGTGCCTGCCATTGCTAGCATTGTCACAGGATGAAGCTTTAACCATTTTGATCCCAACACTTACAATTCTGTTTCTAATATACTACTTCATGTATATGCTAATAGCAAGGGGTTGGGAGAGCTCAGATTTCATGGTCTACCTGACATTACCTGATATATGCCGTTCATGAAATGAACTGGAATACTGAAGGGCAGTGAATGGTGGTAAGGATTTCTTAGGAGAGTGGAAAGGATTTCCATTCTGGAAGGTCTGGCTTCTCGGTCTCCATTCTGCTGGGTACGCTCTACGCATCGCTGACAATATATTGCATATTTCCCAAATTCAGTCCTGTGACAAAAAGAGAAACAAGACAATTCTTGGAGACAGACTGAAGGGATGGTAAACTGTGAGTAAATCTCTCTGGGGATGCCAGATGGGAGGAGCACTTATATTTCACACTGTGACTTCCAACACATTTTGCCATATGTAATTGTAAAGAGAATTAGTCTACAGAGATGAACAAAACTATGCCAAAGACAAACATGGCTCAGAGCATTTGGTGTAACTGCCACATTTTGGTTTTTTTTTATAGTTTTGCAACATTCAGTCAGAGTACTTTTCAAAACAAGTTAACTTTCCCAAGTGGTGCATAAAAGTAATGTACTACGTTTTAGTAGCACTGAAGTATAATTCTACTCAAATTTATGTCAAAAGATCTGAGATATTAAATGAAAGCTGGAAAATCAGGTACTTAACAAAAACTAGTTGACTAGCTAGGTAATAATATTCAGGCACACCTGGAATCCGCATTCTTCTTTAAATGAAGTTTAAGAAGCCACAGGAATGGGTGCTGGGGCAGAAAAAGTCCAATGCAGAGAGCCAAGAGCTGCAATCCCTGGACAAAAGGAAGACATTCACTGTTTCAAACATCATCAAAAGTAAAACTTCCTGCTGTGGCTGCTGGCCAGCAGTGCAGCTTACTGTGCCAAGCTGAGTAACAGACAGCGGTAAATAGGAATAAAACCACAAAACATAAAGAAAAAGCTGAAAAAACAAGCATTTCACCTCACTGGAAGACCCAAATGCTCTCTTTCTATTTACTTGTGTACAGCAAGTTTCTTTTGGGGCTGGAAATGGGAAGCAGACCAGTTTGTATGTAAGACTGTAAAAGCTAAGCAGTAACAAATGAGGAGAACCTGATCTTCTACAGCAGGCAGTTAGTGCTTCATTCTCCCAGTCCCTGCTTTTGCCTTCTGTGACTTGGGCAGTGTGGCTGGAGCACTTACTGGTGAAGACCAGAGCAAAAAGGTTGTTGAGTCTTCTGCATGTCGCTGGTAATCAGGTCTCACATTTCCTTGTGGAGATGGCCCACATTTTTCCTTGTCTTCCCTTTATCACTGACATATTTACAGAAGCTTTTCTTGTCACCCTTGTCATCCCTGGCCAAATTTAATTCTATCAGGGCTTCAGCTTTTCTAACCTCATCCCTGGCTGCTAAGATAATTTCTCTGTATTCCTCCCAGACCACCTGTCCTTGCTCCCACTCCCTGTAGGCTTCCTTTTTGCATTTGAATTTGTCCAGGAGCTCCTTGTTCATCCATGTAGGTCTCCTGGTGTTTCTGCCTTCTTTGTTGGGATGTGTCACTCTTGAGCTTGGAAGTGATCCTTGAATACTAACCATATTTTTTGGGCCATGCTTCTTCCTTCCACAACTTTATCCCATGGTACTCTACCAAGCAGATCCCTCAAGAAGCTAAAGTCTGTTTTCCTGAAGTCCAGCGCAGTGAGTTTGCTGCACGTCCTTCTCACTTCCCTAAGGATCTTGAACTCCACCATTTCACAGTCACTGCAGCCAAGGCTGCCCTCCAGCTTCACATTCCCCACCAGTCCACACATACCAATATGCATTTACAATCTAACATGCACGGTGCATGCACAACAGCATGACATAGAAGAGGTGACATCTATCAGAAACCCTGAGCATATCTGAGATTTCAAAAGCATGGCTACAGCTTTTCTTCATGCTCATGCTATAGAGATATTTGCCATGTGGTTTAGCCCACCAAGCTACCTGATGCAGCACCTCTCGTAGGAAAGATGCAGTGAAAGAGAATTAGGTTCCATACATGATGTCTTACTCAACACTTAACTTGAAGATAGTCTATTGTATGTCCAGCCTTTAAAATCAGCATAGGTATACTGTATCACTTTGATGGAGGATAGCATCAGCTTTGTTTCAGGAAGACAAAGCAGTAATAAGATGTTAGCTCGGGCTTTTATGATTTTAAGTAAGCAGATGCTACAAAAGAGTGGAGCCCCTTTGCCTTTCTGAACAGCCTGTGCAGTTCCTTCACTGCTGCTGAAATAGGTACCGTTAAAATACATGCTGGGTTACCTGTATTGGTCCTGCCTGATTTTGTGGATGTCGACGTCTAGTCTGTTTAATAAGCTGACAACAGATCTCATTTTGAAGTTCAGGATGTGTCAGACATATCTGCAAAGCACTTTGGGCCAAAGATACATGGTAATCAATGGCAGGAGAGTCAACTGCAGCATTTATAAACAACTGGCAGGTCTAGATATAAAATAATAAGCAAGTGAGTTTACATGCAAAACGGCCCAACAAATCTTTTAGATGTTCTGTATAACAAAAGTGTGCTATAACTGAAGTCACAATTACTAGGCTGAAGAAACCCTCCTGGCCCTGCGAAAAAGGGGTGACAGGAGGCCAGAACAGTGAAAAGCTATACAGAGAGACATAGCACCTCTTGAAAACTATGCTTTTCACTCTGTATCTCATGACACAAGCTCCAACAGGAGTTGCAACAGCTGTGGTAGTAGGCAAGTTTAAGGACATGCTAAACATAGTTTACCTCTCCACAGGCCTTTAAAATGCTAAACGTACAACTCTCTACAGCCAGCGTAAAATCCTTGTGCAAGTAGTAAGCGCAACACAGCAGAATATGCACAGATAAAACTGTAACTCAGAGCCATCTGTATTATGTTTTGGCTTTCATTGGTATTTTTACTGTGTATAGCCTTTCGTATGCACGTTAGTGCCTTAGGAAAGCCAGGTATTAAGCATTTGTTTTGCTCTATTAGAATGAAGCTTACATGTCACACATTCTACATAATAGTTGGTGAATTTTCAAGGTATATAAGCAAAATTCACGAAATGGATGGAAGCCCAATCTATTTCTAGTATATCTGAAAATACGTGGATGCACAGGAGTAATTTTTGTCAGCAGTAGAATAACTGAAACATGACTCAAAGAAGTTTCTAAATCAGTTCCTTACCTGACACTTTTAAACTGATTTCTACAAAGTTTCAGTAAAGGTCATACAAGTAAACTCTTATTTATTTCTGGCAAGTGTCTGTAATTTGAATTAGGTCTGAAATATGTTTCAGAAAGTGATTTCCAAATAGATATGGATTTATTTTTATCAGGGAATTACATTCTCTTTTAAATTTTCATGCTGCAGGATTGCAGAAAATAAGACATGTACTTTTTTAAAGTGCTTCAAACATTTCAGAGAAACAAGCTGGAAAGTTTGTCTACAAGTGGCTGTGACTGAACATAGTGGTGCTTGTCTTGAATTCCTTTCTAGATCCGAACCATTACATCAAAATTCTCCAGATAGCCAGTGCTTCAGGGAGTTTGGTCTTTAGACTTGTATAAGTTCAGTGGAAAAAGTTCATTTATCCAAGCTGCATGCCTTCCAACTTGTAATTTATTTCACAATGTACAGAAAAAGGCACAGAATTTGTCTCTGAAACAGACTTTGTAGCCTGGCTATTAGTTAACATTCAGTAGTTTTACCTGGGTGAGGGCAGGAGAGAGGAGAAAGAAGGTTAATGGCACCGCAGCATACTCCCTCTCTTAGATATCAATCACCTGTCTGGCCTTTTAACTGGGAAAGATATGAGGTCTTACTGGGATACAAAAATTCTCAAGAAGCCAGCTGTGGCACAGCAGTTATGAACCACTGCATGTCTCTTAATCACAAACCCATTTCACTACTACCGGAAGATTTACACGTGTATTTTTACAGGTGTATGAAAATCTTTAGAAGTTAATTAAATAAACTATTGTGAAATACTTTCACTAATTTTGCTCTGTAATATTTTCTCTACCACTAGAATACCCAATCAGTCTTTTAAGAATAGTTACTTCATATGAAAAGATTTTTTTCATTAAAAACAGCAGTAGAATCTCTGCTTTCTATCTCAATTTGAAATAATCTGTGACTTGCTTAAACTTAAACTTCACTTTCTTTTTCATCAGATTTTTAATGTTTCTTCTAGCAGATTTAAATATATCTACAACAAAACTTTCACGTATCATTTGCTCTCCCTGAAACCTAATTGAAAAATAGTATTTGAGGTACAATTCTCTGAATCCATGCTGTTAGGTTCTCTGGGGCTTATGAACTTCATGGTAAAATCATCATCCATGATGGCTGTGGATTTTTCTACTAACTTTCAATAACCTCAGTAGAAAGGCCAAAAGCTGAAGCCTAAACTGCTCACTCACACCTAAAAGTGATCTCTGCATTGGAAGTGATTGTGTTTGTTGAGATCATATGGGGACATTCTGCTACTGTCCCTTAGTTACCTCCACTAAAGAGTAAATGTCTCTTTTATCTATGGAGTATCTCTAGTAAGCCAACTAATAATTATACTTTAGCTGAGAGTTAAAATGGTAAGTTGGTTAATAAAAAAGGCATTTGCTATGGTTTTACCTTAAATAATTTAATTGCTTCAGTTTGTAAGGCTTCTGAAGGCAATGTTGTAAGAGGGGAAGCAATTCCTTCTTTGCTGTGGCAAAGGGTAGGGTGTCTCCAAATCTGAGAAGCTAAATGTGTAAAATATATGGGTTTTGCAATTAATTCAGATCATAAGTATATTTAGTAAATAAGTATTAGAAGATTAGTATGTTGAAACAAAAACAAACTTACTGATATCACCTTCCATGTTTAGTAATTTGCAAATAAGTTGTTCAAACTCAGATCCAACATTTACACTGGTACTTCCAGCTGCAACTGTCAGATGATAAAGCCACATGTCCTAGAGGATAAAAACACAGCAGCTCAATCATTCCGTGTTGGAAGGTACTGCTTCATTGGGACTTTGCTCTCAACTTGAAACACTACCATGTGCTCTTGTTGAACCCCAAAGGAGTTTGCCTCTGAATACACCTGTATGCATGGTCTCTATGTTATAAATATTAAGCAAGGAAGGTTGGACAGCACTCTCATCCTCAGCAATCATGGCTAATATTAGGGAATTCTGCCTTTCCTCTTTAGAAAGCTAACATAAGTGCCTTTTTATCACTGGCAGATCCTGCTAACCTGGGGATAAGGTCAGAAGGCAAAATTCAGTCTACAAGATTACTTGAGGACAATGAAACAATAATAATAAAAATTATTTTAACCATACCTCTTATTACTCCTTCACTTCAGTAGGGAAATCTTCCCTCCTGTTAGCCTTATCAGTGAAAATAGATGCCAGCATCTCAGAACCTCTCAGGAAGGTCTACTATAGGTCTGTCTACAAGTTACTGTAATATGAGAAAAATTCTCCAGTTGCAGTATGTTTGAGATCCTGTAGGCAAACTGGCTTATTTTCATCTATTTTAAAAAGGATAACCTATAATAGCATTGGTTCACAGACAAACTCTGATTGATGTTAATGAAGCAGGACATTCTCCTTGCTTACTGTATCAAACTACGAACCAGATGACTTGTAGGTCCCCCTCTTCCTCCTCTTTAAGAAATATTCATATCACAGCACCATACTCGTAGACGTGTTACTGAAACTCAATTAAAAAGTCCTTTTATTACCTTCTCATGTTTGGATCCGATAAGAAGATAGGTGGGTCCTTGATCTTTGGGGTGGATAACAACAGTGTAATGTGTAGATAATAAACTGCGACCACTAGCCTCATAATCTTCATCAGAATCACAGGATCTATCAACTTCTTCAACCTTTGACTCAAAAAGCTTGATTTGACCAAGAGGAAACTAAAAGTAGATACCAGAATTGGTGAGAGAACAAATATTTACTTCAGTGCAGAGCGATTTTATATTCCTTATTCTACAAATAGAAAGAAAAACATGAACTACCATCAATGCCCATTTGTATTTATGAATTTTCAGTACTGCCAAAGAATGCCAGATAAGCCTGCTGTTGCAGACAGCAGCAGGAGAATGATATATGCCGAAGTCTGAAAGGGAGATTTTCAAAATTCTTTTCCATGTCTGCTTCTCTATCTAGTTAATGCAATAAATGTCTGTTAGGGTGACAGAAGTAATTGTTCAGAGTTTCCAGACCTGGTTCCAAGCAAAAATTCCCCGTGTCAGCCTACAGCTTTAATTATAATCTTATTATTTCAGAGGACAGCAGTGTATTTATTTTGATCATGCTATAAATTTAAAAGGTAATTTTTTTGTGTGGTAGATCTTCTCAGTTGGTTTAATTCTTCAGCCTGATACGTCACAGTACCTGAGTCTGAATTTGTGTCGTGGTTTAAGCCCAGCCATAAATCAGCCACACAGTTCGTTAGCTCCCTCCTTTTTCCTCCCCCTGCTCCCGGAGGGATGGGAAGGAGAATCGAAAGAATGTAACTCCCATGGGTTGAGATAAGAGCACTCCAGTAACTAAGGTATGACACAAACCACTGCTGCTACCACCAATAATAATAATAATGATAAGGGAAATAACAAGGCAAGAGAATACAACCGCTCGCCACCCGCTGACCGAGACCCAGCCCGACCAAGCAGTGAACTAACTTTCCAGCTACTAAGAAGGAGAAAAAATGACTGCTACTGCTGAACCAGGACAATTTGTATATGCAGTTATGATCATTTATCAGGAAATATTTTACATGAAAAGCCATTCAAGAGGAAATTTTCACAGAAATATTTTTTCATAACCATTATCAACAGGAACCCACGATGAACACAAATACAGTACAGAGTCTTCACAGCTGGGTGATAGGACTGGCAGAGAATGGCAGTCGTTACTGGCAATTTTGTGCAAACCTCCCTCCTTTCCCACTGCACCACTACTCTTTCTCGACCTCATCAGACATGAGGATGTTCAAAAGTGTTATTCAGCGGTGCAGTGAAGAAGCCTTGGCTACTGTTTCTGGATTGTTCGTGATGTCTAGCAATGCTTAGTGATTCAGCAGAAAGAAAAGGATGTCTGTTTCCCTTGGGTAAAAGGATAGTTACGCACTACAGTAATTAGCATCTTATTTGTGCCACATTCAAATGTAAGCCTGAAGTAAGCTACCTCGAAATATCAACCAGAGAAAAAGCAGATGAGGCTTCTCAGTAACACTGTTTAAAATTTTAAAATACCCTATTGGAGAGTAGCTGGTAAGTTTGACTTAATCTAGGGTGGACTTCTTGAATAGTGATTCGATGAAGTGAGCTGTTAATACAGTAACTGTGAAGAAAACATCACATAGTTGTGGCTCTTTACTATAGTGCTGTCACTGGAATAGTGGAGATCCTAATAAGGATTAAAAATGCATGCAGTGATTTGTATTTTCTGCGGTGCTCCTGAAGCATTCAACTTTTTGAACAAAATGCGATTTTGAGAATCGAGAGATGCTGTTTCACGTACAAATAGTCAAGACTTACTTACTAAGTTTAACTAAAACACACTCAACTTTTTAAATTTGAATTCTGTTTTGGAAAGAGGCCACTTTTATGGACTCCAGTACTGCAGCTTGTGTGTTTTCTTTCTGCACAGATACAGCCAGCTACAGCAAACATGGTTTTAATTAGCAAATTGTTGAACATCAGAAATGAACTAGCTTTGGAAAACTTCATACATATTCTGCTTACAAAAGCTAAATTCTTATTCTATTATAAGCTAGCAAATTAGTTTCAATTTTGCTTTAAAAGGGCAGCAAAAGTTGTTCCAAATGTGAGGGAAATGTTTATAAGAATCCAGCAAAATTCTTAGGATGCTTCTAAAGGGTACGCTAAAACACCAAAATCTTCAATTGTAAAAATGTGTAAATTCATATACTTTGAACATAGAGATTTGTTCATAAGAGAAAATGCAAGTTAATTTTAATGTCTCTGTAAAATGAGCTAGAGATTACTGCTGTAGTAATTTGATTCCACAGCCTTGTGTTTAATTAAAATAAAATGTTTTGATGGATGGTTACTGCTATCTTATTCATACAGTTCTAGAAATAAGGCTTAGTTGAATGTTTAAAAATGGCTACGAAAGGAAAGTATAACAAAGGACACAGCTAGCTTTATACAAAGACCACGAACTTCTGGGTTCAGTGTGATCATCTGGTTACATTAGAAGTAACAAATGAGATTTTCTGTATTTTTTTTAACTGTTGGTTATAATGGCTCAGTGTACTGTTATCATCTTGTCAAGTTTCATCAGTCTTTTTGGTATAGGTAATAAGGGTATGAATCAAATATTCATAACCTCAGTGATAATAACAAGAATTCTTGTTTCCAAAATCTTGTTCCTGACCTATCTCCATTAAAAAGATGTTCCTTGGTGACAATACACAATGCCTTGGGAGCAAAAGGGCAGGTGAAAAGTCTGGCTAGGAAGTGTCCTTTGTCCTGTTTTGGTAGGTAAATATGGCTGGAAATATTAGGACCAACAGTACTCAAGAGGGTGGGTACAGAACTAAAGGCCTGGCCTGATGCAGAAGAGCCAGGTTTTGCTCTTCCTTAGCTCCTTCTGTCCTACAGGATATGGGATGCTGGGAGGTTAGCTTAAAAGTAACTGGATCCCATTTCTTCCTTTTCTTCCTCAAACAGTATTTTCTCTAGGTTTTAGAAATAATTTTCTTGGCCCTTTCCTTAGCAGCCTCCATCTCCATTTCTGTTTACTTCATTAGTTGTAGACAGTGAGCTTCTTTTCTGTAATCCTCATGAGGAATGGGAGAAGATCCCCTTCTTCACACACACATCTGCAAAGCAGCAAACTGCATCCTGCTAGGCTGTATTTTTTTTTGCCCATGCCTTTCTTGCAGCACTGTTAAGTGATATACCAAAGAAGAGGATTTGGAAGTCAGTTAAGGGATAAAAACATTTAATTTCTTGAAACCTGCAGTCACTGCCCACTGCAAACATACATTAGAAAGGGTCAGCTTCCAGAAGTAAATGACAGCCAGGTCTTTTCTGATGAGTCTCACATCCGTCAGAAAGGGACACCTGAACTGTCAGAAAATCAGTGTCTCCCTTCAGGTAGGGATAAGAAGATGATGAATATGTATCATGTCTTGTAGGAGAAGGAGACCAATGGGTGCGCCCTGGAGTACTGTCTATTAGATGGAAACTTCCCAAGTTGACAATCTGTGAAGTCTAAATATTTAGTAACCAAGATCAAATAGGCATATACTACCCAGGCCAGCTGTTCCCTAATAAAGCTGTAACTTACTGTTTAAAGTCTACTTCAGTATGTTACCTTCCATTCACTGAGGAAACAAGTACAGGACTTACCTTGTCTTCTTGATTACGGAAATAATACAGAATTTTTCCAACTAGAGTACACCAAACTCTTTTGGAATATCCATGTTTCACCTGAAATTACAGAACATTAGGAACAAGCACAGCAGAGAAATACAGACTACACTGCACCATCTCTGAACTTTGGTGATGTTGGGAATAAATGCCTTGGTTCAAATTCTTTTCCACATTACTAGAAAAATAATTAAAACTATGTAATTCTATTAAGGGCACAAGATTGAAAGCATTAGATGCTTATCTAAAGCCTAGTCAGGCCAGTGAGAATTTTTCATTTGGCTTTGCATCAGGCCTAAATTAGTTAAAGCTGAGGAAATGAAAGAACTAAAGACAAAAAATCCTTTTATACAGTATTCTTATTATCTTGAAATAATCTGTCCCAGTAAGTAATACAGAAAAAGAGAGCACTCCACTAAAATAAATTAGGTCAATTACTACTGAAACATGCTGAACTAGGATACCACAGAAGTGCAAATGGAGAACTCAACACAGAAACTGATACATTAAAAAGACAGAAAGAAAAAATCAAATCAAACAAACATCAGCAGGTGAGCTTCTTCACATTGTGAAGTACTGGGAAAGCACATACATGCCTGTTTTGTCAGTATTTACTGTAGTGACATTTTCATCTAGATATTATTGTTAAGAAATATGGAATAAAGCAGACTGGGAGAAGAAAAGTGTTCCTACCTTTGTCAGTAATCCTTTCATGGTTGGCTTGACTTCAGGCTGTATGAAAAGTGGGCTGGCAGCCTGTATTTTAAGTACATTCTGTAGTACTTTGATCCATTCTTCTAAGATGTTAGGAGAATCTGCAGTCAAGTAGTATGTTCGTTTTTCTGTGGTCAGCTGTGTAAGAACAGGAGAGTCTCTTCAGCTTTAAGAACATTATCATTTGGCACCACAGTGGGGGGGTTGTAACATATACTACCACCATAGATTCACAACTTTGGGGGGGTCTATTTTCCCTAAAGTACTTTTCATTAATGAAACTTTCTGTGGCCAGGCAGAGCAGACAGATCCTTCCTAAGGCTTTATGTGAAAAGTTCTAGTACAGCAGAGTTGAGAAGACTCACAGAATCACAGAATCACAGAATAGTAAGGGCTGGAAAGGACCTCAAGATCATCGAGTTCCAACCCCCCCGCCATGGGCAGGGACACCTCCCACTCAATTCACAGAATCACAGAATCATAGAATCATAGAATAGTTAGGGTTAGAAAGGACCTTAAGATCATCTAGTTACAACCCCCCTGCCATGGGCAGGGACACCTCCCACTAAACCATGCCACCCAAGGCTCTGTCCAACCTGGCCTTGAAATTCGTCTCCTTCCAGATAAGCATCTTCTCTCAACCGTAACGGCTGGCCCTAAGACTACTATTTATATCTCATATATGAAGATCTGACCTTTGTAGCAATACAAACAAAACTACATGTAAGCCTTTTTTATAGTTTCTGTAACTGAAATGATTCTTTGGTTTCAAACAAATGGCACTGGTTAATTCCAAGTCCACACATGGACTTCCAGTGCAATACAGACTGGAACAAGGTGTTGTTTTGGGGGATGAAGGGAATAAATACTTGCTGAAACACAGATGAGAAAAGCAGGCACCTGAATTGTTTGTTTTCCATCACCCCTTTCGATCTGGCTACATGCATTTAGCTCAATTTGACCTTGAGGTTTTCGAATTACATCACTCTGTATGGGAAGAACAGAAAGAGAATATTTTAAATCGACCAACAGAGAACAATAAATAATTATTGAACTCATTTAAACATTAATCCTGACAAGTACTTCTTAGTTAAACATTCAGTACCCTTGTATACCTCTTGAGGAACTGAGTCCTGAATTGCCCTCTAACAGCTCAGACACCAAGAATGCATTTCTTTTCCTTCTAGCGGCCCTAGATTCTCAGTAAGAACAATCTCATATTAAATAGCAGATAAGTTACATGTACTCACTGGAGACTTGTAGTATAGTAATTCACCTCCTTTAAGCACAAACCACCGTCGTTTCCAGGTCTTTACTTTACCACCCATTTTTAACAGATATCCAGATTTTTCCAAAGGTTCCTGATTATTTAGAGGGTAGATAAAAACCAGTTAGGTACAGATATATACCTATACCCATCAGAGATATGTATACATAAACACACAGAGAGATATTTTAATGGCTTAAAAGCATGCTAAGTAATAATGACAGTATTTGATGAGACTTTTAGTCTAATGACAAAGTTTTTACAAGCATCAATTAAGACAAATGTCATGCATGTGGGAAAACTAATTAATATCCCTACTTACACGTACCCTAGTATATGAAGGAAAGTGATTTGCCTAAACTATACAAAAGAATGAAGAATAGGATGATTTCTGATTTTACTTTCTAATTATTTAAACAGGGAACAAAATTAATACAAAACTTCAGGGCCTAACCTGCAGACCAGGTATAGAGCACTGTAATTCAGAGCTCTGCACAGACATACTTTTAATGTGTACATCTGTAGAACACAAAAGTTCACGGTTCCGCTCTGTGAAGGAAGCATAAAATAAATTACCTTCATCCCCAGGCTGTTAATCCACTTGTACTCAGAGCAGCCCTGTGGTAAGGACTTGGGGGTGCTGGTTGATGAGAAACTTAACATGAGGCAGTTTCAGTGTGTGCTCACAGCCCAGAAAGTCAACCATATCCTGGGCTGCATGACCAGCAGGTCGAAGGAGGTGATCCTGCCCCTCTATTCTGCCCTCATGAGACCCCACTTGGAGTACTGTGTGCAGTTCTGGTGTCCTCAGCGTAAGGAGGACATGGAGTTGTTGGAACAAGTCCAGAGTAGGGCCATAGGGATGATCAGGGGACTGGAGCACCTCCCATATGAAGACAGGCTGAGGAAGTTGGGGCTGTTCAGCCTGGAGAAGAGAAGGCTGTGTAGAGACCTCATAGTGGCCTTCCAGTATCTTGAAGGGGGCCTACAAGGATGCTGGAGGGGTACCCTTCCTCAGGGACTAGCGATAGGACAAGGCAGAATGGGTTTAAACTTAAATAGGGGAAGTTCAGGATAGGTATAAGGAAGAAATTCTTTACTGTGAGCTTACTGGAACAGGCTGTCCAAGGAAGTGGTAAATGCTCCATCCCTGGCAGTGTTCAAGGCCAGGTTGGATAGAGCCATGGGCGACATGGTCTAGGGTGAGTAATCCCTGCCCGTAGCAGGGAGGTTGGAACTAGATGATCTTAAGGTCCTTTCTAACCCTAACTATTCTATGATTCTGTGTTAAGACACTAGCTACTACACAGACCAGTACCCCACGATGTTTTGTCCTTGCATGTTGCTCTACCTAGGATTTCTCTGAAGCTTAAAGTTTTCTCTGTATGAGGAAACTATAGAAATGTATTACTGCACACAGATTTCTACTGATGCTTTCAACTCCTTCACTGGAATGCCCTTCTATTTCCCTGAATATTCAGATAATAATTTTAAGTTGAATTTAGTATTTCATATGCAATCTGATACCATATCTGGTTCCAAAAAAGGCAAATCTTAAGTGCTTTGAATTGTCTTCTGGAGTTACCTACCTATTTCCATTCATTATACAGAAAGCTCAGAATTATCGTCCATTTTCCTTCAATCATTATAGTCTTACATGGCTAACTTATTGTTGGTTTATTTTCCTATTTGTACTCATAAAGCAGTCTGAGTCAGCAAGGCTGATATAGATATTTGGTAGCAGTCTTTGAACATAAATGTACACACACACCACAGGTAAACCTTTTCACAGAACTTCGGTACTTACATTTTTTCCATTATCACTAGATGAGGAAGAAGTCTTAGGAAGTTTCTGCTCTGGCTCTGAATAGTCTGTATCTACTGAATATGCATCTGGTGGAATAGCATAGTCACTTTCTGAGGTCACAGAAGACAGAGACACACCTGTGTTAAAAGAAGAAAGATGTTTCTTTGTATTTTTTTATTAATTAGAAACAAATGAGATCAGAATACCCATGCAGAAAGAATATCTGAATAGGATCTGCAGGCAAACACAACTATCAGCATAAATCCATCACGAACAAAGCCTGATTAAAAAGCACAATGTTTTTAAATATCAGCATATCAAACTATTAGCACAGTGCTAATACTTGAATCCCCATTTCTTCATAATTAGCTAAAGTCACTTGTGAATGAAACAACTAAATGTCTTCTATGTATTATCATTTTCTGTTAAATTACAAAAGCTTTCTGAAGGAAGAAGTCAGTCCCATGCATCACACTCATTCTGTAGACGGGATCTTTAATTAAACTAAGCAACACTCCCCTTACCCTTTCTGCCTTTAGTCTAGTATCTGGACTTCTAATACTTATGTACTAAGAAGCTATGCTCAAGATCTGCTCAATGCTGAACCTGTAGGTGTCTGTCTTTTTTCTGCAATTACCATGAACTTTTATACTGAGGTTTTCTAAAAAGCCAAATTCCAAATTCCAGGATTTTTTTTCTTTTATTAGCTTTAATCCTGAAAAAAAAAATGCACCCTGTTTTCAGTTTCAGAGAATCAATGACAAAATTCCAGACTCCACCCTTCTTCATCATAGAAACGATTATTTTCAAACACGTGAACATGTCCTTTTCTAAGGACTAGTGTTTTACTCTGAAAGGTTACTCTCCAAGACTGAAATGAAGATGCTTATTTCCTTTGGTTCATTAATTTCCAAACTCATTTGCCAATTTTATTTAAGAAAGAAGTATTTCTCATTTATTGCTTCGGTAAGCCACCTGGGCTGTCAGGGTGCGTTCTTCTCATGTTGGATCTTCAATAGCAAAAATGCAGCAAGTTTTAAGTATGTGCCTAGAGAAACTTGTGACTGCCTAGATTTTTGATCTCAACAATCCAACCTCAACAAAGATATGTACTTATGTGTTTTGTGGTTAAGAAAGCAAAAGGAATGGTTCCATTTCAGAGACACGAATATAAACTGTAGGCGAAACCAGCTGGTAAATCCACTAATATACCCTTCCTGTTGTTCAAGCATGTAACATGAGATGTGGCTGCAGCCACGGCACTGGTTTTTGCTTAGCAAAATGGAGCTCCTAGGAAGCAGGAACCATGTATCCTTTTCACACTAATATATCAAAATTACAACTACACCACTCATAACAGACTCAACCACATGTGGCTGGCACTGGAAAACTCCCAGTGGACCAGTGGCTCTATCCACCAGCTCCAGTGTGACAGAGTGGAGCTCCTTCTCACTGGGATTTTATCATGTCTAACAGAGATTACTGAATAATGTTATTTTGCATTTCTAAAGCAATGTATAATGAAGGATCGTAACACATGGCCTCACTTGGATCTTAGATTTCAGTCTCCCTTGGTTTATGAAAAAATACTCACAGGGATGTAACACTGATAGTATCACCCCATTGAAGAAGCATTGTAAATTTCAATTATGTGAAGCATATTATTTTAATTCTGCAGATGGAAAACACACAGTTACTGAGAGATGAGAGATTTGTCTTCCACAAAAGACAGAACATTACTGGATTCAAGTGTTTCAACTAATTCTTTGCACAGGACTTTGAGACAATCACTGTAAAAACAAAATAAGCCTTTACTGCATGAGATGACGGAACCAAATACTCTGTTGAGGGAACTTTTCCACCTGCTTTCTGATCACATGAAACTATTACTTTGTTTTATAAACTTGAATATATGTGGATTTTTTTTCTGATGGCAAATACTTTTTTCTGCATCGTTTTTACCCACCTACAGTTAAAGGTCATAGGAAGTCCTTAGCATGACAGAATATACATAGAATGGAGCTTCTCACTTTAAACGCACAAGTCACTCTTCCCTCATGACAACAGCCAGCTACTAGATTAATGCCTTAAAAAGACATCTTTAATAATACCATTAAAAAGAAAGCCATGTATAACGGTCCTTTCTCCAGCTTGAATAAAAGATCTAGGCTCTGATAGTTGGGATAAAAGTCTAGATTTAAGATGTCCATGCTGCTTAAGGAAGAAATCAATTTCTAAGAATATCATATAAAATGCCCAATTTTCCAAACTTCTCAGAAGTTACTTGTTCTTATGGTTTTTGCCTACCTCGTTTCATAGCCCGAGGACTACTTGGACCACTTCTGCTTCGAGAATCAGACTCAGAAGTCCTTGAGCTGGACCGAGAGCTGTCTTCTTCCTCAGATCCTGATGACTCATCTATAAATGGGCTATTGCTTATCTGAGTTGCTTTCTGCAGAAATTAACACAACAGTCTTTGATACCTTGCACAAAGGGTATCAGTCATTTCCTTCATACTGTGGCAGAACTCTGCTGGCTTCGTAATATTCAAAGCTGTTCTTACTTGAGTTGTGAGTTTTGGCACACAAGTATTAACATAAAACTGACTTCTCTCTGCCCTCTGCATATTCAGCTACACCCACACTTTAAAAACAGAACCTGAGGTAGCTCAAGGCATGGGCCTTTCCAAATCATAAAAGGCTGCCAGAAAACAAACAATGCTGTGATTAGTTACTGCTGGCTACCTGACTATAAACAGTTTTGGCACTGACACAAAGACATTTCTACACATATATATACTTTCAGTTATGGTACTGAGCACCATGTGGTTCTGTTTAATAATTAACAGGCCTTTGGAAAAAATCAGCAAAGAACACAAGAAGAACTGACCTGGGCTAGTAACATTTTATAACCAGCAGTAATTTTTTTCCCCAGCTATTTGACATTTCCATTACTTCTGGGGTTCTGTGATCCCTAAACATCATCTTATGACACATTTGGCATGGTAGCATCAAATGTGAAACAGCAAGTTCCTATATGTGAAGCCTAATGGTATTTGAAAATTTCCTTTAAACAGTAATAGTTACCCCTTTCAAAGTGGTGTAGACAGGAGTGGTCATGTTCTTATATATCAGAGATGTATATAATCCAGACACGGAGTACGAAGTTACTGAAACAGCACCTAAAAAAGCAACATATTTTATTAATTACCTTCCTAATTCACCTCTCAATTAATGAAATTCAGATGTAATTTTATGCATTGTATAACTGCTTTAAAAGCAAAATAATTCCTGAACTGTTTCGGATGTGGGATTTGTAGCTTTTTGAAATTTACAGTGGTTTTAAGAAGTATAAATAAATTGTAGTCATGGCCACCAGCCCTTTTAAAATTGAAAGTATAATCTCTTGCCTTGTTACCTGGTATAGAATCTTCAAAATGAATTGCAAAGAAAACTGGAGTGAACAAAGTACAAATTCAGCACAAAGTTAAGAAGCAAGGTAACAGAAGGCAGTGGAAAGATAGCCAATTATCTTCTAGGTTTTAAATAGCAGATAACTGAAATTTCATTAAAGTACCTTAGAGGAACATGGGACACTTGGTCCTTGCTTACAAATCACTGTAAGAAAAGAATTTTTGAGGATGAGACAATGAGCAACCAAACCACTTACTTTTGTTAACAGATTCCATGGTGAAAGCTTCAGACATCCTTAAACCAGATTTGGCTACAGCATAAATTCTGCTTTCCTATACAAGCAGAATGGATTTCATGGTAGATAATTAAAACACAACAATTACTTTTCCTCTCTTTAGCCTCCCCAACAGCCTCTTAGTCTTTGTGTTAGTTCAACAATGGGATAAAATGCTTGATAAAATGGCATCATCAATAGCAGGTGAAAAAATGCATTGTATGCTATACCCATCACATCCACATTATGTTTCAAACTTTTTTCACTCAATGACTGGCCTGTAGGTAACTTCTTTTTAAAAAATACCATTATGAGGGGCCAAAGAAGCTAAGCAAGAATTACTTTTTTAACTTTTAATGGAAGATTGTATGTTATGAACATATAAATGCCATTACGAGGCAACTCTTCAACTTCCTTGTGTTAGAAGTCCAAAATGAAAAAATCTATAATGAAAAAATATGCATGAGAATTTATACATAAAGAAGGCGTTACAGTAACGCATTATTCATCTCTGAATCATTAATAAATCTCTGACTGTGAAATTGCAGAATTGGTGAGTCTTGACACAGTTAATTTTGGATTTTGTGTAAACATTTAATATCTATTTTAATTACCCAAAAGATGGCTTTAGAATTTTACTTGTAAATGTGACCAGTAACTTCTGTAACCTTTAGCTGCCTTCTGTCAACTTAATTGTCTGGATTGTGAGTGGTATAGTGGTTATAGCAAAGGCACTGACACCAGCACTCTCAGGCTCTGCTGATGTTAAGATAAATAAATGAATGCAGTCACAAGTATTACCTCCCTTGATACACTCAAGAGGACGTAAGTAACTTAGATGTGACATGAAAAAAATTGGTCTTATCTACAAAAATAGTGACTATGTTTTCAACAGCAGAAATACCGTGCTTCAATTCAAACTTGCTTCTCAGTTTGTTGTTTTATATCCAATCAAAGTAACCCTTCACCTGTTTGATGACCCTGTCTTGTCATCAAACAGAAAATGAGAAAGCTAGAGGCAACAAAAACTTTAGAAGCAACATGAAAATGAGTTGGTTTTACCAGCAGTAAAAATATCTGTAATTACACTTACCCAGGAAGGAAATCGATGCAATGGAGGGGTTGGAGGTTTGTTGCCAGCACCCTTTTTAGTTGCATCACAAGGTTCCTGTGTGTCAGCATTTTGTGCTTCACTGCAGTCATAGGTAAACACTCCATCACAGCCAATCTCCATTTTCTCTAAAATATCACTATCTTCTCCATCCACCAGATCAATGTCTGTTTCCTGAGGTCTCCATGGACGTATCAAACTTATGGCATTTCTATTTCTACCGAACATTCTGTCAGAACTCAGCTGGGGCTGGCTAAGATGTTTCTTTGCTAATGCTGAATTTATACTAAACATATTTGGAGTCCGTAACTTTGGAGGTGGCAAATTTGAGGGAGAATCTGACTGTGTTGTGCATTGAGAACCTGCAGAAGTTGCCAGAATTGGGTGTTTGGGTGTCAGAGCAGGGGTTAAAATTGGACTTGGGGTATTTGCCTCACTGGATGAGGATGAATAATCTAGCCTCTGAGACTGAAATTTCTTATTCAGCTCATCTGAAGAACTATCTTGGTCTTTTTTTTTACTTGTGAAGTCAGAGTTGCACTTTCCACCTGGATTGTTCTGGCCTTTTCTTTGGGACCCTTGCTGCCAGGAGTATAGCTTCTTGTGCTGAGTCCTCTGAACACCAAAACTCTCTTCTTCAAACAGAGAACTACTGTCATCAGATGCTGTCAAATACATTTCACTTCCCACTCTACCATACCTTGCATTCTCTTCAGATGTGTGGCTTGAAAGAGTTGATGCACACCTGGATTTCAGTCCTTTGTCTCCTCCATCCTCATCTGAACTCCAGTCACTCCCAGTAGTGCAGGAGTTCTTTGACATGTCACTGTCTAGATCTTTGGATGAACAGCTCGTTCTCACATTTTTGTTCTGCTCTGATCCAGAGGAACTTTGTTGCAGTGACTTCTGACCTTTATTTGTTTCATGTGCAGGACCAGCAAAGGTAGTTTCCAGGATATCCTTCTCTAGAGGACAAATATAATGAATATGAGAAAATTACTTTAGCAAACTTGACTGCTAAAGGATTTTATCATCATGTCTGCAAATAGTAAGTAGGTAATAATTCCAAGTGTGTAAGCACATCTGAGTTTCATAATAGTATAAATAATAAACCTAAAGAAAATATTTGAAGTTTTTGAATGCAACTGAGATTGCAATGATGTTTGCCAAAAAACTGTAACAGACGTTACTCAAAGTTCTAGTCAAACTAAAAATAACAGTAAGTGTAAAGATAAGCAGACTGTAGCCATAAAGTTTGTTGAAAACAAACAAACAAACACCCCCCCCAAAACCCTAAAGACTTAAAGAGGGCGTACAAATTTAGCTACTTTACTTTAAATCGAAGGATAGTTAAAGTTTAATAAAAGCTTGTCAGAACAGACTCACATTAGTGAATCAAGTATTCTGACCACTTCTACAGTGTTTATACAAGAAATATCTTCTGCAAGCTATTACTGGATTCCCAATGGCGGATGCTGAAGATATACAAGAAAGGCTCATGAAAAATGTTTAGGGAAAGACACTGTGTAGCTTTGTTTCTGCATTTCACTTTTACCTGGTTTTGCAAGAGAGAGCTACAGCTTGCAGCATGTCAGTGAGGCCCACGTGCTCCCCCTGAGTTAAAACAGATGTGAGAACTAGGGGTTTTCTACACAGACACTTGGGATAGTTAATGTGGACTGGACAAGACAAAGATTTTAATTTAGTCCGCATTAAAATAATGAAGTCACAAAAGTTGATCTGTTTCCATCCAGAAAGCTTAAGGTTTTATTTCTTATCCCTCCCCTTGAAAAAAAGATTCTTTCTTCAATTCCCTCATCTATAAGAATGGAAATAATACATACCCACCTTTATAATGAACTTGGTATAATACAAATACACAAAATTTTAATAGGATTTATTTCCGTTTCTAATTTTCTACATAACTCAACTTGCAATTTTGGGTACCATGATTAACTGTGGAGAAGATGCTGAGGTCATAAATAGTACTGTGGAACTCAAACGAAGAACCAGAGCCTCATTCCTGAGCTTTTCATTGCTTAAGGGAAGTGGCAAACTGCAACAGACTGCTTATGCTTGTAACAGCATAACAGCACAACAATTTGCTGGCACTACCAGACTTCAGGGCTTGTTGGGGAAATTACATGAACTGATATGGGAGCTTTCTCTTTCTTCAGATGGGAAACAGTGGTGTGAAAAGATGCCTGAGACTCCCTTTTGTTTTTGCTGACCTTCATCATTCTAATGAAAGATTACCCAGTTGATCTTGTTGAGTTAGGGCATGAAACTAACACTGGAACACCAGTGATAGCCTAGATAAAATATACAGAAATGGGACTTCGATGAGACTTTACCCGGTCATAAACATGTACCAGCCCTCCTTGGAGGACAAGCAGCCTTAAACTCCTTACACTACTGTGGAGCAAACCTGAGCCACAAGAAATCCTTTCCTTTGCAACCAATGCACCCAGACACTGCACACTGACAAACAATGCATTAGCGGTATTATGGAGATTCTAGTGCTCAACAGGATTTCTTCTGAGTATTAGAGACTAGCATTAAAGAGGAAGACAGTACTATTATGTACTTTGAAAAGAGCTGGTTTGGATACACTGACAGTTGTCAATTTTAAATTTCCACCCATGTCAGAATTAAATGGCAGTATTGGTGTCTAAGTACCTAGCATGTTTTTGCCTTCAGTGTAGTCTGACTCTTTAGATGAAGACTTGCTTATTTCTTCAAACTTAGAAGATAGCTGAGGACTTCTTGCTCTATTTGAAAAGCATCCAAAAGTCAAACTGCTCAGTCGCTGACACTCTCCAGGTTTTTGTGCTGAAGTAACAGATTTCTTGCCCGTAGCTTCTGAAGAACAGTAATTCAAAAATCTTATGTTAATGTGATACAGCAAACCATGCTACTGATCTCTTTACTCTGCAGTGTAAAGTTGGTAAGGTTTTTTTAAGATACCTCCCCATATCAAAAGAAACCCAAGCTACATTTCTTCATCTTAAAGATTGATTTTTTTAGTACAAAAGGAAAAAAAAAATCTTTTAACAATTTCACAGCAATAAGATATAAACCATGCACTTAATACAAAATAAAAACATGTGGAAATACCTGATTTTATTCAGCCGTGACTGATATTAAACATATGGATTGGTGTAAAATAAGTAGTATAAGAAAGACTGTAGAACAATAGTATTAAAATATGTGGTGGGCTTCCTTTCAGATAAAAATATTAAGAGAATCTGTAATAGGTGTTACAGCGAATGTAAAGCAGCAAGTTAAGGCTTAAAAGTACATATGGAGGACTTCAAGAGAAGGTGAATGTATAAAACGATTAGCTGCCTTGAGAACATGAAATCTGTCCTTAGGCACAGCTATTCTGCCAGAAACTGATATAAAACAATGCTGTCCATCCATGTTTATGAAAAGTTCTGTGGCAGATCCAGGAAGGCCTTTATCCATACCTGTAAATTGTTTAAAACCGTACCACCTGATTATAATTTATAGCCCATTACCAGCATGGACACTGCAAATGGTAATAAATTTCTTAATGTTTTTCAGCGTATCAGCAAATGTGTGTTCAAAACCAGCTGACAAATTCTTAGTGTCTCAAAAAGCCTTTGAATAGATCTCCCCAAAGTGGATAACTAAAGCTGTTAAGTGCTGAAATATACAGAACTGTTACTGATCAAAACATAGCAAAGGAACAAAGCAATCCAGTTTCTTCGTTAACAGAGAGGTGCATCTTGGTTTAAAAGCTTCATAGTGTATGTACGTATTTTGTACAGATTTAGATTTTCATGTATTATGCACATTAACATGTGCACACACACATATATACACAAATTTCTAAATGTCTGGGTCTGTGCATACATACATGAGATACATCATCAAGCAATGAGGACTAGGTAGCAAACTAGCAAGATTTTCAGGTGATAGTAGTTGTCAAGTCAACCTTGTACGGAGAGAACTGGGGGAACCTTCAGAAAGACTTAAGAAAGCTGGTGAACAGGCAACACAGTAGCAAATAAAATTCAACTGTGATTAAGGTGAAATAAATGCTCTTTGGAAGGGATATTCCTCTTTCCCGTATTTATAGTCCACGATTTTTAAATGAATCATATCCATTTGGAGAGGAGCCTGGTGATACTATGGCTGAATTAAGTCAAATGTAGTAATTAAACAAATCTGACCATAATTCTAATTCCCAGCTGACCATTTGCTAGAAACAGCAGAGGCAGACTGACATTCACCTATTCCTTAACAGTGCTAGGACCACCAATACTATAAAGTGAAAGCAAAGATCTGGCATAAATCCAGTCAGATCTTAACCACTTGCATAACCTCTTAAGTAACAGAGATATTACCTGTTCACACATCAAAAACCAGTTGTGGTTTGTCTACATGTCTTTTTAATGAAAATTAAATTACTGCTTGCCTAGCACCTTCATGTACAGTCACACTGATGTCAATTCATACTGACATCTTCGTGATTTCACAGAATATTTCAATGATGTGGCTGCACAGATTAATAGCGAATAGAAAGATGAAGTTTATATAGTTTAAGTAGAGAAGTTTAAAAAAAAAATTGTAGATTTACCTTGCAGTTTAGATTGCACTGTTTTCATCTCTTTGGTTTGCTTTTGGTTGATGATGCGAAGGTTCTGATTTTCCACCTCTAACTAAAAGCATATAAATGTAATCTCATCCATGAGTGAAACAATTTTTAAGTTACTACATCGTTTAGATTTTCTCTGAATTTCTGCCTATCCAAGGAAAGCTAGTTCAAATGGCAACCTCCTCTCTGCTACTTCTCTTAATGCAAGTCTAAGCATTTGTTTATTCTGAACAATTACATTCCCTGCAATGACTACTTGCTTAACTTCTGTTAAAATCATTCCTCCAAACAAGCAAACCCATGACTGCTTTAAAAAGCCTCAATAATTAAGGAAAAAGAAATCTTCATCGGTATTTTTAATAAAAGCGGAGGGACTGAATTACTAATTTCTGTGCCACTTGGCAAACCGAAAAGCAAGCAGACAAATTAGAGGGAATGATGGTGCTAATGCCTCTTACTATCCCACAGCAAAGACTTAAAGATAGGTACTAAAAAACTTCATACAAGCATGACAACCTTCTGCAGGAAGAAAAACCCCAACAACCTATTGCTGTAACCCACTACCAGGGGACAAAAGATGTAGGTTCAAACTCCTGCTCCAAATTAGACAAAGAGAAGACTTGAATCTGAGTATTCCGTATCACAAAGAGGAGAGCCAGCAATTCCACTTCCCACTGGATGACATCTGCCCACACCTATGCAGACAGCTCGAGATTCTCCACCTTTCAAACTAAGTAAATCATTTGAGTCATATTTGATTTTGTCCAAACTTTTTCAAGATAATTTTAGCTAAAATTACTTGTCTTTTTATTATATGATTTCAAAAACTCCCTTTGCAGACTAGGAGTAAATGTTACTTCTAGTTTCCTACTTCAAATATAGTAATTTAATTATTTTTCAACTGGAGTGAGTATAATTTCCAATTAACCACAACAGAGTAGGATTTTAACTTTTACAGGCAACTTTAAATTCTATACGAACAAGGAGGAGAAAGCACACAAAAACTAGCAGCCCTAGGCAGGACAAAGACACGGTTATCTCACTACAGCAGAGAAACAAGGAAGACAACTGGTCTCTTCTGAGAATAGTCATCATGTCCCTGAAACTGTTCATGATTAAGAGTACTGCAGGCATCGGAAAACAAAAAAAGTATCCAGTCCTTTTTTCTGCCAGACTTGGTCAGCTTTCTGAGGGTTATTAATACTTCAGGCATCTGATTGAGCAAGCTCAGTTTGCCAGCTAATCTCTCTCACTTGGTGAAGATAAGTAGACCTTCCAGAGAGCAGTTCTGGGCCCTTTCTCCAGAAAGATGTAGCTATACTAGCTGACCAAATCAGACATCAGAATTTAAGTGACACAGATACTCTGCCCTCTGTGCTGTTGTTTTCATTTCAGTCTTTCAAACAAATATCTATATAGACCAATGAAACTGGGAAGTTTGGTGGGAATTTTGTTTAGGGTTTTGGTTTGGGAGTTTGCTTGTTTTTACTATGGCAAAAAGCCCTTTAACAGCCAAATAGCTTAGGGGATATCCAGTTACACCATTATATTTTCTGTACAAGTACCGTAGCAAGAGTTATACCTCATGGAGCTTGACTGTCACCCATTCTTTTATTTTAGCTGCCTTTTCTTCTATGATTTTTGCTTCTTGCAGTCTTATTTGCTTCTGGAAAAGAATTGACATAAGCATGTTTTTCACTGCGTATTACAGTCTGCCTGAGTAGTCTCTTCACTCTCTCAGACACAAATCCTAAGATTGCTTGAAGTAATTCAGTCTCCTGGGCAATACATGATGATTTAAAAAAAAACAGGGAATGAATAGGCCATTCACAGAGGCTGCTGTTCCTCCTTTCCTTAGGAAAAATTGAAGCTCCTCAGAGGAAACAGTGAAGAGGAAGAACATCTTTCCCCTCTTAAAAGTTAGATGTTCTTTCAAAGGAAGACAGAACATAATTTGCAAGTGAATAAACCTTATTCTAATACAGTACTTCTAATGGGAACCTTTTTAAGCAAACAACAGAAATAATGCTAAACTTTTCTGTCCTTTTATTTTCCTTTTGTATAATTCAGAATGGAACTGATGCTCATCTTTTCTAACACCATTACTGTTAACCTGTTCTTCAAGCTGTTGCTCCAACTTTTGTATAATGTCATTTTTATCTTGTATCAGGATCTCCAGATCTTGACATCTCTTGTACAACCTGGTTTCTGATTCACTTGTTTGAACATTGGCTGCTTTTAATTTTTCTTCCATGACTTGTACCTATGTGGAAGGTCAAACACAAGACTTTAAGAAACATAGTACTCCAAGTTAAAGGCAGTAACTTAATCACAAGATGAACTGTTAAAATTGCCCCCACACTTCAGATTCAGGATAACCCTACAAAGTTGGGAAGCCTGTTTGAGTAAAAATTCCACAGTTCATTATGTCTCCCTATACATTTAATACCAACCGGACTGGCAAAACACTGATAGACCTTATACAGATTTTGTCAGTGTCTGTGAGAGGCTTCTAGGTTTGTAACACATAAGCTGTCAGAAACACCCACATAGGAAGAATACATACAGGAAGCTGTTAGGCTTAATAAACAATGTTTTAATAAATAAACAATTGCACAGTGTAAAAAAAAAACCCTACAAATTAACAGAAGCACTCTAAAAAGTGGCTAAGAAGTACTGGGCTAGTAGTCAGAAATGTTTTCTAATTCCAAATTAGTACATGAACGTTTTTATTTTTACAATTTCAGTTTCTGTCTCACCGTAACATACGAAGGATTTTTAGGGAATACCAAAGATATGTTCATAAAATACCTGCAGTAGCTGTATCTGCCATTTGGTATCAAAAAGTAACTTTGGTTAAATAGTTAACCATAATTTCATTCTTTAGATGATGTAACTTCTACAAGAAGAACAAACATAGAATAATCCTATTTAGAGACTGTATCGGATAGTCTCATTTTATTTTCTTACGGATTTTCTAAAATAGGTCACTGTTTCCTCTGTTTCCATGTGCATCAAAGACTCCTGATGCATGATAAAGAAGCTCATTACATGTATCAATTTTTGATTCATGCCATTAGCTTTGTCTTTATTGAACTGAACTGAATAGTGGAAAGAGAAAGGTGCGAGAACCTCTCTGGTAGGACAAATCAATACATGTAAAAGGAAACTGTCATCTTCCTTTTGAGCAATACTTAAGAAAATAGCAGTGTTCTAAATTTCCCTTCATTACAGTAACGTGCACACAGCTAATGGGGTATTTTCCGATTTTTATATATATCTACCTGCTGAAAAGCTCTCTCTGCTTGACGATCAGCATCTATAACTTGTTTCTCAAGCTGCTGCATCTGTAGATACATAAAAACATACAGTAAAATGGTAATGCCTTCTGCTCATGACCAGGAACACTACAGTGAAACATGTTTTCATGGTCTGTTTTGAAGAAGGAAAAGACAGGTTATGGGCAGGAGCACAGAATACAGGATAAACAGTGTGTCAGATGGGGAAGATAATTCATCATTATGACTTACTAAAACATTGTTAAGATTCTCCTATAGAAAAAACACCACACCAACTTTTCTTCACAGTATAATTTTGTGGGTGCTATATGGCATACTGCTTTTTTTTTCCTGTACCAAGAGTAGAAATTCCTTTGACAATAGCCCTGAAACCTTCTCCATGCAGACTCAGTTTTAGAAAGTGCTGAGCTCCTGCACCTCCTTCCAAAAGTGGCAAGAGTAAAGGGTGCTGGCACAAGACATAATTTGGCTGTTAATTCTTCTTAAGTTGACAAATACAGCTTTTGGGAGGAATTGTGCTATGAGGCCTGTGCCAGAATCCTCCATCTCCTAGTGGAAGAAGGAGGTATGTGGCAGAAGAGACATGGTGGACTCAGGTGCTCCATGGAGGCAAATGTAAAAAAAACACAGTAGAAATGAAGTCAGAAACTAGCACAACATCAAGGAGCGCAATCACTTTTGAGCAATGAGAGACCCTGATCCCGATACTTTATAAAGATGCCTAATAAATCACAGGCTCAACCTTTGCCCTGGGCCTTGGAAACTCCCTGCATTTTAAATGATTTATTTTGAAGGCTTTGCCAACTATATGGAACAGAAGAGGCCAGAAAGAAATACTTTGTTCAGATTTTTTTAGGAGCTCTCTAGTCTTATTTTGGTGAACAGTACAATTCTGTCCTCTTTTAAAAAGTAAACTGTGGTTTGAAATAACACTAGAAAGTATATAAGGTATTCCATGATCTAAGGATTTATTGCTTCTCAGGAAATACCTAGCTAAGAATTCAATTCATCTGAAGAGGATGAAATATCAAACAATTAACATTGGGATACTCAGTATTCAGCTTCAAAATTATTCACAGAAAAGCACGTGATACAAATGAAAACCATTTACTCCTTGTCCAGTTTACTGCTTGGTTTTAAAATAATTAGTTTCATTCTGTCCTGTTTGTACTTGGTTTCTGGCATCTTCATTTTTTACTATCTCTTTTTCTCTCTTCCTAATTATGTTGTCAATCACATGAAACAGATTTTTGTACTTTTAGCACCTTGTCCAGACAAGGACACAGTGATCATTTTCTATCAATCAAAAAACTGAAAATGGAGAAAATTAGTTTTCACTAACATAAAAAAAAGCTGTGACTGACCTTCTAGTACTTCCTCACATTATACAAGAACTCCAAATCCACATCATAATATCACAACACACCATTGATACAAGAGCAACAAACATTTCTCAGTGCACGTGGTCAGTTCCTCAATGAGTTGTTTTGCAAGAACACTTTCAAGGATATGATCGTCCCAGCCATTCATGTACTAACAGTCTGGACAGATGGACAGGGAGCTGAGCCTTCTTTGTTGCTCTCTGGTCACATGTATTTAATTTCATATTCATATGAATTCATGTTGAGATTTTGAGTTTAATTTTTAGAATTTTGAATCCTGAGGTTACTTTTCATCTGTCTGGTTTTACATTCAAACAGTACTTTGGTTTACAAGACTCACTTTAATACTGATTTTAAGACATTTCCTTTTTAGTGAGTTGAGGATTCAGAAATTGAGGGTATTTCTGATTATGTGATCAGCTAACATTCAAATGTAATAAAACCACTACACTAAACCAAGTAGAACTGCAGCTATTATATCATTAATGAACATTGTTAATACTCTAATACTATGCTAGTAAACTCCTTCAGAGATCTATAATGTGAAATTTGCTGTTGACAAGTAGCAAGTTGTTCATCCATTTTCACAGTCAAACAATCTGTATATGCATGAGTGCCATGGCAGTTAACTGCAATTTCTTTATGTCCTATAAATAAAATTCATTTCAGCTGTAAGGTCGTATCAGAAACCTGGAAGATTTAATAAATGGAAATAAAACCTGAAAATATTGCTTGCCAGGTCCACCCAGCTGCAGTTCAGCTAGGTCTGACTCAGCTTAAACCTGAAACAAACTAGTCCATCTAGCAACATCTAACCATCAATGAACTACTGTACACACGGTAAGCAGTAGTGCTGCTCTCCTACACAATGGTTTAGAGTTGTATACAATCAGAGCCCCATGTTCCTTGCATGTTTCTGCACTGAAACTGCCCAAGGCACCTCTTGCTAGGAATATGTACTGTTGCACAGGACCAGAACATATTAATACATTCATGTAGACTACTGGGACAAAGAATATGGTTAAAATAAAACTGTTGCCAAGATGAATGTAAAGGCAGGAGACACAGGAGCTGAGAGAATAATTACCAATAAAAATAACATTCAGAGATTAAAAACGGAAGAACAAGGTTTATTTTTGCTTCTTTAAGAGTTAACTATTTCAAGCAGGTATGCTAAGAAGCTTTGCGTAATCTCATAACATAGATACGTCAGTCAGCTTCCTGCCAACAACTAAATGTGAGATTTTATTCAGCAGATTTCTAAAGGGTTTTCAGTTTATTTTAGGAGGCTCCTATTAAAAAAGAAAAAAAAAAAAGTAATCTGTGTCATTCAGCAAGAGTGGGACACCATAGTTACCAAACATGGGCACTTCTATTGCAGTTAAACTGGCCGGCATTTCAATAATTTGATGCTGCATAACAATTACTAAGTCAGTCCTGACTCTGTCTTTATTTAGAGTTTCTGTAGGTTTCTTTTGCAGTGCCTGTTGTAATAATAATGAAACTTTCAAAGTATTTTTTTCCCATTTCCATAAATAATCTCTAACCAAGCCACAAAATGGTTTTGTCTGAAAAGTAAGATTTACATCTATACTCTGCCTGCTTTGCTACTCCATAGGCCTGAAGAAAGAGAAAATATGACTGCTTTAGGATACTCTGAAGGTTATTAAACTTGTTGGGCAAAAGACTGGAACTAGTTCCAGGGGAAGGATTTCTCTTCATGAGGAAAACCTAACCTTCAACCTTCTTCTTTAGTTAGTAAGAAGTTTTGTAACAATGATCACAGCATTACTGAGAGGGAAAGAGAAAGGAGAGAGAAGAGGAAAATACGTGATTGGACTAAGAGCTAATTGTTAAAATCCAAAGTCACGCTTTGAAATTCTCAAGAATAAAATACAGTGGTAAATTCTCTTTGCCAGTGACTATGAGCACTTCAGGCCATGGACAGCTTAAGAACATCAAATAAAATATATTAAAAAAAAAAGTAAATACTATCTAAACTTGACCTACTTAACCTTATGATGGAAGTGGCCAGTAAGTGTAGCCATATCCACATTTGGAGGCAAATGTCAGTATGCTTTACAGACGCAGGAGAAAGAATTCTTACCTATGGCTGAAGCTTGAATATTGACGACCAACTCTGACTTTATACAGAAGGGGATTTGAAAAACAGAAAAGTTTCCTGAATCAAACTTCTGTCCCATCAGCTTCTTTCTATATTCATCTATGCATATCACCAGTATCACTGGAATTAAAAAGTGTATATCAGCTATTAGGCTAGACACTTCTTGAATGAACTAGTCTGTAGATTATTAACAGACATAAAGTTGGCTTCCCAGGAGAAAAAGGAGGGCCACTGATAACATTTGGCACATGAAGTATATTTAAGCTTCATTTTCTATCATGTCCTGAATGACATAACTTGAAATAATGCCTCAGTTCAGCAAACCTCTTGTAAGGAATTTGTCACACATATCTGATTGATTCTGGCTCTTTCCAAAACTCATTAAGGATTCAGAAGTGTCCTGTCATAATCTATACTGGGTTTGGTTTTACAGTCTTAAATATAAAGAATATATTAAATATAAAGAATAAATATAAAGAATGTAAATATAAAGAATATTTGTTTTGGGCGAACAAATGAACAAAAAACATGCATACTGACTAAAGAACAGTATCAGCACAGGTACAGAAGAACAGACTGCTACTTTAAGCTGCACCTTCTCCTCTTTTTAGTGTAAAAATTCTCCTACAATTTTCAGAAAATGTGTTAGTGCATGTTGCGTCAATTATGTCAATTATGGAAAACAGTAGCTATTGTTAGAAACAGGTTTGGTTTTAAACTTAGTAAGGAAATGACCACTCTACATCTGCCACTCATCAAACTGAGCTATTTTTGTTCTAACAATGAACAGAGAAATGCCACATGTGAATAAATTCTGAATGCTTTGAAGAAACACGGCAGCAATAAAAACCAAGAGGTGCACTGCCTTGGAGGTCTGGACACTGAAGCACAACACACATGCCCGGGGAAACTGGGAGTTCTTTATAATACAAAAGCACATCCTACAGCAATTCTTTTTCAAAGGTCACCTGGAAGTTTCTTGGCTTTATTCAGAAATGTTCAACATGTATTTTTTTGTGCAAGAAATTTTCATTTTATTAAAACATGTATTGCACAAAATCACCAAAGAGTATAAACTCAAAAGTCATCACTCAGAAATTTCCAAAATACCCCTTTTGTCTGCACTTATGTATATACATACTTCCATTTATATACATATATATATACAGATCATTGTTCCTGTAATGACCATTAGCAAGAAATTACAGAAATTAATATTTTTTTGGTATCTGAAATAGGTATTTAGTAATTATTAAGGAAATATTTTATTTTAAAAATAAAAATTGTTTTAATTCTTTCCCTTTTGAGATCTGAAAAATTTTAGGAACAAAAAATAAACTTTATATCCAAGTCAGTTTTCAATATATCTTCTCATTCACATTTAAAATTTGCACTATCATCAGTGCATAATACAGTCTCCTCATTTTTAATAGTATAAATAACACGGCTGTATAACAGACTTTTAAAAATCTTTTTGAAATAAATACATGAAAAAACATGACCTTTCATGAATGAAAAGCACTCCTCTGTAAGCCTTTCAAAATGTGCTGATACGAGGTCAGAGTTTTCAAAACCAAAAAACGTGTTAAAACCTAATGTTTCTGAAGCAGAAATACAGTCTGTCTACTGATTAAATACAGAACTTCCACTGACTCGAGCATGGCATGTTTAGAGTCTCTTCTTCCCTTGTATTTCAATTTTTCAATTCTTCCTCATCTGAAAAAAAGGCCCAAACCATCTGTGCTTGAAAAATAATGTTCCACATGAGAAATAATTAATGTGTCCATTTTCAGATTTAGTGAACTATTAGTCCTCAAGCACACAGGACTTAACAAAACACAGGTATATGGTTGCTTCTACAAATAAACAAATAGGAGAAGCAAGTGAGGGATAAGTATACCTACAACTGTTTTTCAAAGATACAAGCAGATATAAACAGGTGATGAATAAACATAGTCTGGAAATTAGAAGACCCTCATTTTCTACATTGACTAAAAAAGATTTTGGAACTGTCTTCTAATAGAAGCTATAAAGACAAAAGATCTGACTTTTTTGGTGGTGTTTGATAAGTTTATAAATGGTTTGCAGAATATGCCTGCCAGCTATTCCAGAGCACTGGATGTGACCAGTATTTCCCCTTTCAGTTCTATACTCCTGTTTGAACCTAAATATTTCAACAAATGTCTGCATTTCCGTAAGAGCCAGTACTACTTGAAAGCAGGTCATCTGTTTGTCAGTGGCTTTGACAACCACCAGTTTTCATGTTTTAAAATATACTGTGCCCAGTCTATACATGCATAAAGCCTTGCATATGTTTGTTAGTTCAAACCAATGGTAAAACTGTTTTAGAAGCATGACTTTTAGTCTTTTTTCAAAAAGGTCTCTGTTCTGGTGGCTTAGCATAGGAAAACACAGTAATATTCCTCCTACTTCTGTAACTCATTTATTAAAAGCTGACTGGGTATGTTCCATCCATACTTTGAAACATTATTCCTCCTGTCTTGACACTGATTTCTCTTCTACGTATTATGTATATTCTGAGGACAGTGGTAAATCTTTATAAACCACAAAAAACATTAAAATATGACCTGACCAGTTAAGCCATATAGACCAAACACATAAATAGAGATGTAAAATCAAAGTATTAATATTTCACAGGAAAAATAAAGATGATAATTTGTAAAGAAGGAATTAGCACAAGCCTTGGGTAAGATATACTTAATTCTTTAGTGGATGATTTTTTTATCCCAAAGGCAACATAATAATTAGAAAGACTTATAGAACAGCTTTTCATTTTAACTAATTAATAGACATCCATCTTGTCTTCTAAACCTAGAAAGTGATACCTAAGCCCTACCTATATTTATAAAATTAACTATGCCTTCACTCAAAAACGAAATGTAATATTTTGGCACAGAAATTTTTCCCTAGTACAAGATGAAACCTATAAAAATATTTCTCGGCAGTGTGGATTTAGTCATCAAAATGAAGAACTGCCTTTTGAACACTATCTTCTTTTTGTCATAAGATCTCCCCAAAATGGCTAATGCTAAAGGCTGAGTCTTAATGGAGCTCAAATGTTCCTTAGGCTACTTACAGACCATGCATGGTGATATTTTTAAGTTTTACTGGGGCAAAGTATAGGGAATTTTACTGTTTGTTATTATTTCCTGCATGAAAAAAAAACTGAACCAAACCAAACACACCCATATACAAAAATCAACCCCTCCAAAAACCTAACCCTTTAGATGAGAAAAACAGTTACCTTGCTTAAATCCCAAAAGCTACAGCCTTATTTCCCTTCAGATGCCACCTGAATGGCTACCTAGGTTATGACTACTGCAAAACTCAGCTTAGTGCTCACAAGCAGGCAGCTCTCAAGCTGCCACTTTTCAGTGCATACCCATTTTTTCGTTCTGTCTTCTCCATTTTTAATACCAATTAGAAGGTAAAAGGCTACAATTCTAATGAACAAAGCAGTGACAACTGTTGCTCTGCAAATCTGCCATCTAACCCAATTCACCTTTTTTTATCTCTCTCTGTTCATACTATTAACCACAGGGATTATCTCTTTACCTTGTGTTCAGGAATACAGAGTGTAAAAGCAATTTGGGTCTTTAATGCCAACATACATACACATACATACATTCCTCCAGCTTCTTCTGAAGATGGCGTGTAGTTCTACAGTCTTGATATGCAGAATCACAATCCTGTCCACTTTTAACTACAACAGCTTTTGGCACTACTCTCCTAGTTAGGCAAAAGGCATTGCTTAATGGCAAGTCTGTCTTAACTCTCTCCTTTTTAGTGCTTCAGCTCATTCACATGAACTATGTTTAGCACAAAAGCCTTTCCTTGGAACAAAATGAAACTCACAAAAATTACCAGTTTCATTTACTCAGTTTCCAAAATGATCAGGCTCAGAAGTTTTATCAGTCTCCATGACATGAGGCCAGTGTTGTATTTTACTTCTTTCAAGTTATTTTCAATATTTAAACATAATTTTAAGAATAATTATTTAGCTCAAAAGGTTTTCCTAGTGCTCGTTAAATGAGTGAAAAGTACACGAAAAAACAACCTTTCACATTCAGCTGAGGTCACTGTAGTAAAATTAATGATTTCTTCTGGAAACTATATAAATTAAAAATATAGAACAGAAAAGCCCAGGGAAGAACTCTTCCAGAATTAGCAGTCTAGGTGCCAGTAAATATACAGACTTAAAACACTTAAATTCAGCAGTGGGATTTGGGGAGGCAGTGTAGTAAAGAGCAAGTGAGCAGCATGTAATGTTGGCTGAATAGTTATGCTTTTCCCAGTGTCAGCCATAGGACTTTCCTAAGTCTGGTTAAATACTAGGAATGTTCACTCTTTCTGGCTGTCGTCTTTTCCAACTCAGAACTTGTCTTGATAGTTAAACGGCAGAGACACAATCAAATGCAAATTATGCAGATCGCCACTTTAGCACAAACAGGCATTATCATAACATTCAGAATCCTGAAAGAAGTGAAGATACTGTTTAAGCAAGAATGCACCAAAGCACTCTGGCAGACAAGGCAAAAGAAGCCTCACATAGTGCTTAAAAGATAAATGTATCAACAACTGGCTGTTCATCTCTATTACACGGCAGCTGCCTGTTTTGTTTTGATCATTGTACTGCAATTCTGGAAATTCTGCTGCTTCTGTCTCACTGAATTGCAAGTTCTGATAGAGCCACAAGATGAACAGCTGAAATAAGAGGCCTTTTTCCTCTACCACTGCCTGAGAGGTGATGGCTTAAGAATCAAATGTACCACTCACTGCCACAGATTGAAAAATTGAAAACTTGACTGAAAGTAAATTTATTCATTAAAGTGTATAGAACACCTAGGAAACACAGATGGTAAAGGAGCAAGAGATTCCAGAAATATATGTAAGACAGCACAATGCAGTTTGAAGACATGACAACAGATATTTAAAGCCTGAAAATACTCTCTGAGGGAATGAAAATTAAATGCATAATTTCAAAGAGCAAAACCAGTTCCTCCATAAAAATAGAGAAAAAGCATCCTGTAGCACCTACAAGTGAAATGCTAAACAAATATTAGATTGGCCAAGCATCTGCACACGTGGCTGCCCACTATCACAGCTTCCACGACTTCCATCAGCCTCCCCATCCAAGGTGATCTGGAATAGAACTGATTCCCTTGACTCTGTACCACTAGAGGGAAAATATTCATCCTCTGGCCTCACAGAAAGGGCTGTGCTCTTCATGCCATTACCCAGCCTGGCCTCTACGAGCACAGCTAATTTATTGCTTCCTGAGTTCTCTTTTTTCTTCTTTACCCCCCCCCCCCCCACCTCAGCCGCCTTAGAAAGAATGTAGGTTTAAGACGTACAAAAACAACAAATGCCCTTCCCCCACACTGTTATAAAAGGCATGGCACAAACTTAATAATAAACAAGGAATAAAAACGAAGTTGTAAGAAAAAAAGGCATAGGTATTAAAAAGGCATAAACAAAACTAAGATTCTAACCATATAAACTTTTATTCTCTTTAACTCTCATTGCTTTCTCCTGTTTGTATCTTCCTAATTGCATCTGACATTTTTCATGACAGTAAGTTTTTTAAGAGCAACTGAAATACTGAAAAATAACCTTCATTTGAATAATTTTGGTACTATGGTACATTGCTCCCTTTTACTTCACCCTTCACAATCCTTTAAATACAAATGGAAATATTCATTGTGCTTTTTTATAGTTCTCACATTGGCAATCACTGCACAAGTCAAATGCATTATGGACTTCTCCAAAAATATTAATCTTGAAATTGTTACGACACAGATAACAAAACTGTATCTGCTTCGTATTGAAATGTCAAATCACACACCATAAATATGACTGCAAAATGAATAAAAGTACAGCAGGACATGGACTGAGCTGTTGGTTTGTAAGACAGTCAGGACTGTGCTATGCTTTGGAATATACTGGAAGTAGCATTTGGTCTTAAAAATCAGTTATCATTCAATTCTCATAATCTATATAGAAATTGCATTTGTCGTGTACACTCTTGGTTGCCAGCTGTGCGTGTATACAGAGAATATCCAAATGGAAGGTTATAAGCAAACAAATGAACACATACATGAAAATAATCCTCTCAATCATTTTTATTTGTTGAAAATCACTCAAACCATAAAATGACCCTCAGCACTGCAGGAAACAAACTTGGGGACGTTTATGTGATTGCTGAGTATTACCGGACAGCCCAAAATGCAACATTTGGGATAGTGCCATGTTCAGTCCTTACAGGGTCTGATGAAAAAGAAATGCAGTGGAGGCTGCCCAAGTGGAAATTTAACACAGCTATGTAGTTCTACAAAAATGATTTTTTAGTGGTAGGAAAAACATTAACTTTATACCTGATGCTGCACACATACTTTTCTTCTCTGGGAAGAATGAGGGTCACCAACGAGCCCTATGACATGAAATGCCAGCCAAGAGCTAAATTTACAGTACAATACTGTAAACTTTTATTCAACTAAGGTTTTTTTTAGTAAGTCCTTCATATACATAAGACTAAAGCTGCATTAAAATAAAGGCTCCTACTTAAAACTCAGTTCCTAAAATTGGCTTACTAGGGATACTTTCTACATCATTCCTTAAATTCCTGTAAAGACCTCTCCCACTTACAGCAGCAGCTTCTGCTTAAAACTCTAACAAGGTCTCTTTCTTTGCATGTTACACTTAAAAATATAGACCTTTTACTTGGCAAAATGAACACGAATAGAAAACCCAAACAAATAAACAACAGTGAATGGATTAGTTTTCTGAAAACATTGTATATTCCTTTGCTCCTCTCTCTTCTCTCCAGGTTCACTAAAAAATTTAAGTTCTAGAATGCACTTGCAATGCAAATTTCTCTAACTCCTCACCCACTGAGGTTCAAGGATGAGTACTTGCTAGACTTACAAAACCCAGTAAATAGTTTGTTTTTCTAAACTGGAACACATCTATTACAAAAATATACTGAAGACTTCCTATGTTGATTGTTCATTTATTTGCAGGGGCACTATTAAATAAAGTAACTTTGCAAAGGTATCTGATTTCTAGTATATAAGAAAAGTATTTCAATGAATCTGAATATGTTTACAGAAGCACAGAGGTCACATTCACAAATACTGAAAAAGGATAGGTTCAAACAAACCCTTATTAAAATCTGGTTTTAGACTACGTTATAGAACAAATATAAGGGGAAAAAACCTAGTGGGTTTCTGAGAAGTCATATATTTAGTATAATAGGATGTAAACCCCTTTTCCTGATTCACTGTCTTGAAGAGATACCTCTCAAATAGACGCAGAGGAGGAAGGCTGGAGAATTACCACCACTTCATTTCTCTTACCTTCCTGTAGAGACCACCTGTTTTATCACAGTATCACTCTCATCCTGTTTTCTACAACAACTACATAGGTTAATACCCACGAGGGTTTTCCATTTATCATGCCACAGTACTGATTTCTGTTGCAATTCTGAAGTAGAACACTGTCTGGCACTATTGTTCGATGTTTTAGTACACATTTCATAGCGTAGAGATGATTGTAAACAAAACCACAAATGAAGACCTGTGCTCATCAAAGTAGGAGTGGGAATTATTTGTGCGCTTTGCAAATATGTTTTATTCTATAAGCAGTAACAAATCTAGAAAGTACCTATAAAGGCTAACATCACCTGTATTCTCCTCTCATCATTAGTAGCAGGATGCCCATCAAGTACTGTCCAGTCAGGTCTTCATGATTCACTTTGCTATTTCCCAAAGATATTTTTGAGTAACATTGAGTTCCCTGCAGTTTAATTTCAAACTACTGTAAGTGTACCTTTCCTGAGTACTGTACAATTTCAAAAATAAAAATATGTAAAAAATAACCAAGGGATTGTTACAAATGAAACCAGCATACAAAAAAACAAGATTATAGTGCTCAGTTTGAAAATCGGTGGGTTTGAATTGTGCAATACTGATAAGTTTTCAGATGAATATGGTCTAATTTTGTTGAACTCTGACCAGTCTTTGATGCATGTCCCAACTGAATTTGGTTTGTGAATGAAAGTTTCATTTTAATATGAGTCATTATAAGTCAAAATGCAAAGTGAGAAGGATCATTTTTCACAAAGTCTGCTAATGCTCTGCCATGCAGAGTAACGTATCGAATTATCCCAACTGAATACTTGTTGGACCCATGGTCTTCAACTGAAAATCTCTCTCTCATTTCCTTCTCCTGTAAGCCCTTCACTTTTTTTAAGATTTTGAGAAAGTGAAGGCAAATTGAAACAAGGGGCAGTAACATCACAAGTTCTTCAGTTTTTTAATCTATTTTGGAGTCATGTTTCTCACAGATGAGAGAGAATAAATGATTTTCTTTCGAATGCTTTGTTTCAGGCACAGTGCTGAAGATTTGTGATTTTGTCCCTCTTACTCTGTTTTGTTTTTTAAATGCCAAATTCTGAAATTATATGATTATGCATACCTTTCTATTAATTTAAGAGGCTATTTCTAGCAGTTAGGAGCCTCTATATGCAAATTGCAAAGGAACAACATTAAATGTTAAATAGAAAGCATTCAAGCTTCTAATTATTTTTTTTAACTCAGATAGTTTTGTAAAGCTCTGTTCATGAATCTTAACTTTTTGGTTGCCAAAACTGTAATCAGCAGCAGCTGCATAAAATACAGTAGTTATGGCTGCTGGAAAGTCCCTAAAAAAAGTCATGTCCACTCTTTAGCCACCTGACTTCCATCCAACTGGGGTGAAGATACAGGAGAGATCTATGACATCCGTTGCTCCCAACAGCCCTGTTGGGAGGCTTATGAACTTTAAGGTCCCTTCCAACCCTAACCATTCTATGATTCTGTGACTGCATAAGCATCCAGTAAATTGTCGACTGAGCAGACATTATTGTACTCTCTGATGGATATTCTCCTTCAAGACTGATGATAATGATTTATTAATTCAGCTGCAGCCTTGCTAACTGAAGGACACAAGTAGTTTTATTTTTAAACTAAATTTCAAAAGATGACATTTGTACAGCTGGTTTTTCTTTCAAAACACAATATTCTGCAATGCCAAGTCAATGGGTTTGCCATACAGAAGAACTGCAGGACTGGGTAAACAATTAAGAGCTGTCTAGTATACTGCTTTCTAACAGCAGTATTTTTAGTCATGCCAAAGCAGAGCTATTTGGAGTACTAACTATAGAAATACAATTCCAGTGGAACTCAGTATTAGTCAACAATGATTTTACACTGATGTAAATTTTCATGTTCACTTTTCAATAAAAAGACCAACTTAATGAAAAAAGTCTAATTCATAAAATTCTAAATTTCTTTATTCAGTTTTTTCAATCTCAAATTGAGGTTTTGTATCTCCATAGAAGAGATAAGGGCATGAATTGATAAAATGAATAGTAACAAATTGCCAAATGATACTCAGTCCTAACAGCTGGATGATATAGTTGAACCAACTTTTGATCTGTAAGTCTGATGTCTATAGTAAGCAAATTAATGGAAACTGTAAGAATAGAATGAGGGGGCATGTGGATAAGCATGATAGATAAGGGAAAAGTCAAAGTAGCCCTTATAAAGAGGAGTGTTGGCTCACAAAGCTATCAAAGTTCTTGAGGGAATCACAAAGGCTGCAGATCACAGGGATCTAGTTTATGTAATTATCTGGATTTTGGAAAGTGTTTAAAGGGAACAAACAGCCATAGAGTAAAAAGGAATGTCACTCCATGAATTAAAAAAACACAGCTCAATAAAAACAGTAGGTTATTGATTATTTCACACAGTGACTGGCAGCTATCAGTGGAAATCTGCAGGCATTTGTTCAAGGTACATGCTGTTCAATGTAGACATTTGGTAATGGGCACTGGGCCATGAAGCAACAAAGTTTTTTGAAGGTATTTTGTTATTCAGGATAATAGAAGCTTTCTGACATGAAAGACTTACAAGAAGGTCCTTACAAGATTTAGTCACAATATCAATAAAATAACAAATGACATGTAACATGAAAAGCTAAAGTAAGATCCAGAAATTAAGACAGATACATCAATGAAAACGTACTCAATGTTAATTTACTTGTTAAAGAAAACAAAATGTTAGGCATTATTAGGAAAAGACCAGACCACGTAACTCTGTACATCATCTGTCATTCTTCATAAACACAAAAGAGTAAGCTTCATGCTTTAATACTATTTAGTTCTTGTCCCCACCAAAACATAGTAAAATGGGAATGATTCAGAAGGAGCTAAATGTGGATGCTAAATGTATTTATGGCTTCAAGGGAGAATGAATAAATTCACAAAAGACAAGTATTAACATAAATGTATAAAAGTATCATCACTCTAACACACCATTAAATGATCTGAATTTTATTTTTCTTTTGGAGGGGAGCAATGGATGGAAAATTTAGCTCTAGGAAAAACAGCAATTTTCACAAAATCACCTTTTAAGTAAAATCTACTGAAGTGGGTATTAATGATTACATAGTTCCAATGAGTCTCTAAAATGTTTTGTCCCTTGTACTCTTTTAATTGCTTTATTCTGTCAAAATGTTACCAGGTAAATACAATGGTGGGGTTTTTATAATTCAAATATGGGCTCCATTACAGTTGATTGTTGGGATACACATACTTGAACATGTCAAGTGAAATGTTTCTCTATTGCAAAATAAAGTATATATTTAAACAATATTTTTTGAATTAACCTACATATATTTTGAACTTTCTGGGTCCCCATACTCAGACAAGGAGGCATAGTTGGAGATGTCTTATAATAGGAAAAGCAAATCTGGTAAATGATAAGATTCTATAAGGAATACTGGGGAAAATAATGCTTTTGGATATTCTCCCCAATGCTTTCTGTGTCTTAAATCAGTTCTTAAATACTCAGGAAAATGTGTTAAATATTATCTTCAATCTTGTAAAAGTGATTACTGGATACATATTTTTCTCTGCAGGAGAGTTGCCAGTGTGTTCTTACTTGAAAATTAACATTTCTTGCTGGCAAATCTAATGTGTGAAATTCTTCCATAGCATTAAAACATACCTGTTTTCCATATATTCTAGTTTAAAATGCCTTTTATTTTTCTTTCCTGAAAAAATACCAGTACTTGTAATCTCAAACCATGGCATGTGATCAGCCTCCACCATCAAATGAAATCATCTACACAGCATTGAAATTCATACCATGAACCTACCTTTTCTGCTAACAATTCTCTGATCTTGCTTGCCTGGAGACGAAATTTCATTAACTGTGACTCCAGAGTTAAACATCTTTCTTTCCAGTTTACAGTACCTTCTGGCTCTGAAAGTTCAGCCATATTTATGCTGGAAAAAGAAAGGGAAAAAATCCCCATGTCAAATTGAGTCTGTATTTAATGTCTGACTTGTTTTTTAATATACATCCAAACTTATTTTATATAAATGTCAAGAATGCCCCCAAATTTTATACATATGCAGCTTCATAAAGCATAGTAAAAAGTACATTAGTTTACAAAGGCCCTTATCATAAGTGGGAGATTTCTGAAATCTCTGTTTGTAATATTTAGGTTTACCATAACCTAATTTCTTCAATTATTTTGGGGCTGCAGTATGTCGTCCTTGATAAGCAGAGACACATTGCGCATTTTAATTTTCAATTACTGTATACATCCTTTCTTAGGATGAAGCAGCTTGTAGAGAATGGAGCTTTTGCTAAGAAAATGCCTTATCCAGGTGTAACTACTTGTGAGTTAGTAGCATATTTTTTTTATCCAAGTTTACTGTTTGGCAGAAGACTCTTTAAAAAGTGTCTTAAAATCCTTATGTTTAACCTAGTTGCCTTTAAATATTATATACTTAATGAGTCGCAAAGGGGGTTTGGTTCCAAATATAAAGGCAAGTAAGCAAATAGTCCTTAATGTATCCCCCACATGAAAAAACAATCCCTTGGCATTAGCTGTTGCAGACCTCGGGACAACCTTGTTCATGCATGTTTTGGGTTCAGATATGCTTTTATCTACATTCAACTGCTTATGCCTTCTGGAAATCAATCCTGGTGTCCTTTTGGACAAGCATTGCTGGAAAAATTATTCAGGATGAGAGCCGGCTCATCATGGTTTGAGTCTGAGAAGCCAAGAAAATCATCTGTGTGTAAGCAGAAGGACTGGGCTCTGTTGTATTCCAACTATTTGTAGACAGCTTAATAAAAAGTAAGTGGATGGCTGAATGTAACCATTCAGTCCAAGGCGTTCCCTTGCGAGCAAAGGCCTTGGCCTTTGCTGGGCTCCAAATACCTAGGTTTGGCTTTGAAAACAGAACTTGAATACTCCCTAAGTATTCAATTTATCTCCAAAATAACAGACATAAAAACACCATTCAGTAGAAGGCAGCTGAACATCATAACAAACAAAAAATTACCAGTCATAAGGTTATGCTGCATGTTTGTCACCTATGTCATAGGCAGTGAGATGCTGACAAGGGAAGGCAAGTAGCTCCCATTTCAATGGGATGAAAGAGACTGGCACAGGAAGGTCATGCACAAAATAGAGCTCTCTATACTGCAAGTCCTGACACAGACAGCATGGATTAATAAACACTATCTTTGAGAGCCCCATCCCCATGACCACTCCAGTTCTTCAGTAGCCTGGATTCAAGCACTTCCCTTCCTTCCAGTGTTGGAGGAGGTGGCTCCAGTTCCCCTCCTTCCCCAAGGAGGGGGAACATCTCAGCTGCAGGCAAAGGCCCTATAGATTTATCTTTTCCACCATTCCTGACACCAGTAAGAATAAAGGGAAAAGCAAAGCATAGCAAGACAGACCGAAGTCATAAGTAGGATGCCAAAAGTTCTTTGCTTTTCTGTGATAAATTACTATTTTCTAGTTCTCTTCTAAATTTTCCATATCTCAGATTAGTCTCAAGTTCATCATCACTAAACTGGTGAAAAACTGTCTCAAAATTTTCCTTCCTTTCACCTAAACTAATTTCCATGTCTTTTTCATTCTGTATCTTAAGTTAGAAGGAAAATGAGGAAAGAACAAATGACTAAGGTTTGTCAGCTTTTCACCACAGTCACTTGTCAGAAGGTGACCACTCTATCCTTGACTCTGTCTTCCTCTTGGTCCCGCACGCTATGATTCAAGCTGTTAAGCCTGAGGTTATAACTATCCCTATTCAGGAATCTCTCACTCAGGAATCCCCATGGAATCACTGGGATTTAAGCACATTATTAAAATAGTTTCCAAAGCCCATCCTGCAACACCCGAGTTCTAAACTTTAAGCACAGATGCATTTCAACTGCAACCTTTTTAAGTGTCTGGTGGCTTTTCCATTCCCCCCTCCCTTCTTTTAAGCTTGGCACAAGACTCCCTGGATTGCCAGGGAAGCAGGGTGCCCACCAGTGTCCTATCCCTAGTGCTCACTCCTTCCCCCTTGCACAGAGTGCCCATGCTCAAGGGGAAGGTGGCACTTCGCAGCAGCAGCTTCTCCTGGATTACAGAGGAAGCAGAAGTTTCAGCTGCAGACTGATTTGGACACACAGCCTGGGTTCTGCTCTCCTAAGAAAGGAGGAATGGTGAAATTCCTATAGCCTGCCTAGTTAGCATTTTTGATGGTTTTCTTTTTTGACTAATTATATGTATGTACAGCAGAGATGAACTTGGTTGGCATTTGGTTAACAGTAGGATATTTCAGTGTTTGTGGTAGTGAAAATACAAACGGATGAAGCAGTGAAAGGATTTTTGCTTTTTGGTAGGGTGCAATATTACAGGGTGGAGTTAAAAATGTTTGTCTTTCAACAGACACAACATTTGAGTAGATGGATTTCTGGCAGCGAACAGTGCGTCCAGCCAAATTGTTTCCCAATGTCCAAGCTAATTAATAGTCCACTGTATAAACATTTCAGATAAAAAGTTTGAAAATAACTCTTTTTATTGTGGGTTGTTTGTTAGAGATTATAATAATTCACTTCATATTTTCCAACAAGCCAGTGGGTTCTGGAAATATTTACAGGCACATAATACACTGTTTACAATTGTGGAATGAATGATCTTACTTTGAATCAATGACTTCCTGTTTCTTGTTTGATTCCCCAAGGGAGGAAAAAAATGAGTTCATCTCTCTTGGCTTAATAGAGTACTCTGAATCAGCACTCCAACCTACACAGAGGCCGCCCCTTCTTCCTGCTTCAGTTCCCACTGCAAAGCCCTCCACTCTCCCCAAGCCTTTCAAAATTAAAGCGTTTGAGAAGTAAACTGAAAAAGCACACATTAAAGTGGGAAGTTCTAATTATGCCATCAAAAATTAATTGAGACAAGTTTGACAAGTCTGGAAAGATTAAATTTGTCTTTTTCATTTTTTAAGTTTAGAAACCTCTTCACAGGCTTCAAGAAGTCAGAATGTCACATTCTCCCCAAAGGGATTGATATAATTTCGTCTTCTTCACTGTCTGCTTGGAAGTTATCAAAATACATTTTAGGGGGAAGGAGGGAACAATATTCTAACTTTTTGAAGCACATTAAAAAATTTCCATGTTCCTGATCACTCTGTCAGTATTTCCCTCTGTTTTTAACGAAATGCTGTGTTTAACTAAACACTTCATATCCTCTCCATATATTCTGTATGTCCTTTCTCTGCTGGAGAAAGCTTGAGTCCATTTCCGTAGGAGTGGGTTTGTGTGGTTCATGGTGGGTTCCCTACACCAGACTAAAATGTTCACCAACCCAAATGGTTTTAGATTGTACCTCTCAAATTTCAGACTCCTTTCTTCTACCCTTTTCATCCAAAGTCAGCACTTGTAAGTATTCTGGAGCCCTAAAGGTTGGACTGGAGAAGGGAAATGATGAGACACAAAGTGGACCTGTTTAGGAATCAAGGAAGTCATTCTCAGGTTTGGTGCTGCCCAGGGCCCTTACTCACATCAAAACACTGGTAACTTTATTTTCCACTTGACTCATTTTGCATAATCCTGCGCTCAGAGAAACTTGAGCCTAAGCTATTTAAAACTTCCTTCAAAAATTGATAGATGAATGGTTTCTCTGCTGCTTCCTAGATCTTGATGAGGTTGTTCCTGTGAAGTCAGATGTCAGCCAGGGCTCCCTGACCCTGGCACCAGGCATAAACCCTCTAAAGCCCTCCTTTTTCCAAGGGCTGGACTGCCCCCTCCCAGCTGCCCACTGAGCCCCTGCTGCTCTTTCCAGGGCATTGGCACAACCGATGGCTCATCAGCAGAGCACTGCCAACTGCGTGTCGCAAACATCACTAAAGCACAGACGATCACTTTATGTCCTTTTCCCATGTCCTTTTCCCAATGACAGCAATGTAAAGGTTGCAGTGTGACATCACACTAGGTATGAATAACTTTTATGTGAAATTCTGCAAGCTGATGGTGTAGATATGTAAGAAAAATATCCTAATTCTTCATGTTTGTTTAGAAGAGGCACTCTTCTCTCTCTTATTTTTCGGGGGGACCGCAGTGATACGTCAACGGCACTGCCAACCGGACAGGGGGAGCCTGGACCTTAAGGGCCCTCAAGCGACCTCAAGCTCGTCAGTTTCCTGCCGTGAGACTTCAGCCAACGACACGGCGGTGACCTAACACAACGCCACCCTCCACCCGACAGAGCCACCCGGGCACACCGCGCCTGCCGTCCCGTCCCGTCCCGTCCCGCCGCGCCCCGCCGCTGGGGAGCCACAGCCCACGGGCGCCCCTCCGGGGAAGAACCGGAGGCCGGCCCGGGCGCTGCCGCCCGCCCGCAGAGGGAGGGAAGGGGAAAGGAAAGGGAGGTCAAACCTGGCCGGCCGTTGCTCGCCGCGTTGGGTATCGTCCGGACCCTGGGCACTGCGCGGCCCCGGCTGCCCGCGCCCCTCGGCGCCCGCCCCACCATCCCTGCGGCGAGCGGCGCGGCCGCCTGAGCGACGGCCGCGACGGCCACTGAGCATCGCGGGGCCGCCCCCGGCGGGGCGCCCGGGCGGGGCCTGCGCGGCTAGGCAGTGGCGGCGGGAGTCGGCGGGGTGTAGGGGGTGCAGCTCGGCGTCGGGGCGACCTGTGCGAGACGCGGACGGCCCGGCCACGCTGTTCTGCCCGCGGGACTGGCTCTGCGGGCTCTGTCCCGCCGCTTCTTCCTCGGGTGGCCGCTGGTTGCTGGTCGCCGGCTCAGCCGCTTGCTTTGGCCCCGACGGGCTGCCGAGGGGAGCGCCTGCCGGAGAGTGGGTAGCGGCTGGCGGGAGCCGCTGGGCCCCCCTCCTGCACCGCACCGCGGCATAGCGTGACCCCGGCCGGGACGGCTGGCGAGACCCAGGCAGCAATTCCCGCGGAGGGGTCCCGGCGGGGGCTGCAGGGCACCGGACCCAAACCGACCTTGGCCTCCTTCCTCTCCCCGCGTCCCAGGGGATGGCCTGGCTGTGCCCCTTCCGCATCCCAGTGTCCTCTAATCTTACTTGAATTCCTGAAGAGGAGACTAGATGAGGAAAGCAGCATCTCCTGGTTCTGAAGTTTGTTGGACCCAACATCAGGGCTTGCTGCAATTTGAGTTTCACCTTGTGTAAAAGGTCATTTGTCAATGTAAACGGGAGTGTTGGAGCTGAGCAGCCGGCAGGGCGATGGTGGGGGTATTACGGGATGAATGGGGCTTGCAGAGCTGCTGTGTCCCATAGGTAACCACACACTTCTGTACTAGATGGGATGAAGTGACAGGTGCCGCTGGGTCATGTTGGCACACACTCTTCATCCCCTCTGCCTGAAACTGCTGTGAGTACATCTCAGGTACAGCCATCTCGGTCTCTTCTAAAATGCTGTCTGAAGTATTAAAAAGTAATTGGAAAAAGCCTTGTCTGGCATGTATAGGGGTCTTCCTCATATACACTTTGATTTGGGCTGAGATTTAGGGATTCTATTTTGCTTGGCTTATGTTCTAGGCAAAAATGTTTTACAGATTCTTCTGGTGCATAAACAAACCTCGCTGCCGTTCTCCTGGTGTTTATTTCTAACGTAGTGGTGCAGACTCATTTTGTGTAAATTATTCTGTCATTGTCATGTATGAGTCAGTGAAAGTGCAAGTTTTTTGTTTGGAAAGAATAAAGGTCATAGTAGCTCAAATATTCCCCATCTGGTGTTATACACACAATTTCAGATTTTCCTATTCAGTACAGTCTCCAATTTTCCACTCATTTGCAATGACCTTAAAGTATCCAAACAGCTTGATAGTGTTTCATTTGCTGGTACTTTCCTAAGTGCCTCATGTATTTTTTAAACACTCCTCATTGAAAAATGTGTTCAAAACATGATAGCTGGTATACCAAGAAGTGAACTGTTTCCTATCTGATACCTTCTGTCTAGAGTGTTCTACATTACAAACAAATTAACTGTGAAAAAAATATTTAGCCAAAATAATAGAAATCATCATTCAGTTCCTAACAAACACTGTATAAAATTATTTTGCCTTTGTGTTAAGGAACTCTTTGGCCACATAGTTTGCTTTCATAGTAAGACATTCTCTCTAGATACTCCCCAGAGTGCAGAGAGTGAATACAGGATGCGGCGATCTCAGGAAAAGCGAAGGCTGCATGAATGGCATGCTCAGACCGCGAGAGGGAGAGCAAAGCCTGTTAAGTAAACAAGTGTTTCTTCCAGTTTGTTTTGTGGATTGACTTTTCTCTAGCCTTAGTTAATAAAAATGCAGTCACACAGCTCTCAATACTCTTAACAGGCATGAAAAAATATTTTGAAAGAAGGAATAGGGATATGCAGGATTTTCTCTTGCCTGCCCTTACCTGTAAAATATGTAGAAGTGACTAGAACCTGTGTTCATTAACTAACGGAATAAAATCACCAGTAGAACTAGGACACAGAACAAAATACAGCTTTGTTTTGTAATTAGAATGCAAGGGGAGAAGCCATAAATCTTCCAGCAAAGACACAGAAAACTACTATGCATATAAGTGCTGTCTCAGTAAAAGAGAGTTGTTTCTCCTTGTTGTCACTGATGGAAGTTACACACAAGCAGTAATAAATCCAATGTGGAGTCTTGCAAATATGTGCAGAAAATTCAAGCAACTGGTACACAATGCCTTGTAGAAGCAAACTGCAAGACCAGATATTTGCACCTTGGAATGTTCATCTGTTAGCTGGCCCGCTACAGAAGTCAGATGAAGTCAAAACACCATGAAATGTTTGCCCCTATAACGTGGACTTTTAAATGTCAGCTCTAGATGGCTGAAGTTGTGTAGGTTGTGTGCTTTTTGCTGTCTATAACTGACTAATGCAAGAAAATAAGTTTTAAGTTTCTGATCATCTTGTTAAAATGATAACCTCATTTGTTTTTAAGTACGAACATTATATTGCAAAACATCTACTTTAAAGCATGGAAGCTAATCCAAAAAATGCCACTTCCTTTATTTCAGAGTGGTTATCAAACCTGCATCTAGAACATAAGATTTTTGACTCTCCTACTATGTAGAGGATGATTCTCACATGCTGGGTCAGAACCTTACCCCCATCTTGACAAAGAGAGCCTTTTTGGGTACTCTCTCACATAGATAAGTATTGTAACCATATAAATTTAGGTATTTCAGACTGTTATGTATGTTTACATTAGAAAATACATTCCAGAAAACACCTTGTGATTCTAAAATCTTTGATTATACAATGTCATCTGTAAGTTCATTTCTTTGAACTTACAGAAAGAAAATTAGTTTCAAAGAAATGAATTTGCAGATGTGTGAGTTGTGTAAGATGATTGGGTTCTTTGAAAGGACGACATACATACTTGAGACTTGCAATAGAGAAAAGGTTCCCATGATGTTGTTTATACTAGTTGCAATTACAAAACTGTGATATAAATAAGTAGATCTTCAGGTGCTGTTCAAATTAATTAAAATATGTCCTGATCTTTCATGATTAAAAGCAGCTTCAATGGAGGATGGAGAGGGAGAAAGATCATTCCTGTTCAATTCAATGTTATCACCCTAACATGTCTTAGAATGTTGCTCTTTCAAGGCTGTGGCTTGTCTTTCGGTGACAGAAAAAAATGGCATCTTATCTGGATGCTGGCATTTTATAAGGATTCTGGGGAGGGACTCTTCATTAGGAACTGTAGTGATAGGACAAGGGGTAATGGTTAAAACTTAAACAGGGGAAGTTTAGATTGGATATAAGGAAGAAGTTCTTTACTGTAAGGGTGGTGAGGCACTGGAATGGGTTGCCTGGGGAAGTTGTGAATGCTCCATCACTGGTGGTGTTCAAGGCCAGGTTGGACAGAGCCTGGGTGGCATGGTTTAGTGTGAGGTGTCCCTGCCCATGGCAGGGGGGTTGGAACTAATCTTAAGGTCTTAATTAATTAAAGTCCTTTCTAACCCTAACTATTCTATGATTCTGTGATCTAAACAGCCTGTAGTATTGGTGCTTTGGTATATTTGAATGGAGAAATCTATGGTTACTTCAGTTTCTAATAAAGGCTTTTTCATGCCTAAGTATGGCTCAAAAGAAGGTCCGTGGCTGCTATTTACATGCACTACCTCTTTTTAATGGTTTGGCGCCACTGAGTGGTAAAATTCTAGATTGCTCTAAATAATCAATTTCTGAGAATTTTCGAATTATAAGTTCATCATCTCCCTCTGAAAGAAACTTTAAAATATTCTGCTTTCTGGGTATAGGTGTAGCTCAAGAAGACTAGCATTTACAGCTTGAACACTGGAGTTTCCAACAGCGTGGATTTGAATATTTCCTTTGACAAGGATTTTCACTGGTGGTTGTTGATTTGTCAAACCCATAAAGTCTGTGAACATAAATCACTGCTTTGAAAAATATTCCTGATTAGTTGCAAAAACATACCAGGACATCACAGTGAAAATGGCTGTGTCTGGTCAGAGCAGGGGGCCATCTAGTCTGGGATCTGGTCACTGAGCTGTTGTCCTCAGCTAGCACCCACAGAAGGCAAGTGTCATTCCCCCAGAACACTGTCCCAGTCTCCCGTTGTTTTGTGGTTTGGGGAATTTCCAAACCAGAAGTTTTGTATTTTTAAACATTCGGTGGCTCGGTTGGTTGGTTGGTTGGGTTGTTGGGGTTTTTTTGTTTCTTCCATGAGTTAGTCCAGCTGCTTTGAACAGATGTAATTTTCAACATCCAGAATCTCAGTCATATGATGATGAACTCTGTGGTTTAAATAATTAATTTAATTTTGTGTGTGCCATCTTTTTGTTTTATTTGATGCCACTTAATTATTGTAGAGACAATGAAAAAATGATTTCAGAAAATTTCTGTTGTATTCTATTTCAGTAGTTTCTCTTTGAGAATGAAGTTACCTGTGCTTTTCAATGGCTTCACAGAGGGAAGCCTCTCTCGACATTTGGGCACCCTTCTTACCCTACCTCAGCCCTCTGGCAGACCTACTATATTCTTTTGACACAGGGATGAACACTGCACACAGTGTTCAAGACATAGGTGTATTTATACAGCGACATAGCAATGCTTTCTAGTTTCTTTTTTATTCTCTCCTTAGTAATTTCTAACACGGTGTTGCTGCTTTGGTCTCTCCAAGAATTGTGCCACACAGCAGAGCCACAATGCCAGTAATTGAAGGGTCTGTTGCTCTTTACCAGCAGAACAGAAGTTTTATCAAGGTAAATTAAGCCTAATGACGCACGCCTGGCGAGCTGCTCAGAGGTGGTATGTAAGCTACTTCTAAAGTAAGTTATTTTGAACACTGGCAACTTGGTGCTGTTGGGGAACGGGGGAATTGAAGTGCATGGGCCTTGCATGCTGTTGTTTCATCTCTTGAGATGCCTCTTTGCTTTACATTGCGCTACAAACCGTGGATTCTTCAGGTGTTACCTGACAGCTCTCTGGCAACAATGCTTCCTCTGACTGGAAAAAACTTGGGGAGAATAAAGCTCTTTTGGAAAGCAGAGAGTTGCTGGAATATTATCCCCAGCATTATAGAAAATGAGCTGGAATATATACGACTGGAACCCTGAAATTGGGAAACCTGTAGGAAGATTACACTGAATGTAGAATGTGCAGGTATTGAATTGAGCTCAAGGAATGGGAGACAGCTTGTTGAAGACATTGCTTACACCAAATAAGTATGCATTGCCTGATTTGGTTGGAAGGTTAAGTCATAATAAGAGCATTCAGTCTCTCCTCGAGCAGGAGATAGTCCAGCATTTTAAGCAGGTCACTGCAACACATTGTGCCAAGTAACATATCAGCTTCTTAGAAATGTCTTGACACAAAACAGTTGTAAATTAATCAACAAACAGAGAAAAAAGCAAGTTATTTTCCATGTATTTGGATATGGTTAAACCTTTTCTCAGTTCCTTTGGCCATTACCTTGTCTGAGGTCAGGAGGCACTGTGAAATGTCAAAGGGGGATCCACAAGTTTCCTGAAAGTCCTGAACAGACTCTTATATATGCCAGCTGGTTTAGATTGCTAAGAAAGTCAGTAGTGGGTGAAAGTCAAGTGGCAAGGAATGCATTTTGTTATATGTTCACCTTTTTCCTGAGTGAAATGTTGTCATTCTTAAACCTTCATGGAAGCATGACTGCTTTGGATTTTCGCTGTGTTTATTCAAATCACTTTCTACTCCTTAGACAAAAAGGATTTGTGACTAGAGGATCTTGATTTGCGTTGGGTGATTTACTGGGTTCACTTCCTCTGGCCATGGAGGGATACCTCTCAGCTGCTGTGTAGAGCAAGGGCACATCACAGATCAGGCTTTCCAGAGCAGCATCCATTTAAAACTGCTGAGGAACCTCAGGAACTGAGAAGGAAGTGTAATTACTCAGGGAGAAACACAAGCTACTGCCATCATGAGATACACAGATTCCTAAAATGGTTTGGGTTGGACAGGACCTAAAAAATCATCTAGTTCCAAGCTCCTGCCATGGGCAGGGACACCTTCCACTAGACCAGGTTGGTCTAAGCTGCATCCTACCTGGCCTTGAACACTGTCAGGGATGGGGCAGCCACAACTTCTCTGGGCAGCCTGTGCCAGGGCCTCACTACCCACACAGGGAAGAATACATCAAAATACATCAGTTGTCACCAATTTTTCTCCAAGTTAAGAGTACATTTTAAAATCAGGGAACCTGGTTGTGCTTTACAAAGGCCAGCGACTCTCACGCTGGTTTAACTTTTAGGTAAGTATTCTCTAAAGAAACCCGCCCCTCACTCTGGCTACGGCACCTGCCGAGCGCCCCGCCTCTACGGCCGGACTTAAGGCAGTACCGAGACCTCCTGCGAGGGGCGGGGCCGGGCCGAGCCGGGAGTAGGCACGGGCCGAGCCGGGAGTAGGCACCGCCCGGGGGCAGGCCCCTTGCCTTGATAGGCTGCCGGCGGCTCCGGCTGTGTCCGGACACCATATGATGCGGGCTGGGTGGTGCAGGCCGGTACAGGGAGGTCTGCTGGCGAGTGAGTCCGCCTTCGTACGGGTAGGTAAGAGTCCTCCTGTGTTTCTCTTCCTCTCTGCTACAGTGCTCCGCCTCCTCGGAGCTTCCATGGGTGCCGGCGTCGATGCCGCTGCGCACCGGGCTCACGCTTGCATTACCGCCCGCCGCCAAGCCGCCGGGGTGGGAGGGGAAGGCCCCGTGGTGCGCCTGGAGCGCTGTGGGGTGCGGGGTAACTTGGACTGTCTGGGTCAGTCATGGGGATGGGGAAGCAGTCGCACAGCAGCGCGACACTGCTTCACCTTCCTCTGGGGTGTTGTGAGTCGGGTTGTTGTCTTCCTGAGGCCACTCGAAGCTGGTTACCCGCGCTGGGCACAGGCCCCGCTGCCCAGCCGACTACCAGCACTGTGGTGAATGTCGTCGTGTGGTGCACGCGGCGTGGGGAATAGGTGGAGGCCGCCTGGTCTTGGAAGTAAGCAAAATGAGTTATGCTTTCTGAGCACTATTAGCCGGGGCTAGATAATAGATACGGGGATCTTATCAGCGTGTGTGTAGAACTGTGTGGGTGGAGGGTGCCCAGTGCCAGGACAGGACTGCAACCCAGGGGTTTCCTCTGAACATCCAGAAGCACCAGATGCGGTGTGAGAGTGTGCAGTTGTAGGCACAGGTTGTCCAGAAATGCTGTGGAGTCTTCAGCCTTGGAAACATTCAGAAGTCACCTGGACATGGTCCAGGGTAATGGGCTCCAGCTGGCTCTGCTTGAGTAGAGGGTTGGACCAGATAACTGCCAGTGGCCCCTTCCAGACTCAGCTGTTCTGTGATAATGAGCTCCTAAGTGAGTGAAACTGTAGTGCACATAAAATTACCAGTACCATAAAGAAGAGTAACTTGCTATTTGTAACACCCATTATAGAAAACACAGAGCTGGTTGATATGTTCTAAAGAAACACAACTGCTTTGCTACACAGTTTTAACTTCACGTTAATACAAGTTGAATGAATTTTGAACAGTAAAACTTCTGCATATTTCCAAACTGTTACCCAAGGGGCATGCCACAGACTATGTAACAGGTGAGGTGGGGATTCCAGTGAGACAGTTGGTCGTTCATCCAGCAAATCCTGATTTTTATGACTTCCAGTTTTTGCTGTGAAGTCTGAGTCAATCTTGGATGAAATAGTTGATAAAATTGAACAGAGCTATTATCTTGAAAAAAATATTGCACAGATAGTGCAATAAAGATTACGTCAGGACAGGACCTATGTAGTTGATTTAAAAATACTGTTCCAATGCTCTTTTAATTTTGTGGTTGGGTTTTTTTTGGTGTTGTTTGATGAGAGAAGCTTCCAGTGATCTTTTCTTCTAAAAAAACTAAACAAACCAAACCAAAACCAAGTCATGCAAGATTTATGTAGTGCAGCTACTAAAAGGTGTTTCTTGCCTTCTAGTCAGAATTGGTAAGGCCACACCTGGAGTGCTGCATCCAGTTCTGAGCTCCTCAGCACAAGAGAGATGTAGGCATACTGGAGAGTCCAGTGAAGGGCCTGGAGTATCCCTCCTAGGAGGACAGGCTGGGAGAGCTTGAATTCTTCAGTGTGGTCAAGAGAATGCTCAAGGAATCTTATCAATGTGTTAAAAATTTCTGAAGAAAGGGTGTAGAGAAGACAGAGCCAGGCTTTTTTTGCCGTGTTGAACAGGGATATGAGGGATGGCATGAACACAGACTGAAGCACAAGAAGTTCTCTCTGAAGATCAAGAAGCACTCTGTAATGTGAGGGTGACAGCATGGGCACAGTGCTGTTACCCAGGGAAGTTGGAGAGTCTCCATCCATGGGGAGGTACTCGAAAGCTGTCTTGCCATGGTCCAGGGCAGCCTGCTTTGGGTGATCCTACTAGAGCAGTGGGGTTGGACCAAGTGACCTCCAGGGGTTGCTTCCAACTTCAGCCATGCTGTGATTTTGTGAAACTGGTATTCATACTGAAGATGAGGCCTGCTGTTAAATTACAATGAAACTTGTGTTTTATTTTTTTAATGTTTGAAAAAAAAAAATGTTGTTAAGGTGTTGTAAGGTGACTTAAGGGATTGTGGCACTAGTAGGTCTATTGGAACAGGAAAGAAACCTTTAAGAGCCAGTGATTTCTTATTATAAATTATGTCTTAGTTATACTGGTTATCATAATTCATTTCTAAAAAGGGACTCTTCTTCGAAATTTAGGGTTTTCAAAGGCTGAAGAGCAAAACCTGGCATCTCTACTTCTGCAGTGCGCACAGCTGAGCAATGGCATCCAGCACATCCAGCGTATTAAGCAAGTAAGACTTCACTGTTGTTGGTGTATGTTTCGGTAATTAAAAGTGGGTCATGTGCATTGTTAATGGAAAATGAAGTTCTAAAATGAACTTTATAGTGTTTTAAACATTCCTGGAAATAGGTAAAAAGCAGTTGTTATGTAGTTTTAATGCTTAAATTACCAAGGGCTACAGTTATTGAAAAATGATGGAAGGCAAATGATAACAAGTTTCTTATTTTGGTTGTATATATTTTTGGTATTAGGGGTGTTCTTGAAACATTATTCAACACCTGAAACTCAACGGGATATGGTAAAGAGAGGACAGTTTTATATCATATACTTTCATGGGAGGGAATTCTGCCACTGTTAATGATGAGGAAATATCTACAGCTTTTGTTGATCACATGTTCTGTTGATTATGGTTTGTGCTATTGGTGAAAAAGATGGATCAAAACTCTGCATGTGATCCCATGGCTGAAGCTTGTTTGGATATTCTGGGAGAAACATACTTTTCACTGGGGGTGAAGGATCCCTTGAGAAAAATCTTAGCAAGGTTAAAAATTGAATAGTAAGTATTTTTTTTAAATGTTTTCCTTACCTAGAAGTGAGTAATCTCTTGTGCACTACAAATTGTTGTAGTTTAATTACTGAAAGTTTGTGGTGCTAATATGCAATGACTGTAGGAAGCCCAGGCCTGCTGTGGGAAGAATGTTATTTGCCAGTAATTTGACAGAAGTCTGATCTGCTGGTAATATGGGATAACGTGGCATATTGTGCCCTCAGCATGGAAGTAATATTCACAGCTTCCTGTGGACCTTTTATTGTTGCTCTGTCTTTAACTCTTGGTAACTTCAGGAACCAGAACTCTCAATGCCTCACAGGATTAGGCCAGGTGGGTTGGAAATTCTTGTTTTGTACCAAGTTGTTGCAAACCAGATTTGTTTATGGATTCAAAATGCACCACTATATTGGTAACTGTTCATTAGGTCTGGTGCAAAGTGTATGTGTGATTGATTTGCTGGATTTTTTTTTTTGTCCTATTTAACTTTAAAATAAATTTATGCCATAATTATTATCACTAGTTCCTCAGTTTCTGCAGAAGTCGCTGCTTGACATACAGGAAGAAAACAGGCAAGTAAATTCAATGTAAGTTGTTTCTGGTTTTATTTCACTCATGCAAGGTAATCTGGTATGGTTTGGCTATCACCTTGATAGCCACACACTGATGAAAGATGGGGATGTAATTTTAGGATTATACATATTTTAAGTTAAAAAAAGCTTCTGATGAGTTTCTTTTGTGGCAGTATGATGTTATAAAATAAGAAAGGCAAGGAAGGAAAGTAAAAGCAGTAACATTTAAGGCATTGATACTGTGTTAGAGCTACTACTTTTAAGGGAGGCCTTTGAATTGTGGTTTTGCTATCTGAATTGTGACTGAACACTGTAATTAATAGACACACTTATTAAAATTCAGGTAGAGTAATACTCTTCCATTTTCCATGAGTGTTTGATTCAGTATTGATGTTCTGTTCAGTCTGTCACAGCAGTCATCATTTAATATCTTGACATTTTCCAGCATTGTGTACCATGACGCCTCTTCACTGTGGCACCAGGGGAGAAGGATGCTTAATGGAGTGTTTTGTACATTCAAAGTTTATGTATTGTCTGTCTTTGTGCTAGAAGAAAGTTGAATCACAGAAATATGCTTTTTGCATGGAGGAACTGCTTGAAAAATGAGAAAGGAGCAGCACTGTGTTCCATTGGTCTTTTTGGAAGGCTTCTGGAAAAGGTCAGCTGTGGTCAGGCAGAACCAAATGAGTGGAAGTTTGTCACAGGAACCTGCAGAAACTGTAGCAGAATTTGTTTTTAAGTTTTTAAACTTCATTTTAAACCACTGCCCTTGAATCTGCTGCCTGTTTTTCTATAGTTACATATCTTGTCCAATTGAACATTAACCAAGTTTTCACTATTAATTCTGTCTGAAGTTGGCAGAATATAGTTTTCTGGGGATAATGAAGAATTTTTTTTTTTCTCTTCTACAAAGAGTTATGGAAATCGTATTGTTCAGACTCAGGTGATGCACAACTTACTGGTAGCCATTAAATTTTCAATGGTACTTGTACAGAAATTACAAGAAAATATCCAAGGAAGTTTGTGGAAACACTGTGAGTCTTTTGTATGGCAAAAAGTATGTGTAGTTTACTGAGGAGCTCCACGAACTTGCTGATGGATGGGAAGTTTAGTAACATTCAAACCCAGGTATTTTTATTCAGGTCAGTCTTGTTGTCTTTGTAGTAAACACAACCTGTAAGTTTGAAAACTTAGTTTAGCTTGAGTGGAAATTGAGCTGCTGAGGTTAATAAGAGTGACAGCAGTAGTGGGTCTTTTGGCAAGCTATGATTTGTAGATTGTGATTTTGTAGTTACGGTTTAACTGTCCAAAACTGTCCAACAAAAAAAAGTTAAATGCTGTTACTGATGAATTAGAAACTAACAGAAATACTTCTGAGACTCATCAAATGTCTGTACCTACCAAAACCTTATCTATGTGAATTATGCTGTCAGAGCTATTTATTGGTGCACTGTAACAAATTGTGTTCATTTCTGATTCAGATTTTTTTGAACAGTAGAATTTAATATAAGTGTCAGTAGGCCACAGTCCTTTGTGTTTTACTGGGCAGTTCTATATTTCCTCTCTGTTAAAGGTCATTAATAGTTTCCTATTACACTGGAGTATAAATTCATTAATACTTGCTATCCAGGTGGACGCTACAGATTTGTGATAATACAACTACAAGCAGTCTAGGAAAATTAAATACCATCTTTGTAATTTTGATATGTAGTTGTAGTACACAGTGTTTGCTGCACTCTAATGTAAACCACCTTTTTCTGCCATGTAGAAACTCCTGCAAGCTGTTCTGACTACTGCAGGACTGGCCCTTATTCTGTTTACTAAATCTGTGTATGAGCCAGTTGAAGCCAGTTTACCTTGCTTGATGAATGTATTGCTTTGCTAAAGACTCTGCAGTGTCATAGTGTCATTAATCAGTGCTACCCATGTGGTTCAGAGGCTTTGCTGATGCTGGCGGCAGGACTCACCAATGTCTGTATTAATCTTTGCTGCAGTATAAATTCTTTATTCTCTCCTTGCTGTATGGAATAATAGGAGTAGGGTTTTGAATTTGAGAAGAACAATTTACAAGAAATCTCCTCCGATCTGAGATTCTCAGTTATGCACAAAATGGCTTTTTCTTGTGATGAGATATGCTAAAGGGTATTTCTTTACTATTACAGGTCAGTGACTTGCTTCTTGGGTTAATGAAACACACACATGTGCCAATGTGGTTTGTAAGTAGCTGTAGGACTTTGTGTATGGAGGAACTCCCTCACTCAGTTCTTCTCTTTCTTTGCCATGGAGAACTGGCTGTGCTGGAATGGAAGAATAGCAGCATGGGTGAAAATGGAGTGAAACTGTTATTAGATATTACATCAGTTGTCTTTCTTGTCCTTGAGTTCAGAGTTAGCCTCTCTTCTGATTTGTATTTGTATTGTTTGGGAGGAGGGGTTTGTGTGTTTGGTTTTTTTTTTAACTTATATTTTTGCATAGTTCATATGGTCCTGGTAGAATATCTTTTTGATGTTCAGTGTAATGCTGTTAGTTTTTGCCACAGATCATCTTATCTTTTCAATATATTCAGAATAAATCTGTAAGTTTGAAAACTACAGTGTCTTGATATTGTATAGATCCAAGTTACAATTTCCTCTTCTGTGCTAAAATGAAATTTTGTTTTTCCAGCATAAGTGGGATTAGTTCACCAACTACCTGGTGGTAAGGTGTGGCAGAATCAGTTGTTATGTAAGCAGATAACTTTAGCTTCAGGACATCGCCACCTATGATTTTAAAAGTAAGAAGAAAACCTGTGCCAATGAGTGGAATAGTTGAAGTAAGATGAGGTGGGGTTTTTTTTTTTTTGTCTGCTTGCAAGGATTAGCTACTTCCAGCTAATAAACTGTTAGCCTGCAGATAGTAATTTTTTTGTTTGTTTTTAAAACAGCAAATGTAGTGACTTGTCAGGTTTATTTTCCCCATGTTTAAGGGGTTTTGGCTGTGACCAGTTAACAGCATGTGACATAACTAAGCATACACTCTGCAACATCCAGTTCATCACCTCCTTTTTATATTAGTTTCTTCTCTTCAATGCATTGTTAGTGTCTCCTTACCTGTTTTAGTGTGAGGTAAACTAATTTGATGAATAATTATTTTGAAATTAAAAAAATATAAAAAACCTTGAAAATGTAATAATTTTTTGCTTGTTCTTTTTAAAAGGTTAAAAGAATCCAATATGACAATACCTTTGTCTAGAATCCTTGCTATTTGGACTAATTCAGCATTAGTTGCTCTTATTTCAGGCTCCCCAAATCTAAAAATCAAACTTAACGGGAAATAGATGTGATTGGGAAGCTTCTGGAATACATTTATATGCACTGGGGATAACCTCTGGATGTTGTTAGACACCAAACCAAACTGATGTTCATGAATCTACTTCAGATACACTGAACCACCATTACTGGATCCGATGAAAAGTCGGATCCATTCTTTGCAAGGCTGATTAAGCATTTACTAAACTTGGAATGACATGTCAAAGGGAAATACACTTCTGGCTGTCTTGTGGAGTGTGTGGGCACTGAAAATATACTACAATTGGACAGAGCAATTCCAGTACAAATCCTAGACATGATGAATGATCAGTCCCTTGCTATCACTATGCTAGATAGTGATTCTTAGGATCACTGTCCTAGTGGTCTTGTGGAAACCATGTTTATAAATCACAAAGCCCATTTTACTGAGTTTTCAAGAAAGCACTTGCACTGACCAGTGGCATGACATCTGGGTTTCTCTTCCAGTAATATTGTGTGAAGGGAACCATGACCAAACTACGTACCTGATAGATTATTATTTACCAAAGTTGCTCAAACCTAGCCCTGACAGTCCCAGCTACATGATTAGAATTCTTCAGGTTTCTGCAGATGCGAATCTAGGTAAGGAAATAAATACTGTCTTTCTAATGATTATTTTTAAATCTCAGAAATATGATTTCTGATCTATTATTATAATTAATTTGGGAGAAAAATTCCAGGTAGTTATTATCACTGTTAGTATTTCAGAGTGGAATTCATAATAATCATAAGTGTGTCTTCATGCCATAAGCGAAATCATTAGTATTCTGTGGGTTTATTAGTGAGCTGTGGGTGCCTTACTGTTCTCACACCAAGCTTTGTTACATACTAGTATTTTTTTTGTATTATTTTTTCTGTTCTGCTGGTATTTCTTGCATAGGTGTGTCCAGTGACAAGGCTTTTCAGATAGTTTTTTGTTTCAAATATGTGGATATGAGATTTACGACTCTCATGTAGTTTTTGGCATAATTTAGTGTAACTCTAAGGGCTTGCAAGGCCTCACAAGATCCCTTTTTTGTATGGCACGTTCAAGGCAGTGCTTTCTGGGAATGGTTTATAAGTAGTTTAATCTGTGACAGACACTGTCTTTTGGGGTAAAAAATAAAAGGGAGGTAGGGGTCATGTGTTGGAATTTCAGGAGTTTCTGACAAGCATTGCAATTAGTACATTGTGTTAATCAAACTGTAACTATTACTGGTTTTCATTTTCTTTAGGCTCTTGCAGTACTATAGGAGCTCTTTGAGCATTAATGGCATGCCTGAGGAGCAGCCAGGACTCACAGACACCTGGAACTTTCAATTGTCATGAGGAATAGTTTCCTATCCACTGAATGTATAAAATAGGTATAGTTGTAGTTCATCAGCACAATCAGGTAAAGGGACAATGTTGGGGGGGTTTGCGTCTTTTAATTAGAAGAATTGCATTGATCCTAGTGTCAACATTATTTTAAAACAAAGGTATGATAGGTGCCTGTAACTCTTCTGTGGTTATTGTCTAAATATTTTTTGGGTTTGCATTGATGCTATAGGTTTACTATGTGAAACCCATTGTAGCACAGAAATAGTGTCTGTGGAAGAAATGCAACTGTTTCAGTTTTTCATGATGTACAGCTTAAACAGCCAGTCTCCTTCAGTAAGACAACAGACAGTTTCTTTACTGAGAAAGGTAATTTCGGACTATGGACAATCTCTAATGTGCCTGTTGTGTTAGTTATATAGTATAGGGCCAGGTAAGGAGTATTAAAGGAACAGCATGACATGTGGCTGTGTTATGATGTGCAGGGATTGAGTGTATCAGCATTGTGGAAGTTGCCAAGGTTGCGGTGTAGATCATAGTAGAAAACATGGAGAAAATGAGGAAACCATTTGTGTAAAAAGAACATTTTGGAAGATATTAATGGCAAAAGAAAGCAGCGTGGAAGGAGAAAACAATTAATTTGAGATGAGAAAAAACGAGGGAATAGGTTTGGCAGAAAGAGAAGAAAAGGCCATCTCTCCATTTGTGCCTGGTGCAGACTGAGGAATGAGATGGAAAGGTTGTGTTAGAGGGAGTCTAATAAAAAAAGAAATAATACTAGCGGGTAATAAAAGAACTGGGGGAAGCAGTTCTGAGTTGAGTCAAACTGTAAGAGACACTGAAGCTATAAAAATTTTATGCATTAATTGAGCTTTTTTATGGAGGAATATATGTTCCACAGAAAATGAGGAGGTGGGAGCGAAGGACTCAGCATGACTTTAGAGGAAGAAGATGGAAAAAGGTGGTGGAGGTGCAGAGGGAGCAGGAAAAGGCTGGTCACGAGAGATGGGGAGCAAAAAATTTGGGTTTTGAGTGGAGAGAGAAGGATCTGTTCTGTGTTATACTGTATGTGAACTTCTTAAAAATTACAAGGAAAATGATCTGGAAAATAAGCTGAAAATTCCCCCTTCCCTTATTTAACTGTCAGTAATTCTTGCCTTACCTGTGTTTTGTTTTTGTTTTAAAAATTTTGTTGGACACAATACAGTTCACAGGTGCTTCATAAATCGGAGCAAAATAAAACCAAGCAAGAGTTACTTGAAAACTCAACTAAAAGGCATCCTCTGGGGATTTTGCAGCAATGTAAAATGAGTTAGACTGCTACAGATGCAGATATAGAGGTGGGATAGCATTTCTGAAAGGTAGTTCATTGTTCTTGAAAATGCCTCTGGGGTAAGTTAGGCTGTGTGTGTGTTAGGGAATAGTGGTGTGCAGAAGAAAGAAAACTGTAAAGCAAAACAGGGCTGAGGACCTTATCTGCAGTATATGCACTTTGCAAGGTAATAACTGTTTTCTCATAAACTGAGACAACTGAACTAATACCCCATAGTATTTGGAGGGTATCTTTAAGGTTAATTTCATCCAAAAGTAAAAAAGGTTACTGCCTCAGTGACTGCTCCATGGTGTGAACTGAAACATCGGTAAGTGGGGAATGGCTGAAGATGTACCCCCAGTCCAAACTAGAATTTTCAGGTAAATGTCTTGTCATCTGCTGGCAGTTTAGTAGCAGATTTTAAATGATGTGTCATACTTAGTCTTGAACTAGAAATCCATTGAGCTTCAGCCTTCTTCTAGCACTCCAGATTGATCAGTGAGAGAACGAATGATAGAGTTCAGCATGAAGACTTCCATTTGAAGACTTCTTTTGTGTTTGTTGTTATCAGTGTTATCATAGAATCATAGAATAGTTAGGGTTGGAAAGGACCTTAAGATCATCTAGTTCCAACCCCCCTGCCATGGGCAGGGACACCTCCCACTAAACTATGCCATCCAAGGCTAAGTCCAACCCCGCCTTGAAGGCCACCAGGGATGAAGCATTCACAACCTCCCTGGGCAACCCATTCCAGGGTCTCACCACCCTTACAGTAAAGAATTTCTTCCTCAGATCCAATCTAAACTTCCCCTGTTTAAGTTTGAACCCATTACCCCTTGTCCTCTCACCACAGTCCCTCATGAAGAGTCCATCCCCAGCATCCTTACAGGCCCCCTTCAGATATTGGAAGGCTGTTCTGGGGTCTCCACGCAGCCTTCTCTTCTGCAGGCTGAACAGCCCCAACTTTCTCAGCCTATCTTCATACGAGAGGTGCTCCAGTCCCCTGATCATCCTCGTGGCCCTCCTCTGCACTTGTTCTAACAGTTCCATGTCCTTTTTATGTTGAGGACACCAGAACTGCACACAATACTCCAAGTGAGGTCTCACGAGAGCAGAGTAAAGGGGCAGGATCACCTCCCTCGACCTGCTGGTCACGCTCCTTTTCATGCAGCCCAGGATATGGTTGGCTTTCTGGGCTGCAAGCGCACACTGCCGGCTCATGTTCATTTTTTCATCAATCCACACCCCCAAGTCCTTCTCTGCAGGGCTGCTCTGAATCTCTTCTCTACCCAACCTGTAGCTGTGCCTGGGATTGCTCCGACCCAGGTGGAGGACCTTGCACTTGGCATGGTTAAACTTCATCAGGCTGGCATCAGCCCACCTCACAAGCATGTCAAGGTCCCTCTGGATGGCATTCCTTCCCTCCAATGTATCAACCGAACCACACAGCTTGGTGTCATCGGCAAACTTGCTGAGGGCGCGCTCAATCCCACTGTCCATGTCACCCACAAAGATGTTGAACAAGACCGGTCCCAGCACCGTTACCTGGGGGACACCAATCGTTACTGGTCTCCAGCTGGACATTGAGCACTACTCTGCGTGCAGCCATCCAGCCAGTTCTTTATCCACCGAGTGGTCCACCTATCATATTGATGTCTCTCCAACTTAGAGAGAAGGATGTCATGTGAGACAGTGTCAAAGGCTTTACACAAGTCCAGGTAGATGACATCAGCTGCTCTACCCCTGTCCATCAGTTCTGTAGCCCCATCATAGAAGGTCACCAGATCGGTCAGGCAGGATTTCCCCTTAGTGAAGCCATGCTGGCTGTCACCAAGAACCTTGCTGGTTTTCATGTGCCTCAGCATGCCTTCCAGGAGAATCTGCTCCAAGATTTTGCCAGACACAGAGGTGGGACTGACTGGTCTGTAATTCCCCAGCTCATCCATTTTCCCCTTCTTAAAAATGGGGGTTATATTTCCCTTTTTCCAGTCGTCGGGAACTTCACCTGACTGCCATAATTTCTCAAATACGATGGACAGTGGCTTAGCAACTTCATTTGCCAGCTCCTTCAGGACACGCGGATGGATTTCGTTAGGTCCCATGGACTTGTATACCTTCAGGTTCCTAAGATGGTCTCGAACCAGATCCTCTCCTACAGTGGGCCCAGGATCTTCATTCTCACTGTCCCCCCGTCTGCCTTCCAAGACTTGGGTGGTATGGTCAGAGCATTTGCTGGTGAAGACTGAGGCAAAGAAGTCATTAAGAACCTCAGCCTTCTCCAAATCCAGGGTAGCCAGTTCTCCCGATAGCTTCTGGAGAGGACCCACATTGTCCCTAAGCTGTCTTTTATTTGCAGTGTACCTATAGAATCCCTTCCTGTTATCTTTCACATCCCTAGCCAAGTTTAATTCTAAGTGGGCCTTAGCTTTCCTACCCTGGTCCCTAGCTTCCCGGACAACATCCCTGTATTCTTCCCAGGCTGCCTGACCTTGCTTCCACCTTTTATAAGCCTCTTTTTTTCCTTCGAATTTTGCTCAGCAGCTCCTTATCCATCCAAGGAGGTCTCCTGGCCCTCCTGCTGAACTTCCTTCTAGTTGGGATGCATCGCTCCTGAGCTTGCAGCAGGTGATCCTTGAATATCAACCAACAGTCTTGGGCCCCCTTGCCCTCTAGGGCTGTATCCCATGGAACCTGACTGAGCAGGTTCCTGAAGAGGCCAAAGTCTGCTCTCTTGAAGTCCAGGGCAGTGAGCTTGCTGCAACGCTCTTCTCACTGTCCTGAGGATCTCGAACTCAACCATCTCATGATCGCTGCAATCAAGGCTGCCCTGGAGCGTCACATTTCCAACCATCCCTTCCCTGTTGCATTGTTAAAACAAAACAAAAAACTCCAACAAAATGCAAAACTAGAAAAGAAAATCATTCTCCTCTGAAGTGCAACGTATTTGATTTCTACTTTATAAATGACTGGCCCCATCCTCAGCGCATCTGTAATTCCATCTTTGCTAAATACATGCACACACCTTTTGAGTGTAAGGTGATCAGTGTACAAAGTAAGTGCTTCTTAAGCAATACGTACCAGCAGACTTACTGAAAAGCAGATTCTTGGATTCCAGGGTGCTAAGTAGCTTAATTAAATCAATATCGAAGTTCAATAAAATAAGCAATATTGTGGTTTAGGTTGTTTTTTTTTTTTTTTTCAGGATTCCTGATTTGAGACATGGCTGTAGATAAGGTTGAGACGTATCTAATAATCTCATATTATTTGAGACATGGTTGCCGTGGATGAAGCAAATGCATGGGTAACCTCATGTTGTCTTCTTATAGAGTAGCTCCTGTTATTGTTTATCCACAATTTGTTATTTCGGTCTGTAACTGATTCTGAGTCTGACATTGAGATGCTGCATGGCATAAATATAAATAAAATAGACACATGTATCCTTGAAAATTGGGCATGTTCTTTACTGGCTAGTGCAAGATTCAAATACTTAACCATCAACTTCTGTTCTTTAATATTCTGCTGAACTGTGTTTTATTAACATGGCTGTAAGGGTGAAGTCTGACTTGCAGTGCGTGGTAGGTAACTCTGACTACCTTGTGAGCAGTGGGATTGTCCCTGCATACAGGATCTGGGCTGTGTTTCTCACAGCTGCTGTTTAATTCAGATAGACAGACTAAATTGACTATAACAAAAACTTCTGGAGGTTAGGTAACTGAATCAACAGTAAGTTTTACTTAAATGACAAAAGAATGCAAAGTGTAAACAAGGAAATTGCTGCGCATTTCCCATGGAATTGTTATGTAAACAGGCTTTATTCCTGTCTCTCTAAAGCAGATTTGTTTCTTGGAAAATACAGTATATGTACGTATAATGTAAGTGTGTAGTTTTAACAATTTTAGCTATCAAGCTTTTGCTGGTGGATGTTGAAGAAGAAGTATTTCAAGATAAGAAGTCTCTGCTCCAAGCAGCAGCATCATTCCCGACGTATGGGAGAGTGCATTGTATAGCTGGGGCTTTGCAGCAATTACCTTTTAAGTAGGTAAAACATACTGCTAAGTAGTAAGTCATAACTCTTTATTTAAGCACAGTGGAAGAGCTTTATGGTCAGGAGAACATAAAAGCATACAGTATTATTTGAAATGAAATCTGGTACCTCTGGCTTTTACAGTTCTTACTGGCTGCTGCACTGTTTAGCTAAGCTGTCGGATACTTCCTTTGCATGTGTTAAACTCAGTCTTAGGACTTCTCAAACTGTACCCTGTTTATAGTTCTCATAAATACTATGCTGGGAATATCTTTAATTTCAGTTCTTCCTTGAAATATAAAATTATTTTTAATGTATGTTGTGTTCTTTTTTGTTTGTGATTTTATTGTGCAGTTGGTTGGTTGGTTTTTTGGTTTTTAAAGTTAACTTGACATTGGTAGCCAAATGGAAGGAAACAGTGGCCAGGCTCATTATATTGTCATACAAACTCTCTCCTGTAATATCACCAGTAGTGAAGAGCTCATCACCGGAGGGGCTTATTCTAGGGGATAGTGATTCAAGTAAACAAACCCCCAAAATAATTTCTCTTAAAATCTTAACCTCCTAAAGCTCATCATAATTTTGGGGGGTTTTAGTGCTAATAGCTTTCTTTTGTACTTTACATATCCAAAATGAATTATATTTATATCAAGAGATGGAAATAAAAATCCAAAGTATCTTCAATGTGTTTGAAAGAACACTGCAAAGTATAGTCTGAAAAGCTGGCTGACTGTGTGCCAATGGAATATACGTGCACAGAAATGAGAGTTAAAGCTAATTCTGTATTAGTAATTAAATCAAGAAGTTCTTTATAGAACATTTTATGTGGGTGATCAAAACTGGAAGTTATGTGCTCCATATAATGTTACAGTTCTTCAATAAATCTGTCAGAGGCTGGTTATTCATGTGTGTGGTTTTAAAGTCTAGTTCATTGTGTTTCTGAAGATTGCGGTTAATCTGTCTTAGAGCGCAAGTGAAAATGAGTTATTTTGATACTCGTCTAAACTCTATTGCCTTAACTGCACTGGCTAGGTAATCTTTAACACCTTTTCTGTCAAGCAATGCTTTGAATGCTTTTCTTGTTGGAAGGTGTTACTGTGAGTTCCCTCTCCAGTATACACAAGACTAGCGGGGAATATGTTCATGCAATAAAACTTGTTGCATGAAATTACATAAGCAGAAGCTTCTCTTTGAAAGATTCCAGTGGTAAAATGTTATTTGTCTACTTTAATGTATAGCAGCTATGAAATGGAGCCTTACAATGATAAAGAAATTGTAAACTTCTAGTCTATGACAGAATTATTTTATAGAATATCTGTACATTTTAAAGTTTAATAGTTTATCCAAGCTTTTTAAGTTTTAAATGTATGAACTTTCTTTCATCATGTTTTTTTTACTATGTTTAAAATAGTTTTGGTTGAGCCATATGTTTTGTTTCATGAAAAGTTTGTATATATGTTGAAGTGCCACAGTAGTCACCAGATGGGGATGTTGTGTTAGAAACATAATGCCTTCACCAGGCCTCTTTCTGTGGGAGCACCTGGGTTAGAACCCAATTAACGTACAGTGAGTGATAGACTGATGATTGACGTGGAGTTTGTTAAAGCCTAGCTCCAAAGTTGTTAGGTGTTTGTTTAGTGCACTTGAATACCAATTGTGATGAGAATATCCCTACTAAATGGAATGAAGTAGAGTGAGTGTTGAGGAGTGGAAGCAATTAGGGTCAGCAAAACTGAATTATCTTTTGGGTAAGCAAGTTTAGAAATTTTTCCATAGATTGTGTTTTGTAATAAGATCAGGCTGTGTTAAAATTATAAATCTGTGTCCGAGACCCTTGAGTTACTCTGTTACATTTGTTGCTTTCTATTTTTAAGTCAAAGGAAGGCAAACATCACAGCTGAAATGGTTCTTGTGTGTTGCTGGAGAAGCATGAAGGAAGTGTCTCTGCTCTTGGGGACACCATAAGTTTTTGCCTTTACAGGCTACATCTGAACCTTCAGATGGGTTGATTATTGTAGGAACCTAGGGAAGTAATTTGTATTGTAAAACCTTCACTTTTTGGAGTGGTGGGTGGGGGAAGGGCACTTTTCTGAAAACTTTATTTTCTAAAATCTGCATTCTGTATGAGGCTTTTTAAAAATTTACTGCCATGTTCTCATGGCTTTCCTGTTTTACTATATTTGGTAAACAGTCTACTTTTTGATAAAGTGGTATTCAGAAAGCATATATATGGTAACAACAGGTAGGTGGAGAAATTACAATATAGCTAACAAACTCAAGGAATATTCATTCTGATTGTATTGGGTTATTTGTAAGATGTATGCTGTGCTTAGGGAGACAGATACCTTCCTGCCTCCCCCCATTGGTATATATCAGGCAGTAACAGTTGCTAAAACTCAGCTAAACTGATTTCATATTCAGAGGGCCCTTTGTTTCATTTTGAACTCTAGATGTTGGAATTTTATTCCAAGCTCTTCACTGATTGAACTTCATAATCATTAATTCTGAAAGTTAAACATGCTGACCAGGTGTAGTCTTGGCCTCTGTGGGAGACTGAATTATTCATACTTTGTATTCAACATGACTCTTTTTCCTTCCATTTTTTTTATTTGAGAGATCAGAAATGCTAATATGCCATTCTCCTACGGAATGTTGAGTGTAGTGTTTGCAAGAAATCAGATTACCCACAGGCATTTATTTGGGAAATATTTTGGTTTTATTTCTGTTTAACTGCTTCCATATGGTTTCAGCAAAACCAGCCTCTACATGGAAGATTGAACTATGCAAGACATACTACTTTGTAACCTCTTTTAGTTCCAGCAGAAAATACTTAGTTTTTCTTAGGTGTTAGAACTTACCATCTTCAAGTAAGTAAGTAATAGGGTCATGTACTGCATATCTTGCTTCTTATGTTATTTAATGTTGTATTGCCATGGAAATAGTGTATTTATTCTTACATTGTCTTGAGCCTTCACGTTTTCATCTGGTTAACAGCTGTGCTTGTATTGTTGCAGAGGTCTGGAGGGTAGATGAGAGAACAGATACTGTGATAAACACATTAATGTATCGGCTTTCACAAATCATAGGTGTTGCTATGTGGATATATGAGTTTGCAATAACAGAAACAAAGCTCGCTAAAGACACAAGATTAGACAAGTTGAAAATGGCCAGAACTCTTGAGTAAAATGGAGTCACATGGCAAAAGAATTTGTAAAGGTAAAAGAAAAAAGAAAAGGGGGGAGGGGGCTTGATATGAGAAAAGCTAGTGCCTGGAAAACATAGGGTTAAAGTACTTTTAGCTTAACTTAGGTGGAAGATAAAGAACAATGTATGTGTTGTAAGTCTGTGGAATTTAGTGGCCCCACTAAAAATGAATGAGTTATTTCACACCATCCTCCTACTTATCAGTTGGTTTAGAGACAGTGCCTCGCAAACATCTGCTGGCTTTGGGTACCCCTTGTCTGCCCATCCTGCAGTGAACTCTGCAGGAAGGTCACACTGTCCTAAGTCTCTGCCATCCATCAGAAAAATTACAGCTATGGCTGGTTTCAGCTAGTTTGGTGATTATGGGGGCATCCAACTGTGCCAAAGGTGAAAAGTGCACCATGAGGAAGACTGCTTACTTCATCTCGAAGACCCCTGCCTGCATGAGGAAGACTGCTTGCTTCATCCTCAAGACCCTGGCCCACAATCACCAGCGAGCAGTGCGCAGATGCCAAGAGGAGGAGACTTAAGATAAGTTTCTAGAGCTAGTTATAATATTCCCCACCTATATGCAGGAATTATGAATATGTATGTGACTAATGCAATAGTGAAAGTATATAAACCTGTAACAAATGCTAACCAGTGTGCCTCTGGCTACAGTCACATGCCCAGCGCTGTTGCATTTGCTTTTTATTGACTTTGTCCCTCAATAAAACCCTGTTATCTCGATTAGAGGAGTGAGCTCGTATTTCACAGATACGCATTTCCACCATTATGTTCCTTAATTTGCTTTCAGTCCCATGCTGTTTGTGAGAGCAGTTACAGCAGCGGTTTTTCTCCGAATTCTAGCCTTCAAGCAGAAATGAATGTAGCAGAGGTCAGTATGAAATAATGAAATAAGCTTTTAGTCAGTGTGGCAGTCGCAAAAAGCTCAGAAATACAAACAGGGAAGTTACAAATCTAAATGAATTACTGTAAAGCTGCCAGGGTGGGGGTGGGACAGGACAGCAATTGGATCCGCAGGGTTTGGTTTTCACACCTGGAGTTGAGCAGTCTGTGGGTCAGTTCCTTCTGGAAAAGGGCACGTACTCCTGCTTTTGGGCTACAAGGCTGAAACCCTGTAAGTACGTCATCTAGCTTATAAATGCACTCGGAGAAATTACCGTTTTAGCTGAAGTATCTCCAGTTGTTGTTTTACATCCAGGTGGGTTTGTCTGCAGGAAACAGTGAGTAGATGTAGCCTCCAACATTTTTCTTTTAATTACTAGGCATTGTTTGGGTAATAGACATTATTTAGCTTATCAGGAGGGTGGAAAACTGTATAGCTAGTTATGACCTTAACTTCTCTGACACTGAAATTACATGTCAGACTATCAAAGTTTGTTATCTTATAAATACCAGAATAAGCAGCATATTGTAGGAAACTTGACAAGATTTTATGATCGGTTTTATATAAAAGCTGTGAAGATGCTTTTGCTGAAGAACTCCTAGGGAATACTCTTGAATTAAAAATCGACCCTTGAACAAAAGGGACAGGGAGCCAGAGACAAGGATGGCAAAAACACCCACAGGTGTCAGGGCACAGAGGGACGAATGCAAAATGATGGCTGGGGGTCAGAGAGCCAAGGAAAAACCAGGGCAGGCTCCGGGGAAGCTCTGGCGAGCGGGGGAAACGCGGTGCCTGCACCCCGGGCCTGCCCGGCTCCTGCGGCTTGTCCCTCCCGGCAGCTCTCAGGGAGCTGCCAGGGGCTAACCTCCAGGTGACCGGGAGCTGCCGCACCCCCCTGGCCGGGTGCCAGCGGGCAGGATCCAGCCCTGGGCTCGCTCACGTCGCCGCTGCTAGCCGATGGGCTCGGTCCGGTCGCTGCCGCCGGTGCTCGGCCATGCGCGCCGCCATGTTGCTGCAGGGAACTGCGCATGCGCGGGGCATGGACGGCGCGCCTGGAGGGACAAAAAATGGCGCGCGAAAGCCGGTCTGCGGCCATGGGAAAGCAGCGCCCAGGAGCCCGCGAAGAGGCCGCCAACACCACGAAAATGGTGCGGCGGCGGCGTTTTCTTACGGAAAAAAGACAGCGAGCGCGCAGCACCGGCCCGCAGGATCGCGCTGCTGCTACGCGCGAACATCGAGTACAGGGGCGCCAAAGCGCATGCGCGGATATCGGGCTGTAGTACCGCAAATTGGCCACATGATGGCAACAGAAAGAGGCGCAGAGCGGCCCCCACCTGCAGTACCACAAATTGGCCACATGATGGCAGCAGAAAGAGGCGCAGAGCGCCCTTAACATGCAGTACCACAAATTGGCCACATGATGGCAGCAGAAAGAGGCGCAGAGCGCCCTTAACATGCAGTACCACAAATTGGCCACATGATGGCACCAGAAAAGAAGTGCAGAGCACCCCCTACCTGCAGTACCACAAATTGGCCACATGATGGCAGCAGAAAATAGATGCAGAGTGCCCCCTACCTGCAGTACCACAAATTGGCCACATGATGGCAGCAGAAAGAGGCGCAGAGCTGCCCCCTACCTGCAGTACCACAAATTGGCCACATGATGGCAGCAGAAAGAGGCGCAGAGCGCCCCCTACCTGCAGTACCACAAATTTGCCACATGATGGCAGCAGAAAAGCGGTGCAGAGCACCACCTACCTGCAGTACCACAAATTGGCCACATGATGGCAGCAGAAAGAGTCGCAGAGCTGCCCCCTACATGCAGTACCACAAATCGGCCACATGATGGCAGCAGAAAAGAGGCGCAGAGCGCCCTCAACCTGCAGTACCACAAATTGGCCACATGATGGCAGCAGAGGCGCAGAGCGCACTTAACCTGCAGTACCACAAATTGGCCACATGATGGCAGCAGAAAGAGTCGCAGAGCGCCCTTAACATGCAGTACCACAAATTGGCCACATGATGGCACCAGAAAAGAGGTGCAGAGCACCCCCTACCTGCAGTACCACAAATTGGCCACATGATGGCAGCAGAAAATAGATGCAGAGTGCCCCCTACCTGCAGTACCACAAATTGGCCACATGATGGCAGCAGAAAGAGGCGCAGAGCTGCCCCCTACCTGCAGTACCACAAATTGGCCACATGATGGCAGCAGAAAGAGGCGCAGAGCGCCCCCTACCTGCAGTACCACAAATTGGCCACATGATGGCAGCAGAAAAGCGGTGCAGAGCACCCCCTACCTGCAGTACCACAAATTGGCCACATGATGGCAGCAGAAAGAGGCGCAGAGCTGCCACCTACCTGCAGTACCTCAAATCGGCCACATGATGGCAGCAGAAAAGAGGCGCAGAGCGCACTTAACCTGCAGTACCACAAATTGGCCACATGATGGCAGCAGAAAGAGGCGCAGAGCTGCCCCCTACCTGCAGTACCACAAATTGGCCACATGATGGCAGCAGAAAGAGGCGCAGAGCTGCCCCCTACCTGCAGTACCACAAATTGGCCACATGATGGCAGCAGAGAAGAGGCGCAGAGCGCACTTAACCTGCAGTACCACAAATTGGCCACATGATGGCAGCAGAAAGAGGCGCAGAGCTGCCCCCTACCTGCAGTACCGAATCTTGGCCACATGATGGCAGCAGAAAGAGGCGCAGAGCGCCCCCCACCTGCAATACCGAATATTGGCCACATGATGGCAGCAGAAAGAGGCGCAGAGCGTCCCCCACCTGCAATACCGAATATTGGCCACGGGATGGCAGCACTTTCTTACTCTGTACCGAAGACTCAGCGAGTGAGCACCGGACGCTCCCCAGCGCAGTTTACACTCCATCGAGGAGAGTAGCTACTCACCGGGGACAGGGCCGACGATCCTCTACCCTGTTCCCACATGCAGTCCCAGCTCCACCAGTCGTTGCCCCTATACCAAAGACAAGGCCCGTGGCTAATCTGGCCCTATATGGCTTAAAGTTCTCCAGGTTGCCTGTGTCCCATGCAGAATCTGCAAGTTCTACAGCCTAGACACAGGGCTAAGCTAACAGCCCTCTTTCCCATTGTTCCCCATACCTCTTACTGTTCCCTGAACTGCTCAGGAAGGCAAAGCCACTCTCCAGGACAGCGGGCATGGCCTGCACAAGGATCCCAAACCCACACCAATTTCACACATAACTCCTGGGATGAGCACATCCAGGTCACATCCTCCTCCCTCTGACACTATCCTGCTGTCCCTTCACCCCCACGTTCCCCACAGACAACAAGGAGGCTTCTCTTAGAAGAAAACTGTTTCTTTTTTTAAAACTGAACTGTTTTCAGCCCCTGTTCCTCAGGGTTTTCTGTTTACAAAGATAAAGCATTACCTGAACAACCTCTGTGTGGATATTATTTGATATATTTGTGTGTGCGCGTGCATATATTTATACACAACTTGTGCCACTCATAGCAGCCTATCCTGCTTCACAGCAGGAAGGCAGCTCGTCCCAGAAACAGCAAACAAGCTGTCCTAATCAACAAGAGGAATGCACTGAACCTCATCCATTGTGGCTCTGGAGGGAAACCCACCAGCTCCAGATGGGAGGCTTTGACTTGAGTGCAAACGCACTGCTTTACAGTATTTCTAGACACTGGCTGGATTAGACAGTGTGATGCTAGGACAATGCCTCACACTCACCTGTGCCTGTCCTTTCCCCAAGGACACCAAACAGTCCTTTAGCAGGTGGCAAGCAATCCTCACAGTGCAGCTGAACTGTGACCTTCTAACTCAATTAGATAACTTTGGGCAGAAATTGAGACAAGGGAGAAAGGCAAGAAGATGTCTTTGTGAAAGAGTAACAGCCTGTCTGTCCAGAGCAATGTTTCTGCTCATCACCAAACCAGCCGCCCTCAGGGGAGATGTTTCTTGGTTCCGCCTGAGAGTTCCTGTCCTTGAGTAAAGACAGCGATACAAACCGGCCAAGACAAGTTAGAGGCAGAGGTCCAGGCTTGCAGGCTGGGTGACTTCTAGTCATAGGCATCATCATCAAAGTAGGAGTCACAATCAAGGTTATCTGATTCATCACCGAACAGAAAGTTGTCTTCATCAAGGTCATCATCATCGTCGTAGTCTTCCTCATCTTCATACTCCTCATATTCAACCTCTTTGTCACCTTCATCTTTGTTGGAATCATCAGACAAGATGGTACACTTTGGCCTGTTGAGGAGAACAGCATCAGACCAGAGCAACCACAGTCCAGCCCCTACACTACCATCTTCCCTACTACATGACCTCAGCATCCCCGTCCAAAGCCTTGCCTTGGGCACACAGCAACCACACACATGCACCTATATGGTGGTGATTAAATGGCCTTATTCACGTATGCAGAACAGGCCTGTGTCAGAGAGGCACCTGTGACTGGGCCAACAAGCTTCAGCCTGCCACCAGCTCTGGTGTCTCAGCCCAAGGAGACCAGAAACCCTGCTCCGAAATAGAGCATCTCGACTCAGTTGTCAAACGTTCTTTCTTGCAACACTCAGAACCCTGCTCAGGTCCTGGAAACACAGCAGCTGTCAGAGGGGATTGGTCACACTGGGATGGCAGATGCCAGTTGTGTTTCTTGGCTTAAAGCATGTGGTCCAGGAACGGATTTTGTTTCAAACTCACCACCTTCCAATCTTCACACCTGCCCACTCAGTGCTCTAGGACAGGCACCCAACCATCCATTTCACCTCTCAACACTATTTTACAGCTGTGTCACTTCTCCGTTCCCCTCTTAAAAAATACTGTCAGACCCTTACATCTCCCCCCATGCATACTCTGTTCTCGGTTTCCTCATCTGGACACTTCCTGGATCTCTGATACACTCCTGAAGAAAAAGCGTGACTCTCCAGAGAAACCCAAGAAAGCCCAGGGAGAGCAATTTTCCACCTTTCCTTGTTACCCCGCTAAGAAAACTCACCCAACACAGGCAGGGGCTGAAGTAGGCACATTTGAGAGTTTCGCCTTTCTCTGACCAGGATCTGATGAAGTCTGGAGCCCAACATGGAAATCCTGCTCAGAAGAACAGACACAAAAGAGACAATATGCAATTTGGGGTGTATTTTGTGCTGCAAAGCCCTTTCCTACATACACACAGCACTCACAGTCCGTGTCCTCAGCTGACCAAGCCCCTTTGTAGGTTTGCCCAAGATCAAACGAGACCAGAGCATAAGCCACTAAAGGGCATGTGGACTTCACCTGTGTGGAATGCCAGAGAATTGCAAAGAGACGCTCCTTGATCTGGCGTACCAACTCCAAACCAGCCTTGAAATGCTCTGCTTTCAGGAGCTGAAGAGAAGAGGCCAGGTCCTGGTACTGCAGCAGGGTTTCCTCTGCAATTCAAGGCCAACAAAGTCATGCTGCTTCCCACACTCTTAAGCAGAGACAGCATCCCTTGGCTCTGATTATAAGCCAGTCACAGCTACTTAGGAATCATGTACACATACAGTGTGTGCTAGCACTCTAACACAGAACTGCCACAATTTGAACCAAGTAGCTGGGAATGCTAGCCTCTACTGCTCAGAGACTGTGGGACTTACCCAGAAGGATCTGCAGAGCGTTAGTGTGCAGCTCTAGGCTCTCAGTCTGCTCTTTTACAATATCCATGCTCTCAGTGTCCTGGTTGTAGTAGCTGTACACACAGGAGTAGGCCAGCACCTGGAGCAGTACACATCATGCTGTAAGCTCAATCATCAGCTTCAGAGTGGGCATAAAGAAAGTAGCATCAAACCCTCCCAGACTTCATTACGTATCAGTGGCTCATAAAAACCTGGCAGCACTTCTGGTCTGTGGCAATAGCCCAATGAATCCTTATGCCAACGCCAGGCTACCTAGAGCTACAGGTAGGACTGGAAATGAATGTGTAATTATTTTGTACTGAAAGCTAAAATAACTGATTGTTCCCACCGGCAAACCATCACAAGAACACAGACTGTAAATGCCCAACAAGCGTGACTGACCAGCAGGCAGAGGCAAAACAAGCACACAGGCTCTACACATTGCTGGGCAGCCCATGTCGAACTCAAGTGGCATTGAACTGAGAGAACTGAGGCCAAAGGAAAGCAGGCATGGTGCAAGCACCAAGAGCACAAAGGTTCATTTCAACAAGTGGCAAACTCTTATTGTGAATGGATGACCTCTAAAACCGCCCAGGCACTCAGCAGGAAACAAGACCACTGTTTCCACTTAAAGAAATGGGCCAGAAAAGCCAGCACCAGCAAGCAACATTGATCTGTATCCTGGCAAACACAGGGGCTACCATACTGAAAAGACGAAACAGGGTCAGACACCCTTGTTACACATGCACCTCTCAAAATTAAATCTGCCTGCACAAACAAAGTATATATTGCAAAGGCAGTATCACAAAGGCAACTCCCACCTCCTTCCTATTTTCAGGGCATAGAAGATAGTGCAGGCCTATGCTGTCACAGGCGTACTGCACACATCCAGTGGCTGCACTGCAAATCATTCATAATGTGGCTATTGGGGCATGCAGTAGGTAACTCAGTGCTCCCAAAACACCTATGGCTCATGACATTGAGTTAAGAAAGGAAAATAATAACATGAGCATCAAGAGGGACTTCCTAACTGTAACATAGCATCAAGTACCACCACTGGGGCATTTCAAATTGGAATGGTCCAAGCCAATATATGAAAACCCTAAATATAGACTCTTATGTCAATTTCATGGTGTCAACATGAGCTAAGCTCCAAATCCTATGACCTGACTGACAAACACTGCAGACAGCCCAACTCAGAGAGCAGGGAAAGGCAGACAGGAGCTCTTTCCTGTCCTGATGCTATTCCTCCCCTCAAGCTTTTTCTGTCTCCCCTTGTTGAGCAGAACAAGGTTGGCATCTCCTCACTTTAAAAAAGGCATAAAATACATCAGCAGAATTAGACCTAAGTCTCAGCAACCCTGTTATTCACCCTTACCTTCCGTGCCTGTTCTAGCACTTTGCAGGCATCAAGAACAAAAGTCAAAGTCCTAATTTTTGGCATTCCTCTGATAGAAAAAATACTGTTCCTCAGATTCATAGCAAATTCCTGCAATAACCAAAGGAGGGGAAAAAAGTCAATGTCCAGCTCCACAAGACTGAAAAAATAGCACCTTCCACACATGTAATTGCCAAGCATCCTGAAGTGCTATCCCAGAAGATGCAGGCAGCAGGACAGCATTTACTGCCTCCATCTACAGCATCTTTACTGTGCTGTCACTTCAGCCTTTCACAGTATCTCAGCTCTGGACAGAGCCTTCAGTCCTTCAGTTGCCATTGCTTCCAAGTACTGCATCAGTTTGAGCACGTCACCACCACGAAGTACATGTTCAGTTTCCACAACAGACTTGGCAGAAGAAAGCAGGTCAAGAACCACCCCTTATGTCAGAGCAAAGGTGAAATGGCTAGGTATTCCCACCTGGATCTGAAGCCTGCTTCTCAACTTCAGGTGACATATATTGAGATACAACAGAAACTATCCTGCTCAACAGGGCTAAGGCAAGAGTCAATGTCTGCCGAGGAAGGAGGAGGCCTTACCCTTGCATGATGATGAAAAGTGCATCTCTCATTGTAATCCTGAAAACGCTTCTCCTGCCAAGCTGCTTTACTCACCTGAAAGGAAAGGTACAAGTAACCTGTAGCAATTTCCCTCAAGTACCAGGGTTGCCTGGAAATGGCGACCACACGTACAGACTTTGACAATACTATTCATATTACAAGTCCACAAAGTCCAGAGTAAAGGGCACAAGTGGAGATCCTCACCCATCCACCTGAGAGGCCAGGTACATCTGAAGACAAGCATGAACCAACTGGATATAGCAAACCACTCACCATAGCAGAGCAGTTGTAATAATCCTTATGAGTCGGCTTCCAGGGCTTGAGGCAACGCCAACAAAAGCCATGATTACACTTTGCACACGTCATACTGCACGTCACGAAAAAGAACAATGGGAATCACTCAGTCCTAACAGCCACTTGCAGACAGTTTCTCCCAGTACTCCCCTACATCACAGGGTTGGAGTATGTAACCCAGTCATTCCCATTCACTTAGTACTCCTATCACTTACTAATTCATTTCCTTGCATGCATTTTTTAAAGCCATTTTTGGAAGCAGGTGATACTTAAACCTAGTCATTGTCTGTCCAAAAATGAGCTGGGTAAACTGGAAGCACGATCTCGCACTACAAACTTACCAAGTACTTGAAGGGTGAACTAAGCATTCCGCAGTTTGAAGCAAGATGCACATGAGCACCTCACCTCATCCCTCAGTAATGCAGCACTCCGCAGTGCAGAAAGGCACTGCACAGCCGTAAGGCCACACAAAACACGTGAGGACAAGCCACAGTTGGGCACTAAGTACTGTGCCAGTGCAAGAAACACATGGCAACTCCTAAGTGCTAGCTTCAAGGCTGGATGTCACTTCTCTGTCATGTAACAAGCTGCCAGAGATACAAGCAAATTCAAAAGAGGCAGTTAAAAGAAAACTGTTTAAGCTTATGGGAATAGGTGAGTATGAAAGAAAAAGATGGTTCTGAGCTATCCACTCCTCTAACCTGCACCTCTGTGTGTCTGCAACAGCTTCTGAGAGCAGACAAGTGTGTGCTATGAAAAAATTACTGCAAAATGAGTTCTGGTTCTACTCCAGAGCTATCAATGCTGGGGAACATTTTGCTTTTCATAGGAATTAAAAGCAATCACTCATTCTTCTGAAGCTAGAAAAAAGACCTGCTACAACTCTTACTCCACAACCAAGGAAAAAGAAAGAAAAATAGCAGCACAATGAACCTAACTGTATGTCTTTGTCCTCTCCCATCTCCATTAGCAAACAAAAATTGATACTCACTGCAGGCAGCCTTCATTTTTCTCTATCTGAGCCTGGCAGCTTGGGCAGTGCTTTGAAATGAGCTTAGCCAGATGTTTGCTTTGGGCTTCACTTGTCATTCCCTCATAGTACCCATCATCATCCACCCACTGAGACATGTGGCTGCAGCTTGCAGGATAATGGGCCTGAAAGACAGTTAACCACACAGAAGCAGAATAGTGTGTGCCAAACCCTAAACAGTATTGCCCCTGACTCAGCTCAGCCTCACCTCTGGGAAGTTGCAGTTGAAGCAGGATATCCAGGAGCACTTGGAACAGGCTGCCCCATAGCCAAATCCATCCTTAAGTAGGATCTGATCACAGCCCTGAGGGTTGGTGCACCATGTCAGGTTGGAGCAACACTCAACATAACCTCTGAGGAGGGCTTTTTCATACTGTAATAAGAAGCCAGGAAGGAGATTTAAGGCAGAGAAGCGGCATGGTTAGGCCTTACAATTGGGGCCTCGTGCCTCTGGGCTCTACGGCTGACTGAAAAACTGCTCACAACAAAACAGCACTAAATTAGTTTACTCTTTCATTCCCTTTGTGTAAAGTCCCCACCCCTCATATCATAACTGGAGGCCATTTCATTCCACAGAATAGCTCAGTTTGGAAGGCACTTCTGGAGATAAAAAATTAGTCCAACTCCTCCAGCTCAAAGCAGGGCTGCTCAGAACCGTGTCCCATTGGGTTTTGAACATACCCAAGGATAGAGACTACAGGCCTCTCTGCCCAACCTTTTCCAACATCCCATTAGCCTTCTTACTGAGAAGGAAGTTTTCTTATGTTTAGATGGAATTCCTTGTTTTTAAATTAGTACACAAAGCCTCTTATCCTTTCACTGGATATCACCAAGAAGAATCTGGCTCCTTAATTCCATTTGTGTATTTACACATGTTGGAAAGAGCCACCCTTAAGCCTTCTCTTCTCCAGGCTAAACAAACACAGCCCTCTCAGCTTTTCCTACAGGTATTCCAAAACCTAAATAATCTTTATGGTCTTTTGCTGGATTTCCCCACGCATCTGTCTTGTACTGGTGAGCCCAGAAATGGACACAGTACTCCAGATGTGATCTCATCAGCCCTGGGTAGAGGGTAAGGGTTTCCTTTCTCTACCTGCTCTTTTTAATTTTTCTGATTTTAAGTTCCTCAGCAGACTTTCGCTTAGTTAAATGATGTGCAAAGGGGAAGGAGGCTCGCTTTGCCCACAGCCTCTAGACATTACTGCAGAGGACAAGGCAAACTGGTTATCAATAAAGGACTGTTCAGGTAGGGACCCAGGGATGCAACCACACTGCACATAGTTGCTCAGTTGCTGTAGTGTAAGGACTGCACAAACACACACAAAGCTAGAGGAAGTTCAGAAGAAATTCTGTAGTCTTCACAGCCCTCCTGCAGATATTTTTGCATACCCAGAGAGCTGCTCTAAAGCTACCAGGCACAGAAAGGACAACACAGGTCAAAACAAGTACTAGAGAGAAAAGGTGCAAGCACTGAAGGGCTCAGACACGCCTCTCATTCATTCTTCTCTCTCATTTATTCTTTGTTATTCATTCTGTCTCAGGCAACCTGAAGACATTGGTGTGCAAAGCCCCAGATGCAGCCGTTGAGCCCATGCATTCCCAGCAAAGAATCCATGGGGGCAGAACAGAAGACTGCCTCTAAAGAACAGACTCTCAAGGAACTTGAGGAAAACTGGGTGAAGAGAAAATCTCTTTCAGAAACATGGCAGGGTTTATGTTTTGTAGAAATATAAACATTAAAAGTTTAAACTCTAATATCCTTGTATTAGCAAGACTGCAGCCAGTGGGCAAGGGAAGGGATTTCTCACAGCTGTTTGGCACTGGTGGCACAGCTGGATACCGGGAAGAGTTTGGGCTCCCATGTACAAGAAAGACATTAACAGATTAGAGAAAATGTTGTCCTTAGGCCACCAAGACAGTCAGGGGCTGGAGCACAGAATGCGTATGGGGAAGTTGAGAGAGATGGCTTTGGTCAGCACGGGGAAAAGGGGGATCTTGCCACTGCCAAGACCTACCCAAACTGTAAGATGCAGAGAAGACTGAATCTGAAGCAGTATGTTTTAATATCAGCAATAATCTGGCTATTTTGGCCACAGGGTTGGACCAGAGATTTCCACAGATTATGGCAATCTAAATTATTCTATAACTGTATGTGTGACCCTGCAGGAGACATTAACACTCCAGCAATACCATTTCCTGGGCAAAGAGGGAAACAGATAACATTTCAGTTTGAGCATCAGAGCAATTTGTTAAAATCACTGCAATAATATATATTTTAATAAAATAGCCAAAGCAACAGCAGATCAAGTCCTGCTCTCAGATAAGTGTGACTACAGAATTTGCAAAGCCAGTTAGAACTAGCTGCCCAGATACATTCTCTATACACCAATTTTCCAAGCACTTCTTAGAGAAAACAAGATACATAAGACACATGGAAGGAAATGCTCTCCTGTAGCCTTGATCATTATGGTTGCCAGTTTGCAAGCTTAAAGAAAAACTATAAGATAGAGCAGTCTTTGTGACTACTGCTCATTTCTCTGTATGACTGCTCATACGGGAGCATAATGACAGTAATGAGCTGGAAGAGGAGAATATTTCTGGAGAAGGAATTGCTGGTATAGACCTGTCAAACAACAGAGCAGTAGAAAACAGATGAGACACCGTTCTGTCCAGCAATTAACAAAAATAGTCTGACATGCAACAGCCACAGCTCTGTCATTAGATGGTGAGGTCATTCAGCTCTAATAACTAAAACCTGAAAGAATATGGAGAAAAAAATAGCTTCTGCCTCAGACCAAGTAGCTCCTGCTGCCCCATGCTGACTGAGGACTAAGCAGAGCTCAGGAAACACGGTTTACAGTCATCTGTAAACCCACACGAACTTAAAGAGTGGAGATTAAGTCTGATGTGGTAACCACTGTCATCTTCGCAAAAACCCAAGGTGCTCAAAGCCAGACTGTTGGAAGTGAGGACATAGCGGCCATTGTTGCAGCAATAAAATGAAATTGCTCAAACGTTTTCTCTTCATTTGTCCTAGATTTAACAACTGCTTCTAGCACACCAGCAGAGGATACTTGACATGAACTGCAACCATAGCTCTCACCTGGTCCTTAACTAATGATGTACTGAAATGTTTTTTGCTGGAGATATGTTAAGAGGAAATACCACTGGGCCCTTTTGCTGACGTTATGCTTTCCTGAATACTGGTAAAGACCATGATCAGAGACAACTGACACTACTGGGCAGAAATCTGGTCTGCCTCAACTATCACGCTGCCAGTCTTAGTAACAGGAAGGGGAAAAGCAGCAGTGTCCTGGGTTCAGCTCTAGCAGTCATTTTTTTTCCGTAATATCTGGTGCAGTGCTGTGTTTTTGACTTTCAGCCTGGGAACAGCGCTGATAACACTGATGTTTTCAGTTGCTGCTCAGTAATGTTTACTCTGACCAAGGACTTTCTGAGCCTCATGCTCTGCCAGGGAGGAGGGGAAGCCAGGAGGAAGCAGAGACAGGACACCTGACCCAAACTGACCAAAGAGGTATTCCATACCACAGCATGTCATGCCCACTATATAAACTGGGGGCAGTTATCCAGAAGGGTTAGATCACTGCTCGGGTTGGGCTAGGTATCGGTCGGCGGGTGGTGAGCGGCTGTATTCGCTTTCCTTGTTATTTCCCTTATCATTATTATTATTGGTGGTAGCAGCAGTGGTTTGTGTTATACCTCAGTTATTGGACTGCTCTTATCTCAACCCGTGGGAGTTACATTCTTTCGATTCTCCTCCCCACCCCTCTGGGAGCGGGGGGAGGATGTGGGGAGGGAGCAAGCGGCTACGTGGCTGAGTTGCTGACTGGGCTTAAACCATGATAAGCAGCAAGATTATCTGTGCTCACAAAACCAAAACAGAGCTTCAACACCCAGTAACCTACTTTACCTTGGCTATAATCTCCCCTGAGGAAACGATGGAGGAAATGAAAGCTGTAGTTGGCTGTGCATGGCAATCGGATATGGGACAGGTGCAGTTGACAACCATATTCTGCTCAATGCGAGTCGTGAGATACTCATTCCAACAGGGCTGTAAAGGCAGAAGAGGAGAAACTAGAGATAAAGAGGAGCTGCACCACCTGTGTCGTGTGACCCTGAAGCCCATCCCACCTGGCAGACAGTGCACAAAACCACCGCAAACCATGCATAAGTACCCAAAACCACCAGACTGGTAACAGACTAACCCAGAGTTGAAAGATCACCACTAAAGGGACATGAGAAGAGAGAACATATGAACTCTGTGAAAGCGATGTAACAGCTTCAGACAAAGGACAGCTGCTCTAACTAGGCAGCAGGAATTCCCTACCCAGTTAAAGGAGAAAAGACTTTAGGACCTTCACCTTGCAACAGTAGTGCATGCAGCAGAGGGTTGGTGGCTTTTCAGTGGGACACAGCTGGTTCACACAAACTGGACAGTGGGTCCCTGGCCTTGGAGGCGGCTGAGCATCCTGCACCTGCAGCCCCGAGGAGATAAGCAGGGTCTCACGGTTCTCCATATAACGCTGGATCAGAAAATCCACATTCCACCTGCAGTGCATGAGGAGGTGCCGAGCAACATCATCTGGGATGCTCAGAGCATCCTGGACCTGCTGTACTGTCTGGTTCATGAGCAGCTTCGCCTCCTCCGGACTAAGTGTGTGCCCCCTTGGCACCTGCAGCATTGCCATGAGAAACTCCTCTGAATTGCCAATGCCAGGCTTCAACCTGACATAGAGAAATGCGTCACAACCATACAGTGTGGAGATGCACACCCACTCCACACCGGCTGACATGCATCCCTACCAGTGCAGGTGGTCTAAGCTGTCCTCATCTGCAGATGCCTTCAGTGGCCTGCTCTGGAAAATCATCTGTGCCTGGCCCCCAGGAGGGGTTGTAGGTTCAGCAGAGATGTATTCCAAGACATGAGGCCTCTCCTCCTGGCGCCGTAGATAGCCCTGGTTCAGCAGGTGCAGGACACAGGACAGCACGTCCACGCTGTGGCAGCAGAAGCTCAGGAACTGCAGCCCTGGCCCCAGCTCGCCCCTCTGACAGGCATCAATCACCTACAGCAGCAAGGGAGCCCCACACTGCAGCGTGGTGCAGCACCCAGGCAGCCCCGCTCTGCTCCTTGAGCCCTCCATACCCTAAACACCAGGTTGTCGATGTGGAGCTGCTTCTCCACCTTGAGGATGCGGGTGATGAGGCAGCACAGGATGTTCCTCTTCCTTTCCAGGGCACTGACCTCAGCCTTCTCCACCCTCAAGTACCTCTGCTGGGGCAGCAGCCTCAGGTGGCGGCCAGAGGCATGGGCCAGGGCTGCCTGGTTCAGCCGCAGTGTGCCTGGAGCTACACCCGGCCCAGGGTCAGCCAAGCCCCAAGCTGGGACCTGGAGGAGCCCAGGACACGTGTGTGGCTGTTGGACCAAAGCCTCCCATTACTGCCATCACAGCTCTAGGCCCCATCCCTGACCCCACATGTGGCCCCAAGCAACAGCATTACACACCACCCCTGGCCCCAGCCCCACACCCAGGCTGACATCCAACCACCCACCTGACCCTCGCCCCATGCAGAGCTCCAGCCCCACACAGGCCCCAACCTGACACACAGCCCTGAGCCCCGAGCACCCACAGCCAGGCTCACCCCAGCCCACTCCCTTCCCTTCCACCCTAGCACCCACTCAGGGCTCAGACCAGTGCCTCCCAGGGCTGTCCCAGCCCCACACTCACCTCCCGCCGGGCGGCTCCATACCAGGATGGCCTCGCCATGGGTCAGCGGTGCCAGTGCGTGGTGCACCAGGTCAGCAGGGAGCCCTGTGACCTGCGGCAGGGCCTCCACAGCCACCTCCTGCCAGAGGCCAAGACTCATCAGCCACAGCCCGGTGAAGGGGGCAGCCTGTGCCCCTAACAGTGCTGGAGACCCCACCAGAAGGGAGGACATGGCCCGGCCATGCTCCAGCATCTGCTGCCTCATCATCTCGCGTGACCCCAGCTCCTACCTCAGCACTGTTGAAGCACAGCAGGATGTACATCTGCAGCGTGGACACGTGGAGGACGCAGTCTCCAAACTGCAGCTCAGCGTGGCCCAGCCACGTCCACTGCAACTGCCGGGGCTTTGTGCACTCCCAGCCCAGCAGGCTCTGACCTGACAGAGACAGCACCAGTGCCAGAGACAGCACCAGTGCCAGAGACAGCACCAGTGCCAGAGACAGCCCTGCCCACCCCCAGCACACCCCTGCCCTCCTGCTGCTCCAGGCCAAGCTGCTGTGTAGGGCCTCGGGGCTGCCCAACACTCACTGTGTCTGCAGAAGTTGGCAAACTCGTCCAGGGGAGCGCTCAGCGCCGCCGAGAACAACCTTTGGGGCTGGTCCATGTGGCACAGCGGCGAAACGGGCCAGCAGCGCGGGGACAGGGCCAGCACTGTCACCTCCGGTGCATCCACCACCGAGGCCAGCCCCAGTGCCTGGCACGGGGGCAGGAGCATGGCTCAGGATGGGCCTCGGGAACCCTGGGAGGAACGCGGGCAGCCCCCGGCTCCCCACCCCAGCAGCACTCACCTCATCCAGGCCCTTGTCCAGCTCCAGCAGCTGCCTGTCCTGCTCCTGCAGCTGGTAGAGGCGAAACTGCCGCTGGAGCTCCTCCGATTCGGCCAGGTTGCTCAGCATGGCTTGGGGGAAGCGGCTGGGGAAGCACAGCCCGATCTGCTCCACGATGGCTCCTTCCAGCCACGATGGCCCTTGCACCAGGAGCCGGTCTGCCAGGTAGTGCCTGCCACAGGAACCAGCATCAGGTCAGGGGCCGGCCCCGGCCCCAGCCCCGTGGCCATCAGCCACGTGCCAGGAGTCAGACCTGGCCCCGGCCCCGGTGTCCCCCCATGGCACATGGGCCCGACAGCACCCATCTCCCCTCTCCATTGCCAGCAGGGAACGTGCCTCCACAGACCGGCAGCACCTGCGGCCACTCACAGTCCTTCCCTCCAGACACCAGAGCTGGGAAAAGCAAAGCGGGAGCACCACAGCCATACAAAGCAGGGCTCAGCATTGCCTGCACCTCCCCTGTCACGCCACGGCGTGGACCCCAGGCCCTCTGCTCCCACGGGGACACAGGACCCCTCACCGGTAGAAGTGCTCAAAGCTGTGGGCGAGCTCCAGGCCACTGAAGACAACAAAGGGCTCCAGGATCTGCTGCAGCTGCCCTGTGCTGCCCGCAGCCCTGTGGAGCTCCTGGATCTGCCTGTCCAGGTAGCGGGCAAACTGCTCACTCACCTGCAGAAGGACAGTGCTGGCTGCGGAGGGGGCTCAGCCCTGCGGGGCGGCTGCAGGGCTGGGCTGGGGGAATGGCTCTGGGGGAGCAGCTGGGAAAGCTCCGGCACTGGCGCCGGCTCCCTCGACTCACGTGCAGGGCAGTAAGGAAGGAGAGCTGCAGCAAAGCTCCCGCGAAGCCCTGGCCCAGAGCCAGCGCAAAGGCAGCCTGCTGCCCAAAGAGCTCCTCCGTGGCACTGCGCAGGCGCTGGTACACCCTGCAGTATCGCTCCACGAGGTCTGGTGCCTGCCCGGCTGCTTCCAGGAACCGCTGCACCTGTGGGGCATGACAGGAGAGGGGTGAGCCCCACAGCGGGATGTGCTACAAGAAGGGTGAGCCCCACAGCGGGATGTGCTACAAGAAGGGTGAGCCCCACAGTAGGGCATGCTACAAGAGGGGTGAGCCCCACAGCGGGATGTGCATGGGGCCTGCAGGAATGTCTGCAGTCGCAACCTCACTCTGTTGACACCAACTCCCCAGCTCCCAGCCAGCAGTCAGCTACCAGGACCTTGTGGAGAGACAGGAGCACAGCCTGAAGGCTGGGCAGCGGCAGGACACAAGTGCAGCAGCAGCCCAGCACTGGAATAAGTAGCCCAACACTGTACCTGTCTCCCAGCCTGCAGCAACAGGCTGATGCCCGAGCCCTGCCAAGGTAGCAAGCAAAGAAGGGCTGTCCCCACATCCCTCCAGACCTTGCAGAGGCCAGGTACAACCCTGCACCCTCCCCACACAGGGCCCAGGCCACTGTCAAGCCCTGCATGGCACTACGCATGTCCAGTGTGAGGTCCCACATGCCCTCTCTGGCCCCACAGCCACCCCTCCAAGCACTACCTGCTGCTGCACCACGCCACGCCAGCACTGCGAGATGCACCACAGGATGCTTGACTTCTCCACCATCTCTTTCACAGGCCTGACCAGCTCCTCCTTGTTCTTCCCCTCCTTCCCACCTGCCAAGGGACGACACCAGGCTCAGCACAGCTCCACAGGCAGGCCCTGCACACTGACTGCCAGCAGCCTCCCCCCTCCTGCGGGCTCAGTGCAGAGCAGATTCCAAGTGCCCACAGCCATCGCAGGGGCACGGCCACAAGCCCTTCCTGGCTCTGGAGCCTCTGGTACCACGGGGCCCTCACCAAGGCCCCCAGCAGAGCCCCACAGCCACAGCCCGGTGCTCCGGGCCAGCGCTGTCCCTGCCCCACGCTCACCTCTCATCTCCTCCGGCTCCCAGCCGCCGGGGTCCACGTGCACCAGGAGCTGGGTCAGGCGCCGCACACGGGACCCAAAGACAGCAGCGGGGCGCGGGGCGCAGCGCAGTGGCTCCACGCTCTCCAGGTACTCGCTCAGCAGCCAGGCCAGGGGGCTGACGCCGTCGGGGTCTGCGAGGAACCCAAGCTCAGAGCGGCGGCTTCAGCCTGGGGCCCGGGCCCGCGAAAGCACACGGTACCTGGGCTGGTGATGCTCTGCACCACCGGGGTCACCAGGGCCTCCCAGCACGTCCTGCCCAAGGCCCGCGCCGCCTCGTCCTCAGGGAGGAAGCGCTCGGCGAAGCCCTGCTCGTGCCGCAGCGCCCGGTTCAGCCTGCAACAGTGACCGGGCAGCACACGGTGCTGCTGATGCCTGGAGGACCCCCGGGACAGCAGCGCAGCCCCTTGCCAGGAACATCGGCGCGGAAGCCCCACTCGCCCCACAGCCAGGGCCGTGCAGAGACCAGGGATGCGGTGGCACAGCGAGGACACAACTCACCTGCCAAAGAGCTGCAGCAGTCGCCCCCGGTCCCAGCAGATCTCCTGGCACCAGGCATGAGCCCGAGCAGTGCAGGAGAGGAATGTCCGCTGGCACAGCTTCTCCTTGAAGACGGGCCAGAACGTGGGCTTGGGACCCAGCACCTCGATGCCACGCACACGGGTGTCGATGCCGCCCTGTGGCACAGAGCGACGCTCAGCTCCTCGGGCACGGCCCCAACGCCACACACTGCCAGCTCCCTGCCCCAGCCTCCCGCTCCCCTACCTGCTGGCACCGCTTCACCCGGATCTGGATGATGGGCCAGAAGCGGCTCATGTTCTCCAGCAGGATCACTCTGCTGTCTGACGGCAGGATGGTCACCTACAGGCAGAGAGCCCTCAGCAAGCCAAGCGGCAGGCACCAGCCACCCTGCGTGCTCCCCTGACCACCCCGTTACAGCCATGGTCTCTGTTCCTTGCCAGGAGCCCCTACGCAGCCCGAAGGCAGCCCCCGCCAGGGCCCCACTCATGGCTGACAGCCCCAGCACACCAGGCTGCTGTAGCCCAGGCTGCAGCATTGCCCATGCCCAAGTGTCAAGCACCTACTGCCTACAGCAAGGAGAAGGCTCACACAGCACAGCTCCTGCCATCCCCACCTCCCCATAGGGCATCTCCCAGGGCTCCGCACCAGGACAGGACCTTCCTGGGGCATAGAAAGGACCAGCCCACATCTCCCAGGCAGCCCCATGGCCTGAGCAGCCCTCGAGAGACTCACTGCATTGAGCTCAGTTCTGATGGTGGCGGGGCTGTCTCCCCCCAGCACCACGACACGGGCCGGCATGTAGCTGGAGTCCTCGCTGGCCACCAGCATGCTCATCTCCCTGCAGCACAGCAGACGTGGTGCTGCCCAGCAGTCCCCACCTCCCCTGCCCCGGCCCCTCCCAGCCCCACACACCACCGCCCACATCCAGCAACCCCCAGGACAGGGACTACTGGGGCAAGGCTCACACAGGAGCCCAAAGTCCTCCCAGCAGAGCCACCTGCCCTCTGGTACCCAAGGGCCCTCCAGGCCCAGCCCCACCTGACCACCACACCACACTGCATGTGGACAGTGATGAAATGGGAGCCGGTGCTGGAGTTCGACTGCCAATATGTCTTGGGGTTTCTGTCTGTCAGCTTGCTGGCCCTGTGGGGGTTGGAAGACACCTCCACCTTCTCCCAGCACTTCTCCTCCTTTACTTCCATGCTGGAGCCTGTATGAGAAGCACATGGAGCCTGCAGCAGCCAGGCCAGCAGGTGCCAGGCAGCGGTTCAACTCCTGCTCACCACACTCACCTCGGCATAGGTTGTGCAGAAAGACATCAAACAAGGGGATGCTGATGGGCTGGTGGCTCCGGCGGTGCTCCTCAATCTGCCCCAGCACCAGCTATGGGATGGGGTGAGGCTCTGACTGGGGGCCCTGTGTCCTCCTCCACCACCACCACCACAGGGCTGTGGCAGGCAGAGAGCAGGAGGCTGCCCCTCGGTGCCAGGGCCATTGCATGGCCCTGAGACCCAGACGCCCAGCACCACCGGGCCCCCCGAGGCCCACCTGGATGCAGCCAGCCAAGATGCTGGTCATCAGCTTCTTGGAGATGCCGGCGTGCTTCTCGCAGTCGGTCACCAGGGCGAGCAGGGCTGGCGCCAGCGGCAGGGCCGTGCTGTGCTTGTTCAGGGCTTTGGCCAGAGCCTCGTGGGTGCCCACGCAGCACATCACCACCGCGCAGTCCTGGCTGGCGGTGGCCAGGCGGTGCAGGAAGCCAACAACCTCCTGCAGCACCTGCGGAGCAGCACCCATGAGCAGCCAGGACCTGCCAGGCCCAGCAGCAGCAGCAGTAGCAAGAGGTGCTGCCGTGCTCCATCCCCTCCACCCCAACACTGCAGCAGCACCGCTGGAGCCTGGCGAGGCACGGCCAGGGCAATGCCAGCAGCCAGGACACAACCACAGCTGCCGCTCCCCACCTCTCCTGCCACACTGGCCACAACAGACAGGGCTGCTGCCGGTGGCTCAGCCAGCACAGCGCATCGAGCACATCCCTATGGGCCCCTCACCTCCCGGTCACTGCTGTGGGCACTCAGGGAGGACACACAGGGCTCCACACACTCGTGCCAGGGCAGCACATCCTCCTGGTAACCGTCCAGGATCTTGTTCAGGATCCTGAGGGACACAGGGGGCTCGCTCAGGCCATGGCGCACAGGCAATGGGTGGCGTCAGAGGCAGCCCTGCTTCCCTGCCCCTCTGGAACGCCAACGGCGCACAGGGACTGGGAGCCCAGACTCCCCTGGTGCCTCAGACACCCCTTGAGCACCCAGGAACACACTGCTCCATCCCCGTGTGGCCCCACGCCCTGGGACACCCCAGTCAGCACCCACATATGTGCTGGGCTGCACCCGCCCCTGGTGCAGAACAGACCCACCAGGATCCACAGACACGCACCGTGTGCCCCACCATCAGCACCAGCACTCACGCACCCGCTGTGGTGGCCCCTGCACCCACCTGAGGATGCTCAGGCTCACGGCCTTCTCTGCCCCCAGCAGCTCGAAGCTGCGCAGCAGCGGCCGGAAGCATCTGTGGTCCTGCAGCAGCCGGGCTGCCTCGCCAGAAGGGACCGGGCCCTCGCCGCAGAGCTGCCGCTCCAGGGCCACCAGCACGTCCTTGGACAAGATGCCGTCCCCCAGGCCGCTCAGAAGCCTCCGCACGTCCCCCAGGTCCACGGGGGCCTCTCTGCCTGCCACGACAAGGACACGTGGGCCCGGCCCAGGCCCCTGCTCACGAGGCGGCAGCAGGAGCTCTGTCCTGCCTGCGGCACAAGGGGGTCATGGCACAGCGGGGCCGGGCAGCTGCTACCTGCGCTCTGCGGGCCCAGGGGCAGCCCGTGCTCCGCCAGGCGGTTGATGGCGCCGAGGGCCAGCGTCGCGTGAGGGCAGCCGGGGCTCTGCCCGTCTCTCCAGCAGCTCTGCAGCACCGCGGGGAGGTCGCAGCTCGCCAGCTGCTCCGCCAGGCCCCGGTGCCCGTCAATGAGCATGTTCACCACCAGCAAGCCGTTCTGCACGCCCGAGGAGCCCCTGCAGGGACACAGCGATGCGGGCGCCTTCCTCCCCCAGCACCCACAAACCCGCCTGCCCGCCTTGCCCATCCCACCCCTGCCACCGTCCTCGCTCTGCCCTACCCGGGGACCCTCTGCATGGTGCTCAGGGCAGCAGGGACGGCGCTCAGCAGGTTTGCTGAGCCCTTGCTGGAGGCAGAGCCGATGCTGGCAAAGATCTCCCGAATCAGCTGCGCGTCAGCCTGCTTCAGGGGCAGGAGCTTCCCGCCGGCGCCTCCTGGCTCGCCGGCCACGGCTCCCACCAGCACCTTCAGGGCCTGCAAGGGCAGCAGCAGTCAGGAGGGCAGCGGGCACCTCCGGCACACCGGGGGGAGCCTGCAGCCTGCCCACCACCCACAGCATCCCCTCTGCCGCACTCACTGCCAGGCCAGCCTGCTGCACCAGGGCGGAGGAGGCGTGCTGCTGCATGCAGGACAGCACGGCCCGCACACCGCCCTCCATGGCGAACGTCACGCGCCAGTCGTACTTGGCCATCAGCAGGGCCAGCAGCCGCAGCGTCACCACCACCACGGCCTTCTCTGCCGCCTCCGTGGCCAGCAGCTCCACTGCCACCTTCACCAGCTTCTCCCTGCACGGGAAAGGGCACCTCAGGAGGAGCCTCCTGGCACTGCCGCTCACACACCAACACCTCGGGCCCTGCCCATCGCCTTCTCCCTGCCCACATGGCTCTACCACGGCTGGGCCAGCCCCAGCAATGAGCCTGCCCAGGCCAAAGGGACACAAGATCCAGCTTTCTTCTTGCTGAGCAGGCAGAGACATACCAGCCTTCCTGCTTCCACCACCACCTCCAGCACTCCCACCACCAGCACTGTCCCCTACCCTGCCGACACAGCCCTGCCCACCAGGCAGGAGGGGTGCACAGCACCCCACAGCTCACCCAACACTCCTGGTCCCCAGTCCGCTCTGGGCTTTGCTGTCTTGCTGCTCGGGCTCCTCCTCCAGGATCTTCAGAATGTGCTTGAGCCCCATTAAGCGCAGCCCCAGCTCTGAGCTGCTGCTCTGGATCACATCCACCGCGCCTGCAATCTTGGCCACTGAGCCCCTCTCACTCAGCCCCTCGGCACTGCCCAGTGCTGGTGGAAGGAGGGACGGATGCAGGTGTCAGGGCAGCAGTAACACCCCAGCAACTTCCAGGGTGCCACGCACCCACGGACCAGACCCAGGCTCTCCCCTCCCTGGGCAACCTGCAGGTGCCCGGACTGCCATGCCCTGCCAAAGCTTTCCTCCTTGGAGGCAATGGAGCCGCCTCCAGCACCCTGCATGTGCTCCAGCGCGTGGCAGGCCATTACCTTTGCTCTGCTCCTCCGTCACCTCCGGCAGGAACAGCCCTTCCTTCTGCAGGAGCTCGCTGAACAGCTGAGAATCCGACTTCACCACCACAGCGGGGGCCTGAGGCGGCTCCGTGGCTGAGGACAGCTCTTCCTGCGCTGCCTCAGTCACTGTGGCTTCAGGGCTCCTGCAGCCGGCACCCTCCGAGGACACCACGGTGCTCCGGGCACCATCCTGCTCAGCCCCCCTGCTGAGGGAGTACTTGGCGTAGACGTGGGAGCCGCGCAGGTCACTCTGAGCACTGCCCTGGCAACGCTTCTCCAGGAGCCGCAGCACCTTCTGGGCCAGCTCCACAGGTACCGACAGCTGGATCAGGGCTTCTTCATCCCCCTCCGGCAGCTGCACAGACGGCGTCACATCAACCCGCACAGGCTCACCACAGACCCCGCGCTTCTGCTCATGGCCACAGCCAGAGCAGACAGAAAAGCCGCACCACCGGAGGCCCCCAGCCGTTTCCCAATGCAGGCTCGTGCCCATACCTGCTCTCCCTGGTCCTGCTGGATGATGCACAGGACCTCTTTCTGCTCCTGCACCCCCAGCCGTTTCCCAATGCAGGCTCGCGCCCATACCTGCTCTCCCTGGTCCTGCTGGATGATGCACAGGACCTCTTTCTGCTCCTGTGCCCCCAGCTTCTTCACAAAGAAAAGCAGCTCCCACCACTCGGCGCGGCTCAGGGCCTCTGCAGCCTTGCTCGACTGCTCCCCCAGGTAAGGCAGGGAGTACAGCCCCCCAGAGGGCTTGCAGAAAAACGGCTGTGCAACTGCAGGAGGACAGAGCAAAGCAGGGCACTGTGGGCTCTGCCCATTCCACCATCCTCTGCTGCACACCCCACACTGCCCACAGAAAGAGCTCATGGGGACCATCTGGGCAAAAGATGTCTCCGGTGTCCCAAAGACTGCTGTGGGAAAGGCAGGTGACAGGAGGGCAGCCAGGGAGGGGGAACAAGCTGGGAGGAGACCCTAGAAGCTGTACAGATGGGGATTACCATCGTCCCTTGAACCTCCTTAGGATGTACAACAAAAACGCTCAAAACGGGCACCTCAAGCTCACTGCTCCCCCCCCGGTCCCAGTGCCTGCACCAGCCAAGGCAACGCACTCGGACACTCGGCATCAGCAGAACCCGCAGTGCCAGCGTGCAGCTGCAGAAGGGCTGGGGAGGAAAGCTGCATGCACAGCTGATGGACTGCTCACCTGCTGCCAGTTTGCAGTTGTGTGTCAGGGCGGACACCTTCTCCTGGCCCTCACGCGCCTCTTGCCCTGAAGAGCCAATGATCTCCACCATGTGCCAGTGAACCCAGTACGTACAGCCCAGGGCTTGCCAATACACCTGAGGAGAAGAGCGCAACGCACACCCGGCTGAGGGAAGGCGGGTCCAGCCCCACTGCTCCCACCGTGGCTGCGTGTTCCCTGCACGCAGCACCGCAGGCACAGCTGGCGGCCCGCGCCGGCCCCGCAGAAGGTACCTGCACGGGCGGCGTGCCGTCGTTGCTCTGCCGGAAGTCGCCCTCATCGCCCGCGCTGACCTGCTCATAGTCCTCCAGCATGCGCACCCGCATGCCCCGCACCAGCCGCGCCTGCACGTACTCCACGTAGCTGCTGCGGCTCGGGAAGGCCGAGCGCGTCTTGAAGGCGACGGGCTCCTTTGGTGCGGGAGCGGGGGCCGCTTGAGCAGCGCTGCAGGACGTGGCCCTGTGCTGGAAGATGGAGCGGGTGGCGCGAGGCTGCAGCTCCTGCTGGGGCGGCAGCTCTGCCTTGTGGCTGTGGCCCCAGCCCATCACGTGCGCCAGCTCCGAGATGAGGTTTGCCATGGCCATGCTGAACTCAAACTCCTGCTTCACACGGCTCTTCTTCTCAGTGAGTGGGCTGGGCACAGCGCTGGCCTGCTGCTCCCCTCCCTGCTCCACACCACCGCTGAGCTTCTCCGTGAGAGAAGTGACGCACAGGTAGCGCTTCACCAGCACAAACAGCAGCTTCCCAGGGATCTGCAACAAGCACGGCTGTCAGACTCTAACCGTGACAGCTCCGGACCAGCAGGCAGCAAGAGACCTCTCAGCCCACCCTCATCTCCCTGCTCAGATACTCCATGGGTGAGCCCTCCAACACCCCTCAGCTTCAAGCCAGACCCAGATGCTGGACCAGCTCTCCCAGTACCCAGTCCTGCTCAGCAGCCCCAGGGCTACCTGGGGAAGGTGAATCCCCTCAAAGGACATGCAGTGCTCTTCAGAGGATATTGTGTCAGCAAACAGCTCCAGCAAGGTGTAGCGACTGTCAAAGTCCATGTGCTGCTCAGTGCCATCCTGCTGGCTCAGGGACAGCAGGACATGGGCCCGACTTCCTGCAACAACAGAAACTTTTTAGCCTCCCTAAAGATAACCCCTACAAAAGGGCTGGCACCCCTCAGCTGCCCAGCAGCACCTCCTCAGGGACAACAAGCAGCAGCAGCCCCCACCTGCATCATGCGAAGCCAGGGCCCTCAGCATCTTGCCAGCACTGTGGCGGATTTGCTGGTCCTTGTGGCACAGCATCTTCATCAGCAAGTCGAGGGCTCCCGTCTCCTTGAAGGCACCCACCAGCGAGCCAATGCTGGCATACGCGCTCAGCACGTGGATGATGTTGAGGATGGAGGACTCGGGGGCCCGGGACTCGGCCATCTGCCGGCCAGCTCGCTGCACCAGGCTCCTGACATCAGCCTTCATCTCCAGCAGCGAGGCTTCGTCCCCCAGGATATCTGCAGCGGACGGGCTGGCTGCCTTCTCCCCTGTCACGCACTGCCCTTCCAGCTTCCTCCGATCCAGCAGCGCCAGGCAGCTGGCACAGACCTCTTCTGCAGACATCCACATGGAGACGTTCTCCAGCTTCGTCTCTGCAGAGGAGGTGCTGCTGCTGCCCGCTGCTCTCTCCTCCAGGCTGACGATACTCCACTGGATCAGGTACTCAGGCTGCCCATCATGGCCTCGCCGCTGCCGCAGCAGCTCCTCTGGGTAGGCCTGCAGTTTCGGTCCCAGGGGCACCAGCAGGTTGCCATTACGCCTCTCATTCACCATGATGGGAAGTGTGCCTGCAGAGGCAGAGGGGGAGCAGACGCAACCTTTATTTCTGAGCTGCATGCCAGAGAAAGCATGAACAAGTGCCTCAGTCACTTGCTTGTAGAAGTGGCTGAGGCGCAGCTTTTGACCCCAAAATCCTGCACACAGGAGAAAAACCTGAAGACAACCCCATTTTGCAGAAGCTCACATCCCCCCTCCAAGAAAATAAGTCAGTGTTTCATACAAAAACCCTGTTCCCAGCATTAGTGCTACACACAGAAAGAAGTTCTCCCTAAAAAAATCCAGGCAAAATGGACCCATTTAGATCCTCTCATATGACAGCAAATAACGGAGACCTGTTCTCATTTCTGCCACTGTCCACAACATGACTGTGCACAAGTTGGTACTTCTGCACTTCTGTCTTCCCTCTTGTTATTTACCATTTATATCCGTTTAGACTGCAGGTTCACCTAGAGCTCAAGGCTTTCTCAATGTGAAGCTTGAATCACAAGGCACTGAAAAAAATAACCAGCAGTTTCTCAGATCAAGTTTATATAAAACAAATCAGGTCACTATCTAGAAGCCACTCAGTATTTCCTCCTCGGCCTCTGTTTGGATATTCTTTGCCTTTACAATGTTTAGTCAATGGGCAAATTCAACAAAATTAAAGATTCTTACTCTCTGCTGTCAGGTTGTTCTGCGTATCTCAGGACTACAAAGAGGAAGCCATTACACTTCTCTGCTTTCATCTGTGCAGAGAATTAAGTAATTTGTAGTCAAAGACTGAGTGCCAGCAATCAAGATTGTAGACAAAACCACACACAATGGACTGACTTCACTGCTACAAGGGATGCCAGATCAGAGTCTGACAAGAAGATGCTTAGAGATGCTCTGGCAGCTGGTAGTGGAAGCACATGAACAGGCCCTTTTGTCATTTACACATGTTAGCAAGAGAAGCAGTGAAGTAACATGCTGTTCAGCTGACAGTAACACAAGCCATTCTTAAAAGAGGAGTTAACATACATAGGAAATATATCAATCCATGTACAACCCAAGAACACACTTTCATGATGAGATGGTACATTTAAAATGTTTCCCAGGATGCAGAGAGAAGCCTGAACTCCCAAGAAATTCATACCTGCCTTCAATTACGCCTTCCTTGGAGCCTGCAGCAAGCCAGCTAGGAATTGTCTGGCAGTCTCTCTGTAATAAAAGGATCAAGTTACTGTCCTGTGCTTTTTAAGTATTTAGATGCCAAACCGTAAGCCAGAAAATGTTGTGCTTACGCAGCATACAAAAAACCCAACCCCAAGACATCCACATACAATAAAAAAATCATAGTAAAACACAAGTTTCTGTAAAGCATCAGTCTGTTTGATAACTTCACCCAGTCCCCACATCATGACATTCAGCATGAAAAACACTCTTTAGAGAAGACCTACCAGAAGGGGCTCAAACAGATTTGTAACCAGGTAGGGAAGGATTTGAATTAAGAGCACCTGAAGAAGCAGCTGCAATGCGTATGATGAATGAGGCACACTACAGCCTATGACAACCCCCAGCGAAGTTGTCAGCCTGCTTCAGTGCACGAAACTTCACTCGAGTAAGTTTCAGAGTCGCGGCAAATGAACGTGCCAGCCACGATGCGAGGTCCGTAAAGCACCAGGGCACCCGGTTCAGAAGAGCATCCCACCGCACCCCGGGACGGCACGGCCGGTTGCCCTAGAACGATTTGCCTCAGCAATGGCCGCCGCGGGAGAGACCGGTCCGACCCGTTCCACACACCTCGACAAGCCCCGCGCCACCTCCCGGCCTCCTCCCTCACCGCCGCCCCACCGTACCCACCCCAGCGGGACAAGGGGGCCCGGCCCCGGCGCACGGGGGGCCGGCTCGTCCCCCAGATCCGCCTCCACACGCGGGAGGTCGCGTCCCCACCCGGCACCGCTCCAGTTCTCCTCCCGTACCGGTAACAGCCCGTGGTGGCAATGCGGCCCCCCCAAGGGCGACGCGAAGCAACCCCAGGCTCCGCCGCCTCGGAGGCGGAGCACCAGAAGGGGAACCGCGGCTCTCGCACACCGGTAGTTCGCGACCGCTCCACGCTTCCGGGTCCCCGCCGTGCACGGGAGCTGCGTGAGGCGAGGGGCGGGAGAGGCCGCCGCACGCTCCGCGCCTGCGCTCTGCTGCCGCGCCGCGGCCTAAGCATGTGGCCGAGGCTGTGCCGGCGCTGCCAGCGCAGTGCGGCACAGCGGGGCCGGCGCGGAGCCGAGCCGCCCCCTCCGCTCCCTGCTATGTGCGCCTCCCTCGGGGGCAGCCCGGAGCCCCGGCTGGCCGCTGAGAGAGGTGAGGGGGGCTGTTGGTGGTGCTCACTGCGGCTGTGCGCCTCTGCCCTGGTCTGTTGCCTGCGCACCGTGTGAGAGGGAAATGCGAAAATCAGAGTATTTTGGGGGGATGAGGAAAAAAATAAGAGTTTGGGAGCTGAAGGGAACTGTATGCTTGAGGTGCATCTCTGGACCTGTGTTGGGGGCTGTGGTAGGGTAGGTGAAAAGAAGGCAAAAAGGTGCAGAGCTGCCACAGCCTGTGGGAACCATCCCCTAAAGTCGCGGCATCAACAGTGAACAAGCAGTGTTTGTGTTTCCAAGCCAGCCTCTTGATTTCTCCATTAGCACGTGTAACCTCTGTTGATGTGAGTGATGCTGTTTTCCTAGAATCCTGTGGATGCATTTGAAATCTCGGTGCTTCCCCTTCACATGTCATTTTCCTTTCCCATTAACTTCCAGGGCATTGTCAAAATTCAGAGGATCTAACTGGCATCTAGTTATACCATGCTTTGCCTTTACTTAGTCCCTTCATCTCCTGTGGAGATAAACACAGTATATTTGCACTAACGAAAAGGAAAATAGCTTCCTAAATGCCATACAAGTACATAACAGTTGATACCACTCACACAACCACTGCTATTTTCCTCTGTTCTCAGCAGCTGTTACTTTGCTCATGTACAGCACGTGCAACACTGCTGCGTTTAATGTCACAAACGCAAGGTGGTGATAATGCTCTGCGGCAGGACACGCAGCCTTTCTGGTACCATCAGCTGGCAACATCCCATAGCCAAAATTGTCACCAACAGTAAATGTCAGCGGCCAGATAGGATACGGGCGTCTTACGATGCTGAAAGGTTTTCTGTGGTATTCATATACCCTTCTTATGTCTCGGCTCTGATGGTCTTGATACCATGCTTAGTCAGTCATTTATCCTAAAAATAAAGAGTATGTCTGTGGTATCTTGCTCCCTGTTTGGGGTTTTGCAAGTCATGCACCAGCCCCTGTGCACAACTAACATGAGGTTACTTGTGCTGGTACAGGTTTTGTGGGGCTGAATCATGAGACGTACCCATGCAGGGAAGCTGAACCGGGGGCTGGCTGTGGCGTAATCCATAAGGGTGAAGCATCTCCCTTGAGGAAGGAACCATTTCTGCTGTGTTTTGCTCCTAAGCACCTTCTGTACAATCTTCTCCTCTCCTGCTACGCTGAGAGGTACTTTCTCCAGATTATGGTGTGAGGAATAGTACAGTCCCTGCACCACATGGACTTTTTAATACGTGCTACGCTTTCCTTCCCTTATACTGGTATCAGCTCCAGGACCTGGTGCTAGTAGCTTCATTTTCAGCTGGCATACTGTTGACCCAGCAGCACTAATGATTGTCTCCCTTCAGTTTCTTTCCCACATCTAGGCATTTTAGTGAGCCCTGATGTGCCCTTAACCTGGCCTATAGGGGCCTACAGGCATCCACCTTTGACCTGCGTTTAGTAACATCCCTCCAGTTTGGACTTTGTATTCAAAGATACTGCCATACCGTCTCAAAGTGGTTTTCTGCAGGGAATTTAAGTCTTGGTGTTGGCCCTCAACACTTAAGCTCCATCCTTAAAGATGTCAAGTGTCTACCAGTAATGGACTTGGAAAACAGGAGGGGAAACAACTTCATTTTCATCTAAGACTCAGATCAGATGCCTGTCAGTATCAGAGAGCTGTTCTGCCTGCAGCCTTTCAACTGGTTTAAAGCCTAGTTTGTTCTTCCTCCTTGTCCAGAGGCCTGGGGATGGTACTGCACACACCAGCCAATGTGTCTGGATGTGCTCGGATGCCAGCTGCATGACATCTCCCATGATGACAGACAGGGCCTTGGCCAGCATCACTTACCTGTTGAGTCCCATCAGGTAAATATTACTTTAACAGCAGCATCTTCATACAAAACTTTTATCTATCTTGGAAATACCTCTGTCACTAGAAAAAAGTATCTCCATCCTCCTTTGGTTTGCATTAGTTTATCAATATATAAACATATAATCCACCTGAGACCAGGTCTAGGGATCATGCTTTCTTTGATGTTACAATGGTAAAAATTCCTCTTCCTAGGCTTTAGTTATTGCCTAACTACTCCTTAAGTGACACGGGCTCTTTGTCCTCCCTGGTTTACCTCTTGCTTGAGGGCCTTCTGCTCCTCCCTGTTAAGACCCATGAATTAGAGTAATTCTTTCTCAGAAGTCCCCCTTCTCCTCATTCCTGTTTCTTATTCTTCTTGGCTCCACACCATGCCCTGCTTACCAGCACTGTTCCTGAGCTTTTGGAAAGGACAGCACTCACAGGCCTGCTGCCCACCACTGGCTCTGGGACTCCCAGAGCTGATGTTCAACTGGTCAGGTCTCACCTGTGCAGGAGGTAGTGGGGACGGAGACTATTGCAAAGAACCCCTCTTTGTCACACCATGCCCAGAAAGCTTCCCACCCTCCGCAGTGCATAAGCAGGCGCAGGAATCTGCCTCTGATTCACATTCACTGGCCCTTAGGTGTATGTTGTCCTCCCTCAAAAGCATGGCCAAGATCCCAAATCTGTGCACAAAATGATAACATTTATTGAAAGAGTATTTTTTTTGTTTTTAATACAAAAGAAAGCTCTGTACATAGTACTGTGATTACTTCCACATCCTTCCAGAAACACAACCCTGGAAACTGGAGGGGAAAAAAAAATCCCACACACACTTATGCGTACACACGCGCACACACACACGCACACACACAACCCTCAAACCAGTAAAATGAACTAAAATGTCACCACACAATAAATGCCATTTCATCCCTGATACACAAGTGTTCTTACAAGTCGGTACTTAAATAAAATACACCATTAGCGTTTAACCAGCAGTTGCCTTTGGGAAACCAGGGAGGGGATGCAGCCAGACACCCTGGAGCAGCAGGGGCACTCCTGCCATCCCAGCCCAACCGCTCTGCTCCGCAGCACTAGCACAAGCAAAGCGGAGTAAAGCCAGGCCACAGCGATGTGCTGGGGCAAAGGATAATGCAAACCCCAACCCCATCCTCCTCCCTGGATGCTACCTAGCTACCCAGCCTTGTTTTGGAAGCATCACTGAGCAGCTTTCATAGACCTAGCAATGGAGTATGGCACAGCACTCCCACATGCTCCAAGCTGCAGGGTATACATCACTCTTAGAGCAAGGATACCAAGGGGAGGCAGCACAAAAATGTAACTCTCACCAGAGGGGCCACCCCACTCCCCACAAGCCCTTTTCAGGCTAACAGACCAAGGGCTTGGGTGGGACCTGTCTACATCTGTGCACTAAGGAACAGCTATATAGGAGTAACTACAGCCCAGATCATCAGCTAGCAGTTGCTACCTGCACAGTGAGCAGGGAGAGCTGGGATCAGCCACTGCTGGCCACTCACCTCCTAGGGAAAAGTGGGGATGCCCATATCCCTTAGGCAGTCACAGGCAACACTGCTCCACACCAAGAGCTGTGTCAGACCAGCTGCAGATCCCAGGACTAGAGGTAAACAGGACAGCCATAAGAAAACCCAGCCATCTCTGGCTGCTGGGCACACTGCAAGCCCCTTGCTCCCAAGGGATGGGTTTCCCACTTTGAGGCCAGCCACTTCCTCAATTTGCCTTCTGCCCGTTAAGCCCAAAATGATGGGTATGGAGTCCTCAGTACAGCTAAGTGGGAAACAAGCATCCCACTGGGTGAAGCTTGATCCCTGGCACATGCTGGTGGGTGAAGAGCGCAGCTTAAACGCTAATGCTGAGGGAACATGTCCAAGGTTACAATACAAACTCAAAAGCAAGGCCCCTTTCCTGCCTCCATGCCCCCCCACCCCTCTCCCATCCCCCTGGTACAAACCCCATGAAAACTGTACAGGAGCCAAACTTTTATTCCTCAAAGAATTACATAAATACTGAGTTTAACACTTAGAAAAATAAAGTAATTTTCTTTTTTTTTTTTCTTTTCTTTTTTTTTTTTTTTTTTTTTTTCCTCCAAGGCTTCTTTTGTCTTTAACTTAAAAAAAAAAAAAAAAAAAAAAAAGTTACAGTAGCTGCTTCTTCCCCTTAAGGGTTCAGCAGCTTCTCTCACTTGCTCACTTTCCCTCCAGGGACAGGGCTAGGTAGCAGAGCCATTCACAGCAACTCCCATGCAGGACCATGCATGCTCCAGCCCTTCTTCCCCAGCCTTGCTGAGCCTGCACAGGCATGGCAGCGGCCCCTCCGCAGCCCAGGACGGCCTGCAGGCAAACACTGGTGTTCAGAGGAAGGGCCTGCCACGTGCCCAGCAGCTCAGTGCCCTATGGGCTCTTTCTTCCCTTTGACACTTGAGTTGTTTCTCCACCTTGCATCAGATGAATTTAGAAAGCGCTGGCTGGAGCTCCAGGGGGATGTGGGAAAGACCTGACCACATTTCCCTGGGTGTATGGAGTCCGCAAGCAGTGTGAGGGCTGAGAGGAGAGTGTGGGACTGGGCTGGCCGCAGAGCCCCCCAGGAGCTCTCTCGGGCATCGCTGTGCTCCTGGGTGTCCACTGACCACCTCAGCTGTGCAAGGGCAGCCACCAGGCAGAGCTGCAAGTCTGCCAGGTAGCTCAGCGAGGAGGCACTGAGGGCAGAGGGCTCACCGTAGTGCATACGAGGAGGATGGGGCCACGTGCTGCAGGCCCAACCAGAGATGCGCATGCAAGCTGGCCACTCTCCCCTATCCAGAGCCCAGGGCAAGTTGCTGCAGCCAGGACCCATCACCCCCACAAAGGCACATTGCTGAGGCCAGCAGCACAGCCTTGGCCCACTCTGCTCTGAACTACACCTGCAGGACAGCTCTGGGCTTGAGCTGAGCTCCATGCAGAGCAAACGCTCACGGGCAAGGTGTCTTTGGAGTGCCCAGAAGGAGCCAAAGCCTCCAGCTGGGAATGGCCCGCAGTATTTATTTGCAGCACAGAGCAATCCTCCCCTCAAGAGACAAGTTTCTTTGGCTGGCGTGAGACAAGCACAGCTATTGCAGCATCCTAATGCCCCCCAAGCCCTGCATGGCCCCAGCATAGCTCCACCCCAGGTGGGTCCTGCAGCCCCACGCGCGTGCCCTATGTGTGTGTGTGGGTGCATGTGTGTGTGTTTGTGTGTGTGCACGTGTGGATGAAGGAAACGTGAAAAGGCAACAATAAATAACTGGTGCAGTCTGTACGAGAAGGAATTGCCACCAGCCCCAGCATTGGCATGACAAGCCAGGGGACAGCACAAGGCCGGCAGCAGAGGCCTCTCAGTCACTCACTCTTGGCGCCATGTGAGGTGTCCAAGTTTACTACCTGCAGCTCCGTCAGGCTGCTGCCACTGCTGCTCTGCTGCCCAATGACCGCCATCTAGAGAGAAAAGGGAGGAGGAAGCACTGGGGGACAGCATGCCCTGAGACCGTGTGTGCCAGCAGCCAGGGTGGCACTGTCCTTTTTGGGCACCTGGCCAAGGAGAGCATGACTTCCTCACCCACAGGTAGGTGGCACTGACAGCTTTCCCACACCCGAGGACCTGAGTCTGCCCAGACCCACAAAGGATGTGCAGGCAGGGGCAGAGCAAGGATATCCCCTTAACACCTGTGAGTACCACTCTGCTCCTACCTGGTGAAGCTGGACAGCTGAGACTGGGATCTGAACGGTGCCTGATGGGGCTGTCAGGAACACTTGGGGGACGCCACCTGCCACAGAGAGAGCACAAATGACACCATCCCTTAACCACTGCTCCCCACAGGTCCTTCCTCTGAGCTCCATGGAGCTTCACAAGGATGAAGGAGCCTGTCTGCATGCATGGTAGCATCTTAGAAGAAAGCCACATGTGCTGGTTTTCAAAATGGTGGGAGAAGAAGGCATCAGCCCTCAATCCAAGTCTTGCCTGCATGGTTTTTCATGCTGCTTTTCCCCCTCATGCAACTACACATTGTCACCAGTCTCTCCTCACTCCTCCACTGGCCTGCCCCATATGCCACCCATCCCAGCAAGCCTCACCCTTTTTCCCCAGCAATCTTTTGCATAGAAGAACAGCGGGATCTAAAAGCACACATCAAGCATCACCCTTGCAGGCCTTTCTACAGCCGCTAGGACTGCTCAGAAGAAGCTTTTTTAAAACTCAATATACAGCACAAATACATGTGAGAGAAAAACAAGGGTGTCAGAGCACTTAGGGGAACACTGACCCAGAGAGCTGTCTTACCCTGATCCTGGACCTGGCCGTGGGACACCTGCATCGCTGAGGGTGCCTGTGAGAACGCGTTGAGGACTGCAAGCCCGCCGTCCGCAAGGCCAGATGTGGGTGCGTACATCACCGCGTGTGGGCTGGGGTACATCATGTGGCCACCCACAGTGGTTGGCACAGAGGACGTCATGATGGTTGCTGGGAGGGTCACTGGTACCAGGACAGATGACAGTGAGTCACACGAAAGGAGTCTGCTGTACTCACACACCTGCCCAGCACCCCTCCCTCCACCACATACCCTTGGCGCACTGAGGCAGCAGGGGCATGGAGATGCCCATCTTGTTCTCCCAAGCTCTTGGGGAAAAGCCCCAGGGAACAGGCAGGAGAACTCAAACCTCTCCTTTCATAAGTATGAGGGGGCAGAAAGGCATGGTAGCCAAATATCCAAGGACAAAATTCAACCTGAGATACAAGTAGCTTTAATAAAAATGTTGAACTGGATTCAGCCTGCATCCAGGCACCCAATCTAAGATTTTGCTGACAAGAGAGGTGTCCTCTGCACATACTGTAAAAATCTCAAGTAGATGTGAGCCAATGCTTTGTGCTAAGGGCAATGCTGGCTCACTGAGAAACCATGTGAGAACTGGGCACCTGTTCCCATCTCCATGCTGCAAGTTAACAGCAGATGATGTGGCTAGAAAGGCTCTGAAATCCCTTGTAAGGTGCCCTGTTCACAGCAACATCTACCTAGATATAGCATAGTACAGGGGCTGCCAACTAGATAAAATACACTTGGGAAACTGTCGGAAAGGCTGGGGTAGAGTTGGTCTGAAGAAGGATCCTGGGCAGGGAGCAGGCATGAGCCCTGCTGGTGTGGGTTGTTAGCAGCAGTGACTGGGAAGACAGAACACGGTTCACCATCATGCCCCGATTACCTGTTCCGCTGGAAGAGGTCTGGGTAAGGTCAGTGCTGCTGTCACTAGAGGGAGACGTTTGCTGCGGTGCCTGGTGCACCTGGATCGCCTGGACTGGGACCTGCTGAGCCATGGTACCACCTTGGGAGAGAGAGGAGCCCATAAGCCTATGCTCAGCAGCGATAAAGGCACTCTGGGCCACGTGAAAACCCCCCTAGTCTTTCTTTAGCTGCAAACTGCTCTGAGGCATGGCTCTGTGCTGTGCCAAAAGCAGCACATGGCAGAAACCAGGCCCTGTCCCGAACAGCAGGCCAAAAGCTGCTCTTTCCTGGCACACAGGGGCCAAGGAGGGGTTAGCTGAGCTTCCAAGCTCTAGAGAGAAAAGGAAAGGCTACAGAAGCTTTTGTCCGGCTCCTAAACATGGTTCAGGCATGTCTAGGGCCCTCTTCACCATTCCTGGCTCCACCAAGACACAGTACAGAAGGTGCTGGGAAGAAAGGGTCCAGCACATGCCCCCAGCACTGCCCATGCAAGGATCATCTCACTGCATCAAATAGAACTGCAAGAGGCCAAATGCCCAGGCCAGCTGGAGCCTGCTGCCTTCACACTCTGGAGCTCAGCTCCATCCTCCACAGGGCACTCGGGGAACAGCTATCTCACCCATCTGGTGATCCTAAAGATACCACAGTGCCCTACACCGGGATTAGAGACCACTGGGCCACAAGCCGTACATCCTAGATGTACATTTTGTACATGGGGTACGGTCACACAGCCTCTAGCCCAGCCCACGGAGACGAGCTTGGCACAGAAAGCTCCATTCAGGCTCAGGTCCTGTTGTCTCTGAAGAGCAAGAGATGCCAGAGAGCAGGAATCACAAACCACCTCACTCAGATGGGGAATTTCTCCATGCACCACACCACAGAGATGTATATCCATTATTCTCTTTACTCCTGCAGATCACAAGGGAAATCCAGTCCCTTTGCATAGGATCATGCTGTCTGCCAGGGCTCACAGGAGCCATAAGGGCTCTAAGAAAGCATGCAAGCTATAAGACTCATTGACTTGGGCACAAACAGGCAGCACACAAGAAATACGGTCTCAGCACTAGTCCTCAGATGATGGCTGTCTCCACAAAGGGGAGCTTAGCCTGGCTCCGAACCTCCAGCCAGAAGCACATGCAGCCCCAGTGCAACACCTGGGAACCTTGACTCAACACAATAAATTCCTACCAAGGACAATGCACACAAGGAAGCACACCAGCACTGCTCCCTCCTCTGCTCCAGGTCTCTCAGGATCTGTCCTCTGCACTGTGGCTCAGTGACTGCCGATCCGAATACAAAAGCAGCTGCTCAGAGCCAAATGCCAGCACTCAAAAAACATCCATTGGGCATCTGAGCCTCTGCAGGCTCCTTCCATCAGTCCTCCTAGCAGTATTGTTGAGCCTCAGCACACCTGTACCAGGGACCTCTCCTCTCCATTTGCCAGTCAGAAGGCAAACCCTCAGGCAGGGGGCTGGCAACACACTGCTTCCCTGGGTCTGTATCCCCCAAGATGCTGCTCCTGCCTACGCCAAGTACTCTCTGCCCTTCCTTCCCATCTCTCCCCTGCAGCCACAGCCAGGGTGCCCTGTGCTCTGCCTCCTGTGCTCCCACCTCAGCTGGGGGTCAGTTCTCTGGCCAGGACCAGGACCCCACAGATGCCTCCATCCCCCCAAGTCGAGCAAGCGGAGGAGAAGCGAGTGCTGACCTGTCAGCGACACGATCTGCCCTCCAGCTCTGGCAGGGAAGCGGAAGACTGTCTGTTGTGCCTGCTGCAGCGGTCCAGCTGTACCCGTGACCACCTGGCCCTGCTGGCTGGAAAGAGCCAGGGAGTGCGGCTGTAACTGAGTGAGAGGAATGGTAGGGGTCCCCGGAGAAAGGGAAGCACCTGCCAAAAGGAGGGATAAAGAAAGGCTTTGTCACCACCAGCTCTTTTCACTCCCTCCAGGCTTCTTGGTGCTGCCCTGGGGTCCCAACTCAGCTCCCTGCCACCATGCCCTTCCCAGCAGCAGGGCCAGCTAGCAGCTCTCTAAGGAAACAGCCACTACATGACACTTCTCCAGCCACTGGCCTGGCTCAGATCGAGCAAGGAATCCCAGTCAGGTTCACCCTACAGCAGCAACCACTCTGTTTCCTCCTACCACTAGTCTTCCCTCCTCTGGAGAGGGCAGCAATGCACTTTTGTTGAATGTTGCAGCCCTTAGCCCCTAAAAGCACTGACCTGACATGAGGGTGAAGCTGGTGGGTATCGGCATGAGGCCCCCAGATGTCACTGCACTGGCTCCAGTAGTCTTCAGCACTGTCCCGTTGGCACTGGTGACTGCATTGGGGCTGATGCTGGCAGACACTGGCGCCAGGTAATTAGTGATGGGGAATGATGGGCCACTGCTGACCTGCATAGAGGTTGAGGTGGTGGGGGCTGTCTGGATGGTGGACGTTGTCCCCGGCAGGTTGGTGACAGTGAACGCTGGTTTCAGTGCGTCCTGGGGAAGGAGAGATTGTGATAACTCAGACCAGCCCTTGGATCTGGTCAACCCTTATCTGCCCATAAGATCAAACCAGGCTCCATTGGTTGCATGCTGGTGCTAAACCATACTCCCGTAGCTTGCTGCCAGCACATGGAGCACAGACTGTAGCAGAGAGAAGTTGCTTGTACAAACATGAGAAGACTGTGCCCAATAACACAGCATGAGGAAAGCTGGAGAAAGCTCAGTGTATACCTTGGATACAAGCCCAGGGCCACACAGGTCCCCTGAGAGACCTCCCTGTGAGACACCAGGGGACAAAGCAACCCTTCCCCTCCCCAGGACTCCCCAAAGCCTCTGAGAGAAGAAAACCTCCTTCTGGCACACAACAGGCAAAAGCAGTGCTTGCAGGGACAGACATAAAGGCAAACACACAGTCTCCTGTCAGGAACACACACCACTTCCCTTATGGCAGGAAACACATGGCCAAGAACAAGCTGAGAACTGGCTCTTAAAGGTAGCTGTACATCAAAAGCAGCAAGTGAGAGGTGAGCAAGCCAAACCCTGGACACCAGGGATGCCCAAACCCAGCCCTGACAGCTGCTTTGGCAGGCCCTGGGGAATGCCTCCACAAATCTCCTGGAGCAAAGGGAAGAACCTGGCCAAGGGAAGCACCCATTTGCCATCCCACTAGCAGGAGACAAGCAGAAGGCAAATGCTTCCAAGCAACTCTGCATGCTAGCTACAGCCAGCACACACCACAGTCCTGCAAGGAGCAGAGCTCTATGCCTGAGGACATCAATGGCAGGGAAGCTGAGCAGCAGGAGGGAAAAGGCACTGCCTGAGGCCAGCCTCCTGGGTCTGAGAACTCAGGAGGAAAGTGTACGCCAGGCTGCAGGGCATGTAACACCTCAGCTTCCACAGCTACAAAGCAAGTGGCTTGGATCTGCAGGAACCAAGCCCAGCATGATCCCCGCTGCCCCAGGCAGTCACACTTCACCTAACATGCCTCCTTCTCCCAAATCCCCTTTTAGATACCTAGGGTCTCCATAGCTCCTCTCCTGTCCTGCTCATCTGGCCAAGAGCAGACTGCACACACACCGCTCCGCAGGAGACCACACCACAGGCCAAAGGGACCTGCTGTCCCCATGCCCTGCCACGGCTGCCGACACACCCGGGAAGAGTTAAGGCTGCCACGCTCCCACCCCTCGCACTGCAGGCTGGTGGGCCCAGCTCTCCCACGTGCTAAGCCTTGTTCCCAGCTTGTCAAGCTGCCAGGAACGAGGAATTCACAGCTCAACCAACAGCTAAAAAAGGGAAGGCAGCCCATTTTGGACAGGAGGAGCCAATCCCGGGCACTCAGCCGTGCCCCAGGGCCCGGGGAGGGAGGAGAGTAACACCCCTCAGCCTTGGCACCACAGTCCCTGAAGTCCAAATTAGAAGAGGCACGTGATAACAGAGTAGAGCCCAGCATAGGCACTTTCCATTAGCTCAACCACAAACTCCTGCCATCCCACATGGGACACAGAGGCTACGGGTGCTCTCCCCACGTGGGTGACAGGGCAGAGCTCCCCCCAGCCCACTAAGCCATCGAAGCCATAGCACAGCAGGGTGGGTCTTGTTCCCAGCTGGAAAAGCCAGGCTCTCTCATCCCAAAGGCTGCACACCCCTGAGATACAGCCACCAGGCAGCCAGGGCTCTTGACATCCCTCAACACTCCACACTCTCAGGGCTGGAGGAGGCACCCCAAAAGATCCACAGCACCTTGCCCAGGGGGATTCCCAAGACTCCCTTTAAGTACAAGGGCAAACCTCAGTATGATCAGAGCAGCAAAGATACTTGGGAGGGATGCTGTGCCAGCAGGCTTGAACCATGCACACCCCATCTCTGCCACAGGCAAGATCAGATTCCTCCCATCTTTGTTGTGTTTCTTAGACTGCAGCAATAGCTCCTAGTACAGAAAGACAGTTGAGAGAGACCTTGGGATTGGACATCTGCTGCCTTATCCCCATGACTGCCAGTGATGCCTCATTGCCCCTGGGTACCTTGGCTCCCCCCAGCACCTGTAAAGCCTAGAGTACATGCACAAGGCCAGCCTTCAATAGGAGCCAAGTCATGGGTCACCTTCAGCAGAGATTAACCAAAGGGCCATGGACAAACCCTGACGCACCACAGCAGCCCTGAAGGCCTCTTCCTTCCCCATCCAGCTGCACATCCAATCCCCACCACAGCTCACTCAAAACTTCAGTTTGCAGAGCAGTACCTGGGGAAATCAACATGCAGCAAAGGCACAGCACAGCATCAGGAGATGCCGGCACAGACCCACACCACTGTGCATGCTTGATAAATGCTATACAGCACGAGCGGACCATAGGGCATGGCCCAGGCCAACTGATGCTCACCTGGACCTTAGAAAGATCCTGGGGACAGAAATAATCCCTCTCCACAGCTTCCAGGGACTGCCTGAGACACTGCTGTTCAGCATGGCCCAGACCCTGCAGCCAGCATTATCGTGCAGATAATGTAAGACAACTGGCCTGGGAAGTACATGGGAAATCCCAATCTGGTCTCCAACACCTGATCTACATTCCAGATGATGAAGAAAATCCCTCCTTAACCCCACCTCAAAGGGAGATGACAGATCAGGTCTGCTCACGTACTCTTACCCCCGATCTAGAGCCTTTGAGCTCTCCCCAGAATCCCCTCTCCCACATAACCACACTCAAGAGATTACATGAGGGCCTTTTGGGAAGCACAAGAGATCAGGCAGATCAGTGCACAACAGTATTGCTGTGAAGATACAGATGCTGTTTTAAAAGTACAGCATACCCCACTCCCAGCTGCAGTTCAAGCTCAGCTCCATGGCAGGGAGTTTGGATTTGGCATAGCAGGAGGATCTCATAGCTGCTGCTGGTTGTAGCTCAAACGAAGAGCAGTGTGCTGCTGACTGCAGGTAACAGCCTGGCTGCATTGCTCCCTGCCTCTGCTGCAGCAGCTGAACACAAGCAGGTTACGTACCTACAGAGGTCCAGGAAGCTCAAAGGAAGGCCAGGGAGCACCTGCTCAGTCCTCTCAGGGCACCCTATGTGGCTGGACCTTACAGTCCACGCACTTGATCTCCTGCCACCTCCTCCACTGACTTACCTGTGACCCAGCCTTGTGCGCCATTCATGCACCCCTCAGAAAGGATGCCTGTCACCTAGCACGGCCAACCCACAGGCTCCCTTCATCCTCAGGGAACTTCTCAGTCTATCTGAATTGGGCTGATCTCTGTCACAGCACAAACCCAGGCTTCCAGCCATGCACAAAGCACAGCAGGACTGGGGAAGGTAAAGATGGGACTGTCCCAGCCTCAGGGTTTGCCATGACAAGAACCCTCAGCAGGCCACAGATGGATTTAGCCAGAATATCAAGCATGAGACAGAGGCAAAGGGCTCCTCCAGACCCACACTAAATGCTGGCCGTGGCCAGAAGGCACCCCACTCTAAGCATTACCACTCTCAAATACTGGGATGGAGCTTGCGGAGTTGCATCAGAAAGTGGGCAGAGAGAAGTTGCATTAAGATCTCTTTTGCAGAGTAACTGCACCCCAAGATCACACTTCCTTCAGGGCCACCTAGCAGTATCTTCAGGGACAATCTTAAAGGACACAATGTGGACAAGCCCCATGCCAGGAACAGGTCATCTGCCATGCACAGCACTTCCTGCACCTCCAATTACTCCATGCATAGGCAATTTGTCTCATTACAAAACGCCCAGAGGATGTGCTTTTCATTCAGGAGAAGCACAAGGCTGAAGAAGGAAAAAACTGCTGGTGACAAAGGGCTCCTCTGCCTACTGGAAAGGGCTGGCACATCAGAGCACCCATGAAAGTCATGCCAGACTGGGACAGCCAGAACTGTTGCTGGGCTCTCACCAACAGGAAGCCTTCCCAGGGATCTTCTGGGCTCCAGCACAGAGCTCTCCAGCCAGCAACACCTTGGCCCACCATGGCTGCTGTGCCTGCAGAGATCTCTAGAACTGCTGGTATTTCTCAGGGCCCAGCAGTGATACATTTTTGCTTGGTGCAGCACTGCACACATGTGGGGAAGAGGGCATGGAGGAATTGTGGCTGCCAGGTACCCAGCAGCATTATGATCAGAGCTGTTGCACCACCACAGGATGGAAACACACAGCTGAACACCCCTGCAGACCCAAACAACACACTAGGCATGTTGCTGCACTTGCTGCCTTTGGGATTACAGTGCACAGACTTCGAACACTGCTCTCCAGGTTCCATCTGCTTAATGCTTAGTGGCTACTGTGGTTTGTGTAGAGTAGCTAGATTAGGATGCTGCTGTGGTTTGTGTACAGTTGGCTAAAGGTCTCCAACAGCAAGGCCATGGATCACCTGGAAGGATGCTTTCGCAGCAAACCCAGGTCCCACACCATGAACACAGCTACAGGAGACCTGCAGCAACTCACAGCACCCAGTGGCACCCCATGCAGGCACAGGAAGCTGTAGTACAACCCCCAGTTCAGTATGCCACCCCAGCCTTGTTCCACAAACTCCCCTGCCTCCCATCTCCATGCTCCTGCAGACCCCAGCACCAGCCTGCAAAGAAGAAGCAGGGATATGGAAAAATGTCATTTGTATAAATGATGTAAATTGAAGTCATTGAACAGATGAGACATCAGGAATGAATTCTTTACTATGAGAGCAGAGGCATTGGCACTGGTTGTCCAGAACAGCTGTGGTTGCCCCATCCCTGGCAGTGCTCAAGGCCAGGTTGGACAGGGCTTGGAGCAACCTGGTCCAGTGGAAGGTGTCCCTGCCAGTGGCAGGGGGCTGGAACTGGATGAGCTTTAGTATCCCTTCCAACCCAAACCGGTCTGGGATTCTACAAGGAAGCCAGTTCTTCTGTGACAACCCTTAGGACCAGCACCAGGGATGCAGTGACTAAACAGAGTCCTCCCAGCAGGAAAGGTTCATTGCCCAACTGTGCACCTATAGGCAGTCCTCAATGAGAGGCCACAGGCAAGACAGCCAAGGGCTAGTGCCTGCAGGGACACCAGGCAGGGAGTAGAAACAGTCCATCCAGCCAAATGTTTCCATTCCCCATGTCCTCCCTGCCCCCTTCCAAAACAGCACCAAAGCAAGAGACAGCTGCAGCTTATAAGGAATGTGAGGGGCCCTGCCAGGGACTCTGGCGAGGGAAACCAGGCCTTATAAGGCCATGGAGGCAGAATCAAATTTTTATCAATGAGTGCAAGAGCATGGAGACGCCCGGGGAGAGATAACAGAGCTGAGACCTGGCCAGGGGGCGGCTGGGCCAGGGGGGAGCCTCGCTGCAGAGACAGGGGCCAGGACACCTGCCACTCACTTCCCTCCCTCTGCAAATCACCACTATCACCAGACAAGAGGAGGAGTCAGCCCAGAGAGGCCTCTCAGTGGGCATGAACCCACTGGAGCCACAGCAAAGCAGGACCCATCCTCAGCTTCCCAAGCTGCTATTCAAGGAGACTGGCACTGATCCTGGCACAGCTTATGTCCCCCAGGGTGCCCAGGCGTGCGGCTGAGAGTTACCTTGGTCTCCCCACTGCTGTCCGACTCGGACACCTGGTAGGTGAGGTCTGTCTCCTCGAAGCCCGTGGCACTCATGCGCTGGTCAGTGGTTGGGTCCGAGCGTGGGGGTGAGTCTGGGGAGTTGAGACACGTTTGGATCAATGCCTTCCCCGTCTCACTGGTGATCATGGGCTGCAGCTTCCGCGTGGCAAATGTGTACACATGGCCCGTCTCGCTGGCCACCAGCAGCAGGACTTGGGTGCCAGTCAGCGTGGAGAGCTCATAGGCCTGCCAGCAGCACAAGGGAAGAACAGGGAGTCACAGACACATACAGCACAGGACAAGAGTCCCTGGCACATCCCTGTGCTCCCAGCATGGCCCTCCTTTTGCCCATACCAGCTCCAGCTCCCTGTAACTCCAGAGGAGCTGTGGCCTCTAAAACCAACTCAAGATTGGCTCCCTACAGGTTGATGTGCCCCATACTGTGTTTCCATCTCCTTCAGCATGCTATTAGGTGACGTGAATGCCAAAAGGCCATGCAAAAAGTGGTCCCTTCAAGAGAGCAGCTTGAGGTCATAGGCACAGTAGGCTGCTTCCATTCTGAGAATCCCACCAACTTCTCCCACTGAGCCATGTGAGAAGGTGCTACTCAGTCCATGCATCTCTGCCACCTCTTTCCATCACCAACACCCCAGCCAGGCCAGGACCTGGAGTCCCCTCTTCATCTTCACAGCCGTAAGCACAGTGCACCCAAACACCCTGGCACTGATGCCCTGGCATTGACTGGTAGGCTAGAAAGAGCACCCATCACATGCCATCATGGCACACTCCATGGTCTCGCACAAGCTACCACAGCCAGGATGGCCTCATTCTGGATCCTGCGCTACCAGGATGTACCCAGGGGTACTCCGTAACCATTCCCACCTTCCCAGAGTATATGAAGCCCATCTCAGCTGGGATGCAGCACTGCTCAGTCATTCAGAAGGTGCAGTGAGCACCAAGGTGAGCCAAGTGCAAACAAAACCCCTCAAGTTTCTAACGTGTCTTTGCACAACGGCTCTAGCCACCAGGAACCACGGAGAGCACTCCGGACCAATGGAGACACGGCTCTGGCCCTGTCCAGAGCCGAAGGGGCCAGCAGCCCTGCTGGGCCACAGAACCGGTGCAGCACCCAGCGATGGCTCACAGAGAGGGGGCCCCGAGGGCCGGAGGCTACACTGAACCAGGCATTCCCCAGGCACCCTTCCCGCTGCCGACTGCCCGGGTCCCTGTCCGGAGCCCCGCGGACAGCCAGGAACCGACCGCAGGAGACAACCGGCCCCGCCGCGGGCTCCCGCGCAGCCCCCCGGAAGGAGCCTGTACCGGGCCGCCCCCCTCCGTGGGGCCGGGAAGCCGCTGCTGTTTCCGGGCACGGCCCCGCCGGCCGGCTCCCCGCTCGACCCGGGCGCGCACCGCCCACAGGGCCAGCGCTTCCGCCGGCAACCGACAGGTGGGTGCAGGCAGCCCCCCGTCCGTCCCGCACCGGCCGGAGCCCCGGGGCCGCACCTTCTTCATGATGCCGGTCTTCCTCTTGCTGAAGGTGGTGTAGCGCCGCAGCTTGTTGTCGATGAACTCCATCTTGATCTTCACCCGGCCCCGCGTTTTCTTCCCGGGCTTGGCGCCGCTCACGGCCCCGCCACCCCCGCCGCCGCCGCTGTAGGCGGCCGCCGCCGCTCCCGCCGCGGGCCCCGCCGCCGCCGCCGCCTCGGCCAGGCCCCGCTTCACGCCGCGCCGCTCGCCGCCCAGCTCCTCCTCCTCAGCCGACTCCGAGTCGCCCTCGCTGCCGCTGTACAGCGCCTCCCGCTCCAGGCGGCCCCCGGGCGGCCCCGCCGCCGCCCCGCCGCCGTTCGCCCCACGCGGCACCGGCGCCCGGCCCAGTCCCGAGCCGCGGGCCAGCGCGGCGGCGGCGCCGTTCCCGGCCCCGGCCTGGCTCGGCAACATCGCGGCGGCGAGCGCGGGTCGGGTCGGGTCAGGCCGGCCCCGCCATGGCCCCGCCGCCCGCTCCGCGCTCACGGCCCCGCTCCGCCGCCGCCCCCGCCGCGCCGCGCCGCCCCCATATAAAGCGATACAATATTGCCTTTTTTGGCAAAGGCGCTCCTTATATGGGGCGAGCCGTCGCCCCGCCGGGAGGCACCACCCTATTGGCTGGCAGCTGCCAAGCGCCGGCACCCATTGGCCAGCGGCTGGCGTTTGATTTGCATACGTTCCGACTGCGCTCGCGTCACCCTCAGATTGAAACACGCAAGGAGGGTCTTAAAGAGACAGCGGCCGGCGCGGCACCGACGGGGCGGCGGGCAGCGAGCGCCGGGAGCCTCTCACCCACGGAGCGGACCGGGCTGAGGCACCCTCGCATCCCCATTCCCACCGCCGGCTCTGGGCCTCCCTGGCCTCACAGGGAACACACCACGTGGCTGAGGCTCCCTGCCTTGCCCCCCTCCGCATGCAGTCGAGCAGTGCCCCACACCTCAGCACCCTGCCTGGCTCTTGGCCATGCCACCAGGCGCTGCTTCAGGCAAGCTCCACGGTTCCCGTAGCCTGCAGGGAACAGCTGAGCTGCTCGTTTGCGTCGTGTGGCAGCAGGGTCTGAAGAAGAGGCTGCACTGAAGCGGTCTGGGTGCTACATGGTGGCTATGGGGTGTGGAGGGCACAGGTCTGGGCAGATAAAACCAAAACACACATTGCCCAAGCACAAGTTGACCACTGCTCAGAAGGAAAAGGGTCTCTATAACAGGGAGGGTCACAGCTAGGAGGAGAGAGTCGAGACCTGTGGATATGACAGACTGCCTGTGCACTAGTCTCTGGGGAGGTGGCTGGGCTGAACCCAACATGCAGACAGAGGCCCACGTCCACCCCATTCTACAGCTAAGAGGGCTCCTGGCAGGTGGCACAGACCATGTCCTCTGCTCAGGTGTGAGCCAGGACCTCCTCAGGAGAGGGACAGCCCATGCAGGCAGAGAGCATGGGCACATGAGGGACCACAGAGCTCAAAGCTGTAAGCACAGACAGACGCATCCTCAGCTAAGAAAAGGGCTCTCCCATGCCCATCCTACAAACAAGAACTACAGCCCAGGGTAAGCCCTCACCTCTGCCACAGACCCATTTTATATCCCTATGGAGGGTTCTGCAACTTGCACAAGCCCTGTCCATAGCCGCCTCACCACTCAGGGGACATGCGTGTTTGCCACCAGCCTTCACAGCTGTCTCCCACTCTCTAGGGCCAATCTCCTACAGAGCAAAGGAGTGACTGCAAAACGAAACACCCCCCTTGCCACCACCTCCCCGTCCTCCCCGCCAGCCGTGCTCCTCCAGTGAGGACACATGCCATTTATAGCTCCCAGCGGGGCTGCTGGGACGCACGTGCTTCCCATCACATGCCCTGCCGCCCTCCCTTCGTGCTGAGCACAAACTACACCTGGCACAGGTAAGACAGAGGTCTGGCCATGCCGCACCAGGCTGAGGAAGGGGCAGCAAGACCCTCTGCATGACCAAAGGCACCAGCTAGGCTGAGAACAACTGGCACATAGATCCAGCAGCCAAAGCCAGACAAATCTGCCTGCTCAGCGTAAGTGTGCAACCACTGCAGGCACCAGGATGATGGGTTTTTTGCTCATGGGGCTACTACATGGTCCCCCCTTCCCCTCCCCCAGGCCTGTGGGCTGCAGGGCTACATGGAGGCCTTTTGCTCTCCAGGCTCCAGGAGAGTCTGCACAGGCAAGAGGGGAGAGCTGGCGCATTTTGAGCTGGCTCATTCTTTATTTTGCCCCCTTCTCCCTCACTAGTGTCATCCTGAGGATGCTTTCCAAGGCACTTTTCCCACTTGTGCTCTAATTGGCACCAGAAATATCTGAGCTTCCTGGGATGCTAATCTCTCAGCAAAGCAGTCAGATGTATGCTATAGAGCAGAGCCCTGTCCTCAGGCCACCATCACCCCCAGAACAAGTCACCAGCAATACTTGACCTCCCTAACTAAAACAGCACCCAATGACAGTTGAAAGCAGCTTAAAACAGGTTTCAGGCCACTTGAGCCTCCCACTTCATCTTCAGGCTGTTCCCATTTACACCCCCACCAGTCATAAAATTCACATTTATAACCCTCTTCTCACACAGCTGTGGGTATGACACTCAGCACTTTGCCATAAAAGCCTCTTACCCAGTTAATCCCATGCATCTCCCCAGACAAGCTGTTGCCTCTGCCAGCTCCACTGTTGCATGGGCTCTGCTGCCCCTAGCATCAGAGCCAACCCTCCAGATCTCATTTGCAATCCTCCTCCAGGCCATTACAAGCCCTTTCTTATCCTTTTCCAGCCCTTCATCCCTATTTTAAGTGGGGAACTATTAAACACCCCCTGCACTCAGCTCTGGAGTCATGGTGGTTTCTATCCTGTTACCAATCTTCTTACCACTGATACTTTAGCTGCTTTTTGACTGCTGCTGACTACAGGTAAGATGCTCTTTTTCTTAACAGCCAGATCTCCCCTATGAGCAGTAACAACTAGATTGGAAGTACTGCATGTCTTTCTTAGAGCCTTCCTTAACATGCCCTTTTCTTAAGTCAGCAGAGGGGAGTTTCTGCACTACATACATGATATCAGGAGTGGGGCTGGGCCATGAGAGGTCACCCCAAGCTCTCACTAACAGAAAGTTCCACAGTAACAACTGTAGTTCCACAATACCTGAGCAGAGCAGAAACAGGTCTTGGTAACAGGGTCCATCCACAGAGCAGGCAATGAACAAAGTCCAGGATCCACCTGGTCAGGAGATCAAGCCAAAAAGCAGAACTGGGGAGCAAGACAGCAATACACATCCCTAGAAGGTAGGGCTAAAGATAAAGCCAAAACAGAAACACCCACAAGATTGCTCAAAACCAAACTGAGAGCCTCTGCTTGACCTTAAATACAGCTCCAGAGGGTGGGGAGGTCCCAGGTGAGGCTGTTTAGGACAATTAAGGCCCATTAGCACCCTCACAGGTGCCTAACACAGCTGTGTAAGAGCCTCGGGGCAGTGGGTGAAAGCAGAGCAAATCAAGAGCTGCTTCTTCAAGCTGCACAGTGGCTCTGTGCACTCGCTGCTGGGGTGCTCAGAGCGTGCATAGGTGTAAGAGGTACTTGGATAACTTTCTGGCAAGGAAAAACATCAGGGACTGCTGGAAACACCTTGTTTGGAGCTCCTTATGCTTTAGGAATGTGTTAGCTGGGACAGTGCATTCCTGCTTGCTGTTCTCTTACACTGCTCAGTGAATGTTCAATTTTGGCCAAAGCTGGGCAGACCACTGCTCTGATGGAGCTGTGCCTTTCCTTCTAGCCCTGGATACCACAGGTTGTCTTCCTTTCCCAACACTGGTTGGTTGGTTGTTGTTTTCAGCTGTTCCTTCAATTTGGGCTGAGGCAATTGGATCCCACCTCTGTCAGCTGCCCAAGTCATCTTATTTTCCTGCAGGGGCTCTGATTTCCTGCTGTCCTCCACCACATTTAGCTAGGGCTGTATTTGCTCAGCCTGCTGTTTTCAGTTAGTCTGGCCAACATCTGTCCCATCCCCAAGGATACAGAACTTTTTCATAACATCACTCCCAAAAATACACAATCCCAACCCCTGTTGTTCTGCACCCTTTGGGTCTGGAGCGTGCCCTAGCTTTGGTGGTTTTGCATTCGGGTGCTTCCCTGTGGCCACCAGGTCTTGACTGCATGGTAAACAGGCATTCGAGTTCCAGGATGTGTTGGGATTAAGCGGAGCACCCCATCCCGACACTGCTTACAGAACCAGCCCACTGCAACCATGTCATTCCCTTCCAGTAGACAGAGGTATCTACATATATGAAGGTGGTAGAGTAAGGACGTTACTCCAGAAGTCCTTGGCATCTCTATTCTCTAGCTGTGGCACCACTGAGGTGCTGCTTGGCTAGGCCACCACAAGTGACTGTGCCTGGCTGCACCTCCAGCCCACCCAGGAGCATTTTGAGTGAGCACAGCAATAGCCCTGCTACTCTGCCTGTCGTGTCCAACGTGGGGCAAGAGGTGGGAGGACAAGGGACCTTTCATGGTGTCCAACATGCAGGTAGCCTTCGCCTGGAGCAGACTCTCAGGGTCACTCACTGGCCTGTTTGTCAGCTAATGCTGTACAGCTGCCCTTACCGGTCCCTCACCTCCCAGTCAGTCTCTGGGGAAAAGCACCAATGTCCAGGATGGATGGAATAGGTGATCCCTGCTGAGGAATGAGATGCTCAGAACAGCAATGTTAGTCCAGCTAGAAGGATCAACTGACTCTTATCAAAAGGGTCTGATATGATCTATCCACAGAACTGCCCAAGGAAGCAGTTGCAGAACCACCTGGGAGTATTTCTGGAGCAGGATGTGCTATAGAGGTAAAGGGACACAACAGGTAAGACAAGACATTTATTAGTGACTTAGCTGCAGGAATCAGTCCACAGCATGCAGCCATTCAGGCCAAGATGTAGGGCACCAGGCAGGGAAGTCCATGGCAATGGGATGAATGGGAGAGATGGAACAAAAGGACATCAAACAACAGCAAATGAGAGGTCGCTTGCAAATTGGAGAGCACGCATGCAGCAGTGCCACAGCACTTACACACTTCGAAAGCATTGTATGCACACTGGGAAGGACCAGGGAGAGCAACAGGAGGGACATGGAGCTGCAAGGGGGAGAGAAGGCACATCAAAGACCTCTGCCTGTAACAGCTCCTTCCAGTGTGCACAATGCCACCAGCTCCGGGCTGTGGCCAGGCCATCTGGAGAAGGGTCATGGAGGCAGCAACGGCTCAGGGCAGTGATAACCTGCTGCCAAGCACACTGTAGGAGGGCCAGGTCTAGGGAAGAGAGGGGCCCAACAGCCAGCCACAGCCACGCCTTACTTCATAAAGAGGCCTTGGCTTAGGGAGACTCCAAAGCTCCGAAGTCCAAGACTCATCACAAGTGTCATGAAAGGGACAAACACTTGATAGCTCTGCTCTATAGGCAGCAAACCTGGTTACACTCAGGGAGGCCCAGATGGCATTTCCAAACCCTGGACCAAATCTGAGCTCAAAGCCAGACAGCACATCGCAAGAAATGAGCTCACTTTATGCTCCAGCATCTCCATAGCCTCTCTTGAGTAGCAGAAGTGGGAAGGGAATCCTGGACATTTCTGGTCCATCCCTGCTTAAAGCAGAACCAACTAGACTGGGCTGTCCAGGGCTTATCTGGTGTAGGACTGAATATCCCTGATGATGGAGAGCCCACGGCTCCTCCTGGGGGCGGGACCTGTTAGCTCCTCAGTCCTTTAAGAAGCAGCAGGAGCTCTCCTGTGTGAAAACACAGCCCAGTGCAGGCTGCAAAGCTGGCCCAGACCACAGCGCTGGGTACACAAACCAATTACAAAGGAGGAAAGGTGCTGTGGAAGCTTGGCTACCTGAACAGAGGGGAGCCTCTCAGCATGTCCATAACCTTTCAGGAAATCTGAGAGGGATATCTGCTCTTGAAACACAAGTCCCTCTTGGAAAGCAACTCATGACTACCTAGAGAGACAAAAAGCACTGAGGCAAAGTGCTCCTTCTGGCCACCGAAGGCTAGGAAAGGCATCTCAGATCCAGCTGGGAAGGGGGCAAAAGGGTTACACACAGGAGACGCATGCCTGAGGAATGGCCCCGAGCCCTTCCCAGGAACCACACGAAGGAAACCAATCCAACAGCCATGTGACAGCAGCGTCTTACAAAGACCAAAGAAACACAACAAAACAAAAAAAAAGCCTTCTTTATTGAGAGCAGCACATAAAAACCCAACAAAACCCAACCCTTCGTGTCTGTGGTACCCTCCGCTCAAGCAAACAAAACTAACCCACTCTAGGCTGCATTCCAGTAACAGAAATACTATGGAAGGGAGGAGTCGGTGCTCTGGAAGAGGGAGAGAGGGGACGCTGCCCAGAGTCTTTGTACAAAAAAAGGCACAGGGTAGTTGGGGAAGGTAGTGAGCTCCTTCATATGCCAGGCACTTTGTGTTCCTGCTGGCTGGCCTGTACCCATGGGGCGCAGGGATGCCTGGATGGAGACATGGAGGGACCAGGCCAGCAGGTATGCAGGTGGTGAGCAGGGACGCAGAGCCTGGTGCTGGAGCCCAGCTCTCACCAGGTGAAGAGGAGCCGTGCTCCATCCACTCCAGCAGCCCAAGGGCGCTGGGCTGGGATGGCGGAGAGCAAGAGGCAGCAAGGGCTGTCTTTTGGGACCAGTGGAGGAGAGGGGTGGTGGGACGGGGGTACACTGGCTTGTGCTTTGAGTCCAGCAGCTGCTGGTGCCGAGCTGTTCACTGGCGCATAGGGGTCAGGCTCAGTGAGGGGCCGCAGGGGTGCAAGGGGCTCCCCAGGCACCTACAGACCCCCGTCCACCCCACCGCATCCTTCCCCAGCGAGGGCCGGGATGCTCAGGCTTTGCTGTCAGCTGGGCTGTCCCCCAGGGCAGTGGCAAGCTCACTGAAGGAGGGTCGATCCTTCGGGCTGGGGGCCCAGCAGCGCTGCATCAGCTTGGCGAGGCGAGAAGGGCAGCCCTCAGGGTGCAGGAGCTTCGTCTTTCCTGACTGCAGACCTGGCAAAGCAAAGTCCGAAGGGCAGTTAGGAAGAGGCATGATCCTCTCCACAGTATGGAAGGAGGGCAGCATCTCTCTACAGGGGCTGGAACAGCTTCCCCAGCCAGACCAGCACCATGTCAAGAGAGGGGACATCACATACTACAATAGGCTGTAATGCCAGGGACAGCAAAAGGTACTCCACATACCTGCTAGGACCTCATCATCTGCCAGTGGGGTGTAGGGCATCTCTCCATGCGTGAAGACCTCCCACATGAGCACCCCAAAGGACCACACATCTGACTTGGTGGAGAACTCATCTTCCAGCACAGCTTCGGGGGGCATCCAGCGCAGTGGGATCCAGGCCTGGCGGAAGTGGTAGTACTCGCTGTGGGCAGAACAGGCAGGCAATGAGACTGGTGCCATCCCATCCCTCCTGTTCCCCTGCCAGGCTCCCAGCTGACCTGTTGTACACATCCTTGCTGAGGCTCAGGGATGAGACCTTGACCTGCCGCTGGGCACTGACCAAGCAGTTCCTGGCTGCCAAGTCCCGGTGCACAAACCTGCTGTTGGAGAGATGCTCCATGCCCAGGGCTACCTGTGTGCAGAGAGACACCTGACCCCAGAGAGACGTGAGCGCTGGCTGCCCTCCTAAGGGTCCCCAGCCCCACAATGCTTCCAGAACTGCACTATCACCTTATGTTTGGTGGTGAGGGGCTGTGGCTTCAGAGACTCATCTTTGCTCTTGGAGATCCTCAGGAACTGCTTCAGGTCCCCCTAGGAGACAGACAGAAACTCAGAGGCAGCACCTCTCCCTGCTGCCAGCCACATCTGTTCCTGCAGCGGCTGGATGTGACAGGCCCACTGATCCTTATCTCCTGGGCCATGGTCCCTGCCAGACCTCCTGGTCCCAACCCAATTGGGCAAGCCTTTTGGACCTCAACTGGCTAAGATCAAGACAAGCAGGCCTAATGTTTCCAGCTTTTTCATGCCCAAATTGACTTCTCTCCCATGAACTCCAGGTTCCCCATGGTAGCACTGAGCACTCACAGCCATTCTGCAGCATGGAGTCCCACAGCTTAATTTATTCAGCCAAGTCCTGGGCATAAACCAGAGATCAAGAGGATGTGCAAGGGGACAAAGTCACCTCCAGAACTTGCAGGAGACACCCATTCCCCTTGAGAGTCCTCCACAAGTTGGGAACAATGGTAAGCAAGCTCAGCTGTGTCTTCCTACACCTCACATGCCCTGTGCTGCCAGCCTGGACCATGTCACACTTGCAAGCCCATTGCCCATTCACACTTGTCCACCCCTCCTCCTCCTCAATGCAGCACTGCTGGTAGGGGCCTTACCAAGTCCACATACTCCAGCACCATGTAGTGTGGCTCTGCCTCACGGCACAGCCCCAGCAGCCGCACCACGTTGGAGTGGTTCAGCTTGCCAAACATCTCTGCCTCTCGACGGAAGTCCAGCTGCAGCTGCTCATCCCTCGTCTGCAGGCTCTTCACCAGCACCAGCGCTTCACCCTCACCATCCTCAGCACCTTTTGCCTTGGCCAGGAACACTTCACCAAACTCCCCCCTGCCTGGAAGTGCAAACCGGCACATGGGAAGGCAGCATGCGTTAGGACAGCACATGTGAGGCTGCAGGGCCTCCAGTATCTCAGCACATCCAGTTTTCTGGCTAGGACATGCTGGAGTTTCCTGCTGGAGTGGGGTGAGGACCAGAGTGGCCCAGCATACCCAGGGTTGTGATTGTCTGCAGGTTGGAACGCGGAAAGTGCATCTTGTCAGCAGCACTGTGCCGCTTGCTGGCCCCAGAGCTGCTGCCCAGGTTGGTCAAGGCCACTTCTTCCTGGATCTCTGCTGTCATCTGCCCATTCTGCAGCAAAGCACCACCTGCAAGCAAAGCACAAATGGCTTCAGCATCCTGCCAGGCTGCATAGGGAATATCAAGCTGGGCATCAGCCCCTTCTGAGGCTGACACTCCAAGCAACCACAGCTGACTCCAAGTACCCCAGCCTGATGCCTAGCCCCAGGCAACAGTGTGGCCTCTACACAGTTGTTCCCTCAGGTCTCAGGTCTGGCCCCATCTCTGGCAGCCCCGCAGCCACCCTTGAAATCAGATGCTGAGCAATGGCTTTGGTCCCAGAGTGAACCAGCCCCATCTGGCCTTGTCCATCCTATGGCACTCAGTCATCCCAAAGGGGCTGCTAGGTCCAAACTACCATTGACGAAACTGCAGAACAGCAGCAGGAGATTGGATGTGTGAAGCAGAGACAGAGCAAAGAGGACCCTGCTCACTATAGCCACAGTCTCGTGATGCCCAAGAGACGCTCAAATCGATCTGGCATTGGCTGCTGCAGCCTGACCCTTGCTCCTTGCTCACTTCCCAGCATGCCAGCGATGCTCATAGCCTTGATAATCTTGAGCCTGTCAGACCAGATCAGCCTGGAGTTTCCTTTAGTGCCTGGGTTAGAGCAGTGCTAGGAAGCAGTGCTCTTGCAATCAACCCCTGCAAGCTTTCTGTTCAGCAACAAACTAGAAATTTTCCTGGCACAAACAAAAGCCAGTGAACAGGACAAAACATTATTACCTTAAGAAAGTAGAGAACCCTGCAATTTACAGGCAGCTTGTAGGGAAAAGACTGTATAGATAGTTGTAGAGATAGCAAACCTTGATTTTGAACGCATTTACTGCTTGTATCAGACTTTGCACCAGGAAGAAGTACTTTCCATAAGGCAGGAGTTTGAATGTACAGCAGGGCACAGCACCAAGCTAAGGTGCTTGACACATGTGCATCATCACCCTGAGTTACTGTGCACGCTCCATTTCAGCTAGTCCAGGGTGAGCATTAAGAAAACCCCTGCCATGCAAAAGGATTTAATCACAAATCAAGTGTTGACTCAGCATGAGGCAACTCCAACAGGAATCTCACTCCCTATAATTTCCATCAAGGGGTATTGTACAGCAGCATGCGTACATGCACGCTTACACTGCGTGCATACAGGAGAAGTACCAGCCCACAATGACAGGGGCTTTGGCTTTGTCACAGGTAGGCCTGGAGCTGTGAAGACTGAGATATGTTGACTTAAGAACCATAGCTACTGACAGCTGTCATCTCTCACATGCTGGAATAACATTTGCTGAAGATCATAGTGAAAAAACATCATCTATCCTATAAATCAAAGCCTGACACTACTTACGCTCTCCCTGGTTTTACGCTAATTATTAGCAAGACTGTTTGACCCTGTGCTGTCTGCACTCATGACTGATAGCGTCTCAAGACCACAGCTTGAAGCCAAGACGATATTACAAGAGAACTGCCGCAACTGTGCCAAGAAAACGCAAGAGGCTGCAGAGTGAGCATGCTGCCACTGAGAGACAGCACCAGCGAGCAGCAACAACAGACACTTCCGAGAACAAACATCCCTGTGTTTCACAGAGGCTTGACAAGATAGTTGATAACAAAGGGACTGCAAAAATGATCAGGAAGTTTAGGCTGTGGGATACATGAATTAGAGGGGAACCAAGTGTAGAGGAGCTGCCTGCTTTGCCCACCTGACTGTGACACCTCAGCATCGTCTGGAGAAAGAGACACAGCCATGCTACCCTGGAGAAATTAGCACGTGCCAACAGAGAAATCAAACACTCCCATCAGCCCCCACAGCCCTGAATCTGCCCAAATGCCATGTCTGTATTCACCCCAAAAAAGGCAGAACAGTCAGAGGGATGCCAAGAGCAAATACCCTTGTTACAATGAATGCAGCACACCAAGGACATGACTTTGGAAGATGATTGACTTGTAAGGAGTGCACTGATCCATAGGAAATCCATAGGAATGATCCACTGCAAATCCATAGGAAGGTCAAATCTGTCTGGATCCTCAGGAAAAGTCAGGTGGTGAGATACTTCAGGTCACCCAGCTAAACAGGGACCAAAATCAAAAGGAGGAAAAGAGACACATCTTTGAAGACCACGGTGAAGGAGGTGACTCCGCTGGAGCTGACAGCAAACAAATCACTTCTCCAGAGAGGCTATGGAAGTACCAAAAAGGAGTGCAGACATCTGGGCAGCTGGGTCTGCTCGTAGCAGTGAGGATGCATCTCTCTGACAGCTAAACTGTTTCCAAATGAAGGGAATAAGAAGAGGCAAACTCTGGCAGAATAAAAAGAAAAACATAATAGACCAAAATAAAAATCTGAAACGACCTCAAAAGAGATTAAAACAAATCCTTTCCCAGGAAGAGGACGCTTGCCAGAGCCTGTTGGCACAAGTGAGCTGCCAACGTGCCCAACAGGAACAGCTCACAGTGGTGACAGCAGCAGAGCACAAAGCTGCGGAGATGCTCCTGCATCCCTGCTCTCAGGCGGCTCCTCACACCCAAATCTTTGAATCTGTTCAAAGCATTAATAAAGGAGATATAAAACAGGAGACAAACGCTGCAGTAATGTTTTGCCAGGACCTCAAAGCAACCCCCCCACAATCAGGATGTGGCTGTCTGCTGGAGAACTGGAGGGAGAAGCACAGTGTCTGCATTCACAGACATCTCCCACTCTCCCCTAAATCACAGGGGGAGATACATAGAATTATAATGGCAGCAAACTCAACTGCATCCCATCACTTCTAAGACCTCACTGGTATCAGTGGTGCAAGGACAACAATGTCAGGAGAAAGAGCTGAAACAGCTTTTGGAAATGAAAATGATGCCCCAGAGATCTCATGGGTTACTGGAGGAGTCACACAGCTCATGCACGATGGGGACCCAGTTTAATCTGTTTGCAGGGTCTCATGGAAGCAGCTGTTAAAAAGCATCTCAGCTGCCACAGGACAGGAGGGACCATCCTCCAGTGGACACACAGAAAGTAGGAACCAGGGTAGTACAATATGCTGCCAACATGGAAGGAGTGCCGCTGCCAGCTGTTTGCCAAAGCTGCCAACTTAGCCAGTGCAAAAGTACAGGCAAGCAGTGGCCAGCTGCAGAGGGATGCTGAGCACTTGGAGATGCAGCCAGAGATACAATATGAGGCCTGGGAAAAGCAACCCTGATGTCCCACTGACAGTGGGAGCTCAGCCCTGAGCTGCCCGCTTGCTTTTTCCAGAGAGAGCTCTACGGACAGGGAACTGAAGCCAGTGGCACAGCTGGGAACAGGACACAGCACAGCTGTGCCACTGCAAAGCTGGATGCACTAAATCCCGCCTGGGGCTCCCTGTTTCTGAAAGGCGACAGTGCAACCAGAAAAGGCACTTGCAAGAACGATCAGACATAGAGAAGAGCTGTGTGCTCCAGTGCAGAGCTAATAGGTGACAAGCTTGAAAAGCAGGAAGATAGTATTTAGATAACCTCTTATGCTCCAGAAGTTCTTGTTGGATAATGCTGTAGATGCTCAAAGCCTATACGGGCTTCAGAGATAAGTTCCCAGCAGAATTCAGGGCTGTTCAGTGAAAAGTCTTCCCTCCGGCACCAGAGCTGCTGAAGCGTGATCTGAACAGGCCAGCAGGGTACCACTATTTTATTACACTGCTAAAGGGATACTCTCCTCTCCTCAGCAAAGGGTGTATGTGATGCCAAGTGAGGGTGCTGGAAAGCAGGAGCAATACATAACTGAGCAGACAGAGATGACCATGATGTGTGGCTGGGACGGAGGTTTCACACCAACTTGCCTAGTTCTCACCTGGCAGCAGGTCTCTGCCACCAGCCATAGCCAAACCAAGAGCAAGAGACTCCAAGGGTAAGGAGGAGTTCCCTTTTCCCCTGGGAGCTCCCTGCCCCTCAGCCCCTCCAGCCCAGGGGCTGGCAGTGAAGCCCCCACCCCTTGGGGTGCCAGCCTCACCATTCAGACACTCCATTTCAGGCTCCTCGCCCTCCGGGTGCTTCTTCAGCCTCTTGGCTTTTCTTCGCTTCTTACAGTAGAACATCAGCCCCAGCACGATAATGATGTAGGCAACAGCCGCCCCCACCGAAAGCCCAATGGTCTGGATCATCTTGTAGGGTGTGTGGCTGCCAGGTCCCTCATCCTCTTCTGCTGCCGGTTTGTCTGTGGGGCAGAGAGAACCAAAACCATGAGGATACAGAGGATTTCCCAAATGCTGCTCAGGAATGTGCTGGAGGAATGAGAAAAGCTCCCTCTGCTGCTGTGGCCACCTCCTCCTCCAGACTGCACTCCATCCTGACACCCTAGCAAGCATGACCTGACCTGCAGCACCCACTGGTGGGACCAGAATTCCAGACTGGTTTGGGTTGGAAGGGACCTTAAAGCTCACCCAGTTCCAACCCCTGCCACGGGCAGGGACACCTTCCACTAGACCACGTTGCTCCAAGCCCCATCCAACCTGGCCTTGAACACTGCCAGGGATGGGGCAGCCACAGCTTCTCTGGGCACCCTGTGCCAGGGCCTCAGCACCCTCACAGAGAACAATTTCTTCCTAATGTCTCATCTCAATCTCCCTTTGTCAGGTTAAAGCCATTCCCCCTTGTCCTGTCCCTACAGGCCTTTGTAAAAAGCCTCTCTCCAGATTTCCTGTAGGTCCCTTTTAAGTTTTGGAAGACTGTTACAAGGTCTCCCCAGAGCCTTCTCTCCTCCTGTCAGAGAGAAGCATCAGGGAGAATCAGGGCCTAAAGCTGCTGTGGAGGCAATGTCCTGATGCAGGGGACCCCCTTACCTACAACATAGAGGAAGGCCTCGCGGTGCTTGATGTTGCAGCTATTGCCAGCAATACATGTGTATTTCCCGGAGTCCTCAGTGGTGACGTCGTAAATCACAAGGGAGCCATTTGGCATTATCTGAATCCTGCCAAACACACAGAGCCCTTTGCAAGTCCCAGAGGGCAGTCTCAGCTCCCCAGGTGCCTCAGCCCCATGTTCCCAGTGCAACCATCCTGAATCTCAGGCTGTGCAATGCTCAAGAACAAATGGTTGCAGCTCAACTGCAGCCCAGCAGGCTGTGGCAGAAAGGGTAACCCTGGGGCCAGGAGACTCCAGGCCCTGTGACACAGAGACAACTGACTGCGAGTCCCCCTGGATGGGAACCCAAGACCACACCATCAACACCTACATGCTGGGTAAGCATGGGAAGAGCCCTGCTGCAACACATTTCTGTTTGGAATGGAGGCTATGTACCTGGGCAGGAGCTTGCCAGGATCCAAAATCTTGTCCTTCCCTTTCCACTGGATGTGTGGCACAGGGTCCCCCTCTGCCTGGCACTGGAACATGGCTGTGTGCCCCTGGTAGACTGTAGTGGGCTCTGGCTCTAGCTTGAAGGTGACGTAAACTGAAGGCAGAGAGGTGGACACGAATGCTGTCAGCTCCTGGGAATGTTGCTGACCCCCCTCAAGGGAGCAGGGCCAGCACTGACACAGGGACACATGCCTTCTCGAGCTGTATGCAAAGCACTGACAAACCAGACACTCAAGTGCCAAAAGGCAGAGCTTGGGGTCAGGCCAGACATTCCTCTCTCTGCAGGGACATGCCAGTTGGGTGCCACTCAGGCAAATCCACTGCAAGGCCAGCACAGCAGGAAACCCACCTGCCTACCATTGAGCTCTCACCTGCTACCACGAGCTGCACGGTGGCACGGATCTCGCCCTGTGGGCTGTTGGAAGCGATGCATGTGTAGTTTCCCGAGTCACTCCTGCTCACCTTGTGGAAGGACAAGATGCCAGCATTGTGGCTGACATGGGATGGCAGGCTGCTCCCATCTGCAGGGCACGACAAGAGGGATGCAGCAGTCATGCATGAAGCACCAGGCAGCCGCAGCACTGCTGCTTCACCCATATTAGAGAAGGGCTAATGCAAAGTTCCTGGGACCCCAAGTCAGGAACAGACATATCACATCCAGGTCCCCCTTACCTGTTTTAGTCCACTGGATGGTGGGTTTTTCCCTGCCAGTGGCTGAGCAGGACACTGTAACCTCCTTATCAAACTCCATGCACTGCAGCGGCTGGGGCGGTGGGGTGAACTTCAGCTTCTCTGCAAGAGACAGAAGGGCTGTTAGCCCCTGCAGCTGCGGAAGGCATTTAAGGTGGAGGCATCATGACTGCACCCTGCCAGGCAAAAGAGCTGCCCACAAAGGGAGGATGTGGAGTGCTCATCAGCCTACCCAGCACATGCACACGTGCATATCCCTCGATGCTGCCTGCCGGCGTGCTGCTCACACACTTGTACATGGTCCCGTCATACACCTCCACGTTGTTGATGCGCAGTGTCCCATTCTCAGAGATCTCAAACCGTGAGTCCTGCCCACAGGGAAGGAAGGAGCACTGTAGAAATGTCACCACCCTGGGCTTGTACCTTGCTTGTGGAAGCTGACCCTCCATGCACCCGCACCATGCCTCAGATAGACACAGCTCTGCTGAGACTCACACTGAGAACTGAAACAAGCTACAGTGACATCTCTGGTGCCACTGCCTCAAAAGCACAGGGTCAGCTACCAACCAAGTGGCTAGAGACAGCCATTTGTGCACCCATACACCAGTATGATGGAGATGGTGCCCAGAATATGGCCACAGGAGGGGTGAAAAGGATGCTGGGCCTAGGAGCAAGGCAAAAACAGCAGCAGGGGAAGGAGCTGAGCAGGTGTCCAGCAGAAGTGCACATGAGCGGCAGGATCTTGCCCCATGGCCTCACCTCAGAGATAGAGACACCATTGCGGTACCAGGTGACCGTGGGTTTCAGGGAGGCCTTGCTGAGGCAGTGCAGGTATCCTGGCTTGCTCTCCTCCAGCTGGCTGTCCTTGGGCATCTCCACCCACTTGGGTACCGCTGTGCACAGAGGAGAGGGGTTATGCAGGCCACTCACCACCCCTCTGGCCAGTACCAGCACAGACAAGACAGGCAGTTTGCAGCCAGCCATAGGGCCCCACAGCCCAGTCATGAGAGAGAGATGCCTCTCTGTATCAGTGATGTGCCATCCCACCCCAGCTCATCCCAAACCAGACCCATTCTCTGCTCCCAGCCCTGTATGGAAAGCTGCCTACTAGCCACAGTGATGCTCAGCTCCTGCTTCTTCTCTCCAGCCTTGTTGGCAGCATGGCATGTATAGGTCCCTGCATCCATCTCAGTGATACTGGTGAAAACAAGCTGCTCCGCTTCTTGGTACACCCTGCCAGTGGTGGGAACCCGTTCGTGGTTCCTCTCCCACCAGACTTGGGGTGTGGGTACGCCTCGTGGGGCTGTGCAGGACACGCGGTGCCCCTGGTTCGCTGTCAACACCTTCGGGGAGAAGGGTGCCATTTCATCGATCTCTGAGAGGAGCAAGAGAGAGCAGGGCTCAAACAGGGCAGAAACGAAGTGTAACCAGTTCATCAGCATCATCACTGGGAGCACTGGCTGAGGGAGAGAGCACACAAGCTCTCATCCATGCAGCAAGGAGTCACTTCACAGATAAACCAAGCAATTCTCCATACACTGACCCATTGCTATATTTGTCACATAGCTCCAGAGTGACACTGCAACTCTGGAACCCACTGCCCACCCTGCCAGCAGCTCCAGGACCTCACCTGCTAGCCGCAGAGTTGCCTTCAGCACAAGAGCTTTCCCCCTCTGCCCATGGCCAACACACTTATAGACACCGGTGCTGCGAGCCCTCACTTGGGTGATCAGCAGGGAGCCATTGGCAAACACGGTGGTCCTGGGCACATAGGGAGAGGCAGGAGTCAGTGGGCATCTCTGCAGAACACAGGCCAGAGCCACAGCACTGCAGTGTCTTACATGAGCCCGTGGAACCAAGAGGGAGACTTTGTGCCAAGTTAAACCTTCCCAGTGCATGAGGGACAGCATGCAAACACGGAGATGGTGGGACACATGCTTCGCGGAGGAAATGAGCGAACGGAAGTCTATTTCTTGGAAAATCATAGAATCATTTATGTTGGAAAATATCTTTAAGGTCACTGAGTCCAACTGTTAACCAAACACTGCCAAGCCCACCACTAAACCATGTCCCTAAGTGCCACATCTACACATCTTTGAAATGCCTCCAGGGACGGTGATTCCACCACTTCCATGGGCAGCCTGTTCCAATGCTTGAAAACCCTTTTGAGGAAGAAATTTTTCCCACTATCCAGTCTAAACTTCCCCTGGCACAACTCGAGGCTGTTTCCTCTTGGAAGAGCTGGCTCCCACCAAAAGATGCCTCAAGTCTGGTGGGTGCATCACCACACCAGGCATCAATGAACCCTTGAACAGCCAGGAAAGGGAGAAGTGGGCACAAGGTGGCGCCTGGGAGCTGCCAGGCCACTGGGCATCTGGCGCCTGGACAGCAGCACTTGCCATCCACAGCCTGGCTGAAACATCCCAGGCTCCAGGATCACCGTCCACAGGCAGCCGGGTCTGGGAGATGTCCCCAGCTCTGAGGATTACCCCACACATCGGTGTCTGGAGCTCAGAAATAGTGCTAGCGCTGGGGATCACCATGCATGTGTATCTGGAGGTACAAGCCAGCCATAGGCTCAGTGACCTCTGGGGATCATCATCTATGGACATCTGGTTCTGGGACACGTCCCTGACTCGGAATTGTCCTGAATGGGTGTCTGCGAGTTAAGCTGTCTCTGGCTCCATTAAACTGCCACATATGGAGATTCAGGACTGGGAGACATCCCCAACTCTGGGGCTCGTCATATGTGGACATCTAGGATTGACAGCCCCACAGACCCCCTGGAGGACAAACTGCTTGCTGAGTCCTATGCTGGTAAAGGCCATGCACAAGCACCACAGCCCTGCTAAACCCAAGCCAGCCAAGCTGAGAAACCAATCCCAACAGCCAGCCTGATGTTGAATGCTCGCCCTCAGGTACAGCCAGGGTTTGGCATTTCCCTGTTGCTCGTGAAATACGGTGGCCCCTCTCCTCCCAGCCCTGCCCACACCACTGCAGTCCCTGTTACTTGGATCTATTGGCGATGGGGCTGTCTTCGAAGAGCCACTCCTGTGTAGGGGGGGGCACAGCTGCAAACTGGCAGTCAAACATGGCCTCTTCGTTCTTGGTCACAATGAGGTCCTGTGGGACGATCACCGCCTGGGGAAAGCTCTCATCTGCAATGGCAGACCACAGGAGGGTGAGAAGAGCAGAACTGCCTATGGTGTCCCTCACCAGAGCTCTCCAAAAAGAGCTGGGTGCACTCTGTGAGCCCCATGGAGGCAGATGTGCCAGCATGGGTGTAGTTACACAGCCAGAGCCCAGGACTGCGTATGGCAACTGCTCTGAGGAAAGCCCCTTCTGCTCCCAGCAAGCCCCTGAGCACCCTGGGCTCCTTACAAACACATCAAACCTGCTGCTGGCCTGAAAATTCCCTTGTCCAACTCCAAATACCCCTCTAAGCTGAACATTTCCTGCCCTCCCCGGGTCTTGCCTCCAAAAGCCAATTGGGGCATCTCACCCATGTGGCACCATGGTAATAGCAGGATTGGCCTAACCAGCAGTACCCAAACCCTGCTGAAGGAAGGAGGACCATTGTGCTCCAGTACCAGAGACAACAGCACAGACCTGCTCCAGAAAAGGGCAAATTAACACCTGTAGACAGGGTAGGGTCCAAACCAGCCAGGCTTGTCTTGGTCTGAAGCCTTGCACAGGTAAAGTCACACCAGCTTGACACATCCCCTGCAGCCTGGCTCCCCCCCACCAGCAATGAGCAGAACAGCAGCCAAGCCCCAGCCCTGAGCAGTCAGAACACAACTCACCGATGATATTAATTGTGAAGTTGTTATGGCTGCAGATGAAGCCAACGGCACTACGGGCACAGCAGTAATAGAGACCATTGTCGTCGGGGCTGGCGCTCTGCAGGGTCAGTGTTCGCTCCTTGTTGCTGACAGAATAGGTGCTGCGGCCATCGGGAATCGGGGCACCATCCCGAAACCACTGCCATGTGGGGCTGCACGACAGAGGCAAGAGGGTGACCACGTGCTGGGCACCAGCAGGGCTCCCCAGAGAGCATGTGTGCAGAGGAGACAGCCCAGAGATGGCCCATTTCCCTGGCTCTCCGTCCCCACGGCTGGCCCCGACACAGACACTAAGCCATGAGACATGCAGCCAAGTGGACGGGACATGATTGTAAAGCAACGTAGAGTGACCGCAGCACACCAAGCAGCTCAGCGACAGGACTGTAACAGCCCGTCCTTACTGTGCTCCTCGCTACGCGGCTCCGAGGAGGCCGTTTGCCTTCTCCCCCGGTGCTCAGCCACAGGCTCAATCAATCCTGCCTTTCGCCTTCCCTAGACTCTACTGAGTCCTCATAGGAGAGAGGAGAGAAAGACAGAGAGAGGGGAGAAGAGCACGCAGAGAAGGTGCGGGAAGACCCCCGGCAGGGTCCGCTCCTCGGGAGGCAACCCTTACCGCGGGTGGCCGTCGATGTGACACCGCAGCACCACAGTGGAGGAGGGCTGGATCTCAGCTATGCTGGCCGGCTGCTTCAGCACCACGCTGCCTGTCTCAAGCCCTGTGGGATCAAAGAACAACACCACAGCTGGTTCCCTAAACCTACAGAGCCTGGGCGGATGCCAACTCTAATAACCAGAGCAGGCAATAAAGGCACAAGCATGCTTAGAAACACATAAGCCCCAAAGCAGGATGGAGTAAAGGGACACCCACCATGCAAATGTCCCACTTTGCTCAGTGTGACTGTTCTCTGAGAGATAAGAGGGGCTCTGAAAGGATCTGCAGTGCCCACGACACACTTGGTGCAGTAACATCCCCGTTTCATATACCCAAATGGGGAAGGCAACAGGAGAAATCATCTCCGATAGCCTTAGGAATACCAAAAGACACAAGCAGCCTAGAACGCATGAAGGACATGGTGGCTGGAGAGGAATCCTACTTGCGCAGGTCATGCCATCTGACCTCTGTCTGACTGCCACTCCCACACCCATCAGCAGGCAAAGCTGTTTCCAGTCTCTGGCTCCCTCAAGAGAGCTTTGCCCAGTACACAGTGTGAAGCAGCAGGCTGGGGCATCTGCTTGGCTGCCCTCGCCCCACACTCACACTTGATATTGAAAGATGCATTGGCTGTGCGGGCCTCCTCCCCAGTGAGCAAGTTCCTGGCTACACACTGGAAGTCCCCGGCATCCCTGTGCCGATCGACAGCAGCGAACTGGAGGTTGCTGCCTTCCTTGAAGCGCTGCTCCGTGTCCTGAACAGGGAGACCGTTCTGCAGCCACTCGAACTCCACGTGCGCGGGCTCCTCCACCTCGCAGCGGAGGATGGCGCTGCGGCCGTGCAGGGCATCCTGGGAGTACGGCTCCTTGGTGAAAAGGATCGCTGCCCGAGCCCCCACGGCTGCGAGACACAAACAGAGAGCATGGTTAGAGCACGGGCACAGGGTCTAGGTAAGCATGTGCTGTCCCCAAGGGTCTCCAGACAGCCAAACCCACTGTGTTAGGAGACACGTACCCCAGAGCACATCTGACAAAACCAACCCCCAGTGAGGGACTTCAGACAGATCTGTGCGCAGATTCCAGCAAAGCTGCTTTAAGGCTGAGTCTCCAGCAATCACTGGAGAGCCCTCTTCTCCCTGGGGCCAGGGGCATTAGGAGGGCGCTTCCCTGACCCATTACTGAGTGCTGCACTTCCAGCCGGAGCAGAGAGGTGTCCTGCAGTGTGTGAGCCAGGAAATCAGTCACCAAAACACTAGAGAGCAAGCAGCTTCCTGGGCAGCTCAGATGTTTCTTTGAGCTCCTCTTGTCCTGGTTTCTGGGATATGTCCTAAGTCCCAGCCATGCATCAAGACTGCCCCAGATCAGAAACACCTATGGATTGCTTCCAGGATTTCCTCAAAGCTTCTCTCCTTGGGATCATGTCTCCATCTCACCTCCACAGCCTCAGAAACTACCCAGAAAAAACCCTGGTCTGGTACAAGGATTGCCAGTGGGAATAAACACAGGAGGAGAGGATGTAGCAGCGACACCCCAAGATTGTGCTGGGGACTCTTGCAAGTAGGAGCGGCAACAAGAAATTGCAGTGGTTGACCTCATGGTCTGACAGCATCTGTGGGATGGCTCTGGAGGACCAGGAGCATCTCTCTGCAGTGGTGGAAAAGCTGAAGAATCCTCCTCCACACACTAACCCCCAGCCAAGGGCTCAGGGTCCTGGGGACAGAGCAGCCAGTGCTTCCCTCGACACTGTCTGACGTGGCTGCAGGGGAACCACACCAGCACATTCCCAAATCTGGCTGCTGCCCGGCCATGCAGGCGCTCTGCTCCGGTTACCAGCTGGCTGCAGAAAGGAAAGCAGACAAAAGGCAGTTCAGCAGACAGAGACTGTTGTTGGACTCCGCTCCCAGCACCATGTTCTCCAGGGAAAGAGGCCAAGCCGGGCAGACTTTGAGCATCTCAGAAGCAATCTCTCGTGTGGACAAGTGGTCAAAATGGTGTGTTCACACCACTGCGAGGAAAACAGCTTCAGAAAGGGGTTGCCTGGATGAGTTACATGAGCAGGAGATCAGAGCCCACCTGAAGGGCAGCTCCTCTTTGGAAGCTCAGCCACATCTTCCTGAGTTGTGTTTGACTAAAAGCATGGTAAAGGGACACAATTTGAGAGGACATCTCAGTCACCCAGAGCTAAGTGTAAGAGATCCTATTCTGAAGAGGACGTTTTGAAGGGGACATCTAGATCACCACATTCCAGGAAGCCTCCAGAACCCTTTCCACGCTGGAAAGCCTTTGGAGCTTGCCATGTAGCACAAGCGCCAAGCAAAGCCTCTCTTGCCTGCAGTGCTTATGGGCACCGCAGTGCCAGCCACACACTTCCAGCACAGCCAGCCTGTGCTCTCCTGCACACAGCAACAGCGAGGCATAACAGAGGTGCTCATCCGGTGCTGCTGCTCGCCAGGATGAGGGTCCAGCGAGGAGCAGGGACACCTTGGCCTGTGTCTGTTAGCACACTTCTCCCATACTCCAGAGAGAGCAACAAAGCCACAGAAGCCTGGCTTTCTACCTTCAGCATCCCATTGTGCCATTGACAGTGGCATGCAGGCAACATCCCCAGGGGACTGGCCCCAGCCAGGTTAAGTCCCACTCTTGACAGCACTTGTCAATTGCGAAGTATTTAAGGCCACTGGGAGTAGCCACAGATCGACCCCTGTGGTCTGAATGACAGAGCTGCAGACAATGCCTGAAGTCCTACCTCTTGAACCCCGTATTGAGCTAGGCCCCATCAGCATGCTGTGCTCAAAGGGTCAGCATGTCCAGTGAAGTTTCCATCATTAGCTACCATGCACCTCCCCAGACGGCCACCATAGGTCTGTGACAGTTGGTATTAAACACCACAAGATGAACGCACGCCCCAAAGTGATAATGTGCAGGAATGTATGCTCTTACACAGGTATCATATCTTGTCCCAACACATCAGATCTGTCTCACCAAAAGCACTCAGCAAGGTGGCAACCACCCAACCCCATGCAAACACAGCTACATGCTCTATAGCACAGCTCCAGAGTATCAGGAGCTGAACCTACCCCAAAACAGGCTGCTGGGACAGACAGACCGACAGGAACAAAAGGGAACAGGACAGTCAAATCCACTCAGGTTTGAACCTAAAAGGAGCTGGATCTGTTCTCTTCCACAGGTATCCTTCAGGGCACCGGGCACATGTCCATCAAACCATATCTGTCTAGTACAAATCACGCACAAGGCGGCAGTGTTAGGAGAGCTCATGAAGGAGATGGATCAGTTCTGCTCTTGGGATCTCAGCATCCCAAAACTTTTCACAGTCTATAAGTCATGCTAGTGCTGGAGTTAGTGATGCCCTAATGGCCTGTGCCTTCAAAGAGGTATTTTAAATTAGATGTGCTTCTATCATTATCAAACTGTCAGCATTAGCAGTGTAACACTAACCGGCAGCAGAATCACTTTTGCCCATCACTGCCAATGCAAAGGCATTTCACTTGGCACTGGTCAGCCAAGAGCTTCAGCAGCCCTGTCACATGCATCCTGCTGCTCCAGCATCTCCCACGACCAGGCAGGAGGACACGGCTCTGTGGACAGGGGATGTGATGAAGGCTTGGCACAAGCTCCACATCGGAAGCAGGTGTCAGAAAACACCGGGACCTAGCTCCTTGGTGAGACAGAAGGAGGTATTTATGTCCCTATCTTCCATCCTGGGGAACATGGACACTTCAGCTCAAGTGAGGTCCCTGTGATGAATGCCTCATGAGCACAAGTGCCAAAGCAAACTGGGATAAAGAAGTGTTAAAAGTGCAGTAAGAGCAACAACCTTGTGTTTTGTTTTGACAATAGCATCAAGGTGCCATGGATGGACTGGCTGCACATGGCTGGCAACCATGGGCCCAACCATTTATCAGACTCGGGCTGCAAGGAAAGACCAGTAGCAGCCAAACATGATCCAGACATTTTGGGGTGGCAAACATGAGAAACCCAGGGCTGGACACAGCATTCCACAGTACTATAAATCCAGAGCACCAGGGACCAGTGTTTGGAAATGGGAAGTGCTGCACTTGTCCATCAAAGCTCCACAGCCCTGATCCAGGAAATGATTGCAGTTGGCAGGGTTCACACATCCTCTCCATCCCCTCCACCTCATCGGGACAGAGGCTCAAGAAACCTGCATAAGCACAGCGCTATCTGTGTGGGATGCCATTATGCCAGTTTGGGAAAATCTGTACAATGTCATCAGACATCACCACCTGTGCTGAATGAAGAACAAAATATCTCTGCTTGTTCCACTCACCTGGCTGGAGGACCTCCCAGAGCCATGGTCAGGCATGGCTTACACACTACCAGAACTGCCTGAGGTGGCAGATGAGAGCTCTTGCAGCACTTGGTGGAGAGCAAAGTGGACCCCTGCTCAGTCTGAGTGGATACCTTCACAACAGCATGTTCCTGCTGTGCTGTCATGAGCTAGTCTGGGCTGGGCTGCCTTGCAAGGAGCGGCTGGAAGAAGCAAAAGGACTCCTTCCCTTCCCTTAGCAAGAGCCACCCCCAAACTACCCAGCACCACCAAGTTTGTTGGAAGTCAGTTTAGCAAGCCCAAGCTAGCGCAGAGCTGTCCCCACGTAACACAGCTGGGCCAGCCGCAGTCCCGCAATGCCAACGCCAAGCAGCAGTCCCAAATGTGTCTGCTGGCAAAGACCCACTCCCTGCATATGTATGTGACACAAGCCACCCCTGGCTGGGAGAAAAAGAAACCCTCAACACATGTTTCTGGCTTCAAACCATTTCAACTGTGGCTACAGAAAGCTTTTCAGGAAAGCTGCAGCCAGATTAGATAAACACATCTGCAGTGCAGCCTGTTTGAAAACACCCGAGTGGTGTCCTACTGATAGGATATCCAATTGAAATGCAGAGGTGATAGATGAAGGTTAAACAAATTGTGTAGGGAAGTCGCACTGGTACATACAGATCCCCAGGGTATCGCTCACACACCAAGGAGCAAACTGTGTGTAGGGAGGGAACAGGGACCAGCAGGACACAAAAGGCCAGGGAGAAGAGGAGGCTCAGATCACATCCCCGCTCTGAAAGCATACTTACAGGAAAGATCTGAACAGGAACACAGCATCCTTCATGCAGGGGTACTCACTGTGCAAAACCTATTTCATTTCTTTAAGGAGGCAAATGGCAGCTTCCCAGGAAAAAAAACCCATTCACTAACACCTGCACTGGCAGCCTGAACTTCCACCAAGTGTATCTCAGTTTGCTTCTGGGGCTTGGGATACCCCCTGGACTCAGCTGTTGCGTTCTCCTGCGAAGGCCACAGTGCACTGAGCACTTCAGGGTGACATGAAACCAGCAAAGCCGCATCCAGGACAGACCGCGCGAGCAGCCCTATGAAGTTAGTCACTGCTGTCTGCAGAGCGAGTTTTCAATCCTGAGAGCTTTGCCACAGGGAGCACAGGGCTCTCCGCACATCTGGCAAAGGAGACCCAGCCCCATGGTAGCCAAACCCCTCAAGTGCTGCCACAGCATTACTGAAGCGATTTGGCAGCAGACTGCAGCGCAGCGTGGGAATGGCTTTGCTTGAGCCATCTGCAGAGCTAGAACAGTGAGAGACATCGGTGTTGCTGTTTCCATGCACCAAACCAGTAGTAAGGATCTGAAGGAGCCGTGGCAGAGCTGGAGGGTAACACTGAGAAACTGGGGTTAAAGTTTTAAGGGACCCCACATCCCTGTTCCCAAGTGGGCAGCACCAGTTTTGGTACGTTCCAGGCACAGAGACACTGCAGAGCTCTAAGGCAGTATTTAGGGATGCAGCTAATGAGAGGGTCTGCAGCCCTGGAGCAGTCCGGCAGTGAAAGCACCCAGCCCACCTTCTGCACCATACCAAGAGGCCTGAGATCACCATGGACACTGCCTGATGAATCCCAGCCATGGCAGTAAACCCAAACCTTCAGGCTGCAAGAGCATGGGGCAGCAACAGAAGCCAAGCCTCGACCCGAGCCGGGTTTTCCATCTGTCACTTGATGAAAAACCCATGCCAGTCCCACACACTGCTTGCCTGGGGGCACTCCAGTAGCTCAAACCCATCTGGGTGCTGCAGAGCAACCGTGCAAGCTAGGGAAGACCAGGCAGCACATCTCTTGCTCTGCCTGACAGACTGAGTCGCCTACATCTTGAAGCAATCCAAAAATCGTTGTCTCTTTGCCTACAACATCGCTTGGGAATGCAGACTCAACCACAAGGCGTTCAGCTGCTGCGCAGCTCATGTTCCCTGATCTCACTCACCTACAGCCATGCTGGGGAAGCAACAGGCAAGTTGGCTGGTGGTGGCGTGTGCAGCAGCACGGCAGGACCCTGCCTGCCCAGAGCACTGGCTCCACTCTACATTCTCAGCCCCATGGGAGATCCGCATTCCCCTCAACCCTGAGCCACCCATCCCCAGGCATGCCCTGTTCGAGCTGGGTGCCACTGGAGAGCGTAAGTTACCAACCTCTTTACACTACAGCTGATGCAAGGATACGAGTAATCCCAAAGCTGCTTGCAATGAAACAAGGAATTAGAAGCATGAGAATGGGATTTGGGATAGGGCTTTCTTGGAAGTTTAAGATTTCCTGGTTTGGAAAGCAAGCCCAGCACTTTAGGTTTTCTGCAGCTTGTAGCCCAGCCACACGGCAGTCAGGCAGGCCCCAGGAGCATTATTCCATAGACTCATTCCAGAGACACTCCAGTGAAGTTCACCCTGGGTCAGCCTAGCCAGATGTGCAAGCCAGCTCTTTTAATGCTCTGCATCTGGAACAGCAGATTAGAGGAGCTGCGACTCATCTGCAGTGCCCAGCACAGCAAAGCCCAGAGCACTCAAAGTGCATTCTTCCTCCTCTCCTACAATTCTCCCCTGCCAGCATCAGGCCGCAGGTCTGTTTGCCCGTGGAGGGGGACAGATGGCTTACAAGACACAGATAAAACAAAGACATGCAAAACCAGGCACAGCCAGCTGCCCACGGGCTGCTTTGGGCAGACGACATGTTTAGCCAGTGTCTGCTCCGGCCTCTCAAAGCAGAGAGCAGCTCAAATGTTCCCATGCCAGAGCAGAGATGCCCTGTTCCCTAGGAAGGCACCGCCGCAGCCCGCAGGCAGGGAGCCTGCTCTCCCCAGACCTGCAGGGCCCTTTGCAACACCCAAGGGGCAAGGAGCACAGCAGTTCACCTGGGTACCCTGCAGCAACCACACAGTGCGCTTCCTGCAGAGAGGAGGCTGGTGGTACGGGTGGGAGAGAGGAGGTTGACCTGGCCCTAGAACCTCCACTAACTGGAGGTGGGCAGCAGGAGTAGCCCAAGTCTATCCTCAGGCTGCACCCTTCAGCCTCAGGCTTAAAGAGCAGGATCAAGAGACACTTCTACCACTTCTGACCCAATGACCAGCTCTGGACGTGTCAGCTGATTAACAAACCTCGGCAAAGCAAGGTGGCAGTGATAGCTTTTTCCACCTAGGAATCCATCTCTGATGTATCACCACCCCGCCATATCCACGCTATGACCTTTAAAGCTTCTGCAACTGCCGCTGCTCAGACGATTCAGGAAGCAAAGCCTCCGCAATCAACCGAGCAGCCACACAGGATATTCCTCTCTGATGAGGAATCACTGATGGAAAAGGAAAGTTTGGATGAGCTAATGCACTCACCACTCTGCAGCACTTCCTCTCAGCTCTGTAGACCTGTAACAAGGCAACGAGATGCAGGCAGATCACTGCTCTGAAGCTGCCATTGCATCCCTCAGCAGCATGCTTAGGTGCTGCTAACCCCAAGGAGATCAACAACCCAGGACACAGCTACAGAGAGAACCTGGCTCACTGCAAGCCCAGGGGCAGAGGTAGGGGCCACAAGGCAGCCTTTAAGGAAAGGAGCATCAAACCTCAGCAGAAGGGACTGAGAAGTTCACACTCAGGTCCCATGTCCCAGAGGAGCTCAATATGGGATGGACACAGACAGCCAAAAACACAGGACTGACTTATCACCATGTTCTCTGGGAAAGACATCAGCCCACAGCAGAAGTCTGGTGTCAAAGGCGTGTTTTCAGAAAAGATCATGGATGTGTGCTCCATCCCAAAGCAACAAAAGGCACAGCAGGGATCACGTTAGGGTTTGGGGTCCTGGACTCTCACAGGTTTCAAGAACACATTCACAGAAACCATTATCAAACAGGTCTTGCCTTTAGGAGCAATTTATTAAACATCATTGCCTGCAGGCAGCAATTCCTTCTGTTGCCAAATCCCTGGGAATGGCTCCATTTGCTTTTAGCCACTCTTGGATCAAAGAGCAGCAGACTCTGGGTTCAAGCCCCTGCTTGCTTATGAAGGCTGGGCAACCAAATCACTGGGCTGGAGCATCCCCAGCTTACTGGTCCAGAGGAAGCACTGAGCACACACAGAATAAGGCTCCAATCACTGCAGGCAGGTTTAACTCCTCACATGCTGGGTGTGCACTCAGCAGCAGCTTAGCCCATGCAGCTTGGCAGCAGCTCCCACAACAGAGCAACATTCCAGACATTGAAGCGCTGCTACTCTCACCTGACCGCCTTTCCTTCCTGCTGGAGACACGCACAGCATGCACAGCCCCACTGCCCCTATGACACATGGGGCCCAATGGACTCCACGCATCCCTCCTTTTCTCTCTTCCCCATCCACAATCGTCATCCCAAGCTGTCAGCAGCACTTCTTTGCTTGCCTGCAGCATCCAGGCTCCTTCCAACTCAGCCTCCACTGCGAACAACCACGTCTGCAGAGAAGCAAGCCAGCCCTCCGCAGGCCAGGGGAGCCACAAAGAGCAGCAGGCAGTAAAACCACTCCTGCCTTCCCTGCCGTCACCGGACCAGCCAAACACCTAGTACCTTGATCCCACCTCCTGCTCCCCATCCGCTGCGGAACAGAGGACGCAGGCTGCTGTAGAGCAAGTAATGCCAGCAGCTGCTCTTTCTCCTTGCAAGGCTCTTGGTGAGCACAGGGCCCCATACAGAACCTCCCATTCATGGCTTGAGCAAGCCATGTGTTTCCTGGCACAGTTCATTATGAACACGCTCCTATAAAACCAAGATTTTTGGCATGCTAGGACAGGGAACAACATATGGGTCAGCTTTTCCTCCCTTCCTGGTCACACACACAGAGCCAGCGAGCTCATTTGCACCAGCTGAAGCTGTAGAGGCAGGCAAGAAAGAAATCATGATGCTTAATAACACAAGCAACCCCTCTGCCTCATGGGTCAGTCCCTACAGCCACATAAAGCAGCTGCTCAGAGCACGCCTGCTCCACACACAACCTATTCCACTGCTCAGCAGATACTGCGGAAACAGCAGCCAAGCCAAACACCCAGAGAGATCTGCATCTCCAAATGGTTTCCAGCCAGAATATTCCTCTGTGCAAGAGGTTTCAGTTGAGAAAGCCTCTCAGATGGGTAGAGCTGCAATAAACCACACACTCCCACCAGGCCAGATGGAAATGGTTTGATGCAGGCAACGAGGTCTGAACATGACAGGCTCCGCCTGATCAAGCCCAACATCTGGAAAGCCTTTGGGCACCCACCATATAAACCTTTAAAAACTACGTCATTTCCTATTCCAGTTAAAGTAAAAACAAAAACTTGCTCTGCACCCAGAAAAAAAACTCCTATTTGAGTCCCCAGCACAACTGGATGGGTTCAAACCAGCAATCCCAAGAAAAGCTCAGCTAGAGTGGCTTTAGCTTTATCACCCAGGAGGAACTGCACCAGCACCTCAGAGCTCCAGGCTGGGGTAAACGCAGCAAGGTCATACTGGGGTGTATCAAGACAATGAGGGATTTAGGGAAAAAACATCTATTTAACCCTACAGTTGTACTACACACCCAGATCAAACAACCCAGCTCTGAGAACATGGGTCTGCTCAGATAGACACTGACCCTCTGTTTCATGGTGGTTCAGTTGTGGACTTGCTGCCGATGCCATGCCTGTGAGCCACCACAAAGGCCATGCATCTAGTTCTCCGCATCCTTCCTGGAGAGCCACATCACGTCAGCAGGTTCACGTCAGCAGGTAGCACAGCCATTTGCATCCATGAGCAGTGTTTCAATTACAAAGCAACCTTCCCGGTGGGATTTACTGATCCAGAGAAGCAGTAACCCGGGATGAAAGCAGGCACACAGGCATCCCCATCCTCTTAACAGCTGGGATGACCTCTGCTCATCTCGCAGTACTCAGCTGTTTTGCTTGGGTGCCAAATGGAAACTGCAGAGCTGGTCCACTCTTTCCTCGCCTCCATCTCTGCGTGCTAATGCAAGACTACATCTGCCCAGACCCTGGCCACCTTCATGGACCCCACTCAAGCCCTATATCATATGGCAAATGCAAGCCCTTGTTTGCAAACATCTTGGCTGCTGGCCTACCAGTAAGTGACAACTGCTCTGCAATGGGACCACAGCCTGAGCTCGTTCCTCATGGCCCACAACACCTCCCTTCCCGGCCCTCTGCTTTGAAACACAGGCTCCAAGCAAACACTCAGAAGCCAACTCTACCCTGCAAACCAAGCTTCAGAATCAAAAAAAGCAAAGCTGCAAACAGCACAATTCCCATTAGCCCCCCCCCCCACCAAACTGCTCATTCTCTCCTGTGGTTAGCAACTCTCCCTTCTCTTTCAGGCCCAGGATGCTACACTTAGGAATGGCTAAGCCAAATCATCACAAGAAACCAGAACCAAGCCGCTGGGGTTTGAAGGCTGTAAATCCACTGCTGGAGCAAAGGCAGAGGCAGTGCTCGCAGTAACGCACCGGGGTGCAGACAGTCATGGGAAGAGCTCGCTGCCACACACAGCAGGGAGGTGCCTGCACTGCATGCAGCCCCGGTCCCTAAGCAGGCAGGAGCTGCTCACACATGTGCTGCAAGAGGAAAGACAAGTGAAACTAAGAAGGCAGCTCACGGCCAGGACAGGGAGCCCAGGTACCCGGCTGCAGACCCCCGGTGCGGCAGGCATGTGCCAGGACAGCCAGGCTACCCTGGCACTGACCTTACTCACCCAGCTCAAGCAAGTCTGGGGCTTCCATGCCTCTGATCCTCACGCTCCCCATCCTGCTTCCCCAGCACAGACCCTGTGAATTCCAGCCCTCTCCCCTCACGCTTGCTTCCTCCAAGACCATCCCAAGCTCAGGTTCATAACTCTGCCACATGAGCTCTGCAGCCTTTTATCCTCCACAGCTGCGTGCCTTCATCCTTGCACCAGCAGCAAGCAGAGACCCTGCTTTCCTGTGTGCTCAAGGCCAGGCAGCGGGCTAAGAGAAGAGCCACCCCAAAGCAACATGACACGACAACCCTGCAGTCAGGGACAGGGCAGTGGTGGGGAGTGAGGTCCAGGCGTTTCCACTGCCCAAGCTGCTGCTCTGGCAATGAGCAAGAACAGCAACAAGGGCGCTGCTCTACGGCCACAGAGCAATGGGAATGTTACAGAAGGTTTCTCCTCATTCCCAAGCAGAGGGAACACCAACCAGTTACCCACTGAAGGCTTATTTGGGCTGGTGGGACAGCCACGATGCTGTGCAGCTTGTCCCCAAGGCCGAGGGATTTGTGAGTGGTCTTTAGGGTACAGAGCACGTGTCTGAGCTGAACTGACAGCTGTGCCTCTACTGTCACTCCCGATACCTCCCGAGCCCTCAGCCCAAAGAACCAGCCAAAGCCGTAAGTGCAGGACAAGAAAACCTGCTTCGGTCAGGCAGGCAGGGCCGTGCCTGCTTGCGGAGCAGCACAGGCAGTCAGGCAGTGGTGGGCACAGGACCCCCGGGAAGGCCAGGACAGTACCTTTGTGGCAGACAAACAGAGGAACAAGTGAGACAAGAAGGCCACAGGCCCGGCGCGGGAGCTGGGAATCCTGCTGCTCAATTAAACCATCTCCAATGGTGCGTCAACCAAAGGCTCCCAAGCAGACACTGCCAGCCGAGCAGACAGCGCCAGCTCCGTTGCCAAGCCCCAGTGAGAAACACAAATGCTTCGGTAGTGACTCAGCACCAGCACCAGGCTTGCTGCACCCACCGCTCCTGCCAACCGACTCTCCCAGGCTTGCTCAGAGCCCTTGAGCGATCCCCTGGCTTCCCCAGAAACACTGATTTATAGCCAACATGTGCTGCTGGCAGCGTGCAGCAGGCTGGGACACAGCTGATGGGAAGGCCAAGCACCCGGCCAGCACAGCAAAGGTATTGCACTTCTCTCCCACAAAAGGAAACACGGCAAACAGACGCCAAGCGAAGGTGGGATGAGCCATGCGCTCCCTGTGCAGCGGCCTTTGGTGTTCCTGCCCATGGCAGGAGGATGGCACTGGATGATCTTTAAGGTCCCTTCCAACCCAAACCAGGCTGGGATTCTATGACAATGTTTCCCCCACAATCCAAGCAAGGGGCATGTAAGAATCCAAAGGTGTCTACCAAGCAAAACCACGCTGGCAGCCAAGAGCCCAGAGGGATGAGCCTTGAACAGCCAGGCAGGCTCAGTGCTCTTTGCTCCGTGGCTGGAGGCGAGACCCTGCAGGCAATGAGGCTGCACTGCTTCATACACAAGGTCCATGTGGTTGAGAACTCATCCCATAGTAGCTGGGGTCAGCACCTCTAGGTACCACAAGAGCGCTCGCCAGTGCATCCTCACACCCCTCCACTGGAGCTGAGGGCTGCAGGCTGACATAGCTCCTGCCATCCCAACCTCAGCCAAGAGGGATTCCTCCACAACAGCCAGTGCGGTGTGTGTGGAGGGAGCCTCTGACCAGGGCTTCACGTTTTTCCTATTCCAGCTGAAATGCTGTTCCAGGAGATGATGGAAAAAACCAGAGCAAGCTCCATAAAGCTGTGTGGTTCTTCCCTACAGCAAACAGGAGCCTCAGCCAGCCCAGAGAATGGAAACTCAGGCTGCAGAGACAAAAGAGGGAGGTGGGGGCAGGGGGGAAGAGGCCAGGACAAGGGAAGCGGTGCGAAGACAAGAAGCACTCACTCCAACACACTGAGAACATGGCTCCTCTCCATGCAGCGAGGCAGCGGGGTCAGCACCTGAGCCAAGGGCATGGCATGCTGCTGCCTGCAAGCCTCTTGCTCTTCCGGCACTGTTTGCTCGAGAATGAAGCAGACTTCATAGAACCCCAGACTGGTTTGGGTTGGAAGGGACCTTAAAGCTCATCCAGTTCCAACCCCTGCCACAGACAGGGACATCTTCCACTGGACCAGGTTGCTCCAAGCCCCGTCCAACCTGGCCTTGAACACTGCCAGGGATGGGGCAGCCACAGCTTCTCTGGGCACCCTGTGCCAGGGCCTCAGCACCCTCACAGGGAACACCTTCCTCCCAATGTCTTTTCCAGTTTAACCCTCTCTTGTCCTATCACAACATGCCCTTGTCAGAAGTCCCTCTCCAACAGATTTGGCACTGAAGCTGCCTGAGTGAGCTGCTCCTCTGCCTTGGCTGAGCACCACCAAACCCACCTGAAGAAGGAAAACCACTCCAGTACCACCCAAACCCGTGCTGGCCTTTGTATGTGCTTGGTCAGGACATCTTGCAGACCTTGGCTTCTCAGGGGTCTGGGTTACAACCTTACCCAACAGACCCAATAGCTCACCAGCAAGTCCCACAAACACCCTGAGAGCAACAGAGCAGGGACAACAGCTGGGAGGGGGACAACAGAGGGTAAGGGTGCAGACAAGAACTCGCATTACACCAGCACAGGTAACCTTGGTGCTGCCCCTTCTCCATTTGGCTAACAGCTGTATCTTTACACAGCCTACAAGGACTTCCAGCCTACCCATAAGCAACCTTCCAGCCCCGAAGACTCTGTGAGCTCGGGACAAAGAAGCAGCTGCACCCCTGAGCCTTGCCTGCAGGGAAGCAGACAGGGGGGAGCTTATTTACCTGTCAAGGCCTGCTCTGGGATAAATACCTTAAACCCCTCTCCAGGTCATGGCGGTGTATTTACAGCTGAGACTCCTTCAGTTATCCGCCTGTCGAGACTCAGATGGATTTGCCACGAAGCAAGGAAGATCCAGCTGGCCAAGCTCTCCAGACGGCTTATAGCCCACTGTGCTGTGAGCTATAAGTGATCATCCAGTGCCAGAGCCTTGAAAATGACACCCATGCCACGGCAGCTGCAGCAGGGATTCAGTTGTGCACCCCTGCCTACAGCTGCGTCCGCATGCATCCAGCCACTCTGCCTGCCCATGAGCAAAGGTGCTGGCACAGAGGCTGGACATGCCTTATGCCATATATGCTGGGGCTGCCTCAGTCCTGCAGCCGCGCTCCTCATGGAGCAAGGCTGCTCCATGGGTCCAGCTCAAGGTGGGCGAGTCTCTGGAGCATCCTGCTTTGCAACTTGGTTTACTGCAGGTTCGACCTGTTTGCTCCCCTCCCATAGGAAGGGAAGCAGCTCCCAGGAATAGCGCTCCCAACAACACACCAGCTTTTCCCGGCAGCCACCTCGGTGCTGCAAGTTAGAAACTGCAGTGCATCCAGCAGTGCCAGAGACAAGTGGAGCTGCCAAAAGGCATTGAGGAGACACGCAAAACAGGCCTTACCCCACTCACTGCATTGGTGCCTCTCCCATTCATACAGGCTCTACACTGTTGGGTTTTGGCCTCTGTCTGCATCTGAAGCTTGCTGAGGAGCGACTGGTTGCCCAGGGCTTCTCTCTGGGTCCGTATCACTTCTGTATCACCCCTCATGAGCATTTCTGGGACACTGTTTCATACTGCCTGCTGTGTATCGCACATCCATCTTCAGTCTACGTGGCACTGCCTTCTTCCTGACTACAAAGCATCATCCACCACTTCCCGTATCTGTCTGACACGGACTTACAGGTCTGCAGATTTCATCCAGCTCCTTTTCTTTTCATTACTGGAAAACTGAAGACCAGTCCCTTTTCCCAATCCCCAGCACTGCTGCCCAGCTACAGGCCAGGACCTGCCTCCTGAGGGAGACAACTGCTGGGGGGGCTGGACCTGCATCACCTCTGAAAGGGCACAGCAAGGAACAGTTCCTTGTTTATTTTCATTTGAGCCATTTATGAATCTATATTAAAAGCCACAAAAATAGGAGAGTAGACAGAGAAGCTAATACTTCCTCTGCTCATGCAATATTAATTAAAAGGTAGCTTCTTTATGAGACAGCTGCATTACCTCTCGGCTAAAAATGGAGAAGAGTCACTGAGTGGGAAGAATACGCAAGCAGGGCACTTTCTGGAATCCTTGTACAAATCAATACCTAGGCAGAATGCTTCCTACAGATAGATCGAGTGCAAATCCCAGGGAGAATTAAAGAAAAGCTTAGGTACAAGAGACTTGGAGAGACAGAAGTCTGCACTAACCAAATCTTGAGAAACAAGTGCTTTTCTCCATAGCAGCAGGACAGCCGGCTCCCAGTGTATCTGGAGAACAAAGAACTCTTATGGCAGTCATTAATCCAACAGGGGGAAGAGCACCAGGACATCCTAAAAAACCAAGTGCCAAAGCAGCCACACAAACAATGGCAACAGACACCCAACAATCGGGTCCTGGGGAGTAAGAAGCTGCGCTATCTGAGATGATTTGCACAATTCTTCAGCTGCTGGAGGAGACTTTCAGTCTTGGCCGCTCTCCAGGGCAGCTACAGACGCAGCTGAACCACTCACTCTCAGCAGCATAAAGCCATCCAGGCTCCCACGGATGGTTAGGCAGGGCTGGATGCACTGCCCTCTGTGGCACCCTACTAGACTGTCTGGTTTTATCTTCTCTGATCTTGTCTTAGCTGGAAAAGACAAAAAACATAACCCCTCCTCCCACGAAAGCTTCCCACTGACACAGGCACTGCCAGGAGCTTCAACAGAGCCAGTCCCACGGAGCAGCTCCATGCCATGCAAGCGATGGGCCTCCCCAGCAGAGCCAGGACACACACCAAAGCGGGCTGTGTGAGAGTAATAAAGGAACTCGCAAGCCACAGCTTGTCCTGCCTTTAACCATTTGGAGAGTCACTGTACATTTTGGAATCAAAGGCTTCCTTTGTGCTCCTAAAAAGGCCAATGAGCAACCGTAATGAGGAGAGCATTTATAGTTAGTCTTAAGCAATACCGTGGCTATCTTGAGCCAGCATCACATTGAAGAGCAAGGACAACCCTGCACAGAGCTGCCCAGAGGCACGTAAAGCCTCCCCTCTGCAGCCAGAACTGGGCTTGGCATCCCCATGCCATGGCTCTGGGGACAGAGGATGGAGCCACCTCGCTTGTGTGCCTGTATCAACAGCAGTAGGGCGCTGTCTGGGCTGCTTCTCAGGGTGGCCCGAGCTGCACACAGGCATAAACCCCTGATGCTGGGACAAACCTCATCTCCTAACAGCACTGCAGGAGAGGAAAAGTTATAAAGCATGTCACCTCAGAGCTACCCTGAACACAAATACCTGTTGTTAGCACTGAGGTCTGGGTGCAGAGCACTCACGGACACTCCTGTCCTCCAGGACAGAAGTCACCTAGGCACTGAACAGATGTCAGCCAGGGCCTGGAATACAAATAGACTTGTAATGCTCACTCACTGACCCTCATCCCCTTCCTGCACCAGCTCCCAGTGCCCAAAGCAACCCCACGTGTGTCATCACTTTCTCCCAGCCTGCAGCATCAAATGTGTCACCCCACTTTCCAAACAGGAGTCTGTTCACATTGGTTTTCCTCACTCATCATCCTGCACAACACCAACACCGATCCAAGACATCCCAACCTCACAGAGGTCCAGACCACCTGAGAGCGGTGGATTCAACTCACAGACATTCAGCAGCCTTGGCCACACCCCAGCCCCACAACAGCCAAAATTCCTGCCCGCTCCATTCAAACCAGGGCTTCACTTGACAAGGAGAAAACAGGCCATTGGTACCCCACCGACAAGCTCCATCTCACACAAGGAATCACCAGTTAAAATCAGCTATGCCTCCTCCCCAGACACACAATTTGTGTGCACCCACCGTGCAAGCGGAGCTCATGAGCACTCATCCCTGCCGTGTTCCACCCTCGCAAGCCCCAGTCTGGATTCTCCTGTGGCTGGATCTGGCTGGTTTCCGTTTCTGCCCCCTGGGGCACCTGGGTACATCAGCATCCATCTTTCTACTATCAACAGGAGTGCTATAAGCAGTGACCTGGGCCTCACCTGGACGCCAACTACTATTTGAAGATTAAAATGTATTTTCAAGATAAATCCCTGCACAACAACTTCCAAGGATCAAAATCAGAACAGAGGATAGACTCTTGGAAGCTTACCAAATCAAAGGAGCAGTCCCCCGCAGCACCAGCCTGCAAAGAGTATCAACTAAAGCACCTACCCATCAGCCTTTCCCAAAGTGCTTATCTTAAGACAAGCAGGCTCTGGCCAACACCCTGAGTCCTCATGCCAGGCACACAGAGCAGGCCTTCAGGAGCTTGCAAACCACTCTGAGGTCCCCTCGCCTCTCTGTACTGATCAGACAGCACGTATTAGTTACCTCTCGGAGGAGAGGAAAGCAGTCTGCTCTGTGCACAGACAGAGACTGCTGCCCCGAAAAAGGCAAGGCTTAAATTAAGACTAGCGGTACTGTGCGGCACGGCCTTTTAAGCTCAGGAAAAACATTTCTGTATTAAATTAAAAAAAAGGGAAAAAAAAAAAAAGGAAAAAGCTGGCAAGAGCAGGGAACGGAGCTGGAGCAGCAGTCAATGAAAAGCACATGCGCTGCAAACCTGGCTGCCAACACAAATTGATGCTTCGAAACAAAGACGACTTGTGTTTGGCTTGAAGATCTTCCACAGCTACTCGGCAGGGGCTGCAGAGATTAAAAGGAGACACACGTAAACACAGGAAAACAGTGCTTGCTGCCAGTTATTTCCCCAGAACAAAGGAATGACCTGAAATGGAGTCCAAGCCTTGATGGGGTGCCATGGGTTCATCCTCACCGTGCTGCAGCGTGCCAAAGCAGGCAGAAGCAAGAGGAAACATTGGACAAACCTCTGGACAGGACTTCATTCAAGCTGGATTCATTCAAGTTGAATTCAAGCAGCACCAGACTCACAGACACACCTCCTTGACCCAGAGAGCTGCAGCTGCTTACGGCACTGAATGAGCTTTCAACCTCAAGAGCCCATGGAATCCCAGACTGGTTTGGTCAGAAGGAACCTTAAAGCTCATCCAGTTCCAACCCCCTGCCACGGGCAGGGACACCTTCCATTAGACCAGGTTGCTCCAAGCCCCATCCAACCTGGCCTTGAACACTGCCAGGGATGGGGCAGCCACAGCTTCTCTGGGCAACCCGTTCCTGAAACTCAAGCTTCATTCACTACAACTAGCCTGTGCCTACCTCCCATGGAGAACACCCAGAAGAAACCCCAGGCAGCTCTTCTCCCAGTGCTCCACTCCTTGAGACCGCAGACACTCATGAGCCTCCTGTGACGCTTCTGCTGCATTCTGGTTTAGTTCCCGAACCGACCCACATCCGCATTAAGATATGCCTTGCAAGACTCTTCTACTGCCTGCATAGTGACATACTCAGAAGGCCCAGGAAGAGTGAAAGGAAGACACTTCAGTCTGGGCCGTTTCTGTTTAGGGACACCAGCTGTCCAGCCTAAACCAAACAGCAATGAGAGGTGGATTTGCGGGCACTGTGTGACTTGAGAGGTGATGGGACACTGCTCCCTCACACAGCACTCAACAGCAACGCAGGAAAGCAGCCCCTGGATCAGGTCCCCCAGCCACAGATGAGGCAGACAACTGGAGAGCTGACAGCTCACAAGCACAACCAGCAGGGCTGGGTAGGATGGAGAGGGTGGAAGTGCATGACCCTGCCCAGGCCACGTCCTCCAGAACCAAGCACCATTTGCTTGCTTTCTTATGCTGTGATTAGACAGCTTTGGCACTAGGAAGTGAGCAAACAGCTTCTCCAGGACCCTAGGGTCCCCCACCTTACCCGCAGTCCCTCTGAACAACCTCCCTAAAAGGTAAGAGTTGCACAACATACCTGGACTGCTGAAAGCTCACAAGGACATCAGGAACATGATGTGAACCATATGCAAAGCCTCCCAACCACAATGAAGTCCAAACAACAGCTCTTGCTCCAGCAGGAAGCCACACGAAAAGCCCCAAAACCTGCACCATGCCTACCTGCTCCCTGTCAGGTCTCTCTCAGAAAACAAATCCTTCCATGCCTAGCAGTGGGGCTGCTTCTTCCATGCAAGCTGGCACAGGGGGTATGCTGTGTTCACAGCACAGCCCTTTAACCCCACTGCGCAACATAACATCTGTCTAACAGACTAGAGGCATCCACAAGCAGCTCTGAGATGCCACCTCCCAACATCATCCAGGCAAGGAGCAGGACATGGAAACAGGCCACCCAGCGCCACACCTCTGCCATGCTGAAATGCACACGGATGCCCAAGAACCAACGCATTACCAGTTGTCAAATCATCATCTCTTCATCTCTCTTTCTACTCTTCCCCAAGACATAGCTGATTTCTTATAAAGGCAAATGACACCACATTGCCCTCCTCCCACCTTGAGCATGACCAGCCTTCTCCAGGAGGTACGGCCACGCCAAAGGTGCAGATGAATGGGTACAGCTGCCTCTTTCGCTTACACAGCAAAACACACTCTGCTAGTTCTCAGCTTTTGTACAATCCCCCCAACCCCAATGCCAACAGCCCAGGTAACTTAAACCCTCATAAAGGAGAACGTTCCTGTGCATCTGCCAAGCTTCTTGTCATTGTCACTGCCCTCCAGGTGCCCAAAGAGCTCCCTGTCCCAGCCCACAAGACTCACGCTAGGAGAAGGAGACCCGTTTCCTTGGGGTCTGGACAAACAATTGCATGTCCTCCAATCTCAGGGGAATTTCCCTGCAACCCCTGCAGCAGCGACTGCCTCCACAAAGAGCACGTTTGTACCCGGGCCAGTCCGCTGCTAAATAAGCATTTGTTCCAAGTTCCCAAATATCGAAAGCCATGGAAACACCCACTGCTAACGTGAAATATTCTGCATTCCAGGCCTGAGAGGTACGCTTGGAAATGTTCAGAGAGGAAAGAGTATTTATTCACTGGGAGAGAGGTGTAGGTCCAGCTATTTACTTAAGCCCATGTGTGCTTGCTGGAAGACAGCTTTGATCTTTGCAGCTCAAATAGCAGATGAACGGCAATGAAGGGAAGAAAAATATTGGTGTAAAGTTCCCCCAGTAAATACCTGTAACCAGGCCTTCACAGCAATTTCAAGTGCCTTACTGCTTATGGCCCAACGGGCCCTTGCACTCTTGCCTGCTCTTCTCTTCCCACTCTTTTCCTACCTTCTTCCCTTTGATCCCCTTGGGTTCCACGTCCTTTGGAGAAAGCACAACCTGCACCCTAGGACATGTATGCCTATCTGCTTGGTTGCAACATGGACCAGCCTTTGGCCAGATAGAGCGAGACCTGTCCATCTGAGCAACACGCAACATATGGTGCCATCCACCCAGCTTTCCTGAGCAAGAAAACTTGAGCAGATGGGGAGGAAATGCACTCCCATCAGCACTCCCATGAGCAAGAGCATTCATCACCCGGCGTGCTGCTAAACACAGTGCTTGCTGCAGTTTAAACATCTGCCCATCTGTCCTTAGAAATGGACTCCCTCTAGATCAATTACAAGATCAGAGGACGTCTTCAAAGGATGCAGAACGTGACAACCCTCTGGTCGGTGCCAGCTCTCAGTGGTCCAGGACCCAATGTGCAGACGGAGTCACCATGCCTTTGAAGCTCATGCCATGTTGGGGTTACAGCCTGCATGGAGCACTGCCTGAGAACAGCCAAGTCCAAGGGGGATCACATGCTTTGTAAGAGAAGAATGGCATTGGCTTGTCACCACTCTGCCCCCAGACAGCCCAGAAACGTGCTGAGCAGCACAGCTCAGCTGCTGCTGAGGGGCTGCTTACTCAGATCAGCTATCACAGTACTTGGTCTGGCTGCAGAGGACTTGGAGCCACTGAAAACAGACGGCAGCTTTGGCTCAAAGAACGAAAGTCACCCGTGTTGTACCACTGGAAATTTATTTTGGACCCTTTAATCCCAAGAGAAATCCTCAGATCCCATCTGATCATTCCGCTCTGAGATTTTCTTCTTTCGGAACAGGCTTGCTAGAGAGCACAAGAAAAGCACTGCTACGCAGAAACACACAGCTCCACACAGGACACGGAGGAACTTCCAGAACAAAACAGACCTTTTGGGGCCTTTTTTTTTTCAGCTTTAAAGAAAAGTTGACTCAGCAAATATTTCTTCTGCTATGTTTCAACCACACGCTCCAGCAGAAGCCAGCACACATCTGGCACACGGCAGTGTCATTGCAGAAAGATCACAGCTTCACCGAGGAACGGAAACGGAGGAAGAGGGACCGGCGGTCCAGGCACTGTGCGCTCCTGGAGCACATACGTGGCAAAGGAAGATCACAGAGAGGAGACACGTGAGTCACAGACACCCCACACTTCACCGGCCTTTCACCACCCCTTGCTCCAAACAGCATCCATAGGCAAAGGGAGACGCTGAGCTGCACCCCACAAACCTATGGCCAGTCCGTAAACCCTTGACACCAAACTGTACATCGGGGCCACGCTGCTGGCAGCTGAGATTTTTCATGGTGCCCATGAACTGGATGGGTGCGCATTCCTCCCGGCGCTATAGGACGTGGTCCTGCTGAGCAAGAAAACTGAGCAGGGGAGAAAGCGCTTGGGGCAGCACAGACACTGCAGGAGCTGCAGAAGGGAGCACACAGGCAGGACAGGCAGCGGAGGCCCGCACAGGCAGGCTGGCACATCCCCCGCTGCTGGCGGCAGCAGGCTGGCAGGTAGCAGAATGCCGTAGCAGATCCACAGGGCTCCAAATGAGAGGTAAATCAAAGCATGCGCTCCCCCTCCACACACACTCTTCCCAGAAGGCTGCCAAGGCAATCAGCAGTTATGGTGCTAATCTAAATAAGTGCTGCTTCCCGTGCTAATCAGCTGTAAACTGGGCATTACTTGCAGCCTAGAAGCTCTCCACAGCTCCAGACACACTAATGGCAGCGGTGTTACAAATACTTTCCACAGAATCATAGAATAGTTCGGGAAGGGACTTCAAAGGTCATCTAACCCACCCCCTGCAATAAGCAGGGACGTCTTCAACCAGATCAGATTGCTCAGAACCACATCCAGCCTGGCCTTGAACGTCTCCACAGATGGTGCATCCACCACCTCTCCAGGCAACCTGTGCCAGTGTTTTACCACCCTCAGCGTAAAAACGTTCTTCCTCACATCCAGCCCGAATCTCCCCTCTTTCAGTTTAAAACCATCGCCCCTTGTACTATCACAACAGGCCCTGCTAAAAGGTCTCTCCCCATCCTTCTTATATGCCCCTTTTAAGTACTGAAAGCCTGCAGTAAGGTCTCCCTGGAGAGCTTTCCTCAGAGGCAGTGTCCTCCCTGGTTACTCTTCATTTCTCAGCAGGAACTGCAAAGCAAACTGAGCAGTTGTGCACAGGGACACAGAAGGGACCGAAAGTAGGTACTGGCAATGTGCAGGGCTCCGTCTGCAGGGCTTCCAACCAACAGGGTGTGAAACACGGCGATGTGGCATGGGGCTGATGCGGGAGTCTTCAAAGCCAGGCTGGAAACCAGCTCACGGCCAAAGCCCAGGCTTCTTAGGGAGGGAAAATGGAGGCCAGGAGGGAGAAACACCATGGAGCACTGCAAGGGAAGGCGGGTTTGGGCTTTATGGCTGGAGTTAAATGCCATAGAAAGCAGCAGCCATATACATCAACTGGGTACCCAAAATGTGCCAGCAACAAGGAGCTGGGGCCAAGCAGGGCAGCCGGGTGGCTCCCTGCATGGAGAGGGGTGGTGGCTCCTCCGGATGCGCCCATCAAGGGAACAAAACCCCTCAGCGGCCGGGACCCGCTCGGTTATCCCGGAGCTCTGACCTGCTCAAGGGGAAAACCGCCCCGCTGCAGCGCACAACCGGCCCTCCAGGGCCAGCCCCCTCCGCCCGCGGCCAAGCGCAGCGAGGGGGCTCCTGGAGCTGCCTCCCCGGGGCTCCGCCAGCGCCCGTTCACCGTCTCCCAGACAGCCGATGTCTGGCGCATTTGCATCCAGCTCCTCCGAGCGCGCCGGGCGGGCAGGGCGAGCCGGCGCACGCCGGGAAGGGAAGGAGGACCCGGGGCGAGGCGCTCCGGAGCCTCCCCGCGCGGCGGGGCCGCCCTCCCCCTCGGGGGTCGCAGCGGCGGGGCCCGCACCGCGCCTGCCCCGCACCGCCGGGATCACGGAGCACCCTCACGGGATGCCCCAGCACCACCGGGAGCACGGGAACGAGGAGGGGAGTGGGGGGGAGAAGGAGACCGGACCACCGGGGGTATCGCGGCGGCCGCTGAGCCTCATCGCATGCCCGTTGTTGTGTGTGGGGGGGAGCGGGCACCAGGACCCGCATCCTCACGTCGGGGGACGCTGCGCGCCCGGCCCGGCCCGCACTCACCCAGCAGCAGCAGCGCCCGCACCGCCGCCATCCTCCTCACCGCTCCCCGCCGCGCCGGTCAGCGCGCGCCCCGGCCCGTGGCCATGCCGCCGCCCCGCCTGCCGCCGCCGGGAGGGGCTTCCGGGGGTGGGGCGGGCACCGGAAGCCGGGCGGGGCCCCTCGGTCAGCGCCCGCCTCGCCTCGGCAGGCGGTGATGCGGGGGTCGCGCCGGGAGCCCCGAGGTGAGCGGGTAGGACCCGCGCTCGCAGGGCGCCGGATGCCGCTGCCCGCAGCCGGGCCCAAACGGGGTGTCCAGAGCAGCGAGGAGGCAACAGAGCTCACGCCGAGGGGCTCCTCGCAGCCGGGCTGCCCCTTAAGTCCGTGGTTGAAACTCCGGAGGCGGGAGCTCTGCGCCCTGCTGGCGGCAGAAGGCTGGATGCACAGCCCCAACTGCACTGCGTGCCCTGTGCTGCTCCTCCACACCGCCCGAAGCCGGGGTGCAGCAGTGTGACTGGCCTGGCCGCAGGCTGGAAGCCTCCCTGCCCCCCTAAATGCCTCCCATGGAGCCTGTGGCAGCCCGGAGCCACCGGCTCCAGCAGCCGCAGCTCCAAACAGCAGCTTTCCAGCCGGTTCGTTGAGCCTCCAAAACACTGGCTGCTTTTGGTGCTGCGGGGAAGACCAACCATCACGCGCCCACAGCGTCCCAGGAGTGCTGCTGGACCCAGCACAAAGGATGCTGAAGCCTTTGCTCGGCACAGCCCATGGCGCAGGATCAAAGCACAGTGTGGCTGTGCCAGCCAGGAGCCCATTCCCGCCCCCAGCAAGGCTTGGGGCACCACAGAGTAGCCACAGATCAGTCCCCTCGCATAGGGAAGCCACCACTTCCTGTCACCGAAAGCTGTTGTGGTTGGGGACCAAGCAGCCTCAAAGGAAGTGGTTGCCTATTCAGCAAGCTCTAGAAAGTAAGTTTTACTTCCACCTTTACTTCGAGCAGCAGCAGGAGGTGAGGCATAGAGCACACCTAGAGCAGAAGGAAACTCTTTGGGAACTGGTCAGGAGCAGCCGTTAGTCCCTGCACACCCCTGAAGAAGTGCACCAGTTCCTGCAGCCAACCAGCACGATGTGCAGACACACTGGAATTCTCAGCCCCAGGATCGTGCGCCCATGTGCAGTACAAAGGAGCCAACTTTTTTGCAGAGGGGGAAAACGAGGATAGAGCAGACCCCATCCAACAGAAAACCACTTTACCTGCAGTGGAGTGTGGCCTCAGTTGTTTGTAGCAGCCATGAAAGCGACCTGTTTATCAACACAGCGGCTGTGCCTGGCTGAACATGAGACCATAACGAGGGCAAACATCAGAGCCACAGCTAATTAGCTGGCTTCTAATTAGCCACAGCTTTGCAGCCTGGAGCATCTTGAGGAGGGAGAGAGCAAAGCTCTTTTCATGCCAACCTGGGCAGCCCCTACCCGCACCATCAGTGATCTGCAACTGCAGTGGCTTGAGCTGGGTTTATTTACTGTTGGCACTGCCAGCTTCCCCCAGGAGAGCAGGACAGTGTTTGTGGATGTGAAACTCGCTGATCAATGCACAACACGACACATAACACACGGTGGTGCCATCGCTGCTGCTGTCAGGACCCCTCCCTCAGCAAGCAGCAGGTCCGCAAAACAGCACCCACAACTGATGGACAAAGGCTGCCAGCGCCCCAGTCCTGGCTGCGGGGTGGTGAGTGACAGCCAGGGAGGCACCCAACAGTACACAGAGAGCCACCCCAGCAGGAAACATTCAGGATCCACATCTCGCTTGGGGCAAGTCTTTTCCCCCTTTAAACCCCACAGTCCCTGAGCAGCATTTCAGTGGCTCTGTACAGGACAAGCAGCCAGAAAGCAGGCCAGAGCCCAGACAGAGCCCACACCTCATACAGTCGTTTGCCTTCTGGACACCACCAGCTTGTGACTTTGTCAACCACAAGCCCCACTGGCGTGCCTGGCACAGCTCTGCAAGCACAGCTCAGAGCTGAGAGAAGCCCAGGTCAGGCTAGCACATTGCACAAGCCCACACAGTTACTGCCTCACGTGAGCCCTCACCACACACTTCCCACCAGGAGCCTGCTGCAGAGGCTCTCCCTGGTGCCAGCTCCAGCCTCAGCTGACCCCTGCGGGGCAGAAGAAGTGCAGACCAGGCAAGATTGCCCCTGTCTGCGCCCTTGCAGGGCAGAGTACAAACCCAGCCCGCAGGCTGTCATTTGTGGGTGAACGGTGGGTCAGGACGTGCATTCGCCTCCTTTGGGTCAGAACTGCCATCTACACCAGGTCCTCGTCGCAGGATGGTTTGCAGTCACAGGTGGGACTCACTCTGCCCGGCAGATGAACCAGATCTCGTTGCGGCGCTGAGGGACGCTGGGATTTTCATAAGCAGCCACGATGTAGGTTTCCCGGAGCACAGTGTCTGTGGAGCCCAGGAGCTCCCAGAAAAGGCCGATCTCACGCAGAATCGTCTCCTCCGTGGTCATCCCATAGAACACCCTGCAGCAAAGGGAGTGGCATAAGCAACAGAACTAGCGCATTGCCCCTTCCCTCAGTCAGAGCTCCCCATCCCTCTGCCCAAGGAACCACAGCAGCCACGCAGGGAGTTCATACACCTCTGCTGTGCTGAGAAAGCACCTCTGTTGTGGGGTCACCTGGTTATAACCCGGAGTGGTGCCCTCTCGGTGATGTGGATTTCAGGGTCCATGGGAACAGGGGGGTTTTGCTGGAACTTTCCCGGGATATAATAGGCAGTTACAACCTCACGCTCAAGCTTGGTCCCTTCCTTGGTCAGGTGGATTTCGTTGAGCACTGGGACTGTCATGCCCAGATGGCAGCCTGGAAGGAGGCAGGAAGGCAGTGGGCACAGTGAGATGGCTGTGTCAATGGCAGCAGCCCTCCTCTGTGCAGCCTGCAGGCCCCCTCCAGCCACTGCCTACACACACCTACAGAGTTCTCCTTGCAGATGTAGCGCATGAGCTTCATGAAGCTCATGGAGATGCTCTGCTCATACAAGGGCTCCCCCTTGGTGACACAGGCCCACTTCCCAGCTGGGTACCGCCGCTCCTCGTAGGCTGCTTCCTCGCGCTGAAACAGGCCACAGACAAGCCAAGTCAGAGTTAAGTGCACTGACAACACTGCAGCACGTGGGAGCAAGAACCAACACTGGCAGGCAGGAAGCGGGAAGACAGAACCCTGCCAAAATGAGTCCCCTTCTAGACAGTGATCGGCAAGGGAGGCCGGAGAAAGTGAGGGGAACCACCACTACACACACCTCAGACTAGGACACTTAACAGCACGGGGCAAAAGGCAGTGAAAGGAAAAGCGCAGACAGGGGACAGGATGCAGGGAGGCTTGGAGGCTCCTGGCATGCACAAGGAATGAAGCGCATCTTCAGCAAGGGGCACAGGACTTTCCGCTCTTCTCCAGTCACTGCCCTGCCTACTCACAAGGATTTTCCTGATCCCAGGCACTCAAAGACCTTCAGTGAGGTTGACATTATCCTCAGGTATGGCGTCGTTTTCCTGGAGTATGGTGTGGACAGAGGATAACAACATAAAGCTTCCTGCCCAGTAGCAGGGAAAGTCTGGCAGAAGAGCTCTAGCACCCAGAAGAACTGAGAAAGTTGGAACAAAACTCGTCTCAGATGCTCCTCCCATACCAAGAAGCGGCAGGAGAAAGAGGCATGAATCCAGCTGGTGCAGAGGGGACAGCTTTCTGGATGGGTCAGAATCTCTATGTCCAGCACAGACACCCAGCCTTCTGGATGACTCCAGCACAGAAGCGGGGCAGGGGGAGTGGGGAAAATTGCATCTGGATCTGCTATAGTTCAGCTCATGACATGGTTATAACCACAGAGCCATATAAAGAGGGGCTGGGAAGGTGTAGCCAGCACCCATCTTCCTGATCTCAGCTTGTTCTTCAGCCAGATTAAAGTGATCATGAGACAACCTTCTTCCACAGAGCTCAGGGCTCCTGTCCAAACCTCTGCGCTCCACAGCTGTGCAGGGAGGGACCAAGCCAGGAAGCTGTGACCATCCTCAGCAGTGAGTGCAGCCTCCCTCTGCTCCCACCCGAAGCAGGTCTCTGCTCAGAAAGCCAAACCAGAGGCATAAGGAAGGCACCTGGGCTGCTCATGTGCATCAGGGGTGCCAAGAACAGTGCCAAACTACTGCAGGCAAACCAGTCTTCACCTCATAGATGGGGCCATGCCACCAAGCAAAGCAGAGCAAGAGCATTTCCAAAGCAAGGAAACCAGCAGTCCCTCTAGACTCTGACTCTCACCTGCCACACCATCTGCGAATAAACCCATCTACCCAGCAGGGCAGTCCAATCCTTCCATGGACTGATCCTCACATTAAACAGCACCACTCCACAAGATGAGACTTAACCAAGAGAAAGATGCTTCACACAGACCCAGTGGCGATGGGTCCCTGCAATGTAAGCTGGGGAATTTGGCTGAGTACTGGCAGAGCAAGGCTCTGCAGGCGGCATAATTCACTTGCCTCCATGAGGATGAGGGCTTGTGGCACTGACAGCTGAGGGAGGAGCAACCCAGTAAAACTGACCTGCCTGAGCCTGGGGAACACGTCCTTAAGGTCCTCAACTCCAGAGTCCCCTCAGCACTAACACCTGGAAGTGGCTTCCACCTCCTCACCCAGCCCCACAGTCAAACTCCAAGAACCTTCCTCAGGTACCGAGAGGATGTCAACACCAATGAAAGATCTTCAGGCCCCACCCCACAGTCGTGGAGTAGACAAAGGTAGAGAAGAGCTCAGACAAAGTCCCTGAGACCCAGACGAACAGGGGAAGAGGGAGCGTGGTGGAGCCCCAGCGCAGAGCTGTACAGTGCACATGCTCAGACGTGTTTTAAAGGCAGGAGTGCTGGACCTCAGCCCAGAAGAAACTGGTTGAGCTCTCCCCATATACAGGACAGTTGACAGATGTCTTGTTGGTAGCTAGCCCAACCAAGCCTACAGAGGCACGTGAACCAGTCCGATGAGTGCTTCTTCACAGCTATTGCGCAAAGCTCAGAAGCACCCTTTTGTGCGAGGGATAACAGGAGGTGTGCAACATAGCCGGCCAGAACAGGAGGCCTTCAAGCAGAAGCTACCGTGCTTGGCTTGGCAGCTGTGACAAACACCAGTACATGCTCAGGTCTGATGGCTCCCCACAGGAGCACCCTCCAGCTAAACAGGTAGCCAGGTAACTAGCACAAAGAGACACCCAGCAGGACTCGGAGTTCACAACAAGGTGTTTTGAACAAGGCAGGGCGCAGACTCCAAATTCACTGTCTTGGATGTGACCACCCCATCAGAGAACAAATGAGAGAGCTGGAAGCCAGGCGACCAGAGAGAGCAGCAAGACCAGTCCAATTCTAGAGTAAAGGCTGGAAAGTTCATACAACCGCAGCCTGGTTTGGGTGGGAAGAGACCTTAAAGCTCATTCAGCTCCAACTGCCTGCCACGGGCAGGGACACCTTCCACTAGAGCAGGTTGCTCCAAGCCCCGTCCAACCTGGCCTTGAGCACTTCCAGCTCCTGCTGCTGCCCAGGCTGGCGGCAGCACCGGCACCGGCCTCCCCGCGGGCGGGGCCCGGCTGCGGGCAGGAGCGGGCCTCACCTCCTCCCGCCGCGGCAGGGTAACGTAGGGCACGGGCTCGCGAGCCTGGCCGTGCCGGGTCATCTGCAGGATCGGCCCCGCCATGTCTGCAAGGCAAAGCACAGAGGGGCCGCGGCTCGCCCGGGCTGGAGAGCACGGGGAGCGCGGGACGCGCCGCCAGCCCCGAGGCCGCCGTCACCCGCGGCAGGGCCCTCGCTCACCTCGGGGCAGGGTCACTCGGTGCGTGCCGGCTACGGCCTCCCAGTGCGCGAACAGCCGCTCCCGCTCCTCCTCCTCGCCGTCCCCATCGCCGGCCTCCTCGCCCAGCCCCTCCAGGTCCTCCAGCGTGAGGCGCGCCATGACCCCCCCACCCTTCCCGCGCCAGCCAGCACCCACCCCCGGCTGCGTCACAGCTGTCGTCACCCAGACGCCCCGCCCCTGCCGCCCTGCCGCTGTTCCGCCGGCGGGGGGCTCCCTCCCGCCCCGGTGCCTTCCCCCCGCAGTGCCGGAGCCGCGGTCCGTTGTGGGGTCGGTTTTATTTGATCAGCTCCCGCACCGCATGGCCCCGCCGCGCCGCTCGGCTCCGCTCCCGCACCGCATTGCCCCGCCGCGCCGCTCGGCTCCGCTCCTGCACATCCCTTCCCCGGTACCACCGGGACCCCGGCGGGGCAGGGCCGGGGTAGGCCCGCGACGCTTCCGCCCAAGCCGCCTGCTTGGCGAGCGCGCCCCTTGCCGGCGGTGCCGCACAGAGCATGCGTGCGGGCGGGCAGCGGCGGGCTTGGCGCTCAGTTGGAGGAGAGCAGGGAGCTGTGGGAGGACAGGTCCGTGCTGCTGGCGCTCAGGCCTCTGCTCTCTGCGCGGAGCCCCGGGGTGCCCTGCAAAACACAGCGTCTGTGAGCACCGGCACCCGCAACCCGCGCCGCCCGCGCCCCTGCGCCTTGCGGGGCAGGGCTCCCACCAGCCACACTAAGGGCCACCTCTGCCCCTCCCGCTCGCACTCCGGGGCTGCAGGGCTGGTCGAGCTCGGGAGACACGAAGGTGGCTCCATGGAAGCAACACCGCCAGTGTGGAGCCACGGCAGCTGCCCGGGGGCTGCAATGTGGGCTCAGCCCCGCCGCGGGAAGGCAGAGAGGCTCCAGCTCCACGCAGCAGCTGAGCGCATCCGCAGGGATCAATGCCTTCCGAGGGGTCCCGGCCACTGCACGTGTGGCCACTCCCCTGCCTCTGTCACTGGCCGCGGCTCCAGCCCACACCCCTTCGTGCTCCGCCCCGGCACGCACAGGGTGCTTACCTCGAATGAAGCATCGCTGGACTTGTGCAGGTAATTTAGTGATGCAGCGCGCTTCATGCTACGAGAAAGCAGAGGAGAGCAGGCGTGTGCTTACTACCCCCTTTCGGGGCAGGCCCCCATCTGCCCTGCACCCAGCCTGCCCCTCGGAGCCCTGGTCCTTACCTGGTGTTCCTGGGCTCCAGGGGACCATTGCCCTGCAGTTTCTTAACCAGCATCTCACTGCTCCTCCGGATCACATCCCGGATTTTCCCCAGAGAGCTGCTGCGCTGGAGGGTGCCACTGCCATCCTGGACACAGAGACACAAGCCAGGGTGATGGCTGAGTGGCACTGATCGGGGTCCGGCATGCTGCAGCTGAGTGACCAGGAACTGGGCTTGGCTCCAAACACCCTCTTGCACTGAGGATTTAACCTGGCCCAGAGCAACCTTACTGCTCACTACATGTGTGTCCCGTCCCCCCCCGCTTCTCCATAGGACATGATGACCATTAAGTCAAGGACATCCCCACCCCACAGCCTGGCTCATCCAGACTGACCCTCCCTCCTGCAAGCTCAACACCCGGCCAAGCTGCTGACCTGCACCAGGCACCAGCACAAATGGGACTGGCACCCCCAGGGCCTGGCTCAAACATGGCATAGCTTTACCACATGCCAGGTCTGCAGGCTCACTCATGTCAGACAAGACCCACATGCACACACAGCCTTGTCCCATTTCTAACACCCCCAAGATGATTCACTCTGAGCCTGCTGAGCAATTCAGGCAGCTCCATCTGGGATGCATTCATGTGGCTGCACCGACACTGCATTGCCAAGCAGGTACCACTCTCCTCAACACCCCAACTTCAGCTGTGCCTGGCTCCACCGGCTGCCCTGGGGTGGCACTTTGCAGGGTTCTTTACGGCTCCCTGCTTTTTCCAAAGACCAAAACCAGCCCTAAATCTTGTTCCCCAGCCTGTTTCCTCCTACGCATCCCCAAAACTCTCCACTACTCAGAGAGGCACTCTCAGCCCCTGACAGGCTCTAGCCCATCTCCCACATTTAGCCCCACATGCACGCACAGCCCAGGTTGCCAGGATAACACCACCTCATGCCACTGTGCCCATGACACCAAGCTCTTCCCCTGCAGCCAGGCATGCTCATTACACAAGGCTGTAGCACTACTGCTGATGTGGTTACTTTTGTTCTGATGGGCCAGTAACAGCAATGCTCCCTGCCCCTGATCCCAATGGCTCCTGGCACATCAGGGCAGAAAAAACAGAGGTAAAGTGACCACAAAGCCCTTTGCTCCTTACAGGCATGAGTGGGAGCCCCTTTGTACAACTCCAAATGACCAAAATGCCCTGTGGCCCAGGCTGGCATCAGCGGTTGCATCAGGACTGTCCATGCAGCTCTGCAGGTAAGCACATTGTTTGCCACAAGCCAGTCACTCCCTTGTCCTGAACCCCTGCAGGCTGGGGCCCTGGGGAAGGCTTCAACAGCTGAACAGGACTTTCCCTACCAACAACCCTTTCTCCCAGTATTTATCTCAACCCTCCTTGGATAAGGCAAGTGTATTGAACCTCTTCACTTTCTCAACAGGATGAGGGGTTTCCAAACTGGGAGCCATGTGCTGTTGCTGCAAGGGACCCACTCACCAGGAATGCAGAGAGCACCAAAGTATTAGCAAGGAAAATAATTCAACTCCTGCACCAGGCATCATGGTATGTGGCACCAGCAGAGACAGGGGTGGGATGTCTTCTGCTTCCCCATCACACTTAACATTAAGTCACCAGGGTACTGCCGTACCAGGCACCGTTCTTGCCAGGGCATGCAAGCCAGGGACGGAGAAGGGAACACAACAGGGGCAGGGGAGTAGGACCATGGTACAAGGGCAGCAGGATCCAGCCAGAAAGTATTGCTCTGGGGTCAGGGCATTTCCCCAGCTGCAGCAATGCAGACTGACTGCAGATCAACACCAGAACCAAACGCTGGTGCATGCTGGGTTAAAAATAGCCTCCCTCCTCTCCCTACTCCCTTTGCTGCAGGGTTATTTTTAAGCCAGAACATGTATGGGGCTTGGTTTACTGCAGAGCCTCTACCCCACTGCACCGACCAGGATGAGAGCACTCGAAGAAGCAACTCCACTACTGAGCTACTCACCGTTGCGTGCTCCCACCCTGACTGCTGCACAGAGGGCAGAGGATTCGGGCAGTGTTTGGCAGCATGTGGAGCTCAGCACTGGGGGCTTGCTTTCTCTAACGGAAACAGTGGCTGGGGAAGGCCTAAGCTCAGATGCTCCAGGGCAGCCCTGTCACACACTGCTACAGAGCTGAGGTTAGTAGCAACCCCAGTTTGGAGGTTAGGGAGAGGCACAGCAGGGTTGGGTCCCTCATCCCTCGTAGAGGTGCCCGGTGGGCAGCATAGCCCCTGCAGACATACAGGCACCAAGCACCCCGACACCGGCTCCAGCAGTGCTTGCACCCACCACCCCAGGGCTGACCGGCGCTGGCCTACACAGCATGGAAAGAAGCACAGGGCAGCGGTTCGGGTCTGTCTGCCTTTAATCAGAGGTACGGTTGTTACAGCACCAGGTCCAGCACAGGGCAAAGCACACACAGGCCTGAACGCACCCTGTGCTGGGGACTCGCCGCTCCCCAGAGCATGGAATAGCGCTGGGAGAGAGGCAGCGGAGGCACAGCCCCGGAGCACTCAGCCCTGGGCTCTGCGCTCCATGGTCCGGGGGACAAAGCTCCTGTCAGCAAGCACAAGCTCCCAGGGCAGCAGGATGCACATGCCCCAAGGCCTCTGCACCACCACAGGACAGCCAGGCCCAGGCAGACACAAGCACATTTAGTATCACAACCTGCCAGATGGCTAGCGTGAGACAAACTAGCTAGCTAAATAAATAAATGGGCTTCTGCGCTGGCCTCTGGGCTCTATCCTGCTGGCTGCAGCCTCTCCAGCTTCCTTCAACAAGTAGGAGGGCCAGGGTTCACATCCCATAGGAGGTGGGATGAGGCTCAAGGCCCTGGGAAACTTCCCCCTTCTCAGTAGTGACTGACAGCACCAGACCCTGTGCAGGTCTGGAGTCCCATCTGAGGCACTGAGCTACCTCCATGCACGACCAGGGTCAGCACTGTCTTCCTAGCAGTGACAGGGTTACAGGTTTCCCTCCCGCATGGCTAGGGACAGCCAGGCAGGAACTCACAGCCTGGGACCAGCCTGCTGAGCCAGATCCTGTGCTCAGGAATTTCCCCCCCGCCCTTCCATCATTAACCTGCCCCTTCTCCTCCTGTGGAAACCTCCCCCAAACCATCTGCCCCCACATCCTCAGAGCACTCCAAGCCCCAGCTCTTCCTTTCCTCACATCCTTCTTTGCACATTTTTCTCCCAACCACTCTGCTCCAAACCAGCCCATTCCCTGTATCAATCATTTCTAATGGCATGGGGCCTGGCCCCTGCAGAAAAGCTCTGCTTTCCTCCTGCCCTTCCTCTGCCTGCATGGAACAGTGAACAGATTCATCCTGCCTCTCCCAGCAGCCACACCTGGGGACCCTGGAGCAAGGGGGAGCTGATTCACCCCTTAATGCCATCAAGAATTAGGCTACAGCATCAGGTCAGGAGGTTGCCACCAAACATGCTAGTCCTGGCAAGCCCCTGTTTCATGCATGGCCCTCAGCTGTCACACCCTCACCTTGTCTTGGATGTACAGTAGCTACAGGCCACCCTGTGTTCCCTACAGAGGCCCACATGCTGCCACTAGATCGCAGAGCTCAGCAGGGAGGAGGGTAGCGAGACAGGGACTGCCCTATGCAGCAGGGAGAGCCCAGCTCACCAGTGGCCAGCGCAGGTTTGCTACAGGGCACTAACATCAGCTAAGCCTACAGAGAAGAAAGCAAACGGGCACATGACAGCCCTGCCAAGGCCAGGCCTCCCTGCCCCACAACAGCTCCCCCATCTTCATGCCTCTCTCCTGGCTTCTGCAGAGGTGGAGGGAACAAGCTAGGAGGGCTGAGGATGGCTAATGCTGGCGGAGACAGAACGCCTGGAGTGAAGACAACCCCCTGCAGGCCTGGTGCCCAGCGATGCGCACGGGCAGGCTGGGCTGTGGGGCACGCGAGGGGACGGTGCCCATGGCCCTGGCCTAGGGGAGCAGGCAGCTCCTCGCAGCTTCTTCCTGCTCGTGCTGGCCATGGCGCTGGCGCTGGCCAGGACCTCACTCCTCTGCAGGCGTGGCGGTGCCCTCGCGCGCCGGGAGGGTTGGGGGGCTGGCGTGGAGTTCTTGCCGAGGAAGGAGGGATGGTGTGGAGGAAAAGTCAGAAGGTACAACACAAACATCCAGGTGATTGCGGTGGAGGGGAAAGAGGGAGTCTCGGGAGGCATTTAAGCCTAGTGCACAGAGAGGAGAAAGACACAATTTACAAGGCCGTGAGGTTGTAGGTGCAGGTGAGGAGCAGGGCCCAGGCTGCATGCAGAGATGGGGCCATGTCTGGGCAGGGTGGGAGCCCTGTAAGGCTCAGTCAGTGGGCTCACATCTTTGCCAGAGTGCTCGAGCAGGCTGGCAGCAGAGCCAGCCTCAGGAGGAACAGCCTGGGCCTCCTGCTCGGGAGAGTCCCCGCTCCCGGGCCATGGGCATGGCATGCCCGCCAAGGCCTCAGCACCACTGAGCTGGTGCCATCCTGGCTCTCCCAGTTACCTGGGCAGCACACGGCTGCTCCAGGGCTCCCCTTGGCAGCAGAGCACAGAGGCTGATGGCACCCTGGGGGCTCCTATGGCTCTGCCCACAGCAGCTGACAGCTAAAGGATGGCAGCAGAGCCTGCCTGAAGGCAGCACATCCAAGGGCTCTAGACTGCTCCAGGGAGCAACTGGCCATGACAGACAGGAGCAGCAGGAGCTGCCTCAGCCTTCATTTCTGGCAAGCTGCAGTCCAGAGCAGGGCTGCTGGCTTGGGAGAGCAGGCTGGCTGTGCGTGCAGCATCACGCGGCAGCAGCTGTGTCCCCCAGGGTGCTGGGCCAGTCCTCAAACCCTCTGTCTACAGCTGGCTGGGCCATGGGGAAGGGCCATATGAGCAAGAACTACCCTGTTGGCTGGGTCAGGCATTGCCTGCTTGCCTTGGGGTGATCAGCTCAGAGAATGGAAGGTTTCCCAGACCGTCACTAGTGCAAAGTGATCACCGCACATCAACCACAGCCAAGAGGAACCGTGGAGACATAGCAGCCAGGACAGGGACCAGCTGATCCTAGCCCGCACCTGCAGCCCTCCCTCTGTGCTTGTCTAGCCCCACTATGAACCAGGGAGCACAAGGGCCCAGGGTCAGTGCCTCCGCTGGCCTACGACCCTCTTCACTCCTGATACCAAGAGCTGGAGCAGAGGACAGCCCTCCATCTGGCAGGGCTGCTGGGGCCTCTCAAAGCGCTGCTCCCCAGGTCCCCTTGAGTTATCTCCAGGGTACAATCCACAATCAAGAGAGCCAGCAGGCTTCAGGCTTGGACGTTGAGGGGCTGTCATGGCAACAGGGAAGAGGAAGGAGGAAGAAAGGGAGCTCATGCAGTGGAGATAGAGCGGAGCCAGGTGGAGAAGGGTTAGTGACAGCAGATGTGAGGGAGGAGCAAAGGACTCCATGTGCTCAGTGTGTCACCTGCGCCAAGCCACAACCACCCCTGGGTACACCCAGCTACGTTATGTTCTCTGCTAAGGTTTGCAGGAGGAATTTTAAGCATTAACTAGCATTGAGCCAAGCACCCACTAGCACCATGCTCACTTTCCACCTCTTCTCCATCCTCCTCATTGCAGAAGACAAAAGGCACCCATCACAGATCTGGACCACTATCACCCTCCATCAGCACTAGTGACCAAAGTGCCACTCGGTCTCAGAGAAAGCCTACACAGGCTCAGGCTGCTTTGTCTGTACCTCAGCTAACACCAGCTTATTTTGCCACCACTGGTCAGCCTGGCCTAGCATCCCAAAGACCTGCCTTTTGCCACCTCTACTTGGCCAGAGCCTATGGAGGGCATGAGACCCAGAGAGGGGGACAACAAAGACACTGGCTGCAGACTATGACCATGCCCTACAGTCACTCAGTCACAAACACACCAGGCACACACCCCCAGAGCCCTCCCCAGGCTCAGCATTGCCTGGGTGCAGTGCAGGACAGAACAGCCACACTGCACACAGAGGCTTGCGGGCCTGGGGTGGATCCAATGCTCTCAGCCAGGGCCTCAAGAGGGGAGCAGCAGAGAGAGATGTTAATAAGGTTGCAAGGCTAAGATTAAAGGCAGACCAGGACCAGCTCATGCTGCGCATTGCCAGGGCCTAACAGCCCCCTGGAAGCAGGAGCCCTAGTTGGGGATATCCACCAAAAGGGATACAACAAAAGCCAGGCCCAGCCACAAACCTTTGCAGGCTGGCTGGCTCATGCCAAGAAGGAGGGGAAGAAGTGTGCAGGGTACAAATGGAGGCAGACAAGGATGCCACGACAGGCCACATGGGGACAGCCCTGAGGCAGGCAGTCCCTTCCCTCTGGCAGCCAGCTGAGGCCATTCTTGATGGTGTCTTGTACTTACCCCGCTCCATTCCACGCCCATACTCACTTCCTCGCTACCGTCTGTGGCATTCTCATACTTGACGCTGCCCCCCAGGCTCCGACGTCTCTCTGTGCCATCACCCTCCTTCAGGATCTCCACCACCTTTGTCTGGTTGATTGGGTCAATGCCCTGCAACAAGAAAGGAATAAGGAAGCACCGCGTTTTGCCCTTCTGTGTTCTTTCCCTCTAGTGATCTGCTGTGTCACTGTGCTTGGTCCCATCCTCTCTTTTGGTCATTGCTCCCTCATAGCCAAAACTGTCCAGCACAAGCAGAACGGAGCCAAGTGCCACCCTGCACTTAGCAGCCCCTGTCAGGGCTCCCAGCTGAGCAAGCCCCATCAAACCATAACTGTTACGGGGGACAAGGTTTTGCTACCCCAAAGCCAACAGCTTTTCTTCCTTCACCTTTGTGAAGGTTTCTGTTGCTCTTCAGTCTTTGTTTACAGCTCCTGCTTTATTATTTGAAGAGACTGGGAGCAGTTTAGGGTAAGAGGCACTTTAAGAAATCCCTACTGTGTTTCCCTGGGGAAAAAAAAAAAAATGGGAAGAAAACATCCCATTGGGAACAGACCTCCCCAGTAGCTGAAAAAGCCCAGTTCCCCGCACTAACCTGGCTGCAGCGCTTCTGCGCTCAAAGAGACAAACCTTCTTCCCAGCCTGGACACACACGGACAACCTGCTCCATCCATGTGCATACTGCATAACCCCACACATGCACCAATGCAACCCCAGGGTTCACCACCAAGATGCTCTGGTGGTGTGGGAACATAAACCAAGGGTGTCAGAGGCTGCAAGGTCCAGAGAGGCCCTCACAGCACACCCCAAGCCACCGGCAGCGCCATGCATTTGCCATGCCGCTGCTCACATCCCACAGTGCTCCCTGCCCCAGGAGGATCCCTGCAGGGTTACCTGCCGCCGGGAGCGAACCGCACACTCCTCCAAGGTCTCCGCCGCCTCCAGCTTGCCCTGGCGCCGGTACAGCGCACCCAGGTTCCTCAGCGTGGTGTTCACCGTCGGGCTGCAGTGACGGAAGGTGAGCAGGAGGTCCTGCTCTCTCCAGAGCCCACAGCTGCCCATGAGCCACTCCTTACCTGCTGACCTTACAGGCCTTGTACCAGCCGCCATACTCAGCATAGGGAGCGCTGTCTCTGTGCTTGCTCTACAGGGTGAGGAGAGAGGAGAGCCGTTAGCCCCATACCTACTGCCTTCTCTGGCCTTTGCCAGGGTCAGACCCTTGACTGCACCTCCACACCAGCACAGCCTTTGGAAACACAATATGCAAAGGCAGTGATGAAGCCCAGCAGGTTCCTGGAGGGAAAGCTGAAAGCCCATTTGCTGCAACAGATTTGGGGCACAAATAGAAGTGATGTGCCCACCCCAGCAAGGGGCATAATCCCATCTTCTTTCCCCTTCCACAGTACCAAAGGCAGCAGTGACAACATAGCCTATCCTCACGGTGGTCTGGAGGACATAACATCCTACCCACCATACAAGAGAGACCAAAGAGAAGCCACCCCAACCAACAAAACAAACCCCTGTACATGCCAGGCAGCAAGGGCGCTAACCCCCTCAGACACAGCCAGCAAAGGAATCAGCCAGCCACATCCAAGGTGAGGCCCTCACCCCCAGCAGCTCGGCCCATGAGCTGCTGTCTCCTCTCCACGCCCAGTCATTGCACCTCAAAGCTGGCTGGCGCTACCACAGCCAGGAACAAAGAGGCTGCTGGGCAGAGCAACAGGAGATGGGGCAGAGCTTGATGGTCGAGGCAGAAGATCCACAAGGACAACCTACTCTGCAGGATGCTAGCTGCCAGCCAGCATTGCCCTGGGTCAGTAGCCACCATGGCAGCTGCAGGCAGGAATTGCCTCTGCTGCAAGAGCAGGGCTCCTGTGCGCCCTGGTGTGTGGTGAGCACTGGCTCCACAGCAGGAGATTCCCTCTGGTGAGGGCTCTGGCCCAGAAGAGATGGTCTTCACAGGGACCATCCCACATGCTTCTTAGATCTTCACCCCACATGGTGGAGTCTCCCTGAGCCGCAGGCACACGCGGGTTTCCTCGCACCAGAGCTTACACAGCCTGGGCATGTCGCTGGGGCAGGAGAGCTCAGGACTCAAAACACCTCTGAAGCTGCAGAGGGTGTTCAGCCCCAGAGGATGGCTGAACCCACGGGGAAGAAAAGAAGTGAAGCTCTGCAAGAGGGGTTTGATGATCTTTTTTAATAGGAGATGCAGAATCACAGCACAGAGCAGAGCACAGCAGCCCCAGCCCCTGGGTCAGCAGGACAAGCAGGTCTGTGGTCACTGCTGCCTGGCCAGGAAGGCCATGCCAACCGTGTTGTGCCACAGGGCATAGGCACAGTTGCACTAGGGACAGGCAAAACAGCTCAGCCCTTGCTCCAGGTTGTAAAACAAATCTCAGTCCAACTGTAGGCTCCTGAGCCTGTTCACTTGCCCCGAAGCAAAGCTCACGTTATCTGGAGCACAGCCCCACACTATATCTACTTTTGACCTTAATTCTCCAAAGATCCCATCAGGAGTGAGTCAGCCCCAGAGGGGGAAGGGAGGCCTGGTCTCTGCACCAACTTTGATTTCACCTGCCCAGGATGTGGCAGAAGTGCAATTTCTTTACAACAGAGCCTTCACAGGGCAGGAACAGCAGTGCAAGGTGGAGCTGAGCACTGCCCTGCACTGGGGGCTGCACAGAGCAGCTCAATGGGAAGACACAGCATGGTGCTGGAAGGCAGCTGCTAGAGCCTTGCTCTTAAGCACTCGCAGGATGGGACTGGTAAGTCACTAAGCCAAGCCTGGAGCCTGCTTGTCTGAGCCCACACAGGGATGGGGCCTGCTCTGAGGGCAAAGGAAGAGGAGGAACAGTGTCTGCTCCCCCTGCAGCTAGATGACTATACCAGAGCCCTTCATTCTGCTGCTTCACCCACCTGCCTAAAAGCAGGTGAGCTTTTAGGCTTGGGAAATGCAGAGACAGGACTCTGCTGCATTATCAGCTGAGCACAGAGCAGGGCCTGAACAACAGGAGTAAGTGTCTTTGTCTCTCGGCTTAGCACAAGGCAAGCACAACCCATGTCTATTCTCTTTCAGCTGCTAGCTAGGATACAGAACAGACAGGGCCCACCCTGTGCAAAGATCTTTCTTGGAGGTTTGGCTGTTTTCTAAGCAAGCTGACGGCAGCAGTTTCTTCTTGACCTCTGCTTTGCCCCCGGCAGCCTTAGGGCTGCTGCTTCAGAAGCAGGTTGTGCTGTGGGTACTAGCAGCTCTTTGGAACAGAGTGCCAAGGCTCTGCAGCACAACCCTCTGCCATCTTCCATCATCTGCATGCCCTAGAGGGATCCCTGAAGCAAAAAGAGAGCATGCAGCCACGGTCTGAGAGGCTAACCAATCCCCTGCCCAAGGAAAAGCATCAAGCACTCCAATGGGCCTTCCCATCCTGCTACCCCAAGGAGCAGCCATGCTCTCTCTCCACTCTCCAGACTCCTCCTGGCCTTCATCAGTGGCCACAGCAGCTCTTCGGACTGCAGGAAGGAGGCTGTGGCTGTAACGAGAGGATCTAAACCCCTGTGTCTCCTTCCCCCCCCAGGGTCCTTGATGCTATCAACAGCACCACTCACCTTGCTCATCTCCTCTCTCTCCTCTGCATGCATCCAGATTGGTTTGTGTTCATCTGTGTGGGGAAGAATGCAAGACAACTCTGCTCACCACCTCACCCTGGTCCTCTGCCACTTCCAATGGGGCTCTGCCTCCTACACAGCCAAGCACTCCATTCCCAGATCCAGCAGCTCACCAGAGGGAAGTGACAAGGCTTCCAGATCCCCCAGGCCCCAAGAAAGGCAGCCAGCATCGGAAGGGCAGGACAGGGAATGGAACAAACTAGTACTCCCACAGGGCTGAAGAGCAGCATAACACACTAGAATAGCAGTGTCTCAAGGGCTGCTCAAAGCAGAGGCCCTGCAAGGCATCCCATCCCTCTGCCAGGAGAATGCCAGAACCAACCGAGCCTAGGCTGAGAGCCAGGAGCCCAAACTGCTCACCCTTCCCCAGCCCCAACAGCTGCTGCTGTACAAACCATCCACAGAGCCAAACTCCTTCACGTGAGCACGGGTGAGGATCTCCTTGTACAGCACCTCCGCATCTTTGTATTTGCCTTGCTTCAGGTAACAGGAGGCCTGCAACCAAGAAAACAGCTCCAGCCCCACTGGGCAACACAGATTAACTCTGACCCCCTCTTGCAGCTATCTCTGTACCTTCCAAGCACCAGGCCATGTTCACCTTCCCCATGGCAACACTCCCCATCCCCACATAGCCTCTCCCAAGGGTCTCACCAGGTTATTCTTGGTCTTGGCCACGTTGGGGTCATCAGGACCCAGGCAGCTCTCATAGATCTCCAGAGCCCTGCAGTAATAGTACTCCACCTCATCGTACTTGCCCTGGTTCTGGCACAGCAGAGCTAGATTGTTCAGCTGCTTGGCCACATCAGGATGGTCTTTGCCTAGGACCTGGGCAAAGAAAACAAGAGAAGCCACAAAAAGTCAACATTTAAAGACTGCAGTGGACTCCTAGAGTTAACAGACACTGTAGTCTCTTCCATGACATGCTTATGTCAGACAAGAGCCAAGGACTAAGGAGGTAAAGAGGAGAAATTCCAGCTTCCACCCCGGGGCAGGCCTCTCTAAGGCTTTAAACACTGGAGACAGGAAAGGTGGTGGCAAAGTCAGCAGATGAAGAGACTAATTAGGTCCTGGATCTCCAAGGTGCAGTGAGGTAATGGGGTAAAACCCTCAAGGAGAGCATGGGAGACCAGTATCTACCTTCTCACGGATCTCCAGGGCTCGCTTACACAGTGGCTCTGCTTCTTTGTACTTCCCTCTCTTGCCATAGAGAACAGCCAGGTTGTTCAAAGTTGCTGCCACCTGCAGGGACATAAGCTTCTCCATGAAACAGAGCAGAATCCAGCAGGATCAAACAAGCAGCAGTAACACGGCAGTCCCATTTCCTTCATGCCTGCAAGACAGCTGCTTTTGAAGACAAGAAGGTTCAGAGGCAGAAGGCTACCCTGCCTACAGTGCAGGATCCAGGAGAAACCAACCTCTGACAGGCCATTCTGAATAAGACAGCAAGAAGTACTGAAGCAGCAAAATAGAGCCCTTCCTGGTGTGAACAGCATTCACACACTACAGAGCTCACTGCTGACCTTGGCAGTCCAGCTGCAGATACACCACAGGGGCACTGTTCTAGCCCTAGCAGTGCCCACAAGGTAACAGAACTGACTGAATGAGGATGAAGACACTCACCGCTGGGTGGTCTTTGCCCAGAGTCTTCTCACGGATGGAGAGGGCATCATTCAAGAGATGTGCTGCCTCTTTGTATTTATTTTGATCCCTGCAGGGCAAAGTCAACCATTTATTCAGAATTTGGGCACCACAGCCCACTGCAAGCACAACTGCTAACAACGGTCCTTCCACACAGATCCAGCCCCCACAGCCCTTTCATTTCTCCATTCCTCCCTTGCAGTCCCTAGTTATATTAGGGAGTTTGGTGGTACAAATACCCCATCTGTGCCAAAACCTGTTTGAAAGGCAAATCACTGGAAACAGGGGAAGCTCCCCATCACCATCATGTGCTGTCCTGGTAAATGGGAGAGACAGAAGGCTCTCCTGGTGCAGTCCTGCTCTCCCCAGCATGCTCACCTGTACACTAGTGCCAGGATGTTGAGCATGGTGGCCACATCAGGGTGATCGTGGCCTGATGTCTTCTCCAGGTCCTCCAGTGCCTGCTTGCAGAGTGGCACAGCCACCTCGTAGCGTCCCTGTGAGGCGTACTGGATGACAAGGTTGTGAAGCGTGCGCAGGCGTGCAGGGATCTCATAGCCTCCCTGCTGGGCAGCTGCCACTGCACTACTGTGCTGGTGGGGCACTGCAGGCACAGAAGAGCACAGGGGCACAGTTGGTACAGCAGGCTTGAGCACAGACAGCAGCAACCATGCATGAGCAAACACTTACATCCAGGACCATGCTCCTCCTCCTCATTTGGGAACAGATCATCCAGAGAGTCCTTGGCGGAGTCACCCTCCTTCTCCTCCTGAAAGGATGGAATCATAGTACTGCGTGCTCTCAAAGACAGCAGCCTGGGCTGAATCAGCTGCCAAGCTCTCCTCCCTGCTGCAGCCCACCAACACCCTCAGTTTCCCCTGTTATCTCTGCCACCATCTTCCAAACACACAACAAATAAAGCCAAATTTCCCCCAGCACACCCTGGCATGCTACTCCATGTTATTCCAGAGATTCTGCCCCTTTAGTTATAGGGCAGAATCTCTGGAAGCTCCCTTTAGTTATAGGTATTGCTATGCATAGCAGCTGGGAAGGGGCAAAATCCAGGGTGATGCTATCACACCTAGGTAATCCCACGGGTCCAGCCTCCCCCACCCTCAAAGGTGCTGCCCAACAGGACTGGGGCATACCGAAGGTGAGACATCCTCATCATACTTCTTCAGCTGGTTCATGAACTCAAGGTGTTTCTTCTCCTCCTCCAGCTGAGCCACGGTTTGCTCACTGCGCTGCAGCTTCTGCTGGGTGTTGGCAAGCTCATCCCGCAGCCACTGGTTCTCCTGGCACAGCCTCCGGACCTGAGCACGCAGCTTCTGCTTCTCTGACTCCACAGCATTCAGATGGTTGGACAATGCCATCATCACCTTGTCAAGAGTTACAGTCAGTAACTACCACAATCTGGTATCTCCCTCATACACATGCTCAGGGCCCACCCTCAGGGTCACATTCAGCCCACTGCTGCCTCCGCAGCTTACAGGCAATGGCCACATGCCTGCCTTCCCCTGTCAGTGCTGGGTAACACTGCTCTCACCTGAGCCTCTCCAAGCCCCAGCTCGATCATCTCCACTGACTTGCGGAGCAGGTTGGATTTTTCATGCACGAGATTGGCTTCTTCATCTTTCTTCAGGCACTTTATGGTTTCCAGCAAGCTGTGCAGGATGGAGTTGTGTTCATTCTTGAGTGCCTCCAGCCCCTGCATCACTAGCTTGGTGTTGGAAATTATCTCCTCTTGGCTCAACTTGTCCAGTTTCTCCTCCCTAGGGTACACCATGGTGGACATAGTCCTGCTTCTGCAGCCCTACAAGGAGAGAGACAAAACCCGAGTGCCTCAGTGCTGCTGCAGAGAGCCACAGCCGGACGCAAGTGTCACAGCCTCCTTCAAGCAGCCAGGGACAGCATTCAACTGCTCATCTGCTCTAAGCTCTTCACCTGTCCCTTTGGCAACTGTCAGGGCATGTGTCTCCACTTCTGTGGCACGAAATGCTGCAACCAGTGCAGGTGGCACACGTGGACAGGAGACAAAAGGCTAGAACCAATGCTGATCTCCCACACCCCCACACTCCCAGCAGCAAGGAAAGCTGATTTAGCTTCCACTTAAGAGCATAGATTTGTAGTTGGCAGCTGGGGGTGCAGTGTGGGCACCTCCTGTCCACGGATCATGGATGCAAGGAGCCCATCAGGGCTCAACACCTCTTCAGACTGCAGAGGAAAGGGAACAGAAAGCGGAGGGATGCCAGCTCAAAGCTTTCTGCTGCCTCAGTGCAAAATCTCCTGGAAGAGCATCTCGGACAGGGAGGCACCTTACTGGCCAAATAAAACCTTCCCTGCCTAGAAGAGCACACCCTCACATAACCCCAGCCTCGGCACAGGATGGCCACTGTGGCAAAAAGGGACACGAACACCACCAACATGAACTGATTAACCCCTGGTGACAACGATTACATACACCAAGAGCTACAGTCACACTAATGTAACCTCTGTGTGGGTGTCAGCTTGAAACACTAACAGCTTTTCCAGCTTTCCCTGCTGCCAGGCCAGCGGCTCGTCAGGATGCCATACGGACTCCATACTCCTTCCCTGTCCTGTGCCCCCAGTTATACAACAGGAGGGCACCAAGCTACTGCCTTTGCACAGGGACACCAAGTGCTACAAACCCACATTAGTGTGGCTGTGAGATCCCTGCAGGGTGAAATACAGGGGCCAAGGAAAGACAGGCCAGAAGACAGGAGACACGAGCAGCAGGCAGCACGCTGTGGGTCACCCCAAGGGCAGGCTCCTGCCAGGCTGAAGGCAGCTGCTGCCATGCCCTGTGCAGGCAGCACCTCCACCCTGCCTGGAGGCACTGAACCTGGGCACCCAGGGCCGTGCTGGCAGGAGGCTGGCAAACTGCCCTGGGCCTGCTCAGGAGCGGGAAGAGCTGCCAACAGATCTGTCTTTGTCCTCCTGCAGGACCCACCTCCGCGTGGCTCGAGCTCTTTGTGCAGCAGCAGCCTTGCTGAGCACGCTGCCCAGGCACAGGGCAGAGCAGAGCCCCTCTCCTGCCCACCCTGCACTCTACCCCGGGGGACACAGGGCAACCCCCCAGCTCAGCTATCGCTACTCTTGCCCAGGACTGGGCACTGAGCAATACCAGGGTCCAGTTTCTTCCTCACTGCAGCACTTGAAAGCGAAGACGGCAAAAACAAACAGTGCTGGGGCAGTTGCCCAAAGTACACACATCTCATTCTATTCACCCATTTCCTCCCCTTCAGCCTCACTCTCCCAGAAGCTCCCCAAGTTGTTTTATAGGCCTGAGCTCTCGGCTCATCTTTGGTTTCTGCTCCACTAATGCATATCCCTCCCTCAGGAAGCACCAAGAGACATCTTCAGCATGTATCCTGAAGACTGGGTTCCTATTCGCACCTTTCAGAAAGAGCCAAGCACTCCCCCACCCACTCCACAATGTGACTTGACATTCGCTTCATGATCATCAGCACCAACCCCGAGCCATACTTCACTGTATTCTTCACTTTGGAGTATCTGCCGTGCTCCATGTGCAGTTACTCTGTGCATTTTACACTGAAAAGTCTCATCTGGACTGTGACACTTCCCTGTTTGCTTTAAAGAAGCCCGTATGACAAGAATGGAATGAAAAACCTTCTCAAGATCCAGACAGGGGCCATAGACCACTTCAGAGAAAAGAATGGGTCTGTTGAGAGCTGGCTGCCACTCATATCCTGCCTTCCAACCCGACTCTGCAGGAGCTGCCAGCTAAGCACTCTGCTCCCTATTTCCCTTGGTTAATCTTTTTCCCACCTTTATAAACTCATCTGGGGAGCAATCGAGTTCTAGAACAGCAAGGGAAGCCCTGCCTAAAGCAGGCTTCTGTGGGTGAACACAAGTCGGGAAGAGATGTATATCGATGCTACTGCTGGCACATCTGGCAAAGCACTGTTGTCCTGCTCCAAAATGGATCCAGACAGCTTCCCAGGAGGGCTCAGCAGGCGCTTACTTGCTTCCAAAGGAGCCAAGGTAACAACTGCTGAAGAGTGAAATGGCCTCACCACTGGTTTCAGCTCATATGGAAACACAGCCCCAGACTCAGAGACAGGGACATCAGTGGGAGTCCTCTGGAACACCTGCAACGCTTGGGACACAAGGATTGCCCCATACACAGCACACAACAACACAAGAGCTCTACCCTAAGGCTCACGCAGCCAAGTAGCACAAGTGCCTCTTCATCCATTCTCTGCGTCCTGGGTCAGCTGTGACACGCTGACAGCTTTCATGGAAGCACTACTGATGCCCACAGAGAGATCTTGCTGCCGTCTTCAAAAAGCACAATAAATACAAATGCGTTGGGAAGAAGAATACATTACAAATCATGATAAAAAAAACACCAGAGCTTGAACTTTCCTGGATAACAGAGTCAGACAAGATCCAGAGCCATAGAGAAGTCAGCCTCATTCATTCCACTGTGCACAGAATAACTGAGAAACTGCCGAGCTGGATATTAAACTGCCAGTGCCTTCACTACAATGACCTCCTGTCTTTCCTCAGCCCTTCCAGCAGGAAAAAGCTTCAAGCATTTCACAGTCCCCACAATTAACTTGTTCTTCCAAACTGTAAAGGTTTCAGACTGAGAAGGGAAAATAATCAAAACACCCTGACCCACAGCACAGCCTTACCCTACCCTACAACCACATCCTCAGGACGCACCAACACACCAGCACAGGCTCTTCTTCTCTGTCGGTACAGATGCTTCTGCACAACCCTGCTCTTTTTCCTTAGGGTGACGTCCTAGAGGCACAGCTCTGTTAGGTACCAATACGCTTACAGCATTCAAGGGAAAACAGGGGATTATCCAGGCTGGACACATGGCACACAACCTGGGAACAACATGCAAGCTGTTCCTTCCCAAGTACCAGCAAGAAGACAACAAGATGACTGCAGAGAAGTCATTTCACCACTGATAACTCTCGTACAGCAAAGGAGACCAACAAAATACTGGCAGAAGCTGACAACTTATCCCTCCAAATCAACCATTCTTCCCACCAAAGCCTTATTTCCAGCTCTTCCCAGTGCCAGTAGGTCTATACTCTGTGCCCAGCCCTCCAAAGAGGAATCACACTCTATGGCAACTGATGCCAAGGTCAGGCAGGCCGAGGCTGCTGCATAAGCACTCTTACTGCTCCCAGTCAGTCAGTAAAGGACACCGAGTGTCCTTTATCCAGGCAGAAAACACACTTGGAGGTTCCTGCAGAGAGGGGGACACAAACAATCCTTTGCCTTTGGCAGGGGGAGGTCCAGCCAGGAATAGGAAGAAAGAATGCTTTTCCAACAAGCTCCTTAGGAGCTGGAGTTCACAGTTCCTAGCTTATCGTGGTGCATTCCTCATGGCTTTGCAGGTGCCAGAGCCCAGGTCTCCACTAGCGGGTTTCTGCTCCAGTTGGCATGTCTTCCCTATTTACAGGGAGCTGCTAGAACAGCCTGGCTTTCCGGCAACACCCATCTCACCCCTGCACCCTGCTCCCATTTGGAGGAGTGCTGCAGTTGCAGCAATCAGCTGGGAATCCATCAGTTAGTGCATCCTGCCAGGAAGGAATGTTCCTCCTGTACTCAAGTGCATAACTGGGAAATCACTGAGCATCAGCAGTTTCAGCTGCCCACTTCTCTGCCTCTCAAAACTGCTCCCACATGCAAGAGCTTTAAGAGGAAAGGGCTGGAAGCTTCACTGCTTCCATCTTAAACCCACAACAGCTGCCTCAGCAGAACCAAGGATGCCAGCTTAAATGGGTCCCAGTGAATCTTAAAGCTTAGAGCATGATGCCTAATGCTAGAAAAATACAGAGGGCAAAAACATAAGCACTGCAGGGTGGAAAAAGGTCAGCTACACTAGGAGAGAGACCTCAGGTCTACACGTGCCTCAACAAATGCAGTTCAGTCCCCCCACACGTCCCTAGACCAAGTGTATGTGAGACACAGGGTACCACCACAAGTCACACAAGTGACACTGTCAAGATAATAACTGTGGCTTCCCTCAAGCTGCATATAGCCTGCCCGCACTCCCAGTATAGAAATGGGCACATCTTTAGCAGCAAACTCTTCTGTAGAGGGTGATCTCAGGATACAGTGGTTGCAGAAAAAGAGCTGGGTTCTGGGGAAAAAAGCTTCCTATGGAAAAGAGCAAATCTGACCCATAGCAAGAAGGAGGGAGCACATTTGGGAGAGAGACAGTAATGGCAGCATTTAGAAAGGGAAACACGAGAATTAAAGTCTTATTTTCACAATAATTATCCCAGTCTCATGCTGCAAGACATACTTTTGCTACCTGCGGAAGCAGCAAAGACATGTAGTTGTGAATGCAAACCACTTGATAAAAGCAGGGAGAGGTCTTTCCCCCCCTCTTTGGGCCTCTGCCAGCTCATTACTGTTAAACAACAGAATAAAGAGGCTCTGAAAAGACTGACTGACCTCCAATGAAGCTGTGAGATCACCAACATACGGCTAAGCCTCCACTCCTAAGGGATACTGCGACAAAACCTACACCTAATGCCTTGGACACTGGAAAGTAAAGTAAAAGCAATAAAGAGCAAACAGAGCTCCACGGTTGCAGCCATTCCAGGGGCTGCACCATGAGCACAGGCTTTCCCCTTATTTTGACACCAGTGTCAGAAAGCAGAGGCTGTGGCAGACTGCAGCGAGCGGTGCAGAGCCTCTGAGGCTCCCACTGCACAGCCAGGGCATTCTGACCCTGGCAGGAGTCTTAGACATTGCCACACCACTGCCAGAAGAGCTACCATGCTCAGCGTCACCACCCCAGGCTGCAGACAAGGGATAAATTGGTGCTGCTCAGCTGCACATCCAGCAGTCAGCATTTCCAGAGATGCTCCAGTATGGATAAAACAAGAGATATAATCAGTTCTTATGGTGCCCAAGAACTTCACAGCACAGAACAGCTGCACACAGATGCATTAAGGCTTTAGAACTAGAGGCAAGAAAGGATGTTTTGCGGATGAAGGGCTAGGTGGGTGTGCAGTCAGCTTGAGGGTCATGTTAAGAACTGCAACATGGATAAAAGCCATAAATTAGAGGGCAAATGCCTGGCCCCTAAAAGTAATAACAGGTGGAATAATTGTGGTATATGCCTCCAACCTGGGATATGTGCCTGCTGAGGTTCATATGAGGCAGAGCGGGAACAGCACTATGTGATGCTTGCTACCCCTTCCAGAAAAGGCTGGTATATCTCATGCTGCCTTGGAGCCACTAAGAACACACAAAGAGGAGATCAGTCAGGGGTCAGCACCCTGGGAGTTCACAGCCAGCATCTCTTTGAGCTGCAATCCCAAGCCAAAAGATCTGCCCAAAGTTCTTTCCCAACCCCAGCCTGGATGTTTATTGCACTGCAGTCAAACCAACCCACAGATAACTTCAAGTACCACAGAGAAACTGTTGTGTTGCAATTTCCTCCCCAGTAAAAGAGTCTGGCTGTTGTATTACTTGGAAGGGATGCCTAGAGGTTTCTTCACTCAAAGCAGGCATTTGATCAGATAGCTGTGCCTAGTCAAGGATTGACTATCTCCCAAAAAGGAGATCCCACAAGCCCTTCAGACCCCCATTCCATGGCTTAACCATCCTCATGGGTTTAAAAAAAAAAGTAAATCCTCATCTGAATTCCTTAGATAAACTCCATTTGCCTTTGCTCAACACCACTTCAGGACAGAGGGACCAGGCACCACAGCACTAGAAACTGACCCGTGGCTCAGAGGAAGGGAATGCAGCGCATGCCTCCTTTCATACAGGTCCCACGGGGACAGGGTCCCTCTGTCCCAGAGCAAGAGAGGCAATGGAATCCACCTCCAGCAGCAGAGCAGGGACTGGAGGCAAGGAGCTGCCCCACCTGCATCCTCTCAAGCCCAAGAAACAGGACTCTGCATCCAGACACCCCCTTCACATGGTTTTAAAGCCTATGCCCAAGCCCAGAAAGGGTTCCCCAGGCTTTGGAGTCATGTGTAACTCAGTACAAGTTGACTGTGCTGTCAGAAAGAGTGCAGCCCTCCCCATCCCTGCGCAGGGCTCAAGGCCAGGACTGCTCCTTCCAGCAGCAGCTGACACATACCAGCTCTAGCCGAGTGTGAAGCTACAGAAGCTTTTCTAAGACACTGGAAGGCCTGTGTTGGGAATGTTTGTGCTAACCAGCAGGCTGCAGGAACCCTGGGACTTTGAACCAGGACTACGGAACTAGATTTGCAGCTCTCCCACAAGGAGGTCAGGCTCCCTTCATGCTTTCCCTTCAGCACTGAAGACTCCTCTGTCCCAGAAGCTTCAGCTCCCCACCACCTTCAGTTTCTAACTGAAGAACATACCATAGCATAACCTTCCTGACACCTGGGGCGAGCTGGTGGTAAGCTGGATGTACGGGCACTTGGCCACAGAGACTCAGTTTTGCATCACTACAGAAAGGACCTGGGAGCTTCCCATCCCCTTCCCACTTTCCAGCCCACACATGGAAATGGCAAGTCAAAAGCTACTAAGAATTTGTTCCAATTGACCAGAGCAAGCAATTAATGTGTTACCAAAGTATGATCCAATTCCAGTAAACGTGTGGTCTGAAGAAGACAGAAGAGATTGTTTGTTTGGCTTTCTATCAAATCACACATTTTATCAAGGATCAGAAAAGGTCTTACTCCTCCAATTCACTAGTGGTCAAAGAATACAGATATTGGAGACAACAGGGGTTAAAACACCCACAACAAAACAACCAAGCAAAAAAGAAACCAAACAAGCACCAACACGTGCCATTAGCAGAAAGCCATTTAGCTCCTTATTGCAGTTCATGCTGTCCACAATCCCGTCTGGCCAGGGAGACATGCACCTCTTAGCAGGCCATTGCAACCAGAACAACAGCGTTCACCACCCCCATCAACAAGCTCATGCTTGCACCTCCAGATCCGCTGATAAGACCTTGTTTTTAAACTCTTGCGGAATGGATTTGGAGAGCTGCTGCAGACATAAGCATCCTCTGTGCCTCGGACTACAGTGAACAGCATTAAAAGCTGTTTCCAGGCTAGCGGAGAGAAGAGCTAAGCAGCTGGAATGAAGCCAGGACAAGCATCTCTTCCTAGCTTCAGGATCTGATTGGGAGTTTCGCTCTATGTAAGAGGGAAAGCCATTACCTTGCCCTCATAGCATGAGGCAGTATTAAAGCAGGCAGAATAATTCCCAGGAGTCCATGCCTCTGCAGGCATCTAATGCAAGGGCTGTGTGCTCGATGTGCCTCACAAGGACAGGAGATGGTCAGGATGCAGCTGGGACCAGCAAATACGCTCGAGCTGCAGTGTACCACGAAAGGCTCTGGAGCTCCCGCACTCCCTCCATGGTGCACCTGGGGCAGCTCCAGCAACCAGCTGACTGCGGGGCTGAGCTATTGTTTCCAGAAGCAAACAGGACTTGTAAGGCATAACACGGCAGCCAAATCCACAGAGACAAAGCTCTACCCACACAACAAGCAAAGGATCTGTTTTACTTCTGGCTGCCCCAAACAACTGGAATTCTTGGAGGAGAGAAATGTCTCTTTCCTAGCAAATCAAGCCCTTACTCAGCAATTCTGCCAAGGGCAAAATCTCGCCACATGCCCTTTGTGTCCCAAGAGCCATTTTGATATCTGGGGTTAATGCTGTTCCTACCTGGACATTCCCCCAAAAAAGCAGATGAGCGAGCATGCACTTCCTGCGCCTTCTGCCAATTACAGCAGCGCTCAGCCGTGTTTATTTACCCTCTGTCTGAGCTGGCCAGATCTTTGACCCGATGCATGCTGAACACCACCCTGCCTCTCCTTACGCAGAGGCGGGGGCCCACCACGTCTCCAAGGTGGCACTGGAGACCAAGGGCACTAGAGGAGACCTCAGCGAGGCACCACAGGAGCACGTCAGATGCCAGCCCTGCAGGACGCAGGGGAGCCCGCGGCTGCTGGTAATGCTCTGCCTCCCACCATTGTGCACGTTCTCCCGGCTGCCTGGCCACAACGTTCTGCTGCAGCACCATCCCCCAAACACCTCCTCCCAGCCGCATCTTCTCCCTCCCAGCAGCTCACTTGCAATTGCTTCCCCCCTGCTCCCACCTTCGGTAGCGTGCACCTCCACTGCAAGCAGCTTAGTAAGCAGTTTATTAATGGGAGGAAGGTTTAGGGGGAAACAAGGTTTGGGAAGTTTGAGAGCTATTGATGCACGCCAGGAGCTGCCTCCGTCATCACTCTCGGGCTTTGTCTGGCAGCAGGAGGCACGCCCGCTGCTTATCCTTGGAACAAGCAAGCTGGAGAACCCCCCCCATCCCTCCTCAGTATCACCACAGAGAAACCCTGCGCCCACCCAGCTAACTGTAAGGCTCCCAAGGAGAAAAGTTTTCATCCGCTCTACCAGAAATGGCACATCAAAGCGGCCCTTTGTTACAGGCCGGCTGGGCACCCTGCCTGCTGCCTCAGTCACCAGATGGGAATCCTGCCCACCCCACCCCACCCCACCGAGGAGCAGTACCTGGCTACCTGCAGCAGCTTGTCCAGTGCTGGCACTCCCGGAGGCCCCGGCGCTGCGGGGAAACGCAGGCTGCGGCGATGCGCGGCTCCCACCGCGCTGCACTCCGGCTCTAGCAGAGGCGCAGGCACTAGGCGCTCGGCAGCCAACCACACTGCAGCGGGCGGGGGGGGGAAGGGGGGAGGAGGAGATCCAGGCTCCAGAAACAGGATGGTGGGATGCTCTCCTGGCAGCGCAGAACGCATCACGCACGCCACGTCCAGAGCTTCCTCCTCAGGGACCCACAGGAGCCCCAAGGAATGAGGCAGAGCCTCTGAGCTGCTGCTGCATGCTGCCCAAGGAGCATTACCCCACCATCAGCTCCTGCTTAAACAGCCACAGTCACCCCTGCCCTGCACCAGCTATATCTGCACCATCCAACACTCAATCAGGTTTTACATCCTGCTTGGTACCACCTTCACCCGTGTCCCCACTGCTGACCCCATCCCAAGATCAAGCCAAGCTGTGTGATCGCTACAGCTGCGTCCGCAGAAGCAGGCAGATCCAGAACAAGATCCCAGTGTTAGCACTGCAGGGTGCAGAGCTGGGCCAACACTGCCTGGAAGCATCCGTTCTACCTCTAGATGCTTTACACAGAGCACAGATGCCGCAGCACTGCAGCATCCAATGCAGTCAATGAATTGTTGCCATAACCACCCCATCACAGTAACACAAAACTTTCACAGTGCAATCCACAGCATTTTGTGAGCCTCTGGAGCCATGCTGTCCCCAGCTACCTACATCTGCCGAGCCACTGCTCCACTGGGACCCCTGACCCTCCCCACAGGGGCTCTCGGAAGGGGGAAGAGTTCCAAGAGTCCCCGGAGGGAACCCAGCCACAGCGACACATAGGCTCTCTCTTGCCTCATCTCACAGCACACACTTCTTCACTACAGCATCTTACTGTTCTCCCTTCCCTAGTTCTGCAGGGCAAACCCAGCTGGCTATAGGGGTACACATGGCTACAGTGGGGTTAAAGAAAAACTCGCAACAGAATAACGGGAGCGCAAACACACATTATTTATCTTACACAGAAAGCCGTTCCTGGCAGTGGAGACATAGCCTAATTTTAGAGCAGTGAATCCCTCACTTTGTGTCCACAGCACCCTGGAAACTGCCATACCTCAAATCCTATGTTCAGTTATGGCCCCTCACTACAAGAGAGACATTGAGGTGCTGGAACGGATCCACAGAAGGACAACGGAGCTGGTGGAGGGCCTGGAGCACAGTGTGATGGAGAACAGCTGAGAGACCTGGGAGGGGGTTTAGTCTGAAGAAGAGAAGGCTCAGGGGGGACCTTATCGCTCTCTACAACTGTCTGACAGGAGGATGGAGCCAGGAGGTGGATGGGCTCTGCTCCCAAGGAACAAGGGGTGGGACAAGAGGAAACGGCCTCAAGCTGCACCAGGGAAGGTTTAGACTGGATACTGGGCACAATTCCTTCCCCAAAGGGCAGTCAGGCATTGGAACAGGCTGCCCAGGGCAGTGGTGGAATCACCATCCCCTGGAAATGCTCATAAACGGCACAGAGGAGGGTCTCAGTGCCATGGGTTAGTGGTGGCCTTGGCAGCGCTGGGGAACGGTTGGACTGGATGATCTTGAAGGTCTCTTCCAACCTGGTTGATCCTGTGTTTCTATGAGTCAGGCTGTCCCACCCTTGCCATAAACTCACGCCTCCCTCTGGGCTGCCGGCCCCTGCCAACCGTCGCTGCGTGGCAGGGCAGAGCACAGGCCCTGTGCTGCCCAAGGAGAACAGGACCCGGCGGTGCCGCCAGAGCCAGGGGCTCGCCAGAGTCCCGCTGTTCGCGGGGCTCACCTCTACAAGGCGGCGTTACCGCGGCCCGCGGGCACCCGGCTCGACGGCCCCGCGGCTCCCAGCCCCGCTCCGCTCCCACTGCCGCCCCCGGGAGCTCCCATGTGGGGACCGCCCGAACCCGCTCCGAGGCGGGCGACCACCCTCCACACGGGCCCCGCGCAGCCGCGGTGGCCGGTCAGCCGGGGGCCCGGTCCCGCTGGTCAGAGAGACCGACCGCACCTCCCGCGGCCGGGGGAACGACCGAGTGCCGGGAGCCACAGCCCCCCCGCCCAACCTGCTCGGCGCTCGGTCTCGGTGACGGTGGCGGTCGCGGTCGCGGTCCCGGTCACAGTCCCGAGGCGGGGCAGGAGCCCAGCCCAGCAGCACCCGGTCCTCAGCCTCGCAGCCCCTTTAAATCCAACATGGCCGCCGTCCCCGCCCCGCTGGCCTCCTCCGGTGCCGCCCCACTCCGCCCCGGCTCGGCGCAGGCGCAGCGGCGGCAGCGGCAGCGATGGCGGCGGGACTGTGCCGCGCCTTCGGGGCGCTGCTGCTGTCGGCCGCCCGGCCCCGCGCCCCCCTGCCGGGCCCCGCGCTCCGGCTGCCGGGGGCCGCGCTGGCGGCTGCTTGCCGAGCGCTGAGCGGCTCCGCGCCGCGCTGCACCACCGACCCCATGTGGAAGTGCCGGGTCAAGTACACGGTGCGCCCCGTGGGCATGAAGAAGACGGGCGGGCGAGACCACACAGGTGGGCGGGCCGGGGTCAGGCAGGGCCTCGCCGGGGCAGTACCCGGGTGTTCCCGCCTGCAGTCGCTGCCTCTGTTCCCGCAGGCCGCATCCGCGTGCGGGGTATCGGCGGGGGACACAAGCGCCGGTACCGAATGATCGACTTCCAGCGGCTGCGCTACGAGGAGGGCGCCCCGGCACAGCCCTTCACCGAGAAGGTCATCACCGTCCGATACGACCCTTGCAGGCGAGTGCGGGATGAGGGCTCTGCCCAGGGCCCGGATGTCTTGCGGTGAGCCCCCCCAACCCACCCACCGTGGGTCCCTGTGCAGGTCGGCAGACATAGCCCTGGTGGCCGGCGGCAATCGGAAGCGCTGGATCATCGCCACGGAGAACATGCAGCCAGGGGACATCATCAAGAACTCCTCTCACATCGGCAGGATGGCAGGTGCACTCCAGGGCCGGGGGTACACCCCAGCCCTGCCAGGGTCTTGTCAGCTGCTCCTCAACCAATGTATCTGCTTCTCTTTTCCAGTGTCAGCCAACGAAGGGGACGCCTACCCGCTGGGGGCTCTGCCTGTCGGCACACTGATCTGCAACCTGGAGAGCCACCCTGGGAAGGGAGCGCAGTACATCCGGGCAGCTGGTGTGTCTCTGGGCAGGGGACCCGTCGTTGGTAGCTGGTTTTGGCTTAGGGCAGATGGAGAGGATGGCAGGGGGACACTGCTTTGCCTGGCCTGTGACAGGGAGTTGCTGTCCTCTCTCCTTCCTGTGTTATAGTGCAAAACAAGCCTTCCTGAGAGACAGGAGCAGCTCTGCCCCGTTGCTGGCTGGTGATGCCCGGACATGCTGTCTTCAGCAAGAAGTGCTCCCTGAAGGGCAACCAGCAGGGGCTCTAGGGAGTTCCCAGTACAGGGATGTGCCCACCATAGGGTGGGATACTTTGTCCTGCTGCTTGGGGTAGCTGCCTACTCTCCTCTTGCCTGCTGTAGGGACTTGTGGGGTGCTGCTGAGGAAAGTGAATGGGACCGCTGTCGTGCAGCTGCCTTCGAAGAGGCACATGCAGGTAGAGGAGCCATGCTGTCCCTAACCTAACCGCCTGGGCACAAAGATGTGTGTTCCCAGGGAGGCCTGCAGCTCTTCCCTGTCCCCTAGGTGCTGGAGACCTGTGTGGCCACAGTGGGCCGTGTGTCCAATGTCGACCACAACAAGCGAGTGATCGGGAAGGCAGGACGGAACCGCTGGCTGGGCAAGCGCCCGCACACAGGCTTGTGGCATCGCAAAGGTGGCTGGGCTGGGCGCAAGATCAAACCTATCCCACCCATGAAGAGCTACGTCAACCTGCCACGGGTCACGGCACAGAAGTGATACCACTGGCCAATAAAACGTTCCCAATGCTACCACTATTGCTTTACTGCTGCCTTTTCTGCACAGGGCCTCAGGTGGGTGCTTTCCTCATGGGATTTGTTCAGCCCGTGCCAGGAGATGAATGTGGGGCAGTGGGCTGCCTTGGCTTGAGCTTGTAATGGTGGTGGGATCTTGCTGGGGTCAGAGCTCTGCCCAGGCCTGGCTACGGGGCGGCCAGGCTCTTCTCCGTCACCTTGCGGGGCAGTGAAGCCAAGCGGGGAGCTGGCTGGTATGGTAGCGCAGTGGCTGCCATCCAGGACGATTCGCAGGGGAAGCGTAGCCGGCGGCACCTCGCGGTCCCGGTAGTGCCCTCCTCGCTGCTTCCCAGGCCCCCGTTCCATCGCCGCCTCGCCCGCCCCGCATGGCCCGAGCCCGGTGCCTCCGCTCCGGCGCGGCCGGGACACCGGTGGCAGCGCGGCTCCCGTCCCGTCGGGTGCGCGCTGCGCATGCGCGCCTGACTACCCGGAAGCGCGGCGGGAGCTGGTGCTGGAGGTAACACGGTGGCGCGGTCCCGCGGTGCAGGGTGGCGGGCCGGACCCGGGTGGGCTCGGTGATCCTGCGGCGACCGTCTGCAACAGGCCTCGGTCTGCAGCTCCGGGGGCCGCAGCGCGGCCGGAGAAGCCCAGGGCGGGCTGCGGCAGTCAGATGAGACCGGGCAGGAGCAGGGTGCCCTGGGAGCACTGGCTCGGGCAGGGCTGTGTTAGGGTCTTACACCAGCGGCCGCGGGCACCGCCGGTCCAACAACACGTTTGAGTCGTTAACCGGCCACGTTAAAGCACTGAGATCCACAGGATCAGCCACAGCAAAGCCCGTCCCTCAGTCACCTCCCCCAGCTCCTGCTCCCCCTCTGCCTCTGCAGGCACACTTCCCATCATGGTGAATGAGAGGCGTAATGGCAACCTGCTGGTGCCCCTGGGACCCAAACTGCAGGCCTACCCAGAGGAGCTGCTGCGGCAGCGGCGAGGCCATGATGGGCAGCCTGAGTACCTGATCCAGTGGAGTATCGTCAGCCTGGAGGAGAGAGCAGCGGGCAGCAGCAGCACCTCCTCTGCAGAGACGAAGCTGGAGAACGTCTCCATGTGGATGTCTGCAGAAGAGGTCTGTGCCAGCTGCCTGGCGCTGCTGGATCGGAGGAAGCTGGAAGGGCAGTGCGTGACAGGGGAGAAGGCAGCCAGCCCGTCCGCTGCAGATGTCCTGGGGGACGAAGCCTCGCTGCTGGAGATGAAGGCTGATGTCAGGAGCCTGGTGCAGCGAGCTGGCCGGCAGATGGCTGAGTCCCGGGCCCCCGAGTCCTCCATCCTCAACATCATCCACGTGCTGAGCGCGTATGCCAGCATTGGCTCGCTGGTGGGTGCCTTCAAGGAGACGGGAGCCCTCGACTTGCTGATGAAGATGCTGTGCCACAAGGACCAGCAAATCCGCCACAGTGCTGGCAAGATGCTGAGGGCCCTGGCTTCGCATGATGCAGGTGGGGGCTGCTGCTGCTTGTTGTCCCTGAGGAGGTGCTGCTGGGCAGCTGAGGGGTGCCAGCCCTTTTGTAGGGGTTATCTTTAGGGAGGCTAAAAAGTTTCTGTTGTTGCAGGAAGTCGGGCCCATGTCCTGCTGTCCCTGAGCCAGCAGGATGGCACTGAGCAGCACATGGACTTTGACAGTCGCTACACCTTGCTGGAGCTGTTTGCTGACACAATATCCTCTGAAGAGCACTGCATGTCCTTTGAGGGGATTCACCTTCCCCAGGTAGCCCTGGGGCTGCTGAGCAGGACTGGGTACTGGGAGAGCTGGTCCAGCATCTGGGTCTGGCTTGAAGCTGAGGGGTGTTGGAGGGCTCACCCATGGAGTATCTGAGCAGGGAGATGAGGGTGGGCTGAGAGGTCTCTTGCTGCCTGCTGGTCCGGAGCTGTCACGGTTAGAGTCTGACAGCCGTGCTTGTTGCAGATCCCTGGGAAGCTGCTGTTTGTGCTGGTGAAGCGCTACCTGTGCGTCACTTCTCTCACGGAGAAGCTCAGCGGTGGTGTGGAGCAAGGAGGGGAGCAGCAGGCCAGCGCTGTGCCCAGCCCACTCACTGAGAAGAAGAGCCGTGTGAAGCAGGAGTTTGAGTTCAGCATGGCCATGGCAAACCTCATCTCGGAGCTGGCGCACGTGATGGGCTGGGGCCACAGCCACAAGGCAGAGCTGCCGCCCCAGCAGGAGCTGCAGCCTCGCGCCACCCGCTCCATCTTCCAGCACAGGGCCACGTCCTGCAGCGCTGCTCAAGCGGCCCCCGCTCCCGCACCAAAGGAGCCCGTCGCCTTCAAGACGCGCTCGGCCTTCCCGAGCCGCAGCAGCTACGTGGAGTACGTGCAGGCGCGGCTGGTGCGGGGCATGCGGGTGCGCATGCTGGAGGACTATGAGCAGGTCAGCGCGGGCGACGAGGGCGACTTCCGGCAGAGCAACGACGGCACGCCGCCCGTGCAGGTACCTTCTGCGGGGCCGGCGCGGGCCGCCAGCTGTGCCTGCGGTGCTGCGTGCAGGGAACACGCAGCCACGGTGGGAGCAGTGGGGCTGGACCCGCCTTCCCTCAGCCGGGTGTGCGTTGCGCTCTTCTCCTCAGGTGTATTGGCAAGCCCTGGGCTGTACGTACTGGGTTCACTGGCACATGGTGGAGATCATTGGCTCTTCAGGGCAAGAGGCGCGTGAGGGCCAGGAGAAGGTGTCCGCCCTGACACACAACTGCAAACTGGCAGCAGGTGAGCAGTCCATCAGCTGTGCATGCAGCTTTCCTCCCCAGCCCTTCTGCAGCTGCACGTTGGCACTGCGGGTTCTGCTGATGCCGAGTGTCCGAGTGCGTTGCCTTGGCTGGTGCAGGCACTGGGACCGGGGGGGGAGCAGTGAGCTAGAGGTGCCCATTTTGAGCGTTTTTGTTGTACATCCTAAGGAGGTTCAAGGGACGATGGTAATCCCCATCTGTACAGCTTCTAGGGTCTCCTCCCAGCTTGTTCCCCCTCCCTGGCTGCCCTCCTGTCACCTGCCTTTCCCACAGCAGTCTGTGGGACAGCGGAGACATCTTTTGCCCAGATGGTCCCCATGAGCTCTTTCTGTGGGCAGTGTGGGGTGTGCAGCAGAGGATGGTGGAATGGGCAGAGCCCACAGTGCCCTGCTTTGCTCTGTCCTCCTGCAGTTGCACAGCCGTTTTTCTGCAAGCCCTCTGGGGGGCTGTACTCCCTGCCTTACCTGGGGGAGCAGTCGAGCAAGGCTGCAGAGGCCCTGAGCCGCGCCGAGTGGTGGGAGCTGCTTTTCTTTGTGAAGAAGCTGGGGGCGCAGGAGCAGAAAGAGGTCCTGTGCATCATCCAGCAGGACCAGGGAGAGCAGGTATGGGCACGAGCCTGCATTGGGAAATGGCTGGGGGCACAGGAGCAGAAAGAGGTCCTGTGCATCATCCAGCAGGACCAGGGAGAGCAGGTATGGGCACGAGCCTGCATTGGGAAACGGCTGGGGGCCTCCGGTGGTGCGGCTTTTCTGTCTGCTCTGGCTGTGGCCATGAGCAGAAGCGCGGGGTCTGTGGTGAGCCTGTGCGGGTTGATGTGACGCCGTCTGTGCAGCTGCCGGAGGGGGATGAGGAAGCCCTGATCCAGCTGTCGGTACCTGTGGAGCTGGCCCAGAAGGTGCTGCGGCTCCTGGAGAAGCGTTGCCAGGGCAGTGCTCAGAGTGACCTGCGCGGCTCCCACGTCTACGCCAAGTACTCCCTCAGCAGGGGGGCTGAGCAGGATGGCTCCCGGAGCACCGTGGTGTCCTCGGAGGGTGCCGGCTGCAGGAGCCCTGAAGCCACAGTGACTGAGGCAGCGCAGGAAGAGCTGTCCTCAGCCACGGAGCCGCCTCAGGCCCCCGCTGTGGTGGTGAAGTCGGATTCTCAGCTGTTCAGCGAGCTCCTGCAGAAGGAAGGGCTGTTCCTGCCGGAGGTGACGGAGGAGCAGAGCAAAGGTAATGGCCTGCCACGCGCTGGAGCACATGCAGGGTGCTGGAGGCGGCTCCATTGCCTCCAAGGAGGAAAGCTTTGGCAGGGCATGGCAGGCCGGGCACCTGCAGGTTGCCCGGGGAGGTGATTGGCTGGGTCTGGTCCGTGGGTGCGTGGCACCCTGGGAGTTGCGGGGGTGTTACTGCTGCCCTGACACCTGCATCCATCCCTCCTTCCACCAGCACTGGGCAGTGCCGAGGGGCTGAGTGAGAGGGGCTCAGTGGCCAAGATTGCAGCCGCGGTGGATGTGATCCAGAGCAGCAGCTCAGAGCTGGGGCTGCGCTTAATGGGGCTCAAGCACATTCTGAAGATCCTGGAGGAGGAGCCCGAGCAGCAAGACAGCAAAGCCCAGAGCGGACTGGGGACCAGGAGTGTTGGGTGAGCTGTGGGGTGCTGTGCACCCCTCCTGCCTGGTGGGCAGGGCTGTGTCAGCAGGGTAGGGGACAGTGCTGGTGGTGGGAGTGCTGGAGGTGGTGGTGGAAGCAGGAAGGCTGGTATGTCCCTGACTGCTCAGCAAGAAGAAAGCTGGATCTTGTGTCCCTTTGGCCCAGGCAGGCTCATTGCTGGGGCTGACCCAGCCATGGTGGAGCCATGTGGGCAGGGAGAAGGCGATGGGCAGGGCCCGAGGTGTTGGTGTGTGAGCGGCAGTGCCAGGAGGCTCCTCCTGAGGTGCCCTTTCCCGTGCAGGGAGAAGCTGGTGAAGGTGGCAGTGGAGCTGCTGGCCACGGAGGCACCAGAGAAGGCCGTGGTGGTGGTGACGCTGCGGCTGCTGGCCCTGCTGATGGCCAAGTACGACTGGCGCGTGACGTTCGCCATGGAGGGCGGTGTGCGGGCCGTGCTGTCCTGCATGCAGCAGCACGCCTCCTCCGCCCTGGTGCAGCAGGCTGGCCTGGCAGTGAGTGCGGCAGAGGGGATGCTGTGGGTGGTGGGCAGGCTGCAGGCTCCCCCCGGTGTGCCGGAGGTGCCCGCTGCCCTCCTGACTGCTGCTGCCCTTGCAGGCCCTGAAGGTGCTGGTGGGAGCCGTGGCCGGCGAGCCAGGAGGCGCCGGCGGGAAGCTCCTGCCCCTGAAGCAGGCTGACGCGCAGCTGATTCGGGAGATCTTTGCCAGCATCGGCTCTGCCTCCAGCAAGGGCTCAGCAAACCTGCTGAGCGCCGTCCCTGCTGCCCTGAGCACCATGCAGAGGGTCCCCGGGTAGGGCAGAGCGAGGACGGTGGCAGGGGTGGGATGGGCAAGGCGGGCAGGCGGGTTTGTGGGTGCCGGGGGAGGAAGGCGCCCGCATCGCTGTGTCCCTGCAGGGGCTCCTCGGGCGTGCAGAACGGCTTGCTGGTGGTGAACATGCTCATTGACGGGCACCGGGGCCTGGCGGAGCAGCTGGCGAGCTGTGACCTCCCCGCGGTGCTGCAGAGCTGCTGGAGAGATGGGCAGAGCCCCGGCTGCCCTCACGTGACACTGGCCCTCGGCGCCATCAACCGCCTGGCGGAGCACGGGCTGCCCCTGGGCCCGCAGAGCGCAGGTAGCAGCTGCCCGGCCCCGCTGTGCCATGACCCCCTTGTGCCGCAGGCAGGACAGAGCTCCTGCTGCCGCCTCGTGAGCAGGGGCCTGGGCCGGGCCCACGTGTCCTTGTCGTGGCAGGCAGAGAGGCCCCCGTGGACCTGGGGGACGTGCGGAGGCTTCTGAGCGGCCTGGGGGACGGCATCTTGTCCAAGGACGTGCTGGTGGCCCTGGAGCGGCAGCTCTGCGGCGAGGGCCCGGTCCCTTCTGGCGAGGCAGCCCGGCTGCTGCAGGACCACAGATGCTTCCGGCCGCTGCTGCGCAGCTTCGAGCTGCTGGGGGCAGAGAAGGCCGTGAGCCTGAGCATCCTCAGGTGGGTGCAGGGGCCACCACAGCGGGTGCGTGAGTGCCGGTGCTGATGGTGGGGCACGCGGTGCGTGTCTGTGGATCCTGGTGGGTCTGTTCTGCACCAGGGGCGGGTGCAGCCCAGCACATATGTGGGTGCTGACTGGGGTGTCCCAGGGCGCGGGGCCACACGGGGATGGAGCAGTGTGTTCCTGGGTGCTCAAGGGGTGTCTGAGGCACCAGGGGAGTCTGGGCTCCCAGTCCCTGTGCGCCGTTGGCGTTCCAGAGGGGCAGGGAAGCAGGGCTGCCTCTGACGCCACCCATTGCCTGTGCGCCATGGCCTGAGCGAGCCCCCTGTGTCCCTCAGGATCCTGAACAAGATCCTGGACGGTTACCAGGAGGATGTGCTGCCCTGGCACGAGTGTGTGGAGCCCTGTGTGTCCTCCCTGAGTGCCCACAGCAGTGACCGGGAGGTGAGGGGCCCATAGGGATGTGCTCGATGCGCTGTGCTGGCTGAGCCACCGGCAGCAGCCCTGTCTGTTGTGGCCAGTGCGGCAGGAGAGGTGGGGAGCGGCAGCTGTGGTTGTGTCCTGGCTGCTGGCATTGCCCTGGCCGTGCCTTGCCAGGCTCCAGCGGTGCTGCTGCGGTGTTGGGGTGGAGGGGATGGAGCACGGCAGCACCTCTTGCTACTGCTGCTGCTGCTGGGCCTGGCAGGTCCTGGCTGCTCATGGGTGCTGCTCCGCAGGTGCTGCAGGAGGTTGTTGGCTTCCTGCACCGCCTGGCCACCGCCAGCCAGGACTGCGCGGTGGTGATGTGCTGCGTGGGCACCCACGAGGCTCTGGCCAAAGCCCTGAGCAAGCACAGCACGGCCCCGCCGCTGGCGCCAGCGCTGCTCGCCCTGGTGACCGACTGCGAGAAGCACGCCGGCATCTCCAAGAAGCTGATGACCAGCATCTTGGCTGGCTGCATCCAGGTGGGCCTCGGTGGTGCTGGGCCTCTGGGTCTCAGGGCCATGCAATGGCCCTGGCACCGAGGGGCAGCCTCCTGCTCTCTGCCTGCCACAGCCCTGTGGTGGTGGGGGGGGGGGGAGGACACAGGGCCCCCAGTCAGAGCCTCACCCCATCCCATAGCTGGTGCTGGGGCAGATTGAGGAGCACCGCCGGAGCCACCAGCCCATCAGCATCCCCTTGTTTGATGTCTTTCTGCACAACCTATGCCGAGGTGAGTGTGGTGAGCAGGAGTTGAACCGCTGCCTGGCACCTGCTGGCCTGGCTGCTGCAGGCTCCATGTGCTTCTCATACAGGCTCCAGCATGGAAGTAAAGGAGGAGAAGTGCTGGGAGAAGGTGGAGGTGTCTTCCAACCCCCACAGGGCCAGCAAGCTCACAGACAGGAACCCCATGACCTACTGGGAATCAAATGGCAGCACTGGTTCCCATTTCATCACTGTCCACATGCAGTGTGGTGTGGTGGTCAGGTGGGGCTGGGCTGGGAGGGCCCTTGGGTACCAGAGGGCAGGTGGCTCTGCTGGGAGGACTTTGGGCTCCTGTGTGAGCCTTGCCCCAGTAGTCCCTGTCCTGGGGGTTGCTGGATGTGGGCGGTGGTGTGTGGGGCTGGCAGGGGCCGGGGCAGGGGAGGTGGGGACTGCTGGGCAGCACCACGTCTGCTGTGCTGCAGGGAGATGAGCATGCTGGTGGCCAGCGAGGACTCCAGCTACATGCCGGCCCGTGTCGTGGTGCTGGGGGGAGACAGCCCCGCCACCATCAGAACTGAGCTCAATGCAGTGAGTCTCTCGAGGGCTGCTCAGGCCATGGGGCTGCCTGGGAGATGTGGGCTGGTCCTTTCTATGCCCCAGGAAGGTCCTGTCCTGGTGCGGAGCCCTGGGAGATGCCCTATGGGGAGGTGGGGATGGCAGGAGCTGTGCTGTGTGAGCCTTCTCCTTGCTGTAGGCAGTAGGTGCCTGACACTTGGGCATGGGCAATGCTGCAGCCTGGGCTACAGCAGCCTGGTGTGCTGGGGCTGTCAGCCATGAGTGGGGCCCTGGCGGGGGCTGCCTTCGGGCTGCGTAGGGGCTCCTGGCAAGGAACAGAGACCATGGCTGTAACGGGGTGGTCAGGGGAGCACGCAGGGTGGCTGGTGCCTGCCGCTTGGCTTGCTGAGGGCTCTCTGCCTGTAGGTGACCATCCTGCCGTCAGACAGCAGAGTGATCCTGCTGGAGAACATGAGCCGCTTCTGGCCCATCATCCAGATCCGGGTGAAGCGGTGCCAGCAGGTAGGGGAGCGGGAGGCTGGGGCAGGGAGCTGGCAGTGTGTGGCGTTGGGGCCGTGCCCGAGGAGCTGAGCGTCGCTCTGTGCCACAGGGCGGCATCGACACCCGTGTGCGTGGCATCGAGGTGCTGGGTCCCAAGCCCACGTTCTGGCCCGTCTTCAAGGAGAAGCTGTGCCAGCGGACGTTCCTCTCCTGCACTGCTCGGGCTCATGCCTGGTGCCAGGAGATCTGCTGGGACCGGGGGCGACTGCTGCAGCTCTTTGGCAGGTGAGTTGTGTCCTCGCTGTGCCACCGCATCCCTGGTCTCTGCATGGCCCTGGCTGTGGGGCGAGTGGGGCTTCCGCGCCGATGTTCCTGGCAAGGGGCTGCGCTGCTGTCCCGGGGGTCCCCCAGGCATCAGCAGCACCGTGTGCTGCCCGGTCACTGTTGCAGGCTGAACCGGGCGCTGCGGCACGAGCAGGGCTTCGCCGAGCGCTTCCTCCCTGAGGACGAGGCGGCGCGGGCCTTGGGCAGGACGTGCTGGGAGGCCCTGGTGACCCCGGTGGTGCAGAGCATCACCAGCCCAGGTACCGTGTGCTTTCGCGGGCCCGGGCCCCAGGCTGAGGCTGCCGCTCTGAGCCTGGGTTCCTCGCAGACCCTGACGGCGTCAGCCCCCTGGCCTGGCTGCTGAGCGAGTACCTGGAGAGCGTGGAGCCACTGCGCTGCGCCCCGCGCCCCGCTGCTGTCTTTGGGTCCCGTGTGCGGCGCCTGACCCAGCTCCTGGTGCACGTGGACCCCGGCGGCCGGGAGCCGGAGGAGACGAGAGGTGAGCGTGGGGCAGGGACAGCGCTGGCCCGGAGCACCGGGCTGTGGCTGTGGGGCTCTGCTGGGGGCCTTGGTGAGGGCCCCGTGGTACCAGAGGCTCCAGAGCCAGGAAGGGCTTGTGGCCGTGCCCCTGCGATGGCTGTGGGCACTTGGAATCTGCTCTGCACTGAGCCCGCAGGAGGGGGGAGGCTGCTGGCAGTCAGTGTGCAGGGCCTGCCTGTGGAGCTGTGCTGAGCCTGGTGTCGTCCCTTGGCAGGTGGGAAGGAGGGGAAGAACAAGGAGGAGCTGGCCAGGCCTGTGAAAGAGATGGTGGAGAAGTCAAGCATCCTGTGGTGCATCTCGCAGTGCTGGCGTGGCGTGGTGCAGCAGCAGGTAGTGCTTGGAGGGGTGGCTGTGGGGCCAGAGAGGGCATGTGGGACCTCACACTGGACATGCGTAGTGCCATGCAGGGCTTGACAGTGGCCTGGGCCCTGTGTGGGGAGGGTGCAGGGTTGTACCTGGCCTCTGCAAGGTCTGGAGGGATGTGGGGACAGCCCTTCTGTGCTTGCTACCTTGGCAGGGCTCGGGCCTCAGCCTGTTGCTGCAGGCTGGGAGACAGGTACAGTGTTGGGCTACTTATTCCAGTGCTGGGCTGCTGCTGCACTTGTGTCCTGCCGCTGCCCAGCCTTCAGGCTGTGCTCCTGTCTCTCCACAAGGTCCTGGTAGCTGACTGCTGGCTGGGAGCTGGGGAGTTGGTGTCAACAGAGTGAGGTTGCGACTGCAGACATTCCTGCAGGCCCCATGCACATCCCGCTGTGGGGCTCACCCCTCTTGTAGCATGCCCTACTGTGGGGCTCACCCTTCTTGTAGCACATCCCGCTGTGGGGCTCACCCTTCTTGTAGCACATCCCGCTGTGGGGCTCACCCCTCTCCTGTCATGCCCCACAGGTGCAGCGGTTCCTGGAAGCAGCCGGGCAGGCACCAGACCTTGTGGAGCGATACTGCAGGGTGTACCAGCGCCTGCGCAGTGCCACGGAGGAGCTCTTTGGGCAGCAGGCTGCCTTTGCGCTGGCTCTGGGCCAGGGCTTCGCGGGAGCTTTGCTGCAGCTCTCCTTCCTTACTGCCCTGCACGTGAGTCGAGGGAGCCGGCGCCAGTGCCGGAGCTTTCCCAGCTGCTCCCCCAGAGCCATTCCCCCAGCCCAGCCCTGCAGCCGCCCCGCAGGGCTGAGCCCCCTCCGCAGCCAGCACTGTCCTTCTGCAGGTGAGTGAGCAGTTTGCCCGCTACCTGGACAGGCAGATCCAGGAGCTCCACAGGGCTGCGGGCAGCACAGGGCAGCTGCAGCAGATCCTGGAGCCCTTTGTTGTCTTCAGTGGCCTGGAGCTCGCCCACAGCTTTGAGCACTTCTACCGGTGAGGGGTCCTGTGTCCCCATGGGAGCAGAGGGCCTGGGGTCCACGCCGTGGCGTGACAGGGGAGGTGCAGGCAATGCTGAGCCCTGCTTTGTATGGCTGTGGTGCTCCCACTTTGCTTTTCCCAGCTCTGGTGTCTGGAGGGAAGGACTGTGAGTGGCCGCAGGTGCTGCCGGTCTGTGGAGGCACGTTCCCTGCTGGCAATGGAGAGGGGAGATGGGTGCTGTCGGGCCCATGTGCCATGGGGGGACACCGGGGCCGGGGCCAGGTCTGACTCCTGGCACGTGGCTGATGGCCACGGGGCTGGGGCCGGGGCCGGCCCCTGACCTGATGCTGGTTCCTGTGGCAGGCACTACCTGGCAGACCGGCTCCTGGTGCAAGGGCCATCGTGGCTGGAAGGAGCCATCGTGGAGCAGATCGGGCTGTGCTTCCCCAGCCGCTTCCCCCAAGCCATGCTGAGCAACCTGGCCGAATCGGAGGAGCTCCAGCGGCAGTTTCGCCTCTACCAGCTGCAGGAGCAGGACAGGCAGCTGCTGGAGCTGGACAAGGGCCTGGACGAGGTGAGTGCTGCTGGGGTGGGGAGCCGGGGGCTGCCCGCGTTCCTCCCAGGGTTCCCGAGGCCCATCCTGAGCCATGCTCCTGCCCCCGTGCCAGGCACTGGGGCTGGCCTCGGTGGTGGATGCACCGGAGGTGACAGTGCTGGCCCTGTCCCCGCGCTGCTGGCCCGTTTCGCCGCTGTGCCACATGGACCAGCCCCAAAGGTTGTTCTCGGCGGCTCTGAGCGCTCCCCTGGACGAGTTTGCCAACTTCTGCAGACACAGTGAGTGTTGGGCAGCCCCGAGGCCCTACACAGCAGCTTGGCCTGGAGCAGCAGGAGGGCAGGGGTGTGCTGGGGGTGGGCAGGGCTGTCTCTGGCACTGGTGCTGTCTCTGGCACTGGTGCTGTCTCTGTCAGGTCAGAGCCTGCTGGGCTGGGAGTGCACAAAGCCCCGGCAGTTGCAGTGGACGTGGCTGGGCCACGCTGAGCTGCAGTTTGGAGACTGCGTCCTCCACGTGTCCACGCTGCAGATGTACATCCTGCTGTGCTTCAACAGCGCTGAGGTAGGAGCTGGGGTCACGCGAGATGATGAGGCAGCAGATGCTGGAGCATGGCCGGGCCATGTCCTCCCTTCTGGTGGGGTCTCCAGCACTGTTAGGGGCACAGGCTGCCCCCTTCACCGGGCTGTGGCTGATGAGTCTTGGCCTCTGGCAGGAGGTGGCTGTGGAGGCCCTGCCGCAGGTCACAGGGCTCCCTGCTGACCTGGTGCACCACGCACTGGCACCGCTGACCCATGGCGAGGCCATCCTGGTATGGAGCCGCCCGGCGGGAGGTGAGTGTGGGGCTGGGACAGCCCTGGGAAGCACTGGTCTGAGCCCTGAGTGGGTGCTAGGGTGGAAGGGAAGGGAGTGGGCTGGGGTGAGCCTGGCTGTGGGTGCTCGGGGCTCAGGGCTGTGTGTCAGGTTGGGGCCTGTGTGGGGCTGGAGCTCTGCATGGGGCGAGGGTCAGGTGGGTGGTTGGATGTCAGCCTGGGTGTGGGGCTGGGGCCAGGGGTGGTGTGTAATGCTGTTGCTTGGGGCCACATGTGGGGTCAGGGATGGGGCCTAGAGCTGTGATGGCAGTAATGGGAGGCTTTGGTCCAACAGCCACACACGTGTCCTGGGCTCCTCCAGGTCCCAGCTTGGGGCTTGGCTGACCCTGGGCCGGGTGTAGCTCCAGGCACACTGCGGCTGAACCAGGCAGCCCTGGCCCATGCCTCTGGCCGCCACCTGAGGCTGCTGCCCCAGCAGAGATACTTGAGGGTGGAGAAGGCTGAGGTCAGTGCCCTGGAAAGGAAGAGGAACATCCTGTGCTGCCTCATCACCCGCATCCTCAAGGTGGAGAAGCAGCTCCACATCGACAACCTGGTGTTTAGGGTATGGAGGGCTCGAGGAGCAGAGCGGGGCTGCCTGGGTGCTGCACCACGCTGCAGTGTGGGGCTCCCTTGCTGCTGTAGGTGATTGATGCCTGTCAGAAGGGCGAGCTGGGGCCAGGGCTGCAGTTCCTGAGCTTCTGCTGCCACAGCGTGGACGTGCTGTCCTGTGTCCTGCACCTGCTGAACCAGGGCTATCTACGGCGCCAGGAGGAGAGGCCTCATGTCTTGGAATACATCTCTGCTGAACCCACAACACCACCTACCTCCCAGGTCCAGCCTCAGGTCACCTTCCAGACTGTTGAGATCAAGACGGCTGCAAGACCAGCCTCTGCCAAAAAGACACAGACTTTTTCCACTTTCAGGTAGAGGAGGATCCGACGGACACGGGCTGGGTCCGGTCTGTCTCTTCCTGAGCACTTGTGGGGCTTACTGTCAATAAACAAGCCAAGTTCCACCCGCTCTCAGTTCATTATTGTGTCGGGGAGCTCAGCTCGCCCGTGCCTGGAGCGTGGCCAGGTCACACACAGGCTGCTGCGCCCAACAGCCCAGTGCTGCAGTGGTAGTTGTGCCCTGTCCGCACACTGCCAGCTGTGTCTGGCCCTGTCCTCGGGCACTGATGACAGACATGTACCCTGCCGTAATGGTACCAGCATTAATTTATTAAAATTAATCCCGAAAAGGAACCGTACAATAAATTTAAAAAAAATAGAATCTTGTAAAAAAAAAAAACAAAAAAAAAACAACCAAAACCGGTGCCCGCGTGCCCCATGCGTGGGAGCACCTCAGGGCAGCGCTGGGGGATCGGGGTACAGCAGCCGCAGCAGCGGGGCTGCAGGGGACTAGAAAAGCTGCTGCGGCTCAGCCCTGCGGGGCAGGGCCAGGCCCAGCAGCGTGGGGCTGGCGAGGGGCAGTGTGGTGCTGGGGGGCCCTGCTCAGCACCTCTTCTCCCCATGAGCAATCCTGCTGGCTCCAGCACCAGGAACCTGCCTGGGCCCAGCCCAGCTGGGGCCCCAGCGCACCGGGAGCAGGCCTGGGCAGAGCAGGGCCCACAGCCCTTCCTGGGTCCCTTGTCCCAGGCTGCTGTTGGGGGTCACAGGAGGCGAATGGCATGGTGCCCTGGCTGGTGTTGGAAGGTGCATGGCCCCAGTCTCACTGGCCTCACCTTCGTGGGTCTTGGCTCACAGGGAGTGGTGCAGGTTTGGGATCTTCTGCTGCGGAGTGGGCAGGGGATGGGCCGCAGAAGCAGGGAACAAGAGTGAGTCCATCTCCCTGTCTCCTCCTGCGACCCTCCACAGCTCCATCCCAGGGCTGCCCTGCCTCTCACACACTCTTCGAGTAGCCAAAGATGCCCACGGGGAGGTACTTGACGTGTGTTGGCCACTGTGCTGCCAGCTGGAAAAACTTCACATCGTTCCACTCCACCCCATCTATGGAGACTGAGACATGAAGGTGCGGTGAGGCGCAGCCCCACCATAGCCAGCCTGTGCCGCTTGCTCTGCCCCCCTCCAGCCCCCTCACCTCGCAACATGGTGTTCTGGTGCTTGGCTGTGCAGATGAGGCGTGTGATCCCTTCAATGACTTGGCTTTTAGGCTCCAGGTCCTTCTCTTTTGGTTTCTTGCTCAGGAACATCACTGGGGGCCAAGGATAGACAGGACCAATGTCAGAATGTCTCCGCTTGGCCCTGGGTGGGAGCCCTCACCCCAGGGCTGGCCAGGTCTCAGCCCTGCCCTCCTGCGGGCTCCCCCCTGCCCTTTTAGCAAGAGACTGTGGCCCTGCAGAGAAAAGCACCCCAGGGTGGGCTTGGTTACCTTTCTTGTTCTTCTCCTTGGTGACCACGGTCATGGCCATGGTGCTAGGGGACACCAGCTCCCCCGTGCCAGGGATGCGGCTGACCTGGAGTGAGCGGAAGTTGCTCTTGAGTGTGTTCTTGATACCCGTCTCCCGCTTCTCGCCCTCCTTCTTTCTGTCCAGCCCTTGTGTTGTCCAGTAGTCCACCTGCAGGCCCATCACCTCCACACCAGGGCTCAGAGACCTGGGCAAAACAGGCAGCACCATGCAGCACACAGGTGGCTGTCCTTGCTCCTCTCCCTGTCCACAGCTCTGGGAACACCCTGGCCCCATAACCCCAGGATGAGGCAGCCTTGCCAAGAGCATCCCAAACCCTCCTGCCCCAACATCTCCGACTGGGTGGGGCTCCCTTACCCAGCGCCGGAGAGGCCACTGCTGACAGACGGGGAGGGTGGTGGGGTGCTCACAGTCTCTTTGCCATAGGGGGCTGCTCCACTGGCAGTTGGTGTTGAGCTCAGCAGGGACGGGGTGCAGATTGTGGCATCATCTGAGTCCACTGGGGAGGAAAAGTGTGGGTTGGGGGGGGAAGACGCTGGGGAACACCAGCAAAGGTGAAGCAGAAGGGCCCCAGGGTATGTGGGCTTGCAGGGACTCACCAGAGGCACTGAAGGACTGCTCCACGAGGCCCACCTTTACCACCTGCAGGGCAGATGATCCCCAGGATCAGTAGGGCAGAGCACTGCCCCTCTCCCCCCAGCCCAAATTGCCCACTGGCCCCACAACACACTCACCCCCACAAAGGGTACAAACTTCTGGCAGGAGTCCTCATCGGGGCTGCACAAGGAAGAAAGGCTGGTCAGGGTTTGAGTGTGCTCAGCACTGAGTGCATTGTGGCCCAGGGAACCCCACTCTAGCTCACAGCCACCAGGACTGTCTCCTCTGCCTTCCCTCCCATGGAACCCCTGTTCCCAACATGGCAGCACAGGGCACACTACACAAGGAGGCAAGGAGTCGTCCCCTCCAGTGCTGGGGGAGGGCTTGCATGCGGGAGGGCAGCTCTGCCCCGTTTTGGGGGTCACAGCTCCTCTGCGCGGCAAGAGGGATGGACGCACATGGGGGAGAAGGGGGGGGAACCAGGCAGCGGCACAGCAAGCACAAGCCAATACCTGATATAAAAATCAAAATAGAGACTTCTCTTCCTTGGGTGCCAGAAACCAAGAGAAGGGAGAGGTGAGAGTGCAGCCGGAACACGAGCATCAACCCCCGGGCAGCACAGTGCCAGCTCACGGCCCCCAGCCCAGCCCAGCCCAGCCCTGGCAGCCAGTCCCCACAGCTGGGGCTGTCACAGGGCCGAGCGCACTGGGGGGTGGCAGGGGGCAGCACCGCAGGCCTGTCACTGTGAACCCCACTCCCTTCAGCACAGAGGAGAGCACGAGGCCTCGCTCGCTTGTCCCCCGTCTCCCATAGCCTATCCCCAGACTGGGACCACATGAGGCAAGATGGACGTTCCAGGGCAACGCTCACCTCTTCTGCTTGTAGGTCAGCATAGCCTCCGAGATGGGGAGCTGGTGAGAGAGGCTGGCTCCAGCGATGAACTGGGCAACACGGCCTGCGATGTCCACAGTGTCTGTGGAAGCAGAGGTATGAGGGCCTCGCTGGCAGCTGGGCTCCCCTTCAGAGCACTGCTGAGCCCAGGTCCTCACCTGCGATGGGTGGCTCAGCCCTGCTGAACAGCTCCCGCCACGCTGTGTCCAGGAAGAGAGTGCTGTACTTGTTATCCACTGAGGCCAGGTACTTGGCCAGAGGGTGAGAGCCTGTGGGCGAGAAGGGCAAGGCTGGCTCCAGGCAGGCAAGCCCAGGGTGGTGGGAGAGGACAACCCCGAGGCCAGGCTCACGGGGGCTCTCACCCAGTGGCACAAGCAGGAAGCGAAGGTAGTTGAGCCAGTCGGGTGTCTTGCTGGCCAGCTGCTCCACGAAGAAACGCAGGACAACACTCAGGTAGCTCTGGTCACCTGCCACCACCACCTTCACCGGGGGAGGCATGTGGGAGTTACAGTTACAGCTGCCAAAGGGAGAGGAATAGACAGTGAGGGATGAGCAGTGGCTCAGCCCACCCAGCACCAGAAACCCCCTGCTAACCATTTCCAGCTTGCTGAGCACTGCTATGGGCAAAAGCAGCACTGGGGTGCCCCCCTTTCCCACGGGCCTACACCTGTTCCTATAGCTGTGTCCACAATCCCAAAGGATCCTAATGAGCCGTGGGGAAGCCAGGGCCTTTTCCAGCCCTTCTCTGCAGTCACAGGAAGCCACCAGGCTGAGCCCGAGCTGTACTCACTATCGCTGGATGCGGGAGACAGTGGTGTTGAAAGCTGCCTGGATGTCTGCCACGGAGCAGGTGGACACGACCAACTGCTTGTGTGCCTGGAGCTGCTCACTCACGTACTGTAATGCAGAGAGCTCGGGTTAAGGCACGTGGGGGGCAGTTGGCCAGCACCAACCCATGCCTGCCTGGCCCCTATGTCCCCTGGGATAGATCAGGGACCCCCGTCCCCATGCAGGGAGGCTAAAACCACCTAGCCACCCCTGGTTACATGCCTGAGCATCCCTGCTCCTCCTGGCTCTGCTCCAGGGTGGATGCTCGAGCTCCCCTTTGAGCACAACAGTCACCACCCCACGATGCAAATGCAAAACTGTCCCAAGAACCAGGCTCTGCTCCCTGAGATAAAGGGTTTGGTCCAGGGACCCTCTGATTCAAATCCTGCCATGCCACAGCAGGGTCCGGCTCTAGGCTCAGACCCCCTCTGCTCATTCCCTTCTCTTGCTGTTTCCCACTGTGGCAATCCAAAATCCTTCTGTGCCCCTTCAGGTGTCTGCATTCAGCTGAGACTCTGGTTACAGCTTCCCCCATGCACCCAGCTCCCATCACACCACTCACCTGGCCCTGCCACTCGGCGACATTCACCAGCACAATGCTCTCGGGCAGCTGCTCATCAGAGACAAGGATCTGGTTCAGCTGATCATAAACAGACTTTCGGGGCACCTACAACAGCATCACCACAAAGCTTAACCCCGGCTGCTGCCTAGGCTGCTCTGCCTGTGGCTGAAGGGCCAGCAGGGCTCTTGAGAAGCCTCCAGGTGAGGTGGCTCCCATGGGCTCACCTGGGTGCTGTGCCACGAGTCTGGAGAGCTCTCGCTGTCCAGGCTGCTGGTGCGGCCCCCCTGTCCCTTCGAGCTCTGCCGGTCCTTCACAGAGGTGCTGCGGGGACGCCACAGCTGCTTGCTCTCGGCCTTGCTGTGAGAGAGGAACAGGAGAGGAACACCGCTGAGGAAATGTCACCTACACCAATCCCCACTTGCTCCAGCGAGCCAGTGTGAGCCGTGGCACAGGGCATGGATGTGCCTTACCTGGGGGATACAGCACTGGGGAGCTCGGCTTTGGTGCCAGGGCCCAGCTGGGCCAGCCTGTCCACACTGCTCTCCCTCGTGGCAGCCTCTGCGGGGGCCAGCCGGGAACACGGCTCCTCTGTGACCAGCTCCTAAGGGTGACACATGGTCATGTCACACAGCCTGCTTTCCCTGCCTTGCTTCCTGCACCCATGGGTACCCCTGTCAAGGATGGTGGCCCTGCTGGAGAGCCAAGGCTGCAGGGCTTGAGGGGGTTGGGCTGCATCACTTGCAGACCCTAAACCCTCCTTCCACTCTTGCTGCTCTCCAGCTCAATCTACCCGGCCCCCCAAGCCCTGGTCCCAGGCTGGTGGGCACCCCTGGTACCCCAGAAAGCAAGGTGGGGCCTGAGGGAGCTCCAGCCCTGCTCCGCATCCCATAGCTTGGACTCACCACTGCAGGGACTTCCACTCCTGGCTCCTCCTGTGGCCGCAGTGCTCCTAGCTTCCGCTTGTCTGGCTCGCCCTGGGGAACAAGGACTGGGGTCACGGAAGGACGAAGCACCCCAAGCAGGGCAGCTGCCAGTGACCCATGCATGGCTCCCACAGCGGAGCCCCGTGTGCCCCTGGACCGGCCCCAGAGGACGCCCCCCCATCACTACCTGTCTGCCTGCACTGGGAAAAAGAAGAGGAAAGAAGGGAAGAAGCAGCCCCAGGCAGGTGCTGCCAGGAGCTGTGGTCTCCAAGGGAGCTGCAGGCACTGTGGGGATGTGGGGCTGGCTGGGGAGGGAAGGGGGCAAGAGGTGGTGGTGGTGGTGTAACTCACAGGGCTGCCCGCCTCTTGATCCTGCCCTTTCTGGCTGTGCAGACTGCCGATCTCAGTCTGGGAACCAGAATGAGAGACTCCCTCAAAGAAACGCCTGCAGAGAAACAGACAGACGGACAGACAGACAGACAGATGGGAGAGAAAAAGGCAGGAATAAGAGAGGAACAAAGTCACCATGATCCCAGCACACCCCTGCTGGCCTGTCCCAAGCACAGAGCACTGCGGGGAGGTCCCGGTGGGCCAGACAGCCAAGTGCCCGAGCAACGCACAGCCTAGGAACGGACCTGCCAGCCCCACACAGCACTGTCTGGTACAGCAATGCTGCGTGCAAGGACAGGCCAGGGTCACCCCAGACCAACCTGAGACCTGTGACCCCAGGGAACTGCGGTCCCTGCCTCACAGCCAGCAGTGAACCTCTGCAGTGCAGGGTGAGAAGCCACCACCTTGCCCCATCTCCCTGGTATATGGCATCTGTCCGCACCACAGCTCCATCGGGCTGCTGAACCTCTCTGTCCCCTCTAGAGGCACCACAGATGGCTGCCGCCTTTCTTTCTGCTCTCCCTTTTCCAGGGAGGGCTCCTTGCCTTTGCCTGCTGCTGCTGCTGCACTTGAGCAGCAGCTTCCACCTTTCCTTTCCGCTTTCCCCCTTCCCGAGGCTCTGAAGACCACAGCACTGCACACAGAATCACACCTCTGTAGCACAGCAATGTTTTGTTCCCCAGCACCCAAATTTGCCTTTTAGGTCCCTGAGCTGATGTTTTGCTAGAGTTACATAGTGCAACTCCAAGGCCCTGTTCCCAAATCCCAACACAGCAACTCTCTTGGGGGACCAGGACTGTCTTTGCCACCGTGGTGTGAGCTTCTGCCTCTGTTTCCGCTTTTCCACCCATTATTTATTTGCCAAGGCCTGCCTCCACATCCTAAGGGCTGCTCAAAGACCAGTCTTCAGGGAACAACCATGCTCCATCGGTGATCTCACCTGCCAGCTTTCCCAGAACCCTTGCAGCAACTGCAGCCCACCTGCAGTGCGTGATCTCCCTGCAGATCTGAGCTATTCACTCAAAGCTAAGCAGGTATGTGTTCACTTGCTCCCAGGAAAAGCTCCTCTTGATTTGTGTGGTGTGCAGATGGCGATACAAGACTGCAGGTTTCCAGGGATGGCCACAGAGGTGTAGGACATAGAGCAGTTCTCCTGTTAGGACTCTGCCAGAGTTTCCATTGTTTTCTATTGCCCCCATCTGGATCCATCTGCAGCTTTCTGCAGGATACCTGCAGACCTCTGAACATCCTGGCTGCTCCTTTTGCTTCCCTTTTAGCACGTTTCCTTCCCTGTGTACAGCATGCTGTGCCGCCAGGCACAAGAGTTCCTTTGCTTTCAGTGCTCCTACAAGGACATTTCACCTCGGTAAATAATAGTCCCCACGCCAGAGCAGCACTTCAGCTGCAGTGTTTGTGCACTGGCTAGGAGAAGTAAGACTTGATTTTCCTCTCACTGGCTCCATGACCAGCTCCTTCATGACACATTCATTTACCAAAGCTCCAGGTTTACAGTCAGAATCGTGCCCGGTGGGAAACTTCTTCTGGGTCGCACAGGATAAATGATGTCTCCTCTTTGTTACTAACAGATCTCAGCCCTCTCCACCCCTCCCAGGTGCTGCTCCAGGACCTCAGGCACTGTCAACCCCCTGTACAGTCTACACTTGCCCTTTCTCAGCCAGCAATTTCAATCCATATAGACTGTGCTAATGTCTTCAAACCAGAGAAATAGGTAAGTTTTCTAATAACTCATCCCCCGATCAGCATCTCTCCCCCAGACCACTGCTCCATTGCAGTAATCGCACCAGAATGAGACAAACCCCTGGTGCCAACTGGCACCTCGAAGAGGCATTGTCACCCCCTCCTTTTTGCTAGACATTAGAGTTGTATAGACTTGGTCTGGCTTTCAACACTCCATTTAAATGGGGCTGCCTCCCCCTTCCTCATGGAAGCTGTGCCTTTTTCTGGCCTATTTCACTTGCAGTTCAGAAGCTTTCATAGTTCTCAGCTCTTCCTGTCCTGCAGTTTAAAGGCTCTCCTATATGCATGATTGAGCTTGAGTCTCTACAGGTTGAGATTTAGGTAAATCCCAGTCCTTCTGAACAGCTCCCTTCTATTTTCAATGAATCAGCACCTTCTCCCCCCACCCATTCTCCCAGTCACCTATGGAGACATTTGCTCCTTCCCCTCTGATCTTCAATCAAAGACTCTGACCGACCTAACAGCCTAAGTTCCAGCTCCAGTTTCACACCAGTGCAGAGGCAGCCTCCCTGGCTCATCAAATGGATGGCTATCTGCTCCCAGCACCAGTGGTCCAACCCAAGGCATTGGCTACTGCTCACCCTAAAGGACTACCTTGCTCCACAGACATTCAGTGTCCAGCAAGGCTGTTTATGAGAGTAAATAAATCCAGCTTGAGGATCACACCTTGAATTTACAGGCTGGGCTGGAAGGTCATCATCAGCTGAGGTGGCTATGCAGGGCCTTGGAACCATGCAGTCTACACTAACCACCTTGGCAGCCAGCTCCTACCTCTCCTTTGCACGATTACAGAGCCAGTGATCTGAACTCAAGGGGAGACACACTCAGCACTGTCAGAAACTGGGGCACTCCGGAGCAAACCAAGCTGGAACGATGCTTAGTGAACAGGCTGAGGAACAGCCCAGAGCCCAATAGCCTGTCTCAACAGAGACTAGCTAACTAACACCTGAGGAAGACTGCAAGGGCAGGCACAGGCACAAACCAGCACTAACTCCGCGATGCCCTCGCAGTGACCAGATGCTTGCAAGCAGGCACTTGCAGAACCAGGGCAGGGTCTTATGTTTAAATCCTCTCAATAGACTTTTCCTACAGTTTACATGCACAAACCATTATTTCTCCCACAGCACCTTTGCTTCCTTTGATGAGAGACCTTGTGAAACTCCTTTTGGAGCTCCAGCAGACCACCTTGCCCACACGCCTGCTGTCTCCTTCACAACCACTTGTGGGTTTGTGGAAAACATGACTTCTGTCATGTTCCTGTTTCCTCCCCACTGAAACCAGCAGATTTAATATCAAAACAATTTGCCTGTGGCAGACCAAGTCTGGTACCCCTATCTAAGTACCTTCAGCAGGGATTCCAACTAATCCAGATGATATTTAAATAAAGAACTATAGAAACACTAACGACAAGTAAGCTTGACTTGGCTAGAAGAGACCCAGTGCACTGTGAGGCAGCTGGATAGGAAGACAATAAAAGGCAACTTTCTTAACAAGAGGACAGTGGGGAAACAGAACAGCCATGAGCAAAGAGGCCAGGTGAACATAGAGCACGTGGGAGAGGAGTCTGCTTTCACTGCATGGTCCACTGGAGACCTCTGTGCCGAGCCAGCTGCTCTTGGCAGAGCAAGCCAAGTCACTGGGTGCCTGGGAATGGGGTGAGGAACACTGCTGATGGTAGATGGTTGCAACAAAGGGTGGGAATGCAGCATGCAGATCTCACAGGGGCACAAGGATTGGCCCAAGCAGTCACAAAGTGCTCAAAAGACTGGCATGCTTCAATGTGGAGGGCCCTAAGAAAGCCAAGACTGTCAGATGAAAGATATGACAGCTGAGAAGACTGGGGGCCCAGACCAAGCAGGTACTCTTCCAGCAGGTCAGCAAGTGTCAGATGCTGTGCTGGTAGGAAATTAGATGAGACTAAATGTGAAAGAAGACAGTTTTAATGGACAGTTTTGAGTTTGTTAAACAGGATATGCAAGGGAGGAGCTGAGTGGTGCCAACAGAAGATGGTGATGGGAGTAGAGACAAGGCAATGCTTACATTAGCTCAAGCAACAGAGAAGTGTCAGAGGGCATTCCTCCAGGTCCTGCAGACCTGTCAGCCTTTGACTCCCTGCAACTCTTACCTCAGGGTGGGCTTGGGTGTGCTGTGCACACTCTCATTGTCCTCAATCTCTGGGCCACTGTCACTGTTGTTGCACTCTTCCAGGCTGTCATAGAGCAAGCCCAAGTCCTCTTCCACCTCTTGGGTCTGGTCTACAGGGTCAGAGTCCAGGACCTGTGGGACCAAGTCCAGAGAGCAGTGAGAGACATGGAGTCACCTGCATCCCAGGCCAGACCATGTACAAGCTCCCTCCCAGTCATGAGGCACACACCACAGCACCGTTCCCACCTCAGGGAATCAAATCCAGGCTGTGGAACAATCAGGTGACAGCACCCTTCCTCCCCTGGCCCCTCTCCCCAACAGGAAGGTGGGTCTGATTTGAGCATGGGGCTCGGAGCTGCCTTCTTGAGGCACGAAGGTTGGGAAAACCCTAGGCCCAGTCAGAGCCATGCCTCACACCACCTTTGGTAACTGCCCTGGGCACCATGCACCTCATGCCTTGCGCTCCCACTGAGTGGGAACCAGCCCTCTGACATCTACACATGTGCAGCCTTCCCGCTCCTTACCTCCTCAGTCACTTTGAACCTCTTCAGCAAAGCCACAAATTTCTGCTTGAAGTTTGGTTGCTAAAACAAAAACAAACCCCTGTCAAATCACTTCCAAGGTGACTAACATGCAGGCCACTGCTGCTCTCTTTAACATGCCTTCAGCTCTTTTCTGAGTCCAGGGCCCAAGGTCAGCTATGATTTCCCTTGCTCTTTAAATCTGCTGTAGGATTTGGACTAAATCTGGACTCTGCAAGAAGCTGTTGTATCTGGGCACGATGGAGGGCACAAGGACTCAGACTATATGCTCCAGGCTGGAATACGCTTCCTTGCCATTTTAATCCCCTTTCTCCCCAGACCATCTGGTTGAGGAATGTTGCCCTCAAGCAAGAAAAGATGGGGAACAAACTCAGGAAGAAGGTGCCCAGGGAACTGCAGAGCTGAAGGAGACAGGGATGAGGAAATGCTTGGAGAGCGGGGCAGCTCCCCCCTGCTGATGACAGGCAGAGGAGCTGCTGATGGTTCACCCTTTCTAGAGCCAACCCTCCCCTTCCTCAGGAAGGAAAGAGAGAAGACCATGCCACAGCACCAAGTCAAGACTGTGTGGCACCCAGACCATCCTTGATACGAAGCCAGACCAAACCCAGTGCAGATCATGAGGTGGGGTACAGCTCTGAGCAGCAAGCTAACTCATTAATGGGAAGAGGTTTGCCAGTTCTTCTCAGAGCCAAGGGCTCTTTTCCTTGCTCTGCACCAGTGTCAGCATCCCCCCCAGAGCCCTCTCACTCCCTGCAAGGAGGGGAGGAAGAGAATCCCTTCCATTTCTTTGATCGCTCAGTAAATGCTGATGTTACTCTGGTCATTGATGTGGTTCGGATCATTTTCCTCCTAGCCTTCTTGGTTTTCCTCAAGTCATCCTCTTCATCAAACAGATCCTGCAGGCAGAAGATCACAGCAACATCAGAGTAACACAGAGTGCAGGGAGCGGCGTCTCCTGCATTCCCCATTTTGAAAAGCTTTTGTCCATTCTGCTCCCAGAGTCTTTTTCTCAGTTCTGTCACCTCCCCCTATGCAGCTCCCTCTCCCTCCTCAGCACTACCTCCCAACAGACCTTCTTCCTTTGCCCCCCAGAGGGACATGCTCCAGCAGTGTCCAGAGGAGACACAGCAGCTTTCTGCACTAATTCTTGTTACAACCTAAAACTCTTCTCTCTGCACTCACTAGCCTCCCTGCGTTGTCCTGTTCTCCTGTTTCTAGGGTTAGCTCAGGGCTCCCAAAAAGTGTCCTTCCAGGGATCAGTCTCAACAACACACACAACTCCCAGGGACATGGCCCTGATTTGTGAACCCAGCACAATGGGACAAGTAACGTAGAGGACCCTGAACAGGGTTTGTCCCTGTGCTTGACTGGCATGCTACCACAAGTCTTTTTTGGCCTTGAGTGTAGACACCACAACAAGAGGAAAGCATAGCTTATCACAAGGCTGGCATAGGTCTGCCACCTCTGACCATTTTCAGACCCAGACTGTACTTTCTAAAATCTCTGCTCTCTCTCAGAGACAGCCTGCTATCTGGCCTGTTATCACAAGGACACAGGAGAGAACTGTGGTGCGAGATGTAGGGGACTCAGCAGGGGTCTTATGCTGCAGAACAGACAGCTCCAAGAACACATGGGTGAGACCTATGGATCTCCAAAGTCCCTTGCCCCACCACGGACTTGCCAGCAGCCCACAGTTCTTCCTACTGCCAGGTACTGTGGCTCTCTGCCTCTGAGACCATGACAACTGTTTACAATGGAGCTGAGAGGGCTCAGGGTGATCAAGACTCTCAGCCCCTGACTCCTGCTGCAGAAATGGGAGCAGGACATGAGCCACCTTGCCAGATTCTCCCTTACCTGACCCTGCACAGCATCATCGCTGGCTTCTTGCTCTGAGGAGAAGCTGTCATCCTCTTCTTCAGAGTAGTTATCAATGTCTGGGGAGCGATCTAAAAGCAGACAGGGCAGATGCCACGGTTAAGCATGATGCCTGCCACAGCTCCTGTGAAGTGAAGGCAGGCAGTTGCCTTCAGGTCTGTGCTGAGCACTAACACACCTGAAGTTTTGATTTTAGGACCTGAAGGAACGTTCCCATCCTCATGGTCAATGGGCTGACTGGACAAAGAGTAGATGCTGATTTCAGCCACTCGGATGTTCACGTCCTTCATGTTGCTGTGGAGGCCCAGCAGCTGCCCACCATCTGTTGGGTGCTGCATAACCTAGACAGACAGACAAGACCCCTGCCAGGCTGACACAATAGCAGCTGGCAGCCAACCCCTGTCTTACAGCTACCCAACAAGCCAGAGCACTCCCAGCTCCGAGTGCCTGCCCCCGGCCCAGCTCCCTTCCCGGTACTGGCATAGGGAAGCCACGTCCCACTCCCCTCTGCTCCCAGCACCCCGTACCTCAGCCATGTTAATGATGCCCACTGCAAGGGTCTTGTAGCCCAGGATTGTGCGGTTCTTGTACCTCTTCCTCCGCTGCAGCATGATCTGTAGCTTGTTGCCATCTCTCTTGAGGAAGTGTGGGTACTGAGGAGGCACAGGGAAGATGGCAGTGTGAGGGCAGGGCTCAGTGTGACACACAGGTAAAAACCTCCTTCTTAGTGCTGGTGCACAGCAGGATCTGACCTGCTGAACTCTGACGTGCCCCTCAAAGGCCACCTCCATTCCACATCATTCTCTAAATCCCCATGCCCAGCAAAACCACTCCTGAAGCAATGGAGCAGCTGGACAGCAGCAGGAATCTGTGCCTTTGTGATCTGAGCATGGGCAACCACAGGAGGCCCCTCCTTAGAGGCTGCCCCCTTCACACTGAACCCCCAAAGCCGTGCTTGCTGAGCAATGCCAGGTGAGGGGAGCACGAGGAACCCAAGTGACCAGGCAACACAAGGTACCTGCAGTGAGAAGGTCAGCTCCAGCTCGGTCTCCATCAGGCCACCAGGGGGGAGGACGTATTCATTTGATCTCAGGACTCGCTTTGAACCCTACAACAAGATTGGCAGAGGCACACAGCTAAGCTGGAGCATCTTGGCCAGGCGCTCCAGTGCACCACACACACACGTCACTGGTGTTCGCAGCCCACAAGGAAAGAGTCAGTGTCTTGACTCTGTTCTGTTCCACACCACTTGCCCAGCTGTGTCTCAGAAAACTCCTTTTAGCCTTTTCCTTGGACAGCAACCCTTACAGCTCCATGTATACAAATGGTTCTTTGCCCCAAGAGGCACTCAAACCACATGTCCACTCCAACTTTCCTTTACTTCTCTGGAGCAGGTCCAGAGAAGGGCACTGGAGCTGGTGCAGGGCCTGGAGCACAGTGTGATGGGGAATGGCTGAGGGACCTGGGGGGGGGGTTTAGTCTGGAGAAGAGAAGGTAAGAGGGGACCTTATCGCTCTCTACAACTGCTTGAAAGGAAGATGGAGCCAGGAGGTGGCTGGGCTCTGCTCCCAAGGAACAAGGGATGGGACAAGAGGAAATGGCCTCAAGCTGCACCAGGGGAGGTTTAGGCTGGAGACTGGGAACAATTTCTTCCCCAGAGGGCAGTCAGGCATTGGAACAGGCTGCCCAGGGCAGTGCTGGAGTCACCGTCCCTGGAAATGCTCACAACAGTGTAGACGAGGCCCTCAGTGCCATGGTTTAGTGGTGGCCTTGGTAGTGCTGGGAATGGTTGGCCTGGATGAGCTTGAGGGTCTTTTCCAAGCTGGTTAATTCTGCGATCTGTTCTGTCTTTACTATGTGTACAGCCTGGCTGCTGACAGAGACACTGAATGGCTTGGTGATGAAAAATGCTGTCTGCATGCACCAGGCTCTCTTGGTTGCAGGGTGGCACAACACACAGACTCCCCAGAAGGCCTGCACTTACTAGCTGTGTCATTCCAGGGCTGTGGGACCAGCTCCAAGTATAAAATAGCTCATAGTGGTTCCTCCTCTCTCCTGCCTCCTTGGGAATGGGCCAGCAAGCTGAGACATTGATTTATGGAGGCAACAGGCTAGGCCAGCACAGCTGCTGTTGAGAATCAGTTACTATGGCTGTCGTAAGCACTCCTGCATTTACACTGTGAGCTTGTGAGCAGATGGGTCAAAGCTAAACAAATAGGCACAGCAGCACAGAGAAATCGGGTCCTTCCCAGAACCTCACTGCATCTCCATCCCCTTCCCAGCTTTATCCTGGCGGATGCCGTGGCCAACAGGATCCTAAGTTAGCCATGGCCAGAAACCCTTCAGCAACTCAGGCAAATCCCAGATTTGGCTAAGCTGAGGTGAGGTTAGAGCTCCCAGCTCTTCATCTCAACACAAGCCAACAGGAGGGACATGGACCTGCTCAAGTGAGTCCAGAGGAGGCCACAGAGATACTCTGAGGGCTGGAGCAGCTCTGCTCTGGAGCCAGGCTGAGAGAGCTGGGCTGGTTCAGCCTGGAGAAGAGAACGCTCCTTAAGGGGGGACCTTAGAGCAGCTTCCAGTCCTAAAGGGGCCGACAAGAAATCTGGAGAGGGGCTTTTGACAAGGGCCTGTAGGGACAGGACAAGGGGGAATGGCTTTAACCTGACAGAGGGGAGATTGAGATGAGACATTAGGAAGAAACTCTTCCCCGTGAGGGTGCTGAGGCCCTGGCACAGGGTGCCCAGAGAAGCTGTGGCTGCCCCATCCCTGGCAGTGTTCAAGGCCAGGTTGGACAGGGCTTGGAGCAACCTGGTCCAGTGGAAGGTGTCCCTGCCTGTGGCAGGGGGTTGGAACTGGATGAGCTTTAACATCCCTTCGAGCCCAAACCAGCCTGGGATTCTATGATTTCCAATGCAAATGGGACAGCAGCCCCAGAAGACATGACAGGAGCATGCAGGTGGCACTGTGAAGGAGACCACAGTTACATCCCCTCTGGAATCAAAGAGAATGACAATAACACAGGCATGTCAGAGCACCAAGGAAGCTTGCTGATGGGAAGCAGGATCTAGCAGGCCTGGCTGGTGCTGATAAACCCCTTTTTTGCACCTCTGCTGCTAATGTTACCCATGCTAGCCAGGAAAAACAAAACCAAAGCACCTATAGAGGGGAGGTAAGAAAAGCCTCCACATGCGTGGAGACCTCATAGCAGCCTTCCAATACCTGAAGGGGGCCTATAGGGATGCTGGGGAGGGACTCTTCATTAGGGACTGTGGTGAGAGGACAAGGGGTAATGGGTTTAAACTTAAACAGGGGAGGTTTAGATTGGATCTGAGGAAGAAATTCTTTACTGTGAGGGTGGTGGGGCCCTGGAATGGGTTGCCCAGGGAGGTTGTGAATGCTTCATCCCTGGCGGCGTTCAAGGTGGGGTTGGACATAGCCTTGGATGGCATGGTTTAGTGGGAGGTGTCCCTGCCCATGGCAGGGGGGTTGGAACTCGATGATCTTGAGGTCCTTTCCAACCCTTACTATTCTATGATTCTATGATTCAAGCAAAGACAAGCTCTTGGGAAAGCCGTTTTGGTTTTCAGGAGGCCCAGTCTACACTGTCTGCAGCGCTGTTCCAGGAGTGAAAGGTTTTCCTAAACTGGAGGAGGTGGAGCTCATCCCCTTCACCATCTGTGAGCTTTCCTGGCCAAGAATGCACTTCCTTCCTGAACATGTCTTTAGTTAGAGGTGATAGGTGGTCACTGTGACCATTTACTTCAGCACATTTACTATTTGCTATTTGTTGCAGCGAGACTCTCCACCAAAGATCAGTTCTTTCATCAATACACGCATACACACACAGCCATAGAATGGTTAGATCTTCACTACCCAATAGACTGAAAACCTACAGGAGCTTTCTCTCCCATGCACATGTGCATGGTGCCCAGCTTTGGTTTGCAACAATCCCCCATTTTGGGGATAAATCTGTCCTGGTGGGTCTTGTTCAAAGCAGGAGATTGAGCTGGAAGAGCACACCAAACTGGAAAAGGAGAACATAGTATGGGAGACCAGGGCAATGCAGGCAGCAAAGCCCCATCTGGAATTTGAGCTAAAGGTGCATTTTGGGAGAAAATAGCCTATTAGAGCATCATCGAGAAATTTAGTCAGGGGCAGCTGGGACTGCTCAGGCAGGAGTGGAAAACCCTACAAGTGGCTGCAAAAACATTAGAAACAAAGCATGAGTGAAGCATAGACAGAAAACTGCATGTACCTTCTGTGCATAGCAAGTAGGAGCAAACAATCCCAGTTCCAGCAAGGAGCAGGGCCAGGGCAGCAGCAGAGACAACGGGCTCCTGAGCCTGGCCTATTCTGTGGAACGTATTCTGGTCCACTGTGTAGGGCTCAGAGAGATTCTGTCCATCATCCCTCTCCAGCAGCACTAAGTGTCAAACCGGAGCCACCAGCCACATCCTGAGAGCAGCTGCAGGAGGATCTGCATCCCTCCCAGAGCCCCTGCCACAGGAGCTGCAGGTGCTGGGAGTGCTGGGGCTTGTTTTCCTCCTTCTTGGATTGTTTCCTCAATTCATGGCTCAGGGCTGGGCATTTCTGGATTACAGTGTGTGTCTGTGCCAAGAGGGAGCACCACGTTTCCCCTCACACCGTAATCAGTTACAGTGCCAAGACAGAGATTCGCATTTGCATGGAGCTGAGCCAGGCACACCTGAATCTCTTAATGCCATGCTGAACAAAAAGGAAACACTCTGACATCTCTGGTCTGTTAAACCAAATAATAAGGGTTTAAAAACCACTCAAGTGATAGGAGAGTAAGTCCCCTTTTTCACAGTAGTTCAGACTGGAAGCCACTGAACGTTAACTATTCAAACAACCTCTGGGAAATGGGTATGTTCTGTAGAGATGGATTGCTTCCTTAGTCCTTCAACAGTGGTCTTTTCAGATGAAGGAGCACAGAACAGCACATGCCACACTTGGAAGCTGTCTTTAAGACCAGAAGGGCACAACCACTGTGAGGAGACCTGATATTCTAGACAGGCTTACACTGCCCTTTGGGTCACAAACATTCATGGAGCAGACTGTCTCCAGAGCTGGGGCTGTTGTCCTGGTGCCAGCTCCTATCAGGCAGGGTCAGAGCTTTGTCTGTGTGCAACCTGCCTTTCAGAGCAGCAACTTCCTGAGGGGTAACTTCCTTAATCCATCACAGATACTACTGAAATGAGAGAAAATCTAGCACCCTTTCCACCAGTCCCCAGCTGCCCCCTTGGGAACTCACAGGTCCTCCACAGATCCCATATCTCAGCTGTTTCCATCCAAAAGATGGAGCTGGCAATGAATGCTGAGCAGCCTTCAAACAGCTTCTTGCTAGTATGACTCATCTGTTACCTAGGAGAGGAGCAGGAGGGATGGGTCCATCCAAGGCCATTCCGTAGGCAGGCTGCGCTGGAGCTGCCTACAGCTTCCATCTGTCTCCCAGGAAGGCTCAGCAGTCCCTGGCCCTGCCTGGTGGCTGGTCAGGCAGGTGGAAGCAGCCTAGGGAGGGACATGGATTCATTCTCTCCACAGGTATATGTCCACACAGAGGGAAGGTGACAATGCTTAAATGAAGTCCCTGAATGCAAGAGATGGAGTCCCACTGTGCAACCTCTTCCAGCCTGATGTTTGCAGTACATGAAAAAAGAGGCAGATGCGGATGTAAGGAGGGCTGCATGGAAGCCAGAGGTTCCCAGTCCAGAGAAGCACAGCCAGCCTGGGCTGACAGTGCAGGAGATGAAAAGGAGAGAGGGCTCAGTCCGGCCCTCCCAGTCATGGCCCCATCTGGCTCCCAGCCTCTGGATCCATCTGTGGCCCAGCCTGGATTGCCCCTGCATTTCCAGATGCAGCCAGACAACTTTCTCCTGCCCAGGTTGTTTCCGCACACGAAAGGGACACAGGTCTCAGCTCTCCTGAACGGCACCATACAGACAGTGATGGAAAGGCCAGCAAAGTGGGATGCTGACCAACAGCGTGTAGAACACAGCATTCTCCTACTGTCCTCCCTCTTAGCTTTCAGTTCCTTCTGTGTCAGTGAATCAGGTCTGCCATGAAGCAAACCCCGGCTCCCAGCGCTCCGCTAATACTGCAGCTTCCAGCACTAATCCAGGATTTAGATCCTAATATGTACGGCACAAAGAGCAATGTGGGAGTGCAAAGCTGCTGAGCTCCCACCCCACGGTGCTGTCCATGGGACCAGCAGCTTCTCTGCCAGCTGACAAGTACGAAAGAAGGACACCAGCATCCCAGCTGGGTTAGGTGACCTGTGGCCAGGACAGCATACCCAAGAGGTATCTTGCTTCCACAATGTCCTTTGGCAAGCAGAAAGGATACACCTGCACCCACAGGGACCCATCTCCTCAGCACCAGCTGCATAGACAGGGCAGGGGGGACTGCTCATACCAGGAGCACAGCAAATTCCCTCTCCCTTTGGTGACAAAACCCCTTTCCCCTCTGCCTGGTTCAGAGTAGAAGCACCAGGCTGAGTGGAGAGAAAGCACAGAGAAATGGAGGGAACAGCAGAGGCAGCAGTGAGATCACAGGGTGCAAATGTCAGCAGGAGTCAAGCAGAGCTGCTGATGCCTCCTGCCCTTTCCTTCCCACCCATCACTCTCCAGGGACGGATATGGCTGGAGGGCACTGCCAGAAACCACCCAGCGCTGGTTGGGAATGGTGGGGTAGGGGATTCCAAAAATCCAAACAGCAGCTGCAGAGGAGGCCCTTGGCTGAGGCAAGCAGGCAAGCAAGATACGCTCTGTCCTAGTGCAGGGGCCTAACCAAATTCATCCCTGATAGAGACTAGCACCAAGCTGTTTGCTGCTGTCCCTGCGGCATCATTCTCACCTGCCTGAGAGCCAAAACCTCTCCAAGGGTGCTAACCAAGACAAGAAGCAAGGGATTGGCACAAGGCAAGGGACATGCAGATCAGCACTTCACAGAGGGCACAGGGACAGGCTTGCTGCCATCAGACAGGGTGAGAAGCCTACCTGGATCTTCACAGCGATAAGCACAGAGCTCAGCTCTTTGTCCAGCTCTTTGAGGACCGTGAGTTTCTTGAGGCGCAGACTGCAGAGCCTGTAAGACAGAGAGAATGGGACACATTCAGGCACCACCATCCCTGGGGCCCTGCCACATGGTACCTGGTGCTCGGAAGGTAGCCCCGGTGCTCGGCCCAGCCACAGGCACAAGCTTGGCTGAGGAGCACTGGCACTCATGAGCCACCGAGGCAGCCCATTGGGGAAAAAGGGAAAGAAGGAAAATTAACGGAGCTAAAGCAGGCTTAAGGGATTAGCATGCAACAGGAAGTCCAACAGCAAGCCATGTGGTAAAGAGATCCCTTCCCATGCAGGGCTGTTGCCAGCTCTGCTTAAATCTACCTTGGCGACAGTGCTGTTTATTTATAAACCAAAGCACTTAAATCCACTCTTATCCTGGACTTAGTTAAGGCAAATGTTCCCATGCAGACATCACAACTCAGCTGCTTCTCACACGGAGCTGCGCAGAGCTGACCTGGAGGCTTCACACAGGAAGCCTCCTGCAGCACAGCCCCCCTGACAGCCCCAACCCTGCCAGGAAAAGCCCACGAAGGAGCCCGAGGCTGAGTGAGAAGAGCTGCTGGTGCTGGTCGAAGTCAGTGCCTGTGAGACGGCAGCTACCCCCGGCTCCTGCCCAGCCTAAAGCAGGGCTCCCATGGAGACTATTTGTGAGGACCTATCATAGAATCAACCGTGTTGGAAAAGACCCTCAAGATCACCCAGTCCAATAGTGCCCCAGCACTGCCAAGGCCACCACCAAACCATGGCACTGAGGGCCTCCTCTACACGGTTTGTGAACACTTGCAGGGACAGTGTTGGCGAAGGGAAGTTTGAGCATCATATGGGAAAAGCGTACACCATATAGCTATCGGCAAACTTCAAACTTTATTCACAAAGATACCTGGTTATATACACTAAATAATGAACCTCATACATATTGCAAAGCTGAGCTCCTAATTGGTTAACCTTTAAAATGTTACTTTTATCTTATTTCTGCATGCTTGCAGTTTACAGTTAGCATGGTTAGCTTGAAAGACGCTTTGTTAAAACAGGGCCCTATTGTCCAGAGGGACCTTGTGGCCCAGCTGGACCAAGGGAGTCAATGGGAGCCTGATTATCAACAGAACCAGGGGAGTCAGCAGGACCTTGCTAACTTTTCCCAAGACTTCTGCACGTACACGAACTCTAGTAACCCTCAGGCGAGGCCTCAGTGCCTGTGGGTCACTACCTTACAATTGTCAAGCAATTGTCTGGATCGCTCATAGGCCTAGTTCTGTTGCTAATGAGACATCAAATCCATCTGGCTGTGGCCTTTATCCACTAGCCATTCGTCAATAAAACTCTCCACAGGACAGTGACTCCCGCACTGCCCTGGGCAGCCTGTTCCAATGCCTGACTGCCCTTTGGGGAAGGAATTGTTCCCAATATCCAGTGTAAACCTCCCCTGGTGCAGCTTGAGGCTGCAACCTGGGGCAGTGGTGGTATCGCTGTCCCTGGAATCTTTTCCTGAAGCCAAGGCACTCCCTGAACCATCAGTGGTTGTATGCATAAGACACCACTGCTGCGTGCAGAGGGGAGGAGAGACCTACTCCACTTTCAGAAAGCAAGTCCCTGCTGCCAGCAAACAGGAGCGATGAACTGGGACAGCAGCAGGTTCTTCATCAGGCCCTGCAGCTCTGGCACCAGCATGATCAGGCCAATCACATGCTGTAAGATGAACTGGGATGAGAACTGACTGCTTGAGAGCCTCCCAAGGGGAAGTGTGACAGAGCACTCGCTACCGCACGCTGCCTCTGCCTCCAGCAACTTCAACTGCTGCAGCCTGGGAAGGGCAGGTAAAGCGAGCTGCAGTGGTGCAGCACAGAAGGATGCAGAGCCAAAGGCCATGACAGCACCCTCATGGAGTCCCTATGGAGAGACCTAGGGCCAGGGCCACCAAAGGCTTGCTGTAGATCACATCCCCCAGTTGAGCTGTGCACACTTGTGTACAGCACACCAACCCTGGTGCTGACCAGGAGCCCTCTCCTTGCCGTGAAAAGAAGCATTTTGGCTCTCCAGTACCCTGGCTACCAAAAGCACACATCTGCCCTGCTGCTGGATCCAGAGCACACTTCTGCCACTGCACACTGCAGTAGGTTTGGCTCATCCCAAGTAACCCTTCCAAGGCAAATCCCAAAGCACAAGGGACAAGAAGACAGAATTGGCCAGGTTACTATGTCCCTTTGTTTCCTGCAAAGCATTTCACAGCTTACGGCTCTGTCTGCCTTAGGAAATCCAGCCTGTTTTCCAGTAACTCTATTCCTGGTCCCCTCCATCACCCCACCTCCTCCCAAGTGCCTCTAGACAGACCAAACCCAAGGCCAAAGCTTGGGAGAAGCAGCAGACGCTCTTCTTCCTTTTGTCTCTGAGGGTTATAACAGCAAAGGGTGGGAGAAGGGCAGAAGGCAAAGGCATGCTGGGAACAGCAAAAGATGCCAGTGCCAGCAGGGTACACATCACCATGAGCAAGGCGGCACCCTGAGACAGGACAAAGGGAAGAAAACAGCATCCTGCAAGCAGATACATCCACCTTGCTGCTGCTCATGGCTGCTTAGAGTCCTGCTCCCAGCCTCGTGTCCTGGGGAGCACATGTCCTTGGGGTGGCCGTTCAAAGAGGCCAGCTCAAAGCATTAAATGGGACCTCAGCACCACTATACTGAATTAGAGCACCTCATTCGTTCATTTTTCCTATCCTCATAGGAGAGAAGCCCCTCCTAACAGCCCCTGCTGCCCTCACCTGACTGGACAGTCCACTCTTACCTGCACCAAACATCACCATCTCACTGCCCACATTTACCAGGCACGTTCTGCTCCCATCAGCCCTGGGAAGAGTGCCTAAAAACTCTTTAATCTCTCGGCAGATGATCTCAGATCAGCTCCGGTTTGGGCAGCAGCTTGCAGCACCCAGCTGCTCTATTAAACACACTCAGAAGCAGCTTTCCCACGGCAGAGACCTCACACAGGTCTGTCCAGGAGCTCTGACTGCCACCCACAGGTCTCCTGCGCAGAGCCTGCCCTCCCACGGCAAGCTCTTAGCACTCCTCTGCCTTCAGATAGGTATTTCACAGCACTGCAATACCACTGGGGCAGCACAGCCACTTCCTAAAGGTGCACAGGAAAGAGCAGGTGATGCCCCAAAGAGACACAACAGTCAGGACAAGGCATAGCAGACCGCCAGGGTGGGTCAAATGCACTTACAAGATGAGGCTCAGAGAAGGAATAAGAACATCAAGAGACCATGTGCATGTCTCAGCCAGCAGCAGTAGCTACTAGTGACCATCAGAGGCAAAAGCAGCCGGTGTGAGGGAGGATTGAGCACAGCCAGGGAATGGTTCACTGGCTTTTGTCTGGAAGATGGAAGATTCACTCAGCATGACAGAAGAGATCCGTTGGATTTATCTGGGAGAATCTCTTTCTAAATATCTCACATGATGCGCGAAATCATTCCCTTCCCCAGGGCTTTCAGAACTGACAGCTGAGAGCTGCAGCCAAATTGCAGCCAAAGCTGCTCTTGGACCAGGCACTGTTTCCTTCAGAGGGTTTTAACAGGTTATGCTTTCGGAGCGTCCCGGTTGAAAGAGATCAGCCAAGATGTGTTCCTGAGAGCGCACCAGACACAGGGAGCCATGCCAGGAGAGGCGGACAGACCCGCAGCACTGCTGTGCTCAGGGGGTGTAGGACTTGTCTCTCCAACAAGCTACATCTGCTCCAGGCTTTCAGCTGCTTCTGTGCTGCCAAAACATAACCATGCAGGCAGCGCAAACCCGACCTGCCCGCATGTGAACTCCTAACGTGCAGAACTACTGTAAATAACACTGCATTCCTCCTGACAGAATGGCTGCTCAGGACAAGAGCCAACACTGAGATAGATCCCTCTGGTTGGTTGCTGCTCATGGCATAGTCAGGAAGGGTGGGCTATTCCAAGCAGGAGGGCCACGAAGCATTGGCATGAGGGTACATGGCTTCTCCAGTGCCACTGCAGAGGTCACGGCATCCTAGATCGGGTCAGAACAGGCCTGTCTGCAATGGATAAACAGCTCTCACAGGAATGCTTGGCCAAGGCCATACACCCCATCAGGAGCATTCCCTGTTCTCCAGCATCCCCAGCTAAGCATGGACAGCAATGACACTGACCCAGCAAAGCTGCCAGGATTCCCACTGCTCAGGCCTGCAGCCACTGCTCCCCAGCACATGTGTTCGCCCCCTCCAGGCTGCTGAGCAGTCCTGTGCAGGCTGGATGTGGCCGCAATGGCAAGCGCATGGCAGCATCTCTCCAAGCACTTGCTGCTCTGCTCATTTCCAGGATGGCTCCATGTGGGATGCTGTACACAGCTGACAAAGAGAAAGCTAAAGCCAACATATAACCTGAGTGCAACTTCCTGACCTGAGGACTGCTTCCTGCTGAAAAACGCCACCTCCTGACCCAGCCCTGCTGTGGACTGGGAGCTCCCACATGCTTTGGAGCCTGGATTGCAGATCATCCAGTCCAACCGTTCCCCAGCACTGCCAAGGCCACCACTAACCCATGGCACTGAGGGCCTTGTCTACACGGTGCATGAACACTTCCAGGGATGGTGAATGCACCTGCTGCTCATGTTCAGCTCCATCAATCAGCACCCCCAGGTCCTTTTCCACGAGCAGCTTTCCAGGCACTCTTCCCAAGCCTGGGGAGTTGCATGGGGTTGGTGTGGCCCAAGGCAGGACCCGGCACTTTGCCTTGTTGAACCTTACACCACTGGCCACAGCCCATGGATCCAGCCTGTCCCGACCCCTGCATATAAAGCCCAAAACATAAGCAACTCTCGCTGCCTTGGAACTCCAAGCAGCATTTCAGTAAGCTTAGTTTTTTCTCCACAATTGCTGTTACACTCCACAGAAACGGGAGACAACCATATGCTTTTATGAATTGAGTATAAAAGACATCAGTGATGCAGTTGTACAGGAAGAACTTTGGATGAACACTGCATGTGTAGCTTGTTCTGCACATAAAGTACACAGTGGTGCTGGGCACCTGACAAGAAACATGAAAACAAGACTGTTATGGGCTAGGTGATCAGATCCTGAAGAGAATGCAAGAAAATGTCAGTTCAGATATGCATATAGTACCCCAAGATGCATAATAATAAGGGTGTGTTTAAAATTCAATTTAAAAGAAACAAAAGGATACTCTTATCTCTCTCCAACCCTTAATTTCCCTATATTACAGCTGTGCCTACCATTTAATTAATCTGCTTCTTATCTGTTAGAAAACATCCACATAAAATGGGAAGTTTCATTTTCTCCCTGGTGATTCACATTGTCATGCTCAAAGAGATCTCCACCCCAGGCCCTGTGAGCATCCTCACGAGAAGGTGTCTGAGCTTCAGAAGCTTTAGGGACATGTGGAGCCAACAGTGCTGCGTGCTGAACACACAGCAGTGGGGGGACGGTGCTGCACAGGCTGTGTGCTCCAGGGAGGACCTCAGCTAAGAAGCATCGGCTCCTAAATTAGCTTAGGAGCTTTAAAGATTCTGCTGTCAAGGGCTTACCTGTTGGAACTACACTCCGCTAAAACCAACTCTAGAGGAATGAGCTCCCTTGAAGCAAGGCTTTCAAAAGCCATATTTTTTCCACCTAAAATGAAAACAGCCTAAGTTTTCTGATTGCTTTAAATAAGCTTGATTTAAATTGTGGCTTAGGTTACTCTGACCTAAATGCATTATGCCTGGGAGAAAACAACTTCAGCTACAGCAGGAATGTGCAAGCAAAGGCAGGAGGGAGGCTGAGGAGAGGCAGTGGCTCTTGCTGATGTGCCCAGCTAGAGAGAGGGAAGCCAGGGTGTACATGCTCTGTGGGAAGGGGGTGTTTCCTGCCCCTACCCATGCGGAGGCTGCTCTGCATGCCCAACATCAAACTGCCTCAAAGCCCAGCTCCCACTTCCCTCTCGCAATTAGCTGATTGGGAAGCCAGGAACCCGGCTGGCCTGGAGGGAATCTATGCAGGTTGCCACAGTGACTCCACAAATCCATGCCACTGGAGACCACCATGCTCAGAAAATCCAGACATCAAAGAGCTTCCAGCAGCCTGGATGACAACCAGTTATTCTGCTTTCTGGCGTGCAAGCCTAAGTAAGACCAACCCAGCTCACCCTTCAGTAAAAGTATGCAGAACCCTCCAAGGGACACGGGAGCAGCTGGGACATGCACCGCGAAGCCAGACTGTGGAGGTACCATAAGGCAGATCCTTGGACCGTGCTTCCCCAGGTTTGCCCATTTGAGGGAACAACACATTGGAGATCTTTGAGAACCACACACAGGGGGTTCAGAGCAGCACGTGTGGCAATGTGCAACAAAGCTTGCTCTCTATTAGAAAGCAGCCTGAGCTGCTTCAGCACAACAGGCAGTAAAACATAAAACCAGACCTGCTGCGGTGAGTAGTCTTCCGAACCACTCCATAAGGGCTGACACCAATTTGGAGCATAGCAGTCTTCAGCAGTTCCCAAAATCCCAGAAATGAAACTGGGTATTCTCCCTTCCTCCTGGCTTAGCTCATCTTTCAAAGCTTGAGCTTCAGTACCTGATGTTCAACACCTGGCTTAAGCCTCAGCATCGCTCAGGCTCACAGTATTAACATGTGAGTAGGCTTAATGCAATTGCTCCTGTCAGTCCCTCCAACTGATTGGAACTGCCATGTAGAAAGTACAAATGATTCCAGAGATAACCTGGAACATGAGACTCATCTACCATTTGCATTTCTGTCAGCACTACTTCTGCCTCCCTCTGCAATACCCCAATTTGACTGTCACTTTTGGTGATGCTGCGGGATGCAAAAGCTCTGCAACTGAACACTTACAAAGCATAATAAACCCCCTGTGTGCACACGTTCCACTGGCAGAGGAAACACAAGAGATGTGCCTTAGCTCTGCCTGCAAGGAAAGAGATTTAAGGCAGCAATGTGAGCAGCTATGAAATATGAAGAAAAATCCAGAAGATACAGGTGACAAGGAAGCTGTTAGGACAGAGATCAGGCAGAGTACTACAGAAATCCCTGCACCAGTTACAGCTATCTCTACTCCTAGGATTGGTAGCTACATAATCATAGAATCCCAGCCTGGTTTGGGCTCGAAGGGACCTTAAAGCTCATCCAGTCCCAACCCCCTGCCACACGCAGGGACACCTTCCACTAGACCAGGTTGCTCCAAGCCCCATCATGGGGCTTGGATGGGGCAGCCACAGCTTCTCCGGGCACCCTGTGCCAGGGCCTCAGCACCCTCACGGGGAAGAATTTCTTCTTAATGTCTCATCTCAATCTCCCCTCTGTCAGGTTAAAGCCATTCCCCCTTGTCCTGTCCCTACAGGCCCTTGTCAAAAGCCCCTCTCCAGGTTTCCTGCAGCCCCTTTAGGCACTGGAGCCGCTCTAAGGTCTCCCCTTAAGGAGCGTTCTCTTCTCCACGCTGAACCAGCCCAGCTCTCTCAGCCTGGCTCCAGAGCAGAGCTGCTCCAGCCCTCAGAGCATCTCTGTGGCCTCCTCTGGACTCACCCCAGCAGCTCCATGTCCCTCTTGCGTTGTTGCCCCAGAGCTGGGCACAGGACTGCAGGGTGGGACTCAACAGAGTGAAGCAGAGGGTAAGAATCCCCTCCCTCGACCTGCTGGTCACACTCTGGGGATGCAGCCCAGCACATGGCTGGTTTCTGGGCTCAGGCACATGATGAACTGACTCAATCTGCAAACCCAGCAAAAATGAGCCTAAATTATAATGAGCTGCTTCCTGCCAGGCCAGCACTGAGATGGCTTGCCACATAGGCATGTGCTGGAAGCACTGCCAGGGAAGGGGTGCCAGTGCAAAGCTGTCAATCCATACTATCCAAGCTATCATGCTGAGTAGGTACATTGGACTTGGCATTTGGCCTGAGAAAGGAATAAAGCTCTCCCACCTTCTTTTGAAACAACCCAATGCCTGAGTCACGCACAGGAAGCACTTTCATTGCCAACCCAGCACCCCAGCAGAGGCATGCAACTCAGCAGAGCTTCCAGTTAAGGTGAGACAGCAGCAATTTCAGGTGGTCTCACCTTTCTCTCCTTCAGCATGCCACAGTGCTAACAGAGCTTCAGCAAGACGCTGTTATTTGCTTTATTCAAGGCCTTTTATATCCCCTGTTTGGTTCTGCGCTGAGTCCTGCAGCCTGACACATAACATTCCTATTGACAGTGCTGGCTGTGCTGTGATGGTAGCTCACACAACAGCGTTGGGTTATGTGCTACGTGCACTGCAGGAGATGAAAGATGCCAAACAAAATATATTTTTTGGGTGGAAAAAATAAAAAGCTGATATTTGAGATGATATTTATTAGAAAACCATTCAGTGCTGGGATTTAACACGTCACCTCCTAAGGCTCCCCATGTAAGCCTTCCCACTGGGTTTTTTTCCATGTTTAAGATTAGGAGGGACATTAGGCTTAAAGGGCTGTCTGGCCTGAGCTCCTGGAGAGCAATACAGAGACACTGCATTTGCTGAGCAACCAGAAAGTGGCAATCCCCCAAAAACCCTGGGAAAAACGGTCCATCCTTCAACAGTAACAAAATCACCTGGGCTGGTGTCGAGCTACCTCTGAAATGTATTGCCCTTTTTGAGAGGTTTGTCAAGAGAATAAAAGACTACCAGGCTGAAAAAGTGCCTCCCCATCAGCTATTGGGTGTAACTATTCCTTCCAACAAAGGAGGAGCCTGATTCCTGCAGTAACTCCTCCAGCAACAGTGTCCAATACTCATTCACAGGAGCTGAATTTAACCTTTGCAATGCTCAAACTCAACAACTTCATTGTTGCATTAAACAGCACCTGAATCTTTACACTTAGAAGCAAAGGTGCAGCTTTTGAAGAGCTCCAATTCCATCCTGAACAGGTCCCCTTGGATCCAGAGACGGCTCCTCAAGTTGTTCCCTAGAAATCATTTCCTTTCTCAAAACAAAATATCAAACAGTAGGAGAAAGCTTCCCTTCCCCACCATGCACTCCTGGCCTGAAAGTCTCCAACACAGCCAGGGACCTACAAGATGTTTCTTCAGAAATGGAGACAGTCACCACCACCCACCCTCACAACAGTAGAAGAGAACACTCTCAAGCCCCCAGAGTGCAGCATGCAATGACTGTCCTGCTGCATCTCAAGCAGATAGCAGAGCTTAACTGCACAGAAGCATCTGCACAATGTGCCCACAGGCACTTCCCATGTCAAGTGCTCAGCTGGTTTGTCATCTGCAGAGCTTTACCATTCCCTGCCTTCTCCTCCCTGGCACACACCTCGCCCCTGCCTTACCTGAACCCACGGACTTAATACTATGTGACCTGCTGCAAGACGCAGATGAGCCCTCAGTGACACGGTTTAGCGGTGACCTTGGTGGTGCTGGGGAACGTCTGGACTTGATGAACTTGAAGGTCTTTTCCATCCGAGTTCATTGTATGCTTCTATGTGGAAGCACCCACTGCAGATAAAGTGCAAGACTTTTACAATGCTCTGTATGGAGCCAGGAGTTAGGCTCAATGATCCTCATGGACACCTTCCAGCTCAGGAGATTCTATGGTATCTGAATTGTAAATACCTCTTCTATCTGAACACATTCCCCTAACACCTGAAGCATGTGAACCAACAGCCCTACACAGCAGCAGCTGTAGGATCTGCTTCACACCATGCCTGCCAAGCTTTCAGGCAACTTCCAGAAGGGCTGTGGACAGCTTTGCTTTTCTTCACATGCCCAGGGAGAAGCAACTGAGAGTAAATGGTGGGACTCTGCAGAGCAGCCGGAGGGAGATCAGTATCTCCGGTAGGTACTTCATGGCTAGTTTGCATGCCCCTTCCCATCTCTTATGGACAAGAGGAGGGAGGGCAGGGGTTTAGGTCCATTGGAATAGAAGGATCCTTGGGAGGAAGAAGGCAAGGCAAGAGGTGTTCATCCCAGCAGCACCACTGCCGGGAAAGCTGGCACTGCTCCCCTCAGCCACTGAGTGGCAAACTTCCTTAGAGAACTGGAAAGTACCAAGCTGACTGATCCCACCCAGGTCCATGCAAGAGAAGATGGAAGTCAGCTACTGTGGGTGAAGAAATCAAAACCATAGTATCCTTCCAGCAGCCATAGTGTGGACTTCATCAAACCCTCTTTCTGCCTCCCAGTAGAGCTCCACGGAATCCCACCAAGCAATGCTCTCCTATGAAGGTGCAGCTTCTCAGCATCCTTGCAACATTACTCCATTCTCCTTTGGGCTGGGGAGAAAACTAACTCAGAAGAAAGAAAACAACTCCTACCAGCTTATTCCCCGTGAGGTATGTCAGTTGGATTTGCATTCCAGTTCATTCTAACTCATCACCACAAACATCACTTTCAGGCAGACTTTTCCATCTGCGCTCCCAGGGCATGAGAGGGTATTTCACATTACATGCTGCAGCCACACCACCTTATGCTTGCTGTAGCTCTCATGTCTTACTGAACTACTCGCACTACAGGTGACTTACTAATGCAGCAAGAGCTTGGAAGTCTGCCAGCATCCATTGAGAAACAGCTTGAAATGCATCCCAAAGGACAGGGGAAGAACTCAACCACACACCTCGCAGCTCAGCCTTCTCAGATCTGCCATGAAGCAGGTGTCTGAAGAACAACCCAACACTCGACACATTGGTCACACTCTGGAGCTGTGGCCCCAGGAGCTGTCTACAGTCAGGAGCAGGATTTTACATCCAGTTTTGTAACTGGATGTAGTCCAGTGACTGACAGCACAGAGACAGATCTGACTCTAAAGCAAATGCTTTAGGAGCATCTCACCCATTTCATGTAGAAGCTGCAGCCACCAAGAAATACACACCTTATCATGATGGAAAATTCCTCCTTTTATTAGACACCTTCCTGCAGAGCAAAATCTGCATACACCTCCAAAATCAGATCTTCACTCTTAAGAAAAGCTGCTACCCTTGATATTCTGAGATGATAGTCTCCAGAAGCAGAACTTCAGCAGGCAAAGCAAAAAGAAACTGAATCTTGCCATAGGAATTACAAAGCTGTACAGGAAACCTCCTGCTGTCACTGCAACAGAAAGTACATGACAAATCCTGGTAGGGTGGGGAAGAGAGATGAGCATGAAAGAAATACCCCTGAGGGTCCTGGGCAACTCAAAACACTCGAGTGTATGTTCAGGTCCACATGGAGGAATAAGACTTTTTCCTAGTCCCTGAAGTCAAGGCTTTTCACTGGTGGGGTGGAAATCAATCATATTTCCAGGATACTTGCTGTGGACCTGCATACACACTGTAAGACAGCTCGAGAGGTTCACTCCCCAAAGCACAGCCGGTGCGAGTCAGAGGAAAGGCAGCATTCAGTGTGGGTGAATTTGCTCCAAGTTTGTCCTCAGGGGGACAATTCAGTATTAGTGACAGAGTGTGGTGAAACTTGCCATGAGCAATAAATCCTTGTATTTCAGGCTGTAAATCTTCAGATGGCATGTCACAGCCACAGCTGGGAGATCTGGATTCGGCAGTGGCTGCAGTCCGAAAATCCCTCTGCTACCCTGTTTCACTGGCCCGGTCATTTTACTCCCAGGCTACCAGTAGTTGCACCATCACACCATCTGTCATTAGCAGACCTCCTCACCCACCAGCTTGGACAAGGGCCGCTCCTCCTTCCAAACACCGCAGGCTGTCTGTGCACAGGTTACCAGGCAGAAAACAGCCTCCTTCCCTCAACACCCCTTTCACCTAATCCCAAGCATCAAGGCTTAGTCCTTCAAAATATTTGTACCACAGCTTGAAAACAGAGAGGGAGGACATCAGCAAGGGCAAAACCTGCCTGGCTCTCAGCCAGACTCACCTGTCCTTCATATAATATCCACGTGGCAGGAAACAGGGAAAAGCTTGAGGACTACGGGAACCAGAGGGATCCTACGCAACCACCACAGCCTTATGTTCCCACTGGCTTCACTTCCCACAGTTAGTCAAGAACCGAGAGCCAGGACACTCAAAAGGTACTTCCACAAACCCTCACATTGTCACCAACTTCCCTTTTCTCTTTACTCTTTTTTAAGAAGATTCCCCTTTTTTAGCAGTTGAGCAGTTGTTGTTCTACCTCCTGCCGCTGCTTCTGAGCAAACCCCTCATCTTGCTCTCTGCCCTACTGCTTAGACAGAGAAACCATACCAGATAGCAATTCAGCTGCACTGCTGACAACTCAGGATCCTTCTAGAGGGCTGTCAGCAGCAAATGTTTGTTCTGGACAACAGGAATGGGATTCTGAAGCCCCACATGCTTTACTTACACAATCAAATATAAGCAGTGCTGGCAGGACAACACATAACCTCACCCTTCCTTCCCATAACCTCTTCCAGGGTGCTGTGCTGCCAGGCATCACCAGGAAGATGCTCTGCAGTAGACCTGTCTCCATCTGGACAGCTGAGGCTGCAACCACCCTGGAAGACATCCACACTGAACACCTGTAACCTCAACAGGAGGTTTGTCTGGATTGAAAGCACATCTATCCTGCAGGCAGAGACCATGGAGCTTTTCTCACACAAAGCTACCCTGGATTTTAAACCTTGATCTACTTTGCTTTGCCTCCTTCCCAAAGACAGTTCCAACAGCCTGCGTGTCTCACAGCCAGCACATCTCCTTGAAAAGTCATTTACTCTCAGAGTGTTAGGAAAAAAATAGCTTGTAATTAGGCAGAGTTATGAATCTTTTGTCACTTGGGACCTGAAACCTATTCCTATCCATGCCAACAGGAGTGTTTGTCACTATGGTCAGGACTGGACACAACACCAGTGCCTCCTCATTTTTCGGATAAGAATATAAGATCTCGGGGGAGCTAGCAACTGACTGCTCTGCCTCCTGTGCCCAGCAGGGTTTACCTGGGATGCTGACCACTTCTGCTAGCCCATCACCAACTGCTCTGCTTTGCTGCACCTGGCCCAATGAACACCATCCCACTGGCACGGGCACAAGCTGCCACAGTCTGTGGATCTGCTAAAAGCTTCCAAATTCCCCCAAAAGACACTTTGTGTCTTGTGATCTATGAAGGCAGTGTCCAGGACACTTAAAAAGAGAGACCAGGCACTCATTCCTCACCTGGACTCAAATTTTGAGGCCAACTGCTCCCATGCTCCTTGGAGAAACTCCAAGTGGTCAGTGTGAAGCCTCACCACAGTTCCATCAGGGAACGGCCAAGGCAGAGAGAGGATGGGTGATTTCCTTCACAGAAACCACATCCCTGCCTGCAAGGGTACGAAACCAGGATTTCTCCGTTCTAACTGGGGTCAGGATTAAAGGATGGCAGTAACTGGATTGCTTACTGCAGTCACAAACCACCATAATAAGGTTAAGAGATTTCCTTTCCCTCCTCTTGGCTAGGTTCTGAGTAGGCAGAAGTCATAAGGCAGGGGGGTGGCTGTTCAACATTTCCTCCTCCCATTACTGAAGACGGGTGTTCAGGGTTGTTCATTTTGCCACCTACTCACGGCTGACACTTCTCACCTCACTGGGTTAAAGGCACACTTACCTACTAAACCCTGAGGGTGGCTGACTTACCCCCACACAATGCACCAATGCACATCGGCCTGCAAACAGGGAGCTGGAAGAGAGAGAGTTCTCCATCACAGGGGATCTAACAGGACCTCCAATCTTCCTCTTAACCACCCATTCCTATGAAACATGGTTCTTTGAGGCAGTTGCTTTTGACAAGCAAGGACAAAATTAGGCAAATAGATCAGAATCTGGGAGAGCTGGACAGACATTGTGACAACTGTATATTTTCTTAGTAGTTTCCTGTGTGAGGCTATGACACAAGATTTGTTATCCACAATACCCAAACACTTGGGAAGGGGGGAAGAATACCCAGAACATTTAACTGAGGACAAACCATAGCAAATGACTGCCCACCATGTGCACAGGAGAGTTGAAGTAACACAGCCACAGCCCCCAGGCGCTGCTGCAGCCAGACTGCACTGCTTGTACAGAAGGAAGCAATTTAGAGCTAAGATCTGGTTCCAAGCAGAGAGGCAAGATTTAATCCATCTCTGCCACTTTGTAACTGCTGGATGAATCACTTCACCTCCGCTTCCCCCTAACTCATGCTTAGCCAAAGCCGAGAGCAGAACCCCCAAAGAAGAGGCAGCATTTCATTACAGCACATCACGCAGCATCCACCACAACAGGGCACGAGACTTCCTTCGCCTGCTGGCGCCTCCTGTCACACAAGCTGATTTCCAGATAATAAGCACATTGTCAAGAAGCATCTCCTGAGGAAGCATTAGGATCTGCCCAGACAGCCTGGCCCAGCATGCTGCTCCATCACACAGCCATTATACTGCAAGCTGTGCACGCATTAATTGTTCCTAGCAGGAGCAACATTTTTCCTCAGCACAAAGAGCCCTTAAAACCTCAGCAGAAAGCCTAAAAAGTCCCAACTGATTCCCACATACTGCTTCCCAACCCTCCCTCCAGCCCCACCAGATCCCTTTGAGCCTGCTCAGGGGATTCCCAGCCAGCAGCATGCACATCAGACAGCAAGAACGCTGCTGGCGAGCTGGCTCTCAGATGGTTTCTCTCCAGTTGCCCCTTGCTGAGCACCCTCAGGCTTCCCAGCTCAGCTCTTCAGTCTGCAGAAGGCAGGGAAGCGCCCCCAGCCATTTCCTCTAGCTTCAGCTTTGCCCTTCCAGCTCAAAGAGTGCATGGTCAGTCTTGTAAGAACGTGTTTTCCCCCAAGAAGGGCAAATTTCTGCCTTTTGAGTACTGGCACCATGCTGCAGGACATTGGCTTTGGGAGCAACCCTGCCATACCTCAAATCACTTCTGCATTACAATACACCTCCACAGTCATCGCAGCACACAAAGAAACGGCATCACTGCAGCATGGAAACAAGCAACTGGGAACAAAGTGGGGAGAATTAGAACATGTTCTCCAGGACTAGGAAGTGATCATCTCCCTGTACTGGGCACTGGTGAGGCCACACCTTGAATCCTGTGTTCAGTTATGGCCCCTCACTGCAAGAGAGACATTGAGGTGCTGGAGCATGGCCAGAGAAAGGCAACAGAGCTGGTACAGGGCCTGGAGCACAGTGTGATGGGGAATGGCTGAGGGACCTGGAGGGGTTTAGTGTGGAGAAGAGAAGGCTCAGGGGGGACCTTATAGCTCCCTAAAACTGCCTGACAGGAGGATGGAGCCAGGAGGTGGCTGGGCTCTGCTCCCAAGGAACAAGGGATGGGATAGGAGGAAACGGCCTCAAGCTGCACCAGGGAAGGTTTAGACTGGATAGTAGGAACAATTCCTTCCCCAAAGGGCAGTCAGGCATTGGAACAGGCTGCCCAGGGCAGTACTGGAATCACTGTCCCTGGAGGTGTTCACAAACTCTGCAGATGAGGCCCTCAGTGCCATGGTTTAGTGGCGGCCTTGGCAGTGCTGGGGCACGATTGGACTGGATAATCCTAAAGGTCTTTTCCAACCTTGTTGATTCTGTGATTCTATGATTCTGAGAGTCAGAGCTGAGGCTTCAGGCAGGGAAAGCGTTATTTGAATTAGAAGAGCAAGTAACTTCAGATCCTGGATCTGAATCTAAGCTTGACTTCAGCGTCCAAAGCACAAGGTCATCTTTCTGCTCTATTATCAAACCAGTTACTTGTTTAACAAAAAGCATGTGACCAAATTCACTGCTGCTGCATAACAGCCTCCCTAGAAACGTTAGAATGAGCTCACTTAACAATCCACAGGTCAGTGCTGCTGCTGTAGGCAACCTAAAGGGCACATTACTTGGGAAACATCACATCTTTAACTGGCCATTGCTTTCCTTAAGGTCACTGTGTTTGAACTTCCAGCTGTTCACTTGTGGTCTGCCCAAAAGTGACCTCATGGCAGACAGAAAACAAGTGGAAGTGTGCAGCAGCACATCGATCTTTTCTCATTTTAGCCATGCTGAAATTAGGCATCAGATGGCTAATGTCACAGACCTTTCTTCACAAACATAACACATCCTGAGCTTTCCTGTCTACATACACAGCAGAACTGCTGCACCAGCTGCTCTGGGTTTGTCCCCAAACCCAAGGCATGCTGCACTCACTGCCAGCTCAGTGCAGAGCAGCACTCAATGGTGGGGTAAGGTGAGAATGCACCACACCTCCACGGAGCCACTGCACCAGCAATCTGCCACCATGCCTGCTGCTAACCAGCTCCTTCACTGTATCTCCAGGCTAAAATAAACTATGTTAATGAATTAACCACCACAAAGCAGCAAGTGATTACAAAAACACCACTTGCAGCTTTGTCTACAGGAGGAAAAGAACAAGTGCTTAATACACAGTGAGAAGTACCTTTCAACCAAGTCTGAGAGTGCTAATGGGGATGCTGGACAGGCTACATCCTAACACTCATCACCCCAAAGAGCTCGCTGGGGTACACCTCCAAGTCCACTGGAGATAAGCCAAGGCAGCCATGCTGGGAAAAGCAGTGAAATGAGTCCAAGGTCAGCTCATTCATCCACACCAACTTCCTCCAGCTCTCTGCTGCAGGCATTTGTTCAAGTACCAATAGACGCTAGGCTGGCAAACCTTGCTGCAGTGGCTAAAAACACAGGGAGGGCGTCCTCCATCATCCAGACTATCCTGGTAGAGCTCTCCATGCATGCTGACAAAAAGGAACCACGCACCACGCAGCAGCAGAGTCTAACAACTTTCCTACTTATGATGAATGCAGAGTTAAGGTTTCATTACAGCTTGCTGCTTCTGAAGTAGCAAACCCACAAAACATCCCATCTGTTTCCTCTGCTGTTATCTGGAGCTGGCAAGCACCTGAGATGTAAATACCTGCAGGCTCAGGAGCATGGTACCATGTGAAAATACACCTGGGAAGGGAGCACAGGGGCCGTACTGAAGTGATACAACAGCAGGGAAAGAGAGGGTGTCAAACCAGCATGGGCATTCAGTACTGCGGCTTCTTCATAACTGTAAGGGAAAAAATTTACATTAAAAAAAGTTTAATTCTGAAGGGCTGCACAGTTGAGATTCTTCACTCAAAAGAAAGATTCTCACTAAAATGGGTAAATGTGTGTGTAGGCTTTTCACCCACGTGCAACACAAGCTGTTCATAAGCAGAGCCTGCACAATGCATTTCTCTGCTCAGCTCCCTGTGAGCAGAGCAGGTCCCTGCAATAAGGGTGACTTGTCCACACTCCATAAATCAGCATTGCGACAGATAAACTTGTCCCCAGAGTGATGGGAATGTTGTCCTTTTGTCTGAGTCGAGATTAAGGGACATAATAGGCAAAGAAAAAGCTTGAAGTCAAGGGACTTGACAACAGTCAGGGAAAAAATGAGTAAATTATTCATACATACAGCATGCTGTGAAACCCAAATGGACATCCTGCTTCTGACAAAGGAGCAGGAAGAAAGGAAGGGATAGCTGGTGCAAGCAGCCTCAAGCATAAGGTATGAGAGGACTGAAAGAAATATCCACTTCTGCGACTGTATTTCAGGGGTGCACATGTCAGAATTCAGAAAGTCTAACAACAGAAAAAGCTGATACTCATTAACAGTGAGATAATTTGGAAGAGATTAAAAAACAACCCAAACACATCAAGAACATAGTCCAGCTGAAAAAGACAAGCCGCTGAAGAACCAGATGTGACTATTGCAGTTTCACAGGGAATCTTCTCTTAATTCTGGTGAAAAAAAGCAAACTGCTTTGAAAAGAGAATAATTCAGATTCAGAACTAAAGATTACTCACTCACAGGCGTGCAAGGCAGGACAGCAGCAAGGGGGGAAACGTGAGAACAGTGCCAAAATTACCAGCAGGTACGTGCAGGGCTCTTGAGGGAAATGAGCATTAGGAAGAAAGGTGAAAGGAAGTAGAAGCATTGATGAGACAGAAAATAAATGGAGTACTAGAAGATGGCTGAAGGAACACAGGGAAAATGCAGAACAAATGCAAGGGACTTCTAAAAATACATTAATAATGTAACTCCCAAAAAAACCCCAAACCCAACCTCATCTAAATACTATGGATTCAGAGACACTACTTGAACCGTTACTGAAAATCAGACAGCAGAAGAATCAATGAGAGCTTTTGGATGAACGTCATCTTCTTCCTGGAAGAGAAAAGGTATTAAAGAACAGGAAAAGAGTAGCAGAACCCTTTGCAAGGGAATTACTCTTACTCTAACCCTGCTCCCATTATAACAGCACAAAGCTAATTGCTGGTGCTTTATGGTTTGGAAAATGGAACCAAAGACATGAGTTCTGCCTTCATCCCCAATAGCCTATTCTGATGTGAATTTAGTTGTCATACGTACAGAAAAAGTTGAAAATACACAGCTGGGCATGGAACCTGCAATTTATTTGTCCAGGAGATGGTCCCAAATGCACTGGCTTTGGATCCCATGCTACTTAAGATAAGCTTGCCCTCAGGAATAAGAAGCATGATGAGAAGGATTTAGAGTGGAAATGTAGAAATCAGTACAAGTAGGACAATAATGAGAAACTAGAAAAACTGGAATAGCAGCCAAAATGCAACTGCAGTTTTATTTACCAAACAGAATCCCTCACTGGATTAGACCCCGTGAGTCAGAAAGAGCAGGAGAGATGGCATGGGCATTGAATGCTAAAGGAGACAGCATTGCAATGGGCCTGCAGCAAAAGCCAGTGTCATTTGGGGCTGTGCACACAGAGGCTGAATCACACAGCAGGGCATGGAGTCGTCTCTGTAACCAGAGCTGCAATGTGTTCAGGTACCTGAAATACTGCATCTCTCCATCAGGCCCACTGCAATGAGTGTAGTGAAGTATCCACACGAAGTCTCATTGGTCTAAGAGACTTCTCACTGCAAATCAGTACCACTTAAACTGTCTGTTTCCCCGGAAGCAGAGACATGTTCCTGCTGCCACATCCCACACAGAGGAGTAAGACACTCTCACTTCTTGTTTCCCAAAACAGTATCCACTGGCTTTGATGTAGTTAAAAAAAACCCAAACAAACACAACAAAACCCAACCCACAACAAACCAGACAGAAAGGAAGCTTCTGGCCCAGCAGCTGGAATGCTGAAAGCTTGGACCAGATAAAAACACAAGATGTATGGAAAATAGCCTTGCCCAGATGCTCACCTGGCAAGGCTATAAAATGCAGCGAGCTTCTCTCCTCTGGCTCTATTTTGGAAGTAACTTCTAAAGAATCATACCCCATTGCAAACAAATACCAAAAAGCACAGACTCATCAAAGCACGGATCTGCTGCAGGAACCCCAGGAGATACTGGTGCTCAGCAATCCAGTCTTTTGAGAGGATAAAGGTCAGGGCATCTCCATCCCAGAGGATGCATACTACCTATATAGGCACACTACATAGCTGTTAGTAACCATGTAACATAACCATTACTGCTAGTCACAAGTAACTAGATATGCTGGAGGAAGCGAAATGACTGCTCATAGCATAGCAGCACAGTAAGAACAATGCAACACTTGTGATAAGCCATCAGAGAACCGAGCTAACACAGCTGAGCTAGTGGATAAGCCGCTGGAGAGCAGGGCTGGGAGGCAGTGTGGCAGATACTTCAAACACAATCAACCTTTCAGGAGAGTCACCATGAATATTCCGAAAGGAGCATCCCCCCATCAATCATACTGGCAGGAGACACTTGTCTCAAGTTCCACTAATGAGCAGAAGAAGAAATAACAAGACACCAACTCAATTATCATATGCCAGAGGAGAAATCCCCAATGTCTCCTTTGCGACGGACAAGCCACAGAGAGTGACAGGTAATGGACAACACATCGGATGTATTATTGTGCAGGCTTGTAGCCAAGTCCATGATGGCTGTTTAGAACATTTTGTTTTCTGTATAGGACTAAAAGGAAACCATAATTCAAACATGGCAAACATCACCAGTTCTCAGAGATCATTTCCTTACAAGAAACCGTGGCCTCTCCCAAGCACTCCAGGTCTGGAGCTACTCCAGTTTGTCACGGCATCATGGTACCTTTTGAGGGAGCAATCTGGAATCATTTAACATTCCTAGAGGTGCAACGCTGTAGCTTCCCCAAACAGAGCATATTTTGCTGAGGTTGGAAGTTTACCGTGAAAATGCCTGATTTACCCAGGAAACCACTCAAGAACATCTCAGGCAGAAAAATACGTGTTACTGCAGCTGGAATAAGAGGTTTTCAAAGGAACACCCAGTTCAGAGGCTTTTCATCACCACATCAGCTTAGGGATTGTCGAAAAGACAGGCAATACTCCTCGCAGAGAAGAAAGGGAGCCCTGAGCCCATAGCTGACAGAACAGCCCATTCCGCAGGGCTGCGAGGTGCTGCAGACCCAGTTGACAGCAGCTCTGCTGGAGGAGAGCACATTCCTCCACACTGCACAACGTGTTCTGCCCACTGCAAGGCAAAGGAAAGCATGGAACCAGCTGCACAAATTAAGCTTACTCTGCTCTCCAGGAGGTGCCAGGTAATAGGTATTGTCTGCCCAAACAGGACAACAGGGTTACAGAGATGATAACATTGACCTCATGGCACTTTGAAGGATCACTGTAGCTGGCACTTAAGTGGTATTTCCAGTTGCACTTACAATAACTGCGCTCCTTCCAGGAAGGCATTCATTAGGCTATAACTTTCCAAAACATGCATTTGGAATTTTTAATACTAGAGAATTCGGAGCATCTTCTGAAACATAATGTCCTGAAGGTGCTTGTCCACAGTCTCACAAAGTGAGCCCAAACCTTATGCACTTCCCTATGTCAATGCTTTTCTAACTCCCACAAGCAGGACACTGTCCCCGAGCATACTGTGGGTGGCAGCAGGACTGGAATGGGTTTTAGCTCTTCCATCGTACCAAGACAGGAGGTACTCTGGGTGAAATGCAGCATATTTGGATCCAGCAGCACCATTCACAGCATGATCTGTACAGGTAGAATCTGCCTTTGCAATCGGAGTCAACAGTACTGATGGAGTTGCCAAAATACAACTCGTATCTCTCACCCCAACTAGAAACGGGATTACTTATCACTGAAACAACATCCGTGTAACACCGACCACAACAGTTGTGTCATGGAAAAAGAGTAAGAGTGAACACAATCACACAATCTTATCTTGCTTCCTAATTAAGAGCTTGCATTTATGTGCTATTAAAGGAAAAAAGGAAGAGCAGCCCTATTAATTGAGGTTGAAAAACACCACTGCATGCACAGAGCAAGCCCCCGAGCATGTTTGGACAAAGTCCTTTCACACATTTTTTCCAGACGTGCTCCCTGATCAGCATACAAACCACTGAGAACACACTAAGACGTTATGATGCAGACAGACATTTTACTTTGGCAAAGCTCTAGCTCATTCCTTGCAGTCCCTGTACAGTGAAAACCTGCTACGACCCTGCAGGGTATGTGTTTGCACGGTAGCACAATGAAGATGCTTTCTCCTGCCTCAGAACAGTGCTATGAAGATTTTTACTGAGATAACCAGAGTGGAAGTTAAGGCTGATGGATTGACTGCTTTAGCAAAAGCATGTTTCACACCCAGGACTGCTTTCCTTCCAAGGCATTGTGATGGGAAGCCAATAATCTGTATCCCAGTGGGCAGCGTAAATGAAGACGCAGAGCATTTTGCTTGGTTTCAGGTGTTTACTGCCTTCTGCCTCTCTGTATGATAACTCACTGCCCAGAAAATCCAGCTCTGCCTCCCCTGAGAGCCACCAGAGCCAAAGGCAGCTGTGGCTGGGTTATGCTTAACTCAGCTCATAGCAAGGGTACCAAGAGTTCACAGATCAATCTCAGCTGGGCCCTGAAAAGAGAAAGCCTGTAGCAGGAGAGGTGATCCCTTTGTTGGGAGTAAGGCAACTTCCAAAACTAAATGTGGACTTGGTTCAATGGTGCATTCATGATTCTGCAGGGAAGACTTCTATTGTGGACATCAGCTCACCTCAGAAAGCCAAGATCCTCCTACAAAGCACCGGAAGTCCTACAGTCATACTACTGAACCATTCAGTACACCGGGGCTTACACGTTACGGTGCCTGTATTTAGTGCCTCTCTAAAATCCTGAGGGCTTGCATACAACCTCTCAACTGTCCTGTGCTAAAAGACAAACACAGAGAACCCCCCAGAAGCTGACCTAGGCCAGCCCCACTCCTGCAACAGCCAGAGCTGCATCTCAGAAAATGAAACACTGAGAAGGAGCATAGGAACAGCAAAGACTTGTGATAGAGCCTAGAAAAGACAAGTATGTTCTATAGCACTGAAATCAGTGCAGAGTTCTCCTTTCCCTGGATATGCATAGGGCTGGAAGAATTGACACTACACAGATGAAAGAGACAGAGATGCCCAAGGGGAAGGGTTATTGTCCCTTAGCAGCTACTACTCTGCCACCACTACCACTGCCAAAGCACAGTCAGACCAGAGACCGCCTGTGCTGGGCACTGGGAAAGCGCAGCAAAGTTTCTGCCTTGAAGAACAAAACGTCAAGACACAAACGTTACACAAGCAGCTCAGTCGATGAAGAACGTGGGCAAGCACTAAGCAAGCAGAGCGCGCAGCTCCACCATTAACCCAGCTCAGACCTGGGGCTTGAGCTCCCATTAGTTCCAGGGAACACAAATTCCTGCATGTGACCCACTCACTTGGGAAGGCTTGGGCTGGCTGGAGACAGGAAACACAGAAGCCCCAGTCCCACAGTGGTCACTGTGCCCGGCCAGGACTTCTCAGACACCTGCTGACTCCGCAGGCAGCAGCACACGCAGTCAGAGCCGCAGCCTCCAAAGGAAGAACCAGGTTCCATCGGCTTCTTCCCACCCTGACAAACATTGCATTGCTGAAATTGCAGATTAACTTCACACATCTGACACAAGCTGGCGTGTCAGATGGCTGCCCCCATGGCTATCAGCACACAAAGCAGCCTGTCCATTAGAACAGGCTCACGGAAACTGCACTTGGGAAAAGGCACAGGATTCATTGGACCGAAGAGCTGCCCTTCAAACACCTTTCAAACTGACACACACCATTTCTGCTCACCCACTGGCATCGCACCCGTGTAACCCACTTCTAAACTCAGCCTCACTATTCCCAGCCGTTCTGGCTTTGCTTTGCCCAAAACACTTCCTCTTCTCTTGCGCTCTTGCAGCATCTCCATTTACGCAGACTGTACACACACAGGTTTCACCACCACTACGTTCTGTGCTCTGAATCTGCGAGTTCTATCCTTTCAGCAGGAAGTCAACCTGGTAATTCTGTCTGCTCTCCAAATTCCAACCTGGGAGTAACCTATCCACAAATAAGCAATACCTCAAGTCACTTTAAAGCTATGGAATAATCACTGCTTCCTGCTCCACACAGCAGCCTCAGCATGTGTCATCAAAAGGTGTACCAGCTTTTCACTGACACATTTCAAATTCCTTCCCACCTGCTGCCTGCTCAGCCCAGGACCTCCTTGGGCACTGCAATCACACAGGCTTTTTCTGCTAGCGAGGAGTATTTCAGGACATTTTCACTCTGACACACTCAATTGCCGAGTCTCTCCCTGCAAATGTATCAACCTTCTGAAGCCCTTTCACAAAGACCGGTGTTCTCCTGCCCTACAGGAACAATTATTTGTTCCCATCTTGAATTTTATGCCTCTAGCTTTTGTGGAGCACTTGCACACATCGTGTGCAGACAACATACCACAGCCCAGAGATACATGGATCCAGACTGACATGCTGAACCTGCCCCTTAACTCTCATGAGAACATCTCCTGATCAACATCTGATAAGGTGAGCGAAACAAAAGACTCACGGCTCATTACCACATCCAGCACCTCCTGGCTTCAAGACAGGTCTTTGCATTCTTCCCATAAGCACATCTAGCCTGAACAGACCCTTAACCATACAGCCAGCAGTAACGTTTACTCCATTCTGCTTGTCTTCCAGCTCTGCCAGAGATACGACTGAGTTCAGCTGGCAGCACAGCAAGACCCTTTTGCTGTTACCTATGGTCTGGAGTGCAGGTGACAACCCCACGGGCCCACGGATGCCCGGTGGCCGCTGCCTGGCTTCAAGGGACTGGCCTGTTTACACCAGGGCAAAGGGGCATCTTTGGAAGCCGCGATGATATACCCCACCCTGAGGTCTCTCATGGCCATCGCGGCAGAGGCCGCAACATGGAGTCAGCGTAGCAGCGGTTCGGTGCTGGCAAACACCCCGCACGCCCCGCAGCACGGCGGGCAAACGGCGGCCGGGGCAGCCACTCGGGCGCATCCAACCTCGAGCTGGGGCAAGGCGCAGCCGGCACAGAGGGGGCGCGGCCCCAGGCGCGGCTCGGCCCGGAGGGGCAGGGATGCTGCAGACGCCGTCGGTCCCGGAGGCCGACCGGGTACCGCCTCCTCCCCGACCCGTGCCATCCCCGGACCCGACCGGCCCTGAGCTCACCACGGCGCCCTCCAAGGAGCGAGGCAGACCCCCGTGCGGCGCAACTCACCTGGGCACACAGCTCGGCGCCGAACGGTCGATCTCCCACGTCGCGAAGAGGTTCATGGGCACCGGGACCGGAGCGGGGCCGGCCATCGCTGCTGCCGCCGCCGCAGCCGTCGTCGCTACGGCCGCCGCCGCCCCGCCGGTCACGGCCGGGGGCCCCGCGGCGGGGCCCGAGCCCAACGCACCGGCCGCCGCCGCCGCCGCCATCCCGCCGCCACAGGCGCTGCGGCCGGCCCGACCCCCGCCTCAGCGCCGGCCTCCGCCTCGCGCGCGCCCGCTCGCTCGCGCGGCGGGGCGGACCCCAGCGCCGACCGACCGCCAATCAGAGCGCGGCAGAGCCCAGCGAGGGGAAGGACTAAGACCAATCAGAGAGCGGCTAGGGCGCGGCCTGCGGCGGGAAACCACCCAATCGGAGACGCGGAAAAAGCGACTCGGCCAACAGGCCAATCGGAACCGAGAAGGGGGTGGACGAGCGGCCAGTAGCGAATGGCAGACGGGAAAGGCGGCAGCCGCCGAGGAGGGGCCAGCCAATGGGAGCGGGGAAAAGAGAGGGCGTGGCCGAGAGGCCTTTAAAGCTCCTCGGCGCCGGCCGGCGCGAGCGTGGGGAGGGGCGCGGTCGGGCGCGCGCTAGCCCCGGGCTGGGGCCTGGTCGCCTGTTGCCATGGGAGAGGGGAGCGCAGCGGCGGGGCCAGCCCCTCGGTACCACCCCCTTGCGGACAGGATGTCGTCAGGGGCCGGGTGCAAGATGGATGCTGCGGTGTGAGGTTCAACAAAGCTCAGTGCCGGGTCCTGCCTTTGGGCCACAGCAACCCCATGCAATGCTCCAGGCTTGGGAAAGAGCGGCTGGAAAGCTGCTTGGCAGAAAAAGACCTGGGGGTGCTGATTGATGGAGCTGAACATGAGCAGCTTGTGCCCAGGTAGCCAAGAAGGCCGACAGCATCCTGGCCTGTATCAGCAGTAGTGTGGCAGCAGGGCCAGGGCAGTGCCCATCCACCTGTATTGGGCACTGGTGAGGTGGCACCTTGAATCCTGTGCTCAGTTCTGTTCCCCGCATTACAAGAGACGTTGAGGCGCTGGAGTGGATCCAGAGAAGGGCAACAGGGATGGGACAAGAGGAAACAGCCTCAAGCTGCACCAGGGGAGGTTTAGACTGGAGATTGGGAACAATTCCTTCATTGAAAGAGGACCCTCAAGATCATGCAGTCCAACCGTTCCCCAGCACTGCCAAGGCCACCACCAAACCATGTCACTGGTGCCTTGTCTACACGGTTTGTGAATGCGTCCAGGGACAGTGACTCCAGCACTGCCCTGGGCAGCTGTTCCAATGCCTGACTGCCCTTTGGGGAAGGAATTACTCCCCAATATCCAGTGTAAGCCTCTCCCTGGCCTAAGGGGCTGCGGGTGAGGCCGGGCCAGGGGGCTGTGCAGGCGGTTGGATGAAGGTGGTGTGTGCTGGGGGGTGCAGGATGTGCCCCAGCGCAAAGCCGATGGGCCCGGGGATGCGGAACGCGGCTGGCAGAAGGGCCCGGAGCAGAGCGGGCGGTGCCGGCGCTCCGGTGAGGCGGTGGCCGCCGCAGTCCCCGCCCGTTCGCCCGCTCGCCGGGAGGGGCCGAGCGCCGCCGCAGCAGAGCCGCCGCCGGGGCGCGCCGGGCCCGGGCCCACGGGAAGCCGCCCGAGGTAAGCGCGGCCCGCGCGGGGGTGGGGGGGCTGCGAGCCGCGACGGGGCCTCTCCTCGGGCAGGGCTTGCCCGAGCCCCTCTGGGCCCGGCCGGAGCGGGCGGGCTGGGGGCCATGGGCTGCGGACAGTGAGGGCCGCGGCGGCAGCCCGTGGTGGGCAGCGCTTTGCTGCGGCGGGGCCAGCGCGGCCCCGCAGCGGGCCCCGATGGTCGGGTAGGGCTTGGGGAGGCCATGGGTGGAACGCAGGAGAGAGCCCGATGTGCGGCACGCTCCGGATGTGCCACATCCCCTGTGCTAGCCTCGGATCTCGTCCCCATTAGAGGCACCTGCATGTGGCAGGCTTGGGCTCCGCTGCCTGCCTCGGCGTGCCAGGATGCTGCTGGGGATGCACGGCTGTGCAGGGACCCTGCTGCTTTGGCCAACAAGCAGGAACTCAGGTCGCGGGTGCCCAGCCAGGGCTGTTGGCATCCACATCAGGAGCATCTGTTTGCAGAGGTGGCCATCAACCACGCAGTCACCGTCCTGCTCCCTAGAGCTCGCTCCATTCACATGCTGGGTGACAGGATGGTGCCCCGGACCTGCTGCATGGCCCTGCACAGGCAGGCATCGTTCAGCGCGGTGCCAGCACCATCAGAGGCAGCTGATGCCCCTGGGGGCAGGCAGGGCGCTTTTGGGGACTGTGCTTTGCTCTGCCCCAGGCTGGGAAAGCAGAGCATCCCTGCTGAAATTGAGGGCCTGTTACAGAGCTCCTTGGGCCTGGAGCTGCTTTTCCTTGCATTCAGTTTGTCTGGGCATGGGTAAACAACTGTTAGCAGAGCTCTTGGGGAGCGCAAGGCTGAAGGAAACCGAAGGTGTTGGACCAATTTCTTCCCTTTCATCCCACAGAACAGCCAGGCTAAAAATAATCCTTCGCCTCATGCTGTGTGGGAAAATAAAGGAGACAAGAGAGAGAGTGCTCCTGGATCATAGCAGTTAAAGACCTGCTTGGTCTAAAAGCATGGATAGAATCTTGTGTGCCTGAGGGGGGAAGAATATAACCAGTGCCAATGTCTGGGAAATCCCATGGGAAATAAGGCATGTTCCTTTCACAGTGGCAGAGACTGAACGGCGTGATGAGCTCCTGAAGAGGCAGTCCTGCCTGCCCCACCGTATCTTCATGTGCAGCCAGGGAGCTGCAGTATAGCCAGCATGTGCTACCAGGATGGCTGGGTCAGGAGTCATGGGAGCATTTCGGCTGGGAGTCCTTGGCTTTGGAACAAACCAGGCACATAGCATGGGAGAAGAGTCTCTGATGCTTCCCACCTTCTTTCAGCCATCCACAGCTGTTTGGGAGAGGGGGCCTCGAGAGTGGTGATGGGGAATGCCAACAACTCCCTGATGGCCCTGCCTGTTCCTCTGTGCAGGATGGTTCCCCCACCACCTGTCAGCAAGCCCCATATCTGCCTCTCCACAGTGCTCATCATGACCAGCCTTGTCCTCATGGATGCCTACCTGGTGGAGCAGAGCCAGGGCTCCAGGAAGCTGAGCATCTGCGTCATGGTGGCAGTGGGTGATGTGTGCTTCCTGCTGGTGCTCCGCTACGTGGCCATCTGGGTTGGGGCAGAGGTAAAGACAGCTAAGAGAGGCTATGCCATGATCCTCTGGTTCCTGTATGTCTTCGTTCTGGAGATCAAAGTCTACTTTGTGTACCAGAACTATAAAGCTGACCGGAAAAACCTGGATCTCATAGCCCGCAAAGCACTGACCTTGCTGCTCTCCATCTGCATCCCAGCCCTCTACATGTTGTTGGTCGCCACAGAGCACATGGAGTACGTCAGGACATTCAAGAAGAAGGAAGATCTCCGCAACCGCCTCTTCTGGGTCATTGTGGACATGCTGGACGTGCTGGACATCCAGGCTAACCTGTGGGAGCCCCAGAAGAAGGGGCTGCCGCTCTGGGCTGAGGGCATCATGTTCTTCTACTGCTACATCTTACTCCTGGTCCTCCCTTGCGTGTCCCTCTGCGAAATCAGCATGCAAGGGATTGGCATCATGCCTCACCGGATGATGCTGTACCCCATGCTGAGCATGCTCACTGTCAACATCACCACCATCTTCATCCGAGGCAGCAACATGCTTTTCTTCAGGGATGCCCGTGTCTCCAGCATCTTCATGGGCAAGAACTTGCTGGCCATCGCGCTGAAGGTCTGCACGTTCGTGCAGTACCAGCGGCACCAGCACCACGTGCCCCCAGGGCTGGAGCAGGCCCCGAAGCACAGCTCCCAGGCCCAGCCCTCCCCGGGGCTGCACAAGGCACGGGATCAGCCGGCCTGCCCTGAAGAGCTGGCCCAGGACAACACGTGACAAGCCAGCAGGGACCACAGCCTGGACACTGCCGTACCTGCAGGCCTGAGATGGGCCACTGAGCTTCCCGCCTGGACAGAGGGCAGTGGCCCTGCTCCCTCCCTCCCTGGGCAAAGCTGCTCTGGTCCTTACGGGTCGCATGGCAAGAGGCCCCCACAGCAGCTCTGTACAGCCGCAGAGCGGCTCAGGACCTCAGTACCCCACTGAGCAAATGGGGCAGTGGAATGGAGGAGGATGAGGCCCAGTTTGCCTGCTTCCTCCAAGTGCTACCCATACCCTCTGGCCAAGCAGAGCTCAGACTGGGGGCTGCACAGGGGCACTGCTGTTGCAGTCCCTAGCTCAGGGCTTGGTGACAGCTTGCTCCCTGGGCCGGGGAAGCAAGGCCTGGGCCTCCCCCTGCCCATCACTCCTCTCAGCCAGCTACAGGCCTGGGGGCCCCCGAGGGAGGACTGTCTGTTTTTGTGTCTCCCTCTTTGCAATAAAAGACCTGAGCCCTGCAGCCTTGTCCTGTGTGTCCCTGCTGGCAGGCAGGTCCCCTGGCTCCTGTGGGTGCCTGTCCCTCAGGTGCTCTGCAGCTGGTCATGCCATCACATCTGGGGAACAGGGCCTCATTCAGTGACCTGGGGACGGCATCTCAGGTACGTGGGTCTGAAGCCATTCCTCTTGGCCAGCAGTTGAGAGAGGAGAGGTCCTTGTGAGTCTGGTGGGCTTTGAGGGTGTCACTGGGTGGCTTTATCAGCCATTACTGCCTGTGCAACCAGATGCAGTTACAGTAGTGATGCCAACCATGCCCAATGGCTGCCTTCCCCAAGGACCACCAAAGCAAATCCCACATTCCACCTGGGGGACACCAGGGTAGGTTGGTAAGAGACATGGCCAGGACAGCATTAGAAATGAGTATAATAAACCAACTGATTCCTCATGCTGGGAGGCCGCAGGGAAGAGCAGCTTCCCTCATGGCAGAAATCTCTCTGGAGATGTTAGAAGCATGGAATCACAGAATCAGCTGGGTAGGAAAAGACCTTCAAGATTATTGGGTCCAACAGTTGCAAGGCCACCACTAAGCCATGTCAGCGAGGGCCTTGTCTACACGGTTTGTGAACCCTTCCAGGGACGGTGACTCCAGCACTGCCCTGGGCAGCCTGTTCCAATGCCTGACTGCCCTTTGGGGAAGGAATTGTTCCCAATATCCAGTCTAAACCTCCCCTGGTGCAGCTTGAGGCCGTTTCCTCTTGTCCCATCCCTTGTTCCTTGGGAGCAGAGCCCATCCACCTCCTGGCTCCATCCTCCTGTCAGGCAGTTGTAGAGAGCGATAAGGTCCCCCCTGAGCCTTCTCTTCTCCACGCTGACCCCCCCCAGGTCCCTTGGCCATTCCTCATCAGACTTGTGCTCCAGGCCCTGCACCAGCTCCATTCCCTTCTCTGGACCTGCTGCCACCCGTCCCAGTGCCACCACAGCACTGCTTGAGCTGGGCAATGCCGCAGGGCTTCCCCTGCTGCAGGTTATGGGCCCAGGAGCTGGCAGGCAGAGACAGGCCCGTGGGCTCACTCCTCACCACTAACGTGCTGAACAGAAGTGGGTGACAGCCCAGTGAGAGTTTCCTCCTTGCAGGACAGAGGCATTTGGCTCCAGAGTCACAGGAGGGGAAGGCAGGGCTGCTTTGGGGGTACACTAGGTCTGTTCCCAGCTGGCCAGGAGCTATCAGCAGGGATACACAAGGACTCAGGAATGCTGCTCCCACATGGCCCCTCAGCAAGGCTCTGGCAGCTGTGACACAGGGGCGAGCCACCTCCAGCCTGTCCAGGCCCCAGTCTTCTTCCCTTCTTGCACTGAAATACAGGTGGAGATTTGCTCACCTTTGGATTAAAACATGAGAGCAGAAACCAGAAGATCAATGCCATGAGTCAGGATAGCTCGGGCTTGGTGCTGCCACCAAACTCTCCTCTGAAAGCACAAGGATGCTGCAGGCTCTGCATGCCACATCCTGAGGCAAGAAGAGGAAGCAGCAGCCAGCCACAGCACAAAGCAGTAAGCCACACACAGGCTAAAGGCAGCTAAGGATCCCCACGTGGTCTCTAGCCAAGCTGGTATGTCCCATTTCTCCTGCTTTGCCCAAGTCACACCAAAACCCATCATGAGAGCAGATCTTGCCGCACCCACAGGAAATGCAGATGCTTAGCAGCACCCTTGGGTGGGTGTGATGGAATTGCTCATCATTCCATCTCTTGCTATCACAAGGCCTTTTTCCAGGCTCCCCACAGCACAGCTGTGCCCAGGGGCACTGCGCCCTGCAGAGCTGAGGCACTCACCCAGCACATGCACTGACCTGTCAGCTTGTCTGCGTCACAGCCTCACCTCCTCGTCAGCACAGCTACAGGAGATGGGGACAATGAGGGAGGAGAAACAAGAGAGCTGGTCCTCAAATATAATGTTGGAGAGAGAGGCATTAACTCCCAGAGGTTCACTTTTGTCTGTACTGGCACTGCTGCCAGGAATAAAGGCAAACAGAGGTGTTTTACTTTGTACACTGCACTTGTGAGACTACATCCAGACACTGCATCCAGGCTGCTCCCCCAGAAGACAGGTGCTGGTCCTCTGGGCTGACTCCATTTGAGGATGTGAAAGTCGTCAGATGCAGGAGCACTGCAAGGAAAGGCTGAGGGAACAACAGGGTTTAGTCACACTCGGGAAGAGAAGGCTTTGGGGAGACCTAACAGACCCCTTTCCCACTCACTGCCCAGACCTATGGCAAGAGAAGATGGGGACAGGCACTTCTCTGAGAACAAGACAATATTTAGGGACTAAAACCAGGCAGGTTTCCTAGATCAGGATTCAAAAGTCTGCATCTTGAGAACCCAAAGCAGTGGAGCAGCAGCCAAGAGAGGTGGTAGCATCTGTCCTTGGATTTTCCCAGACCCAACTGAAAAAGCCCTGCGCAACCTGGTCTGCAGTCAGTGCTAGCCCTGCCCTGAACCAGAGCCTCTCTGCGCGAGAGAGGCAGAGAAGTAAGACCTGAAGTAGAGGCAGCAATGCAGGGTAGAACTTGTGCTCTCACAGCTACAGGAAGAGACGGGCAGGTGCAAGGACAGGGATAGCTCTCAGTGACAAATGCACTTGCATGACAGACCTGTCACCACCCAGGTGCGGTGTAAACCACAGCGAAGAGGACATTTCAGCTACAAAAAGCACTAGTTTCTTTAGTTCGGACTCTGCTGCCCTACGTCAGCACTGTACAGTGACAGACACCGCGAAGAGGGCCTGGGCCAGGCAAAGCGAGTCCCAGTGCCAGACAAGAGCACGTCTGTCCAGCAGTCACAAGCTCTTCTGCGAGGGCAGGCGGCGCTTGTCTTTGATGGCATTCCTCTTCCTCTTCTTGCTCAGGAAGCTTTCCAGCTTCCCACTCCTCTTCAACTCTGCATACTTATCAGCTAGCTCCAATTTCTTCATCTCAGCTGTAAAGAAGAGGGAGCAAGGTTTTAAACTTCAAACTGAAGCCTGAATCACCTCTACAAACCAGCCCTTCCTCACCTCTCCCTCCCTGGCTCCAGGCCTGGCTTGTCGCTTGAGTACCAGCACTAGAACAATCTCTCCACAGCTCCATGGGATATTATGGTCAGCTCAATTCCAGTGCTGGAATTCCTGTCAGCAGTACTAGGTCTTCCTGCAGCATGTTCACGCTGAGTACTTACATTTCTTGAGGAAGAAGGGCTTCTTCCCCTGCTTGGCCAATTCCCTCTGTTGTCTCTTCCAAGACAGCTCCCTCTCCCTCAATTTCTGCTGCTTTTGCTGTGCCTGTTCTTGCTGTGTCTGCACAGAAAGGATGACCTACATCAGCATCTAGGCAGAGCTCAGGTCACCCCCCCCTCCTCTAGTGCATTGCCTCACAGGAGAGGAGATGCTGCACTGAACTCACCATGCGGTTCAGGAGCTGCTGGAGTTTCTCCTTCTGCTCCACATTCCGGCACTTTTTCAGCTGCTTCTGAATCATCTGAAGAAGACAGCAGAAAGCTGGATCACTGCCTGCTGCCACCTCCACTGCGAAAGGCAGAAGCTGCCCTTGCCAAAGCAAGGCTCTTCTGGCCAAGGACAGGCACACAGCATCACCTCTTTCTCCTGCTTCTTGATACTGTCCAGGAAGCTGTAAGTCTTCATAAATATTTCAGGCTTATACTCTCCAGACAGGTCATCAAATCGAGGGTCTCTGTGGATCTGAAGGCAGGGAAGGCAAAGGTAAGACCTGTGGCCAAGATAATCCCGTTAACAGTCTGCTGACTGTCCTTCCATGGATCAGACCTTGTCTTTTATTGTACTAGCAATATCATGCAGCACCACTGAAAACATCTGCAGTTGGCAAAGATGGAGTCCAGTAATGGGGCAGCAGTCCCTCGCCAAGTCAATCATATCTGCATCCAGTCTGCCAAGCAGCTGGCATTTCCATATGCAAGCCTACCACCCAAGAGCAGCCAGTTCAAAGAACAGCAACTGAAGTGCTGCCTCCAAACACCTGCAACCCCTAGACCAAGAGCTGGCTGAACATGTGTTTTCAAGGTGATGGATTTGGGAATTCAAACCTATCTAGGTTTCCACAGATTACCTGGGACAGGTCATACAAAACAAAAAGCAACACACAAAAAGAGATCTCTGACTGTGGAAATTAATATATTAAGACAATCCAGCAATGGTAAGTCAATGTTACATTCAGATTAGAAACTAGGTGGACATTTGAGCTTCCAGGGGGATTAGCACTGAACAATGACCACAGCTTGCAGTGCAACTGTCACTGGTGGCAGCCATTACATCTTCTAGATACACTTGGGGCTCAAACATTTGAGTTACTCCTCTAGTTGTACATCCTGCAGGTTATACAGACAGCAGCTGCTCCTGCACTCAGAGAAACACCAGCATCACCTGTGCTCACCAAGCCCTGACCCTCCAGACACAGCCAGTGTCATCTATCAGCATCACTGAGGGATGTCAGCTCCCCAGCTGGGGAGAGGAGCACTCACCTTCTTTCTAACAGAGACGACCTGGCGCAGAAAAGGTACAGGCTTCTTGGCAGACATCTCCAATGGCCTGAAAAAGAGAGAAGTGTACTTAAGGGCAGCAGAGGACAGAATGAGGCGCAGTAACGTGTCAGGAGGTCAGACAGAGCCTCATGAGAATATTAGTGTGCAGTGCCAGAGCAGCAGACTCTCCACTCAGTGCTCACCATACCTACAGCGAGGTGCCTTGGTCAAGGCTGCTACAACCAAACGATCCGTAACTGATCTATAACACCACCCCATCAGTAAATGGGCCACACGATTATTCCTCTCCCTCCCCATATTTTCATTCAGCATGCAACAACCCTCCTCTATTCCTGGCCTACCAGCTCATCCACTCCTGACTAATACACTGTAAAGTGAGAACAGAGTTGGGAATTCCTGCACTGATCCGATAGCTATAGGGAGGCCAAAGCTGGAGCCAGCTCAGTTCCAGGGCATTTCCCTGAAGCTCTTTTTCTCAGCAGCTCACTTCCAGAACAAAACCATGAGGAAAACAGCACATGAGATTTACAGCAGTGCACCACTGAAAGGATATGGGGAATTCAATAAAACCAGGATTATACAGACTGTGTGGCAGGAAGAGAGACACTGCGTGAAGATGGTGCACTACTCAAAGCCCCCCAGACCTGGGTAAAAGATAGAGCAGAACTACTATTGTCATCAACTGTTTACAGCAAAAGAAACACTCATCAATAGAGATTCATCAATTAACCTATGCCAGTGTAACAGAGGAAAACTGTTCAAATCACTCAGATACAACCCTATGGACTGAAAGTAAGCTAAGTAGAGCATACAAAGGGTAATGGTATCACAGCTGTTACCAGTGAGGGCCTGTGGAGCACTGTGAAAAGATCGAGATCTGATAGTTTTTGTTGTGTTGCCTACAGGGAACAGTCTGTGATGGTGAATGCCCCGGGAGTGGGGAGGTGTCAACACAGACAAGCAACAGGAGGAATGAAATTCCAGAACAAGTCCCTGTCCCTACAGCTCCCCAGCCAGCAGGAGCCAGGCAGATAATGCTGATGGGCTGGAAGGGGGTTAGAAAACAGCAGGTAACAAGAACGGAACATAAGTAAAGCACTATTATACGGCTTCAGAGAGAAGCATAGCATGCGTGGGTTAAAAGAGGGTGCAAAGGAATTGAGTGCTGATTTAGCTATCAAGTAACAGGTGAGTGATCTGAAGAGGACAGGATATTAACAGCTCCGAAACAGCAACAGAGCATTCCCAAATGAAACACTATAGCGAAACACATTATCATGTAGCACATGGAAGGAGATCTACACCAGCTCCAAGGCAACGGAAACACAGCAAGGAGCTCCCAGTATAACGTCTGCAGTGCAGAGAATACACAGGCAGTTTTCTGGTGACAGAGCCACCTCTTTACCCCTTTTTGCCTGGCTGCTGCTTCACTGTAGCTTTGGTAGGTTTGGCAGGTTTCTTCCCACTGGTCACTTGCTTGCACACACTTGTTCTTGAGTCATTCTGCACTTGCAGCAGCTCCTCAAAAGACATGTGGGAGAGATCTGGAAGAAAGTGAGGAGATACCTGAATTGAACAACTTCCCAAGGCACTTCCCACCCCCTAATTCATAGAATCCCAGACTGGTTTGGGTTGGAAGGGACCTCAAAGCTCATCCAATTCCAACCCCCTGACACAGGCAGGGACACCTTCCACTGGACCAGGTTGCTCCAAGCCCCGTCCAACCTGGCCTTGAACATTGCCAGGGATGGGGCAGCCACAGCTTCTCTGGGCACCCTGTGCCAGGGCCTCAGCACCCTCTCAGGGAAGAATTTCTTCCTAATGTCTCATCTCAGTCTCCCCTCTGTCAGGTTAAAGCCATTCCCCTTGTCCTGTCCCTGCAGGCCCTTGTCAAAAGCCCCTCTCCAGATTTCCTGTCAGCCCCTTCAGGCACTGGAGCTGCTCTAAGGTGTCCTCAGAGCCTTCTCTTCTCCAGGCTGAACCAGCCCAGCTCTCTCAGCCTGGCTCCAGAGAAGAGGTGCTCCTGCCCTCTAATGTTATCAAGGAGGTGCTACTGCCATCGCTGAAGTCCTTGACAGAGGCTGAAGTAATGGGAAACGCGGGGAGCTTCTGGCATCTTCTCACAGAAGCCACCCCTGTAGTCCCCCTGCTACCAAACCCTTGCCATGCAAACCCAGTGCACTGCCCCAGGACACAGCTTCCCGCATGCTCTGCCCACATCTGCTGCCAAGTTCAGGAATCCACATAAGGTCAGTCACACTGGCTCAGAGCATGGACTCGCCCTCCCAGTCACTCTCATCTTGGCAATCACCCAGACTTTCTGCTTCAGAATCTACTCGCATCATCCAGTAAATGTGCTGAAGGTATCAAAGTGCTGCCTCAAGCAATGCTTGCTTTTTCCTTTCTCTGAGCAGCCAGGAACCCTGCTCTGTCAATGCCCGTTAGTCCTCTGGGGAGGGTTAAGGAACACTGTCTATCCAGAAAACAAATGATTCTAGGACTTCGACAAAGGCACGTGCCACCGTGCATTTCCAGTTCAGTGCAGACAGCTCTACGCTGCGGCACTATGAGAAAAATCCACACTAATTACACAGGACACTGGGGTACAGAGCAGTTAATCACTATAGAGGGCAATATTTGAGTATCATTGGATACTCAAAGCATCACCACACAGGCAAATGAGACTCTGAGCAAGGACAGTCAAGAGGGACAAAGAAAGCGTTAAAGGGAAGGAAGAATGATGTGGGAGTTATTCTGACATCCCATGGAGACAGACAAGACATGGTCACTTTCACTACAATACTCCATTTGGCTGCGATGCCAAAAGAATACTCTTAAAATAGCAAAGGCTTAGAAGATGTCAGAGAAATGCTCCAGGCTTGGGGCAGAGCGGCTGGAAAGCTGCCCGGAGGAAAAGGACCTGCGGGTGCTGACTGATGGAGCTGAACATGAGCCAAGAAGCAGCCGACAGCATCCTGGCCTGTATCAGCAATAGTGCGGCAGCAAGGCCAGGGCAGTGACCTCCCACCTGTGCTGGGCACTGGTGAAGCCGCACCTCAAATCCTGTGTTCTGTTCTGGGTCCCTCGCTACAAGACAGACATTGAGGTGCTGGAGTGGGTCCAGAGAAGGGCAATCACAGAGTGGTTTGGGCTGGAAAGGACCTTAAGATCATCCAGTTCCAACCCCAATGCCACGGGCAGGGACACCATACATTAAACTATGCCACCCAAAACTCCATTCAACCTGGCCTTGAACACCGCCAGGGATGGAGCATTCACAACTTCCTTGGAGAACCCATTCCAGTGCCTCACCTTACAGTAAAGGGCTTCTTTCTTATAGCTTATCTAATAAAGGGCCTGGAGCACAGTGTGATGAGGAACAGCTGAGGGACCTGGGGGGTTTAGTGTGGAGAAGAGAAGGCTCAGGGGAGAACTTATCGCTCCCTACAACTGCCTGAGAGAAGGATGGAGCCAGGAGGTGGCTGGGCTCTGCTCCCAAGGAACAAGGGATGGGACAAGAGGAAACAGCCACCAGTCAGCACCCCCAGGTCCTTTTCTATGAGCAGCTTTCCAGCCACTCCTACCAAGCCTGGAGCGTTGCATGGGGGTGGCGTGGCTCAAATGCAGGCCCCGTCACTGAGCCTGGTTGACCCTCACACTACTGGCCACAGCCAATTGGACCCAGCCTGTCCGGATTGCTCCGCAGATCAGCACTGCCGGTCAGCTCAGTGCCCTCTGTGCCTTCGTCCGGACTGGACAAAAACCCGACAAAACAAGCTAAGCAACACTGGAGCGAAGGAGCTGGAACGGCGGAACGGGACCAAGCCGTTGCCAATTTCCGTTGCACCGCACAGCCAGCGGTGACAGCGCGACCCCGCTGGGAGAGGCGACGCCAAGACCGAAGCCGCCCCATCGGGCTCAGCGCCCTGAGGGGTGACGGCACGGCCGGGGCCGGGGCCGCTGCCCTGCCGGGAGGGCCCACCGGAGCGAGGCAGCCCTCACCTGTCCCGCAGGCCCCCGCCGCCTCCTCCCGCGGGGGACTCTCGCTGCCGTCGCTATCGCTATCGCTGTCGCTGCCGGCCGCCTCCAGCCCCGCGAGCGGCTCATGGTGATGGTGCTGCTGATGGTACTCGGCAGCGGCTCCGCGCCCACCGGGCCGCGCCCGACGCATCCCCGCTGACGGCGGCCGCCACACGCGGAAGCGGAAGCGGCGGCGCGCAAGTAACGCGGGGCCACGCGGGTGGGGAAAGGCGTTTATTGGCTCAGGCAGGGAGCGTAGCGCGCGTGCGCGGCCGGGGGCCACGCCCCCTCCGGCCCGTTGCTTAGGAGACAGGCCGGGGCGGCGGCGGCGTGCGGGCCGCAGGGCCGGGCCTCGGGCTCCGGTTCGAACCAAGGCCGGTCCGCAGCGGCGGGCGGCGAGAGGCTGTCGGCGAGGGCGCGGAGCTGAGCGGCCAGCAGGCTGAGCTCCCGGCACGGCGGGGCGGCGGTGCAGCGCGGCGTGTGGCGCTGCTGCCGGGCACGCAGGTACGCCGCCTCCTCCTCCCTGCAGCGGACACGCGGTGAGGGGCGGCCCGGGGACACGGCCCCGCGCTGCCGCGCTGCCGCCCCGGCCCTCACCTGAGGCAGCGGCTGGTGCAAGTGATGGAGCGGCCCCCGCCGTCCCGCCGCGCTGACACGTGGAGCCAGGCCCACGTGCGGTCCCTGCGCAAGACGCGCAGCACTGCGGTGTCTGCTGCGGCGCCGGCCCCGAGCGCTGCGGGCGAGGAGCAGCGTTAGCCCGAGCCAGGCACGGTGCGCAGGGGGACCCCGCCGGTGCGTGGTGGGCACTGCGGTCAGCCACTGCTGTGGCCCCAGCGGGACAGAAGCCACAGGTGGTGGAGCCGGGTCTGTACCAGTCCCACCCTTCCTTTTTAGCTGGGCCTCAATCAGGCTTGTCCCTCCTCTCTGCACTGTGGCAAAGCAGGGCGCCTGTGTCCCCCAGCTTGAAAGCTACCTGTGACCTTATAGACAGTGTATGGGGCATGTAAATGAATCTCTGCTTCATCCTTTTTGGAGCAGGAAGCGACAGCACGCTGGACTAAGTCCCCTCTGTTTCTGTTGTCCTGGAGGGCCACATTTCAGGCGTAGCCACAGGAAAACACGTGTTCCCAGCCCTGACACTCACCCACGGCCCTGTGCTGGGAGGCTGCCAGGTCAGCATCCTCGGGGTGCAGGAGGCTGTACCACGACTGACCCCTCAGTTCCTCCCTGTGGTAGCCCAGGTGGTAGGTGACACTGGGGAAGACAAGGGGAAGGGGGACTGAGTGCAGGGTCTGCACCATGTCAGCAAGGAGCAGCTGTGGCAAGATGGGAGGAGAGAGCAAAACAACAGGGCTACAGAGATGTGAACAAGGGAGGGAAGAGGCTCGGGCAGTATCTGAGAGCCTCACACACAGGGCTGCTGAAGGTAAACGTGCAGCTATGGCTCTGGTGTGAGCAGCCTCACCTCTCCGTGGCATCGGTAAATGTCATGTCTAGGCTGTGTGTGCTCTGGAACAGGTCATCCTGGGAGCCAGCGTCCGCAGGCAGCTGCCTCACCGGGGTGCACAGGGCCAGGAAGGCTGTGGTGGAGCGGGAGGGCGGCCAGCGCAGGGCTGTGAAGCGCCCATGCACCACCACGGCCCGGTTCCCCCCGTGCTGCAGTTGAAAGGCCTTGGATGTGCGCATCTCGCACACAAACGTGACTTCTGCAGGGAAACAAAGCGGGCAGGGCTCCCTCGCTGGCCCTGGCAGGCCTGAAGGGCTGGAGCAGGGCGGCAGCGTCTGTGAGATGCCAGCCGAGGTCTCCTTACCCCTGCCCGGCTCCTCCTGGGCGAGGAGGAGCTTCTCGCGCACGTCCTCGTGGGCTTGCTGGTCGAGGATGTCAAAGACCACGTCCCCGTGGGCAAGCAGCTCCACCTGACAAAAGAGGGGCTGCCGTGAGCCGTGCGGCCCATTGGAGCCACAGGCACATAGTACAGGCACCAGGACAGGTACGTGGGCACAGCAACCACAGTGGCAGGCCTTACCACGGAGAGGCCCAGGACCTGAGCCACATTCTCCGAGATGTAGACCAGCTTGCCATCGGCTGAGAGCACCAACAGGAACCCCGGGAGCAGGGAGAGCAGCTCCATGCCGAGGGCTGGTCCTGCAGGAGGAGCGCAGTCTGCAGGGGATGGATCACAGAGTGTGGAACAGTGCCCCACACAGAGCCAAGCTCATGTGGGGTGCAGTGGTGCTGTGGGTACCTGGGGGGAAAAGCTGAGCCCCCCGCAGCTGGAGGCACACCAGGGCCATGGTGTGGAGGTAGGAGAGCCGCTCCTTCTCCCGTGCCGAGATGGGCAGGAGGGAGCGCAGTGCCTGCAGCTCCACGTTGATCTGGTCCCGGCGAGCCTTGGAGGCACTCTTGGTTGACCTGCAAAGCCAACCGTTGGGCAGGGAGAGGGACAGCATTCCCTGACTGCGGCCATGGGGAGGAGTGTGAGCTCAGGGATGTGAATGGAGATGCTCAGTGCCTGTGGCAGCTGTTCCTGGGACAGCAAACTCGTGGTGGCTGCTTCGGTGCAATGGGAGCAGGCCGCCCCCCACAGCTACACAGGGGGGCACCACTGCTGGTGCCCCTCTTGCTGGGGGCCAGGTTAGACAATAACATGTGCTTTGGGGGTGCCTGGGCTCTCCCCAAAGGCCTCCCCCCAAACCCTGCAAGGACCGAAACTGCCTCCAGTGCCAGAATGCGGGCCCACGGCATCCGCCTTCACTCTCAACCATCCGGAACCCCTCTGCCCCTCCAAACTCCCACACTGCCTCCCCATGCACCAGCAGCAACCCTGCTGTCCCAGGCTGGTGCCAGCCCCTCGCAAGGGCCGTGGGACACTGCACAAGCGGGTTTGTGCTCCCCCCCAGCTAGAAGACCTCACCTCAGCCCTATGGGAGGGAGGGAGCTCACCTGAATGGCTTGTTGGCCCTGGGCACCTCCTTGCCCCTCCTGGGCAGGCAGCTCATCTCTGCCTGCAGCGGCCTGTGGCAGTGGCTGCAGAAGATGGTCATGCTGCTGGCACTGGGATGCTGCTCCCTCCTTCGCCTCTGGCTGCGTCTGAACCTGCTGACCCTGCTGCTCCCTCCCGGCCTCCTTTTGTACCCTCCTGGGGTGTGCAGCGTTACCTCTCCTGACGCAACCCAAACAGCCCGGGGCTATTTTTAGAAGGCAGCCTGCTAAAAATAGCCCTGGCAGGCCTGCAATCTGAGAGGGGAAGCAATAAAAGGAAGCCAGGGTCTTTGAAGCAAACCTGGCCTCTCAGGAGGGGGTGCTGATGAAGGGAGCAGGGATCTCCCTGCGGGGCACACATCCGCACAGCTCCTGCCCCGCTGTTGTTGCCACCACAGCAGAAGGTCCATGAGAAGCTGAGGGCTGTGGCTGGTTCAGCCGCCCAGCAGCAGCTCTCCAGCACCACTGATGACTGAGCTGGTGCCGTGACAGGGAGCTGATACAAGGAAATGCACCAGGGACACGTGGACCAGTGAGCAGCGTCCATCCCAGGCCTGCAGCGGGGTCCTGGCAGAGCGTGGTCAGGGCCACAGCCCTCCTGAACCTGAGAAAACCCTTGAAGTGGTGCCTGGGACCCTGGTGAACCCCATCCTTTCTCCCCAGACACCCCCCCCCCCCCCCGAAGGTTGTCTCCCCTCGAGGCAGCTGCCATGGGGCGCTGAGCCTGTTGTCTCCATTCAGTGTCCCAGGACTGTGATTTTCCCCTGTGACAGCCACTCACAGACAGAGCCAGGAGCACCTCACAGAGCCGCTGCGCTCAGTGCCATGCTCACCAGCACAGCGATGCTGCCTGGCACCCTACAAGAACAAGGTTGGTGCTTCGGTGCTGGGGAAGGGCAAAAAGCCTCCAGCACTGAGAGAAAGCCTGTGGCTGAGGGAGCTGGTGCATAATGCATGGGAGATGCCCACCCAGCCCTCGCAGGTAACCCGTGTGCTCTCAGCACACCCTGGCTCCATTCAGGGCCCCAGCCCTGCCATTGCTGCTTGTCACCCACCAAAGCGAGGTGCTGCCAGCGCATGAAGAACAAGCTCTTGTCACACTTGTGCATCTGTTCCCTTGCCATGGGGCTTTCACTGCTCTCATGCCACCCCAGGCTGCTCCATTGCACTGCACTGGCCCCCTGCCACCCTGTGCACCAGGAGCAGCTCCTGACCCTGGCTCCCTGCCACCCTCAGTGCAGGGGACGTGGCCTGGGCCCTCTGCCACCGGTTCTTGGCACACAGCCACCACCGCCTCTCAGCTGCACCGTGACTTGACAGCCCAGGGAACACCCTGAGCGCTTCCCTGGCTTTAGCCACAGCTCCTTGTCACAGCAGGCACTGCCTCGGGAAGGGGCTCAGCGCAGCCCTCCCTGGGGCAGGGCACTTGTGGCACCCACCTTCCCAGGCAGCACAGCCCGAGATGAGCACCATCTTCCGCACTGCCCTCCTGCAGGGCAGCACAGCCCCAGGCAGGATGCTGGGGGAGGACCCAGCTCCCCTTCTCCCCCCCCAAGGCAGGGCTGCAGCTCACAGCAGCTGTGTGGGAGAGCACCCGGTGCAGTCTGTCCCCTCCCAGACCTTCTGTCCCCCTTTGCCTGCAGGATACACAGAGCAGCAGAAACCACGTCTGCCTCAGCATTTATAAACCTCCCTGGTTGCTGGTTCACAAGGGAGCTGGGCAGAGAGTCCAGCTGGGCCCAGGCCCCCATGTCCGGCCCGGCGTGGGGCTGGGACCTTGCCATCTGGTGCCAGGAAGCTGGTCAGCACTGGTGTGTGCAGGCGTGAAAATCCCTGCTCTCTGGAGGCAGCACAGGAACAGTTCATAGCCCCAGGCCAACCCCAGGGCCATGGCTGGTGCTAGGAGTTGATTCAGGCCCTTGGAAAGTGGCCAGGGACCAGGCCAGTGCAGCTGCAGCTCCATAGGCAAGGTGAAGGAAGGCAGGAGGTGCTGGATCCATCAGCAAGGAGAGGAGTTCACAGTTGTGCTGCTGGAGCAAGCCAATTTCTTCCCCAGCGGCCAGCTCTGCCTGCGCACACATGCTGCCCAAAGGAAGACGAGGGCAGAGGGAGGCCTGGCTGGGGCAAGATGAACCGAGCTCACCGTTTCCTTGATCGAAAGGGCTAAAAACTCATGCAGGCAGTAGAGCAAGAGGTCAGTGTGTGGAGGGGCGAGGGCAGGGAGCTGGAGGGATGAGCCGACATCAGCCCTGGGAGGAGACGATGGGGCGGCTAATGGTGCTGTTTGTCGTCATGGCCGAGAGCTCCCATCTGTAACACAACGGTGGGGTACAGTGAGAGAAAGCATCACCACAGCGCCGAGGGCTGGAACAGCTCTGCTGCACATCAGCCTCAGCTCTGGCCTCCAGCCCAGCCTGCCCTGAAGCTGCATGGTGCTGAGGAGGGCCCCGGCCGCCCTCAGGCAGGGCTGCAGCACCCCAAGTACAGGCAGCACCCACGGGGCGACCTCCCAGCAGGGCACACAGTACCTGATGTCGTGGGGAAGGCAGGACTGGTCCAGGCTGTACTGAATCACTGCTAACTTACACAGCGTCTTTAGGCTGGGGCCTGCAGGGAGAAGGCAGTTAGGCACAGCAGGCCTTGGCCGGGCATGTGGGGATCAGGAATTGTGCAGTCGGGACCACAGGGAACAGGGCAGAGCACCCTGGCCACCCCTGTGAGGGACAAGGCAGGGTGCACAGCAGGGACAGGCTAGAGCAGCCTCCTGTGCTCCCACAACAAGTCTGTGTGGAGGGAAAGCCCTGAGGCCAGCCTCAAGCCGTGTACACCAGCCAGAGACAGCTGCCTGCAGCAAGAGGCAGGGACTTGGAGCCATTTAGGACATGGGATGGTGCTTCACAGCAGGGCCTGCTCACAGGGCACCCTGTGGTGGGAGGCGCAAGCTGGGCAGGGAGTGCTCACGTACTGAAGTCGAGGATGTAGAGATCCGAGTGATCCATCAGGTCGAATTCATCACCCATTCCCTCCTCTGGAGACGGGCTGCAGAAGCCAAGAAAAGAGTCAGTCAGTGCCAAAACACTTGTCCATCAGTTACGGTCCCTTGGGCTCCCCCAGGTCCTCACAGAGCTGCACAGAGCAGGGTGCAGAGACACACACCATCTCCTCAGAGCCATGTTAGGGAATGGGGGAGCTGCCCCCCTCGCACCAGCAAGCACAATGACTCCAGCTGCGAGCCTGCCCCGTCCCTGTTGCTTTGCTGCAGCTCCCACCCACAGGTACACGGACCAGGCTCTGGGTTTACACCACTCCTTCCCCTGGAGCCCCCCAGGAATCACTGTGGGCTCCTGGCAGTGCTCCCTGGTTGTACCAAACTGGGAACAGCGTTTCAGGCTGTAACTGAGCACGTGACAGGCACTGATCAGGCCGCAGTCATTTACAACAATCCCAGTTTGCCATGTTGCTCTGGAGTGGCAGCAGGGAGCTATGACTCCAGGCATTCCTAGGGAACAGACAGCCTCACCTATTGCTTTCTCCCTCTGCACCCCTGATGGAACAGCCAAAGCACCCGAGACTGGGCACTGCATCCCCTTAGCACAGAGACCAGCCCGTGCTGGAGCAGAGGTGCTTGGACCAGCGGAAGCACTCCCATGGCTGGTGGTGTTTGGAGCATTTGAGACAAAGGAAAGGGGGTTTACATCCTGCTTTGGTTTGTGACAAGGCAATTTACTGTGTCCTCACCGCTAAGCTGGGACCTCAGGCAGTGACTTCTCACCCCAGTGTCACTTGCTTCCCCACCTATGACCCACCAAGTTTCACATCTCATGGGGCACGGGACAGAACCTGTGTCCCCCCCGTGCCTATAACCGCAGCACACTGCCCACACAGAAGACCCGTTGCTGATGGATCCCATCTGCCCGGATACAGGCAAGAGCCCCTTTAATTCCACCCCTGTGTGCTCACCACTCCACAATCTAATCTCCCATCCACGTCACAGGAAACCCAAGACCATCCCTTATCTTTTAAAGGGAAGCAGCAGGCACCTCGTTTGTGGTTTTAATCACCAAACTGCAAGCAGCTAGGGAAAGCCTGGAGTTCAAGACCAGCAGACAGCCGGAGCCCAGCACAACTGCTCTTTCAGCTGCAGCAGCTCCGCAAGTTAGAGCTCTGCATCAAGCCCCCAGTGAGAAACCAAACTCCCGCACCACAGCCAGGCATTTCTAAGCCTTATGAGGGAAAACACAGCCTCAAGCCAAGCCTGGATCGGCATCTGTTCAGTTAAACTCTGTTTTACAGCATTCCCTCTCTGTCTCGTTCTTCCCTGTGGATGGTCTCTGCGTGCTGAAGGGTCTGGGAGGAAACCAGACCAGGGGCTGTGACACAGCGGAACAGGAACACTAAGCTTAGTGCTACAAGACTTCCTGGTCACCTAAACGGGACACAAGGGGCAGGACTGCTGCTGGGCACAGTGACAGACCCCAGCTGGGGAAAAGAGCAGGGTCCGGGCAGGACTACCAAAGGGAATGAAGCACTGGGAATGCCTCAGGAGGCGGCATGCTGCAGAAGTGCCTCTTGAACAGTGTACGTGAATGCTGCAAGTGAAGGCAAGACACAAAGGGATTGTGCCCGCCCATCCTCCAGCACTGCTCCTGGAAAGCTGATCTTCCAGGAGCCCTCCCAATCCCAATCCCCCTCCCCCTCCCCGGAGCACAGGTCAGGAGCAGACCACAGGGAATTCTCCATTACACCCACTTCCTGGAAAACTTATCTCTCCAGGCAGCTCCAGAACACACCTGATAACTGCCACAGGAAGCCAGCGCTGGCCCCACTGACATCCCCCCTTCCCCACAGCCTTCCTCCAGTCCAAGCAGGCTGCATTCCCAGCTACCAGCAGCTCTTCCTATCCCAGACTAGGGATCGCAGAGACACAGAATCAGCAAGGTGGAAAAGACCTCCAGGCTCATCCAGTCCAACCATTCCCCGCACTGCCAAGGCCACCACTAACCCATGGCACTGAGGGCCTCCTCTACACGGTTTGTGAGCACTTCCAGAGATGGTGACTCCAGTACTGCCCTGAGCAGCCTGTTCCAATGCCTGACTGCCCTCTGGGGAAGGAATTGTTCCCAATATCCAGTCTAAACCTCCCCTGGTGCAGCTTGAGGCTGTTTCCTCTTGTCCCATCCCTTGTTCCTTGGGAGCAGAGCCCAGCCACCTCCTGGCTCCATCCTCCTGTCAGGCAGTTGCAGAGAGCGATAAGGTCCCCCTGAGCACACTAAACCCCCAGGTCCCTCAGCCGTTCCCCATCACACTGTGCTCCAGGCCCTGCACCAACTCCATTGCCCTTCTCTGGACCTGGTGATGAACTGGCTTGCATTTGGGTTGAGGCTGCGTTAAAGAACAAGTTGAATCCTGAAGTTGTTCGGTGGAGAAAACAAGGTGCTGCTGCATTGCCTGGCAGAGGTGGACCGACGTCCAAAAAGCTGGTGTCAAATTTGTTGTGGTTTGCTAATACTTCCTTGGTGTGCCCAGGTTTAACATCAGGGGTTGTAACAAATCCACACTGCAGGACCTGAGAGCATCCAAAACTACCATCAGGCCCTGCCAACCCTTCAGCAGCACCCAGCATCTCCGGAGCAGACTGGACAATCTCAGCACCTCTGCGTACCTCACCTGCACTAGGCACTGCCTCACACACACGGACATCCCACAGCCAAACACCCCCCAGCTCCTGCCTGAAGGCCTTTCACTGTCATACACAGGTCAGCCCATCAGCAGAGCCTGCCCTCCCTTGTTCTCTGCCCAAGCCTGTCTTCAGAAGTACCCCTCAAAAGCCACTTCCAGGATCCCAAAGAAAGCCCCAAGGCTTTCTAAACCATGTGGAGGGCTGAAAGCACTTCAGATGTCTCTGCAAGGCAGATGCTGGGAAACAGGCCTGTGCTCCAGAGCTGCAGTTTGTCATTACAGATAGCATAGAGCGTGTCCTGGTGATGGGCCACTTCCTTTCTTTTAGCAGCTGTTAAGGCTCTTGGCCAAATTCAGCTGTCCTGCACCCTGACAGGATCACTTTCAGTGCTTGACAGCTAAATCCCTAACATCAGGTCCCTTTTGTGAATGGAAACTTTGCTAAGGAACCCTGGCCCACGAGGGAACATCGCCTTGTTGTGTGTTGAGCTCCTCAAACAGCTCCCAGCTGAGCTGACATCCCACTGCAGCTTGGCGCATCCCAGTGAAAGAAGCACACCGGTGGGAGAAGCAGGGCAGCATACAGGGGAGGATAAATCAGTCTGAGGTCTGCTATAGCAAGGCAGGTTAAGATACTGGTCCTTCTGATAACAGGATCTTCTCCCTCCTCCCCATCACCTCTTTCACAGGAAGCTTGATCACAGCACAACCCCTCCTGAACAGGACGTTACAAACTTTGACCTCCACTTGTACAAGAAGGCTTGTCACCAGGAGATTCACAAGCCTTCTTCATCTCCCCATGGCCTTTTCCAGAGCAGCCCTGATCTACATGGTTTCTTACACTTGTAGGGTAGAAGGGACAGTTGCCATGTGCCTCTGGAATGTACCTGCCTACACCATGGGGCAGAGCGTGGAGGCGCATTGTGCTGCAGGGGATGGCAAACCCTCTCACAGAGCCATGCAACTCACCTGGTGCCTCCAAAGAGAATGATTTTGTCCCCCACTCTGCAGCAGCACTGCCGGCGCCGAGGACATGGGCCTTTCCCCTTGGGCTCAATCTTCCTCCAAGAAAGAGAAACTAAGGGGCACAAAAGAATGCACCAGCTTGTCACGAGAGCCTGGCCAAGACTGGGAATAAGCAGGTTATGGATCTAAATAAATCATAGCAAACCTGGAGGCCCACTGCCCCACAGACACCAACTAGCCAACATCTGCCCAGAACCGAACATAGGATTCGAGGTGCAGCCTCACCAGTGCTCAGCACAGGGAGATGATTGCTGCCCTGGCCCTGCTGGCCACACTATGGCTGATACAGGCCAGGATGCTGTTTGCCTTCTCAGCTTCTAAGGTAGAGGCTTTTCTCTTGCAAAGCCTGGACATCAGGACCCGCGGGCTGGTCCAGCAGCAGGCTGGCCATCACATAGAGCTGGACAAGGCAGAGCTTCAGGGGCAGGCAGGCAGCCTCCATCCCCAGCACCCTGCTGCGGTCCAGGTCCAGCGGAAGAGCCAGGAACCAGCTCCATCTGGTGGCAAGCACTGAGCCCAGAGCATCACCGCAGAGGGGAGGTTGATGGGACAGCTTGGTTGTGGGAGGGGAGCAGGGGGAACTGAACCAGGTGGGGAAGAAGACAGCAGCCTTTGTCATTGCTGCTCTCTGTGCAAGGATGCAGGGGGTGATTGACTGCAAATGCACAGCCCTGAAACCTCCAGGAGCTCTCACACTAGCTCATAGATCAGCTTGGGGAGCAGCAAGTTGGCTGCTCTGAGATGACTTCACTGTGCAAGGCAACTAGCAAACAAAATCAGTCTATTGGACTGCAAAAAGAGCCCGAGGGCCCTAAAACAACTCACAGCCGACTCAGGTGCCAGCTGAAGAGCTACCCCTTCTGCTGCACAGTTTGATATGGTACCAGGGGAGTGTGGTATGGTGATCCCACAGCTCAAGATGAGTGGTTTCCCCAGTTACGGTCTCTTGCTCCCCATACCCCACTGCTTCCCCTTATTTGCTGTCAACACCTCTGCATATTTAAGAACAGGTTTTTGCCAACCACCCTTTGATCAGCTGTGTCTTTCAGCAGTACTTCCTTTTGCACTTTTTAACTAGGACTCAGAGACAGTCTGAGGAAGAGGTCCCAAACGTGGCAGCAAGTTCCTGTCAATGCTGCTGAAGAGAAGCCACTGCATTGGACAGAATCAAAGAATCAACTGGGTTGGAAAAGACCTTTAAGATCATCAGGTCCAGTACAGGTGGATGGTCACTGCCCTGGCCCTGCTGCCACACTACTGCTGATACAGGCCAGGATGCTGTCGGCCTTCTTGACTGCCTGTGCACAAGCTGCTCATGTTCAGCTCCATCAATCAGCACCCCCAGGTCCTTTTCTGCTGAGCAGCTTTGCAGCCACTACCCCAAGCCTGGAGTGTTGCACAGGGTTGGTGTGGCTGAAGGGCAGGACCCAGCACTTTGCCTTGTTGAACCTCACACCATTGGCCTTGCCCATCAATCCAGCCTGTCCAGATCCCCCTGCAGAGCCTTCCTACCCTCCAGCAGATCAATGCTCCCACCCAACTTGGTGTCATCTGCAAAGGTACTGAGGGTGCACTCGATCTCCTCATCCAGATCATCAGTGAAGACATTAAACAACACTGGCCCTAACACCAAGCCCTGAGGGACACCACTAGTGACCGGTCACCAACTAGATGTGATGCCATTTACCACCACATTTTGGGCTCGACCATCCAGCCAGTTTCTAACCCACTGAAGAACACATCTATCCAGACCACAAGCAGCCAGTTTCTCCAGGAGAACACTGCGAGGCAGTGTCAAATGCTTTACTTAAGTCCAGATAACCAATGTCCACAGCCTTTCCCTCATCAACCAGGCAGGTCACCTTATCGTAGGAGATCAGGTTGGTCAAGCAGGACCTGCCCTTCATGAACCCATGCTGACTGGGCACGTAAAGGCAGCATTAGCACTTTGGCATTTTCCTCATCCCAGTCACTAGGTTTCCTCTCGTATTCAGCAGAGGATGGAGATTCTTTTTGGTCTTCCTTTTATTGCTAATATATTTGCAAAAGTACCTTTATTACCTTTTACGGCAGTGGCCAGATTTAGTTCCAGCTGAGCCTTCACCTCTCTGTCTCTCTCCATAACCTAACACATCCTTGCTCTTCTCAAAGGGTGTCTGTCCCTTCTTCCACAGGTGATACATTCTCTTCCCTGAGTTCAAGCAGTATCTCCCTGGAGATCTCTCCCCCCAGGCGTGCTCCTACCCCTTGGAGAGTATGTTCACCTGAGCACTCACACACTGAAGGGCCTTGAGCAACAAGTATTAAGTACCTGGATTGAATTTCCAGAGGTCGTGGAAGTGTCTGTTCAGGCGTGCGTTGTAGCCACCAAATACATATAGCTCCCCATTGTAGCTGACTGTGGGGAGTAAGCACAGATATCAGTGTGCTGCCCAAGGCAGAGCCCAGCGGGTCCCATCCCAACATCAGACACAAAGCAAAGTGGCCCTGGCTATCCACCCTCATTACATCACCTTCATGTGCAGGGCTCTATGCAAGACTCTTTGGTGAGCAGCAGCTTTCCACTGACACCAGGCTCTGTGGGCCACTTGCTAACCCCCATCTCCACCCAGCAACCAGACCCCCCCCTTCCGAGGCGGGCACGAATCTCCTTCCACTGCCCTTGTCTCTCAGCAGACCCACACTCACACGCTGAATGGCTCCGCCGGCCTTCAGGAAGCACTGGAGTTGAAGGGGAGTCCAGCCAGGAGTTTGTTTCTGTATCAAACACTTGAATGCGGTTACAGTAGATCTCATTGTTGGAGTGAAACGGCCCAAAACGGTCAGCTCTGCCACCAAACACGTACATCTTTGTTCCAATGATGGTAGCTGAATGAAAGTCTCTCCAGCGAGCCGGCGTGCCCTGCAGGGACAGCATAAAGGGACAGGGCAACAGGAAGGATGCGCATTACCCATGTTGATGAGGAGCTGGGGTGGCTGCCTTCTCCTGGAGAGCTTTCCCTCCTGTAGATCCCAGCCACAGCAGACAGAAGCTGTGAGGCAGCTACCCCAGGGAACAACAGGTACAAGACCTCTTGTGCAAACCAGTGTGAAAAGCAGACACTGACCTTGGCAGAGATTAAGGTCCACATCATGTTTGTGGTGTCCAATTTGTGAATATCGTTGGAAAAGCAGTCAGCCTGGAAGGCAGCAAGACAGCTTGGTCACAAAGGGACTGGGAAGCCAGGAAGGAAGCTGTCCTACAGACCTGGAGCATCCCTTCAGAGTCAGTACTTCCCAAAAGACACATTGCTTGCTCCAAGATGGCAGGGTAGGCAGCACATTTATCACTTAACCAGAGGGAGCAAAGCCTATTTCTCCTCAAAGGTGTCCTGTCTCTCACTGCCGCTTTCCCATTTATTTGGTGCTCAGTTCCTTCCCCCAAAGGAACTGTATATACCACACAGTACATACATTAACAGCAGAAACTGGCCCCCATCCCAGGCAGCAGAAAGAGGAAGCAGAAAGGGGCGCTAATGGGACAGTCAAACTGGCTTTGCTAAGGCCACCTGATGAGAGGTAGAAGCTAAGATCGCTTCTAGGAAGCTAAACATCCAGCAACAAATACACTCGGGGCTCTAAGGATCCCACAAAACTTGGGATCCAAACAGGTAGCTGCTGGGAAAAGCCTGCATGTAGACAAAGAGCAGACTCCAGGCAGGAGAGACGGCAGGGAGACAGCAACAGCCTTGTTTGGGACTGGTTAAAAACAAGCCACATTCAAACTTCTCCTGCTGCTTAATCAAGATCATGGATTCAGCAAGCTCTTGCCCTCGGAAGAAAGGGAATCACGCTGGGACTGCCATAACAGAGCCCCAGCTTTCTTCCATAATAAACAGATGTGATCTTGCCCACCTTTTCTGGAGCCTGGCGATAGACTGAAATGATATTTACCCACTTCTTCTGATCAGAACAAAAGGATTTGCTCAAAGGAGCATCAGGCACACTGACAGACAGTGCAGGACGACCTCCAGCTCAAGGTACTCCTAACGGGAGGACAAGAGTTTGCTGGAGGGGATGAGCAAGATGGGCCAGCAGGTACAGAACACAAGGAACATGTACCAGATTAGGACAAAACCTCACAGCAACACTGCAGAGATTGGGAAGTGATTTTTCTGGGCCACTTCTCAGCCAAATTAAGAGAAATGTATTTATTAAAGATGGCAGATATTATGCCACCTAAATTTGGCTGAGAAGTGAGCCAGGAAAAAAATCAGATAAACCCCAACTATTTTTGCCTATCTCTATGGTTTGGGGAAGGGAAAAAAATCACCATTGTTTTTTGACACCTACTTTCCCAAGCATCTTCTCCACAAAACAAGCATAACCTGGGTAATTAATGCCATAACTTGGCTGAGCTATGAAAGGAAAGCAACTACAGATACAAATGTGCCCCTGTACGCTGCCTCTACCGACGGCCTGGGTACACCTCTTTCCCAAGGGATTCCAAGGAACAGTTTCAGAGAGGACTCACCAGCTGCTCATAACCTCCGAAGATGAACATGCTCTTTGCCAGGACACAAGCTGAGTGCCCATCCCGTGCTCCAGGGACCATTCCAGACACCTTTGGAGTGAACCACTTGTGCGTGTCTGAAACACAGCAGGAAGCAACGCTGAGCAAATACAGTGTGTTGGGATGGGACAGCCGTAAAGAGCTGAAACCCCTCTCTCACACACAGCATCTGCTTCTCTGGAGAGGCTGCAGGCTCCTTCTGGCAAGGCTGCCTGCCTGAGCCTACATAGAGGGACACAGTGGCAGAGGTCTCAGGCCCTGGCTCTGCCAGTTGAAGTGTGAGTAGTACAGCACTGCTTGAGCAATTCTGTTCTTACTGTATCTCTTGCAAAGCCCACTTGTGAGTCACTCACCAACTCTGCATTTGCAGTTTCAACTACAATGAAGCTATGATGTGGCAAAGCTGACCTCACGGCATGGAGATGTTGACTGACTGAGGAAAACCAGCCCTCAAAGCCAGGCAGAAGCCACTTAACCACAAGCTCACCACGTCAAGAGAGCTACTGTGCACCTCTGCAGTGTGACTCTCCCTATCTTATCTGCTCCTCTTGCTACATTCTCATCCCCTCTTCAGGGGGAGCCTTCCTCACTCTCCACCCTTCACACTACTCCCTGGGAGCCTGCACCAGCCACATTCAGCCCCAGGGCTTGGCTTGATTTAGGGGAGGACTTTAACTCTAGCCAGAGCTGTTCTCCATGCCAGGGCAGCGGGGAGCCAAGCCTCACTCCCTGCCAAGCACAGGCACCTGTCCCCAGAGCCCAGAGAGGCACAGATAAGCCCTGAGGCAGCTAACTGCTGCGAGCTGCCAAGAGCAGTGCTTATTTCAAGATGTGGTAACTCTGGAGCCAAAGCAACACTCTTCACAAGGATAACTCCTCTGAACTTGGCCCATGGCCACAGCTATGCATCTAGGCTCCAGCTGGAACCACACAAAGGGTCTTGCAAGGTCAACAGAATCCCTGGACAGCCTCTAGTAAGAAAGCTGCAGTGGCTATCAAGTTCCTCACCTTCATGGGCTGCTTCCAAGCCCAGTCACATGGCATCAGCAAGAGTTCACCCAAGCACAACATGTCAAATTAGAGATGGTGAAGACCTTGACTCGTGGTCTGCTCAATGCCCCAGGGGATAAAACTGCATTTAAGCAGGACTTTAACCAGCCTGATGCCACTCCTGCAGTGGAACTTGCCCCACAGACATGGGGCTGCAGCTGCCAGCCTCACTTTCCAGGACTGGCAGGGGACAGGCACAGTGTGTGCAGGCAGCTGCAGAGGGTTCGGACAGGACTCGAGTCTGGCCTCTTGTTAATTGTCACTTAATGCTAAAGCACTGGAGCTGGCAGGGGGAGCAGGCAGCTCCCAGTATAAGGCCTCTGTGTAGATAGAGGCTCACTGGTGGCTTCCCAGCTGCATGTGTCAGGGGAAGGGAGAAACCCTGTGCCCAGGGAGCAGCTCCAAGCTGTGAGACATCTCCTGGCAATGAAGGGCACCCACGACCAAGCACCAGAGCAAGCAGTTCCCTTGCAAGTCCAGCAAGGCGGTTGGTGGTCAGTATTTAGACAGACCTGCCTCCAGAATCCAGATGTACTCCCTTCCTTTCCTGACCCTCATGTGCACCCAGTTCCTGATGGTGTGTGTCCACCCCAGGTGCTCCAACATCATTATGGAGAAGCCAACCAAGAAGCTCGCAGAGTTTATTTTCCAGCCTTACCTAACTTGACTCAAACCTTCCCTCATTTTTCCATCCTGGCCCTGGATACTTCTCTGTTTTATTCCTCCTCACCATCCTTCATGCTTTCAGAAGGAAGGACCACCACAGAAAGGAGCCACAATCCTTGAGAGCTCCCGCCCCTTCTCGCTGCAACCTTCAGCCATGGTTAAGGAATAACACATCACACAGAGCAAACACTTCAGCTGTAGTTACTATCAGAGCGAGCACACAAAGCTGATAGAAAAATTAAACCCAGTTTGATTACTGGACAAGCTCAGCAGTCTCTGTGCAAAGGCCTTTACAGAGAGCCAAGTGTGCAGACACACCTGGCACCCTGCTCCCCTTCTAAACCTGCTGAAACAGCCAGCCACAATTCCCCATGTGCCCCATCTCCTCCGACTGCCACTTTGTGGAGAGACTGAGGGACAGGAAAACAAGGCTGGGAGCAGTGTGCTGGGGCAGAGAGGTCCCATCAAGAGCAGCTGCAGCAAGGAAGAGCGAGAAGCTGGAACTTACTGACATCAAAGGCATAGAGCACGTTGCAGGCTCCCTCAGTGTCGTTGCGACCACCCCATATGTAGACGGTGTCATCTATGAGCACTGCTGAGTGCCCATACCTCATGTAGGGCACCTCTCTCACTTGATCTCGGCTGTTTGTCCACACTGGAGGCAGCTTGATCCAACGCAGAGACACTGAAAGCACAAGTTTGAGCCCATGTCAAATGCTGAGCCCATTACAGGTGCTCACAGGTCACGACCACCCTGTCACACAGGAGACTAGAGGAGACACTGGAGGACCCAAGGACTATGGACAGAAACAGGCTCCATTCTGCATCAGTTACACTGAAGAAGTTTCCACTCTGGCTCATCCCAGACTTTAAGTGAAGGTACAATGTGCACACACACACACACACACACTAACCCACAAACGCTTCCCTCTCCCCTCCAAAAGAAAACCAACCAAAAACCCAAACCCAAGACAGGGAAAGGAAGAAGTGCAGAGGCGACAATGAATGCAGACGGGACTTCAGGCTCGTGATGCTTGTGAAGAGACTCAAAGCTGGAAGAATGGGCAGCACAGGAATAATTCACTGTGCGAGGGAACGCATCTGAAGGCATCGTTCAGACTTGGAGGGGTGCAGTTTAAGCAAAACAGCTCAGCAGCTTTGTAGGAAGAGGGTTTATTTGCTTTTGCTTTGGTTTTTAAGCTCTAAATGAGACAGCTGCCTGTCTCCTTTATCCCCATCCATAGTGGAGTTCTCCCTGCTAACCTTGTGTTACTAAAAGGAGTTTCTTGTGATTACAGGTTCTGCTTCCTGGCAGCCTGCATGTCACGTTCAGCATTAGCCAGAGCAATTAACAGGTATTACAGGGATTAATGACAGGGCAAGAGTCACAGCAAGTGCTACATGGCAAATGCGCCCTGCCTTTACCACACATACAGCCTCCAGTTCTGTTTTCAACACTGACACAATACAAAACATAGCAGAAAACAGTCTGCAGTTCACTTGAAATGCTATCACAGGGAGAGAGAAAGGGTCAGGCATCTTAAAAGGAGTCTAAATCCAGAGACTTAACTGAGTGTTCTGGCTCCCACCCCTTCCACACTAGGGTCATGTTGCAAAGTGGATGGAGACCTGAGCCAGTTAAACATTGCCTCTTTGCACCTAGTTGAGTTAGTGTCCACAGAGAACAAGCACAAAGCAAGCCATGGACTATGTGGTTACTCTAGTGAGCCCTCATCCTACCACTGTGTCCTTGTCCTAGCAGTCTGCTGAACTACAGCCCTCTGTGTCCTGCTCCTGAGGCTGCAAATACAGGGCTGCACGAGGGAAGAGGCTCCCACCTATGCTAACAACTTGCGGCAATCAGAGTCAGGCAGCCTGTTACAGAGCGGAACGTGTTAAGGAGCAGTGGGTACGACAACAAACGACCAAATCCAGCCAGCCACTTCTCCTCCATGTACCACAGTCATGTGTGTTTACCTGCGTTAAAGACATGGACATCAATCTGCCGCAGCGTCTCATAGTCTTCTCCAGAGCAGTATCCACCGAAGGAGTAGACCTTGTGCCCGACGGCCACGGCAGCGTGGTTCACCCTCCGCGGCCCACCTTCCAAGTGCACTGCCCACCGTAGCATTCCTCCCTGCGAGCCAGGCGGTCTTCAGGGCTCCCAGTGCCACAGCCACATGCTTCCTTGGCCACCGCGCCGCCACCTGCCTCTGTAACACAGGCAGAACTCTAAAACAACATGACCCATCTTGCAGGTCTCCCTTGAATGACAACTACAAAGGCCACAGCACTGTATCCTCACTCATCTGCCTCCTCACTGGAGATGGTCTTACTGTCCCCTTGGGAAGGAGACACATGGCAGGTACTGTAACTGAGCAAGCAGAGGTGCCCTCACATACAAAACCCCTCAGGGTGCTGTACAGGAGGCCCAAGGCAAGCACCTTTGTGAAGGCAGCAGCACTGTGTGCCCTGCTGTGCCCTGGTCATGTACACAGCAGGGGCATGCCGGAACAATTTGTCCACATGAATGAAAACACATCGTGTGAGAGCCAATTCTGAAGGTGAAAAGAACAGAGCCAGAGGGAAGCGAGCATGCTCTTGGGATCAGTGGTGAGTAACAGCAGAGGAAAACATCAAAAACCCTCAACAAAAGAAACCCAAAGAATGACCCCCACATAAAGCAACTGCCTCCCTGATACGGGGGGGGGGGGGGAGCTACAGCACCCCTTTTCTCAGCATCACAGAATCAACCAGGTTGGAAAAGCCCTTTAAGCTCACCCAGTCCAACCATTCCCAGCACTGCTGAGGCCACCACTAACCCATGGCACTGAGGGCCTCGTCTACACTGTTGTGAGCACTTCCAAGGACGGTGACTCCAGCACTGCCCTGCGCAGCCTGTTCCAATGCCTGACTGCCCTTTGGGGAAGTCATTTTCCATCCTGCAGTCTCACTTGTAACAGATGAGCGCAGACCAAGGAGTCCCTCCTGCAAAGCTGCTTCTCCCTGCGGCAGCCCCTGTAACCTAAAGTGCAGCCAGCAACTCAGAAGGTCTCATCAAGTTTATATCCAGCAGAGTGGCTCCAGAAGGGCCCAGGAACAATTCCCTCTGCTACAGGCCATGTTTCACTGTGTGTCTGGGACCATCCTAGGTTCATATCTCACAGGTTTGGACTCTGTTTCTTAAATCACTATAGTATTTTTAAAGCCAGGCAGCTGCTCTTGTCCAAGTCCTCCGCAAAGCTACAGAAGGGATGAGTTTCCATGGAGACCACCAAAGTCACCCCTCGTACTCTGTTGAAGACTTCACATATCTAAATCTGTTTCCTGCCTAGTCATGAGTTACCACTGAAAGTCTAACCCGTATTTCCCTCTAAATCACTTCTTGGTTAAGTGATTCTGTGAAAGCTCCGAGGAGCTGGGCTGGACTTTACCACCAGTGCCAACAGTTTCAACACCCTTCAGGCTGAACCTGACCCTGGAAGATTAAGAGGATTAATCTTGGTTCCAAGTTCTCCACTTGGTTCCTTCTCGGGTGGAGAAGCACAGCAGCCTGGCATGGCAGGCAGGCTTGGTGGCAAGCCTTTTAGGCCACAAAGGCTGGGAAGACTCTTCTTCACACTTGGGAGCTCACTCGATCCGTGTGCCGGGGAGCACGCTGCTGCCGGGGCAGGACACTGGTCCTTCCACCCAACAGGAGCCTGAACAGTTGGACAATTACAATGAGTCAGAGGAACACAGGAAACAAAGGCTACGCATCCTAAGAAACTAATCCAGCCACTGAGAGGCAGCAGCCCAAGCACCAGCCGGCTACAACACCGTAGGAAACGATGCTGATGTTGTAGCAACAGTGTTGTGCTGTGGTTTCCTACATCACAGTGACTGGGAAAGGTTTTCCCAGAGATAACCGTTCCCTGGGGCAGTGGTGGGGGTGATGGGGTTGAAGTTGTCCACGCTTTGCCTTAGCTTGGGATGGGGATACCCCTTCAGAGCAAACACAACAGGAAGCTTTACCAGCACAGCCTCCGGCTGCCACTCCTCAGACCCAGGGCACACAGGAATGCTGTTTTCATAAAATGAATGAATCAGAAGCGTTATCCTTACAGGATCATATATTAACAGGTAAACACAGGATTTGACAAGCTACCAGGGCTCTTCCGCACACGACTGCTCTTCTCTACGCTGCAGTAAAAACATCCATCTTCCTCTTCTGCCACTGGCCACAGCCCCAAAACCACCCCAACGTCTTCCCGCCTTTGCCAAGCACTTGTTCTCCCCTTTTCAGCCTCACACAGGCTCAGCCCCATCTCCTGAGGACTCCCCACTGCCCCATCCAGCTCCAGCCTCTCTCCTCTCCTGCCTTCTTTGGAAATCCTTTCACTGGACCAGTCTTCTGTCCCGAAGCCAATTTTCCTCCTGCCATTCCTCTCCCTGCACTGTCTGCAAACATGAGTTAAACACATCTGTTAAGACAAAAAAGTTATCTTCTGTCCTACAACTGTGCACACCATTACATTTCATTGTAATCCAATGATGTATGACATAGATGAGGACATAAACACACCACCTTCCAACCTCATTCCGACGAGGCATTCATACATTTGACATTAGGCAGGATGCCTTAGGTTTCTTTAAAGATTACACAGGGCACAGCCGGGGGAGGGAAAGGGGAGCAGCAAAATCGGCATGAAACATTCACTAACGATCTCCCCCAACTGTTACACAAAATACACTCTGTGATTTCTCATTTAGGACACCAGCAGCAGCGATGTAGGCTAGAAACCATAGAAATATTGATTAGATGGAGGCAAATAGTGCAGGGAACTGGAGGACACTGGTAGGAGGTGGTGCATGTCCCAGTTCAGGCAAACCAGGTCCTTTTTCATGTGCTCTGCAAAACTAAGCTTGAGCTGTTCAGACCTCAGAAGCTATTGGCACGAGGAGCTACTGCCTTCCGCATCTATGCGGACACGGAGCCCAGCGCGTGTCCCTTTGCTGGACCCTGCTGAGCCACCCTTCTCCTCCCCAGAGCTGCTCCACCAAAACAAGCACCAGCTCCTCATTCAGCCCATTGCTGGCACTGTCCATCTAGAGCTACAGTCAAGCACAGAGAATGTAGAGAAGCTTGGGTTGAAAACCTGGGTAGGTCCTGTCATTAACTGCCAGGAACAGGAACATTTCTCAAAGCCAGGTGACACTTCACCTACTACTGAAGCACCTGATGCTGCTGATGATGCTGGCAATTAAGTGACCACAGCAATGAGTTGTTCCTGAGCCACCAACACAGGGAGGCTAAAATTAAGAAGTGCTCAAAATAACCTGCTGGGGTCACCACCTGAAGCCCTCAATGGCTGGGCACAGCAACACAGGGTACATGCTTCCAGAGTAAGTGGTGCAGCAACTGCCACAGGGTGACTGCAGAGCGGCTCTGTCACTGTGCCGGGCGTGCTGTCACGAGTGGAAGCTCACAGGGCTGTTTGCAAAGAAGTATCTCAGGACATCCTTCAACACTGCCCTTGCTCTCCGTCAGCGCAAGCACCCAGCAAAGGGACCTAATGCCTGAAACAATCATCATCCGTATGCCCCAGCTTACACCTGAGATCACCAGAAAATCACTCAGTTTCTCCCTAGCAAACCTTCCAAAACTGTTACAGTGACACTCTCTGCTCTTCCCCTCCCCTGCAGCACTCAAGATCATAGAATCCCAGACTGGTTTGGGTTGGAAGGGACCTCAAAGCTCATCCAGTTCCAACCCCTGCCATGGGCAAGGACACCTTCCACTGGACCAGGTTGCTCCAAGGCCCATCCAACCCGGCCTTGAATACTGCCAGGGATGGGGCAGCCACAGCTTCTCTGGGCGCCCTGTGCCAGGGCCTCAGCACCCTCACAGGGAAGAATTTCTTCCTAATGTCTCATCTCAATCTCCCCTCTGTCAGATTAAAGCCATTCCCCCTCGTCCTGTCCCTACAGGCCCCTGTCAAAAGCCTCTTTTCAGCTTTCCTGTTGGCCCCTTTACATGTTGGAACGCTGTTATCAAGTCTCCCCAGAGCCTCCTCTTCTCCAACCATGAAAACATCTCATTGGAGATAGAACACCACTGACCATCTCCAAGTTCAGCAGCCAGGTTACAGTCTGAGAGCACAAACATACACCCTTAGATCCACTCCTGCGCACAGAGTTCACTTTGCTCTCTGCACACACACACAAACACACACACACAAACCTAGAGCCATTCCCTAAAGCTGCTCAGATCAGCTTTGCTGCAGCCCATTCCCAAAGCAAGCAGAGAAACCCAGCAGAAAGTGGCCTGGATTTCATCACCCCCAAAATTACATATCCCCCCCCCCCCCCCCAGGCCGAGCAGCCTCCTGCCCCTGCAGAGCTGCTCCGGAGAGCAAATCCTACCGTGTGGCTGCCTCGGTCCCGTCTCCCCGAAGATGCCAGCCACAAGGGTTAGTAACACCTAAAATAGCCCAGAGCCAGCCCGCAGCAGCCCATGCAGACAGTTCTATTTCCAGCACATCCAACTTACAGTCAGAGATAGCACAAGAACAAGCCGCTTTCTTCTCTCGTGCTTGACATTTATCTGATGCTTTGACTATTTATGCTAAGGCAGCGTGAAACTGCAAGCTTGCACATTCAGCAGCTCGGATGCTCGCAATTCCAGCACCAGCGAAACAGACGGTGCTAGAACAGCCCCTGGGCTTAACTCGGACCGATGGGGAAGCTCACGTCAGACACGGGAATCACGGACCACACATTCACCCCCGGGTCCCTCCGTGCCGGCCGCAGCTCCACCTCCTCGGTTTTGCCCCAACGTCTTGCTCACCGCTGACTTCCTTTTGCCCAAAGCCCAGCTCAGAACTGAGCTGGCTTCTCCTCTTGCTCCCTTTGCCGCCCCAGCCCCGCTGCTGCTTCCCTGCGGAGCGCAGCTGAGCTTCGGAGACATTCCTTGACCCCCTCCCCTCCGCCTGGAATCGATCTCAGCCTCTGGCCGCTGCTGAGCTGCCCGTGCCATGCCAAAGGCAGCCCTGGGGAGGGTGAGCCGCTAACGCGGCCGTTTGCACTTTACATGCAGCCCCGTGTTCCCTTCCTCTGTCACCCCGGACCCCCCGTGCAGGGTCCGCCGGGCACACAGGGCCGGGCCGGACCAGGGAACGTGGCCCCAGGCCAACCCGACCCGCGCTGAAACTGACCAAGCCGGCGGGGATGGAGAGCGAAGGCCTCGGCGGCGGGTGCAGGAGGGCAGCGCCCACCAGCCGGGGTAGGAGACCGCCCCCGGAGCCCTCGGGGCCGCCCCGCGCCTCCAGCCGCCGCCTCAGGGCCTCACAGCGGGGCTCAACGGCAGTTCCAACCCCCCCAGCCCCTCACAGCCCCGGCAGCTCCCGCTCCCTTCAGCCCCGTACCTGGCGGCGGGAAGGCGGCTCGGTCCGGCCGGGCAGCCGCGCTCCGACAGCCGCTGCCCGCCGCTCCCTGGGACTCGTAGTCCGGCGCCGCCCCGCCCGGCTCGGCTCGGCCCGGCCCCTCGGAACCTGTGGAGCCCGGCGAGGCGGCGGAGGGCGGCAGCGGGGCCTCCCGGCCCGGGACTACGGCACCCACAGGGCCCCGCGGCGACGCTTCCGGGCGGCGGCGGGAGGGGCCGGGGCTTCCCCCGGTGCATGGCGGGGCCGCGGAGTATGGGACCGGAGCGGGTGTGTCCCGAGGAGCCGGGGCCGCCGGAGGCCCCTGACGGCGCGGCGGGATGGAGCGGAGACGAGGAAGAGGAGGAGGAGGAGGAGGAGGAGGAAGGAGGCGGCGGGTACTTGTACCAGCCGCTGAGCCAGGAGCCGGAGCAGGGCCCCGCCGACGGGCCTGCCCCCGCCGCTGAGGGGGGCCCCGGCCTGCAGGAGCGGCTGCAGGTACCGACCAGCGCCGGGCAGGGGCTGAGGGGAGCCGGCGGTGGGGGGGGCGCGCCTGACCCCCGCTGCCCGCCTCCCGCTGCAGATGCTGAGGCTGCACCTGCCCGACCCGCCGGCGGACAGCGAAGAGGAGGAGGAGGAAGAGGAGGAGGCGGCGGCGGAAGGCGGCACGGCTCAGAGCAGCCGCACCTCCATCCCCATGGACGCAGGTAACGGCGGCTCCGGCCGCGCCCTCCCGGTGCCCTGCCGCGGCCTCACGCCGTGTCTGTTCCCAGAGCACGTGGAGCTGGTGAAGAGGACGATGGCCGGCGTGAAGCTCCCGAGCCTGGGCATCCCGCCCTGGGCCAGCCAGATCTCGGAGGACCAGTGGAAGGACGTGGTGCGGCGCACGCTGCAGGCCCGGCACGGCCTCGGCGCGCCCAGGCCCGAGTGGAAGTGACGGGCGCACGCTGCGGCGCAGGGGCTGCCAACCCCGGCCCTCCCTCTGCCGTACAGCACCCGCTGCCTGGAGCCGGGCATCGACAGGACTGGCCAGCATCCACCTCCCAGGTTGTCCCACTGAGGTTGCCCCGCGTCCCTTCCTGCTTATCCTTCCTGGTTCTGGCTGGCACGTAAGTTGCTGTGATGTCCTTGTGTTGGCTTCCTCTGCCTCCGAGGAGCCTGGCCATGGGTTTCTGTACCTTTGTGTATGTATGTGAGGAGGGAGGGGGCTTGGCTGGCTTTGCCCAGACTTCCTCAGGACAAACACTGGATTTGGAAGTCCCTCTCCACACCTGAAGCCTCTCCCCCCAGGCTGGGGGCTGTGTGTTGGAATAGCAGAGGTGGAGTCCAATGTTGTCTTTCCAAGAGATCAGTTTTATTTAGTTCTGTACATACAGGGACATCTGTACAAAATCCAACACTTTCATACTATGTAATGCTCTACTGAAAATAAAGTACACCATATGTACATATGAACTGTAAGCAGCTTAATACTTGTGTCCAGGGGGTGGATGCAGTAGTTAGTTTTGCTTGTTCCCTTGGGAGGAGGGCGCCAGGTGAAGTGGAAGAGGCAGCTCCAGTTCTGTCCATTTGACTGACGTGGGGAGAGGCAGAGATGAGCAGCGCTAATGCTAGAACCCAAAGGTTGAGCACGGGGCAGCCGCAGCGTGGCAGACACAGGTCTGCGCGGAGCAGTACACGTGGTGGGGAGGGCGAACACGTTCCCCCCTTTCTCACATGGTCCCCTTCTTAGGTGTCCAGGACACTGGAATGAATAGGCAGGAAACTAATGGTGATAAGCAGAAGTTCCCTGACCCAGAACAAGACACACAAAGCTATGAGAACATCGAAGCTGTACAGCATGTAGCCGGGACATGTTCGTGTCCTGCCACGGCCCATTCCTCTGGCCACAGGTCAGGGGCTGTCGGCGGAGACAGACCATCAGTAGGACAGCAACAGCCTCTGTGCACCACAACTCTGCTCCTTCTGCAGGCAGGGAAGAGCAGCTGCTGCCTAGCAGCGCGCAGGCTCCACTGAAAAGGAGGTGGTGGCTTGTAACACAAGGCAAAGCACACGGATTGGGAAAGCCTGTACTGCACTGGGAGGAAACCTGCCCAGCCCGAGCCCTGCTGCAGGGGACACTCAGCAGTCCCCTGTCCCTGCTGTGCCCCGCAGCACCTGCCGCTCCTGTGCGCCATCCAGCATCACCCAGAGCACGTCTACATGCTGTGCCAGGCATGAGGTAATTGATTGGCAGCTGACCATGAGCTTGAACTAATGTTCAAAATAAGTAATAACCTCCCTGAGGTGTTTGGTAAGTCTCCTGATGAACTGGCCTGTTGCACGAAGCGGAGGGGAGGTGGGGTCCTGTGTGGCTGAGGGTGGTCTCGCATGTCCTTGTGCTCGCCAGCCGCTCCCAAGAGGTGGTGGCATGTTTACTGTGGGGAACTGAGAGCCAAATGGGGCAGGGGGTGCAGGATGCATGGGGGAAAACCAGCTTTGGTTGGGTTGGAGGAAAGATGTGCTGCACACCAGCAGTAAGATTAGAGGGGATGAACCTCTGACCCGGGAATGGTTTACTGGTGAGGACAAGAAGATACACCAGGACCTTCTGCAACATCCCACAGTGCTGCAGAGCATCATCAGACCAGCACTGACCCCCTAAGCTATTGCAAGCCCACTTAAGCTGATGTGTCAAGAAAGCAGGCGCAGCAGGTAAGAAGTGAGGAAGACTCCTTTTGCTATCACAAGCTGGCCCCTTTGAGGTGGCCCCTTGGCCTGACACTGAATCTGCACCAAAAAAAGGTAGGGAGGAAGCTGGATAACAGTAGCACCCAAGTGTGCTCTAAAGGCTAAATTAGCACAAGAAGTCCCTGATGCACCATATGATAACTAACAAGGGCCTCTTGCCACAGCAGGTGCCAGAGTGACTGGGCAAGGTGGACTTCTCTCAGAGCACCCATGGAAGCAGCTCAGCAGTAGCACCAAGCCATTGATCACAGACAGGAGACAACTGAACATTCAGAAACAGCCTGGCCCTGTGATGTGTATCCATTGCTTCCACTAGTTTGCAGAAATTACTTTAGCAGCACAAGCTTCCTAGAAACCCTGGCCACTGCAGAGCAAAGGATGGGCTATAGCAATAAAGGGAGAGCTACAGGAGTATTTTAATTGAGCAGGTAGAGGAAGAAAGCAAAGTCAGTGGCTGACATCTGCTACAAAGCAGGAAGCTAATTCTGGGCCCACAATTAACCCAAGACACCGTGATGGAGACAAGTCAGTATGGACCAACACAAAACAGCTGAAGGAATTCACTTTCCCACAGGAGAGCTTCTAAGGATGCTCTAAAGGGAGGGCTGCAAGAGTATGTAGTGCTTGCACCCAGCTTTACTGGGGGTGGCAAAGCACTGAACCCCCACTCCACTGACAGGGGAACAGAACAAGGGGCTTGAAGCAAAAGAAAGGTGGAAGCAAACATCTCTGGTGTATGTAAGACCCTCCAGCTGCAGAGCTGCACCCCAAGGCAGAGCAGAGAGGCAGCAGAGCCTCCCCAAAACTCTGCCCCATGCTCAGCTCAACCCCTGAGCACGGCAGGGCTTGGCTGCACAGGCAGCACAGGGCAGGCATGGCAGAGCCTTGGCACTTGGGGATCGCAGCAGCACGCTGAGCCACACACGGTCACCTCTGGCCAATGCAGAGCCAGTGCAGAGGGGCCTGGCTCCCAGGCAGAGTAAGGATCAGGTGGCAGCTGGGAATGAAGCAGCTCCTACCCGGGCTGACACGATGGCAGGGCAGGCAGGCTCCCTTCACGCACACACACCCAAGGTGGAAAAGCAGAAGAAAGGAGGAAAAGCAGAAGGACATGACAGTGGTAAAGATACAAGTTATAACGTAAACCCAGCTCTACCCTGGAGGGATGCAGATGGAGTGGAGGACAGGCACAGCTCACCATGTTCATTCCTTAGTTATACATGAGAACTGAGTGTGTTTCCGTGACCCCTGGGGGAAAGGGATGGGGCAGAGCTTCCCGAGCCAGCTCCTGAGCCTGTCAGATTGCCTCCTGGCTTGAGGTGAGGAACTCTTCTGCTCTCTTGTGGGCCTCCAGGGCTTTTATAGTGTAGACGTCCTGAGGAAGCTCAGATTTCCGGCGCAGCAAAACTTTATCCTTCTTAATGTCTTTCAGCATCTGCAGATAAACCAAAGGAGTCAGGAATCAGCAGAAAACTCCTCCATGCCTCCAGCTCCCCCACGCTCTGCCTCCAACTGCTCTGGGATATGCTGGGTGACACCACGGGATGCTGTGGAACAGGCTGAGAGCCAAACACAGACCAAAAGGAGGTGGAAAGTCCCACTTGCACTTTTTTCCAGAGCAGGAAGGTGAGATAAACCCCACTCTTTAGAGTACAGGTTGAGCTCTAAAGATCAGGGATGAGATCTGGGGCACTTCCCCTCAGAACACTTGGAAACTGGACCCTGGACTGACTATGCTGGTCTGAGAGTAGCTGTGGAAGGCCCCATGTCACCTACACACCTGCACAGCTTCTGTCTCCACCGTTTTCTTCAGTAGCTGTATGTCCTCCGCAGTCGGGGTCTCTGTTTCCATACAGCAGACAGGAGGCAATGGTGGAGGTGCATAATACATGGGGTACTGCAGACAACACAGACAGCTAGAGAATCAGCACACCACCCAACACCAAGCCTTCTCCCCCAGCATATTAACACAGCACAGCATACTTCTTTGGCACCCACAGAGATAGCAGTAGGTACTCAGACATGAAAGGAGCATCTTCTCCTACCCAGTGTAGGAGCCATGGCACAATGTGCGTGCAGCCACAGCTGAGAGGAGTCCATACATATATAAACACGTACCTGCTCCCTATGAGGCATTACACAGCCAGCACCCCCACGACCCTGTGTTTTGGGAGGGAGGGGCCACCACTGCAATTGCATGCACAGGACTGAGATCAGGTGCTAGAGCCTGCTTCCATGAGCTAAGGAAGTAGGTCAAGACCCCCACATTCTTGTCTCATTCATCTTGGGCCCTGCTGTTACCCACCTGGGGGTTCAGCCGCGCCAGCTCCTCTATTTTCTGCCACATTTCTTCTCGCTCCTTCATCCTGAACCTTCCCCTGCAGAGAGAGAGAAAGCACAAAGTGTGAACTCCTGGGGAAAGTGCATCTTTCATTCACAGGAAAAGCAAGAGACAGCAGGAAAGTGCAGGCAAGGGGGAAGAGCTGCTCTGTCCTTCAGAGACTCCCAATTCTATCTACAGCTTTAGATATCTTACCAAATCTGGTTATCTAGGAGAGCAAAGTGTATAACCCTGATAAAAACCCCAACAGAAGGTTTTCTGAAGCATAATTGGTCAGAGAGGCACTGGAGAGAGAAAAAACATCATCTTAACACTAGCAGAAAACACCTTTGTGGCCTTCCTTTGGACTCGCTCAAGCAGGTCCATGTCCCTCTTGTGTTGGGGGCCCCAGAGCTGAATGCAACCACCTTGTGGTGCTCAAGAACAACTGAACGTCTCCCAGAGCTCCCCACTGCCCGGAAGGGTTAGTCCTGCTCTCCCCACTGCCACCTCTGTGCCCCCTTGGCTCATCCAGGAGTGAGCAGCACTACTTTATGTCACTAAGTCAGCAGAAAACAGACCTAGGGAAAGGAAAAAGTTTCCTGCTTGCTTACCAAACTGTCTTAGCTCACAAGGCACCAAAACCAGCACAAAACAGCAGGAAAAGTGGAGTTTTTCCCTCTTTGCAGCACCACAGTACTGGCACTTGCTGAGCTCAGATTTTTATCCCCATCATTTGCTCTTTGAAATTCCAGGTATTTTCTCACCTTTATTACTGGAAAATTGAAAATGCAATGTGCTCATTGCAGCAAAGCTCTTCAGAAGAGTGCTTCTAAAGCAGCGGGATTCCACTGGCAAGAACACAAACACCTCTGCAAAGCTGAGTATCTTCTACACTGCAATTTATTTCCTCATGACCCAGCACACTCTGCCACTCTCTTCCAAACTACCCGCTCCAGCAGAACTGAGAGTTTTTATCAGGGCACACATTTTACCTTTTCTCATCCCTCCACATCGTTATTGGGGAGGAACCCTACTCTTTGACAGCATGATTTGCACCACCTTTCCATTCCCCCTCTGCCTACTGGCATCTACCATCTGTCACTGTACACCAAGGAGACTCCAGCATAAGCTCAAGTTACTTGGCAAGACTCTGACTCACTTTTGCTTCTCTGCCTTGTATTGCTGCGTGCAATCATCAAAAAGCTTTTGGTTCATCTCCATGAACAGCTTCAGTGCATTGTATATCAGCCCATGGATTGTCCTGCAAAGAAATGGGGAAAGAAGAACAAGTCATGGAGGGATCCTCCGGGTCCTCAGCCCTGAGTTAGCACCAGTAGTGCAGACAAGAGCTAACAGCAGCAGCAACTCTCATACTACAGCAGTGTGACAAAAGGTTTTCACACATTGCCAGCTCTTAGCATGGGAAAACCCCCTCCACAAACACACAAGAGTATGGCACAGGGAAAAGGAGACACGGAATAAAGAGAATACCACTGGGGCAGATCTGCTCTTCTGTACTCAGACTGAGGGCAAAACCACACGTTTATTTCTTGTATGTAAGAACTGGAAAAGATGCCAGAGACCTGCTCAGGGCCGTTCTCAAGGGGGCTTTACCTAACCCAGCTTTAGTGCCTCCCACAGGTCACTCTGCACATACAGTCGCTATTTTCGGCTGCCCAGCATTCAGTCAGGAGCTCTGTCACTGAGCTGCTATAAACACAAACATTGAGCAACCCCTGCAGAGATGGGAACCAGCACAAAGAATACCAGAGAGGAGAAGCTGACTTTTGTCAGCAATTTATAGATAGGTCCCACTGTGCGTGAGCTCTCTCTGGGACAAGGACTCTTGTGGGGAATAAAAACAAGTATTGAAGCTGCCTCTGAAATACCTGACCCAGAGGCAACAGAAGAGAGACTCAGTGGATGGAGCTCTGTGCCTCACCAGCTCTACAGATGGAATAAAGAGGAGAGCTACAGCCCTGCTCGTTTTATGCAGGCTGTCTGACCAAGTGTTGGAGTAGAGGAGCCATGAGAAGGGAGAGGACAATATGAAGTACTCAACCTGCCCCAGAAGATGTGACTAGGGCTAAACCAAGGAGAAATAAGAGGAAAACACCTTCAGGACGTCTGCCATATCACTGGGAATGACACAAGAAGGAATGATGGGAACAGCAGAATCATGAATTTTGACTGGGGCAAGAAGGAAACAGAACTGGTGAAGGGTTTCAGACAAGAACATGGAAGCCCTTTTCTGAACTCTGATCAGAAGGGACATTAACACTGAGAGTGCATCACTGTGCACCTGTCTGCATGTGCCATGTGCCTATTGTGCACACACCCCATGTGTGTCTGCATGCATGTGCCTGTCTGCAACCTATCCTCCTAGGCTCTGGAGTTGCCCAGCCTCCCTAGAATTTACTACTGTTGATTTTTTTCCACCCTCTAGAATAGGGGAGGATGACTTTATTTTTCTTCTTGCAGTTTCTGCTCAAAGATTTTAGGAGCTCAGCTGTGGCCTGAGTATTCTTAGCTAATTCATTAAAAGGAAGGGAGTTTTACAACTTGAATTAGCCAGGTAAGGAATCAACTGAAGAAGCAGCCAGAAGAAAAGAAGTTAATGGGAGAACCATAAAGCAGGCTAGTATTGAGGAATCAGACACAGAGGACAACGATTTGACATGGGACACGCGCCTGGTTAGTTCTGCTTTCTCCATTCTTCCTGTACTCAAGAAGTCAAGACACTAAGCTAGCCAAAGTCCATAGTCATGGAGAACACATGGGTGATCCTTAGTTAACAAGCAGCCAGAAGTCAGCTGGAAAACCTCCTGCACACCTCCAAGAGCCTGGCAGCGTTAGTGACATGCAGGCATCAAACTCTGGGTAGACTCAATGGCCCCAAGGTGGATCACTGCAGGTCCTGACTCCTTGCAGAAACACGTCACTGAGGCCTGCGGTGGCACTTCTCCATGCTGATACTACTGACCCCTCGGTAGTAGGTCAAGGGATCCTGTATGCATGGCAGCAAGTGCCAGGGGACGTGGAAAGACCTACTTGTTCCAGTGACTCTTGGAGTTCTTGTAGAGTGCTGGAAACATGATCGGGAGGATTTTGGCTGCGTTATCGCTGATTAGGCTCATGATATATTCGTTGTTCCAGTAGTACAGTGCTCGCTCTGCCACCTGCAGCGGGAGAGAAAGCCAAACTTGGAGAGGCTCCTTCCATTAACACTGGCGGCGCACAGGGAGACTGTGCAGTACTGAGACCAGAGGTTGCCACCACCCAGCCAAGGATCACCAGTGACTTCAATACCCTTTACACAAGACTTGAGGTCAGTAACACTACCCACTCCACATCCCAGCTCAGACTAGCTCCAAGTCTCCTTCATTTCCTCAGACTGTCCTCTGTAAAGCCCCATTCCTTCCATTCCTCTCTGGCCTTCCCCACAACAGTCTTCCTAGGCTCTCAAGCATGCTTCAGTCACCAGGCCCACAATTCATCCCCTCATTGTAAGGGTGAAAACATGGAAAATCTTGGGGCAGCCACCCTGCTCTTATGAGACAAACAAGTCTAACAAGTTTCCACATAGTGATAGAGCCAACCACAGTTCTTCATATTTAACCACAAATCTGGGCAATGCACATCATGAAGCTAATTCCTGCATTTAGCACTAGCTTGGGAATGGCTTAAAAACCCAGGAAGAGGTTCCAACTTTTAGACCTTGTTAAGCCTTTGTCTGCTAGATTAACACACAATCCACTCAGAGAAAACTCTCCCCACCAAGATGCTCACTTACCAAGAAGCCAGTTCCTATTTCTGTTCTCAGACAAGCTGCAGACACAGAGACTGTTCAGCCAGACCAAATGGGGCACCTTTGGGGTTAATTTTCTTGGGCTGTGAAGTGTTTGCACCTTCTCTGGGGTTTTCAATCATGTTTTTTAAAGAGCTGGCAGCAGCTGAGGGCTGCTATCAAGTACAGGATGCCTCTCCTCCAGCCTTTACCCTACTTTATTCAAGCTCCTTAGTTCCCTACTGAAAGTCCTCCCACACCCAAAGGTCACGTTAGTCCTTTGGTTCCCATCACCACACCAGTAATCCATGTCCAGCTGGTTGCCGTCAGGCTCCCCCAGTCCTTTCCAGGAAACACTGATCTTTTACATACACTAGGCTGACCTCATTTTTGGCTTGTAAGCACATGATTCTGTACCTCCCTGTACCAAAAAACAGGCTGAAGCCAGTCTGCCTTGCTGTGCAGTCACACTCACTCCAGGAGGGGGCTATGTCACTATTTCACACCCCAGCCATACCTGGGCCAGCCCTGTGTTTCACCAGCAAGCTATCTTCTTCCTGAACACTCTTCATGGCAACCTAAAACACTGAGCCAAGAATACCTGCTAGGAGCCACTGCTGTCTTACCACCCTTGACATTTTAAGCCTTGACTACCGGCCACAGAGATTGTTTTAGCTCGGTACTACAGCCAGTCCCTTTCAGTGTGAACAAGGAAGAAGCAGACTCTGGCACTTCTTCAGTACACCTCACCCTTTGCAACCAGCACCAGACTAATGCAAAATACCTTCTCTACACTGGCTCTTTGGCTGGCCTCCTTCCAAAACTGCAGCCAGCTTGGTCTTACTGCAACAGGATGACACTGAGTGGATCTCCTCTATGTCTGCTAGCCAAAACAGGAGGCAGACCACCTCTACTCCAGCTGCTGCAATACCTGGTGCTGAAAAGCAGTGAGCAGCAGGAAGGGCTTCACTGATGAGCTTTGTTTTCTCTTCGGATGAGCTCGCTCTGTGGTTGTGGTGAGGATTCTCACCGCTTTCCACCACATGTCACCCCAATACTCTCACCCTGCTTACACCTCCATGATCCACAAAGACAAGCTCAAAAGCTGTGGTGTCACCCTCACATGCCAAGTGGGTTACAAGCCAGTGCCCCGTTCCCTCCCTGAGGGACGACTCACCTGGAAGTGTGGGCTGGAGACACACTTGGCCAACTGCCTGAACAAGGGCTCCATGACTTTCACAAACTCAGATGGCTCAATCACATCCAAGATCTCCTCCAGCTCATTCAGGAACATCACCTCCTTGGGACTGTGAGTTTTTGGCCAGAACTTCAGCAAGCCCACAATCACCTGAATGGATACAGAGACAGTGTTAGAGGCTGGCAGTTAACGCCAGCTGTAAAATACATTTTTAAGGGCCTGGTCACAACATCAGAAGGAAGCAAATTACAGAAGAGACTTTCTCAGGAAGTCGGTGGGGTTACCAGGGAAGAAAGAAGAGAAAAGCCCAAACTCTGCCACATCACACCAGGACAGCAGCACTGCCCAGGCTGCAATGATTCTGTACTACAAGCACAAGGCTTAGAACCACTTTTTTCCCCAAACACAGCTTAACATGGAAGTCTCAAACCAGGGTGGGCTGGCTGATGGTAGAGAGTAACTAATAAAATTGGAAACACTATGGAGAAGGTCACTGACGAATCCTTATTCAATACACTGCAGAGGAGGGTAGGAGCTGCTCTTTCAAACTGTGTACTCCAGCAACCTCATCCTGAAGCCAGCACTCAAGAGGAAGTTTACAGCAGTGGAGGGACAGCAGTGGGCAATGCAACAGCAAGATTAAACGCATCTTGAGCATTACATTTCCACCAACTCCAGGCTTCTCAGCCAGCAGTTTGGTACCCTCGGAGTTTGCCATTATTCGGGTCTGCCATTCAGCCAGCTTCAGTGACTCAGACGTAACTTCTCCTACAGCTAAGGTGGTGCGAGGTGTGTCGAGTCTGTCTCTGCCACTACTGAGCACATCAGAGGCCTTGCTCACCTGGCAGTCACTCAGACTGCTGTTAACCAAGAACTACCACGTCAAGCCTTGCTAAGCAAGCTTCTGGGAGGCCCACTCGAAGCGAGTGTGCACCTAGTGAGTGATCTGGCCTCTTTCCATTTATTCAAAACCTTCACAAGCAGGATGTGTCAACAGGACACGACCTGCGGCAATACAGCCTCGACAGGCCTGGTTGGGACCCAACGCAACACCCACTGAAATTGGGTCATCCCACTGCTTTCCACAGCACCAGACCAGGTCTGGGTCTCTAATTCAGGGGCCACTAGCCCATTACCCAGAAAGCAGTGATGAGCTATGGGGCTTAATTGTTTGAATAAGCTGAAAAATGAATCCTGGAAATATTGACAGATTTCTCTTTCTCTTCTCCCTCGTCCTGCAGTAAGTGCTTTGGCAGGAGGCTTTGGGCTGGATGTCAGCCATAGGAAGTACTCGGCACGATCAGGAAGCTACTGTATGCAGTTTACTTCAGAGCAGGCTTCTGGGAACACAGGAAATGGAGGACCCACATTTAAAGGAAAAGCTGGGAGCTCTGCTTCAGCACTGCACAGAGCTCAGGAGCCAGAAAGCTGGCAACAGTTGACCAGCTTCCTCCACGCACAGCCAGGCTCATCACCAGCACGCACATATCAGCCAGGGAACAGAACGACCTCAGCTAGTGTTACTCATGAGAAGGCTCACACTTTCTGGTGCTCCCTGCTACAGTGACACAAGCGTGTGTTCTTTGGCCATCTGCTGTTTTGAGGCTGTGAAGCTCAGCACTGTAGAAGACATTTCCTGGCCTGCAGTGGGTGGAGAAACACTCGTCTCCTGCTTGCACCCTCTGCCAAGCTGCCACACAGCCTGGTTAACGCTGCAGGTCTGTGCTAACTGGAATATGTGAGCTCCCCATCGACACTGCTCACACATTTTGGATCTGTCTGTTTCCCAGCACTGCATCCTGAAGGCCAATGCATCTATAAGGAGACTGAATACTGTGGAGGAAACAAACTGATGCAAGAGCAGCGAGAATCACAGAATCATAGAATAGTAAGGGTTGGAAAGGACCTCAAGATCATCGAGTTCCAACCCCCCTGCCATGGGCAGGGACACCTCCCACTAAACCATGCCATCCAAGGCTATGTCCAACCCCACCTTAGAATACTTGTATCAAGAAACAGTGGCTTGCCTGGGACCTTTGTGTCCCAGATTCCTACCCTCATCCCCACAGATCTTCAGCCAACTCTGGCAGTGAACTGTGAGTATATTACTGTTTCAGGGCCCCCACAAGCTCATGCTGGTTCCATCAGATATCACATGGCCATGTGTTTTGTCTCTGCAGCATTTGTCACGAGCTGAAAGCTCTGCCCTGGAAGGCCAGCTTGGTATAGTGTTCCTTCTGCTACACCAAGATCCGAAGCACAAAGGAAGAACTATAGCCCAGCCTCCTGAAGCATTCAGACTTGCACATGAGCAGCATGGCCCCTTCTGCTCACAGGGTACAAGGCAAACCCAGTAAACAACCCAGCTGACTCTCAGTTTCTTCAGCCTTTTTTCACCCTTGCTGTAGTCTAAAGAAGCAGAAAAGCTTTTTGGGGCTTGACTGACACAGGAAGGTTAAGCGAGGTTACTCACTGGTTCTGTCAGGCTGCTGTCTTTCTCCAAGAACTGTACAACACAGTACGCCAACTGTAGGGAAAAACATGGCAAGATTAATTTCAGGTACACTTGGGAAGCTCTAACGTGCCACCGCCACCCTAGACTGGAAGTCACATTATGCCCTTCACAGTGTGCGTGATGAGTGCAGTTGCAGCTCCGAATCCAATTCTGATGGCAAGTGAAGGCTCTAAGCCCAAGCAGGCAGGGCTTGAGCTCAGGACATCTGTGTGGCATACAGAATAGAACTTAAGCCACCTAGAGCAGCCCCCAGCTAACACATTCAAATGCCAGCACAGCTGCACACAGGGGAAGGCACAAACCTGACTATCAGAAGGACCTGCTGCATAAAAACAAGACTGGGAGAACAGACATCACTGCTCAGTACCCACACTTTTCAATCCCTAGCCTGAATCCTGATCTTCTCTTCCATTATGTATTCCAAATTGCAACAAATTAATCTCTATATCAGTCTTGCAGCCCAGCACATGGATTTCTGTTCATATCTCAGTGGTGACTAACAGCTGACACTCCACACACTGATGACTGCAGCTCGGAATTTCACCTCTCGTTTCAGTAGGGCCCCAGTATTCCACAAAATTCCAGCATGGAAAGGCAAAGCAGGCCACACCATTAAGTCAGCAGGAAATGGCAAGATACCCTCCTATCTGCCAGTGGCAAAAAGCACATGTGTGGCCCAGGCACCACAAGGCTGGGACAAACCATCACAGACAGGGCCCAAAACATCTCACAGCAAGCACTTTGTACACCACAGTCATGCAGCCCAGTAAATCACAGAACCATAGAGTCAACAAGACTGGAAAAGACCTTTAAGATCACCAAGTCCAACCATTCCCCAGCACTGCCAAGGCCACCACTAAACCATGTCATTGAGGGCCTCATCTACACAGTTTGTGAACACTTCCAGGGACGGTGACTCCAGCACTGCCCCGGGCAGCCTGTTCCAATGCCTGACTGCCCTTTGGGGAAGGAACTGTTCCCAATCTCCAGTTTAAACCTTCCCTGGTGCAGCTTGAGGCTGTTTCCTCTTGTCCTTTGGAGACAACAGACTGACCCCCACCTCACTACAACCTCCATTCAAGTAGCTGTAGAGTGATAAGGTCCCCCCCCAAGCCTTTCCCAGCCCTGAGGGACACCACTAGCGACCAGTCACCAACTAGATGTGATGCCATTTACCACCACTCTTTGGGCTTGGCCATCCAGTCAGGTTCCAACCCACAGAAGAACACATCTATCCAGGCCATGAGCAGCCAGTTTCTCTAGGAGACCACTGGCAGACAATGTCAAATACTTTACTTAAGCACAAATAGACAATGTCAACAGCCAATCCCTCATAACCAGGCGGGTCACCTTATTGTAGAAGGTCAGAGAATAGCTATAAGCAAGCCTGAACAATAGCTTCTAAAAGACAGAACTTGAAGCACTTCTCACCTGTGGGTGGTAAACACTGAGAGACTTCACCTTGTGCAGGGGTAACAAGACTCTGATGAGGAACATCTTGTGCTCTTCCTTCAGAGGCAAAGCAAACCCATTGATTATACTGAGAAGAAAGAAGAGTCTCATTAACAATGTTTACCCAGCAGAAACACAGTATCTCTACCTCAAAAGAATCAGTGGCTTGCCCTAGCTCTCACTAGTCACTCAGAGAAAGTACCCACCAGAAGCATGGTCACTGGGGCCCAACTCATGCTCAGCAGGAGTTTATAGAACAGTGAAACCAAATTAAACAAGTTTTTCATCATGTATTGAGACTTAGACATGGACAAAGATACAGGGATTCTCAAGATAAGGAAGGCATGCAACTAGAGGACCAGACTTCTCTCCCAAACCAATGTAGGCCTTCCTCCTGTCAATAAGGTTTATTAACTGAGAAATAGGTAAATGGCTGTGAAAGAAAACTGCTAGAGAAGCCTCTCAGGGTCACGAATTAGCCCAAACAAGAACATGTAGGTAACTGGCAAGACTAAACACACATTCAGTGTCCTTACCTAATGGATTTCCATAGAAGTATAAAACCAGTGGGGGCATTTCTGCCCAAGTGACCACCACAACCCCCAGAGACCACTCCTCAAATCCACAGCACCTGCACCATGGCCTTATCTACCCAAATTACACAGGCAATGAGGAAACTGGGTGGGCATTTAATGGAATTGTGATGAATATGTCTATAATAAAGGTATAGAAGCCGTAAACTGTCTCTTTCCAGTGTGCCTGAGAGCCGGAGTGATCTCCCAGGCTCACAGTACTGCATCTGAGGAGAAGGCTACCACATTTATCAACAGGCTGGAGAGTATTTCCACTCTGTGCTTTGTCAGACTGATATCCCCTGGAAGAGGTGGCTCCTCTTCAGCAAGCGCTGCTGAAGGAAGGCACTGCCAGATCATGCAGCACACTGGGCTGGAAGATCACTCACTGTGGGGCCTTTGGGACTTCCAAAGTGCCCTTACCTTCCCAGGATCTCCAGCAGTTCTGCAATCCCATTGTGGTGCTCTGTTTCATAGATGAACCTAAAGAGAGCAGAAGAGAGAATGAGACGTCATCTCCAAATGCTGCATACAGTTTGATGAGCAAAACGAGAGAAAACCACTGGAGATGGGGACTTTCCTAGCAAATTAACAGGACTCCAGGACAACAGGACAAGGTGTAAGAGAGAGAAGCAAATAAATTCATGGCCCCAGATCAGCTGAAGCTCACACGTCCCAACACATGCTCTGTGTGCACTGAAGACAGTGATATCACATCCTTTCTGCTCTTAAACACTGGTGAATGCTGTCCCTAGCAAAGCAGTGTGATATAACTGAGTCACTTTGCTAATCACAGCATGGATTAGAGACACACAGCCTAGTGCCCCAAATTTTCCTCACTGATTGTCCCACTCCCTCACTAGGCCAGTGAATCTATGAAACATCTCACCTGTAAAATATATTGTTGATCTGCCGCCTCACATACGCGCGCAGACCCAGGAACTTCCCATAGATCCTGTGCAGAATAGTCTTTAGGAAGTCTCGTTCTCTGGGGTCTTCACTGTCAAAGAGATCCAGCAGCTGTGAAGAGAGAAATTCAGTCAACGTCTGCACGCTGCCAGCCTGGACAAAACTAACAGCAACACAAACTGGAACCATCGGTAGCACTGTGATGGCCTGCACACTCTACAAACCTGAGTCCCCCCAGGGTTTCCCCTGCAAGGCCCCAGTGCCCCCCTCCACCTGGACAACGAGTGATGAGTTCCAGTGACTACAGCTCACCCACACTTGCCCTGCACAGAGAATTGTGGCTGCTCGTTCAAGACTAAACAAAGGGGAAAAGAAAACCTGCATCACCAAGCACCTGCTGATGAAGCAGGACTGTTTGAACAACACCTGGACCAAAACCTGCTGTGTGTCCTTCATAAAGGTGGTGCGCAGTGGTAGGGGCAAGGACTACTTACAGACAGTACAAACTTCTGGTCAATGTACTTCTTGGCTACGTTTGGTTGAAAATCAGGTGATTCCAGGAACCGGAGGAAGAACTCATACACCAGCTATGAGGAGAAGGAAAGATCACTCAGAAATCCCCCTGTCCTCTCACCAATGTTGACTTCAGGTATTAAAGGTTTTCCTTCTCCTTAAGGATGTGGGGAAAGGCTGGGAAGCCTGAATGGGAGCACGGAGAACGCAGAAACCCGTTTCCTCATTCAGTGGGATCAACTCGGCTGCCCTTGCTCTGACGGTGGCTCGTAACTGCCCCAGGGCTTGGAGCAACCTGATCTAGTGGAAGGTGTTCCTGCCTGTGCAAGGGGTTGGAACTGGATGAGCTTTAAGGTCCCTTCCAACTCAAACCATTGCAGGATTCTATGACTCCCTGTCTTTTCTGGTCAAATGTTTGCCCCCAATTAACGCAACTGAATTATAGAAGCATACAGGAGATGTTAGCAGGTGCAAGCACGGGTTTTGCCTTGGCACTAAGCAGTCCCCTTCCTCCATGTGCCTCCCATGGAGCTGGGCAAGGAGAGGATCACTGAAGCAGACAGGGATGCTGTCTCCACTGCTACTGAAGCCCAGAAGAAGACTCTTGAGCCTTAGGGGGGGACATTACCATTGCTGGGAATTGCTTCTTACACAGGCAATACAGCACAACTCCCTCCCTCTCGGTTAAGTGTTCACTCCCAGCCTACCTCAGGGCCATGTGGAACTACAGCCATCTGCAGGTGAACGTGGCACACAGCCATCAGCCTGTTTCCAGGACACCCCTGCTGCCTGCATTGCCTACAAGCCACCTCTGACCCATGGGTGTCAGGCCTGGCCTCTCCTGGTCCTCACACCACGACCCCTTGCAGGCACCAGCACTACGTGTGCTCTTGAAGAGACATTCACCAGATGTCCATCTACCTCCTCACCTGCAGGTGTGGCCAGGCAGCCTCTAGTGTAGGCTCATCTTCCTCAGGGTCAAACTCCGCGCCTGTGGGATTGGATGATGGCGGGAGCGTTCGGAAGAGGTTCACTGAAAACTGAGGTGAATGAAAAGGTGTGTGAGTAACAGCCCTGCACCTCACAATAGTGCTTCCCATAGCTCACCCCCCACTGCAGAGCAACAGACTGTGATCTGCCATAGCTGTGCCCAAAGGCAGATCCCTCTCTAGAAGCAGTAGGGTTACAGTCTGCATATGAACTCTGCAAGTGTAATCTGTGCCACAGACAAGGGAGAGTTTCCACCTCCCTTGACACCACGCAGTGTCACCCTTTACCCTCTGCTTCTTCTTCTTCTGTGGCTGGGCAGATGATAAGGAATGGGTAGGACTGGGGTCAGACTTCTCCCTGACAAATCCCTATCCCTTCCTCCCCCCACAAGCTTCTGAACAGTCCCCATTTCTTTGATAGACACACATAGCAGCCCCATGTCCTACCATGATAACAGCTTCAGGATAGATGGCCTCAGTGACAACATCACGGTTGTGAGTGATGTATTCTACCATCTCGTTGAGACCTGCTCGCTTCACCTCCTTGAACTTCAGGTCACTGAGGGGGTCAGAAATGAAGTCAAAAAGCACGCAGCACTGCCGCAGCTTCTGGATGAAAAGCTCTTCCCGTTCATGTGGAGGAGCATCTGTCAGAGAGAGCAGGAACGCCTTGGAGATAGGCAGAACATCTTCCTGGTTTGCCCAGGTATCAGTGTGGTTTCCTCCCTGTCCTGCATTCCCCCCTTCCCCATCACAGTCCCCCTTAAGCTGGTGGAGGACGAGGAAAAGGCAGCGTTATCCCTGCTACGGAGATGGGACAGTGGAGACAGAGGGATTGCAAGGCCTCTGGAGCAACTATCCCATAAGGCAATATCAAACATGGCAACCATTTCTGATCTGATAAGCACTGATCCCTTTTCAGTACAAGGTGCACTGGAGAAAGAACTCACATAACTAGCTCCCATCACAGAGCAGGGACACCTGTGCCCTGCACCCCAGCCACAAAGGGAGCAGGACAGAGCACACTGCAGGCTAACCCTCTTCCCAGAGGGCAGCCCAGAAGAGAGGGGCCAAGGTGACAGAGGCCCTACATTAACAGCATTCTCTTTCTGATATGTTGCCATTGGGAACTATGCACTGCTAAGGCCAATCAGGCAAACTTAACCTTTTGCTTGCAGAGTGGCTGCTGAGCTGCAAGGCAGTTGCTCTTCCTAAAAGGACCGCCTGTTTCTCTGGGCAATGTCAGCAAAGGGTCTGGCTGAGTGACTGCTGAAAATGCTTTCTCCTTGTTCACACTTAAGTCATGTTTAATTGCACCATTATGTAGGCTAAATGCTAATACTGGGTAATTGCCCGAAGGTGGACAAGTTCAATAGCGCTACCATAATTTGCAACGGAAACACAAGGAGGAGGAGGAGGAGGAGGAGGAGGAGGAGGCCTGGTCCCTTCCAGGGAACAGGTGGATGTAGAAACAAGAGACTGCACAAGGGTGTCTGCACTTCACCACCTTCCTACACAAGCTGCTAAAGAATCTGAGGCAATCCTAAGCACATACTAACAGAAGGGTTTAAATCAGTTCAAATGGAAAGGTAAATAGTGAAGTTCACAATGAACATTCTCCTTTCCTTTGAGGCTATCCATCATTGATCCTCAACCCACTGCCAAGCCAAGCACCCTTCCCAGAGGCATCCTGGCTGCACTGCTGCCAGGACACTGCCCAGGTCACTTTGGGAAGAGCTGTTACACCACCAAACTCTGCCTGGATCAAGCGTAGCTTGCCATGCAGGTCAATCCCACTGGGCAGCTTCCTTACCTTTAAGGGCTGGGAGCTTTTGGAGCTCCCGGTTTTTGCTCAGATTGAAGCGGGAAGAGCTGTGCCTGCGCTCCTTCTTCACAATCTGGGGTCCCCCTGAGTACTTGATCTTATTCAGCTGGGTTGGGGGGGGAGCGCTGTTACTGGGCCGCTTATTTGAAGCTGGCGGCTGCTGCTGCTGCTGCTGCTGCTGCTCCTGAGAAGAGAATAAAACAACCCATAAGCTTTCAGCTACAAGCCTCATGAGCCATCAGACACCGTCAGCATCTTGCACTGAAGAAACCAGGCACGTTTTTCACTGTTGCACTTGCAGTTTGGTGCATCTCACCCACTCCTGCATGGCTCCTGACCCGCTGGTTGCATTTGTATCATACCTGCAAAGGGAACATCGGTTTTACTCATGGCTGTGAGGCACCACAAAGACAGCAGAGCTTCGTAGCGCGGTGGCTGCTAGGGATATGGACAGCAAATCCATGCTTTGCAACAAGTGACAGGAGTTTGTTGTCACAAAATAAAAGCAGAATTAAGAACTTCCTGTGGCCCAAACAGAAACATCAGTGTGTCACTGACCCCCATCACAGCACTGTCCAGCACACAGCAAGCAAGTTCTGAAAACTAGGGAGCTGCTCCTTATCCTTGTGCAGGGGACCACCTGGGAAAAGCAAAGCAGCAGGTAGTAGAGAGCAGACATGGTGGCCCTGGAAAGGCAACAGTGAACACCACTAAAATCACTGCTGTGCTCACAGACCAGGAGCCTATGAACCACACAGGCCATACCCAAAGCGCAGGCTTTCCCAACCCACCCTCGCTGCTGCCTCCATCTCTGCCTTGTCTCAGCCCTGCTGCTGTCTGGACTTAATCTGGTTTATCCACATCAGCCCTTAAGAAACACTTTCTTGTTTCCAGCAGGTGACCAGAAACTCAAGCTAGTGTTTGTTCAGCTCAGATCTGTTCTGACCTTGCTGAAGCTGCACTGGCTCCAGTTCCACCTGGGCCATAATGGCTCAGTAACCAACGCAACTCATGGAAAATGCAATGTGGAAGAGGGCAACAATGCACAAGGAAGCCTATAGAAGAGGGCTCAGCTGCAGACAGCGCTCGGCCTACTCTGGCTCTGCTATGTGAGCCCAGCAGTGCTCCCTTCCTCAGCTCTGCCACATCCTTCCTGCTGCTGCACAAAACCAAGGAGCTGCAAGGTGAACCTATTTAGGACACAACAGCGATAGTGCAATGGATGGGGAGCAGAAGTGGTGAAATCCTTGGCCATCACCTTTCCCTTCCCCCATGAACTCCCAGCTGCCACATACAGCACAGCAGTACAAACACACCCCTTGAGAACACCAATTCTGAGGGAGAGCACCAGCAGTGCAGAAGCTCATTAGAGCTCTCCTCCAAATGAGATATAGCCAGCCTCCTCCTGTGAGCAGCAGCTGAGCTGCAGATTACCCTGCACAGCCCTTACCCTGCACTGGGGCCTGATGGTTTCCAAAGACATGAAGCACAGCACCACAGTACCCACAGCATGCAGGGAGACAACAAGGTAGGAATAGGGAACGCTGCCTACAAGGAGACACTGTGCAAAGACTCCCTATGCAAAACAGGGCCCAACACAAAATGCCAGTTATTTTGTCAAGCCCTTACTTTGAACCAGAAATCAGAAACATTTCTGTTCTGGTCTGGCTTTGCTTGAAGGAAATCTTAAGAAGTTCTGCTTCGTGCTCAGCTCCAAGCCAAGGCTGGGGGAGACAAGAAGATTTGAACTCTCTTCAGTTTAGATTTGATCTGATTTCTTTCATGGAGCAGCACTGTTCCACAATGAGAGGAGGGAGCAAGATGAGGTTGTGATGAAAACAGCTGTGTCTGTCAGACAAAGCAGGCCCGGGATACAAATTGGAGGCAACATATCCTGAACAGTGGTCTCAACTCAGTTAAGTCAGGCTGAATCCTTGTTGACAACCTTCCAAGAATGAGTTGTTCATTCCTCACCCCGATATTTGGGTATCAGGGCAGCATGAGACACTCAGATACTGCCCAGATGCTTTTTGGAAGGCTAGTCCTCTACATCAGTCTCCTTCCACAGGGAATAAGAGCAAAACCTGAATGATGAGAAAAGATGGTACAGAGGGAAACAAAAGATGCACCAGCAGCCTCACAGGGAACACTGATGGAACCAGGACACATGGGTGATCGAAGCTGTTAGGATACGCCTGTACACTCCCCACGCACCTAGAAAAGCCACAGGTAGAGTTCTGAGCATGGTGTGTGTACCCCTGGCTAACAGGCTGTGGCCACACTGTCTTCCTCGGGGCTCTAGAAAAGTCCTTGCCACCAGCTTCTACAGCCTTCAACAGCTAAAGGCATGAAGAGTGACCAAGCACAGCTTCAGGTTTAGATGCTATAGAACTACTCAAGAAACAGAAATACACATGCAAAAACCACACAACTGACTTTGCTAGAGAAAATCCAGTGGTGGGAGAGGACTACAGTGCTCAGAGGCGTTTGGGTCACTTCTATCTGGACTTTCTGACATCAAGCTGGAAACTTGCTTTCAGGAGGTGCCTCCTGTGGCAGGCCTGCTCTTCTTCTGCCCTCCTACCTTGGCCTCACGAATCCAAAGAGGTTCATTTTAAGTTTCCTAACACTTTCCCCCCTGAAGTTTCCATCCCTGAGAACACGGGGTTATTTCTACAATGGAAAGCTTTTCTCCTAATGCACAGCTATCAACCCCACAGACTGCACCCCTGACACCAACCTGATGAGGCTCAGCCCCCTCCCGACAGGCAGGGCTCAGGCCCACCTCCTCACAGCAAGGCCTGGCTGCCCAGAGAACAGAGCAGCAGCCCCACCTCACCTGCTGCAGTAGAACAGCGACTTCTGTCAACAGCCCCAGTTGCAACCACATTCAAACACCCCCAAACACAGGCTCCCTGGCTCCGCAGCGCTTCCTCCCCACTGGTTCCCATTATCTCTCCTTCCCTTGCTAGGAACTTGCTGGCACATGTCAATGCGCCCCAGGCCCTGGGCTTGCTCTATGTCATTCCTCCTCACCCTGGGCTCCCAGGAACAGAGATCCTCTTCCCCCCTCAGCCACCCTGAGCTGTGCCAGCCTCTCCTCTGCTCCCCTGCCCGCGTATGACCTCACCTTTGCAGGCTCTCCTCCCACAGCTGGGTGCATCGCCACTGGGAAAGCCCTTCTGCCTCACTGGTCCCTTGAGCATCCCCCGCTTGCTAAGCTCCTCAGCCCAGATCTGCTCTCAGCTCCTCCTCCTCCTCGGATGACTCTTCCCTTCCCATCCCTCAAGTCAGTACCTGCTCTCTTTGTCTGCTGTTACACAGCGCCCTATTAAAAGCCAGCTCTGCCTCACAAGTAACATCAACACACTGTAACGCCTGTCTCTGAATAATGAATTTCAGGTACCGCAGTAACAAGCCCCATGGAGATAGCTGCAAAACATGTAATACAGCAGCTCAGTGAAAAGGAGCACCCTCTCCCAGAGCTGCAGATCTCATCAGCAAGGCTCCAAGCTGCCCTCCAGGCTGCAGAGCAACTCCTCTTTACTGCTGCTGCTAATCCCTGCTCCCACTTCCAGGTCATTAACTCCCCACCCAGCTGCCTCTCCCAGGCTTTTTGGTCAGGAAGAGTAACTCTTTCTCATCCTCCCATTCAATCTGCCTTGGTCTCTGATACTATTTCTTTGTTTCTCCTTGAACGGACACTCAGAAATTCTCTCCATTCATATTTTCATCATTTTCCAGAGTCAATGAACTAAACAAACCTTTTCATTTCCCATTCCCTGCTCTCATGATTTCCTCCCCTGCTCCTGTCTCTTCCCGAGTAAACTGCCCTCCCACCTTCCCCTCCAAAGCCAAGGTCTGCTGGCTTTTCACCTCAGACAGCTCCACTCTAAGATGGGCATCTGAAAGAGCACTGCGCTACGCCTGTACTTATGAGAGAACTCAAACACTTGCCTTCCCTCATGGGGATGCATCTGCTTTTGAACATATCTGCCCTTCCAGATCAGCTCCACTAAAAGCTCCTTCAGCGCAGAGAACAAAGTACTCTGCTTAAAGGTTTCTGGACTGGCTCCGAGCCTCTTCATCTCCCCCCGCCATAGGGAGATCCCCATAGGAGGTCCTTGTCTGCTCCACTTGCTCAGGTGTGTCAGACCAGAGCTGCTCTTCAACAAACTACTCATTCCACCAGCCAGACAACTTGCCAGCAAAACAAGTCACAGCCTTCTGGACCAGGATAAATTAGGGCTCCAAGGAGCAGAGAGGGAACTGCATACTGGAAAAGGGCTGCCCAAATGCTGTTCTCCTGCTGCAAGCCCCTATTGTGATCTGAAGAAAAAGGACAATTCTCTTTGGCGCACACAACTTTCACCCTAAAAAAGACAACCAACCAACCGTAACTCCATGGAGGTATTTACAGGGCACAGAACTCTCACAACAGCATCAGAGGCATCCAGGCGAGGCTCAGCCCATCAACCCCACCAGGCAACACCACTCCTGGTGCTTCATGAGTCAAACCACCTCCTGCTTCTGACACAAAGAAGGAGCCTCTCTCTCAGCACACATTACCTAATACCTCACAGTCCCCCAATGTGAAAGTCAAAATACCTTTCTGTTCTTCCTGAAGAGCAGGAAAATCGCATTCAAACTGGCATACATTTCTTCTTGTCAAGCAAAGAGCTCTCTTCCATTCTGCAGCAGAGCAGTCCAGAGACAGGAAAGTACCCAAAGAAAACAAACTTCACTGCAAGCTCAAGAGGGAAAGGGCGAAGAGACCAGTGGCAGTGTGCACTGCAGAGGTGGCTCCTTTCTGCTCTGCTCTCTGTTCCTATGATCAAAGGAGACCCACCTTTCCATCTTAAAGAAGGGCTGGATTTTCTTTGGAGTATGAGGAAGTGGCTGCATATGTTTTGTGGGAGGGAAGGTTAGACGCATCACTTCTAAGTCTCCTGCGCCCAGGCATGACCAGACATTACGTGCCATCTCAGGTCGCAGAAGGAAGCTCGTAGCCTGCACTACTCTTCCTTTCTTACTGCACCACTTGCAACCAGGAGAGCAGCGCCACAGCTCGGTGTTGATTTGGATGGGGTCATCAGTGCTCTGCTCTGACAGCTATCCATCACCCTCACATTGCAAGCCCTAGGCTTCCCTTCTTCTCTCCAGAGCTGTGAGCTCAGCAGCCAAAGAGTGCCAAACAAATAAAAGGTAAGCCTGACCCCAGGATGCCAATGCAGGAGTCCTCTCACTTCCTCAGAGCTGGCAGACAGCTCTCCCAGCAAGCTGGTTTCAGCTGTACACACAAAATAAAATGGGCAGAGACCAAAATCAGGACAGGATGTAAAAGCAGGATCTGTAAAACTGCTGCCTGCTCCAAGGCAAGCAAACTCAGCTTCTCATTCCTTGCTGGCCAAGTGGCAGGTTGGCCATAAGCATAGCTTGGACCTTGAAACCGCGTGGCTGGTAGCAAGGATGTTTTCTGAGGCTCTGCAACACAAGTCTGTGCTTTGAAAGAGACTCTAAAATAACCATTTATTGACAACAACCACCCCACTGGACTCCAGATTTCTTCCTACTCTTCATTAGCCTTACATATCTCCTATCCCCAGTCCTCCACAAGTGTAACGTGTTCCAGACAACAGAGCACAGAGGCTTCTATGGACACAGAAGTGGCAGAGCTCATTTGCCAAACTGCAGTATTAATAAATGACCCTCACACACATGCAAGCTCCCTTGGACACACATACAACACTCTTCAGAGCCAAGACTCAAAATGCACAACCACGCTGGTTTTGAGTGCTGGACATACTCAAATCTACCAGAAAAGTTCTAGTTTACCCACATTTTGTTAATTCTAATCACAGAGTAGCATGTTACCACATTCTGCTGAGGCCATTCTAACATATCCAGCTTGGCAACATCAAACCGGGAGTGAGGCTCTGCACAGCTGGGAATACAGACTGTGCCTTCTTGTGAGTAATGTGCTGAGCAACAAGGCTGTTCTATCAAAGAGCCATTTCATCTCCAGCAGTTTACCTCTATACTTACACGTGTCCTACCCATTCCTTCCTAATATCACTCCCCCAGAAAACACCTCAGAAGAACATGTTCCTTTTCTATTGCCCCTCATAAACTCCCACTCTGACACAAGGTGTCAACAGTTTACTGTGCTTTGCTCTGTCAGGAGCAAGGAAGATGATCCTGTCTGTCAGGCTCCCTCCTTGATAACTGTGGCTCTTTCCGCTCTGCAGCCACCTCTGTCACCCTCTGCACACCTCTGTGAGCAGCGCTCGCCATCAGCTCCATGCCAAACCTCTTTGCGCAGGGCTGGAGGGCATGAGACTCATCTTCTATAGCCGTCATTCCCTTTGGGACAAGTTCCAAGGGGAACTAACTTCATCTTAACTTTAGCCTTGGCTACCGTTTTCTCTGCTTCCTTACAATCCCAGTGACACACTATGCGGTAGAGCAGCACGAAGCAGTTAAAACGAAAGATGTTATTCCTCCTCACACACACTGCTGCATCCGACGAGAAAGCCTTACCTCTTCGGAATTCTCTGCCCCACCATCCTTCCCGCCACCGCTGCCGCCGGCCTTTGTGCTGCTTTTGGTAGACTTCGGGGACTCCTGGAACGATGAGCAGACGTTCAGAGAACATTTCACCTTGTGCAGAATTACGGCATCTCTTTGCAGAGTTCAGTGGCGCGCTGCCACAGGCCCACCCCACCGCTGCAGGAAGCCCAGCTCCGGGCGGGCCCTCGCTCCTGGCCCTTCTCCCCTCAGGAGGGTAATGACTGAACCACTGCCCGCCCCACTCCCCTCCACGGGTGACAGGGCCCCGCGCCCGCCCAGCTCTTCCCCGGGGCTGCCCACAAGGCGCACGGACATCGCCAGGGCTGCAGCGGGTGAGCGTGGCCCAGCCCGCACCGAGCGGCGGCTGCGGTGGATCCGCGGGGCCGGGGCGCGGGTGTGGCCGTACCTCCCGCACCGGGGGCATCGAAGCGCTGTGCCGCACCGCGCCCGCTGGGATCACGGAAAGGAAGGGGGGAAAGTGGGGGGGGCCCGGGTGTCACCGGTACCGACGCGCGCCCCCGCCGCCCTCCTGCACCACCCGCCCCGCCCGTCCCGCGCGCCCCCGCCCCCTGCCGGCCGCAGCCCCGCGCGCGCGCGCGCCCCCGCCCGAGGGTCCGCGTCGAGGGATATAGGCCGCGGGCAGGGAGGGCAGCGGGAGCGCGCTAGCGGGCACCGGGTCAACGCCCGACGCGAGGGGGGGCGTGGGGGGCACACCCGCCGCCCAGCCCTGCCCTGCCCATCCCGCCCCGCCGCACCTTCTCCTTCTTCAGCTTGCAGGGCATGATGAGCGCTGGGCCCCAGCCGCTCCGCTCCGCGCCCCGCCGCCGCCGCCTGCGCCCGGGCCCGGCCGCAGCGCCCCGCTCCCATTGGGCCAGCCGCGCCGCTCTGCCTATCAACAGCCGCCGCTGCCGCCGGGCGGCGCTGACGCAGGGCAACGGGGTTTCCTCATTGGCAGAGATGCGCACGGAACGCCCCCCGCGGGGCGGTGCAAGGCGGGGCTGCGGGAGAGCCGCTCTTCCGGGGCAGCGCGGCCTCGGCAGTGGCCGGGGGTCTCCCAGCGGGAGGCGGCTCTAAGGCTGTACTGAATGAGGACCGAGCTCCCAGGGGGAGGCGCCGGGCAGCTGCCCGGTGCTCCCGGGTCGCTGGCTGGAGGCCTTGCGAAGAAGGGCATGGATCCCCGGAGGTGGCCGCAGGAGCTGTGTTCCACCTTGGTGGGGTCGAGGGCACCCTCAGCAAGTCAGCACGCTGGAGGGAAGGGATAGAATCCAGAAGGACCTGGACAGGTTGGAGAGGTTGGACTATGCGAACACAATGGAGCTCACAAGGCCAAATACAAGGTCCTGCCCCGGGGTCGGGGTAATCCCCAGCACAGACAGCGGCTGGGGGAAACTGGATGGTGCAGCCCTAAGAAGGACTTGGGGTGCTGGGTGATGAGAAGCTCCCCATGACCAAGCTTCAGTGTGCACCTGAGCCCAGAAACCAACTGTGTCCTGGGCTGCATCCCCAGAGTGTGACCAGCAGATGGAGGGAGGGGATTCTCCCCCTCTGCTTTGCTCTGGTGAGACCCTCCCTGCAGTCCTGTGCCCAGCTCTGGGGCAACAACACAAGAGGGACATGGAGCTGTTGGAAAGAAACCAGAGGAGGCCATGGAGATGCTCTGAGGGCTGGAGCAGCTCTACCCTGGAGACAGGCTGAGAGCTGAGCTGGTTCAGCCTGGAGAATGGAAGGCTCCAGGGAGACCTTAGAGCAGCTTCCAGCGCCTAAAGGGGTGACAAGAAACCTGGAGAGGGGCTTTTGACAAGGGCCTGTAGGGACAGGACAAGGGAGAACGGCTTTAAATAGGTAGAGGAAGGTACTGAAAAAGCACCTCAGGAAGCTCCTGCTCTATCAGATGCAGACAGGGTGAGCAGGAGCAATGGGGTGGTGGGCCCTGGGCATCATAAAACACTGTGAGGCAAGGGGAGGCATTGGAGGGTACCTGGGGCATCAGGGACTGAGGGGGGCATCATGGGCAGCACTGCTGCTGGAAGTCTCAGTGGGTCAGTGGCATTGGAGGGGTCAAAGGGGCAGGAAATGGTTGAGGTATTCCATGGGATTAGGGGTACCGAGAGGCAATGGGCAGGGATTCAGAAGGGCAGGAATCTATTGCTAGGGGAAGCCCCAGTAGGATGGCAGCCGTGCTGGGCACTTTGTGTGGAGGTGCCAGAGGTTAGGGGAGCACTGATGGGTGAAAGGGATGGCGGTGCAGTGGGTGCAAGGCAAAGGGGAACCAGAGGGGGGCAGACCTGTCCCATATCAAGCCCCTGCTGCCCATAGGTCTTAACTGATTTGTGTCACAGGCACCTTATTACCGTGCACCAAGGCACGGGGACCTACCTCCTCACGGAGCTGCCCCCTCAGGGAGCGTCCTGGACACCTCGGGGTGTCCCCACATGCGGGGCTGCCCAGCATGAGCCTGACCTTCTGTGGGTCCCGTGCTTATGCCTGTCCAGAGATCCTGCAGTTCCCAAGACAGCACAACCCCTGCCTGCTATCTCCTATTCCCCTGGTCGACAGCAGACGCAGAGCTGACAGTTTCAGTGTGTGCTAGTGCTGCCTTTCTGGGCTGCAAGTACATGCAGCCAGCAACTCTATGTGTTTCTAGGGAGAGAGCATGTACAGGAAGAGCAGGAAAATCCAGTCAGAGTAAAGGTTGGGAAAGCATTTGAGATTGCTTAGCTTAAGGCATGAACAAAGATTATGGTAGAGCAACAACAGAAACTGTCCCTGTGGGCAAGGCCATGATCTATAGCACTTCTGTATGTCTGGAAAGAACTGGAAGAGGTCAGGAGACAGGCCATGGGGCAAGGACACAGCCCGCTGAACTGCACTGATGCAATCTCCTCCCCAGCCTCTATTCTCCAGGGGCATCTCAGAGGATTTATGACATCCGAGTCCATTCTCCTTGTATCCAAGGCTTGGATTGCATCGCTGGGCAGCTTGCCATTCCCTCTTCACAGGGCTGCACCATCACTCCAAGGAGCCCCATAGAGCCTTTGCAGAGCCTGCTTTTGGAGTGACCACCGCTCCTAACACGAGCTGACAATCTCCAGTTGAAGCATTCAGTCTTCCCAACATGACGCAGGAAATGAAACAAAATGAGAGACGAGAACACTTGCATTTTCTGCTCAAAACATGAAAGAGAACAGAGTCTTTCCAAAAGCCTGGCTGAAAATTTTAGCAATTATAACCTGGTCAAGAGAAAACCTCTGAAAGGTCTCAAATGTTGGGAGAAGCTTCCAGAGATGTGGCAAAGTACATATCAGCACATGACACAGTACTTTCTGTTAGTTATCCATATCTTCCGACATAGTTGAGGCTTGTATTTTTAACAACTGCTTCCTTCTTTTTGGTCCGCTGCCTTGTCTTTGTTCCTGGGGTTAATTCATTCCTGTATTTTTCTCTGGAATCTCCACATTGCGTCAGGTACAGGATCAGCCAGCAGTAAGTCAGAAGAAATGGATGCGGGACAGTTGGGATCCCTTGTCCAAAGAGCCATTTGCCAGGAGCTGCTTCACTTTTTCACTGTGCAGGGACACAGAATGTACCCCAGCAGCGGGAGACACAACATATGAGCGTGGCAGCTTTCTCCATTACCACTGGGTACAGACAGGAGCTATTGCTGATCCTGGTAGGGATGGTTTATTTTCCTTTATATGCCACGACTTGCTTCCAGTGCAGAATCCCCACACTGCTGGGGAGGCTCTATAGCCAGCCAGCCTTGCCAGAGCGTGTCTGTCGAGATCAGCACAGGAGGATGTGCTTTCCAAACAGGTATTGTCACCTCCCCAGCACATCAATGGCAAGGGGCAATCACATCCAAAACTCTGACTTCTGATTCAGGGAAAGTTCTGGAAGACAGCAGAGTGGAAGGTGACTGTTCGGAGACCAAGGCTATCCAAGCCCCATCCTCACTGCTCAGGCTGACAGGCAGAGTTTTGCCCCTCTCCACACCCCTGCATCAGCTGTGCTGTTTCCCCATGCTCACACATATGCTGTAGCACCGGGCAGGGTCTCTCAGGCCCATGTAGACCAGGTTCTTTCATTCCAACTGCCCTGTTACCCCTTGTCCCAGTGGCTCTTCACACGGAAGCGCTATAATGATGCCAGGCTCACCCATCCTCCTGCTGACCCTTGCGAGCCGGGAGTCCATTTCAGGTGCTGGGGTGCTGTGATAAATGTAAACAGTTAATTTGCTGATAAATTGCAATAATGGTAAATTGTAATAAACTTGAATTATTAATTTGGTAATTAAGCAAGGCGTGTAAGTTAAGCTTGATTAGCATTATGCTATAACAAGACTATGATTTGTGTTAAGAGTAATAGTTCGTTATAAAACATGGTGAGGAAAATTATGAAGTGAGAAACCATTAATAATTAACTATACGAAACTCTGAGTTACTATGTTCACATTGTTAAGGCAACGTTAATAAAAAATAACTATTTGTAACTCCCTTGAGTATAAGCAAGTATTTAAAACATGAGATCAAAGTATTTCTAGTTTAACTTAGAGAACAAAAGTAAGTCTTTGAAGTAGAAATAGCTCTTTTACAATGTTACAAGTCTGTGAAGTGATAATGGCCCTCTTTACAAACTTTGTGTACTCCTCATCCCGCGTCTGGTTTGTTAATCGCTTTCTTGACGTGCTAATGAGATTTAGTAGTTCCCCTAAAAAGTGTCTTCTGTAAATCTGATAACTCTGTGTACTCCTCATCCGCACATCTGGTTTACTTATCAATTGTTTGACAACCACACTGTTCTAAATTTTAAATAATTGTCAGAAACTTACAGGCATGGCTAATATTTATGTTAAGCCCAATGTAAAGGTTAGACGCAAACTAAAACAGCCAGAAAAACACCGTTTGTGCAAGATAAGATAACCGCCAGATGTTCCAGGAACCAACCGACAGAAACATGACAAACGACCCCCTAGGAGCAACTGATGCATATGCAGAGTACCCCCACTACTTCAAGAACACGGAAGAAAAGATGTATAAAAGGGGACTGTTTGAACTGCTTAGTGCGGCAGTTGGCGGAGCGTAGACTCCCCTGCCGTCCAGCGCTGTTTTTGCTCATATTCTACTTGCTATAATTAATAAATTCTAATTGGATTTTAGTCTGTTGTGGTCTCAATTTATAACAGGTGCCAACATTTCAGTCATGAGAGGTTCCTCTTCCAGCAGCAGGGACATCTTCTAGGTGCCTGCACTAGGCCACACCACCGCAGCACGGGGCCCCGCGCACCCAGACGTGCCCGGCAGTCCCGCTCCCCAACAAGCAGGGTCCTGGCACCACCACAGCGCCCAGGCCCAGCAGAGAGCCCTGGAACCGCGCTGCCCCTCACCCGCGCGTCGAGCCCACGACAAGATGGCGGCGGGCGCTGCTGCCCGCAGTAAAGATGGAGCCGCGCTCCCTCCGGAAGTGCCGGCGGGCGGCGCCGCCGCCGCCCCGAGCCCGCTCTGGAGGCGGGGATTGGCCGAGGCCCCGCCGTGCCGTGGCGCCGTGCGGCGCGAGCGCGGCGCCGCTGCTGCTCTCGCTGTGTCCGCGGCCCCGGGCCGCCACCGCCGCCGCCCCGGCTATGAGGAAGCGCAACGAGTCGGTTACGGTGGAGCATGAGCGCGCTGCTGCTGCCGCCGCCGCCGCCGCGCCCGCGCCGCTCGACAAGGGCTGCAGCCTGAGGCACAGCCTGCGCCTGCCCGCCGCTGCCGAAGACACGGGCATGAAGCGACCGCTGGGCAGGTGAGCACCGGTCCCTGCGCCGGGCTTTGTTATCCCCCGGCCCTGAGGGGCTGGAGAGCCCCCGCCCGCCACCGGCCCTGCGGCCGCAGCGCCCGGTCCGCAGCGGGGAGCGCTGGGCAGCGGGGCTGTTTGCGAGGAGAAGGAAGGGGCCCTTCCCCGCTTCCCAGCACCGCGGCGGCCGAAGAGCCCCCGGGACAGGCAGATCCCTGGGAACCGAGGCCGTTTCCCACCTCGGTTGCACTTCCCTGGCTTCCGTGCGCAGGGTGAGCAGGTGCTGTCCCCTCGGATGCTTTCGAGTTCTCGGTCAAGCAGCTTAATTAGGGGATGGGGTGGTAGCGGGTCCTGCAGACCCGGGTCTGGCTGGCAGAGGCTGGAGGGGTTTGATTTTCGTACCTGAGCGTGGCTTCATCCATCCCCCTTCGCTATCGGCGGGCGTTCGCCTGAAATAAACGGCTATCACAAACCAGGGAGTGTATGTGGAGGAGCAGGGGCCTGCAGGGAGGATGTATTCGTTTATTTATGTTTTTAAGAAGCTGGTGCCTGTCAGTGCCATCTCGTCTATAAATGAATCAGATTTAGCATCTCCTTCCTGTAGATGAATCAGATTTAGGTGTTGGTAGAAGATCAGATGCGTGGCTCTGTTGAAAACAGTTTATCTGTGGTTACTGCTGGCAGTGTTAACATTTTAAACACGTACTTATGTACATATTTATGGTGGGAAAATGTTCATGTTCCTCTGTAAAAACAAATAAATCTTTAGCAATGAGATGCTTGTAAGATGGGGCCGCCTTCATACAGGATTCCAAGGGGATGTAATACAGTGAACACGACTCACAGTTGCGGAGGGCTAGGGAAGAAAAGATGTGAGCTTTTAGTTTCATCTCCACCAGTGTAATGCTTTTGTTTGACTGCGTTTTGTAGGTGCGAGGAATAATGAATGATGAAAGAGCTGTGTGGTTTGGGTGGCTGAACCCAAGTTGCTGTGCTTCAGGAAAACAGCAGCCCATTTAGAAAGAAAAAGTGCCCATCAGTGGATTTCTGGACAATGAGCCAATGTGGCTGTTTCTCTGATAAACTTTCTGGTCATTTTTCTGTTCTTATAGACAAAACTAACGTTTGAAATGAACTTCTTCCTGTTCATTGCGTGAATTTTTGTCATGTTGAAAGGCAGAGGCTTAAAATAGTCTTTCTTTTTATGGGGTAATAGCTATTCAATTTGATGCCCTGAAGGTAATCCTTTGGGATGTTGTCAGCCCTCTGTTCAGGTTATGACAGGCTTTGGTGCTGGGCTCATCTCTCCCGTGACTGTGCAATGGATCAGGCTCTGTCAGTGCTCTGCTTCTGGAACGCTTGACAATTCAGCACATTGGTTCCATTGTCTGAATGGATAATCTCTAAGATTGCTGGTAATCAAATGATGGCTTATTAACTTCTTAAATGGGATGAATGGCATTCAGGTACTTTTCACTGAAGTGGAACTACTCCTTCAGTGCTGGGCATTGAGCAAGCCCTAGGAGCACATAGCGCAGGCTGTTGGCTTGCTCTGACAGGCAGGTACTTTGTGGAAGTCAGATGTAGCGCAACTATTAGACACAAAGCAAAGGCCTGCTGAAAGCTGAGAAAGCACAGCCCATCTGTGGAAAGATTTCTGTTATTTGTTTCTCCATGTATGCCTTTAACAATGGTCAGGAGGCAAATTTTCCTCACTTCACCTAAGTGCTTTGGGCTTTCTCTGTGTGTGTCGGGTACTGTATTCCATACAGCAGTGCTTCCCAAACTCTTGACGTTGTAGGAAAGCCTCATTTGTTTGGAACTCGCTTTCCCTTTTCCATATGTCAAGATTATTTATTTTATTTAAAAGAGAGTCCTGTCGATCATCTTGTGTGGTGTTGCCAGGATGGTGTATTCTTGTAACTGAGTAAAAGTGCAAAGTGGAGCAATCACTCACTTCTGTACTAATGTTGTCCTTTCTTTTCTGCTGTCCTGCGTTGGGTTCTCTGGCTTTCCTACTGACTTCCAGTGGGCCTCCTTTGAATTCCTCACTTTGTGAGCCTGCAGATGGTGGTTTGCAGGCAATACCCTCTGCTTATGTTTTCTCCAAGGTAACAAGTACGCTGCTGAAGCATGAGTCTGAGTGTGCAGGAGTGGGAGGTCCAGGCAGAAGAAGGTATGATGCCCAGAGATAAGGTTGTTGTCCAGAATAACCACCTTCAGTCAGGTCAGACAGCTCTCTAGCTCTGTGTCCCTCCCACCTTTGACAGCAGACAGCAGTGGATGTTTAAGGAAGACCATGAGGAGGGGACATATACAGTGGGGATCTCCTTTGGGGCGTACAAGCTACTGCACAAGCCTCTAGATCCTCCTATTTTAATGTGCACAGTCATGCTGTTATTGCAGCATTCCTTATACCACTGGAAATCAAAGGAGGGTGGTGTTTTCACTGTGTTACATCAGTTTAACTTGTCAGCTTGCAGAAACCGTACTGAGGTAAAAACTATGCTGCAAGGTTGCTGGGATGGTGGAGATGGTGCAATAGCTGGAACTGGGGATTGCTGCCACAGCAAACTGTTCTGAGCGGCTTGCTCATCGATGAAATAGTTAACATCAGCAATTCTAGTGGCAGTGAATTCAGTGTTCAGGGGAAGCTGGGCTGTCTGCCTTTCACACTGCTGTTATTTAGCCTCTGCAGACTTGGGAAAACAGCACCTATGTTTGACTTCAGTATGTGGGTTTCCATCTTTTGTTTGTGAATGATACAAACCTCTGGTTAGGAAAGCAAACAGAGCCCACAGTGGCTTGAAGTGGCTGCGAGTTCTGCAGCCAAGCACTGATTGTGTGGTAGCTCCTGCAGGGCTCTTTCTGTTCATGTCCAGTTCCTCAGCAGAGGCTAAAGAGCACCATGACTGCAGAGTGATGTTTGTAGAGGACAGCGTTGGCTTGTCAGCAAATTGCTTTATTCTTGCGGAAGTCTTTTTTGCACTTTACTAGCACTGTGTTTGTCCCTCTGTTTTGGTTCAGTCATATCATCACACTGTGCTCATTCGTCCAGGAGTTGAAACTCGCTCTGAAGAGGTGGCTATGCATTTGAACTGCTCTGTTACTGAACATGTGTGTGTGTGCACATTCGTGTAACAGAGCAGGGTGTCTGCTAAACAAGATTCATGTGGCTTTGGCTGATGTGTACTGTAGTCCGTGTGGCTTTTCTTAAGTGGTTTACAAACGGAAAGGAAAGGCACATATGTAGGTATGGCCATTCTTCTTCCATAGGTAATAGTAAAATACAATGTGGTGGTTATCTAAGAACTTTACTAGTAGTTCTAAAAGTGTGTGAATGATTTGGTTTTTAGAGGAACTGAGATGCTTTTCCCGAAACTGTTAAATGCAGTGATGTGGTGCCAAAGCAGCAGCATGCAGCACTTGGGTTTCCTGGTATGCATGTTTTGTGTGGATGGGCATTCTTCTAATACTTGTGTCATGATGCATTTTTCAGGTGACAGTGTTTAAGTGCCAGGTGGTTAGGAAGGTACCTTGTGTTTGAGTACTTGCTCTGGCTCACTTTTGTGCCCAGTGGCTCTGATGTTCTGAGAAAATGCAATTATATAGTTAATTCCACATGTGTCTGACTTTCTCTTCTTTTTTTATGAGAAACTGGGAACTCAGTGGCTGTGTGGAAGTCCTTATTTGTCATAGAATCATAGAATAGTTAGGGTTGGAAAGGACCTGAAGATCATCTAGTTCCAACCCCCTGCCATGAGCAGGGACCCCTCGCACTAAACCATGTCACCCAAGGCTCTGTCTAGCCTGTCCTTGAACACTGCCAGGGATGAAGCATTCACAACTTCCCTGGGCAACCCATTCCAGTGCCTCACCACCCTTACAGGAAAGAACTTCTTCCTCATATCCAATCTAAACTTCCTCTGTGTAAGTGTGAACCCGTTACCCCTTGTTCTATCACTAGAGTCCCTCATGAAGAGTCCTTCCCCAGCATCCCTGTAGCCCCCCTTCAGATACTGGAAGGCTGCTCTGAGGTCTCCACGCAGCCTTCTCTTCTCCAGGCTGAACAGCCCCAACTTTCTCAGTCTGTCTTAATCTTATCTTGTCCTGTGCATTGTCAGCTATTTTGGCAGTTTATGGCCAAGTGGGCGCCTCTGAATTGCTCTCAGGTTACCACTTTGGGGCATTAGGTGTTTGGTCTCTGCATCATCTTCCCCATTTGTTCAGTCTTTGCAGCCATGATAGTTTTCTTTCCTTGTGCTCATCTTATCCCCCTCTTCCTCAAAGACTTAAAATTCATTCAGCAAAAACACCAAGACTCCTGCAATGTGGGGAGTTATAGTTTTGTTCAGTTCCGTGCCTCAATGTGTTACTGCTGAAGTCTATGTTCCTTCACCGTGTTCTTCACTGGCTTTGTGTTTTGTGTTAAACAGGCCTGGTTTACTCTCCAGAATATCTTGAGACTCCTGGCATTCTTCTGCAGGCCTGTCTGTGTGATCTAGGGGGTTTATTGCTGGGTCCCACTTTCCCAAGGGCCTCTCTGGATTATCTGTAGAGCACAGTACTTCTCTGCTGCAGCTGCACCGTATCATTCCGCATCTCATAGTCTCTGAGAAGTTTTCTCAAGTCCCCCCATTTCTCACTGAGAACTGTGCTCTGTTCAGGCTGAAGACATTTTGCCCTCCAGTTACACTGAGCGTGTGTCTCCTTGAACTCCGTATCTCATTGCGGTGCTGTACTTCTGACCTCATGCACGCCCCTGGCTTCAGGTGCTCTGCTTTGATGGCTTATGCCTGAATTAATAGTTACCGCAGTGTTATTAATTGCTACTACTTTGTCATTTGTATCAAGTCCTTTTCTACTTAGGAGCTGTGTGAATTGCAGACCTCTGTTTCATACCTAAACTTCCCAGTGTATGGGTGGGTTTAGGTAACTCCTGGAACCAAGAGGACTTTCTAGTCACCTCTGTACTGAAGATGTTTGTAGACACGAAGGTCTTCTCAGTGTTGTGATGATCTTTTCTGTCCTTTCTCCTTGACTGGCCTCTACCTGTTCCTTTGGGCATACAGCGAGTATGATCGCAGCCTGGGTGTGATGCTGCACTATAGGGTGACCAGCTAAACTGAGCTTTTAACATCAGCATAAGTCCCAGGTTCCCATCTGCACTTTTCTCTGTAGATATTCTTTTTAGCTCCAGTATCCCCATGTCTATTTCCAACCTGCTTTCACTTACACAGACCATCACTGGTCTACTTACAACAAGCTAAATTTTGAGGATGACTTGCTTTTGTGCTATAAATGGCATGTTGTTGCTGAGCCAGGAATCTAGTTCTCTGCTAATGCAGTCACAGGTTATCACCGTGAGTCTGTAGTTTTTCTCCAGGATGCAATATGCGTGTGTTTCTTTTTGGTGCAAACGGCACTGTAGTGTTTTCATTAACATCATCAGAATTCTCTGCTGTGGTACATGCAGGAGGTATATCCAAGCAGGACTTCTGCTGTAGATGAAGAGTCCTGCCTGCTGAGTCCAGTTTCCTTCAAAAGGCACCACTACAGCGAAGTTACTTTATCCTTCCAGGCCTGAAGGCAAGTTGATTGTTTCGGTAATCATGCCAGGGCATGGAATTAGTCAATAGGCTTCTTCAATAGCAGTACCCTTACAAAACCCTGGGTTTTGGCTTTGCTGTAAGTGTCATGCTCTTGTTGTTAGAGTAGTGGACCGCTTCTGACATCTCGAGCGAGTGAGTGTAAGCAAAGGGGGTTCACTATGGCTGTAATGTGGGAGCGCTATTTCAATGTAGCTGTGACAGAGTCAGTATCACAAGAGCATTAAAAAGGAAGTACTCCTGGTATATTGAAAGAGTAGCAGGAGACCTAGAAGACTTAAAAATCATAAGCCTGAGGTGGAGTCTGTGTGATTTTAATGGTAAGAGTTAGTTTGCAATTCAGTGAAGGAAGATTTAGCAACTAAATATATATGTATATATATATATGTACTAATGAAGATAGGTCTGTCCTATTTTAAGAGGTCTTAGTATGAAATGTGACAGGTTTGTCAAGGTTACAGCCTGGTTGGTGGATGCATCAGTGTAGAATTGTTTCTCCAAAGCACTTGACTTTGTACTGTAGTTTATTGAATGGACTTGCATTACTAATGGAGAGCATGTTATCTGCATTGAAAACTGTCTCAGTGGAGAGAGAAAGAACTGGGGAGTTATCTTGGGATGGATGTTTGGGCTCAAGGGTGCGTCATTTTGTATGTTGTATATCACCCATCCCAAAGATGAGGCGATTGCTGTTGGTAAAACTGGGAGGAGGAGGGGTTGCTGAGAGCCGATGAGTGGGGCAGCTGGTGAAGCAGTGAAAAGCTCACCAGAACACAGGTTAAATGTGGCTGCAGTGGGGCGGGATGGCAGGGAAGAGTTTGGGGTGGGAACTGAAGCAGAGAGTGAACTTGGTCTGTTGTAGGTGATCACCTCTGCAAGCAGTTGTGTGTCCTTTCACCCAGGCCTGGCACCGGTACCGCCTATCCAGGAGTAGGGCTGTGAGCTGGGCTTTGCCCTTTTGCCTTGCTGGCAGGCAGCTCTCAGAGCAGTAAGTGTTGATAAAACAGTGCAACACTGAGCTTCAGAGATCTGCCTCTTCCTTTTTGAAAGCAGTTTCAGTTTGCAGGCAGAATCTCCTAATTTTAGGCTCTATTAAGTGCCTTGAACATTTAAAGTATGCCTGAGCTAGCAGGAAGGATGTCTGTGTTTACTCTCCAAATCAAAGTGTTTGTTTAACCCAGATTTATTTCAACGTTGTAACTGGTACTGAGTAGTAGAGCAGTAAGAAAGGATTGTTAGACTAGGCAATTAACTTTTAAAGTACAGTCTAGAGTATTTGGGCTAAGCCCCACAGCTGCCTTCTCCTTGTTTCTGTCAACCACAGAAAGAGAGGTCTAGAAATCAAACGAAGAGCACGAAGACCCCAGTCATTGAAGTTGTCTTCTGAATCTAGCAAATAGCTGAAGCAGAACCTGCCAGTGGAGAACATACAGCATTGAGTAGTGCAAATAGTTCAGTCTTTGTGGATTTTACTGTTAAAATAAAAAAGAAAATCCTTCCCCGATACATATTTTATTGTACCTGCTATGTCTGAGTGGATTTAAGCACAGATAACTGCATATAGAATTCCTCTTTTAATGTCTCTTAAACCCAGAGTTTTCCTCTCGTATCTCTTGGGAAGAGATAACAGTATTCTTTGGTTACCTCCTGCTTGTTTTAGATGGGGTGATGTGTGAATAGCAAAGGCTGATGTTCCTTCTCAGCCTCCAAAAAGAACAAATGGGTAGACCAAAATGTGGGCCATTCATTTATAGTATCCTGCTTGTACATCAGGTACAGGATGAAGAAGGGTAGCTTAACATTTCAGGTGTTCTTCCCTATAGTACCAGTGCTTCTGTTCTGAACATGAATGGTTACATTAAAATCAGTTTTGTACCCACTGAAAGTGGGGATTAATTTCTCTTGCAGAAGCGATTGGTGTTGACTAGTAAGTGAAATGAGGTTGTGTGGAGCCTCGTGTCTCGCCTTACATAAAGGTGTGCAGAATAAAGGACTGCATGTGGCATAACTGAAAAAAGAAACCTCAAGAAGAGTACTTCGCAGTGGGATATATGCAAGCGCAGAGCAGAGCACAGTAAGTGCATTTACCTTGTTTGAAGGCTGATTTGCTTTCCTCTGTCAGTAAAGCTTCCCCGGGGGTGACTTTTCTGAGGCAGAGAAGCCAACACAATTGAGGGTGATGTAACTGGAGCTTTGGAGTCAGGGCTTCCAGGTTGCCGCATCCTTGCTTGTGGAGGGAAGTGTGTGCACCATGGTCAAGACTAGCTTTTTAGACTTCTTGGCGTTCCCAGGAGCGGAACAGCCTGGCTGTGTTTTCTCCCCTAAACCAGCCCTATTTCACTTCTTGTAAAGTTCTGATTGTTTTCAGAGCAGCTTTAGGAAGCGGGAGTGAAGCTGACAATGTCCGCTTTATACTGCTGAGCATGAAAACTGTGGATTGGATACAATCAGGGGAAATATGCCATTCTCTTGTCCTTGCAGATCCAGCAGAAACGCAGTGAATAACCTTTTATTCCGGTTTCTGCTAGCTTTGTGCTCTCTCTAGTAAAGCCTTCTTTTGACTCCCAGAGCAGGGACCCCATTTCACGTTAAATTTTGGGACAGGCTGATGTACAGGTCTGCAAAATGTTCCATTTCCATGCAGTTAAATAGAAACTGCAACACCCGCTTCTCACCTTTTCTGTGTATGTGTTTTCTAGCTTGGCTCTTCTGGGTTCTGTAGTGTTAGCAAAGGCTGTGGATCTAATTGTCATTAATTTTTCAAGCCTTTGTCCTTTTGGAGCTGTTTCCTCAACAAGATGATAGCTAAAAGCTGGAATCCCTGAATAAAGCGCAGATGAAAGCAGGAATGGATTAATCTTCCTGTCTCAATGCAAAATAACCCCCTGCTCAAGGTATGTCAGAGGCTGACAGGGATTCTGTATCTGTTCATCCATCTGTTCTTTAGCCACCGCTGTTCTTTATGGCCATGCACTGCTTGTTAAGCCTCCCTTTTTAAACAGGTCACAATTACAGAGGGCACTATGACCGCCAGCTCAATGTTACCATGCTCAGCTGACAGTATATGTAATGTTTTGGCATTGTTGAATGTTCTTGTTTGCTTGCATGCCTCTAAGGGGGAACTGTTGGTTCATTGTAATCAATGTGTATTGCTAAGGATGTGTTCTGCATCTAAAAGGTGGCAGTATGGCTGCTAACACAAAAGCAGGGTTTTTTTCTTCAGGCTTCCAAGGAGGAATGGCTTCTGATCTGTGCTAACAAAAGCACAGAGCTGTTTTAGTTGAACAGATGTAAGAGAACCATCTTCATGCATTGAAAGGAAAAAGGTCTCCAATACACAGATGAGGCTTTAGCTCAGGTGGTTTAAAAGACACCAAAGCCACAGAGCCCGAGTAGTAATTCTCAAGCCCTGTGGCTTGTGGCTGTCTCCCAAAAACTGTTGTGTAAGAAGATCTCGTGTTCACACAGCTATGCAGCTTGGAAATGTGGGCCTGTTCACACAGGGATGAAGTCTGAACCTACGGATTCCTGCTGTTGCTGCAAGGTTAACACACACATGCAAGTCTGGTGGATTTACAGCATGTTAACAGGTGTTAGGTGGTGCTGGGAGCTGGCTTGCCTGTACTGCGTGCTTTTTCAGCTATGGTATGCATTCAACAGACAAGTGGCTTTATGTTAAATGGCACTTAGGAACTGTGGTGGACTATTAGATGGCTATATGGGTTATGCTCTTGAACCTTTGCTTGTGTACCCGAATGTTTCTCCTTGTGAAGGAGCGTGTGGTAGAGAGAAATGGGCTGTGCTGCTTCAATAAAAATCCCACTCGCATGGGCCAAGCTCCTGTTTTGCACTTCAGTGCAGTTTCAGTCTTTTTGTGTTTATGGTTTGGAGTTTTTCCCCTCTTTTTGCAGGCAGCTTTCCCTTCCCCAGTTTAGGAACGAGGGAAAGGGCTGTGCCTGGAATAGGAACCAGCTGTCAGCTGTGAAATGAGTGAAAAACTTAGGAATTCAGTCAACACAGTGGAGGGAGCGCACCACAGTAGTATCTCAGTGCCAAACTTGACTGAAATGCAGCGTGGGTGACTTCAGCTTTGATAAGTGTCAGCAGCATTGCTCTGGGAGCTCCGCAGAAAGTATATTCTTGGAGTTTAAACAAGTGGTTCTGGTGCAAATTAACTGGCTGATGCAGAACGGTCATTCAGGGGAAGTCAACAACCTTAAAACCCTAATCCCCAAGCCTGTTTTCCTGTCCCAAAAGTCAGCGCTTCAGTTGCCTTGGGGTATAATTATTCATTGTTTGCTGCATACTTAAAATAATAGAAGCATCTGCTCCTTTCTCCTTACACCTTTCAGGAGCAGCCAGCTTAGGTGCTGGTTGTGGAGACGCTAAGGCATGGCACTGGGAAGGGATGGGGTGCTTGAGGGGGAAAGGTTAGATGCAGCTCCCATGTCGTGTGCTGTGGGGTGTGTAAATGCTTGTGTGAGCCTTTCCCTACCTTGCTTCATTTGCTGTTTTAGAAACGTGTCATTGCCGAAGGCTCATACATTCCCTGCAGGCTGCTCCATTATTTCTGCTCATTAATGTTCTACACTGACTTGCCTTTCCCTCACTTTATGGACTTCATTTTTTTAACCTGCTGTGTTCTGAGTCCCTGCATGATGCTCCCTGGCATTTCATTGCTATTGCCTGCCTTCTCAGCAGGGCCTTCCTCTTCCCCTTACCCTGAGTGCTGATGCTGCTTTTCCCCCTCTTGCTGCACCAGGGTCTTGATTCTTGCAATCCTACCCGAGATCTTTCTTATCCACAAACTGAAATGTGCTTATGAAGATCTCAATAGCTGGAGCTTGCTGGCCCCTTCTGAAAAACCCAGTTCATTGGGATGCTCTCCTTTACCTTCCATTTCTGTCACTCAGAGGGACAGACCTCAGATTTTGTACATGACTGGCTAGATGGCTTCCTTCTCACTGTTTATTGTTTTAAGTTAATGTTTAATCACTTGATATTAATCAGAAGGAGGCACAGAAGCAGTCCAAGTGAGAGTCTGGGCTTCAAGAGGGGAGCTAAGTAATGAGGTGCTGGACTGGGGGAATTTGGGAGCTTTAAGTTACGAACTCCATCTCCATTCAGAGAGTTGGAAAGACATGGCCTGGAGATCTTACTCCAGCCAAAAGAGATTCCCTATAGGCAGCAGCTTGTTTTGGGCTGAAATGGGTAAGGAAGCCTCAGGGGAGACTTTGGGAATAGGCAGTTTGAAATGATGGGAGGGAAAGGACATGCCTGTATGCACCAGCATCCTACATTCCTCCTACATCTTACATCCCTGGCAGTGTTCAAGGCCAGGTTGGATGGGACTTGGAGCAACCTGGTCTAGTGGAAGGTGTCCCTGCCTGTGGCAGGGGTTGGAACCGGGTGAGCGTTAAGGGCCCTTCCAAACCAAACCGGTCTTTGAATATGCCTAAGGCAGCAGTTGTACAGTCTCTGTAAGCTGATGCCACTGGCAAAAGAGACCTGGAGGCTCGTTCTTTGGACAGGCATTTCTACTGCAACTGCTCAACCGTATCTTCAACCCGATCAGTGCGAAAAGCTGATTTTCTATGTACTTGCATGTATCCGCTCTGATGCAGATACAGGTGCAAGTTCTTCCCACAATGAGTTTTCCTTTGTGGCCACATTAACATTTGCCACTTTCAGGCTGCCTAGCTATGGAAGTGGATGGGGAGTGGGATAAACTGCAGGAAGTGCCCGTGGAAGTGCTGGTTAGCATACAGACAAAATGCTGCGGTGCTGTTTGCTGACACACAGCGCTTCGCTGGAGCTGTGTGTGCAGCTTTCACTGTCCTGTGGTACCGCTATGAACAGAGCAGTAAGCTAGTGCTTATGCCAGCTTTCTGCTGTGCTTTAGAAGTTCAAAGTACTATTGGGGGGAAGGAAGACAGCATTTTTTGCTGTAATTGCAGCAAAGAAGACTAAGTTTCAATAGGCTGACAGTGCTTTTCTGTGGTTAGAACAGCTTGTCTGTCCTGCCAAATGCCAACTTGGAAGGTTCTATGGGTGTACTGATGTCTCCTTGTCAACGTTGGGTTTTTAGCCATGATTGGGACACCTCTGTCCATCACTGTTGGTGCTGTGTCTGTTCTGAAGATGAGCTGTCACATATTGTGAGGAACCTGAAGGTGGAGCCTGTATCAAAAGGATCGTGACCAGCAGGTCGAGGGAGGTGATCCTGCCCCTCTACTCTGCTCTCGTGAGACCTCACTTGGAGTATTGTGTGCAGTTCTGGGGTCCTCAACATAAAAAGGACATGGAACTGTTGGAACAAGTGCAGAGGAGGGCCACAAGGATGATCAGGGGACTGGAGCACCTCTCGTATGAAGATAGGCTGAGAAAATTGGGGCTGTTCAGCCTGGAGAAGAGAAGGCTGCGTGGAGACCTCATAGCAGCCTTCCAATGTCTGAAGGGGGCCTATAGGGATGCTGGGGAGGGACTCTTCATTAGGGACTGTGGTGAGAGGACAGGGGGTAACGGGTTCAAACTTAAACAGGGGAGGTTTAGATTGGATCTGAGGAAGAAATTCTTTACTGTCAGGGTGGTGAGGCACTGGAATGGGTTGCCCAGGGAAGTTGTGAATGCTCCATTGCTGGCGGTGTTCAAGGCCAGGTTGGACTTGGCCTTGGGTGGCATGGTTTAGTGTGAGGTGTCGCTGCTCATGGCAGAGGGGTTGGAACTAGATGATCTTCAGGTCCTTTCCAACCCTAACTATTCTATGATTCTGTGTTTGGAAACTTTCTTGAAAACCCTCAGCTTGCCTTGCTTTTCTCTCCTATTTTCTTATTGAAAACCCATAGGCCTTAATGAGTTGCCTTTCACTGCTTTATCAAGCCCCTTATTCCTGTTAATTTGTCTTTTAATTAAAAGAGAAACAGTAGAACATCCCAACTGTTTGCTCCCAGGTACAGCCTTAGTAGGCTGGTGGGGACTATGGAGTGGGGCTTTTCCTGGGCTGGGTCTCTGCCAGTAAAGGCCGGAATGCCTTGCTCCATCCTAGCTTTTTAAGGCCAGTATTGAAAGAGTTTTAATGTGTTATTCACCCCCTCTCCCACTTTCTCGTTGGTGATAATAGGACTGTTCAGTAGCTTAGCTGGATTTTGAGATGTGGATAGCTTTTTCTCTTTCTACCTACCAGGTAAATCTTTACTTAACTTTTTCTTGTGCTACCCTTCGCTTTTTCAAGGAGAAAACAGTTTGGGATGAAGTTGTGTGAACTTGATGAATTTTAGTCCATGTAGCTCAGCTCTGTGTTGCCAGAGAGGCATTCATGAAGCACGGGCTGTTGTACCTTGCCAGCACTTGGTGGGAGGAATTAAGCAGACAACTGTTCTAGGCAGAGTGTCCTTTATAGGATGAGGGAATGGACTTGGGTGATCTCTTACAGTCTCTTTAATGTACAGATACCTATGATGTGACTAAAAAAGTCTCTGATTTCAGATGCTTTTCTTAAGTCAAATAGTGAATGTTTTGGATGCGACAATGGTGAAAGCCATAGGACTGGGTATGAATTTGCCTGTTGCATCTTCTGTACCTTTGGTGGCATATAATGAAAATTTACTTTGTACTAATTGACTGACACTTCCTGGTGACAGATCTGACATCTCTCGCTGTTAATGCTTGGTTTGATGTGCAGATGGGTTTGTACTTGAATTATAGAGGCTAAAGGACAAACAGAACAAATCCCCCCTCCCCAGCAGTGTTCAATGCCAGGCTGGACAGGGCTTGGAGCACCCTGCTCTAATGGAAGGTGTCCTTGCCCATGGCAGGGAGTTGGAACTGGGTGAGCTTTAAGGTCCCTTCCAACCCAACCCAAAGCATTCTGGGATTCCATGATTCAGTGTGTCGGCTCCTAAAATTGGCGAATGGGAGATGGATAATTTCATGCCTCTTGGACAAACTGATCTGTGCTGTCAGCTGCTGGCACTTCCTGATACCAAGAGCTGGTGGCTCATTCGCCTGCAGTGTTGCTCCTGCTAGAGGCTGCCTGCTGGAAAGCAAAGGGAGTTGTTTTGCCTGGAAGATTTGCATGCGTTTTAGTTCTTGATTGCAACGATATTCGAGGGCCTCAGTGTTTCTGCACATAAAGTGGGCAACTGTAATCAACTAGATTAAAAATAATCAACTAGATCAGTAGAATCACACCTTATGTATATTCAGTGCATATATACACATATGGATGTGTAATTATTCTGAGGCAAGAAAGTATATTTTGAGAAAAACTGAGATAAAATAGCTAGCTGCTGTGTGATCCTTCACTTTCGTGTGTGTGGTGTTGGTTTGGGGGTTTTTTGGTAGTCTACTCTTCCCAATTGGAATACTTTGAAGGAAATAGAAGTAACATGTCGGGGCAATTGTTCTAAACTCGGTCTGGACTCGTAGAGAATGATGATGCAGATATAAAGTTTCATCATGTTTCGCGACTTAGATCTGCTTTTCATGGTGTTGAGAAGTGGGAACCCTTTTAGCTGGACCAGGCAGAATGTCTGCTCCAGCCTGTACCTGCGATCACGTGTGATTTGTATCAGTCTCATTGCGCATAGTTACTCAATATATGTGAACATCCAACTCAACGAAGCCTTGCTGATAGTGGTTTAGATGGGAAGGGCACTCTGGCTACTTTTTGGAATCAGACATGTGATACGCATTTCTAGAGATCCTGGAATACCTTAAATCAGCAGAACAAAAAGCTCTTGTTACAGAGTGGTTTAACATGTGAATCAGTGGGGAGTTTCTATTCCCTGTTCCTAAACCGTGTGTATCGTCAGCTGACAGTTTGGGTACTTCTGCTTCTCTCAGCTGATGCTACATAAACAAAACTAACTTTTAACAGTTTAAAGAGGCAGTGACCAGGTTTCCAAATACGCCAAGCACGCAGATCCTTGTGAAAATGGCTTCCCAAAATTCCTGCTGTATTCAGCTCTTTCTCTCTTTTCCTTTCTTCTTTTATACAGGCGATATGGATTATGGTTCCGACTGCGGAAGTTAATAATCTGGCTGCTGGGAGTGTACATTGCCATTCCATTTCTAGTAAAACTCTGCCCTGCTATTCAGGCAAAGCTGGTCTTCCTAAACTTTGGTAAGTGACTCAGTCTATTGGGATGGGTGAGGGGTGAGAGGGAGGAGTGTCTTTATCTTTCATCTGTCTGCCTTCACTTTCACCCTGCCTGTCTACAGCTCGTGTAAGTTCTCCAGACTGCGGTTTGGAAAGCATTTGCTGTGGCCCTAGGGGTCTTTGTATGTAGCATGTCTTTGTAGGAACGCAGTGACCAAACTGAAGCCAATTCTCAGCCAAAGGATTTTCCCCAGGAAAACTGTGCAATATGTTGAATACATTTGTCTGAAGGGTTCAATGAAGTGGCATGAATAGATAGCAAGCAAGTGAAATTAAACTCAGTGAATTGTTTTCCAGGCAGTGACTCTTCACCCAAAAGCACTTTAGGAGAGTATTCTGGTTGGAGCAGAAGAGGCCTTGTTCATGCAGTCAGACTGAATGTTTTCCTTGTGCCTGTTTAGCCTTTGCATTTGATCACCCTGTCAGTACAGTGGGTCTGGTGAGCTGGCTTATCACAAAGGGAGGCCTGAGCATCCGCAGGATGGAACATGTGTTCATTTGTTCAGCTGGAAAAGAGAAGGCTCTGGGGGAACTTAATAACAGTCTCCCACTACCTAAAGGGCCCTACAACAAATTTATAGAGGAGCTTTTGACAAGGGCCTTTAGGGACAGGACAAGGGGGAATGGCTTTAACCTGACAGAGGGGAGATTGAGATGAGACATTAGGAAGAAATTCTTCCCTGTGAGGCTGCTGAGGCCCTGGCACAGGGTGCCCAGAGAAGCTGTGGCTGCCCCATCCCTGGCAGTGCTCAAGGCCAGGTTGGACGGGGCTTGGAGCAACCTGCTGTAGCAAAAGGTGTCCCTGCCTGTGGCAGGGGGTTGGAACTGGATGAGCTTTAAGGTCCCTTCCAACCCAAACCATTCTGTGATTCTTTCTTTGTATTTCAGTGAGGGTCCCATATTTCATTGACTTGAAAAGACCACAGGATCAAGGTTTAAACCACACCTGTAATTATTACCTGCAGCCAGAGGAGGATGTAACCATCGGAGTCTGGTAAGGAAGCCTGTTGTATTCAGTCTGTGCTGTGCATCTTTATCCTCCTTTTTGTTCTCAGTGTTGCTTATTGTTGCTGTGCATGTGGCAGCCATCGCCTGCTCTGATCTGTGTACGATTTGTGTTTTCCTCTGCCAAGTGACCGAGTTGATGTTGAAACGTGTGTAGGTCTCTGGAGCTCACCTGAGCTCAGATCAGTAATGCATGAAACACAATTGGACACCCTGTGCATTCAGAAAGATACCATAATTTGGAATCATAAAGGCTACAGGTCAGCATTGCTACAAAGACGATGCCTCCGTATCAGATGAGACCCAAGGAGTTAGAAGTTTTGTCATTCAACTGCTGCTCATATTTTGTTCTGCAAAAATAAATGTGGGGGAAGGTAGGAAAGCAGGATCTAAGTGCTCAGAGTAGGAGGAAGACTGTTCTGTGTATAAAACACATGTAGGATTTGGAGAGTGGGTGAGAATGGAACACACGGTTTACTTTCTTAATAGAACAAGTGACAGTGTCAGACATCCCTTGTCATTCTTTCCTCTTGAAGAAAGTTTTCTGTTTCCAGGCAAGGGCAGTTCATTTTACCTCCTTCTTACCCAGGATCGGCTCAGATGACTGGTTCTCTGTCTGAAAACGTCTGCTTTCGGTACTTCCCATGTTACTACATCAGCTTAAACCAGCTTCTGCATCTGTTTCTCATGAGTGCTGTCTGTTGTGTCTCAACACCAGAGGTTTCAAAGCCACAGAGAAGTTCCTCCTAGCTTTGAAGAAACAGTGCCTGCAATTTGAATATATATGCAAGAGCAGGAAACACCTGAAAAGGGGCCAGACACCATGTCAGGTGTGGAGGAAGGGGGCTGTCCTTCATACAGATGGTGATGTTGGGTCTCTAAGCTGTAGAATTTGGTGTTTTCAGTTATGTGTGTTACTTATATGTTCCCACTTAGGAGGGTAGTAGAGATTTCCTCTTCACTTGAGGGTATTTAACCTTCTGAAAGGGACGGTGATACCCTGCTACATAAAGATGGTTCTTTCCCTTTAAGTGGATTTTGGTGAAAGACATGTTCAGAAGCTGGAAGTTCAGGTTTTGCAGGCAGGGTAGGCTGATAAATAATGATCTGTATTTTCAGCTGGACAATTAATTCTACCTGCTAAGCCGCTGACTTAGTTTAGATTGCAGTGGGGAGGGTTTTGTTTCCCTTACAAGTGTACTGTGTATCTTCACTAAAAAAGAACTTCCAGCTTGTGGTGGCAGCTCAGAGTCTGTGGCATTTGTCTAGATATGTACAAGGGAGGTTTTCAGGAAACTTTGGGGCCTTGCTTTAACACCACTATAAGGTCTTGTGTTCAGTATGCTTCTGGAATGAAGTCCTCAGCCTACTTTGTTCATCAGCTTGCTCAAGTCTTGAGGCAGAACAGTTGGAGAAGTTGAGTCCTGCAGTTGCTGGGGCTTTTTTCCTGCTCAAGAACTCCTTATTTGCTGCCTGCATGCATGGGAGTAGACTTCTTCCAGTGCTTCCTCCTGTGTGTCCTCTGAGCTTTACATCTATGAGGCAGGTGTGGTAGACGGAGTTCATCTTCCGAGGAGAAAGGCATGTGAGTACTTCAGTTACTTCTGACAGCTGTAAGCTAGCCCCCTTGTCAACAATTTGAGATGGCTGTGGGCATGTCCACACCTTCAGTGTTTGTCTTCTGGAGGAATTACCCACTTCAAATTCTGGTGGCTGAAAACAAAATACATGATCTCCTCATCAGAATCCAAGTGCCTCTTTTTCCTCAGATTGATGTGGAATCAGCTATGCCTCTTACTGAACACTCTTTCCAAAGCCAGCTGACTTGGATTATGCTGAACATCTGCTGACCTGGCTGTCAGTCTTGTTTATGGTGTCTAAGTATGTTAATTGAAGAAATTAGATGCCTTAAAAGCTGAGGAATTGAGATTCTTTCTCCAGAACTGTGGCAAGTTCAGTAGTTGTGCTTTGGGTTTGCTGTGAAGTTGGATGCCTTGCACAGACCTGAGTGTTAAAGGCAACCATGATGGGAGGTGAAAATGCAGAAATAACCTTGGACACTGCCTTTTAAATGTGGCCATTTGTCACTCATGACAGCTCTGTGAAGACATGTGTGGGTGTGTAAACTGAGGTAATAAGTTGGTCGGAAAAACTCAATATTCAAATGGCAGATACTGAGTGTCTGACAGCGGAAATCTTCCTTCTGTCTACAGGCACACAGTCCCTGCAGCCTTATGGAAGAATGCCCGAGGGAAGGACCAATTGTGGTTTGAAGATGCATTGGGATCTAGTCACCCTGTAATCCTCTACTTGCATGGGAATGCGGGAACAAGGTGAGGCATAAAAAGTGATGCCTTTGTTTCATGCTGTGTGTTCCTGGCTTGTCACCACTTTGATACGTTGATAAGAAGGAGGGGGACAAACTTTTTAGAAGGGCCTGTGGTGATAGGACAAGGAGTAATGGTATCAAAGAGGATAGATTTAGACTAGCTATAAGGAAGAAGGCTTCTTGTGATGAGGGTGCTGAGGCCCTGGCACAGGTTGTCCAGAGAAGCTGTGGCTGCCCCATCCCTGGCAGTGTTCAAGGCCAGGTTGGATGGGGCTTGGAGCAGCCTGCTCTAGTTGAAAATGTCCCTGATTATTGCAGGGGTTGGACTAGATGGCCTTTAGAGGTCCCTTCCAACTCAAACTATTCTATGATTAAAACCAAAATAAACTCTAAAAGCAGTTTGGTGCTGCTCCTTTCTTTTAAAAGGAAAGCATGTTTTATGAAGTCGTGTCTCTCCATTTATTGAATGTGGAATAGATTTCTCACAGTTATTGGAGATACCTGATATTGTAGTCTACCTTGTATCTTCTGCCAGGAGGCTGTGACAGGAGGCTTAGTTCTTTGCAGTATAGTGGTCTCTGAATCAAGATGTGGGATAGCATTAGTGCTTCTGTATATGTGATTTACATGCAGTAAATACACTTCCCAGTTCCTTTTGTGAGCTTCTTTTGGTAGTTAACACGTTCTGAGGTAACAAAATCGGAAGGAAAGAGGAAGGTAATGTGCTGGTCTTGTTTCATTATTGCATGCATGCTGGATGTTTGTCTGGAACAGGAGCATTTCTAGAACTTGCTATTTCCTCACTGACCGTGTGTATCAGCTAGAGAAGTAGGTGACTTCTCTGTACTTTGTTGCTGGATGCTTAAGAAACACTAGCACAGTCTCATACTTCCTGGACGTTTCTCAGAATCGTGTTCTTACTGCCACATCTCTGCGTGATGCAGTGCTTTGCTTCGTTGATTAGAACATGGTCTTTTTCCTTACCAATATCCTATCGGCCCCTGAGTTTGGAGTGTTCTTCTGAAGCTGATGTCTGCTGGTAGATACTCTGCAAGAGCAGAGCATTGCAGAAATGTAAGTTCCATGATATAAAGCAATGGAACTGTTTCAGCTGTGCTGGTAGTGAAGGTTCACTGACTGTTACGTCGCAGGAACATTACCCGTTTTCACCTAAATTCTTGTTTTAGCAGTGTTCTTCTATGGTAAGAGGGTATGGGGTGGAAGATGCATATTGTGAGCCAGGAAATGCACGAGCAGATGGGTTTTTGAAAACTGACCCTGTCTTCAAGGTTTAATCAAATTGTTGCATTGTTTTTCTAATACTGCTTTGCTTGTTTTCTTGCCTTTATTTGGTGTAGCAAACAATACTAATGGAAGCTATTCTGCAGCTTAATGGTGGCAATCTGGGACCAGTATCTCTGTTATGTGCATATTGATTAGATTTACTTCTTGCTTCTCCAAGTGCTGTTGGGATGAGGTCCTGAGCTATGGATCGATCGCGTATTTCACATTTCACTTTGTGTTTTAGGGAAGCTGGAGGTGTGTTGCCTTTGCCATTTCAGCTTTTATATATAGTGCTGTATGTTTCTCCACTGGATATTCAGTCTCTTGTCAAAGGGCTGCTTTATTGATGCAGGCTGCATTAATCATAAGTAAAAGGCACTGTCTTGGCTTTCTGCTTTGCCTGAGTTTGTGAACACTTCCAGGGATGCTGACTCCAGCACTGCCCTGGGCAGCCTGTTCCAATGCCTGATTGCCCTTTGGGGGAGAAATTGTTCCCAATATCCAGTCTAAACCTCCCCTGGTGCAGCTTGAGGCTGTTTCTTCTTGTCCCATCCCGTGCTCCTTGGGAGCAGAGCCCATCCACCTCTTGGCTCCATCCTCCTATCAGGCAGTTGTAGGGAGTGATAAGGTCCCTTCTTACCTTCTCTTCTCCAGACTGAACCCCCCCCCCCCAGTCCCTCAGCCATTCCCCATCACACTGTGCTCCAGGCCCTGCACCAGCTCCATTGCCCTTCTCTGGACCCACTTCAGCGCCTCAGTGTCTTTCTTGTAGTGAGGGGAGATGTCAGGGATGTCAAAGGTGACCTCTTAAGCAAGTGTGTCTTCTTCAGCCTTACATGATTCAGAAGTACTTGCAAGCAACCCCTTGTGGTTTTGGCTGCATTAGGTGTTTTGCAGAACAGTTGGAGCTGACAGCTTTTGGCTGGCAAGTTCGTGTGTTCTTAGAGGCTGGACTGGGAAGTGGCATTTTGATTTAGAGGCTGCACTGCCCAAACCAAAAAACCTCAAACCAAACCCAGAAACATTAAAGGAAATGCTGCCTCTGGACTTGCAGTGTTCAACTCTGGGTTTCTCAGCTCAGTCATCTGCACATGCCCTTTCTGTCCCTGTGCTTGGAGCCAGGGCCGGCAGGTTGGGTTAACATGGTGAGTCCTGCAGAGAGCATCGCACCTTGGGGAGCAGCAGTTACTGGTGGTAAGAGCAAGGGTCTGCAAAGCCAGCAGGACCAGGCTGCTTTGGATGTATTGCAGGAAGAGGTGGGTAAGAGGGTGGGTTGGTTGAAAAATACATCTTTACCTGCTGAGAGATCTGTAGGGAGAATCTGACTTCAAAACTGTGTCCTGCATTGATCAGCAAAGCCGTGGCATCTCCTTGACATTTGTGACAAAGCAGTTCTGCTGTTTCTTAGGTTTGGCGTGTTTCTGTTAAACCAGAAGCCTGTGGTGATTGAGAAAGTCTGTTTCTGGAGGCTGAAGTGTTCACATGTGGGTTTTCTTGTTTGTTTGTTTTGTTTCGTGGTCTTCTCTTCTGGTCTCCTCTTCTCTTCTTGAATTGCTGCCGCCAGAGGAGGGGATCACCGTGTGGAGCTTTACAAGGTAAGTGGCTGCACGTGTCGCCCAAGCAGTTGCATTGACACCTCAGATGTGCGTAGGTGTGAGGAGACCGCTCATTACAGCTCACTCCCAACGGGCAGATAGCTTAGGGCTCTGTTCCTCCTCCAGGTATGAAGCATGTAAGGGAAGAGGGCTCTCTAAGCCAGGAGCATACTTGCCATAAAGAAAGATGTTTGAGATCTCTTACTTGCTGTCGTTAACTGTCAGCTCCAGCTGAGCTGACCAGGTTCTTTGCCAGGAATACTTCACAGAAGTATAAGAGAAGTTAAGTGTCAACAGGTTGTTTCTGATGGCTTGGACAAGGCTAGGTTGTGCGCGGTGTCTTAGCAGTGAAATCACCTTGGGAAGTTAGAAACCAAACTTTGCCAGAAGGAGCTTTGTGTTCTGCATGCCCAGTCAGGGGCTCCAGTGTGTAAGTGAACATCTGAAAAATGGTACACAGTGATTCTGATAGAAGCAGCACCTCATTTGTTAATTAATATTTTAGCTGATTATTCTGTTGTTGTTCTGTAGTATTCTGTCGTGTGGTGGTCTATACACAGAACTGCATTTCTCTCTGATGCTGGAATAGTGATTTGGTGTTGAAACAGCGACTTAGGAGTGCAGATCCCAGAGTTGAAAACCTACGTATTTAATACCTCTGCTGTAAAGGGCCTTTGCCCTGGCAGTGCACGCAGTATGGACCTTGTCGCCTCCCAAGGGAACCCCGTTGATGTTTTTAGAGCCAAGGAAAGAGAAGCAGGTGTTGCTTGAAGAGACCTGAATAGCAAAAAGCAAAGGGACTTTGAAGCTGTTGGACTCGCATCTGCTGATATAAATTCCAAATAACTGTTAGTTGGAAAATGATATTAAAGGAGGGGTGATGGAGTAGCGTAACCCATGGATAGTGCCAGGAAGTGACACAACCAAGTGCAGCAAGGGTGAGCATGAGGTAACATGGAAACATAGGCCAGTGAGGAGAAAGAAGCCTCCAGTGCATGTCTGAAGTGTGTGAAAATTAGCCCTGAATGGATCCCGGAGGGAAAAGGGAGAAATCATCCCCACCACAGTCCTCCCAACAGAGGAGCTGAATTGCCAACTTACCTGTTGTCCTCCTTTTCTCTTTTCACTGCACCCATGTGATCTGACCCAGTAACAGTCATTGTTCAGGCTGTGAAGAGTTCAGTTACACCAGAGATAAAGTGATGAGGTGATTCCCTTTCGTCCATTAGAAGGTGTAGAGTGTAGCCTGACACTAAGATCACTTTATTTCAGTTATGTACCGCACACAGGCCATGAAAGCAACAACATTTTGATGGTTTTGTGATTCTGTGTTGATTTTTGTCTCCTGCGGAGCTGTTGGGTTCATGCTGCCCGGTGCTAGTTTGGAACGGTAGTGCTGTTTGTAACAAGGCGCTTTCTCTGAGCAAGTTGAACTAATATTTTACTTGCTTTTAACAGATTTTGTTAGGATTAATATTGGCTGTAACATAAATCTTGATGATACGTAGGTTGCCTGTTTTGGATGTATACACGTAAGCCTTCTGAAACCTGAAATGGGCTCCTCATCCTACGTTAACATTTATGCCTGTTTGAATAATATAAATGACGCAGTTGTTCCACTGGAAAACCTGGAAGTGTTTGTAGGAGAACCAGTCATGGGATATCTGTGAATCTTAAGGGTAAAGCCGGTAGAGTCAGAATCAACATCTAAGCCTGACATGAGGGCCAGGAAATAAATGGAGTAAACCCAGTGGGCTGAGATGATTCATGTTTGAAAAGCTCTGTGCCTGCTCCACTGAAAGTTGTTGCTTTACCACGTCAGGCTGATGATGTTAGAAATCAGATCCCTGTGCTGAGGCAAGAGCTCGGCTGCTGTGCGAGTCTGTGATTGGCTTGTGCATGTCTCTCTCGTGCAGGTTCTCAGCTCCCTTGGGTACCACGTGGTCACGTTTGATTATCGAGGTATGTGGGTTTCTTTTATTGCGGAAAGGTTTTAGATGTCTCTTTCTAGAAAAGCAACAAAAAATGTGTTCTTTTTCCTGGTTCTCAGGGGAGCTGTTGTTTTAGAAACACTCCATGACAGCTAATCAGTTGTGGTTATTGCTTCTTGTTTTCCTAAGGGGTATCCAAAGAACTTCCAGAAGTTTCTATCCAGTGCCTTCCTGTGTAACACCACTTCCTGATATCCAGCTTGGCGGACTCTGGCTCCTGTCTGTCCTCATGCTTAGGGCTCATTGATTTGGGAGCTGAGGAGCAGAGGGTGGCCCAGGCACATCTGCTGTCACAGCATCCAGTTAAGGCATCCTCCAGGTGCATATCTGGAAGCCAGTGAACTTGCCTAGATGTGTTCTTTAGGTTATGAGCTAATTGACTTTCCTGAGGTCACACAGGGAACTGAACTTGCACTTAGAAGCTAGGTGAGATAAGACATGGAGTAAATGATTCACTGGCAGTTGGTACCTCCCTAGCAGGAGCCATGACCATTTTCTAACCCTGTGCCACCAGCAGTCAAGCTTCTGCTGCTCTTTTTTCCCTTCTTAGTCTTTAAGCAATGGCTGCGGTGTAATGCCACTGGAGATACAGAAAATAAATTAATCCTTTGCATTTTAATCAAGAAGGCATCTGGGAAAGGTTTATTTGTAGGAGCTTGCCCTGTTTTTCAGTCCCGCTGGCAGCTGCTTCTCTGACTGCTTATTAGGTATCAGAAGGGATGTGCGCTGCTTGCTGCTTAGCATAAGATGTGTAGGCATGCTGCAGTAGTGATAGAGCCAAACCAGTCGGGAGAGCGGAAAATTGCTTGAGGTCATTGATGGAACAGCAGGGACAAACTGATGTTGCAGCAGCTCTGTGAAACGTGCTTGGGTTTTAACCCTTAGTATCCAATTCTTATGCTGTTAGTGACTCCCCTTACATACTGGTTACATGCATGCCAAAGCAGCTATGGTTTGGGAGTGGGACTGTTGCAGATGGATAGGTGCAAGAACACAGTGTGGCAGTGTTTGAGATCCAGCTCTTGGTTTAGTTGTTGCTGCCTGGCTTTGCTGTCCCCTTTGTGTGGCTCTCAGAGAGACTGTTTGTATTGCAGGCTGGGGCGATTCAATAGGCAGCCCGTCAGAGAGGGGGATGACCTATGATGCCCTTCACGTCTTCGACTGGATCAAAGCAAGAAGTGGGGACAACCCTGTCTATATATGGGGACACTCCTTGGGCACAGGGTAAGCATCTCGCCATAGGGACGGAGCAGCTTCTGAAGGACATTTAACACTGACCCTGAGTGGAGGTGCTGTTTGCTGTAATCCCTGGGCTGGCTTGGCTTGGGGGTCTCTGGCATCACTGCTGCAGAGTAGCCTTTCCTTTGCACCCTACAGAGTGAGAAGGGCTACAGTGAATGGCTGTGCAGGGATTGATCTGAAACCTTCATTGCCCAGGGGGTTGCACTGGAAAAAAAGACATTTGGAATAATACAATGCAGATTGACCAGGGGGAGAGAAAGCGGGAGTGCACTGATCTCTTCCTTGGGGAACCTAGGCTGGGTGTCCCTCAGAGCAGAGCATGAGGCTTCTCTCGTACTCTGAATACCTCACACCAGCTGCATGTGCACGTGCCTTACCCTTATAAAATGTTTTCCACATTTACGTGGTCCTGCCTGGTACAGGGAAATTCAAAGTGTCTTTGCCTGCATGATTTAAATTGCCTTTCCCCCATTGCTGCCTGGAGATGTGTTGTGTTCAGCAAGGCAGTGTATGTTCTTACCCCTCTGCTTTGTGGAGGAGAAGAGGGCTAACGCAGGAATTCCTTCTGAGTTGAGCTGTGTGCCCATTAAACTGTTGGAGACCACAAAAGCCTGCCCTGCTGTCCTACAGATGTGTGGCTGTGTCAGGGAGGTGTTCCAGGATTGTACCTCTTTGTGGCTGTTATACCAAACACTGCTTTGTTTGAGAGAAGGCAAAGGTTTTTCCTTTGGCTCTTGCCATGTTCAGGATCCCTTTGTATCACATTGTGCTGGGGACATTTCCCAGTGCACTGAAATCTGAGTGGCCTGGAACTGTGGTCCACAGCTGAGCTCCCTGGTGACCGTAGGCAGTCTGGAGTCAGCGTGTTGAATGTGTGCCTGGAGGATTCAACCGCTTTGGAAATATCCGTGTCCCATGAAGGAGATGCATGGGAGAGACTTGTTCCTTTCTTCCTCAGCTATGGAAACCCCTTGCAGTGTCACCCTGGGACTCTGCACTCCTGCACGGAACTCCTGCATGGAGCACAGCACCCCTCTGCCCATTCCCCTCTCTCTTGCTTAGCCCTTGCGGTCTGGGGGGGGAGGCTGTGTCACACAGCAGCAGATAGGCTGGGAGCCACCTTCAGGGAGGTCCTCCTGAGCGCCTGCATGGTGTGCTGCTCGCTGGGACTTATTCATGTGCCTCACTGCAGGCACCCAGTGCTAGTGGAGACAGTGGAGTGTGGGAGCCCTTTGGGAGCCCCAGGCAGTGTGAGCGGGTGATGTTATGGCAGTTGAGTTGTACCTCTGCCACCTGCTGCCACTGGAGCCTGGTGCTTTGCACCACGTTCACTGTTCATCGTTGTTCTCTGCAGGGTTGCAACAAACCTCGTGAGGCGCCTCTGCGAGAGAGGTAAGTCTGGGGGTGGATGCTCTTCCCACCAGCCTGGGTCCTGCTGGTGTCCCAGGTTTCCACATACGTCCGTGCTGTGACAAGGCTGTCCTTGGCACACGGTGGTGGCAGGGGCTCTCCCAAGGCAGACCCTGACTTCACTGGCTGTCTGCACACCTGCATTTCAGCACGCCGCCTTTGGCTTTTCAGAAACTCCCCCAGATGCCCTGATCCTGGAATCTCCTTTCACCAACATACGGGAGGAGGCACGAAGTCATCCCTTTTCTGTGGCAAGTACACAGTGGCTCTCACACTAGTACCATGTTATTGTATGCTTAGAAATTAATCATCACAAGTGAAGAGTAATGCAGAAGATTGGCAACTTTACAGCTTGTGGGGCAGCAGTGATATTTATAAGCATCAGGGGTAAAGAGCTGCACTTAAGGCAGCTCCTGGGAGCGCTTGTGCAGTAAGCAGTACCAAAGCCATGTGTGGGTGTGCCTCAAGAAAACAAACTGAGATCAGAGAGGGCAATAAATGTGGGGATGGGAGGATGGACTCTGCTCTCAGCAGTGGGCAGCCTGTTCTTGTAGCTTCTCTGTTGCAGGAGGCTGTTTTATGGGCTGTGGGCATAGTGATGGGCTTCTCTTGGTCCCCTCTGTGTGGCCCCTTTGCACTTGTGTGGGTTCCCCAGTGAGTTCACTCCCACGTGGCCTTCTCTTCCACCCGATATGGTTACGTGTTGGTGAGGTGTCCTGGGATAAAGCTCTCTTCCAAGAAGGCTGTTGTCAGCAGCAGCGTGATACCTGGAGACCTTGAGCGTACAAGCACCCAGAGAGCTTGCTTCTGAGACGGGCCTGAAAAAGGAGTGGAAAAACAATGCTGGTGGAAGCACAGACCATATTACTGCTGTTTGTGTAACTGTGCTGCTGGTGCCTGCCGCTAATGCACATTTGTATCCTCTCAGATATACAGATACTTCCCTGGGTTTGACTGGTTCTTCCTTGACCCCATCACGACAAGTGGAATTAAGTTTGCAAACGATGAGAAGTGAGTTGTGTCTCTGCTGGGCTTTGAGCTGGTGCTGCAGGGAGCTGTGGCAAGCGCCAGGGGAGACAGACATCAGCCTGCGCTCTCTGCTTTTTGATTTGGTGTTTGTTGTTGCTGAAGCATTATACTTGCTGAAGGGATTTCCGCTCCTCTCACAGCCCTGAGCGCAGCACAGTTTTGAACTGTGGAGCTCTTTCTAATTGTTCTTAATGAGGACAGATGCAACAGAGAGTACTTGGGGGTATGCTGATTTGGGCCGTGTGATTTATGCTTATCAAGTGTATGTTACATCGGGGCATTGAAGGTTTGGGGGAATTTCTCTGCTGTGCATTTGTAAGTCCCCCTGTGTGTAATGACATTGTCTCTTTTCACTGAGCGTTTGACTCAAAAGCATGAGCATTTGTGAGTTTGGCTTCCAGTACTGAAGCCAAAGCAGAGCTTGGGGGGTGCTGCTTTGCGGTGGGGTGAGCCACTTTGCTCTGCTTGATGCACTAAATAGCTTTTACAAGGATGCCTTCCACTAGTAAGATTTTCTATAGACCAAATGAATGGTGCCCAGATAATTGTGCTTTCAAGATCTGAGCTGCAGGTAATGACCCACAGGACATGTTTGTCATTGCAGTTTCCTTGAATATCCAAGTGTGTTGGTCTTGGGGAATGATGGCATTGCTGTGAGCCTTTGTGACATTTGTGTCTCTCTTACAGTGTGAAATACATTTCCTGCTCCCTGCTCATCCTTCATGCTGAGGATGACCCCGTGGTACCATTTCATCTGGGAAAGAAGGTACGCATGTGCTGACTGCAAGCGGATCTGGTAGCTGGTATGGATGGAACAACATCCCAGCCAGGGAAAAAGTCAGCAATAGGAACATGTAGAAATACATAGTCGGAAGAGACTGCAAATTCTGTGGTGTTTGGAAGTGGCAAATCAAGAGTGAATTGGTGCTAGAGCACGGATCGTGCTAGAGCAGAGCGGGTGCAGCCAGGGCCCGTGATCCACCCTGAGCAGGGGGCTGGTTTGATGGGGTAGCTGGCTTGGGTGACACATGTCCCTCACCTGCCTCCCCTTGGCTTCAGCTTTACAACATCGCTGCGACGTCGCGGAGTTTCCGGGACTACAAGGTGCAGTTTGTGCCGTTCCACACAGACCTCGGCTACCGGCACAAGTACATCTACAGGAGTCCAGAGCTACCTCGAATACTGCGGTAACAGCCCAGCTAAACAGGGGCTCCTGCGGCTGGGGGGCTTGGGGCACACTGAGATACACGCCTAGCAGCAAGAGAAACGGGCAACAAGCAGTTGTACTGGGCAGCTGGAGGCCCTATGGTCTCCAGAGGGGCTGGCTTAGCACAAAGCTCTCCTGCAAAGCAGGATTTGGGAAGGAGAGGCACAGAAAGCTGGAGCACTGCTCTCTGGCTCATCTCTGCTGTGAGCGGGATGCTCTGGAGGAGTTGTCTGGAGCAGCGACTCCTGCTTGACTGTTCTGCTCACCTGGGAGCATAGGTGAGCACTGCTCAGGGCTGTTCCCTGCAGCTGTAACTGCTTGAGTCCTGGTGTTTGCCAGGGGAATGGGAAGGCCTGCAAGCTGCCGCTTGCACCAGAGTGTGGGAGAGCTGAGTGTCACTGCTGTGTCGTTTCCTTTCCTAGGGAATTCCTGGGAAAATCTGAACAAGAGCATCACCACTGAAGACCAGCTGCTTGGCAGCACAGAGATTTTCCTTTCTTCCTTTCCTCTCCCTCCTTTTCCTCCCCCTCCCTGTGGGTCAGTCTGCCATTCTTCCATCCCTGGCACTAGAGGAGCTCAGGGATTCCGACTCCGGTCCTGCTGTGTACCCTTGGCAACTCCAGCCCCTGGCATCATGGAAGGAGAAAGAAGTTGGTGGTTTGTTTTCTGACGTGGATGTGGAGGGGTGATACCAGCCAGTAGCAAACCATGAAGAACAGAAGCACAAGGAAGCCTGGCCAGCGCAGCCTGGTACTGCTGGGGACAGACATTCCTCAGACCTGTGTGTCATGACCAAGGGTGTTTCACCTTCAAACACTGCTGCTGGTTTGAATCATGTAGGACTCATTTGTAGGCGAATGGCTTTTGCCATGTCTCCAGACTGCAGTTGTCTTGCTTGAGTTTGAGGTGTTTTCTTTCTAGGAAATACATGTTTTGCCTTTCGTTTTTGCTGAGCGGCTGGATTTACAAAGATGGAAGGTGCAGGTGCTGAGAAGGGTTTTATTTAGCTCCTCAGTCCTGAGGTGTTGAGCTCATTGCACACCTTTGGAAATAGAAGGGAAGATGGGGGTTTTTCGTTCTTCCTTTCCAAACATCTATTTAATGGAAAAGGTTAATACCCTTTTATCTTCTGTGCCCTCTTCCTTCTGAACACCATTTCTGCTCCCATCCCTGCTGTGGTCTGTGGAGCTCTTCTTCCTCACACATACTTGCTAGGACTGAAGCTACTTATGTGGATAAATTACAAATTTGGGCGTTTAAGCTGGAAAACCTGAGAGAACCTTTTTGCTTGATCTCCCACTTCCATGAGCACCACCAACCCAGGATGTGGGAATGGATGTTCTCCCTGTTTGCACCCCGGCAGACATGTGCTTCCTCTGGGTGAGAAGGGCAGGCTTTTTATCTCAGCTATCTTTTAACTGAAGGGCAGGTGTTCCTGTTCTGGTGGCTGCACTGTTCTGCTGTGGTTCTAAGCAGGCAGTGGCACACAGCTCTTGATGCAAAAATAACAGTCTGGGTATCCCTCCCCTTCTCTCCCTTCACCTCTCTCCTGTGCTCTGGGCATCCCAGGCACTTCCAGTAGCCCTTCTTAGCCGATGTCATGGCCATGGTTGGAGCATATTGTCCAGAAGGCAGAAGTGGAAATGAACTTTTCTCACAGAGAGTGGTTCTGAGGGTGTCCTTGCCCTTCCTGGGGCTAGAACAGGGCCTGGTTGATGCCACCGGTCAGTCCATGTAGACAGTACGAGGTGCTGTAGGTTTAGTCACTTGTGCTCAGTGAACTGTGCTGCCTGAAGGGTCTGCTCAGGGGTGTTATCACCGTAGTATAAACTGCCCAGCATGCATCCAGGTTCTACCTGCCGGCTTACACTAGTTGCAAAGCAGACAGTAGCTTGTCCTTGTACTGAGATTCTTTTGCCTTAGCGTGGTTGTCCCTGAGGTTCCTGACCCGTGATACTCAAAAGCTAACAGCCGCTTGGACCATGCGTGATGCCCTTGTATTTATTGCACTGACAGGAGGGAAACACTGACTTGGCTCTGGACAGTGCCGTGCACATTCCAGCTCGTGCTGCTGCTGGCGGCTGGCTCGGGGCAGAGCCTGGCTGCCTTCCTCCCGTGTGATGGAGCTGAGGGTCCAGCATGCTCAACTGCTGGTGGTGGTGATCCCAGCACCGCCATTCCCGGCAGGAGGCCAGTGAGATGCTTGGAAATTTACACTGAAATGTTGATCTACAAGTGGTGTAGTTTTAATAAAGGCATTGACTGCTGATCGCTTCAGCTGTGCCCCTTCTCCCTGGCAGGTTTGGGGTGTGTGGCAGGGCTGCAGGAGCTGTGCAGGGGAGAGGAGCTGGGACTGGTCAGCTCCCTGTGGCTGCTGCCAGTGAGGGGCTCTCCTGCAGCCCAGTGGCTTTGTGCCTGCAGCCCAGGCCCTGCTTCTTCTCTGGGGATGAGGGAAATGGGAGCTGCTGGTGGGATTTCCAGCACAGGAGCCTGGTGTGCCACTTGCAGGGCAAACCTCTGCCCCAGTCCATCTAGTCAGTGCACCAGGGTGCAGGTAATGGCTCTATCTAGCTCAGTGCAGCCTCTGCTACCAGCTCCCTCTCCATGCACTGGCACAACTGACCTTTCCGCTGTGGCCATGATGGTGCCAGCTCCGTGCCAGCTGCAGGGGACCCCATCCCATGAAGCCACATCAGGGTTGCGGAGCAGTCACAAGTCAGCCGGAGTCAGACCAGCGGGTGTTGTGGTCGGTTTAATGAGTTGTGTCACACAGGGAGTACTGGTGCACTACACAGCTCTACCGGTGTTAAACTGGCCCCAGCACTGGGACGACATGGAACAGCATGACCCAGCTGTGGAGGGATGAAGAGAAGTGATGCACATCCACCCCTGGGCAGCACTCGGCACACAGCAGTGTCTGCAGAGCCTGGAGCCTGCTTGGGACCCCCCCACTGGCACTGGCAGGTACAGCCCTCTCTGTGCAGGTGGAAGCTATAAATGGCCAGAGTGCCTTTGTCACTGGGCTTCTGGCTAACAAAGAGGTGGGGAGGAGGCTATGGCATGCTCTGGGTTGAGGAAGTCACTGCTCTCTGAGCCATCTCTTCTTGTGGGACTGGGGCCAGCGCCAGCATCTCTAGGTATTACTGGGGAAGGGGGTGATCAGAGAGGGCTCCCCCTTGCTTTGGGGCTGTCAGACAGCCCAACTGGAGGATGCGATAGAGTGTGTTGGTTAAACCTGCCTATGGGCAGGGGCAAGGAGGCCAAGCAAGGCTGTGTGCAGCGGGAGAGGGGAGAATTGAGTTGGAAAGCCCTTGTTAAGTGTGGAACACGGCTGTGGAAGACTTATCCGTGGTCATCTCGCTAGAAGCACTATGCAGCACATGCAGGCTGGATACATGGGTGCAGACACAGGGTCCCTTCTGCTCTCCCCCAGCTCCTGTTCCTCAGTCAGGGCTCCTCCTCAGAGCATCCTTCTACCCCGTGAGGGAAAGGCCTTGTCCCTGCAGAGCTGAGCCCCTCTGATGGGCAGTGATGTGCAGGTGAGGCCGCCTGGGCTGGGAGCTCATCCCTCCCTCCTGCCCTTGGCATCAATCCCTTGGGAGGTTGGGTGGGGGGATCTTCGTGGCAGACGGCTCCACACCCCAGATCTCCCGGGCATACTCCGTGATGGTCCTGTCACTGGAGAACTTGCCCGAGCATGCAATGTTCCTGATGACTTTCTTAGTCCACTCCCGGGGGTCCTGGGAAGAGGAGAGGCAATGTCAGCACCCAGCTCTGCCCCAGCTCCCGGCATTGCAGAGCTCTGGGTACACACACAGGGCTGGTTTAAACACCGCCTGTGAGGCTGCCAGAGCAGCAGAGCCTGCCTCAGGCATGCCCATGATGCGGTGTCTGTAAGAAGAGCTCCACAGGAGCGCACTCGTCCCAGTTCCCCCACTGCACTGCCAAGGCAGCGGTGGGCAGCTCTTACCATGAACAGCTTGTCCACTTGGCCTTGGCATTTGATGTAGGCCTCATAGTCAGCAAACACCTTGAACCTGAAACACAAAGCAGAGCGAGGTGAGGCTTTGCCTGCTGCGGGACCCAGGCAAGCAGGGAAGGAGCAGCCCACCCAAGCACTCACCTGTCATGGAACATGAGCATGTTCACAATGTCCTTGAAGCAGCCGGGGTCTCGAGGGGAGAAAAACCCGCTGCTGATCTGGTCCACAGCCTGGCGCAGCTCTGGCAACCGCTCATAGTATTCCCGTGCATTGTACCTGCACCCAGCAGAGACGGGCTGTAGGGACTGATGCTCAACCCTGGGGCTGCATCCTTGGTGGGCCAGGCATTGACCAGCCCAGGTCATAGGCTGCCTCTAGCCCCCCCTGCCATTTTATCCTGCTCCAGAGCTGCCCAAAGAGGACAGTGTCCCTCCCGGAGATCATGGCAGGACCTGTATCCCCATCTGCCATGGTATGCACTGGATGCTCCCCAGCACCAACCCTTTCCGATCCAGAGCCTCCACATCTTCCACCCGCATGCCAAAGATGAAGAGGTTTTCTTCGCCTGCCTCCTCAGCCATCTCCACATTGGCCCCATCCATGGTACCAATAGTGAGGGCCCCATTCACCATGAACTTCATGTTGCCAGTACCCGAGGCCTCTGTGCCGGCTGTGGAGATCTGCTGGGAGAGATCTGCTGCCGGGATCACTGTCGGGTGCAAGAGAGGTAGGAGTCAGTTAATCCTTGGTGTGCTGCAGCTCCCCATGGCCTGGGACCCTCCTAAGGGAGAGCCAGGTGAAGTGCGATGACAGCCCCGTTTCTGGGCTCTGCTGGGACATTCCCAGCTCCTGACGTGCTTACACAAGCCCACACGTACCCTTCTCGGCCAAGGATACCCGGTAGTTCTCCAGGAAGATGACCTTGAGCTTGTCCCCCACATAGGGATCGTTGTTGACGACCTCGCCGACGGACGTGATGAGTTTGATGATCATCTTGGCCATGTGGTAGCCAGGGGCTGCCTGAAGAAGAGCAGCCCAGAAATGGTGAAGGCTTTTAAGGAAGGGAGAGCATGAGAGGTGCCAGTGCAGGTCCTCACCTCTGCTGTTCACATGGATCAGCAAAAACACCCTACTGAGAGGAGAAGTCCTGAGCCATAGGGAAAGAGTCATGGGGCCTTGTTCAGTCCCGTTAGTCCATAAAGGCCTTCCTTGAAGAGCCCACCAGCAGACATGCTGACTAACCTCCAGTGGGCCTGGCCAAGCCACAGAAGGGAACACATCCCACATCCCCACAGAGCCATGCATGCACCGAGTCTGGAATGCAAGTTACCTTTCCTCCGATCATAATAGTCCTTGGCACAAAGGATTTGGATGGATCACTTCTGATGCCTGAAAGAACAGGGCATAACACCCAGAGTGAAGGTAAAGCGGGCAGAGTTTACTGCGTGCATCAGAGGTGAGCTGGGATCCCAGCTCATGTCCCATGGACCCAAAAAACCTGCAGGACCCCAAAGCGCAATGAGACATCTGCCAGAGCTGTGCTGGGCACAAATGGGCCACGAAGAATCATAGAATCTGCATTGGAAGGGACCTTAAATCTCATCTAGTTCCAACCTCTGTCTCCCCAGGAGTCCTTGGCCACCACCCGACATACTTTAACATGGGACCCCTGGCAGTGAGAGGATGCCCCTTGCCTACCAGTCCAGGCAGGACTTACGGTTGTAGAGGGTGACGGCATGCAGGCAGTTCAGCAGCTGCCGCTTGTACTCATGGATTCGCTTGACCTGAACATCGAACATGGACGAAGGGTTGATCTTGACCTTGTACTGCTCCTCCAAGTAGGCTGCAAACTTCAGCTTGTTCTCCTGGCGAGAAAATTTCATGAGGAACAGGCATGGGCTCTGAGGCCTTGAGTCAGAAGTGAGCATTTGCTGCTGGGATGGTCCTGGAAGCACCCGGTGTCTTTAGCTTTCTTCCCCCCACCCACCCCCAGTGCGTGTTACCTGCTTGACTTTCGCCACATCCCTGATGAAAGTCTCATTGTTGATGAAATCCAGCAGCTTCCTCAGCTGGCTCAGGTCTGTGATAAAGCCTTCCCCAATTTTCTGGAAGAGCAAACCAAGAGAGTGATGTCCCACTCCTGAGACACCTCACCCCAGCTACAACCCTGCTTCCCCAGCAGAGATGCGACAGTCCCATTGGGAACTGGAAGAGGCACTCTGGCCAGGAAAAGGGGCACAGTTCTTAGGGTGAGGTTACTTCGCTGTGCCATCAGGCAGCCCAAAGGTACAGAGGAAATGGGGCACTTGCAAAACCCAAACCAAGTCCCTCTGTCCAGGAGCTTTAGAGGAGGATGTGCACCAGGGCCTCCTGGCAGCTGGAGGAACTGATGAGCACGTGAAGATAGATTTAATTGCAGGACACTATTCAGCTATGGCATGTCACAGTGTGGAGCACAAACCTGTGCTAAAGGGCCTGCTAAACAAAGCAGAAGGAACCAGGCTGGAGCTCCAAGGGAGCTCCTTTGTGCCTGTGAAGCTGCATGCTTTTGCAGACCCCATTTCACACACTGACAGACTGTGCGTAGTCACTGCAAGGACACGGAACCAGATCCACATCTCAGCAACATTTTTGGCCAACTCTTCCCCACCGACTTCAACACCCAGCCAAGATCACACCTACACGTGCAACAGGCGTGCTGCTCCCAGGCTGTCCTCACTCACACTCCCCAGCCTCAGCTCCAATCAGACCACGAAGAGGTGACCAGGAGCAAGCGGATCACCCTTCAGCTGCCTGCACCTCACCTCAGCAATAACATCGGCCAGTCCTGGGTTGCACAGCAGGAGCCAGCGCCTCGGTGTGATCCCGTTGGTCTTGTTCTGAAACTTCTCTGGCTCCAGCTCATAGAAATCCTTGAACCTGGAAGAGCAGCGAGCTCTGAGCCACCCACCACCACCCAGAGCTTCAGGTGGGCCCCCGCTGTACGTGCTCCTGAAGTCTATGGGTCTCCCTGTATCACACGTGAGCTCTAGGCTGCCCCTCACTCCCTTCTTCAGCTGTAACGCCGAGGGTCCCACCAGCTCCAGAGTTAAACACATGAGACAGTCTCCCCAGCCTCTATGCCCATTAGGGCAACCAAAGCTGACCTTGACCCAGGCTTGCCGGCAGAGCCCAGTGAGTGAACAGGGTGCATCCCTTGGGTCCCCCAACTCACACTGAGTTCTTGACAATGTCCGAGTGGATACGGGCCACGCCGTTGACTGCATGGGAGCCGATCACACAGAGATGTGCCATGTTAATGCGCTTGCAGTCTCCTTCCTCAATCACAGACATCCTCCGGAGACGGTCAACGTCCCCTGGGTAGAGAGCTGCCACCCGCTGCACACAGAAAGAGAGGGACATTAGTGACGCAGCCATAGGGACATTCCCACCCTAAAGCAGCCGTATCACCCCTCCAGAGCTCCCACAGCTTGTAACCAGCCCAGCCCCTTACATCCAGATGCATTTGGTTGAGGGCATAGATGATCTCCAGGTGACGTGGGAGCAGCTTCTCAAACATGGAGACTGGCCAGCGCTCCAGGGCTTCGGGAAGCACCGTGTGGTTGGTGTAGGCACAGGTCCGCTTTGTGATCTCCCAGGCCTGTGGTACAGACAGCAGGTTAACACACACAGGCCCAGGCAAGGAGGGGAAAGGAAACCCCACATGAGAACAGGATAGCAGCTCTTTTCCCTGTACGGTTCAACATGGACCTCCCGGCTCTGCTTACCTTGTCCCAGTCCACCTTCTCCACATCCACCAGGATCCGCATGAGCTCTGGGATGGACAGGGCAGGGTGGGTGTCATTTAGCTGAATAGCCACCTGCAACACAAGACTTGCTGGGCTGAGATCTGGCAATGACAGGACTGTGACAGTGTCCTGCACACACGGGCTTGGGGTGAGGGTCAGCCCCAAGCCTCTTCTCATGACACACACCCCAGGAACAGAGCTATTCAACCTCCGCTCTAAATCACCTGTTTTCCAGCCCACATTGCCAGGGTCATTGTACTGTATTGGCCCAACTTGGCCCTGAGCATCCCGCTTTCCCTCATGATGGGCAGGTCTGGCTGAAACACCCCTGGACCCTCCCTGCCACACACTCACCTTGTCTGGGAAGGTTTCAAAGCATGTTCTCACAGGGTCTCGGCAGCCAAATTTGGAGGACTTAAAGCGCCGGATGATGTCCTGGAGGGTGGCAGCCACCACAAAGTACTCCTGTTTCAGCCGCAGCTCCTTGCCTTCAAAGAACTGTAAGTGGACGAACCAGAGCCATCAGTGCTGCAGCTGCCACCCCAGCTGGCAGCCCAACCCCTGGAGATGCTCCTGTCCACTCTGATAGGCTTCCCAATAGGGCTTATAGCTCCAGTTACCTCATCAGGGCAAATGTGGATGTATCTCACCTCTGATGGGACTAACAAGGGGCTCAGCATCCCAAACAGCTGCCTCCAGAGAGCAACAGAACCTGCCGCATCCATGATACTCCTACAGAGCAAGCGCAGGTCCCTCCCTCACTGCAAGACCCTTTGCAGGGGTTTTGGACCACACATCTTGGGCTTGCTGCAGCGGCCAGGAGGCAGTGTCTCTGGACACACCAACTGCCTCCCATGCACACTAGGCTTCATGCTGATCTAGCACAGGAGATCAGCTTTTTCAGCATAGATGCTCATCCACAACTAGACAGTGAGGGCTCTTCCCTTTTGGATACAGTGCCAGTGGGTGACATGGCCCGGGACAATCCCTGCAGTGAGAAATCCACCCCGAATGGAGATGGAAACGAGTGCCCCCTCATGGCAGTCTCTGAAATGACAACTGACTTTGGCAAACGATCAGCCGTGTAAACCGGCAGCTACCTTGAATGTGAAGGAGTAACACTTCTTCCCCTCCCTGCAGCAGGGAGCAGAGCATCCCTACAATACAGGCCAGACTCTCAGCTGCCCTCACTCAGCAGAGACCCTCTGGAACCCACAGAGCTGTGCCTGTTCACTGGGAATTACTGGGCCAACCTATTGCATTAAAAATCCTCAAACCAGAGCAATAAACATCAGGTGGCCCTAACCTCCAGTGCTTGCACACAAGGCAGTACTACTACAGGGAGGGCATACAGGCAGGAGAGGCACTCACATTGTCATTTGGGTACAGGACCCTGGATATGTTCTCTGCCAGGTTTCTGTCCAGCACTGCCTCAATGTAGTCACCCACGTTGACTGCAGCAGAAGAGAAACACACAGAGCACTGAGGCAGCTGTAGAGGTTCAGGCAGGTCCCCAACACCGGGCTTCTCTCTCTTTCTCTCGTAAAGAGGTTTGTAATAGGAACATTCAGGCTGGTGTTAATGAAATCTGAATGGAAATGTATACGTGTGAAAGGCACCAGAGGGCCAGGAGACAGTGGAAGAAGAGAAAGGCACATCTCCAGGCAGCTTCTCAAGACATATCAGGAAGGACAGACAGACACTGAAGGCAGACAGCAGCCAGAGAAGGTGAAGTAAGAGAGGACTAAGGAGAAATGGGGCCAGCCAAAGCACAAAGGCCACAATCAACTCCTAAAGGGCACAAAAGACTCATCTGAAAGCCAGCTCGCAGTTGCCAATCAAGACTTGAGAAGACATTAGGAGGACTCAAGAGCCGTCACCCCTTGTCCCACACAAGTCCTCCTGGCAGGGCTGCTTGGCCACACACGTCTCTGCACTTGCCAGGATGGAATCAGACTCAAATCAGTCATCTAAAACCTTCCCCTTCTGCAACAGCCTAGCACTGACATTCAGGGTGTTAGTTGCCCTGTATCTGCTCCTCAGTGCTACAACGACAGCCTGAAAAATGCTCTAGAGAGGTCATATGTAGACTCAGTGGAAACAAACGGGAAGATGGGCTATGCTCCTTCAGCATTAAAGGATGCTGCTGCAGAGAAATGACCCTCCCTGGCATGTGTGGGTTTGCAGCTCCTTTGGTGACGTGGGGAGTGCAGTGGCAGGTGGTCTATCCCTTCGGGAAGGCACAGAGCAGGTTTCGAGAGCATGATAAAGTGTGATGGAGATGGAAGGAGGGCAGATGGGTGTCCCGGTGCACGAGGGCTCAGGAAGTAGTGTCACCCATGGATGTGCACACAGCATTGCACTTTGGAATTGGCCAGGAGATAGGATAAAGCAGGCCAGAGGGAGAGTGCTGTGCGCACAGGAACAACCATGTCCCAGCCTGGCCAGGAAAGAGGCAGTGGAGGGGTAGCACTTACACTCTTGGAGGTTGAAGTCATTGGGGGCTTTTGCAGACCACAGCCTCATGGTGTTCACAGTGTTGTTCTTGTACCCTGGCACCGGCGTGTCGTAGGGCATAGCAAGGACAACCTGCAAAAGAACAGCGTTTCCTCTGATGAGCAGCACTCTGTCTCAGAGGAGGTGGGAAAGTGGCTGAAACCTCTGCAGGAAGAATCCAGAGGACACAGACAACTCATGGCTGTTGTAAGAACCTCACCTCACTAGAACAGACCTGCTGAGCCTCACAGACTTTCCTGCTCTCATGGACACTTCCAGCACCCACTGGCAAAGTGCTCATAGAAGCAGAGCTGTTTGGAGCTTTACTGACAAACTGGAGTTAAAAGCCCATCAATTAAACATGAAAGAGTTGCAAGAAACCTGCTGACCTTCCTATACCAACAGGCATTCCTAGGAGTTATTCACCAGAGCACTGCAAGCATCCTTAGTTGGCCACTGCAATTCTGTCTGTGCTGGGGTAGGGCCAGGGCAGCTGGGACCTTTGAGTTTCCATTTGGGATACATTCCACAGCCTGAATCTTGCCTGTTAGCCTTCTGCAGCCTGCCAGGACCAAACCCTGGTCCAGCACCATTCCAAGAGCAGTGCATCCAGTGCTCAAGGTCTGTTGAACCTGCCTGGGTAAATCCACTGAGCTCTCCAGCACCCAAACTGAACGGCAGCAAGAAACTCTTAGTGCATCAGGATGATGCTTAAGCATCAGGATGCTGCACACATGGCTACAGGGAGTAACACTGGGGCTCCCAGCTCAGATCACACTAGCCAGGCAGGCCATGGGTGTGCTGCCAAGCTTGTGTCCTCCAGCTCCCTGCTATGCCAACATCTGCATGTCTCCAGCCCCGCTGAGCAGCAAGGGAAGGCACCCTGACCTCAGCCTGGAATGAAGAGGCTGAGGGCTTATGCTAGAAAAGCTGAATGGTGCTTGCAGAGCAAGGCCCTGATCCTGCAGCACAGAGGCTGGGACACCATTCTGGCACTAGCAAAAGGAGCCAGCACCCTCCTTAACAAGTCAGTGAGTATTGGCCACAGCTAGAGGCTGCCTGCAAGGAAAGATGGGAGAGGCAGCAGAGAATGGAAGGAGCTGTGCTCGCAGGGCAGGGAAACCCCAGGCAGAGCAGTGTGCTGGCTCTCAACAGTCTCCTTGTGCTGGCGTCAGCAGCACCTCCTCTCTGGGGAGAAGCAGCAAGAGCTCAGGCTCTCAAAACTGCCATCACCAGCTCCGAACATGGAAGAAGGCAGCAAGCCCACCCTGCCTGAGCCACGGAACTGGGGCACATCACATGAGCTGAGTGATGCTATATTGGGAGACTGCGTCTTTGGCTTTTCTGAGCCTTTCCAACTTGTTCCCTTAATGGCGTTATCTGAAAATTCACCCCCTGTAGGAAGCAGTGTTTCCACTGCACTGTTTGGGAACCCTGAAACCCCGGACTACTGCTGGGGCCAGGAGACGAGCACACTGAAAGGCAACGGACTCAGTCCTCAAGTGATGTCTCTGGCAGAGTGCCTCTGTGCTGCTCACAAGGCTGTGGTGTTGAAGCCCTGCACTGTGTGTCCTGGGACTGGCCTAGGTCACTGCACAGCACTTGACAACTAGGGCCCCTGGAAAAGGATCCGGTTTGTTTCCCCTCTGAGCAGGCCCAAGCAATTCTGCAAGAGAGCTTCAGTTCTCAGTTTAGTGCTGAATAAAATGGCTTGGCTTTATGAGTGTGTGCTCCTCGGACAGAGCTGATTCATGAGACTGAGAGACCCTTGAACATCATGGGAACAGGCTAAGTCATGTCCCTGAATCCCAGAGAAATCACTGTCCTTCCTCCCTCCATCCTGGGCAGTGCCTAGACAGGAGAGGCTGAAACATTTTCTACCCTCTTACTAAATCTGTGCCCCTCTAAAGCTTGCTTTCTCGGCTGTAAGACTGGAATGCACTTGGGACGCATCAGCCTGTGCTCTGAGCAGGCGCATGCTCCTGAAGCACAGCATTAACCTCACCAGCTGTGGGAGGCTGAAGAAGCATTTGCTCTCCACAACACCACAAACCAAGGCCGCCAGGCAGGCTGGAGACTTGAAACCATGCTTCCAGCCTCCCCTTAGAGCACACAGTCACCTTCAGCAAGGGCAGTGGAGAGGGTTCTGCTCAGCTGGCTGAAAAGCAAAGTCTGATCACCCAGCAGCGTGGGGACAGGCAGTGCCCTGTGTCCCTGGTCCATCCTCCCTAGCCCAGCACTGCAGATGTTGGTACCTGGGTGTCGACCCACTTTACACCCTCGGGGGTGTGTTCCACGTGGCCATAGAAGTGCACGGGGAGCATGTACTCTGGGCGCGCTTTCTCCCAGGGGTTGCCGTAGCGCAGCCAGTCATCGGCCTCCTCCACCTGCAAGGGCAAAGAGTGGCTGAGTGATGGCTCCTGTCTTCAAGTGAAGGCTAAACAAGGCTCTCCGAAGGCAGAGCAAAGCTTTAAAAGCAAAGCTTTAGTAAGCTGACTTTAAAAATGGATGTGCAGAGGCCTCTAGAGGACAGCTGGGCTTTTCAAAACACGGATGACTACATTGCAGCTGGTATAAATACATCAGCCTTTACGGGCTGTACAGGTTTAAACCATCCAAACTGCTGCAGACACAGACTGCTGCACTCAAGTCTCTCTTGAGTTCTTTATAACCAGTTTGATAGTGGAAGATGGGGGATGTGGTTCCCCAGAAGGCAATCCGTGCTGCTCCAGACCACAAGCCATCCCCTGTAACCCAGGTCTTGCTCTGCCCTCTGCAGAGAGCATTCAGCAACGGGAGTGAGCTCAGCAGCACCAAGGCTTATGTGCACCAGAGCCCAGAAGGTGAGGAGAGATGCTTTGTGCCCACAGGCATTGCTGTGCCAGGCAGGGGGGCAGGTCTGAGCCACAGCCCAGCATCACCACCATCCCTGTTCTTTTTTAAGCAACATTAAGCCAATTACAGGGACGTTTTGTTCCCTGCATTCACCATTTACAGGGCCTTGCACTGCAGTCGCCCTGTGGGGAAGGAGGAAAAAACAACCCTCAAACCTCCCACCCTCATGACTTATGGAAAGCTATTTTAAAGGGAGAAAAGGTCGTTCATACTCAGAAGCAAGGCAAGCCTCCTAATGGACACCATTTCCAGATATACACTGGGAAAACTGCCAGCAGGGCAGGATTTTTTAGCCTATTTTCACTTGCAAATATGATCATTAATGCTACAGGAGAGTCCCTGTTTAGGCCCTCGCTGCATCTCCCAGGGAACCCACAGAAGCAGCAGCACTCCAAGCGCTCACGTGTGTCCCATCACGTTCCAATTCATCCTCCACCAGACACCTTCATGAAGTGTTCAGCCACATCTCCAACAGTTAAGACTTAAGTCCAACTTAACGTTTGGACTTGATGATCTTAAAGGTCTTTTCCAACCTGTTTGATTGTACGATTTGATGATAAGCACATGTTGCTGGGTGAGTGCCTGCCACGTGGGCACCCCGCCACCCGCAGCACTCCTCTCTGTTCAGGCAGTCAGAGCCCAAGGGTCACCACAAGTGGTAGAAAGTGGCAGCACATTTGGCATCAGGTTTTGGGCTCATGCATCCAGCTTATGAACAGGTCAAGGCACCACAATGTCATTTGTGTGATGAGGCCTTGTCCACAGGCAGAGGTGACCACCACAGTGTGAAACAGCAGAAAGGGTGACCTGCTCGAATAAGTCCAGAGGAAGTCACGGAGATGTTCCAAGGGCTGGAGCAGCTCTGCTGCTGAGCCAGGCTGAGAGAGCTGGGCTGGTTCAGCCTGGAGAAGAGAAGGCTCCTAAAGGGGAGACCTTAGAGCAGCTTCCAGTGCCTACGGGCTGACAAGAAACCTGGAGAGGGGCTGCTGACAAAGGCCTGCAGGGACAGGACAAGGGGAATGGCTTTAACCTGACAGAGGGGAGACTGAGATGAGACATTAGGAAGAAATTCTTCCCTGTGAGGGTGCTGAGGCCCTGGCACAGGGTGCCCAGAGAAGCTGTGGCTGCCCCATCCCTGGCAGTGTTCAAGGCCAGGTTGGATGGGGCTTGGAGCAACCTGGTCTAGTGGAAGGTGTCCCTGCCCGTGGCAGGGGGCTGGAACTGGGATTCTGCAACTTGAGTTTGTCAATGTACCTGCCAGCCATCGACAATCTTCTGGTTGAAGATACCGAACTCATAGCGGATGCCATATCCATACGCCGCCAGCCCCAGCGTGGCCATGGAATCCAGGAAACAAGCTGGAAGAGCAGAACATGGTCATACTGCAAGGAAACTCACCCCTCACTTGCTGTCCCTGCCGCAGCTTGCTGCGCATGGGGGTAAGAAGCTGTCACAACCAGTGCCACTGGAAACATCTATTACTCAGAGGAAATCTGCACGCAGAAGGGACAGACCTGCTGAGCCACCAGGAACACCCCAAAGTTGTTGGAGACAAGTACAGGCCACCGAAACCCCAAATCCAGCCTTGAGACAGTGACAGCTCTTCCAGGCTTGCCTGAGGTGCCACAGCTTCATCTGGGCCTGCCTGCCCAGTAAAGCAGGGCTTCTGACCCCAACTTGCTGCTCCACCAGCTACTGCACTATGATTGCTTTCAAAGCAAACCCTTCCAGCCCTCAGTCTGGGGCAGCTCTGGTAAAGATCAGCCCTGGCATTTCTCCTGCAATGGGGAGCTCCTGTCTCCAGCAGTACTGTGGGACAGGCAGACAGAAATAGCAGCCAACAATCTGCCCACATGAGAGCTGCTTGGGTGCCTGTGAGAAGTGAGAGATTTCACAGGGAGGCGAGGAGAAAGGCTCCAGACAGCCTCTTCCAGCCAGAGCCCTGTCTGCTGTGCTGCAGACCACACAACTACACCTCCTGGGTGCCCTGCCTGTGGAGGGGGCTCATTTCTGGCCAGCCAGGAGCAGGCAGGAGGGTAGCACGGGCTGAGGTCTGCACGCTGTGCTGCTGTGGTGCCTCCACTCGCATCACTTCATGCCCTCTGTGTGAGGAGGGGGCTCCCTTCCCCCCAGCTTACCTGCCAGGCGGCCCAGTCCTCCGTTTCCCAGCCCAGCATCTTCTTCAATTTCTTCCAGCTCCTCCAAGTCCAAACCCAGCTATGGGGGAAAGAGCCATAGCAGAACATGTCATCACCCAAAGCCCATGCCCTGGGGCTGCTGAGGAGGGCAAACACAGATCCCAAACCAACCCACACCATGGGAAATCAAACCCGCATGGGTCTCTGCATCTCCCTCTCCCCAAAAGCATCTCACCAGCCTCTGGTCCCTGGGAAGCCCAGTTAACTGGAAAACAATTTAGCTCGCTATAAAACCTTGCTTTCCCATGGACGAGGTTTCCTTAGAGACCTCAAACAAACACTCATCTCCTGGCAGCCCAGGAGGCCCTTCCACTGAGCTCGCCCTTGGAGAATGGATGGCGAACGGCCAAGTCATGTCCGGGTACAGACACTGCCCCCCTGCTCCCAACCGCCCAGTCCTTGAGGAAGAGCACAGCCACTGGTTACTGCGGCTTTCATCACGCCCTGGGCCTTCCCACATCCTGCCCTGCCTGCTGCCCAGCTCCGTGACTGCAGGCCATGGCTGGAAGTGGTTGCTCTGCTCCATCTCATTCGTCCTCCGGCCCAGGGCCTGCTGCCGGATGCAGGCTAAGTGTGCCGGCAGCAAACACTCCTCAGGAGCCAAGAGATCTCACCTCAGTGCCAGGGGGGACAGCGGGGAGTCAGGACAACACCGTGGCTGCTGCCTGAGCTGCTCGCCAGCACTTCAGTGCTCCGCAACAACAACCCGGTACAGCCTCATGCCCAGTGTGATGGGGTCCCGAAATCCAAGGCAGATTCCCTGTGACAGAGCCATGCTGGATACGAGACCTTCCATCCCAGCTGGCCACCGGCCATGATGAGCTCCACGTGTCAGAGGCTACAGCGAGGAAAGCCTCTGCTTGCATGTCAGGCCAAACCAGCATGTGGAAAATGCCTTATAAAGAGACTTGAGGATCCCCCGTGGAAAAAGCCAGCCTGCCCTCCGAGGCACAATACTTCAGAGAGGAAAGGAGTCAGGTCCCTCCCTGGAAATCCCTTCCCATCTCCTGGCAGGGAAAGCGATGTTTCATCAGCAACTGTAGCACTTCATTTTGAGAGACAGTGACAGAGCCCAGCTTCTGCTAGTAAGTGTAATACGGATCCGTGTGGTAGAGGAAGGGGAAGAGGAGATGGGGAAATAAAGCTCTTGGGTGAGAAAGCCCAACCTCTCACACTCTTCCAAAAAGGTCACTGTGCTGCTGGAGAGGTGGCTGCAAACCTAACTAACCACTACTTGTGGCTTGCTTGATGGTACTTAGCTGTGTTCTTCCGGGTTTGAACTCTGATAACATTTTAATTCAAGCAAACAATTCCCCCCCCGCCTTCTTCCTTCCCAGTGACTCACTTGCGTCTGGCAGCACTGCTGCAGTGCCTTGTGCACATACACGTGTACATGTATGAACTGCAATTTGGTGTCCTGGTGCTCAGCTTCACCCAAGCCTCGCTTTGTTTAGTCAAAACTCTAAGGAGGAGGGAGCCCTGAGAAATACAGATAGCCAGCCCTCCATGTGGAAAAGTGTGACCGGTTCCCCAGGGGAGCCCCAGCACCCCCAAGACCTCACCTGGTAAATGGCTTCATCGCAAGCATTCTGCAGGCCCAGGTTCACCATGGTGTTCTGCAGAGTGCGGCCCATGTAGAACTCCAGGGACAGGTAGTAAATGCGCTGGGGAGGCAAAGCGAGACACTTACCCACAGCACAGCACTTTGCTTTCACCAAAGTCACTCAAAACTAACAGCAGACCCAAGCGCTTTCCAGAGTCGGGGCATCTTCCCAAAGCAGCTCTTGGCTCCTGCTCCCGAACACCATGCACCACAGTTTGTTTGTCAGAAGGATCTCACGTGGGATGCTGGCCAAGCTTGGGCTGCACGTCTCCCTGCCAACAGCCTTCTATAGAGAAAACTTGTTGCCTGTTAAGTGTTTCCCTAATTAACTTAGGGCACGAATTATGGAGGATGCTGAATGGTGTATTTATACACCACCGAGCTCAGCTGAGGTGATGCTCGGGCTGGGCTTATGAAGTTTCCCCATGCTGAGATGAAGCTGATGCAGAGTCTGCCCAGGGCCCCGTGCACACCAGCCAGGCTCAGAGCCAGGAAGGTGATTTCCTTATCCCATGGGTCCTGTTCCCTCCACTCCGGGTTTTACACACGCTTCACCCTGTGGAACAAATACACTGTCCTGCTGGTGGCAGGGCTCCTGGTGAGACAGGCTGCTCCCTGGTGAGCCTCCAAGTTTCACAGGAGCTGTGCCTGTGCCATGAATGCTAATGCAAACCTGGCTGTGGGATGAGGAGCAGGCTGGGCAAACTTCTGCCCTCACTCAGGTAGTTTTAGAAGTAAATGGGAATCTTTAACACAGCTACAGCCTGACTGTAAATAGTGCTTCCTCCTGAAGCTCTCCTTCGTAGCTGGGATCCTTCCCTGCTAAGCAGCAGGATTACCTACTCTGCCACCTCTGCTGGGAGTCTGACAGGGTCCATCTGCTCCTTGGGGCTCACTGGAGAGACTGAAACCATTGCACAGTTGTATAAACCACAGCATCCCAGGCTGGTTTGGGTCGGAAGGGATCTTGAAGATCATCCAGTTCCAACCCCTGCCATGGGCAGGGAAGGGCACATTCCGCTACCTGTGCCAGCTCTTCAGCACCCTCACAGGGAAGAATTTCCTCCTAATGTCTCATCTCAGCCTCCCCTCTGTCAGGTTAAAGCCATTCCCCCTCGTCCTGTCCCCATAGGCCCCTGTCAGCAGCCCCTCTCCAGGTTTCTTGTCACCCCTTTAGGCACTGGAAGCTGCTCTAAGGTCTCCCCTTAAGGAGCCTTCTCTTCTCCAGGCTGATCCAGCCCAGCTCTCTCAGCCTGGCTCCGTAGCAGAGCTGCTCCAGCCCTCAGAGCACAAACACTCTGCTCCTTTCAGCCTCCCGCAGAGCTGTGTTTCTTGTGTAAATCTAAGCGAGAGGGACAGCAAGCAAACCCGCTCCAAGCTCCTCTTAGCCTTCACAGGACCTATACAAACTCTTAGTGCAGAAACACAGATCAGAGCCCATTTGTGTGAGCAGGGAGAGCTCCATGCACTGGTGCTCCCCCCAGCATGTGCGCAGCTGTACTGGTGTCAAAGTGTGATTTCTTGTGTCAAGGCAATACTCATAACCCCAAGAAAAGAGCTGAGTCGAGGAGGCAGCTGCCTGCAGGCTGCGGAGGCATGTGCCTCTCCTAGAACACACCTGCCCTCTGGGGCTCCCCAGGTAAGCGCTGGGTCTTAATTGAAAACGACTAAAGATGATTAACACCCTGCAGCCTCCAGCACCTCCAGCATCACCACCCTGCTTGACAAGTGGGGAGGAGAGGAGGGAGCAGGCCAAGTGCCCCAGGAACCACCAGCCCCCAGGGCTCGGTGACCTAAGAGAGCTTGTCTGGCCTGCAAGAGGCAAGGGACTCTCCAGCCTCGGAGCAGAGCTGCCCGAGGGCTCTGCAGGAGTGAAGCCAGGACACGGCATGTGCGCAGACATGGAGGTGATGTGTCCAGTGCCCACAGGGGACACTGCTGTGGTGGTGTGAGTGCTGGACATGGCCATGGGGAAGCACGGCAAGGAGACGGCAGCAGCAAGGCCCAGGCCAGGACATGCTCACGGGGAACACGGCTGTGACATGTCACAGGGGGTCACAGTCTTGGGAGTGCTTGGAGGGGGGGCATGGCTCCAGCAAGGCTCATCGGGACAGGGCTGCAGGGCAGCTTGGGGGGGTACAGCCATGCAACTGCATGAGGAATGTGGCTGCGGTGATACTCACAGTGACACTGCCATGGCAAGATGCATGCGATGGACATCACTGGGGCAAGGTCCGCAGGCACACAACCAACATGAGGTGAGGACCACTGGCAAGATGCATGCAATGCCCATGGGGGCACAGCCACTACGGGATGCACGCAAAGGGTACAGCTACGGTGATGCCCACAGGGAAGAAGCCACGGAGAGGCTCACAAGGGACGCAGCCACGGCGAGGGGGGCACGGCTGCGGTGATGCCCAAGCAGACAAGGCAATAACAAGGGGATGCCCACAGGGCAGGTCCGCGGTGACACCCGCAAGGAAGGCACAGCCGCCATGCCCCCGTCCCCCGGCGCTCACCTTCGGGTCCCGCTCGTAGTAGTGCTGCTGGGTGCGGATCCAGCGCCCCACCAGGTGGTCGCGCACCGTGTGGGCCAGCGCGAAGTAGTAGTCCCGAGGGGTGGCGACGTTGCGGTCCTTGACGAGGGTGAAGTGGAGGTGCCGGTTGAAGCTCTTGCGCACCTCGGCCACGTCCCCGAGCCCCGCTATCCCCCGCACGCTGATCTGCTTCCGCCGCTCCCCGTCGCTCAGCGGCGCCGCCATCCTGCTGCTGCTGCCGCCGCCCGACCGCCTCCGCCGCGGGCACCGGCTCCGATGCGGGTCCGGGCTCTGCCGCAGCCGCCGCGCCTGCGCCTCCGCCGCCTCGGGACGAGGCGGGGCCCGCACTGCCGGCGCCAGGCCCGGCCCCCAGGTGGGGCGCGGCCGCCCGCCTCCGGCTGGGCTGCGGAGGAGGGTGGGTGCCGCCATGTTGCCGCCCTCCGCTGGCAGGTGTGCGGGCATGGCTAAAGGGGCGCACAAGAAAGCTGGAGAAGGGCTTTGGACAAGGGCCTGTAGGGACAGGACAAGGGGGAACGGCTTTAACCTGACAGAGGGGAGACTGAGATGAGACATTGGGAAGAAGTTCTTCCCTGCGAGGGGGGTGAGGCCCTGGCACAGGGTGCCCAGAGAAGCTGTGGCTGCCCCATCCCTGGCAGTGTTCAAGGCCAGGTTGGATGGGGCTTGGAGCAACCTGCTCCAGTGGAAGGTGTCCCTGCCCGTGGCAGGGGCTGGAACTGGATGAGCTTTAAGGTCCCTTCCAGCCCAAACCACTCTGTGATTCTATGACAGGGATGGCCCGTAGAGACACTGATGGCATGAGGGGACAGCGATGGCATCAGGGCACTCATTTCTCAACCCACCACCACCAGGTTTTCATTTTAAATTGGGGTTTTATTGTCATACAGTGGGGTTCAAGTGTCCCCAGGCAGCACCACACACCACCGTGCCACATCTCGCTGCCCTGGGGAAAGGACGAGGCTGTGGCCATGACCCCTGGAGTCGGGGCACACACTGCTGGGCTCTTCTGCACCCCAAAAGACCTCTGGGGTCTGCTCTAAACATCCATTACAAATAGAACACAATTCCACAGTTAGGTTACAAAGAGCACAGCATGTTCCCTCCAGCTCCCGCGGCCTCCCAGATGACTTCAGCCCGTGTACAGCACACTGCTGGAGTGGTGCATTGCAGCTACCCTGCCACGGCTCAGTGCGACCAAGGTACATTCATTTATCATAGTGAGATGTGTCTGCAGGAAGCAGAGCCCAAGTAAATGCATTCATCCCAGGCCCTGCTTCAACCTGGCCAAGGCACAAATGTCTCTGAGATCCAATAAGCCATGCTCAGCGTTTACATTTATGGTTTCATCTTGGTCATCTATCTTACCCTGACTGCCTCCCGAGCTGTCAAATGCATCTGAGCCCTGTACCCAGGCCTTGCTCATCTACATCCAGCAAATCTGGAAGCCGTTCTCTTCCACCATCCATCTTCCAGCAGCCAAGGAACCAACATTAGGCTGGATGCTTTAGCACTACAGGGCATACAGGCTCCGATTCATGCCTCCAAGTCCATATTGTTTCTAGAGTGGTCTCGAGCTTTTCTAGTTCAGCAAATAGAAAGCAGAGCCGAGAGTTCCACACCGCATTCCAAAGCCTGCCAGCAGCACAGCTGTGTAACTGCACTGTCTTTGCACACACACACACACAGGAGTTCACCTTCAAACACGGAAGTAGTGAAATAAAAATCGTCACTGAAAACTGCTGACAAACAGGAAAAAACCACCCTGTAATCAGGACGGCAAAGAGTTCCTCCTGGAGTGACCATTTCCTACAGTGACTTCAGCACAGTACAAGCACATAGTACAGGCACATCCAAAAAGTTGTTTTTCTCACAGAGATTATAAATGTCCTGCAGAGTCCTGGTTTTCCTTCAACAATGATCAAGTTTTACAGCACGTTGACTGCAGATGGTGTCAAATCAAGGCTTATTCCTTAGATTGTACACTCTACACTGTAAAAAAAGAGCTAGTGACGGAGGGGACTTGACAGGGGGTGGGAGGAAAGGGGCCTCCCAAAGGACTCCAAAAGCCAAAAGCTGTCCCTTTGACACATTCTCCCATGTTGGGCTTCCAAAAACTGATTTTCTTCAAGGAGCTTTAGTACTGCAGTCTGTTGAGTGAGTCAATGTAATGGAAAGTGGCTCCCAATGCCCAGCTCGTTTCAACATTGTCAATTTTCCGGGCAAGCTGAAAAAACCACAGAACAACAAAACCAAAGCAAGGAAGTTAAACCACAGTTCTCTGGGAGAAAGGAGAAGCATGCAAGGTGAATACAGTACTGAAGGTTATCACAACTGGTTATCACCATCGTGAGGCCAGTGTCCCTCCACCCGCAATCACAGAGAATGTGTTGCATTAAGAAAGGAAATCAAGGAACAAACTATTGGCATGACGACTACTGCCTCAGCACCCTGCTGCCCACTCTCCCCAGCATCACCTCCATCCTGAGCATTACCTTGAAGACTTGGCTCTTTGGGAAGCCCAGTTCTTGCAGGAGGAAGGTGATGTACGTGAGGTCCATGCATAGAAAAGGGCTGTTTCCAGGACTGATTTCCATGGTTTTACATACTAAGGAGAAAAAAAAAGAGTGTCTGAATGCACACTGTGGGCTCAGGCCTAGCATCAACCCAGCTTTGACAAACCTCAAGTGAATCCATAAAACACCTCTTGTCAGTTGAGCTGCACAGTGACGGAACCTGTCACAACAGGATTGAAATGACATGCACAAAAGATGTGGCACACTGGAGGGAAGATCAAGGCACTCTGTCTCTCCCCTAAGACAGGTGAGTTGCTTCTGTCTCTCTGGGAAAGGATGAAAAGGGCCTCCGACTTTTCTTCTATCTACTTCAAGCCTTTAAACAGCCGAGCAACCACAGGTATGTTATGTTTCCTGTGTATCAGCATTCCATAGATGTTGACAAAACCAAAGGGAAAAAAGACAAAAGAAGAAGAAAAAACCAAGACAAACCCTAAACAACCTCCACTTCCTTTCTCAGGATGAATTGCACAAAAAACTGCAACAATTGTTCAGTCAATCATAAAGTTTCCCAAAAAGCCCCATGTCGGTTTGATCAAAGCCTGAGTCTGTGGCATTAAGGAAAGGATGTTTCCATTTGTAAGTCTGCATAGGCAGTTCTCTCAGCAGCTGATGAAATCAAAAGCTATGAGCTGGCTCTACCCCCTTTCTGATTAACAATCGAGCTGAGGAACAAATCTTGAGACAAGAGGTAAAATGAAACCAGGTAAGAACAGGTTACACTAACGGGATGAGAACAACCACACCAGTTCTGAAAGCATGATATCAGGTGAGCTGTTAACTGGCAAGTTTAGTAGTAATTCTTGAGTTTTGATATCTTTAACACGCCACCCATTTGCCACCTGGGTATGAATTCATACACAATGACTGCTGCGTGTTGGATTGTGTTTCACTCACCGTATTTAGCTGCAATTTCAAAGTCACCAACAGTTAAGCTTCCTCCTTTTTCTTTATCTAAACAAACAAACAAAACAGGTGGTCTTTTAAGGTTTTTGTATAAAGGCAATTGTAGATTCAAGTCATAAACGTTTGGAAATGAAAGCTTGAAATTTCATTTCCATTGAGCCACTGAAATCAATGACAAAACTCACACCTGCTAAAAGAACCTTTAGAAGATTTTTAATACAGATTGTAAAGCCTCGTTTTATGAAGAGCTTTTAGACTCCTTTCCTAAAGAAACACAGTTTACAGACTGTCACCTTGTCCAAACGGAGATCTCATCACCTGCTTTCTACCACTGAACAGCCTTCTACACACCAGCATACCACTGGGAAAGAGATGGGATACATTTTGAATACATGTGGAGTTATCCTCATTCCATCTAATGAGGTCTGTGAAGCCAAACACACAGCCCAAGATCACTTCACTGCTGCCCTGTCCAAGAAATTTGTTTATCATTATGAGGTCCTGTTTCTATTTTGGATCGTGGAGTGAATCACACAACCATTTCTGAAATGCAGACAGTTTGTTTAAAAGCCATTACCAGAAGTTGCAGGTCGTATTTCACATCCCCAGTCCTTCCTCTATAGAAATTAAATAGCATCCAATATCCAGCCAAGACCAATGCTGCGCAGCAACATAACAAAAGGCTAAGTTCCATGACAGCTCAGTAAAGCATCGTGATGTGAGTTATTTCTTCCACAGCCTGTCATTTAAATGAAACTAAACCAGGAGCAAACCTACCTATGAGACCAACCTCTGCTGCACGGTCATAGTAGTAGGAGAAAGTGTAAAAATCCAAGTCCTTCACTTCCTCAGCTTTATGCACTTTTTTGTAGAGCATCTTTGCCACTTTGTTAGAACAAGACTCATACAGAGGCTCACCTAAAAGAAGGCAAAGAAACCCAGCATATTATGGGCAGAGAGTTAAACATGCATGCAATCTGCTTAGGATCTACCAGGAAACAGGCTCCCTTTTGCACAATAGCACTTCATAAGCTCTTCACAGAGAACTGAAATCTGCATCTTCCAGTGGGAACACTTAACATCCTCAGATTGGGACTGAATATGTGATAGATCAGAGATGGACAACACCATCTGAGGTGGAAGGATTCTGACAGACCTGTTCAGGGATTGCTCAACTCCACCTGCACTACTACCAGCAGCTTTACTGACCAGACAGACACCATGATACAAGAGGGAAAAGCTGCAGAATCTCTTTAGCAGCACATCAAGAGGAGCCAGACTGAACAGCAAACAGAGAATCTACTGTCTTTGCAAGAAGCTGAGTGTATTATTTACACTGCTAATAGCATGCTGGCCTAGATAGGAAGAGTGATAAATCACTATACCTGCCTTCTGTCCTTTAATTTTGTATACTATCTCACCATGCTGCCACTCAGATTTGAAGCCAGGAGGTAAACAGGGGCTGATCAGTTCCTCCCCTTCTCCTACTGCAGAAGTAAAACAAAGCCACATTAGGGAAAACCACAAGGAGTTAATTTCAGACCCCTCAGCCCCAGCCTTGCTCCACTCTGTCCCACAGCCTCAGCAAGGCACCTCTAAGCCCCAGTCATGGTTCAGATGTCCCATGCCCGCCTCCCTTGGGGCTGGCAATAATCCAGGTCTCCTGGGATCTAGCAGTGTCACCTCCTGCACTTGTCAGCCATGGTGACAGGAGTCCACATTCCACTCAGGAACCTTCAGCCCAGTGGGAAGGGGACAGACAACTCCTCCCCTCACAATAGGACTATGTGCGCTATGCTCAGAGCCAATACTCAAGCAGTGCCGGTAACTTACAGGGTTTTCCCTCAACTCCTCCTAAAATGGCAAGCCTTGCTGACATCAGCCCGAGTCCCAGGTAACTGCAAAGGAATAAAAGCCTCTGTGAACAACAAACATCCTTCCTCTGACACTCCACTGGCAACCTGGCAGGGACATGCCAGTCTCCTCTACGTAGTCCCAGCAAAATGGCTCAAGTCAGCAGCTGATGCACGCAAGAGGAACAGTGTGACAACCCACCCTCATACTACCCTCCCCCAGAAGGATAACCTGTCTTGGAAAAAGCACAGGCAATAGCTGTCAACGGTAATCTGGCTCTTAAGAAACTGCGAATGCTGAAAGCATTCCCCTCACGCTCCTCCTACCCTCCTCAAAGGCCACACAGCCTCTAGCATACAGAATTGACTCTTTCTGAGCCCAAACACACCCCACAGCAAATATGGGTGGGAAGAAGCTGCTTCCTTCTGCCCAGAACACTGGGAGCAGGGGAAGACAGTGAAGAGGAAGGAATGGCAGAGACAAAGCACTATGAACTGACTGCAAAATCCATTGAGCATCCTCCTGCGCCACTGGGCAGTGAGGAGGGAGAAGAGTAGGGGGTGAAGCTGAGCCTGGGAAGGAGGAAGAGGTGGGGGGAAGGTGTTTTTGATTTTGTTCTTATTTCTCATTATCCCACCATTTAGTTGGCAATAAATTAAATTAACTTCTCTAAGGAGAGTCTTGTTCTGCTCATGATGGCAACTGGTAGGTGAGCTCCTATGAGCTTTTTGTTGTATTTTCTTCCCCCTGTCCTGTTGATGGAAGGACAGTGACAGCAGTTTGGGGGGCACCTGGTGGGTAGCCAAGGTTCCCTACCACAGTAATAACATGGTGGCTCAGGTTTCTCCACTTCTTCCCAACATTCATGTGTAAGGACCTCTACAGCAAAACACCTAGCTCTCACTGGCTTCATAGAAAGCCTCTGTGTGTACAGTGTGCTCTTTCCCACAACTAACCTGTATGAATACAGCTTGTAGGTGTTGTTAAACATCTGAAACGAAGTTGTATGGCCAGCTGGTGATGCCTGGAGAGTTGCCTGGAGGGAGAAGAAGACATCACTGCAAGGTTTCTGCCAGCAGCAGCAGTAATCAACAACAAAATCTCCCAAACCAACATGGAACAACCCAATTCAGAGAGAAACGACGAACCTGCAAGTATTTTGATTTGACCACTGATAGACAACCACACATCCTGGAGCTAGAGCCGTATCTCCGCATGACAGAGTCTACACTGGTTACATTTCTATTTGCATCCACCCCAAACTGGTGTATAAAAGAATTGCTTTAATTAAAAGGGAATACTTATTCCAGTTTTTAACTACTTTTACCAAGAGGCTACAGCAAATGCCTCTTCACGTGATCCCTGCTAGGGAAAAGTACGCAAACTAATATGAAAGCCAGGCACACATTAATTTCCTACTCAAGTGAATTCAGCTGTGAACTTCCACGAGCCAGAGGAAAAGCACATCACTGTGCTTGCCAAGGAACAGAGTGAGGACCAGCCTGTGGCCTGGAGAAATGAAACGGTAATTATCTAAAGCACTTTGCAGCCTCTTCCCCAAGTACACCAGCACACTGGCATATTTGTGGGGAGCAAAGCCCAGGCTACGATGCTATTCATGCTGCTCATATCTGAACACCATCTCTAAGTCCAGAACTTCCGCATCGCGGACTCTTCACATCCCCTGCTGTAAAAGCAGTGTCTTGATTAGCATAGACTGGGACACTAGATACAGCAACCCAACACTCTGCTTTTTGTGCAGCTTTACTATGAACAGTATTTCTGCTCAGGCCAGAGCCTTACAATGTCACATCCACAAGGCTTCCAAATTTCACAGCACCTACACAAATGCCAGAACAGGAAACTGAAATGACAACCATCAGCATGTATTTTTTAATGCATAATAACAGTTGTTCTTAGCATTCATTTGCAATTGAGTGAACTCAGGAAAATCGGAAACAAGGACTGAGAAGGCATCTTACTGTGTTCTTAAACCCCAATACAGGCCAAATTTTGGACCTGAATTCACTAACAGCATTTGAGCTCTTCATCATTATCAGCACAAACTGAGAGTCAAGGACTAAGGTGCTCAGGTGAACACCGTGTTTTCCCCCAAGATAAAGCAGCCGTGGCAACTTCATGGCATGCATCACCAACCCACGGAGCTGCAGTAAGAGGACTGACAGGGAGCTGTGAATGTCTCTGTGACTGACTGTAACAAGGCAGATGAGCCCAGGTGACACAGGTTTTTCTGTCAGAAGCGTGGCTTCATGTCACGCTGACAAACTCTTGGTCTGTTTCCAAGGGAAACCAATCTGAGCAGTTACTGCACCAGCATTCCCCAGCAACACGCATGTTCACATTACCTCGGTGCGTGGAAGGAAGGTGATCTGTGTTGATCCACCACCCAAATCCAGCATCCCTACACTTCTCTTCTGCGGATCATCTAGGCTACCTGAAACGTGTGACAGAACAAAGAAAGCCATGGGGGGCACTGTGAGACACTGGCTAGGAACAAACCCAGGAGTACAGTGGTAAAGAAACAGCACAATCAACAACATCTCTCAGCTTCCAGGCAGGACATCATCTACGGGGTGCTTATTTTGGCTCTATCAAGTGTCCCGAGAATCTTCAAGTGACAGAGTTTCTCTCATTTCTCTGGGGCTGTGCATGCTCTAATTACAGCAGCTTTGGTTACTGGGTTCCTAAACATTCTTTCAGTGGATGCAAAGACCCTTTTGCAAACTCTACTCTGGCAACCACTTTGCAGCACAGAGGAATGTGGTTTTCTTGGCCACCTCTCCCTTAGCCCTTAGTGATATTCTGCAGATTTCTACAGCCAAGGGATGACAGACTGAAAAGAAGTGGCCTGAGACTCAGCTCTCTTGGAATTCTTCCTGCTGCCAGCCCAGACCTCTCTTCTCATTTAAATCCCATCCTTCTCAGATCCTTCAAGTACACCTTCCTGACAAGACTAGCTTGTGCCAAGTACCTCAGACTAGCTTGTGCCAAGTACCTTGGTATGCATCATGACAGCTGCTGATTGAAGATCTCTGACCTTTCTGATATATCCTGTGAGCACAAAAAGCTTTAGAGCACTTGTTGCACTGCTCCACACACCATGTGTGCTGAACAGAGCGCTTGAGGGGCAGACTGCTTCTATTCTTGGAGAGGGCTTCAGCTTAAGCTTCTACCTTTTCCCCTTTAGCAACCCTTTTCTAACTCAGCAGTGTAAGTATCTGTGGTATTTCTAAGTTATAAATCTCTAAGGATGTAGCACTGCCCTTTCTTTCACTCTGTGCAGCTGCCAAGAACAACTAGAATACCCACATTAAAAATGTAGCCAAAGCTGGTGGCAGACTCTAAAAAGGAATAAAATGCTCTGGTACCCTACAGGGAACGGAAAGAAAGGCAATGTTAAACACCTAGGGAAAGGGATTAAAACTCCTCACTGTGTCAAGTAAATGGTCCAAATCCTAATGACTTATACAGCCCAACTGCTGACTTGCTCCCAGATACTTCTTTCTCCCACTCCACCCCAATAAAGGAGCAAATCCCATGCAGGGGCAGAAACCAGTATGAATTCCACATCATCGGTCACATCTTTACGCACATGCTCGTGTACACATACCTGTTAAAAAATTTATTGTGATCCAGGCTGAAATACCTAATAAAGAAAAGATTTTAAAGACACACTGTTAGATCATAGCACTCCATTTTATCTAACGACAGTAACGAAAAAGGTGAGCCCTATTACAAGGGCTCTCTGGTTTAGGATCTGTTTAGATGGAGTTTAACTGCACCATCTAAACAAAACAATCAGCAAACACGAGCCTGTGGTCCAACAACAGACAGAGACAGCAGAGACCATCCGCCACAAGCTCCTCGCCCCCTTTCACAAAAAGAGGCCGCCTAATACAGTCTCCAAAGGATGTCTGGCTGAGAGCTAAGCAAGAAGGACCTTCAAGAAGGGTGAACACCACTGGCTGTGCTGAGCTCCCCTGACCCAAGCTGCCCCAAAGCCAGTGCTTTCACAACTGCTAGTGTCTGTCAAAACACAAGATTAGATGCCGTGAACAAAGAGAATGACCTTCTATACCAGAGGTTATGTGACATTTGGAAGAGAAGCCCCGTATATGAAACACCAGGAGAACTCTATTTCACAGGTCAAAAACTTAGACAGGAAGCCACAAAGGCTTCAGTTTCCTTAGCTAAAAGACATGGAAATAACTGACACATTGTTCATTTTCTAGGAAGATATCCACTGGTAGGATTCTGTTCCATGCCAGGCACTCAGCTTTCTTTTTGAATACTGAGAATTTTCATCTTTTCAGTGCTTTGGGTTCTCCTGTCTGTTTCTGCCCTCTTCTTGGCTTATAAACCTTTTCTCCATAAATTAGATTCATTAGCGGGCCTCATGTTAACCAATTCAAATATTTACCCATGTGGTTAAAACTCGAGGCGTGCTAGAGAACACGGTCCAGTTCAACCCCTGGCTGAACCAAGGCTGTCATTGCTGTCAATGATTTTAAAACAAAACAACAAGAATTACAACGTCCTTTTTCCATTAAGCAGTGAAAAAGAAACTCATAAAGAGCTCCAAACAGCTCCAGCTACTTTAAAGTCTGTTTTCTGAGCAGATTTAAAACGCACTTCAACACTTAGGTACTTAGAATTTAGAAATGCTTCTTCAAACTATTAGAAATCAAGGCTGATTCTGGGTTCTGTCCTCGTCATGTTTTGATGAGCATCAAGTTACTCCGGCACATATTTTCTTCTATATAACTTTTCTTCAGACTGAATTCACAATCACACTCATTGGATCAGTTATCATTAAATAATACTTCCAGAAATCACTCCAAATATTTCCAGAAAGATCTGATGAGCATTGTCAAGAACAGGGTGTGCAAAACCAGTTGCTCTCCCAACAAGCAGATATTCAGAAACCTTTCCAGAAGCGCTGACTGCACAGTGGCTTCCTGGTGATCCCACAGGAACTGCTGGGCACTCAGAGCTTTGAAAATCAGGACAGAGTTCAGAACTTCGAATTGGGAAACACAGCAGCATCAAAATTGTGTCAAATCTGCTGCTTGTGGGCTCCCACCACTGTGAGCTGGGACTGGTCACAGTGAGGCTGGAATCCCCATGGTTGCAGAAGGGGTTATCCTACCTTCATCGGTTCCATTCATTATCGACACACAGTTGTCCCTCACAAAGAAAGGGGAGGCCTGAAAGATCTCCTTCACCTGTAGTTCAAAGAAAAGGTAACTCAGATAAACCCTTTTTCAACTGGAAAGCAAGTGTTCTACAAAACTACAGTTATGCACAACCACTCCTCTTCTTGGGCCAGATCCTGACCGCTGCTTTCCACTTTGGAGCTCAAGAGCCCAACAGGCATCAGCCCACAGTCTGCTATCTGCCAGAGCCAACCATGAAGACTGCTCATAAATGCCATTAACAAGGGATGAACATGGGCAGGGAAGGGAACCCGGCTGACTTTGCTGCAATTGGCTACCCACAAGGTATTATATATGCATGGGAGCCACAGGAGATGGACACCCTGCCTTTCAGAAATGCTCCAGGAAATGGCATTTTTAACAGGAGCATGTTGGCTGTTAGAGGTTGTTCACACTACATCCTACATGAAGTAGCAAAGCCCCAGGGCTCCAGAGTCCTCTAAAGTAACAACTACAGCAGTTCCAGCTAAAATCCAGTGTGGAAAGAACAGACCAGTCTGCAGGTAGCAGAGAACAATACAAGCATTGGTTTCCACCACACCACATTTCTTCCTTCCAATTACTGCTTAGAAAAAGAGTACGTTTAGTGTATACTGAAACTTTCCAGCAGCCATAAAGACTAGAATGTAACATTTTATTTTTATAACATTTTAAAACATTAAACATATTTTACATGCCTATAAATACAATTTACATTACATCCAATCAATATAAAGAGGCAGCCTTCCAGCAGCAGGCTGATAACACGACCAAATAGAGTGCTTCTCAAAATAGCAGCATCCTGGTCAAAACCACCAACGAATACACTGAGTGAGAACAAGCCTGTCGTGGCTGCTAGGAGTATCTCATTACACTTGTTATATGTCATCCCCAGGCTTTTTGAGCTGTCATCATTCCTCTGTGCTTGTACTCACAATTTCTTCCCCAACCCCATTTGCACTCAGGGTTAAATGGCAGAAATGGCTCATGTACATGAAGATAAAGAAGTATGCACCTTACACAGAAAGGACCAAAGTTTGCTACAGAATTTCTGGAAAGCAAACTGAAAGCAGCAGTACCTTATCCAGCAACTTCTGAGCTTTCTCTCCTGGCAGCAACCGTAGGCCAGCTGTGGCTTTCAGGACCAGAGGAGTAAACTTCCACAGCTCCATTGGAATTTCCTCCTTTGCCACCTCCAGGAGCTCTTTTATTCCCTGGCCACTCTGTGAGCAGAGAAAGAACAAACCAAAAGGCATCTTAGAAACTCTTTAGCTTTACCTTTCTTGGAAGGGCAAAAGGGTGATCAGAGGTATTATTCACTTTAAATGTGGAACAGAAACAAGTGAGTGTCCCGAGAAGGTGGAGAACTCAGTATCTCCTACAGCATGACACCTGGTGGATATAATGGGCATCATCTCGCAACAGGTCAAATCCAAAAGGTTTTCCAAAGAGTGACAGAGAATCCTCTGCCATTTACTGCTTTGCAGGGCACATAAAAACCAGATTTGGGGGCACACACTTTTACACTAGCAGAAACAAGATTACCTTTTCAACATTGTCGGCATAGGCAGACAGACCTGGCTTCAGTGCTTTAAACGTCTCATGGGTCAATTTGGGAGTCCCTGTTCAAAAACAGCATTCCAAAATAAGTAATGGTACAAACCATTTTGCGGACACAAAAAGAAAACCATCTTACAAGTTACATCATGACGGAAGTCGACTAAAGCCTCTGTTTAATGAACCATCCACAGCCACCCAACCTTTAAACACTTTACACTAGCCCATTCCGTAAACCTAAGGTGCTCCCCACAGGCCAATCACACCACACTGCTCATCCTTAAAAGCATCCTCAGATCACCTACTAACAGCATCCACAAGGGTTCTCTCATCTTGAAGAGCTTCACACAGGAGCGGACAACACCTCAACAAATGAAGCTTGTGACTCCAGAGGAAAACTGGAGCTTTTTTGTCCCTTCCCTACTGCCCCACTTCTCAGCAATACCTTTGGCCCAAATGCAGTGCATGTCAATTTGAATCAAACACTGAAGTTCTGCAACTGAAATCCAACACTAAACCCCAGGATGCAGAAAACCAGCCCATGCAGATAGAAGCAACTCCCTGCCAGGAACTGGAAACAGCCAACAAGCCCACAGTGAAAATCTGGAGGAGTAAGGCAGTTTGAATTTATAACCCCCTCTTCTGCCATGCAGTGTGATGAAAAGCTGCTCCTTCTCAAGGCACTGTCCTGAAGGTAGAGCTGCTATTTTGTCACATTCTGACATTACAGCACTTCCTCCTTGTTGAATGTTTTCATAACTTCATCCAAACCTACATGCTTGAATAACAGCATACTTCCTGATGGCTCGCCAGACAGAACTGTTTGTTCAAGTAATCCCTAGAAAAGAATCATCAGTAATCTGCCCCACAGGTTATAGTTCATGTACAATGAGCAGACTGTACCTTTTGGCTGCTGTGTGAACTTAAATATATGGATGCGAGTTCCTGTGCTTCCCGCATCAAACATAATCCCATAGAAGACCGAGAGCTCTGCGGCCAGTGCTTGATGGTTCAGTTTGTCTCCCCTGCTCTCAGCAACTCCTTCTGTTGCTCCAACAACTTGTTTGGAATCCAAGTGCCATTTTATGTATGCAACATAAATAGCTATGCATGCCAAGATCCCAAAAGCAAAGAACCGCTTTGACATCTTCATGGCTTCCATTTATCAGATGTTTTGTTTCTTCCCTTTATCAAACGTTCTATTTCTTGTCCTTCACACAGAACAGGTGCTTCCCACATCACTCCTATATCCAACAGAGAAGAAAAGAGATGCTTTATTTTCTAAACCTGATACAAGGACCTAGGAGTATGAATGTTATTTGATAAGGAGTAAACCTGACTTGCGCACCAGCGAAATACGTAACTACTGGTTTAGATCAGTGATAAGAAAACGGGTACGGCAGGCAAAGCAAGTAGGAAGTGACTGCAACAAACAGCCTGGCAAAAAAACCTCACAGGCTGTGCCAGACCACTGCTGGCAACGAGAAGAATTTATGCTGGAGCTCCTTCAGCAGCTGGAGTGAAATCGAGATACCAGCTACTGTCTTCAGTGCTCAAATCTGTCTCAACTCACCCAGTGGAACTTGCAGTTGAAATGCTCACACTTATTCCAGCAGGACAATGGAGAATCCATGGATCACTTGTAAAACTGGACCTACCAGTAAAACCCCTCTACCATGTTGCTTGTCCTAACCATCACACGCACCCACGGCTGCTGGGTACCTACGACACTGCTCACTGCTTTCCCAGTGGCTCAGGAGGAAAACATCCATCCTCCTTCAGCATGTCATTGAGATCTACAGCTAATTTTAAGACATGAAGCTGCACAAATCTTTTTTTTTCCCATTGCTACTGAGGCCTAAGAAGGAAGAGAGTAAGGAGAATTCAGGGAACCTAAATACAGTGACTGAGATGGAAAGGGAGCTCAAGAGGTCCCTCATCCAACTAGTCAAAGAACGGACTCAGGGCTATATCCAGCTGCACCCTGAAAACCTCCAAGCATGGAGATCCCACAACCTCTCTGGCCAACCTGAATCACTTGCAGTTATCTTTGTTACATCCTGGGCAGTGAAGATGGCCCCAGGAGCCTGGACAAGCACAATTTCAGAACAGTGTTGAAAAGATGGAAGAGCCAGGGAATTACAGTACACCAACCCCAAATCCAACACCCGGAAAGAAACCACAGCAAAGCACAAGGCAAGAACGACCACTAACACTACACGGAATCACAGAACCATAGAATCCCAGGCTGGTTTGGGTTGGAAGGGACGTTAAAGCTCATCCGGTTCCAACCCCCAGCCATCGGCAGGGACACCTTCCACTAGAGCAGGTTGTTCCAAGGCTCTGCCCATGAAACATCACTCATATAATTAAATAACAGTCAGTGGTGATTTATGGGGAGCAAATCACTTTATACCTTTCCTTCTTTGATAGTGTGACGAAGAAGAGAAAGCAGACCAATGGATGAGGTTGACTTAAGGTTTTGGCACATACATAAATCTGCTCATGGTATGAATTCAGGAGATGCAGAAGGCGTGAGAGGGAGGAATTTAAATTCAAGGTGATTTCAGTAGAGTGCCAACAAGGGGCAAACCAAAATGTTATTAAAATGGAGGAAAGCAAAACGACAGGCACAAATACACATGAAAAACAGGGTAGTGTAGGGGAGCAGGAACTGCAGGCTTCATGGAACAGGAATTGGGGGGTGGCACGGCAAGGAAATGGGCGGCAATCCCTGCACATCGATGGGGTGACTGCTCCCATCTTGCTGTGCCAGAAAGGCCTCAACTGCGGCTACGAGAGCTCGAACACGCCACGGGAGGAAAGCAGCAGGATCCGGATGATCCTTTGAGGAGACAGAAGCCTCCAACGAGGGAAAGGGGCGGCTGGCAGCGCGATGGGAGCAGAGGAGCAGCATCCCGCCAGCACAAACCCGCGTCTCGCTGAAGAGAACCGGGGATAACTCCCCGCTGCCTTTGCCCGCGCAGCGATCTGCTGCAAGGGAGAAGCTTCCCGGCGAGGGCGGGCACCGCGGGGACTGGCACGGGGCAGGTGCCCACCGCGGCACAGGCCCCGGAGCGGCCCCGCAGAGCAGATGGCCCGGCCCGGCCACCCCCAGCCCTCCCGCCGCCGCCCCGCCACCGCACCCGGCCCGCTCCCGCCTTCCCTCGGTGTACAACGCAACTCCCGCCCGGCCCCGACACCCGCACTCACGCCGCCTCCGGCCCCGCCATGGCGACGCCGCTGCCCCGCCCCGGGGCGGCCGCCGCTCCCTCTGCGCAGGCGCGGTGCGGACCGGTGCCGCGCTGAACGGCGGGCGTGGGGCTAAGGCCGGGGCTGGGGCGGGCCGTGAGGAGGGGACGGGGGTTGGAGCTGGTGTGGGCCGTGAGGGGAGGCAGGGGTTGGGGCTGGTGTGGGCCGTGAGGAGGGGACGGGGGTTGGAGCTGGTGTGGGCCGTGAGGGGAGGCAGGGGGTTGGAGCTGGTGTGGGCCGTGAGGGGAGGCAGGGGTTGGGGCTGGTGTGGGCCTTGAGGAGGGGACGGGGCTGCCCGCGGGATCGGCTTTAACCTGGGAAAGGGAGATTGAGATGGGGCATTAGGAAGAAGTTCTTCCCTGTGAGGGTGCTGAGGCCCTGGCACAGGGTGCCCAGAGAAGCTGTGGCTGCCCCATCCCTGGCAGTGTTCAAGGCCAGGTTGGACAGGGCTTGGAGCAACCTGCTCTAGTGGAAGGTGTCCCTGCCTGTGGCAGAGGTTTGGAACTGAATGAGCTTTAAGGTCCCTTCAGCCGAACCAGTCTGGGATTCTGTGACTATGTTAAATATTGCTTTCCCTGGAAATAAAATGCTTCCTAAATGAAAGATGCGCCTGTCACCAGTTGCTAAAAGATGCAATTGAAGAGCCAGCAAAACAAGGGGGGCTTTCTCCTTCTCTCTTTCACTCCCGAAAACTGTGGGAAGTGAGGCCCTCATGGAAAAGCAGGGCAGGCCCATAGAGAGCATTATTTTATCAGGCACGTCGTTTCCCCAGGGACGAGGCAAAACAGTAAAGTATTTATTTCTCATAGGTGAAATCCCTTGCATGTATGTTCCTGAACAGTGCTGCCGTGCGGATGAGATATTCCAGAGAACAGGAGTGTAATGCTGGTTGGGTTTCTTTTTCCTCCTGTGAAAGCACCATTTATGTGCATGGGGAGCAGTTCTCAGGCTGTTCTTCAACCCCCCTTGCCTCATCTGGGGCCCTGGGGTGGAGTGTAGCTGGTTCAAAAAGTTTTACATTTGTTCCTTTCTCACATGCGGCCACATTCCTTGTGTTGGGGCTCCAGAGCTGGATGCAGGACTCAAATATGCTTGGAAATACAAAGGAAAGGTGGCAGCTACTAAACATGCACCACAAATTCCCATCCAAGATCCATTTTCTCCCTTCCATCTCAGGACAAATTATACTAGTGCTGACCTTTAGCAGGAAGTGTGGTGTTCATTGGGCATTAAGCTTGTTTCCCCACAGCTCTGAGTCCCGCAACCCCTTTATCTCTTTGCAAACCCCACACTTGCAGCATTTGCTGTGATTTCTGTCCCCACATCCTCCCCACACCCTGAGCAGAACGGGCAGCTCTGCAGTCCTGTCATGTACGTAGCACCCCGCATGGCACCTGCTGCTCATTTGATGCCTCCACTGTGGTTCCTCATCGTTCCTCCCCAAAATCTCTAGCAAGGCAGGACTTGGCACACACTGTGGCTTCTGTGGAGCTGCATCTGTCCCTGGGCAGGGGCCATGGGCAAACCTACTAACGCTGAGTTGTCAGTTCCTTTCCTATGGGGAATGCATAAATGTTTTCTGTCTCCTTTGGGTACCTACCATATTTTTTACAAACTCATCAAAATGAAACATGGCAGCTTCATCTAAAGCTCATCATGACAGGACAAGGGGGAACGGCTTTAACCTGACAGAGAGGAGGTTTAGATTAGACATCAGGAAGATGATGTGAGGCTGCTGAGGCCCTGGCACAGGGTGCCCAGAGAAGCTGTGGCTGCCCCATCCCTGGCAGTGTTCAAGGCCAGGCTGGATGGGGCTTGGAGCAAGCTGGTCCAGTGGAAGGCGTCCCTGGCTGTGGCAGGGGTTGGAACTGGATGAGCTTTAAGGTCCCTTCCATCCCAAACCAGTCTGGGATCTTTGAGACATTTGCATTTCTGGCAGTTGTGACTGAAACTAGTAAGTGGTTCAATAGTTTTGGAGAGGCAGGTGGGCAAACCAGTCCTGTAAGCCTCCTATTCTGAGGAAATCAGGACCAAACCATGCCTTTGCCATGCTCACATATAGGCACTGCACTGGCTGCTTTGCTTTTCCAGCTCTGTCTTGGCTTTTCTGATCACGCTCCAGCAATTTCTGTGGTCTGAACATTTTGCCTTCCAGGATTTATTTGTTGGTTTTGAGCTAAAGGTATTGTGTGACAGTAAGTTCCAAATCTGAAGCACTCTAAAATTGGCCTAGTAAGTATATTTTGCTTTCTCTCTGCAATTTAGTAGGGAGTAATCGATGTTCTTAGTGGCTTTGCATTGGATTTGTCTAGTATAAATGCTGGATGGGCTGCACCGTGTTCAGTGATTGTATCTCACTGGGTGTCTCCCAGGGGATGCCGCTGAGGGTTTCGTTGCTGTTGATGGCTGTAGTACCACCAACCAAGGCAACCCCAGCAGGTCTCTGCTTTCCTCCCTGCTCTTGGCAAACCATGCGCAGAACCGAGCTGTAGCTTTGCAAATGCTGCCTCGAAGTGGTCTTTTTGGTGCCCTACAGCCTGAAGTTGTGTGCAAATTTATCATGACCTACATAATTGACCTATATTATGTGTCTGTTTGTTAAATGGGTTGCACTAATTAGAAACATGAATGGAGATGGCTTAGTGCTTATTTATTTGCACTGAGGTGTGTGCCTCTTGTCTGCAGTGACGTACGGGAGGGTCATTGCCAGATTTTCCCCCTCTGCTCCCTCCATATTTGACCTGGGCCTTGGGTTATTGCAATAAAACGTGAATCGATTCTGCTTGGAGAAGAAAAAAGAGTAAAACTGGGCTTGTTGCTCTTCTAGGCAAGGGGATATATCATGTCGGTATGCAAGAGAATTGAGTACGAGGGAGAAAAGGCATCAAAACTTTCAAGCCCTTGATTTGTAGGGCTGCGAATAGGGACTGGCTGCGCTCACTCGCCCTGTTGCGACACACATTTCTAGGCTGGGAAGCAGCATTACTACACCCTGCTTCTATTGGAACCTTTTACAATGAATGAGTTTATTCCTCCCTGCCCTCATGCCTCGCTTGCAGTCTGTAGGAGCCGTTTGAAATCAAGGGTGACATTGAAACATGGTGACTTGAATGGCATTGCACCTGCTCCCAGCAAGTGCGAGTTCCGCTTTCAGACCAAGTCTGAAGCCTGGGTGATGGGTCTCTAGGGGCAGGTTTGGACCCCAGCTTGATGAGAGGTGTCTGCTCCTCCAAACCCCAGCAGTTGTATTAAAAACACTGCCAGGCAGTTTCCACCCCATGTCCTCATTCATACAGACAGGGTGTGCGGAGTGGAATGTAATTAAGAAGAAGTCCCCAGATTTTCTTCATGTCTGCTATCAGCGTGTTTTTAACTTCTCCAGATTCACTGGAAACACATCCATCTGTGGGCTGTCACATAGCCCCATGTCGAATGTTATCCATAATTCCTTCAGGAAGCTTATTTTGAAGGAAAAAAAGGGGGGGGGGAGGAGGATGGGTAAAGTGCAAACAGAATTCTACCATTTTTAACTGTTGACAATGTTGGGAATTGTTTTCCATATCTCATATTAGGGCTGGGTTTCCAAGCAGTCAGAAATGGATGTTCTACCACTGGGTGTGTGGACAAAGCGTTCAAGTATGCATATTATTCATTAGCTAAGCTGGTTGTCAAATGGCATGGATTTGTTCAGCTGAATAGGCAACCTGTGCCTTGACAAGGCTTCTGTTAATAAAGATTTTTATGATCTTGTCATCATCTTGGAGTCAATTGTGAATATTCTGGGGCAGAAGAAGATCCTTTCTCACCTTATGGTTCTGCTTCCTCTGCAGGAAATTGGTCCCAGCCTCTTCTGTAGAGCTTTTTAGAGGTTGTTCTTAGAGCCTTTTTGTACTGTGGGAAAGGGAAGGAGCAGTGGCCGTGTGGCCAGCTGAGGATGCAGGAGCTGCAGCGCTAAAGGGAGAAGCCTCAGAGCTGTGTCCCGCTGACCTGACTGCCTTGGCCTGCTCCTCCCTTTTGTCCAGCCCGTCAGAGCTACCTGGGAAGCAAAGCTTGGGAATTCCCAGGTGCAGTAGAAGTTGCTTGTGTTCAGGACCACCGACCAAGAGACCCGCTCACGGAAGGGACCAGCTGATCTTCTGCAGTCAGTGGGGGAAGCCTTTCTTACAGGTCATTCAGCGGTCTGAAGACCACAGCATCCCAGAGGGATGGGGGAATCAGGTGCTAAACCTTCCCTTGTGTTCCCAATGTAAAGGGAAGAGAACCCACAGTGGGTTGACCTGGCACCAGCCCGTCTGCCCACCTCCCATGGAAACCACTTCACCTCTAGCTTGTCCTCATGAATAAGGGGGGTTTGAATTTACCAAGCTAAATGAGTGGCCCCTCCAGCCTGCTATTCATTACTCCAATTAACAGTCAGTTGTCTGAAAAATGGGCCAATCTGTTTCTTGGGGAGCCGCATGGCAAATCCACAAGGCAAGGCAATTAGCATAGCAGCCTCACCGCCTAGGGAATTTAATTTAGCTCTCTGGTGGATCTAAGTACCGAAATATTGTTGTTTTGTTAGGGAGCATATAATGTTGGTTAAATGGCTGGAAGTCCCCCGAGGCCCATATGCTGCTGATATTCTCTGCGTCCTTGTGAGCCGGCGGCAGAGGCAATAAGGCAAAAGAACTGTTTTGTCCCACACATGGCCCCAGTGTTTTCCTGGCAGGACACGGCAGCTGGACGCGGGCAGAACAAACCTTCACCACCCGGGGTGGGCGGGGAGCTTCCCTCCGAAATAGTTGCACACTTGAGCAAGCCCATTGTCTGCCCAGAAAGCATTTCAACCGCCTCTTGCCAGGCATACAAAACGCAGGCAGAGGCAGTGTTGGGACAACCTGTCTGCACAGCGCCTTGTGTGCGGGCAATTAGTTTGCAAATTGCCCATTTGGACATCCGCATGAATTAGTTACATTGCTCCCGCAGGATTGAGTGCTCTTTGCTGTCAAAGGAAGGCCCATGAATAAATAAGGTGACTTGGACAAGCGCCTTTATCCCCACATGCAGGCTCTTCGTTGGAAAGGATGGGCAATGACTGTATCCCTAGGAGGAAAAGAGTGGTTCCCAAGTGGGGATGTTGCCTGTGGGTGTTTCTAAACCTCTGCGTTGATGCTGGTGTGATGGTGATATGCATCGTGCAGAGTTTTTTGCTCAAACTTCAGTGTTCCTTTGCAGCGTGGTAGTTGACCAAACTCCTCTGTGCTGAGAAAGGCTGGTGTTGATCTGAGCATTTAGCAGTAAAATAGGGTGAAAACTGTCAATACGGGCACAGCCAATGTTGTGTAACACTCATTTTGAACCAGAATGAAATCAAGTTCTTTTGAGAAGCCATAGTATTATTTTATCAGCATGCTTATGTTCTTTGAGCTTCTAATCTGATGGAAAAGGATCACTTTTCTTTTCTGAAACCATAAAAAAGCGGAGCTTCCCTGGTGCTATGTCAGCTCTCCCAAATCCTTCACAAATGAAGTCATCTGTCGCCGTAAGAGAATTTCCTCTTGGAAAATGAAGGAGCTGGTAGTTTCCTGCAGCTATCACCAAAAGATGTGACCACTGCTTCTTTCCTTGTTTAAAACTGGGCAAGTTTATTGACTAAAAGGAAATTATCCTGAGCCATGAATGGCAGCTCAACAAGCAGCATACTCTAGGAAAGCGAGCTCACAAGCAGGAGATATATTTCCTCTTGGTAAATGTAGAGACTTGGCTCTTATTTTCTTTGCAATGCTGTCTTTATATTCTTATATTGGTCCCCTCCTTTCCCTGCCTGCCAGTCAGTAACCATCAGTGCAGCATTTTCACCGGAGCTACTGCAGTTTAAAGCAGTTAATGATGTGATCCAATGTCTCACCCCATTGATGGTCCTAAGATTTGAGGACCTCAGGCTGTGCATGGGGTAATGAAGAAGCAGGACCCAGCTTCCCTGGTACAATTCACTGCTCTTTGGTCATAGCTGTGGTCCACATGCTCTAGGGAAGGGGTAACTGCTGCATGTTATTGAAGACACGCAGCTGAAATAATAATCGGATAAAAGGATCATTTATTGTCAAACGATTATGGAGCTGCATTATGTGATTTCATATCTTTCCCTTCAAAATCTCTGCCTTTCAAACCAGCTTGTGGTTTTACTCTGTGCCATTAACACTTTGGTATTACACAGGAGTATCTTTCATATGGCAAATTCTGTGGAATATGGATTATGTGATCAGGGAAGAAATAAAAACTCCTCAAGTTGGCCTCAGCTCTGCTGGTGGTAATCAGGAAATTGTTTGTCCTTAAGCTACAACAGAGGATTGGATTCTTAAAAACTGAATAGGGCAAAATGCTTTTAGAGTGATTTCTTCACAATAAAAACATGATAGTCTTGAAGCTAACTGTTAATCTTTGCGAGTCTATTCCACGTGAAGCAGGGGAGCAGCCAGACTCCCAGCTGGTGTAACTCAATGCAGTCCCATTAGCTGACAAAGCTGGGTCAGTCCGCAGCAGCTGAGGATCCAGCCCCGTGACTTTGGAAGAATCATCATCTTGCTGGAAAAAAGACTATAACAGGATTTTGTGAGGGCAAATAATATTAGAGAGCAAATAAGATGGGATGGGGACCAAATAGGACGGCTGTTTCATTTGTCATTTATTGAGATCTTCTTTCATTGCAATGGGCACCAGTGTGGACAGGTTGTTTCACAGAGCTGCTCAGGGCTGTTAACCTGGTTTAGTACTGTTTAGTGTCTGTCACTGCAGTTAGGCTCACAAACAGTACAGCTTTAATAAGAAAACTCCTGAGTTAATCTCCTTTAGAGGTCTGCGTGACATTACTAGGTATAATCTAACCTTTCCAGGTTATTGTAGATGCACTTATGGGCATAAAACCTTCTTTGGGAGAATTAGGTGTTTTCTCATTATGCACGCTAATAGCTTTTCAGTGAATATCACCAAATTTCCATGAAAATCTAATTGATTTTCACTGGCAAGTTGCAGAGTTTACTCAGTCTATAAAAAAGGGATTTTCACAATTGTCTCCAATGAGTTGTCCTCCAGGTACCGCTGAATGATGCAAGTGAGACACCCTCAAGGAACTGATGGAAAATGAAAGCAGATTGTCTTTGGAACAGGTAGATGCAGGATATGTGTGGGGAAGGAAATGCTGAAGCAGATGAGTCCATGCTGCACGTGGAGACGCTTCAGGACAACAGCCTGATGGTTGAAGCATCCACCCATCTCTGTGCCTTGCTCCACCTGCGGGACCTTGTTGCCATGTGTCCTGGGCGAGCATGCAGCCACTCATGCTGACCACTGACCAGCTGCTCAGGAGGTGTTCAGGGTTTGCGGGATTGCACGTACGCATCTAAAGCCTGAGCCCCGGGCACCTAAAGCCTGTGTTGAGTCTGGTCTTTAACCTCTGTGTTTCAGCTCCTTCAGGGACGATAATGCTCCATTTCTATTGTATGTCCAGCTTTAGCAAACTCTCTGGGAATGGGACAGTCTCTTGCTTTGCTTGTTGTGCTTGTAATAACTAACTGCAGCAAGGAGACTGGAAGGACTGTGGCAAGAGGAGCTGAGATGGCAGCTGCAGGCATCTTCTGTTGAGGAGCTGACCACTCACTGTGCCACAGATCCCTGAATGATCCTGTCCCCAGCTGGGACACCCAGAAGTGCACGAGCAGCAGAGCTGCCTGCGTGGTAGGTGAGCAGGAGCCTCTCCTCCCCTTTGGGATGCAGGCAGTGACCAGTGCCAGCATCCTTGCACTCATCACAAGGTGGATCAGGGAAATCAGGTCACAGCAGAGATGGGTTGCAGCTTTACCATCTGTAGAAGAAGAGTTTGAGAGAGTCTGACGTGGCAGGTGTCCAAGGAATTGGAATTGCCTTGGAATTTTGGAGACTTCTCCCTCCTGGATTATGAAGGACAAGGAGGACTCTGCTGGCAGATGATGTCTTCAGTCCAGTCTGCAGGGCATCCAGCTACAGCTGCAAACCAGAGTTGGTTCTGTGCTCCCCAGAAATTGTATTGCTCGAGTATTTGTATTTATAGGAGACTTTGTTGAGATTACAGGTGAGATGTGATTATGTGCCAGACCTTGAAACACAGGAAATGGAACAAGCTGGCGTATCCCTATCATCGTGGCTTGAGCATGGTCATGGAGGAGAAACAAGGTGGAAGATGATATACTGTTTAATCCTGGGAGCTCTTTGATGGCTATGTTGTGAAAATGGTCTCTGGTTTAAGGTGCAGGTACAGGAGACAGTCCTGGGTGGGGGGTTCCTTCCATGTCCTAGAGAACTGAGTCTTCAGAGAGCTCACTGAGAGCTCATGGCCAAGCTGGAGGTTGAATTGAAGCCTCTCAAGTGCTTGAGACAACTTACCTCCACCTTCCCTTTCAAACTGGCTCATCTCAGGTCCTCATGCCATTTGGCTTGGGTGACACTGGAGAAATCCCATAGTGGCCTGCGATACTTTTGCCAGCTAGTTTTGCTTTGGGTTTAATTCATTGATTTTGCTCTTCAGAGGGTCATTTGATGGGGCTTGGCTTGAAGAGGGGCTGAAATGCCATCACACACTCTGCGCCTGTTGGGAAGAAGCATAATTAATCCATCTACCTCTTTAGTGCACGGCCCGCCTTTGGATAAGCAGGGAAAGCCACCAAAAGGTTAACCACTTTATTTAGATGGCTTTGTTTGTTACGTGTGTGCTTTGCTTGTTCTGAGAATTAACGGAAGATAAGCTAAAAGTTCATTTATAAGAGTATTAAAGGATAATTATGATGGAGTAAATGCAGCGGGTCAAAAGGCATTATGATGAACAGAATCATAATATAGGGCTTGGGGAAATAAGCTGAAGTGTACAATGCCTAACATCACTCACTGAACACCCTGGTATGTGTGCTGCTTCCGTTTTCCCTCTGCTTCTTCATTCCCAGTGTAAATGAAAGTTGTGTCCATCAGCACTCTGGTGCCCGCGCACAAGCACGGAGTGATAATCAATTGCAGTAACTGAAATTAAACTTTGGAGCAGGCATAAATATGTGACCTTTTAATATCAACAAAATGATAAAAAAGATTTGGTAGGAAATCTGTTTCAATCAGATTAGAGGAGAAGTGGGTAAAGCTGATTACAAGCCCGCTAAACACAGTGTTTGGGCAGTATTTGTTCAGAAACAATAGCGTTAATTCTACTTTAACAAGTATTATCTGGAAAATCAATAATTAATGGGAACCCATTATCAACTTGTAATTTAGCACAGAGATTAAGTTGGGGGAGAAGTGAAAGCGAGTGGGCAACCTGCTTTTACTTGACCTGTCAGGCTGATGGATTAGCAAGCGACAGCAGGTTTAATGTTTTTGTAAAGGGGAGGTGGTAGAAATAAGTCGATTTGGGCCTCTTGCTGGTTGGCACCTCCTTGCCCTACCCCTTCTGCAGCAGAGCCGCCTCACAGCCCAGGGGACAACCTCTTTGGTGGTGCTCCGTCCTGGGATGAGGGGGATGTTGCCCCCGAAGCCATGGGGTGCAGGGAGAGAGCAGAGGTGGGCAGAAGAGGTGGTGTGGACGGGTGCAGGGTTCCCATGGGGGCATCCCCCTCTAAGATCTCCCAGCTTGCTGCAGTGCCCCACCACGTTCTCTCCTCGACTTGCAGTGATGGACGTGTGTGAATACATGTGAACATCCAGATTTTCCCCAGCCAGCTCCTCCCTTCCCTCTTAGCATGTCAGCTCCACTTGGAGAAACAACCTGACTTCTCCTCTGTGCTGTGCTGGGGCTCGGATGTCGCAGATGTGTGGGTCAGGAGCGGTGCACGTGCACCTCATCGCTGGAGTAAGTCACTGCAACAGACGCCAAGCAGATAACGGTTCTGCAAAGAAAACGTACTTCCAGAGGTTACAGATGTGCTGATCAAGGATCCCTGTGTGTGTTTGCCAAGGCCAGAGCAGGCTGCTAGAAGAGGAACATCACCGTTTGCTAAATTTCATGTGGACAGCAGTGAGCCGTTTCCACCTTTCCTCCTCCTGGGCAGAGGCTCTTGTTTTGCCCAGATTTGAGCTACCTACCTGCTTTCTGTGCAGAGCAGCATGGGGACTGAGGGCTCTAGTGGTTAGCAGAATAAGGGAGTAAAAGGAGGTGGGTTAGGAACCCTGGGAAGCAAGTAAGCCACTGCTAGAGGGCCAGTGGAGCCCCCAGTGCAGCTGGACATGGGTAGGTAGACATCCATGATTGGAATGCCCTTTGGCTTGCTCAAAGACAGTGCTCAAAAATGAGATCAAGGAAGCCACTGCTGACACAAGGAGTGGCCTGTGGATAGAAGAGAGGCAACTGTGCAGGAACGTATCACCTTTTGTAGCAGAGCGGTGGATAGAGCTGGAAATAGTGACATCTTGGGCTGGCCTCCTGCTTCCCACCAAATGTGTCCTCACTAATGGTGCAGGTGAAGGACATGGCAACAGGATGAGAAGCCCAAGGGCTGTACTTGTCTCTCTGCTTCCACTGGCTGCATCCCCCATCTCTGAGGTGCAGCCACGGTTGGTGTGGTCCTTACAGGGTGGCTGAAAGGCTGATGTCCAGACACCGGACATCACAACGCAGCCGGGGTGATGATGGGGCTTCTTGACAGTGAGCGAGGCGGGATGCTCCAAGCGCAGGGAACAGATTGAAGGCAGATTGTGTGGGTGAAGCAGCACGGTGCTGCGCAGCTAGGGAGTGGCTTCAGAAATGGCATTTAATCATTCAACATTAACACAAGACATCTGTCACCATCCTCAGCAGTGACGGGGCTGCACAGCAAAACAATATGTTCCCGTGCTCCTAATCACTGGAAAAACACTACTTTTTGCAGAGAGTTCTTTTAGTGCCCGGCACAAATCCTTCTATTTTATTATAGCAATCCCAGCCAAATCCTCCAATAAATGGAGTTTTTATTAATGTGCAGCTGTTAAATGAGAAAAAATAAAACTCAGAAATAAAAATGAATCCCTGAATAATCGGGCTGATCCCAGGCAGTCAGAACAAGCAGGACAACCACATACTTACAGCTCTTTGGTTTTATTTACAATATGGCCAGGGCTTTTCTTTTCCCCCTCTGTTTTCTCTCAGAGGTCTGATTAGGTTTTGCTCAGGAAGATCCCAGCCACTTTTGGGGCTGGAAACACAGCAAGGAGGAGTGAGGTGCTGGGATGTTTTATCCCTGGCACTGTTCAAGGCCAGGTTGGACAGAGCCTTGAGTCTACTGCGAAGCATCCCTGCCTATGGCAAGGGGTTGGAACTGGATGATCCTAAGGTCCTTTCCAGCCCTAACTGTTCTATGGTTCCATGGGGGTCCCATCCAATGCCTATCCCTGGGATTTGTATGCTGCCACAGCTGAGAATTTGCTCTGGCCAGGGAGGAGAGTGGCGGGGACCAGGGTGATGAGGGATGCACTTGTTCCTGTGCCAAAGCAGATAGAAGAGAGTGTCAGAAAGAAGAGGATGAAGGGAAGTGAATGACAGAAGTCCTTCAGCCATAGCAGCTCACATCAGAAGGACAGGGTGGTTTGCTTTAACCAGGCATGATTTGGGGATCTTTGCCTTGAACTGGAGCTTGCCAGATGAAAGGTGGCATTTTGTAGTTAAAAAGGAAGGAAAAGCGACCCCATGGCGATGTGGTGGGGAGGCTGGTGCTGAGCTGGGGGGAAAAGCGATGTCTGCCCTAGATTTAGCCCCATGTCCTTTCCCCATGCACAAGTCCTGGTCTGCCAAGGCATCTGCAGTCCCATGTTGTGAGTGGGGAGACCAGCCATGCAGGCAACAAATCTCCTTCTCTTACGATCACTATTGCTGCTGGAGACCTGATCTGACTCCTTTACAGACAGGGCACAGCCATGCAACCACAGGGGTGCTGGAAGCTGAGCTAAACCAGGTCCTAGGCTACAGTCCAGCTGGCAATAAAACCACCATCAGGGGCCATTTCCTGATGGCTCCAGCCCAAAGGAGAGCGCTGAGTGAGCAGAGACATAGGAGACCTGCTGGAGCTGCCATCAGGTGCACGTACAGGTTTCCAGTACCTGTAGGGTCCCACCTAGAGCTAAGCCCACAATGGAAGGGCAAGGCAGCCCAGGCAGGTCCCCCACGGCCCACAGGATGAACTTGGCCATAGGGATGGTGCCCATCACCAGCAGTTAGCCCCTGGTCACCATCCTGGGGAATGCCAGGCAGGAGGGGATGCCCTGAGCTGATAGCACCCTGCCCACGAAATGGCACGGCCACTGTTCATTCTGATTAAATTAGAGCCAAAGTAAAGCCCTAATTCTTCTGATTAAAGCTTAGAAGTTAAGCTCTTTGGGCAGGATGCGTGCCTTGCCCTGTGCTCTCCTAAACCACTTTGTCCACTCAATGACAAGACACTAATGATGCACTCCTATGTATTTCTTCTCAGACACACATGATGCCCAGTCCATAAGATGTGTGGTGTTCCTGGGGCATCCCACCACTTCTGTCTGAACAGTGGTATTTATGTGGTCACCTGGCTGGTTTCAGAACTGCTCCAAGCAAAGCAGAGCTCCAGGTCTGCCAGGGCTCAGCCTTTAAATGGCTTGGGCTTTTCCCAGAGGAATTGCGCTGGAAGAGACACCCCAGGCTGGAGTGTTATCCAAGTTCTGTCTTCCATTAGGTGCTGTACAAGCATGGGACGAGCCTGCGGTTACAGCCCTGCAGGGGATGGGTATGAGGTGTCTAAGGCTACAGGCATGAGTTGGGGTGTCAGGAACGGAAGCAGATTTCATTGCCACTGGTTTAACTTCAGTGAAAGGGTGTTTTACTCCAGGGTAGATCTGTTATCAAGCTTTGAGTGCTCTGAACACTGTTTTTCTGCTCTGCAGAACTTCCTGAGGATGAGGGCTGAGACTGTGCATGAGGTTTCCCTGCACTGACTTGGAGCTCCTGGCACCTACTGGGAAGAGCCTGCCCTTGGGCAAGATGTGGGCAATGGTTTCAGCAGGGGCCGGAGGCGCATCCTTAGTACCCCATCCTCCACATACACCCAGCTTCTTGCAGGGAAGCTGAGAGACTTCTGCCACCAACGCCTTGCATGGGGAAGCTGTCCCATCCCTCCTCCTCTGCTCCATGGGCAGAGGCACAGCCTGGTATTGTTTGTCACAGATCAATGCATTTACCCATGTGGAAAAATGTCATTACCGCCAGGGCTCGGCTTTTCTTTCCCCTTGAACCGCTCCTGCTGTGCTGGTGAGGGGCTGGCTAATTGCCTCTCTTCTCATTGCCCCTGGGGATGGCTGCCCCGCAGCCTCCCCTGGCCACAGCTCACCCCGGTGCTCACAGGGCTTCCCCCAGCCCCAGCATCTCCTCTGCCAAAGAAATGAGCACTCAGCTGCCAGGCAGGGCGACCGACAGGACTCTTCCTTACAGCTGCCCTTGATAGCAAAGAAACAAAGCAGGAGTCATCTAGAAAGAGAGGGATGGGAGGGGAGATGCAGGAATAGCTTGCTCATAAGTTCCTGGCCCCTCACGGCAAGAGAGACATTGAGGTGCTGGAGCGGGTCCAGAGAAGGGCAACGGAGCTGGTGAAGGGTCAGGAGCACAGTGTGATGGTGAGCGGCTGAGGGACCTGGGGGGGTTTAGTGTGGAGAAGAGAAGGCTCAGGGGGGACCTTATCGGTCTCCACAGCTGCTTGACAGGAGGATGGAGCCAGGAGGTGGCTGGGCTCTGCTCCCAAGGAACAAGGGATGGGACAAGAGGAAACAGCCTCAGCTGCACCAGGGGAGGTTTAGGCTGGATATTGGGAACAATTCCTTCCCCAAAGGGCAGTCAGGCATTGGAACAGGCTGCCCAGGGCAGTGCTGGAGTCACCGTCCCTGGAAGTGTTCACAAACCGTGTAGACGAGGCCCTCGGTGCCATGGGTTAGTGGTGACCACAGCAGAGGGAAGGGTACTGCCCAGGTTTGCTGCTGCTGCCTCCATGTGTTCTCCTCCCAGGAGGCTGAAGAGTGCTTTGGCTGGCGGAGCGCTGCAGGAGCTGCAGAAGGGCTTGCGGAAGGACACCAGTAACCCGGCAGCTCTTCCCCAGTGAGACTGGGACCTTTCTAGGCACTGAGCAAGAGGAACCAAGAACCTGTACTGCCATTTCCAAATAGGAAGAAAGCACCTTTATTCCACCTCCAAAATCCAGCAAAGCCTCAACTCAAATGGGGAGACTACAGACAATGATCCCACAGAGGAGAGGTTTACTTCTTCCTCTTAATCCCTTTCCTCCTTTCTTCCCCAGAGTGTGACAATTCCAATATTATAAGTCCTTATTTGAGGTGATTGAGTAACTGTTCATTGTCGGCAACATTCAATCTGTTTGTTTTGGATAATATGTTCCCTTTTGGCATCAAGGACCACCTTGATTCTGTTTGAGGAATCCTGTCAAAGCAAAGACTAGGAGCTGGTAGGAAAGCTGTGCTCAATTGTAGCTCTTTGTGCTCAAATCTGTCCTTTACTACAGGAAAAACTTTAATTTTAGACATTTTATCTGTACTTCTGCCCCCAAATAATGTGATGGCCTTCAAGAGTGAGGTGGCCAAGCACATAGGCTTCTAATGTGAGAAGGAGGATCCATGCACGGGGCTATATTTGATGTTCGTGTTCTGTGATGTCTGTTGGTCCTTTAGAGTGTCTCTTTGGGACAAGATTGCATGTTAAAGGGGCGTAATGCCAAGTGGGCTCTGAGAGACAGCCACATATCAGTCTCTTTAACTGAAAGATCCTGATTTATGTCTCTGGGAGTCTAGTCCTTAATGGGGGGACCTGCTGGGACCTGTTTGCATTCGGGAGAGCTGCTCTAGGAAGCACCGTTGAAGGGAAGAGTGAGAGTAGCCTCCTGCACGCGTGGTGTCCTCTGTTTTAATTAGGTTAGCTTCTTTCATGGCAAGTGCTGCCATACCAAGCTGAAAAATCAATACCATATGGTACAGCACTCAGATAGCAAACTTGGAGATTAATTAAAGGAGAAGGAGTTCTGTCAGGTCTCATAGCACAGCGCCTACAATTAGGCATGGCTGAACTGGTTTGGAAACGCAAAGGCTACACAACACCTTCACCCAGAGCTGAGCTGGACCCTCTGCCACTTTGGGGTCAGAATAAGTGAAATCCCCCTTTCTCTGCCCCCAACAGAGATATATCAGAAATACCCCAATCATTCCTTCACGTGTTTTCCTGGGTTTCTTTCTGTTTGCAGGGCCAGCCACTTGCTTCCAGCTTGCTGCAGGGCAGGGCAGGGAGCAGGGGATGCATTTGTTCTGGGAGGCTTCTCCTTGGCAAAGTGTGGGGATGAACACAGAGAAGGCGCTGCCCAGGGGCTCCTGGGCTGGGAGCTCAGAAAGCCAATGGGAGGCAGTGTCAAAAGGAAAACGCAGAGATTCAGGTGCTGTGGCAAAGAGCGCTCAGCAGGAGCTTGGAGAAAGAGAGGAGGTTGGGGAGGTAGAGGTGTCTGGGGGGAAAGAAGGCTGCGAGGTGGAGAGAAGAGTTAAACTCAACCTCAGGTCACCAGAGGAGCAGCCAGCTCTGGCTGTTTGCAGCCTGAGTACTTCTCCATCACCCTTTTACTTCCTGGGAACAGTGGCTTCCAATCCAACCCGGTTGTCCCTGAGCTTTCCTAACACCCCTTGCAGACACAAGCTGTAGCTGTGGCTCTCAGGGGTGAGGTATGCCCCATTCTGAGGTCCAGCCAGATCAGAGGCTGGAGGCCTGGAGCCAAGCCTCCATTTCCCATGGAAGCAACTGGTGTGTGTGAAACAGACTGGGCTATTCGATGATGTGACACCAGGGTGGGTGCAGAGCAGCAGCAATGGCCATGGACCTGCATAAAGAAGCCTGCACTGAGAACCAGGAAGGTTTGGCTCCCAGCTCTGCCTCTGTCCTGCTGCCTGGCCATGGTTCCTTCCCATCACTGCTGCATCCAGGCTAAAAGCACAGCAAGCTCCCCCAAGCCTCTGCATCTCGATGGCAAATGCTGGCACTATGGATGGCAGTGGAGATAGTCTGAAAGACTTGGCTGGGCTTTAGCTTATTTTCACGTTATGCCATTATGTGATGGGAGGCCAAACACCTGAATGAAGGAACTGGCAGAAAATCTTCCCGTCTGGAAGTTAACAATCTAGGTTCAGGTCAAAATCCATTAAGGTCAAACTCTTCCAGGGAGGGTTCATTGTGCTTGGGTTGAGACCCTCATGGGATCAAACCTCCTCACTCTCCCAAAAGTAAATAACCCCGAGGTGGTGGTGAAACGCTGGTTTTGCCATGGTAAAAAGGACAGAAATCTGACTCCATCACTTGGGAAGTTTCATTTCCAGGGTGCTCACCAGAGTGGGACAATGTCTACCCCTCTCTGGGGAGATGCTGATTGAATGAATGTGGCAGCTATTGTGTCTGCTTGGGAGCCTCACAGCCGTTTTTCTTCTGCTGATAGTTTCTTTTCTTTTCCGCTTTAATGAGTGTTTCTCTAATTGACTTGATGATTTCTGTTTAATTAGCACATTTTGGAGGAATGATCAGAAAATAATAAGATAAAGTAATCAGACAAGCATAGTGCGGAGGAATAATAGCTCCTTTGTGGGGCTAATTGGAGTGGACAGTCCATCGGCTAGTTTGGGGCTCCTCACAGTTGGATATTCCCAGCCGAGCTGTGCCGTGTGCCCAGGACTTCCAAGCACCCACATAGATAGACTCAGCTCTGGTCATCATTTCAATCAGCTTTAATGAGCTGTGAATGAGCACCAAGGAGAGCAGGGTCCCGTCCCTGATTTGTGGAAGGCTGCGGAAGCAAATGGGGTTTGCCTAGGATGTACCAGCATTCCCAGGGAGGGCTGTGTCCCGGATAGGAGGGGGTTGTCCATGGGGATGTGAGATGGGCAGGTAAACAGGGCTAGAGAACAACAGCAAAGTGGAGTGGAAGCAGAAAGCACCAGAAATCAGAGTTACGGCTCTTGTGCCTGATCTGCTTGGATTTCTTCCCGAATACCCTGTCCCTCATGGTCCCATGTATCACCTAAAGGTTTAAGCCTCTGGGCACACCTCAGTCTCCTCCCTAGGAGGGTTTTCCATGGGCTACATCACCTGTAGCTCCTGGAGATACAAGGGATGAGCTCCGCTTGCTCACTGACTGCCAGCCATGCCTCCAGCCGAGGCTGTAGGTGCAGCACCTTGCTTTGCCCTGGCTTTGGCTAGGCATTAATGAGGAGCGGTGCTGCGGGCGCTGTGACAGCTGTCTGCGTGCGGCACTTCCCAGCACTTTGATTAAATCTGCAGCACTCCAGATGTGAGCGGCCTGCGCATCGATCGGCACATGGGCTGCTCTTAACTCCACTTAAACTGTGACTGCTCTTCTGGGTTTAATCAAAGGCAAATGCCTTAAGACAGAAATCTGTGCGGGGGAATTAGGAGGGATGTCTCTGGGGCACGTGGATTGGGACGTGGAAAGGCACGCACACCCCCCAAGAGCCAAATTAGGGTGGCCCATGCACTGGCAGTCAGCTCGCTGGCGATGCCACAGCACTAAGCAATGTGTGGCCAACTGTGGCTGTGCTCACCCTGTACACCCCTTCCTTCACCCATGTAAACCCCAGCTGGACACAAAGCCCTTCCCATAGGCTGGCAGTGCTGCGAGCACAGGTTTCCTCATTCCTTTAACTTGGCCGTGCTGCCTGGCCCTGCAAATCCAGCACCCCAAAATGGAGGGTATTTGGCCATTGTATCTATCTCCTCCTCACTGGCTAGGAGCACACACACATAATCCAGCACTCAGCCCTGAGAGAAATCCCATTGCCTGCACTGAAAGGCAGAAATCCACCTGGAACTCAGAGGTGGGGATTTGCCTTGTGAGGTAGGGATATGCCTCACTTCCCACACACACACACCCCCCCCCCCTTTGCTGCCTTCTCTAGTGATGGGCTGTTTCTCAGTTCCTTATCACCCGTGTGCCACAGGCAGCCTTTTCACAAGACCCATCACTCCTTGTGCTCCCAGGAGGACATGGAGGAGGCAAGAGGAAAGCCCTTTTCCTTCTGTCCATGACAGCAGGGACCTTCCCCCTCAGGCTCCCACCCCTGGCGTATCACTGCACCCCACTCCTGGGCCACCCTACACCCAATGCAGGGTCCACCACAGCCACACGCAGCCAGCTGAGCTTCCCTGCAGAGCAGGCACTCAAGGGATGTGGTTTCAACATCATTCCTGGGGCCCAGGCTCCTGCTTGCTCCCGTGCCAGGCTGCCAGGAGCTGATGTGACACAGAGAGGCAGGGAACCCTGGGCTGTGACTGCTGGTGCAGGTCCAACCGGTGGGAGCCTTTTCCACCCTGAGCTGACTGAAACTGTCAGATGGCTCTTTATTATTGACCTGATTCATATCTAAACCGGGGAGGTGGAAGCTGTCTTATCCCATTACTAATCCTCTAAACCAGGCCCTTTGATACCTTCTCCTTGCTACCCCCTGGTTGTTGCTACAGCAGGTGGTTGCAAGGCAAGTGTACATCCTTCTGGGGTTTTCCCAAGCTTCATATTCCTGCAGAGACAGGGTCCCAAAACCCCACCAGCCACTGATGGGCTCAGAACCCATCACTGGCTGAAGAGGATCTGCCAAAATACAGCACCTATTTGTAGACCTCCAAACATGCACAAGGCTTGTCCTCAGTGCCTGAAGGGGACAGCCCCAGGTACCCACCCCAGCCTGCGTGCCCCCATGGTGCATTCCGTAGGGCACTGCAGGGCATGGAGGGTGTTTGAGGTGGCACTGGAGCAGCCATGGGGACACCTCATGGACTGTCCTGCCTCCCTGTGCCCCCAGTCCTGCCCAGTGCAGGGGACAGGGGTGCTCCAGCATCAGCCGCGGATTACACCCATGCCTGGAACGCCAGGGCCAGGGTGCTGTAGCCTCTGATCGCCATGGCTGGAGCCCTTGTGGAGGACTTGGGTGCTGGGAGGGGGGGTGAACCCCAGGGAAATTAGAGCAAGGGGCGATGTTTGATGTTCTGCTCTTTAAGCGATTAATAATCTTTCAGCGTTGGAGAATCAGCTGAAAATCTTCCCTGGAAAATAATGAGCAGAGAAACATTTACTGATTAGTCTAATCCCAGCTAATCCTATTGGATGAGCATATATCAAGATATCCTTTAACTGATGTATTGTCCAAAGGGCCGGTGGAGATGCCCCTCTCCGCCGCGGCCAGGGGAGCCGGTGGTGGCAGCAGGTATGGCCCCTCACCGTGTCCCACATCCCCAGTCCCCTCCAGCCCTGGCAGCAGTGCCATATCCAGGCCACCTCCAGATTTAATCGCTCCTTCCATTTCTGCATCTATCGGCTTTCTCCTGGGTTTGAGCTTTTATGTTTCATAAACTGATTAGGAGCAATTATAGGCGCTTTATCCCCAAACTTTCCAAATGCCTAGGCCATATGCATATTTAAAGCTTCATCATCTCTCCCAACAGCTCAGCCTGAACGCAAACTGCTGAAATCAAGCTGATTCTGGGACAAACATCAAAAATTAGGGGTTTATCCACTAATATCTCCACGGAACAGGAAATTTGTTGTGGGTGGTGGCCGGATTATGGCTTCTAATTACTGCAGCAGCGCAGATCCTCCCTGCCCAGCAGTGAAAGTCTCCGATTCCAGCATAACTGTGGCACAACCACTCCGGAGGAGTGAAGGTGCCCAAGGGGATGCCAGGGTGCCTTGTCCTGGGACTGAAGGACAGCCTTGGGTGGGGGTGCCCTCAGCATCCCTGCATCCCAAAGCACATGGGGGGTGGCTTTGGGAATGGTACCCCCCCTTATCCTGGTGAGTGGTGGCCCAGAGGGTCTGCCCCCCCAGCCCAGCAGCCCCCAGTGCCGGCCACGGCAATTATCCTAAATGAAAGTTATTGTTCTGCTAATCCCGGGAACAGCTTGCGAGGGGAGATTTGGGTCTTCCTTTAATAACGCAAACTTAATGCGGAGTCCCCTTGTAATTATCTTTATCAGAAGGACCCTCGCTTAATCTGACCGTCCAGTGAAGGCCCGGATCAGGCAGCCCGTGTAAGCCGGTTGTAAATCATTTTCCATCACCAGATGAAGGGAAGGGTGGAATAAATTGCAGCCCAGGTGCAAGAATCTGGGAGCTAAAGGGAGGACGGGGGCCAAAGCACCTGGAGGTGGCCCCGTCCCTGGTAGCAGGACACTTGGGGTCAGGGAGGGTCCTGTCCCACAGCCCCTGGTCATCCCTGTCCCTTCCCCATCTGTAGGGTGCTGAGTGGAGGGACAGTGGCCAGGTAGGATGCCCTGTCTGGGATGTGGGGCTGAGGGACCATGGGGTGGGCTGGGGACCCTGGAAGAGGGAACATGGGGACATAACGAGGGGTCCTGGGAGTAGAAACGGGGGGGGGGGGGGGGAACGGACCCAAGGGGTGTGAGGGGGTGATTTGGGTGACCGGGAGTGGGGAAAGGGGGGGCTGAGGGCGCCCGAAGGCGACCTGGGGAAGTGACCCGGGGAGGGGATGGGCAGGACCGAGGAGCGGGGGCTGTGGGGAGCGGAGGGAGGGACGCCGCGGGGGATGGGACCGGGAGCCGTTAATCTGGGGATTGGGAGCGCTGCCCCCGCTCCTCCCGCAGCCCCGGGGCGTGATTGGAGACGGGGCTGGCGGCGGGACCATAAAAAGGGCTGCGGGCTGCGGTGCCCGCTCCGGGCCGGGCCAGGCGGAGGCGGCGATGCCAGGCCGGGCGGAGCCGTCGGGGGGACGCGCGGCGGCGGCGGCAGGGGCCGTACCGGTGGCCGCGCCGGTGGCCCCGGCAGCGCGACCGGGCGGCGCGGGGCTGCGGACCAAGGGCTTCGCCATCACCGACCTGCTGGGGCTGGAGGCAGAGCTGCAGCCGCCCCCCGGGCCGCTCCCCGCCGCTGGCTACGAGGGCGGCGGGGCGCTGGGGCTGGGGCTGGGGCTGCTGTGCGGGCTGGGGGCGCCCGGAGCCCCGCGCCTGCTGCCGGCCCCGCTGCCGCTGCTGCCCGCCCGCGGTCCCCGCCCGGCCCCGGGGCCGCCGCCCGCCGCCCGCCGGCACAAGGAGAACATCTCCGGTGAGCGGGGCCGGGGGTGGCCGCGCACAGGGACCTCCCGCACCGCGGGACGGAGCCGCTGCCCCGGGCATCCCGGGATCGGCCCCGCCGGGCTGCCCGCCCCTCCCCGACCCCCTGCCCGGGATGCCGATACCAGTGCCGCGGCCGGTTGCTGGGGTGGGGGGGACGGGGAGCCCCGGCCCAGCTGTCCCTCCGTGTTTTGGGAGCTGGGTTCTGTCCCCCTGCTCCCGATGGGAATGTGACTCTTCCCTTCCTGCATGCTGCTGCCAGATGAGGACAGCCTATGCGGGGACGGCAGCGAGCTGAAGATGTCCACCTCCCAGATCAAGAGGAAGAAACGCCGGCACAGGTAGAGCCGTCCCTGTTAGCACCTCCCCGCTGCTGCCACCAGCCTCCCTCTGGTCCCCTGGCTGGGGCACTGGATGGCATAGAACCACAGAATGGTTTGGGTTGGAAGGGACACGGAAAATCATCCATGTCCCCAGAGGAGGAAAGAGAAGACTGCAGCCAGGCGAGGATTTTCAGGAGGAAAATCATCTTTATGGTGCTGTGGATCTGCTTGAGTGAGTCCAGAGCAGGCAACGAAGATGCTCTGAGGGCCGGAGCAGCTCTGCTCTGGAGCTAGGCTGAGAGAGCTGGGCTGGTTCAGCCTGGAGGAGAGAAAGCTCCTGAAGGGGAGACCTTAGAGCAGCTTCCAGTGCCTAAAGGGGCCCACAAGAAACGTGGAGAGGGGCTTTTGACAAGGGCCTGTAGGGACAGGACAAGGGGGAATGGCTTTAACCTGACAGAGTGGAGACTGAGATGAGGCATTAGGAAGAAATTCTTCCCTGTGTGGCTGGTGAGGCCCTGGCACAGGGTGCCCAGAGAGGCTGTGGCTGCCCCATCCCTGGCAGTGTTCAAGGCCAGGTTGGATGGGGCTTGGAGCAACCTGGTCCAGTGGAAGGTGTCCTTGCCCATGGCGGAGGGTTGGAACTGGATGAGCTTTAAGGTCCCTTCCAACCCAAACCAGTCTGTGATTCTATAAAGCTCCAGCGGGAAGGGGGCTGCAGTCAGGGTCTGGACTGTGTCACAAGGTGCTCTCTCCTCTCGACAGGACGGTGTTCACAGCTCACCAGCTGGAGGAGCTGGAGAAGGCTTTCAATGAAGCTCACTACCCTGACGTCTATGCCCGGGAGATGCTGGCTGTGAAGACGGAGCTGCCAGAGGACAGGATACAGGTAAATGGCTGCAATGATTTTCTCTCCCATTGGGGTCCATTGGCTGTCTCTCCCCTTTGGCCAGAGAGTGCAGGTGGTGGGAACGTGGTGGCATTGAAATGCTGCAGGGCACTGGGGGGACTCAGCTTCCATCCCTGGCACTGAATAGCCTCCAAATGGAAACGCAGAACTAGGGGACTGGTTGGACTTGATGAGCTTAAAGGTCTTTTCCAGCTTGATTGATTCAATGGTTCTATGATTGAGCTGTCCCCAACAGCTGATCACTGTGGCAGCTCGGCTCTGTCCTCCAGAGACCCAACTCAAGCAGGAGCTGGGAGCGATTCAGGAGCCAAGCTGTGTCCCGTTGGCTTCCTCATTACCTGGTCCCTCTGGGGGACACACGGCATTATAGGGCCTGATCCCTGGCAGTGTTCAAGGCCAGGCTGGACGGGGCTTGGAGCAACCTGGTCTAGTGGAAGGTGTCCCTGCCTGTGGCAGGGGCTTGGAACTGGATGAGCTTTAAGGTCTCTTCCAACCCAAACCACTCTGGGGTTCTAAGACCGTGTCCCACTGTGGAGCAGCTTGTTGGCTTAAGAATTGGGTGGTGGTCTGGGCAGCAGCTAGGTTGTATCTACACCCATTGAGCCTTCAAACACAGGAAGGGGGTGAGGAGAGGGACCTGCGCACCCTCTGTCATTGTCGCTCACTGCATTAGGGCCCCATATTCTGTGGAGGATGGAGGCAGCAGAGGGGCCCTGGGGGCAGGCAGAGCGTAGGGTGGCTTTGGCTGGGATCACCCTCCTGTGCCACAATCAGCCTCGTGTAACCTGTGCTCCCTCTCCCCCCTCTTCTCCCCTCTGTCACTGACACCCACATGTGCCCTCCCTCAATCCCCTCCACACTCACCGCTGCCACCTGCACGCTCTGCACACCCGACCCCCTCCATGCACCCCCGTGGCTGCCCCTTTGCCCTGGACACACGTCCCCCCCTGCCCGACGGGCCCTGGATGCCACGGGGCTGTCTCCTCCCAATCCCACCCCTCCGTGCTCTCCTGGCTGTTACCCCTGAAGGTTTGGTTTCAGAACCGAAGAGCCAAGTGGCGGAAGCGGGAGAAGTGCTGGGGACGGAGCAGCGTGATGGCCGAGTACGGCCTCTATGGAGCCATGGTGAGGCACTCCATCCCTCTGCCTGAGTCCATCATCAACTCTGCCAAGAGCGGGCTGGTGGGATCCTGCGCCCCATGGCTGCTGGGTAAGTGGGAGCCTGGGGCTGGAAGGGTCACGGGGGAGCTGCAGAGTGAGTGGCCCTTCCTCTTCCATATGGCCATCCTTGTCTGTTCCCAGAAATGAATGGGATCTCAGCCATGAGCAGTACACATGGTGATGAGAACCCCGGCTTTTCTACTCCCTCCTTGCAAAGAAGAGTTGGGAAAGGGAAAACCTTTTCCTGCAGGGTCAGAGAGATGCCTGCATGTGGTGGGTATTGCTGTCTAGTGATAGCAGCCAGTGAGGGAATCATAAAACCATAGAATTGGCTAGGTTAGAAAAGACCCTCAAGATCATCCAGTCCAACCATTCCCAGCACTGCCAAGGCCACCACTAACCCATGTCACTATGGGCCTCCTGTACACGGTTTGTGAACACTTCCAGGGACGGTGACTCCAGCACTGCCCTGAGCAGCCTGTTCCAATGCCTGACTGCCCTTTGGGGAAGGAACTGTTCCCAATCTCCAGTCTAAACCTCCCCTGGTGCAGCTTGAGGCCGTTTCCTCTTGTTCCATCCCTTGTTCCTTGGGAGCAGAGCCCATCCACCTCCTGGCTCCATCCTCCTGTCAGACAGTTGTAGAGAGCGATAAGGTCCCCCCTGAGCCTTCTGTTCTCCACACTAAACCCCCCCCACCAGGTGCCTCAGCCATTCCTCATCACATTTGCACTCCTGACCCTTCACCAGCTCAGTTTCCCTTCTCTGGACCCGCTCCAGCACCTCAGTGCCCCTCTTGTTGTGAGGGACCCAGAAGTGGACACATTTGAGGTGTGAATGGGAGTTGCAGGGTGTGTAGGAAGCCATCAGCCTCCCCACCAAACTGAGGATAGTGCTGCCTGAGCGCTCCCCTCTGCTCATACACAGTCCTATACTGAGGTGGCACCCGGAATCCATGCTGGCACGGGCTGTCACAGCAACCCTCTCCCTGGAAGTCTTCCCCACTGCAGGGGAGGTATGGAGCAATCCTGTCACAGGCCATGCTCCTGGGCTGCAAGAGCGCAGGTGGCAGGGCTCTGGGTCAGGAAAGGCTGGTAGCTAGCGTGGGTTATCCTTTGGGATGCAAACGGGAGCTGAAGGAACCAGCAGGAGACGATGCTGAGCAGTCCTGGGCAGAAAGAAGCAACCAGCCCCTATGGCTCTGCTCTCTCCTCTGCAAGGCATGCACAGGAAGTCCATGGAGGTGAGCAGGAAGGCGGAGAGCCAGGAGAAGCTGGCAGATGGCTGGCGAGCGGAGCAGCAGGAGGAGGAGGAACTCAAAGGGAAGCAGGCCAGTTCCCAGAGGGGCTCGGACAAGCTTGGCCCAGCAAGAGATTCGGAGGACACAGCCATCGACCTCTCCAGGACAGCCAAGCACGAGAAGAGGGGTGTGCTGAGGCAGTGCATCAATGGGGACCCCCCCCCGGAGCTGAGCAGCAGGGACCACTGACCACCTCCCTGCTGAGATAAGAATATTTATTGATTTATTGCTATATATATATTGTTTTCCTTAAATAATTGAACTTTTCTCTGAATTCAGGGCATTTCAAAACTGGGCACACACATCCTTGTCCCCTTGCGTTGTTCCGGAGCCAGGGTGGAGGGTGGGAGAGGTGTCCCAGCGGGACCAGGAGCAGTGTGAGAATGAGAGCACGTTGTGGTCAGCATGGACCGCTGCCAGGGAAGAGCTGCCCGTCCCCTCTGGGCTCCGAACGCTTCCCAGCTAGCCAGGAGCACAAGGAGCAGCTACGCAATAGGAGCGGCTTCCCTGCTCCAACACACGGGTGCAAAGGCAGCGCAGGAGGTGACGGACACCTCTTCCAAGCGCTTCCACCATGTGGAAGTCCCTGTGCTCTGAACACCAGCTCTTCCCTCTCCAGCAGCAGGTTTTAAACACGGTTGGGTTCATCCTCAAGCTGGTGTAACCTGACAGGCGCTCCGGTTCCTACCTGCCGAGGCTCTGGCCCGCCAATGCAGCCTTACCACTGGATTTACACTGTGTGACCTCCTTAACTCATACCTGGGAGAAGGGGGTGAAGACATTCTTGTTTATGCAATGCTTTTGTACACTCTTGAATGTTACCTGCCACACTATGCAGCACAGAACAGACCTTTGGAAAACCAAGCCATAGAACCCGGAGCAATCACACGGTTTTGTGAATTGACATCAGAGGATATTTTGTAATTGTCTGTACAAGGTGTTAATGTCAGAGCCGTTTCTTGGTCGTCCTCTCTTTATGTCTAAAAGCACTTTAGTGATCTGGATTTTTGAATGTGGCTCTTCCCGTTTTGTCCACTGTTTATTTATTACACATCCATAAATAAAGTCGTGGTGTCTCTTTGGTTCTCATGCTCTGCCTCGTATTTTGTACCTTCCTCTGGCACATCTCGTGGTAGCTGCCAGATCCTTGTGCCTAAATTGGGCGGGAGAGCTCTGCCAAGGCAGTGTCATCATTCCAAGGGGGCAGAGGTCTAGTCCAGTGGCCCACACATGCCAGAAGGTGATTGACTTGTGCCAGACAAAGAGCCAGCCCACAGCTGAAGGGTCATGAGGTGCTCTGAAAAGGAGCACTCCACCAGCTTCTCAGGGAAGTCACAGGGAGAAAGCTGCTCCATTGTCCCAGGGGTTGTGGGAATTTGATAGGCTGAGAGACCTGGGCTGGTTCAGCCTGGAGAAGAGAAGGCTCCTTAAGGGGAGACCTTAGAGCAGCTCCAGTGCATAAGGGGGCCCACAAGAAACATGGAGAGGGGCTTTTGACAAGGGCCTGTAGGGACAGGACAAGGGGGAATGGCTTTAACCTGACAGAGGAGAGATTGAGATGAGACATTAGGAAGAAGCTCTTCCCTATGAGGATGCTGAGGCCCTGGCACAGGGTGCCCAGAGAAGCTGTGGCTGCCCCATCCCTGGTAGTGTTCAAGGCCAGGCTGGACACGGCTTGGAGCAACTTGCTCTAGTGGAAGGTGTCCCTGCCCGTGGCAGGGGGTTGGAACTGGATGAGCTTTAAGGTCCCTTCCAACCCAATCCAGTCTATGCGTCTATGGGAATCCTCCTCAATATAGCTCAAACGTGAGGCTCTTCACCGGAGTGCTTGCTGCCCTGCTGGCAGGAAGGGCACTCTGCCTCTGGAGTGTCTGTGTAGTGCTCTCCTCTCCCTGCTGCTCCTGCTGCTTTGAGAGGTGCAGAGCTGGGCCCTTGTGCCCACACTTCTCTTGTGGTCAATACAAGCAGCAGCTGCCCGCTCGGGCTAGGGGTGACTGCACGGTGGGACATACTGTTGGAGGCACACCGCAGCAGCGTGTGGTCCAACCACACGAGCACCCACAGTGCGGGACAAGGGTGTCATGGCCATCCAGCTGCCTGACTCCTGGCTGTGCTGGGTCCTCATCTCACGGCTGGGCTGAACTGGCCCACGCAGACACCACGACAGCTCTCCTGGAACACCTCCAGTCTCATCTGCTGGCCAAAGCATCACGGAAAATTATCCAGAGGTTTTACTAAAATCTGAGTAATTCCCAATTTGGAAAGGTTCCCAATCCGTCTCAGGGGTGTGTGGCCATGTAGGGATGCTGTCACCTGTCCCCACCTTTGCTGCTGGGCCCGGCTCCTTGCCCACAGCCTCTGCTGGGCAGGGGGACAGTGGTGGGACACTGCCTGGGGAGAGCATCTGCGCATTTCCTGCCTTTTCCTGCCCCTTCCCTCCTCTGTTGGGCCCTTGCTGGGCGGGAGGGAACATCTGCATGGCAAATGCAAGCTTTGCAGCAAAAACATGTCTGACGGGGGGGTCATGGGGAGCATGGTTCAGGAAAGGACCAGCCAGGGCTTATTGCAGCAGCAATTAGGCTCACCGAGAGCCGAGACTTCGCACATTGGAGGCCTAATCCTGCCTGAGCAGCATCTGCAAACCTCCTATTTGGGCTGTGCCCCGCTGGCACCGGGTGCCTGCAATCATTCATTCTTGCTGTGCCCGTGTGCAGATGGCCTGGCTCTTTGCCTTGATGCTGGGTGCAGCGCTGTGGGAGGGAGCACGTCCCCACAACTGCTACAAGGGGAAGCCCCAGCCCCTGCCCTGTGCAGGGTGAGGACAACTCTCCTGGTGGGCTCCAGCTCTCACCTCATGCTGTGGAGGGAGAGCTGCTGGCCCGTGGCACCTTCTGTGTGCAGGAGGTAACCGTGAGCTGCAGCCGGGTGCGCTGCGGCTCAGATGTGCCACTGCTGCTCACGCACAGTGTGCACCCCGAAGGAGGTGCTGGTGGGGGGCAGCGACTGCCCACAGCTCCACAGCGCTGGTGGCAGGGTCTGGAGGGGCAATCCTCGGAGCAGGGGCAGTCACTCCCCTCTTGGCTGCCTGTGCTAAGCTTGGCAGGGAGGTGCTTGCTGCGGTTGTATCAGCAATAGGAGCGAGGCAGCACATTCTTCTTGTCGTTGCTTCAGGTTCGATCCATGCTGGGATGAGTGGTAGTCAAACAGGGCCAGTTCAGGCCACGGACGGTCACAGTGTGACAGAAGAAACCCTGACTCACGGCCATGGCTGCTGCTTGTGTACATCTTCCTTGCTGCATTGGGGCTGCCCATGTGAGCCTTGAGAGGCCCTGAGCCGCAAAGGCTGGGTTTGCTCGTGCAGGAGACGCCTTCAGTGGGGCTTGGACAAGAGGAGCTGGGAACATGAAAGCCACTGTTCAGCAGCCTCACTTCATCTGGGCTGCCCCTCACCTCAGCACATCCAGATCTTTCCACAGCGCTAGCCAGGGGCTCCAAACAGCCATAAAGAAGAGGAAAGAGAAAAGGGAATGAAATGGTATTATTTGGGCATCTCTCAGCTTTGCATGGGTTTGGAGGCCGATCGTCAAGCATGCATGTCCGGGAGCTGCAGGGAGGCAGCGGCATCTGCACGGTGCCATTTCTGTACAGCTTACTAATATCAAATTCCAGCCATCACTTTGCTCATCCTCCCAAGCCACCAGCTGGATTTTCAGACTGGGAGGTTAGGAAGTATAGTATGAACGATACAGAAGTGATAGTGGCTGCCCCATCCCTGGCAGTGCTCAAGGCCAGGTTGGACGGCGCTTGGAGTAACCTGGTCCAGTGGAAGGCGTCCCTGCCTGTGGCAGGGGTTGGAACTGGATGAGCTTTAAGGTCCCTTCCAACCCAAACCAGTCTGGGATTCTGTGATTCTATAGCATAAACTATACAGAATATAAACGTTTTGGAAGTGCTCCCTCTTGTGGAGCTCTGGGTGATGGGACACCATCGGAAGGCAGAAGGTTAACTGGGGTCCCAAAAGCAACGAGGAGCCTCACTTCTTCCCCTCAGCCCAACAGGCCCCTGTTTTCCTGCAGGGTGCCATGCCGGGGTGTCCGGATGCCGAATGAAACAATCCCATGGGGGTTTGTTGTCCATGCGTCGCTTCTTGGATCACCAGCAGGCACTTGGGAATGAGCAGCCCCTTCCTCAGAGCGAGCTGGGCTGTGGCAGAGGGCACAGGCATTGATCAGAGGCTCCGGCTTCCTCCAGACTGCTCCTTCCCAAGGTTATTGCTAAAGAAGATTCTTTGCCCTGGGTTTCACACACCAGATTGATAGAACTGCCATTTAACAACTGACTGGTGCAGGAATTCAGGTGGATCTGGGTGCCCCTGGGATGGGACCCAGAGCGCAGAAATCCCTGGGTCTTTATACCCTTACAGTCTGACCATCGGGCGCTGCTCACATGCCTCGCACACATCTCATGGTTCCATGGGGAATTTTGGTCTGGGGTCTCCTGGTCCGAGTTCCTTCACAGTCTTGAGGTGGGCTGTAAATTCCTTCTTGTCTCTCTGGTTGTTGCTCCTTGCTGAGGATGCATCTCCTCTACCTTCCAATATGCATCAGCCTCCAGCCTTTCGTTTACAGAACCAAGCACAGGGTGTTGCAGCCTAAGGCTCCATCAACTTCAGTTTCCCTTCAGTTTCCCATGCTCAGTGACTACATAAGCTAGGCAAAACCCCCCGGTCAAAAGACTTCAGTTAAAGGAGTTCAGCTACTGTTAGTGAACAGTTACCAGCTCAGCATGACACCGACACAACCACACTCTCGAACCAAGTACACGTGTCCAGCCCACAAAACCTCACCACGTTGGCACTGGTAAGGCTATTCTGGGTACCTGGCCATTCCCCCCTTATTCCATGTCCTGCCGGCGCAGGGCTCAGGGAGGGCAGCAAAGGGCTCACTTGTCCTTCTGGCTCCATTCAGACCCTCCACAGCCGGGGCACTTTCTGTGAGCCAAGAGGCAACCGCGGGGTGCAGCCGGGCGTGCTGGGGCTCAGGTATGTCCCTGCTGCTGCACCCACAGCGAGCCCCGCTCCGGAGGGCATCCTGAAGGAGGTGCTGGTGGATGGCAGCGACTGCCAACGGCTCCACAGCGCTGGTGGCAGCGTCTGCAGGGGATCCCCGGAGCAGGCGCACTCTGGGCGCGGGCCTTGCCCAGACCCGGCCCCGCGGTGCCGGCGCTGCCGCGGCGGGGCGGAGCCGTGCGGCTGCTGCTCGGCGCCTGCTCCGTGTCCCTGACCCCGCCGCTCCGCTCCGCTCCGCCCCGCGGCTCCATGGCGGTGGCGGTGCTGCGGCCGCTGGACGCTCCGCCGGCGGAGCTGTCTCCGGTGACGGCGCTGCTGCTGGCGCCGCCGGCGCTGTGCGCGGCGCTGCGCGGACGGGGCGGCGGGCTGGTGCTGGCGGTGCGGCCGGCGGGGCGCGGCGGGGCGCAGCCCGTGCTGCTGAGCGCCGTGGCGGTGGAGGCGGGCGGGCGGCGCGGCGCCGAGCTGTGGCTGCGCGGGGCCGTGCTGCGGCGGCTGGGGCTGGCGGCCGGGCGCCGGGTGGCCGTGTGGCCGGTGCGGCGCCCGCCGGCGCTGGCCTGGGTGCTGCTGGGGGGCGCGGCGGCGGCGGCGGGGCGGGCTGCGGGCGGCGCGGTGCTGGCGCGGCGGGGAGAGGCGCTGCCGGGGCCGGGCCCGGGGCCGGGCCCGCTGGTGCTGGAGGCGCGGCCGGCGCTGCAGGGGTTGCTGGGCAACGCTACGCGCACCGCGCTCGCCCCGCCGCCGGCGCCGCGGGACCCGCCCGTCCCCTCCTGCCGGTGCCCCGCCGCCGCGCCGCCCCTCGTGTCCCGGTTCGCCGCCGCCGCCGGGCCCGGTGGGGCTGCGGCGGTTGCGCGGCTGCGGGCGGCCCCCGGCGGCGCGGCGGGAGGCGGCGGCAGCGGCGGCGCGGAGGTGTGGGTGAGCCGGCGGGGGCTGCTGGCGCTCGGCCTCTTCCAGGGCGAGTGGGTGCGGGTGGGCACCGAGGGCGCGGCCCGCGAGCACCTGGCGGCGCTGCTGGCCCGGCCTCCGCCGTGGGAGTACCCGCGGGCCGCCCGCCGCCGGCCGGCCGACGGCGCCGCGCTGATGGCCCCCGCGCTGGCCTTCAACATGGGCTGCGACCCCACTGCCGCCGCGCAGCTCCGCCTGCGGGTGAGCCTCTGCCGGGGCGTGGGGGGGGGGAGGCGGGCACACGACATGCGGGGCCCGGGGCGTGGCGGTGCGGTCTGACCCTGCGGCCTTTCCCCTCCGCAGAGGTACGAAAGGTGCAGCGGTACCGACGGGGCGGGCAGCCGGTCCGTGCTGGCCGTGCCGCCCTTCGCCAGGGAGCTGCACCTCCAGATCGTCTGCTCGCCCGCATACAGCGCCCGGGGAGGGTACGACCGTGTCCTCTACAAGCACTTCAGAACACCCCGGTGAGCTGCGGCGGAGCACGTGTGGCCTTTAGTGCCTGAAGGGGTGCAAGGAAGCTGGAGAGGGGCTTTTGACAAGGGCCGGTGGGGACAGGATGAGGGGGAATGGCTTTAACCTGACAGGGGGGAGACTGAGATGAGCTCTTAGGCAGAAGATCTTCCTTGTGAGGGTGCTGAGGCCCTGGCACAGGGTGCCCAGAGAAGCTGTGGCTGCCCCATCCCTGGCAGTGTTCAGGGCCAGGTTGGACGGGCTTGGAGCAACCTCCTCTACTGGAAGGTGTCCCTGCCTGTGGCACGGGGTTGGAACTGGATGAGCTTTAAGGTCCCTTCCAACCTAAACCACTCTGGGGTTCTATGAAAACAAGCTAACGCTTTAAGATTTAAAGTCCCCACTTGCAAATAATGAAATGATTTTTAGCTGTGGTTACTCTACAAGCTCAGCTGCATAGTCAAGAACAGGTTAGAAAGTGAGAGGCTGTGCAGTGAAGTTTATGGTATATGGGCTATGGGCCTCTTTCACTGGTGAAAATCCCTGGGTTTTTTGTAGGCTTGTCCAGGAAGGGGACATCCTGTGTGTTCCAACGTTTGGCTATGCTGAGTTTCTAGAAGTAAATGCAGACAAATTCCTAAGGTAGGTGGCAACTAACTGTGGCTCTGTTACATGGGTACTGCAAGAGAAAAGATCCTGTTCTGTCCTTGAGGCTCTTGAAACGACATTCATTCCATTCTGATCTGTCCCTGGAGTTTAGAGTTCATCTGCCCTTCATTTTAGGGGGAAGGGGGGAATGTTTTCATTGGATTATGGGGAGCTGCAGCTGAGAGGGAAGCCACCGTTCACTCACTCAAATAGTCATGGAGGGAAGAAAGGGGAAAACAGAGAAACTGATGGGGGAAAAGGAGTGAAGAGGGAGGGGTGGCCTTAGGACAGGCAGTGCCACTTAAAGCCAAGGGGAAGTTGGGCTTGTCAGCGTGTGACAAACATGAAGTGTGAATATCGGCCCTTACGTTTCATGTTAGGTTAACTTTCAGTCTGGCCATCAGTTCTACCTGTCTTGGTTTGCTCAGGTGGCTTTGCAGCACTCCTGTGCTAAACGAGCGTCAGAGTAGGGCTGCTTGTGGCAGGATTTGGGTGGTGGCAGTGGGAATGCTATCGCTGAGGGAACTGCCACGGGCGGCAGAGGGGTGTGATGCAGAGAACTGCCTTGAGTTTGTTCCTGCAGGATACACCAGCAGCCGCTCGGCTCCACGATGTGCTTTGAAATGTAATAGTTGATAGCACTACTACGATGACTGTTCCCTGGGCTCTTTCTCAAAGGGAGGCAGGACCACAGGAGGCACAAGTCTTCTGTTTGTGGAAGTTTCCATTCCATGTTAGCCATGTGGCAAGCCAGAGAAGCCAGCAGGGCTTATTGGAACTAAAGAGCTTGGAGCTGTGTTGGTGTGCAAGTTGTGCTCCATTCAGAGGATGGAGACAACCCTGGAGGAAACCTCTGCAGATCCCCTGATCCGTCCAATGGGACAGCAGTGTGTCCAGGGCAGAATGCTTGTAAAGCTCTCATGGTGTTTGGGTGAGTCCTGGTCTGGAGCCTCAAGGACTCTGTGCTGTTAGCTTTTATACACTGCAGGTGAATGTCTGTGGAGGTGTAGTGAAGGAGAGGAAAGAGAATGTCCTGAGCTCTTAGATGAGGTACTGGCGTACTTGTCGACTGAAGCCACCAGCAGGAGCTGTTGGCAGTCCTGTAGCTGTCTGGCCAGGCAGCACAGCAGGGTCTGTAAAGGATCCATATGGGTCCTGGGAGAGGGCAAGGGTTCTTACCTGGGCCTTTCAGCTGTCTTGCTGACAAGTGTATTGTTCCTGCCTTTGGGATCTCGAGCCAGCTATTTAGACTGCTTCATTCTTCTCTCAGGTGGCCAGAGCTTTACTTCAAAGTGAGGAAGATTTTAGGCGTGGTGGAAGGCGAGCAGTCTGAGGGCTACCTGGTGGACACTCAGAACACGTCTGTCTATCTGGTAAGATGTCAGTGGAGAGCAGGGAGATCCGAGACTGAGGTTGCGCTGTGGATGATAAAGGTGCCTTTGGAGGGTTGTGTCTCCTGCCGTTGGAAAATGGCATTTTCAGGGCAGACTTTGTCACTTGATGCCTGTCTTTGTGCTATCTTCCCTTCTCACAGGTGGGCTCAACAAACAGCGCTGTCCCATCTGCCCCAGCCTATAACAACCATGAGTTCTGGAGCAGTTTGTCTCCTGCTGGGCTTTCCGATGTTGTGAAGCAGCTCTGCGATGCTCTCCGGCCTCACCTGGGCAATCAGTGAGTGAGAATTCCTTCTCCCAAAGCCTCAGGAGAGCCGGGACCCTGTTGGTCACCGCGAGAACTCCCTCTGTGTTACAGGGCAAGCGCACTGAGCGGGGCCAGCAGCGTTCTCCTCTCGGGGCCGAGTGGCAGTGGGAAGCTGATGGCTGTCAGAGCTGTGTGTAGCTGCCTCAATCTCCACCTCTTCAAGGTAATTTCTCCTCTGGTCCATTAGTGGGTGGATTCACAGCGTCCAAGGAATTAAGGAAATGTTCTTTAAGTTAGCCATGCCAACACTCCTGCTGCAGCCCTGACGTGAGCCTACCCACATCCTGCTCCCACGTGCACACACAGGCAGAAGGAGTTCGAGTGCGCTGAGCTTAGCAGCTTGCTCTGGAATGGATCAGGATTGGTACTGACATTGCTCACTTTAACTGGTTTTTCTATCCAAGTAAAGCCAGAACAGTGGGTCGGGGGGGAGCTTGACCAGCTGCTGTGCAGCTCCTCTTCTGGGCACGATCCTTAGAGGTGCTGGGCTCTTCAGCAGATGTGCTCTTGGGATCTAGTACAAGCTCACAGAGCCTTTATACTGCCTTCAGATACATGTACAGGATGTGTTTGGGAGCCCTGTGGCACATGGCCTTATGTTTTAGTGTGATAAGCAAGGCTGTAGCTCTGGTTTTGGCCTTGTGTGCTGCTGCTTTTAAAGACTAACACTCTTAGTATTGAAGCCACAGGTATTTGCTGTCAGTCTTATTGTCCTAGCCCAGCTTTTGCGCTCTCCCCTTCTTTTCTCCTTACTGCAGTGCTTACATTACCATTCCACCTTCTCTTCCCTTCCTCTGATCGTTCTGCCTGTTCTAGCACCAGTAGTTCTTCCACATTGTAATGATGATCAGCACGTTTTTGTCCTCTCTCTGCCCTTCTGTACTTGCATACAGCTACTGCTGCCCTTTGGCTCTGCTTGCTACAGCCCTAACTCCTGTTTTTAATAGGAATAGGAGTTCTTGTGCTCTGCGCTCCCATCCTTACCCTTTAGGCCAGCTCTTGAGGTGTTCTCCCTGCTCCAAGCTACCCTTCTGAGGATAAGGCCGAGGAATCCCAGAGATGGTTTGTCTCTCCCCGTGTTGGCCTTGCAGCACCAGGAGGCAGCACTGCTTGTTTCCAGCAGCCTTCATGCTGCTGTTCAAGGCTCACCACTCACTCCTCCCTTTGGGGTGATTTCATCAACTGTTTGCTTTGCAAACAGCTTCTGGGCCTCCAGCCCCCTGTAGCTTCCCCTCCCTTCCCTTCCTCTTGCACTTTGTGCTCCTGCAGCACGGGGTTGAGCAGTGTCTCCCTCTCCGCTCTTTGCACTGTTTCTCCCTGTCTTGTTCTCTTTGCCTTGTTCTCCCTGTCTTGGACTCTTCCATGGCTCTCCCATCCCCTCCAGCTTGGGTTGCTGAGCTATGACAGCCACTGTACCAACTCCTTGGGTCCCTTGGCCTCACCCTTTTTGGACAAGACCATCCTGTCCCCCTCAGGGGCAACAAGCAGCCATTTTTCAATGCTAAAAAGTCCCCAATGTGTCTACTTTGAATATGTCCTGTGTCTCTGGGAAGAACCCACCTGGGTCTCCTTTCAGGTGCGAATTGCCCATGGAAAGCTTCGTGGCAGTGAACGTTGTCCTGCATCCCCCACTGCCCTGTTGCAGCCGCTGCAGACTGTGTGTTGTGTGCTCTGTCTCGCAGGTCGATTGTGTTAGTTTGTGCAGTGACACCAGTGGGGCCACAGAGGAGAAAGTTCAGATGGCCTTCACCCAGGCCCAGCAGTATCAGCCCTGTGTGCTCCTGCTCAAAGACATCGAGGTGCTTGGCAGAGACAGGGACCGGCTAGGAGAGGACGCCAGGGTCATTGCCACGCTGAGGCAGCTGCTCCTGGACAGAGACCCAGCACTGAGGTACGGACCCTGCATGTTTGCTGTGGGTATCTGAGGCGGTTGTTTGCTCCTGCCATTCCTAGGGCAGCAGTCACGGCTGAATCAAGGTAACTGATTGCTAACGTGCCCTGTTTTGGTTTTAATCTGGTGGAGTCCCTCCCAGGTTTGCTTTGATTGCTTCTGAGGGCCCTTGTTCCAGCTCAGTGGCAGAGAGGATCGGGAAGCTTTGTTGTCTGAACCTGGTCGCCGAGTTGTTGAATGAGGCATGGCGAGGGTCACGGGGACCCCAGAAGGGAACTGGACCCTGGGGAATCTTGAGGCTGATGACAAGTACCGGGGTGCAGGGAGGGAGGCATAAAGTGAAGAAAGGCCTTGACTTGGAGATAGAGCTCACAAAGCAGTTCAAAGGCAGGCTGGAGGAAAGTGGCTGCAAAACAGCTTGGCCAGTGTGTATGTGTTTCTTGGAAGAAAGGGTGGCCAGTGCTGAGTGACTCGTGTGATGGCAGTGTAAGAGGGAAGCTTCCATAATGCCGAGGCTGTGCACTGTCCCCCTTCTCTCAACAGCCACCCTGTCCTGGTGATCGGCACAACCTGCAAGCCCCAGGATGTTCCTGCAGATGTGCAGACTGCTTTCCTTCATGAGGTGAAAATCGAAGCCCCTTCAGAAGAGCAGAGGAGGTCGATGCTGAGCGTGCTGACTGCCAGTCTGCCTCTGGGCAAAGAAGTGAGCCTGTCCAAGCTGGCCCGCAGGACTGCAGTGAGTGAAACCACAGCAGCGTGCGGAGGTGGGCAGGCTGGAGGTGCTGGGCCAACCTCCCCTACCTGGCCGTGGAGAAAGGGGGCAATTCCCACAGCGCAGTCTGTTATCCGCAGTGGATAACACTGGTCTGCAGACATCCGCAGAAAGCCGGAGCCTTTAACCAGGGCACAAAAGCTCCTGCAAGGAATTTTTCCCCACGCACCTTCTATGGTGTAGCTGGAGCCGTGGTCGGGGACTGAGCTGATGCTGTTTGTTTCTGCATTCACAGGGCTTTGTGCTGGGAGATTTGTGTGCCTTGTTATCCCACAGCAGCCGGGCTGCTTGCGCCCGCATCCAGGCCCTGAGGTAGAGCAGGCAACAGGGCAGGAGGCAGGGGAGGGCAGGGGCTGCAGCCAGTCTGATAATGACAGGGGCAGAGCCTGACACTTTCCCTTCTCATTGTTGACAGCTTTCCAGGTGGACTGAGTGAGGAAGTGGAGAGAGATTTCTGCACCGCTGGGTTCCCAGTGCTCGAGGAGGATTTCAGCACTGCGCTGGACCAGCTGCATGATGCCCATTCCCAGGCAGTGGGAGCCCCGAAGGTAGGATGCTGGGCAGAGGAATAGGGGTTGGTTCTCCAGAGCTTTATTGCCACAGAATCCCAGACTGGTTTGGGTTTTAGGGGCCTTAAAGCTCATCCAGTTCTAACCCCCTGCCACAGGCAGGGACACCTTTCACCAGACCAGGTTGCTCCAAGCACCGTCCAGCCTGGCCTTGAACACTGCCACAGGGATGGGGCAGCCACAGCTTCTCTGGGCACCCTGTGCCAGGGCCTCAGCACCCTCTCAGGGAAGAATTTCTTCCTAATGTCCCATCTCAGTCTCCCCTCTGTCAGGTTAAAGCCATTGCTCAAGGTGCCTTTCACAGACCTCAGCAGGTGGTGGGGCTGTGTTCTGGCACATCACTTCCTGCAGTGTCCCTCCATGTATTCCCCCAGCCTTGACTGAGGAACAGTTCCACCCTGGGCTTTCCCCCAGTAGCGCTTTTCACCATCTTGGCTTTGCATCTGGGCAGTGGTCTGTAATTGGAGACCACTGAACTGGGTAGTGCCGTAGGGGTGCAGCTGAGTAGCTGCGGGCTGGCTGCCTCACTGAGGTCTCTCCACCACTCGGCACAATGGAACGGGGAGGCTGGGACACAAGCAGGTGAGGGAGCTCCCACACGTGTGAGAAGCCTTATTCTTGATCCCTTGGCCTTAGCCACTGCTTGAGCTGGTGCGAGCTTTTCTGACAGCAGGGCAGTTTGAATTGCTTCAGGGTTCTTAGGGAAAGGCACATGGAGCATCAGCAAAAACCAGCTTCTGGGGAGGAGCATGATCCGCCTCTGGCAGCTCAGCACCCAGGGAAACAGCACGTGGGGAGGCTGTTTCTGCTGGGCAGGGTGGTGTTGGGATCAAGCAAAGTGATCGGAGCTTCTACCGCAGGCCCTTGAGTGCAAGTGGCAGCACAGGACAGGAAATGCTGGCCTTGGAGGAGTTATTCCGGTGCCTTCCCCGGCTGCTCGCTTGCAGTGCTGCCCTAGCAAGGTGGCACCTGGCTGGTGTCATCATCCAGGCGCTACTCTGGGACTCCATTCATTCATCACATTACTGACAGTGAAACAAGCTCTGCTTTGAGGCATGTTTGTAAAGTTTGCTGTAAGACAAACTAACCCCAGAGCGCGCCAGGCAGTGAGCTCTGTGTGTGCGTGAGCTCCTTCTGCTTGTATCTTACAGTCCGTTATCCAGTTCGTAGTGGCTGCCTGGGTCAGGAAGGCTGTTAGCAGACCTGGATGCTCTCAACTTACATAACTCTTGACTCCCTGGTTGCATGTTCTGGTTAGCCACACATCTGTTTGCAGTTACAGCTTGAGCTTCCTGGAGAGAGCCAGTTTCAAACCTCCGGTTGCTGGCAGTGGCTGCAGCATGGCCCAGGCCTATGGTGTTCCCTGAAAACAAGTGTGCTGCAGTTTTCCAGCTCTTACAGGCTTTTTCTAGCGAGGCAATGTAGTCAAGAGCGCAGGGGCGAGGGCAGCTCTGCCGCTCACCAGCACTGAGGAATGAGGACCTTTTGCTTTCCGATCTTTCTTTGCTGGAGATCCTTACCTTGTCTGACCTGATTTTCCTGGTGGACTTGCGGGACAGCTGGAGGAACAGCACGAGATGGCATCACCTCAAGCACGGAAGGCAGGAGAGCTGAATTGGTTCGGGGGGGATAGAATTTTCCTGCACCCTATTTTTAAGCTCCCCATTTGTGCTGGCACCTGTTCCCCACCCAGCCAGCAGCTGGGGGCACAGTGCTGGGCTTGGCTTTCCCTGCACATTCCCAGGAGAGCTGCCGTGACTCTCATGGGATCTGTCGTGTCAGACTGTGGCATTCCTGCTATTTCTAAAGCCGGGAGCAGAGCAGCAGCATCCTCCCAGACAGTTCTGCTCGGCGCAAGTGGTGTGACTCCCCCCTCTGAAGCTTGCTGTCTTTCCTCTCTTCTCAGTGGTCTCCTGCGTGTTTGCAGTTGACCCCATCCTATCTATTTCTTGCAGGCATTCATGGACTTTGTTCTTGCATCCCTCCCTTTCAAAAGCAGATGGTTTTCTGTACAGCGTCCTCCAGGGTGTCTGTCTCTCACATCCTCCTTCACATGACAGAGGTCCTGCTAGCGCAGGGTTTGTCACTCTGGTGTAATGCCCTCGCACAGTCTCACTGCCCTCGGGGACAAAGTGCCCTGAACACAAGTAGCTCGTAATCGAGAGGTCTGGGTTTCATTTTTCCCCCCTTTTCTTATTTGTCCCTTCCCTCATGTGTCTCCCAAGGCCTGCCTGCAGCAGGGCTCTCCCCGCAAGGCTGCAGGCAGCCCTGGCAGATACTTCCCTGGGGTATTTTTGCTGACAAGCACTGGGAGGTACCACAGAGGACGGGATGAGGCAGCATGCAGCAAGCACAGCTTACCTGGGACGTGTGCGGTTTGTTTTCCCCATTGCATAGCTCAGGAGAGGGGAAATGTGGGTGCTGATAGCACAGGAGGGAGTGCAGGGGGATTCCACCGCTGACGGCACCAGAGGCTGATGGCTGGTACCCTGCTGGAGCAGGGGCTCCCCAGGCACACTGACAGGGACCCTCCCTCTCTTGGCAGATCCCCTCCGTGTCCTGGCAGGATGTTGGTGGGCTCCAGGAGGTGAAGAAGGAGATCCTGGACACCATCCAGTTGCCCCTGGAGCACCCGGAGCTGCTGTCACTGGGTCTGTGCCGCTCTGGGCTGCTGCTGTACGGGCCTCCAGGGACAGGGAAGACCTTGCTGGCAAAAGCTGTGGCAACCACTTGCACCATGACGTTCCTTAGGTGACGAGTGGGGCGTTGCACAACGGGACTGGCTTTCTCCTGGCAGTGAATAGGCATCCTCTAACTGGCTCCCTCTTCTCCCTGCCCCGCAGTGTGAAAGGGCCAGAGCTCATCAACATGTATGTTGGGCAAAGTGAGGAGAACGTGCGTAATGGTGAGGAGGTGCATCCTGCTCCTGCTTGGGGGAGGACGGGGCTTTTCTGGGCTGCTGGAGGGGAGGAGGCAGTGCTTAAACCCCTCAGCAAGGGTACGAACCCAACAGTCTTCTGCAGTCTGTTCCCTGCTTGCTGTGGCTTTCCTGCTCTCTCTGCTCCCATCACTCTTGTCCCTGGTGTTCCTGAAGGGACAGCAGCCCCTCAGAGACAGCTGAGCCTCAGGGCCCATCGTGCTGGGTGCTGCCAGTGCCTGCTCCCGCTGAACCCTCCAGTCAGTAGCAGTTGGTGATGGGGAAGCAGTGGGCAGCTGGTTTCCATTCACAGCTCTTCCCTGCTGGGGGTGTAGCAGGTTCTGTTGCCATTGACTGCTCCTCCAGGACTCTCACCTTTCGTGCTGTCTTCTCCCAGTGTTTGCCAGAGCCAGGGCAGCTGCTCCCTGCATTATCTTCTTCGATGAGCTGGATTCCCTGGCCCCCAGTCGTGGGAGGAGTGGAGATTCGGGAGGTGTCATGGACAGGTGAGTGAGCACCGTGCATCCTTGGCAGAGTGTATACCTGCCTCAGCTGGAGGGATACACGGGGCTGCCCTGCGAGGCAGAGTCCATCCCAACTGCCTTTCTCCACTTCTCCCCCTCCCCGCTTCCTCCCAGCCCCTCTGCATGGCCTGTTTGCTCTCTCTGGACATTAGTACTGCTCTTTGCATTGCTGGACGTTCCCAATTGCTCAAGCTTGTTGTGCAAACATATGGTCAGACAAAGTCTCCTCTAGCTGCTTCTGTGGTTGCCAACTGCTCCCTTTGGCCTCCAAGGACACCTTCTGCACCCTGTTGTGCTCTCCTATTTGCTGCTCTTTCCCTGCAGTGGGAAGCCTTTCAGCTGCCCTCTAGAATCAAAGCATGTGCAGGGTGGACATACCCAGAAATGGGGTTATTTCTCCCAGGCCTCTTCTGCTGAGCCAATAGTCCCCATGCAATCCTCCTCTCCATCCTTGAGGGGTTCTGCAGGGTTTTCCATGACACCACGCGTCCCCAGTGTCCTGTCTTCTCACAGACAAACCAGCAGCTGTGCAAGGGGCTGGGAATGGTGCCCGTTGGTCACTTCAGGTGATCGCAGGACCTGGTAGAGATACCCCTGTTCCAGGACGTGTGTGCAGCACTGAAGTACTGCGCTGCCTGACCAGCTTAAGCCCTGTGTCTGCAGAGCTTGGTCCGCTGTTCACTGCCCTGAGGACTGCTTGGCAGCATCACTGGCCTGCCAGGGTGGCCCCAGGGTGACAGTGGGTGACTTGCCAAAGTCGTGTGCATCCCCTCTTGCTCCCTGCAGAGTTGTCTCGCAGCTCCTGGCTGAGCTTGATGGCCTTCATTCGACCAGAGAGGTGTTTGTCATTGGAGCTACCAACAGGCCTGACCTCCTGGATGCGGCTCTGCTCCGGCCGGGCAGGTATGGTGCATCCTGTCCCTGCCTCCAGGTAGTTCCCTGAAGCGTCTCAGGCAGCAATGAGCTGGACTGTGTCTCCACCATGTTCCCTCCAAAGAGACTGTTCCTAAAGCCCCCTGACCCTGGCTTGGTGTGGGGATAGGAAGCCAAGAGGAGGCCAGTGCCCATGGCTGTAGCAGCAGCACAAGATACCTCTGCTTGTCATCCCCCACCACTCTGCTTATTGCCTCAGCGGCGCAGCAGGGCAAGAAGGGACCTGCTGTAGCATCGAACCGGTGGGAGCAATTGGTCCCCCCAGGCCTGTCCTTGTGCCTGCGGCTTGCCGTGGTGGGACAGGACTTTGTATGTGCTGTTGTTGGACCTCATGTGGTTCCTGTCAGCCCATTTCTCCAGCTGCCTTGGTCCCTCTGAAGAGCAGCCTTGCGCTCCAGCACGCCAACTGCTCCCCTCTCCCAGGCTTTGTATCATCCATGAGCTTAAGAGCAAAAGGAGCTGGCTCAGGGCCACCTTCCGTTTCTGGTGCACTGGGGCAGGTTGGTCTCGGCCTGTGCTCAGCTGTCTCTCCTCTCTGCTGGCAGGTTTGACAAGCTGGTCTATGTGGGCATCAATGAAGATCGGGAGTCGCAGCTGCAGGTGCTGAGCGCAGTCACCAGGAAGTGAGTAACCCCGGGCTCTTGCAGCAGCCTTCTGCCACCCGCAGTGGGTCACAGCCTGCTTTTAGGGTTCATGCTCCAGCTTGGCTTCGTGCCTGAGCCCTGGGGAGCACCTGAGGCACTGGCCAGCAGGTAGGGGAAGAGGATGGGGTAGGTTCCCAAGCACAGCTGGGGCTGGTTTTCCTATCAGGTGTCTCAGGAGGCTGTCAGAGTGGAGGGGCTGGTGGAGCTCTCCAGTCACCATGCACACGTAGTCACAGAACCAGCTGGGTTGGGAAAGACCCTCAAGATCATCCATTCCAACCATGCCCCAGCACTGCCGAGGCCACCACTAACCCATGGCACTGACGGCCTCATCTACACGGTTTGTGAACGCTTCCAGGGACGGTGACTCCAGCACTGCCCTGGGCAACCTGTTCCAATGCCTGACTGCCCTTTGGGGAAGGAATTGTTCCTAATATCCAGTCTAAACCTCCCCTGGTGCAGCTTGAGGCCGTTTCCTCTTGTCTATCCCTTGTTCCTTGGGAGAAGAGACCAGCCCCCTCCTGGCTCCATCCTCCTGTCAGGCAGTTCTCCCTGAGGAGCTCAGCCAGATCCTAAGTGTGATGATACTGCGGTGCAGCAGCATGGCAGGAAGCTCCCATTTGCTTCCTGCGAGAGCCTCCCTATCACATCTCCTACTGTTTGCAGGCCTAGGGGTGAAGGCCTCTCCATTTATCTCATTGCCTTTCCTCCTGCGATGCTGAGGTCTTCAGCCTGTGCTCTGTGTGTCTTTCCCAGCACTGGTGGTGTGGGAGCCCCGAGCAGCGATAGCTGTGATCACTGCTGCTTTTGAGGATGAGCTCGCAGGAGACAAGAGCGTGGGCTGGCTGTGAGCGTCCTTTCACACCCGTGCTGGCAGTCGTGCCCTGCAGCACTGTGCTGGTGCTGGAGGAGGCTGGCTGGCTGCAGCGTGGCCCTGATAGGATGCTGTGGTGTTACAGTGGCTTGTACAGTCTCTCATTAAACACGTTCGTGTCCAGGCCTGGCTGTAGGCTCTTCCCAGGCATGTGGAGCACTCGGTGTCTCCTGAGTGAAAACCCAAAGTTGCCTTTGATCCCGCTTAGCAGGACGCAGGACCTTGCTGCAGGGATGTTCCATCGGGAAGTGGCTGCGTTTAGAAAACAAACACCCCCTTTGATTTTTGTTTGGAGCACGCAGAGGCTGCGGAACACGGGGCCCAGTCACACTGGCTGCTGTATCATAGCATCACAGAATGGTTTGGGTTGGAAAGGACCTTAGGATCATCCAGTTCCAACCCCCGGTGTCTTTCCTGGTCCTGTGTTTGTTCTGTGGCTCTTACACCTGCAGTTCTCTCTCTTGGCAGGTTTCAACTGGATCCCTCTGTGAATCTCACCACGGTCCTAGAAAAATGCCCAGCTCAGCTGACGGGAGCAGACATCTACGCCCTGTGCTCTGATGCCATGATGTGCGCTGTCAAACGCAAGGTGGAATGGATCGAGGAAGGTAGGGCCCGGCCCTTGCCTGTCCCACATGGGGTAAAGGGAAGAGTTACCACTGCTGGTGACTGGGCTGTGCCTCGATGTCTTTGGGACCACGTCTGAATGCTCGGCTCTGGGTTACTGCAGCAGTTTAGTCATAGAATTACAGATTCTTTTGAAAGGGACCTTAAAGCTCATCCAGTTCCAACCCCTGCCACGGGCAGGGACACCTTCCACTGGACCAGATTGCTCCAAGCCCCATCCAGCCTGGCCTTGAACACTGCCAGGGATGGGGCAGCCACAGCTTCTCTGGGCACCCTGTGCCAGGGCCTCAGCACCCTCACAGGGAAGAATTTCTTCCTAATGTCTCATCTCAATCTCCCCTCTGTCAGGTTAAAGCCTTGTCCTGTCCCTACAGGCCCTTGTCAAAAGCCCCTCTCCAGGTTTCTTGTCAGCCCCTTTAGGCACTGGAGCTGCTCTAAGGTCCCCCTTAAGGAGCCTTCCCTCTCCACACTGAACCAGCCCAGCTCTCTCAGCCTGGCTCCAGAGCAGAGCTGCTCCAGCACTTGCAGCATCTCCATGGCCTCCTCTGGACTTGCTCCGGCAGCTCCATGTCCCTCTTGTGTTGTTGCCCCAGAGCTGAGCACAGGACTGCAGGGGGGGTCTCACCAGAGAGGAGCAGAGGGGGAGTTTCCTGTGGATGGATCTTTACCTCCAGTGCTTGGCCTCAGGGGGAGGTTTTCCTTCCAGTCTGGTGGCTGGAGGGGGGGCTGTTGGATCTTGCTGTCTGCCCCTGTGCTTGTCTCAGCCTGTTCCTGTCCTCTCTCCCGCAGGGCTGGATACTGAGAGTTCTGCTCTGATCCTGACCATGGATGACTTCCTGCAGGCTGCTGCAAGGTTGCAGCCGTCGGTCTCTGAGCAGGAGCTGCTCAGGTACAGACTCATCCAGCAGAAGTTTGCTGCCTGCTGATGCTCAGCAGAGCGGGGACTGGAGTGATGGGCACAGTGTGTGAAGGCATGCGAGAGAACAGGCACAGGCACCCGCCTGCCCTTCTCTGATGGTTCCTAGGCCCCTTCTTTGGAGCTTGATTGGAAATAGTGGCTGTGCAGCTTCCTGAGGCTGGTGGAAGCAGTGCTCTGCTCAGCCGGGCTGGTTCTGCAGCGGTCCCTTGCCTCTCAGAGCACTGTGTGGCTGCTGGGAGCACACTGGGGCCATTACCCAACAGGGTGGAAGCCGCGTCTCATGGTGGTGGTCACTACAGGAGTGTCTCACGGGTGACAGAGCATTGGTGGGGGAGCAAAGCCCAAACCGCGCCTGGTTTGGCAGCAAGAGCGGGACTGGAGGGAGTTGCTTGTTGGGGTGTCAGCCCCCAGTCAGGGGTGCTGGCTGGTGGGCAGCAGGGTACAGGACACTGCTGCGGCAGCCGGCCTGGCCTCAGCGTGGGCTCTCTCAATAAATACAGCAGTTTGGCACTGGGTGTCCATTGCCTGGCCTCAGGCCTTGGGTCTTTGCTTGCTGGTGGTGTCTGTGGGCCGGGGAAGGTCCCTGTGAGCCCCATGGCAGGTTGGGTGTTGTAGAGGAGCCACAGTCCTGCAGGTAGAGGGGAGCACGGCTGCAAAGCAGGCTGGGGCCAGCCCCCGGGATGCCTGGAGCCCAGGGCAGGTGGGGAGAGGCTGAGGAAGTGGGTTTTCTAAACTCTTCTTGGAGACGCTGGGTGAGAGCAGGTATGGGGGCAAATGGCACCAAGTGAAATTCCTGCTGGATGCTAGGAAAAACACCGGCGAGGGAGGGCTCCAGCCTTGGAAATGCTCACCCCTTGGCTGGAGCTGCACTAACTTGTGCTGGGAGCCAGACCCCCTTTGCAGTCCTGTCCCACCTCCTCCTGCAGCCCGCAGCGGCTGCTGGCACCATCCCATGTGCCACATCACTGTTCCTGTGCCGTGTGTGCAGCCACGCTGGCCAGCAGCTGCCCCTGCCGTGTCCCTGCAGCTGCTGGTGGGGCTTGGAGGCAGCTCTACCTTAAGCCCCAGCCCAGGGGTTGTTGCAGCAAGGTTTTACCACTGCTGCATGCACCACGGCTGCAGCAGCCGCATCCCAGTGCCAAGCATGGCTGTCCAGGACCACCTCCCCACCTTGCAGGACTGGTTCTCCAGGCGTTCTGTGCATGAAGACCCAGCACCCTGCTGCTGTGGCACCTGAGCGTGTTGAGGCAGAGCTGACCCTGACCACAATGCGTTGCTAGACGTGGCCACCACCTCTTCCCCAGGGCGAGCAGGCAGGAGCTGCAGCCACAGCAAAAGCAGGCTGGGGTGTGCTGAGCCTCCTCTCCCTCAGGGGGCTGAGGGTATCAAGGGAATGGGTCAGAGCCTGGTTTTGGGAGTGCAAAGGGAGAAAACCCGGTTGCACCCATGAGCTCAGCGCTCAGTGATGTGCAACCACACACCCAGGAGCCCCAGACCCCACACCACAGGCATGACTGCCCCCTGCAGCTGGGGCTTGGGCTGAAGCTGTGCCTTCACCCACCTCAGGCTGGCTGCTTCTTCCCCTGGGGGTCCTGAAGAGGCTGCAGCCGTCCCTTCACCCTTCCCCTGACCACAGAGACCACAGGCTCCAGTCGCTGTCACGAGTGTTCTTAATGAAGGCTCCCAGGTGGCTCTCGGCAATGTCCCCAGCCCCATGCTCATCCCCAGAGCTGCTGGCAGCTCTCAGCCCACCACAGTCCCATCTCAGTGGCCCACTCAGGCCGTCTTCTTCACGACGTGGATGAAGTAGCAGGGGACGTGGGCCTGCCCCGGCGTGTAGGGCTGGAAGTCGCCCAGGACGCTGTGCTGGCACTTGCCCTGGAAGGCAGCTTTCAGCAGGGCTGTGAAGGCCTCCAGCCGGTGCGGGTAGTACGAGAGCCGGAACTTGCTGCGGAGAGGCAGTGCTGGTGAGGCGTGGGGCCAGCAGGACACGGTGCCAGTCACCTCACACCACCAGCAACCCCTCTCACCTCAGCTCTGGGGCTGCCCCCACCTCAGTGGGGGGCACCTGCACCGTGTAGTCCAGGGTCACCATGTGAGCCTTGTTGTTCACCAGCAGCACCGAGGTGGTGATGTCCTTAGTTAAGTCACTCTGGGGACCGCAGGAGGATGGCTGTGTGGTGGCTCCCTGGGCATAGCCCTTCTCCCTGGCCTTGCCTCAGCGCTGGGGTTGGGTGGATGGGAGAGGGGTGGGCCAGGGTCCACCAGCCACTCACCTTGTAGTAGATGTTCTTGCCTGGTGGCGCACAGCCTGTGGCCAGGATGTGGTCGTAGTTGCGGTGGTCAATGATCAGGACACCCCCGGGCCGCACCATGCTGGCGATGTTCCTCAGGGCCAGCTTGTGGTCGCTCTGGTCCCCTGGAGAGGAAACCGTGGCATCCCCAGGCACTGGTTGTACCCCATGGCAGAGCCCATGGGGCTTCATCTTGCAACCCTCTCCCCCTTTCCAGTCTCAGCTTGGAGCAGGCACAGCCCCACCCATGGTATGAGCTCAGGCACGTTCTCAGCCTCACTGGGACAGAGCATATGGGGAACCCACCGCTGCGCTCCTGGCACAAGTCTGGGTGCGTCTCCAACCTTGCCAGAGGTGTGGCAGAGATGCACACAGCTCCTCTACCACCATAGAACCCAATGGCCCCACTTGTGCCATGAACTGGGGCACGTTCTCAGCCATGACACAGCAACTCCACTGTGCGTAACCCACTGCCCCACTTACGGCATGAGTTAGGGCACATTCTCAGATGGGCACAGGTCCATCCCCCTCCCGAAACTCACCTTTGAAGTCAGGCAGGTGAGCGAAGGAGTTCCCCAGGCAGATGACTGCATCAAACCCGTCCCCTGGCTTCTCCAGGTCCTTCTCCAGTGTCAGCCAGTTGGCCTCCTCAATGACTGCAGCACAGGGGAGCAGCTGAGGGGGACAGGGACACCCCCCCCCCCATCTAACCAACAGTCTCCCCTGCACCCCAGACCCTACCCCATTATCACCCACCCCTTCCTTGGGCCCTGTGGGTACTGGATCTGGGCAGGGGCCAGCGTGCATGTGAGGGCCATGGCCTGCGCTTGCTGAGCAGGCAGCACCGGTAGGGCCCTGCCTATCCCTGCAGCGAGGCCACCCGGGCAGCGGCACCCGGGGAGGGGGGAGGGAGCCGCGGGAAGGGCTCCGGGAGCCCAGCGCCGAGGTGGGTGTCGGTGTCCGCATGCCCCTCCCGGCCCCCCCCCGGCCCCCGCACCCCATCGGTCGAAGGGCTCCTCCTTGCGCCGCTCCCAGCGCTCCTTCAGCGCGTACTTGAGCATCTTGTCGCTGGCGTCGACGCTGGTCACCTGGAAGCCCTCCTCCAGCAGCATAACGGAGTCCACCCTGGGAACACGGCTGTCAGCGGCGACGGGGCCACCGGAGGAGCCTGCGGTAGCCCCGAGATGGGGGGACTTGTGCGGAGAGCGGGCGCGGAGCCTCACCCGGTGCCGCAGGCCACGTCGAGGACGGAGCGGCAGCGGTGCTGGCGGAGCAGCGCCAGGAGCCAGCTGCGGTACTCGGCCGTGCGGCCCCGCGTGTCGCCGATGTACAGCTGCCACACTCGAGCCGCCCGCCCATCCGCGTACTGGTCGGGCAGCCCCTCGGCTGCCACCCCCAGCGACCGCGTCCGGTACACACTGTCCACCATCCCGCCGACACCAACCCGGCAGCTCTGCGTCCCCTCACCGCCCCGCCTCCGGACACGCTCCTCCGCACAGCCAATCCCCGCCGGCTCCGCCCTCCGCAACCTGCCAATCGCTGCTCTGTCCTGATACACACCCCCCCCCACCAAACCCCGCCGGCCCCGCCCCACTGCGTACCAGCCAATCGCCGCTCTCTCCAGCCACGCCTCTCCACCCATTGGCTGGGCGTGGACAAAGGGGCGGGCCCAGGGCCTGCTGTCCCGCCGGCGTCCGGCTGGGGCTGTCCAGTGGAGGCGGGCGGGCAGCAGCGGCGGGGCTTCCCCTGCCCGGCGCCGCGGGTAAAGCGGCGGCGGCGGCTCCCGGCAGCAAAAAACGTCTTTATTTACAGCGCCGGCGGGTGCAGGCAGCGCGAGGGGCCGGCCCCGGGGCAGCAAGCGCGGCCTCCCGCAGCTGCAGGGCCCAGGAGTGGGGCTGGGTCGGCCGCTTCTCACAGGACGGCAGCCGGCAGCCCCAGGGTCACTCACGCCGTGACTCAAGTCCCTTCTCGTTCGGTGGGGCCGAGGAGCAGGCAGCCCCGGCGGCTGGGGCTGCGGCATGGGGCTGGGGCTGCATCCCTACAGCTCATCGGCTGGGCTGTGGGTGAGCGGAGCCTCCTCCTGCACCCCGCTCTCCTCCAGGGCCTCCCCTGTGGGTGGGAGGCCATCAGCTCCCTCGCTCTCATCCTTCCGGCCCTTCTTCTTCTTCTTCCCGCTCTTTTTCTTGCTCTGCCTCTCCCCCACGCTTGCCAAGTCACCCTTCTTGCCAGTCCACTTCTCTGCCAGGCAGCCTGGGAAGAGGAGGAGCAGGGGGGCCGCTGAGGGAGTAGCGGGGATCCCCGTGCCCTAGCGGGGTTCCCCTGCCCTCCCCCTAGCAGCCCTGTGCTGCCCAGGGCACCAGGCAGGACTTACTTGTGTCCTTTCCTTTCAACACGTGGTTGGCACAGAGAAACTGGGAAAGGTCCTCTGTCTGGTGGTGCCTGTACCAGTCCTCGATCACATCTTCGTACTCCTCCACCAGCACATCGCACTAGCACAGAGAAGAGCCTGGCTCCAGCCATGTGCCACCACAACAGGACCAGGGCAGCAGGTCCTGGTGACACCGCTGTTCCCAGACCCTCAAGGCCAATGGTGGCTGCCAAGGGTCAATCCCACTGAGCTAGGTACCTGCTTTTTGAGGTCAGCCACCTCAGCGGAGGTCTCGTTCCACAGCTCATAGGGGATGTCCATCACCACCTTGACGCCCTTGTGTACCAGGTTGTGCAGGGTCTCGAAGGTCTCTGACATGCCCTGGAGGAGCAGCAGTGCTTGGTCAAACCTCACTCCTCCCATTACTCCCTCCCAAGTAAAAGTGATGGAAACCACAGTGCTCCTTAACAGCTCCATACTCCTTACACTAACAATTATTCATGCACCAAGACTTCTCCCACTGCTACCAAAACACTTCCAAACCTCTCCAGCTACCATCACTCTCGCTGTTAGAACAGCCTTTCTAACCAGCCTGCTACCAATAGCACCATTTATGCACTCGGAGTCAGAAAGCATCGCCTCCCACTGAGGATGACAATTCACCATACATTTCAAAAGCCCACTTAGCTTCAAAATGGACCAATAATACTCCTTATTATTCTCCCCCATTGCACTGTTTGAAACATGATCCATTCTCCAATTTGCAACATGATACACAGCATCGAACCGTACATGACAATGTCTTTTTCCTACCTCTTAATATTCCTTGTAGCTGTAACAAACATCAACCACTGCTAACAACCTATTTCTACTAATCGTGGGCTGAGTCAGAATCATATCATTCCTTTCATGAGCAGATGGCAGGGCTGTGCAGAAGCTAACACAACAGCCCTTCAAGCCGTGCATTACAACCCAGTTGAAGATACTGTCCTTATCCTAATCATGGCACTACTTGCCTCGACCAGAAACACCTGAGCAATACAACAAACCTGCTCACCAACACCTCCCTACAAACCTGCCCAAATCAGGGTCCTTGGGCATCAGCGTTGCCAGGACGAGTCCCTGTCTGCAAACCCAGTCCCAAAACCAACAGGAAGACATAGGCTGGGCAAGACAGCCCCTGGCTTCCCCTGTGCAGCACTCACACCTCACCTGGGGAAGCACAGCACCGCATGCTGGGCACTGCCAGGGGATGGGAAGGAGCCCCAGTTCAGCACCTGGCAGGCAAGGGGACATTTGGGGACTGGAGCACAGCCCTCACCTTTGCGAACCTGTTGCTGCCGCTCCGCTCCTTGTGCAGGTTGTAATCCAAGAGCCTCTTGCAGATGTTCTCCGTCACCTCGATTAACCGGATGTCCCTGCATGGAGAGGAGGGAGGGCTCAAGCTCAGCACAGCCCCCCAGAACCAAGCACGGCACAGGGCGACCCTCAGTCCTCCCCTATCAGTGTGATGGGGAGCTCTGCCATCAGGAGCTCCCCATACCCCGGCACAGTTTAGCTTCCTCAGCCCGTTCACAGGCTGCCCAAGCCCCTGCTCTGCCTTCTGCAGCAGAGATTGCAGGAGAACCCCCATCCCGCTCTCACTTACGACTGTGTGTACTTGACAGCAGAGCCCTTCCCGTCCAGGAAGCCATACTTGGTGTCAATCACCTCCTTGGTCTTGCCGGTCTCCTCAAAAGCAGATTTCAGCTCCACTGCCACATACTTGCACACTGTGGGAAGGAAAGCAGGGGTTAGGAGGGGTTTAGAGTGTGACACAGCAGCAGAAACAAGCACAGGAGTCAAGCACGTTAAAGACACTATGAGCAAAAAGAAGCCTCAGCCATTGGCATAAATAACTGGGAATGGTCCAATCAATTCCACTGGAATTCCACTGAAGCAGGAGCACCCAAATGGCGTAAGCTATGGGACAGGTAGGAAGGCAGCACCCACTCTGCCTGCAGGTTGCCAGACGGCTCCTCTGCTCAGCCACCAAAGCCACCACAAGCTGCTCCATTCCTCCTGGAAGAGGATGGGGTATTTTGGCAACACAAGCCTCAGCTCCTCCTCATGACACCAGGGCATGCCATCCCATAACAGTTCTCCCAGCGCCTTGGGGTCTTAAAGGCAGTAGTGAGGATCAAGCAGCAGGACAAGATGGTGGCCACGGACTGTGTCACCACACAAAGGGCTGTCTTAGAATCCCAGACTGGTTTGGGTTGGAAGGGACCTTAAAGCTCATCCAGTTCCAACCCCCTGCCATGGGCAAGGACACCTTCCACTAGATCAGGTTGCTCCAAGCCCCATCCAACCTGGCCTTGAACACTGCCAGGGATGAGGCAGTCACGGTTTCTCTGGGCACCCTGTGCCAGGGCCTCAGCACCCTCACAGGGAAGAATTTCTTCCTAATGTCTCATCTCAATCTCCCCTCTGTCAGGTTAAAGCCATTCCCCCTTGTCCTGTCCCTACAGGCCCTTGTCAAAAACCCCTCTCCAGGTTTCCTGTCACCTCTTCATGCACTGGAAGCTGCTCTAAGGTGTCCCTGGAGCCTTCTCTCCTCCAGGCGGAACCAGCCCAGCTCTCCCAGCCTGGCTCCAGAGCAGAGCTGCTCCAGCTCTCAGAGAATCTCCGTGTCCTCCCCTCTGCACTCGCTCCAACAGCTCCATGTCCCCCTTGCGTTGTTGGCCCCAGAGATGGACACAGGACTGCAGGGGGGGTCAGGTCCAGCCACATTGCCCGGGGCACTGCCTGCAGCTGAGACCACAGCACGAAAAACTTTATAACACAGAGCAGGTTTTCTTTTACACAGCATTAAATAAAAAAAGAACAAAAGCTTTATTTCTTCTGTACCAGAGCCTAACAGAGCTGTAGAAACAGAAACCACAAGAGAAATATCCTGGTGATTCACAAGTGGAAATGCAGAGGGATGGAAGCCAGGCACATTGTGGCTCTTTGTTCCCCAAAGCTGGGCTCCCAGGAGGCTGGAGAGAGCTTTGTCCTATGCTGCGGATTCCTGATTGCCAGGAGCTGCCTCTTCTTCCAGCCCTGCCTTGGGAGAAGGCCCGACTCTCAGCAGGAACGGTCACCACCAACCAGCTGCCAGATCTTCTCCCAGGCAATGATGTGAATAGAGAAGAAAGGAAAGAGCGAGGTGGCTCCTCCGGGGCTGCCACCATGTGCTGAATGTCCTGTGTGCACCTCTTGCACTTTCCTTTCTCTGCAGGCACCAGGGGCTGGAAGTGACCGCAGCCATTTCTGAGGTGGGATGAGTGCTCCTTCATGCAACCCCTCTCCACATCACACCATGTGTGCCAGGAGCACTCGCTGCTGGGTCCCGTTATCCAGGTGCTGCTGCAGCCACCACTGTGTGCTGACAGGCTCCAGCCTGGGCAGGAAGAGGAGCAGCGTGGTCAGTGCTCACTGTGGTGCTTCTCTGAGGTTATGCTGGTGCCACCACACGGCTCCCACATCCCTGTCCCCAGCGGTGCTTCCCTGGCAGGGAAAGCTTTGCAAAGAGCTCCAGAGGTTCATTTCTTCCTTTGCTCTTTGCTGCCAAGCTCTGCATGTCCCTACACAGCAAAGACAGAGTAAACCACGGCAGCCAACGAAGGTCCATCATGACCTGCCCCGGATTGCCTGTGAAGCCGTTGACTGTCCAGGGAGGAAGCACCACCGAGTCCGAGCAATGAGCGGAAGAGACGACCAGCCCCGTTACAAGCTGCCCTGCGGCCAGTGCCTCCCGGGAGCAGCCTCTAACCGGAGGACGGGCAGCAGACACCCGCCAACAGGGACACTCCACGGAGGCACCAGTGTACACGCAGTAGCAGCAGCAGCGGCCCCATGGCTCACCCACCTCCTCCGCCGGCGGGGCCGGGCATAGGGGCAGCCCGCAGGCTCCGCACCGGTAACCCCCCCGGCCGGAGCACCGAGCCGGTGCCATGCGGCCCGCGCTGGCCCCGCTTACCCTCGCACTTGCTGGGCAGCCGCACCCACTCCGAGTCGTCGCCTCCAGCCGCCGCCGCCATCAGCAGCAGCAGCGCCGCAGCCACCGCCGCCGCCATGGCTCCGCTTCCGGGACCGCGCTTCCGGGCGCGCTGCGCCCACCCCGCACGGTAACCATAACAACCGCGCGGCGCGTGGTCGGACCGGCCAATCCCGTCCCGCCATTCCGAGCCCGCCGAGAGCGGGGCCCTCCCGGCCGCCGTAGGCGCGCCGGGCCCCACGCGGCCGCCGGGGGCCCCGCTGCGGTGTCCGCCCGGCGGTAACCGGAGGTCCCCGCCGCCCGCAACAGCCCCTTCCTCTTCCTCAGTCCCGTGGGTCCCCCAACACCCGGGTCCCTCCCTCCGCCTTTGGGGGTGCTCCAAAGGCCGACCCAGCATTTACCTCTCAGCTCTGGGCAAGGAGAACGGAGGTGAAGAGGGCACTAGAGAGCGCGACCTTCAGCAGCACCACCCGCACGGCCACCAGCAGGGCTGTTGAGGCGTGCAGCAGCGGCACTGCAATGGAAGGGGCAGGGTGATGCCTCCCACAGGCACCCTGCTGCCCCACAACATCCCCTCCAGGGCTGCAGTGGGGCCGGTGTTTCCAAGACACCAGGCCCAGCAGCCTCCCCAAGGCCTGTCATGGGCTTTTGCCACCCTCACAAATCCCTGAGATGCTTTGTGACACCTTCACGCTGTCCCTCTGACCCACTTTCTCCCTCCTCCACACCAAGACAGAGCTTCACCCCCTCTTCCCCAGCCCCACCACACTGCAGGGACCCACCCTGACCACCCCATGGTCCCAGCTGAGCCCCTGCCAATAGTCCAGAAGGGTTTCCCCTGTGACAACATACGTTCCCACCACTACATGGACTGGAGACTCACCAGCCATGTTGCTGGGACACAGCTCTCCCACCTCCTCGTTGCCTGTGGGATGAGAGAGAAGCAGGGGAGGCACCAGGTGTGAGGCAGGGCCCACCGCAAACCCCTTCCTGTGCCTCTCAGCTGGGGCAGCAACGTTGGCTTGTGGGGCCTCACACCTGCTCCCAGATCCCCCATCCTCGGAGAGCACTGGGGTGCTGGGCAGCAACACCAAGGCAAGCAAAGGGGGCTTCAGGGGGGCCATACCCGTGATGGGGATGGGGCTGGAGCTCTGGGCCGGGGAGGTTGTGGTGGGCCCCACATGGCAGGCGAGATCCCCCTCAGCTGGGAGGTCATCGGGAAGGAGGGAGACGGTGCAGATGGTTCCACCATCCTCCTGGGAGGCCCCGTAGGAAAAGGACTGCAGGATGCTGCCATTCCCACCGGAGATCCAGACGGCATGGCCGGAGCCAGGGGCCAGCTCGCTCACCACGCAGACCACCAGCCGCCGGTGCTGCCCGGCCACCTCCATGCTCAGCGGTGGGGCCAGGGTGGGCAGCGGCGCAGCAGCCCTGCCAGCTGCAGGGACAGGCGTTAGGGGGGCACCGCGTCCCCCTCACATCCCACCCACCACGCTCGCCCTTCTCTCCCTGCCGGGCTGTCCCTCCCGGGGGTACTCACGGGGCAGCAGCGGCAGCAGAGCGGCAGCCAGCAGCACCCAGGGCACCTCCATGGCAGCCGCAGCGGGCTGCCGAGGGCTCAGCCCCCAACCGCCGCCCATCACCTGGCATCGCGGCGGGGCGGCCCCCGCGGCTGCGGGGACTGGCTGCTGTCCCCCGCCTCCCCTGCAATGGCACCGCCTGCCTCCCCTCCAGCAACAGTGGTACCGCCGCTCCCGCCTCCCCTGCAATGGTAGCACCTGCCCCCCCGCCACGGTGGTACGGTCCATCCGCACCGCACCCGCGCTATGGAGCAGGCCTCGGGCCCGGTCCCCGCCGCGCCGCAGCCCGCCCCGTCCTTCGCCGAGGTGCTGCGGCTGGTGCAGAGCGGGCAGGAGCCGCCGGGGGTGAGGCGGCCCCGGGCCTCGCCCACCGGGGACACCCCCACCGCCTCCCGCCTGCCGCCGCCCGCCAAGCCCTGGGAAGGGCGCCCCTTGGAGCCCGCCCTCACCCGCGGCCCCCAGCACGGCTCCGCACACAGGTGATTAGAAACGTACAAAAGAACTCTTTAACGGGCACATAGCGCCGGGGCCGGCGGCCACCGGGAAAGCAGCTGCAGCAGGGGCGCGGCGAGCTCCTGTCCCACCGTGTCCATGCGTTCCAGCAGCGCAGCCAGGCTGGAAAGCCCTCTGCTTGCTGCTGCTTCAACCAACGCACCAAAAAGCTCCTTGCGGTGCTGCATCAAGCCAGGCGCTGGGCTCAGCAACACCAAATGCTCCTCGGGTCAGGCCTGGCTTGGCCACGCTGGTCTCTTGGGGTCAAGGCTGCAGCTTTGTGCGGCTAAACTCGGTGCCGCCTTCTTCATGAGTTTCAAGGCACATGGTATTGAAATAAAGCAAAGTAAACCGTGTCTAATCACTTTAACACGTACCCATCATTCAGGCATATGTTGTGCAAGGATTATGCTTCAAAAAACAAAAGTATATCTCTTTTTTTTCCATAATTTCCAGCATTCACTTCATGCTGTTTTATGACTTCTTCATCTTTGCAGCTGCAGCCAGTGCTCGGAGAACGAAGAACCCGCACCGCTCTCAACGCAGCAGCCTGGTGGGAGCAGTGATATTGCTTGATTTCCTTATGCCTGGTGCCCGTGATCCTTTAGGAAGTGCAAATGAACTTCAGCAGAGCTGTGTTTCCTCATCACACAGCTCAGCGACCGCCCTGTCGCAATACCAACACCAAAATAATCTTGCAAACGTTTAAGAACCTGAGAACTGACTGAACACTTGAAACCCACACTGTGGCAGAGGCAGGACTGGCCCGTGCCTCCTCCCTGCCAGCAGCAGCATCGCCGTGCCCGGGGAGAGCACTACTCCACGTTGAACTTTGTTTTTATGTTCATGGCTGCAAGCTCTGCCACGAAGTATCTTAAGACGTGGGGCACAGGGACCACCTCGATGGAGTTCACCCCGCTGCAGACAGAGCAGGAGTACCTCCTGCTGCTTGGCATGGAGGAGGATTGGGGCTGTTTCTCCAGCACGGGAGACGTCATGCTGCCGCAGCTCGTGCAGACATAGGCGATGGAGCCATCGGAGCAGTTGAACAGCCGGTCTTGCAGCAAGAAGGAGGTGCCGTGAGCCAGCAAAGCATCTCGTTCCATCTCACCGAAGCGAATCCCACCTTCCACGTTCCTCCCCTTGACAGGCTGGTTGGTGACTGCATCTCGAGGCCCCGTTGTCCTCACCTGGAATTTGTCTGAGACCATGTGGCGCAGGCGCTGGTAGTACACCACTCCCACAAAGATCTCTGCCTCCAGCTCCAGGCCGCTGATGCCACTGTACATCTTTTCCGTCCCAAAGAAGTTATAACCAGCACTCACTAAAGTCTCACCGAAGTACTTCAGGGCAGAGTTCTTCTCCGTGAAGGTGAAGGGAGTGGCGTCATAGGAGACGCCGTGCAGCGCTGCCGACTTCCCAGCCATGCTCTCGATTAACATCCCAATGGTCATGCGGGAGGGAAAGCCATGAGGGTTGAAGAGGATGTCTGGAACCATGCCGTTCTCTGTGAAGGGCATGTCCTCCACTGGCCAGAGCTGGCTCAGGATACCTTTCTGTCCATGACGGCTGGCAAATTTGTCTCCAATGGTTGGATTCCGGGGAACCCTCATGGTGATACAAGCCTTCTTGAACTTCCCAGTGCCACGGTCGTTGCTGCATAACCTGACGTTGTCCACAATGCCGACTTCCTTACTCCTGGGTAGGTTGGAAAGACAACCACGGCAAAGGGCTCAGGGAGCTGATTTACCATTCTGGAAAAGTACGACTCAGCAGCCAGGGAAATCAGACTGCATGAGGGCAAGGAAGCAATACAGTGGCATCGCACAAGTGCCATTAAGTTGCTTTTTCTCATACTAAAAGCACAGCTGCAACTTCCAGGTGATTTAAAATAAAGATAATTTGAACCTCGTTTATCTGTATCCTGTTTTATCTGACAAACTGCATCCCAGTGCCATGTGCTTTGTGTTAAGGCAGCAGCCCCTCTCCCTGAAGGAGCAGGGTTTTTTTTGGCAAATGGAGGAGAGGAGCCAACCCTGAGAGCTGGGAACCTCATGTCTTTACAGGAATTCTAGATAATAATCAGATTTGGACCAAGAATGAACAAAAGCTGGACAGTAGAAGTAAAATGTCTCTCTGGATAAGGAACCTGTACTAAAGCTGGGCTGCCACAAGAGACCTGGGAGCAGAAGCATAGGGTGAGAAAGCTAAAGGGCTCTACAAGGGCAAGGATGAAGCTGAGTTTCCACATCCCCACTACCATGTGCTGAATCTCCTTGCTCTGCTCTACAACCAGCATGACTGAGCAGTCATCCACAGCAGTCTCCTGTGCACCTAAGGCACTGTTAGAGCAACAAACAACAGCTTTTCCAGTAGGACCACTTAGTGTGTTACTCAAGTTCTTCTCAAACTGATTTGCCTCCATAACGCTACACAGCATTATCCTCACTCTACCAATGCTGTAGAGAGACACATATAAGGCCTGAAGTTGTACAGAGCACAGCATGCACTTAAATATATGGGTTTGTCAATGTTTTTGTTTCCCTTTCCTGAAAGAATTAAGAGAGTTTAAATGAAAGCCTCAGCAGCCTTCCCTCTTTCAGTGGAAATTCAAGAGCAATCTGACAAAACTTATCCCAAAATATTCCAGGGGGGAGGAAGAGATGTAGTTGACACATTTTAATACACTGGCAGTTTGGAAGCTGCAATATAGAAATGCTCTTTGAACCCCTAATGCTGTAACAACTTAGAATCCTAGAACAGTTTGGGATGGAAGGAACCATGCTCATTCAGTTCCAACCTCCTGCCACAGGCAGGGACACCTTCCACTAGACCAGGTTGCTCCAAGCCCCGTCCAACCTGGCCTTGAACACTGCCAGGGATGGGACAGCCACAGTTTCTCTGGGCACCCTGTGCCAGGGCCTCAGCACCCTCAGACGAATTTCTTCCTAATATCTAATCTAACTTTGCTTACAAGTTTTTCTGGCAAGTCTCTGGGATCAGGCACTTTGGTTTGGTTTTCTGTTTGGTGTTTTTTTGGTTGTGTTTCTTGTTAAACATAAGCCCCCATGTGAATCAATTCATAAGAAGCTACAGAAAATGACTGCAGGGGTTGCGCAGGGGAACAGTCCTCGGAGACTGCGAAACGTTTCTGCAGGGTCTTTCTTTTTACTGGCCTCAGATTCTCCTCCTGGGATAAGAAGCTCTGCAGCATACACTGGCTTAGAGAAAAGCCATGGCACATGGATGGGAGTCACCTACAACATGAACTTCACACTCTCTCTGTCAGGACATGGACACTATCATGTGAGGAGAGAAGGGAACATCTGGAAGAGAAGATACTGCAGCTCATCAGGACCAACTGCTGTGTGGAGCCAGGAGGAACAAGTTCTACTTACGAATAGTACACAGTGAAGGTCTCCCCTGTGTTGAGGTTCACGAAGCTGTAGAAGGGGTCCCCAGGCTGTAGGATGGAGCCAACAAAAGGCAGTCCATCGGCATCCAACTTCTCTGTAACATTTGGGTCACCGGGCTTGATGCCAAAGACTAAATTATCGCCTGCCCTGCTGGCTTTAAGGGAAAGGTCAATGCTCTCCATCTTGATAACGCTACCATAAGCAAACCCTCTCTGCCAGGAAGATTTGTTCACAATCTACAAAGAAACAACAAAGGCTTGTTAAGGACTTGATGGTAACTGCAACACAAAAGCCATTTCCATTCTGATTTGATGCTTACCTTTTTAACATTGCTTTCCTAAACAAAGCCTCCCAGCAAGTCATTGTTCCAAAAAGCCCAAACCTCCTGGAACCCCAGTATTTCTCAATGCCTTGCCCAGGGGAGCCCCACTCTACTCTCAGTACCTCCAGCATTACCTGCTGTACCAACACTTAACCACTGTGCTCCTAAATCTGTATTTACAGAGCCTGTGGACTAGCAGAAGCAGAAAACAGGCTCTCCTCAGTGAGGTACCACCCTTCCTCCCAGTCCCCCACATCCTTTACAGGACAGCAGTTCTCCTTTAGTGCCTTACCATTGCATCTTCCATGTCATAGCCACTGTAGGAGATGACAGCCACAATCGAATTGGTGCCAACTGGATAGCTGTCCATCCCATAATAGTCATACATGCTAGGCCGAACCAGGGGGCTCTGGGGAGTGTGAAGGTGGTACAGCTTGTTATCCGAGCGATCCTTGTAGTTATAAACTGGAAACCCCATGGTTTGCTTTCCTATAAAGAAAGTTAGATTTATCCGGGATCAACTCAAAGTTAATCTGTGTTTCATTCCCCATGCATCTGGTTAAGAAGAAAGCTGGAAATACTTACAATGTAGAGGGGTAACCAATCCTAAAACTCTTGGAATTTAATAACTGCCCAAAGTCCAGCTATAAAAGGTTCTATGAACCACAACACTCAATTCCTTTCATAGCATTTCCTAAGGACTAGTTGTAATTTTGTGTCTTTCCTGCAATTTCAAAGTCTCCAGTGAGGTTGGTATGGTGCGGTTTGGGTTTTTGCGCCCCAGAGTTTCCCAGAGTGAGGCACACCTAACGTATGTCCAGGCCAGAAAAGTGTCTCCTTGTGCAGTATAAATATACTGGCAAGGAAAGCAAGTTTTGAGCAATAGTCACATTGTTACTTCAGGAAAGTATGAAAAAGTAGTAGCAGTTTAAGGGCATCTTTCTGCTAATATTGTCAGGAATGTAATATGCCAGTGATGCTATCAAAGTTATGAGGTCTGTTCTCCCAAATTCCCTACCCACACACTTCCTCTCAGCCTGACTTTTTTTGGTTTTAATAAGCTTCTTGCACATCACTTGCACCTTACCTGATTGAAACCCTACTAGACAGAATCAGTTGGGCTGGAAAAGACCTGTAAGATCATAGAGTCCAACCCTTACCCCAGGACTGCCAAGCCCACCACTAAACCATGTCTCTAAGGTCCTCAGATCCTATCCCTACTTCTTTCAGACAACCAAATCAGTCAGTTTAAATCTTTGTCAAATATTTGTCAGGAAAAAAACCCCACTGTGTTGCCACAGTGCTGTATTCTCTTGCAACAGATGCCTGGCAACTGTCTTCTCAACAGCTGCGGTGTCAAGACAGCAGTTGCTCAGTGAAGACAGGTGGCAAGGAAACCTCACCCTGAGCACTGCAGAGCATCTACTGTACCCACCAGTCAGAAGTCAGTTAACCTCTGTTGGCTGTGGGGAAGAGAGGACTGCTGGCAGCACAGTTGTCAGACACTAACAGCACGGCACAGCTGGTGCAGTGCCCTTTGCTTGTCTGTGTGATCAACAATATCAAAGTAAGAGAAAACAAACAAAACTTACTAAAGGGCAATGCAGCTGGTGAAGGGTCTGGAGCACAAGTGTGATGAGGAATGGCTGAGGGACCTGGGGGGTTTAGTGTGGAAGAGAGAAGGCTCAGGGGGGACCTTATCGCTCTCTACAACTGCCTGAAAGGAGGGTGGATCCAGGAGGTGGATGGGCTCTGCTCCCAAGGAACAAAGGATGGGACAAGAGGAAACGGCCTCAAGCTGCGCCAGGGGAGGTTTACGATAGATATTAGGAACAATTTCTTCCCCAAAGGGCAGTCAGGCATTGGAACAGCTGCCCAAGGCAGTGCTGGAGTCACCGTCCCTGGAAGTGTTCACAAACCATGCAGGGGAAGCCCTTAGTGCCATGGGTTAGTGGTGGCCTTGGCAGTGCTGGGGAACAGTTGGACCTGAAGATCTTGAAGGCCTTTTCCAGCCTAGCTGATGGTATTATTCTACAGCTGCAATAACCTAGAATGTCACCAGAAGGCAGCCAGAATGATAAACCTGACTTCATTTACTTTGCCCTGAAAAAAAAAAGGCTGTTCATCAACCTTAATGTTGAAACAGCTGGAAAAAGCTTTTATTTGGGAATGCAGGAAGACACACTGAAATAGACACACAAGATATTCTTTTCCCCTCTTTCTTGCCCAGGGACTTGCAGCATTAGGTACTATAGCACTTACCCATCTGGCACTGGTACATGTTTCGAGGACTTTGGTTGTGGTCTGAGAAGGGAATGAGGTTGGCCACCACACTCAGAATGCTGTGAGGGAAGAGCTCCAGGTGAGTGGTTATTCCAGGTATCACCTCTGACTCTATGGTGGCCACATTCATGAAGACCTGCAAGCATCAAATTGGACAACACTCATTCACTTCCTTCTTTTAAACGAAAGGAAGCAGCACAGAGCTGCCTCTGATGTCTTTTTATCCACTTCAGTTTTAGCTGTGGTCATTGCCTACACCTCAGACTATCAGCAGGCAAGAAAAATACGAGACAGCTGTTAAACTGCCTATCACAACCGAAGACCAGCTGCAAGGAAAGCAAGTCTGGAAACACAAAACTGCAGGAATGTGTCCTCCTGCCTATCTCCCACTTTAATTGTTCCAAATGGGCCAGTTCCCCACCATCCACTGCTTGGCTGCCCTGGGGCAATTTGAAGAACATGACATAAAATGAGATGAGACAGTGGACACAAGACAGCAATCCTTCATCTCCAAAGCTTCACTAAGAGCAGATTTCAGTCTCTCAAGAAGATCCCTACAGTCCAGCTACAACATTTACGAGAAGCCAATTAGCAGGAAGCGTGAAAACCCTTTTACCATCTATGCCAGCTCTTCAGCACAAACTCCTCATGTCCCATCTTCAGCTCCTTTCACAAGTATTTTCCACAACTCTGGTTTTGATGCCATGTACCTCTGTAACAATCAATACTTTATAAGGAAAATATTCAATCCCCACCTGTTCCAGAGTACCAATCCATTCATTCCTTCCATAGAACAGGTTCTTGACAGGCCGCACCATCCGGCAAGGGGTAGTAAAAATGAACAACCCAGGATACAGACTGGGTTTTCCTGTCACTGGGATAAGGACCACTTCTGCCCGTGCAGGAAACCTCTTCTCTTGCGTCATCTGTTTGTGCAAAGAAATATCAATTTAGAAACACAAACCACCACTGGTTTAGTTAAGCTGCATCCCATAAGCTACACAATGCAAATGCCAACCACAAGTGTAGCTGCTGATACAAAATGGTGGAGAGAAGATTCTACAAATACTTCAAGAAAAGGACAGAGTATGTCCACCTTTGAGAAGAATTCCTTCTCCAAGATCATGACTTCACAAAGCAACAGCCCAAACATACGGGTGTAAACAAGAAAAACAGAAAAGCCCACTCCAATACCAACATAATGCCAAACACAATGTACTGGGTCACATTCAAGCAAGAAAGAAGAGTCCCAAACATGCCTATTTTTGACTGCTGCATATGGAGCATGCTTAGCTAAAAAGCACTTTAAACAAGACAACCTTGAAGCGGTGGAGGGTTTCTGCGATCTCAGGAGCCAGGTCCCACTCTACCCAGCCCACCACAGAGCCATCCAACACAACTCTGTAGCACTCAGCGTAAGGCTTGCTTGGAGTCGCATCCAGGGGGGTGACACCTGCGGGAAAAGGGGTTGGTAGAAGGAACAGCCCAGAAAAGCAAACGGAACACAGGAGTTGTGTCTGCAGGAAGCCTCAGGGTGCACTAAAGAGCTTTCCAAGACATCCAAAAATTCAGACCTACGGTGCAAAGTTGCACATGGAAAATACAAGACATGCACAACTAAGAATGCAATCGCCCTGCCTGTTTTCCTGACTGGAATAAGGATTCCCATTACTGTGGTCAGCACAAGTGAGCTAGAGTTTAACTCAAGTCACCAGCAGCATTAGAGAGTGCCTGCTTGGTCCAATTTCTCAGAGCTTGTATTGTGTAATTCTTTGTGCTTCATGAACATCTTAACTTCACAGCACACAGTTAAGAGACATTTATGTTGAACTTTACACTCTCCAAAAGGTTGACACACCTGTAAAATCAACATGATGCTTGTAACTAAGAAGCAGCACAGTAAGAACAGGTTTAACTTGATTTCACTTTCACTGGTGAAAGCTGGAGAAGCTTTCCCAGATATGGGTTTGCAGGGCAGAAAGGTATAAATGAAGCTTGCTGCACTAAATGATCAAGCCAATAAAACACACCCAGGGAGCACAACAAAGGTGGGATGTCCCTCACGGGCACCATCTCGGTCACTATTTCGCACAGAGCTGTCATGTGGTTCATGAGCCCGCAGGGTTCCCCATCTGGAGTGTCCACGGGGCACAGGAAGCCCCAGGACTCGGGCAGCAGCTTGCGGACAGTTGTAGTTCTCATCTGGGAAAAGGCGGCTCCTCTGTGTACGCAGCGGAAGTGGGAGAGGTACCGGACGAAGTTCAGCTTGTCTCCCACCACACACAGACCGCTGTCCTGTAACATGCCCAGGCCTTGGGAACAAAAGTGAGATTTATGTCAGGTGCCAGCCAGCTTTACCAGATAGAGTGTGAGGGTACAAAGCAGTTTCTTGGTTTTCACTGACAAGCCCTAAAAGTCCTCACACAGGATCCCAGCAGCAGAAGGCCCACAGGCTGCCACTTGAGCACAGGCAACTCGGTGACATGCAAGAGGCTTTTAATTCCAAGCTATTGCTCAAAATCTAACTCCTTTCAGGAACATGGGAAAGTCCCATGGAATTCCATGGCCTTCTCATCTTATTTCATTTTCTAGTAGGCATTCCAGCCCAACAACATCACACTGGACACTTCAGGGAAGCACCAGGTAAATTTGAAATGCACATTAGCAAAGCAGTTTCTCTCACATGACCAATGGGGCAGTCCTGATAAAACAAATGCCTCTTCTCTCTCTTGCACTGCACCTTCTAAGAGGAGATAATCCTTGGGGAAACAAATCATAATATGGTTGCTCTTTTAAATGATGCTAAATTTAGTTTCAACTATTTATCTGCATAGAGGCTTTTTATACCATGCATGAAGTCAACGCTTGAGGAGAAATCTTGCCTTTTTCCTCAACTATCCTTTTCCTTAACCACTTCCCCTAACTCCGTCTGCACACACAACACAATATCTGCATACAAGCAGTTTTAAGAGCTCAGTTTTATGTTTCTCATTCTGTTCAGAAGAGAAAAAAGAGTAAAAGGCTTCTTAAGCCTGAAGATTTACCTGTTTTAGATCGCAGGTTACCAGTTGCAAGAAGGTACTCAAATGGCTTGGTAAAGTCTGTGGCCAGGCTGAAAGCCTTCACCAAGCTGTCTGCGTTTATGCTGACATCAGCCTTTTCTGCTCTTTTCTCCAAAACAAACTTAACAGACTGCAACCAGCTTTCAAGCCTCTCCTATGGTTGAAAAGTGAGAGGTTCACATTTAAAACAGGAAAATAAAGGCTCAAATTAGAACTTTACATCAGTTATATGTAGTACTATTCCACAGTGATTTTCATGGGAGAGCCTAGCTTCTGAACAAGAACATTTTCCTCCAGGCATCCTAAAATGAGGACTCCCTAGAAATAAAGTGCATTAATATTGAATTGAAATAGACCAGCACACCACATATTTACATGACCAGTAAGAAATTCACTGTGTAAGTCAGAAGCCTGCTATCAAATTCCTGATCTGTAAAGGAATTTCAAGACGAATTTCGGTGATGACAATATTATGAATCATCACTTCTGGAAGATGGGGAAAGTTATTGCCATGTGAAACAGCAGCAACATCAGAACCAGGTAGAGCTTTACCACTCCTGTATGAAATGATGCAACAGGAGCATGCTGTTACAAAACCCTCTTAAAGCACGGGAGCAATCAGTATTCCTCTTTCCTCAGACTCCCACTCCGAATGGGGCACTCTGATTTGCTCTGGAAGGCTACAAAGCTCTTTAATGCAGGTTTTGTACAGGCTTATCTTCAGCATATTGAATACCTTGTACTGAGACACCCAAGCCTTCCTCAGCTCATTGCCTGCTTACACTATCTCCAGCACTCTCTCAAGCCTGCACAGCATATCCAGGCTCCCTGCTCTACAGTCTGGCTCCTGCACTTCTCCTGTCCCCATGGTCACTGTGGTGCCCAGACCAGATGACCACTAGATTCACAGGCTTAAACCCTGTCAGACCTTACCTTCAAGAACATAAGGAAAAGCTGTCCTGGGGTAAGCACTTCTTGGTTCATCAGACTGTCTGGATTATCCTCCATGCACTCCCCTTTGGCAAAGGCATACAGCTTCCGGGTCATCATGCAGAGCAGGTAGAATTTTTCTGTTCTGTTTGTCAGGTGGATGCAGATACACTTGCTGGAGGGAAAGAAAAGAGGAAGACAACTAACACCATCTCTTCATGCTAGCTGGTCTTCAAGTTTCTCCTTACCTATCACAAACCAAGTTGGTTTCTTTCGCTAAAGGCCCAACAAGGCACAAGCTTTTCCAGTTGCCCTTATTATTGTATGAAAAAGAAATAACACAACCCCCCCGAGACTGAGCCAAAAAATGACCCACTTGTCTTAAGGTGCTAGTTTTGTTAAGGATATACCTGGTTGATTTGACAAACTTTGTGAAAGACTGATCTGACACACTTCCATGTTAGGTGTCCTTGTAAGTATACTGGTCAGGACCAGGCAAAGGATGAGGTTTGAATACTATTTTACAGCAGCTATGACATTAATCATATACATGCACATATTCACACACACGCACTGAAATCTGAGCTGGCAACTAGCAGCAAATCACAAAACATTACTGTTTACACTACCAGTGCCCTGCCATAGAAAGTCTACATCTCCACTGCTGGCCTTCATCAACTGGTCTCTGGATATTTAAGCACCCTCTGAGGCACCTGAAGGCTGCCTTTGGGTTTCCAGCCACATGACCACCCCCTATTTACAAGTACATCCTCCCAAATGATCCTTTTCATGGGCTAAAAGAACCTCTCAAAAAGCTTACACCTACTTTTACCAGAAAAAGAAACCAGCTGAATGCCTGCCACACTGACAGGCTAAAACCCAGCTCTTCCATTCCTTTCTAACTTATTCCAGGGAAGAAGCAAGACTTTAAAGCGTCTAATTTCTACCATTTTAAAAGATCAATGTCACTGTCATCAGAGTTGTCAGCAACTCTGTGAAACTGATGAAGCACCACAAATTGCAGCATTTCTGTTCAACAAATAGGGTCTCAGTCACTCACCTTCTCTTCCTTAACCTTCACATTTTTCATCAAATACATCAGAAGATCACCTCTATATAACAACTGATGCCCTCTCCAAAAACTATTCTGGGGATACTTGTGTCAATCCATTAAAATACATATTTCTGAACACCACAAATACAGATTATCAGTATCCTGGAGTGCCATCAGAAACTGGCCACCGGTTTTACAAATGCACATGAAAACTGTACCGAAGTAATATGGCAGACAAGTTTCAAATCTGCCTGTAATTTCAATACAATTGCACCAAATCACACACTCCTAACATGCATACAAACATACTTCAAAATGAAATCTGCAGCCTCTTCATTGCTGTACCACTCAGGGAGGTTGAGTTTTATTCTGAAGCTCTTTCCCAGGTATTCGAGGACGTTTTGCTGTGTGTAACAGCCTGAATCCACCACTGCTCTCATCATCTCAGTAACGCAGTTCACATAAAAGGTGTCATCTTCCTTTCCCTTGACCAGCTCTTCAAAAATCTGGTAGTCTGGGAAATTAACTAATGCCTGAAAGACAGAAGCGTATAGGATCAGAAGAAAAAGTCACAGCAACATCAGTCTGTAATATACAGCAAAAGAACAAGGGCACCCCCCTGATTAAGGTTTTCAGTCCTCTGGAATTAACCTTCCATATGCAAAGTGAAAAATGCTGTGGGGTTGAGGTGCTTAGACAGTAACTAATGCAGGGGATATTCACACCCTGATGATGATTACAACCACTCCCAATCCAATGAGACCCTTGGGAATAAAAAAACCAAACTTGCAACCTTCAACATCCTCTTGACGCTACAATCGCTTCCTAGTATCTTTACATTGGGGTTAAGCAAATATACTCTCTATCAATTAATTCTGTATTTACTGACAAATGTGCCTCATCTTTAAGTAGACTTTTAAGGCAGAAATGGAGCAATATAAACCCCGTTCTGCTGCTTGATCATGATATATACAATCAGGAAACTGCCAGAGCACATATTGCCTCTTGTCCAGCACATGCTGCCTCTTGTCCAACAGGAACAAGAGGAAAGAACTGGGGTGATTACACAAGAAGAAACCAGAATTCTAGCCACAACAGAGGAGCTGCAGTAGCAGCAGTTTGCCTCAGTGGGACCTGCACTTGCCACAGGAAACCAGAACAGAACTGAGCTCAATTGATGCAGGGATGCAAACCCATAGAGTAACTACTTATGGAAGATTTTGAACTTCAAAGAACAGGGCCTGCTTAGCCAGAGATCTCATGAACTACCAGAAAATCAGTACAATTCCTCTGCATGTTAATACAACAGGTAATCAGCTACTTTGGTAACTACTTTTGTTGAAACAGAAGTTGAAGAAAAGCAGTGAAGTGGAATGCCTTATACAACAACAAAATGAATACAGCAGGTTTAAAGAATCCCAGAATCCCAGACCGGTTTGGGTTGGAAGGGACCATAAAGCTCATCCAGTTCCAAACCCCTGCCATGGGCAGGGACACCTTCCACTAGACCAGGTTACTCCAAGCCCCGTCCAACCTGGCCTTGGACACTGCCAGGGATGGGGCAGCCACAGCTTCTCTGGGCACCCTGTGCCAGGGCCTCAGCACCCTCACAGGGAAGAATTTCTTCCTAATGTCTCATCTCAATCTCCCCTCTGTCAGGTTAAAGCCATTCCCCCTTGTCCTGTCCCTACAGGCCCTTGTCAAAAAACCCTCTCCAGATTTCTTGTCAGCCCTTTTAGGCACTGGAAGCTGTTTTAAGGTGTTCCCGGAACTTTCTCTTCTCCAGGCTGAACAAGTCCAGCTCTCTCAGCCTGCCTCCATAGCAGAGGTGCTCCAGCCCTGGAAGCATCCGGGTGGCCTCCTGTGCTCTCGCTCTAACAGCTCCACGTCTTCTTATATTGGGAGATCTTTCATATTAGGTGGCAAACTCTTGCACCCTCCAAGAGCTATTCATCCAGAACATTAATCAGCAAAATCTATGCACCCCCTCTTCTGACCCTGCGCACACTTCCTCTGCTGCAGACAAGCGTTACATTACAGGCATAGGCTTGGCTTGAACTACAGCTCTTCAGCCAGTATAGCAAAGATGAGCAAACATACTTATTAAGGAATTAGCTTCTTCCTGTTACTTATATAAAAATGCTTAGCAAAACTTGCATATTTACTCAACACAAAAAGCATGAGCATTAATTGTTTACCTTCAGAGCAAACCCCAAGGGAAGGAAAAACAACTCTTTCTGAAAAATGAAGTTCACCATGACACAACCATTTTCCAAGTAGTGAAGGTTCATATTTATTGCAGTGTGCTCATCCTTAACACAGTGCATCACCACTCCTGCAAAAATGAATACAAGCGAAGACCAGTGTGAGCTGTACAAACCTAACTGGCGGCATTGCTGTGGTATGTCTGAGCAGGTATGAGACAATCCATCAGAGAAACTTTGGTACTTGGCGGCTGAGAAGACAAGGCAGATCACTAGTTTCAGCATCAGTCTAGCATTCCAAAGAAATACACCAGCTTGATTCAGCTCTTAGTGGACAAATGCCTCAGTATGGCCAGCATGCTCACTGAGAGGCTTAGAAGATGCATAAAGAGAAAACCCAGTCCCCAAGCCTCAACTAATCTGTCTGTAACCTCTGCTGTAAGATTCAGCAATGCATAAGTAATCTTCCTAATTGGCCTGGGGGTGAAGTTTTCACATCTCTGCACCTGGGTGGTACCAGTGAGGCAGCATTTCCTGGTCTTGTCCCATGCTTGGTCCTATACCACTGCAGGACAAAATAAAACCGAATGAGATGATTTAAATTGGCAGTGCCTCAAAATTAATTACTCTGGAATTATAGCGCGTACTTCAGCAACACAGGCCAGTCAAGTCAGCAGCTGGTAACACCCGAATGTAAACTGTGATTTCCAGCTTAATTCAACTTTAAACTCCTTTTACTGAGTATGTATGACACAGGAATGGGACAGCCAAGAATACGGTTCATCTCCTTCATATCAATTAAATCTGCCATCTCAAAGTATGGATAAGCAAATTCAAGGAGACAAATTCAGTAGTTTACACTAACTTCTACTGAAGCCACCTTCCACATAACAAAAGGTTACATGTACTGCAATACAGCTGCCTTGCTCAGCATGGGGAGATCAGACAGCTCCCACAAGGCAAGCACCAGCCCCATGCTTGCGCTATTATGTAGTAAAAAAATTAACATCATACAAGAGCTACAATAAACCAAACTAACACAAGTCAGCTCTAGATGGTCACTCCTCTTTGTCCTCAGGTAGTTACGAGCAGGATGCTGCAGGAACCTGCTCAGCTTACCGTACTCTGTGAAACCAGGGCCTCTGTTTTTCCATTTGTGTCTTGTCATTGCAAGAGGGAAGTTTCGCCTGGGCATAATCAGCATCCTAATGACCTTTTCTAAGCCATTAATTATAAAGTAGCCTCCCATTTCCTGGCAGAGGAAGAAGAATGATTTTAATGTGCTTAGAAATTCATAACCCAGCATTTTAAGTAAAAGACAAAAATGCCTGAATCATACAGTAAAAACAAGCTAATCTTTCAACTACGAAACACGAAACAAGACATATGTGTCAGCATTGCATTTGGAAAGGCTGCACTCCTTGCCACTATTAAGTCTAAACATAGCACACAGTGCAAGGAAAGGGATGTTCCATATTTTATGTTCCATAATTAAGAAAAAATGCTACAAACCTGTCTGGTCAACTCAACAGCTTTGCAGAGCTGACATGAACTACTGTTTAAATAAATACTCTGAAGTTCTCAAACCAGAGGAATCTTCAGCGCCAAAAACCTCTTTCTGGTCACGTAAAAACTTAACATTGATAAATTTATAGCTCCCCAAAGAATATATCATTAGACACAAAGCATTTCAGTAGCAAGTAATACTCTAAGTAAAGGTACAAGTGGCACACTAAGGGGGCAGCAATAGTATGCCATTGTGGATTGTGTTTCATAGTTTCATCACTCTTTTGTGAGTGACACAGCACTAAATGATTGTGTATTCAATCACCAGCAGCTGATGTGCTACTGGGTGGGTGAGCAAAAAAGCTGCAGAAGACAACTGAAAATGCAGATTTTCCTGACCCACAAATCCCCATTACCTCTTCCTCCTCATGGTGCTGCATGAGCTCTTGTGGAGAGAGATCATAGAGGTTGCATAGTTTGGACTTAACCATGATTGGAATATACCCCAGGGGATGTTTAATTGTCTCTTGTGGCACATCATTCACTGACCAGCTGATGTCAGCCTGAAATGACATAAAGCAACCAATGAGCAACTCGAGTTGCCCTTTTAATCTTTCCTGCTATATTAACTGTATGTTTAGTGTAACCACAATCTGTTAACTTCCATCACTGTAAGAATGCTAAAAACGATATACAATAAAAAGCACAACTACTAGATACAGGCAGAAAGACTGCACTCTGGAAAACAGCCAACATGGGTTGACAGAAGATCATGCGAGTCTAGAAATAGGTAAAGAAGCTGCTAGTAGAGTGTTGGTACAATCCTCAGCCTTTCAGACCCCCCCAACAGAGCAGCCTAAATGAAAAAGGCAGCCAGCGGCAGGAAAGGAAACCTCTGAAATTAACAGTTAAAAGCAGAAAAAACCAAACCCAAACCAATTAAACAGACACTGGGGAAAAAAAGAAAAGATAGGAAATAATTCAGGTACTGAAAATAAAGCATCTCTAGCTCAGAAAAATCTGAGAGCCATGGGAAAGACTCTGAACAATCTGCAACTGCTCCACTCTCATGTTCAGATAAGATCCTGCACTTGCAGCTGCTTTTATCACTGTAATGCCTTGACAAAGAAAAATTAAAACAATTGAAGTTACAAACACCTCCCTCGCACTGGGTGCAAAGGAAAATATTTGCTGCGGATGCTGCTTCTCCTCTACGCAAACTTCAGAGCAACTCAGAAAAATGGTGAACGTATGATGTGAATTTATAGCTCTGAACTACAATATGGGAACAACACTGCTGTTGAAACCTCGATTCCTGCAGAAACAAGACTGGGATTATCACAGTCTCTGGGATGACACAGGTCTCCTTCCAACGTCTTCCAAGCACGCTGACTGACTGCAAAGCAAATCTGATAGAAAAGAACACAGGTAAGGTCCTGTGGAAAACCACTGACAACACCAAGCTGCCTGGGAGTACTGATCTGCTGGAGGGGAGGAAGGATCCACAGAGGAATCTGCACAGGCTGGATCAACGGGCTGTGGCCAACGGTGTGAGGTTCAACAAAACTCAGTGCCGGGTCCTGCTTTTGGGCCACAGCAACTCCATGCAATGCTCCAGGCTTGGGAAGAAGTGGCTGGAAAGCTGCTTGGCAGAAAAGGACCTCTGGGTGCTGACTGATGGAGCTGAACATGAGCAGCTTGTGCCCAGGTAGCCAAGAAGGCCGACAGCATCCTGGCCTGTATCAGCAGTAGTGTGGCAGCAGGGCCAGGGCAGTGCCCATCCACCTGTATTGGGCACTGGTGAGGTGGCACCTTGAATCCTGTGCTCAGTTCTGTTCCCCGCATTACAAGAGACGTTGAGGCGCTGGAGTGGATCCAGAGAAGGGCAATGGAGCTGGTGAAGGGTCTGGGCAAAAGAGTGATAGGGAACAGCTGAGGAACCTGAGGGGGGGGTTAGTGTGGAGAAGAGAAGGCTCAGGGGGGACCTTATCGCTCTCTACAACTGCTTGAAAGGAGGATGGAGCCAGGAGGTGGATGGGCTCTGCTCCCAAGGAACAAGGGATGGGACAAGAGGAAACAGCCTCAAGCTGCACCAGGGGAGGTTTAGACTGGAGATTGGGAACAATTCCTTCCCCAAAGGGCAGTCAGGCATTGGAACAGGCTGCCCAGGGCAGTGCTGGAGTCACCGTCCCTGGAACTGTTCACAAACCATGTACACGAGGCCCTCAGTAACATGGTTTAGTGGTGGCCTTGGCAGTGCTGGGAATGGTTGGACCTGATGATCTTGGAGGTCTTTTCCAACCTGGTTGATTCTCTAATCCTAATGACTCCATGAACACACGGACAGGGGAGATGGGGCCCATGAGGAGCTCGGTTTGAAGGGAGGTTTGCACAGTGAGCTCGTACTTCACCGACGCTCAGACTAACAGGGAGCTCTTCGGAATCTCCCGGGAAGGGGACTTTACATAGAGGGGTCTTTAACTTCAGGCTCAGCCGGCTTTGACCCCACTGGCGGCAATACGCGGACCGGGAGGGCGGGCCCCGGCAGCCGGACACTTACAGCGATCCTGCCGCGGTACGTGCTGCGGAGGCCGCGGCACTCGGCGGGGAATACCCTCCTCTCCTGGCACACTGACCCCACGGGCACGGCGGGGGGAGCAATGGACACCCCGACCACGGTCAGCGACACCCGGCTGTCCTTCAGCGCGAACTCCGTCGGCGGCAGATCCTGCAACGGCACCGGGTTGAGGAGCGGCGGGAGACCCCCGGGGACCCCCCCCTCCGCCCCCGGCAGACCTGCACGGCGCGGTACACGCCCTCGCTGACGGCGTAGTTAAAGGACTCGATGTGGGCGCCGGTGAGGTCCCGCCGGGGCGCGCTGCGCACCGCCGGCCTCGGCCGCAGCCTGTGCGGGTCCCGCCCGCCGCGACCCGCCATGTCGGCCTCCGCGCGCCGCCTCACGGGAAGCGCCGGGGCGGTGCCGCCCGGACCGGACCGCGTGCGGGGGGCGGGATCGCTGCCCGCAGCCGCCGGGACGCCAGGGGGCGCTGCTGCGCTCACACGGCAGCTCGTTGGTGGGGAGCGCGTTTGCGCAAGGAAGCGCAGGCAGCGCCCCGTGCGGTGCTCTAGCGCCACCCATCGCTCTGTCCTCCCGTCGCTGTCTCCTTCGGCCACCCCCGGCCGTGTCCCCCCATTGCTGCCCCCCTCAGTCAGCCCCAGCCATGTCCCCCAGAGCTCTGCTCCCCCCATCAGGTACTCCCAGCACCATGTCCCGGCTATCTGCACCCCAAGGCCCCGGCAGCAGCAGTGGGGAAGCTTTGACGTGCTCCCCCCATCGCTCCCTGTTGCCTCTGCACCCCTGACCCTCAAACAGCCTCCCTTCATCTCCTATGGGTGCTGGGACAGCCTTGGCGTGTGAGGCCGGCCCCTCAATGCCATGCTGCTGTCTCACACGTGTCATTCTGAGGTGAGAAAACCTCCATGCAAGGGGGCAACACTCCTCCTCCCCAGGGGACCTGATCCCCCCAAAGGAACACTGCAGGCCATGGGGTTCACATGTTTTAATGATGGTTTAGGAGAGATGTGGCCAAGAGTCACTGCAGATCCACCAGCTCAGGCACCTGCTGGCCCCACACACGCATGCTGACATGGGGACACGAACCGGAGCTGGGTGGCAGTGCCATACATACCCCACCATCCTCCCAGCACCGGGGTTTTCTGAGGGCTGCCACAGCGGGCACTGGCAATGAGACAGGGATACAAACCTACGTACGGCACAGCACTGCTCTCCTGGGGAAGAGCTGCACGTGGAGGACAAGAAATGCCGGGAGCAGGGACATGCATGGTCACAGCAGCACTGGGAAGCTGGGATGAAGTGGCCTTTGAGCCCTCCTTCGACTTCTCCGGCATTTTCTGTGGGCAGCCACTGGATTTCAGCAGGAGCACAATAGCTGTTGCGTGGTAATCACAACTAACCTGATATGAAACAAGCCACATGGGAGTTACCTGAAACCCAGAGTCCAGCAGGATCAGACCCTGCTGGAAAACACAGCCAGAGCACCTGGGCCTGAAATCCTTCAAGCCGGACACAAAGGGATACAACTAAGACTAGAGACATTCTGCAATACAGTAGGTGTCTTCTGGAAACCCAGCACCACCCTCTGTGAAGGCTCAGGAAAGGGAGCAATATGTTTCCCTATTGACCTTTCAGCTGAAATAAGCTAGAAAACATTTATTGTTGTGTATTCCTAAAAAAACCCAACCAAACAAGTTTCACAAGGGCTTGTGAGCATGCCTTGGTGCTCCCAAGCATCCCTTGCTGCTTGAGCATCCCGAGGTGCACCCATGGCTGCAATGCGCGCCTCAGCCACACACACATCCTCTACACCTTGTAGCTAGTATTTTGCGCAAGACCTTAGGTACTGTGCCCTCTGTCCTTCATCATTCACCTCCTGTGCTCTGCCCTGGGGAGGACCTTGGGAGCAGGGGGTAAACACACATATACCTGCTGTTCTCCTCCAGAGGCTGTTACCTATTCCTGAAAAACTCAGCAGACAAGGTACAGATTGAATCAACACCGACCCACCGTCCTCCCCCAAGCCCAGCCTGGTTATGGGCAGGGTATGAATTGCTGCATCGCCTGTGCTCATGGCTCTACCATTCAGTTGAAGTCCCACTTTCAACTGAGCAGCAAAAAACACCTGGCTGTTGATCTGCCACAATGCAATCCAGGGTGGAAAAGGCCTTGGGTTAGACAGAGGCTCTTGTCTCCTCCCGGCAGCACTAGCTGCTTTTGCCCGCATCCAGGCAGCTTCCTTGCCCTTCTCCCCAGGCAAGGGGCAGGAATCTCACACTACTGCGCAGTACGGGAGGGATTTCCCTTTTCAGAGGAAAACAAGGATGGTTGAGCACCCCACAAAATGAGCATTTCTCATTTCATGATGGGAAACGTTTTTCCCTTCTCAGTTTGCGCTCTGCTCTTGTCTGCCTTAGAACCTGGGGAGAGCCCAGCCTCTCCTCTGTCACTCCAGATACATCCTGGACCGGAGCAATGCTATTAGATCCTCCCTTTGCTGGGCACAAAGGTGTGATTTTTAGGCTCACATAAGCTAATGTGAAAATGCGAACAAAGATGTGGCAAACTTTGCAAATTGAGCGACGACCATTACAGCCTACATTCTACCTCGGACTGTTACCACTATGCTTTTACCTGGCCTGCAGTGACATTTTGACACCTATGTGCTACCATAAGGTTAAAAATCCCAATAAATTCTTCCCCCAGAGTCCTCTCCCAGCTTCTCACCCAGTGCTCCCCACCTCATCATGTATTCACGGTCCCTCTTCACCTTGTATGAAATGATGCCACTTGCAGATTCACAGCGTGTCACAATGAATGTCCATCCCATGACAGCACCATCAAAATGCATCGTTCCAAGGAGGCCTGATCACTTCAGTCCTGCCTTCAGAAAGGTGCCAGGATCATCTTGCTGACACAAAGATCTCTGAAACCTCTGTCAGGAGCAGAGGCAAGTACACCAAAGCACTAGGATCTTCTGAAGGAGGCAGAAATCCCACTGCTTGATTCATTTCACATTACACACAGGCAGCCGGAAGCTTGTAGCCTCCACAACCTCTTCTTGATCTGTTGATTTGGGTAACAGGAATCAACTTATTTGGGTGCCAAGCATCTTTCCTGCCAGAGGCAGCAGAACACAGCCCTGAACACCACCCACTGAGCTCTGCTCTTAGGACAGATGTGCTGGGCTTACATTGAAAATTCAGATGCACTTCACAGGGTAGACAATAAGCCAAGGATTCAGTAGATGTGAGCTTTGAAATTCAGGGACCTCAAGGATTTTCACCTCCCCTTGCCCACCAAAACACATGGCTTCCCAGCTGTGTGGCAAACCTGCGCACAGGGAAATGTCTCTCCTGTTCTGCAAAACCTCACCCACCTTCCCCAGAGCTCGGACTGAGCTGTGTACTCTGTTCAAGGCAGAAAATGACAGTATTTATCAAATGGAATAAAATTGGCTGGACCAAATGGGCCAAAAATCATTTGGGTTGAAAGGTTTCAGATTTGAGGCTCAAACGCATGAAGCTGGAAACTGAGAGAAGAGCCCCAACCCACTGCAGTCTCAGAAGAAACAGGATGTTGGGTTTCTGCTGTATGAAACACTCTCAGCACAAAAGTGATGCTAGGAATCCTACAGCCTGCCAGTGAGCCCCGAGGGAGTGTCTCTACCTCTTTTAAACTGAATCCAACCGCATCAGACAGGGACGGACACTGATTCAAATCTCATTAGGAAATGGGATAGCTATAAATAAACAAAACTGCCTTCCTTGCTTGGGTTAAGTCACCACCTGCAGTTCAGCACCCTTTTGCCAGCCGTTGCCTGGGTGTTCAGCCAACCAGCTTGGAACATGAGTTAAGGAAACTAACTTCTTGGTGTTTCTGGTTTTAGGCATCCTGCGATGCAAAAGAGCTTGCTCCTTTCTACAAAGTGTATCAGGAACAAAGTAAAGGAGTCACCTATTTGGAGCTGAGCTAAGGCACTAACGATGCAGTAGGTGAGGAAAGAGGAAACACAGCGGGAGGAGGACAACTTCCCAGCCACGATGTCCTGGGAGATCATCGTTCTCTTCACTCAATTCCTTTAAAAAACCCAATGTTATCTCTATAGAAAAGAAGGAGCTAATACAGCATTATAGTATCCCTGTTGGGGTTTCATTTTAAGGTTATTTTGTTGTTCTCCCAGAGATTTGTTTCAGGTATCAAAGTCACACGAGCTGTTTCTAAAGTGGATTTTGGTGAATGCAGGCAGAGTTATCTGGCCAGAGTCCTGGCTCATTGCAGCTCTTGTGTGAATGCCTGGATTTGTTGTTTTCCTCCATGATTTCCCAGAATATAGGAGGCCTGTCTTTATCGCTTTTTGGCATGATACTGAGATAAGCCACTGCACTGTGCTGACCCGAAGGGTGTAGTCTATCCCTGTGCACAGCAGAGGCAATTCCTGTTGTTGTCACAGCTTGATAAAGATCGACGATGACTGGCTTGCCTTTTGCCCAGTGTCACTGAGGGGAAACACACTAGAGATGGCTACATCCACAATTCCTTGGCAGAGCTCTGCATACAGCTTCCTGACGGATAAGAGAGAGACAGGATCAGATACCCAGGCAGGACAAACTAGCAAACCCTTGACTAATTTTTATGTAGACATGCAGTTTCCCTTAGTGGCACAAAGCAAACAGAGCATTGCTGCAACCCAAATCCACCCAGCAACAGCCAAATTCTGCCCGTACACCAACACAAGGGTATGCAAGGCAGTACTGCATCACAGTGCACATGGTGAAGGGGGCATCCTGAACTCAGAAAGCTCCCCAAGCCTTAGCTCTGAAAAACTGCTGAACAGGCTAATGGGTTTGACCTGTATTTTTTGACTACTGTTAGTGACGTTCTAATCTAATTTTATTTACATCTAATCTAATCAAATTCTAATGTAGTGATGTACAGTCTGTTCTGTTTTGCCAGGCTTGTACATGATACAGATGCCCATTTAGCAAAGATTTTCAGTCTTCTGCAGTCATCTCCATCACATAATACACCATCTCCTGCTGTGCCTGTGCAGAGATGTTCATGGGCACAGCACGTTTGGCTGTCCCAGCCTCCCTGCAGCTGCTGGAGGCTTTGATCCAATGTCTGCAGCATTCCCAGTGTGCTCTGGGGTCCTTCTGCCTGCAAATCCAGTTACTCACTCCCAGCTGCTGCCCTTATTGCTACTCTTTTATCATGTGTTCATGTAAAGACCAGCCACCAGTGGCTCCACAAGGGAGACTGAGAAACCACCTGACCCTTGAAGCATTAATTCTGCAACAGAACTTCAACCTAATAGCATCAATAAAGATGACCCAAGTTGTATTCAAACCCTTATGTCCAAAAGCTAAGATTAGTGCTCCATCTCACATAGGAAAGAAGCTGCAAGATACCAAACACAGGAGCAATGAACTTAAATCAAGTGGCACTAACTAGTGTCTGGTGCCCATAAAACTCCTCTGCCGCTCACTTTCTTCCACCTTTGTCACCTGCAGCTGGGACACAGCCATGTTTTGGTTAAGACATATGAACAGTGGCATCACAAGGGTATTACAGAAACTGAGTACTCACTGAGCACAGGCTGGGGCCCCATTGACTTCTATCAGCCAGACCTTCAGCTCCTCATCCACCATGAAGTCAAAACCAAAGAGCTGGAAGCTCTGGTAGTGAAGATGCTTTGTGCTGATTGCAGGCTCTATACACGTAAGGCAGCTTCTGTGAAGGGAAAAACAGAAACTGAAGATTAACAGCCTTGCAGGCATGTGTCACACTGCAGTTTCTGAGGGCATATGTATAGCACAGTTAATTGGAGGAGTCCCCTGTTGCTCTGGGCCTGCCACAAATTACAAGCCATATCCAACACACGTCATGGTAATCAGGTCCCTAACAAGTGACAACTTGCAACCATCAAAAAACGTTTGGGGCTACCCCTGATTTAACTCCCAAATCGCTGGAGAGCAGCATCCACACTCACTACTGAATTAGGCAAGCTGAAGAACACGATGTGCAATTAGAGCCTGGAGCAGAAGTCAGAGCAGAAAGGCTACACCAGGTCCCCAAGGAACTGCCACTGAGAGCTCGTTTGCCTCAGAGTTCCTCAAAGATCACGTAAGTAACAGCAATGGGGAACTCAAAAGTAAATTCCACCATGAAGGATCACTTTGTGAAGACCTGGATTCTCTGCGGCACCATGATCTCCAAGATCGCCCTCCATGAAGTTTCTGTGCCCAGGAGGTAGGTGGCTCTGTGTGGACTGAGGAAGACAACCTACGTCAATGAGATTTGCTGCTGCTTCCTAATAGTGGGGGAAGTAGAGATATGCCAAAGACTTGAGTTTCACTTCATTTCTCCTCCTACACCTCATTTTAACCTCAACCTCTCCCAACCCTGTCTTTTGACCTACTCTCTTCTCTTACCAAGTGATCTCACTGCATCCTTCTCCAGCCACAACTAGCAAAATGCAGACACATTGACACATACCCTTGAGAGAGCAGCACCTATGGAGGTCCATCTTCACTGAGCAGTGACATTGGGGTGTTTATGGCTTTATCTTAAATTTATGCAATTGAAACCCTTCCCTTGCCAGTCAGTCTGTCTGCTTCCCCAGCTGTGTCCATACACATTCCCTCTCACTGAAGAGTTATGTTCCCCTGTGCAACAGGCAGCTGGCTACCTTATTATGTGTTTGATTTGCAGTAAGATGCTATTCTCAAGCGTTGTGTTCAGGGCATCCACCAGATACTGGTTGAACTCTTCAAAGAACATTTCATTCCCTTCCTCATACCGCCCGTAGTTTTTGGAATACTCCTTCTGAATGCAGTGATTGGTCAAATGGCAGGTTTTGTCCTGGAAATTAGCACTGTTGTATGGTTCGGAAGAGGTCCGCAGGACACCCTCTCTGTAGAGGTAGATATTATACTGATGATCCACAAGAACCCAGCTCCTGAGGGGCAAGAGAACAAGTCACAGTGGCTTAAAAAGACACGAAAATGGAAACCAGTGTTACAAGAGCAGAAAAGGTTACCTGATGTCAAACTTGCGATGCCCTGGCTCTAAAAGCAGAGGCTTCTCCAGGTATTTCTGAATCACATGTACTTGTCCCTGCTCATCGATGAAGTCCAGGAGCTCTGCAGCCTCTGAAGAAATCAGGATCCCTTCCCCTGGCACAGAAAGACAAAATCAGGTTGAGGATCCTTCAACCTTTGCTGGAGCTTTTTCAGGGCTCAAGTGGACCATAGCTCATTTGCCCACAGAGCCATGTGGCTCACAGGGACCTGTCTCCCCAGTAACCAGAGCTAAAGCAAATGGGAACCAAAGGTACCTGACTTTATACCCCTGCCTGGCTTCTCTGGCAGCCAGAGAAGAGACATGCATCAGAGGCAGCATGTGCACGCTTGCACAGCATTGCCCTGCCCACCAAATTCATTTCAGCTACTATTAAAATCACTGCTGAATTAGGAAGAGCACCATTTCAAAACACTCATCCATATAGACAGTGTTCTCCCTGCTGTGGAGGATCTTCATTAACACAGTTAGCTGTGCTGTTTAAATACTGCCACGTTATGGCTGAAGCTGTCACTGTGTATTTCTTGCAGGAGCCCAGATCTGAAGCCACTGTTGCAGAGTAATGAGGAGAGAACATATCCCTTCTGGGATTTGATAAAAAGATGGCACGGTGCCATATGAGGGATAAACCAACTCAGGTAAAATTATCTAATGCTTCTCTGGCATTGGTACAACCACAGGCTGTGCACTGGGGGAAGGAGGGAAACAACACCTCTGTAAGCCTCTGCACTGGACAGATGGTGAATCAAGGGGGAGGTCAGCTTAACGGTGTAGCCAGTGAGGCTGCAAAGCAGCTTACATGGGCCAGCTGACCCTTCTCCCAAAGAAGGGATCAAAACCTCTAGCCACAGTTGAAAATTCCTCAATTCTTAAGTGGCATCCTAAACCTCTAATTTTCTTTTCACTGATGGACAACCAGGCCTCCACTAGACCTGTCCCAGGTCAGCAGCTGTGCCCAAGCTGGACAATTAATATTGACAAGCTTTCCTCTTCATCAGAAGTAACCCCCAGACATTTCAAACTTCCTCTAGAAGATTAACATGACTCATCTCTCCTCCTCCTTGACAAATAGAAGCATATTCTGCTGCTGCTTCTAGGTAACACAGCCAAGACAGCAGAGCAGTGAAGGAAGCTAACATGAGGCACAGTTTTATCACGCAGACTCCTTCCAGCAGGCTTAGCTACAGCTTGGAGAGCTGGGACCCTTGCCCTTGAAGGCTGCTGTCCTGCCTGCTGCCTTCCTCCCCCTATCCCATTTTGCTCTGTTATCTCCTGCTCTATGTATTCCCCTTGCCTGCTGGTGCCTCCTGCCTTCTTCCTGCAGCAAACTTGCCCGTGTTTTGAGGTACAAACATAGAAAATGGGAGCTCCTTTCACTGCCATTCATGTCCTAAGCATTGTGTGCATGTTACACTTGTCAGGGAGCCATGCCACCAAGCAGACAAAGAAGAGCACTGTGCTGGCTTGACTGGCATAAAGTTGGAAGGTGAAGCCCTTCATAAATATGCTAGATATCAGCTGGGCTTAGCCAAACCCCAGGACTCTACTGGTCAAGAGTAAGGACTAATGAGAAGGTGGCTCATTTTGTTGTGGAATGAACCTTTGGCACCAGCTGAGGACTTGGCGATCCAGACGTTGCCTTCATTGCCTTCCCGCCGCCTGTTGTAAGCTGCCAAGAAGACTTCCCGCTCATCCGTCCTTGTGTTGTTTATGAGGTGGCGAATTCCATTCTGGGCCGGAGCCACAGGGGTCTTCAAGTTTGTTGGGTAAATCACATACGACTCAGGGAACCACGTGCAGGACTCCGATAGTTCAGGGCTTGTCTTGATTAGCCTGGGTGAAGAGAGACAGGTTGTTAATCTCCAGAGAGTCCCCACCTGCAATGGCATCATTTAAGTAAAAATCATCATTAACTGGGCTCTTTTGCTTCGTGGTGAATAGCAGTGGCCAATGGAAACCACTGGGAATCCACTGAAAGCAAGGACACAGTTACACGTTTCATGTCCCAAGGTGCCTTGGATGTCTCTGGCACATCTCTCCTTCCAGCAATGTCTAGAGAAGCCACCAAATTCCTGGTAGCAGAGCCCAGGCCCATTTTCTTTCAGAGTCAAGGTTGCTGCCCGCCACTCTTAATGCTCACTCTGAGCTTGCTGAAGGCCAAAAGCAGAGCTCATGACTTGCTGACTCTCTCTGTAAGAGACTGACTGGCAATCAGTCAGTGACAGCCTGGTTGCCTTGAGGAATGTCATTTGTGGTCCCTTGGGCTCCTAAGTAGTTTGATGCAGGGCTCACCCACAGTTAGAAAGGTCAGCCAAACTCCAGGAGAGAAAAAGAGGTGTGCAAGCACTTTCAGCACTGCTTCTAGACCATGGGCCAGAGAAATCCAGTGGGGGAGCACCGCAAGTGCTTGTGTAAAGAATACTCTGCTAGCTCCTGACAAACACCACCACAACTGTGAAGTGACTGGGACCAGGTTCTTCGCAGGGGAAAGAGAGACCTTGGATCAACGCACCCAGTCTGCAGGGCTGCATCAGCAAGAGGCAGCACAAACGCTAATGGAATCAAATGCTTGAAGGAGATCAAGATCTCTGACATGAAGATGCCCTAATGGCTGCAGAGTTTGCAGAGAGAAGAGCTTATCTACAATGAAAGCTCATCCCCATTTCCCCAGGAGACCCTGGCATGGCTGGTCACGCAGAAATAACTCCCAGAGCTCTTCCCGGAGATGTTTCCAAGCATTTGTTTGACCAACAAATCTCATCAGCTGAAGGCATATTAATGTCTCATCTCAGTATGAAACAGAGAATAAAAGGGGTAAGTCTGAATTAAATGTCCACAAGGAAAAAAGAGCAGATAGGGGTTGTTTGGGCTTTTTTCCTCTCTTTTGATTTGGCTCTAATCTGATTCAATGCACTCTCTGGTTTCAAGCAGATGTAATTCAGTGGAACCAGCATTTCCCCTGAAGTTACAAAGAAGTCTTTATGTACTCAGATAGCTCCAGAGAACAGCACAGGAGTCTGAAGACCGCACGTGCTGGGACACTCCCAGGGCAGCTGTTCTGTGAAATACCTTCTCAAGAGCTTCAATACTCAACCATGCTCAGAAGAATTTCTGCCCAACCCATGTAACGTTTCGGTGCATGTCTTACTTCACTAGAGACGCTTTGCGGCACAGCTTGTCTGCTCCCCTGTAGTAATTCACCAGCTGCATGAGACCGGGTTCATGGCCTAAAAAGGGGAAACAAAGACATCAGACAAACTTCTCTATTAATAAAGGAAGAACATATGCTTGTTGGAAAGGACCTGTGCAGGAGGGCAGAGAATGGAGGCTGTTTCCTTGCCCTGTGTCACAGAAACAGACTCTAAGCTGGTACTAGCTCCTGTGTTTCCTTCCTTTGAATTACAAAAACCTGACACTTCAATTTTCCAATAGAAAATAATGATTTCCTAATTCATGCTAGGAACTGGCAACATCACCCAAAGAATGTTCTCCATTTCCTGGTTGCAGTTCTTAAAAGCGAGGATTTCAGTTACTCTTAAATGCAGCATGAGGATGCAGGGAAGCACACCATGATACAAGGAACACAGCTTAGGACAGGGCCTCATTTCTTTGTGTACAGCAGGATTCTCTGTAGGGCACTGGGAAATGTTAAAGGATGTGTGTCTTACTTCACTCTGGCAGTTTGCAGAGGTAGACCCAGGTATAGCCCCAGGCATCATTTGCCTCTTGCACATCTATGTTCAGCTGCAGTGGTTGTGTGGGAGAGACTGCACGGTGATGCCCGGATTTGTGTTACACTACAGACAACTGCTGCCATCCTGGCCAGCTTCCGGCTGAGTGCAAGACAGAATAAAGCTATAGAATGGTTTGGGTTGGGAGGGACCTTAAAGCTCATCCAGTTCCAACCCCCTGCCATGGGCAGGGACATCTTCCACTAGACCAGGTTGCTCCAAGCCCTGCCCAACCTGTCCTTGAACACTGCCAGGGATGGGGCAGCCACAGCTTCTCTGGGCACCCTGTGCCAGCGCCTCAGCACCCTCATAGGGAAGAGCTTCTTCCTAATGTCTCACCTAATTTTACTCACATGGTGCCCACTGGTACAACTCCAAGTAATGTGAATATCTACAGTTCTGTGAATTAATGTCTCCTTCCACTGAGCAGAGACTTTAGGAAAACCAAACCAATCCAGCTTTGATGCAACAGTTGCTCAGGACGACAGCTTTAGGAAAATGTTAGAGAAGATACAGCTTTTTGGAAGATGCACCAAAATAACCATGTTATTTTTGGTTTGAATCTACTGATTTCAGGCAACCAGCTCCTGCTACAGGAGGATGGGTTAAAGAAGCCAGTGCCAAGGCACGACCTGCTGGCCACATTAAAGCCTGGCTACACTGTGTGTGAGCATCCTTGCTGCCTTATGCCTCCCCTGGTGCTTCCCTGCCTGCTGCAGACACCATGATGCTGGGAGGTGACCAGATGGCACTGCCATGTGATGTGGACTTGTCACCCACAAACACATGAGGAGACAAGGGAAAAGGTGCTGGAGCTGCTGACTTGCAGTCTGAAAGAACAGTCGGTGCTGGGTCTCAACTGCAAGAAAAGGGCCGCAAAAGCCACCCTGCCCTGGAGCTGCTGGGGCGAGGGAGCTCCTCCTGCTCTGATGCTACTGCAGCCAGAAGCAGCGCTGCAAACTCACCCCAGAAAGGAAGAAACCAGGTCCAAGAGCAGGGAGAGAGACCAGAAGGGTCCTGCCAGCCAACGGATGCAGACACGGGGGACTGTGGGAGGGAAACTGCTGGAGTCTGCAGTGTTCTCATCCCAAATTTGCTCCAACAGGCCTGGTGACAGGAGCCAGCCCAGCAGCTGGCAGCATGCACGGAGACCTGCTAGCCATGGGCAGTGACGGTGCATCTCTGATCCTTACAACGCTGCCAGCGCCCGCCTCAGCTCTCCCCACTTGCAGGCAGTGTGTGGCACTCTCCCTGCCTGCTCCTGGGCTCTTCCTCATCCATCAGAGCAGAGGACCAGGGTGGCTATGCCAATAGCCCTGGACAGGCAGTATGCATGGCAGGCAGGGGACAATCCTGCACAGGGAAGCTCCCAGGACCTTGCATGCTTGTGACCAAGGGACTCAGGAAGGAGGGGAAAAGGTGGGGATGGAGGCTGACCTGGGCCTACACACACAGAGAAGCTTTGGAACAACCCTCACCCTCCTCCAAGTAGGCACTATACACGCTGTCATCCCCTGCAGAGGCACACCCCTACCAGCTTCAGCTCCAGTGCAAAGGTTCGATGGTGCCTGGCTCAGACCCGTTCCCTCACCAGTCCCAAACAATAGCAACACCCCCATAACATGTAAGCTCAGCACTGCAACGCCCCTGCCCTGCACCAGGCACCACCGTGCTCCCCACAGCCCGATGCTGGGTGACCGGAGCCCCTGCAATGGTGGGAAAGCCCCTGCAGGGGTGTCCCCAAGCCTGCTGCTGCAGTACAAGCAGGCAGGGCAGGAGATGGGGGCTGCACCCACGGGTGCTGGGATCCCCAGGATCGGTGACATACGAGAGGGGGGACTCCAGGTGCCCTCTGCCCCCCGCACCCCTAAGCTGGGCTGTGTGTTCTGGCGGGGGGGACACTGGTGAAGCCACCCTCAGACAGCTTGAAAGGGGGGATCCTCTAAGCCCTGATCCAGCCGATCCCCGGCTCTGCGGAGAGCCCTGCCCGGGGCCGGGACGCGACTGCACCGGCACCCTCCCGGTTCCCCCCCTTTGTTCTGGGCGATGCACCCGGGGCTGCACCGGGTGCCTGTGACAGGGAGCAAGGCCCACGGTGCCAGCGGGAAGACCGGGAACACCCCCTCCCAAACCTGGCACGCCCTGCCCGCAGCGCCCGGGGATGACGGCGGACCCCACCGAGCGGGACGGGCTGCAGCGGGGGTGTGCGGGGCACAGCCTTACCCAGCCGGCCGAAGGGGAGCCGGTTCCTCTCACCCAGCATCAGGTTGAAGCGCGGGTTGTCCCTCCGGAGGCGCCGCCACTGCCCGCTGGCCAGCAGCAGCCGGCTCACCTCGGCGTACACGCTGCTGCCCTCGTCCCGCACCACGAAGGTGTACATGGCGGCGGGACTCCCCTCCTTACCCGCCACGGCCCCGGGCGCACCCCAGGCCCATGGGGCCCCGCCGCAGCCCAGGCAGGGCCCGGCGCCGCCCGGTCCCCCTCCGCACGGCCCGGCCCGCCGCGGCGGGTGGGTGACCCGGAAGTGGAGCGGAACGCCCCCTGACGCTACCGGGCACCGCCCGTCTGCGGGCCGCGCCGCTCCGCTGTGCGCCGGTACCGAGCGGCGCTGCTGCCCGTCTGCGTGCGGCCCCGTGCGGGGAGAGCACCCCAGGCCCCGCCGGCACCCGGGCTCTGGTGCAGCGCGCACCACCCGTGCTGCGGGGGTACCGCTGAGGCATGCGCTGGCGGCACAGGCACCGGCCGTGTCCTGGGCTGCGTCACCGGCAGCGTGAGCAGGGCTCCCCATAAGGGACAGGACGAGAGGAATGGCTTTAACCTGACAGAGGGGAGATTGAGATGAGACATAAGGAAGAAGTTCTTGCCTGTGAGGGTGCTGAGGCCCTGGCACAGGGTGCCCAGAGAAGCTGTGGCTGCCCCATCCCTGGCAGTGTTCAAGGCCAGGCTGGACGGGGCTTGGAGCAACCTGGTCTAGTGGAAGGTGTCCCTGCCCGTGGCAGGGGGTTGGAATTGGATGAGCTTTAAGGCCCCTTCCAACCCAGACCAGTCTGCGGTTCTTTAAAGCAAGAAGGTGATGTATACCGTTTTGTCACGCAGCTCGTCTGTACTAGGAGGCGCTCGTTGACCGGGGATGGGTCTCCACCCACTTCCAAATGCATCCTCGGTTTATGTTACCTCCGTAGCGCTGCGCTTTAAACCCCTCACAGCCCAGGGGATCACGGTGCCCCTGGGTCTCAAATGCTGAGGCCATTCCCTCTTCCCAATTTAGGGAAAGTGCTGTTTGTCAGGCTTCCAAATTTGTAGGCAATGTGGTGGCTCATGTCTTACTGCTTGGAAAAGGAAGGGCAAAATGCAAAGGCATTACATAAATTTAAGATCAATGTTTAGACCAGTAAGCAGAATAAAGTTCAATAATGAATTCGTAAATATTCCATGCAAAGTTCTTTTAGCAATATAGTTTGTTTTGTTTTGTTGGGGTTTTTTTAGCTTAAAGGGTACTTACACACACTACATTAAAGTAATCTGCAAAATCTGGTTTTCGTCTTTGTGGATTTGGGACAAATACTTGAAGTTTTCCCATTCTCAGTGAGATTCCTGCATGTGTTTTTTGCTGGTGTTGAGGCTCAGAGTGAGAAATGCCCAGACAGTTTCCAGACTCAGGAAATACTTGTCTCTACAGCTGATGGCTTACCCACCATCCAGTCAGATGTATAGGAGATGACTTAGGTTTGTACAATTCACACTGGTTTTCCTTGCTGCATTGTGTTCCTTGTGGTGTGATGGTAGTTTCTGGAAGGCTTTGCAGTGATCTGAAAGGTGCTGCTAGTCCAACAAGGGCAAAGACTGGAAGAGCTTAGCACTTTATTTCCACACCATTTTAGACCTCTGCATTCTTGCTCCTGGTCATGCTACAGAGTGGGTTAGCTCCCTCCAGCTGCTTTCCTGATCCACCTCCTTCCTGCAGTGTTCTCAGCCCCATTTCCCTGCAGGGAGAGACTAGGTGCACAGTAAAGGTTCTTTCATTGACAGGTCAGAGCACAGCTTGGTTTTGCAGTCCTACACAGTGGCTGTCCCATGGGGTCACTTCAGCAGAGGCGGCATGCTCTCAGGAGCACTGATCTGTGGTGGCCCTTTCACTCTGGAAGAAAAGAAGGCAGGTTTGGGCAGATGGACAGAACAGGAAGGCTGCCAGCCTCCATCCCCACTGCACTGCCGCCTGCAGATGGGGAGTTACGGGTGGCAGAGAGGGGATCCCCTGCCTGTCTCAGCAGGCTCCATGTGCAGGGCAGGATGGAGCTGACTCACTGTGTCTTCTCGACGTCCTCGATGCCCTCAGGCAGGCACACGTTGAGGGTCTCCGGGAGCAGGAAGGCCACCGAGCCGCAGCACACTGCTACACCGCAGTAGGTCACCTCGGGCAGAGACCTCCACACCTCATCCAGCAGAAACACAAGTGGGGCCAAAGCCCCACCGAGGCGTGCCACGAAGGAGGTGTACCCCATCCCGTTCTGCCTGGAAAGGGAGGGCACCGAGGAGGTGCAGAACACCACAAGGGGCAGATGGTGACTTCTTTTATATCAGGACTCGGGAGAAAGCGCAGACCCTCTGCTCCCTCCCCATATTTTTCTATAAGTGCTGAGGCTTCTCCCCCTTCCCTGGTTTTACCTCTGCCAATTTATTTTTGGGGGTTGTTTTGTTGTTTTGTTTTGTATATTTGTATCTTCATGCAACGATAATTGCCCCCAGCACTGAGGGATGTGGAGCTGTTGGAGTGAGTTCAGAGGACGCCACTGGGTTGGAACTGGATAATTTTTAAGGTCCCTTCCAACCCAAGCCATTCTATGATTCTCCTCCTGGGTGAGTATGTGTAATCCCTAGAACCTGCTACTTCTAAAGGCAAGGCATCAGGCTTGCATTCTAGCCAGCAGCATGTCCTGGTGCTGACGGGGAAGATCTGAAGGTGATATCCCATCTTTGTGGTTATGCACTTGGGCAAGTAGCATCTCTTACCTCAGTACGGTGGGATAGAGCTCAGAGGTGTACAAGAAGACGGTAGTGAATGCAGATTCTGAGAAACCTTTGCCCATAATGGCTACTATAGAGCGCAAGGAGGTGAAGGCTAGAAGGAAAGAGGAGACATTTAAGACAATGGTGCAAGAACAGCCTCTAGGAAGAAGTTTCCTTTGGCCTCAGATACAAGAAGGAAGAAGGTTCAATGCTCCTACAGAAAAAAACAGGGAGCTTCATAGGTCCGGAGATGCTGTCTCCAAACTATGGATCGGTAAGTTTGGTAACTGTTAGCCCAAGTGGGAGCTTGAACTGATGAAAGGGTAGACTCTGACATTTCCTATTGGACACTGTCTATAATAAAGATAGGCACTACACCTTGCCATCACTGGGCCCTTTACTAGCCACTTCACAGTGACTCAAGACCATCTTGCCACTAGATATTAGGGCTAGCCCACAGTAGCAACCTCTTCCCACAGCTGGCCTTGAGGTGGAGGACGTGTCTATACAGAATTGCCTGTGAACAAGTTCTATGGTTCTCCTTCTCTAGGGCTGCACAGAATGGATCCCTCCCCTTTAGCAAGAACTAGAAGGAGGTCTCACGCTTGGGAATGATGATGTTGGCTCCTATGCACAGTCCAGTCAGGATGAGCGACCACGCCTGGCTCTGCCGACGTCCGACCCGGTTCACCAGCACATACATGATTATCTTGGCTGGAATCTCGATGACGCCAAAGACAAACTGGGAGAGATACATGTTGAGCCCAAAGCCTGTGAGGTTCATGCTCATGCCATAATAAGAGAAGGCAACACCAAACCTGTAGGGAGCATGTGGAGATGGGGTTAGGGAAATCCAGGTGGAGAACTGCAGAACCTCCCACCCCATGTGAAGTGGCACTGCTTACCACACAGCCCCTGAACACAGGGAGATCTTCCGCAGGACTGGTGTCCTGAACAAGCTGATGTAGGAGTAACTCCCTCCTGGCTTTTTGTCTGTCGCCATCTTTCTGAGGGCCTGGGGGAGGTGGAAAGAAGGAGATAGCTCAGCTGCTGTGCTTTTAGGAAACCCTCCGCAGGCTGGGGCCTTTGCCTTTCCCAGCTCCACCTTGGATTTCCCATAGGTTTCCACTGCAGAACAGTTCTCTGGGCATAGACTGTCCGGTGTGGATTGTTAACCAGATTTCTTGACATGTGGAAGGACAACTGAGAGAGCCAGAGCAGTGAGAACCGCAACAAACTTAAACTGCACATAATTCGGTGATGGCTGGGGAGGGAGAAGGGTGAGGGAATCTGCAGGCCTAGAGCATCACCTACAGTTAAGATGATGCTGAACAGGTCCAGGGGCTGGAGACTTGTGGAAATATCTAATAAAAGAGAAATCCCAGCCCAAAGAGCTCTCTAGTTAACAGAGCTGTGCCAAGTAAAAGCAAGTGTTAGGAAGAGGATAGCTGTAAGTGACAGCCTGTTTCTCTAGGGAAGAGCTGAGACTTTATTTCTAATTGCATACTATTCTTTGCAGTTCCTGGATGAGTGATAAAGCTTTTCCTACTGAAAGCAACATCACACTGGGAAATTCCTTAATCAGTTCTATAAGACAATGCCATTAAACCTGACAGAATGTCAGTAACGTGCTGTGCAACTACCTCGAGATCATACATCTTTCACAACCAAAGTCTTCTGAACTAAGGAGAATCAGTTATTCCCTTTGTAAGTCATCAAAACACACTGGTGCCCGGTCAAATCAATACAGCAAACTTGAATCAGGCAAGTTGTGTTTGGGTATGAACAAGAAAAAACAAGTATGTCCTTATAAACCTCAAGGTGTCACAACTCCAAGCCTTTCCTGATTGTGGTCCAGTGGCGTGAGTTGGTGCAAGGCTGTCATAGTGGGGAAGTCGCAGCTACATTTCCTAGCTCTGAAACAGTATGAGGGTACAACAGTGCGCTCTGAAATACAGAGTCATCAGCCAAGGCTGACTGAAAAAGGATAGAACATTTTATTGTTACGTATTTAGTCAGAGCTACTGGCTTGATTAAAGGCAAGGCAGAATCACACTCGGCTCCTGTCTGCCACAACCCATAAGCTCATCATTCCCCACATGATTAAACACCAGTTTTCTGTTGTAAATCAAAAGGGCAAATTGCCTCTTCAATAGATATTAAGAAACTGCTTTTAGTAAATGTCGTGGTGGCCATGATAAGAAAGTGGTGTGGATGCAGGAGCAGTGGGTGAACAGAGAGGTGCAGCAGGAGCATGCACAGGGCTCCTATGCTGGTGCCTAGGGTTTCCTATCTTTGTCTTTTAGTGAGAGGAAAACCAATGGACATGAAAGAAGAGATCAATGTTTAATGAGCCACAAACTTGTGTACCCACTGGATTTCACAGCTGAGCTTTGTTGCTCTTGGCAAGGTCAAGATAAATCATGAGGACCAAATTAGTCCACATGGTTAGAGGTGTCAGATACACAGCCATCCAAGCCTGGCTGTGGAGGTTTGGTGTGATCACAGACTATGCTCTGGTGTTTCTCCAAAGGGAGAGACCAGCTTCTGCTTGGCATTTGAGTCCTGCCTAGAACTGGGACATCTCTTGAGCTTATCACATCCAACTGGAGCCAACAGTATCCTTAGAAAAGCACCATGGACCAAGGTCTCAGCATTTGTGAGTCTAACTGCAAAACACACATTTTTAAGATAGACCTCAGCACAAGACGAAGATCTCCAGATCAGTCTTGTACCTTGACCCTGGTAAAAGGTATGAGGAGTTGAAGATAGCTGGCTGGTTTTCAGGGTTCTCCTTCCCCTTTATTTGTCCAGTCACCTAGCTGAGCAGCTTTGGTGCATCCTTTGCATCCCTAGGGAACTATGGCTGACAGGTTCACATGTACACTGAAGGCAGCCTAAGGTGGATTAGCTTTTGCATTTTTGGATAACACTACATGTGTCTCAAGTGCAATATGAGAGAAACTATGCCAACTACATGCTATTAATATGTTTGCTTTCTGCTAGCACTGTACTTGGCAAACACTAAAGCAACCAAGAAGGCAAACACCGAGCTGCACAAATTGCTCCTGCATCTGCGTACTTTTCTCCCTGTTACGGGAGAGATGCCTCTGCCTTATATTTCAGGCTGTGCTCCTCTCTTGCTATGTATTTAGTCCATCATCCAGTGCATTGAGGCTTCTTGTCATGGCAATAATGAAGGAAAAGACACCTCACTGAATGAAGGGGATTGCTGGCCTTATGGGAGATGGGCTGCTGCTTTATTTTAGGAGTGGATGTAGCTGCTTGCTAGAGTGAAATGGCACACTGGGGACCACAGTGCCCACAGATCACACCGCAGGCTGCACACTGCTTCAGGTATCAAATGGATGTAAAATAGAGAGAAGATGGGGGAGGAAGCGCATGTGTCTGGATCTCCAGTTTCTCACCTCTGGTGAGACAGTGAAGTCCTTCCTCCCGTTCATTCTTGCACATCTGAGCAGATTCCTGTGAGCTTGTTTCACTTGGCCATTGGCTATGAGCCACCGGGCAGACTCCGGGACCCACCTGGTGCGAGAGGACAGGGCTCCTGTTGGTGCTCCGTGTTTTCCACCCCTGGCCAAAGACAGGGGGTCTTCTCTATGAGCCTTCAACCTCAGCTACAAATAGCGACTGTGGTGCAGTCATGGGACACCCCTGTCACACGTGCGTGCTGTTCTACCCTTAAACAACTGCTGTCTGCTGTAAATGTTGAAATTGTAGGATGTAAAAATGTTACTCTGTAGAAAGGATTTAATGAGCTCTACATTTACTTTGTGCATTGCTGAAATGATCTGGGTTTCGCAATTATCAAAGCCTTCTGCACAAGGCAGTCAGCTGGGGTCTAAATCATCGAGGCTGTGGCCCTCGATGAAGCATCCGTGTTAGTCACTGAGTGACAAGGGATGCTGTTCTGTTCTTGTGGGGAATACCTCCTCATTATTTTGACATGGAACTTTTGTCCAGCCAGGAAATGGAACTGCTTTGGATCATTGAATAAACTGATCCAATAAACTTTATGTTAGTCACAGTGTCAGTGGATCGACTCTCTATTCTATCTGTATTACTACATGAAGAAAAAAAGAGGAGGAAAATTAGTTTATTTGATTAAATGAACCATGTCCCATTTGAAGGCATAAGAGATGTAAAGTACTGCTTAAATAATGCTACAAGAGGGAAATAGCCCACAGAAAGCAGATGTGTTATTTGACCCATCAGGATGGTTACACAGCTGAGAAAAGCCATGGGAAGTGCATGTGACCTAGCCTGCAGATGTCATAGGCTCATATGGAAGAACTGGTACCAAAGGTATCCTCCCAAATGACATGGGGACAGAGGGTGGGTAAATGATCTCTCTTGAGTCTATCAGGGATTAAACCCAGGGACCTGGCCTGGTCCTGGCTGCATTTATTGGGCTCTCTTTTCTTGCTCTAAGCCATGACTGACAGTGCTTACAGCACCAAATCCTGCTCCTTTGTGCTGCAACCTTCCCCAAACGCCTCAGTCCTGTCTCCTCCTTGTCCCCAAAGCCCGCTCCCATCCCCACCAGCCATCTGGCTGCACTCACCACAGGCAGACAATGCTCAGAAGACAAGGACCTGTGACAGCCACTAGTAGCCAGTGCCATTCCCGCACCAGGTACGCTACCATGGCCAGCAGCATGTTCCCAATGCTCCAGAAGATGCTAGTCAGGATCCCGGAGAAAGTGCGGTGTTGAATGTCCACCCACTCCATCCCTGCAAGAGGGAGGCAGCGTTCAGCTGGGACACACAGGGCTCCTCCAGGAAGGGGTCTGCAGGGCTTTAAACAAGGGCAAAGCGAGGTGACATCCCTGGTGTTCTCCTCCAGGAAAGCTCCACTGTTTGGCTGACATGTGGCACATTTAAAATGTTCATCCACAACGCTTAACCTCTGGCAAAGCTGCAAGCAACTGAAATAAAGCCTTAGAAGAAGAAATACTGGATACACAGTAAGAAACAGTGCAAAAAACACCTTAGGTGATTTTTTAAGTCCCATTCAATAGTATTTAAATGGTTGTCTTCATCAAATAGCCTTTTCCCTATCCACAGTGCACACTTTCCCATTTCTCTGCCCACTCATTAATCCAGATTAAAGAAAGACCTGAAGATGAACTGTTGTTCATGTGGAATCCATCCGGGGTAGATACCAATGCACATGTGAAGCCTGAACAGATAGCGTCTTCTTGTTTGGGTGTGTGAAACAAAAGCCATTTTCCCCCCAAAGATCGTGACATCTTCCTGCAACCTCTACCCATCAGAAATGTCCCTCCCAAGCTCCACTTTGTCCTGCAGGCATCAACCTTTATAATAATAACCATAGCAACCTTCGGGATTTGTCAGGCCTCCTGTGGGCTTGTCCAGTGTTGAAGCCATTCTGGCTTGATTTGTGGCTATAGCAGCAAAAAGCCTGGATTGCTTTGCTATACCTCTTGGGTACAATGAGTCTTGCCTAGGACATCCCAGCTATACCTACAGAATCACCCAGTGCTCTGTTGGGTACCCTGAAGTTTGGAACTTGTTTTTATGGCATAAACACCTCAATTCCTCAGCCTCAGGTTTGCCGAGCTCTGCGTGATTTTGGTTTTTGAGTGCTTCTTTCCCCAAATTCTGTCTAAAAATACAGATTGCGAACTCGGGAAAACTGTGAGCAAACTCAAGACTGGGGAGGTGGGAATACCCTGCGGATGGCACACCATCCTCCTCCTGCTGCGGACATGGTAGTGCTGATGGATTGTCGTAACAACGTGTTTGAAGGGTGAGAACTCGGTGTCAGAGGGAAGGGGCAGATACTTTGGTTTATGTCTGCTTTTGTGCTACTAATGATCCTGAACAGGAATGGTGCAGCACGGATTGCAAGTGTTATCGTTGCAACAGAAGTACTTATAAGTGGTTGTTATATTTAGAGAAGACTGTTCAACCATTCATTAGATGAGCAGGACATTGTCATTCTTGGATCCTCTCAGGAGGGATGCTCTTTTGGCTGCCTGTAGTGCTATTGCATGCACATAATTATTTTTAAGCTCCTGTACTAGCTCTACCCTGCCTATTAGACGAGTCCCCCTGTGCTACTGGGCATCCACAGACCCAAATGTACTTACCCAGAGGCAACACAATAAGGGAGACGCCGCTCAGGGCCACGCCGGTGAGGGTCCGTGTGATGGCCAGCATGCTGTAGGACACAGAGGCTGCGCTCAGCATCCCAAACACGACCGAGCACACGAGTGACAGCTGGAGCATGGCTTTCCGGCCGAACCTGCCAGGAGCACAGGCTGGGTTACAGCAGTGAAAACCTGTCCCACGAGCAGGGTTTGAAATGGGGCAAGCAGGGACTTGGGAAGGGAAAGGAAAACATTGCCTGCTCTGCAAAGGGGCTCTGGATATAGCCAGTGCCACTGCGGTGTGACACCATTCAGAGGGCCAGCCTGCCCCCAGAGCTCTCCAATGGGAAGAGCAGCACTGGTCAAAACAATATATCACCCTTCTCTGTTCAACACCATCATCAAAACCAGTGATGTCAGCTTGAAACCTCATAGAACCACCAGCTGGGTTGGAAAAGACCCTCAAGCTCATCCAGTCCAACCATTCCCAGCACTGCCAAGGCCACCACTAAACCATGGCATTGAGAGCCTCCTCTACACAGTTTGTGAACACTTCCAGGGATGGTGATTCCACCACTGCCCTGGGCAGCCTGTTCCAATGCCTGACTGCCCTTTGGGGAAGGAACTGTTCCTAATCTCCAGTCTAAACCTCCCCTGGTGCAGCTTGAGGCCGTTTCCTCTTGTCTCATCCCTTGTTCCTTGGGAGCAGAGCTCAGCCACCTCCCGGCTCCATCCTCCTGTCAGGCAGTTGTAGACAGCGATAAGGTCCCCCCTGAGCCTTCTGTTCTCTACACTAAACCCCCCCAGGTCTCTCAGCTGTTCCTCATCAAATCTACTGAAGGTGCACTCGATCCAGGTCATCAATGAAGATATTCAACATGACTGGCCATTGTGCTGGTGACACACTCTGATGTCTCCAATGGTTGTCCCTGTGCCTGGCTCAGCAACTCCTTCTCCCATGGCTCACTCAGGATCAGCCACTGCCACTGCTCTCAGGGATGAGAGAGAACCGTGACACTTCCACCCCATCTTTGGAAGGAAGAACAAAGGTCCCAAAGGAAAATAAAAGGAATCCGAATGTCAGCCCACGTGTGCAAATAGCCCTGATGTCCTGAGGGGTCTGTGAGGAAGTCATTCCCCAAGGGGTTTGGAAGCTGTAGCACCTCTTACTCCTGGTGCAAAGCCTTGTGTGGAGAGTGTGGAGGAATACAGAAAATCTAATAGACACAAATGCACATGTATACACGCACAGAAATGCATGTGTATGTAATGGAGCAGCAGGCATCAATCTTCTGATGAGCATCAGCCCTGCATGTGAACAAAGCTTAGGTTCAAACTGGAGTAGCACATTAACCCTGTCAGGAGGTAATGTTCAGTCTATGGGGTCTGAAATCCCAGTCCAGTTCTGGCATTAGGGCTCTCTCAGTGGCCACCTGAGAAGGAAGGTGGCAAGAACAGTTGCTCCAGGGGAAAAGGTGATGTGCTGGGATATAATGCCACAGTAACGTTCCGAAAGGTGATCATAAATGACTTCCTGCAGCAGGTAGCTAACGGAGCTGCCCAGAAACACCCCAGAGCTGGCTCCAGTTTCCAGCAGGGAACTGCCTAAGAAGGAAGATGCTTTCATTAGATGAAGGCTTTTCTTGACAATACAGTAAGAAGGATATAAACCCATGAGGTTCCCTGCAGGGTGCTATTTATGGACCCATTACTGGGCTCCCTCAGCTAAAGCACACCACCAGCCGGGGGGAGCAGAGGCAGGATTGAACTGCAGGCTTCCTGTCGCGCTAGGACTAATGCTGTTAAAATTGCCTTCAAAGGGAGAGGTGGGAAAGCACAACCTCTGACAGATTAAATGCAGAAAATACAACAGAAGGAGCAAACTGCAAAAGCAGAACATGAATAAGAAAGCTGTTTGCATTAATATCCCAGTCTGGAAGGCGGCCAAAGCGTCATGGAGCAAGTTCTGTGCAAGGACAAGGTACAAAAGGAGTGCTTGGAAAAGAGCAGGCAGTAACAGAAACAATATATACGTATATATATACACACACACACACATATATATATATTTGCATATATATGTTCACAGGGTAGGTTGTTGCAGGATTTACCAGGGTGAAATTTGCCAAGAGATGTTCTCAAATCTAAACGTCTGTGTTGGCTTAGAAGGAAGCAAACCTGAACTGGAACAAAATTCCAGGACTGTGGAGCACTGGAGATGACATCCCTGCATTACTGTCAGAACAAATAAGTGGGACCTCATCTCTATTAGAGAAAAGGGAGGTTGCTAAGGGGGGGCAGCTTATAAGGGGCCCTAGGGGAGCTGTGTGCCCTGTGCCAGGGAGCTGGGGTGGGCACTGCAGTCAGCTCTGCTCCAGGCTGATGCCTGTCCAGCCCTCGTTACAGGACATGTGAGCAGACCAAAGGGTCCTTTTAGGGCCCTGCTCAAGCCATAACTTGGTCTTTATTTGTTAGTTTCTCCAGGCTTTCTCCGTTTGGAACTGGATGACCTTAAGGTCCTTTCCAACCCTGACCATTCTATGATTTCTTCTGTGTCTTTTTGAGGTGGGGAAGGAGAGTGAAGGGACCTGCACACCATATTCAAGGTGGGTCACCAGGCATTTACATGTTACTGCATAGTGATATTCTCTTTCATTTTATATTCCTTTCCTAATAATTCTTAGTTTTCCATTTACTTCCCCAGCAGCTACCCGTTGCTGGGTAATGGGTTCAAACTTAAACAGGGGAAGTTTAGATTGGATATAAGGAAGAAATTCTTTACTGTAAGGGTGGTGAGGCACTGGAATGGGTTGCCCAGGGAAGTTGTGAATGCTCCATCCCTGGCGGTGTTCAAGGCCAGGTTGGACAGAGCCTTGGATGACATGGTTTAGTGGGAGGTGTCCCTGCCCATGGCAGGGGGGTGGAACTCGATGATCTTAAGGTCCTTTCCAGCCCTGACTATTCTATGATTCTGTGTTTGCCTCAAGCTGTCTGTCGTAACCCAAAGTCTTGCTCCTGAGCAGCCATTGTCAGCTCAGAGGCCTCCATTTTAAGTGAGAAGTTAGAATTGTTTCTCTATTTTAGACTAATCTATGTGAAACTTTGTCGGCTGCGGCTCCCACCCAGTCACAGAGCTCTTTGGGCTCCTCCTGCAGGTCTCTCAACAGACCCGGATCTCATCTCTACCAACCCAGCCACTCAGCATCACCTCCTCACTCACTTGCTCCTTTTCCGGGCAATGAGGCCCTTAGTGACGTGGTTTAGTGGTGGACTTGGCAGCCCTGGGGTAGAGGTTGGATCATACGGGTCTTTTCCAACCTATTTGATTGTATGAGTCTGTGATACTTTATAAACGTGCCGAAGAGCACACAAACCCGAGCACAGGTCTCCCTCATTGTTACAAGTGAACACTTACATCTCCGCTCTCCTTCCTGGCTTTTAATCACTTACTCAGTCACACAGAGACCTTTGTTCTTATCCTAGGGCAGCTCAGCTTCTTTAGGAGCCTTTGGTAAGGGAACTTCCTGCAGCCCGTGTAGATGGTGTCTTCTCTGTTCACATGCTGTTTGCAGCACGTTCAGATCGATCCAGTTTGTTTGTAAGCCTTGAGTCTTCTGCAACCCCCCTACTGATTCCTCTCTTCTGCCTTATTTTGTCCTGCTCCTTTTCCTGATCCTGAATTAATTCCCCTCCAACTGTGCTATAAAAGCCAGGACACACAGTCTGAAGATCAGCCAGGTCTTGGGTCCTTGCAAAAGTATACCAGTGTACCCACGTGCACAGACATGGCTGTAAACCCCACGTGTTTAACACTGAGTCTCCAGGTGCTTCATACTGTAGAGCTGGTTCCCTTTGCTATGCGGTGATTCTGTAGCCTGATGCACACTAAGGCTTGTTTGCTCCCAGAGGAAGGAAGTCGGGAAGCAGTTTCCTGCAGAGGAAACTCAGACACTGAATAATGAATAGCCTACAGTACAGAGCACATCCTGGCTGTGTGCCTGCACTACACGCTCTCTGGTAGGTTTCCTGCTCCTGCTGTTTGCAACAGTATTTGATTTCTTAATTGATGCCCTTCCTAGGTTATTGCTTTTAAGGTTTATATTACACACCCTGACATTTAGCCAGAGAGAGCAGGTGTGTTCCTGTTTTCCTCATTGCCTCCATTGGGGAATGCCTCCCTGCTTACCAGAACCCCCTTCACCCTGCTTCTCCAGTTCCAACCCCCTGCCACGGGCAGGGACACCTTCCACTAGTCCAGGTTGCTCCAAGCCCCGTCCAGCCCGGCCTTTGTGAAACTGAAGCTCAGGAGGAGCATCCTGGAAGGGGTCAAACCTGTCTGAAAGGTATCCGAATATCACGGCCCCTATCGTCACGCCAATGAAGAAGAAGGTTGCAGTCGCCTGGTTCAGTCCACGCTGCTCACACACGAGGTCCCACTGAAACACAAGGCCGGAGTTACACTTAGTTCAGTCCCTGTTGCCTGTTCACACCCCTTCCCTCTGGTAGTCAGCCATGGTGTCTTGTGATTTATGTCACCCAAATCTGATTGAGGGGTAGAGCCCTGCACTAAACTGCACAAAGGACAGTGCCAGAGTCCTGACATACATAAAGCTGCATCTTACAGAACTCAGACGCTGTGTCAGCCTCTCCATCAATACTTGTTGGGCATCAGGAAGCTCTCCTGGGTACCACCACTCACCATGGAGCTCCTGCAGTAGCTGATCTCCTCCTCCCCTGGTACACGTCATGCCCAGCCCCCTCTGTCATGCTCTGGGGGCTGCCCTGGTGAGATGGGCATTTGCAGTGAGCTGCAAGATGAGCTTCAACTTGCAGTTAAAGAAAGTCGTGTTGATACCCAGTTACTGTTGCCCTGACCAGTTTCGTTCGCAGCCGTCCATGCAGGGAGGAGGGTGGGCAGAGGGGCACTCAGACCAAATACTTGCTCTTGGTGCCAACTTACTGATTTCTTACTAAGAAGTTACTCTACACATTCTCCCTAATGAAGTTAATGAGCATCACTCTGCTTTCTTGGGGGTGTGAATGCCGCTAATCATTACTGAACGCTGTGGCCAGGCTGCAGAGTGAGACTTCTCTGTGTGCAGACTTGGCAAAACTGGATTTAATCATCAACCCGACCCCAGGCCTCTCTGCCGAGGCCAGACCTTGAGCAACCTTTCTTGCTGTGAGAGCAGAGGACCCCAGAGAAAGCCTTGTCCCCTTGCTCGTGCGCTGTGGGTGCAGCATCACGAGGCTCCGTGCTCAGCATCTGTGTTGCAGAGAACCTCTCTTCCTTTCCCACCAAGGGTGCTCTTCACCTTTCTGCCTGAGACAGTGCAGAAGTGAGGTACAGACCCGGTGTACCCTCACCTCTGCGCTGCCGAAAGCAGGGGTAGTGGTGATGGGGAGGTTAAGACTCGGCCCTGCTCTCACTGAGACACCCAGCACTGCCATTTCTAACCCAACCATGCCCCTTTTGTCTGACCAATTCATCCCCTTCCCTAAGACCTCCTGTGATTTGGGCCACTTCTTAAGGAAGGTAAAGCATTAACACCCAGAGGCATTGCTGTTAGCCCTCGCACAGGGTTTCAGAAGGGGGTGGTTAATGTTTGATGGGCAGGAACCTTGGGCAGGCTCAAGGTTATGGCCAGTCAGCATAGAATCGTAGCATCATATAGGTTGGAAAAGACCTTTAAGATCATTGAATCCAACCGTATTTATGTAGCTAAGTAACATTTAACTTCGTATGCTCCATCTCAGTGGGAGGCCCTTGGGGAGCACACTTGGCTTGACAGCAAGAGGCACTGGGTATAGGAGAGAGGCAGCACTGATTTGGGGAGGAGGAAGATGGACATCAGTGAGGAGGGGCGGCCAAGGGAATAGAAATTACAAAGTGTTTGGAAAATCCAGAAAGCAAGTCATGGGCTCACGAAACCCTGACAGGGTGCAATCCTCTGTGAATGCCATGTGGCCCAGAGAACATCCTCTATCTCTTTCCTTCCCTCTCCACCCATCTCTCCATCACCCGGAGAAATTAAGATGCTTATAATGAGAAATGTTGGCTATTAACTATCAATCTAAGCAAGATGATAATAACGATGATAATAATGATAACAATCATAATGATGATGCTGGATTCTAACTAAGAGCTTCAGAGCTTCCCTGTCCCAGGAAATCTTTTCAAACAAGTAATTTCCACTGGTTAAAATGCAAAGATTCCCCCTTGACTCTGTGCACCCAGTGATCACCTCTCCATCTGCTCCTCCAAGCACTGAGATAACACCATTATCGGCTAGACCCCAGGCCTGGCGTTACCTGTGTGGCGATGGTAGAGGTGAACTGCGAGTGGTCATAGACCCATCCGTGCTGGCAGTGCTGGGTGATGGAGCTGTTTTCTGGCTGCAGAGAGGAGTTGAGCAGCAGCTGAAACTGGGGCTGCGAGAACATCTCGCAGGACCTGTAGGTGCCATCGGGATCCCGGGGGATGCTGATGAGCAGAACTTCCTCCGTGGTGAGGTTCTCAAATGCCTCTTGGGGTGGAATTGCACAGTGGTGAGGGGGGGTGGCAGCGAGAAAGTTGTGCAGCAGGAAGTGCATGGGAAGGTTAATTCTCGGGAGGCAGAGGATAAACAGAACCAAAATCTGGAATCTGCCAAAGCCGCCGATTTCCAGGAAGAGATCCTCAAATTTCATCTCTTCCATGGAGTTTTCTCATTCAGCTACGTACCAAGGAGCAGCAACATGAGCTTGGAAAGCGGTCTCTGTCCTTGGGGCTCAACTTCCCATGGTTTTCATACAGCCTCTTCACTGGACTTTGAAACCTTGCTGAAAGGTTGTCAAAAGTCACAGTGAAACTCTCCATTTGGGGTAGAGCCAAAGAAGTGATCCTGTGTGCACACAACATTCGCTTCAGGTGTACGCAGCACCAAGTGCCTTCTCTTTATAGAGTCCTTTCCTTCTGTTGGGGTTTCTGAGAGTGAGATCCACGTTAGGAAAGGAAGAGGACTGTGAAAGCAGGGAGGACTCATCTGAGAGACTGAAAGAGAGGTCATCAGTGGTGTGTAACGCACGGCTGTACATCACACAGCTGTTCATCACTGCCCTACATCACACAGCTGTACATCACACAGCTGTACATCACTGCCCTACATCACACAGCTGTACATCACACAGCTGTACATCACTGCCCTACATCACACAGCTGTACATCACACAGCTGTTCATCACTGCCCTACATCACACAGCTGTACATCACACAGCTGTATATCACACAGCTGTACATCACTGCTCTACATCACACAGCTGTATATCACACAGCTGTACATCACTGCCCTACATCACACAGCTGTACATCACACAGCTGTACATCACTGCCCTACATCACACAGCTGCACATCACACAGCTGTACATCACTGCCCTACATCACACAGCTGTACATCACACAGCTGTACATCACACTGCTCTCCATCACACTGCTCTCCATCACACTGCTGTACATCACTGCTGTACATCACACAGCTGTACATCACTGCTGTACATCACACAGCGGCACATCACTGCCCTACATCACACAGCTGTACATCACTGCTCTCCATCACACAGCTGTACATCACTGCTGTACATCACACTGCCCTACATCACACAGCCCTACATCACACAGCTGTACATTACTGCTGTACATCACACTGCACTACATCACACAGCTGTACATCACACTGCTGTACATCACACTGCACTACATCACACAGCTGTACATCACACTGCTGTACATCACACTGCACTACATCACACAGCTGTACATCACACTGCTGTACATCACACTGCACTACATCACACAGCTGTACATCACTGCTGTACATCACACAGCTGTACATCACACTGCTCTCCATCACACTGCCCTCCATCACACAGCTGTATATCACACTGCTGTACATCACACAGCTGTACATCACTGCTGTACATCACACAGCTGTACATCACACTGCTCTCCATCACACTGCTCTCCATCACACAGCTGTATATCACACTGCTGTACATCACACTGCACTACATCACACTGCCCTACATCACACTGCCCTACATCACACTGCCCTACATCACACAGCCGTACATCACTGCTCTCCATCACACTGCTCTCCATCACACTGCTGTACATCACACTGCTGTACATCACTGCTCTCCATCACACAGCTGTACATCACTGCTCTCCATCACACAGCTGTACATCACACTGCTGTACATCACACTGCTGTACATCACACAGCTGTACATCACTGCTCTCCATCACACTGCTCTCCATCACACTGCTGTACATCACACTGCTGTACATCACTGCTCTCCATCACACAGCTGTACATCACTGCTCTCCATCACACTGCTGTACATCACACTGCTGTACATCACACAGCTGTACATCACACAGCTGTACATCACTGCTCTCCATCACACTGCTCTCCATCACCCTGCTGCTGGGCAGAAGCTTTGACCACAGGGTGGTGGGAGCAGCAGCTGGAGATGCGGCACCAGAGCTGGTACAGGTGGGTTCACACAACCAACGTGGTTCAGGGAATTGTCCCATGAAGAAGGAAAAGTCCCAGAGTAGAGTCCATGAGCTGGGAACACAAAGCTCCAGCAGAAGTGGCAGTTCCAGGCACCCCAGTCCTGCCAAGCTTGCCAGGAGGTGTGCACCCCCTTCCACGGCCAGCAGAGACCTGACTGGAGAATGACTCCAAGCCAACATAGACACCAGTCCCTACACTGCCACTGAACAAACTTGGGAAAAGGGATGAGATTAGGGCAGTTGAATTGGAAGCAGTGGGAGAGGGGCTCTGCTCTGACCCTGGAGAGCCTGCAGGACCCTTTCCTGCAAGTCCTTTCCACCCTTGCCACATCTGGGTGCAAGACATGGGCATGCTTCCCTGCAGCAAAAGCTCTGGACAGGCTGGACTCATGGTGCAGGCAGCTTGGGGCTGGTGATAGAGGGCTGTAGAGCAGCAGGTAGAGATGAGGAGGTCCACAAGAGGCTCTTGTAGGGTCTCCTGCTGTGGCTGGATACACAGGCTGAGTGTCACCCAGATACAAAGGCACAAAGCACGCCGAGCAAGGCAATGCCATGGGCTCACGCTTAGCAGGAAGAGGACACCATGCTGTGACCTGAGGTGATCTTTGCTCTCTTCAGCAGCATTCCCGGTCACCCATGAATAACCAACGCTGCAAACCATTTTGGTGTCACCCTGGGACGAGCGAGGAGGAAGCCTGCAGGAGCAAAGCAGGGACGTCTGACAGCGCTGTGCCTCCGGGGTTACAGTTTAAGCTGAAGTCGAACCAAAGCCCAAGTTATTATTCTTCCCCGCTGGTCTCCCGAGAGCAAGGAGCAGGAACTGCCATTGACATCCCGCTGTGGATTTGAACTGCAAAGCAGCTCCAGCCTCCCCATCAGAGATGGGGATAGGGGCCAGTGCTCTGCAGCTCCTGGGGCTCCTGTTTAACACATACAGCAGCAAATGGCTGCATTTCTCTAACCCAAATGTGTCCATTTAACCAGTCACGAGATGGAGTTAATGACCACCACGTGTGCAGGCGCTGTGACTGGCTGCTCCCTGCCATGTGGTTAATTGGACCCAGGACCTGCCTCAAACAGCTTGGCAGGAGGACTCCTCTGCTGCTGCTGTAGAGCTGGAGAGAAGACTTTGCTTTTTACTTCACAGGGGTACTGTTTTCCTCTGCAATCTCTCTTTCTTCTCCTCGTGGGGATGCCAAATACTTGTTGAGAGCCTGCGAAAAAGCTGGAGAGGGGCTTTGGACAAGGGCCTGTAGGGACAGGACAAGGGGGAATGGCTTTAACCTGACAGAGGGGAGATTGAGACATGGGGAAGAAGTTCTTCCCTGTGAGGGTGCTGAGGCGCTGGCACAGGGTGCCCAGAGAAGCTGTGGCTGCCCCATCCCTGGCAGTGCTCATGAACTTCCAGAATGTTCCTCCTGCCCTCACCAGCTCAGTGCCCTCCTGCTCACAAGACACCCCCTTAAGCAGTCGCTGTGGTCCAGAGGGGGTGGCTGAGCAGGGAGGACCACGAGCTGCCTGCACCATGCCGAGCCCATCCAGCTCTTGCTGGGCTGCTCCTATCATCAGCCTTACCTGAGTGGAGAGGCGCTCCTTTGGTGCAGGAAGGAGACCTGGGCCATGAGAGAGGTGTGAAGGGATTAATGAGGTACAGCCCCCTGATAGGGGCGATGGGCTGATGGGGGGCTGACCAGGCTGCCAGGGCCTTCATGCCGCCTCAGCTGGTGGAAGGGGAGTGATGGGAACATTTCACTCCCCTGTTCCTTGTGCAAGACCTGCAGCGGCCTGACCCACAACTGTTGTCCCTCCTTTACAAAGCATAAACACACCAGAGTGAGGAAGTGGCTGCCCCCCAACCCCATCTATGATGGCACCAACAGGCAGTGTGAGTACAGAGCATTCAAACTGTCCTAAGTGGTTTGCTTCTGCTCCACTTCCAGTGTGTCACTGCGCAGGTCCAGCTGCAGCCACAGCTGGCACACAGCTGGAATGAAACCAAGCACATGTCAATGCACAGGTCCAGCTGCAGCCACAGCTGGCACACAGCTGGAATGAAACCAAGCACATGTCAATGCACAGGTCCAGCTGCAGCCACAGCTGGCACACAGCTGGAAGGAAACCCAAGCACATGTCAATGCACAGGTCCAGCTGCAGCCACAGCTGGCACACAGCTGGAAGGAAACCCAAGCACAACTGCAGCCAATGTCCCTTGCCAACAATTCAGGGAGTATATCTGCTTCACATGTGGCAAGGCTAAGAAATGGGAGAAAACACCAATGAAAAGGTAGACAGGCTTTTAATGGCATGATCGAGAATCCCCTGGAAATAACAAATCTAATGACAGCTGTGTCTGATATGAACAAGAAATGGCGTCATTGTTTATTTGTTTTCAGGACGTGATCTGAAGTGATGACGGATGCCAGTGGGGCTGTCCACAGACGGGGCCTCTGTGATGCATGCCAGATTTGATGGCCAAGAACTTGCCATGCAGTTGAACCGGACTGTGGTTCCTCGGTCGGAGTCGTACATTCTGTCTGCAGTGTGTAAACATTCTCCAGCTGCTTTCCTAAAGAATGCAAAGAGGATATGTAGAGAGGTTGGGACCTGGTCGCGCTGCCAGGCAGGCGGTACCGAGGAGCAGAAGTCCTGTCTCCAGGCCAAAAGACTTTGTCAGACTGTGCCAGAGGCAAAGAAAAACAACGTTGGTGCGCCAGGTACAATGTCTGAGTGTAGAGTCACATGCTAAAAGGAGATATACAAAATCACCTGCGTTTCCAGCTCCAATTCCCATCCGGAGCAGCAGCAGCAGCCCAGGTCCCTTGGCACAGCAGTGCTGCTGACACTGTTTTCACACTCTGTTGGACCTGGACTTCACCTAAAGCCCCACGTCCCGCAAGAGCCCATTGCACCCATTACCTGCAGGCGATGGGCCGAGACTGCCTGGTGCCTCAGCAGCAAACATCAGCCCCTGCCTCCTCCAGAGACCCTATGCCAGACCCCCCTGTGCCGGGGGCAGGGCAGAGCAGCTCCTGGCCAGCCCCATGCTGATGCAAGCCCAGCAGTACCCTCATCAGAGAGACATCTCACCCCTGCAGCCCTCTGCTCTGGGAGCTAAGAGGAGTTCTCACCTTGGTCCCTACCAGGAACCCACCTCTGGATCTGCTGTGGTAGCTCCCTTTTGGCACAGAGGGCATCAATGCATGCTTAAACCTGCTGTCCAGACATTTGCAGCTTCAAAATAAAAGGGAATGTTCCAGTTAAGCCAGAAAAAACTCATCTGATGCCAAACTCATTGTGTCCACATGGGACTTTTAGTGTGTTCTCAAGATTAAACTACAGTTGATTGATGTGCTGGAAAAGGCCTTTGGTGGGCATCAGTGCACATGGAACAGTGGTGGGATCATGCCATGGGTCAGTACAGAGAAGAAAGAAGAGTGCTAAGGGACCATTGAGTTGCTACTGGAGCTGGTCAGGCTATCAACAGATCCTCAGCCATCTTCTTACAGAGGATCTATCCTGAGCGAATACCTTTGTTGGGAAGGAGAACCTTCAAAGCTTTTCTTGCCCCAACACAATTTACTTTGGATTGCAGTTTCACTAGCAAGCAAACTATGCTTGTGTTAACCAAGGGCAGCCACCAGACCCTGGTCCATGGCACACAGAGATGTGTGGCAGCCCAGCACCTACTGCAACTCCTGTGGCCACCATCCAAGCTGGGTTGTTTTGCCCCTAGGCAAGTGGAGCCTCAAGGCTCATACGGACTTTGGCCGAGTGTTACCCTGTTCATCCACATGCATTGCCCACAGCAGTGAGTCCTGCACACATCACAGGTCATGTAGCATCCGGGCACTTCTTTGAAGGTAGCAGGATCCTTTACAACCCTAAGCCACTATCTAGAAAGGGCACTACTTATATTATATTGTTATAATAATAAATATATTATAATATTCTTTACTTTAAAGGGCAGTGTCCTGCCCCTCACAGATTCCAAGCACAACTGACTCAGAGCTGTCTGCTACTCAAACCCCTTTCGCACCAAGACAACCACAAGTGTTTGTGCTGCCAACCAGACTGATGGGTTAAGCATCTCCACCCGTGCGTTCAAGCCCCTGCATGGCATTAGTCTGATTGGTGCCATCGGTCCTTCTGCTCTCTCTGCTCATATCAGCTGTTGTCACCCTGGCTCAGCACTGAGACCTGTCCGATTCACCACTTGGCATGCCTCCCTCCCTGTATCCTTGTTTCTTTGCAAGCACCTCCTGGCCATACAGCATCCCTTGACTCGTTTTTACCAGCCACCTTCTCAGCTGGCAGGTAATAGAGCTGGGGCTTCACAGACCCCAGCAAAGCAAAGGCTCTCAGTGGAGCATTTGCTTTATCTCATGATACCAAGCAGTCCCAAAGACACTTATGGTCCCAACACACATCTGCTCTCCTGAACAAGCCCTGCCTGTTCCCACCACAGAAATTCAGGCACGGTGGCATCCTGCACCGGGAGTCCCCTCAAAACACACGTGGGCACAACAACCTTCTGCAGCTTGCTAGGACAGACACTGACGGTGAACCAAGCAGTGTCAGGCTGCTCCCAGAAGTTCCCGCAAACACGGGGAAGTGCTGGGAATCCTGCTTCTCCTCCCCTGACTCCAATTTTATCCTTCCTAGCCATTTCCTCTGATTGCACAGCTACATCTTCTCCTTGATCTCTTTGCAGTGAAGCAAGGAAGCAGCCACACACCAACAGATGCTGGACCACGGAAAACTCTAAACTTCCTCTTGAACAAATACATTGATTGTGCTTTATTGGCCTCCCGTGCTAAGGCCGGTTTGCTAACCCTGTGAACAGTCCTGCACCCTCTTTCCAAGCTCTTTCAAGGTTTGGCATGTGCATCTAAACCTGGGCGGAGCATCTGGTGAAGGCTCCAAGCCTTACCATCTGAGCACTCCAAAATGAACAGTCCCTAATGAACTAATACAAGTGCCAGCACAGTTTGTATCTCCGGAAAGAATCTGTCTTTGCATTCATTCTGTTGTCTAGTTTCTAAACACACAGGGCACATTTAGGTGGTAGTTCAACACCCCCCCCCCCCAGGCAAATTCACATGAAGTGGTCACACTCTGTCCTCTCCTTGCCCCACTTCTGTTGCGTGACTAAATGCTCCCCATGCTTCTCTGCAAAGGTGAGGGCATGTCTGCAGAGCAGAAGCTGTGCTTCTCACCCGAACAACATCAGTGGAAACAGTCAGCACTGAGCCAGATGAAATACATTCATAGCATTGGCAACACTGAGGTGGTCATGTAAAGAGCTAATTCCTGTCACCCATTCCTAGACATTTCCCTATTCAGCTGTCCAAGGAGTACCGTGTTCTCCCAGCCACCCTGTCACAGCTCTCTTGCTCCTTTCCTGTAGATGTGAATGACTTCAGGATTTGACTGATGGTCAATGGCCATCAGTGTGACTGTTGCATTCGTGTTCAAATGAATCAAGACTATCACTGCCCAGGTTCCTCTCTCAAGCTTTTTGTCTGCAAACAGTGAATATTTGCAGCTAGATGCAGATGTGGGAATGGGTGCATGGAGCAGCTGTATTTTTGTTCTGCTTCATGCAGAGCTCTTTTACACATGACAATGGTGTGAAGCCCCAGGTACTTGGGTCTGGAGCGTTTCCTCCTGTGAGGTGTGAGAAATTCTGTGATTGCTTTAAGCTCTCACCATGCATCAGTCCTCCTGGCTTCACTTTCAATCCTTTCTAATTAGTCTGGGGCTCAAAAGTTGGTTGATTTCGTTCTAGCTGAGCGCTAAGCTTCTGCTCTGATACTGCGACTTGAAGAGCACAGCCCTTGCTTTCACCTTCATGTGGTCAGTTCTCACACGTGTGGAAGGGCTGAGCACAGGAAAGACACAAACCTCTGCAACTGAAGCCTCTGTACTCTCAGGCAGAAAGGCACAAGGTACCCACGCGCTGACAAACCTCTCCTCAGAAAGCAGCAGCTCTTGAGTATAGGACAGGACAATCATTCCCACCCTGCACATAAGGGAACTTCCAACCACAGTGCCAAAATTCACAAACACCGAGAGCGTGACAATAAAGCACAAGGAAGTCAGGTGCAAGGGGCACCCAAGCTAAAGGCATCCAGTGACGATTCACATCTTCAGGCTGGAGCTGTGTTTGGTGGGCTATGGGTCTGTGGCACCAACCACATCCAGGCTGAGAAGAACCACCCGTGTCGGGAGATGTGGTCTCCACAGATCACAGTCTGGTACTTGAGACAGAAGCGGCTGCAGTGTGCTGCTCCCTTCACATCAATTAGCAAGTGCTCTTGATTTCCCAGCAAGCTGCCAATACATCCCTACTTCCATTTAAACACCCACCACAATGGCATCTGCTGGAACAGCAGCAGTGCCACTGAGCAGCAGCGCCACACAGCTTCCTCTGTGGGACACACGGGAGCGGGTAGGAGCATCCAGCAAGACCTGCCTATATCCCATTCACCCCTGCAGAGGCACCTCTGGCAAGCAGAGAAGAGCCCCCTCTAGAAGATCTCTGCACACAAGGATGCATCCATCCCTCCTGGCTAAGCTGGTGACCATCCCTTGCTAATCCAGGTGGCAGGAGGCGAGCCAACACTCAGGTAGATGGTGGTGGCCAAGGCTGGTGTTTTCCCAGCAAGGAGAGAGGAGGGAGCTGCCTGCAGGGCGGGAGCTTCCTCTCCAGCAGGCCTTGCTCTCCTCACCGCTGCTCCTCTTTGTACAGCCAGGCTTGGCATTGGCAACTGGTATTGCTAACAGGGAGAGGGGCTGCTGGGGGGGCGCAGGGACAGGCACTGGGCAGGCTGCCTGGGTCACTGCTTGGTGCTGTGCGTTAGCAAGCGTGAGCTGCGGGCCGGGGTCTCCCTTGAAGAAGGCTCCGTGGCTCGGAGGCTCTCAGGCCTGTGGGAGCTGATCGCGACGGTGTGGGGTGAGAGTGAGTGAAGCTTTGAAGAACAGCTACTGCTATGCACTCGTGGAAGGCTGTGCTGCAGCATCTCAAGTGTATACTATATGCAGAAGTTACCCAGTCTGTTGGGCTGGCAGAAGATCATTATCTGGCAGCTGCCTTGCTTTCCAGGGACACCTGCTTTCCTTTGGTTGCTGGACTCTGAGTCTGGGCTTTTCCCCTCTGTCGCTTTTTGGCCAGGCCAGGAGACGGCAGGGAATCTCCTGTCGGCCCCAGGGCCTGAGCTGGGGGCTGGGGTCGGGGGGAAGGAGGAACTCGCTGAGGAGCAGCAGTCCCTGGCTTATGCTGCCGGCAGGGAGAAGGACTTTCCCTCCGAGGAGGCAGCTGGCTTCTGGGGGAAGTGCTGGGGTTCCTGGAAGGAAGGACGGGGCTCCGGGGGGATGCACAGCTGGACCTCCGCGAGCTGCTCCGTGCGGGAAGGGACGTGGAGCTCGGCGAAGGAGGGAGCCGGCTTTGTATCTGCGCTGCTCGGCACTCGTTGGGGATGCTCCCAGCGGGTCTCTGTGCCTGAAGCCTGCAGGGGAAGAGAAGAGGGAGGATGAAGGGGAGGTTCTGCAAAGGGCTCTGGGCTCCTGGCACGTTTGACATGAACCTTGCTGGGCGATTACAAGGAGTCTCTAGCACCAGGATGACAGGAGCTATGCTGTGAGGAAGATGGGGCACTGGTTTGGACACCATCCTCTAACCCTTGATGCTGTTAAGTAGCAGCAAGTGTTTGGCCTGATCCTGCAGCACCCTCTGGGGTGACGCAGGGGCATGGTTTGGCTGATCGCGTATATCTGGGACTCTTCTTAACACGCAGCATACATGCATGCAGCCTCTTCCAAGACTGGAGATACAACCTGGAAATGAGCTGGCCCAAACCAGCCCACAGGGATTCCTTCCTTTCACCTCATGTCTCTGAAAGAGCAGAATGTGCTGGCAGAGCCATGGCAGCAGCTCTGCTCCTGGGCTGGACCACCATCCCCAGGGCCAGGCAGGAAAGCCAAACACAGGTGAATTCAGGTCTGCCTCCACTTACATCTCTGTGTTTGTCTGATGGAGAGCCAGGTACCTCCAGAAAAACTCAAGGCACAGGGATGTAGGGAATCCAGAGTATGCGGTGGTGGCCCATGCTGTGCAGAGCCCATGCGTGTGCACCTCCTACCCAGCTCTTCACATGTTGGCCATCATCTGAGGCAATCACAAGTGGCCACCCCACAGCCCTTGGAGCTCTAATCACGGTAGCCAGGCCAGGTCTCCCTGCAGAGACACGGCCGTACCTGGCATGCTGCAAAGCTGCTCAGCACTGGAGGGGCCTGCTGTTAGCAGGATCAGACCACATGGAAGAGCCTGAGGAAGAGGAGGCAGCCTCAAAGCCAGGGCAAGTGAAAACGAACTCAGCCCTTCGGCCAAACTGAGCTGGAGAAGACAGAGGGGTGGGAATTTCACCCACCATGAGCTGAAACAACTGCAGGAAACAGGGATGGACCATGCGCTCAAGCCAAGGGAAGGATAAAGCGGCAGGAGACGACAGAGCCCTGCCTGCACCTCCTTAACCAGTCCAACATTTCACACTGCTCAGTGCTTTGGTCTTACCTGTGGGCAACAGCCGCATCCTGCGGGGAGCTGCACAGTGCCGCTGCTGCGGCAGCCATGGAGCTCTCAGCCTTGGCTGCCTCCAGCAGTGCTTTCACCGGGGTGATGGGCCGAGGAATCCTGCTCTTTGTGCTTGTGGGTCTCTCTTCTTTCCCCAGGAGGGCCACCCTCTCCTTCCCTGCCTTCCTTGGGATGGAGTCATCTGAGTCATGGGTGTCCTCCTCAGAGCCAGTGGCCGAGAGCGTTTCTGAGGCCCGGCGCCGCTCGTCGCTGGAGGATGCTGAGGAGGAGGCCCCCGAGGCCAGCCGGAGGAGGCGGCTCTGCCTCTTCTCCATCACCAGGCGAGCCAGGTCAGGTTGCTTTGCCCTCTTATAAAGCCTTTCTTTGGCTGAGAGTGAAGTTGAGAGGTCTGAGCCAGTGTCCTCCTCGGAGAACAAGATGGGTATCCGGCTTCTGTACCTGGAGCCCAGAGGTCTCCGGGGGCCCTGCTGTGGGGTGTCAAGGACGGGCTCTGCTCGCTTAAGGGGCTCTGCCACCGGTGCTGACTCCTCCAGGTCAGGCTCCCTTGTACCCGTCTTGCCCGGCTCTTCCACATCCGCCGGGAGCATCGCTTTATCAGAGAGCTCCGGCTTGTCCTCGGGAGGCTTTGCTACGCTGGGAAGGGCCAACTGCTCCCCCACTGTCTCTGAGGTGGTTTCAATGGGGTTAGCGGAGAGCGCGCAGCTCTCCGTCTCTGCCCCTTCCAGCCCCGAATGTATGCTCCCGTTCTCTACCAGCACCAGGTTGTCCTCCAGCTCCTCCTCGATGATGACCTCCTCAAACTGGCCTGGAGGGCAGTACTCCTCATGCCTCATCAGCTGGCCGCCGGAAGACATGACATTTAGGTGGGTCTTCTCGGCGATGTGAACAAACGTGCGCTCTACTTTGGTAAAGGGGGAGGAAGCTGTAGCCACTGCCACGGGAGGCTTTGGTTCAGATTTAAGGACTGAGGACAGGGTCCCTGGCTCAGATACATCCAGCTGGCTCCCCATAGGCTGTGGCCGCTCGCTCTGAGGTGTCAGTGCAGCAAGAGTGCCCAGATCAACTTCTGGAGGCAAGTCTGTGGTCACCGGAGATTTCTTCAGATCACCTGGTGAAAACAGCACGAGTGTTTTTGAGCCTTCCTCCAGCTCCAGGTCCCCGTCAGCAGTGGATGCTCGGCCCCTGGATCCCTTCTGGTCATCAGCCAGGAGCGTGGATGGGGCACACTCCTGGCTGTGCTCTGTGCTTTTCTGACTCAGGTCACTGCTGGAACCACTGTGCATGTCAATCTCATCCCCTTCCTCTTCCACCTCCTCCTCCTCGTCTTCCTCCTCCTCGTCCTCTTCCTCCTCATCCTCCTCTTCCTCCTCTTTTCCATTAATTTCCAGATATGGTTCCAGAGGCTTGCAAGGAGCAGTCAGGACAACATTTGAGAAATCAACTCTCTTTATCCGCTGGGACACCTTAGGCTTTTCCCAGTAGTTGCACATGTCTTTTCTGAAGTCTTGGTAAGGCAAACTTAAAGGCACCGCCTTGGGCAGACCATTCATTTCAAAGGACTTCAGCATAAGGGCCTGTAAGAAGAGAGATGTGACAAAAGGGTCAGTATTCAGACATGACAGTGACACAGACGACAGCAGGATCAATAGCAGTGGGAAGCATCAGTGGAAAACATCAAGTCCATCAAGCTTCCAAAATACAAGCCTGAGCAGTGATCACTCGATCATTCAATTTGTACAAACCTTAGAGAGCCACACAGACAGTTACCACTGAAGGCAAAGAAATGTGCCTTCTTTGCTAAGCTGCAGGCTTTAACTTGCACCTAAAAGAGTTATCTGTAAGCAGTTCCTTAGGATTTTTTCACGTTTCCCAGTCTTCGTCAGTATTTATATATCGATTTCAGCATTTATCATATTTGGGTTGGAAAGGACCTTAAAAATCATCTGGTTCCATGTCTATGTTTACACCTTCACTCATTCCTTACTGCAACCATTCAGCAACCATCTTTTATGCCCAGGCCGCAGTGAGCTCAAGGGGCCTCTCTGGGCTCAACAGATTTCCTGATCACTTTCCAGTTACCATCCACCACTGTGGAACCTTTGTGGAGCTCCTGTGTTCCCTGCTGTGCTCTTTCACCCCTGCAACTCCTAATTCTGTCTCCTACAGGCTCCCGCTTTCACTCCACTGCTCAGCAAGTCATGAAAGCTGACGCACAAAGAACCATTATGAGGCTCTGGGGTGTCCAACCATGAAGAGCAACGAGAGGAGAGGACAGCTGGTGGAGGCAGTGCTCCTCGAGCAGCAGGCTGGAGTGGAGAGACGGCCTGTAAGGCACCAGGAACGGGCTGTGAAACGGTGGCAGATGATAGGAGCAGAAAAGCAGCGGCTCACACACACGTGCGTGCACTTCACCAACCAAGCAAAACGGGCAGAATAAGCAGGAAATGGCCATCGAAGTTTGGCCTAATTAACAAATGTTTGTAAATGAAAAACCACAGCAGCACCATTCTGCAAAATGGGTTTAAAAAACGCCATTTAGGTCATCCTTCGAGCAAGAGGGCTGGAAACCAAAAGCCTCCCCATGAACTCAACCACTCAATAAAGCATCACGTTACCCTTGAAAAGTCCTAATCATGAAGAGAAGAGCTCCAAATAGCTGCATTTTCAAGCAGCATTTGACAGTGTCAGGGGGTATTTAGGCTACATGGCTAAACAAGCACTCATTTAACTGTGTGGGGTACAGAAGAGCCAACAGCTAGTGCATCCACCTGGCGATGGGAATGTGCCTTTTCTGTCTCTGGGGGGTAAAAAAGCCCTCAACAGCTTTTCAGTCCAATGATATGAGTTCAAATTGTGCTGAGGATCTCCATGTTACTCTGTGCAGAGCAACTGCCCTATTGGTATGCCTAAAAAAGTGTAAGCTCTGTATGCTCATGTATGAAGAGGGAAATTTCAAATAGATGGCTGGGCAGCATCAGGTTGTTAGGCATGGGGATAAGTTGTCACTCATTTAGTAGTGGGCAGCATCAGGTTGTTAGGCATGGGGATAAGTTGTCACTCATTTAGTAGTGGGCAGCATCAGGTTGTTAGGCATGGGGATAAGTTGTCACTCATTTAGTAGTGGGCAGCATCAGGTTGTTAGGCATGGGGATAAGTTGTCACTCATTTAGTAGTGGGCAGCATCAGGTTGTTAGGCATGGGGATAAGTTGTCACTCATTTAGTAGTGGGCAGCATCAGGTTGTTAGGCATGGGGATAAGTTGCCATCCATTTAGTATTTCTTTTTATATCTTATAAACTCAATCTCAGGCTGATTTTGGCAATGCCTCTGGAGTCCAAAGCTGCTTCTCTTCTTTAATTGAAGCTGAAGCCTGGCCCTGAAGTTGGCCCTGCATTAGCCTGATTTGGGCTGTCACTGACCCACTCTACCTTTTGTATCAGGATGCCAGATGTGGAACTCAGACTGGTAAGATACCACCCTTTGGAAAGGAAATTACACATCTGGCTTCCTCCCACAGGCATTTCTTGGAAATGAGCCCATTCAGCAGCCCAAGATTGGATTCTGCCTGCTGCCTGGATTTGGTTTTCCCCAAACATACACACAGAGCGGTATCCCTCGAGTCCTGATCACACAGATGCGTTCCCCCAGTGGAACCAGGGCCTGATGAAGAAGCCCTCACCAACACCTGAGCCTCCCCTTGGAAAGAACACCCCATCCCTAACTGCTTCACCCTGTTTTCCAGATGCTGCGGTTGATGGTACGGTTGGAGGATCACTGGTTCCTCTTTGCCTATGTAACCCTTCAAATCTCCTCTCAGGTCTCAGGAGCCTGTGCCACCTCCTCTGCTTTCTGGTCAAGGAGAACTGAATCCAGTCCTGCAGTGTACATCCTAGATAAGCCAGAGATATGGTTTCCATGCCCTGCAGTCTGTCCCACCAGCAGCCCTGTCTCCAGCAACCACTCTTTCCTCGACAGCTCTTTCCCTTGCAAGACATCACACGTTTTTCTGATATAAGACCACACTAAGCAGTAAGACACTGAGCTGGACAGTATGACATTGTGCAATAGAAATAATGTTCTTCTGCTGCTCTGGTCCCCCTTTGCTGTCATTGAGTCATAGAATCATAGAATAGTTAGGGTTGGAAAGGACCTTAAGATCATCTCGTTCCAACCCCCCTGCCATGGGCAGGGACGCCTCACACTAAACTGTGTCACCCAAGGTTCTGGCCAACTTGGCCAACAGGGATGGAGCATTCACAACTTCCTTGGCACCCCATTCCAGCGCCTCAGAATCCTTACAGTCAGCCTGTAATATCTTCCTAACCTCATGTACTTCCATCTCTGGCTGTACAAATTCATTGTGATCTTTAGCAAATGGACTGCCTTTCTGTCATTTCATTTCTCATGTGTCTTTTCCATTTCCCTTCATGGACACTGCACCCTAAGCACAACAGTGATTGCTTGGCTTCCACCTACCTTTGTGAGACTTGGACTGTTTAACCTGTTGCGTGCAGTACCCCAGAACTGCCAGACAGCATTCCTTAAAGCTGTTGTTTTGCCACTGTAAATGCACCGTGGAGAAAATCCGAAGAGCATAAATATGCCAAAAATGTGGAGCGCAGAAGTTACCTCCAAACCCAACGAAAAAGAAAGGACACAGCTGAAATGTCTCCTGGGTCAAATATTATTTTAACACATAATTTCTTACCTTCATTCCTATCATCACCTGAAGCTGTTACCAACGAACACTGTCCTAGGGCATCAAAGTCTTCACTGTTAATGTCATCAGCAGCTAGCTGCAGGCGGGCATCCTGCTGGACAAGCTGTTCCCTGTTGGAAGCCCTCACTGGAGACGCTTGTGCCCTGTCTTGACTGCCATCGTGTATCTTTTGTACCACAGCACACCCAGCTGCTTTAGGATCATTCCCTAAAGGCTGCAGAACTTTTCTGCTCTGCTGTACCAACGGGAAAGAACAGGAGTTCAGGAGCGGAAAGGCTTAGCCTGCAGGTTAAAACTAGAATATCACTGGTGTAAGGAATTCCTGGAGGTCTCTGCTCCAACCACCCCTCAAAGCAGGACCAACTTAAAGCTCGCTGCTCTGGGCCCTGTCCAGATGAGTTTTGAGTATCTTCAAGGCTAGAGAAGAATCCTGAGCCTCCATACAGTTTCCAGGAGGAAAAAAAGGGGCTCATACACTGTACGACCTGGAAAGTCAGAGACCACCGCCAAATCCTTGCTCACCTGCCTGCACAAGCTGCTCTCTGCCTTTGAGGAGTTGGGGTCTTGCACATCTTCTGCAAGGGGGAAAGTTCCCACCAGCCTCTCCACAGGTACCAGAGCCTTTGCATGCACCTACTGCCTGCAGTTTCCCTCTCAGCCGCTTGCAGGAAAGCACCGAATTAGTAATTGTGCACCTCACACCAAACCAGACAGGGTCCATCGCCATATTTCATAGAATCCTAGAATCCCAGACTGGTTTGGGTTGGAAGGGCTCTTAAAGCTCATCCAGCTCCAATCCCCTGCCATGGGCACGGACACCTTCCACCTGAGCAGGTTGCTCCAAGCCCCGTCCAACCTGGCCTTGAACACTGCCAGGGATGGGTGTTTCCTCCTCCAACCTGATCCCAGACAGACCAACAGCAATTGGGGTTACGCCGCATGCTGCTCTGCAGCAGAGAGTGCTTTCAAAGCAGAGTGCTGATGGAAGGTGAGCACGGTCGAATCCCTGAGCAGCTCAGGCAGGACAGGACTTGCAGGACAGCCACAATTTTGCATTGCCTCCCTGGGTTTTGGGGGTGGAAGGGCTGGAAGTTTATCAGACGTTCCTGGACACCTCGTCAAAAGTCCGATGGGAGCAGCCATCCATCCACCCTGCGCTGCCAGCCAGGGGAGGATGCCCAGTGCAGGAAACCAAGAGACACGTGATGAACTGTTTGGGCTGTGTCTGTAGGTGCTGGATTGCACCAGCTTACATTCAGCCAGTTTGGATGCTGGCAACCATCAAGGTGGAGCTATAAAAACTCACGTTAAGCTGGATTGAATTGTAATGTGCTGATGCACTGCGACTGGGTTCAGGTCAGTCAAACTGGTACTAGCCGAAACTGACGTATATTGAACTCCCAGTGCGGCCTTCCCAAAGCGCATGGAACACATCTCCAGTAGTCCAGACCTTTGTTTCTATTCCCAGATCAGTCTGAACAGCAAGTTTCCAGCAATCACATCAGTAAATGATGATGAAACCCTCACTGTTCTACCAGAGCTCCTTCATCCCCCTGCCCGGTGCTCCCATATTCCTAAGGACGAGCAGGGAATGCCTCCCAGAGCTGGAAAGCAAAGGGAGCACAAAAACAAAACCAGCAAGCAAACAAACAACCCAGCCATCACCAGGGTGCTGCCTTTGATTCTTTAATAAGGTTTTGGTAGTATACAAGCTTTTTGTTTTCTGTTCTTTCTTTTCCGATTGTCTGGATTAACATACATGGATTTAAAAAAGGCACAAAATCCATTGCACAGCTTCTGTTTTGTTTGCTTTTGATGACATTGCCTGTTCCTTGTGGTTTCAAGTGTAGGATTTTACAGTACTCTGCAGCATTTACAGCATGGTCTACATACAGGTAATCAATGCATGCTTTTATAGAGGAGACAGAATTCCAATTCTCTCTCAGTATTTCTATATACACAATAATACAGTGGTTTTCTTCTGAAAAAAAAAAGCTTTAAATTGGTCTTGCATGCTCGGTGTGCCAGAAGAATTAGTGCAAGCATATATTACAGTGTTATTGCAGTACAAAAAGGGGTTGACCTTAGGCTCTAAAGGGATTAGATACAGGAAGAATAAAAAGACCCAAGGAAAACAAGCTTTGGATCCCTTTAGCCAACTACGTCCTCCCAAGTGGATCCCTGCTCAGTACGGCCTTTAAAGCTACAGCATTTCCCTCGTCTCCCTGCTGCCCTCCCCCTGAGACGAACTTCCACAACTTCTCCAAACCTCCCGTCCCTGGCCATGGATGAGGACTTCTGGCAACTTGAGGAAGCCCTTCTGCTGTGCTCCGAATGCCGGAGACCTGCCCGAAGGGGACTTCCCTGAGATCCACCGCTTCCAGCAAACTCAAGTCCCAGCAGATGAAGTTTCTCAAGCAAACCAGGAAGCACGGCAGGTTGCCTACAGCTCTTGTCTCCTCTCCCAGTAGAAGTGACTACAGAAACCCACAATCATCTCCTACTTTGAATAGCAGTTGGTTCAATATGGTTTGGACTCTCTCCTGCTTAGCGGCAACAGAAGTCTAGCAGGTGACACAAGGTAATGCAAAGGAAGGATATGCTGGTCCCTGAGATTCTTGATGGGAGCTGGAAAAGTCAGAGAAGCAGAAATCGAGTTCCCAACATGACGGTAATTGTTCCATTGGGAATGGGAAGAGGCCTTAGTCCTGAGAGATGCAGGTGGCACACAGGCAGCAAGAGCCATAGTCTGGTCTTCCCTGTAACGGCTTTGATTTGGATACTATCAGGACCTTAGCATATCCTGGAAGTGACATTATCCTCTGCCAACATAGACTAAGCTTGTTTGGGACTGGGAGATAGGGCAGGACTGACAACAGCAAGTGGGAAAAACCCTAGAATCTGAGTTTCTGAAGCAGCTCTTTCTTCAACCCAGCATCAGATGAGGTAAAAGGAGCAGGGGTCTTAGAGCTGCCATGCTTGCTTGCAGGACCTCCGCGTTCCAAGAATCAGCACCATTAATGTCAAGAGAGATGTTCTTTCCGGCATCAAATGCTCCACAGCCTTTCTCTTCCTTTATACCAAGGACAGTCCAGTCCCATGCTGCATAAATGCTCTGCTCCTCCCTATTTGTGCTTTCAGATGTTTAGGTTTGTGCCAGTTTTCCTAGCGTCTTGGATGGAAGTAACAGCTCCGTGAAGGTGGAATTCCTGCCCCTTCGCTTCCCACCTCTGCCCCCACCAGTGTCTCCAGCAAGAGCCAAGGCAGAGCTCCCGGTCTGGGCAGACACGGGGCCCACCTCATACTTATCACTCCTAAGAGGCTCAGGAAATAGTGAGCAAAGTGGAAGGAAATGATAATCCAAAGGTTGTCCTAGTCCCTAATTGTAAAGGCAACTTAATAGCAGCAAGAAAGAAGAAGGAAATTCTGAAAGCTAACACCTTCCTTAGCCAGAAAAATAACCAGAAGTCAGCAGTGCTGAGTGAGAACCTGATCTGGCTTTTTTGCCTTAGGAAGGACCAAGCTGGAGGGGAGGGAGTCCCATGGAAATCCTCCTCATCAGACTAGTTCAGAGGACTGCGTTTCACGTTACCAGATCAATCAATTGCACTCAGAATTAAACAGAGAAACGTGTTGGAGGAAGCCCTGGGGATCCTTATGAGGCAAGTGCACGAGGTGAGGTAACCAACTTGAAACGCTTTGCATATGGAAAAAGAAAACCTCCAAACACAAAGCAATTCCCTGTTCAAACACTGAGAGACATGCAGGTGAATGTAAAGTGGGGACTGCTTCCAACCCCCGGCTTACATGGTTAGCAGCTTGTTTAAAACGTACATTCATTGTGACACCATTCTCTCAACAGCAGGTTTAATACAAAGGAGTTGCAATACAGCAAATAATCCTTAGAAACATTTCCCAGAAATTAATCTTGGCGCTGGCCCATGGAACTGCAAGTGCAGGTCTGTGTGCTCCAGCCTCCCAAACACAAACCTCACCGTATAACAATGCAATCAAAAGGAAGTTAGTACCGCAGTGATCAGCCTTTATGCATTTAATGGTTTTACATTACCCAAAATAAGTGTTTGCATATCAATACATTACATCCTGAGCGGCAGTACCTGCCACCAGCTGATGGCGAATGGAGGGGTATGTGTGCTACAGGACACTGCATTAAGAAGCTGGGCTGGGCCAGGTTGCCGAAATCAGCTCTGCCACAAGCAAAGGAGGCCAGTGTGCCGCCTGAACCAGACACCACGGGGATACTGACCGAGATCCATCCTTTGCAACAGCCTTTTGAGCACTTGGATGTGTGCAAAGTGGCCCATGACCGGCATGGGAACGCTTCTGTAAGGCATGACCACATGTGGGTCATGAACACATAGAAACACACATACAATCAGAAATGGAAGCTCCAGCAGAAAGCATCCCAACACCACCCTGGGGACAAAAGTGAACTCAGGAAGCACATCTGGCTTACTTTGGTCAACCTCTCCAGAACCTCTCACTCTGGCAGCTATAGGGGAAGCAGGTCAAGAAGAAAAGCCCCCAAAGTGCTCCAGCTGACAAACACCCGGGCAGTTTACTCACTACAAACACTAACAGGAGTTTAGGGATTTGCAAATCATCTATGATTTTCAAGGCTTCAGATCTTGTCTGCTAGGAAATGTAGTTTTACTTCTTTTTCATAGCTTGCCCGTTGAAGCCCATCTGTTACTGCCAACAGAGCTCCACTACGAATACACCGTAGCTATCTCCAAACAGTTCTTTCCCATTTGGGAAAAACAGGAAAGGAAAAGCAAAAATAAAAGCTTCTCTTTTGAATAGATTGGGATAAAAGAGCCCTTTCTTATTCAATGGGAAATCGATCTCAGCTCCAGGTTGAGTTCTGAGAGTGGCGTGAATAAATCTCCGCTGACAACCAACCATTAAGAAAAGGCATCATTCGTCTAACCCAACACTTTGCAATTACAAGAATAAAGAAGGTCATTGACACAGTATTACGTGGCTGCAGTGTGAATGTGGCTAGATAGCACAGAGACCCTATGTAGCCCAAGGAAAAGACTCTAGATCCCCTGAACAAACACAGTGGGCATCAGCAATCCCTCCAGATGAGCAGCAGAAAAATCTTTCTATGTTTTCAAGAACAATCTTGTGCCACTGCCAAACACTTTGAGGTTCCACATATACGCACCACGGCAGATGGAGGGAAGGGCATTAGAAAACAGGGAAAGGATGGAACACATCTTTCCTTGCTTTCTGATCGTCAGTCTCACAGTGCATCCTATTGTTGAGCTATTTTACAATACAGGGTAAACTAGCAGTGGTTATATTTCCTTGCCTTAATTTGCTCCTGGTGATTCGCAGCCAAGGAAATACCCCAATGACATTGGTTATATTTGGTATATAGGTCCTACCTGCTCTCCTCACAATGTCCAGATCATGAAATGACATTCTGCCTCCTGAATTCGCTCTGTGCAAACAACCTCTCACATCTGGCTTCATCCTGACATGTTCTGAAATGGCTTTATTTGCTGCTGGCTCCCTCAAATAGCTGGGAAGTGACTCACAGGAAAAATAAAGCACTTGGGAATCTTTTGAATTAAGAGGCCATAGGAAGATACGAGGACTGTGACTATTTGTACTGTTTCTGAATAAACTCTGGAAAGGCTAAATTGAGATGAGGGTTCCCATCTGACTGCAGAAGGCTTCTACTACAAAACAACTTCTAAGCCTCTCAGAAGAGGCCATAAAACTTGGGGCAGTGTCGCGAGTGATAAAGATGGTACCAAAGCCTGGGGATGCTACCGAAATAAAAGACAAATGAGGTAGTTCAACACTCCAAAGCCTTTTGGAGTTGCTCTGAAAGGAAACCCTTTGGAAGAAATGTTTGAAGCAGGGAGCAGAGAAATGTCCCAAACAACATCTGTTTTGCTTCTGATCTTGAAAGGCTCACAGCCTAGAGGAGACAGAAAAGAGGGTGGATGCTAACTGGCTTTGCAGTCACCTTTGGAAACGAAACATAACCCAATGACTGAAGAGTCACTCAACCTCTCTGCCTCATGAACGGGCAAGAGAGGCTGCTGAGGACACCTTTCCTTATTAGCTGATCAGTTTGAAACAACAGGCCTTTTGCCAGAGGTCCTAGATGCAAAAAAACAGATACAAATTGATTTTCACCTCAAAAAGGCAAAAAAAAGATTTGTGACTGATTCTCAAAGGCGCGCTGCCTTCTCATGTTAACACTGCAGAAACGGCTTGGGAGATACGGTGACAACTGGGATGGCAGAAGAAACACAGAGCTGCTTTAAAGCAACGAGACCCTTCGACAGCCTAATACCAGTGGCACAGGTTAGGTAAGGGAAGAACTGTCATGATATGTGCCCAAGTGAAGAATACACATCCTCAAGGAAAAACATCCACCACGCTGTGATACCTCCAGATAGGACAGGCAATGAGAGGGAATACCAGTGAGTTAAAGTTTAGAGTATGTGACCAAAGTGTCAGCTCTGTCACACTTCAAATTGCCCTGTCCTGGTTGTTTGAAATACTCTGCTTATGTCTGGTTTTATTTGGAACTCCCCCCCAACTCCCAGGCTGGAGAATGGGCACAGACACTTTTGCCAGCCCAGAAGACATCCAGAAGATGAAGAACTTGTACTGTTTGCAGCTGGAGTTGAGACCTTTTCTCACTTGCAGAGACCAGGCACCAATTTAAATGGAACTGAAGAGACAAGCTCCCCACAACAGAAATGGAGTTTAACCAGGCATTTACATGGGTTGCAATCAGATGGTAGCTGTGCCTTTAGGGAAAAAGCATCGCCAGCTCTCTAAATTTAGCTCCTCATGTACACAGTCATTCTGGGGAGTTTTTAAGCCCTGAGGATTCCAGGGTTTGAAACTTGTGAACCTCTCCTGAAAACGGAAGGTATCGTCCATCATCATCTTTGAAATCAAACAGCCTTTAAACAACTTGATCACTATTCCTCACACAGAATCCGTGCAGAGCAGAGATTGCTCCAGGTGCCAAATGTGCCATTTTTCACTGTTTCCTCTAAGGGAATCGGAGGGAGGGAAGGCAAGAGGATGATCAAAGTGCTACAGGGACTACATGGTGCAAGATGATATATGCAATATGTAGGAAACTGGTGCAGGAGGAAAGGTTCCCATGCTCTTGGGAACAGCAAAGGCAGCAGGTAGTGTAGGTATCCAGGGACACAATAAAGATGCAGGGGATGAGATACCATAAATGCCAATGGAAGTAAACAATGGGGCAGGTGGATGTGGAGTGGAACATGCACTGGCAACCAGGCAGGAGTAAGAGTTTTGTCATACAGGGAAAATATGTGATAAGCAAAGGGGAACAAAGAGGCAGCTAGATCTAAGAGAGCTTCTCAAGCAGTGAGGAGAAGGTATGTGAAGCCTACTAACAGCTCAGGGCTGCAGCTGACTGCTGTTCTTGCATTGAAATTCAGATTTAAACATAAGCTAATTGGGTGACAGCTAAGCAGCAGTACCTCCGCTTATAGAGCAATCCATGAGAACCCAGAGGAGAATGTCAGCAGTAAGTCAGCTGCCTCATCTCAATCCAGTCTGGAGGCCAACTGTCCAAGTACAGCTTATTCATCCTGGGCGTGGGAGGTGTCAGCTCCCACCATCCTGCACAGCTCAGGTGGTGCCAGCTGCCTCCCAGCACTGGCATGAAGAAGGTATGCTCAAACTCTAAGTACCTCCTAACAGAAAGGCAGCTGGAGCACCTTCTTACGCACTCCTCAGAAGTCACTTGGACACAGGATTGCAGAGAGGGGCTGATCTGCCTCTGTCCTTGGGGACCCTTACACTGTCCTCACCTGAATTACAAGAAAAGGGCTGAAGGAAAGGTCTTCAAGTCAATACGTGTCACATAGAAAGGAAAGCATCAGTCCAGGTTGGAAGTCTCTAGGAACCACAAAGACAGCCCAACGAATACAACTTTTGAACCAGTCTGTCCCTTTCAGAGCAACAGCCTTGCAGAAGCCTTGACCACCACAATGTCCAGGCTCAGACCCGCAACACAGAGAAGGAGCGGGAGAGCAAGAGATGCTTTTCATCATGAAGAGGCAGGATAGTGATGGGGTTATATCACCATATGGCTGTTTTACAGGGCATTTCTACCTTACATTCTGTATTCACTGCAACAAAAGAGACTTTAAACAGTGAAAGAGGTGATGGAACATAACTCGGCCACTTACCTGCCCTTCACTTGTTTGGAGCCAACCCCCTCCCACTACAGCCTTCTCTACTGAAAGTGAATCTGTGCTGCATAACTGCATTTACCCAATTCATGTTAGCTTAACCCAAGCATTTACAGTAACATCTTCACAGGAATCCTATCTCCTGTGGGAAAGAGGGTGGGAAGAGAGTCATCAGTTAGAAACGTTTCCCATTCTGCATAGAAAGAAAGTGCAAGGAACCAAGATATAAAAAGATGGCTTTTGTATGTATATACAATTGATGTGCATTTGCTCACTGAAGGAGAGCATGAGATCCTAGCAGCAGCTACCTGTCCTTCTGATGCTAATGGAGACTCTGTATCATAAAGGAGTAGCAAATGCTCATTTCAATCCTCATTTTGGAATCTGAGGAGAACAAGCGCTATGTACAACGGGAAGCAAGAACATCTCTTTCAAGATGCAAAGCCTGTTCTTGGACCCTTCTGATGGACACAATTTGCCTAAGAGCCTGATGCTGAAAGGGATTTTTATTGCACTGGGGATTGACTTGCACTGGGATTGACTTGCACTGAGTGACCCCAGCTGAAGAATTTAAGGAGCTTTATCAAACATAAAAGGAAACATAACTAGGGCACCTAACTTTTCAGCCCATTAACTCCATCATCACCCCATGAGGACTGACAGCCCTCCATCAGTTGTTTTCCCACTGACCCTGGCTTGCCAGTGCTGTCAGCTGTGCAAATGGACAGTGAACCAAAGCAGGAAATGAACCAAAGCTGAAAACAACTTTCCTTCTGCAGGTCCATGAGCCCCATGAACACTGGCACAGGGGGGAAGGCTCAAAGGGATGGTTGGGATGGGGTGGGAGTAGAGGGTACCTCAGAGAACTGACACTTCTGTTCCCCCACCTTGACTATGGAAGTGCAGCTTTCAATGGGAAATGGCTGCCTGCCACCTCCCTTGAGTTTCTAGTTGAGGGTTTGGGGGTTTTTTGTTTTGATTTTGGACATATTTACATTTATAATTGCAGTCATTATGAATGAAAAACAAATAAATGCAATATAAATGTAATCTACGGCATTTTTCTTTAAAATGGCACTGTAACTAGTTTTAATATTAATTTATTACATTTCCAGATATATAAAAAGAGCTATTTTCACATTTCTTCCATTTGCCAACTGTTCCTCAACAATGTGTGGATTCCACAGCAATTACAGCGTTAGATGAAGATGTTAAAAAAATCTGCAAATTGACTATTTTTAATACTCTTTGCATACTACTGCAACATCAGGATTCCAGCCATTAGCACCAATTAATTTGTTCAGAATTAAACTGTAAAAGACATATTGAGCATGAAAAACTTCCCATAAACCCCAGGCAACAGCAGCGTGTCCAGTTACTCTGGTATAGAGCCCAAATTTGATGGTTTAACAGGATTGGTTTAAAGATCAATATCCCACCTTACAGAATCAGAACAGCAAAGAATTCAGTGTCTTGTAATAACATATTTCAGAGGTTTACCACCCACCTATGACTTTAGAATGAGCATCTTACTTCTACTTTGACCTCTGTTATCTTCCAGCACCCAGACCCGTATCTTTGCCTGGCAGACAACAAACCCATCCTGCTCTCTTCAGATAGGTGCTCCTAACAGCAATCACATCATTTATTAAGCCACCCATCTTCCTGTCACTGCAAGCTTTCTCCTCAGCGGTTTCTCTTCTGGACAGCCACTAAAGGCATGGCATAGTGCTGAGCTAAGGGCAGGAGATCAGGAGCCCTAAGGAAAAACATCTCCTCATGTAAGAGATACCAACATATAAACATATTTTGTTTGGTTAGCTGGTTTTCAATTTATTAATAATTTTATCTAGAAGAAAATCGTATGCAAAGTCTATAAATCAACCATCTTTATCGATCACACTTTTGAACTTGGAAGAATACCAGCACCAAGCTTACTTGGCAAGAACAGCTCTATATATAACCATGATGAGTGGTGTTAGATTACTGCCCTTTAAAATTTATGGATGGAGCTACTTGTCAGCTAGTCACTGGTTTTGTCTGAAAGGGGCAGGTTAGAGTTTGCCATGACCTGGTTATCCCGTTGTTCCCTTTTCTCACTGAGAAAACTGCATTATTATTTGATAGAACAACAGAAATTCTCATTCCAAAAACTGACCTTGAAAAGCGACCATCAGCATTTTGGAGAGCAGGAGCTACTGATTTTAAATCTGCTTCGTTCACAAATGCCACTTTCTCTGCAATGGTAAAGTCTCTACTGAACATGTTAAAAATAACACCAGAGCAGTCTACCAAAGAAAGTCATTCACGTTTCATGTCACCCTGGTAAAAGCAAAGCATTGCTCTCTCTGGTTTCTGTGCCTGACAACAGAACTGGAAACAGAATGAGGCAACTGTCCATGTATCCCTGGCAAAAATAAAACTGACCAAAAACTTGCAGATACGCATTTTGGCTGGGCAGAGAAGCGTCCTGTTCACTGACGGGTTGGGGCAAATCAATAGAAACTGATGGCACTGATTCAAGGACAGTGGGAAGAGACTGGTCATGCCCATGCTGCATTTTCTCAAGGAGGGTGTGTTGCCCCCTCCACCTCCATCCCATCAGGATGCTCTGTGGGCAGGAAGCACACACCCAGCCTGCCTGAGCATGCCCTGCAGCATGCAGACCCACTGGGCCAGGTCCTATAAGCTTCAGGAAGGACCATAGGTGGCTTATAGAAGAGTGAATGACATTAAGGGAGCCTCAGGCAGGGCAGATACACCTACAAAAATAAGTATCTGAAAGGAAGCATTCATTGTAACTCCACTGGGAACACCCTACCTACGCAGTAATGCCTCAGTGTCACAACAGCCTTTCAACACCCATTTTCACATAAAAATCCCAGACTGATTTGGGTTGGAAGGGACCTTAAAGCTCATCCAGTCCCAACCCCCTGCCACAGGCAGGGACACCTTCCACTGGACCAGGCTGCTCCAAGCCCCATCCAACCTGGCCTTGAACACTGCCAGGGATGGGGCAGCCACAGCTTCTCTGGGCACCCTGTGCCAGCGCCTCAGCACCCTCACAGGGTAGAACTTCTTCCTAATGTCTCCTCACAATCTCCCCTGTCAGTTTAAATCCACATCTGCCTGAGCTCTCTATATGCTTTCCTTGTTGGTATCCTGTGTTTATATACTTTCTGCAGAGTGTATTACCTCGGACTTGCACTTTCCTAAAGCACTGAGCACCAGCAATGACCCTTTCTTCATTAACCTTAACATCCATACTGTCTCTTCTCCCAGAGGACCAGACCCAAGGCTCATTTCAATAGAAGACAGTTACCACATTCACTTCACAGATTGGCTTTGTGCAGTCTGGTGTTCCGCACTGCAGCTATACTGAAAGGGCAACATATTCCTGTAAACTCGGGAAATAAGGATACTTATGACAATTTAACTTTGACCCCCCTTTTCTTCCAAGATTCAAGTCAGGTTTAGACAAGGGCTTCAGGGGCTCTGCATAACGAGTGCTGAGGCCGGTTTCTTTCTCAAGTGAGATCTGTTCCACAGACGTCTCAAAGCAAGGCCAAGAGGCAGGGCTGCTCTGCCACTGAAAAGCTGCAGGTGCCTGAAAATTCCGGGATTTAGAAAAAGTGTAATATACAGCTGGATCAGCAGGAAAATCCTTGCTGTCCAACTCTTGACAGTCAGCGCCTCTGGGGGAAGGCAGGTAGATTTGGAGCAGCTTAGGAGTGGAGAGCAAACAGGTCCACTGTCATGGAACAGAGGCAAAGTCAAAAGGGACAGAAATAGATGGTCACTCTATGGAAACCAAACTGCAACAAAGGCAACGAAACAAAGGGATACGCAACCCTAACTCCACAAGAGGGGCAGATCCTGAGGTCCTGCCTCAGATGAGCTTCCAGTGGGAGTCTGCCTGTATCTAAATGGAGGAAAACCACCTATAGGTTTGGCCTAGTGTAAGACACCGACAAAGATGCTTGAACCAACTCGCCCCGGGGAAGACAACGCTTGCCGATACCTCCACAGTCTCTCCCCTCCAGTCACAATTAGGCATCGATCGCCCATGTTCAGCGAGGCAGCCCTGCACTTCCTACCCCAAGGCTGCAGGACGCGCGAGGGAGTCTCTGAGATGAGCCCTGGCATCCACCTCTTTCACACATCACACGTTCCCCTTCTGCATTCTCCTCTTCGGCCATGCTGCCACCCCTCGCCCAGGGTGCTGGGAGGTTTAGAAAGGCAGATGTTTTCAGTCTCGGTGGGGTCTGGTTGCAGGGGCTTTGGAAGTTACAGGTACCTCAGTCCAGTGTTGTCTGGGATTCAATATTGCATTAAGTGGTGACACATTGTGGGCAGGTGGGATCTATTATTGCATTATGGAGGCTGCTGCTTCCCTGACCAGGCTATGTTTTGTGTGTGAAGCGGGCCCACACCTGCTGGAGCTGGGACCTGGAAATGCGGAGGACGGAAGGCATGAGTCTGTGGTTTCCTGCCGTGAGGGGCATGTGCCTGCGGTGGGGCATGCGCACGGGGCTGCTCTCCGCCGAACGGCTGCGCTGTATGAAAGTGCCACCAACGTGAGGGTAGTGTTCTGTCTCCAGGGTTGAGGAGGAGAAAACGGAGGACGCCAGTCTTCTCAGGGGGCTGTACCTCGGGAGGGAGTGCTGAGAAGGCCTGTCCTCCTCCAACTGAAAAAGACCAAGAAGAGTGGAGGAAAAGGTGTCAGGCAAAGACTTGACTCGCCCCTGGTTTGTGATGCGCATGCTGCGGACATCTTCGCCGGCGGATGAAAAATGCTTTTTTGCCCTGTGTGGGGCTCTACTTACTGCTCTGTGCCTACACATTCCCAGGGATCTGCCTGTACAAGGGGCCTGCCTTGCTCTCCCCAGCCATGCGCAGACACAAGTGACACCAGCAGTGTCAGCCTCTGCTAAATCGGTCCCCTCCTCTGGCTCTTCAGGCCACATCCCTCACCTCTCTGCTCCTCTGGCATCACTTGGCTTGTCATTAGGCTACTCATACACCTTGCATATAGGTAGCAAACCCACTTGGAAACCATGTGTACGAGAAAAGGCGAAACACCCGGTGCTAATATGATTCTATATATTTAAAGGTGAGGGATTCTCAGGGGCTCTTTCAATGACTCTTATTAAAACTCGCTCCAGGGATTTGCAAAGGCAACTCTGGGGGCTGTTTGTTAGTGGACTTTCCTTTTCTCACGCTGCTGGCCTCCCAATACACTTTTTTATCGAATCCCTGCAGGGGGAGTGTTAATGCTTCCAGTCTGGAGTACAGGCAGCGGCTGCAAAGGCAGGCAGAGTATAGTTCTCCTTCCAGTGAGAAATTCAAACCACAGGAGGAAATGAGGAGAAGATGCACTCTTAGGTCCCTTTTCAGCTTCTGTGATCCTGGGATGGCCAGGAGAGGGAGGAAAGTATACTTACAGAGGACAGCTTGTGCCAGGATGAGATCGCAGTCCCTACCTTCCCTTTACACACTGAATGGAAGAGAGAGGCATTACAGGAATGACTTCAGATTCTTCACCCTGCAAACACTAAGCCCTTCCTCTGCTTTCTACCTCTGCTGGGAAACGAGTGCTTTCACAGCTGCCAGTAACCTCAGCTTCCAAAACCAGGTCATTTTTCCTGGAATTACATTTTCCCTTTCAAATCCATTCCCTTCCTTGTACTGCATTTCTTTTCAGGAAGTCTCTGCAGGTTTCACAATGTAATTGGCAGATATGAAAAGGCAGTATTGTATTTTCTTATGCCAGCCCTGCTCTCCTTACCTTACTAGAGATGCTGCCCTTGCAAATGATACAAGAGCTAAACTTCTTCCAGTCTCATCTCCTTCCTGTCACCTTCAATATCTCTGCAGTGCTTTGAGGAAGGTATCTTATCTTCATAAGCATCTGAGAACTACTCAGCTTGTGGTGGGCATTAAATGGGAAAAGGAATTATTCACAGTCCTAAATGTACTGCATGTCACTGCATGGATCAGACTTTCAGATAATACTAATATAATGCTGTCACACAGAGTATTTGAGAGAGAAACAGGAATTCTAGACAGCAGCTCTGATTTCTCAGAAAGACAACCATCCCTTCTTTGTGTAGGTGGTGCAGACATTCAGTCCTGGGTGTACTGCTTGGAGGCTGCTCAACTAAGTATACTGGAATTCTTAGTATTACTTTTTGCTCCATGTCTGGGCTCAGCATGTTGTATGCTTTCCGATGAATACATCATTCCTACATGGTAGAGACTTCTTAGATCAGAAAAGATCACTCCAACTACCCAGATGGACCTCCTTTACAGCACAGGACCAAGGACATTGCACCCCAGCAGCAAGCACACTTTGGTATTGCTGCCTCCTGGCTAAAGCTGAGGTTACAGACATGCTACTTATCTTCACTGATGCTCTAATGCTTAAATTACACAGTCAGTGCTGGAGAAGCTGCCCCTTTATCCCCTTGCTATTAGCAGCAACCAGGCTGGACCACCTTCCATCAGGCGTATTCTGGTCTGTTTGGACAGGACACCTCTCATGTGAAGTCCCAGAAAAATGTGATGTTGATAAAGCTCAATACATTTGTAAGTTATAAAATGTAATTAGGAATTTCTATTGAGCTTAAGGTTTTGATAGTTATGACCTATGTGTGTATATATAAACATATAAAATGAGCAGATCTGATGACACTTAAAATAGCACCCTTTCGCTGATCCTTTATTCCCAACACACGGATGGACAGTGACTTTGAATCTGAAGAACATAAGGGAGAGAGGCCACTCTACATACACCTTTCTCCATTGTCTGGCAAGCTCTTCTCACATGGAGGGAAGCCAGAGGAGCTGAATGTCAACGAATCACATCATCTACAACAGGTACCATGTGGAGCTCAGTGGGAATTACACCGAGTGAGGGGCGATGAGCCTGCCCCTCTTCTGCAAATAGAAATGCCCACTGAGAATCATAGAATCATAGAATAGTAAGGGTTGGAAAGGACCTCAAGATCATCGAGTTCCAACCCCCCTGCCATGGGCAGGGACACCTCCCACTAAACCATGCCATCCAAGGCCAAGTCCAACCCCACCTTGAATGCCGCCAGGGATGAAGCATTCACAACTTCCCTGGGCAACCCATTCCAGGGCCCCACCACCCTCACAGTAAAGAATTTCTTCCTCAGATCCAATCTAAACCTCCCCTGTTTAAGTTTAAACCCATTACCCCTTGTCCTCTCACCACAGTCCCTAATGAAGAGTCCCTCCCCAGCATCCCTATAGGCCCCCTTCAGGTATTGGAAGGCTGCTATGAGGTCTCCACGCAGCCTTCTCTTCTCCAGGCTGAACAGCCCCAATTTTCTCAGCCTATCTTCATACGAGAGCTGCTCCAGTCCCCTGATCATCCTCGTGGCCCTCCTCTGCACTTGTTCTAACAGTTCCATGCCCTTTTTATGTTGAGGACACCAGAACTGCACGCAATACTCCAAGTGAGAAATGGTCCCTCAGAGCAGCTCACAGGCGATGCTGTAGGAGGGAAAGGAAACCAAGACACACAGCACCTTTTCATACCTCATCTTTCCCGCTGTCTTCCTTTCCCAGCCCAGCTCTTCTCTCAGGTTTATAACCCTGGGGTTATAAACCTGATAGCCTGCTGTGCTTTGCTTCTACCCACTGCTTGATGATTTCAGCACAGCTTTCCTTCCTTCTGCCTCAGAGCCAGAGAAGATGTAGTTTCTGCCCTACCCCCTTGCTGTCTATAGGCACTCCGACACTGACAAGGATTTCCCTCATCACTACTCCGGGGTCCAAACTATAACCTAGACCAAGCCCTGCTCAGCTTTCAGTCCTCAGTCCAAATCACACTTAGTTCCTGCAGGTAACAGACCCAGAGCAACCCAGGTGTCTGCTCCACATGAATCAGAGAGGCAGTACAGATCACACACAGACTGCTATAGCCCTGTCCTTGTCGTGTCCGTTCCAAAGGAATAATCATTACCAACTCAAATCAGTGGAGGAAGAGAACAGCATACAGGGGTCTCTGAAGTTGTCATTCCCCGACCTGAATCTAAATTAGAGTTTTAGAAATGACTGAATTTAGTTGAGCTGTACTGCTCCCAAGGGTAGCGGGCATTGTCACCACTATAGCATCCCTCAGATAAGACAATAATGAGGTTCAAGGAGCACAGGGGCACCCATGGGCTCAGCACCAGAACAGGGAATATTTTCTTGGCTCAGTGAGCGTCTAAGCACAGTTTTTCCCATAAACCAGTGATTCTGGGTAAAGCTGGCTCTCAGGTGAAGCTCACCCATGCAGCCTGTGCAATGTGCTGCTGCCTGCCTCTTGTCTTACCCACAGGGGGTACTACCAACACAGATCTTCCCACTGGGCACCCTTGTGTGATCTCTCAGCAAAAACACCCATGGTGGGGTGGGTCCCATCTGCCTCCCTCTCAGGGTCAAGACATGGAAAAGTAGAAGAGTAAGTCCATTTGTGGCATTCCCTGGCTGAGAAGGAAAACAGGCTAATGTAGCACCAAAGGAGATTTTATAGAGCGATTCTAACTGCCCAGCTAAGTTGGTAAGGGAATACATCAGTGCCTCTTCACACTGGGACCTCTTCTAAAAGACGAATTCTTGGCTTTGGTAGACAGGACTGTAAGATACAGTGTTCAGTAAAACGCTCTGAACTGTGCAGAATATATCCAAGAATAGGCAAGGAAGAGTTAATATCATCTCCCACTATCACTTGTGCTTTTTATTGCGGTCAGGCATGTTTTAGGCAGGCAAGTCTCAAACCCTTTTGTACAATGCCAATTGCACTAGCAGCGAGGGAGATCCAGAGTCAAGAAATACCTATGAGCACAGACCTACCATCAGAAGTAATTGCTAAAATTTATCAATGTATGATCATTTATATTTCATTCCAACAGAGAAGACAGCAGCAAGTTGCCATTCCTGCCAAGTGTCAGTGAATTTACTCAATGTCTTTAAGAACATGACAGACTTAAATTATATTGCTATAAATTACTTCCATCAATAACAGCAATCCTATGTCATAATGAAGATGTAAACAGAAGTGCAGGCTCAGCTGTTTTTTCCCCCTCTCAGTTTTAGCTATTTCTATAGCTCTATCTGCACATCAGTGCATAAAAGCAAGCAGAGATTTATTAGTACATTCCTGACACACGCACATCAAAGCAAACCCCACGAGCTTTCTGAACAGCTTGCTGGGTGCTCAGTGCTGCACAGACAGAAGGGCTTGAACAGGACATGGTTTCACAACAGACCTATTCTCCTGTATCAGGGCTTCCCTTGGGGTCTGCGCTCCACTGGAGCTGCCTTCTTGTCAGCTGAAACGGGGAGATAACTAAGATGTAAGAATCTTTGGGTCGGAAATGTCCCCAGGCAATTCAGAGCCTCCTCTGCACTTCACTTGCCCACAGCAGCATCTGATCATACTGTGCTCCCTCTTACACCCACAGTTTCAAGAGGACATGACCATCCCTCACACTTGCACTACAATATCTTTCTTCCAACAGGTTCATTCATTTGAACAAACATCTGAGCTCTACATGAGGATAACCTGGGGGACTACAGGTTGTGCAGGCTGGAAAGGCCACGGAGCAAACCCTCTTGGAAGCCATTTCCAAACATATGAAGGAGAAAAAGGTGACTGACAGCAGTCAGCATGGAAAGATGAAGACATGTCTATGGAGTCAGGCTGAGAGAGCTGGGCTGGTTTGGCCTGGAGAAGACAAAGCTCTGGGGACTCCTTAGAGCAGCTTCCAGTGCCTAAAGGGGCCAACAAGAAATCTGGAGAGGGGCTTTTGACAAGGGCCTGTAGGGACAAGAATGGCTTTAAGGGGGAACAGTTTAAATTGAAGAGTGGAGATTTAGATGAAATGCTAGGAAGGAACACTTTACCATGAAGGAGGTGAGGCTCTGGCACAAGCTGCCCAGAGAAGCAGAAGGGCTGAAAATACATGATCTTAAGGTCCTTTCCTACCGTAACCATTCTATGATTCTATGAACTTATTCATGCCCCAACCAACTTTCCCTCCATCTCTGCTGTACCCAAGACTTCTGCTTTCCTGTAGGCACCAAGTCACTTTTCCTTTGAGAGTCATCAACCAGTTACATGGCAGCAAATGGAAAAACACAAATGTCGCTGTAAAGCTGTGTACACAGAGGCAACTGAAGGATCCCGACATCAAGGGAAGCACAACTAAATCCCGGCCAGCCAAAAAGTCCACTGCTGGTCTATACGTACAAAGCTACAAAGGAGAAACTAGAGGGTATTTCAGAACATAGCAGTTACAAAATGCACATCTGCTGGAGAACCAAGGCTGTCTAATGTATTAGCAGTGAGCCCCACAATTCCATTCATTCCCTTTTTTTGCTTGATCTGTAAATATCCCTGCGCAGTGATAAGCGGCCTTCCTACTGCATCATACCCAACTCCCCCATTCAGTTCACGCAGCAGTGTTAGGTGCCATGGCCAAGAAGGCACCTCCAGCCTACTTCAGCTACACTAAATATGTCAGTGAAGCATCTCTGCTGATTCTTACAGCTGGTTCTTGCCACGTTCAATGCATCTTGCGGATCATCTTGCACTGACCAGCACTGTAAGTGTCCAGATCAAATTCATATACAGACTCTTCCAAATCTCTGATCTTGCCTATGCGACCTCCAGATATCTGGGTTATCCAACATATTGACTTTATACAGCAAACACCTCCACCTAGGAACCTTGTCACTGGATGCAGCCTCCATGAGAAGCATGTACTGCTACTATTTCATGCTTAGCAGGACAGTCTCACTAGCGCTGCTGTCAGTATTAATACCCTTCCTGTAAATGCTGCAGCCTCATACACATTAGCAAGCACAACAGGGAATGGGAGGTGGAGTTACCTATCTTCCAGACTTGCACAAACGCCTGCTGTAGAGGGGTATCACCGTGTACATGACCTGAGACTCGCCTGCTCCTTGCTGCACTTGTGGAACCCATGTGCATGAGAGATCTTCATTACCATACAAATACAAAAAGCCCTCAGGAGAACAATTTCATTGTCTCCTGCAGAGGACACTCTGTGACAGCCTTCTTCTGAATGTCTGAGAAGTGACAATTAGATATGATAGAGGAACTCTGAGCCTAAAAGTATATCATGTTTTTTCAGGTAATCTAATATACTACCTCCCACAAGAGAAAAATAAAAGGCAAAACTGGAAGAAAAAAAGCCCTCTACAACTATCTGGAGAAAAGACAGTATGTCAAGAACATTTCTGTGAGTAAATACCTGGTAACAGCAATGCCAGTCACTGAAGTAAGGTTGATGGGATGTGTGTGCTGGTTACTCTGAGCTTTATTAGGTATTTAGAAGAAAGGTTCATTTCAGGTAGCTCTTTCGTTATCTGCATTGCTGCAGGCCTGCCCAGTGCTGATGGAGAATTAGGTTAGAGGGCATTCTCTTGCCACACACTGCTGCTGCTGACGAGAAACTACGTGGAGAAGATTTGCTAGCAACACCTCCATAGAACTAAGCAGTTATTAACAAAACACTGTGGGAGAGCAATAAGAGAACTGATTAAAGATACCCACAACCAAAACAGTGCTCTCCTCTTGTCTCTGTGCCAAAATGGCTGAAAGATCTTGATAACAACGTGTCCTCAGTAGGGGACAACGTTACTAGCTACAGGGAGCACTTCTAAGGTGTTCACAACATTTGCAAGCCCTGTTAGAAAGAGTTTCACAAGAGCATCCATGCTTGGAATCACACACTTCTCCAGCACAGCTGAGGTCTCCTAAGATGATGATATGCTAGGCAACAAGATACAGACCCAGGGATCTTACCTGTCTCTGAGGACCAGTAGGTTCAGATTCTCGTCTCCTTTGTCGGATAGCTGGTGCTGAATGTAGGGGGGAGTGGGCTGGACTTCCTGTCTGCTGTTCATGTTTACTGTCAGATACTGTTTGAGAAGGTCCTTCGTGTCTGTGGGAACTGTCCTCCTCAGTCACAGGCTGCATACCCCGACTTCGCCCATCGTGCGTCTTCGGCCTGACAGCAGCATCTGCCCCCAGGCGCCTTCTCTCCTCACCATCTTCAATCGGTCTTAATTCCTCAGGCTCCTCATCTGTGGTCCCAGAGGTGCTTGGCTCAGCACCTGGGTGGAAGTCTTTCAGCTCTGTCTCCTTATCTATGATAACCCACTCCTTGCTGTCAAAGTCCTCCTCCTCTGCAAGTGGCACTGAGCGGAAAGCATTGCTGAGGGCTTCATGTTCCACCGAAGCAGACACATCCATCCGACCACTTGCCTGCCGGTCAGCCTGGCCAGTATCGATGGACAGCATCTGGGCTGGCTGGGAGGAGCACACGAGCCGTGATGGAGAGCCAGGTAAATCCATTCGAGATCTAAAGACAGAACATGGAGCCATTAAAAATACATCGTGTTTGTGTTAAAGTCAGGGATTGTAAGAGCTGTATAGTCCTTCTCACACATTTCTTGGTATGCTTCAGAAAGATAAGCTTAAGTGAAAGTATTTCTTTAGAACCTATGATGCATAAATGTATCTGCTCTAAAGCGCTTCAGTGTGACAGCCAGTCCGGCATCTCCCTTCCTTGTAGATGACAGAAGCTGTGGCTGTCCCATCTCTGGCAGTCTTCAAGGCCAAACTGGACAGGGCCTGGAGCAACCTGGTCTAGTAGAAGGTGTCTGTGCCCATGGCAGGGGTTGGAACTGGATGAGCTTTAAGGTCCCTTCCAACCCCAACCATCCTATGATTCTAAATACTAAATCTACTGTCTGACTTAATAGTGTCTCTGCTGACCTCCTATGACCTCTTCAACTGCACTGTGTTGTCTCTGTAGAGGCCACTGAGGCACTTGCCTTTCTGCTCCATGCTTCTCATTTGGACTGCACCTGCTTTACTTGCCTATCTCAGAGGCTAGCAGCTTGCTGCACAAACCAGCGTCTGCTGCCCAGCAAAAGACAGCTGCAGTATACTTTATGAAAGGATTTCAACAAGGACCATGCAGGAGCCTTCCAGGCAAAAAATTCCATGTGTGAGAAAGCATAAGGGGCAACAGGGAAGTGATGGACCATCAGGTGAAGGTTGCTAAGCAAAACTGGTATCTTTAACAACGTGGAAGGCCAGAGCAGAGATGGTATAAAGAAAGAGGAATTACACAAAGAGGTGAACCAAAGGGTGATATAGAGGAAGCTGTAAGTAAAAACAAAGCCATCTGATGGAGCTGAAAGAAGCAGGGCTGCATTTGTTAAGGTCTTACAAATATATCATTGTGAATATAGAACACTAAATAAGCAAAGAATGAAAAATGACCGATACTGTGTGTGTGAAAAACTGGATTTTAAAGAGCTGTTGCTAAGAAAAATAATTAAACTTGGCTAGGGATGTTAAGGATAACAGGAAGGGATTTTATAGGTACATTGCCGGTAAGAGACAGGTTAGGGACACTGTGGGCCCTCTCCAGAAGCTATCGGGAGAACTGGCTACCCTGGATTTGGAGAAGGCTGAGGTTCTTAATGACTTCTTTGCCTCAGTCTTTACGGGCAAATGCTCTGACCACACCACCCAAGTCATGGAAGGCAGACGCGGGGACGGTGAGGGTGGGGACCCTGTGCCCACTGTGGGGGAGGATCTTGTTCGGGACCACCTTAGGAACCTGATTGTATACAAGTCCATGGGACCGGATGAAATCCATCCAAGGGTCCTGAAGGAGCTGGCAAATGAAGTTGCTAAGCCACTGTCCATCATATTTGAAAAATCATGGCAGTCAGGTGAAGTTCCCGATGACTGGAAAAAGGGAAATATAACCCCCATTTTTAAGAAGGGAAAAATGGATGAGCCAGGGAATTACAGACCAGTCAGTCTCACCTCTGTGCCTGGCAAAATCTTGGAGCGGATTATCCTGGAAGGCATGCTGAGGCACATGAAAACCAACAAGGTGCTTGGTGACACCCAGCATGGCTTCACTAAGGGGAAATCCTGCCTAACCAATCTGGTGGCCTTCTATGAAGGGGCTACGGAACTGATGGACAGGGGCAGAGCGGTTGATGTCATCTACCTGGACTTGTGTAAAGCCTTTGACACTGTCTCCCATGACATCCTTCTCTCTAAGTTGGAGAGACATCAATTTGATAGGTGGACCACTCGGTGGATAAAGAACTGGCTGGATGGCCGCACGCAAAGAGTAGTGCTCAGTGGCTCAGTGTCCAGCTGGAGACCAGTAACGAGTGGTGTCCCCCAGGGATCGGTGTTGGGACCGGTCTTGTTCAACATCTTTGTGGGTGACATGGACAGTGGGATTGAGTGCGCCCTCAGCAAGTTTGCCGATGACACCAAGCTGTGTGGTTCGGTTGATACATTGGAGGGAAGGAATGCCATCCAGAGGGACCTTGACACGCTTGTGAGGAGGGCTGATGCCAACCTGATGAAGTTCAACCATGCTAAATGCAAAGTCCTCCACCTGGGTCGGAGCAATGCCAGGCACAGCTACGGGTTGGGCGGGGAGGAGATTGAGAGCAGCCCTGCAGAGAAGGACTTGGGGGTGTGGGTTGATGAAAAAATGAACATGAGCCGGCAGTGTGCGATTGCAGCCCAGAAGGCCAACCGTATCCTGGGCTGCATCAAAAGGAGTGTGACCAGCAGGTCGAGGGAGGTGATCCTGCCCCTTTACTCTGCTCTCGTGAGACCTCACTTGGAGTATTGTGTGCAGTTCTGGTGTCCTCAACATAAAAAGGACATGGAAGTGTTAGAACAAGTCCAGAGGAGGGCCATGAGGATGATCAGGGGACTGGAGCACCTCTCGTATGAAGATAGGCTGAGAAAATTGGGGCTGTTTAGCGTGGAGACCTCATAGCAGCCTTCCAATACCTGAAGGGGGCCTATAGGGATGCTGGGGAGGGACTCTTCATTAGGGACTGTGGTGAGAGGACAAGGGGTAATGGGTTTAAACTTAAACAGGGGAGGTTTAGATTGGATCTGAGGAAGAAATTCTTTACTGTGAGGGTGGTGGGGCCCTGGAATGGGTTGCCCAGGGAAGTTGTGAATGCTTCATCCCTGGAGGCGTTCAAGGGGGGGTTGGACATAGCCTTGGATGGCATGGTTTAGTGGGAGGTGTCCCTGCCCATGGCGGGGGGGTTGGAACTCGATGATCTTGAGGTCCTTTCCAGCCCTTACTATTCTGTGATTCTGTGATTCTGTGATTTAGCCAATGTCTTCATCTGTTCTGCAGCAGAGAAGAGGCTCCTGGAGTGGAAGAACTTCCCAGTGCTGCGATTCAGGCCTGTGCTGTGAAAAGACAAAACCAGGATAGAGGGAAGACTGTGTGGCAGAGTGAGGCTGTATTTGTACCATGCTTGGTGCAGGCTACTTGAAGATGAAAAAATATTTCGATCTTGAAACCAGGAGCTAAAAGAAGAACATAGAAGAAAGGGATGTGTTTTGGAGAACGCGTTTTCTATATTAAGCTAGCATGATGCTGAGTAGACAAGGAAGAGTGGGAGACATAAAGGAAGGACTTAAAAGCTGTTCATATATATATTCAGTGAATATACAGGACTAGCGTCACTGACTGTTATAAATGGCTTTTTTCCCTTCCTATTTTAAATGGCCTTTCTTCTGAGCAAGAAAAGGAAGCAGTAGCAAGATCCAAGATTTATTATTTAAGCCCTAAATTATTAATAGCAACACAATCAATCTTTCCTGAATTACAGAGAAGCATTACAGCTTCCCACAGCCACCCAGGATAAACCACTACCTAACAGACTGGGGTAGTGCTGGGTGCACATCTTCTCTCTAGTTCTTCTTGATCCTCCTTCATTTTCAGCTACTGCCTCCTTGGGGCTTTTCCTCTTGGCTGAAGTGTGACAGCTTGACTCTGAGAAGAAGGCCTGTCTCTCCCCTATCTCTTCTACAGGGGCTGTTTTACCAGTACATCCTGCAACCACAGCCCATGCCCTGACTTCCAATGGGAGGAGGAAGACACAGTAACAAAGGGTGTGAAGGGAGTTACCAGCACCAAAGGCTTACATCTTGTAACACATCTTCTCCAACACACAGTACTTAAAAAGCTTCTTTCGCTAAGCTTGCTTTTTGTTTCTTTGCTGTGGATCTGAGAGAAGGTATTCCCATGACCCTCAAAATCTGGGTGTAATGTGTACTTTTCCCATGCAAATAAGTACAATACTATATGCTGAAGAATGAATACTATTAGTACTATTACTGGAAAATAATGAAACCCACCAGATCAGGATCTGCCAGCTAGCTCCCAGAATACATGTGTCCCTGTATGTACCCTAACAAGATCCATTTTCTGCTCCCATCTCAGGCCACCCAAAAGCTTTGTGACTATTCACATTATCTCTGATGTGATGCTTTGCCTTCCCTTTGACAAATATCGCCCCCTCCATCTCTGGAGTTCTTCCCATCCAGGGACAGATTAAGAATCATTCCCACTACCCCTCCTTATTAAGAGACACGAGCATCTCATCAGAAAGATCATGAAGCTCATGAACACCTCCTACAAGAAATGAACTTCCAGTGCCTGGATCTAATGGTTGGGTTGGTCTCAACAGTCATTCCTCAAAACACTGCTAAAAGCCATGAGGCTACAGAGGGTGAGCAAACCTTCTTTCATGTGGATCTGCTTTGCCATCGGCAGTGGAGAGGCGTTCTGACTCTGGGCTGTTCACACGGCGGTACCGCAGGGAGCGTGCTTGGGCGGTGGGGGACTCCGGAGGCACTCGGACAGGGGAGCTGGGGCAGACACCATTTCTCTGCTCCTCTTCCACCATGCACTGAGTCTGTAGGGGGTAAACAGAGACAACCTCAAACTCTGACCAAGGACATTTACTTCCCATCCTTCATTGTTGCTCTGTGCTTTCTTCCAGGATACAGTTCAGCTGCATTTTCACAATCTATACTGAAGGAATGCAAGGGCCCATATGACTTGGCAATTATCCAGTATTAAACAAGGTATGGATTTTAAATCCATTCAAATATTTAAACATCTTTATAAAGTAGCCTTTGCATTTCAGTTATGCTGAATAGTCAATCCAAACTGTTATCACGGGCTTACCTACTTCGCACACAAACCCTGGTTATCCCAGATGGCTAAGAGCCCGTTTGCCAATATTTCTCTATGCATTATATTGCAATGCACATACTTTCACTTTTGATGAACTTGATATGACTCAGACACCTCTTAATTCCCAGGGTGGTTTGGGATTTTTGTGGTTTTGTTTCTTGTTTTAACCTTGCTCCTCTAAACAAAGTCCTCCTGGACATACACTCTGTAAGAGCTTTCCACAGACCCAAGGTCATGCAGGGACCTGACCATGTTTGAGGTCACTTGTGAGCATTGTGTGCTCATACTCTACTAGTACATATTTTCTGTTTTCATATGGCCTTAGGGAATTTGATAAGGAGCAAAAGTAGGTGATAACACAGCTGCCTTCTGCCTCCCACTGTGTTGCTTCCCCTTAGAAGAGAATACCTGCTTAAGCAAAAGCATAGGGGCAGAATGGTCCATGGGCTGCAGCAGCAGTCTAGGATTTGCATTCAACCCTGCTGTGCTGCCCAGCACGCGACAGCCACAAACTGCTTCCGGGTGTGGATGTGCATTGAGGTGCCAGTGCAAGTTCCTAGTGTGGAGAGTGTTTACCCTTCTCTGCAGCATGCCCTGCATTCACTTGTTCTCTATTAATGCTGGAGGCTCTGACTGTAAGCAGGCTTCTCAGCAAAATGCTGCTAATCAAGACAGTTGCCTTTGTACATGTACTGTGTACACAGCAAGTCAGTCAGTGTCCATAAATGAGAAGACTGAAACCATCCAGGCTGGGTTTGGAATGCATAACTAAAAAGCCTTTGCAGGTAGGGAGGGTGGAGGACTTTCAGACATTGTAGGAAAAGCAGAATAGATGCCAATGATTTAATCTGTAACCCATTCAGGCCAGGAGAAGGTTAATGAAGGTCAAATGCATTCCTGAGAGGAGCAAAGTGCTGATGTAACTGTAGAGTAACAGGTGACTTGGTAATATCCAAGAGCAGAGAACTGGGGGAGGGTATGGGAGGGAAAGAAGAGGCTTCTGAGAAACACAGAATGAGAACTTGGATCCACTGGAGGAAGGAGAACCAGAAGGAGGACTTAGGTCAGTGACAGTAAGCAAGCAAAGACTGTCCTTAACACAGAAATGGGAGAAGGGGGATAGGAGGACATCTGAACTGTGTGAACAGAGAAATAACGATGACCTTGGAGAGGTACTGGGGAGAAAAAACATAGCAAGATCTACTCCTCACCTAAATACAAAGAGCAAGATAGGGAGAGCCAGAGTTACTTCTAGTGCTAGAAGACTGGAAGATGAAGGATGATGAAGCTGTAAATAGCAGAAGGGTGTTTTACACACCAGTTGCCTTTGCACTCCTGAAAGGCACAAGGGATGCCTGAGCTCACAAGCAGAGGTGGGGCTCTGCCCTTACAGATCTAACCTGCAGCCTCCTCCTTTTTCTCCATGTGGTGACTGTGAATAAAAAATAAAACCTGATTCCCTCTCAGAGAACAGTCACACTAAAGATAACCCTCACAGAGAGAAAGGACAGACATCTTTAGCTTGGGAGAGCACAATGCCCTGGGCTCTATTTCACAGACTGCTGCATGGCTACAGAACTTGTCAGAACTGAAGTGCTCACTGCCATGCTGACCAACTCCCTAAGCTTCTTTGCCAGTATACTGACAAGAAATAGCATCTCTCTCAGCAGAAGAATCACCTGGTCATGCTGTGGATCTTGTAGAAACCTCTCTTGTCTCTAGATGTTGTTATGACAGGGCTTGTGAATGACAGCACCTGGTACCTAAGCCATGACGTACAACTAGCATGCAGAAAGGACATTTGGGACTCCCTTGTCAACACCTCAGTTGGACTGAAGAGCATCAAGGCAGCCGGTGGTTCAAAAGAACAGGAAAACACATAGGAGTTACTAGGACTTCTCTGTAATATCATTTGTTGGGAGGGTATGCTGGGGAAACAGAACTGTTCCACTCTGCCAGACTGTTATCGTATGTACCTTCAAATGAGAACTTCTGGGAATGCACACAGCTCCCCTGATAGAGATGTAGAACTGGGTGGATGCCACTGGTAATGTTCCATACAGATAACATCTTGATCAAAGTGATTTGCATTGGAGAATTTTAAGCAAGTTAGATGAGATTATTTCTTGTCCAAGAATAATGTTTTCTAATAAGACTAAGGATAGTGGAGATACCTACAGGGCTGGAAGGATTAACTTTGTGCCAGTAGAGACTGAAGTAAATTCTCGTCAGATACAGAAGTCTGGTAGATTTAACATGCTAGCCCATTAAAGACAGGTTTGTGAAGTGCATCCGATATACCCTGATAACATTTTAAGTCTGTTTGGTGAGGTTTCTCTGCTAACAGTCTCTGTATGTATCTCATATTGTGCCATGTGACATTCTGATTTTTAAATCAGAATTAGGATTAACACAATAAATACTAATTTACTTACAATATGTAAAATGATCTCATAAATAAACTAACTGGTAGATTCTCATACTGAATATCTACTAAGAAATCATCATTCAGGGGGGGTTGAACTAGATGATCTTAAGGTCCTTTCCAACCCTGACTATTCTATGATTCGATGATTCAGTCGGGATGCCTCCAAGAAATTAGAGAACATTTACAAGAAACTATTGAGAAACAGTGTAGGGATTGTGAGGAAACCCAACTGAAGTATATATACTTCCTGCAAGCTAAGAAGTCTAATAGGATCCTGGAATGTAGAAAATGAGAATACTTAAGTGATAGTTTCGCTGACTCTTCACAGGGGTGAAAACACCATTAGATGCTCTTTACAGATTGTGCTAACCTTAGCATAGAAAGTTAAAATTTGGAAGTGAAACATTAGTACTAATTCATGATGTAGAAAAACATGGCTTATGAAGACATCTCTGATGAAATGCATTTAACCAAGAGCTTAGGACACAATAAAATCTTGGTTTATAATTTCCAAACCTGAGACATTTCTGATATCCTATTAGCTATGCAAGGACTAGAATTCCACTGCTTGAGTTGGCAAGACCCTAGATACTGACATAATGATTGTACAAACAATTTGCTCCAGCATCATTGGCTCCCAAAATGCAATTTGCATGAAGATCCAAATTAATCCCAATGGCTTTGTGGAAAAATTGTTATTTCCGGTTTCCACTATGAAATTCTACAGTGCTTTTTAGGATGCACTACACTGGATGCAGTGGATCCAAGCAGCTTCCAGCAGTCTATTACTCCACTTCCCTAAATCCAACAGCCACCGGAAGTAAAGAAATGTTCTTTACTTTGCTGATGCTGATCCTGAGTTTGTTGCGATTCACATCTGTCTCTTCCCAAACTTCCCCCTCATTGAACGCAGTGTTTGGAGCCTGACCAAGACCTTCTGCTGGCCGGCCTGACAGGATGGGAGGAGCATTCTCTTGATCACTCAGATGTTCGCCCTGCAGGACATCCTCAGTGTTCTCACGCAGCAAGTCCCCAGGCACCGGAGTGACATTAACCACCCTGTGGAAGAGACAACAAGTAAAATTATTTGTACTTAACGAAGAAGACCCACCACTCTGCCCACAGAAATTCCTCAGCACCTAATAGGGTTGAAATAACAGGCCGGCCAGCATTATCGCAGAAATGACGACCTGAAACAGAATAGGAGGATTCCACCTGACATACAGTCACAAGGACAGCGGGATGGGTCAGTGAAAGCATCTTGAGATCCTTTATATGCAGGGTAAAAACTTCATAAATGCCTATTACACAGGATTTAGCTTACAAGAAACTTCCCCTCTTTGCATGAGTAAATGAGGCTTAAAAGGCCTTATAGTTTCTATTTTCTAAAATATTATGCTTTTATCTTCTAAAATATTACTAAGGATTATCATTATTCCTTAATGTCAGCCCCCCCAAAAGCACCAAGACAGATCAGTGAACTATGCCTTATCAACTTTTGTTTGGACTCATCTCCATCTCTGAGCACCAACCTCTGCGTACCTTTGCAGCAGCACATCAAACACCCTGTAAAGGTCGATGAGCTGTGTCGAGGTGTGACGAGTGCATGCGTTCTGCTGGATTCAGCTCAATATCAACCATAAACCCACCCCACAGCAAGGCAACTACTGCCTCACAGCGAGCGCTCTCACAGGAGTTCCAGCCATGTGTGCCATATAATATGCAAAATCCACAAGAATATGGGCTTCATCAATCTGGCCAAAGATCTCCAGACATCCCTTAATGTGACTTCAACACACACACTCATCCCCTGTAGAAAATGTGTTTTCAGGACAGCCAGGGTCTGAAACTGGGTTCCACCACTTCAGATACATGTCAGTATATATAAAGTCAAATCAAGTAGTGGCTCCCATGCAGCTCCAGCTTCCCAGGATCATGGAGGCCTTGAAACATTTCAAAAACCAAGCTGATGCTGAGCTTATCATTGAGGATGTTAATAGTCTGACTTGTGCAACTGCAACACTCACCCAAACATGGCTGCTGTTTGCCTGGTGTTTTGCTGCGGTGGAGTAGAGGTGCTAGTGGACAACAAGACATCTGTACCAGCCTTCTCCCAGTCAAAGGCTTCATTTTCAGTGATACCTCTTTCTTTCATACTGTTCTCGAAAACGGACATGATTAGCTGGAATAAATATACAAAAAAGACAATTTATGTGAAGAAGCTGAGGGTGGATCTCAAAAAATCTGAAGTATGAGCAGGAGGACCAGGCACATCTTATAATCTCCATCTTGCCTATGAAAGGTACCAAGAAATGAAAGCAAATGTCATCAGGTGAGTGGAGGGCCATGAAGATGCTCTGAGGGCTGGAGCACTTCTGCTGTCCAGACAGGCTGAGAGAGCTGGGCTGGTTCAGCCAGGAGAAGAGAAGGCTCAGGGGAGACCTTAGAGCAGCTCCAGTGTCTAAAGGGGCTGACAAGAAAGCTGGAGAGGGGTTTTTGACAACGGTCTATAGGGACAGGACAAGGGGGAATGGCTTTAACGTGACAGAGGGGAGACTGAGATGAAACATTAGGAGGAAATTCTTCCCTGGGAGAGTGGTGAGGCCCTGGCACAGGGTGCCCAGAGAAGCTGTGGCTGCCCCATTCCTGGCAGTGTTCAAGGCCAGGTTGGACTGGGCTTGGAGCAACCTGGTCTAGTGAAAGGCGTCCCTGCTGATGGCAGGGTCTGGAACTGGATGAGCTTTAAGGTCCCTTCCAACCCAAACCAGCCTGGGATTCATTGATTCTATGACCGTTGAGCTGGTGGCACAGGCTGTTTGCATTTGGCAAGCTGTGCTAAAATTCTGTTACATTTAGAGTACCTCAAGACTTTTGTGTTTTAATGAAAGCCAAAAGTACTCTGATGCTTTCTGGTCTGGAGTATGGGATTATTCTGGACAAGCTGGTGGAAAGAGAAGAAAAAACTTTTGAGCTGTTGAGAAACTCTACAGTCCAATCTTTTTCTCCCGGTCCCAGGAAAGGTATTCCTCAGCCAGATATGAACACATGCATGGAAATGTCAGAAAATCCAAAATGCCAATCCAGGGTGCCTTGCATCACATTGGTAACAAAGAAAAGTTCCTACCTGATAGTCTGGCTTGGTGAAGTAGTCTAGGCTTGCAATATGATCCAGAAAAAGGTGGAACTCTGAAGGCATGTGTTTTAGCAGCATTCGGTGTTCATACTTTTCTTTTATCATGCCAACTTGCTCCTGGAAAAAAGAAAATATCTCAGAGCCAAAATCTCTTCTATTGTTTCATATTCGTAGTCTTATCATTTCTGGAACACTGCCTGTTCTTAGACTGAGCACTGTATCTACACACCTCCCTTGTTTATTTAACAGCCTTTCCACTTTGACTGTTTGCTTTTCAAGAACAGAGTCAAAGTTACCTGACCAAATGTGATTAACAACATGCATAAAGAAGTATCTAGCTACTCCAAGTAAGACAAGCTCTACACCGTGCATCAGAACACACAAAAGCAGGTTAGTATCCTGCAGCAGTATCAGATGAAAAGCAGGCTCTGGCTTTCCTTTAGCAAAAAGCTGCACTTAGCTGCAAGAGGAATGATAAAGAGTCATGATAATAAACATGTAGCAGCCTATCATAAGCACAGAGGTGATGTTTCCTACCTTATCTTTGATCTTCCGCCACGGAAGTTGACCAACCGCAAACTCCACCAACATGTAAAAGAGGGACCACAGATCATCATGTCTACCCATCTCCTGGAGAAGAGAGAGATGAAGACTGAGGAGCAAAGTTCCCTGCTGCTCAGGAGTCTGGTTGTGCTTGCCAGATGAGCTACCTCATTTTAGAAAGCAGGAAGAGAAGTCATACTCCCCATTCAAAGATTAAAAAAGACAGATTAAAGACTAAAGATGCAAACCCAAGCATTTATTAAACTTAGCAATGTCAACACAGTCACCTGAATAACCTCATTTGTCTTTGGTGAAAAGTTTTTTATCTATACAACAAAGCCCAAGTTTTCCATAGGACTCTCCCTCACTGAGTGAAGAAGAGGGAATATTTATAAGTGGGATGTGAAATAACCCAGATTAAGAAAAACAAACCCCAAACCAACAAAACCCCAAACTGTGTAGAAAGTCTTCAGCAAATGGGAAATTGAAACACGGGGATTAAGGCTGAAATCGTCAAAGCACCCAAAGTAATTTTCGGTACTTAACATTCAATGTCTAGAATGGGATTTCTCAGAATAGCATGCATTATACAGCCATTTTTGTGTCTAAATATACCTTCAGCTGATGCCAGCTACAGCTGGCACTATTCAGCTCTTCCAAAAATGGTACCTCAAGTTTCTCAATGGCTCTCAGGAAATAAAATGAATTCATGATGGTGTTCAACTGCCCTCCCCACATCACACTTTCTATGTTCTGCAGACGAGAACTTCTTTCCCTAAAAAAATCTTGAGACCTCCTCTGTGTCACAGGTCATCCTACGGAGTCATCCCAAATGAGGCCGGAAACCTGGACGTAAGTCAGGAAGGCTGAGTTTCTACCTTGCGAGCACTTAGCAGCAGAACCAGAGAACTTCCTGTTTACTGTCTACACAGAAACATAAACCGAACAAATAGGACGAACAAGTGTATGGAGAATTAAACAGGTCAGACACCGGGTAAATAATGGATATTTTCAGGGAAGTATAAACCTAGCTTTCACTATGTGGCTCTGCACCTGATGGCATGATGTTAATATTACATATTCCAGGTGGAGAATGGATCTGGGGACCTGGCACCTGGCAATTCACAGCCAAGTTCTGCCAGAAACTAGCAGAAAGCAGCCTGGCACTTAACCTGGTTTCCACTTTAGTGTGGTTTGGGTTTTTTTCCCTTAAAGTGTCTGATAATGCAATTATTAACGCTGCTATCTAGAGAGGATCCAATAACTGAATCGTAACTTTGATTTTACAGCCAACAGCCTTGATCGCCTTATGGAAGTTATCTGATACACTAACTTCTGTAAGAGAAACAAACCAGAACTCATGCCTCTTTCTCCTCTGCTCCTGAAAACAGGTTTCTGAGGAGAAACAACTTTGCTGTTAGCTCCTTATAACCCAAATACTCACTCGATTTTTGTGTGCGTTCACTGAGGCGTAGCGGACCGTTCCTCGAAAACCAGCGACATTGCGGGGCTGAAGGAGATGAGAAACATCTTGGTGACTGAGCAGATTACTAACCCCCCTGTGCAGCTAATTCCTGAGAACTCCTCCTCTATACTGCTATTTCATATGCACCCAAGGAATAAAAAGCTCCTACTTGCCTCCATCTGCTCTAGCAGCCAGCATTCTCCAATTGTGCATTTCTAGACTGATTTTACAGAGAGGGCAAGGTGGTGACAGTGATAGATTAGAATAGTAAGAGTCTAGGCACAGAGCTAAGAATATCATCCAAGATCACATTTTCCTTTTTAAATTCCAGATTAGGGGAAAAGCTGATAAAGAAGTGCAAGTGCAAAACAGAGTTGTGAATAATATGAGCTGAGCAAAGTCTGAGGGCAGCCTGGTTGGGACAGGAAGAGGGATCCCTACTCTGTCACAGCCATAGGCATTTGCTAGCACTGCTGTCAACACCCTCTGTGAGACTCAAATCAAGAACCTCCAGCTTTCAGAGCTCTTGCTTTTTTCCTAATTCTTCCCTGTATATTCTAAACCAGGTACCTATTTTTTCTTTCTCTGACTCTCCTGTTCCTTGCATCCTCAGCTTGATATAGCAGCCTTGGGAAGAAGGCAGTGCTCCTGTGACTGCTCCTCTGTGCTGGAGGCTTTCTCTGTTCTGGGGGCTAAGCAACACTTCCAACTCTTTCTATTGCTGCTTCCACAAGAACATCATACCATATGAGTTTGCTTACTGAAGATGTCATTGTTCTGAAAAAGAATATGCTTTTTTAAATGAAGACATCCATAAAATCCTTCCAGCTTAGCTAAGAAGCACCAGCGTTAACAGCAGCGCTTTTAAAACTCATGTGGCAAAACTGGGTTCAGGCCCAGCCACCACTGGGCTAAGCATGAGCAAAGAACTAAATGGACTCATAATAAACATTCTACTCTAGCAAGAATCTGAGCACATTAGTAACAACTCTAATCGGGCAACTTGTCCCACGTAGGTCAGTTGATCCATGTCTACTCTTTAATCTGTGCCTATGCTTCCAGAACGAAGCCTAAAGCTCTGCACTTTTACTCTAGGGCACCCTTCTATCAGTTTAAATACATACAATTCAGTTGCTTCAGCTGGGTACAGGGAAGTTGCTCTGAGTTTCAGTACTCTCAGAAAAAAGAGGACATTTTTTAAGCAAGTTCACCATACCATGCTACTAACACACTCCTGAATGGTACATAATGCAGCTCTCTGTAGTGACTCCAAGCAAAAAGAGTTACATCCATCTTACAGCTCCTTTATGCTAATCAAGTACTCCATGAGGAGAACCCATATGCATACCACATGCACTTAATGCAGCCTTTAATCTTGCAGTACTCCAGCTTGAACTATGAGCTATTTATTTAGCAGCAGGTATAGTCCAGATATTCTATTCATGATCCACGAGAACCTCACCCCTCCTGGAGCACACATTTAAGATTCCTACTGACAAATGGCTGCAAAATAGTTTTCAGAACTCCTGTGACTTCACTGATGTGAGTTCCTGAAAAGCAGAATACTGGCCAGTGGAGTACACCTGTTGGAGTCAGCCATCACTGTAAATGTCCTCTACATATTCAGAAGCAAAAGGACATTCCTCTTTCCCATTACAAGTGGAAGACAGTGTGTTTGGATACTTCCCATGGGCCATGACTGTATTATGAGCAATTCTAATACGTAACCCCTGATGCTTTCAGAACAAACATTGTTCAGTGTTTGCAGTCCATGGGAGTTTGTCTTTCATGTTCTTTCCCTGCTTCAGTGTCTTCAGTTATCAGCTGTGTATATCCTGAGGCAAGTACCACATGTGCTGGTTTCATCACGGTTGGCAGTGTCTCTGAAAACCTTTTTAGATCAATACTCACTATTTCTGGCAGACGGGCTATCTCTGCAGTCTTTAATTAGATCTATTCTGAAACCAACTCCAGGCAGCTTGCAAATATATTCCCCTCCTCTTTCACAAGCAAACCAGAAGCCCAGCCATCTTTTAACTGAGCATGTCTCACAGCCACCACAGGACACTTCACCAAGCCAGTCCTGCAGCTAAGGATAGAGGGCTCTCCCCAGTCTTCTCTCGTAGGGTACCTCACTGCAACTGAGCAAGACTATGCAATTTATTCGACAGGATGTTTAGAGCTTTCAATAAACCATGCAGATGCTGCGTGAACAGCATCTTCTCATAAAGGTTTCATCTCTTTTAACCATATCTGACTGCCCAGGCAGTCACAAGGCAGTCAGTCATGCCTTTTGACTGTGTCACTGATCATTGCAATCAAATATTTCCATGGCTATGGAGATACTTTGTTTTCCATCCAAACAAACAGCTCCTGTCTGAGCTCCTATTGTAGCACATGCTGCCTACCCAACTGTTACTGACTTCTTTTCTGAACTCATCAACATTAATTTTCCAGATGATTTCTTTACATGCTTCATTTCTTCCAGTTAATAAATTTCATGCCACCACTGCATTGTCCAGCAATGGAAAAAGAGCCTAGATTAAGCATCCTTGCTGTCCAGATCAGTCCACATTTGACACAGAACTGAAAGTGCAGAAGTTAGGAACTTCAGACTATGGAATAATATCTAACCCAACCTATTTGAATCCCCCAGATTGTAAGAGAGTAATAAACTGAAATACAATTTAAAACCATACATGATTTTTTCTTTCATTTTTCCACATCAGTATTACCATCAAAAATGCTACCTGGGGTAAAGTGCATCTAATCCTGCATTCAGATTGTGTCTAGCACAAAGCTAATTTATTACACAGTGCTGTTATGAAGATGATCAAGATATGAAGTATATTGCACTGTTAGAAGCTTGGTTTAAAATGAGTTTTAGCTTGGGAGAATGAGTTACATCACTACCACAGAGCAAAAATCACACTGTGCTTCTTTTAGTACATTACCAAGAAACGCTACCTCACAGACAAAGACAGAATTAGGTAATAAAATCCTATAGGAAGTAGATGCATTGTTCCAAACTGTGCCCTTTGGCACTCATCAGCTTTTCATCGTTCTCCAGCTCAAACACTCATGATCATTTGTATTTTAAGTGCCAACCCTTACGATTCATGGGAAGTCTGTCCTTCCTGGATATGCTCCCTTTATGCCAGGAGTGCTCATATTTCCTCATTAATCTGAATCTTTCCTCATGTCTCAGTGGTTCCTAGATGGGTATTTTGGATGTCCCACTTTCCAGCTTCCTTCCTAAAAAACTTATGTTTGGATGTCAGTATTTTCTTCCTGCCGTTTCTTATGCCTGTGGTATTTCTTCTCATAGAACATATCTGCTGGTTCTCCCCCAGTGTCTGGAAGCCTGAGGTGCAAACACCCCACGAGATCCACCACCTTTGCCACTGGCAGGCCTGCTGCTATCTAAGGTCATTGACCCACCTCTTCTGCAAACAGGGAAAGGATTTCCAGCAGTAAGAAAATGAGAAGAGAGCGCAGATCAAAGAGAAGGTGGTAACGGGAGAGAGGAAATGCCACAGATCATGGAAAGCATTTGGAGATACATCTTGGATTGAAATGACTCATTGGAAAAATTGTGATAAGAAGGAAAAGTGAAAGGAAGCTTTAACTGCAGTACAAGGAAGTACCTCTGTGACTTCTAGCAATCTTCTGCTTCCATGAGTTAGGCTCATGGAGGAGACGCAGGGATGCGCATTTCCACCTCTTCTGTGGAGGCAATTCTGCACCTCTTAAATGCGCTTTACACTAACTTAAACAGCAGCACTTTCAGTATTTAATCCCAGTGAGGAGTCACAAATGACTTAGAGAAAGCTGGAGCCAAAAATGTAAGAGGACAGAGCTCCCTTCCCCTGGCCTCTGCAACAACACAAGTGACAAAACCACAGTCCCTGGTATCACCCAAATGCCTGCCAGCCCTTCAGGCAGCATCCCAAGTGTTCTAGGCCGCTGCAGCACACTTAGGTGGCTGTCACGATCCTGCTCAAAGACAAACATACCATGAGGGGGAAAAAGAAAACCAGGTGTCATTCGGACTTTGGTATACAACAAAAGCACAAAACAAAATGAAAACCCAGAAGCATGGTGATGGCTCACTCACAACTCATAGCAGAGATGGTTACGAGCAGCGGATGGGAAGCCAACGCATCAAACACAGCCTCAAAAGAAGAGCCCAAAAGAACTGTAAAACAAAGAGAAACCCAAAGAAAAACATGATAAAAAAACAACAAAATGAGAATAAAATTAAACAGAAATGAATTAAAAAACAATTCAATATTTTATCCCTCCAGAAATCTGGGTCTCCTGTGTAGCTGTTGCCATCTCCCAGCATCCTCCCCAGGACTGTTGGTCCATGCTGAATTTAGTTTCATCTAGACCCCAAGCTTCGGGGGAGCCTGTGGTGTATGCGCTGACAAGTGATGAAAGGGGTCCCTCTAGAGACCGATTTCCCCCTGCTCACACATCACACCTAACAGTATAAAAACCCCAAGCTCAGAGGAGAGATGCATACATCCTAACCACACACCAGTTGTATGGTTCTACTGTAATTTCCCTTCCTAAAGTTATCTGGGGCCAACAAGAAATCCGGAGAGGGTCTTCTGACAAGGGCCTGTAGGGACAGGACAAGGGGAAATGGCTTTAACCTGACAAGAAGGGAGATTGAGATGAGACATTGGGAAGAAATTCTTCCCTGTGAGGGTGCTGAGGCCCTGGCACAGGGTGCCCAGAGAAGCTGTGGCTGCCCCATCCCTGGCAGTGTTCAAGGCCAGGCTGGACGGGGCTTGGAGCAACCTGGTCTAGTGGAAGCTGTCCCTGTCTGTGGCAGGGGTTGGAACTGGATGAGCTTTAAGGTCCCTTCCAACCCAAACCAGTCAAAGCAGAATGAAAGTCAGCGCTGCTTTTAGGCCACATGAGCTGTCACTGCATCTTAAGATGTGAACTGCACAGTATGGAAACATGAGGGCCACAGCGATCACAGGCAAGAGCTAATATTATTTATTATACAGCCTTAAACCTCAGTTCAGTAAACTAAGGAAAGAGCTGGGAGACACCGATTCCAACAGAAACCAACCAATCAAGAGCAATCAACTCAGCAGTGTTTCTTCTGAGTCTTATTATTCCTCTTCCCTAAAAACGTGCAAGTTCCAGGAACTCTGTGGAATTTGCATGAACTTCAGTCTTGAGAAAGTCTCCTACTATTCTTTTCAAAGCAAAAGACCCGAAGGAGATGAGTTAAAATGACACCTGCTTTACTTCAGGAGAATTCAAAATCACAATGGATTTTACCAGCAGAAGAGACCAAGGTAAGTGTTTCCAGATAGCACATGCCAACCACCTCATCATGCAATGCCTGCACCAGAACCTGCGCTGGAGATGAGGATTAGAAACAAGGCCAATAATGAGCACTTTTTTTACTCAAAGGCTTATTCCAGCTATAATCCTATTATTCAATTATTATCCAATTTTTAACAAGAGAATTTTGGCCTCAGAGCTGCACTTGTTTCTGACAGGCATGGTCCCACTGGGGAACATGCAGTACTGAAGATCTCTATGGAAAGCATGGGGAATGCTGAATAAGGAAGAGAAGTTCTTCATGAGCTGTATCACAGAGATGAGGAATCACTGAAATTGGAATATTTTGGAGAGTGTTGCAGAGTGTTAATCACATTCCTTCAGAGATTTACAGCTCATAATCCTTTCTTGGAGTCAGATGGAGAAGATGACCCTTTCCTACTAAAAGGAAGAGAGTTGTGGCAATGACCAGGATGCAGCGGAACCAAGTTCAAACCTCTCCACCCCTTGGACAGAAATGAAAACCACACCACCCTCCTTCCAGAGCACACCCTCACTCCTACACCACAGGGTGCTTTGAGATGCAAGTCTAAGAGCATTCCTGTTGGAATGGACCCCTTTTGCACAGAATAATCAAATAATCATTAAAAAAAGAGAGAAAAGTAGGTACTCTGTAACATGGCAGCAAATACTTACCTGACTGAGGGGAGACTTAACCTGCCATCCAATTCAACATTCGCTTGTGCAGGGAGAGAAGCCCCTGTTCCCCCACCACCAGATGTAATAATAGTTTCCTATTCCTTTGTCTGCAGTCCCATGGGAAAAATCATCAAAGCTTCACGTGGAACAGCACTGACCAGAAGGAGTGATATGCCCAGATATATCCCCCCTGCAGCTTGGCAGCAAATGCACTTGGAAATGGAAAATGGGATCACAGTTCCCTGCAGGTACATATGGGATTTGAGCCTGAGATGTCCTTCTGTTTCCCTCACCCCTACAGCACAAGAGCTCTAACCAGAGAGCTGCTACATAAAATCAAACCACCAACAACCTGATGTGGATGATCTGAGGTCACCCTCACTGAATCAGGGGAGGAAAGTAGAGAAACAACTAGTTATAACAAGATACAAGAGTCCCTGCTTGCTAATAGACTTCAAAAGCCATCAGCTAGCCCGCTTTTTATACATTTAATCCCAACTGCACCGGCTTTCTGTAGTTGCAGTGTTTTAAACTGGAACATGAACTCCCTTTCCAAGTCCAAATTTGCTGCACCAACAATAAAAGTAACAGCAAGAACCTTTATGTAATTTGCACAATCTGTTTTATAACTGACCCATTCCCACAGAAATGGCATTCCTGTAACTATATTAAATGTGAGATATTTTTAAAGACAAAGGTCCATTTTGCTCCCTTTCCCCATCTCTGCTAAACCTACATGACTCTGCTGCCCTTTCAGCCTTTTCGTCAATTGCCTTTTAACCACATGAAGCCCAAGACAAAACCGATCTCTTCTGAAGCAGAGTACTACAGCTTCACAAATCCGTTTATTTGACTGCAAAATGCTCATCCCCTACTTAACATTACAACTTTACATATATTTCAAGTATTAAGCAAGCGTAAAAGCTACTGGGCTTCTATGTTTGAACATTTGGGTTCTTACGATACAGGAGTTCATATCCTTTATGCTATTTTACAGCTCATTTTCCAGTGGGGGGGAAACTACTTCGTAGAATAATGTATCACATATCACACTCTCCTAATACCTTGTTCACTGCAGCAAGGTTTATTTTTAACACTAGGCAGATATTGTGGCAAAGAAATACCTTTTTCTCAGTTAGCTGACACATTTCTGCAGCCTTCATCACGCTCGTCTGAACAGGCTATGCCCTGTCCTGCCTACAGCATCTTCCTTCTGCTCCCTGACTCACAGAGCCACCCTCACAGCTGAGCAGTGCCTTCAGCACAGCGCTGCAAAGTGCTGCACTGCAGTTGGAGCCACGAGGAGATCAAGAGCTGATCAATGGGCTGCAGCTGACTAAGCGAAAAAGATGCTCGCTGAGCAGAACAGCCCAGTGTCAGCTCCTGCAACAGGAGAGAGGCTCCAGGAAAAGCATGGCTTCGCCTCTGTTTTCCAATAAATAATTAAGACCAAGCTGCTAAATGCTGGACCACTTTCAATTGCTATTTGTGGAGCCACAGGGAACATGTCTCTGAAAGCAGGGTGTCGCAGGCAGAGGAAAAGAATAAAGCTGTCTGTACTGCATGTTCAGGACACAACTGGCAGACCTGAATAAAGACCAGTAATGATCAAGGAGTTATGGTCCAAAACCTGTCCTGCATTACCACAGACCAGGTGTCCCTGCCCGTGGCAGGGTGTTGGAACTGGATGAGCTTTAAGGTCCCTTCCAACCCAACCCAACCCAGTCTGGGATTCTATGGTTCTTCACGGATAAAGAAACTGAAAGAGAATGGAGAAAGAAGACTACCTACTGGCTTGAAACACTCTTTGGGGAAATAAATTATAAAGTTTCTTAAGAAAAAAAAAAAAAAAGAAAGAAAAAACCAAACAAACTCCTCATCCCTACATGAAAACCTCATTTCACACTGCCCTTCACCTCCATCTCCCTCCTAATCCTTAGCACATTGCTTGGGCAGCAAGCCACCATGCTCCTCCAGACAAATGCCTCAGTCTGGTAAGTGGGACTCATCCGCAGGGTCAGGCAGCAGGGACACACAAAGATCAAACAGCCCAGTGACTATAGCATAACGTTAAAAGGAACTGGAGTCAGTGTTTTTTGTATCAAAACCCCCTACCACCTGCTATGTGGCGAGGGGGAACAGGTACATTTGGTTTACAAGACTTCACCCCCCATGATCCTCCCACAACCCAACAAACCAAATACCATTTTCAGCTGAGGATGGTCCTACCCCTCCGGGGATCCCTTTATCTTTTTCCAAGACAAGACTATGTGTTACTAGTTCTTCCACAAGACCCACCTGTGGCAAGCAAGCAATCAGCATCAAGACCAACCTTCTCAAAGCCTTGTATCCTAACAAAGCACCACCTCACCCACACCAGCCCAAGCAGGACACAGCCTGCAAGGCACACAGAAGTCTTTCTGCAATGAAATACATCAAGGCTGGATGGAGTACTGCTTCCAAAACCAGGGCCTGGCAGTAAGTACTGTGTAAGGATGTACCTAAATAAAAGCAAAGTAATTTTGCTGGGAGAAAGGACGAAAAGAAAGGATCCAAAAGAAGAGACATCTAGAACAACTGGTTTCTTTAATTGTAAAGACTGTTCACTGTTCAAACAACAGGACTTGAAATACACACGTATTCACTGCTTCACTGAAGCAATGTAGAGATTTTGCAGAAACCCTGTTTCAACCCATAGTGGGCTAGAATTCTAACTGCAGAAAGAGGAAGGGAGTGGGGCTGCATTTTGCAAAGGGCAGTATGGAAGAGGGTGATCCTTAAACTCAACGGCATAACAAGGAAGACCAGTAGTACATGGTGTGTGTCTTCTGAAGACTAAGACGTAAACGCAAGCTTTGAAGCTGCTCCCATCTACAGCTAAAAAATAAAAGGTTTTTAATGTACAACTGAAAAGACAGGCAAAAATAAAAGGAAAAAGAAAAAAGACACAGAATCTGCTCATGATCTTTGCTTTCTTCCCACTCCCCAACCATATCCTGCACTACAGAATCTCCGAATTTAGCTCTCACATTGTCCATGTTTTCCAGAACAACAGTTATCTTGCAGATGGAAAAGATGTGCAGACCCCAAAGGTACAGGCTTAGGATGATGAACACAGAGACTGTCTTGAGCCCTCCCTGCTTGAGCTGCGTTCCAAAATAAATCCATGAATATTCCAAATGATACCTAGAGCACCTGAAGCTTAATGTATCCTTATGGGTGACCCCACATAACACAGTGCTGATAAAGATAACACCACATGTCATGTGGTGTAACTATGTCCTCTGCCCTTACCTCCCCTCCAAGCAGGAACACTGAAATCCACCTGCCAAGAAATCTTGCCAGGGAGCAATGTACACAAAACCAAAGCCAGGCAAGGCTGGAACAGCATTACAGGTTGCAGTTCACAGTGAGCTCAGCCTCAGAGATCAAGTCAGCCTCTAACTTACAGCATTTTACCTTTTAGTCATAAAAACCTTTAAGAATGCACCAACCTTATTCCCCAGATTGCAGAGGACTGAACTAGACCAGTCCTCTGGGACTACAGAAGTTACATGGCCAGCACTGGGCTCACCCGCTTTGCTCAGCCATTATGTACTCAGGAAGTATTGCAAGCCTGTGGAAAACATTATTATCTTCTATGAAAAGGAAAAAACCAAAGCCACACACCTTGTAAGACAACAGCAAGCATCCCTTCTTAGATTCTCAACTCAGTTGAAGTTACCTGCAGCATCTCGCCTTGCAGAAAATGCAGTCAAATATAATGACCCAGCAGGACCACCACAAACCAAACAAAATCCCAAAGCTTTCCATGCCTAAGCAGCTGCAGAAGTGGAAAAAGAAGACTTCAAATGTACTTACTGGCCGGACTTCACCAGTGGTGTTGGTATACTGACGGGCCAGACCAAAGTCTAACATATAGCACTTCCTGTACGTTGAAGGCAAGCGACCCATGGCAAAATTGGACTAGATAAAGAAAGAAAACCAAATCAGTCTGATACCAGAAACTTGGGTAAGAGTGACCATTTAATAACAAAACTTTGTCACGTAGTCCCACACGCCTCTGGTGGAAAGAGAATAATTTAAAGATGCATCTTAAACGCACGATTAGCCAATCGCTGCCATGTTAAGAGGTTAACTTTGCAGACAAATGACAGTGGAGTTTCAAAGTAACTAAATTTCAGCTGCTACAAGAAAAAGAGAGAGCTCCATCACATGGAAACAAGGCTGGAGTTACTGCAGACAAATGCTTCTGATCATTCAGCTGCCAGCATGCTTTATCCTGCCCTAACCTCCAGAATCTCCATCCACTATACTGCATTACCTCAACAGAGCTAAACATTCAGACATCTAAAAATCACTTGGTTTGGTTCTTAGTAAATAAACTAACAAGCAAATAGAGCAGCTCTTTTTTAACCCCTTATCTTAAACATATCTTTAACCATTAAGGATTTGTGGCCAGTTACATTAGTGACTGATTTTCATCTGACTCTGATCAGCCAAACCTGTCTGATTTCAAAAGCAGCAAATGATTTTGCTGGAAGGAGGACGGTCTTAGGGATCAACAAGTGTTGAGGTCAAATAGTGAAGAGCTGGAAGAAGGCTGGCTCCTACAATGAGAGTTGGAATTACTGTGCCTCACCAAGGCAGATGACCACCATCGTGGCTGTGTTTCTGACACTGGATCCTCTGCTCCAGTTTTCTCAGCAATTGCTCAGAAAAGACTGAAAGGATTATTTAGCTAAGTTGAATACATGGAACAGCATCTATTCAAGTGATGGGTCATAGAACAAGACATCCTTTCTGAACCCCTTTTATAGTAATAATTGGTTGGATTCCAAATGACTGCTTGAAATTAGATTGCTTTGTTACGTGATCTTAACTGGTAAAAGTATGACTGACAGCTACTAACCCACCACAGAGCAGCCTCTGCCCATACTAACTAGTTTTCTATGCACTCAGAGGAATGACAATACTATATTACTAGTCTATACTCGGAGAAAATAGCCAATGTGTCAGACAGTGGAAGGGTGCAAGAACTAAGTGCCTCCACTGGGATCTGCCCATATTCAGACTGTCTTTGACTCAAGCAGAACAGACAGACACAACCAAACCTCAAATTTCCAAAACAACATACAGGCTTGATGTCGCGATGCAGGAACCCCACAGAGTGAATGGCTTCTATTGATTCCAGAATCTGTTTGCCTAATCGCAGCGTGGTGCTCAGCGTGAAAGTCCCTCGAGGTTGACTCCTCCTGAGATCTGCCAGATTCCGGCCCTGAAACAATCAATAGGACACTTAAACCGTCACACACAGCATCTCACAGCTGCAAGCTCAAACGTGCATCCCCCCAAAAGCAGAAATGCTCCTCAGACAGGTGCTCACTTTCTGTCTGCTTTATTTCTTGTACAAGATCTTCCAATACTTCATTTTAACTTTCAAATGCTGTGTTGACTGATAAGAAAATAGCAGACCATTACACTGGGAAATCAGCTGATGTACTGTTTGGGAAACAGGCACAGCATGGACAGCACTGCCTCAAACTGTGTGATGTGAAATATCTTAGCACATCCTGACAAGCAGAGCTACCCGATATCACAGCAACACACACACACCCCCCTCCCCATCTCACTGTCTCCCATTCCACCCACTTTCTCTGTACAACAAAGTCTCTACACTAGTGCTTGGCTGCCTGCTGTCACTGAATCCTTCACTGTGATGCCATCTCCATAGGATGGGGGCTGAGGGGAAGCTTAGAACTCACCTGAAGCTGCATGACCACGTAATTAAATTTTTCATTCCTTCCACAGCCAATAAATCTGCAAACATGATCTTTCCCTGAAAAGAAACAGAAACACACAAAATGGAAGATGGCAACCCTGTGGACATGATTGTTGGAAAGATGGTTTCTGATCAAGCGCTTGTAACTGCAGGAGGCATCAGGCAGGGAGTTCTGCAGAACAGACTGATTTTATTTCTACTTCCCAGTCCCATAGCTCAGGAAAGTACTGCCATTCATCAAGAAAACTGCCTGTGAAATGGCCATGAGTGGAAATCTGTGTCAAGGATTCTCAAATCCTCAAACTGACAGAGGGCACAAGACTGAGTGAGACAAAGTGCTGTTTATACCACCACCACACGCTGGCAACACAGCCACAGCCGCCACCATCCCTGAACTACTTGTGGTAGCACTACTACATTTGTCTGTCAGTACTGCACACCCTGGAACAACTAAACTAAGCCTACATCAACATGGGCAAACCTTGATTTTAATGGTCAGAAGCATCTGGAAAAGAAAGATGCTTATGGAAAAAACCTCCATGGACCCATTAAAGCAATTTCCTAATAAAAGAAGGAAACAAACCTGGGCAGTTTCATGTTGAGTTCTGGAACGGTCCTAGAGCTATGAACATCTATTACTGCTCAAGTAATAAATCATGTTTCTTGATCTAGAATTTTTGTTAGAATTGGACTTTAAGGTGGTTCCCTTTACTTCATGGATGAATCCTCATTTTCAGTTACTTAAGGATGGGTTGAATACTTTGTGATTCAAGAAATTTGATTAGACTGGTCAACCTGTACTTATAAAATGGGGATAATCTAGGAGGGAAAAAAAGAAGTAAAAACATTCACTGGAAAAATAGGAGTGCTAATGAGGCTTCTTCTGTCTGTACGTCACAGTATATGTGCATGCAGAGTATTATACAGTATACATTGAATGTTGCTAATAAACAGCTTTTATGTTTATTAAAGGAGAAAAACAATGTTTACATTATTTATGGAACTGTTGGAACAAGTCCAGAGGAGGGCCACGAGGATGATCAGGGGACTGGAGCACCTCCCATATGAAGATAGGCTGAGAAAATTGGGGCTGTTCAGCCTGGAGAAGAGAAGGCTGCGTGGAGACCTCATAGCAGCCTTCCAATACCTGAAGGGGGCCTATAGGGATGCTGGGGAGGGACTCTTCATTAGGGACTGTGGTGAGAGGACAAGGGGTAATGGGTTTAAACTTAAACAGGGGAAGTTTAGATTGGATATGAGGAAGAAGTTCTTTAGTGTAAGGGTGGTGAGGCACTGGAACGGGTTGCCCAGGGAAGTTGTGAATGCGTCATCCCTGGCGGTGTTCAAGGCCGGGTTGCACAGAGCCTTGGGTGGCATGGTTTAGTGTGAGGTGTCCCTGCCCATGGCAGGGGGGTTGGAACTAGATGATCTTAAGGTCCTTTCCAACCCTAACTATTCTATCATTCTACTCAGGCAAAATCAAAACCAACCAGCCATCCCACAACACTCAGCTGGTCCTCCATGGTCACTCTCTGTGTTACAAAATGCAGAGGGAGCAGAGGCTGTGGTTTCAGATCCTGATCTGTAATGGAGTTGTGATGGTGTGGTTTCTGTATGCTGCAGGAGTTCCTCTAACAGCAGACTGCTGATAACAGAGTAAAGGTTCATACACACCACAGTGGTGAACATTTTGGTTCCTGGTGGGGTTTCTAAGCAGGGAGGGGGGTGAGTACCATTGCAGAGATTTGCCCTGTATGTCTTTGCAGCACTCAAGCAATGGTGATTTTAATTAGTTTTCCAACCAAAGCTTATTGTTTGATACTTCCCAGTTTTACAATTGAAAAAGGAGGAACACACAAAGACATACAGTAATCAGTAATGGCATTGCCTATAACAACCTCATCTATCCCTTGGAACAGGAGGTTGTACTAGAGACATCCAGAGCTGCCACTCCCAGCCCAAATCATCCCCTCCATCTATCCATGTCAGGCACTCATTTTCTTCAAGGCCTGCCTCTCACATCAGCAGTGGCTTCTGACCCCTCTAATCTAAACTCAGCTTCATCAGTTAAGTTTCTTTTTATTCAGCTAATACAGGAAGTATCAAACCCAACAGAGTACTGGCGGTCAAAAAAGACCAGCATGGCACAGCCACCCAGCAGCTCAACCCTGAAGAAAGCTGTATAGGAAAACCCCAAGTCCTTAGCGGCAGAACCTGCTTGAGCACTTGGCACTGCCAGGGTCTCTGTAATATGCACAGTTGTGGACATGCAGCTATACAACTGCTTTCACCAGCATTTGAGAAGCTGCAGCTATTTTTCATGCTCCTACATTAGAGATGCAATATACATTATATAGCTATCCTCTTCGCAGTCCACATCAGAATCAGGTTTATCAGCTTATCACAGATACTGGATTCACTTATGTACAAACAGTCTAAAGAAATAGAGTATCCATCAGGACTAGAAAATGAGAGTTATTTTCATCATTATCTACCTTGCTTGGAACCAGCGTTTGAAGCTTGGCAAAGCTGACCGGCATACAGTTTTCTTTCCTTTGCAGTTAGTTTTATCCCTGGCCAGGCAAACTAGCTGACTTCAGGGCCTTGTTAACCCAGCTGGAGACAAGGAGTTTTGAACATGAAAGCAAACAAATACTATGCTGGAAGTAAAGACTTAAATAATGACATTATCCAACAGTAGTCAACCAGTATTTAATCAACTGTGTTAGCCTTGCTAGTGCTTCTGCAGTAAATGAATGGACTCCATAAATTAATGAACTAATGGACATAACAACAAAAGACTGGTTGTCACCTTGTAATCAAACAGTAAAAGGTAAAGCTGCCTGACTTTGCACGGCATGGTTCCTCATCTCCTTTCCCAAGCCCACTAAAATATTTAAGACGAGCAGCTGATAATAGATCCCACATCAGGCGAGGCAGAACACTGAAGGAGAAAAAAAAATCAACCCAGCCTCAAAGAAAAGTGTGTTTTAAATCCTCACCCTTCGCTTGACATCACAGTTGACGCAGAAAACACGTGGCCCAAATGGCAGTTCATTTGACTCTTCCACATGGAAAAATGCAGCGCTAGGCAGAGCTGCATCAAGTGTCTCAATCTGCCATTCTGCGACAGCCTAAAAACCTGCCAAGGATAAATCACCCTGCTTTCCAGACAGTTACATCAAGCTAGCAAAATACAAGAGACACATAAAACATGTACACAATAGTAACAAATTGAACCATAGAGAGTTAAGGCACCACTTGAACATGAAAAACTCACATACGCAAAAAAGAAGAGACTAGGACTGGCAAATGAGTTCAAAACAAGCAGGATCCCTTTTCTCCCCTTATTTTGACAGGAAACCCTTACCTTTCCAACCCCTGGCAGGAAGGGGGACCAAGCAACACAGCCCTACTTCCCTATCTGCTGCAATAAAATCAGGTACTCAAACCCCACAGTGCCTGTGACCAGGCTGCATCTTGCACAACTACTCAATATGCAGAAGATCTCTGCACTGCAGAGTAAAATTAATCAGAGTCCTACGCAATGAGATTGGTTCTCCTGAAAAGCTGCCTTGACAGAGCGAGTGACACGCTGAGTAGCGCCGAGGAGCGTCTGGCTGTGAGTGAGGTCAAAGGCAGGCACATGGGGCCTCACACCAGGGCAAAACTGCCACCACAGTGGCACAGAGCAGCGCCCAGCACCACAATAACCTGCCCATTTCGAATGACCACCTGACTGTTAGGCTGTCCCAAGGAGAATCCCAGCCAAGGAATCTGAATGCTGCGGCCACATCTGTATTCTGGAGAGCCTGTGGACCAGAAAGCATCTGGACTGTATGCCTCATGGGAGAGCTTTTTGCACTATCCAGGCCTCACAAGCCTTCAGAGCGCTCACAGACAGAACTCTCAAGGACTGCATGAGCACAGGGAGAATATTTCTGAATCCAAGCATTTGCTGCTGGGCCTCACACAGCCCCAGCTGAGCACCTAGAGCAGACACAGTACCTGGTTTTGCATGTGCAGATGGTTTCCACATCCCTCTCTGCAGCAGCCCAAAAGGTGGAGCAAATAATCCACTGGATTGAAACAGGGATACTGGATTACTATTTTTGCAACTAAGGCTGCCACTGGGAAGTCAAACTGACACTGAGATAGCCCATGCCAAGTACCTCAAAAGCTGTGCCAGAGCTGTTCTAACAGAGCCATTGTGTTTTGATTCAACTCAAAGACATCGGAAGTGGGAAACAGAGTCTGGATAGTATTTCACAGACGTTCCTTTGCCTCCTGAGCATTCCTCCACAGCAAATCCAAGGTGGGGGACAAAAAAGTCACAGAGCAGGCAGGTTTCCATCTGTCTGTAGTCCAAAGGGTTAGACAAGCATTGAAGATACAGAAAAACATCTGTGCTTCTAGAGGTGACAGGACCCTTCCACATGTTCAATGACAGCAAACCATCCCATTCTTTTCTCCCCATGATTCCAAAGAATGGGAGTCTCAGACTCCTGGTTTATAATGGCAATCAGTTTTTAAAGGAAGCCTCCATACTGCCTTACACCACTGCAATTACCGTGTGCTGTACCATGCCTTTGGGTCATGTCAGCTTTCCTCAGCAAACAGACCCAGAAGCTGCATTCCAGGTACACACCAAATAGTCCCCAAATCCTAAAGGAGACAGTCCAAATCAACAACTGTACCCTCAGACAAGGGAAACCAGATTAAAGCTAACCCAAAGCAAAATACCCCAAACACTTGTTGTTTATAGTGTAAAATCCCCAAGCCATATATGCTAGAGATGTATTGGCCTGAGCAACTGCTTCTATCCACTAATCTGCTGGTACTACACTGCTCAGTAATGTAGACAGAGCTTAAAAGGGTCAAACAGATAAAACCTTGCAAAGGCTCTTCTTGCTCTCTGGATAAGTAGCTAACTCACTTAGCCATGCAGACCTTATTTCCATTTCCTCTTCAACACATGTGGCCAAAGGGCTTGTCTACACACCAAAACACCTGCAGATACAACTAAAGCAGCCACCTTCTCTGCTGGACCCCTGCTGTATCTGCAGGAAGTATTTTGCCAATGCAGCTTAGCCTGGTTTCAAAATGCTTGACTGCAAAGTAGAAAAGCCCAGTAGGTTAAAATGATGTGCAAATGGTACAATCATATACAATTACCTCACTTCAAGATAATTTTATAGTAGTGATTAAGGTGATAAAGTGAGGGCTTGGCACTAAAATAGTATTCTTCTGACAGAGGAGCTGTATTCCTGCAGAATTTCCCTGGGCAAATGTGCCAAACTATCCCTCAAATGCTTTCTGAATTTGTTATTTGTCCCTAGTAGGGTAATTCTCTATTAGCTGTCTATATGGTAATTCTCTATTAGCTGTCTATATGGTAATGTTTCTTACCACCTTTTTTTATAGTGTTACTTAGATTTATTATCCTTCTACTTGCCAAGTACATACACATATTTCTTATTGCTGTACACTATGAATTTTTCATTCATCATTTCCATATTACTTGGTACTTAAGGAAAATTTTAGAGCTAAATATATATTACTATACATTACTGCAGCAGAGTCTACTCTCTGATGTGGTTCCTTGGACTCTCCATGACACCCAGCAGCTCGGAACTGCACAGCAGTTTCTTCAAGGAAGAGAAAGTTCCTGATCCTTCAGGTAAGGTTAGTCCTGCTTACTCCTTCATCCATGGAAGGGACAGATAAGCCAGAGAACCAAGCCTGAAAGAAGTGGTGAGCAACTCCAGTAGCCAGGCCAAAAGAGCTGCTCAGGCTGGTATTGATAAACAGCAGAGAACTTCACCTATAGCAGACAGTAGGTAAACCCATGGCAGATCTGAAGTAAAAGGGAGTTCTAAGGTCATAATCTATAGGGGCCACGGGTTCTACAAGATGGGGTTGCCTGCATACCCCACAGGGTGAGGATTTGGAAAGACAGACTTGCTTTCAAATGGTGACTCCTTATGGAAGAGACCTGGCATTACGGAGGACCCCATCTACAATGATGACATGGATAAAACCAGGCACTACTGAGGGTGCAGGCCTCCTGACCATCAAGAACAGTAATACACAATGTGATACCGAGGTCAACATTCCTAATGGTACCAAAAAGAGAATGTGATTTCCCTGTTCCCCAAGCCAGATAACCAACAAACACTGAGAAAATGGCTTTGGTTCAACAGTGCAAAGGCCCTGTCAGAAGAGGGGAGCAACACGACAGTCTACGACAAACAGTGCTTGACAAAGATGAAAAAAAAATGCTATCTTGTGGTGATCTGATTAGAATTGGCCAGGTAAAGTAGCACCAGATGAGAGTGTTTTGGCCCCTGCAAGCCCAGCCTGAACAAGGAAATACTCCACAGCAACTATGTGGGACCAAGAGGGTTTGATTTTCATTAAAATAGCCTATACGAGGCAAAAAAAGGACAGAAATCTGGTAGAAACTTTTGGGGTAAATGTGTAACAACAGGAAAAAACTGAGAGCTTCAGCTCATCACCTGCTTGAGCAAGACACTCTAAGCTAACTTCTCAATCATGTTTCACCCAAAGCTTAAAAGACACAATTGCTGGTGTTTCCCAGCCTCAGGATAGTATAAAGATTTGGAAGGTTGGTCCGAAGATGATCTACAGTCCTTTGAAGTAGCAATACAAGTCAGAAAGAACTTTGCCTTTGGCAAAGACATTAATATCCAAACAAAGAAAAAGCACTATGCAGCTAAAAAAGTCAAACCAAGTAACAGCAGAACAGAACAACTCTGCAGGGCAGCTGAGGGACACTGAAGTGGCAGTGATCTTGCACAGACCAAGCACAACTATCACAGAATCATTAATACTGGAAGGGGCCTCTTCAGATCATCTAGTCCACACACCCCCACTTCAAGCAGAGGCAGCACAGCACGTTTTCCAGGTTGGCATCCAGTTGGGTTTTGAAGATCTCTGAGGATGGAGACTACCCAACCTCCCAGCAACTTGTGCCGGTGTTGGACCACCCTCACAGTGGAAAACTCCACACAGGGTTTATCAGAAGGTACTGAGACTCTCTGGAAGAGACATTAACTGATTAGTTCCCCAGTTGTTCTGCATGGACTATGATTCAATCTGATATTCGATGATTCTGTGACTGCCAGCACAGAAAGGACATTGTGAGGGACCTGCAGCCGTGTTCATTATGTGACTATTCCAGAAAGTGCCCCAGAAAGTCTTACTGTTGGCAACAGCCTGCAGTCCAAACCAATAAAGAAGTACTGCACTGAGAGATCAGGCTGCACCCAAATCAGATCCTGATGTAGGTCTGCAGTACGGGCTAATGGTCAGCCTGCTTGACCCCAAACTCTGTGAAGCTCTAGCAACTTGCAAGACCCTGATCACAAGCTCTGAGAAGAGCAACAGCAGCTCCCGAGTCCTTTAATGTTGGTGTGATACCCAAATAGAAAACAATTCAGCTGTACTATTTAAGAGGACTGCAATGTTCAATTCTAACATAAAAGCAGAGAGGAATTTTAGACAACACTGTTCCATTGTTTTTCACATGGAAAACATGAACCAAACACATTACCTATGGCAAAACCAACATCCTCCATCCAGTTGTTTGTAAAGTCAGTCTCTCCCTTTCTGAAATGTTTTTTACCTCTTTGCAACAGCTCACCTTGAAAACATACACAATACATGATTCCCAGCTCTCTTAACCTAATTTCTTATTTTAACTCCAGCATTTATTTCTGGAAGGCATTTGGGGATCAACCTTGAACCAAAAAAGCTGAATTCTTCACAGAACAGCTTGATTTGTAAAAACATGGCTGAAGTAATCTGTTGTTCTCAAATGCAGGACAGCTGATGCAGAGCCAATTCTGCTGCTGCTGTCTTTCCTGTCCCTTAGTAGTTGCTAAGTGCTTTGCCAAGGGACTTCACTATTGCCACACACCACCACTCCCTCTTCCCAGTGCCCAGGATCACACAGTGTACACTGGTGGGATTTTTCTCAAGCATTTAATAGTCGCAGTTTTCCAGACATAAACACTGATGGCAAAACGTGAGTATTAGTCAACTCACTGCACATTTTCTGATGCTAGTTCGCAGAATCCCAGACTGGTTTGGGTTAGAAGGGGCCTTAAAGCCCATCCAGTTCCAACCCCTGCCACGGGCAGAGACACCTTCCACTAGACCAGGCTGCTCCAAGCCCCATCCAGCCTGGCCTTGAACACAGCCAAGGATGGGGCATCATAGTTCTGATTTGGTGACATGCTGTTCAAGCATTCCCTGCTGCAGGTGTACCACACAGTGACACTAGCCAGCATGACAGCATCGACTCTTGATATTCTAATGATCTGCTGTTTTACCCAGTCACACTCTCACACAATTCAGAGCATTTCCAAGTGTACAACCAAATGCAAAAATCAAAAACTCTGCCTTGCCACCTGCTCTGCTGTTCTGAGAGCTCTGTGTCTCCAGGCCTGTCACAGATCAAGAACAAGCTGCCTCCTAACGATGTGGGCTGATCTCTCCTTTGCTTCAATTCTCTTTACCAGCTTAGCTGCATTTATTACAATCCAGTGCTCAAAAAGGCCTTATCAGTCCTTCTCTTAGCAGGGCTGAAATGTGGAAAGTCATTTGACCTTCAAGAATAATTCACTGACTCTTAGCTAGAGGCAATCTGCCACAATCATTGAGCAACCCGTTTCACAAGACCTGAAACAATCTCACCCTCTAATTCAACCAGATCCCTGGGGATTTCATACAAGGGCAAAAGTATAGGAACGGACACAGGTCCACAGCACTATCTCTGAAGGACAAGCCCTGGTGATAAGGATACTAATGCATGGGAAGGTGGTTCCTCATTCAAAACGGGAAGCCTGCGAAAAGGAACATCCCTTCCTATACTAGAATATGTAAACTGTACCTGTCAAGAGCTGCCCTTGCCTTCACAAGGAAACCCATGCCCAATGCGCTTTAGCAAAGAGCAGTTCTCTGTTCCTCAAAGACGGATTTGGGAATTCCTGATTTACACCCTCCCCTAGCAATCAGTTTTTAGTAAAAGCCCCATCAATGTTCCTTCTGCCAGGAACAACTGCAGCAAGACTTGCTGTACCCTTTGGTGTTAAACTGTAGCTCATGAGCATTGCAAATGCCGTAGGGATAACGGCTGGCTTCCTTCACACTATTCTACTAGCTCGCTGAGAATAACTGTGACTGTAAAGGCTTTAAAGGTCTGCATAGGAAGTTTTAACTTTTAGCCTTATTTATGGTTTCATCTGAGCAAACAGCATCTGGCATAAAGCACGTCTCCCTTCAGCGTGATTCCTTAACTGGAAGCAGGGTTGGACACAAGTCAAGGCAGGCTCCCATTTTGCTGCTTCCCAGTCACTTTGAAACCTGCTTATAAGCTTTGCCAGGTACAACTATAGAAACTGATGGTCCCAGAGCTGACTTCCACATCCAAACTGATATAAAGCTGCGTTAGGGAAACTTAAGAATAGTCATATAATTTAAATTAACATAATTCAACACTCCCCCCCACCCCAAAACTAAAAGACCTAAAATTACTTCACACCCTCCTTCAGGACAGTCAGGTACATGAAAAATCAACTAAATGTCAGCTTCCTTATACTTTGTGTTATCCACTTCTTGCACTCCTCTACTAGGCAGTCAACCATTTTACTGGGACACTGTCGTTCTCCCAGTCACAAACACTGTCCTGGTGCCCTGGGAGGTAAACAGCTACCTTCATTTTTTCATCAGACACTGCTTGCTCTAGTCCTTACTACCTAATCAGTGTCACTAGACTGCACAGAACAGCGTACCACTAGTGCAGTTTGAGTCTCCTCATTGTTCCTATAGCGTGGAAGACAAAAATACTCCCTGTAGTTGGATCTCACTACAGAGAGTAGTTGGACGCTCTGCAGAATGTAGTAACTTTCTGAGCTGAAGGACTTCATGTAACATAACATGTAGGCAGAAGCTGAAGAGAAAAATCATTAACATCTGCAACTTCTGGTTCTAGTTGGCAACATGCACAGCGACCTTTAGCACCTCTGAGGAGTGTTCTGCTTTACCTTGCAGTTTTTTCAGGACGGCCACTTCCATCTTGAGAACTTGCTTGGGCTGCTGGGCTGATTCCACCTTCAAGGCCACATTCTCACGGGTCAGCAGGTCCATCGCCTCATAGATCTCCCCAAAGCCACCGCCACCAATCTTCTTCAACTAGAAAAGGACAAAGAGGTTTGCTACCATGTACATGAGAGACATCAAACTAGCCCTCACAGAGCCAGGCACTAGCTCCTTTACTGCACGGGGAGAACAAACTCAGCTCCCAGTCTGTGCTGTGGCTGAATTCCTTCACTGCAAAGCTAGGCAAAATTCCAGCTACCCACTTGACTGTGCTATGTATAAATCCTTTACTGTAACAACAAAGAACAAGCCTAGCAAGTGATGACATGTGATACATTTATAAGCAAACGATAATACCCCAATAATGTTCTTGCCAAAATTCAAGGCAAGACCCTACAAGGAGATGGTAGCACCCCTATCCAGACCTTGGCAGATAAAAACTGTCATACCCTCTCAGCAAACACATCTCTGCAGCAGAACACAACCGTGGTGTTGGAATTAATGCTTTCAAGAAATAAGTTAAATGCAGTTTACATCTCATTCACGGGATTTTAAATACAGAACCAAACATCCACTGGGATATTTGACAAGATGCTTGACCTGCTCTGCTATTGAGGCTGTTTCACTGCCACATTCCAGAGAACTACCCAATGCATTACCTCAAAACAGTCATACATAAGCCACAAAAACATCTCCATTGTTTCCCATTCTCTTTTTAAAAACCTTAAACTGCAGCAAACAATGCCCTTTATGTTGCTGAGCTGATTTAAAGACTGTTTCGTGATGGGAGGGTATCACTACATAGAAATCAAAGCCATTTCAACTGACAAACTCAAAGCTAAAGATGTCCAAGTCCCAACATGTTTGATAGGCACCGACTAGAGGTAGATCCTCTGCCTGTTCTAGAGCAGCCACCCACCCAGAGAGCAAGCTGGGATCCTCTGCCTTTCCTGGAAGGTGATTCCTTGATTCTCTTTTTGCAGAGACTTGACAGCACATGCACATACAGTTCCACATATGCATGTATAAGGCAGACTCCCAACATGCTGCAAGTGTCAACATCTACGCCAGGAAAAGCATTTTATATTTGTTTCTCTTGGATATATTTAAAGCATACTATGCTCCTCAGGAACAAATTCAGGTTTACAGCAGAGCTAGATCAGGGCTCCCTTGATCTGATTAGCACTTTGTCACTGAACATAGCTGCACCCCTTCCTTTCAGCATGTCATGTTCCCTCTGTTAACAGCTGCTCAGGAAGCCCTGAGCACTGCTCCTTTCCAAAACAGCAGTAACACCTGAAGAAGAAAAGTTTAAATCAGGCAGATAGTCAAACATGTATCTTTGACAATATTTAATGAGGCTTAGATGATATTTTAGTGTCTTCGGTACCGCAGAAGGCTTAACGTGTGCACCTGTCCTGTTTGCTGAACAAAGGGCCCTGCCTTTCAAGGGCAGGTGTTTTTTCTTCTTAAGGTGACCAAAGCCATTTGCTTTTCAGGCTCTCAGGTCAAGAAGATCAGCTCTGCATGAAGAAACTATCATCTCTAAAGCCATTTCTTAATAACCCTTTGAAAGGTGCTGTCCAGAGTCATCCTTCTCCTTTAGCTTATTTTTCCTCATAACCTTGCAGTAGGCTAAATAGGAATATTCATGCAGTAAACAGTCCAATAACTAGGTCACCACATATTATTCATAAGTCATTACAGTGCAGCCCTACTTCTACTTGGAAATTTACACTGAAATGGGTATTACAAACCTTCCTAGCAAAACAATGCTGCCTTCAGCATAGCAACAACATGACAGCTAATACCTCAGCACTCAGTACACAAGATCTTCTGTTGCCAGAGGTGGGAAAGGGAAAGGGAAAGGGAAAGGGAAAGGGAAAGGGAAAGGGAAAGGGAAAGGGAAAGGGAAAGGGAAAGGGAAAGGGAAAGGGAAAGGGAAAGGGAAAGGGAAAGGGAAAGGGAAAGGGAAAGGGAAAGGGAAAGGGAAAGGGAAAGGGAAAGGGAAAGGGAAAGGGAAAGGGAAAGGGAAAGGGAAAGGGAAAGGGAAAGGGAAAGGGAAAGGGAAAGGGCACAAAAAGCTGCAGAAGGCAAAACAGTTGGGATCTAGAAGAACTTTGAGGAAGATTTAAAAAAGTCTCAGTGGGAAAATGGTAACAGATCAAGGAAAAGTCAATAGCAATAAACGTAACACAGCCGAACTGGGATAGAAAAGAAACAAGCTACCCAAACATCTTGCTGGGCTGCTAACGAGATCTAGATCAGAGCTTCTGCTGAATACACACATTCCAGCCACTGGATGTACCTCACTGCCCAAGAGCCCTCCACCTGCCTCTGCTTCCTCACATCCTCTTATGGAAATTACTCTCTGGCATACTTTTCCCAGCACAGCAGATGGTCCTACTCATCAATACCACCAGCATTGCCATTCTCCTGGAATTTCCAGCAACATCAAAAGCCTTTTCTTTGTTGCAGAGCAAGAATCTTGCAGCTCCTGGTCTTGGCTGAGGTCAGGGGCTTACCACTCATTGCTCAGGTACTATGGGAGTTCACTGTTTAAGGTGAACTCAGCACAGCCTTCTGCTGGACACAAACAAGAGATGGGCATATACCACCCAGGAAAATAAATGAATAACGAAACCCTTAAACACAAAGTTAAGAAAGAGAAGGAAACATCTAACAAGAATCACCTAAATGGTAATTGTGAGCCAGTAGCCCATGCTAAGCCTCACTCCTCCAGGAATATTCTCTTCTCACCCTGCTTCCTACCTTCCACTGTTAATTTACTGTTAAGACTGGGATACAGACTGAGAACACCAGCAGGATTAATTCTACTTAACTGCATGAGCCTGTACATCAGCTGAGCGTCCAGGTTTCCATCACAGCCTGTGGAGTCAAGTGAAACATTCATCTGATCAAACACGGGGCTCGCGCATAGACAACTAAAAGCAAGTAACCTGCATCTCAGACACAAGAGTTCTTTCAGCATCCCACTAACAGCCACATGACCACACAGCTCCTTGCAGTGCATCTCTCATACGTTAAGAGGTTTCATGTCACGTAGGAGTAAACTGTTACAGAAAAGCCATTCTACTCGACCCCTCAGCGTGGCAGTCTCCAACGAGGGGCTCCCAGGAATCCAACATACTGGAATGTCTCTTGGGACTACTGATACAAACTCAGCCATGTCTGACGAGGGAAGCCATTCCCCAAAGCCCCCCCTGGCTGTATCAGTAGTTACAGAGGACACAGATGGCTCCCTTCAAAGTCTCCTTTAAGCATCCTGAAATATTTTGGATTTATCCTCAAAAGACTTTGCAGCCTGATCCTCCGGAGTGTATTAAAACCCAAACCAACAAAACCCCAACTCACAGCCTTCCCACTGAGCAGAAATCAGTATCTCAGAGGGACAGTTCAGAAAAACCAAGGCAACACCCCCCACTTCAAACAACCAAAAATAGAACTGAATTCCAAATTTAATCTTTTACTCAGCAAGCATGTAAGACACCACTGCTCTAGCCAAAGGCTGCCTTCCAGGAATATTAACTCTAACCCTTTCCAGGAAAACACTTCAGGACCAAGGCACAAGAGCCAGTGACCTGTGGTGAACTCAGCCAGGGTCAGGGCTGTCATCCACAAACTTCAAACACTGACCAGGTCGAACAGCGGCCTTTTGGGACCACTTGTATAGTCACTGCAACTCCCACAGCCCAACTCAATGGGCTACTTGATCCAGAAATCATTGGAAACTTGATCAAGGCCTCACCTCACTTAACAAGAGCTGAAGAAGAATGGACCTCCATTCACCAAACTCTCCATACCACCCAACTTGCTTAGGAGGCCTGGAGCTACACTGATCTCAAGGGAAAACTAACTTACATACAACAGGCATGAACTGAGAAGCCAATCAAAGAGAAGTCAATCATCCACATTCTAAATCATCTGAAGACCTGCCAAAGACCACTTAAAGCAGCTCTTCACAGAGTGAGACCAAAACAGGCCCCAAGACTGACAAAACACCTTCCTTGTCACAAGTTCCCTTTTGGAACCTTAAGTGGTCTTTGTGATCAAGGTAAGGTGAAGAGCCCAAAACCTTTGTGGGGCTTCTAGCAAGGCTTCTAAAATAAACAGGAGAAGGACAAGTGTAGCTAAACATTTAGCTCAAGAACCTCAGCAACCTGGAAGAAACCAAAGCATGGTTTGGCACCTGACAACAGAGCACACATGTGTACAAGGGTCACCAGTGGGATTTCAAAGCTCCGTGCAGGAGCTGCCAACCCTGTCTTACAAATAAATCTCAGTTGTGAGTCCCCAATGCAAAGCATTTAGGTGAAAGATGGAGATACATCCATTCAGCCTTGGCATCTATACCTAGTTCAAAGCAAGCACGTGTGAAGTTTAACTTTGTTCCCTCTCCTGAACAAAGCAGTTTACATCATTCAGAGCATGGGTGGACCAATTCACCTTCTAAGGTCTCAACAAAAGCCACATGGTTCCAGGACTGTCCAAATTTCATCCAAGCAAAGCATCAAACATATTTGCAAGTAAAGAATGATGATTCAAAAGAATATGTCAGGTCCAATAAAAGTATAAGCATTTCCTGTCCATGCCTTTCTCCAAAAGCAAGGACAAAAACATCATTGCTGTCAGACAGCAAACTTTACTGACTTGGAGTAGCAGGAAAATGAACTACAAACAGGCTAACTGCAGAGAACTACCATCTTCATTTGTCAAAGCTTTGTCAGGCAGCATCTAGAAGAGGAGGAAAGGAATTCAAGGAATACATTATATCAATCTAACATTAGAAATTGGCTCAATATTGGAAGCATGCCAGTACTAAGAACTACAAGGCCCAAGCAGATGCCCAGCCAGAGACAGTCACAATGGGAAGACAAATTACACAAGAAACCTGCTGGCAGCTGAACCCCAGCATCACGAAACTGCCACACACCTGCCATTGCTCACAGTAAAGCTTGTACTATCCAGCTTGCATGCTATGGATTAGATTCAGAAAGGTCTATGATAAAGCGCAAGCGCCCTCTGATAAATTCTATGTACTTACAGCAGAAATCAACTGGGTCCTGGGCTGCATCCCCAGCAGTGTGACCAGCAGGTCAAGGGAGGGGATTCTTCCCCTCTGCTCTGCTCTGGTGAGACCCCCCCACGCAGTCCTTGTTGCTCTGAGGCAACAACACAAGAGGGATGTAGAGCTGTTAGAGCAAGTCCAGAGGTGGCCACAGAGATCCTCCAAGGGCTGGAGCAGCTCTGCTCTGGAGACAGGCTGAGAGAGCTGGGCTTGTTCAGCCTGGAGAAGGGAAGGCTCCAGGGAGACCTTAGAGCAGTTCCCAGTGCCTAAGGGGGCTAAAAAGAAATCTGGAGAAGGGCTTTAGACAAGGACCTGTAGGAATAGGACAAGGGGGAATGGCTTTAACCTGACAGAGGGGAGATTGAGATGGGACATTAGGAGGAAATTCTTCCCTGTGAGGGGATTTCTCCAATTAGAGGTAGGTAGTTTTGACAACACACCTGCACACTTCTGTATTTTCTAAGGCGGAATCAGTGCATACAGCTTCTAGCATTCCCCAGTCACAGATTCATGCAGCAGTGAAGTCACCAAATCCCACAGTTAGTGCCTCTACCAAACAAAAGTAGTTTGAAATATTCCCCTATGACCATAACTGAGCCTATTTTAAGCTCTATTTTGAGTTTTTGGTGCTTTTAAGAGTTCTGCGGTTTCCAAAACACAAAGAAGAAAGAGAGGCAATGGGGGAGTAACAAGAACAGAGCCGGGTGGAACAGTCCAGGGCACCAAAGAGATACAGGCTCCAGGCAAGTCTAACAAAAGGATAATAAGTTGTCTGAAGTGGGCTGTTGAAAATAACACCCACAGCCTGGAAATGAAGCGCGTTCAAAGGCCTGAGTCTCTCTAGTCCTCTGCTCTTCACAGCCCACTGCAGAGCTGCATCACAGCTAGTTAGCACAAAGAAATGTCTTAGCGCTAATACTACAAATCACTTAGTCCAAACTAGCAAGGCATCTGCTGTGAGTTTAATGACTCACACATTGCTGGTAACCCAAGCTAAAATTGGACACGATGGCACACAGGGGATTTACAATTTTTTCAGCTTTTTAAAACCAAAGCTTTTAAAGCCAGATGACAAAAACTTACACAAAACACATGCACAATTTAAAGAAGTATAAAGGTAAATGATCCTTTCATGTGTGATATTCCAGTTTCTTTAACTGAGGTGATAACATAATGCTACTTCCCCTCCATCCCAGAGACCTCACTTTAGGACTAAAGAGAAAGCCTTATGCATAAGAGGCACTGCATCCTCTAAACAAATCTGGTGGCAGTGAAACATGCCCAGAGGATGAGATTCTCCCCACGTCTCTTCCACAGCATTCTTGCATGACTCTGGTCAAGCTGCTGAAGCCTCTGCTCACAAGCCATCATTAATCACATCCTCATCTGCTGGGTGCCTAAGGCAAGACAGTCAGGTCCAATCTATAGGAGCGATGAGCACAACGCTTAGATGCCCATGACGTCTAGTGTGGTTGTGCTTTGCTCATGGCAGGGGGGCTGGAACTAGATGATCTTAAGGTCCTTTCCAACCCTGACTCTTCTATGATTCTATGATAAAAATTAAGCGGTCTGTAAGAAGTAACAAAAATCAAGATCTAACTCAATTTGAAATCCTAGCCGTAAAAGCAAGCTAATAGTTTTCTCTTGCATTATCCGGTAAAAGCATGAATAAACCCCCCTAATATATATATATGTCTGGCACATATTACATCAGTAAGAAACACAGCTGAGTTTAAATGGCAAACTCATATCATGAATTTAAGTGGAGAGTGAGATCTGGAGCCAAACAATGAATAAATAAAAGATGAAATGGCTGCTAATTCGGTGTACCCCATCCAGCTTGCACAACAGATGAGACAGCTCTCCCATGAAGAACTAAGACTCTCAACATGTGGTGATGATATCCTAAAAAGCAGCCTAATAAATTGACACAGAAGTCATACCAACAATCTAATCATGGAATTTCTGACTTTTGAAGTAGGTGACATTCCAACCATAAACATTTGCTGTGCGATTTATTGTAATGCAACTTATTTATAGGCATGCCTGTAGTATTCTTTGCCACAAGAACTCAAACTCTAAGTTTCTTAATCAAAGATGACTCAGCCTGCTGCAAGAGCTCAATCCCGCCTAAAATCCTCAGCAGGTTCAGACTACTCAAAATACTCGACAGTCTAAAAAACACTATTAACCATTTTCTTGAACACTATACGCCTCCTCCGTCACTTCCTAAAGACCAGGATTAACTAGACAAGTTTCTATCCTACTACAAGCAGGAGAAGATCTGTTTGGGCCACCAATGGAAGCATGAAGCTGGAGCTACTCACCACTTTCCAGCGATCTTTGACCACGTAATTGGCCGGAAGAATGTCGACCTGCTCCCCTCCTCCGCTCATGTTTGGTTCGTCCTTGATGACCGCTGCTAGGCACTGCATTTGCCAGCCAGAGAGTATTTTAGTAGCTCCCAATTTAAATGAGCCATTTATCTGGGGGAAGAAAGGGGCAGAGGGAATGAATGACAACATTAGCACAGGTCACGGCAGAAGCACATGCTACACTTCCACATGTTTTGCTCATGATCAGATCCAGTCTCTTAGGAAAGAGGGCAAACTCACCTTGCAAACACCTGAGCTCACTCCATGCATAAACTGGGCAGACACAACCATGCTTCAAGTCAGCAGCACAAACTAAAAGGGTGACAATTACCGACCATACCATGCAGGACTCCAGTGCTCTTGGGCCTGACAGCCAACAAGTCAGAGAGAATCTAATGCCAAATGCTGCAAGAGCTGTTATTGTTACCAGGCAAAAAGGTCTTGCTTCACAGAGCAGCTGCTGCATGGGCACTTTTTATGGTTTCCACTGGACGACATCCAACACAAATCAGAAAGGTTTGCCAGGTATTACATTCAATAAGCCTAAAAGCATCTGAACAGGATAGAAGGGCCTTTACAGAGCAAGGATTACAGACACTCTCACTGTGATGAAGAGCCAAGCAAAGAAGACAGGGACGGTTAGAAAGGGCTTCAGCCATGTATGAATTAGTCTTCCTCAGAGCATACACACAGTGCTAAAAAGGATCAAGTTAAGATATGGAGATATATCTTATTCTTATGGGTTTGTGTTCTACCTCACACCCCTTTGCCCTGCTTTTAGAGGGAGCTCCAGACAGCTTATGCTGCAAATTAATTTTGTTTGAGGGTTTTTTGGTTGCAGTTCTTCTACAAAAATGACTTTCAGATACACGCTAGCTCCACTTTCCTGGAAGAGAATGAATTGAAACAGGACTAATAAGATCTTCCTGATGCATTTCATCTCCTCCTGTAAGGTATTCTTCTGACTTTAGAAGTAGGCCAGATCTTTTACTAAGCATGGTCCTTTTATTAAGCTTTCCTGGCAGTTCTGTTGTCCTTCCCCCCCCAAATATGTAATATTTTCCTTCCTAAAAATGTGCATTACTGTAGCACTGACCGCAGACTTAAATCAGATTCACAACATAAATGCCAATTAGATAAAAAAGAAGACTAGAGCTGGTCATTCAACCACTGCATTTATTCAGGCCCCCAAAAAAGGAACAAGTCACCAGTGAATTAGGAGCTCAAAGAAAGAGCTCATTCCCTAGCAATAAAAGGGCTGAGAAAGAAGGATAGAAAGTGACCAGCATGCAGCGTGTGCAAGGAAGCAGCAGACAGAAGTACGTCACAGGCGCAAGACGGAGGATGATCAAACGTCGTCTCAGAGAGATCTTCTCAAAAGATGTTCACAAAAGATGATTTCATTCAAGATATGAAATGTAACTACATGGAATAAAGGAGCAGCAGACTAATGCAGTTAAGAGGGCTGCTGAGAAATGTGCAAATAATCTGACATCTGCTAAAGGACAATCAAAGTGATAGAAGAGAAAGAAGAAGAAAATGAAAAGTAAAGAAATTCAGAAGAAAAGTTCTGCAAAACACTCTCAATTCTCATAGAAAGAGCTTTGCACCTGTAGCAGCCCTTTCAGTCTCCAGGTACTGAAGGAAGAAACTGCAAAGCTCTCCAATGAGACAGTACCTGCTGTATCTGGCAGCGATATTGGTGCTTCTTCCTCCTAACAAACAAGCCTAACGCCATGGCCAGGCCACTTTATGCTCACCAGAACACTGAACTGAGCATCCCTAAGCTACCAGTGAGTTTTGCATACGCTGTGCACCTCCCTGCAGACTGCACAGAGAACCCCTGCCAAAATCTCTTCTGAGGGTAGCTTTTTTTCTGTTAGTTAAAGAAAAGCCATTTACAGCCTGTTCCAAGCCCTCAATGTTAACACGCTGGTACAGAAGCATGTATCCCATCCCCATTCTTGCAAGTCTTTTGGCATCACTTCAAGAAGACAAGTACAGCTCAATGCAGGCTCTGGACTGCAAGGGATACAAAGGCAGCTTGAGATCCAGGATGTGGAGTGGTAATAGCAGCAAAAGAGATGTGAGGAAGTCTAGGACTTTTCCAGAAGAAATTTGCCATGATTTTTCCCATTTTGAAGCAGAACATCCAAAAGTATGTTGGATGCATGATGTACACATTAGTGATTCTCTTCGTCAGGGATTTTAGCAATAGGACAAGGGGCAATGGGTTTAAACTTAAACAGGGGAAGTTCAGGTTAGATATAAAGAAGAAATTCTTTACTGTGAGTGTGGTGAGGCACTGGAATGGGTTGCCCAGAGAAGGGGTAAATGTTCCATCCCTGGCAGTGCTCAAGGCCAGGTTGGACAGCACCTTAGGTGACATGTTCTGGCGGGAGGCGCCCCTGCCCATGGATGGGACTTGGAACTGGATGATCTTAGGTCCTTTCTAACCCTAACTATTCTGATTCTATGTTTTCAGTCTAGTGACTGCTGGTGGAAAGCAATCCTAAGGCGTCACTTCAGAGGAGAAACACAGCATGAAAGTATGTGAGCGCTATCCAAGCTAGAGCTGCTTTCCCTGGTGCACTATTCCATGTTCCTTTATCAGTGTTATAATACATGTGTACAAAGTAGAGAATGTGTTTGTTATTTAAAGGAGTCACATATTCACTGGCTTTGGAACAGATCAAAATCCTCCTTGGCACTCCCACAAATTGCAGCCATTTCGCACTAGGGAATTACAGATGTAAGTTTATGGATATGCTCTGGTATAGCCAGGGTGAAAATAAACCAGCCATACCAAAAGGCAATTAAATTACAGCTTGAGACAAATTTCAAGCTGTTTTAGATCACAGCAGCAGCCCAAAGCAGTGTTAACATATCAAAAGTTTACTCCCGAGGGCAAAAGGGACGAAATGACCTTTGTGCAGAATAAATAGCACATTTAAATTATGCTTTTAACTTATGCATTACTGTAATACTTTCTAAATCAATAAAATATAGTGTCAATATCATTTGACTAACATCAAAGCCTGCAGCCAGCCCCCTGATAAAGCTGGATTGGCTAATGCAGCTACAGAAGGAAGGTGGTGAAGAATGGCCAGTGCGGGAAAGGTGAAGCACTATCACTTCTTCCCCAACACACAGCAAAGAACATAATTTATGCATGTTAAATATTAACTGATGTTAAAGGTAACTGGAGGAGAGATGGAAGGATTCTACCTCTCCAACTCAGTAAAGCTGCTCCTGATCCAAAAGCTGACCAAGCATATGAACTATGACGTATCTGCATCACACTTGGCTTTAAAACGTACTGACCATAAAAATGTGAAGATGCATCATTTTGAAGATAGTGACTGAGAAGACAAGAACTTTCAGGCTGTCCTTTCCTGAAGGAAATGTACAGGTTGTCAAGAAATGACAGTACCATGAAAACAGGCAAGAGAGCTGAGCAATCCTAAGAGACTAAAACTGACTTCCTAGAAATAGGAACTGAAGCAGGAATGAAAGCAGCTGTGAGAAAGAAAGTGACAACAGGACCAAATCCCATCTCTTGGCCAACCTCAGCATGAAGAAGTGTGAAATGAGCTCTCACATACTGCCATCTCCTCCAGCCCATACTGGAGAATCTTTAGAGTTTTACAAATTAAGTCTCGACCTTGAAAAAGAAATCTAAACTCCCCCATGCTTACAGAGGTTAATAATCCCCACTATGAACTCTGACACATTGGCCTACTAGCTCCTCCTTCTGTGTGGCATCAAGGTAGTTCTAGTCAATAGCACTCACAGGTAAATGGTCACCTTACAAAAACCTGATGCACTATAGCCTGGAAAAGGCTCTGGGGAGACCATGTAAGAGTCTTCTAATACCTATAGGAGCCTAGATGAAACATCAAGAGGAGCTTTTGAGAAGGGCCTGCAGGGACAGGACAAGGGGGAATGGCTTTAACCTGACAGAGGGGAGATTGAGATGAGACATTAGGAAGAAATTCTTCCCTGTGAGGGTGCTGAGGCCCTGGCACAGGGTGCCCAGAGAAGCTGTGGCTGCCCCATCCCTGGCAATGTTCAAGGCAAGGTTGGATGGGGCTTGGAGCAACCTGGTCTAATGGAAGGTGTCCCTGCCCCTGGCAGGGGTTGGAACTGGATGAGCTTTAAGGTCCCTTCCAACCCAAACCAGTCTGGGATTCTATGATTTAGCCAACACAAAAACCAAGGCCGGGCAGAGAAGCATGACCTGGATAGGCAACCATAACAAACTCAAGAGGAAAGCCTGCAGGAAATACAGTGCAAGGCCTGAGGTTGCAATTAGTGTGGCAGACTCTTACATCAAATGCCTTGTTCACACGTGTGCTCATCAGGAGACAAACCAGACCAAGGAAAAGTAACTTCATACAAGTTAAGCTGAAGAATTCTTCGCTGCAGATGCTAAAAGCTTACATAGATTCAAAAAGTGACTTCACAAATTCACTAAAAATAATAATAAAAAAATCCATTAACATACATACAAATATTACATCTTTAGCTTAGGAAGCTTCGATTCACAAATAACTGAAGGTGGCAAAAGCATTCTTCAGAGTCATTTTATGTGCTTTCCCTACTCTTATTCTCTGCCCTAGATACCCACTCTTGGCCAACTTAGGACAGGATACCGGCCTAGATGGACCTGTGACATGACTCAGTATTGCCAGACTTGTGTTTTTATCAGTTACTTTTAGAGGAATGTGCGTATATAATATATATGTCTCTTTAACCCCTTCAAGGGGGTCAGAGATCAAAAACCAATCAATCAAGAAGTCTCACATATGCAACCCAGTTTCCTATGTTACGATGTTCTCCTCCATGCAAGCAAGATTTTAAACAGCTTTATTGGAAAAAAAATATTTCTTAATTTAACAGGATCATAGCACTCTTCAAATTAAACTTGGAAAAAAATGGAGCATTCCCTGTGGAAATTCCTAACATCTATGTGAGATCTTTCCTATGTTAGCTTACTTCAGCCCCAATACACAGTGGTGGCAGTGCTCAAAAGACAGCCAAACAAACATCAAGTTGAAAACTCAGAGGCAGCGTGGTTATTAGACAACAGAACAAGGCTATGGAGGTCTGTCTCACCATCTTACTAAAGGTCCTGGATTATCTTAAGTGTCTTAATCTCACTGTGGAGGAACTGCAATATCCCACTTTATTTCAGGACACATCCTCACCTCTGGAAGCCTACAAATTAGAACAATTAGAACAAGTGAAGTTTATTTAGACTGCTGTAGCCCATGACTTTCTTTACCTGATCAAATTCCCCTCCATGAACACAGGATCCACCTTAAGAGCAGATCCCGGTAGTGTTTTAGAAAGTTGATGCAAAATACAAAGCTGGACATCTGCAAATGAAAAGAAGTAGCCCCAGTAAAGTGCAGTCTAGAAACCAGATCAATCCCCTCGCCCAGTACATGCATGGGAGGAACAAAGAAAGAAACACCTGTAAATAGAATTTAAGAATAACTTAGCTGCTCCCAACATGAACTTTTCTTGCATTAAGGCAAAATGAAACAGATGGGGTGGGGAATAAGAGGAGACTATAGCAAGTAGGATTGAGAGTGCTTCAAAGGAAGAAAGAAAACCAGTGGAGTTTCCAAGTGCAACTGAGCATCAGCAGAACTGGGGCTCAGCTAACGGCAGCATTAACTGCACACAGTGTCCCTCGTTGCTTTATAAATGTCATTTGCTTCCAACACACAACACCAATTATGAAAATGAAATCTCTCACATTAAAAGAATCAAAAAACACCCCTTAAATCTTCACATAAAGAAGTTGTACCATGCATTAGCATTCTGTTATTAGGGTAAAAATGCATATGACAATACAGAAAACAAGTTGGTTAAAAAAAAAAATACAGTGCAATGGACTGAAACAGCCCCTCAGCCCTGGAATACACCATACCTCCTGCTGAACTTGAAACAGCAACGAAAAACAAGTCATAGGCTGTTAGGGTAGGTCTGACAGCAGGAGCTTGCAAGGTTCTGAATCGTTCCTTGAAGACACATCTCCTCCTTCATTGCCTGCCTCTGCTGTAGCCAGCCCTGCTTAGGGAGCAGGCTCAGCTCCTAGCAGCTGCAGCTTAAAGTCTCCTCTAGGAGATATTCTTCCCATAGGCATGCAAGGGCATCATCAGCCTTAGAAATTCTGGATTTGCTATTCACAGCCTTTCATTTCTGCAAAAAACAGAACATCTAAAGGTGAGGTTGCAAGGTACTGGGACTGGTTGTCACCTTTGAAAGGTTTGTGACCAGTAAGGAGTGATGTAGCCATGACTGGGAAGAACAAACAAAACAAACCAAACAAACACCCTCAGAAAAAGCTGCAAGCCAGACAGACAGGTCCAGATTCTCTGCTAACACAGAACATCCACAAAATATATTCAATATGGTAACACATGCACTCCGAAAGAATGACTATGGCTACCTGGTTGCACGGCCAACTGAACGCCTGCAGACTCACGTACAAGTAACAGCATAGGACCTAAACAAAACAAGCCAACCCCCCAAACACAATTTCATCACTCCTGACAGTTCACGTGATCCTAATCCTCTCCAACTACATCTCAGCAACAAAGCTAAGCTAAGGAAACAGGGAGGAGAGGTTGAGAGCAAAGTCTATTACCTTCTGGCGGTCTCCCTGATGGAGTTGCTCTAAGTTTTGATCCAAGCAGAAAATTAAACACCAGGAAATGCCTCTAATGTCATGTCCAGCTTGACCTCTACTAATTTAATAGGCAAACATTATGGCAAATGACAACAAAAAGCCCAAAACCAAAAGTCACATCTTTGGGTGCTTGGACACTCATGAATGGAAGCTGAGAATCAGTGGAAACACTATTACATGACATCACCTACATCCCCTCCTCCATAAAGCTTTCAAAAGGTTGATCCTCAATCCACAACTTCAGGCGCCTGGTTAGCCAATATAAAACCCTACCCTCAATGAAAAGCAACAGTTCCCTGCTCTCCTGCAAGCCCTGAACTTCTGCTGGCAGCATTCCACCACAAGGCAGTTCAGTGACTTGTACCAGTGGAAAAACTATTCCTCTTCCGAATAAATAAGTTTATTTCATTGGCTTAGAGCCCCTCCAACTGGTTCATCATAGAGTCAGTCAAACACAAGTGCCAGGACAGTGAAGGAGCAGTACTGCAGATCCATTTCAGCTGCTGGCTCACGTTCAGGCCAGCTGAACATACACCATATTGTGCCCAGGTAGCCAAGAAGGCCAACAGCATCCTGGCCTGTACCAGCACCAGCATGGCCAGCAGGGCCAGGGCAGTGATGATCCCCCTGTACTGGGCACTGGTGAGGCTGCACTTTGAATTCTGTGATCAGTTCTGGGCCCCTCACTGCCAGAGAGGCACCAGTGCTGATGAAGGGTCTAGAGCACAAGCGTGATGAGGAACGGCTGAGGGAACTGGGGGAGGCGGTTAGCCTGGAGAAGAGAAGGCTCAGAGGGGACCTTATAGCTCCCTACAACTGCCTGATAGGAGGATGGAGCCAGGAGGTGGATGGGCTCTGCTCCCAAGCAACAAGGGATGGGACAAGAGGAAACAGCCTCAAGCTGCGCCAGGGGAGGTTTAGACTGGATATTGGGAACAATTTCTTCCCCAAAGGGCAGTCAGGCACTGGAACAGGCTGCCCAGGGCAGTGCTGGAGTCACCGTCCCTGGAAGGCCCCACAACAGTGCAGACGAGGCCTTCAGTGACATGGTTTAGTGGTGGCCTTGGTAGTGCTGGGGAACGGTTGGACTGGATGATCTTGAAGGTCTTGTCCAACATAGATGATTCTTTGATTCCCTAAAACTAGTAACTGGCTACAAGAGAGGAAAACACACAGGAATGCACCACTAGGTCTCACAACAGAGTGCTATCACCAGTGGGGTAGCACACCTCACGTACATACAAAATTATTCAGGATAACAAATAAAGAGACTGACAAACTGCAGACTGCAACACCAAGAAAGCTATAACTACAGCAAGCATGTTGTGCGCGTCCTCTGAGCCCTTCCTTAAGCATCATCTCTTGGTCACTGGGAGAAAAGAACCGGAGCAATACAGGCCTTAGGAATGAGCGGTTTGGTTTATAATCCTGTCATCAAACCTTTTTCACTAGACATCAATGTCTCCTTATCCCTTTTGCAATCTTTTCATAACCAACTGGTAACCCATCACATTTTCTACAATACAGCCTCCAGGATGACCATGAGCATCCCAACATTTGCTGTCACACAGGCAGCAAGGAACCTGCTTCCATCTGTCACAGCTGACACTGGATCTCTTTCTTGAGGCTGGACTGCCCCATTTCTTCAGAGAAGAGGCAATCAGCATCCACTGGCATTATCTTTGCTTCCCATTGTGCCTCTACAGCTGGAGCCAGCCCAAAAGCTGCGGTTTGTCCCTTTCATATTGTTCACCAAATTAAAGATGACATGGTTTGACACCCAAAGGAAAGGTTTTCTAAGTACATCTTATCTCATTACCTCTACAGTCCATCATGCTGTCAACATCTTCCTTCTCAATTACAAAAAAAGACCATTTCCCATGTGAACAGCTCTTGAATAGTAAAGAAGGCTTAATGGAAAAGAGGGTGGAGGTGGGTAAGACCAAAAGGGGTTTTGAGTGATGAATAAAGCTACTGTGGCATTTTTTAATTCTTCCCCCCATCAAGTCTAATACACCGATATATCTGCTGGTCTCCAAGAAACAGAAAAGTCCATGTGAAAAAAGCCACTTGAAACACTGAGCTCAAAGTCACACCGCTATTGCTGAATTGTTTCCTGTATTTTGGGGGATTGCTGTCATGGGTCTCAACAGTGTTAGACACAGGCTGTGTGTGGGCACTGTGGTAGAGGAGACCAAGAGCTGGTCCTGCACGTCACTGAGGACTGCCACCACCTGGTTGGTTGCTGGTGAGGCTCTTATAGGTGAGCGAATCTCAGTGTGGGTTCAAACGCACAGCGCAAAACCCCCATCATCTCCCTCACCTCCCACCTCTCCTTCCTAATGCTTCAGTAAATGTCCAACAGATTCTCCCATTCTTCCTCTCTCCAAGGCCTCATTGCTGGTGGACTTTCTTATTCTTCTCTCCCAAAGCAATTTTAACCTTCACTCCATTCGGACAGTGTCTCACAAGGACATTGAAGGGGATTTCAGGATGTTTCAGAAGAATATCCAGTTTTTAGTTATTTTTGATGGAAGAAGGGGACAGAAGCACTTTTTGTGCCCATTCCATATCTCACCCCTTTTAGCAAATGCTTCCACAATCACTCCAGCAAATACTGGGCTGTGCCTTGCAATGTTCAAAGGAGAAAATACCAACAAAGCCAATGATCTTTTAAAAAAGAGGGAACAATTTGCAAAACCCTTGAGGACTTCATAGCAACCTCTACAAAGCCCTATATTCTGTCTTCTGCTCTGTGTTCAAAGTGAACCAATGCTACTGGCATGATGGAGCACTGGCAAGTGAATCTAACCTAAGACCTTCCCAGAATGTGGAACCACTCCTGCAGAGTGGATCTGGACCCTGCACATGGAGAAATATATAAGACTAAGGCAGAAAACAGACAGGACACAACTGAAGAACAAGATCCACAAGAGAGTAGTGGGCTACCTAATAAGCTCTAAGGTGATGTGGCAGTCTGATGTGTCTCATCACTTCTGCTTCGGAAAAAGAGCATCAACTTCATCAGAGCAGAGACCCATGCTGCCTGTTGCACTGTAGAGATACACTTGCCTTTGCTACCAAACGCTGGGGTTGAGATGGAGAGGTAAGGAGAAGGAAATCCACACGTGAATGTCACTTCATTAGCATCAACCCTGAGGAGCAGGTGAAACAGATTTCCTAACCCCAGAGGCCTACAAGGGAATGGTAATTACAGTGTTTTTCTTTGCCAGTTGGAGAAGAGGAACTCGGCTCATTCCTGGAAGAACGAGGTTAGAATAGAGCATGCCAAATCACACAGAACACAAAAGTCACAGCAGCGGACACCGTTTACATTACTCCTGAGCATCACAGCTCAAGTTTCTGATCACACATAGATTGCCATGAGAATGTTGTGAGCTGGATGATCACTGGCACACAAAGGGGAAAAAGCCCTCAAAGTAACACCTAATTCCTCACCTACCCCTCTTACACCGAGAGATACACTGAAATGGGGTGAACAGCTACAGGTGAGGCAGTACTGACACACACTGCATCAGTCACAGCACCTGAGTACAGCACCTGTATGCATTAGTGTGGGGAAGCATTGGCACACCCTGCCTCCCATACAACATGGGGTGAAATTTCCCTCATACAAAGAAGTTCTGAGGCTGTTGTGACTCACTGAGAAGTTTGTTGCTAAAAGGCAGCATTTTCAGTGGCAGTACAGGAATATAAAGGCATTCATATGCACTGATAAGTTAGGAAGCTTTTCCTTCTATCAAGCTGACTACACTTCCTCCTTGCAAGCCTAAGGGAAGTCAAGAACATAAAAAGGCAGATTTTACTATAGAGCTGGTTTGGACTGCTCAGAAACATGATACGAACAGCTACTGAAATCTCCACACCTCAAAACACACAAAGGGGGTCTTGAACTCGGCATGCAAGTGGTTCAGCAACACCGACAGAGTGGCAATGTCACTCCACCGCCTCACACAGCACACTGGTTCCTTGTAAATATAAGATGCACTTCAAGGTCACCGTGTTCATCTTGAAAGCTCTCAGTGGGTCAGACCCAGGTTACTGGATACCTCGTCTCCTGGTGTGCAGGGAAAGCAGAACGACTACAGTCACATTCCCCAGCGCAAACTTAAGACACCGTGAGCAATAAAGACACAATGGCAAGAGACCTGCAGCAGCCTCCTCAACACACACCAGAGTAAAACCTCCCACCCGCGAAAGCTCAACAAGGAGAAACTCCCAGCTCCTTAAAACATAAGCACCAAGGAGCGACCCCAAAACAACACAATGAAAACGTTCCCATCCCAGAAGACCCGTGAAGTTGTGTAGTATTCAGTTAACTCGGTGACACCTGGAGGGATGCTCATCCCATCATTCGGGCCGCAGCCTGCCCTCACCCGCCAGGGGTTCACCTCACCTGTGCCCGCAGGCCCCTACCGGCAGCAGGGCCGCCGGCTGCCTTCGCACCTCAGCCCGCACCCTGACACTGGGGAACCACCCGGCGGGGCCATTCCAGCCTCGGTGGGGACTCTCAACGCGTGAAGGACCGGGACACCTCCGCTCAGGCCGCCCGCGGAAACACACGGTACTGCTTCCACCTGCCCCCCTGCGAGGACACCGCCCGCCCCGCCCCGTCCCCGGCGGGCACCCCTCGGGCCTCACCCTGAGCCGCGGCAGCTGCCGGCCCGCAGCAACCCCAGGCAGGAAGCGGAGGGCACGGGGAGGAACGGCAGGAAGAGAAAGGAAGCCACCGCCACCCCGGGGCCCCCGCAGCCCTGCCCCTCACCTCCTGCCACCCCGCCTCCCCCCGCCAAGGAGGTGGCCGCGTCCGCCCCTGCACTGCAGCTGCCGGCACGCCGCCCCCCCACCGCCCCTCTCGGCAGATGGTTCGCCCCACCCCGTCCCGCTTTCTTATTGGCGGAACTATCCCGTCACTCCGCTTCGAGCCCGCCCGGCCCCAGGGGCATGCTGGGAACCCGAGTCCTCCGCGCGGGACTCTTCCCTTTGCTTAGTGGGCAGCGGGCGGAGCGGCGAACTACACCTCCCACAGTGCCCCGCGCGCAGCCCCGCAGCGGCGCGGCCGGTCCCGGCCCGGCCCGCTGCAGCTCGCGGCCCGTCAGCTCCTAAGCCGCCGCGGGGACGGCACCCCCCCCCGGCGGCAATGACCGCAGCGGCCCGGCCCGGCCCTGCCCGGCCCGGCTCACCTGGCCCCGCCGCCGCTGCCGGCGCCTCCCGCTGCGGCCGGCGCGGGCAGCGCATGCCCCGCGCCCCTCAGTGCGGCTCGCCGGGCTCGGTGCCGCCGGCCCGGCGCGCTGCGGCTGCGGCTGTGGGGCGGGACGACCCCGGGCGCATCCTCCCCCTTGGAGCCGCGGCGGGCGGCGGGATTTGCCCACAATGCACCGCGCGCCGCACCGACAGCATCAGCCTGACATCACCCGCGGGCCGCCCCCGCCCAACGGGACCGCCCCGGGACCGCCCCGCAGACACCGGGCGCCGCCACCGGGCACCGCACACGGGGATGGACACTGCAGCTTCCGGGACACGGGATGCTGAGCACCTACATGGCATCGGGACTGGATCCGGCGTCGGCAGCAGGACCACTGGCACTGCCAGTACAGGCACTGGTGCAAGGCTCATCTCTGAGCGGCTGGGACCTGCACTGGCATCACCAGTTTGCGGCTGGGCACAACGCGGTCTGAGGACTGGGACCAGTGCTTTGACTGGGAGTAGCACTCCTTGTCCTGGGACTGTCTCACCAGGACTGTTCCACAGAGCCTGGGACTGTCACAGTGTGGAGCTGGGCACTGCACTGATGGGACCAGCACCAGAGTCAGCACATCAGCCTGGGGCTGGGCATTGCATGGCACTGGGACTGGCAGCAGAGTCATCCCTAGAACTGCTGGCCTGAGGTTTTGTGTTCTAGTGCTCTGGGGCCAGGACCAGCTCCAGCAACACCAGCAAGGGTCTAGTGCCCTACACTGCACTGTGTGTGCCAGCACCGTCATAGTCTGAGCTGGACATTGCACCGGGACCACCAGCATTGGGCTGGACACTGCACTGACAAGACCAGCAGTCTTCATCCTGCCTTGCCAGGGGTGGGAACAGGCAGAGCAGCCACAGCTGGGCACTGCATCAGCACTACCAAAACTGCACCACGTGCAGAAATGGCTCATGCAAGTGAGTTGTAGAATCATGAGTCACAGATTGGTTTGGGTTGGAAGGGACCTTAAAGCTCATCCAGTTCCAAGCCCCTGCCACGAGCAGGGACACCTTCTACTAGACCAGGTTGCTCCAAGCCCTGTCCCACCTGGCCTTGAACACTGCCAGGGATGGGGCAGCCACAGCTTCTCTGGGCACCCTGTGCCAGGGCCTCAGCACCCTCATAGGGAAGAATTTCTTCCTAATGTCTCATCTCAATCTCCCCTCTGTCAGGTTAAAGCCATTCCCCCTTGTCCTGTCCCTGCGGCCCTTGTCAAAAGCCCCTCTCCAGATTTCTTGTTGGCCCCTTTAGGCACTGCTCTAAGGTCTCCCCTTAAGGAGTCTTCTCTTCTCCAGGCTGAACCAGCCCAGCTCTCTCGGCCTGTCAGAGTAGAGCTGCTTCAGCCCTCAGAGCATCTCCATGGACTATGGACTCCAACAGCTCCACATCCCTGTGATTCTGTGATACCAAAGCCAGGAGCTCCACATTGTGGTAATGAGGATGCTCGCAGGGCTGCCAAGCAAAACATGCGTGTGTGTCCACTTAGACTCACCCTGTTTGGAGCAGAGAGGGTACGGGGGTATGATGTGGCAGTGCGTGAGGGCACAGTATGCTTGCCACATGCCCAGGTGCACAACCACTATCTGTGCAAGAGGGTTGGGCATGTTTGAGGCCGGTGCTGCTGCTGTGCTGACTCCGGTGTCAATGTCCTAGTGTATGTCCAGGGCTGTGTGTACACAGGGCTGGCTGTCCTTGATTAGGTGTCTCTGGGTACCCAGGTGAGTGCTGCAGCAGTGCCAGGGCTGTGAAGGTGCAGGCATCTCTCTTGGGATGCAGGCTGCTCCCGGGAACCTGTGAGTGCAGGGGTGTCTCTGCTTATGGAATGTTCCTAGGGATGGCCCTGGGTGTGAGGTGCTCCAGGGGCCACATGTGTTCAGGGTTGTCACTGAGTGCAGAGTGCTCCCAGAGCTGTTTCTTGGTGCGGGATGCTCCCAGGGCTGTCTCTTGGTGTGGGATGCGCCCAGGGGTGCGGGATGCTCCCAGGGCTGTCTCTTGTGCTTCCGTGCTGGTTCAGGGCTGCCTCTGGTCCTTGGATGGGTGGGAGCTCCCGGAGCCGCCCCGCCGGTGCAGCCCCACCCCGCGGGCGGTCCGTGCCGGGGCGGTGCCGGGGCCGCGGTCAGGGTCGTGCCCATGGCGCTGGCGGCGGCCCGCGTGCGGGTGCTGCGCTCTCTCCGCCGCTCGGTCCATGTCCCGGTCGCCCCCCGGCGCTGCTGTAGCGGTGACAGCGGCGGTCCCGGGGCACTGCCGCCCGGCGGGTACCGGGTCTGGCAGGAGCGGGCGGCCCGGGACCCCGCCGCGTTCTGGGCGGAGGTGGCGAGGGACGCGCTGCGCTGGGACCGCCCGTTCCACACGGCCCGCGACGCCGGCCCGCCCGCTGCCGTGCGCTGGTTCCTCGGCGGCCGCCTCAACGTCTCCGGTAAGACCCAGGCGGTGGGCGCTGGGGACGGGGCAGTCCCAGCACGAACACGGGCTGGGTGGGGAATGGATGGAGCGGCCCTGAGAAGGGCTTGGGGTGTTGGTCGGTGAGAAGCTCCCCATGACCCGGCAGTGTGTGAGGCGCTGGCACAGGGTGCGCAGGGAAGCTGTGGCTGCCCCATCGCTGGCAGTGTTCAAGGCCAGGTTGGACACGGGCTTGGAGCAACCTGCTGTAGTTGTTAACGTCCCTTAAGTGTCCCTGCCCGTAGCATGGGGCTGGAACTAGATGAGCTTCCTATTAATATGGCCTAAGAAATGGCTTTATCTGCTTTATTTTCATAGTATTGCTGCTGAAAAAGTTAAGGCTTTCATCAGCTGAAGGGAGCTTTCTCACATTTTGAGTTTGACAGTTGTTCTTGCAATTAAATATGTTGAATTCTGAGGGACTTCTCACTCTGCTCCTTTAGGAGCTCATTCACACTCTTTGTGTGGTTACATAAAGCAGCTGTGATCACAGACCAGCCTCAGCTGACTCCCAGGCTGCAGGTTACTTAAACTCAGGCAGCTCTCATTGCACTTTATTTATCCGTGGAAAAACAACAAAATCCTTCCCCACCAGTATTACATTTCCAGGAAATGTGATCTGAAACTCAGCACTTGTTGTTAAGGGCTTTTTCTCTGAGTTATACAGCAACATGCATGACTGGCTTTCAATAGTTGTCTATTGAAATAGAATAACTTGGAAGAATCTAAGCAGTGAGCATAGTTTAGGCTTGGAGTTAAGACTTTAACCTCTAACCTTCAGGCAAGTTGCTCCTGGACATGCAGGCAGGTTTTTGCTCTCTCTCCCTAAGTCCACTTGAGCTTCTCTTACCCTCAGAAGGTCATTTTGTACCTTCAAGTGTTAGGAGGTGTAGGACACAGCTGGAGCCGTGTTCACTTTTCCCATGTGTCTGGTAACGTGTAGGTGTCTGTGAGCTTACCCTAGATCCTAAAGGTTTAGATGTATTCAGTTAGCTGAGGTTTGGCTCTTCTGTTATACCCTGGAATGAAACTGTTTCACCTGAGCTTTAATTAGAAAATTCCAATGAGATGAGCTAAACACGCGGCCTGAGGAGGAGAGCCTGTCGGATTGATGGAGTGCAGAGCTGCTCTGGGGAGCACAGACTGTCAAGAGTGTCTTGTCTTTGTGCTGCTGAGAGCAGCAGAGAGGTTTGGGCTGGTTTCAGCTTAACCAGTGGAACTAAGCTGAGCTGAATCAGCTGAGGCCCCTTATCCAGAGGCTATCTTTAAGGCAGCTGAACACCAATTTAGTATTTGTAGTACTGGCATGCTACAGGTATGGCAAAGGAGAGCTTTACAAGTGCTATCACTTCCATAACTGAGTGTGTAGTTAGCTAGCTAACAGGTGATGTTTCATCAAGGCTGGCTTGCTGTTAGGCTTGACCGAGCTAAGTTTACAGAGCACCTTGCATATGACCCGGCTTTGTTTAAACCTTTGTTTTCTTACAGTAAATTGCTTGGATCAACATGTCGAAAAGTCTCCCAACAGAGTAGCTTTGATCTGGGAGAGAGATGAGCCTGGCGCTGCAGTGCATGTCACCTACAGGTATGGCGTCTTCTCGTGGGGCTTCGTGATGCTTGGTGGTGGGGTGGGGAGAAGAGACCTGTGTCAAACTCTGCTTTCTTCCAAGATACAGCATTGGACACGCAGCCCCAGTGCTGTGGCTCAGATTGAGACCTGGCATCGTCTCGTTCCTCTTCCCCATCCTCAGTGCAGTTTAGAGCAACCATGAGGCTGCTCTGCATAACGCTGACTTGTAATTGCTGCTATAGGTTGTAGGATTTGTTAGAATATGGCAGTTTTCAAGGATATTTCTCTTTTCCCTGCTATGTGTCCTCCCTCAGGAGACAGGCATGGCTGCCAAAATGCAATTTACATCATCTGTTTCTCTATTCAGAGTTAAAGGTTTCCCAGACTTGTACGTTCCTCAGTGTGTGTTTTAGGGAGCCAAATGTTTGATCTGCTGGATTGGAAAGCAGAGGAGGCATAGGAAGTCTTGGTATCTAACTCTTTAGAGGACCCAAACTCTGGTATCTGTGGCACAGATGTGCCCCTTTCCTTAGGATCTGGATGTGCTGTTAATGGGCCAACAGCTTTAAAGTCAAGTGCTAGGAAGGTAAAGACTTTCTTTTGGCCACTGCCTGATGGACCTGGGCTGCGGGGTGTCCAGGGCTTGTTCAGAGAGGTACAAGGGACAATTGTTTTGCATTATCTCCTTTGCAAAGCTTGCTGCTGTGAGCTGTTTGTCCTTATAGATAAGGCCTGGGTGGCACAAGGAAGGACCTGGCTGCTGGCATGGGCACTTCCCCTTCTCCTATGGGGAGAAAACAGCTGAGTGCTGGCCCCATTCGCATCACTGCAGAGGAAGCGGGTGGCTGTGCAGGAAAAGGGCTAGAACAAGCATCCCCCTCCCTGAGGAAGGAGAAAGCTTCGATCAGTGGGACCTCCTGTATGCACTGGCAAGACAGTGCCATTGGAAAGTGCTGTCCCAGCTTGCTCATCCATGGGGGAAATAAGAACCCCCATTTGCCTCTGCTGCCCCACACTAACTGCCTGCTCACAGTGGGTGAAGGGCTGGCGGGGCTGTGCCGTTGGTCAGTCTACATCCCTATACCTGCTTGTCTGCAAGGTGGGTTGTGTTAATGCAGATGGGTTCAAGTGCTCTGCCCTAGGAGAGAATTCTAGACATCTCCTTACTGGCGAAGGTACACAAAGCCATGAGTGAAACATTTCAGTTTTGCTTGAGTGGCGATTGCTGCATCACAAGCTCAGTTGTGATCATCTTTTTCACTGCTGAGTTTTCTCCTGTCTCTCCGGCTGATGCAACTCAGCCTTTGGGGGGAAAAAGGCTCCAGTTGTGCTTCCTCCTGCCTCTGGGTTTCATTTTTATCAAGTAGAAATTCAGCTAAGCTTCCAATTATGTCCACTTTTGAATGGGAAGGCAGGAGACTTGTTTGTTTTACTGCTTTTGTGAAAACAGGGCTTCCAGCTCTCCTGGGCCATAGTGGCTGCAGTCAGCGAGTGGGCACAGATCATGCCAATCTGTTATCAAGAGGTCTGGCTCTCCAGAGGCTAAACCACCATAAAGTCACCGGTAGGCAGTGGTGAAGCAGCAGTTAAGCTCCAGGAGTGTGCTGCAGTGAACAGCCAGCTGAATTTATTGGCAGAAGGATCCAGCCCAGCTGGGAGTGCTTTGTCCTGCTCTGTGGGTGTTGTCAGGGCCCAGGAGCTTTGAAATCTTCCAGAGGAATTCCCTGAAGCCTTGCTGAGCCTGGGTTTAAAGGGAACTGTATTATCGAGTGCCTTGTGTAAGCAGGAGGAGTTGGTGGCTGGATGTGTTGGGTTGCAGCCTCTGTAAGCTCAGCAACAAGGAATGTTAAAGATAGCAGTCAAGCTATGCCAAACCTCCCCCTGTCTGACGTGGGGCTGTTTAGTCTCTCTGGTGTTCCCTTGTTTAGCATGGTCTCTCCAAGTTAGCTACCTGTGAGGCAATGTTTCCGAGCGCTGCAGAATCCTATGGGTATTGCCAAAGGGAGCTGTGCGGAGAAGTGGGCAGCAGAACACGTTAGCTAACCCGGTTTTGGAAAGGGTTGCAGGCTGGCTTTCGGTGGGAGGGCTTTAATTTATGAATGATCTCCCTCCAGTGCAGAAAATGTTGCAGGCAGAGGGAATGTTCAAAATGCAAAACACAAAGAGGAAAGCAGAAGCTGAAGGGCCAGAAATTAGGGTCCTAAGTAGCTTTCCATAGGGCTCTTAGGTGGGTGGGAGAGAAGCGGTTGGACGTCTTCGTTAGCCACATCACAGCTATGCCTTTGACAAGCCAAGGGGTGGTGGTTCCTCAGCCTGTGAGGAAGTCATTGAAACTGTGTTAGAGATCACAGTGAAGACCTCAGCCAGGAGCCATGGGGGTTCTTACCAGGCTGTGCAATGCGGAAGGTGTTTCTCGTTGACACCAAACTCCTTTTCCTCTTCCCAGTGTTTGCTTCCTAAGTTGAAGTTGCAACTAAGTCTTGCTCAGGCTTTCAGCTTTCCCCATCCAAGGCAGCTCTGGGACTTTCCACCTTCTCACCTGAAAAAGAGCACAGAGGGTTTTCCTTATCTCAGGTTTGGGATGTCTGCAGGAAGACTGGATGACCTTCAACCAAAACCCCTCATGTTGAGCTTTGTATTTTTCAGCTATTCTCAATTAAACATCTCTAAGGCAGTGCCCATAACTCTGTGACCACAAGGTGCAGAGGCAGCCTTTGAACTCTGCTACTCACAGTAATTGATGTAGAGCAGCAGCTAGGAGGTGAGATGGGAGGGTGTTGGGCTGAGAGAGGCCCAAATCTGTTTGGTTTGGGTTTTTTCTGTTGTGTTGTTTTTCCCCCCACTAACCTGTTTGGGACATTTGACCTGAATTTTCAAATCATTTCAGCCTGATCCAAACAGTGGTTCCAGGAAATAAACTGGTCGCTGCCAGAAGTACTCAATCCAGCAGAGACCTTGGCTTGTGCTGAGCCTCCTAAGCAGGCGCTGCCAGAGCTCATATATAGCATTGAAGGTATTAGGAAAAAGTCTAGAAACGCTTTACAATAGGCTGCTTTCTGATTGTTTTTTTTGACGTACAAGGAACCAGCTTCCTGTGTTTAGAAAGCTGCAGGCTGTCTCACTGCAGGAAAAGGTTAGCATCTGGCTTCTAGGGACAATGTTTCTGCCAGGCATCCCTGAAGTACAGCAGAGAAACGCTATGTGTTGGTGATGGGGTTTGTAGTTGTTCCAGACCATGTCCTGGGCTGCATCCCCAGAGCATGACCAGCAGGTCAAGGGAGCGGATTCTCCCCCTCTACTCTGCTATGGTGAGACCCCCCCTGCAGTACTGCGCCCAGCTGTGGGGCAACAACACAAGAGGGATGTGGTGAGGCCCTGGCACAGGTCGCATGAAGAAGCTGTGGCTGCCCCATCCCTGTCAGTGTTCAAAGCCAGGCTGGACGGGCTTGGAGCAACCTTGTCTAGTGGAAGGTGCCCCTGCCTGTGGCAGGGGTTGGAACTGGATGAGCTTTAAGGTCCCTTCCAACCCAAACCAGTCTGTGAAATGTGGTTTTTACCCTTGCGCTTTAAAAAGTAGCTACCAGTTGCAAAACACTTCCAGCAGTTCCCCAACATAAACAGTGCTGGGAGTTGTGGGGCAGTGCTTCCGTTTCATCTTGTGTTTATCCCACAGGAGTTTCCAGTAGCTTTTGACTGACTCTTCTTGGTGAAAAAGTCACCAAGGATGGCTAAGTGGACTAAACTGACTCCTGGAGGCAGCAGGACAGCCACTGACTTTGCTGGCTGCTTTACCCACACCAGAGCCTGGCTTGTCCTTCTGCAGCCAGCGTGGCTCTCTGCTCCCCTTTTCTTCACTCTCTGATGGCAGAAGCAGCTTCTAAGATGCCAAAGCTGACGTGCACTATACTGCTGAGATGACATGATCTGGAGGGGGTCGTGGCCCTCACTCAGTTCAAGTTCATCCTTTTTTTGGTCCCTGGCATGAATCAGATTATTCACTAATATGACAGCATTGCTTCCATGTCACAGGGAGCTCCTGGATCTGACCTGCCGTCTTGCCAACACCCTGAAGAAATATGGGATACAGAAAGGGGACAGAGTGGCCATCTACATGTCTATGTCCCCCTTGGCAGTGGCAGCCATGCTGGCTTGTGCCAGGATTGGTGCCATCCACACCGTGGTCTTTGCTGGATTCAGCGCAGATTCCTTGGCCGGGAGGATCGTGGACTGTAAGTAGATGCAGACCTGGGAGCAAACCCCACTGAACAGTGCTCCAGAACGTAGCCCAGTTCTATGTTTTCTTAGCAGAAAGAGAAGAGGTTCATTCTCAGTTGGTGGGACAGTACACCCTCCCTTGCAAAACTTTTCCTTAGTGGCAGCAGCAGCATCATCCTCTGGCCTTAAAATACTTTATAAGGTTCTTAACATTCAGCCTGTGTTGGGTTACTGCCAGATGAGAGCAAAGTCGGAGGGAAAACCAATCTTAAGAATGGGGCCTGATTTGTTCTTTCACAGTGCAATTGCAGTGTTCCTTTGATATTCCTGCACAGTGCTAATTCCACAGCCTCGACTGGCACTATGATCTATGTGTAGCACTGGAAGTGTTGGCAGCTTGCCCCCTGCTCTGTTAGCCTTTATATCTACAGGCAGAGCTGTTCTTAGCTCAAAGCACTTGCAGGGTGATTAGGTAAAAAGCAGTACTGAATATACTAGCAGAAGAACAAAATAGCAAGTAGTTCATGTTCTAGCAGTCGCATCAGTTTATGGGTAGTGTGAGTTAATAAGTCTTACAGCAATTTTCATGCTTTCTTTCCCTGTTTAGGTAGAAGTAAGGTATAGAAAGCAAGTACATGTTTTAGTTCTCCCTTGCTTTAGGCCTCTTGTTTGGAGGCAGTAGGCTAAAGAGCTTTTCTCTGCAGCCACAGCTCTTGCAGTGTGGCTCAATAGGAAGTGCTCTGCAAGAGTGCTGCTGTGTGCTCTGACTTCCAGGAGGTTTCTCCTCAAGATCCATGTGAGTTTTGGAAAGCTGCAGGTGTCTCTGAGCAGGCAAATGCCTCCGAGAGGCCGCTGAGTTTGGTGCTCTTCAGTTTGCAATGAACATTTATCATAGAATCCCAGACTGGTTTGCGTTGGAAGGGACCTTAAAGCTCATCCAGTTCCAACCCCTGCCAGGGGCAGGGACACCTTCCACTGGACCAGGTTGCTCCACCCTGGCCTTGAACGCTGCCAGGGATGGGGCAGCCACAGCTTCTCTGGGCACCCTGTGCCAGGGCCTCAGCACCCTCACAGGGAAGAATTTCTTCCTAATGTCTCATCTCAGTCTCCCCTCTGTCAGGTTAAAGCCATTCCCCCTTGTCCTGTCCCTACAGGCCCTTGTCAAAAGCCCCTCTATAGCTTTCTTGTCAGCCCCTTTAGACACTGAAAGCTGCTCTAAGGTCTCCCCTTAAGGAGTCTTCTCTTCTCCAGGCTGAACAAGCCCAGCTCTCTCAGGCTGTCTCCTTAGCAGAGGTGCTCCAGCCCTCGGAACATGTCCGTGGCCTCCTCTGGACTCACTCCAGTAGGTCTCTGGACCCTCAGAGAGAGGATGAACAAGGGGCAAAGGTGCTTGTTCACTAAGGTCATGGGAAGTCTTGCCCTGGTTTCAGTATGTGAGCTGTTAGGCTAAAGCAACATTCAGTATTCACTATAACAAGTAATTGGGAATAAACTGTTTTGCATGTCTTCATTGGAGTGGACTGGTGGGGACAGAGTATAACAGCTACCATTGAAGTGTTTAGGAAGATTGGTCTGACAGCTGTCAAAAGTGTTATAGCTGGAGCGGACCCTGGTCTAAGGTTTTAAAGTGTTTTTGTTTGTCAGTGACTGACTGGTTTTAACAGGTAGAATTTCTGAGTGCTTGTCACGCATGTTGTCCTATACATCATCCCCAAAAATAATGAGAGCTGGGTGCACACATGAACCTGGTAGACAGGCTGGTGTGTCTGCTAATTCTTTCTCTCTTTAGCTGGATGCAAAGCAGTTATCACCTACAACCAGGGTGTAAGGGGAGGACGGATCATTGAGCTGAAGATGACCGTGGACGAAGCTGTGAAGAACTGCCCAAACATCAAACATGTCTTTGTGGCTCAGAGGACAGATAACAAAGTCCAGATGGGTGACCATGATATTCCGCTTGACGAGGTATGTTGGTGTTGGTAAACCTTGCCTGTTTCTCATAATGTTTCTTGAAGTGTGTGTTGTTTACTGTGCTGAGGGAGAGAAATATGGTGCACTAATAATAGTAGGGACCAGCTGGTGTTTCCACACCAGACCTGCCAGCGATGACTGGCCCTTATGCTGCCTCTGGAGCAGGTTTTCAGTTTGTGATGCCTTCCCGTGCTGCCACAATACCCTGATGGGCTAATGGATACAGGTGTGTTGCAGTGACAGCATCTGCACGTCCCTGTAGTCACCTTGCTCTGCGGACACCCACTGGCACTCTGGATAACTCCTTTTAGGTCTGAGTGTTGGCTTGATCATTTTTCTCTCCATCTGTGCCTTTTGGACTGGTGTTCTGCAGGTGAAAAGGAGATGCCCTTTTACAGCATCTGGATCTCCATCCTCTAACGGATTGCCTGTACCTACAGTCTTCTAGGATTGTGAGTTGAAGCAGCTCAGTCGGTGTCCGATTCATCTCAGCATGGGGATGGGGTGTGCTGCTCCATTTGAGTAATCTCGCAAACAGTGCTGAGATTTAAGGAAGGAGTGTTTCCTGAGACCCACAGTACACTGATACAATTGCTGCTGCTGTTATATTGTGTTCAGACACTCTGTAAGGGTTTGTCATATGCGCTGTTGAAAGGCAGTGCAGAAATAATCAGGCTCCTGGAGAGGCTTAAGATAGCCTGTGGATGTGTGATGGTTACCCCGTGATGGGAGGACAGTCATGGCTTGGGAATATTTAGGACCTGTGCTTCCCCGGGGGAGAAAACAGCAGTCGTTGTAATGTGTTTAGCTGGTACACATGGGACTGCAGCCTAAGGCAGAAGTAGTTTTATCAGTTTGCTGGCAGCAGTAAACAGAAACTGCTCATTGTAATGATGCCTGGAAGTCACCCATCTGCAGGCAAGATACGTACTCAGGAGTCCATGTGCTGGTCACATGAGATAGGAGCAGCTACTAGGGTAAGTTGAATACTAGAGAAGGCAGGTTTTATTCATAATTTGTGTTACTCCTTACTCCACAAAGCATATTCCAATGATTTTCCTTGGGCTGCAAGCAGTCTGAGGTGCTTTGGTGATCCAGGAGCTGAGCTGAGCCCACTGTTAGTTGTAGGGCCTGAAACATAACAAGAATTAAACCATTAATGCTGTTAATTCTGATGTTCCTGATCTTTAGAGCAGTGGTGCTTTCCAGTTCTTGTGCAATGGCTTACTGTGAAATTTAAGCTTATGTTGTAATTGAGCAATAAGAGAACTCCATCTTAGTTTCAAAAACTGGCAAGTCAGCCCAAACTGGCCGTGTTGAAATGTCACAATGTAATACCTGAAATAAGCAGGATGAATGAGCTATAATTCAGAGCCTAAGAATTACATCTGACCCTGTCAACTTTTCATTTTTCATTAAGCTTTATTTGTCAGGCACTTTTAAACAACTGGACCTGCCATTGGTAGTGTTCACTTGTAAATGCAGCATGTTTACAGCGTATACTTGCAATGAGGCAGTACCTAGAAATTCCTTCAAAGAACCACCTTGTAACCCTTGCAGGAATTCATCTAGGACAGGACAGAGCTGAGAGAAGGAAGCCAGCTGGGCTCGTATTACAGTTGTATGTTGACCATCTGGGACACAAAGTGATTATTACAAGTTTGCGTATGAATAAGAAAATTGTTCAATCTCACTGAGGTTGGAGAATTGAGGTTGGGTTGTTCTTAGAGAAGAGAAGGCTCTGGGGAGACCTTAGAGCAGCTTCCAGTACCTAAAGGGGCTGACAAGAAAGCTATAGAGGGGCTTTTGACAAGGGCCTGTAGGGACAGGACAAGGGGGAATGGCTTTAACCTGACAGAGGGGAGATTGAGATGAGACATTAGGAGGAAATTCTTCCCTGTGAGGGTGCTGAGGCCCTGGCACAGGGTGCCCAGAGTAGCTGTGGCTACCCCATCCCTGGCAGTGTTCAAGACCACGTTGGACAGGGCTTGGTGCAACCTGGTCCAGTGGAAGGTGTCCCTGCCTGTGGCAGGGGTTGGAACTGGGTGAGCTTTAAGGTCCCTTCCAACCCAAACCAGCCTGGGATTCTATGATTCCGTATGGAGCTAGCCAGTACTTCATCGGTAAGCATGGGACACCTTCCATTATACCAGGTTGTCAAAGCCATGTCAAAAGCCCCTCTCCAGCTTTCATGTCAGCTCGTTTAGGCACTGGGAGCTGCTGTAAGGTTTCCCCAGAGCCTTCTCTAGGCTGAATGAGACCAGCTCTCTCAGCCTTTCTGCATAGCAGAGGTGCTTCTGCCTTTGAAACATCTCTGTGGCCTCTCCCGGACTCATTTAAGCAAAGTCTTTCTGTTATTGCCACCTTTTTTTTCCCTTAGGAGATGGCCAAGGCAGCTTCTGTATGTGCTCCAGAGAGCATGGACAGCGAAGACATGCTTTTCCTGCTGTATACCTCAGGCAGCACTGGGAAACCCAAAGGAATTGTTCACACCCAGGCTGGATACCTGCTGTATGCTGCTCTCACGCACAAGGTAAGTCAGCTGCACCCTCTGGGAAAGGTGGATTTCTTTACTTCCATTTATCTTCTGACAGTACTAAGGAGAGGACGTTGGACAGCTGAGGGGGGCTGTATTTTGTGTTCCCTGCCCAGCTGGCTTATTGGGTCTCAACAAACTGAAAAATGGCTGAAAATGTGTAATTAATCTTCAGGATTTGTTCCTGGGGAGTGTCATGCTCTGCAAGTAAGAGCTTGACTTATGAAAGGAAGGAAACCAGTGCTGCTGTGTTTGCATTTAAAATGTTCTGGTGTTGCCAGCCAGCAGACATTAAAGCGATGCAGGTGGGGAGATGCAGGTAAGTACCTTATTGGCGTTGGTACTGTGGATAGTACTGTAGTATTTTGCAGTGGGGTGTTGGCTTTTTTTCTTTCAGAATGGATCTGTACTCAAAACAACCTCTTTGCTTAGCACTTGTTGTCTGAATATCTACATCCATGCTCTATGGCTGCACATTTGCACTGCTTTTCTGTGTGATCTAGGCTAAATGTTTTAACCCCCTTTCTCATAGAAAAGAAAAAGTCAAGGCACTGCTTCTCGAAGCTTCTGTTCTGAGCTCTGTGTATGAAAAGGTAACAGTGACATGTGGAGGGAAGTGAAAGGTTACCATCTGGCTGTGGTGGTATCACTCTGTTATCACCCACACTGCAGGCAGAGGTTTGCTTTCTTTAGGCTGACAGAGTGGAGTTTTTAGATCTGAATGTGCATGTGTCAGCCTTCTCTGCCTGAGGGCTATTTGTTATGTCAGCTTTGCTAAGTGACAGGCTAATCTCCAAGGCATCTCTTTCTTTCTCAGTCCAGAAGGTAGATCCTGCACCCCAGTGCAGAGGTGCAGGGAGGCACTGTGTGCAGCTGCAGTCCCTTTATAGGGCCTTCAGAGCCTGAGAGGGAAAGGCACTTGCCAAAGTAAGGTGAGAACTGTCTCTCCTAGGCAGAGGGATCAGACAACTTGCATGGCCTTTTGGTCTTTACACACTCACCAGGTTTTCTTTTGGTTCTGATCTACTTCCTAAAGCTGACTCTGCCTTATGAGTCAGGACCTCTTTGCCATAAGGGAGAGGAGTTAGATTTATGGGAAGCGTTTTCCATAAGAAAGACAAGATAATGTGTTCTCCCAGATATTTATCCTGATTTTGATAAGCAGGGTAGCAGGTGGCATGTGGAAAGCAATACACTGATAGAGAGGCTGAGTAGCTAAGAACATTTCTCAGACAACATTTCACAGGCACCTCTCCGTTCCTCCAGCTTTCTCATGCAAGTTTCTCCATCTCTCAACCAAGCTCTTGTGAGGGGTCTGAGCCTCCAAGGCCTGCAGCTTCCCTGCAGTTCAGGGTCAGTTCTGTTGTTTGTACTGCTTGGAGTAGGCAACCTTTGGTATCCAGGGCTCGAGGCTCTGGTTGCTGTTTTGTTGCTCCAATCCAAGGAGCTGCTGGTACAGCTATGCTCCCTTTATGTTTCCAAAAGCAATCAGCAGCCTGAAGCCCTGGTACTTGTCCCTCTGACTTGCTTCCTCACCTTGGGCTAGCCCTTGTGCTGCTGTGTCCTGCGTGCCTGGCTCCACTTGCCCTGTGTGCTCACTTGCTCCCACTTGGATATCCAGTCCAGCACCTTTAAGCTCTTTGTACCTGCCAACAGGAAGTCAGCTGGCCTTACATTTATCTTTGCAGTATGTATTTGACTACCAGCAAGGCGATGTTTTTGGCTGTGTGGCTGACGTTGGCTGGATCACAGGACATAGCTATGTTGTATATGGACCACTCTGCAATGGAGCCACCTCTGTCCTGTTTGAAAGCACTCCAGTGTACCCTGACCCAGGTGAGGAAGTGGGGGGTAAAGGTTTGGCTAGGCATGGTGGTGTGATGGAAGAGATCTAGAAACCTGTTCAATATGAGCTGCCTGCGTAGGGAAGGTAAGCTCCATTTCCTTGGAACACATGTCTAGGACATTGAGAACATCTGTGCATCCAGGTGAAAAGAAAAAAGACAAGTTGCCATTGGTTTTGCTCTGCACTCACAGTAGTCACAGCTTTAGCTTTGGCTGTTAACCTTCCTGCTGAGCACTTGCAGTGGTACGTCAGTGCTAGACACATAAAAAGCCTGTTTGTGTTTTTGCAGGTCGTTACTGGGAAATGGTGGAAAGGCTGAAAATTAATCAGTTTTATGGGGCACCCACGGCTATTCGCTTGCTGCTGAATTATGGGGAAGAGTGGGTCAAGAAATATGACAGATCGTCCTTGAAGACCTTGGGATCAGGTAGGGAGCGTGCTTCATCTAAGAAAGACAGGTGGTTCTAGCTGGTGAAATGAAGGTACCGGAGGAGCTCAGCTGACCATGTGCGATGTGGTTTAAAACAGAAGATAAAGAAGGCTCGTTGTCTGGCTTTTCAGATATTTTCTCAGCAGAAGGAGAACAAGCTGAAGCTGGGGCTGCTTGACCTTACTGTGATTGCCTGTTTCCTAGCTTATTTTGCAGGATCACGTTCCTTGCTAAAATGATTTATCCAGTGATAAATAATGTCACTGCATTTAACTGGCATAGGTGAGCCAAGCAGCATTTTTCTGCATTATCGAGTATTCTAGAGGTTCTTATACATGACCTGCATTGATTAGTTACTTTCAGAGGTATTTGTTGGTCCCGTTTTGGACTTTCTGGGAAAAATCGGACCTCAGTTACATGAGCCCACTGCAGTCCTGTGCATATCCCAGACAGAAGTTGTAAGACTGGTTTGGGCTGGAAGGGACCATCCAGTTCCAACCCCCTGCCACAGGCAGGGACGCCTTCCACTGGACCAGGCTGCTCCAAGCCCATCCAACCTGGCCTTGAACACTGCCAGGGATGGGGCAGCCACAGCTTCTCTGGGCACCCTGTGCCAGGGCCTCACCACCCTCACAGGGAAGAATTTCTTCCTAATGTCTCATCTCAATCTCCCCTCTGTCAGGTTAAAGCCATTCCCCCTTGTCCTGTCCCTACAGGCCCTTGTCAAAAGCCCCTCTCCAGATTTCCTATTGGCCCCTTTAGGCACTGGAAGCTGCTCTAAGATCTGCCCAAAGCCTTCTCCTCTCCAGGCTGAAAAAGCCCAGCTCTCTCAGGCTGTCTCCTTAGCAGAGGGGCTCCAGCCCTCAGAGCATCTTCTTTAAGCTTCTTTAAGCATTGTGCTTAAAGACCATGATCAGCTTGCACACCACAGGGGAGAATGAACTGCCTCAGGCTGCTTCCTTATTTATTTTGGTCTAGTGGGAGAGCCCATCAACAACGAAGCTTGGCACTGGTTCTACCATGTGGTGGGAGAAGGACGCTGCACCCTCGTGGACACGTGGTGGCAAACAGGTAAATGGCATCCTGGGACATGGAAGGTCCTGACCTTTGGCAGGTTGCTGGTGGGTACAGAATCGTAGACTCATAGAATCATAGAATAGTCAGAGTTGGAAAGGACTTAAGATCATGAAGTTCCAAGTCCCCTCCATGGGCAGGGACACCTCCCACTAAACCATGCCATCCAAGGCTCTGTCCAACCTGGCCTTGGACACCGCCAGGGATGGAGCATTCACAACTTCCCTGGGCAGCCCATTCCAGTGCCTCACCACCCTTAGAGTAAAGAATTTCTTCCTCATATCCAATCTAAACTTCCCCTGTTTAAGTTTGAACCAGTTACCCCTTGTCCTCTCACTACAGTCCCTAATGAAGAGTCCCTCCCCAGCATTCCTATAGGCCCCCTTCAGATACTGGAAGACTGCTATGAGGTCTTCACGCAGCCTTCTCTTCTCCAGGCTGAACAGCCCCAGCTTTCTCAGCTTATCTTCATATGGGAGCTGATCATCCTCGTGGCCCTCCTCTGCACTTGTTCTAACAGTCCCATGTCCTTTTTATGTTGAGGACCCCAGAACTGCACACAATACTCCAAGTGAGGTCTCACGAGAGCAGAGTAGAGGGGCAGGATCACCTCCCTTGACCTGCTGGTCACGCTCCTTTTGATGCAGCCCAGGATACGGTTGGCTTTCTGGAGGAAGGATTGATACACTTCAATTTGTTCCAACAAGTCTGTCAAAACCCTACTGGCTTTTTGATCAGCTTTTGAAGGTTTCTGGGGAGTTTCAGCACGTAATAGCAATGTAGAAACATACAAAAGCAATTGTAATGTTGTTTTTTTCTTCTCTCCTATAAGTGCTCTTTGATGTGTCAAATGCTGGGAAATCTCAACGGGTTCTAGAAACAGGCAGAGATTCAATTTCTGAGCAAAGCTGCAAGTGGGCAGCTTGAATTGGAAACCTTGTTTTCAATTATTTCTCCAGATGTACTGACGTTGATGTGGTCTTATCATGCAAATGCACTTACAGCACCATGAAGCCACAATCCCCACTTAGGGGTGCTTTGTTTCCCATCCTGGGAACGGTCAGGGGTGGGTGGAAACCCAAGCTGTGTAGTCAAAGGGACCTAGTGCAATGGCTCTGGTGGGTTGGGAAGGACAGAGGGGAGGCTTTGCTGGCTCTGCATCGGTGGGTAGGGGACAGGAATTGTCAACCAGCAGGGTTGCCTAGGAGCAGCTTTTCCCAGGAGTGAAGTATTGTGCTGTAGTTGCTTTGGCCTTGGAGCTTTGATGCCCCAAAAAACAGTGTGTTTTTGTTTTGGCAACATGCTTCTCCCAGCTGGCCCAGTTTAAAATTGGTCTTTACCATGTAAATAATCTTTAAATCCCTCTTGCCACCATGCAGCTCCCTCTGGATTGTGACTTCACCTGCTTACGTGCTTCCAACCCAAACCAGTCTGTGATTCTATGACTGTGATTTATAGAGCCATATTTTTAAGAGCCTAATGCACCTATGTTTTTTGTTTCTGTCTTGTGTTTGTGAATTAGTTTTAGAATAGAAAAGATCTGATTAAGGTTGGAATCTGATTTAATGTTCATCCCAGCAGGAATGTGCAGGGGATATGGAACAACTCAACAACGATCAATGTGATCAAACGCTGAACAATTTATTGTGCGCAAGCATCCTTTTTATAGAAAAGTTTCAGAACACGAGAGCATTCGATAACACTTGATTGGTTAACTCCACTTAACCGAGTGCTAGCAACAGCTCAGTGATTGGTTGTAGTTCAAAATGTCCATGAATGTCTGTAGCGACAGGCTGGCAGAGCCTTTCCTGCTTTGCAACTTGCGGTTTTGCTCTGTGGCAAGCAGCTCTTGCTGATCTTGCTTCGTGACATCCCGTTCAGGGTCTTTTGCAAGCTAGCTTTGTCTTCTTGTCAGCACACACTCGTCCTCTGTTAACCCTCTCATCGGCCTGCAAAGCCCCACAAAGCCTTTTGCTCACTGCTCAAGTGAAGCTAAGTCAAAGGCTGGATTGCTCACATGTCCGTTAACTGAAAGGAATGCTTCCACAATACCCTCTTCTTGTTTTTTGAGCAATCCAGATTTGATTTAGCATTCTGTTTACAAATTTCTTCAGTATAGTAAATACAATGGTGCATGCAAGCAAAATTAGTAATACAATGCCTAAAACCCTTTATTTTTGTCATAGCGCATGGGGCAGTCACGCTCGGTTTTTGGTTTCCCGCCCGTCTACAATCCTGGGTGTAGTGGGAGCTTATTTTACACACTTTACACCATTTGATATTATTTCTCCTGGGAAGGCGGCATTGAGATTGGATATGCCCTTCTTTACCACAATTATAACATTTCTTTTTGGATTTGGCAAGGAAAGGAGAAAGTGCCTCTTTTACAGCTGCCGCTACAAAAGTGGCAACTTCCTTCTGAGTTTCCCTTTGTGCCGCGCGATTAGCCAGCTCAATCATATCAGCTACTTCCGATCCATGGGGTAAGGTAGCTAGACTTTGTTTTGTTTTACTACTGGCATTTTCAAAAGCAAGCATTTTAAACAATCTCTCCTTTGTAGGAATGTCTAGATCAGGATGTTTTTCGATTGCAGAATACAATCTGTCTACAAACTGCGAAAATGTTTCCGTGGGACCCTGCTTAATGCTGGTAAAACCAAATCGAGTGGAGCCATCCGGAACAGAAAACAAAGCTTGTAACGCTAAATCGCGAGACAATTGCAAAACTTCATTAGGGAAGTCCACTTGGCGATTAACCTGCGCCCATGGCCCCGATCCCGTTAACATCTGTGATTGCACTCCAAGAAGGGGGTCCCCTTGTTGTCTAGGTTTCGCTTGTTCAATATCACACAGTCTCTGCCAATTACGTTCAAAGATTAATTTTTGCAACGGCGTCAGCAAAATACTGGCTACCTGGTTAGTATCATGGGGGACCGGGAGATCCGATTGTAAGATGTATGTTATGATTTGTCGAGACAATTGAGAGTGTAGCCCGTATTGAGTTACGGCTGCTCGAGCCTTTTTCAATAGTTTCCAATCGATCGCTTCCCACTGGTTGGTGCCCTGTGGTGTAACTGACACTGGAAAGGCTTGCGGAACAAAACTCCCTTCTAGAATAGCATCTCTAATAACCCCTTTCCACCTTTTCGACACACTACTAGAATCTTGAATAGAGGAATTAAACAAGTTTGGTGGGGGAGCTAGCCCCGAAGCCGCAGGAGAGGCACCAGCTCCCTTGGGCACGAACGATCCCATTCCTTCCTTTTGAGTCACCGCCATGAGTTTCTCTATAACCTCCTGCAATAATTCTTTTGTTGAGTCATTTAGTTCTTTCGGTTGCTCTGCTTCTTCCGGGGTAGAAACATTAGAGTCAATGGGGGAACGGTTTGGGGTGGAGGTAAGGGAATATTCTGACGCACCAGGCCTATAATCTGTGGATGCCTTCACCTCGCAGCGAGGTTCAACATCGTCAGGATCAGTAACAATATCGGGTTTTGATCTCTCCTTACTGGGCATAGATTGAAAACCCTTCTTAACTGTCTTTGCAGTTTTCGGGTGAGTTCTCCCCCCGGTATAATGATCGAAGGGATTCCGATCGGGGTTCTTTGAACCCTTCGTCGTGGGCTCTGCGGGTAATTGGGAGGCAGGGAGGGCTGGAGGCTCAGGTGGAGGCACGGATGGCATTACCGGAGACAAGGCTTTAGCCGCCAAAGCAGCTGCAGCTCTCTCTGATTTCATATCCTGCAAAGTCTCTTGGATAAGCTTCCATAGCGTGGAGTATTTTTGGGCCTCACGCGCTGCCTTCCCCCCATCAGTTATAGTGTCCCAGAGCTGGACGCCTATCGCCTCCCATGTGGATATTTCAAATGCTGTTCCAACCCCGCTAAATAGCCCCTTTTCTTTACTCCACTGGAGTAGCCCTTTAAGTGCATCTTCTTCATATTTAATCCCTCTCCTTGAGAGGATGCATTGGAGGAGATTAAGGACAGCTGCCTCTTCCTTAGTTTGAGCCGCCCCCATTCCTCCCCGACCGCCACTTGCCTTTATCAGAGTGGACCCCTTTTCGCAGAGACACTTTTCTTCTGCGGCACGCGCGTCCTTCCTCTACATCGGCAGGGCTGCTGCCGGCTGCTTTTTGGTCGGCTTCCCACCCGTCAGGCCTGCGCTGATCTTCACCACCGACGCAGCTCTCAGGAGGCAGATCTGAGGGTCCCTGTTCGGGCGTCACTTGCGGGGGATATGGAACAACGCAACAACGATCAATGTGATCAAACGCTGAACAATTTATTGTGCGCAAGCATCCTTTTTATAGAAAAGTTTCAGAACACGGAAACATTCGATAACACTTGATTGGTTAACTCCACTTAACCGAGTGCTAGCAACAGCTCAGTGATTGGTTGTAGTTCAAAATGTCTGTAAATGTCCGTAGCGACAGGCTGGCAGAGCCTTTCCTGCTTTGCAACTTGCGGTTTTGCTCTGTGGCAAGCAGCTCTTGCTGATCTTGCTTCGTGACATCCCGTTCAGGGTCTTTCGCAAGCTAGCTTTGTCTTCTTGTCAGCACACACTCGTCCTCTGTTAACCCTCTCATCGGCCTGCAAAGCCCCACAAAGCCTTTTGCTCACTGCTGGAGTGAAGCTAAGTCAAAGGCTGGATTGCTCACATGTCCGTTAACTGAAAGGAATGCTTCCACACGAATGGAAAAAGGATAATTAAATGGTTCAGTTTTAAATAGAAGATAAGCTCAGCCTGCCTTTAAGCGGTGGGTTAATCTCGTCCTCTGTAATAAAAGTAATTTAGACTCCTGAATGCATTTTAACCTGAGATAGCTGTAAAAACAGCACTGGAAGATAAATCCCCTGACATGAACCAGAGAATCCCAGAGTGGTTTGGGTTGGAAATGACCTTAAAGCTCACCCAGTTCCAACTCCCTGTCACAGGCAGGACACCTGTCACTAGTCCAGGTTGCTCCAAGCCCCATCCAACCTGGCCTTGAACGCTGTCAGGGATGGGGCAGCCACAGCTTCTCTGGGCACCCTGTGCCAGGGTCTCAACACCCTCACAGGGGAGAACTTCTTCATAATGTCTCATCTCAATCTCCCCTCTGTCAGGTTAAAGCCATTCCCCCTTGTCCTGTCCCTACAGGCCCTTGTCAGAAGCCCCTCTCCAGATTTCTTGTTGGCCCCTTTAGGCACTGGAAGCTGCTCTAAGGTCTCCCTGGAGCCTTCCCTTCTCCAGGCTGAACAAGCCCAGCTCTCTCAGCCTGTCATGTTTATAGTTTCCCTGTACAATCACATCTGGGGTAGGAAATCAGGCTGGTGAGTGCTGTCCCTGCTCATGAAGAGCTCTTAGTTTAGCAGGTCCGTGATGCTTTCAGATGGCTGTGCTACTTGGTGTTGTGTAATTCCTTCCCAGAGGCTTTTTCTTCTGAGGTGGCTTCACTAATCTATTCTTTAAGAAGAGTTGTCATTTGCTTTCATCCAGCATGAAATGGTTGGATGGACCCCACATATTTTGTTTTTCATTATTCTTCCAGAAACTGGTGGCATCTGCATTGCTCCACGGCCTTCAGAGGAGCAAGCTGAGATCGTTCCAGCTATGGCCATGAGACCTTTCTTCGGGATTGTACCTGTGCTGATGGATGAGAATGTGAGTTGAGGTTGTGCTGGGTGCCCAAAAGAAGCTGCTATGTGCTTCTGCCTTAATCACCTTTCTGATGGGAGAGGAACAGCAACCAGGAGAATGTTCCTCCATGAAAATGGTAGAATGGATGAACAATTTGTGTATTGAGCATATCTCAGATGTCCGTATGGATTGCCACCAGGGCATTGCAAACTGCCTGCAAATCTCTAGAGGAGTATTTGCATTTTCAGTACCACTTCTTGGTCTTACATTGCTTCTGATTAATTGCTGCTGCTTCCGTGTATGAGGGAGGTCAGAAGACACACAGCTCCTGGGAACTAGGGAGCTGAACAGTTGAACCAGTGCGTGCAGTACCCAGTGGCACAGCAAGACTGGAGCAGCCAGCAGGACTGATGGAGTTTTCCAAGGAAACTGCAAGGCATGAGGCCCTGCAGCCTCTGACAAACATGGTGCTGGTCTGTAAAGGTCCATCTGCATTCCAGTGCTCTCTTAAACAGCAAGACATATGACCTCTCTCATATACATTTTAGTAAGGGAATGTCGCAGCTAACAGAAGTGGAAGGCAGGGGTTCAGGCATGTTCTGGCTGCTTGGCATATCTTTGCTGGTATTGCCCTCCAGAGAATCACAGGGCTCACTTCTCTTTTAGTCTGATCTGCTGCACTGCTGGCCTCAAGGGGTGAGGAATGCACAATACAGACAGTGCCATAGTAGCTCCATGGCTGGATTAATATTCTCCACTGTGGCTCTGTGAGCAGCAGGATGGCTCTTGCCAGATTGATGACACAGAAGCCCTCACTATTCCTGTTTGGTTCACCAGATCATCTTTTCTGTGCTTGAACTTGCAGGGAAAGGTTATTGAGGGCAATGATGTTTCTGGTGCGCTCTGCATTGCCCATCCATGGCCTGGCATGGCAAGAACAATCTATGGAGATCATCAGCGGTTTGTTGATGCCTATTTCAGCGCCTACCCAGGTAAGGGGAGTGCCAGGGGAAGGCAGTTTGCACTCCAGTTATAAGCACACTGAGTGTTTGCAGCAGTGCTTCATGATGTTTGTTTGTCAGCCAGATCTGGGTTCCTTAGGGCTGTGTGTCCTGTTCCAAGCCTGCACTGATGGTCTGAGCTAGTGTTGACCTTTCCAGCTGTCAGAAGGGATTTTTTATTTCTTAGAAAATTTAAATGTAATTTAAATGTCCAAATACCTTTTCTTTGGGGCCACTTCTGTCCCCAGATATGCCAATATTAGGTCCTTGTCAAAAGCCCCTCTCCAGGTTTCTTGTCACCCCTTTAGGCACTGGAAGCTGCTCTAAGGTTTCCCTGGAGTGTTCTCTTCTCCAGGCTGAACAAGCCCAGTTCTCAGCTTGTCTCAGAGCAGAGGTGCCCCATTTGATTTTGTCCATCTTGGCAGAGATCTGAGCTCATGCTGCTCACGTGCTTACTAGGAGCCAGCGCAGGCCAGGCAGAGCAGATGAAGGCTGGGGAGGTGGGAAGTGGCGTGTGTAGCTTAGGAGGCCCCACTAGCTGCCTGGTCCACCTAAGGCATTCGCCATCCTAGAGCACAGCCTGTTCTGTGCCAGAGCCCAAAGCACCAGGCTGGCACACTTCTGCTGCTGAGCAGCACCATGTCTTTGCTGTAGGTTACTACTTCACAGGGGATGGTGCTTACAGGACCGAGAAAGGCTATTACCAGATAACGGGGCGCATGGATGATGTCATCAACATCAGTGGACACAGGCTTGGGACGGCCGAGATAGAAGATGCAATGGTAAGTTCCAAGCAGGTAGAGGTATCTTCACAGGACATATACGTGGGGCAAGGTGACCCTTTCAAAGAAGCTGATGAATTGAAACAAGCACAGGGTCTCTTGCCTTCCAGTCAGTACCCCTGTATACACATAGCTTGATGCATCATGAATAGCAAAAGGGAACAGCTCCCATATTAAGGAAACAGTGACTGGGGAAGTGAGAGCAGAGTTACGCCATGGGCAGTCGTTGCAGTCAAACTGTCAGGGCTGTGCTTCCTCTCATTGATCTACTGTTGCAGTTGTCCTTTTGGATGCTGGGGGGGTCTCTGTAATGGCTTGTCTCTCCTGTTTGTTCCTTCCCCTCTGCTAACAACCAACCTCTCGTTCCCACATCTGTGGTTCTTGCTTGTTTGAACTAGCTGAGTAATGGCTGAGAACTCAGCAGTGTATGAAGTAACCTCAGTTCATGTCCGCTGCAAAGACAGCCTGTCATTTTGAGAGAAAATAATATTAGCTCAGGGAATTGAAAACAAAAAGTCCTCAGAGCATTTATCTCCAAAGCTTGACCTGAATATTTATTCCTGTACTATGTGCCTTGCCTGCAAATGGGAGTTAAATGTAACACTCAATAAAATCCAAGCTCTGTTTGCATGTTACACAGTATCCTACTTTCTCCTCAGTTGTTTTGTGTCTCTCTGCGTTTCTGATCTCAGATGTAGGATCCAGTTCCTCTCCCACTCTATGTATGTTTATGTATGTGTATATACAAATACATTTGTATGCTTAGATTGCTCTGTGATGTTTTCTTTCATATTTTAATCTCATTTAGGATAGCATAATCCAGCCTTTGGTGTGGGATTCAGATTTGTGATTCCTTCCAGTCTGTACACACAAACTGCCTCCCTGCTGCAGAGAATATTAAGTTAAACTCTGAAGTGTGACAGAATAAATCACTCTTATGTAGCGTAATAATAAAAATATGCGTTTAGCAAAACAACCTTTCTCCCTTGCGGGAAGGTGAAGAAGCCTTCTGGTGTGCTTCGGGCACTTGCAAACATTGGCCAAATGTGGACTGTGATGTTGGCAGCTTTGCTTCTGCTCTGCTGGCAACAGCTCCCTGTGGCACGGAGCAATGCAGAACTGGTTTTGCCTGTGATTTAGCCATGGCCAGTCACCACTTGGGATCAAGGCCATGCACACGCAAGAGCATAGGCAGAGGAAGAGAAAGCTGGTTTTCAGCTGGCACAAGTTCACCTTGGTGTGCAGTGGGCTTAGCAGTGTGTGTAGAAGTGCTTATTTGTGTGTTTAAAAGCAGGGCTATCCCAGAGATGTGGCCATGCCACGGCCACCAGCTGACCACACAGTAGGAAGGTAGCATGCAGGTTTCCTGCTGTGCTTCCAGCAGGATCTGTGGAGGGGAGGGTGAGATAGGGCAAGGTGTTCTGTTCCTAGAGCAAACTCTGCAGGGCTTGAAGCAGTTGTTATGCTCTGTGTATTTTTGTTTCCCTTCCTGTGAAGGCTGATCACCCTGAGGTCCCTGAGACAGCTGTGATTGGGTATCCACACAAGATCAAGGGTGAAGGTATGTGAAAAGCAGTGTCCTGATGTGACACCTATGGAGGCTTTCCTTAGTTTCTAACCTGAGCTGTGTGTTAAAGAGGTCCCTAGGGAATGGGAGGGCAGTTATCCTTAGGTTGCCTAGCATTGCAGCCACAAGAGGCAAAGCCAGCACTGAAAATGACTGCATATTCCTAAGCTGGACTCAGGTCTCTCTTGTGAGACCTCACTTGGAGTATTGTGTGCAGTTCAGGTGTCCTCAACATAAAAAGGACATGGAACTGTTGGAACAAGTCCAGAGGAGGGCCACGAGGATGATCAGGGGACTGGAGCACCTCCTGTATGAAGACAGGCTGAGAAAGTTGGGGCTGTTCAGCCTGGAGAAGAGAAGGCTGCGTGGAGACCTCATAGCAGCCTTCCAATACCTGAAGGGGACCTATAGGGATGCTGGGGAGGGACTCTTCATGAGGGACTGTGGTGAGAGGACAAGGGGTAATGGGTTCACACTTAAACAGGGGAAGTTTAGATTGGATCTGAGGAAGAAATTCTTTACTGTAAGAGTGATGAGGCACTGGAATGTTTTGCCCAGGGAAGCTGTGAATGCTCCATTGCTGGCGGTGTTCAAGGACAGAAGTCAGCGTTGGACAGAGCCTTGGGTGACATGATTTAGTGGGAGGTGTCCCTGCTCATGGCAGGGGGGTTGTAACTCGATGATCTTAAGGTCCTTTCCAACCCTAACTATTCTATGATTCTATGATTACTCCCTAAACAGTTTTCACACATGCTGCTTATGTATGTGATGGAGCTTCCTTTAAAAGGATTGTGCTCAGAGATGTCCCTTAGTGATTGGTGTTGGCCAGCTTTTGATCACAGTGACACTTTCGTCATTTATGTTGAGTTGTTATTGTCACAGTCTGGTCTGTAGATGCCAAAACAAGGCTGGGCCATCATTTGAAGACTGGAGACTGACTCCCTTTTCTAAACAGGATCTATGGTTTTCTTGGCAGTCCCTAGATTGTGCATAGGGGTGATCTGAAACCTGCCTTGGCATTCAAATGAGCATCCCTGCTCTTACCAGCTGGCATCTAATATGAGCTATGTGGCTTCTGCTTGTTTGTCTTCCAGGTGCCTTTGCTTTCATAGTGCTAAAGGAGCAGACAGACAATACAGACCGCATCAAAGAAGAGCTCAAAACCATAGTGGCTTCTAAGATAGCAAAATATGCTGTGCCTGACCACATTCTGGTGAGTGAGAGACTATAACTCTGGTACCAGGAGCAGGAATGGTTGCACTGAGCAAGCCTCACCTTCCTGCCTGCAGTGCTGCTGTGGTCCCTCCCTGGAGGGAGGAAGAAGCAGAAAACCAGAAGTAGCTTGAGGGATCCCCAGGTAGGGCAGGGCAGATGCAGTGGTCTGCATGTGCTCCTCCTCCATGCCTGAGCATGGAGTGTGGTTATAAGTTTCACCCATGGGTTATAAGTATCACCCATGCCTGAGCATGGGCCATGGAGCATGGCACACTGTGGCTGGGGTCACTCCTGAGCATCAGCAGTGACCCAGAGGATGGCTGGAATATTACAACTGCTTTTTGGTGGGGCTGTTACAAGAGCCTGCTTTAGAGCACCATGAGACTGCTCCATTTGTGCTAAACAACCCTTTAAACAGTGTATACAGAGAGTGTTGAAAGCACCATGCTTGGCAAGAGCTCTGGCAGGCTTAGGACAGTTCAGCCAATCTTCCTTGTGATTTCCAGCAGGACCCAGGTTCTTTCCCTTCTCTGCAGGTGGTGAAACGTCTTCCTAAAACCCGATCAGGGAAGATCATGAGAAGGCTGCTGAGGAAAGTAGTCACTGAACAGTCAAGCAACATAGGAGATGTCACCACACTTGATGATCCAAGTGTTATCAAGGAGATACTGGATGCTTACCAGAAATACAAGGAGAAAAACTCCTCGTAAGAGGCAGCTCTGGAATCTCTCCTCTGGAAATGTGGAAGGTCTCAGATAACAAGGCAAATGACATAGTTCTCTCTTGTTTTCTACTTTTTATAAACCCCTGTTCCTTCCAGGGGACCAGGATTTTCCACTCCCCAAGAAACGGTTGCTGAGATGCACAGAGCTAGGAGCAATCTGCAGTTTTGTCACAGTGAACTCCCTTTCATTGCTTTTAGGGCTGCTGCAGAGCAGCCACTGGTGGTTTCCATTAGCTATGAACTCATTTAATACTAGCTGAAGCAAGATGCAGACGTTCATGTTTCTCATTTTAATGTTACTCTACGTGGAAATGTTTTTATACAATACTTTTGCTGTTTTAAAAGAAGCCCTGGAATGCACTACTTCAGTTTTTCTTTCAGCTGTGATACCTGAGTCCAAGTAGCTGTATTTCACTGCAGCTGTGGTGCCTTTTCAGCAATGCTGGGTATTCCAGTAGATGTTTCACCTGTGCTATTAGGGAAATGAGAAGGACCTCGCTAGTCTGGTAATTCTTTCTTGTATTTACCCAGTTGTTCTAATACCTCATTCTGCTTTACTTGTAAGGATTCGTTCCTACCGCTCTATGTCTTGGGACTGGCCAGAGATGGTGAGCCTGTGTCCTTTCATGTCCCACCTAGGCAACCCAGCACTAGCACTTCCAGCTGCAAAACTGAGCCACTAAGTCTGCTGCTGGACTCCCTGCATGTCCTCAATGCATTACCAGTTGCACAGGAAGGGTCTAGTTCCACATGGTTTTATTCTGCTTTTTGAAACTGAGATCACTAACTTGGCTTTTAAAGTAACTCTTCCTCATTGGTGATGACAACTGGATTGACGTTGTCCGTTGTGGTTCACTTCTGCATATGAGGATTGGTGATCTGCAACTGGGAGATCTTTGTTGCCAGTTGGTGATTTGTGTAGGTGCCTTTGTTTCTTTAAGCCACTGTGAAAAGGGACAGTGTCTGCTTTGAAGCATTGGGAAACAAGTCCTGAAGGGCTTCAGAGAGGTTTGAAGCTGAGAGGTGTGCTGGAGAGTTCACTGTGACTTGTCAGGCTGTGTGATTTCTGCTTCAACAAAGACAGGAACCCAGTTTTAGGTACATTGGTTCTCCTCTCAGAGGTTATTGTTTCAGTAATCAGCATGCTGCCATGCTGATCTTCCAAAGAATCAAGTGCCAGGTGGGAACCCACAAACTGCGCAATCCACAAGAAAGAAGTGCCTCTTTGATGCCTTAGAAATTGATAGCATTCCAGACCAGCAACCTCAGAATAGCAGGGAACAATAACCTTTGCCTTTCATATACTTTCAAAATTGCAACTAATATATGAAGTGGTTTATTTCTGGATTCATTTTATGATGGACACATTTTGATTGAAGTACTCCTTATATTTGGGCTGTTCAGAAGAACTTGCTAGTAGGTCTCCTGTCCTCTAGTAAGCTACTGAAGGTCACGGAGCAGCCTGTAGGTGATGGATGTCTTTGAGACTTCTGCCACTGCTAAGTTTGATTTAAGCTGGCTGAGGGGTTTGGAGTGGCTGGAGGGGCCATGGAGCATGGCACACTGTGGCTGGGGTCACTCCAAACTTTGCAGTCCTGCCTCTGTCTCAGCTGACAGTCTGCTTAGTTTCATGGAGCTGTGTTTTGACCTCATAGTAACAGGCAGAATCGCCAGGTTTTGCCCTGTTTTTCCAGGGTCGACTTATTGCTGGATTTAAGTGGAGCAGCACTGCATTGTGCAGGGGGACTGTGTACTGGAAAGACAATCTGTGCACCTAACTGGAGGCAGGAAAGGCAGGAAGGAAATGGCCAGGTGATCCAGTAGGACAGGGAGAGGAGTGGTGAGGTTTTAGGAGGGGGAAGTCCATCTTTCTAGAGATGAGGGGTGTGTTGCACAGTCTAATGTTAAGCCTTTAATTTGATTAATTTGTATTCATGATTTAAACACGTTTATTGTCCTTGACCAAAACCAATTTCTTCAATGATCTCTGTATCATATTTTCATTAAAGGAAATACCTTTCTCTTTGTGATGGGTTGGCTTTGTCTTGTAGGTGTCTGGCCTTCCATGCCTCAAAGGGTCTCAGTTCTTTGGTCTTGCTTCTGCCTGATTATTTTAGTCTGCCAAACGAGAATGAGGTCAGGATGAGTCATCTTGTGGACCAAACTGTTGTTTTGCTTTGTTCTGAACAGTAGCTCACAGGAAGTGAGTTACTACCAGAAAACTTCCACTGCGTAACAATTCAAAGTTGAAGTAGTGTTTGCATATCAATAAGCTGCATGTCTCTGAGGTCCCACTGCTCTACACTGATTTTCCTCTGCTGCAAAGGGGGAACAACTGATTAGCATTAGCTGATACTGCTAGCTGATAAGTCTGATAAGGAACGGCTGAGGGAACTGGGGGGGTTCATTCTGGAGAAGAGAAGGCTCTGGGGGGACCTTTTCACTCTCTACAACTGCCTGACAGGAGGATGGAGCCAGGAGGTGGCTGGGCTCTGCTTCCAAGGAACAAGGGATGGGACAAGAGGAAACGGCCTCAAGCTGCACCAGGGGAGGTTTAGACTGGAGATTGGGAACAATTCCTTCCCCAGAGGGCAGTCAGGCATTGGAACAGGCTGCTCAGGGCAGTGCTGGAGTCACCGTCCCTGAAGGTGTTCACAAACTGTAGATGAGGCCCTCGGTGCCACGGTTTAGTGGTGGCCTTGGCAGTGCTGGGGGAATGGTTGGCCTTGGTGAGCTTCACAGTCTTTTCCAACCTATAATATGGGTGGCTCAGCTATGTATCTCCTTGTCTTATAGAGAGCATGCACAGGTAGCAAACAAGTGAAAATGAGGTGTGTGGGGAACACGAGAGGCAGCATGGTGTAGAAAGTGAGCACCTAACTGTCCCACAGCTGAGCAGATAAGAAGAAATTTGTTTCCAGGTGCCATGGATCACTTGAAGTGCCAGGAACACATCTTCTGCAGGGTGCCTTGTCAATGAAGAAGTGAGGAAGATTGTGTGCCAAATGAGCAGCACTCTGCTCGTAATGCAGGGATGGACACTGAACACCCTCATTAGCCATTTCTCCTGTTACCTCTGGCTAAAGCTTCTGGAAAGCTTCCAGTGCTGCTCTTGGGGAGTGTCTGACAAGTCATGGAAAGGCCCGGAGAGAAAGGCAGGTGCCCATCGCCTCACTTTGTGTTTGTTACTGCAGCTGCCCTCATTAATTTACTGAGAATTTACTGGTAAAACGAGACTGTTTTGCAGTCTAGCACAATTGTATTTAGCAGGCGTCTGTGTCCAGTTAAAGCTACAGAAACTGATTTCAGCAATGGGTTTCTGTTTTTAAACTAAGCAGGAAAAGATTTATTTATTTATTTCAGCTTGGAACAGACAATTCTGGACAGGGACCTGCCTTCTGGCTGAGTATAGAGGCACAGTATGTTTTTCATGGCAGAGAGCCTAGCCTTGCTTTGTTGTGAATGGAAGGATTTGGGGATGTAACCATCTTCTGGGCTAGAAATGGTGATGGTTGTGCAAACCTACCAGCCTACAAACATTGGTGGTGAGTGATGTACTACAGCACCTTTTGCGCTCTTGCTGCTGTTCCTCTGTTGCTGGTGTGTATCCCTGTGGCTGCAGTTGGTCTGTTGAGTGGAAACCCAGTGCTTGACAGCGCTCATCCTGCACCTGGCATGCAGGAAGGCTCAATTACATTTCTTTTTCTACCTATTAGGCCTTGGAGATGCCATTTTACTCCTCAGTGCCTCAGCCTCTGCACCCCCAGTAACGACAGTAGCCTCATGTGGAATACTACTCCCAAGGTCTGGGGTGAGACGGGTGTGCAGGGAGCAGTGCTGCTAAGCCTCCTGCAGCTGCTGTTGCCTGAATTCAACCGGGCAGGCAGCAAAGCCATTCCCACCCGTCCCAATCCTGTCCTGGCCACAGCCCCTCTCTGGAAAACCCACGTGTTTTTTTCCTAGGCATGATGCCAAATAACCTTTCCCAGTCCTTGGCAGCTGGGCCAGTCCCTGTTCCAGCCCTTGTGTGTTGAGCTGCACTCGAGTTTCACGTGCTAGAAGTGTTCTGCAGTGTTCCCAAAGCCCCGGGGCTGATCTTGGCGAGGGCACCCAGGGATCTTTACGCAACACTGCTGCTTCTCAGCAAGTTAAGGTTAACCTGAGCACACGGTGTTACCGAAGAGAGGAGCACAGGCGATGCGCTGGGAGCCCACGGGTGGGTGTCAGCCTCCATGCCTGGGTTATCATCCCTTGGGTACAAGGGGCAGGGGGACATAAAGGCGGGTCTGGCGGCTCCACTAGCTCACGCTCCTAGTAACCAAAGAGGGATTTGCCTTCTCCAAGCCCCTCGGCGGCCCCTCCGCCTTCGCCGTCCCACCGGGCGCCATCTCCCCGCCCGCCCTCCATCCCTCGCGGTTTCCTGGCGCCATCTTGCGGGCCCTGCTGCTCTGGCTCGTCTCGCCCGGGAGAGGGACAATCGCGCATCGGGAGCCCCAGGCCGCCGAGGAGGCAGCGGCGGAGCCCGCCCGGACCCCCGCGGCAGCTGGGTGTAGCCATTGTCAGGTACAGCCCGCAGGCGGGGACGGGCCGACCAACGCCCGAAAGGCCACGGTGCCCTCCGCTTCGCAGGGTGGCTGCGGCCTCAGGGGAGCGCGGAGGCGGGGCCTGCGGGGGTGTGTGAGGAGGCGGGGCAGGGCGGCAGCGCCCGTGCGCGGCGGCGGCGGCATGAATGAGGCGGAGGGGCTGCGGCAGCGCCGGCCGCTGCGGCCGCAGGTCGTCACCGAGGACAGCCCCGCGCAGGAGGACAAGGAGGGCAGGTGGGGCCTGCCGCCGTCCCCCGCCATGGGCAGGGAAGAGGCGCCTGCCGTGACCGCGGAGTTGGGCCTGGGCCTAGCCTGAAGGGAAAGGAGGGCCGCTGGGGAGGGTGCTGAAGGTCCGGGCCTGGGCCGTGTGAGGGGGTGTTCGGCTTGACCCGAGGGGAGGGTCCGGGGAGCTGAGGAGGAGCATTCACAGTAGATGTGTTGTGGGCCGGGGATTGTGCCCGGCCTGAGGGAGATCTTTGGGTTCAGAGAACGGCAACGGAGCTGGTGAAGGGCCTGGGCACAAGTCTGAGAAACAGCTGAGGGACCGGGGGGGGGGGTTTAGTCTGGAGAAGAGAAGGCTCAGGGGGAGCTTTTAGCTCTCCACAGCTGTTTGACAGGAGGATGGAGCCAGGAGGTGGCTGGGCTCTGCTCCCAAGGAACAAGGGATGGGACAAGAGGAAACGGCCTCAAGCTGCACCAGGGGAGGTTTAGACTGGATATTAGGAACAATTCCTTCCCCAAAGGGCAGTCAGGCATTGGAACAGGCTGCCAGGGCAGTGCTGGAGTCACCGTCCCTGGAAGTGTTCACAAACCGTGTAGAGGAGGCCCTCAGTGCCACGGTTTAGTGGTGGCCTTGGCAGTGCTGGGGAACGGTTGGACTGGGTGATCTTGAGGGTCTTTTCCAGCCCAGCTGATACGGCGATTCTGTCTGTGCTGGAAAGGCAGAGGCTCCACCGGCCTAGCCCGGCCCTGGTCTGGGTGAGAGTGCTTCCTGAGGGAGGCCTTGGTTCCTCTCCTGGCTGGGCAGGTTGGTGCTGGGGCTCCCGTGGGTGTCAGCCTGGGAGTACCCCTGACCCTGCAGCACGGGCTCCTCTCCCCAGTGCTCAGCCTCTGCTGGGGGTGGCTGACAGAGGGAGGAGTGCCTGCAGCAGGGTGTGCTCCCCTGTCACGCTGCAGGAAGAGCTTGTGGCAAAAATAAACCAGTTTAACTTATGGCCTGTTTTGTTTGCTTTGTTTTTTCAATGGGTCCGTTTAAGCGTGGTTTATCTCTTACTGTAAAGAAAAAGCAGTAATCCCGTTGTGGCTTGCACAGGTTTGTTGTGTGTGTGATTAAATCCTGTATAACCCTGGTTAGCCTGTTTATGTTTGGCAATAGTTTAAAGAATAATCTGCGGTTTAAAGACTACATTGTATGCCTGAGATAAAATAACCTTATAAATCTTAACCTTATTTGTTTGTGGTTAGGTTAAAGAAGATTTCATTTACAATTTTCTGTTTAGGAATTTTATAAAACATGAGCTTTAGTGTAACTACATGCAGTAGCTGCAGTAAGGAAGTGGTGGTGTTTGCTTTGCCTTCTGCTAAAGAAAGTAGTTAATGATTTTTTAATTCTTTAGTTCACCATCTGTTATGTTTGTGCAGCTTGGAGTACCTTGCATGTTGTTATCTCTGCCCTTAAGGGTCATCAAAATGAAACACTGCCAGGAATGGGGCAGCCACAGCTTCTCTGGGCACCTTGTGCCAGGACCTCACTGCCCTCACAGTGAAGAACTTCTTCCTAATGTCTCATCTCAGTCTCCCCTCTGTCAGTTTAAAGCCATTCCCCCTTGTCCTGTCCGTGCAGGCCCTTGTCAAAAGCCCCTCTCCAGCTTTCTAGTTGGCCCCTTTAGGCGCTGGAAGCTGCTCTAAGATCTCCCTGGAGCCTTCTCTTCTCTAGGCTGGACAAGCCCAGCACTCTCAACCTGTCTCCAGAGCAGAGCTGCTCCAGCTCTTGGAGCATCTCTGTGACCTCCTCTGGACTTGTTCCAGCAGCTCCACATCCCTCTTGTGTTGGGGGAAGGTCCATGTTACTCTTGTTTTGCTCTAGATTTTTACTGTTTTTCAGTCAGATGTAACTTGCACCATGCGGGAAACCTGTATATGAGTACCACAGATGGTGCCAGTATGCTGAGACTGGATAAATATCCCTTTCTCTTATCTCAATGAATTCAAAATGGACCTTAAAGGTCATTCAGGATAGTGATTCGGCAAAAGTATTCTTGTTTCCTTTTATGGAGAAATAGGCCATTAAAGGATTTTTAAAGACTATTGTATCTTAAAACAGCTTAGCATTCTAATCCTATTTCTTGTCTGGTTTGGCAGTGCTTACAGCAGCAAGGTGTTCCGGGTTACTTTCTTGACTTTGGCTGCATCTCTGACTGTACCTCTGCTTGGAGTAACTGTTCTACTGGATTGTCCTATAGACCCTCAGCCTATAAGGTAAATTGTTGCATTGTTTTGAAATAAATGTTGTTGAAGGGTGACTTCTTGTATGTGTTCTGCTGGTGTTTTTGATGATTTGGGTTGTTTGGGGTTTTTTTCCTCACCAATCAGGAGTCAACTATGTAAAGGGGTTCTAACTGGCTTAAGAAATCGGTGAGTGATTTTATTCTTATCCAGTGCCATGGCTTGCTTTGCATACCCAGCCTGTTTCTGAGCTGTCTTGTGCAGCTGATCATTGAAGGAGCTGAATGACTTAATGCTGTCTAAGTTGTCAGTGAAGCCTGTGTTTCCTTATGTGCACTCTTGCCTGAGAGAAGAACTGCATTTTCACTGAGGGCCAAGTGACACCCCTGTTACTGTAGTTCTGCAAAAAGAGAGACTGTTTGTCTGAGTACATAAGTTCAAAATGGATAACCTGACTGGGTTGATGTAATGGTTTGTACCAGCACAACCACATGGTGATGTTATATTTAAAGGCAAATCTCATCAAGTAATGCAGCTAGGTGATTTCTGCCCTGTCTGAATCGAGGTCTTTATCAAATGTGTAGTGTAACAGTGAATCTTCTATGTGAGATGATGTGACCTGTTTTGGAAGTTGTGCGTTGACTGCTAGCATAGGATGAAGTCAGGCTGTTTAATGCTCCTGGCATTTTGAAGTAAGTGAAAATGCTCAGTCTGAAATTTATGATCATCTCTATAAATCCTTACTGAAAAGGAAAACAACACTGTAAATATCTCTTGAGCTGAAAGAAGGTGTTAATGTGGGAGGGTAGTACTTACCACTAAGCTATTAGACATAATCTGCCTTATTTCAAATTATAATGAAATGTTTTCTGCTGTGATTTGGTTTAACAAAACCCAATTCCCTGAACTACATTGCAACTGAACAGTAATTCTGAATGCCAGTAGGATAAGGCTATGATGCTTTTCCTGTTAGATAGGCCTGGTCTAATTCTGGTCCAGAGTAAAAGTATTCTGCATGCTTACATTTCTTACTTTAAGTCCCTTTTATAAGACAGAACTATTCTTCCTGCCCAAATCACTCCTTCTATTGTTGTACATTCTCAATTAGCTTGTTAGCTTAATTGCTAGTGGTGGTTCCAGTCTGTACAGTAGGAAGGGTGATTCTGTGTGATGTTTGAGACGTTTGGAAAAAGCTCAAGGAGGTGGATGCTGCCTAAATCAATCCCTTCAGTGAAAGGACACGTTTGAGAAATCTCATTTGCCAATAGTGATGTTTTTTCCTGTAAGCCACTGGAAATACTGAGGAATAAGAGAGGAAACAGAGATTAGATGTGAAACTCCTTGTGAAATTCCTGCAACTCTGACTTATTTCCTTTCTCTCTGAGCCTGTCTTGGATAGTATTGATCTCAGGGAGGATTTTCTGCTTGCAAACACAGCTGTCCAAAGTTCCCAGCAAATGAGTTCTTTATCAGAAGGCTGCTCTTCTCATCTTAACCTCTCTAATGCTTGGAAGAAGGGATGAAAACTGAATTTGTGTTAGCATTTTGAAGACAACTGTAAATCACCTCTAACAGAAGCTAGTAATTCATCTGGATTTGCCACTGCAGTAATAGATACTTAAAGGAAGGTTTGCTGCCTGTAGCCAGACAGATAAAAGTATGTATTTTTTTCTCTCCTGAATTCTTCATGTTGTGAACCTGTTTTCCTTAGTTGTCATGGCTTTTATAGTTTGCAGCTTCAGTTGACTTCCTCCAGTCACTGCAGCTTTAGAAACTGTAATGGTTTTTACCACGAGTTGCAGTGTGGTTGATAGCAAATAGGTCCTGTGTCCTGTGGAGCTGGGCAAGGTTGGGAGTCAAAACTTATCTTTTAAGGTTCTACTGATGGAAGGCATTTCCATATGGTCGTGCGAGGAGTCTTTAGCGTATTCTTGTGAATGAGCTTACCACTTTGGACCTGTGTGCAGTTTTTAGTAGTAACTTGAAATCCTTAACTCATGGGGACTGAAGTGGCTTATGTGTGAGTTTTTAAGAACCTAAAAGATTCAAACGTCTTGAAGTTCGCCAGAACAGTTCAGGCTGTTTTTGAAGCACAGTGCTTTTGAGCCTGGTATTAAAGCCAAAGCTGTGTAAGCATCTCACTACTTCTTCACATCTCTGTAGTTAGTTGGAACTCCAGTTATTTGAACATGGCTATTTTTGTGAATAAAGGTTTGCAAGATTTGACCTTATTTTGTTATTTTGAGAGTTGAGTCTATACCCTTTAAGTTTGTGTAACTTGCTGCCTTGGGTTAGCCTTTCTCTATGGGAATAAATCGAAGTCACAAACAGGAATGTGTTTCAGGTACAAAAGGAGATGTGTGCTGGTGCTCAAAGTACTGGAGCACTTTTTTCCCTAGCTGTATGCCGATTAGCAATTTTTATCATTTGTTTCATGATGAAAGTGCTATACAGTGTGGGCTCTCAGTGTACTGTAAAATGCCATCCTTTTAAATTTTAAAGCCCTTTTGCTTAGGAATTTTCTTATCATTACTTAGGAAAAATATTTTGATGCAAACAGCTTGTTCAGCTGAATAAGAAACCAGTTATTCGTTGTGTGGTGGCAGTGCAGAAATCACAGAATCATAGAACAAGCTAGATTGGAAAAGACTCTCAAGATCATCCAGTCCAACCATTCCCCAGCACTGCCAAGGCCACTACTAAACCATGTCACTGAGGGTCTTGTCTACACAGTTTGTGAACACTTCCAGGGGCGGTGATTCCACCACTGCCCTGGGCAGCCTGTTCCTATGCCTGACTGCCCTTTGGGGAAGGAATTGTTCCCAATCTCCAGTCTAAACATCCCTTGGTGCAGTTTGAGGCTGTTTCCTCTTGTCCTGTCCTTTGTTTCTTGGGAGCAGAGCCCATCCACCTCCTGGCTCCATCCTCCCTTCAGGTAGTTGTAGGGAGCAATAAGGTGGTGTTGGACTCTAAGCCGTATGAATTTCCAGATATGTCTTAGGAAAACAAAACTGCAACTTTTCTGATCAGAACCAGAAAAATTATGATCCTTGATGAATAAGAGCCAATTTCTCAGCTTGTCAGCTGTGTTTTCTTTTTGGAAATATGCTGTAAGTAAGGCATAGGCCATGTTTGCAGGAGTTGGCAAACCAGGAAAAGAAAATGGTGCAATGCGTTGCTCAAGCATGTTTGCAGATCTAAATGAGGGATCATGAGGTCTGTGTTCTGTTTTGCAGTTTAAAGGAACCTCCCCTGCTGACGGGTGTGCTTGAGCCCAATGTCAAGTTGCGCAAAGCTGAGCGGTTATGGGAAAATCAGCTGCTTGGACCCGAGTCCATTGCCAACATCGGGGGTAAGCACTGACAAAATAACCTTTTAAAGAAGGTTCTCAAAACGTTGCTCTGTTGGTCAAGGTTTGTTCAGCAGTACACCTCTTAGATAACAAACTCTTCAGGTTATTTTGGATGTACAGGGTTTTTCTAGAAATACATGTGTTATACAACAAACCCTGGCTGCTGTATACTGCTCCATCCCTGGCAGTATTCAAGGCCAGGTTGGATGGGGTTTGGAGCAATCTGGTCTAGTGGAAGGTGTCCCTGCTTGTGGCAGGGGGTTGGAATTAGATGAGCTTAAAGGTCCCTTCCAACCCAAATCAGACTGTGATTCTATGATATCGCTTTCTTCTCTTTACCCAGTATAAAATAAATCTTGTTTCCAGATTAAAAATCCCTGTATTCCAGGACTGAAGGCAGCAGCAATGTAGTCAGGGGCCACTTACATTTGGAGGCAGTGGTCCCAATTTTCATTTATTTAGCTCTTAACTGGGAATTAATATTTAGAGGGTAATGCCTACTCTTTTAATGCTCACTGCTGCTGAGGGAGCTGAGTCTTGTGGTGTTAATTTTTGCTTATATGTGAGAAAAAATATCTCAAATTGATAAATAGCATATTTGCATATTTGTGGTACATGCATTACAGCTGCCGTGCCACCTCTGAGCAGTTTCTTAACAAGGTGGCTGGGCTGGTAATGTTTCAATGTTTTGTCAGTCTCATTGGAAATTGGAAGGAAGCCTTCCTGTAAAGGACAGCTGACTTATGGGTGAAATAATCAGTCTGACTGGAAATAAATTTGGGATGAGTAAATGTTGAAGCCTTCTTATTCCCTTTTGAAAGTGTAACTAGGAAACTGAAAACTAAATCAGTTCAATTGGAGATGGAAAAGTTGAAGCAGTGGGCTTTTCTAATCCAATGGTCTTTTAGTTAATTTGGTTCTAAGGAAAAGCTTTTGTATTGTTTGTATTCAGTGAATCTGTCTGATGCTATCACTTGACATGAATATAGTAATTTGGCAATGATTTGGGTGGCTGTTCAGTTGCTGTGGGTTTTGCAATTCTTCTCCAGACCTGATACAATATGAGCATTGGCAGATGTCCAGCAGCCTGTGGACTGTATCAGAATGAAAAGTCTTATCTAGTCAGCCTCTTGTTGAAGAGTGGTAGGATGGATGCAGTGCCTGATCCAGTTTGATGCTTATGTAGAAATTTGCCCAGAGGGATCAGTACAGTGACTAGCCAGTAAGTTGTTGCATCCATCTTTAACCAAAGATCTGGACTACTTATGGGTGAAAAGCTTCATATCCCATACTCATAATTCCTAAGGCTTCAATCCTTCCTCTTCTTTCTCAATTGGAAAAAAATCTAACTAAATACTCTTATTTGCCTTCATCTTTCTCCTTCCCTCTTTATCCTATTGCTATGACTGAAGAAGACTGTTACTTTACCTTAAACATGCTAATAGAAGGATTGCATAGGATTTTTGCCACTAAAGTTTTGTGATCAAGCTAATCACACCAGTTGTTTTTGCAGATGTGCTATTTACTGGGACAGCTGATGGGAAGATTATCAAAATTGAAGATGGGGAAATACAAACAGTAGCCAGAATTGGCCATGGTCCTTGTGGTGAGTGACATCTCCTGGACATCATGTGCCTCAAAGTGTCTGGGTCAAGGCTTGTGTTGATTAAACTCGTGTTCTGTCTGGATTCCTCATGCAGCTGCATATCTTCCTCAATAGAGGTTTATAATGGCAGGGGGGTTGGAACAAGATGATCTTAAGGTCCTTTCCAACCCTGATCATTCTATGATTCTATGATAACAGAAATATGAATAGATTTGTATGAATGAAGTATGAATGGAAATATGTATATAAGCACTGGAAGGAACAGTAGAACAAAGGGCCCAAAGAATGAGAGTGGGTGCACTTGGTTTATATCATGACTACAAGGCCTGCACTCTTGCAAAGCTGCAGCATAGATGACTCAGAATCAGCTTGGTTGGAAAAGACCTTTAAGGTCATGAAGTCCAGCCACTGACCCAGAACTGCCAAGGCCACCACTAAGGTATGTCACTAAGGGCCTTGTCTACATGTTTTGTCCCTACTTCTAGGGACAGTGACTCCACTGCCCTGGGCAGCCTGTTCCAGTGCCTGACTAAAATGCCTGATGTGTTGGCAGAAGATCCTCTATAACACTGGGAGGAAGATGAGGTTGAAGTGCATCACAAATAACATTCCTTTTCCTGTTAGCTGATCTAGGAAAAGCACGTGTCACAAATAAGGAAACAAACAAAAAAAAAAATGGGCAGCAACCTGGCCTAATATTTATGGAAGCTGAAGTCAGCAGGATTCTGAAGTGAAGGGCCACCCCTGAGCCTTCTCTTCTTGAAGGTCTTTTCCAACCTGGTTGATTCTGAGTAGGCTCTGGACTGATTTGGAAGTACTCTCTTGGCTGCCTAACAGGTAGGGCAGCCTTGGCACTGACAGCCAGTCTGCTGCCAGCTGCACTTCCAGCTGCTGCTTAGGCATGAATGTGGATCGGAACAGATATAAAGAATTACCTCTTCACTGCTCCTTTCTTCTAAACTCATACAGCTTGGGAGACATGGGAAGATTATGTTGCTGTATTTCTTTGGGGCCAAAGAGGTATTGGGGAGTGTAGACTTCATCTTGCCCTGCTTTGAGTTCAGAAGGGATGTGGAAAGGCTGACTACCTTCTCCAGAAGTTCTCTTGCTGATCTTTGAAACTACAGATGTTCCTCAGGACTCACTCAAGGACACAAAATCTATAGATTTGCTGTATTCCCCTTCCTCCTCACATAGAAGTCTTCAGAGTCTATGTGTACAGTTTGACCTGTGTAGGTAGCCTGAATCATAGAGTCATAGAATAGTTAATGATTTGTATTTATTTCTATTTGGAAAACCATTTTAAAATTCTTTCCTAAGGAACCCGTGATGATGAGCCAACATGTGGAAGACCACTTGGCATCAGAGCGGGACCAAATAACACCCTTTTTGTGGCAGATGCTTATTATGGACTCTATGAAGTTAATCCTGGTACAGGTATGACTTTTCTGCTCAGAAGGTCTCTTCCACTGACAAGCCTGGGCTTCATTTGCAGTTTTGTCAGGCACTGCAGGCAAAGCAATGCCTGCTGCCTTTGTAGAGTGCCTTGAAGCTGTCTGGTTGAAATATGCCATGCAGGACTCGGTGTTTATTTTCTTGTAGCAATTGCTTCCTCTCTCCATCTGTATGTCTGGATCAGAGTTACCAGTGGCTTGTCTTCTTGTGACATATGTTTTCTGGTTGTCAAAATTGGTACCTCAGGATCCATGAATAAAGCTTTATGTAGCTGTTTCAGTTTTCATCAAGGGAATTAAAGATACTGCTGCTACACAAGCTTTTTGCCATGTTTGCTGTACTTTTGTTTCTGTCTTGACCTTGCGGTATGTTAGTGAGGAGCTTTTAACTCCCTGTAACTCCAGTTGATAGAAAGTGAAGAAAAATGTATTTTTGGTACAGCTGAAGATCAAGTGGCTTGTTCCTGCTGAGAAAGGCACTAATGCTTCGTGCCCTTCATTGTACATCCCTGAGCCAGAACTCAGTTTCAGGAGCTGTGCTGTCAGAAAGCAAGATTTGCTTTCATGTAGGGTTGATTTTCTGACAATTTACATCTCCAAATTGGCTTCAGGAAGGGAGAAGAAGGCTAGCCAAATGCTGGGTAAGAGGTAACATAAGGGCTCAGACTGTGTGGCTCTGGGAGCATATGATCAAGGTCTCCCCTTTCAATGGGACAGCTGCCATATTGCCTCAGTCATGACAAAACCACGCAAGCAAACCAACCCAAAACTCATACCCAAAGATGACTTTAATAGCTTTTTGGTTAATTTTTAAGATTTGATCTTAATTAGTTGCCTGGTAATGTGTCAGAGCTGACTGTGGCAGAGCAGTTTAGTGAACCTTCTGATGTTTTAATGTTGAGAAAGTACTGTTTGTTCCTACAGATTTACAGGGGAAGAGGCATTAGTGTTTGGCTTGCCTGCATCCTTTTACAGGTTAAGGCCTGAGTTAGTACTTGGTTTCATATGAGCTTCAGAAACCTGAAAAGTCCTGCCCTTACCAGTAGGGAACATCATCTACTGTTCCAGTTTTTCCGAAGAGCATTTTCTTCTGGTCATTCACATTTGTTGTTGAGTTGTTCTGTTCTAACCCAGAATCCTATTAGTTAACAGAGGCGTGAATGATAAAAATATGAAGTACCTGCTAATTTCCTGTTAGTATTTCACTCCTTTCCAAGGCAGGACATAAAAAAGCTTGTTCTGTGTGTCTTCTGGTTTTAATTCTTCTTTTTGTAACCAGGGGAAACGAAAATGCTTGTGTCAACTAAAATACCAATTGAAGGTCAGAAGCTGTCATTTGTGAATGACCTCACAGTGACCAGGGATGGGAGGAAAATCTACTTCACTGACTCCAGTAGCAAATGGCAAAGGCGAGACTACTTATACTTGATCATGGAAGGCTCAGATGATGGGCGGCAAGTATCTTTTCCTAAGACATTTAACTTATTGTAAGCTCAGCTGTAGGAAGGTACTCCACCACTTCCTCGGTTGTATTTTTCTCTTTATGCACCCCCTATGTAAACGCTGCGCTGCCCAGGAGAGGGTGAGAGAAGGTGTGGATGCGGCTAAAGAAAACTGCAGTGAGATAATAGAGATTCCTCTTTTTCCTTCAAGAGGAATTGCATGGAACATTTATTTTAAAAGGGGAGATGTTGGCATTACACCCAGCCTACAGCCTTCATGAATGCTGCCAATCTCAAGTGGTTTAGTATTTCTGCTGTGCTCATAAACAGATGCTTCCTGGCTATTCTGCCTTTTTAACTTGGGTGAAGTGCATGTGAGAGAAGATCTAATGCCTGGAGAAGGAAGCGAGGATGAGTAAATATCTGTCTTCACTCTAAACCGTATTCTTTCTTTTTAGTCTGCTGGAATATGACACAGTGACAAAAGAAGTGAAAGTCTTAATGGTGGGGCTAAGGTTTCCCAATGGTGTCCAGCTCTCTCCTGCGGAAGACTTTGTTCTGGTGCAGGAGACAACCATGGCTAGAATCAGGAGGTGAGTATGATTTTGCTGAAATCATTACTCCTTTCTGTTCAGATACTGTTTATATAAATGAATTGAATCACAAAAGAAACCCTACGCTCTATTCATTCCAAGTTACCAAGGCAAAGAAGGTGGCCTTCTTTGATACTTAAGGTTTTGCTTTCACTGTAAACATCTGGACTGCATAGTCTTTTTATCTTAGGTTCCTTTCCTGGAGAGCAGAATGCGGGTGCGCTGTATTTCCCTGCACCAAAAAAAGGAAAAAATAAATTCTTTTTATTTTTTTGAAGTCAGTTCCTTTTGGGACTTTTATGTATTACTTAGACTGCTTGAGTTAAGATATCCTAATCCTACTATCTGTACCTTTCAGGTATTATGTGTCTGGGCTGATGAAAGGTGGAGCAGATATGTTTGTTGAGAATATGCCTGGTCTTCCAGATAATATCAGGTTAAGCAGCTCTGGAGGATATTGGGTAGCTATGGCAGCTGTCCGGCCCAATCCTGGATTTTCTTTGTTGGATTTCTTGTCTGAAAAACCATGGATTAAAAGGATGATATTTAAGGTAAAAAAAATATATAAAAAAATATATATTTTTTAAAAAAACCACCTTTAGTATAGAAGTGATAAATATTTAGTTTGTCCTGGTTCTTCCTCTTGACAAGAAGATTTTATGGTTTTTTTTAGTGCCGTGGTTAAAGCTGTTGTGGTTGTCCCCAGGTAAAACAGCCATTTGAGTTCATAGGAAGTTAAACTGACATTTGCTTCTGAGTAGCAGGTACACAGCTCTTAAGTTGCTTTCCACCTTGATAGAAAAAGAGACTGTCTCTGCCCTAGTCATGCACCAGGATCTACACTTGGATATGTGAAGACCTCACCTTTGTGCCCAAAGTGCATAAACTACTTATTTCCAGATGTCTGGAGAGTATTTGGGAAGTCTGACCTGTTCTAATGACTACCCTAGGCATCCTAGGAGAGTGTGCATGTTGGGTATGCTGCTAGGTGCTGACTCAATATGCCTGTTATGTCACATCCCCCCTTTAGGATGAGGATGAGCAAGAATAATGTATTTCATAAGGAATATCTGATGCTAAGGAAATGGCATGGTGCTTTTTAAACAGTACAAAGACTTGAAAACACTTCTCAGAAACACCCAAATAAATAATCAAGCAGTATTTAGGGTGGAAGTTAATGTGTTAAGCCTGTGTATGGAATCATAGAATCACTTGGGTTGGAGAAGACTTTTAAGATCATTGGGTCCAACCATTAACCTGTTCTTAATGAAAATAAATATCAGACTTTTTAATTCCTACCAAGAGGAGTGGCTGCAGAACTGGCCTGGTGGGATTTCCTCCATACATGTCCTCACACTTTTTTGCCAGTGGAAGTTACCAACTGCAGAATCATTTAGCTGTGTTGAAAGTGTGACAGACAGTATCAGGCTGGTTTTGAGCTACAGGCAGAAAATCCAAGGGGAGAAAAAGGCCTGTTCCTCAAAAAGAATGAGTTTCTGAATTCTTCCTTGATATTTTAAGATGTCTTCTCTTCATTCTCAGAGTAAATGCAGCATTTTTCAAGCCAAAAAATGTTTCAAGCAAGTGTGACAAATGCAAGAACAGGGTTTTTTAATAGACTGAAGCCTTAACTACAGCGAGAAAAAACATATCTCCATAAGAAAGCAGCTTGAGTGAGTAGAGTTAACACAGGTACATGAATTCTACATGTGTCTTCAGTTATGGCTTGAAAGTATCAGTCCTTGGTAGCAATATATGGCAATATCTGAAAACTGTTCAGTGTGTTCCCTGGACTGGTGTAACTGAACTTTTTTTCCCCCACTTTGAAAACCTAAAAATGTGAAATCATGTTTTTCAGTGAGGTACCATTGCAGTGGATGAAAGTGAAGGAATAGACACTTTAGGAAGACCTCTTACAGGGTCATTTCTTTGGCCAGGTCTTCTTTTGGCATCCTTTTCTTGCAAGTTTGTATGCTTACATTTGCCTCTTGAGGAAGAAGATGGCATCAAGGTAGCCTGGGTAGTACGTGGGAAGACAGTGACTTTGGTTAATCCTTACTTTTGCCCATCAGACTCTAGATGAACAATTCCAGTCTGACCTGTTCTTAGAGCCTCAGTTACGGCTTTAAAAATCATCCTGATCCTACAGAAGGAAGACCACCATGTGTTAACGCATTAGTTGAAATTTAAAAGGTGAACACAGAACAGAGTAATGCTGCTTACACAAAATGTGTGCTTATGTTCTTGGGTGTTTCTTCTGAGAGAGTGGTCTTTGTCTAAGTGTCTGAGATCTAATTGTGGAGAACAAAACCTTCTGTTGTTAGTTCTCTTTTTTTCTGTTTTTCTTTTAGTTGCTGAGTCAGGAAACTGTGACAAAGTTTGTGCCCAAATACAGCCTTGTCGTTGAACTAAGTGAGACAGGAGCCTACAAAAGAAGCTTTCATGATCCCAATGGAGTAACAGTAGCTTACGTTAGCGAGGCACATGAGCACAACGGATATCTTTACCTGGGCTCCTTCCGGTCTCCATTTATTTGCAGACTTAATCTTCAGCATGTTTAACTGCCCATCCATGATAAAGTGCCGCTGTCCTAGAATACTCCAGAGGTACGAGGGAAGTGTGTGCTTCAGCCAGCATGTGACCAAGGACAAAACGTGAAAGACAGTCTGTTCATGTGCAGTAGCACTGTCCTGGTGCCATAGGAAAACGTACAGCTCGCTGTACTTGTCCTCTTCCTTGTTTTGTCTGCTCTTGTTTTGGAGTTGGCATGCCTCATTGTTGGTATCTGAGGAGTATGGTGGGGCATCTTCATACTGTTATGTGCTCCTTAAAGAAAACCTGTTGCTTTTCCATGCCCAGCTGTTTGGAGTTGTCCTAAACATCATCTGTCACCTTTAATGTAACTGTATGTTTTCTTATACTGGGAGGGTTTGTGATGTATGGAATTTAACTGTGTATGATTCGGGTTGAAGAGGATGTCTTGCATGTGTTTATTTCTGTTTTAGAACCTCCTGTCCAGGAGAGATTACAGTGCATGTTCCAATGTCATACCATGGTGCTGTGGTAGAGGCAGCAACATCCAGAACATGCCTAGAAATCTAGTTACACCATTTGGGTTTCTTCAGTTCCAGCCTGTGTAATCAACATCAGACACTACAATTAGCTGTTAATCAAGATGCAGAATCAACTTGCCCGTGATCTGTGGACTCCTGTGTTTCGTTATAGCACTGTAGTCAGATGACGAATGAAAGTTGCATTTTCTATGTTATTAAAAACTAGTTCCAGCTGGTTTAAAAGGGGTCAGTGGTGGTATTTCCTCCATGTTTACCAGGTCTGTACATGACAAAGGTGGGCATTCCTGAGGATGTGGGAGGGAAGAGGGCCAGCTGCAGGAATCCTCTTCAGCATGTGTTTTATGGAGAACTGGTAATGATTTTGGGTAAACTAGTGTCTGACGATGGGCCCTTGTAAAATACAGTAATAATGGATGAGGAAGGCTTTGGTAGAATATCTCGGAATGTGGTAGTAACGCATGGATGCTTTCTGGCATCTCCAGAGGAAATTGTTTACTTCTTCTATTAACAGGTACCCTGCTTGGTAAATCCAGAGAATGCTTTTCTGACAGCTACTACAAAGGAAAGGCTGTGCTGTTGCATTTTAAATAAGAGGGTTTGCATCTTGAAGAACAAAAGGGGTTGCTTATCTGTGTCGTTTAGTGGATTGAGTCATGCTTTGTGACTGAAAACTTTGCTGCGCTCTCTTTTTCTGCCACTGGGTGATAGTCAAACATAAAGCTACACTATTGCTAGTTTTACTCACCCTTGAAAAGGAAATAATCAAGATTTGCTTGAGATATAATGCAAAGCACCAGAGAAGGGAAAGGTGACGTTAAAAATGTCATCTGCTTTCGCTGGCCTTCTGCACTTGTCCTCATTAATAGAGGGATGTGCAAATCAAAGTGTTTCTTTTCTGTCAGTGCTTCTGTCACCTTCTTCTGTGTGGCTGCCAGGCTGCAGCAGTCATGCTTCATAGCAAGCCCTCTTGCTATGAAATTTGAGCTGGATGAGATCTGAAATTGGGGCTGCAAACCCAAGTCTGTTGTGGAGCTTGTGTCATGCTGGTGCTTCAGTAGCCTGGGGGCAAGCCCAGCTTTGCCTGTTGGTGCATAGTTACCTCTAGTGATTCATTTGCCAGAGTATCTTAACTGAACAACTTATACTGTCTTTTGCAGTGAAAGAGACCTTGGCATGCCAAATGGGATGGCTTTTGTGTGACTAATTCCCTTCTAAGACACTGTTCAAGAAGGTATGAAATGGGAAAGAAAATAGGCGGTAATGCTACTGATATCAGGGGGGATAAGATGTATGAAGAGTTGTCCCTGGTTCTGGTCCTTTTTCAGTTCTCCTACCCACTGTTGAAGACTATCTCAGTACACTGATGAACCTGTGGTTACACCAAGAAGTTCTTGAGTCTTCTTTAGTTCACTGTGAGCTCAGCAGCAAGCACAGCAGACCCAAAGGTCATGTGAATAACTTGCTTTTCTTGGGGAAGGGGAAGGAGAATGTCAAATATGAGAGATATTTAACAGAATGGCCTTTCTTGACTGGACGGTTATTATGAAGGCTGAAATTGGTAGTGTCACTGCTAATAGGAGTGTCAATATTGCCACAGAAAGGCAATAACTGTCAGAAGAAAAGGGGTGCTTTTGGAAAGAAAGCCCAACAGAGCCCAGACTTTATGCCTGTTTTCAGGAAGCAGTTACCAAAATCCTGACAAATAAGTGCTTTAGTCCACTGTAAGTAATCATCTGTGCACTTGTGAAGAGTGAAGGCTGAAGGAAGGGTGGGCACTCACCTAGAAAAGACCATTAGTCTACTAAACTTGACTCTAAGCTGTGATCAGCCAGAGACTGAATGTCACATATTAACCTGAATGAAATTGTTTAACCTCAGCGAAAATATACTTTGGGAATATGGTTGGGTTTATTTGTCTTGTCATTTGCAATGGTGCCCTTTTATAGCCTAGATTAGCTGTTGATTTAAATAGAAGCAGTAGTTACTGTGTCATTTGTGGGCTGTGGGTGTTTTTCAAGCACTTGATTCAAGCACAGCCTTGTCTGGAAGAAAGAACCATTCTACCTCACGCATTCCTGACAAGGGAGTTTAACTTTTTCTCTGGCACTGGAGGCTCTCAAGACTTTGGTATGTATATGTATCCTCAGGCAAGCTATTCCGCTGCCGTAAAGCCTTCCTCAGTGTTGTAGTCACATGTGCTGTGGTTTAGACTTGTTTACATCATAGCTGCATGAAGATTTGTCACAGGATAAAGCCAGTCCAACAGAGCTTCCCAGGTGTGTTCGCATGGCTTGGAAGTTCAGCCAGAGCATGGATGGCTCTATTGAATGAATGACAACATGTTCGCATCTACAGTTTAGTTTTGGAAAAACAGGTACACAACTGGATAGCAATGAATTCAGTCAGGGCAGGTCTTGTCTTTGTAACTTGTGAGCATCTTTCTCAGGGAGAAACCATGTGCTTTGAGAGAAAAGGGAAAACTCAGGGTGGTACATCCCCTATAAATTGGGCTTTTTTGGGGAAAGGCGAGTCAGTGACAGAGAGCAACGGGAACACGTGCTGTATGTAACCAGGGCGTTATCCAGACCTCAAAATAGCATTTCAGCATCTGCACATAAAAGAAGAATAGGTAAGGAAATTCAGGGGGCTGCTGGTTGGTCTCGGCATAGTGGACTGTGACAAGGTAGGACAACACAGCCTCTTTCTGTCTGCTCTCTTTATCCTAGGGAAAGTAGTTTGCTAGATAATGGTATCTTTGTTGGAAAGCCCATGTAAGGATTTCCTCTGCCCAGGAAATCTCTGTTCAGAACCTTCTGTATTTTGGCTCACTTTGTTACCCAGGAGCAGGCTAGATGATTGTGCCTGTGTTGACTCCTCACAGAGTAGAGCGGGCTCTGGATGCATGGGAGGTACTACACCGTACTCTTGCGTACTCACAGAATGGTTTGGGTTGGAATGGACCTGCCACAGGGACAGATAAATGATGACCCTGGCATACTGATAACCCTGCCTCACTCCAGCTGGTTCTGCACAGGAGGCTTCTACCTGTCCTGGGACATGGCAGATCTGCTCTGGTGGTGACTGTACACCTAGAGATGGCCAAGAATCACCTGCAGCTACTGGGTACCCCAAAGGAATTAGGCTTGTACCTGTTGCAGGTTTTTTTCCTTCTGGAAGTGACAGCTATCCAGGCTGGAATGCTCCCTCTTCTCACACACGGTGCGTTCAATCTCCACAGACAGCATGTATTTCAGCCCTCTGACGATCTAGAGAAAGCAGTTTCTTCCTTTAAAGTGAGGACAGGGGAAAGGGATGCCAAAGTTTTGTCTGGGAATCAAGTGGTACCTCTGTAAACTGTGTGTGGATTGAAGGGTTTCGTGTTTTGTTACTAGGGTAGGGATGGGGTAGCAAACCTCTGGGGAGCAGTTGAAGGGGACAGAGGAGCACGAGCTGTTTATCTTTAGGCATCCATAGCAGCCCTGAGGAGGATCAGGGCTCCTATATCTTGGGCGCTCTGTAGCAGAGTCAGTTGGTAAATGATTTGGAGGACCACCAGAAGTCTGAGTTCTGCTTACCTGAACCATAGCTTTGTTTATTTGTGATTCCTTAAACAGAAAGAGGTCATTGGAACTGTTGTTGTATCTGTAGACTCCAAAGCGAGCTGCCCTGCGGACACCAGGGTTGTCAGTGTTCATGGGGACAGGGAAACCAGGTTTCATGGTCGAATTAGGTGTTAGGACATAGGTAGCTGAAACAACACAAAGCACAAATGCAAAGCGCATCAGGAGCCTGGAGTGGTGGAAGTTCAGTCTCACTTGTCCAAAGCACTTGTATTTCAGGACTCTACTCACCTCCATTACAAAGTCACTTTCCTTTATATGTTTGAAATGCTGAAACAACCTTGTGGAATGAAGTGACATCAAAAAATGCTGCTAGAAGTGGTAGCAGAGCTCAGAGTGACTTGGAAGAAGCCAGAGTATGATGCATATTATTTAGAACATCTCTGGCGTGACTCCTGGCTCATAGAAGGTCCAGCTTTGAATCTAGTTATAAAGATAGATCATGTTGCTCAGAGTAGAGTATAATTTTTGATAACTTAAGAGTCCCTGGCTTGCAGAGCCCTGCTGCTCTTAGCTGGCATGCCAGTTCATCTTGCAGAGATCAGTCTTTCCCACCCCCCTTAATGCTTTGATGACATCTTGAGGTTTTTATCTTAGGGGGATTTAGGTGGTGATAAAGGTGAGGGGGAGATATCTTCCTTCTACCTGCTGAGAGTTGTTAGCTCTCTCCTTTGAGATGGAGAGGATGTTCTTCAGCTGGCCACAGGGAAGGACCTGGGGCAGAACTTGAACCAGCTTCCCACTGTCCTGCCTGCTCTGGGTGCTGAAGTGCTGCTGCCCTTACCAAAAGGCAAAGACCATCTTCTTACCACAGCCATGAAGTGGAGGAGCAAGGTGTGTAGGAGACAGAAACGAGGTGGGAGACCCACAAGCTTTTGTTTAAGCGCTCCTTTCCACATGCTGTATGTTCTTACTTGGTTGTGTAGCTCATTTCCCTATGCCCTGCTTGGTTTTTCAATGATTTTAAAGAAGTTTGAAGCTAACAGTTTGTCCTTATTTTCTCCCCTCTTACACTTGCCTTCCCTTCTATTTTCCTGCTTGAGAAACACACAGGTTGAGGATTCTTCCCTCTTGCTGGTAAGTTGCTGTGCAACCACTGCTGATGCGAAGACCTGCCAGTGCAGGCCATGGCCCTTGGAGCTCATGCTCTGTGTGTGTAGGCTGTGAGCCTGCCTATGCATGCAAACATGCATACATGGGCTAAATATGCTGTGAAAGTCAAGGTTCTTATCACCTCCAGCTCTTTCACAGCTAGATTTCTCACTCACAGCCAAACCTGGATTGTGAATTTAAGTCAGTTTCTACTGAGAAACCAGAGCAGAAAAGAGAGCTGCAACCTGCGCTTACCTAGCGCTGGAGAGTCTGCCAGGCTGAGAGCAGCTCTCTGGCTTGGGCTCTCCTGGCTGCTCTGCAGGACCTTGCTTGAATCTATGCTCTTATGCCTGTTGGAAAATGGGATGTGGCAGTGGTTGGGGTGTCAATGGCAGAACCTGTCCCTTGCAGGAGGAGGAGATAACCATGGGCTTTTTCAAACTCAGCACAAGGTCCTTTGCTGCTTAATATCCCTCAACACTTCCAGGGTCATGGTGGCATCTATTTTGGGCATGTGGGGCAGGGTGAGTGAGGCTGAGCTCATGCTGTAGATAAATGCAGACAGGTCGTAGGCTGGTAATAAACCATATGTTGTAGGCAGGTGGTAGGCTCATGTAGATGCCTCAGCTTTCACCCAAGGGTCCTGGCACTGCACCTCCTTCACCCATTGCAACTTGGTACTGAGAAGGACTCAGACCAGAGTAAAGTGAGTACAGAATCCACTGAGCCAAGGGAGAACTTCACTCACCCACTCCCTTCTCCCCTACCCCACTTTCTTCTGGTGATTCACATTCCTCAAGATTAGGACTTTGTTTTTCTTTGTATGCTTTGAGTCTTATTTAAGGCAGTTGCTGCATGGTACCTGCGCTGCTCTGAAATAACTTTTGATGTTGGAATGGTTTGCACCACTCCTTACAAAACCCAGCAACTCTCTGTTGTGGGGCACCTGTAGTTCTGATTCTCTTCACCACAACCTTTCATGACAGCTTCTTGTAGAATCCCAGACTGCTTTAGGTTGGAAGGGATGTTAAAGCTCATCCAGTTCCAACCCCCGGCCACGGGCAGGGACACCTTCCCCTAGAGCAGGTTGCTCAAAGCCCAGTCCAACCTGGCCTACTTCCCTAGCTTAGCCTTTGAGGGCCATTACCTTAAAAAGTTGAATGTGTGCATGGTGATGGCCCTGCTTCAGGAGCAAAGCAGAGCAGCCCAGAGCCCTTAGAGCCAGAGCGTTTGTGTTTTCAGACCCCGTCCTTGCTTTTGGGTTTGGAAATGGGAAGAGATGGGAGAAAATCTGCCCCCTTCCCTTCTGTTGGGTGGTAGCAGGGTAGCCCCTTCTCTTGCTCTGAGCTAACAGGCAACTGCCTGCTATTAAGCAAGAGAAGGCTGTTCTTGCGGGCATGAGCTGAATGTTGTATTTGGAGGCTCTCTCTTGTGCTTTCCTCATTGAGGAATGCTCTGGGGCCTCTGTTTCTGCAGTGGGGGACAGCAGCCCTGTGGATGCTCCCTCCCAGCCTGCAGTGAAGCAAACGGGCAGATGGCAACAGGTTGCTTTTTATTTCTTCCCCATGAGGAGCTTTCAAAACCTCCTCCCCATTACTGGGAGCAAGCCTTTATCTACATTTAAGATGCAGCAGAGTTCCTGCATGCCTCTGCAACCCCCAAAGGAAACCACAGCTGAAGAAAAGCTGCCAGCCAAGCCAGCACCATGCCCCTGGGTGCATTAGTACTGCGTGTATGGGAGCCAGAGTAACACTGAAGCAGAGCTAAAACCTGCAGAGAAAACACTCCTGTCTGCAGCTCCCATTCGAAAGATTTAGGGCCAGCTGCAATCAAGGGAGTTTCCTTGCTCAGCAAAGAAAGGAATGTCACGCAGTAATGCTTCATTAAAGGCAGCTAATCGGCACTCAAGTGCCCATCTGCACTTAGCAGTCAAATTGTTACCCAGTCTTTAGATTCAATAATCAAGGTCGTGCAGAGTTTAAACACTGACAAATAACTTAAAACCATCTAAAATCCTTCAGTGCTGTCCCCGGATAAGGTGGTTTGCTGCAACGGGAGAGTCTTTCAAGCAGTTGGGTTTTCAGCTGCAGCCTGAGCCCTGCAGTGCTGAGCCAGCATGGGTGGTTGAAGGGTGGTTAGCTACCAGTGCATCAGAAAGCAGCACTCACAGGACCTAAAGCACAAGGAAAACAGACACTACTTGCCCCTCTTACCTCCAGAAGCTGCGCTGAAGCTCCAGAGTGCTACACAGCAAAGTGCGGTGAAGCTCCAGGTCAGGTTCACTGCCATCTCCACCACTTCAGATGAGGACCCTGCCTGCAAGAGCAGTGACAGCCCTGCTTCCTGCAAGGGAAGATGTGCCTCTGGGTGCTCTTATTGGCTGGGAGGAAAGAGGAAAACCCCCATAATCATCACCGCTCTGATGCAGGCTTTGTCTCCTGCCGATGACCACGTACCTCAAAGCTCAGCCATGAAGCTCTGGCTTGGTGATAACAGCACCATCCCTGCATCAGACAGGGTCTTTGCACAACCTCTGAGGATCATGAAGCAAAAGCATGGGCAGATAGGTGTGATGTGGCACTGGGAAGTGGGGGTGTGTGTGAGGGGAGTACCAGTCATGTGCTTTAAGATTCACGGGGAAATGGGCAATGAACCATGGGGATGTTGTTCTTGACTGCTATAGAACCATAGGCTAGCTTGGGTTGGAAGGGACCTTCGCAGGCCATCTAGTCCAGCACCCCTGCAATGAGCAGGGGCATCTTCAAGTAAATCAGGTATATGGGCGTTTGTGTGAGGAGAAGCCTGGTGGAGAAGACGGGCCCGCTCTCTTGCTTCCCCTGACATGGAGATGTGGGGTTTGGTTGAGGAAGACAAGGAAGGTTTAGGGGTACCGGCCTGAGGGGGCTGTGTGGAGCAGAGCCAGTTGCAAGGGGGTTTTGGTTTTGTTGGCAGAGGAGAACACTCTGCCCCACGTTACAGACGGTGTTTTGACAGCAGGAGAGGGCTGTGTTAGGCTCAGAGGAGGTGAGGTTTTCTCTAGGTGCTCCCCAGAGAGCAAGAGGAACATGGGCAGAGGGGTAGTTTGACCCTCTGTGGCATCCAGGGTTTTCCAGCTCTGGGGTTGGATTCCCCAGGGTCAGCACTTGGTTTCCAGTGAGGTCCTCTCCAGCAAGCGCTGTCCCATGGCGAGGAGCTTGCAAGTCGGGGAAAAGAGCTTTGTTGTCAGACCTTGTGATGGAGCTGCAATAACCAGTGTCCAGATTCAGGCGACTGGGAGGTGAGCTGATATCTCACTGCGGGGCTGAGAGTGGCGGGCCTCAGTCTCTGTCTTTGTGTCAGGCAAGCAGGAAGGCTGCCTTTCAGCTGCTCCAACAACAAACTATGCCTCGTTCTCAGCAAAGACATCTTATTGCCTGAAGGAAAGTCCCGATGCAGGGGAGTGTGGGTGATGCATAAGAAGTTGGATGAATATCTTTTCCTTGTATGAAGGGGTTAGGTAAATCCTGTGTTGAAATGTCCCACCAAGAAGGAATGGGGCAAGCATGGTGAGTCACATTGATCATTAGTCCTACTTGCAGAGCTTCTGAATCACACTCCAGAGCCTCATGAACGCATTGGTGGCTTGTCCCTCAGCTGTGGGACAGTAGGGATGGAATCAAGGCTCTTCAGCCTTCCCTTTCTCCTCTAGAGCTGTGCTCTACAGTTCCTGTCTCACTGAGAGTCTCAAGGGGGTATCTTTGTAAGCCTGTAGTAAGGTTCTTCAGCATACATGAAAAGGGGGTGATTGGGACCCTTGTCACCAGATCCCAACACACTCCTGTGTGTTGCAAGTGCCTGTTTGTCACCCTGTTGCATGATGTACCAGAAAGCGGTCAGGCTTCCTGCAGGAACCTCCATTTTATGCTGCACATGTTCAGAGGGTAATAAATTCAGTGATTTTTGGTGTAAACATAATTCCTTAGTAATTGCCATCTATTTCTTTTTATTGGTAGCAATATCTTATCTTTGCAAACGCAGGATCTGGACTGTTGTGGCAGTGCCATAGGAGAGGCTTGCTTAATAGGAGTACAAATGCGTTTGGAAAGGTTGAAGTTAGACAGCTGCGGAGAACTCTCTTTTTGCTGAACCTGGCAGAATTCATTCCCCAATAAGGCTGTGAGGGGCTGGAGCGCAGGATGAAACCCTTCTCTCTGTGAAGGTTTAGGTTGTCTGGTTGGTCCTTGGGAAGCGCAGCTGGAATGAGACTTGGGTCCTGAACAGTCGAGCGTAGTGGCTCTGTCAGCCTTGTCACCAAGCCCAATTTGTGACCTTCCCCTTCTCTTCCAATGCTGCATGAGTCTTTGCATAGCTGCTGATAGCTTTTGGGGCAGGCTCTTACTGATGCAGTTTCCTGAGTGGAATTGCTCACGCACTGGGAAATACTGTTTATTATTGCAGTTCTTCCAACCCTTCCATGGTTTACCTTAGATCTATCACTCTGAGAAAAATAACCCCCAAAGCTCACTCTGACCCACGTGCCCATGCAGCACAGAGCATCCTTTTGATAGCCCCACTGAGCAAGCTTCAGGAGAAACCCCGGGTAATTTTCATCTCCATTTCACCATCAGCTCGTTAAGATGAGACAGGTACAACATCCCAGACTGAAAATGACAGACACAGACCCAGGTCTTTAAATATGAGTGTTTGATAAGATCCTGTGCTGACTTTTGATTACTGGTGCCTTTCACAAACTTCGGCTATAGGATCTGAATCTTTTTTATTGTACATTGCCAGGATGATGAAACACAGTTATTGCTAGTGCAGTTTGGCTTCTATACCCTTAACAAAAATGCCTGTTCCTTGGTTTCCATATGCCACCAAAAGTAATAAGGTTCTAACTACCAGTCAATAAAGTCCTTCCCATTTGTCAGGGTAATAGACCTAAAAGGAGTTATTTTTACTCACTAGTTACACAGTGCGTCTTAAAATGTCAGTGGCTGGGGACATATTGGGCTCACTGCAACTCAGGGAGGTGTTTATTTGCCAGTCGCATCTCTTCACCCCCCATCCCACTGATCAGTGGTTCCTGCAGAGGGACATTCAGGATCCTGTGAGATCCATGGCTTGTCTGGGGCCGCCACTTGTCCTGTGCCAAAGCATGGGGACACCTCCAGCAGTTTATCAGTCCATGCACAATGTTCCACATGTGGTCTGTGCTGCTGGCAGGAATGCTTTTATTGCTGTGTCTGGCTGTGTTCAGGACGCCATGAAGTGTGGTAGAATGTGAGAAATAGTTTAGGTCCTGTGCTGCTCATAAACACTTAACCCTGCTTTTCAAGCGCAGTACTTAATCAAGGGGTGGAGAATATGAAGGCTCTTCCACTCACTTGGGCCATAAATGAGCCCTTTAGCAATGGGGCACACAGAGAATTGCTGCTGTTTCCAATGGCTAAGACACTGTCTATAGTGATTACTCTTAACAACTCCATCTCATTACAATGGTGGGCCTAAAAAGACATTGGAACAGAAGGGGACCACAACCCCTATGACGTGACAGATGCTAAAATGCTAAACCCAGACCTATTGCAGTGCTTATTTGTAAAGCCTTGCCCTGAGCACCCTGCTATCACTAGTGGAGGGGATTTGGGGTGCCTCCAGACTCAGGCCTTCCCTGGGGCTTGTTCATGCAAGGTTCCTGCCTTTCTCTCCTGGGAGAGGGCATGGAAAAGGAAAGCCGCCTCCTGACTTGCACCTTGAGCATCTCCAGCTTTCACATTACATGCGGAAGTCATGCTGGTAAGGTGAGGGAGACAAAGATCTATTCATCACAGGATCATGGAATGGTTTGGGATGGAAGGGGCCTTAAAGCTTATCCAGTTCCAGCCCCTTTCCACGGGCAGGGACACCTTCCACTAGACCAGGTTGCTCCAAGCCCCATCCAACCTGGCCTTTCTAATGAATGTAGGCGTTCCTGGGGTAAACCAAGTGCTAGGATGTATGCAGACAGCACCCCAGAGGGGTGCGAAAGAGGATGGACGGGAGATGTTCCGAATGGGGCTGAGTATGGAGCCACGGCTGCAAACACAGACCCCTGTGTGGACAGGGGTGGGTCTCTGGCCTTGCAGACCCTCAGCTCAGCAAGCAGTACTGGGTCATTGCTCTGCACTAATTAAACTGGGATGGGGAACTCCTGGGGGTGTTTGGGTTCACACCGGTGCTGCTCTGCTGGGGCAGTCGTGATGGAGCATTGCTCTGTCAGAGCCTCGGGCTGTGCCTGGCTGCATGAACACCAGCATCAGGGGAGCAGAAACTGCTTCCATTAACAGCTAAATGGTTCTGTGTCTGTAGATGACAAATGCGCTGCTCCTGAGACGTGAGGGCATGCTGACACAGTGCTAGGAAGTTAAATACAGGCACATACAGCACTGGGGACACATGCTGTTTCACAGAGAGGAGCAAATCCTGTTTTCTTTACCTTCCAAAGAAGGGCTTTTGGCAAGGGCCTGTAGGGACAGGACAAGCGGGAATGGCTTTAACCTGACAGAGGGGAGATTGGGAATAGACATTAGGAAGAAATTCTTCCCTGTGAGGCCCTGGCACAGGGTGCCCAGAGAAGCTGTGGCGGCCCCATCCCTGGCAGTGTTCAAGGCCAGGTTGGACGGGGCTTGGAGCAGCCTGGTCCAGTGGAAGGTGTCCCTGCTCATGGCAGGGGCTGCAACTGGATGAGGTTTAGGGTCCCTTCCAGCCCAAACCAGTCTGGGGTTCTGTGAAAGAGCAAACCTGTGATGGGACATTTCGGGAGGTTTCTGGGTTTACTGTTGGATGTTTAAAGGGGATTACAGGAATGTACACAGCATTATGGGGTGTTTAAGGGAAGAGCCAGTGGCAGGGAAAGGAGGGGTCAAAGCAAACTGGATAGAAGCAAGCATGGGAGAATGGGTAGGAGAGAGGATGGGAAGGTCCAACCGTGTGTGAGCAGGCTGTATGCTTTTCTGCATGAGCTCTGTCTGTACTTCAGCCTGGCCTGGCCTCGTACTGAACCTGATTTCACAGTTCTGTTTTCTTTCTCTCTCTGTCTCAGTGCATGTGAATATGTGAGTGTTTCACTGGCAGACTTCGAGCTCTACTAGCTGGTGAGTAGAAGACCAGAATGTGAAAGCCCAGGGCTGGACACAGGGTAAGTGAGGCTGATGGTCTTGGTATGGCGTATGGATGGAGGAAGCGTCTGGGGTTGGAGGTTTGTGCTGATGAAGAGGAGAGTGTGGAACTATGTGTGTCCACTGGACCTGCTGCAGGATAAGGTTTCCAAGGGAGAGTCAGCAACTTGCTGTGGTTATGGGGCAAGGTAGCCAGCCCAGCTGATCTGAGGAGCCAGATTAAAGAAGGACCATTTCCAGTTAAAACTCTGACTGGTAACCCACAACAGATGGGAAGCTTTCATCCGAAAACCTCGGGAAGTGCAGTCTAGCAGCATATCTTCCCAACCTGTGTGTTCATATTCACCTTCTGCACATGCTGTAGAGCTGGTGTTTGATGGTACATGTCTCAGGAAGGCAATGTTTTGCATTAGCAACACTGGAATAAGTGGCCCAGATATGTTCTTTCTTGGAATGTAATTGTAAATGGATTTTGCTTCTAAAACACCGTGACATTGATTCCCTACAAAGTGACAGCCTTGTCTCATTACCTAGATTCATTTGTTGTGCGATGGATTTTAATAGCAAAGATATGAAATCTGATGATTAACCCCCACCCTCAAAAGACAAAGAAGTTCAGGGCTGTGTCACATCCTTAACATGCTTCAAAAGGAAGCATGACAAGCAGTGCTTGGGAGGAAATTCATGCTGTAAGAAGTGTGATGGCAGGGAGCCTCAAGCAAAAGGAAAACACTGAAGAGGGAGACAGAGGGAGATCTGGGGAGGCAGAGCCATTACCTTCACACAGGCACAGCTCCCTATCAAAGAAGAGAAGATATGTCTGCGTGTCCAAATATCCTTTGTTCTGACTCCATCCCCTGCCTGTGCTGTGGCAATATTTCCCTGAAAGTGGTGTGTCTCCTATTTGGGTCTTCACCCTTCTGGTTCCAAAGGATCAGCATCACTTCCATAAGCTCAGCATGGTATGGGATAACGGGGGTAATTTAATGCACAGGGTTTTCCAGCACATCTTATGTGTCACAAAGTGCTCCATATCCACCAGGATGGATTTGACTTCTGAGCTTAACAGATGCTGTGTCTAAAATTCTGGGATGGAAAGGTTAACAGTTGAACCTGATGACGTTGAAGGTCTTTTCCAACCTAAATTCTATGGTTCTGGGGAGTAAAAGCTCATTACGCTAAACACAGCAGAAGGGAGGAGGGGGTACAGCATGTGTATAGAAATTGACAGGGAAATATAAGGTGTAAGGAGAAAAGCCTTGGGAGTGGGCAGGGATGCTGGGGTAAGGCTTGTCTGCTGCTTAGTGTGATTTCTGTAATAGCCTCATTATCTGGGACCTCTGGGCTCATCTCCCTAAACGTGGCAGCCAGGAAACTACATTCTCACTGCGAGCCTTGCAGGATGCAAGCTGTGCTGCTTCATCAAAGTGATGGCTGCTGCTGTAACAAGCTGCATTAGCCCAAGATTGATTGTCCCTTTCACAGCGTGAAAGATTGGTGCCATTTGCAGCGGGGAAGGTCTGCCCACTCTGAGGTTAATGCTGATGTGGGGTGTCACTCACTCAGCTGCCTGCATGGCAGTGCTGATGGGGAGCCTGCTCTCCCATAGCTGGGCATCATGCTGGGGGCTGGCTCAGGGTTTAGAACTGGGAGGTTTAGACTGGATATTGGGAACAATTCCTTCCCCAAAGGGCAGTCAGGCATTGGAACTGCCCAGGGCAGTGCTGGAGTCACCACCCCTGGAAGTGTTCACAAACCATGTGGATGAGGCTCTTAGTGCCATGGTTTAGCAGTGGCCTTGGCAGTGCTGGGGAATGGTTGGACTGGATGATCTTGAAGGTCTCTTCCAACCCAGCTGGTTCTATGACTCTATGATCATCTGTCCCATGCCGTGCAGTTGCCTCGATACAGCACTAACCTTCTGCTGCTGGTTGGGACCAGAAGGGTGGCTGGGACAGGGAGGGGGAAATACAGAGAGAGAAACCTGTGACCTGCTGTGGGGCTGCCTCTCTGGGAAGGCACAGAAGGAGCATGAGGGATTGGAAGGCTCAGCACTGTAATCCTGGTGGCTGAATCCTTCACACAGGTGTCTCACAGGAGGCTCCTGGGATTATGCCAAGTGCTCTCAGAGTGTTTCTGCTAACTGGGTCCTAGAACAAGAATCGAGACGAGAACTGCATGGAGAATTTACAGCTAAATGACAAGCGGGTGTGCAGAGCTGTATCTAACTGGTTTCTGAGCCCTGGAAAGCCACAGTGTCCTTAGGCTGTGCCTGCCTTTGTGCGAGTGGAAAGTGGTTTTTGGATTTCGGGAAGAGAGCAAGTTCATGTGTCAGCAGATGAAAAACGTGAGGCCTGAAGCAGCGCCCTTACGTTAACTTCAGGTTGGAGGAGACCCAAGGCTGGTGCGAAGGCTGTTGTGAGGCATGCTGGAGGCGGCCTTGCTGCCCTGCATCTGGTGCTGACTTCACGGCTGGCTGCTTTTCCAGGTGACTCCTCTGTCCCCTGCTCTCCTCACCCTGTGGCTCGGCTCAGAGGAGGCGAGAGGCAGCAGCTTTTGTTCATCTTAAAGTCATTTTTAACGGATCAGGACATGAAGCTTAACTCTGAAAGCAAAGGGAAGGAAGCCTTAGGCAGGTATTGTCAGCAAACAGGCAAAAATGGGTGAAGCAGGGAATAACAAGAGCACCTGTGTCTTTCACCAGTTTCTTCTGTACTGGTAGATCAACATAAACTCTGTGGTCCTACGCTGGTTATGACCAGATTGTTTACTGGGCTACGTTGGGTTTTACAGCTGGAGCCTGCAGCCGGATTCAGGGCCCTGATGGTGAGAGATGCGATTTCCCTCTTTCAGTATTTCAAGCTATTTTCAGATAAATGACTGATGCTCTTAGCCGATCTTCATGCTTTAAGAGCCGATGTCTGACCATCTGTCTCCAATTAGTCCCTTCAGCCTTGCAGCGTTCGCTCTTTCAAGTTCTCACACTTCTTTTTGGATACATTAATGATGAAGGAACCTCAAAGCATGCTGATGCTGCCAACCCATCACACCACATCCTTACTTAGCTGGGGATTGTTGTTCCTGCTCCCCCAGTCGGTCCTAGTTTAAAGCTCTTCTCACCATCTTACAAGCTTATTGGCGCAGGTGCTTTTGTTCCACTTAGGTGCATTCAACCCCTCTCTAGCAGCCCTTGATCTTCAGAGGGGATCCATGATTGTAAAAGCCCTTTGCAACAAGCCGTTGATTTGCAGGATCAATCCACTCTTCCTCAAGCTTTTTCCCCGTTGCCACTCCCTTTTAGAGGCAAGACTGAGGAGAATGCCACTTCAGCACCCACATCCTTGGCCATCATCCCCATACGCATGTCGTATTGCTTGATACTTTCCAGGTCTCCAAAGGCAATTTTGTTGGTGCCTGCATGGATGAGCAGTGGGGGATAATAGACTTCTGAGGCTTTTCTGGCCTTCAGACTGTCCTCAGTGTCCTGGATCCTACCGAATCTCCCCAGGCAGCATCCTCTCTCCTCCACAGCAGGGAGTCTCCTATTGCTATTCCCACTTCCTCCTGGTGCTGCCATGTGTTTTAGGCTCAGTTGCCTCCAACGCTGCTCTGAACAGAGCTCCCAGCCTCTCATCTAATACCATGGCACCATATCTAATCTGCAGCTGCCAGTCTGCAGGTGGAGCAGCAGCCTTCCCCCTGATGCTACAAGTCACCAGCTTCCAGCCTTTTTCCATCATGCGAGTCTCCTTTTCCCCACCCAGTGAGTACAGATTCTGGATGCTCCTCCATCTGTGCAGTTGGGTGTTCAGGCTCTTGTAGGGTTTTGGAGAAGATCCTGTCCTCTTTTACATGATCTCTCATGCTGTGCAGACTTCCCACCTCTTTCTGCAGCTCTTCAACAAGTGCTCACCTTGTTGTGCAGGCAAGAAGACCATTTCCCTTTCCTAGGCACATCTTAGGGTGCTGCATCCTCCCTTGGGAGCTCAGCCCGTGCCGAGGCCTCTGATGGTCCAGGAGGCGTTGCTGCTATTGGTGCTGGACTGTGTTCTGTGGGGCATCAGCACCATTGCTGAGCAGACATGCACTGTCTTTGGCTCCCTTCTGTGTGCTCTTCTGTGCAAACTGGAGCATCTGTCTGCACCTTCTGTTTCTGAAGCACAGACCAGTTCTTGGTGCTGTGTGACACTGCACAAACTCTGAATGGCAGAGATGAGCAGCCGTTCTTATTCCCAAGTTGAGGTGTGAAAATCATAGAGCAGGAGTAAGACTCAAAGCACAGGTTTCTTCTCCTCCAACCTCATCCTGGCTGTGTAGATCTCTCTATATGGAGCTTCACCACCTTTTAATCACTTCTCTTTCAGTACAATTGGTAAGAGCCCAGGCCTGGATGTTTATCTGGCGTACAAAACCTTGGCCAGGGCTCATCCAGTCAATCACAGCATGGTTGTAGCTGCTTCACTGGCAAGGCGCTAACTGCTCTAGGGCAGAGGAGTTTTCTTCTTCCAGCATGCCTGGCTTCTAAGAGCATTGCATTTGATGACTCCTGTTCGAACAATGCAGTCAAGTGCAAAACCTAAGCTGGTGTTTGATGGGGAAAGAGGCGGCCCCATGCAGAGTTGTGGTGACGGAGGGGCTCATTCCTGGCTGGGTTGTGCTAATTAACTCAAGTACTTGTTGAGCCTGTTTTAGAGGCGTCTCTGTTGTGATGGATCCTGAGCAGAGCAGCTTTATTCCATGTGCAAACCTGGGCCTTGCTGACTTCGATGTGTCCTGTGAGTGCCTTTCACAGGCAACAACAGAGGGAGCAGTGACATCCTTTTCTGCACACTGATGGCTGCGTAAGTGAAGGCTACTACCCAAAGGCTGGGCTGGGTGAAGGTGTAGGACTGGGACCTGAGGAGTAAGCAGGATCACAACGATCTGTGTGTCTGTTGGGGTGAGGAGGGACACAAGAGAGATCATGGTTGAGGAGGGAGGTGGAGGACAGGGAGGGAAGAGTCCTTCTGGAAATGAGAGGGGAAAGCCAGCCGTACTCTTTGGGCTGAGGACTGAATGGAAAAGTAGACTTGGAATTAGAAGCTGGTTTCTCTCTGAACCGCACTTGGAAGAAATGTAATGTTGAGATACACTGTTTGTAAGCAGACCAGCATCCAAGGGAGCCTGGCTTATGCGTTTGCTTGCTCTTGCTAATACAGCAGCCTGCAAAACTCCCGAGATGGGTTTACAGCTTGCTCCGAGAAAGTCAATAATATCGCTCAGGGAATTGCTTTGAGTCAGCCAGGGCTTAATGTAACATGGCGTGTGTAAGCTCTCCAGGCTTGGTGCCATCTGCTCGCAGAGCATTGGGTCGCTGTGAGGATGTCAACAAAGAAGCTTGTGAAAACGAGGAGGGAAATAGCAAGCTCCGGGGCACAGGAAAATGATTTTTCTGACTGTTACCCTCATGAGATTGGTTGGTCTGGGTTTTGAATCTGCTCCCTTACCACTGTCTCTGGGGAAATGCCTGCAAGAGGAGAGAGACGAGCCCTTGAGTTAAACTGAGAGAAACATGGCAATGAGACCAGCAGGCTGATGAGACAGAGAACTTCCTCACTGTCTTTGGAGATGTCAAGTGGGAACCCCCTGAGAATTAGGGTTGGTGGGTCAGTGAGGGAAAAGCAGCTAGTGGGCATCACTGTTAGTAGCTATAGAATCCCAGTCTGATTTGGGTTGGAAGGGACCCTAAAGCTCATCCAGTTCCAGCCCCCTGCGATGGGCAGGAACACCTTCCACAAGACCCGGTTGCTCCAAGCCCTGTCGTGTAACATCTCTTTAACGCAGCTTCCAATATAATCTGTGAGTTACCCAGTTAAAGAAAAGATACTACAAAGCAGGTGAATTTAAACCCTAGGTGGTAAATCTAATAGCAATGTTCTTTGCTCCAAGTCAAGATAATTGCACTTTGAAAAACACTTTTGGTAGAACATTAATTTTGACCTTTCTCTGAAGTGTGGCATAAACATGTTCTAAAATGGATCTTCACACCCAGACCGTTTCCACTCCCAGTGAAAAGATTTGGGAGTTGTGTTACAGTTAATCTGTTTTAAATAAACAGTCTCTCTCGCTGTGCTGTTTTCATGCTGTAACAGACTGCTCAGGTTCATCTTTTCTCCCTCCTGTGCAGAAGATGAAATTTCACTGGTTTCCAATGGCTGATGCTTGAATACATGAAAAACTCTGTGTGTGTGTGTGTACGCAGATTGCCTGTCACAGTGTTCAGCTACTTCAAATTGCTGCTCACTCACCAAAGACTGATTTTATTTCCCGATCCCCTGCCCTGCTTTTGCCTGTGACAAGTGAAGAATAGTTCATTCATTATAATAAGGATTATTAATACAGTTTCTAACTGCGGTCTGATTTCCCCCACCAGCTACCTGAAGGGCAATGCTTCTGTTAATGTATGATCACACTCTTCCCTCATCTCCTCCAGAGATGGGGACCAGTTTCTTTACCTCTACCCGGTGACACCTGAGAGTGAGAGCGAAGGTGCAAATATGTATGAAAACCTGGACTTGTCCTCCTCCATCAGCATCTGCTCCTTGGTGGTTCCTGCAGGAACAATTCATGCTCACTGCTCTCTAGAAGTCAAGGGTAAAAGACTTCTGCAGGAGTCTCTAAGCTGGGGTTCTGGGTAGAAGTGTGATTGAAGCCATGCTCCTCCATGGAGCCCTGGGGACGGCTGCCTTGCTGTGCTGGGAGTAGGAAGGGGCCCATTTCCGCAGTGCCTAACACACAGTCGAGCTAAGGAGAGACTGGGAGCCACTGTAGCATAAGGGGCAGGTTTGGAAGTGTGGGAATGAATGAGCAAGGCTGTGAAACTCATCTGTATAGCATATGGATGGCATGTCATGGGCTTACTGGGGTCAGATCCCAAGCCCATTGAGCTGGCTAGTCTTAGGTCCTTGGAAAGCATCCCAGGAAAGCATGCTTGTCTTCAGTACAGCTCAGTATTTCTTCTCCCATCACCATTTATATGAGTTACTCTGAAATGTGTCTGTCCTTGAAAGCCAAGTGGTGGAACAAAACAGATGAAGACGAGGTTAGAGTCATGGTATTGCTGGAAACTAATGTTCTCTACACTAGTGTAATGGTATTGTCATCTGGCAATCTACCAAAGTCGGGTTTTGCTTATTTTAGTTGCTCTCTATTTCACTCCAAAGTCATTTTTTCAGTACTTCTGGTGATGTGTCCTAAGAGGAAGGTATAAGGTTGCTTTAAGGATTAGCCATTAATCCAGGTGTTTCAAGAGGGTAAGCCCTGGAAGTGGAGAAACCTTGATTTATGCTCTTGGTGCACGAGGTTAGCCTGGCTGATTTCTGAGCTGTGAAGAGAACTTTTCCTTGGGAGGCCAAGGTGTGTATTTTAGTGGAAGGAGCAAGTCCGTAGTTTTTTTCCTGCTGACTCTCATTTCATTCATTTTTATGAAGTGCTCTTGTGAAGTGCATGGACCACCGAGCAACTGAGTTCTACCCGAGGTTCAATGAACGCATTCGTTTTTGGTCTGTTACTCTAATCTGCAGCTCAGTATTTGGTTACGTAGTGCATTATCAAAGCTGTAATAACCCAGAAATCCCCTTACACTGCCTTCTCTTCCAGTTACCACGGGCCTGCAGAGAAGACTGTAGAAGAAGAAGTGAATTTAGAAGGTTCCTGAAATGCAGCATGGGGTGAGGAAGGAGGAAAAATTACAGATCTCTCTTGACACAGGGATTTTGGAGGCAAGTTTGTAACAGACCTGCTTTGGTACTGATGTTCATGCTACAGCGTATGCTGGACAAACTGCTTTGGTGAAAAGGCTTAAACCCCAACCCAGCGCTGTTGTCCTACTGAGGCAGAGTAGCATGAGCTATGCTTGGTGTTTCACCAGGAAACCTGGCATGATAAGAAAGGCTAACTTGGTCTGCAGCAGAAGGTGAAGAGATGTGGGAGAGAACAGGGGCTGCAAGACATGGGAGAGCACAGCAAAGCCAAGCAGCCCATCTGCTAGGGCCTGGGTGTAGGTACATGTGAGTGGAAGGGCAGCAGTGCAGCCCTTACAGCAAAGGCATGAGCGTGAGGCAGACTGGTTCTGGAAAATCTATGGACACCACCTCCCAGCATGACTCTTCATCAGCCTATTGCTGCCATGTGTGGCTTATAGAAGTGCGCTAAACTGCTGACCCTTTCAAACCTCCTGCTTTGAGGGCTGTTTCTTCAGTGCTTTGGGGAGCCTGCTCCTCCAGCAGTCATGCAGCATCACTCTCTTTTCTCTCCTAGGATTTGTTGCTTCAGTCACCTCTACTGCTTTAGGGCCTGAATATTATCTCATTTCCCTTATATTCAGGGAATACCGGACCTTTGTAGTGTAAAGGAATTGTAAAAGTGTTGATGATAGTTCTCCTTTGGCAAGCCTGCCTGTCCTTAGGAGCTATGGTGTCTCCATGGAGTGTATCACAGCTCTGAGCGAAACCAGGAGCTGGAGTGTCCTTTGGCTGCCCTTTGTCACACTGGGGTGAAGGATGGCATTTAGTCAGATCTTTGCAGGGCAGAATGAGGAGAATACGTAGGGGAATGAAGAGAATATGTAGAGTGGTCTCTTGCTGTTTGGATGCCTGGATCAGGGCATCAGCAATCCCACATTAGGGTAGTACTAGTAGAGTTCCAGTCACTCTATGCAGTGTTCATTCTGCTTTGTCTTTCTGCAGTTACCCCAGCTACTTACCCACTCCTGATTTAAAGGGAAAAGGTGCTCTGGTCAAACACAGGAGTGGTGTCTCCTCTGAAACTTGAGATAGAGCATCTCTTTAGCATCTGCATCCCCAGTCTTCCCTTTTATTTGAAAGGCCACCCTGCTCTTCCATGTGGTGAACTGTGAAGGGACAGATCCTTTCTGCAGGTCTCTCAGGTAGGAAATGATGTTCCAGCAGTGCACGAATTGGGGGTATAGAGGGGGGAGAAGCTGATGGCATTCAAATCCACTGAACCCTTGACGTGCTGTTAGCCACAGCAGGCAAGGGATCTGTCTCCTCAGTACAACCAGTGTGAATCCTGTTGCCTTGTTGATTTGCTCCTGTAAGGTTCATAGGAGTGAGTCCCCAATTCAACAGAGCAGTGCTTGTGCAAACTGTTTTAATTGCAGTATCCAGCTCTCCTGTACTTGAGCGTTCTGTCGGGATGGCTGCTCAGGGTGTACTTCAGGTGACCTTGACTTCAATTGCTTGCAGTTCGTTTGGATGATTCCAGAGTGCTTGCTACCTCTGATTAAACCTGGTTTCTTTCCAAAAGTGTCATCTTTCTTCCTCTTACTTCTTTTTTCAAGTACTTAGATGCATGCTAAGGTATCCCAAAACATTGCTGTGGGATGGATAGACTGAAGAGCTGAGGTACCTCACTTCTTACTGCTGTGGGGGACTCGGGGTCAGTTGCTGCTATCTGCAGGTCCCTGATGTATGATACTGGGCTCTAGCACTTCCCAGCATGGGTAATGTGCTGTGTAGTTATGTAGGAGAAGGGGCTCTACTTGTGTTGCGCAAAGTGCAACAGGGCAGGAGTGGCTGAAGCAAAGGAAGCAGGCAAAGGGGATGGCACTTCAGCAAAGTAGTGATTCAGGGTCACTTTAGGTATGGTGCAGGCATTCAGCTTTGAAGAGAGCTGTAGGAGGAGGTGAGGTCTCTTCCTCCAGTTGATTGCATTTGGTTTTTAAGATGAAGGTCTCACTGGGTCTGTCCTACCTGCTGTATGGGTTGTGTGGGACTGCATCCTTGCTGGTGAAGCCATCGCCTTTGCTCAGAGATAACTCACTAGTTCTGTGCTCCTGACCTGACCCCATGTCCCCGGCTGGGCCCCACGCGGGCTGCTCTGCAGGTGTCTCTGGAAATCAGATGTCTGTGTTGTTTTGTCTCAGTTCAGAAAGCAGAGCAGAGCTTCACAAAGGTTTGCTGGCTTCCAGGAAGTCTCACTGAATTTCAGGGTGGTTGAGATCAGAAGGGACCTCTGGAGCCATCCGATTCCTCGTCCAAGTAGGGTCACCTAGAGCTCCCTGTGTATCCCCGTGACTTGTGAATATCCCAAGGATGGAGCCTTCACAGCCTCTCAGGGCAGTCTGTGCCAGGACTGTCTGCCCTCACAGTGGTAAGGCATTTCCTGGGGTTCAAATGTACCCTCCTGTGCCTCAGCTTGTGCCTGTTGCCTCTTGTCCTGACACTGGGCATCACTGAGAAGTGCTTCTTCACACCCTCTGTGTCCTCAGAGCCCTCCAGCATGCGTCTGGACAAGGCCATGATCCTGGCCGGACACACTTTGAGCTGGTGGTTGGAACAGAGCCCTCCAGAGGCCTTTCCAAACCTTCATTTTCCTGTGATGCTATAGCAGAACATAAGGACTGTACCTTAACGGTCCCTCCTCAGAGACCAATTGGGAGCCCAAGGTACCGCTCACCCCACAGCTGCAGCACCGGGTGGAGGAACACAACTGTGGGCAATTTTTGCCCAGGTTCCTCTCTAGTCAGAGCGTGCTTCTTTTGATAAGGAGTCTTTAACTTTGATTACTGCAAACACTCCAGTCAAAGGCGCTCAGCAGGTAGCTATGGCAACCCCTGAGATAAGTGGTCTAAAATACACCAGGTAAAATAATGAGGGGATAATAATATGGGTTTAGTTCAAATAAACTATTAAGTGTGACTAATGGTTTTACATTAAAAAAATATTCATATACCGTATTTCTGGGCTATAAATTAGTCATGGTTTGAGGCCCATTGTTCATCCCACTGCTGCAGGTGGTCTCCAAAGAATACTGTTAATATTAATGCCTCCTGCATTCTGTTAACCCAGCACTCGGCAGGAGAAAGAAGGAAGTCTTGTAGCTCCACAAAATGAGACTGATAAAGGGAGAAGAGAGAGCGGAGGGGAAATTACCCAAGCAGAGAGAGCTGCAGCCCCTCACAGAGGCCGACCTAACTAAATGAATGTGACTCAATGCTTCTCGCCCCCCCAGACTGTCTGTATTTGGACCCAACTCAAACCTAGCAATTAGCAGGCAGGTGATAAGTGCTGTGCATACTCAGCAAGAGACAGTCATTACCTAAAGAAAGCTTATGATGATGTAAATAGTCTAATGTATTTCCTTAACTTGTGGCAAGGAGAAGGACAGCTGGAATTCTCTTTTGGAATTCCAAGGAGCTGGTCTCCTGCTGTTGGTCCTCCAGCAGGATGTTATCCCACTAGCAAGAAGGCAGAACTGAAGTTTGCTGGAGCTACTCATGCTGTTCCATAGGATCATAGAAACAACTGGGTTGGAAAAGACCTTCAAGATCATAAAATCCAACCATTCCCCAGCACTGCCAAGGCCACCACTAAGCCATGTCACTGAGGGCCTCATCTACATGGATTGTGAACGTGTCCAGGGATGGTGATTCCAGCACTGCCCTGGGCAGTTCCAATGCTTGACTGCCCTTTGGGGAAGGAATTGTTCCCAATCTTCAGTCTAAACCTCCCATGGTGCAGCTTGAGGCTGTTTCCTCTTGTCCCATCCCTTGTTCCTTGGGAGCAGAGCCCAGCCACCTCCTGGCTCCATCCTCCTTTGAGTAGCTGTAGAGAGCAGCATCTTGATTTTCAGAATATAAAACAGGAAACCATATTCCCTCTTAACCTCCTTTTTTCCATATTGGTTTCCTGTTTTCATCCTGTCCTGAGCACAGCCTGCCCCTTCTAATCTTTCCTTTGCCTTTTGACTGTGGTCACACAGAAGCAAATAGAGCCATCCTAACATCAGGAAAGAATTCATCCTTCAGGTCTGGCAACCACCCCAATGATTTTGGATCGTAAATCCTGCAGCGGCCCTTGCAGCTTATTTAGTTGGTTCACCTTGAAGCAGCTAATACATAAAGCTTATTATGTGTCCCTGCCCATGGCAGGGGATTGGAACTGGATGATCTTAGGGTCCTTTCCAACCCTAACTGTTCTATGATTCTATGATTATGTGATTTTTGTCCAAAGTACTGCCACTGTAAAGTGGACTTAGTAAACAAAAAGTGGTCCATGTCCCTTTTTTGCTTACCCACCCTCATTTCTAGGTAGTTACAGTAAACCCTGAAGATCACAAGCAAAAAGGGACTTTATTAAGTTAGCTTTTCTTATCAACAATGGAAAATGGCATTTGATTGTATTTTTGATCATTTTAAAGGGTCACGTGAGGAAAAACACAGTCCATGGGGTTGCTTTTCAAAATGGACTTTGTAATTGGTTGTTATATTTTAGACTCTTTCTGACCAATTTAAGTTCCTCCTCCAGGAGCTATAGGTATCTCTGCTTGTTTTTGTCAGGTATTGCCTCTGGAAGAAGTAAGCTTTGTATCACAGCAACGGCATCTTAAATAGTGCAGTGCGCAGGTTTAATCAGCCATTACCCAGGGCAGGATTGTTCAGGTAGGGGAGGGAGGAGAAGGAGCAGAAGGTGGAAGCCCTTTGTCCTCTTCAAGCAGTGGGTCACAGCAGATAGGGGCAGGTACACTTCCAGCCCTCTGCGTAACCCAGCAGTGTTTCTCCTCTCTGTTTGTACTGTTCCCTGCTGTCTCTTAAGGCGTTTTCAGATGAGGACACAGTACAGAATGATGTGGTCTCAGCAAAGTAGGGTGCTTTCTTAGGTGTGGGGTGAATTGGGGATCAGTGTTCTGCATCTTTCTGTTAATGTGGGCTTCAGCCTACCTTTGCTCACTGAGTGTCACCTCTCCGGGCCCGGCACTCATGGCCTGCATGTCAGGATGATCCAGCCCCTGGGCTCCTTGGTGATTACTGCCTTTTTACCCCTTTTTTCTTTCTTTGTTCTTGTGATTTCCTTTTGCTGTCTCCGTGCTGCCCCTTGGACTGCAATGAGGCTTTCTCAGTCTCTCCTTTCACAAACTGGGACTCTACAGCTCAGTGAGTGGGCAACATGCCCTGCGTCATCTGCTGTACTTAAAACCTACCCTAATTCAAGTGACAGCTCCCCATGTCCCAGCTTGCTTTAAGAAAGGGCGAGGGAATGCTTTGTTCAAGTCAAAGACCCAGAAGAGGCCACTTCTCAATCCTTCTGCAAGACACCAATGAATAGGCTGCCTCAGAAAATGAATTCTGGGCTCCAGGAGTAAGTGCTTGAATTCTGGGGTGGAGACACACATAAGAATGAGACTGATTCTCTGCTTCCAGTGCAAATGCCTTCGTAATTGAGCTGCTATTAGCAACTCCGGGGCGGTGCACTGTGTGTTTTTATGGACCAGTAATAGACTGAGGGTGATTGGAGGCAATCAGCCTTCAGCCCGGAGTTTTGCAAAGCCCCAGATGTGTGAAATGATAGGCCGCTGAACTCTTCCCTTCTCAGACTTATAAATACTCCATGCTCCAGAAAGCAAGCCAGCTGCTCACTGATGGGGAACAGGCAAAAGACCTGTGGTCATGGTGTTGTGTACAGCCTGGGCCACTGAATCAGAAGGGCCGTCTTGATTGCTCAGGCCCATAGCGCTCAGCTGGGATTAGTTGTACCAATTTGAGTGGTAATGAATGGTACCAATGAAATGGGGCATGGTAGATGTGGCAATGGTGTGGCAGTCCCATGCAGCAGCGAGGAGTTTTTGTGGGTCCAAACTGCATCACTTCTGCTCAAGCAGGGCATGGACTGCCACAGAGGTGATGCTTGTGGCCAGTCTGGTCCCCCATGTAAAAGCATTTTCCAAACTACCTATGAGGGCTGGGTACCACAGAGCCTTGTTGTACAGGAGTCTGCTTAATTTCAAGGCAGTGGCTTGGAACTAGATGAACTCTAGGATCCCTTCAAACCTGAACCCTTATGTGATTCTATGATTCTCAAAAAACCCAAATGTGTTCCATTGTCTAGCAGACATTGAGCCTTTTGACTTTGAATCCATCTAGCAAATGGGAGACATGATGGATGCTGTTAAAAAACGATCCAGCTGATAGAGGGAGCAGAATGGGGAGGCATTTAATGTTTCTCAAGTAAGAAATCACTAGAGGAAGAGGGAGCAAACTGTGCTTGAAAATAGATGCTGAAGTGTTTGAAGCCAGAGGAGAAACTCAAATCCAGGCATTCTCCATTTTGGAAGTGAAATGAAGACAAATATCTAGTACTTTAATAAAGAGGAGTCTATTAACCGTAGCCTATGCTTACCAAGGACAGTCAGCTGTGCTATAGCAGTGTGAGATGGATAACTTTGCAGTCTCTACCTGAATTGATGTTGCACAGTGCTGTTAGCACTAAGAAACTCCTTCCCTGGCAGTGCTCTGCTTCATTCAGGAAGGGGCTGGTGTCTCACTTGCTTTACGCTTTCTTTTATACACCTATCTGAAACCAGGTTTCAAGTGAGGCTGTGGGGATATCAGAACAAGCAGGGGTTCAATTCATGCCTAGGAGCTACGTGAGACCATAACAGAAGATGCGCTGTGAAAGCCCTAGTTGGCTCAGCGCTGGGGTTTTCTTGTCAGATTTAGACGTGTATGGATTTCTGTGCGAGAATATAGCTGCTAATATAGAGCCATTAATGCTATTAAGAGTCTGGTTAATTAAGAAGGCTCCCAAATCCAATCTTAGGCACATTAGCCTGTAGGATGGCTGTGACTGGGGGTTGTACAGTAAAAACTTTGAGCGTGTTGCTGTGTTTCTCTCGCTGTAGGAAGGGAGATTCTGGTTGTTTGGAAGAGAGGTCTAGTTGGGAGGCAGCAAAGAGTGTCTTCAACTGAAGAGAACAGGAAAGGAGGAAAATGAAATGTGCTGACGTCTTTGAGACATTAATCAAAGCATAAACCTGAGCCCATTATGGATCTGCAATAAATGTGGTGATAAATCAGAGGCAGCTGATAGTGTAAGAGTAATGCATGTTTGCAGTACAATCACCACATTATATTAAAAGGTAAGTGTCCATTTACAAAGCAATGATAAAGCAGTTCTGGATGCCTTGAAGTTCACCTTGTAAAACTGCTGGGTGAAAGGAAAAAATCCCTGTGTTGGATCCAAAGGGAATGCCAGAGACCCTGGAATATGTGGAAGAAGGCAAACTGCCTTTGCTTGCCCAGCAAGGCTGGCCAGAGGAATGGGGAATTGGAGCTGATCTCCCAGGCTTGCAGTTCCAAACCCATCTTCAAAATGAAGGATCCTACCAAGCAAGAAGGACAATGGTTTGTTCGCAGTGCTGCCAGACTGAAACTGGGCTTAAAAGTACTGCAAACCCTTCATAATGCACGTGGTAAATACAAACATCAGTTGTGACTGGGATGAGATGAAATGAAAGCAGTAACTAACAGCCAGGATTAACAACCACAGATTTTGTGTGGCTCTATAAACCTTGGCTAGGCAGTGAAGCAAGGAACAGGGCTGCGTAATTACAGCCATCAAAGTGCAAGTGTTCTCACCACATCAGAGCAGAAGAGCCAAATGAACACTGCTGAGCTTGGGAAGCTGTGAATTCATTTCAGTTCTGTAAATTTCCATCCTGTGAGCTGTATCCTCCTGGTATCCTCGCTTCCATAGCTTAGATCCAGGGTGCGCAGTGGAGTTCAGGGCACTTGCATCCAAGACAATGACTGCTGCCAAGATGAAAGCAGGACTAATGACATTATTCATGGATGTTAATGCTGGATGGGGCCATTAGGAATCTGTATCCTGCACTGCTGTAATAATTCAAGCCTTGAAGCTTCACCCAGCAATTTCTTATCTAGTCTATAGTTCCTGATGCAGTTAGGATGCGCATCCTATAGCCAGCTGGCTGTAGACCTTGGGTGATGGGGATTCTACCATGTCCTGAGTGATTGATTCCACTCCCTGTTAGGTATGTTCAGCCATCAGTGTTGAACTGTATTTTGCTTCTTTTGGAAACGGAAGAATCCATACTTCTCCATAACTTTTATAACCCACACTGAATTAATTTAACACTGGCAGGAGCTTTGGAATACATTTTTCTTTATAAGGCATCTTCCAGAGCTCCAATAGCCTTTTTTTGTTTTTCAACTCTTTTGGAGCATTCTTTCCTCTTTACCGTCATCTGGAAAAATAGATACAGGATCTGTTACAGTCTAAAAGCACTGCTTTGTTCTTGTCTGCTATTCCCTGTGGCTGGACAAGAAACATTTTGCCGCAAGTTTCTGTAGTAGGAATTGTTTTGATTTTTCTGTTTTAAATGTGAATGTATTTCTTCTTCAGTAATAAATTCATCGAGGGCAGCCAGAGATTTTGCTGAAGACCGTAGTTCTGTGAAGACACAAGCATTTTTGTTGAGCTCTTTGCTCTCCTCTCTCTCCTTTCTGTTTCTGTCATGGTTTGCATGAGAAAAATGAAATATCTGGGTCAGTGTTTTGCCTGTCTTGATCCATTCATTTTGCTGTCTGTGTTGGAGGCATGCTGGTGTATTACCAACCAAAGTATGCAGCCCATTAACAACCTCGACAACACTAAGTAATGACCTTGGGTTCTTCTGGAGCAGATGGAGGTTGAATTGCTGCTTGCGATCAGAGCACTAGCTATTCCTGCCTCATTCCTGTACGTTCTGGAACCTCACTTGGTGGTTAACAGCACCTAAGAGAGATGCTCTGACCAAATAGAAGTCTCACATCTGGAGTTTGTTCTCCTTTGTCTCGGTCACTAGGAGTGTTTGGCCTTGTATTGGGTGTCATGCTGTGGGCTGATGATGGGCACACAGGAGGTGTAGGGCCAGAGAGCATCTCCAGTGTCATTGTATCCACTCCATGTTGAGCTCCATCTTATGTTCACCCGTCATCTTGGACCTCTGTTTGTTTTACAGCTCTTACCAGACAAACTCTGCTTCTTTCTGACTCCTCAGTTCCCTTTTGTAAATAATAGGGATGGTATGTGTCTGCTCCTTGGTAATGTAGTTAGAAATTAGGTGGTTGGAAAAGAGAATTATTATCTTGGACTTAGTGGACTCCAAAACATGGGTCTTCAAAAAAGCCCCAGCAAAACCAAACTTGGTCATGAGATGGCAGTCCTCTTTGTGGAGAGTAATTTATGGTGCTTTAAAATAGCATTTTAACTCAGTTTTGCTTTGATGGTCAAATTCAAGCTTATCTGAGCTTACCTGGAACTTTAACAGGGCGATACCTGTTTTGATCAACTCAGGATGTAGTCTTCAGTTCCTGTACATTAAAGCAGCATGCTGGTTGTGGATGGAGTGCAGCATGAGGGGTATGCACCATCCACGTCCAGATTTCTTGGTTTGAACTTCTTACTTGAGAGCTTATTCAGAAGCAAGTGGTTCAATAATTGGAATGTGGATGAAGCCATCGCTTTCTGGCAAGTCTGATCTCCTCTGCCTTCTCTTTTCAGGTGGCAGATTAGTTTCTCCAGGGGATCTTTGCCTTAGCTTCCCTTGGAAAATTTACTTGTTGAAGGAAAGAAACTGTGTAAATAACCCTCCAGCTCAGGCACCCTGGCCAAGTGCCTGTGGCGCTCTTCTCTTAGAATTTAATTTGCTCTACTGGTTTAAAGTGCAGCATTCACACAGAGCTCGGGAGCCTCTGTGCTGCCTTTCATCCTGGTCTTTATCATGATCAAATGAGCCCTTATGGTGTACAGTGAGACTTCTCTGCATTGTTAATAACAGTTGAGACCTATAGAGCTCCTGTTTCTGGCAGGAGACATCTCTCTGCAATGATTTGGGAGCAATTGTAGCCCTGTGTGCTTGTAGGTGAACATCAGTTTTATACGTACTGCAGGTTTGCACAGCCCCTGCCACCTCAAAACCAACACCAAAGGCAGAAATACATTTTTCAGGAGGTGTTACTGTGGCTGTTGCAGGGAAGAAGGCCAGCAGCGCGGTCTCTTGGAGCTGTACCTGATGTTCAGACTGTTAGAGACACTTAATTGGCACTCGACTGTCTTCAGCTTCTATGAGCAGCCCATGAATCACTTTCAAACTGTAAATATGGGCTGACTCTCAGGCCAGTTGACTGACAAATGTCCAAGGAACATTAATGGGGTCTCTTCACAAGTAGTCATGCTCAATCTCAGTAAATGAGGTATGCAGGCTTTTTGATGAGTGCGTTTATTCATGTTTGCAAATGTGATTCGCTTGCAAGAGAAGTGTACATTTAAAGGATATGGGAATCCTGAGGTGTTTATCATGATTTCAGGCTGTTTTTCTTTGAGATGTTGGAAAAACTATCCCAGCCTGCAGGAGAGTCTACACTTGCTGACTATTAAGTACACTAAACCATGCAGTGGTTTAAGACCTGCACGCATGATAGATTTCATAGGTATAGTTATGGCTGAATTAAGCACTGAAGAATAGTTTTCCTCGTTTTTCGCCTTTTAAAATGTAATGTTTCCTTCCAATATGGCCCTACAGAATTTTTCTAATGTGAATATTGTTGGCGAGACTTAAAACGGAGCAAGAAATGAGTAAAGCAGGAGGAGAGCTGCATTACAGTGATAGTTCCGCTCAGAATTTCCACTGTGAACACTGTGATGAATTTTTAATCAGAATTCTGGAAGTAGGGGACAGCATCGAGTTCCAGTGTTGTGAGCGGTGCATTTTGGGTTTCTGAGGGAAGAGCTGTGCCATGTGTTTTAGCAATGCAAGGGCTTGGTGTCTGCTGCAAAACATGGCCTGAATAAGTAATGCTGCCTGCAGTGTAGGGGCTGGAGGAGGAAATGAGACAAAGATATCGATGGGCAAACAGGCATCTGATGAGGAAGGGACAGACCAGAAAGCTTCCTGAAGAGCCTTAGCCCTGGTTGTGCTGTTAAAAGAGCTGCCGCAACATGGGCATGGTGGTCTCGATAGTGAAGTTCCTCTTCTCTTTCATCTCTTCCATTGTCCAGCCCTATGACAAGGAGGTTAATTCTCAAATATTTGAAGAAGCAGCCCCTTGGCTATGTAGTGCTCCTTTTCCCTTTCACTCGCACTGGTTTTATTTCAGCCTCCTTTGGGCTGTTCCAAGTCATTTTGGCTTCTGGGGCCAGTTTGCGGCAGTAGCTGCTTGTGGTGCTGGGGAACTCATTCAGCTTTGCTCGTATGTGCTGTGCCTGTTGAATCCAAAAGGATATCTGTGACGTTACTGCCATAGGGAGAGCAGCTGGAATGACACAGATCCCATGACTTTTTGGAGAGGAGCTCCAGCCACGCATGGGTGATGCTCTGAAAAATCATCCTGTTCTTTCAGATGCGCTGATAACCAGCTTCCCTACCCATAAAGTGTCCCGCTTCTGTAAAGAGGAGTACAGAGGTACTAATTTCCTTATGTCATCTTCTCTGGCAAGAAAAGGGTCCAGGAGCAGTGTAGTGTATCCTTGAGGTCTACCCAGGGAAGCAGACGATCCACCTCACATGAGGGCCCCAAAGGCTTGCTGTCTGCAGCAGGTGGGAATGCAGAAGGCTGCTCCCCAGGTAGAGTCATCCATGTGGGAAGAGGGAGGTCTCCTCACAGCTGAGGTTTCATCTAGCAGAAAGGGGACACAACATCCCGAACAAGCAGAGCAGGCAGGCTCTGTGTTGGCAGATGACCCAAGCACACACCATCCTGCCTGCCTTGCTGCTTGTTCTGCTACGTTCAGCAAGAGGGTCCTATTTCACTCTCCTCAAGGCCTTGAGTAAGGGAAAACCCTTCCAGAAGGGTGCAGAGGCAGGAAGAGTGTGTTAGAGAAGTGAAGCTGAAAAGCTGGGCAGCAGGATTGAGTGGCATAAGGGATGCTTAACAACTGGCAGAGTCTACACTTCTGATGCTGTTGTGCATTCTCCAGTTTCCTGCCTGCATTTTTAGCAAGGAGCTGCAGCTCTCTCCTAGTGAAGTTGCTGTTTTCCTTCTCTTTCCTCACTGTATTTCTTCTTTTATCCTAGTCTTTCTTCTTTCCCTTCGAAAAGCAGCAGAGGCAAAGAAACAACCAAATCTTTAAGGTAATTCAGCCTGGCAGGCTCAAGGCAGCACTGCTAAACTCACCTTGGCAAGCTCCACTCGGTTCAAAGACACATTTGGCAGCTTCTTGCTGCTTTTCTTAAGGAAAGTCTGCCCTTTTTGGTTTGTTAAGCACCTAAAATGCTGGGTGAGATTACAGCGCTGTCTTTTAATGATCCCAATAGAGGCTGATGCTCCTTTTTTGAGGCATTTACTGCCTGTCCTGTAATTGGTAGCAGACAGTTGATGTGCAAGTGTCTCATTTGGGGAAAATCGCAAATTTGCATGGTTACGATGCTGCAAATCACAGAGAGGTTATTCACAGCCTTGCTCGTGTGGCACAGTGCACTGCTGAGGCTTGAATATCACTGAGATGCTGCAAGTGTGCAGACCAGCCCTACCTGCAGTGAGGGGTCATGCAGGAGAGGCCGGGTCTGGCCTGCAGAATCCGTACGGGCACAGGGTTGTCAGCCCAGATGAGCCAGGCTGTGGGTGGACATGGCCTTTGCTCACCATCTTGGCTGTGCATCAGGAGGAAAGAGGGGTCCTTGAAGCTGAAGGGCAGTGCTCAGGAGAAATGAGGATGCATAGGGTGAGGGCCTGCCTCGAAGCTCTCAGCAGCGCCAGCTGGTTGAGCCACTTTGCTGATGCACTCCTCTCCCTTTTCCCCAGCCCCAAGGTACTTTAGGTAGCATTTTTCCTCACTCTCTTTGACTTTTCCATGCTTTCTTGATCTCCTGGTATAGCAGGACTGCTTTCCTCATCACAACATGAAATCACATGTGGTTTATTGGTGGGCAAGGATTGTGTCTTTTTGCCAAATCCTCATGCTGGGAGGTCACATTCAGTCCTGTGGCCATTGAAACCCCCATTTCAGGGTACAATCCCTGTTTTATGTGTTTTCTTCTTGCTAGACACATGACTTTGCTTATTCAAGCCGATTCTGGGTGAGTGATTCCTGCTCCTTCCGTGACCAAGATGTCTTGGTATGGCTGCCTCATCCTTACCACACTCTGCTGAGCTTCTGGCATTTGCATCACTTTCCAACTTCATCTGCATCAACCTCGAAGCCAGGCAGAAAGCAGCAAACCATTTTGGGCATAGTCCTACTCCTCTTGCCACCTCACTAGACCTATTCCTGTTTCACGATGGTTTCTGCTGGTTGCTGCTTGGTATCCGTCAGGTAGGCAGCTCTTAATCTGTTTAGTTCATGCTTTATTGATGCTACATAGTACACATTCGTTAAAACCAAATGTCATTTGATACTAAGTCAAAAGCCCTCAGAAGATTTAAGCCTATTACCTCTGGACAGCTCCCTTTATCAACCGAATTTGTAATCTCATCACAGAGCAAAATCAGGTTTGTTTGACAAGCCCTATTTTCCATAAACCCTGGCTGATTCGCCTTGCTGCGTTCCCTTCTTTACTTCTTCAGAGGATGGGTCCTGTATGGAGATTTCTACAACACTGTCCTGGACTGATGCTATGTATCCCTTTCACTTTGCTTGTGCTTTTGCAGCATTGGCAAGACATTGCTGCCCACCGAGGCTGTGGCGATGGGAAGATGGGAGTAGTTCCTCAGAAACCAGGCTGTAACTGTGCCTCAGAGCAGAGGAGGATCCCATGGGAGGCAGCTTGAAGGGCAAAGTAGCTTAGGTAGGAGAAGTGATAGGTCCTGAAGGACAGAACTGTCTAGGTGCAAGAATGGCCATCCTGATATTAAGGACCTCCCAAGGGAACCATGAGCTGACCTGTTTCATGCTCACTAAAAAGTGGACAGGAACCAAACTGAAACCAGTTGCTTTGCGGGAAGCGCAAATTCAGAGATGTGTTTTTAGAGCACTGAGCACCCAGGGGCTTTGGGCTTGGCTGGGGATGATGGGTGGTTACTGCAGTATAGACAATGATGTGACTACTGATGATGACATATACTCTAGTATAGACTATAATGTGACTACTCTTCAGTTTGTCACTGTCCTTAGTGTCAAGGGGTTGGTGAACCAGAAAGGCCTAGATTTTCATGGGAACCACGGTGTTAAATACAGCTTCTTGACATCTTCACCTTCTTTACCTGCCAAGCCCAACACATTAGCAGTGACACTGGGAAGCCAGCCTTGAGGAGTCCTCCTTCTAAGAGCTGTCAATAAAGATTACCTCTTGTAATCTGCTCCCTGCCTGCCTGCTGGATGATAGAGACAGCACAGGGACAGTCGCAGAGTGTTCAAAAGTAATACCCCATCAGTGCAAACCGGCCACCTGCCTGACACCAGCCAGCTTTAGATAAGCATTATAGGGAGGCTTGGTGAGCTTACATACCCCTCTGTTACTGTGCCCACATCTTTAAGCTTACTTGTGACCGTGTCTCTCTCTCCCAGCTTTCCTTGGAAATCCCTTGTTAACCTGACCTATTCCAATGTGCTATTTTGTCCACTTTGCGATGTTCTCATTTGGATTACTCCCAAGCTACATAAAACAGGGCTGAGCAGGGAGGTTGCCTCCCTGCTGTACTGGCAGTGCTTAAAGAGATGAAGTGGGCTAATGTGCCTGAATGTGGCAGCTCGGATGCTGATGCTAGGCACCGAGGCTTCAGTGGAGCAGCTTCTCATCCCCCTTGTTGTCACTGTCTGCAGCTTCCTGCGAGCAGATGTAGTGGATGCAGGGCAGGTAGGTATGGTCATCTTTCAAATAGGAGAGGGGAAAAGATGCTACGGGGGAAACACACTCCGGAGTCTGACCAGATGGCTGTCCCCCATGGAAGAATGTTATACTCTGTGGGTTTTGTGTTGGTTTTGTTTTGGGTTTGTTTTTTTTTTTTTTTCCCAAAAGTAGGTAATTTTTTCCCCCATTTTATTTGATAAAATGGTCTTGCGTGTTATAACCCTTTCTCATTGCCCGCGGGCTGCCCAAATTTACAGGCCAGCAGTTTAAGGAAGGAGAAAAGCTCACAGTAGAGGGGACACTAGAGGGCAACATCTCGCAGCAGTGCTGCAAGAGACGGGCTGGTTTCAGGCTGGAGTCAGACGCTTCTGCTCTTCAGCTTCACAAGCATCTTGATCCGGTGGGCTGGGTCATTCCTGAACACTGAGGTCCTTTCTAAACCCTTTTGAGATGTCCAGTGAACTTACAGAGGTGGAGACACATAATGTCTCATACAAGTGCCCTCGGCCATGCCACTTTGGAGGGATGAGAGGAGCTCGTCTCCTGAATCCCCTGTGCTTTTCCTGGGCTCCGGCATACCCCAGGGTTTAGCAAGTTTCCTCCTTATTCACTACGAGCCAACTCCTGAGAAGTCTTGTCAAGAACCAAATGTTGGGCTCGAGCATCTTTATTTGTCGTGGCTCAAGCTGTTGTGCGAGCGTTGCAGCACCAGAGATGAGCTGAGGTTGGCAGTCCACCTGCCCACTCATGCAGGTAGCTCAGGGAGGGCTATGTTGAGTTGGGTTTTGAGTATCTCCAAGGATGGAGGCTTGACAGTCTCGCTGGGAAAACTTCCAGTGTTTGATCACCTTCACAGTAAAAAAGACCTTATGTTTAGACAAAATGCCTCGGTGAGGAGTGATGGGTGGCTTATCCTGTATCAGCCAGAGGCAACTGGATGGGATGCAATGGAGGTCAGCGCAGAGTGCTCCCTCCCCATTAAGACTTATTCAGCAAAGAGGAAAGGAAGGACCGCAATGGTCCCACCTGCATCTCTACCTATGTCCAGCAACAGCCCCAGCTGTTGTCTAGGTCACAGTGAGCACAAACAAGTGGCTCTTCATAAACCGTGTAGTTAAACTGCTTGCTGCTAGATGATGTAGAACTTACATGGTGTACAATGGCAGCTTTTCTGGTTAAATCCTTCCAGGAGGAATGGAATTGTGAGCTCCATTCCCCCACCTGATTGGGAGAACTGCCCACCTCTCACTGCTCAACAGCCTGGAGCAACAGCTTTTTTTTTTCCCCCAAGCTTGGCAGCTCATACAACTGAAAACAGAAAGTGGGCTCGTATTAAAACGTGAACATTTTAATTCATGCATCTAATTGATATTATGCTGTAATTAAATTATATTCCCATGGTGCGTACAGCATCAGGTTTGTAGTAATACAAATAATTAGTAATTAACTCTAATCAGATCAGTTAGCAAATGGCAGATTCCAGATGAATGAGCTGGCCAACAGCGTGTATGGTGAGGAAAGCCAAGGAAGGAGCAAGAAAAACTCGTTTATGCTGATGGATAAGGGGGAAAGTGAAAATAACCGGCAACTGATTTTCAAGAGAACGCAATCTTGAAAGACCCTCTAGGCAATGATCATCACCCTGGGGCTCAGTTCTTGGAAGATGCTCCACTTCGACCTGTTGCACTCTGCCCTGAGTCCCTCCCATGCCTCCTACCACGCTTTGGTGCTGAAGTATGTCAAGGGCCTGTGCAGCAGCATGCACAGACTGCATTCAGCCACAGGAGCCTTCCTGAGCTGACTCCCAGCTAACAATTCCTTGATGATGACAAGTGATGGTGGCACCTCAGGGCCTTCCCCGGCCTGCGGTAGCAATTTGAGAATGGGTTCCTAACCAGTTGCTCCCACCAATCTCCAGGTAACTGCAGTGCTGCACAGCTTTGAGCTGCAGAAATAGGTGGAATAGGGAAGCCCAGGCATATCTGATGGGAAGAATAGTCTGAAAATTCATCTGGGCATGGGACTCAGTAAGGACTGAGCATTAGCACAGGCTGTAGGAGACCAGAGTAAGTGTCTTGATGGTGCTGCAGATGCACAGAGCCTAACTTGAGCACACTGCAGTATGTCTGCAGCCAGCAGAGAATCGCAGCCTTCCAACACATAGCTCACGGCTTTAATCTCTTGTGCTGAACTGTCCTCTGGAGGCAGTGGTTTCCGCTGGCTACGGCAGCAGAAAGCAGAGGCCAGCCCTCCTGGGCTGAAGCTGGTTGTCAGAAATCCCTTTCCCCGAATGAGTCCAGCAGGAAGGAGTTCAATGTTCTGCTGCAGAACGCCCCAGAGATACAGTCATGTTCTTCATCTCAGCTCGAAGGATGCTGAACTTGCTCCTGAACAACATGGAGGCTTAGCAAATAGTTGCAAGTGTTGGAGTTTAGAGTCTGGTGGGATCACAGAAGCAGGAAGAATGCTGCTACCTGTTGACCTTGCAGAGCAGATCAGTTGAAGGTGTCGTGTCTAACCTTCAGAAGGAGACTGATGTCAGGACTGGATGGAAGCCAGGGCTGCACAGAGGGAGTATATGTCTTGGTGTCTGCAGCTTCTCTTCTGAGAGCACCAGTGTGGAGCTGCTTTGCTGTGTTTTGCCACGAGGCCCCAGCTCTATCCAGCACCAGCTCCACCAACCAGCACTGAAGTCTTGCTTCTGAGCTCCTGTTTTTGCTCCAGATGTGTGGGAGCATCCTCTGGGAGGGGAGACCATGGGATGAGGAGGGTACATGAGGAGATCTGTGCAACAGTCTGCTGGAGTGTCTTACCCTTCAGCTCCAGGGTCATGATCTTCACTGCAGAAGAGGAGGAGTATGCGCTTCCAAGGACTCATTACTCAATGCAGAGGGCTTAGGGGAGCTGCTCTTCATGGGGCCAGGGAGAACTTCTCTACAGACCAATGATGTATAAAAATCTGGGCATAGACTTCCTATGTGAAAGGTAATATTGCAATCTAAACATCTCTTTCTGCATTGAAATACAGCAAAATATTGCAGTCTGGCAGTCCCCTCAAATAAGAATAAAAAGAAAAGATTTGTAGCAATTTCAGTTTGGATCTGTCAAACCAAGTTCCAGTTAAAAGAGAATTCAAGTTGTGCTCTTGCCAGCCCGGCTGCAGTTTGAGCAGCATCAGATATTTGAGAGACATATCATTTCAAAAGAGAACAGTCTCCCTCAGAAAGCTCAGTGGGAAATACTCTGCCACTGGGAAAGGGTTACGCTTTTTATTTTCTCCATTGCAAAACGTCCTTGGAGCCAACATCTTCCTGCAGCCAAGCTCTCCTTTTGATTAAATGGCATTTTTCTGATGGAAAGCGTTCTAAGCAAACATAAAATGATCAGAAAATGTAACCGGCTCTAATTGCTGCTGTGTGCCAAGAGTGAGCCAAAAGGTCCCTTTCTTGGAGGGAAGCAGGAAAAGGGAGGGTTTTGCTTTGATGAGTCGAGAAGTCACTGCCTGCTTGAAAGTTATTGGTGAGAGTTCAAAGCAAGGCTCCAGAAATGGCAGATGAAGTAATTAATCACATGAAATAATAAAGGAAGGTGAGGACAGGTCGTGGTGGGTGGAGCCATCTCGGTTCCTTTCCAGAATCCTATAAAAAGATGAAGAAATGGGAGAAAGAGATATATTTGTGTGTAGCATTTAAGGTGGGAGCAATGGTCTACAGGCCCATATAACGTGGTAGGCAGTGGTTAACCAAGGTGTTTGTCAACCCTCTAGGATGGGAAGTAGCCTCGCAACGATGTATATATGTGCATTGCTCTATCTTAACATGTAGAAGTTCACTAAACAATTTGCTGAACCAAGGACTGCCTGCATATTCATGTCTGTCTCCTTTCCTGGTTAGAGAGGATCTCCGCAGCTTTGATGTGATGAAGGGGGTTGGCATAATGAGAGTTTGCAGTACCTCTGTCTGCTGCCAGGTTCAATGCAACCGTTGTTCCCAAAGCCCATAACTTCAGATAGGACGTTTTTCTGCAGCTTCTACTTGTGGTCTCTTTCCAGAAGTGCCACCGTTTGGTGTCATTTTAGAGGTTCTTCTCCTCTTGCATGCAAGCAAGCATTTGGCCTTCATGAGAGGTTTTGGGTTACTCTTTTAATGGTTCGGTTTTGCGGGTTGCTGTTGGCAGTGCAGCAGTTGCACCCATGTTCTTCCTGGTCTCCAAGATGGTTTGCTTCCTTGATGAGGCTGTTATTGTTACAGCTCTTAAGTTGCTCGTAAGTAATCAAAGCAATTTAGTAATAATGCAAGCTGTTGATTCATGAACCTGGTTTTGAAAGAAAGTCTATATTATTTCACCTGCATCTTGGCTCATTTGAGCATTCATTTATTTCTTGTGATCAGTCTTGCCTCTTGGGTATGTCTCAAATGAGTAGAAAATAACTAATATGCCAGGACTATGGTAGGTGTTCTTAAAATACAATGGATAAACTAATTCTAGGTCAGAATTAAGACATTTGGCCCCAGTGCTAAATGTGAGTCAATCACGATCCCTTGGGTGCTCAAACTGGCTTTCAGTCTGGGGGGGATTCAAAGAGAAGTGTTGCAAATTCTCCCGGAAGAGCAAAAACTGGTGGTCAGACCACATGTTGTTGTGTCTTTTTTGCTTGGTTTCGCACAAAGAAAATGTTATTTCTGAGGGTCACGCAGCAGGTCTGTGGGAGATACGAAATTGGGGAGCAGGCAATACATTGGAGGGCAGAGATGCCTTTTGAAGAGCCCTGGACAGGCTGGGGGAAATGGATTGATGTGGGCATTGTGAAGGACATTCGTTGAAAGCAAATGTGGTATCCTGCCTCTGGGACATATTGACACAGTCTTGGGAAGTGTGTGAGGCAGTTTACTAGGAGTCAGTAGGTGCCCCTGCAGCACAGCAGACCAGCGGGCTATATCAGGGTGATTATAATGATTATAGTTCTCTCTACTTGGGACTGGTGAGATCTCGCCCAGTCTGGGACTCCCCAGGACAGGAGATGGAGGGAGAAAGCAGAGTGAGTCCAGTGGAAGATACTGAGCTGGTTGGGGGCTGAAGCAAAGGGCATTGAGCAAGAGGCCAGAGTGGAGACCTTCAGAAGTCCCTGCAAACCTAATGTATTGTATGGTCCTACATGCAGACCATCATCCCTAATTCCTAGAGACTGCAGAACTCTAAAGAGGGTGGTTTCAAAGGTTGGTAGATGGCTGAGATGAACTGCCAGTCCTTGGGGAGCAGTACAGACTCTATTAAGGCTTATCATAGAAGAAATCCATGGCCAATTTGGATTAAGACCTGCTGTCCTAGGGGCTGGGTCCCTTCTTCTGCAAAACAGTGGGCAGCATGCTGCTAAGGATGTGTCAGTACCACTTCCATACACAACCATCAGCTTGCCACCACCGAAAATGCTAACAAAAGATGCATTGAGAAACTTGAGATGCATCGTCAGGGATTAAAACCCCAGCAAACAGCGGACTCAAAAGCAGAGCACAGGGAAGCAGCAAAGCGTAGCTCTCATGATCTTTTACCCATTTCGTACATCATTATTGATCACTATTGTTCTTTTTGCTTTGCATTGAAATCCATGGCAGCATTCTCCTTAATGGATAACAAGTCAATTGATTTCTCTTAGTCTTTCTGTTCTGTACCTCACATATACATGTATGTGTATATATGCACATAGACACCTGTATATGTATGCATATGTATTTATGCATGTTTCTGTACATATATGGCACTAAAAATGACATGATTCCAAAAGAGAGGGAACACCTCTGAGTTTTCGGGAAGGACAAATTGAATCTGAGAGGTATGGGAATACTTAACCTTGCTTTGGGAAGGGAAAGCTGCTGTAACCCACCTGGTACATCACTTCTGATGCTTCACCTTTGCACAAGCGCAGCCTGTTACTGGTCAGACAAGCCAGTAGAGGGGAAGTTTTGACCCCAGCAAGATAGTGTGTGATTGTAGATTGGATGTGGTAAATTACAGATTCTCTCCTATTTCCCACCTCATAAAGTCTGTCTCCCAGAGCCCTTTCCCACCCCTCTGCTTCCTTCCCCAGACAGCTGCTGCCCTGAAATGGCTAGAGAAGTCTGCCATAAGTACACTTGGACATGTCCAGGGAAGGAAATGTGATGGCATGAAGTGGAGTAGCTCCGACCACTGCAAGCAAGCAGGGTCACCAGAGCTGCCTCATGATCAACCACCAGGAGGCATATGATGTCCTCACCATATCACCATAGACTGCAACAGTGTTGGCACCTCTTGCTTTTTCATTCCTTTGACGCAGCCATGATCCTTGTGTCTGCAACACTGACTCCTGCCCATGATGTCTGAAGTAAAACCCAATGTTCTGTGTTGCACAACAGAAGTGGAACTATGGGTTGCAGTGACCAGGCTGCCTGAGGAACCATCCCATAGCATCTTCTGTGCTGGCCTGATACAGAAAGCAGAGTATGCTTTCAGGATGCTGAAAAGGCCCGGATTAGTTTAGTTGGGAAAACTGGCACTGTTCTTGTCTTCCATTATCTCTGCCCCCTGTCTTGGATTTGAAGTCATCTGAGCCTAGGACTACTACTTGGACCTGGCTACTTGGACCGCATCTGGCCCTGAGGAAGCCAGGAACATAACAAGCTCTCCTAGGTGCATCTCTTCTTCTAATGCTCATCTTGTGCTGCTAACAGCCAAGTGTAGTGAACTCTGAGGCTAATGACACCCGTTCTCCTGCAGACCCTGTGTGTATCATGGCCTGTTGGGCACTCTGACAGAAGCTCCACCGCTGGCTGGGGCTTTCAGCAGCCAAAGTGTGTGTTTTCTGATGTCTAATGCACAGTGTCCTCTCTTTGTGCCCTTCCTCTGGGCGCAGCGATTGGGTACATCTCTTCTGTTGCACTGCTCCTTACTGTGAAGTTTATATGCATTTAGTTATATTAAGTATGTTCACTCCCTCTGCCAAGTTCTATCAAAAGTGGTTACTGAATTAACAAGTCCCTCAGGTTAGAAACACCCTCCAGCCATCACTGCATGCAGTGATGCAGGAAGAAGTGGAGATTACAGAGGAGCTGACTGTTGTTGGCTACCTTTGAATTCCCTTTGGAGCTCACTACATGGCATTCCCCAAGTTTTGGAGGAAGGGTGCATGGCAGCCAGCCAGGAGAAACTGGTTGCCACCGCCACGGGCAGGCAGGGTGGCGTCTGCCCCATCTCTTCCTGCCTTGGGTTACAGTGATGCTCCCAAGCAGCTTCACTATGCCCTCTCCTTGCCTCAGCAGGGAGCTCTTGCAAGCTAGCCAGATGGTGGGTGTTGTGTGGAACATGGGAGACATTCATTTCAGGCTGAGAGCGATAAAAAATGCTCAAGGCTAGGAAGATTCCCTAATGAAGGCACTGAGAATCAGTGGAGGTATCAGGGGTTATGAAATCCCGTCAGATAGCAGGTGTGATGTGTAATTAGTCTCTGACCCAGCACATTATTTGCTGAGCATCTCTCTGTTCTCCCGAGCTCTGAGACGTTCACAAAGAGGGTTTTTTAATTCCCTATCAGTGAGCTTCCAGCACTCCTCATGTATCTTTTATCCACAATGGCATCCTACATCACATGATTAAGCTGGAGCCTTCTAACCCTGGACTTTACAGTTTGGTGTTTTTCCTCATAGTAAATCTTAGCTCTCACTAGTTTGTCATTGGTAAACATATCAGTGCTGCTTCTTTGACACTTCCTGACTGAGGAGCCTCAGGTCTCCTGGGTGAGACCTGTTTAGAAAGTCTCACTTCAGAAAGGGAGGGAAGTAATGAGACAGCTGTAGTCGAAAGGGAGGGAAGTAATGAGACAGCTGTAGTCTTTGAGAGACTGACTGACTTTTGGACTTGATGATCTTACAGGGCTTTCCCAACCTAGTTGATTCTCTCCATTCTGTGATGCCAGTAAACTAAACGGGACATCCCTGCGTGCAAACACAGGAGGGCAGAGCACTCTGCTACCCCAAAAGTGATGCTCATTGAAAATAAAGCAGCCTTTAGGCCTGCAGACAGCATATAAGCAGCAATGGCTTCTGAACAACAGGTGGGTTTAAGGGGTAAGTTCAAGCTAGAATGACGGGTACACTAACTCAGTTTCAAAAAGCTGCTTTGAAAAAGAAAAGCACACAGAGGCATTTTCTTGGTGTCCATCTGTAGATAAGTAAGCTTTCAAGGGTCTATCTTCACCTGTCAGTACTTCCTCCTGACTTACTCCAACTCATCATTCGCAGTAGATGTAGCATCCCCGTCTCTCCTCCCTGGTTACACAACCCCTCCTTTCCCAAAGGAGGAGTTACAAACAGAGAAGAACCATCAGCAACAAGCAGCCAACAATGAATAATGGGTGTTTTAGCTCAATAATTTCTTGCAGCATTTCATAACCACTTTTGAATGGTATGGCTCTAAACAGCAGGACTAATTGCTATAGCAATTTCTAAAGATCTCTCTATCTGACTGTGATTTCCTAGTTCATACAGCTATGTACACCATGGCATTACTCAGAAACATCAACGTCATCCAGGTAAAGCAGATGTCAGATTTGCCTGAACACACAATAGGAAGTTGATGCCACATTTATTCTAGGAATCATAGCATCCCAGACTGGTTTGGGTTGGAAAGGACCCTAAAGCTCATCCAGTTCCAACCCCCTGCCATGGGCAGGGACACCTTCCACTGGACCAGCCTGCTGCAAGCCCTGTCCAACCTGGCCTTGGACACTGCCAGGGATGGGGCAGCCACAGCTTCTCTGGGCACCCTGTGCCAGCGCCTCAGCACCCTTACAGGGAAGAACTTCTTCCTGATGTCTCATCTCAATCTCCCTAGATGACTGGGAGTAGTACACTGCTCGTCTCCAGGTTTAGTCTGAAGCCAAACAAATCAATGCAAAAGAACTGCCAGTGACTGCAAAAGGTCTTTGGGTCCAGGTACAGCACTGGGTGCTCCATACGGATACTTCTCCATGTAGCTGAACTTGGGGTACTGAGGTAAGTTTCATTCAAGTCTAATGCTTCACATCCATCCAAAGAAGGTGTCACACGGAGCATCAGCAGCTGTGTACCATGTATTTTAATAAACTGTTTAACTAGCAGAAAAATAGTTTTGGATGTGTTTGTCCTCCTCCCCCCTAAAATTAAAGAAAATAGTCAAATTAAACCCAAAATAATGCCAACCCCAAAACAGGAGAAAAATCCTGCCCCAGAGCAAAGCTGACACACAATACAGAGTTGGAAAATAAAGCTCTTTGAGACATTCTTGGGTAAAGAAATGCTTGTAAAACACAAGGCAGTGAATAATAAAATGCTTATTGTTTTGATCAGCTTCTCTCTCTGTATATATGTATATGGAGATACATATATATTTATGCTGATACACCCCTGGTGGCATGAAACAGTACATCTGTAAGACAAAAAAGACATAAATAAAAGGTTGATTGTGGGGAAGAAAATAATTGTATCATTTCAGTCAGTGGAGTAAGGACAGTGCTCAGTTTCCTTACAGTGTACCATTGCGCTGCTTATCGAGGGACAACCTTGTCTCTCCATGGCTATGCTGTGTCTCTGGTCCACGGATGAGCTTGTGATCTGAGTGGTCTCCTTCACCGCTCTGTGTGCGAGCAGGACCCCAGAAATGTATGAAGCGTTCCTTCCCTGGTTAATTCCCATGCTTTACCATGATTTGTAATTTATTAGTATTTCAGTTTGCAATCCATCATCCCCCCCCCCCCCCCCCCCCCCCGGTTTCTTGCACTGCTACGCAGGTCTCCATGGTAAGACGGAGCAACCCGGGCAAGCAATATGCCACAGGGATGTGCCATTATCACGATATGACCGGATGGCGGAATTCGTTTTACAATGGATCTCATGCTACTTCGACTTCACCCTCAGTCTGCGGAGCCAAGTCATGCAGCAACCTCAGCTGTTCTGCACTGGGTGGGCCCGTGGGTCACATCTTAATCCAAAAACAAGGAAAGGAAAGAAAAGAATACTTTTTTATTTCCTTTTCTCCTTCCATGGAAACCTACCCACACAAGCAGAGTAGGCAATGTCATTCTACGCTGAGGTCTCTGCTTCACTCTTAGGCAAATAAGTCCTGTGTTCAAAACAAAAGAGAACATATTCTTCCTCCTGTTGTTACATTGCCAGCCACCGTCCAGGCTTTCCCAGCGCTCAGTGCAGTGCTTAACAAGCAAACTAAGCACAAGCTCATGCTGGCTGCAAAGTTCAGGTCCCCAGAAAGGTATTGAGAGAACAGCTCAGTTTGCCAGCTGCTTGTAAACACCGTATTGCAAAGGAGGAAAAGGCAAACAACCTCTCCACACCTCCCCCAACTTCCTTTTCCTTTTCCTTTTTTTCTTTCTTTTCCTTTTCTTTCCTTCTCTCTTTCCTTCTGTTTTTTCTTGTACGGGGGTTCACGAAGAGAAGCAAGACTTGTGCATCACAGTCTGCGGAACTATCCCCCCAGCCAGCTTCCCACCCTACAATAATGCACGAGCCCATGTTATCCTGTACCTGCCCCCAGAAGGTGTTTGTCTCTTCATCTTTGTGGAAAGTCATGCAGTCTGATCTGCTGGGGGGTTCTGCAGTGCAGGCGCCGGGTGGCTGGTCCTCCCCCTTTCCTGAGGCTCATAAATGATTGTTTTTGGACAAATAGGCGATAAGAGCCACGGCCACCCCAACGTAGATGCCAGTTCCGATTGTGATGGACAGGACAGCCAGGAAGAGCGCTCGCCGGGAGCTGGAGCTTGCATGGTGGAAGTCCCCCTTGGCTACTGCTTTGTTTGTCTGCAAGATACACAACAACAACAATGCAACATATTTATTTGTTTCCCCTAGAAATGAAGATGTGATGCTCATTTCTTGGCTGAAACATGGTCCTGGGATGTGACAGTGAACTGGTTGGAGATCAGGCACTTGTTTAGTTGAATGAGGTTATTTGCACATTAGGATAATTATTGAACCAACGGCATCTCAAGTGGTATTTTTCAGTGCCTTTAAGCTTAAACATACCCTAGGATTTAATACCATACATCATGATGACTCCTGAGATAGCTCAGCCTCCCATAAGAACGTGGACAGGTGGGCTGTGAGCCAAGGATCTGCCATGTCCCCTCCGGACACAGCTGCAATCCCTCTGTTCTGATGTGGCCGGATTCCAGCCTGGCTGGGAAAGGAACAAGTGAAGAGCCCTCTAGAAGTGCCACTGGCACACAAACGCTCTTCTATGTCAGCTGGAGCGGTTGGTCTGCTCTTACCTGGAGAAGGACAAGAGGGGCTGAATTTTCCCTTCCAGTACAGTGCTTTTGAGCACACCAAGTAGGTGGAATAACTGGCTCAGGTTCACCCCCATAGCAAGGCCAGACACCACTAGTTCCCTTGCATCCACCTTAGGCTTGAGCTTTAGTGCAGGACATTCAGCTAGGAAACCAGAGCTAGTAGACACACTTTAAGCCTTAATTCAGATGAACGCTTACACACAGAAACAGGGCAGTTCCCTTGATTACCAGAGGGTTGACACAAGAGCTTAGAAAAGAGGAGTTTCCATTTTGATGGTGTTTTTTGAAGTGGCTTTTGCATCTCTTCCCATGGTTGCCAGTAGCTCAGAAGACTAATCCAAAGCTCTGGCAATTGTATCACAACTTCTATATAGCTTTACGTACCCAAGCAGGTGCTTTGAATTCAATCTGATCAGCTGGAGTTCCCAAAGCAACTTGTCAGGCTTTTTGGCTTGACCTGACAAACCTCACAGAGTTATTGTATCTGTTAGTACAGCTGTCAATAATGAACACACAAAGAGTCACTTCCTCACTGATGGATGTCTCCTGTGATGATCCCACAGTCACATTGACATCAATGGGATGGCCACTGCAAAAAGCTGCATCTGGAGTTTGAGAAGTGTTCAAATACTGGTTCTTCTAACACATCCTTCCTTATGCCTCTATGATAAAGCAAACCCACTGCTCAAAACAGGAAAAGGAAAGCTAAAATTGGACAAGATTGATCTACCCATTGACAAGACCACTTTAATGCCATTTCAGTGGGTCTCAGCCTCGCAACATGATGAAAGGAAGATGTCCTTCTTATAGACAATGGTATAATATCAGCAGGGTCACCCAGCAGGCAGTAACAGATCTGTCACTTATCAGAAATGTCTTGTAGAAGCATACGAGCTCCTGAAGTTCTCAGACAGTCCTTGTTGCCTTGCAACAATGAATGAGGAATTCATAATGCTTTAATTGTATTTCCCCACAAATGCTCGATGTGCTGGGACATTTTCTGCTTCAGTGTCACCTATTGCTCTATTTATGTCTTTTATTTTACTATCTTGCTACTTAGAGCAATTTACAGCAGCCAAATGACAAGCTTTCACGCTGAAAAAAAGGCTTCTGGCCTTTCTATCAATGACTTTATTAGGAGAACCGTCTCTTCTCATTCATCAACCTAATTTTTTAAGCATAATGCCTTGTAAATGTTTCAGGCAGAAACCATGTCAAGCAAATACATATTGGAAGAGAGAGAGACTAGGCTGCAGGCAGGGGGAAAATGATCATTTCAAAACAGCAACACCTAAACACCTCCCAGGTGTTTATACACCTACTGTATGTCCTCAAGTGTAGCTGGATACTCACTTCGCAAAGGATGACCAGCCAGTGACCAGGGATTTCATGAGCTTCTTGTCTGGGACTTTCAAATACTCAAAAAGAGCCCTTCCCACAAAAACCCCAGGAGCTTTAGGCATCATGGATATATTCGTTAGGGTGGCTTTAAAGTCATGGCAAGGAAAGCAGAGAAAGCTTTATAATGACTTGGTCATTCAGCTCTTCAAGCATCTGCTAGCCATTGCAGCATTAATAAAAGGCTTGAGCAGGGAGGCTTCTACACACTGAAGTTGGGTTGGATTTGTCAGATGAAGGTAAATGCACATCACTGAAGCTATTCGGGCTTTTGGATTAAATGTGGTAAACAGTTTCAAACCTCAAAATGGAGGGAAAGTTCAAAAATGTTGGAACATTTCAATTTGACATTTCCGAAATGTCACGTTATGCTATGAAAAATTCGGCAACATTTTGGGTTGACCTCTTCGAAATGAAACTTTGTGCGGTTTCAAAACAGCATTTTTTCACTGAAAAACAGATGGAAATTCAAAGGGAAAAGGAGTCATTAACCAAAATGTCAAATAATCTAAAAGCTTGACAGTATGCCTTGATTGGATTCAATAAAAGAGGTCAGATCTTCCCAAAATGATGAGTGACCCAAAGGGATTCAGAAGGCTGATTTGTCAAGCACTAATAGACCACTTTTTTCTGATAGGATCTTCAACCTACCGACATACCTGCTCACAGAGAACAGCTTTTATTCTTGATGAGCTCTCTGATGACGTTTGTGAAAGGATTAGACCTACGGTGAAAATCTGCTTGGGGAACAGGTCCAGGCATGCACTGAAGTCCTCATTTCCAACAAAGTACCTAATCTGAATGTGGTTTTTTTCCTTTTAACCCAATGCATGTTTTGTGACTTGGCAAAATCAAATGTCTCCAATGTCAAATTTTGAATGTAGAGTGCATTGGTAAGGGCACATGAGAAGGACAATCTTGTATTCCTCCTTTACTCCATTCAGAAAGGCTTCCATTGTGATGGAGAAATCATCCACGCAGAAGCCCCCCCTCCATCAGTGCCAGGCTCACCTGAAAGGACTTACTTATCGCTAAGAAAATGCTTTGTTGCTTTTGCCTAATTAGCAAAACCTTCCCATTACTGCCCGGAGTCACTGCACGCAAATTGCAGCATTTCTGCAGGTTTAAGCTAAAGAGATCTGGAAAACAGTTGCTACACAAAATGCAAGTGAGGCCAGTTTAAATAGGTTAACATCTGGCAACTATTAACTGTTTTTCTAGGCTTGTTTGGGGTTTTTTAAACAGGGATCAGATCTTTGTTATCCCTGTGCACACTGAGGAAGTCCCTTGGTTTTTGGTAATCCCCACGACAGGGGGTGGGAACTGGATGATCTTTAAGGTCCCTTCCAACCCACACCAAATCATTCTGTGATTCTAATATCCAGCCCATTCGACACATGACATAGAGAAGTGACACTCTGAGGCTTCCATGCCAGGGATGCCTGTGCTGTAGTAAAACCCCATGTGGGATATGAGAACAAGAAATGTCTTGTGTGCTCATCTGGCATCCATATCCAGCCTGGAAATGGATTTCTGTGAGTTCCTCTTCACAGGCTCAGTTCTGGGCTCACTAAAGCAATACCAGCTTTTTATTACTTCTTTGCCCTGACAAGCAAAGCCCCAGCTACGAATGCTACTGGGCTGAATCCTACCTGGTATTAACTAGTCCATCATGATTGATACAGCTGGAACTGGCGGAAGAATGAAGATCCGAATGCCCTACTAACAAAGGGCTTGATTCGCTACAGCCTCCTCAAGCTAAGTGCCTTAAATTAACTATTGAGGAATACAAACAGCTATTCTAACAGCCTTAAAGTGGCTGCAGAAGTAAGCACTTTTCCTAATCAAAATGATGTTATCTCTGGAGTTTTACGGTACTTCCATTCATTCGTTTCTTTCTTTCTCTGGCGAGACTATGGCTGGCAGCCAGATGATTGATGAACCAATTTAATACAGTCTTTGGGCAGCAGCAGGACCAACAGGTTTGATAAACAGATCAGGGGACAAGTGCAAGACATGGGATGAATTATGAGCGGGGGATAATTCATCACATGGCTCCAGACAAGTTCCCTCACTGCACAGCCAGAAGATGAGGCACTTCTTGCAGTGTTTGTGTCCCAAACCCCCTGCCCCTTGGTTTTTCCTTGGTCTGTGTCCTCTGGATGCCCAGATATGAGTTTCTGATCAATTTGCTAGATACTGGCACCGGTTGTGATTAAGCTGGGTACTCCAAAGCTGAAAACAGGGGCTTGAGAAAATACCAGTCCTCAATCAATCCTCTCTTTAGAGACTTTGGAAGTCAGCCAGGAAAGTGAGGAAGGGCAGGGAAAGGAGGAGTAAGGAGGTCTGGAAGGTTTATCTTGCTTTGTATAACTAACAAAATGAATGTCTTGTTGTTTGGAAACACTTTCAAGGTACTTCCCTGGAGTTTCCACTTGAGCTTCTGCAAAACATATTCATCATGTCTCTGGGCTGCATGTTTTATGGGCTGAGAGAAGATGAATACTGTACCTTCTTAGCTGCAAGGCCAAAAAATTCTGCTGCATCCCACAGTGACTCATATACCACACTCACAAAATACCTTCTGGTACACTGTATCTGGAAACAAGAAACACACTGATCACAATTACTAATCTTGTCTCATCACCCTGAGATGGGAGAGCAGGAGCGGCTCCATGTAGGAGGAGAATGGGGTATCCTGACCCCTTTGGTCAGGTGATGGGAGGACTTCTTCTCATTTCATGGTGAAGGAATGTCCGGCAGGGAGCAGGGATGCACAGGCTCCATGAAGACACTGGCCAGACCTTGGGTCTTAGTGCTACAAGTGGCACGCAGAAATTGCCTCAGAATGAGGAGTAACTCCTACAGAAAACGCTTCCGGTCCCATATCTTCTCCTGTCTTCTACTCAAAAGCTCTGGCGGCTGCTTTCAATTTGCCCAGCTTCTGCTGATCTCGAATTCCTGGGCAGTATCTCCCACCTTCAGGCTCACACCACTTATTTTCACTGACAGTGAGAAAAAGACTCCAGAGACTTTGCTAAAGATACAGATGGGAAAGGGTGAAGTCAGGATCTGCCTCTGGACCATGAATGACAGCAGAGAGTCAGCAGAGGAAAACATGGGGCTGGCAGACACCCAGCACAGGGGTTGGGATATAGCAGGAGAGTTTCAGGAAAGAATCGGGGGAACTAGGGAGTCTCTTCAAACAGCTCCACAGACTGAACTGGTGAATTAAATGGATGAAAAATGGTTCTATGCTGTATCAGGCATTTGCAAATCACATTATGCCCATAGCATAACAGAAACTTCAGCCTGCGGCAACTGGCCTTTCAGGTACCAAAGAGCTCCTCTGGAGGTTTCTATCATTTCTGCTGGGAAGTTGGTCCACGAAATGGACATGAGTCTCAAGCAGACATTCTCTGTCTGGAACTTGCTGTGGAAACAGTGGGGAGCAGGTATCACAGGGAAATGCAGGCACTCCAAACACAAACTTCTTAAGCTCAATGCTGGACTTAATCTCTACTGCTTACACTTCTTTTCCTCTTCAAAGGAAAGCATCCAACCCAGCCTAACCTAGCTTTCAGGCTGCAGTGTCCAAAATGAATTGCTGGATCATCTTCAGGAAATTCCCATCCACACTCCAGTGGTGATAGGTAGACACTAGATAACTTGCTCAGGATTGATGTCTTCCAGTAAGGGGTCAATCCCACCCTGAACATTTAGAAGATAAAAAGCACAAGATCTTGACCATACCCTGCTCTCTGACTATATGGTAGCACTGAGATCTAGTTGGGATGGCTGACAAGGACAGTGAGGCAGTAAATGCTTAGCCCACACTGAACTTCCTCTGGGGCAGTGCTGAGATCTGTGAGTACTTGGGAAGCAGTGAGAAAAGGATGATACAGGGATGTCACCAGGGTTTCATTAACACATGGAAAGGGGATAAACTGGCATATGCAGCTGCTGCTGCGGCTGCTTTGCTCAAGGCTTCTGCCAGATGTCCTAAGTGCTCTGCTGCATCTCAGAGTGACAAAACAAAATCCAGTGTGAAAACCTCCCCCTAAAGGCTTCCTTTCAACAATGGATCCTCATCTGGTAAACAGGCTTGTGGCCAGAGCATAGCACTGTGCAATGTGAGTGCATCGCAGCAGATGCTGCTTCCATCAGCAGCTCTTGTAACCTGCCTCAGCCCCTTCTTTACCATGACTGATAAGTAAAGGCAGAGAAACAACAACGGGCTCATCACAGTGGAGGTAGGAACAGCTACCAGTGTGAAGGTAACGAGAAGGGACAGGATGGTGATCACCCTGTGTCTGGAGTAGTCTCTTGCTTTGCACTGCAAGTCCATGTGTAGCTTAACCTAACCTTTCTCCACCCAGCCCTCCAAGTGGTCTTTCCTTCTCTGTGAGCATCACCACATTTGCCCCGAAGCAGCACATGAACTTCCAGCCTTGACAAAACCCTACCAAGCTCCTGGATAGGAGGCAGGTGAAGACAAGTGGCCTTACTAACAGAATCCCTACTGCCGCCAAATCAAACGATGCTGTGTTGGTGGAAGGGGATGTAGTGCGGACAATATTTATCCCTGGAAACCCATGAAAGGCTCAGGGGAAGAAAGTGTGAGTGGGGAGATGAGGGAGTAAATAGAGACCAGCATGAGTTTACCTCTTCTGCATTATCAGCTCTCATAACATCTGGGTTTCAGCCGTTGCATCATTTTGGTATCAATGTTTTCTGCTGGAATTTGAAATCCAATGGAGGCGAAGGCGTGATTCAGCCCCAGGCTGGTGCTGCCTGTGGCGTCTGATTGTGCATTCAAGTGCAGATAAAACTATAAATGTCCGAGTGAGATTTCGACACTTGGAAAAACAAGAGCATAATAATGAGAACAGCAGGCATAAAAGGCCTGAATGAGCAGAATGTTTTTAGACAAGCTCCACAGCAACAGCAGTTCATTTGATTGCACTTGAGAGGATGAGACCTCAGCCCGCGATACGATGGCAGCGCTATTTTCCGGGCATATACAGGAATTTAGGATGTTTATGGTAAAGAAGATAATTTCCCCCCCCCTTCTTCTTTGCTTCTAGCCCTTCCGCAGATGTTGCCACTTTGTGATGGAAGAGAAGAAAACTTGAGAAGGGTGGCATGTGATGAAGCCCATTTTACACACACTGACTTACATATGCCCAGACAGACTTACGCATGGGTTCATGTCCACACTCATATGTATGTCTCAAAGGAGAAATTCTATTAGCATCTGTATTTCTGAATTCATCATTGACATTTTACCAGTCAACATATCATGGATATTATTTGGGAAGAACATCATGGAAGTATTACAGAAGTCTATGCTTACTCTGCTCTTCAAATTCTCTCTTCCTGTCTGCTTATGCCACCACTGGACACAGGTTATTGGGTTGGAATATTCATGTATTCCTAGAAGGACTCAGCATTGCTGGTTTGTAATGGAGAGTGATATGCTCAGTCAATTCATTATGCTAATATGTCATTCCTGTATGTATTTAACAAAGCACTGTGGATTTTGCTAACATAAAAATTGCACCTTTTTAGTGTAAGAACTGAAGTCACCACATTTCGAGCACAAACCCACTGTTTATTCCCAACTGAAGTACACAAAAAGCACTGTGAAATCCTTCAGCTTTCTGCTAACGTTTCTGTTCTCATTTTTATCAGCAAATTCTGAGCTGCTAACAGGCATGGGAATAAGACAGAGGGCTTTTGCCGTTCTGATAGACCACTTCTTTCAAAACAAAATCTAATCATTTGCTTTCTATTTCTCTTCTTTCCCCCGGTTTTTAAGATGTCATCACTGCTTTTACAATAGGTCCTACATTTACATGGCAAAAAGATACCGACCAAAGTCCCATGAAAAATATGACTGTGACATTCCAGAAGATAGAAGCTCAGGAGGAAGGTTTTAAAAGCTCTAGAGGACAAGAAGGAGATCTTATACTTTTTGAACAACTCAAACTGTATCCAAGATTGACTGAGCACGGGAAGTGACATTTCTTTCAGACCAAGGGCAAAATAGAGTGTAAAAAATAATGCTGAACACAAATCTGTGCTATCAGATTACTTTTAAATAATGGAAGTTAATTTAAGGAATTTATAGAGACAGCTTTGAAATATTTCATGTTGCTTTCGAGCTTTCCTTTGTGTTTTGGTTTGGTTTGTATGTCATATATGCAATAACTACACCTTTCAGGTTGAAAACTTTGTTCCAAATGAAAAAGGGATTAGTTTTGTTCTGCTTGGAAAGGTATTGATATGGGGTTTCAAAAGGTTTTCGAAAACCTCCTGAGAGAAGAAATGCCTCAAAACAACTTATTTTTCTGAAACCATGCTATATATATATTTATATACGCATCTATGTATGTGCACACACAGTATTGACAAATCAACTAAAGTCTGGTGCATAAATTCTCACTTGGTTCCAATATTGGTCATTACGCATTCAATTTTGAATTGCTCTTCAGTAACTGGCATGTTGTCTCCTCAGAAATATGACCCCTTCTGAGGAAGACTCCTCTTGTTGGGGTGGGGATGGCCCCAACTGAACAAACTCCTGTGGAGCAGTCACCTTCCTGAGAAGGGATGATCTATGGGGCATTTTGTGCCTGCTGCTGGATGCAGACCTGAAGCTGCTGTTGGTACCTTGGAAAGCACCTGGACTAAAAGGGAGATACCAAGGAAATTAGTCCTGGCTAGACTGCTTGTACTGTCGGGGAGAGCTGGAAACTACATTGAACGATGTGATCACCGCAGTACAAAGACAGTGTTCCCCATCCTCCTTGCCTAGCCCCAAAACTGTGCTTCGATGAGGGAAGAACGAAAAAAGAGAAGGAAAAACTGTGCTGTGAGACAAGCATCCTACCCGGACACCCACCAGCATCTACTAATGCCAGGATACACCTCTGCACAGGCTGAAGAAACCAGAGCATGCTCATCTCTTGATTCAACTCCATTCTCAGTAGAGGAGGACTCAACAAGATCTCATTTTTCACTATGGGGAAAGTTCATCAGCTGACCTGGAACAATTGGTATGTATTTGTCACCATTGCTGTTGGCATGGAAATGGAAGGTCTAACCTTGTATTAAGCTGTCAACACCCTGAAATGACTGCTCTGTCTTTCCTATGACTCAGCGTCTGCAAGACAAGAACTCCATGTTCTCCAGCAATAACACATCACATCACCCTGCTGTCATGCCAATAGATATTAGCCCCTAATCTTTCATGTACAAAAGTCCTCCCTCCTACCACTGCAGTACTCCCAGGCTCCTGTGCTTCAGTGGTGCAGGGCTTGATGTGTGGGGATTCCATCCCAGGGCTTTATCTCAGTCCTTGCTCTTGCCCTGTAGACTTCTTACCCGTTGATCTCCTGTTACTCATTTCTTCTCCTCTTGTTGCCCCTCTGCTCCTTGTTCACACTCTCTTTCTTCTACCCAAACAGCAATCCTGCATTTGTGTTATGTATGTGGACGTTACCTCCACGTCAGCAGGAGCAGAACTCTCTGCAGAGCTGGGCTGTGGGTGTATAGAAGACATGCATGCAGCAGCACTACCTTGCCAGGGGTGGGCAGCTGGAAGGAGCCCAGCAGCAGCCAGAGTGAGCTGGAAAGGCTTTGCTCATCCTCCTGTTGCCCAGTGAACAGGGTACAGAGTTGATGATAGATCAGGGTAGCTCTCCAGGAAAGCTGTTGCTGAGGAGTAAGTCACCTGCCTGAGCACTAATCACAGCCTCTCCCAACCCAGTCTGTCTGCTGGCATCATAAAAGACCAGAGAGACCCTGTACCTGCAGTGCCTTAAGAAGAACAGTGAGGGACTCCTCCAGGTCTTGCAGCACAGAGCTGCTGGTTTCACCTCCACAATGGCAAGAACATCCTGCTGATGTGCCTTCGTAGTGCCTGAGTCAGCGCTTGCTCTTGCCCTCAGGAAGAAACTAAATTGGCTTGAGATGCATATCCTCAAGGACTGCCTAGCTTTGCTACTCTTTCTTCCTCCAGCATCTTACTAATGCCTGCAGGAACCACCTTATAATATTGTCTTGCTGCAGGCTTGCTCCCAAGATTGCCTATTGCCATACTAAGAGAAGGGAGCAGGATGGAGAAGAAATGCAGCAGTTCTTACACTGGCATCTTGGGATCATTTAGTTTTGATCCGTGGGAGCCCCAGTCAGAATATTTGCTGCTTTGATGATGACTGGTGGAAGGAAGAGGCCATCCCAAAGGTCTCTTCTCCCTTTAACAAACTGCTCCACAGGGGTAGGGCTCTTCCTCACTGGAAACCCATTAGCAAACAAACATAAGCCCTCATTGTCCAACAGGGAGGGCAGAGATTGCTAATAAGGATCCTTCTTAGTGGCTCTGAGGGGTCATCAACAACCTGGCCAAGTTTTTTAATAACAAATTATTCCAAAGTGTACAAAAGAGAACATGAAGGTTGCTTCTTTTCTTTTTCTCTCCTTTATTCTGTTGCATGTATATAACAAACATCTTGCTCCCCATGATTTAATTGGCCTTGCTGTGTCTGCCAAAAGCAATGAGAGATGGAAACCAAAGCTCCTCTCTCCAGCCAGTTGGCTTGTCTAGCAGAGGGAGGGTCAAACCTGAACAGTGGCTGTGGCAGAGGCCAGGTCCCCGTCAGCAGGAGGGAGGAGTGTTTGTGCGTGTGTCCCTGTCTGCACATCCTGCGGGAGGCAGGGAATGCACAGGCACATTCAAGGCAGGAAGATGCAACCTGTATGGCACACTCTTTTCTGTGAAGAGAGACAAAAGCCTCTGTAGGATGCCCTGGTTGAACAGAGGACCCTCAGGAGTCAGAGCAGGGTCCCTTTGATTTGAAACAACTTTTGCTTCCTGCTCTCCAGTCCCTTCCCTTTAAAAACTGGAAGCAGAGTGTGCTACCCTGGACATAGAATCATAGACGGATAGACTGGTTTGGGTTGGAAGGGACCTTAAAGCTCATCCAGTTCCAACCCCCTGCCACAGGCAGGGACACCTTCCACTAGAGCAGGTTACTCCAAGCCCTGTCCAACCTGGCCTTGAACACTGCCAGGGATGGGGCAGCCACAGCTTCTCTGGGCACCCTGTGCCAGGGCCTCAGCACCTTCACAGGGAAGAATCTTGCATCTGGCAGAATGGCAGCTGCTATGGAGAAAATCAGTTTCACATCTAAGTCCCTTTAGTTTGGCCATCTTGTGCCCAGGGCTAATCCATCACAGTGAGAATGCTATAAACCTGTCCTGCATCACAGGCTGAGCTAATGGGCTCACCTCAGCCTAAGGCAGGCTAGGAGGGACCGGTGTGCCCTGGGACCTGGCACCTCATGGACCACTTTATCTTGAATTTGGTTGTGCCAGGGTTTTCCCAAGAGCTCAGCCAGCTGGGGACAGAGAGAAGGGGCAGACGATGCCCAACTGTTATTAAAACCTACCCTGAGTAAGTGCAGAGTAGTGACAGAGATCTGGTCTGTCCCTGAGGACCGAGTACTCAGAACTTGCTCAGAGTGATTCTTACCAGTTGGCGAGGGCAGAGGAGGAGTAACAGTCCCACCTGAGTTATGCAACAACAGCTTTACACAAAATGATGTGGCAGAGAATGGACCAAGTCCAGAGGCGGTAGCAAGTGAGCAGGGTGAAAGTCTGGATGCAGAGATATAAACCCTGTGGATGCTTAAACATCTTCCACCATGCAACGGTGGAGCTATAAAAGTAGGGTCATGCCAGTGAAGCACAAAGCCTGCCCCGGTCTGGTATCTCTGTTGCATTTGTCCATCAGAAGTTTTCAGCAGGAAGCAATTTGTGTGGGGAGGGATTTGATAATGAATTATTCCAGAGCTTGCCTGCTCTCCTCCCTCTTCTCTCTCTCTTTCAACTCTCTGCCCCACTGGGCTAATACGTGCTTCATGATTGAAATGTACCATGAAAATATCCCACTAAAATATTCATGAACAACTGTTTTCATTATTTGCTCAGTGCTAAATGGGTCTATGGTAGCTATGGAGGCAGAGGTCTAAGGCAGCCGCCTGCCTTGGTGACCAGCACTCCCCCCCCACCCTTCTTCTGCTCCCTGTGTGTCTCTCTCTTGCTTTGTTTAAGCTGTAAGCCCTTGAGGACAGGCTTATGCCTTATCATTTCCAAGGTGTTAGCTTTGATTCGTAGAGCACCTAGCACAATAGGGATCCTTGTCCTGGACAAGTGCTGGTGGCAGTAAAGCGTACACAGACATTAGCAAGAGCATCCTCGTGACGCTATGTCAGTTGTCCACATTTTTCTCCTCCACTAGAAAACAGCACAAGGCCAAGCAAATGTGGTTTCCCTGCACAGCGGAGCTGGATACAGGAGCACAGCATCGTGCTTTGGGGCACATCTTTGCAAGGAAGGGAACCTTCTCTCTCTCCCAGCCCTGTGTCCTGGCTCAGACCCAGCAGACCTCCCCACTCAAGTTCTGTGGTACCTTTAATTACACCTAGCTGTTGGAGCTGCCGATGGGGAGGCCATGAACAACATTTAAGTTGTTTCTTCTCCTGGGAGTGCAATATATCCCCCTGGTGGGAAAGAGAGACCTGGAGGTTCAGTGGAGTGCAAAGGACTGGGGGAAGCACTCTCCATGCTCCTGGAAGTGCAGACAGGAAGCTAAGCTCCAGAGAGGGCCAGGGATGTAGCGATGGGCATCAGTGATCAAGGTCCCTACAGTAATGTCTTCTGCTGGCAGCAAAGGTACATCATGTAGCTGTTCACTGGGTGATGGCTGAGGACCAGTGCAGCTTTCCTTCCACGTATGTACCAAAGCAGGGCAGCTGCCTTCTGGCACATGTAGGTGGGCACTTCTCTGACTGTCACCACTGTGTGAACTGAGAACCAGCTGAGAAACAGGCAGCGACATGGCTCCACAGAAAGGAAAACACCAGTACTACAAATAAAAGACGCGGTGTCACAGCCTGGAAGGAGTCCCCTTTCAAATGAGCCCTTCCCTAGGGAGAAAGAATAGACGTATTATTTGCAAGGATGTGGCCTGGAGCAAGGCACCAGGTCACGATAGCAATCTTGAGCATGTTTCAGTTGCCGTAGCTGCTGTTGCAGCAATTAGGCTGAGTCACTTCAGTGCTCTTTAAGAATCATCTTGCCTTTAACTTCATGTGAGAGAGAACAAAGGTTCAGGCCCTTGCCCATTGTAAGGAAACGCATGAAAAGGATGTCTACAGCAATTTGAGGTTACCTTACTGTCTCCTTTCAGATTCCCAGTGCTTTTGGAGATCCTTCAATTATTTCCATTGCCTTTCCAAAACATTGGAGTGTTAGTGCCAGGACACATCTTCAAGCTTCACACTGCAGAATCATGGCTTAATCTGGCTGGGGTGGCAGAGGGGAACTGGCTGAGCTCACAAAGGAAATGATAATCCTCTTGAAGCTGTTTGTGTGACTTCCTGCAGTCCAGGATTATACGTGGATGAGAATGCCTTTGGTCTTCAGCTTTAATGCTAATTTCTTCATCTTCAGTTCAGCTGCTCCTTTCTAGCACTGGAGTTCCTATTTCAGCAACTGCAAAGGCAGACTGATTCAATTACAAGAGTAATTCAGGAGTAGTGCTCAATTTTCCCCTTTTACTGAAGAAGTGCTTTCCTTTTATAGTAGCAAGGGCGATGCAAAGCTTACCCATAATTGAGCCTTGGTGGAAAGGTTATTCCAACACGATATCAACTCCCTCATGTCAAAAGGACATTCACCTAAAGGATAGCATCTCTCACGCCCAACTTCTTTCTTTACTTCCAGTAACATTTTACTGTGATTTACTGTTGTGCTTGCAATTTCCAATAAAAACACTGAAGTTTCCAATGTTTCCAAAGAACAGAGATGACTGGGGGAATATGGGAAGCAGGCTGGGATGCAAGGTACCTGACATGTTTGCATGAACACCTCCTACTGAGTCCCAGGGAGCCCTTTTCCTGTGCTGTACAGGCAGATGAGATGCAATGTGCTTGTGGCATTGCCAAGGATGAGAAGCAACGTGGAGTGATGCCTACTGCAAAGCATAGAAGCTGAAATACATCTCATGAGCCTATGTGCCATGAGGTCCTGTTAGCACTTACTTAGAAAACAAATACATATTTAAAAGGGAATGTAATAGCTACAGAAAATTGCCAAACCATTCTATGATTGCTAAAATAACTGAAATCCAAGCAAACAAAGGTATGAAGACATGTGCAAACCCAAAAGAGGTAGGTGACAGTAGTGACCTTTATGGCTCAGGGTCCCCTTCACTGGCTTCCTTGTCCCTCTTGCACTAGGTACTCTGCAAACCAGAATGATTCTCCCTCCTTGAAGCACTTCCTATCAATAGCCATCAGCTTAATTATGCTACAAGGAAGCCAGAAAGGAGTTCACGCCTGAACTTCCAAGGGCAGGAGCTATTTGGAAGAAAGCCCTAGGGTTATCCAGATCTGATGCAAAGCTTGGTTTCTTTGGGATGCAAATGCAGGAGACCAGTAGCAGACCCCGCGGCAGGTGGAAGGTGAGCCAGGCTTAGTGAGACAATTACAGAAGCTAATTTTCAAGCAACGTGCACTGCAATGTGCCATGAATAAAACATCCACATTCACATCCTGTATCAGTGCAAGTCTATGTGCTTCTAATGTGATTTCAGTTAAACAGGGGAAACTTCCTCTGTAAGAAAAGCAGCTCCCCTCTCAGTGCTGCCATCCTAAAGCTGAGTGGCGAAACATCATTTTCCACATGTTGACGGATGGGGACAGACTCGGAAAAAGCATCTGCACAATAGTTTATTGAAACATATTGAACTGCCGATATATGGCCTCTAACGCCAGGCATTTAAATACATGTGGTGGTTTAATCCCAGTCAGCAGCTCAGCTGAATATTTGCAAAATGGCTGTTAACTGCCTACTGGGCAGCAGAGGGATGCTACAAGAGCACAGGTGAGCAAGCAAGAAAGCTCTTGGAAGGGTTCCCCAGGGTCTAAACACACACATTCTGCCAGCTTTCAGTGTTCCTGCTATTTAAAATAATGTTAAATTACCTTAGTAATGCCATCATTTTTGGCATGCCAGGTGCCACAGGATTGCTGAGGAATATAAAGTGGCGTTTTTGGAAGATGCATGTCTCCTCCTCTCTCAGCAAGTCAGGCTTTCCATCAGCTTCTGAGAGCAGGGCTCAAAAGTCATGCTTCACCAGCACAGCCTGCCCATGTGGAGCAAGACTGAGGATCCAGGACATTTGTCCGTAAACCAAAACCATGTGGAGGTGCTCCAAGGAAATTCAGGGATGCATAAGCTAGGAATCAAGGATGATATCCTGATGTAGGAAAGTAGAGTATTTTCTTTATTGCCAGGAGTTCTACTTCTGAAATCAGATGGATGAGTTAATATGGTGGGTGGGTGGTAGTTACTGCATTGGATGATGGGCTTGAACCCACATCTGTATATATTATATAGTGCCCAGAGAAGCTGTGGCTGCCCCATCCCGGGCAGTGTTCAAAGCCAGGTTGGAAGGGGCTTGGAGCAACCTGCTCCAGTGGAAGGTGTCCCTGCCCGTGGCAGGGGTTGGAGCTTTAAGGTCCCTTCCGACCCAAATTATTTCATGATTCTATGATAATACCTGAGGTAAATAAAATCACTGTTAAGTCAGATGCCATCCTCAAAAGAGATCAAAATCCTTTGGATCAAGTTATGAGTGAGGACCATTCTTGTTTTTAGGGAAGAAATTACAGCTTTCCTGCCGCTGTCAGCTGATCTCTATGGAGCGGAGGAGGCATTCGTGTTTCGCAAATGGGCCCGGGCTATTTGCATGGAGCTGCTGCAGCTCCTCTCACTGTTGTTAAGCTTCCTTTGAAACTTTCCGAATCAGTTTTTTTACACCCGCCCACCAGGAGAATGACACACTCCCAACAGCAACACGCTCCTGCTGGGAGCACACACACGGAGCAGCCGCATCCGAGACACCAGCTCTTCCCCACACCTTCCCCTTCCTGCAAAGACACCAGTGCACATCGTCAGGGCAGCATCAACCCTTTGCATCGCTCATCTCATAGTGCAGTGAACAGAGGGAGGGGAAAGCAAGATCTCAGGTCACGCAGCATAAGCAAGAACAGCCTTGGGTCCTTTAGTCCCAGCCTTAAGCTGTGGCTGGTGTTTGAGCATAAATGAGTGGAAATTGCCCAGGGAAGCTGTGGCTGCCCCATCCCTGGCAGTGTTCAAGACCGGGCTGGATGGGGCTTGGAGCAACCTGGTCTAGTGGAAGGTGTCCCTGCCCATGGCAGGGGGTTGGAACTGGATGAGCTTTAAGGTCCCTTCCAACCCAAACCAGCCTGGGATTTTATGATCTGAATCCTTGGAAATCTCATCTCTAATGCTGCCAGGCTTGGAGGAGAGCCTGCTCTTCAAGACACAAAAATGCAGGAGATCAGCGCTTACTCCATCAGCAGCACTGCTCTGCCTCAGCAAGCTTGAACCAGGAAAAAAATAAGAGCTGGTTTAACAGGAAAGAAGAGACACAACGAGTGAGGCAAGGCTTCCCTACACCTGATCTCCAGCAGAGGGAAACAACTGAAGCCATGGGAAGTGTAAAAAGGCAAGGCAAGGACATCATGCTATTTTGCCTAACCCACCCTCTAGTCTTCAAGGCAGGTTGCCATGGAACAGGAGTGATGTAGAGATCTCAGATCCCTTTGTTGCTTTGTTCAGTTCTTTTTGCTGTGAAGATCTCAGCAGAACCATCAGCCTGGCTCATGTACTCACTATAAATAAACATAGCTGCCTACTGTAATATCAAGCAATGTTCCAGATAGGGGTGCTGCCAGAGCAGCTGCTTGCTGCATGATCTGGGTGAAGAGGACGTGCATGTCGAGAGGGGGATGTGCGGAATGCAGGATTTGCAGAAGAGGGGGATGAAAATCACTGTGGCTGCTTGTGGAGCACTCACTAAAAGTGCTCCTGTTGGAAGCAGATCAGTTGCAATGGAGGAAATAGCTGTCAGCCCCAAGAGCCCAGAAATACCGACCCCTGAGGGGGAATTTGTCATAGCCCTTTCTTCACCAGTAAACTTGCAAGGCAGAAGCTTAGATTTACAGAAGCAAACAGCAGGGCCTGGCTGGGAGTTTTCTCTCTCTCAATGTGTTTTATGTCTGTTTGCCTATAGATGGAATTTGACAGCACACTAACTGCTCTCCGTGAAGGCTTTCCTGGAGATGTGTAAAATAGCTCTGAGGAAAGGAAGATATTCCAGTTCCAATGCTCTGCTGCAGTGCTGCTCCAAGGCAGCTGCACTTTGCCTGCCCAATGCCTCCTTTACCTGAGGACCGGTGTCCTCACTGGGTCTGCATCTCCACCATGATGCACCATGGACAGGAAGCTCCAGGATGCTCCTGCAGGGAGTCCTACCAACACTCAAGAGCATGAATATAAAGGAGAGTAATTCTATGTGGAAACATAGAGACTTTTAACTGCAAACGTGGGTTTTCTTTTGTTTTGCTGTGCCTAGTGCATTCTCACCAAAGCAGGGTGGGTTTTTTTTTGTCGTTAAACTATTTTGTAGGGAGCTAAAAAAGAAAGCAAACACTTCTTTTGGACTAGCTGGCAAACCACTTTAGATGGCCATAAATATACCAGCACAGCTTGCTGGTGTGAACTGATAACTGTTCTTAGTCATTCACTATGGGTTTACTGAATATTAAGAAACCCACATAGCAGTTTTCTTCCTGCTGGAGGAAACTACCTTTTATTTTCAGAATCTAGGGGGTTAATACAATAAAGCACCAAATAAGTAAATGTCACTCCAAAAATACACAGCCTTGAACTCAGCAATCCTGCAAAAGCAGTTAGCTCACCATCCAGGAAAGCCACCAAAATAGTACAGTGTGTACCATTTCTATATGATGCCAGAGAAAGCAAATCTGAGCAAGCTACAAACGTGACAGAGCTCTCCTGTCAGTTTGGTGAGAATACCTTCACCAAGCAAGGGACATAAAACCTGGAGGAGGAAGTGAGTATCATGCAAAGACGAACACCAAACCCAAAAGCGAGGTCTGACTGTGCAATGGCACAAAAGCAACTCACAGATACCAAGAAGAATTCAGAAGGAGCCAGCCTGGAGTCCTGATCTGTTTCATGAGTCAGATTATAGAAGTTGAAAACTAAACCTTAGAGTCTTCAATACACTTTAATGGCAAATGGAGAACTGTCACCTCGTAAGGTAGGGTCTCCAGACTGATTTTTAACCACCAGACCCGTCTCTTCCTGAAAATCATCAAAAGTTCAAAACTGGAATTTGATCCAAAGGCAGATTTTTGAAGGCTGGAAAGAGCTCTCCGGATGGGAAGTTATTTATTTTGCTCCAGGTGATGGAAAAACGAATGGTGGAAGGAAACTGACACCACGTCTTCCCTGCAAACTCTACCCTGGTCCTTGGAGAGTCCCATCTACCTCGAAAGCATGCTGGCATTATGCTTTCAAACAAAGGTGAGTGGCAATCTTGACAGGAGAGTAAGTAGACTTCCCAAGACTGGGAAATAGGCTAGTACGGGAAAGGCACCAGTTATCAAGTCGCCAGTAAACTAATTCCAGACTGAGATAGATTGCTGCTGTGTAAGATTAAACACTGCTGTGACTGAAACTGGTTACAGAGCAGAGAGCAAAGGCATGTTAATAAACCAGCTCTGGTGTATACCCAGCTGGCATAAGAGAAGATTTTAGCAAAACCAATTATGAGCTTGTAGAAATCTTAAGCTCCTCTTATAAAAGCCATCCCTGACCATTCATCTGCACCGTTCTCTGCTGAGGTCAAGTGGTATTGCATTTCCCCTCTTTACCTTTAGAAAGCTTTTCCTAAACCTGAACCCAGACCAACCTCACTGCAACGCAGGACTGAGGGTTTTAGCCATCCATTTAGGAGTGGATGTGGAGAAGTGTTGATTCTCTCCTTGTTTGCACTTGCCTTTCACATACTTGAAGTGCTCCTGCATTTCTCCCTGTTCAACTCTTCTACAGGCTTTTTCTCTGCTCTGCTCTACAGCAGCAAGGAGTCCTAGCTGGCATTCAGGCACTGATAGCACTGCCACACACTGAAAACGCAGGCAAGAGCAAGAAGGAAGGGCTGGCACAGGCAGGGATAATATGTATTATGCTGAATTTTATGTCAGGACCAGAAGGCTCTTTATTACATGATTTTATTCTTTACGGCTCCCAAAACAGCAGCAAATGCATATAATAGACTGCAAACTTCTGCAATGCAATCTATGTAAATCACAAACATAAAACCATGTAATGTTCCCTTGTGGTGATCCAACATCAGCATCATCAACACCAACAAAGCCAAGGGGGCCCATTAATGCTTTCACTGGCATGTCTTTGCTATCAGAGATTAAAGAAAGGACTTTCTCCCTTGCTTGGGTTGCACTCCCCGACACAAGTGGACACTGCTGGCTAAGGGACCACTAGATCATTTTGTCACAGAGATGCTGGTGTGAAAGCTGATTCAAGGACTGTATAAACACAGCCCTGAAAGCCATCCCAGAGAATTCTTCTTTCTCCTGCCAGAGATATCTGGGAGGTGGAGGCTGAGCTAAACCCTGGAGAGCCTCAAATGCTTGAGTGGGAACCTCAAATGCTTGAGTGGGAACTCCAAATGCTTGTGTGATGGCCAATCAGCGCTTACTGCTTAGAAATTTCCTTGCAGTCAGAAGAAACTGAAAAGGATTCAGTGAAGTCCTTCCCTGTGAGGGTGCTGAGGCCCTGGCACAGGGTGCCCAGAGAAGCTGTGGCTGCCCCATCCCTGGCAGTGTTCAAGGCCAGCTTGGATGGGGCTTGGAGCAACCTGCTCTAGTGGAAGGTGTCCCTACCCATGGCAGGGGGTTGGAACTGGGTGAGCTTTAAGGTCCCTTCCAGCTCAAACCATTCCATGATTCTATGACAGGGATTTTCTGAGGATGTGGCATAGTAGGAAGGGACCTGGGGTATCTCTGGACACAGCCATGCCCTGTATAAGGAGACTTACTCAAGAAATTTTAGAATGTGAACAAAAGAAGTGCCAAGAGAAGTGTTACCTTTGACTTGAGGGAAAATGAACCCATGGCAAAATGGGTTTAATGATCCCAGAGGACTTGCCTTTATTCCTAGTTGGGGTTTTGCACGAGAAATGAGTTCCCTCCTCCTAACCTGTACACAAACTGCCCAGTGCTGCTGTGTCAACACCACCATGGAGCAGCAGTTGCTGGAGTTCAACACTGCATGATGGGCTTCCCCTCTCAGGTTTTGAGGGGACCTTAAACTGGCATTCAGCCCATTTCTTGCCCATTTCCCACCTGCGGCTTGAAAGAAGGTGAGGAGGAAGCAAAACAGAGGTACATTCACCACTGCACAGGAATGCTTGCAATCCAGGACACGGGTGGCATGCTTCTGATGTCTGTGCTGCTTGCAGCTCCTGGAGGGAAGCTGCCCACAGAGAGCTCTTTGCCTCTGAGGAAACAGATTCGCTTGCTGCGAAAGATGCTGCTTGAAGATGTTTCACCAGAGGAAAACTGGCTTGTGAACCAGTCGGGAGCCCTGGCTGCTGAAATGATCAGTGGCACATAATTTCATGTTAAGAGGCATTTGCCTCCTGAGGGCCATGTTAATGGAGTCTGACTGGGTGTTGATTTGGTTATCCTTTGCTGCTAGGTATACAGATAGCATCTTGCACAGGCAGGCAGGCTGCATGTTAATGATCCTTCCTCAACAGGGACTCAGAGGCACCGAGCCCTCAGAGATCCTTGCCATAGAATGTGAATCAGAGCAGTCAGGGCATCCCTGCAGGGGTGGCTCAGTGGGAGAGTGGCTTCCACAGTCAGACTTAGCCCATGTCCACATGCTGCTGAGGCCACTGCAAAAGGAATTCTGGAAGCTGAGCACTGAACTTATCAAGTGTCTCAAGAGCGGGATAAATGCACATCATAGAATCATGAACCAACAAGGCTGGAAAAGCCCTTCAAGATCATCCAGTCCAACCATTCCCCAGCACTGCCAAGGCCACCACTAAACCATGTCGCTGATGGCCTCGTCTACACAGTTTGTGAACACTTCTACCACTGCCCTGGGCAGCCTGTTCCGATGCCTGACTGCCCTTTGGGGAAGAAATTGTTCCCAATCTCCAGTTTAAACTTCCCTGGCACAGTTTGAGGCCATTTCCTCTTCTCCCATTCCTTGTTCCTTGGGAGCAGAAACCAGGCACCTCCTGGCTCCACCCTCCTTTCAGGCAGTTGTAGTGATGTTACAGGTCTTCACATGTTGTCCTGTGGATGACCATTTCCAGTGAGTTCTCATGATGTTGGAGAACACATGTGGCCAGAAAACAAGCAAGTTGAAAAGTCAACTGCCCAACTGCTGGCATTTGCTGATGCAAAGCTGTATTGACAGCTCCTGTAAAAATGCTCTCAGGCCAGCAGCCAGAGGACCTAGGCTTGCACTCAGTAGTGACAGCAGGTATGTCAGAACAGCACTAATGAGTGAATAAGGAGGAGAGGGAGTATGGCTGGATTGTGTGTGATTTCAGCTCTTAACTGCTGAATAAATATACCGCTCGCCTGTACTGCATTTGGGAGCCCCCAGTGTGAGTTGGTACCCTGTAGCCCGTAAAGACGGGCTCTGCCCCAGAGAAAGGCAGTGATTTGACATGCCTTTGTCAGGGGACATCAGGGTCCAGGTATGCGAGGTCCTGTACAAAGGTGTGATTACAGACCCTTTCTCCTCTGATTTCAAGGCCTGCCTCTCATACTCTGGATTCCCAGCAGACTGCTTTTCTTTCTAGCAGCCATATTTTTGGCTGTTCAGCCCAAGGTGTTTTCAGCCACAGATGCTCCCCATCAGGCATTCTCTAGGGCTTTACTGTTCCCAGTGACTTCACCCAGTGGCTCGTGAAAACCAGCAGCTCTGAAAAGTAATCCACTAAATCTAAAAGGAAGTCACCCAAAGTGACACATGACAAAGCAGCTGTGGGAAGCGATGTGAGCAAGAGGAAATGGGGGGTTATTGGTATGGGTGAAAACATGCTCCTTCCCTATGGAAAGACTCTTTCAGCCCAGAAAGGCGATATCTGCTTCAGCCCTACTTGACACTTCATGACGACTGCTTTCATTCATGTTGGCTTCATGGTTCCTGCTCTCAGCCCCAGCTGATAAACACAGATGACTAAAGAATATCTCAGTACTCTCCATTCTCTAAGAGAATATTGTGTCTGCCTCTAACATGGTTTTCTTGTTTACCATTCTAAATAACAACCCAGTGGTTGCAGACTGATGGGCCAGAGGAACTTAAAGGTCTTTGCCGTGCCTAGCGTCTATGATCTTATGAGTCATTTCAGGCAGAAAAAGAGGAGACAAAACATTAGAATGGAGCTAGAAAGGCATGACATCATGATTCTGATTCCCTTCTTTGGAATTGGTAATAAACTGAATTATGCTCAGCCACTTACCATTAACAAAAAATCTTTAACTTGCTTTCTCCAAAATACGTTTCCTTTCTCTCCTAAATTAATTCAAGAGAGAAAAGCAAGAGGCTTTCTCTTGTATATACCCAAAGCAGAGCAGTTTGCTGTTCGAGCAAGTAATAGAATTTGAGGCATCACAAACAAATCAGCAATGTCTCAGCTACGTGTACACCCAAATGCCAACAAAAATACTTAACAGCAGCTTCTAGCAGCACTTTCTGTTCTGGCTGCTTAGTTGAACATCCTGTCCTGCTGGGCTGGCTAAAAGGCCCTGGTGAGTTCCTCTTGGCATGGCTGTCTATGCCTTTCAAAGTATTGCTCTTGCTGGCTCATTTTGTTTTAAGGTGAGGAGTCAGGATTTTCCCCAGTGGACTGTGTGGCACAGTGAAACTCACAGCAATGCATAGCATCACATGAAGTGGTATTCACCTGCAAAGGGGCCTGAGCTGGTTCAAGGACTCCCTATCATCCCCAAGCAGTACACAGGGTTTGAGACAAGACACAGCAGCAGATGACGGCAGCCAGCTATGAGCTGCAGTCTCATCTATAAAGGCCTGCTTAACAGTACAGAGATACTGGAGTATAATTCACCCTCTCTTGAAAGACCACCCCTTCACACCCCTTCACTTCCCATCTCTGTTCAGCAGGAGAAACACCAGGCAAGGTATTTAGTTGTCACCACTTACAGTACCACCATTGCCTTCAATCTCCCTCCCAGTTCTCTCCTTATCAATGGCACAGTCACACAGTGAAAAAGCAGTTGTTCCCATCAACCCATGCAGTGGTACAGAGCTGCATCCCTGCAGGATCAGGGAAAGCAGGCATCCTCCTGACTGTTACAGCAAATAGGTGTCCAGACTGGACAACTAAGAGGACACACAGCTCACATATTGGCCAGAGCTTACAAACAGTGGCATTTCTGTCTTTTACCCTTGATCCTCAGCGTAGCAATTGCTAGGAAAAACAATCTTCTTTGCTTTGCCAACAGATGCAAGCACATATGGTGAAGACTCCAGGTTGCTGAGGTACAGGCTGGTAGATTGAAAGAGAAGCTGAACATACTGGAAGGGTGATTTAATGCCGACAGTAGTGTCACCACTCTGCGCTCATACTGGAGATAGCAGATGATGCACATTCTGCCAAAGAGATTTCACAGAGGTTCTGATTTTCCTTTGCACAGAGCTATGACAGCAATCTCTCAGCTTAATTAGCTATTGCCGAAATATGTCACACTTGGTAGGAGGTAAATGATTTTGGCCTTATCAAATAATTTGCGAACATGCTGTTTCCTTTGTGGTCACAAAAACATCACTGCCTCAAATCCACGAGGGAGCTGTTATGGATTGGGGTGGCAGAGGAATTCTGTGGTAACAGCAGGGCTCTGTAACAAACCAGCAAATGCAAGGAAATGGGAATCTCTGCTCTAGGTTTCACTGTGGCATTGCTTACTGTGAGACTGTTCAGGTTTGGCTGGCTTCCCAAAATGAGCGGCAGCAGATATTTCCCCCAAATCACTTGAGGCAAATAGCAAGTCCACGTACTCTTCACACATAGCCTATTTCAAAGGTGAAACAGAAGCTCCCCCAGCTCCAACTGAAGCTGCAAGTCTGAGCTACAGAAGTTCAGATTCCAACTGCTTTGACCCTTTTCCTCCTAAAGACATCTTGATTTTACAGGCTTGATGGCAAACCATGGCATCTTTTACATCTAACATGACTGATGGATACACCTATGTAAGGGCTGCAGGGTAAGGCCACCAAATTAGGAGGCAGAAACGCAGCAGTGTGAGCTCCTTCACAGATGAAGTAAGGAGGCAGGCAGCAAGGTCAGGAATGGGAACGTAAAGAAACAGTTGGGAGGCCAACCTAAGGACAGCCTTCAGTGTGAACAAGTACTGCACAGGTCCCTGTAAGCCTGTCTGCATCAGCAAGCTTGGCCTGCGTAAAGGACATGGCTGTTCTCTTCCTCCCCACTGTTCACCCCCTTGGCTTTTTGAGCAGCTAGTTTGGACTTTTGGTTGTTGCACTCCCATGAAGGACCCTTTCTAATGCCTGGATTGCCTTTGCTGTGCAGAAACCTTCCTGGATCCCTACCAAATGCCACATCAGCGACCACATCTTTCCTCCCTCTTTTCTAGGGGGCCCTCTCTGATGTGCCAGGTGATCAGAGAGAACACAAATCTTATCCTCTGTGTGTTTGCTTTTGACACATTTTGCTTATGAAGTAGCTAATGAATACAAGGGTGCCTCTTCAATACTGATGAACAACTCAGCAGCTTGGATCCCACTGGGTTTCAATGCAATTCTCATCCCTCTGCTTCTCTGGGGTTTAAAGATGGACAGAAAGGTTCATGGCATCAATGGATCTGCTGGTCTCAGCACTGCAAAAGGCACACTTCCATCAACGTGCCCTGCAATGTGTGCTCCTCACAGGGCTGCTCCCCTGAGAAAAACAGTTTCCTGTGTGCAACAATCCCAAAAGTCAGATTTATTTCCCCTCTGACAAAGCCACCTTCTGCTGTCCCCATTTCAGCTCTCACAGCACTGTAACTCATATGGCTCCCACCCACCACCCCAGCAGCATTCCCGAGGGCACAGGAGGAAAGTGAGCTCAACCTGCAGACTGGCAGTGGTGTAACTGCACCCAGCAGGACACTGTTTTCTCTTTCAAGGCAATCGAAGCAGAGCATGCCAGTGTATTTGTGCTTCCTGCAGGACAGATTACTCCCTTCTACACATTCTCTGGTATCAGGGAAGGTCTTTTCTAGTGTAAGGACATTGATACTAAGTTTGCATTACATGGATGGGCTGCCTGAAGTATGCTCCTTTAATTAAAACAGTATAACTTCTGCTTGCAATTAATCCCTAATGGGTTTTGAAGATTGGATCGTTCATTTATCCTGGGCCCCAGTAAATGGGAAATTTCCAATTCAAGGAGTGTGGACCCAAGGGGCAGAGAGAGCAATGCCAAAGCCTTCAGATCCTGACTGCAGGGATAACAAAGCAGGAAAAGCTGTGCAATGGCCGGAGGGTCTCAATCATGGTCCCCTCCCAAAGCCACCCTTCAAACCTTCCCAATGCTCATAACCTTTCCAAGATGAAGGCCTTTCTGCTCCTGAGACCCCAGCTCCCTCAGTGAAGGGGAGCCACTGTTATGCCCCATTTAAACACAGTTTATACGGCTGAGCTGGTCTCATGTTGACACCGGAATACAGGAACCCTGAACCAAGACATTCACCCCACATCACAGCGAAAACTGCTCCTTGAGCTTACCTTGAATTTTGCTTATATGACACCTCATTCTTCCCTGTTTTCAGTATTTCTGCTGAGTAACTTTAAGAAATGTGCAGAGAACATAAACCTCCATTTGCAGTTCGTGAGCAAAACTACAGGCAAATAATGTTTCCAGTTCCCCAGGCTGAATCCAGCACCATTAAATACTTCAAGATTTCTTGCTGTTAACAAAGAAATGAAGGGAACTAATGCTGCTCATTCCTTTCCCAGGCAGAGTGCATGCATGTGCTAGAAACTTCCATGATGACCTGTTTTCTAACCAGCAGACATATAAAGTGTGTATTATGGTGTTGTTTTTATTATAGAACCCAGAAGTTATTAGACATGGGGGAGGGATTCATGAGGCATTGCTTCTATGACACAGAATCAGAGTACTTGAAGGTCTGAAAGAAGGTAGATAGAGGAGAAATGCTAAGGTGTTGGCAGACCAAAGTGGGATACAGTAAGAATAAAAGCCTATGTCCATATGATTGAAATATTCATTTTCATTGTGGGGATACTGAAAATCCTGGGAAACAAGCGATTTGTGCTCACAGCTATTTAGAAATAACCACTGAAAGTCACAGGACAAGGTGGTCTTCACCTCGTTTAACAAAGGAAAGCTCTCAAATGTGAGACATCCTGAAGACACATCAGGAACGGTTCAGGTGATGCCCAGGGTGAGTCCAGCTTAAGCTGAGCCAACCTGTCACAGATATGGTTCAAACTGAGACTGAGTGGATGCACTGAAGCTTCAGCAAAGACAATCTGGACGGTCCTTGGACTGATGCTGTGGCAAGGTCCCATGAGGTCACTGAAGTTCTTGCTTTACAACAGCTTCTGTGTAAGTGAGGGTTCCTAATTAATTGCTTAATTAGTTGTAGAAACCTGCTTAGAACAACGCCATCTGTGTGACAAGGTCAAGGAATGAGAACACATTCAGCACAATTACTGAGCTTCCTGTCTTGAATGGAATTCAGAAATCCCAGGCTGGGATAATCACTATTTAAATGAGTTCAAAGCCCCACATGTCTCTGGACACCAAATCCCATTTCCTGGGTTATCACACCTGGGAGGATTTGGAACTTACTCTGCCTGCCATTATCAGCCCAAGGACCATCTTCACCTTTTGTAGCATGTCCTTGCTATAGCGAAGGGAAGTGCTGGGAGCAGCTGCTAGGCTCTGAACCATGGACAGGGAATTCTCTGTCAACTTTTGCTCCTTGTTGTGAAGGGAGGACCTTTCGCATCAGAAAAACCAGTCCAAATCCCTGCCAGAGGAAGCTTCCTGAGCAGACCTGGGAAGAAAGGATTTTGTCTTTCCTGCTCTGACCGTCCCATTTCTACACCTCTTGCTAAAGACAATAGCCATAAGGAGAGGTCCCTCCTGGTGATACACCTCATCATGTTGGGGCAGACACTAACATCCATTTGCTATCTTTGGGACTGTGGTCTGGGAATTCTGGGTAATAGCTGGTTTGAACAGCATCCTTTCTCCTGGAGTTCGTGATGGCGAAGCACTCACGCCAAGGAAGGCAGGAGGAGGAAGGGGCTCAAGAGGGGCTTGCCTATTCCATCTCTTCTGCCTGATGCTGTGACTCCTCTTCTTTCATCTCTGGCTTCACCCATACTCTTGGAGGAAGCTGCGTCCCTCTGTGGACATGCATGGACTTGCATTCACCCAAGCAACCCTGACTCCTTCACACTTCTTGGAAATAAGACAAGAAACGGCAAGATGTGGATATGTCATTGACAACTCCTTGCTCATCGTGCCCCATAATGAGCTCATTTTAATACTGAACTGGCACTGGTGATTGTTACAATATGAAAACACTGGTGTTTCCCCCCCAAGCACATAAAATACTACATTGGTTTTATTACCAACAATACATCATGTGTCTTGATGGGTGCATTTTAATGTCCTGCCTACCTCTGTGGATACAGCTGGAGGCAAAGCATAAGCAAATGCTGCTGTTTACATTAGGAAACAGTATTTTGGAACAATGCAAAAATATTAGACAATTAATAAACTTTTCACTTCTTAAAGAAAGATTTCAACCATTTAAGGCACAAATGAAACAAGGGCTGGAAACAGGGTACTGCAGAGGCTGGTGAGAGGTAGAGTCAAGACTGTTCCAGATCTTGGCCACAGCTATCAAAAAAGAGTACTGACCCATCTGTGTGCCCCTACAGCCCCAAACAGTGGCTGCCTCAGGGAAGCCACTCCTGCTGGGCTCAATACTTTGCCCAGAGCCAGGGGAAAAAAGTGCAATCTCTCCATCTACTTCAGCGGGACAGGGTTATTTCCTGTTGGTCTTTCTGGCTCTCAAGCTTTTTGGCTGGCACAGAGCTTAACTTAACAGGGGCCCCGTGGACACTTTCACTAGCAACAGAAGCTTGTCTTTCACTGTGTTACCTTCCAGGGTCCCATGGTAAGACCCTATTGTCTGTTTTAGTGCTCGCTTCAAGAAACCATTGCACTCAGTGGGGAAGTCTGTAGGCTCACTGCTGGGACAGCCATTTGCCCTGGAGGAAGACCTCAGTGCATGACCACTGGAGACGTGCATGCTCCTCGGGCACAAGAGCTGAAACCAGGGAGTGTCCTCCCTTCGTATCACAGATATTTTATCAGTTTATACAACAGCTGTGTCCCTTACAAGGTTCCTGTACCTTCCACTACCTAAAGGGGCCAACAAGAAACCTGGAGAGGGGCTTTTGACAAGGGCCTGTAGGGACAGGACAAGGGGGAATGGCTTTAACCTGACAGAGGGAGGTTGAGATGAGACATTAGGAAGAAATTCTTCCCTGTGAGGGCGCTGCGGCCCTGGCACAGGGTGCCCAGAGAAGCTGTGGCTGCCCCATCCCTGGCAGTGTTCAAGGCCAGGTTGGGCGGGCCTTGGAGCAACCTGGTCTAGGGGAAGGCGTCCCTGCCCGTGGCAGGGGGCTGGAACTGGATGCGCTTTAAGGCCCCTTCCAACTCAAAACACTTTGTGATCTTATGATTTTATTGTTCTGCCTTGCAGTGGGTCCTTGCTGAGGATCTTTATATACAATGGATAATCCAGTGTTTCTTCTAGGCTGAAAAGCATAGTCATTACTTGTGAACATGCAGTGCCCAGTTTAAACACAAACTGCACAGCTGCAGGGAGGTCTTAGTCCCTTCCTTTTCAGCTGATTCTTGTCATTCATCCCAAAATGAATATATGAAACCTTTTACTGTTTCCTGCTGCTGGGAAGTCAGGCAACTCAATGAGGAGTTACAGTTGTCTGGCAGGCACTTCTGCATGCCTAGATCACTATACTCAAGTCTTCACTTCAAAGAGTTTTTCTGCAGCCCATTTGAAAGAGATATGTAGATTATAATCAGAAATGATCAGTTCAGTTTGCTGTGCATCCAAACCAAGTAGTAATTCAGTATCCCTCACCAGAACAGCTACTGAGAGATAGCAAGCTGTATATTCAAGATTACAGTATAGCCCTGGGCTTCTGGTACATGGTGTTAATCTCTTAGAGGAAGAAAAAAATACCTAAGTCTTCTGCAGACTGATGAAAGGTTAACTTTAAGCCTTTGCTGCTGAAAACATCCATTCACTTACTACTGCAGACATTAAACTTCACATGTGGTTGCCTCCTTTTCTTGCTTTCAGTTTGTAAAAGGGTGCATGCTACAGTGCCGGATGAAAGAAAGGTCTGTTTATGAACAGCGCCCAAAGAACTGCTCTAGGCATACACTCTCTTCCCCTTGCCACAGAAGAATTCAAGGGAGATCATTTACCACCTTGGATGTGAAGAGCATTGCAATGTCACCAGGCTCCTGAGGCAGCTCTAAAGCGTTTTGCCTTTTCTCACAACTGAAGCAGACACCGGGATGGCCAGAATGGGGGAACTATGTTCCATTCCCATCTGCAATAGGGCTCTGCCTTTCTCATGCCTCTTCCAGCGGGGTGACCTACTAGGGAGGTGCAAAATCATGTCCCCTGTTTTTGCCTCTGGATGGGATCATCATCACTGGGTGGTTTTGTGAGTGCTACAGACACACCAAGCTTATGGCAGGCATGCGTGCAACCTGTTGAAGGGGCATTATTCTGCACTGAAACAATCCTCGCTGTCTTGTGAGCCTGTGAAACAGTGAGCCAATAGATGAGCAACAAAAAGTAGCAGTGGGATGAAAAGAGGATGCCAGGAAGGAATAATGTTTTGTACACTCGGAGAATGACTGTATCGATATGCGTCTGGGCTCTGGCTGGCTCAGCATCAATGTCCAGCACAGAACAGTTCATGTGCAAAGCTATTGTGCGGGATGTTCTTGCTAATGAAAGAGACCCTTCACCTTCTCAAACATTCTGAGTTGGTCTCTTTTCTGTCCCAAAATTTCCTTTTAATTAAACACCTGCATAATGAATTAAACTCTCCCAGGAATGTTATTTGCCAGCTACCTTTCCAATTACTTAAAATTAGCTTAAGGGCTAAAGCAATCAGGCCATTCACTAATCTAATCCCTTTTTGTAGCTGTAGTTCGTGATTTGGAAATGTGACCACAAGATCAAAAGGACAAAGAGGAGTGAAGAGAAATTTATACAAGACACTTATAAAGATCCCTGGCCCAAGACCTCACCTACAGCGTACTGAAATTAGCAGCTGCTGAAACACAACTCACTGCAAATGGACATTTTCTTGTGTGTACAAACACCTCTCTCTTCTCAGGAGACATCTGCCCTGAAGTTGATGTCAGCAAAGTTCACCCACACTCAAACCGCTGGCTGGGAGCCAGCTGCCAGCTGGAAAGCAGAGAATTAGAGGCGCCGGTTGTTAATAAACCCCTTCCCATAGAGTCAGTCACAGAACGGTTTGGGTTGAAAGGACCTTAAAGCTCATCCAGTTCCAGCCCCCTGCCACGGGCAGGGACACCTCCCACTAGACCAGGTTGCTCCAAGCCCCATCCAACCTGGCCTTGAACACTGCCAGGGATGGGGCAGCCACAGCTTCTCTGGGCACCCTGTGCCAGCGCCTCAGCACCCTCTCAGGGAAGAATTTCTTCCTAATGTCTCATCTCAATCTCCCCTCTGTCAGGTTAAAGCCATTCCCCTTTGTCCTGTCACTACCACTTCAGATTTAGCATCACCATCTGAGGTAGACCCTAGGGAATTAAAGGGCCACCTTAAATTAAAGGCATCCTCTGCCACTTCATCCAGGACTCGGATTTCTCTCCCCTCTGAAAGGAGCAGAAGTTGCAACCCCTGAATGCACTGAACCATGGGATGAGCTTTTTGCAAAGCCAAAAGATATCACCCAAATGTCCCTAATCGGGGCCAGGGACATCCATTTCAGAGCTGCTCTTCCGAGAACAAGAAACCCAGCACTCTCACACAGCAACATATGTTCCTGGCTATCTCAGCAGGTAATTTCTCTCCTTGCCATGGTTGAGAACAGCAGCCACGCTATTTTATGCTGGCACAGGCTGTACTGTTCAGTATTCACTATCACCCTCTGCCTGGCCGATTTGTCATCTCTGCAATGCCCTATGGGCTCTGCTAGCCTAGGGCATTATCCTCTGAGCATTTGCCTTTCACTCTGAACCTGCACAGAGACGCTTGGAGTCACTTGGTGCCAGCTCCCCACAAAGTTGTCCTGGTTAGGACAGGGGCTATCAGACCAATTTATTTATTCCCCATAGCTGCAACCACCCTGCTCATGAACAGCCCACGTGTGATCCACAGTGGCAGAGAAAGCCCCTTGCAGCCTTCACGCAGTATTACATTTAATCCTTCGGAACAGGGGGAACCTCAAACCTGCCTTTCTTCACACCTGGAGGAGTAACCTGGCCCTACCCTTCCCACACTGTGCTCATGCCACGCTGTGCTCCTAAATTAACTCTGGCCGCCACAGCCTCTCTCCCACTCTCAGTCTCTCCATCCAGCACTGCATATTTCCCTCTTTTGATGCCCTCCTTGGAAAGTCTGAGTGATCCCCAGTCTCACTGCTGAGTCTAGCTACTGGAGGGATCCACAATGCACTGATGTGTGTGTGTATATATATGTGTGTGCATATCTGTTTGTGTCTAGATAGATAGATAGATAGACACACAGATAGATATTCTCACTAGTGGACGTCCATCCTGCTTAGACAGAGAAGCAGCATGAGGCTGCTGGTGCTGTCTGCATTTGTTGAGTGCTCTGAGTGTCTTTCTGTGGTTTGCATGGCCAGCCATGTACCCATGTAAATACATGGTGTATATGTGTGCTTTGTGTGTGTGTGCCTGCAGGTGACGTACCTCCAGCCTTGCTGCTGGTTGGACCTGCAGGCATGGAGCAGCAACAGCTTCGCCCCGCCTTAGGCTGCTGTATTTTCCTCTAGCAGACTCTACCTCTGTGTCTAATGAACATACATGGTCAGGTTAGCACCAGTTGTGTCTAAGATGCCTGGGCCACATGCAGGCGGCCCCTGCCACAGTCTTTGAGTGGACAAAGCAGACAAGGGGTAAAAGCCATCAGCTGGAAGCGAACAGCACAGGCGCTACCCTGCCAACTGAGGCTCGAGTATAGATGCAAGTCAAAGCAAGAGAAATGTCTGTCTGAAGAGCCATATGTAAGTATGCTTAAGACAGCTGTCTTGTGGTAGCTAAAATTATGGTGTCATTCGATGATCCTGAAGTGCTTCTCCTTGCAAGCACTGTGTTTCAGCAGGAGTGCACACATATGCACTCGTACAGAGACAGTTTGCAAGCAGAACTGTATGAGCAGTTTGCAAGCAATGTTCACCCCACAGTTCCTCATAGAAAACCTTGTTCTCAATGGTTTCAATCTCTTGCCAAAGTTCAGGCCTGCAATCTAACAAGCTAGACACAGCTATTCCTGTGTTTGCAAATGTGGCTGGAAGAATTCAGCTCTTTCTTAAGGTGATCACTGAGGAAAAGTACCAGAGCATACAGCTCATCCGAGTGAGAAGCTAAGCCCTGTGACACGAGGGTCTGAGAGCCATATAGGCACCTAGATGCGAAGTCATGTCAACATGGACTGCCTCAGCATTGATTGTGGGACCTGACCCTTTGCGTGAGCCCTGGCTTAGTCCCGTCCTCAGTAAGACAGATTGGCAAAGCCAGATCTTCCAACTCGAGTGGAGGGGGAGCGATTCCCATCGGCTGAAGAGCTGGCATGCTGAGAAATCAGAATTCTATGAGTCTGAAGGGTCATAGAATCATAGAATAGTTAGGGTTGGAAAGGACCTGAAGATCATCTAGTTCCTTAAATATCATCTAGTTCCAGCCCAAAAATCTACATTCACCAGCTTATTAAGACTGAAGCAGGCTCAGAGGAGCCTGTAAGTCATGGTGTCTGCCATCTACCTTACAGCTACACGAGGGACACAGCCTGCTGAGTGGTGGACCTTGCAGTGCTGGGGTTCTCATGCAAGGACAGCGGCCACACTGTCACCCCCTGGCCATCTCAGAGCTCTGCTGGGATGATTTCTGCCACAGAAGCCCTTGGCAGCTCCATATGAGCAGGAACTCATTCTGACTTACTTTGACTCATTCCTGACCCAAGAGGATTTAATTGTCTGGAGGTTTTATTCATCACTTTTACAGCTCAAGGACTGCAAAGCTTCATCAGAAGGGTGCCTGCGTGTGCCTGCATTCACAAGCACACACAAAGCTGAAGAACTCAGAGATTTGCTTTTCAAGTGATCAGCATAGCCAGCTCAAAGCTCTGCATGACTGGCAGCACAGACAGGGCTGGGGAGCCCCTGAACACCTCCAGTACCCTACATCCAAGCTGTGTGACCCAAAGTGACAGCCCAGCTTCAACTCAGGGATTATGTGATTGGTATCCTGGTCCAAGACATCAAAAAAAAAAGGACGTTTTCATGTTATATTTAAGGAGGTTAAAGCTCATCTTCTTTTGTCAGCCGGCTCTTTTGCACAAGCGCTACTTAATCCGAGAAAGGATGTGGTGCTGAAAACTCAACAACCTCTCTGGAAAATGCAAAAGCCCACTGTCTGTTTTGCTAGCATCACTTCAGCAATGCGGAGCAGCACTCCCTGCAAGCGTACAGCTCAGCCTGTTACTGCACATAAAACAAGTAAAGAAAAGTACTCCAGGCTTTTGGTTTTGCCTGTGCCTTTTCATCTTGTGTACAAAGGGGTGCAGCATCACTGGTACAAACACAGGCTTATGGTTGTGGGTGTCAACTTCTTCATAAACTATGATATTCTGTTTTCTGATGGAGAAAAGTGGGGCAGAGAGGAAAAACAAAACCAGGTGGGCTGGTAAAGCATTGAAAGGTCTTAGCAGTGCCAGCAGGCAGTCTGATTGAGTGTGGCACATCACACTGCCATCCTGTCTCATGGTTTTCCCTGTTGAGATGGGGACTATGAGACACATTTCTGATGAATAATAGAAAGCACTTGGCTGTTATTTCCCTGTCCTTTTCAGTAGTGGCTAGATGTCAAAATCTGATGAAGAAATGCAAAGAAAAAGAAATACATTCATGTATGCGGAGCACATAATCTCTGGTCTCTGATAAAGGTTAAGCTCATAGTGTCTCCTCCCTCACAGTGGGGGGACAAACAGTATGCCTTTCTTCTCCCCAGTGACCACCAAAACATGTCAAAATACAGCTTTTTCAAAGCTTCTGTCTGAAAACTGGAGAGAAAGTCTCCAAACATTCCCTAAGTTATCATGAAGAAACACAAGCTCCTCCTCTGCCTGCTCATCTATGTCTCACATCAGGATGGAAACCAAAGAAAATCCTTTTACCAGTGCGCAGTCCCTACTTTTCTTTAAAACCAATCCAAGCAATGGCATTTGGAGTTGTGCCCACTCCAGCAACCCATGGGATGTGGAAATAATTACAGAGCTCTGCATCCTTCAATCATGGTATGAGGGAGGTAATTATGGCATGGAGTAAGTGCAGCAGACAGGGAAGTGCTTGCTCTCATGTGCTTGGACTCTGATCTGTCCCTGGCAAGTCTCACATGCAGCTGGGGAGGAAAGTGGGTTTGGAGGCTATTTGAGCACCTATGTATGCTGAGAAGTGTCCAGTGGGATTTTTCAGGTGTATATCTGTGCCAGTTGGACACAGCTCCATGGAGGTTGCATGGAATGATAGAATCCCAGACTGATTTGGGTTGGAAGGGACCTTAAAGCTCATCCAGTTCCAGCCCCCTGCCACAGGCAGAGACACCTTCCACTAGACCAAGTTGCTCCAAGCCCCATCCATCCTGGCCTTGAACACTGCCAGGGATGGGGCAGCCACAGCTTCTCTGGGCACCCTGTGCCAGGGCCTCAGCACCCCCTCAGGGAAGAATTTCTTCTTAATGTCTCATCGCAATCTCCCCTCTGTCAGGTTAACAAAGTTAAAGAAATGAAACTTGGGATCAGAAGTTCACGAGGTGATGCCCTGCTCCTGAAAATTGGATATCCCAATGGAAAGCAACTGGTTTTGCTTTCACAGAGTGCATTTCTGAATCCACTGCTCCTCCCTGCTGGCGCAGCTGATACACATCTTCATTTCCACCATGCACAGCTGCATCTTAGAATCCTAGAATCAGCTGGGTTGGAAAAGACCTTTACAATCATCAGGTCCAGCCCTTTCCCCAGCATTGCCATGTCCACCACTAAGCCATGTCTCTAAGGGCTGTAGAAGGTTTTGGCCTTAATTTTGGTTTAATTTTCTCCACTGGAAAGTGTCAATTCATTGGGGGTTTGCAGAAGAGCCAGTTTCAGTGAAGGCTTGTGGTTTCTCAGGGTCGTGATGGAACTGCTGGAGGGCAGGCAGGGAAGGACAGACTGATGTGCCCATGCTGGACTGCGATGAGCAGGGACTTGGCCATCTTTCTGCCAAAGATTTGGGAAATGAGTTCTCAGCTCACTCAGCTGTTGTGGACAGAGCTAAGAGGAAAGACAGGAGCAAAGGAGAACTCAGGGCAGTAGCATTATCATCATCAGTTTTTAGAGGGGAGAGGTGAAAAGATTTCTACATCCAACCCAAAGCAATAATCAGAAATCAAAATCCCTCAGAAACAGTCCTTCCTCCTGGCTGGATTTAGCCACAGCTTGTCCTGGTGCATCCAAGGGGTCAACTAACAAAGGTTAATTTATTATCCCTCAACCTAGTAAGAGCAAAGCACTTTGCTGACAGCTCCTAGCTTTAGGCAGCCACATTCAGTTCTCTATCAGGCCCTTGCAACCCTACTGATTCTGTGATCACGCTAAAACAAACAACACCCAAGTTTCCATTTTCCAGTGCCTAAATCCTCCAGCACAATACCATTATCTTTCGCTGCCTACACATGACCTTTTCCACCTTCCCTATGCTTCTGTTTTGTGGATTCATGCTGGCCCCTGGAATCAGTTCACAGTTAATGTGGATGCCCTGGCCCCATACACTGGTTCTCTGCACAATTAGTTTCTCAGCCATACTGCTGTGAAGTACTTAATTACGTTGTTCATTTTGCATTTATTGGACTGTGCTGTGCTTCCCCTGCATTTCTTACAGCAACCCCCAGGCCTCCGGAAGGAACGCTACCACAGGACACGAATGAGCACGCTGTTCTCTCCAGCACAGAGCAAACACACTGCTAATGGTGTTTTCTAATGGTGACAAACTCTCAGCCCTTCCTTGGCTGCAGCACTGGTGAAAAACCCTGCCTAGTCCATGTGTGTGAAGAGACATGGCCATGATGTTTTACTTTCCACTGTCATCATCACCAGCCAAATCTCTTGACCCACGCTTGAGAAATCAAAAGCACTCCAACAAGGAAACCTGTTATTTTCCACTGGACAAACTTCAGTTGTCTCAGAAGCTTCCACATTCAATGCAGACACTTCATTCAAAACAAGAAATAGTGGTGCTGTGTCTTTGATGCTGGTGACTAGTATTCCTCATATCGGAAGTGCCGGCTCTTGTCTGACAAAGAAACAATGCTAGTAGATGTTTAGAGCAGACAGGTTAGAAAGACAGGAGAAAGGGTGAATGATTTCAGTGCTGTGGAGTACAGCCTGTAGCTGGCAATAGGCATTTCTATCACCAGTAGATAGAAATATAAGTGAATGTTCCCTTGCAGTCACTGATGGGACTTCCAGTGTGACTCCTTTCCTGTCACATTACATTATCTGCCATGCTGGGGAACTCAATAATTACTCTGCAGGCACTTCTGAAGACATACTTGTCGGAACAAATGATGGGGCAAGACTTGATGGCTAGTTAGGCACAGACTGGAAACCTGCAAGCCCATCTCATGAAGGAAACCAACCAAACCACTGCCCCTTCTCCAGTAAAAATATTTCCTTATCAAACTTGGACAAGAAGAACAGGCTGAGCAATTTTACAGGAGGAAAAGAAATGGTTCCTGGAAAGTAAATTAGGTTCTGCAGAAGAGAAATTACTTTTCTGCTCCTGGAAGGATATTACCTGGTTTGCTTTTCTGGATTAGCAGCTTGGGAACCAATAGATCAGTTTCCCCAATAGGAAATCTGAGTGTTTGAGAGAGCAAAGGTGTTTTCCACTCCAAAGTCATGTCCACAGAAGAGACCATATAACCTGACAGGGAACCTGACCATCAACAACTAAAACCTAAAATATTTTGTTGATTCCTCCCCCAGCAGCGTATCTCACAAGACAACCACCACTATCAGAGAGACATACCGAAGTGAGGAACACACTACTCTCTTTAAACCTCCCACTGCCCCAGAGAAAGGATGTCTTGCCCCACTTTTGGGGTTTGGTGAATTTCCCTTGCTGGTGCACAGTGATGGCTACTCCGTGGATACTTATCTCTGAGTTACCAGGAGATGTTTGAACATTACCTCATGAGACAGATAAAAGGCAGCAATCCCCAATGGCCAGAAGCAGCAGAGCATGGAGAACACAGTGAGGCCAAGATGGTCTCTTGGTGGCATCATCAGGAAATTGTCTTCACTTTCGGTGTCACTTGAGTAATCGCTCTGGAATAGCAAGGGAGAGAGAAATAGAGAGGTTAATGGTATCATGATCACTCCTTTACCATGGACCAAGGCTGTGATCATCTCCCTGGTCATGCCAGGGCAATTCCTCAGCTTCAAGACAGGCCTCACAAACTGTGTCACAGCCTCCATCACTATTGAACGAACTTGATGTGTTCTCTCTCTTACAACATGATGCCCAATCCTCAGATTACTGGATAGATCTTCCCTATCCAGAAACCTTTCTGACATTGGGAAGCTTTCGACAATTTGGCTACATCACTGGCTGTCTTCACTTTGTTCCTGATTCTGGAAGAGCTGCACCTTAAAACAGGGAAGCTGTGGCTGCCCCATCCCTGGCAGTGCTCAAGGCCAGGTTGGATGGGGCTTGGAGCAACCTGGTCTAGTGGAAGATGTCCCTGTCTGTGGCAAGGGGTTGGAACTGGATGAGCTTTAAGGTCCCTTCCAACCCAAACCAGTCTGGGATTCTGTGGCACCAGCGGAGCTGGACATTAGAGGGTCCTCTGAGAAATCAGAATTACTTTCACCAGTTACAGTCAGTTTGGGTTAGATGAGTAATCACCAATATGGTCCTTTCGTGTTTAACAATCTATAAATTTACACATAACTTCTCACAATTACATTGTGATATCACTAACCTGTCTGAAAGCTTTTCACTCTAGCAGAAGTTAGGGAATAGCACAGCTAATGGACTTGTGATGCTTTGGTGGTGAGCAAGACTAAACAGGCAAACTTCATTTAATGCTAATTTAGATGAGTTTAAGTAATGTGAAATATCAAACTATTAGGTTTTACTCTTTAGAGGTGTACCTCCAGTGCATCCCCCAACCAAACAACAAGCAGTGAAAAGAGAACCCGTGTAACCATTCAAAAGAATACCCAGCAAAGAGCATCGCTTTTCTGACTGAGATACTCTGTTCATTGCTAGAGCAAAGGTCCCTCAGAGCTACTCTCCTAACGAATCCCAGTTACTGCAGGCTTTTTACTGAGCTGGTAAAAACACAGTCCAGTTCTCCTCTTTGAACAGAGCTCCTCTGACCTGTCAATCAGACAAGACCACTATCTCCATGAGGCTAGAAAATTCTGAAAAAGAAACAAGGCAAAATACATCCTGATGCAGCTGCAGTCATGTAAGTGACAAGAGACAGGAGCAGTGTCATGGGGTGGTAAGAAACAGCAGCAGCAGCTGAGGGTCCCTTCAGGATGTGAGGGGATTCACCCCTTTTCAGACAGGACATCTGGCTCCAGCAGCTTCCACTACAATTGCACAATACACAATATCTATGGAAGGCAGCTCCTTTCCACTGCGAGTACGGCTCTGACTTGGAGACACATCTTTGTGCTGCAAAGGAAGGATGTAACCTCAGGTAGGTGCACAGTCCTCCCCCTGGCCAGATGAGCTGTGTTCTCTGCAGCCCATGAGAGGTGCTGCTGTGAGAACACCTTCCTGTGCCCATGGCCCTGCAGCAGACATGACATCTCTCTAAATTACTGAGTACGCAGCAGGGATTTCCTGCTTCCAATGGATCCTTTGTAGGAAAAGCTGTTATTACAACCACAACTCATCCTCCCTGACTACAGCTACACATCCCTCACCAACACAGCTTGGCTCAGAAGACAGCACAGGATAAAGCAATCTCTGCCTCAGTTTACCCAAAAGCCTTTTCAAGTTACAAGGAAGAGGTGACCTCAGGAGTGCAGGCATGACTGGAGTTGCCAGGAGTTGAGGGTCCTTTCCCCAGAGCATAAATTGTTGCAGAAAGCACACAGCGCCCTGCCCAGACAAATGCTGATTACAGTGAATGACAAAGAAAGCAAGCAGCTCTTTCCTTTCCATCCCTCTTTCCCTTTCATTTTCCCTTTCCCATCAGGTCTCATCCCTCCTATTCTCCCAGGTAATGTGGGAAAAGGACCTGAAGACAACGGGCTGTCTTCCCAGAGGACCAGGTGACACCATCAGAGGTTTCAGGCTTTCACTGCATGACCCAGCTGGAACAGCCCCACACAAGACCTTTGACTGCGTTATTTACACACGTTTTTACATGGTGCACATCTCTGCACACCTAAAATGCATGATGCACAGGTGGTGTGGGCAGGACATAAACTGCATCTCTGCAGGAACTGTCAATGTGAAAAGGATGAAGAGGAGAAATGAGCTTCACTGCTCCCAGAGGGCATGGGATTTTGCAGCAGCTGGAATTTGGGTGCTAGACAATTCAACAGGAAATCTTGACCTCTGTATTCAAGGGGGCTGCTTCTGATGCTTCCCAAATGACCTGAGCAAGAAGGCAGCCTTGGACATAACCAGAAACGTGGCCACCCTGGAGACTGGTAGAACGAAGCTCAACATTGATGGATTTTAGCCCATGGATTTCACTGGCTCCTCCAGCTGATAGCAATGCTTCCTCAGCAAGTGAGTATAGAATAGAGGAGAGAGAGAAGAGGATATTAATATGGGATACTGAACCACGTAGACACCCCATTCCAGAAAGAACCACGGCTTGGGAGCAGGAATGACCTGGCGCAGATAAGGCTGTATACAGTGATGAATGTGGGGTGTGCACTTTGGGCTGTATTTCACGAGAAGGACCACTAGAGCAGAGTGTTCAGTGAAGAGCAAGTTGAAAATAACCCCCTTCTGTGATGCACCACAGGAGGAACAAATGCGATCCACTGAGAGGAAAGGTACACCATGAGGCCAGGTCTGGTACCACCATTCCCATGTTGTAGAAATCAGGAATCAGAAGGCAAGTACATGCATCATGCCACAGGAAAGTCTTCTACACAAGAAGAAAGAAGGAAGCCAACCTCAGTTGTAAGAGAAATTTAAGATGCAATTTCACCACAGTCTGCAAGTGCCTGCATGAGTAGATAATTTCTGATCAGAGACAGCTCTTTCATTTGGCAGAAAAGCAGCAGAAACCCCAGCGGCTGAAAGCAGAAGAGATGAAGAGCAGACACAAGGTGCAGATTTCTAATAGAGATGGCGATGAACACTCTTCTGCAGCTGTAATGGATTTTCTATTACATGAAGCCCTTTCTTAAATCGAGGGTAGCAATCCCCAAAAGCTACGTGCTTTACCTCAATCCAGACATGATGAGTGCACAGAGGCTCTGCAGACAGCCTCCTGTGAGCTGCCTGTGACATACCAGAGGCTGGACTTGATGGTCACATCGTCCCTTACAGTATTAAAACGCCAGGCACGCTGGAGAAGTCAGACAACAAGGTCTGCTGTGAACCACCGCTGCCAGTAACCTTTGATAGATATTCAGGAAACAGCCCTCTTGGTATTACTCCTCTTTTCCTTCAAAGCAACCAATCCAGCAACACGCACACACTGCACACAAAACTAATTTCTGGTCAGGCCCTGTGGGATCTGCTTCAAACCCAGATGGTCCAGTGGTCTGATTTGGACAGACCAGTGCATGATGCGACTGTAAGATAATATGTGCTCTGCTTCCCTCTGCTAAATGCCTGTTTCAGTAATGCAGTTAAACATGATAACCCTGCTTTGACCAGCACTCTGCATCCCTTTACTCTTACTGCAAGCAGTGCGAGCTCACTGAAATGCAGCAGATGCCAAAGGCAGCAAGCTGGGTCATAGCTCTCCTATTAAGGGCTGCAGTTTATGTCTGCTCTGCCTCAACACATTGAGTAGGTATGTAGCATCTGGCTGATGCTTACTGAACAGGTGATGTCTCTAAAACCTGTTGCTATACAGAACCCCAGACTGTTTGGGCTGGAAGGGACCTTAAAGCTCATCCAGTTCCAACCCTGTGCCACAGGCAGGGACACCTTCCCCTAGACCAGGTTGCTCCAAGCCCCGTCCAACCTGGCCTTGAACACTGCCAGGGATGGGGCAGCCACAGCTTCTCTGGGCACCCTGTGCCAGGGCCTCAGCACCCTCACAGGGAAGAACTTCCTAATGTCTCATCCAAATCTCCTCGGTCATTTAAAAGCCATTCTCCCTTGTCCTGTCCCTACAGGCCCTTGTAAAAAGTCCTTCTCCATTCCTTGTCCTGGTGATGTATTATTTATTCATTCTATTTTCCCTATTTGTTTATTTCTTTTTACTATTTAGAGTTTTGCGGTTGCTCCCTTTCAGTTTCAAAGGTCTTTAAATGATGCATTATCCACTAACCCTGACCCAGACCAGCTCCTCTTGTTTCCCCAACTCCCAGCCTGAATTGCCCTGTCAGCTGAGCAGCCAGCCTTGCAGAATGGGCTCACAGAGGTCTCTCCTTGCTTGGAAAGCTTTTCATATATAACCTTGCAAAACCAAAACGCACCAAGGGCAAAAAGAAGCCCTGGATACAGCTATCCAAGCTCGTTCTTTCTCCTGTCTCCTGGATTTGAACATCCACCTTGGAATGTTTTCCTGACACCCACAGCCGGTCTGCCTATAGCTCAGGGACTGCACTGCATAGCATCAGTCTGAAAGCTCCGGGAAGTGCTGTTGGGAAAGGGAATCACTCTGGGCCCTGGCTGCTATAAACAGGATTCATAGGAGGGCACTTGGAGACTGCTGAAGGTGACTTCCCAGCCATTGCTCCCTTCACCTAGGGCTGGCTAATAAAGGTTAATATCCCTTGGCAGGACTCAGTAGCTCTGGACTCCAGTGGCTTCTCCTTTAAGGGAGAAAAATAAATCAAACACAAATGAAGTGCAATCACTCTCATAACCTCTTAATAATGTATCTGCGCAGAAATCCTGGGATATAAAGCGTGTCCTATGGGGTCAGACCAATGGTCCATTGAGCCCCATGCTCTGCCTCTGACAGCAGCAGCACGACATGACATAAACCTGGACCTTTTGCAGTCCATTCCTTGCACTCCCTAAGCACCCACAACTGCTGTGTAAGAGGTATCCTGTCTTCTGCTCAGCATGTCCCATGGGAGAAAAGAAACTAAGATTATGTTTCCAGATCCACAACACATCCCTAGGTGTGCCCTGGCACAGGGTGCCCAGAGAAGCTGTGGCTGCCCCATCCCTGGCAGTGTTCAAGGCCAGGTTGGATGGGGCTTGGAGCAACCTGCTCCAGTCGAAGGTGTCCCTGCCCATGGCAGGGGGTTGGAACTGGATGAGCTTTAAGGTCCCTTCCAGCACGACCCATCCTATGATGATTCCATAATTTTCTGCACCATTTTCTTCAGTTCCCAACGTGCAGAATGGAGAAGATACTACTTTCCCATCTGCAATGACCAGTGAATTCATTAGTGTAAGGTGTAAGACCCTGAAGGGAAATGCCCATACAAGCAAGTACCTAAAGCATGCAAGACCTGCACTAGCCTGCCTCTTTCTCCATGCTGCAGAGCTCTCTGGAAAGGGAACCCCACCATGCTCAGGTCCCCAAGGGAACATCCAAACATGTTTTCTGGATACCTACTCCCAGGGGTTGCTGAAGCTACAGGAGCTTGGGTCTTACCAGCACAATGCAGGACAATCCAAGCTAGTGCAAACTGTAGGCACTGGGAGAAAGCAGGTACAATGTGGGGCTCAACATGCATGAACACCTCCAGGGCTGCCTCTTCATGTTGCAGAAGACACATGACCAGGAGGTGCTTGGGAGCACTGAGAAGCGGGGTTAGATGGAAGAGGACATGGCTTAGGAGCCACCTTGTCTCTTTCATTTTCATGCTCACATCCCAGGGATGAGTTTCACAGCAGCATCCAGCAATTTGTATGGGAATAAAAGAAGGCAGGTTTAATCTGAAAGCACTACGTTTCCTTTCTTCTTTCGCTCCCCAGAACATTCTATTTATTTCATTTTCAGAAACTGTTTCAGACATACATCGATGGGAAAAAAAGAAAAAGGGTTTTGAGAGAGTGCTCAGACGTATTCTTTTATGCTCACATATGAATAATTCAATTTGCTGCCATCAATAGCTTGGGTTTCGCTAAATAAGCCATCTATCTAGGGGCTAGGAGGAAAACTAGCAGGAGCGTAATATGACAAATGATGTTTCTGGATAAAAGATGGCACTGCATTTACACATGAACTCTAACAGGAGGGTATTGCATCTAGTAACTCATGTAATATTTCATTGCCACCACATCTGACAAGTTGTTTGCCCATTAGTTTTGGTGTAAAGAACTCATAAGATATTTATAAACGTTCCAGAGATACCTAGATAGGAAATCATCTGATTTCAGGGCTGGGCACCAAAGAGAGAAGCTTTGACAGAAAGTGCAGCCTTCTGTGCCCAGGCCTGGTAATTGCTGGAGCAAAGTGGGGCTGTTTATGCTAATGAGAGATGTTTCTGAAACCTTTTCCCCTCCAGACAACTATGATTTTCACAGGCAGAATAACGCTGCACCAGGACCTGAGGAGCACTGCTATTAAAGACCAAATAAACATGAATGAGCTGCAGCGATGTGGCTGCTTTGAATCATAGAATCCCAGACTGGGTTTGGGTTGGAAGGGACTGTTAAAGCTCATCCAGTTCCAGCCCCCTGCCATGGGCAGGGACACCTTCCACTAGACCAGGTTGCTCCAAGCCCTGTCCAACCTGGCCTTGAGCACTGCCAGGGATGGGGCAGCCACAGCTTCTCTGGGCACCCTGTGCCAGGGCCTCAGCACCCTCACAGGGAAGAACTTCTTCCTAATGTCTCATCTAAGTCTCCCCTCTGTCAGGTTAAAGCCATTCCCCCTTGTGCTGTCCCTACAGGCCCTTGTCAAAAACCCCTCTCCAGATTTCTTGTTGGCCCCTGCAGTACCACTTAGAAGAGACATCCAGATCAAGAGCTCTATATTGCAAAGGCACCTAAAACTCCCACCAAGAAAAGGGAAAGGTTTTTGATATAAAATATATTTTTGCTTTGTCCTGCTTACTTTTCCAGCCCTTTTTAGCCTATTCTCCAACATCTGGCTAAAGAAGGTCTTGCCGGATTTGGATTGACAAGAGGGAGACGTATTTTTTTGCTGCCTTAATGTGAGGCTGGATGTGTCAATAACACCATTAGGCAATTCCTGCTGCAGTCACTTGCATCACTCCTGCATGAGAGGAACTAGGGCAGAAAGGCAGCAACTAGGGATTTTGTTTTGATTAAGAAAACGAGGCTTCCCACAGCCAATTCTGAAGTGCTGTAGAAGGGTGTGATTTGAGCAAACACCCTTCGCATGCCTCTGAGAGGAACTTTTTGTCTCCCTGCGGAGGCACTGAATGCTGTATTACTGGCACACGCTGGGAAAAAACACCTCTCTCTTCCTGCCTTATGAATACAGGGAAAAAAGAGAATAGAGGAGAAGCCAGGCTCTTGTTGGGCGGCCCCTGTGCTAATCACAGGCGAGACACTGGTATTGCAGGAGGTGAAAACAGAAGTTTCAGGACTTGTTATATCTCAATGGAGAAACACCAGCAAATGGTATCCTGATCTCAACCTGGTCATTCGAGCTGAAGCTATGGCTTTGCTCCATGCAGCCAGATGGTCTCTGCTAGGTTAGGAGTCTGTGACCAACACTGGATGAAGCAGCATGATGCACACCCTCCATTCCCACATACACAAATCCGTACCACGCTTGGGCAGCCGGTTTCAGCCAAACCCCAAAAGATTTCTTTGGAAGCAAAAAAAATGCATCACTTAAGAAAGCGTGAAGTTGGTTTCATAGCCTGCCCCATTTGGAGAACAAAATGTGCCTTACTTTACTGTGAGCAATCGATGATGCATAGGAGCCTAAAAGAAAACATTGCATTTGGGATCTAATGAAGTGTTTCACTCCATCAGCAAATACAATCTTTTCTTTCAGGATATGGGATTCATTGCAGCTTGAAACCCAAAGACTTCTGATTTTGTGTTCATTCACAGACAGAAATGTTTCATGTTTGATCCAAAATGCAAAACAATCTGCTTATGCCTAGCTCAAGGCAGGAGAAAGTAAGAGACTATTATGTTGGAATGCTAAGACAAGCTCCATGTATGTGGATGGATGCCCCTGGCCCCAACCTTATACAGCATTTAAGCACATGGGTCACCTTCAGTTTCTGATCAGCCCATTCAGAGACAGGAGGGAAATGCTGGTCTCCATTAGGACCAGTGGGAATTTTGCCATTAGTATCCATAAAGTTGGAATTTACTCAACAAGCAAAGATGAGCAACCGCTCACCTTCCTAGCTGGAGGAGACAGTGATACAGCTGCTCCCATATAGACCAGCTTCCAAAGTAGCTGATCCCATGCAGACCAGCTCCTGGAGGCTGCACACTTAACCCCAAACACGTCCTCTTCCCTCCCTAGCCTTCCCCACGTATCCCAAATGACATCTCACCTCTAGCTCCTGGAAATCCTCCTCTTCCTCCACATCATAGGAGAGGGTGTGAATCTTGATGTCATCTGCTGAGAGGTCGATGAACTTGCTGTCCGTGTACTCCAGGCTGTCTTTGGTGGGAGAGCGGTCCTCGATGAAGGTAGTTTCACAGCACTCCGAGCTGATGCTCTCGCCCCATGAGCGCAGCATGTTCTCCGAGTAGAGGATGATGTTGGGCCGGTAGTGAGACTCCACTGTCTGCTGCAGCATGTTGGGGTCCAGGAGCTGCTGCACAGGGTCATTCCTGCCATTCTCCAGGCAGCCTGGAGAGGAAAGACTGCCTGCTCGGTGGGTCTGGTACTGTGGGGTGGGGTACACAGAGACCAGCCCATCTCGGCTCTCTGCCACCAAGTTCCTTGTGTTAATTAAACCATTCCTTTTCCCGGCCTCAGTAATCTTACTGTGCATTAGCACACTGTTCTGCTCCACCAAGCCATCCATACTGGGAGGTGTCCAAGGGAGTAGGACGAGTGGTCTTTATTTTCTTGTAACTTAGAGACAGGTCACACTGGGGCAGAGGCTCCCATTTTCCTGAGGAAGAAAGGAAACAGATATCAAGGTGAGGACAAAAGCAGTGAATAATACATCAAGGCACCCAAATCAGCTTGTCTTCTGTATCACTTCATGAGGTAATGAGTGGAGACTCAATAGCAGCCTTTCAGTATCTGAAGGGGGCTACAAGGATGTCAGAGAGGGAATCTTCATCAAGGCCTGGAGGGACAGGACAAGAAGGAATGGCTTTAACCTGACAGAGAAGAGACTGAGCTGAGACATTAGGCAGAAGTTCTTCCCTGTGAGGGTGCTGAGGCCCTGGCACAGGGTGCCCAGAGAAGCTGTGGCTGCCCCATCCCTGGCAGTGTTCAAGGCCACGTTGGAGGGGGCTCAGTTCCCCTTGAACTGGCTTGAAAAATGTTCAAGGCTCCCAAGGGACACCAACCATCCACCCCACTGAAGCCAGAGAGGTGTGGCATGGTCCTGGCATGCCTTAGGAGATAGGAGGGAGCCTGTGGTGCTGCTCAGTCCTGCCATGGGTCTAAGTATCCATTTGGCTGGTGCTTACCTGCCATGTATTTAAACCAGTCTTGTAAACCAATCTTGCAGATTCTGAGTGACACTCTTCCCTTGGGATGGGGGAAAAAAACATCCAAAATGAGGCAAGGACAAGACAGGGACCATCCTTGCTATGCAGAGCTCCTCCAGTAATAGAGCTCAAGACATCCTCTCCAGAGTCCCACATAGCAGTGCAGCTTGCATGCCTCAGGGAAGGTCAGCAGAGGGAGATGGGGATGGCAGCAAGCAATCAAGGGATATTGTTTAACCCTACAGTCATTTCTGGCAGTAGCTGGCTGTAGCTACCTTACCAGAGTCTGACCCGATGTTCTTAGCTCTGCAAGTGTATCGCTTAATGGTGAAGAGCCGGTGAGACTCTCATGCCACTTCATTGTAACATCTTAACTGGAGGGAAAAAGGAAATAAAATAAGGTGGCATTGATTTTTCCTTTCCAGGTGAAATTCCCAAGTGGCCGGCCATTAGGTTTAAATCAATAGCACCTTGATTGCCAGTGCATTCTGATGCATAGCTCTAACAAGGTCAATTGCTGTCTAGGGAAACTGAGAAACTGTTGAGGTACCCAGAGATCCTTCATCAATATAAAGGCAGGATTAAGAGTGCTGTCAGCCACAAATGAAATTGCACATCCTCAGGGATAAAGAGAATCTCCCCGGGCTTTTCTCTTCTCAACCAGAGGCTGAAGGGAGTTAAATCAGATTTCCAAGGCCTTTGTAATCAGCTGCTGCCTTGGTGTTGGGGGGAGAATTAGACTCAAAGGCTGGACTTCATTTCACCCCCTGCAGACACCCAAAACCGTTTCTTGGGGGAAATTAGTTGCAAGGTGCACAGGACTGGTGGGCTCAGTTTCTCTCTGGAGCAACAACACCCATGTGATATACAGGGTGGGGGCTCTCAACTTAGTACTAACCTTCAGATGAGTGAAGCCAGGTGAAATGAGTCCCCTGTGTTCAGAGGGAGGACAATGGAACGTGGCCATGAGCGATGCTCAGGGGCAAAAGGTAGCACGTGCTTACACAGTGGCTCAGAGCCTGTATCCTGCCTTCAGGAACTCCTTGGAGGTGGATTCAGCCACCATCCTTTCAGCAAGGGCTTTCACTGACCTGACCCAGGCCAGGTTCACATGTCTGCGTTAAGATTGCCCCGTTTCCAGGTCAAACTGCGGACCAAAGGACAGAGCAGATAACCTCCCATAGACCACCTGGGGAAAATGGAGGATGCCTTCCCTGCAGGGAGCCAACACTCAAAGCCAAGAGTCACTGTCATTACCTTGGACAGCACTGAGGTTTCAGAATGATGCCAACAGGAAAATGAAACTCATCAGAGACCTCTAAATAAGAGATCTGTTCGGTCCACTCCGAGATGCAAGGTTAATTTAACGGGTTTGAATCAGGTTTCGTTTGTCTTTGCACAGTTGGGATATTTCCCCACAAATCACTCACTAGCACCCAGGCTGACCAGAAATAACTCTGCATTTCAGACTGGAACCAGAAGGGAAAACCAAATTCAAGCTACTGACAAATACATCAAACTCTACTCTAATTTCTGCCTTGGGGACCAGACATTCTTACCCAGGTCTCTGGCATTAAAAGTGAAGCCATTAACTACTATAACCTTCATTCTTTCCAATTTCTTGCATTTCTCTTCCCTCTCTCTTTCTTATTTTAATAAGAAGTTGCAACCAGTGCCAAGATACTCAGTCTGCAATGCTGTGGTTTATTAAGCTATCACTTGTGTTAGAGCAGAGCCCAGCTACAGTAGCTGCAGTGAGAGCTACAGTCTGCTGGGTGCTCTGCAGGCTCCTGCTATGATGACAGGGGCTGACAAACTAATTAAGCAAAGGGTGTGAGGCAGGTAAATGCAAGCTGGAGAGAGGGCAAGGAGTGAACAGCTGAACACTGTGCCCCAACCAGACAAGGAGCAGAAGCCAGCTTTGCTACTGCCTTCCATCCCTAAGCTCCTTTGCTCTTCTGTGACCTGGCGGGATGCTGTTTGTCCTCCTGCCTCCATGGTTCTCCCCCCTTTACACAGCTCTAGCACAGCCTCAGGGTGCTTCAGCCTCTTGCAGACCCCTGCCACACAGTCCTGTGTGAACAAGCAATTCAGTTACCTCTGCAATACCAGGCTACAGCTGAAACACCCCAGCCCTTCCCTCATGAGAGAGCAGGACATTCATCCAGACAGACCAAACATCACCAGGTTTATTGGTAGGAAAACCTGGATACGACGGCAAGCTGTGGTGAGGCTGAAGGCAGGGTCCCCATCCACTACCAAGGCTTATGGTCATACCCACTGCCTTTCCCTGTGGTTCTTGCAGAGCACCAGCCAAGAGCAAGGGCTCAAAGAGCTCACGTATCTCTGCATGGGGATCCTGGATATAAGCAGAAATCTTCTGCCCCTGAAGATGGTCAAGCATTGGAAAAAGTTACCCAGGAAGGCTGTGCAGTCTCCATCCCTGGAGGTTTTTAAGACCCAACTGGATGAAGCTCTGAGCAACCTGGTGTGACCTCATAGTTAACCCTGTTTTGACCATGAGATGGGACTAGAAACTGCACGAGGTTCCTTCAGCTTGAGTTATGATCCTACGATCCAACTCCCTCTGCTACAAAGTGATTCCCACTGTCTTCCATACTCCCAACAAGACATTTGCTGCTCCCACATCCTTCTGCCAACCTCTCAGCTACTCAAAACCTAACACCAGCATGACCAGAAGGGACAATAACCACTCTTTGCAGGGCTATGCCATCAGCAGGACCTGGAGTAGCCTCACAAATCCCAGATCCACTGGGTTTGATGCTGGTTCCCCCATCGCCACGCACAGAAAGCAGAAGGGAGAAAGCCTCTTGAAGAGCAGACAAGCCACATGGTGAGAGCTGCAGCCTAATGAAGGGTTGGAGGATGCAGGTTTCCTGCTGCAAGCTTTCAGTTCTAAAGGAGTTTTAAATGCATAATGCAATTAACTTCATCATGGTTTAAGGTATTCCAAACATCTAGAAATTACAAGAACACATATGGACCTTTTACTTGAGAGAAATCTCATGTGATGCATAGATTTGGAGAGCCAATTATGAAGTGAAATATTTAAGGAAAGGAAGTGGGGGGGGGGAAATCCCTTTCTCAGTTGTATTCTTCTTCTTTGTTTTAGCTGGGCTCATTAAAGTGGTTTTGGTTTAAGAGAACGTTGCTATTTCAGCAGCTGAAATTCCTTTTGACCTATTAAGTAAACTACAGGGAGTTTTGTAAGGCAGCGCAACTAGCTCACACTGGGAGAATTAGGAACGCATGCATTAGCGATAGCTAAATGTTTAGTTGCTAAGAGTGGAAGTAAGAAGACCTCCGTGCTATTTTAGTATTATCAACATGCAGCAAACCCACTGTGAGATATGGACCTGTCCTGCCCTGGAAGGAGGGACTCAAGAGTGCGGTGAAATGGCCAAGGTCACATCAGACACAGTAGCAGAGCTGGAAATAAAATCCAGGTCTCCTGATTGCCTGTCCAGAGGTGTATTTAAATGTGGAAACAATTACCATATGCATATTAGTCTGTCTGAATAATTGATTGCTTGATTCAGTAGCTGAACCAAAGAATGGGGGAGGAGAAAGGAGGAATTACCTTGTGTTGACTTTAAACATTATCCCTGCAACAAAATATTTCCTTTTGAGCAGATGGGAGCGTCTCGCCTGAGCCAAAATTAAATGTAGGGTTTCATATATTTATCTTTAATTGAACAAACTGGGGTTTAGTTCAATTTCCCTCAAGTTGCCTCCAATAAGAACCTGACACATTCTGGCTTTTCTAGCAGTCCTCCTTCCCGACTGTTATGAGAGCCTCAACTTTCGGTTGAGTTCAGTCCAAATTCACGCCTTTTTTCATCTGATGACAAAACTGCACTTTCCAGGTCATAAGTAACTGCCCTAACTACACCTGACTGTCATGTAAATAGCCCGAACTGCATCTCAACATCAGCAGCGCCTTTCGAGCCTGACACACTCACTCTTGCCTTCTCCTTCTCTCCTGGCTGCAAATATAGACCCTCCACTCTGAGCCTGGCTATCCAGTAGCACACGCAGCACAGGATGACTTCACACCAGCTTGTATCTCTGGGTTGTTCACAGCACTGTGGTTCAGAGGGTCCCCAATACCACAGAACAGGACCATTTGACAACCCCAAATGCATTCTGCCTCATCATACCTCTCTGAGCCCCACCTCCATTGCAGACTGGGGAGACGGAGTTATGAGCAGTGATTCTTGCTTTAAAAAGACCTATCTTTCCAAACAGAAGGCTAAGTTGACCTTCATTCTCCCTCCATCCATCCCAGAAAGCTGTTCTGTAAAAGTCTCTTGATTATGTCCAGCACATTAAAACTAACCTTCAGGAGATAATAAAGAGAGAGGCACATAATGAAGTAGCTCAGGTCACTACCTTCAGCAGCGTGATCAGGTTGAAGGCTCTTTTGCCAACTCGAGGAGCAGAAAATTGTGCTGCCTTTCACTTTTAAAGCAAGTGAATACAGCTGTGCTCTGGGGTGTATAATTGCATCCTTAATTGCTGAGCGTCTTCATGAGAAAAACTTCTTCCTAAGTCAGCTCCTCAGTCTTCTTGGTCCCTACGCCATAGAGTCTGGATTAGTTGCTGAGGGTCAATGTAGATTTAAAGATCTGGGAAAGACTAAGCTACCACCAAAACCCTCTGCCTAGTTTTAGTATTGCAACAGAATTAACATTTCCCAGTTTAGAAGAAGCTACCTGATGCTCTGCCCTGTAGGAGTCTGCAGCAAGCCGAAGTCCCTCCTGCACACAGCAGAGCATCTAAATGAACCCGGAGATGCTCACCCACAAATATCAACATTAGAGCATCACCCAGGCCTCTTGGTCTGCCTGCACCAACTCCAGCGCTTCCCTTTGACACAAAGTCCCTGTTTAACTGTGTCTTTAGCCAGGCTGGCCCACAGATAGCAGCACCCAGATGTGGCTCTGGGGCTAAACTCACTCAGGTCTCATTCCTGATGGGCAGCCAAGCACTCGCACAGCCCAGTTCTTGCATACACCCAGCTCATCTGGCTCTACTCACATTCCCATGTTGCATGCAAAAAGCAAAGCGGGACAATACGCCAGCCTCACACTTGTTCTGCATGTAACACACCAATACCACGCTCTAGGCTGGGATTTGAGGTGCTCCTGAAGTAGGAGTGATAAATAAAGAGAGGACAGAACAGGAGCACAGCCTGGTGGTGCAGGCTTGGTGCAAAACGAAGGTTCCCATTACCTCCTGCCCCGAGCAAAGCACGCCGGGGCTGTCAGTCTCTTTGCTAGAAGAAGGCTTCTGTAATAGTGTAAAATTGCCAGTGCCAGTTCATCAGGGCGAGGATGATTTGATTAAGCAGCCACTGCTGGGGCAATAAAATCAGCCTTGCTTCATCAGGCTCCAGAACAATTGCAGAGCCAGGAATACGCTGTGGGACACAAGCTTTACAGGGTGATTCAGATGTAGCCAGACTGGTAGCTGGAGGCAGACAGGGCAGGCAGCGAAACACTGAAAAGTAGCGTCAGTGGGTGTAGATTGACCTTTACAGACCTTTTTTAATCCCATACTCATCCCTCCCTGCAGAAATCAGAGCTGAAAAGAATAATGGGGCCCATTAGACTTGGGGCATTAGCAGAGCCTGAAGAAAAATCCCATAATCTCCTCCCTCTGGGAGGAGAACAACCATAGGACCAAGAAGATTTCTATATGGGAGGCAGGGGCATCTGGCTGGCTGCAGATCAACTCACCATTGCCTCCACGTTCTTGCAAGCCACCTGCAGTGAGGAGAAGGGATATGGTTTTGTTGCAGAGAGCACACAAACAGGAGCTGGAAGGCTTAAATTATGCCATGATTGTCTTCCAAGCAAATTATCCATTTGCAAGCTCCATTTCAGAGCTCTTCATTCTCCCTAGGGATTTTTAAGGGGTCCAAGCCCTCAACCCAAGCACATAAACCCCATTAAAGCACTGCTCAAACGATGCCAACTTGATGTGAACCATAAGTTCACTCATCTCATGCCTCAGTGAACTGAAGTCTTAAAGCTTAAGGACAGAAATACCTCACAGCGTGGATTTGGATGGATGGTTAATGAGGGAACTTTACACATTCAGGTTTTATATAGATGTGTACACACAGATACACATGCAGAAGAATGCTGCTTATAAACCGGGAGTGCTAACGGTGTGCTAACGACTCACACATCTCATGCTCTGCACCACCGTTTTGAAATTCAGCCTTTGCTGGTGCAAGGAAAATAACCAGTTTGCCACTCTCTCCATGTTATGACACCAAACTCAGAGCACAATATCTTTTGATTCTTTAGGTGCCCTAAGTTGCACCATCTCTACCCAAATTCTCAGGGTCACACCAGCTGAGGAGCGTTTTGCTGTGATCTCATTGCTCAAAGTACTTTCCAAAGTACTCTCACTAGGGAAAGAGAACTCAGAAACCTTTGATTTGATAACCAGGGGATGTGCCTTCAGACATGAGCAGATGCTCACACACACACAGGCACTATCCCATTTGTCAAAGCAAAGCCACTGAACATGCACAGTAATTTCCTCCTGTTTAAACCTCTGCAATTCTTTCCCACTTTCTCCCAATGGCCCTGTACAAACAATAAACTGCAAAAACTCGAATCTCCAAAGCTAAAAAACCAACATTTGGAAGTCCCAATATGTTATCTGCAATCTTAACCACCACATAGGCAGTATTAAAAACTCTCCTGGGCAGAAGCATTTGTAGCTGTCTCAGACAGAAATTCACAGTAAAGACAAGAACCTCTTACCCAACTATGTCGCACCATCTCTCTAACACTAACCTCAGAATCTAAAGTACTTTAAATTCACAAAGCAGCCTTCCTCAAGTTAAATGTGTAGTGGTGGTGCCCATCTACACCAGTACTGCATTGCATCTGCATTCGTGCAATGAAGAGCCTCCCTGTGCCTGTGAGATTGATTCCAGAGCCTGTGGCACCAGTGGTGGGAGATGTCTGCTTTGCCACTTAATAAAAAGAGGCTTCATTTAATCCCTGCAAATGCATTTCTCCTATGTACAGCCTGGCAAGACCTGTAGTTACCAGCATGCCAATAAAGTGTCACCTTGGCCAGTGAAATCAAAAGTGGCTTATTCTTTAGGGTGAGCTAATTGGAAACTAATCTGGAGAGCATCTAAATGCAGCTACTTTGAAGATGATAGCTCATTAACTATAATTAAGAGCAAGTCATTTAAATACATGAATGTAGAAAAGCACATTCTCTGCTCTGACTGCAGTAATCCCCCTGAAAGTACCAGCTAACTGGGTTTAAGAATATCAAAGCATCTTTTAATTGTTGTTAATGCCCTGTTTACGAGGGATTAATGGCTAATTATTTGTGATTTGAATATTTAAGCTCCCTGGAAAGTTTCGGGTGGTTCTTTTTTTGGCTTCATTCTCTCCCATTACACACTGAGGCTGCAGCCCCTTGGCTCCAGTTGTTTTGAAGACACAGTTCAACAGATTGCTCTCCAGAGGAACTCCTGTCACTGCTGCTCTTATGGGGGGACAAAACCTACCACGACCACCACCAGTCCAGCACAGACCCTTGCACCTCTCCTCCTGCAGCACACTCTGGACCAGCAAGAGCTGCCAGTCCTGTTCCAGGAAGGCTTGCACTCCTGCAGTGCCAGTTCCAGAAAGGTCTCAATGCACTTGCCAGCATCTTCCTACTAAATCATAGGATCAGCCAGGTTGGAAAAGACCCTCAAGATCATGCAGACCAACCATCCCCCAGCACTGCCAAGGCCACCGCTAAACCGTGGCACTGAGGGCATCATCTACACTGTTTGTGAGCACTTCCAGGGACGATGATTCCACCACTGCCCTGGGCAGCCTGTTCCAGTGCCTGACTGCCCTTTGGGGAAGGAACTGCTCCCAATATCTAGTCTCAACTTCCCCTGGTGCAGCTTGAGCCGTTTCCCCTTGTCCTGTCCCTTGTTCCTTGGGAGGAAGACCAGCCACCTCCTGGCTCCATCCTCCTGTCAGGCAGTTGTAGAGAGCAATTCTCTTCTAAGAGAGAAGGTGAGACTTCTCTTCTAAGACTAAAGGTTATTCTTGATCTTCTGAAGGATTCTCCTTGACCCCTTATGGAATGCTTTAGGAGGATGGAGCAGCCATGTGGGACCTACCCAAGGTCACCCTTCTCTGCCCCTGAGCAGCAGGGACCACTCCTGCCTCCTCACCTGAGCCGTCGCTCTCTCTAACTTGGCTGTCACTGCCAGCAAACTAAAGGATGGGAAGGAAAAGAAATTCAACACAGCGTCTCTTGAGTAACGACAGGGCAGCACAGCCCCCCTTCCCCTTCCCAGCCCAGGGGCTGCCCTGCACAGGCAGGGTACCGGCTGCTGGCAGGGGAAGATGCTCTGCCCCAGTGAGCTGGAGGGGGTTCCTCCTGGCCAAGAGAAGGGAAAAGGGGCACCCCACGCACAGCTTCCCTTCCAGGGCTCCCAATCCAAACCTTGCCACTGAAAAAGCCGGATCCCTCCTCCTCTCAATCCCACCCCCCACCCCCCGCTAGACAGGGCGTGCTGATTCCCGGTCTCGGCACGGCACCGGGGCAGCACCGCGGCGGGTGTCCCCCGGGCTGAGGCAGGATCCCTGCGGCCCCGGGGCGGCCCCAACCCCCCGGGGCTGCCCACCGGGAATCCCCGTCCGGAGGATGGGGAGGGAGGGTGTTGGTACATCGCTCCCCAGAGGGAATGAGATGGAATGGAATGGGATGGGGAGAGGGGGTGTCGCTCACCTGCAAGGTGACCCGCAGCGCGGTGCTCCCTCGCTCCCTCCCTCCCATCCGTGGGGGGCTGCAGGTGGGGCGACCGGGGGGGACCGGCTCAGCGCCCGGACCGCGGCACGGGCACCATCCCGACAGCCGAGAACGGAGGCTGGAGACCGGGGACCGGCAGGGCTAGCGGGCGGCGGGGCTGCACCGCCGGGCTGCACTGTGCGCTTAACTCGCGGGGAGGAGGAGGAAGGGGAGGAGGAAAGGAGGAGAACCAGCCCTGCGTGTCAGCGCGGCCAACTTTCCTCCTGCAGCAGGAGCAGCATCACATCCCTCGCTGCTTATCCCCCCCCCCCCCCCCCCCCGGCAAAATCTCCTCCTCCTCCTCCCTGGCTCTTCCTTCCAGCCGGGGGGCCGGGATGTCTCCGCTCAGCGCCCACCCTGGGGGTACCGGCTGCTCCCACTCCTTGCTCTGCCAACGAGGCTCCCGCAGTCACGCAGGCACCTATGTGCTGTCAGCTGCCCGTGCTGCTGGGGGATGCACCAGCTCTCCGAGGCGATGGGGAGCTCCAGCAGGTCTGAGGAACTTTATTCTGTTTGCGTGTTTGATTTCTCAAGTGACAGCGTGCCAGGCTGCGTGCTGCAGCACTGGGGAGGGGAGGAAGGGGGGTGTTCCCTGTCTTCCTAACCTGTGCTGGCAAGCTTGGCTCTTCCATCCCTCTTCCCCATCCCCAACAGTCCTGCTAGCCAAGTCATTGCCTGAAAGCTTCTCTGACACTTCTTTCTAGATCCTTCAACATCTATGGCTCAAAACGCTGCTGGAATGTTACATGCCTAGTTTAGAGCACCGCTTGCCTTGGCCACTGCAGGTAGAGAGACACGAAGACTTTTTATAGAATCCCAGACTGTTTGGGTTGGAAGGGACCTTAGAGCTCATCCAGTTCCAGCCCCCTGCCACAGGCAGGGACACCTTCCACTAGATCAGGTTGCTCCAATCCCTGTCCAACCTGGCCTTGAACACTGCCAGGGATGGGGCAGCCACAGCTTCTCTGGGCACCCTGTGCCAGGGCCTCAGCACTCTCACAGGGAAGAACTTCTGCCTAACATCTCATCTAAATCTACCTGTCTTGTTGCCTTTGCCTCGCTCCCCAAGTTAAACCTGATTCCTCTCCCTACCAGCTTATTGCTGGTTGTTATCCATAATCCTAAAATAACCCATGGCAAACCCGTGCTGAAGGAGGATGCTCAAGATGTAAACCACACATGAACTAACTTGAACCTCTCCTAGGGATTTTCTGCTCTTTCCCCTCTTTCACAACATTTTAGTCCTCTTCCAAACTCCAACTTTCACTCTGAGTGGTACTCAGAAAAGATTTTCCTCTCCGTCCACATATCTGGCTCACTTTCGCTCCAGTCTTCAGGGAGGGTTTGTGTCTTAGAGAAAGCAGTTTCTTTCTTAGTGTAATAGGCACTGAGAGGGAATAAATATGTAATCAGCTGAAAAAATAACCCCAAATTATGATCACCCTGATTCTCCAAAGTGCTTTTCACCTCTCCTTTCTTGAGAATAGAAGCCTGTAAACCACAGTCATTATGCTTTTACAGAGTAACACTTTAAGGAAAAAGGCTGTCTTTCTGTTCTGCTTGTAAAGGAACACAACTGTAGGGGGGCTGGCTTCAACCAGATGACTTTGAGCTGCTACAGTGCAGCTACTTATCGCCCAGCACTGGAGACACCAGCTGGCTTGGATGGATGGTAGATTCCTGGCAAAATAGTTTTAGTGACCCCAAGTATTTGTGGAAGAGGAGGAAATGGGGCAATATTTCCAAAAGGATCTGTTAGATTATTATCTCTTTTTCTTGGAATTAGAAGAAAACAACAGCATCTATGCAGAACGCAGCAGGGAAGGGATTTCTGGGTCATCAATCAAATTTTCTGGCTTCCAGGCAGCCACATCCTGTGATCCTGTTTGTTTTCTTCTGACTCTTTCCAAACAAAGTCTTTTCCATGCTGTTACTAAGGGGAGGTTCAGTGACATCAGGAAAATAATGATTTTCTCTAACACCATTTCTCCACCTTTTCCATTCTTGCACCAAACTGGATCACGTTCTTCATTCAGACCATGAAGACCACGGGCCTTTGTGTCCATGAGGAAACCAGGCCTCATTTGGTTGAGTTCTGCAGCAGAACCAAGAACATCTCAGTGGAGCAATCCCAACCCAACACCCGCAGCAGTTGTCACTGTTGCTTCAGACCTTCACCCTCCTGCAGACCTACATTCTTCACCCTTCTTATTTGTCAACCTCTTGTCTTGCTGAAAACCACCCAGAAAGGAGCTTACCAGTGCTATGACTACTGTTAATTGTGCCACTTCCCTAAGCTTGGCGTAAATCGGCCTATTCCTGACGCTGGGAAGGTAATGACTACCCCTGATTTGATTGTCCACCTTGTACCCTGCTGATTTTTGGAGAAAGACACAAAAGACCAATAGAATGGGACTTGTGGCAAGGTGAATTGCAGCAGATTAGTTTGTGACTTGATGTTTCTCCAGCAGCATCACTGAGAGTTCTATTCAACACCAGACAAACATGCGCAGTGCATCCTTAATGCATTGTGCCAACACATTTCACAGCTTCTTGGGAGGGAAGAAACTGGGGAGATTCATGCTGTGTGTCTAACAATGGTCACTAACCATTGCTAGACTCAATCTTTGGAATCTTTCCAATCCTAAAGGCACTTTTCATGCCTCCAGGGCTGCTGCAGATGCACCTCAATAGGAAAGGTTCTGTGACAGAGAGCACTGCAGTGGCAGAGAGAAGCAGGAAGAAGCGTTGAGAAGGGGCAAGGCAGGGGAGGAGGACAAGCCTACCTCCCTTGGGCCTGATGGCTGCTAGAGGCTCACTTGAGCTGCTTGCTATCCTAAGTTAATGCCAGCAACCTGCTAGGACAAAGTACATAGCAACCAGGGACCTCTTCTTGCTTTATGAACTGGGATATGAGGAATTGCTCCCCAGGGCTTCTGAACAGCGCTTAGCTGTGGCCTGAGCTCCAGAGAAGCTGCTGTTCAAAGATCTGGTGAATAATGAGAACAAGATTAATCCTTGCAAAGAGTGGAAGGCAAGGCTGCTTAGAGCACAGGGAAGATGAGAGGAATGCAGGGCAGCCTAGGCTGGCTTGGGAGTCTCTGTGGATCCTACCATCTGTGAGGGGCTAGAGATCTGGGAGTCATCAAGGCAGGATGTTAAGAGGAAACTCCAGCTGGAAACAGAAATTACCAGAGATGTACAAACAACTATTCCTGCAACACAGGGTTTGGCAGAAGTTAAGGAAAGGATGAGCCTTTGCAGGAATATAATGTTATAGCTCCAGGGAAAATCATTTCACAGCTGGCTGCTCTGATGGGGGCTGTTACAATGACTTACACTGACCAAGCATTTGACCACTGGCCTCAGTGTAACCACCCTAAGTCACAGCACCTGGCTGGAGAGTCACACAGACCTGACTGACTGCCTGCTTTTTGCTCCTCTGGATGCTCTGCGGGACCAATAGCAGTCATTCTGTGAGAGCTCTTGGAGACAGAGCTGCTCTGAAAGCCTCCTGGCTAAAACCCCCTGGGACACATCACAGTGTGGAAGCAGGAAAGCATCCCTGTCTGGAAGCCACATGTGAAATGCTACAGGAAGTGCGGATGAGCTTTGCGGTAGCCATGAGGATTTGGGGAGCATCCTTTGCTGGTACATCTGCTGATGGGTTAAAACACTTGCGGGAGCTGGTGTGAGAAATGCTAGGCTGTGGTCCTCAGCTGTGCAAACAAAGTCTGAGGGTCTCAGTGTGGTATATGCTCTCGCAGTTTCCAGGACACCCTGAACAGGAAAATGTAAAGGCAGTGACCTGCAAGTGCATCCCTGGGCTCTAGGAAGAGCAGCAGCACCACCTATCACCAGAGAAGGAAGAAGGAGAGAGAACGGACGAAGTGCTGCTCCTTCTCACTGCTCCCAGCACAAGATCGAAGCCCAGACCTAGATTACCAAAGAAGCTTCCTTCTTCCCGCAGAAGAACCTGGGTTACATCTTTCCCTGCAAGTTTTCTGCTAAAGGCTCCTGCTAGCTCTGTGGATGGCTCCTTGTTTATCCAGCATCCTTCACTGCAGAGGAAACAAAATGCCACTTAATACCTCTAAAGCAACAGCTGGGTAGTTGGCTGTCACCTAAGGTCATCTTTAGCCTGCCAAAAATCCTGGCACCATAAGTACCGGTGTGGCCTGAACCGCGTTTCACTTGATGATAATTCAGAGTGATGGTACAGAGCAATCGGGAAGTAGCCCAAAATCTGTAACCTCTTCCTGCCAAAGGCAAGAAGAACCTTTCCATTTAATTGGATTAGACCCCAAAGGCACAGCCAGGAGTGCTTTTAGCTTTCTGGGAAAGAAAAAAGGATTAGCCGAGATGGCTGATCTGAACTTTGTGTTGATTTGCTTGCTGGTAGTTCTGAAACAAGAGTAAAAATGGTTAAGCCAAGCCAAGCATTTTTATTATTTCTTATTCTGTATTTATGGCAAATTGAAAAGTAAAATGTATGTGCATATATACATACATTTCTTTTTTTTGGCTGGGTGAACTATGTAGCATAGCTCAAAATAAAGTGTTTAATTGCTTTGAACTCTTCTTTACTCTTATAAACTGGGTATGGGTGCTTACTTGCAACAGAGGAAGAATCTGTGTGCAGTCGCTGCCCCTCTTTGCCTAGCCTGCACCAAGAGAGTGTGGCTGTGAGATATCCCCTGCTAGGAGGATGAAGTAAACAGGGTGTAGGTCTTTACAGCTGGTACTAAATCAATTTGGAAGGACCTGTTAGCAAAAGTGAGACAGGACCATGTTTTCACATACATGAGTCCTCATTCCAGTCTCTGGACGGGGCTGTTTGTATCTCCTTTGCTCTGGATGAGTTACATGAACTGAGATCAAGTGACCCAGTTTCTCTTATGTCCAGGAGCTGAGAGACTCAGAAGTTAAGGAGAAAAATATCACATTGCTCTTATTTTACCATCTGTGCCTTGTCTCACTGCATGCAGCTCCCAGGTTTGAGCTTTCTGGGATGCTTCCAGGAAGCCTTATAGCAAGTGCTGGCATCGATGTTTCCCTATTCATAAAGCAGCTCCTTGACCAGTATGGACAGCTCCAAGGGAGAGGGAACTGTATCATTCCCGTGCTGCCTCGCATTGCTGGCCTTCTGAGGTAGCCAGGAAAGGCATGGGTTAGTGCTAATTGAGATGTGGCCATCTGTCAGACAGGAAACATGCCAAGGCCACCTCATGACTTTTTTATAAGGGAAGGAACCAGTCACTGGTGGCAATATTTAGGGGCTACAGACCTTGAACAGACTCAGACAATCTGAGATGATAAAGGCTCCCTTTAGATACGTTAGGGATCTCCCGAGTTGTTTCACTTTAAATGCCTTTTCATCCATTGTGAAACTGCAGCAGAATGCTTTAAGTCAAATGCTTCTTTGCAGCTGAATGCTGTGAAAATTGAACTGTTATTTGTGTTAGGGTATTTCTCAGGCTCCAATACATAGGGACATGTATATAAACATGGTAGGAGAAAGTCTTTTCTCCAAAGATCTGATGCTTTAACTAGCCAGGACAGGAAAAGTGGGGAGTAGAGGAAGGCATCTAGTTGCACCAAAGGTCTTAGACCCAGATTGGAGCATGTTGATGCCCTACTGGGCAGACATTAAGTTAAATTAAATGAATTGCAGGTTGTCATATTGGGCCAGTTCAGCCACTTAAAAGACAGATGAATCCTTCTGTCATACAGTGTCAATGGACTTGGCACAAGACATCTGGAAGAGCTGTACCTCTTTGAAGCAGTGGCTGAAGGCAGGAGGATGCCCCAGTGGATAGGGAGCTGGGTGAGCCCTATGAGTCTGATTTCCACTTTGGCAACTGTGATTTAAGGATAGTGCCAGGCCTTTTTCTTGCTGCCTGCAGCCTACATAGCCTGGGTGAAGCCTCAAAGCTTAGAAGTCTCAAGAGCATCTGTGCATGAAGGACACAATGGTTTCCAAATCCTCCATCATCCTGCAGATGTAAATTAGTCGGTGCCTGTACTGGAACATCAGGAGAGTGCTCTGTGGCTGGCAAGAAACTAATGAAAAAGCCTTTTCCTTTCTGCACTAGCAGACCGTGAAAATAAAGAGAAGCTCAGATTCCCAACTCCAGGCTCCTGCTGCTGCCCCCATGGCAAGGATGCAGTCCCACTGCCCCTCAGGATGTCTGACAAGAGCTTGCAGAGGATGTGTCCTGTAAAGGCAAGCAGGCAGATAACAGGACCTGGTCTCAGGCTTAGCTACGTGGACAGACCACAGGCGAGGAGAGAAGATGCTGTACATAAGGAATAATGGAATGAGAAGCTGATGGAAGTTATGGATAGCTCCATGAGCAACAATCGTGTTTCACAGGCGGGGAGAAAGAAGCTGATATGAAAAGTAGTGGAAGGGCAAACTGGAGGGGACAGACCAAAATGATAGAACATTATGATTGGTAAGTAGTGTAGTTGAGGATTGATGGCTTGAATGAATGGTCCCACAAGCATTTCACTAGACTCACTAAAGGATTTAATCTGTCTGGCTGATAAATATCTAGTTGCCAGGAATGCTCATTGAATTAACTGATGCCACCCTAGAATGCAGAAGGGAACATAAACTTATCTTTCTTACTAATTTCTATGTGCTTACCTGCCTTTTATATATGATACAGGGCTCTTCTCCCCTGGAGTAGCTGCAAAAGGGAGAGGAAGGGTTTTTCCGAAAGAAAATGTTCTAACAAATATCAGAGGGATGCTTTGCAATTCCCTGCTTGCCCTGTGCAGCACAGGAAGCCTTGGAGGTACTAGTTCACAGGCTGTGTTCAGAGTGCTGTAGCCATGTTCATGTGGGTAGAGATGTGTCCAGGGAAGCTCTTCAGGAAGTCTGGACACTCAAAGACCCCTATCATTCCAGAGGTAAAAAAGGCAACTTTTTATCTCTTGTCTTTCTGTTCATGGGAAGAGGCCTGGATCCCAAACTGCTTGTCCTTTTTGTCTTGCTTATCCAGTGCCTCCAGAATCAGATCTCCTTTTTCCCACAACAGGGAGGGGATCACCTATAGCTTATAGTTCTCTGCTGTCTCTTTGTGTATTCTTACAGCAAGAAGAGCTTTGAGATCCCTTCTCACAAAAGGGATCTACAGTAGAAAAGGAAGACATTTTCCACGTAAAGACAGTATTAAAGGAAGTCAGCCCTTTGGTGTTCAAGGAAGATCTCCCTGCTGGAATCGGTGGAGGGTTATGCTTCCAAATTAATTGCATGCTTCTGTTCTTAGCATCTGGGCATAGAATCAAAAGTGATGAGCCAACAAAGCAGCACTGAGCTGCTCCGGCAAACAGTCACCATCAATAATGATACATACTAGGAGAAGTACTCCTTGAAATTCAAATCACAAGGAGCATCATTTAAAAGGGAGCTCAGGAGGAGCAGAAATACCATGCACCACACATTAATTGTCATGCATGTGACAAAACCCTCTGTATTGCTGTTACTTAGCAGCATTAAATGTATTCCCATATTATTAATGCCATACCTGTGATGAAGTAATTAAACTGGCAGCCCATTTCTTCTGAACTAGAGGCCAGGCCTTCAGCTGGTGTAAATCAGAACAGCTCCACTGCAGAGACTTGGATTTACAACAGGTTGGGGAGCTTAGCCATTGCTTCTAAATAGGAGAGCTGAAAATGAAGTCAAAACCATCACCACTATATGTTGTTTCTTCTGCCATGGAGTAAGGGTAAAGCAGGCTTAGGTCCCTACTGACCTGGAACAGCTCCCAAAGCACACTGTAAGCAATCTGGAAACTCCTCCCAGCAGATTCAACAAATTAAATTGGGAAGGTTAACTATTTAACAACATGCTAGCGATTACTTCCAAATGGGCACACTTAATCTCTGCTATATGCTATTTCTTTCATAACCAAACTCATCAGGAATACTCACAAATCCATTCTGACAGAAATGTTGTATTACGTCTGCAGGAGAAGAACTGATGTAGAACTCATCACCCTGCCCTCCCGTTTCAAGCTGTCCAGCCACAACTGCCTTCTGTCCGTCTTCCATGCCCCAGCCCTGGCAGTGTTCAAGACCAGGTTGGACAGAGCTTATAGCAACCTGGTCTAGTGGAATGTATCCCTGCCCATGGCAGGGGGTTGGAACTGGATGAGCTTTAAGGTCCCTTCCAACCCAGACCAGACTGGGATTCTATGACTCAAGCCTGGCTCCTAATGTGCTCATACTTCCACAAAAGCAGAAGGACTCCATAGCACCTTTCACATCATGATACTAAATGGCAAGTCTCGTCCCTGGACAGGAGAAGCATTCAAGTGCATGACTGCAATGATGGCATGGCCCTTTAAGATTGTGGGTGTTCTGATGCCAGACACATCATTATTCTCTTAATCTTTTGCTCCTTAATGTAATTCTAGGAGAAACTTCCCCTGGATTTGTCTTGCATTCACTTCAAAATAGCAGCTTCTTTCCACATTCATGGGACTAATCAATTAAACATACTTTGGATGGATGACACAGTACTTTTGACCTCCAAATGTCTGCCTTTTTGTGCTAGATCACTGACAACCCTATTCTTTTTCTTTCTTTCTTATTGACAGGATACCAATACATTATACCAGTTTTGCTGGGTGCTCTATAAATTTTCCTTTGCTCAATTAGTGCAGATTCTTTCCTACAAGACAACTTGTCTCCATTAAATGCATCCTGCCTGCAAGCAGTTAAGTCTACCAGCTTTATCCACCTCTCCTAATCTACCTGTTCTATAAATGACTGGAATCACTGAGACAGTACAACCCTTCTTTCTTACATTTCTGTAAGACAGTACAGCAGAGAGAGTTCCAACTCTGGGATTTATGGCAGTCATTGCTTCATAAATAATGGATCATAATCATATAGAAACACTTACTTTTTCAGGGGGGTTTAGTCCAAGAAGTCTCCTTCACTCCAGGGAAATGCAGAGCTGGGTCCCATAGGGAAATTTTCTACTGCAGATTATGCTGGGCATACAATGTGCGGAAACCAACAGCCTCCCCAAGAGAATTGACAGAGCAGAGTTACTGAAGCCAAATAGTCTGTACAACCCAGCTCTAACATCAATGCTGATCAGTGGAAACTTCCTGGGGTATGGCAGTGCCATCACTTCAAGCTCTTATAATTTCCAACTACAACACACCTACAGTGAGTCAAGTCATTTACACTTCATGTAAAACAGCTTCAGCTGGGGTGGATTAGCATGGCTGATGAGATTAGGCTGGTTTTCTTCAGGCAATACCCTATGGCCCACAGCCCTGTCTGACGGTACTTTTGAAAAGCATGAAACATAGAACAATGGGCTTTACGTTTATACAGAGAACCAATGTATTCTCATTGTTCCTTATGCCAAAAGATTTGGATGCCAATGCAGAGACTGTGATTTCAGGTGGTTTATTTAGGGTTTATGTCTTGTCTGCCTTTGTTTTCTGTCTGAACACCTCCTCTCCCATCATTATCATGACTTGATGTTTTCTGGAGGCACCTAGGAATTTCGGTGAGGTCACTCTGTGGGACACACTGAAAACCAAACTGGCTCATTTTCAGGCCTGGTGAGAAAGGTGGGATGAGAAGGTGTTCAAACATCTTGCGAAACATCCTGAGGAAATCCTTATCTTTCATCCCTGTGAACATCAGAAGCTTCAAGGAAAATGCTCACTGAAAAGGCAAATGTAAAGAGTGCCGAGGCGTTCACACTTCGATGAGTGTGTGCCTTTGGTGTGTGAGAGAGGGTCTTTCTCCTCCCACTACTGCTTTGCTGCTGGAGAATGTCACGCATTGGCTTCTTCAAACACAGATTTTTTCAAGTGTCTCAAGTACCAGCTGGAGTATTCTCTGAGAATCACTTGCCAGCACTCCTTGCTGGCAAGGACGCTATCCTTCCCCCATTGAGGGCAGTGGTAGAGCAGGGTCATGGATTTCTTTAATTCTCTTGGACCTGGGGGTCTGCAGTTTGCTCCACAATGATCCTTGAGGGTAGTTTTGTTCCAGATGTAATCATCAAAGAAGACAAACTGTTGGCTGCCTGATATAGCCAAGGTAGAGGGAGGTACCCACAAGGCATCTGCTACTGGTTAGAGCATCTCTTTGGGGTGGTGCTTTTGGTGAGTTTCAGAGATCCGAAAACAGGGCTGGATGCACATAAGTGTGCATCATCCAGAAACACAGGCTGCTTTCTGATCAACGCTTTGTACTGCTCAAGTCTCACTGTCCGGTTTGAGATCTGGGTTAAGTACAGTTGTGCTGGTTTATACCTGGCAAATACTATTAGGAACTTCTGTGTTGTGTCTCCAGCCTAATCCAGTTGCTCCTCTGGCATTTCAGTGCCTTGGATTGACACTGGGAGGATAACCAGATGGTGGACCTTCATGTGTGATGCTCAGCTGCAATGCATGTTCTATACACCCTTCACAGGGAGCTTGGCCATTCAGAGCCTCTCTGGCAGATATTTGCCCAGGAAACATTGCTTGGGGCTAATATAAGTATTTTGCCAAATAGAACCTCAGTATATGCTGTCTGATTCTTTCTTGTACACCAACTTTTGAACGTTGGTCTGAGTTAAAGAAAGAGACCAAGGGAGACACAGCTGTGATCTCAAAGAATGTGTGTGTGAATTCCAGATGCTGTGCCAGCTTGCCAGAGAAATCACATCATTTGCATCTTTTGTGAGATCATACTGACACTGATGATACTTGGGCTGCTTGATACCTGTTCTGAAACCCAGGCCACCACCGTAGAATCGTAGAATCATATAATAGTCAGGGTTGGAAAGGACCTCAAGATCATCGAGTTCCAACCCCTCTGCCGTGGGCAGGGACACCTCCCACTAAACCATGCCACCCAAGGCTCTGTCCAGCCTGGTCTTGAACACTGCCAGGGATGGAGCATTCACAACTTCCCTGGGGAACCCATTCCAGGGCCTCACCACCCTTACAGTAAAGAATTTCTTCCTCATATCCAATCTAAACTTCCCCTGTTTAAGTTTGAACCCGTTACCTCTTGTCCTCTCACTACAATCCCTAATGAAGAGTCCCTCCCCAGCATCCTTATAGCCCTCCTTCAGATACTGGAAGGCTGCTATGAGGTCTCCACGCAGCCTTCTCTTCTGCAGGCTGAACAGCCCCAACTTTCTCAGCCTATCTTCATACAGGAGGTCTGCCCAAGTCAAAGAAGCACTCTGCCTGTGTTCCTGTTGTGATAATGAACCCAAAGCAAATTCTTCTTCCCATCTTGCTCTTGTATTCATGTGAAGGTTCTGCAGCGCATGCAGGAGGTTATTTGTGCCGCTGCCTTGTGCATTGCCTCTTTGACCATGGAACAGAAAGCAGGTTTCCTGTCTGTGAAGGCAGCATGTAAAGGGCAACTGAGTCCCTGGTGTCTCTTTGCCAATAGCTGTAGGACGTACAGCACACACGGCTGATCAACAGGAGTGAAACTGGGTTGTTCTGGGTGGTGTTCACGAGTCAGCAGCAGCTGAATTCTGGCCAGGAGAAACTGGACATTGCTGTCCCAGCAGCAGATATGGCTGTGACTAGAGGACAGCCACAGCAGCCCGAGAGCAGGGATCTCACAGCATCCCCCTTCCACCCTGCTGGTGTCTTGCCAGATCCCTTGCCTCTCCAAAGCAGCACACAGGGTGTGACTGTGACTGATTCAACAACGTAGGCTTGTAGCTCTGCTGAAACAGTCACTCTCCGTTGTTCAACAAAGCTGCAAACCTGTCAGTTCCCCCGCTCATGTTCTTTCTCATGTCCCTTATGAAGATGATGGGTAGCACAGGCCAGTGAGAAGAAGGGGACACATCTTCAGTGACCTTGCACTGTGAAAACAGACCCTTAACTCCCTGCCTTGAGCTGGTTGTGAATCTGTAACATCCTTGATCCAGTTTTTTCTTGTTGGGTTTTATGTAGTTAGACCTTTGTAGTGGGACCTTGCCCACTACCTTCTTTAAGAAGCATAGACAGGGTAAGACTGCCTGATAGCCAGGGTCCTCCCAAGAACACGAATAGATTTGATGACATTACTTGGGATAGTGATTGTGATTAAGTGAAGAGTGGCAGAAGGGTCTCTTGAGTGAGTAGTTTGCAAAACAGCAAAGAAATTCAATGTCAACTGGAAAGAAATAGTAACAAGGGAAAGTAGTCCATGCAGTATGTGCTTACTAGCACTAGTGGTGTCCATCATTTCCCACAATCCCAAGTGCCCCATGGAACAGGTTCTTCAAAAGGCAAAGAGAAGCCCAGGGTCAGGCAGCATCATGTCTTTTATCAAAACCTTTTTTTTATATGGGGTCTTCCTATACACTTCATGAACAGTGATAAATGAAATATCACATCTTTGTATGGCTTTTATTTGCATTTAATTTACTTGTGATCTGACAGCTTCTCCTTTGTTTCTGGTCCTTATTTCTTTCAGAGCATGCAGAGTACATCAGCTTTGTCAGTATGGCCTGCTCCCATATCTCACACTCTGCCAATCATCTAAAGAATCTCACATTCACAGCCTGTTTCTTGTGGTACCAATAAGAACCCTCTCCATCCTTCCTTTGATAAATTATTCATGGTTTTCCACCTTCTTCTTAATTAAAGAAAAAGAAACGGACAAATTCTCCTATGACATTCCCTTTCTACCCACAGCTCTTCACTATGTACCTCATTTGTTGTCTTCCTAATGTATCCCTCCACCGGAATTATGTTCCTTCACCAAAGTTTTGGCCTGTCCGTTTTCTACTATTTATACAGCTCTTAAATGCTCCTGTCATATCTTAACCCTGCTGGCTTTTCTCTTCATCTTTCCCAGCAATATGTAACCTGCTCTCACTTGAGGACGTGGCCATTAGCATACACAGCACGGCTGCTGCTGCTGTTATTCTCATTATTACCATAATGGCTGGGGCTAGAAGAGAGAAGCAGCTTTAGGCACCGTACAGAGGCAGACAATCCCTGGCACAAAGAAAAAGCTGCTGCATTGTTCAAAATAATTCTGAAATCATTCCTGTGAGCATCCTATCCTCCCTTAAAAAACACTCATTTTTACCCATCGGAAAGCTGCTACCAAATGTGATGTGCTCAGCCCTTAAGTTTTTCACCAGGGCTGTTTGCATCAGCTCTTCCTCACCGCCTCACTCTGCAGCCAGTTTTAGTGACCACATTGCAGCTAGTGCAAATGAATCCCCACGAGACTTCGCTTGCCAGAGGTTTCCTATGTGCTTTGGGGAATCCAGCCATGTATTAAGGTACTGCCATAACAACATAGAGGTTCTCAGCTTTTTTGAGAAACCCAGCCTTCATTTCATGATTACACAGTCCCCCTTGTCCCGTGTGCAAACAACTAGCTCTGCTGGGTTGGCTTTTGTTTTAACACCATTTTGGTCTGGAGAGCAGATCTTCACCTTGGACAGACATTTATTCCCAGCCAGCCACAATAAATCAGGAAGCTGAAGTCATGCACTTGTTCTGCTTGATCCACTGTCAGCAGAGGGACATCGCACCAAGCCCCAGTGAGACGGATATAGTTTGCCTTTTGACATCTTGCCAGCCCTCATCTGCACAGGAGATCAAAAGCAGTGGCTGAGACACAGAAACAGCTTGTTAACCATTGGGCTGTGCTCATTAATACTGATTAATTACACTGTTTTCTTCTTAATTCATCTGGAGATTTTCTATATTGAGCCATCCTATAGAAGTCTTGATGGGCTACTGTGGCATACAGGAGCATGCTTTTGAGCCTTAGATGGTCATATAACTTTGGGCTGGCAGCAACTGCAGATCTGAAAGCAGCATCAACAGGCCTACAGTGTAAGCAATAAAACATGAAATATGAATTGAGTATGATTTCTAAGCTTAAGGGTTAGAGGGTAGAAGTGCAGGACAGGGCTCCCTGGCTCTCAGGGAGACAGGAACCAGACCAGAATCTTCTGGTCCTTCTGTCAGCAGGAGATTGATACCTCCATGCCTCCCACATCTTGGCTTCATCCTCCCTCTGCTACACATCACCCACCTACAGAGCAGGCCAAGGAAGCCTTTAGAGTGTAGAAGCAGGAGAAGAAAAGGCACTGAGCTGCAGACAGTCCCCAAGGGAAGCAGGATACCATCACATCCTAACAGGAGGACTGAGGAGCTGTATGGACAGCACACAACAGTCTCATGCTGAGTTTAGATTGGATATTAGGAAAAATGGCTTCACCAGAAGGGTTGTCAGGCATTGGAACAGGCTGCCCAGGGCAGTGGTGGAGTCACCATCCTTGGAGGTGTTTGAAAGATGTGTAGATGTGGCACTTAGGGACATGGCTTACTGGTGGAGTTGGTAGTGTTAGGCTTACAGTTGGACTCGATGATCTTACAGGTATTTTCCAACCTAAATGATTCTATGACAGCGGGCATTCAGGAAGGTCCCCAGCCTATTCTGGCCCCTGGTAAGTCTTCTGGGAGGTTACTGCAGTAGTGCTCTTTGGGTTTATTGTCTTGCATTACAATATTACTTTGACTGATGGAAGACAGGGAAGGACACCATGGGGGGGAACTTTCGGATGTGGAGTTTCCAAAACCTGAGCTCTGTCCCCAGCTGGGGAGGTGTTATCTGGTCAAGACATTGTTTTTCACATCTGTAAAATGGTGATAATACTCCTGGCTGGTAGTCGAAGTCTTAATTGATTAATATATGGAAGACACTATTTTAACGCAATGTTATCATCCCTGGAAAAGAAAGAGATGCTAAAAATAGCGTAGTACATTTTGACAGAGCTTTTGTTATTTTCTTTTAATGTTCAATTTCTTTGAGTCTGTCTTTTTCCTTGTTAGGAAATCCTAATTAACATTTTCATTTTCATTTCATTACCGGGTCTGGGTTTTGGTACTCTGTAGGCAGCCACTAATCATTCAGTCCCCAGATGAGATGAAGGCTTCTTGGTGTGAGGAGCAGCACAGATGCAGAGGGAACCCTGCTCTCAATACTCTGGATGAAAGCAGTATAGGGGAACTGACCCACCTCTACAGTCAGACCAAATACAGGTCAGCAGGAGTCCAGTTTCCTATCCCCTATCACAATGCATATGCCTCTCTGGTGGAGAAGAGGTACAAATGCAGATACAGACACACTCTCAGTTGGGACCTGGCATAGAAACAGCTAAAAGATCCCAGCTGAAAGCTATCTGTACTGTAGTTAGAACAAGGGCAAATGAACAAACAGCTGTAGGGAGTCAACAGAAAACACCATGCTTTGTATCTTGCCTCAAACAGTGCCAGCATTTGGTATTCATGGGAGGGTACGAAGGAGGCAGATATAGAGCTACACTTGCCCAATACATTAATTTTATATAAAACTCTTCTAAAGGTCTATGTGTAAAAGGTTGCAGTGGGAGAGGAGGTGTTTGGGCTGGAAGAGGAGATGGAGGGGGAACAAGAAAATAAGGGACATAAGGAAGAGGAGTAACAGAAGCAAGAACAGGAGGAGCAGGAGGAATACCACCACCTTCTGCCATTCTGATTTCCACGTACTTTCTCCCCAGATAGGCTGTGGGTAGGGGGCCTATCTATCACCTTGCTAATGATGCTTGTGTCACTAACAGGCCTGATTTAAGATAATGGGCTTGAGATTAAGCAGGCTGAATATGTGGCCTGGCTCCCCTCCTCTAGGGGGGGGAAAGTCCAGCAAGATGGGGTGCAGATATCAGTCAAGTCTAAGTGAATAAGGCTTGAACAGAGACTCAAGCACTGTACATCAGCATCAGCACTTTCCCTGTTATGGGTTTGATGTATTCCCAAGCAGCAGCATGAAGGAGGAAAAGAGAACTTAGCAGGACAGAGAGGGACTACATGGTGCCACTTACCCTTTGGGCATGGCCTCTATTTAATTACAGGGAGGACGCAGCCATAGAGACAACCAGGAGCATAAAGATGGTAAGACTGAGCAGATAGTCAGAGACCACCTCTCCCAGATTTATTATAGCAAGTGCCTCCTACTTCGAGTAATGAGAGCTATTTCACTTATATGAATGACCTGAATGTCTTTATCAGCCAGACAACACCACGAAAGCCTCAACAATACCACTAATAATTATATGTGGGCTGAGTTATATGGGAGCCTCCCACCTCGCATGCTCTCTGCTGAAGGAACTGTGTGAAGCGGCTTTGTCTGCGTATGAATTAATCATGGTGTGGATCTCGGTGGCTGAGCTTTATTCTGCACCTGGTAGCACACACTAGCTGCATATGGAAAGGGTAAAAACTTTGCTCCCTCTCCATCAAACTCCTGCAATCCCTCATGTGATGGTAGGAGAGAATATTAATGCAGCTGTCACCTCGTATTTCTGACACATCTGAGGACTTGTATGGCAATACTGAACTCTATGGAGGGATGGGTGGATGGACAAATAAAAACAATCAGGGAATCTGTAATTCACATGTTTGCTCATGATTCGAAGCAGGGTTCTCATTTTTCTTGCTTTTCTGTCTGCTAGACATTAGTAAAGGTAGTGAATTCTCTCTGAAAATGAAACCTGCTTTGATATTTATGAAAGCTCCCTCTGTTCTTGGCTTCTGGACGCAACGACAACTATGGCAGAAGCAAATGAAAGCCCACAGACCTATAGATGTCTCTGGTGACCTGAGCTTTAAGCCTAAAAGCCCTTTGGATTGGAAATAAACGGTTTTGCCTTACCCTCAAACTGGCTTCTGCAAGAAGAGATGATGAGCTGGTTGTCCAAGCTCAGGTGCATCTTATAGTGATGATATAGATTAGTTTCTAGCATTCAGATGGCTCTAATAACCTCTAAAGTTCAGTGCAGTTTGTATGAACCAGATGGTGTGTTTCTTGGACCCTGACTTTGCTAAATCCCTCAGCTCTTCCAGAGCACGCACCCAGTAACAGGGAGGAGAACAACCTCTGCAATAGCAGTGTCAGTTTGAAGAGCAGCAATCATTCTGTTCCTTTTTCTGCTCATATGTTCTGTTTGTTGCTTATCTGGGTTTTACTTTCTTTCCTAAGTGCTTTCTATTACCACAGCTGAGGAATTCCTTTGGGGAGTATGTTGCATCTGATGATCACTATATGTGCTACGAATGCTGACAGATTTCTGGGGTTGTTGGTTTATACTATTTCATGTGTAATCACTGTTTCCCAGGTTTGATAGAGAAATGGTAGGGGTAGCTCTGGCTGCAAAGCTTGTGAGGTGTCTGAGTTCATGGATAAGCAGGTGCATTATGCATGCTCATTGTAGGGGATTGGACTGGATGACCTTAGAAGGTCCCTTCCAACCCAAACTGCTCTGTGGCCCTTTGCATTTGCAGCAATAACTATGTGTACTGAAGACCACATTACTTTCCCTCTAGGCTTCCATTACCTGTGGCTTCTCAGGTCCATAGCCCTCAAAATAGAGCTTAGCTTTCCAAACCCAGAGCATGGACTAGTGTCTGGAGTGTGGTTTTCCCTCTTGATCCTCAGGGCTGGTCTTAACCCCCGTGGCAATTTTGCTTTGACTTTGATATGTGCAGGCTCAAACCTAGAAGCAAGATGAAGCAAAAAGCCTCTGTTGTTTAGACTGTCTCTTGCACAGTAGAACCTTCTAGCACACCTCCCTCTCAATAGCCTGGGTGTTTTAAAAGAGGGATGAACTGAAGCAGAACTGAGTGAATTGAAGAGAAGTGAATGCGGGTTTTACCAGCCTCTGGCAGGGGAAACAACAGGCTCTGCATATTTATTGATTATAGTGTGCTCTACATCCTAGGAGGGGGTATTCAGAGCTAATGGTGGGTGTATTTGTTATGTCTGGTTCAGAAATCAGAATGAATAAATGATAAGCAGTGGAGTGCAATTGGACTGCTAACAAGTTGTTTTGTCTTGCTTTCATTTGAGAGAAGGAGGGAGGGAGGGAGCCGAGCTGAGCCGTGAGCTCTGCACAGGTACAGAGGGACTGAGGAGCACACTCGACCTTGTCACCACACCTGTTAGCAGGTCACCCAGCAGCTGGATGAATGCTGGAATGACGAATGGTCCTTGAAAATCATGCATATAGTCTTGATCCATCAGAGAGCCCTGATACCCTCAGTGGGTTGGCCTGAGGAGGATGCAGAGCTGATGGCCCCCAAGCATGTCAAACTGTGGTGGCCTTACACCATGCTCAGTTATCCTCGTTCAATGCAAGTTGTGTATTGAAGTGAAAAGGAGTGCAAGAAAAGGAAAGGGAAACCCTTGCCTATTAGGATTTACCTAAACTATCCCAACGTGGCTCTCCTGAGTCCACCATTTCCTTTGTCTGTTCATACTCGGGGTGCTTCTGGAGCCATCCTCAAGGCACTGCTTGTTTCCTTGGTAGGCAGTCTGCTACTATGGGTGTGGGCAGAGCCTGAAGGCAGGTATCCAGTGCCCAGATGATATCCCACACGGCACACAGCTATGTCTTGCTGATGACACCTCTTGCCAAGGTCCTCTGCAGCCTTTCCAGTGCTTCTTGGTAGGCACCCACCTTGCTAGTAGAAAAGCGCAGCGGCTTGGCCACTGCTCAAGCCTGGGTGAGTGGACACCTGGATAGTCCTTCATCACAAAGAGTTTACCATCAGGTCAGTGATGACTTCACACTGATCTTTGGCCTCAGGAAGCTGAACATCTTCACCCTTACCTTCTTTCATTCCTCCAGAGTGGGTGCCTCTGGCATGTGTCCTCTCTGCCTCAATACAGGACCAAGACTGGTTATACATTTTACTGACTTCATGTTCCATCTAGACTTCCTTCAGCATTTTTATTTGTCAGTGTAATAAATAAGTGAAGCTCTGGACCCATGGAAAGCATTGGAAATTATTTTGACTAGGTTCTGTTTGTTTTATTTTGGCACATTTTCCCCAGGAAAAGACATTGTAAATCATCTGTCAATATGGGAAAGCTGGAAAGGAGTCCGGATTTTATAATTTGTGCTAGTTTGCCTAACATGAAGGAAAACAAACCTTCCATTTGGATCAGACACAACGTCTGCTCTTTCATTCTGCTCTGGAAGGATTTGCTTGGGGAATACAAAATATTCACACCTACTGCTTGTGATAAATTTAATCCTCTCCCCAGCAGCAACATTAGCAACCTAATTTGGATTTACAACAAAGCCAATTCTTTTGCTGCAGCAGCGTATACAGCTCCTCCTATGAATACGAATCAGGCCCAGTGTGCCCCCATAGACAGCAAAGGACTCTTGTGAGAACTGAAAAACTCATTCACTTACATCTTCATGTTCTTAAGGGTGTGTGGAGGTGTTCTTGTCAAGTCTGAAGTTGGAAAGAAGACCCCCAAAACACTTCCAGCTCAAAGCAGTGACTGGGAAGGTGAGTTTTCTGGAGGTTTCTAGAGTCCTAACACTCGTTCAGGGCATAGTAGGCAGTTACTAATCTCCATGTCTGGTAGACTGGAAGAAAGTGGTCCTGTTGCATCAGGGGGTATTTAAGCCAGGCACAGAGTATATTGGGTGTATTAGGTATAGAGTATATTCATCAAAAAAGGGGGTCCCAGTGGAGCTGGCAGGGCAAACTTCTCTAAGGATGATAGGGATAGATTAGATTCCCTCAGAGCAGGGGGAAGGATTAGGCCATTTCTTGGGGTCTCCCAGAGCCCGACATTTCCATTTTCCTGAGGTTCTGTTTCTTAGCTAACTACCGTAGCATCCTTCCTCATGTCAACAAAGCTTTATTCTCCCAAACCTGAGCTGATATCCTTCACCTCTGCAGGTCCCAGAGGTCTCCAGGCACAACCTGGACTCTGCAAGGGCTGGGCTTCTGTCCCTCCACCCATCTTGCAGGACCTTTGGGACCTTCAGGACCTTCAGTCCTGTCACCATGGATCCTATCTCTTTTCCTCTCCTTAATACAAGAAAGGCTCTCACCGCCAGGGAGCAGGCACCATCTCACAGGGGACAGGCCCAGGACTGCCTGATGAAGATGCCTGAGCTGGGAACAGTCTTGCTTTAGGCTAGGGCTCAGTGTGCTGAGCAAAAGGCCAGAACATCCTGTCCCATAAAGATATCCTGTGTGATGGTTTTGGTATGCAAGAGTAGGATCCTGAGCTGATATTTGATTATGAGACTTCAAATATCTTAAGAACACCAGATTTTGTTCCCGGTTAAAATAACCTAATTCGGAGGTGCTCCAAACGCATTGGACATATTCTGTCTTCAGTCAGGATCCTGCCCCACACCCAGCTGCATTGGATCCCTGAGATTTGGCAGCTTCCAGGAGAAAATGACTTTGTACAATGTACAATGACATCTCCATGTGATGCACCAGCTCCTTTCTAAATATCTGGAACCCACACAGGCCAACATGCTTGAAAACGCAGCTGTGACCAAAAGCAGCATGGAAAACCTGGGCCATGTGTATGGGCTGACCACAGAGTACAACCAGGACACCATCTGAGCTGATGGTTTCAATCACTGCAGATCGAGCTTCGCAGCTCTCAAACCAGACACAAGCACCTCCACAAGCTTCCTGGGTAGGAGAGATATAGTGCACGTTGACCTCCAGGCTGGAGAAGACACTTGCTCACAACTGGTTGCTGCTGCTGTGTGCAAGAAGCCCCTCAGCTAGAGGGGGACTACCTACCTGTTAGTCTGAGCTCAAGGAGTCATACGACAACTGTGGATTTTATGTCTTTTTGGCGTTGCATTTCCAGCCTGTTTGGCTGCAGGCAACCGTTTGACACAAAAGCCCAAGGAAAATGAGAATAAATCAGAACCTGTTGTCTTTCAAGGTCTTGTTTTTTGGCTAATTCAGTATTGGAGAGCTGACTTCTGGGTTTTCTTCTGGGGGTAGGAACTTCATGAAGGTGTCTTTGTCTTGTTTGTCAGCCAGTGTCCATCAGTAGTGCTCCCTCCAAGATAGAGTGATGAAAGGCAACACCAAGGGAAAGCCTGACTCCAAGCCCCAAACCGTCCTGGAATTCACCTTTCTCCTTGAGAACAAAGGGGTTTCATGCAGCGAGCCAGAGATGAGATACCCAGATAAGGCACTTCAGGGTCAGCATGGGCTTGGTGCTAAGTTGCAAACCCACAGATGAAGGCAGACCAATGTCCTTGTCAGGCGTTACAGATTTACCTACCACCAGCATCAGGGTTTTTCACCCGGAGACTTTCTCTCTCGCTTCATACAGGATATTTTCTGCTTTGTCTTTGTACCAGTTTTGCCAGTAACTCTCAAAGTAAGTCACTGAGCAAGCTGGAGACAGGCCAAGGCCAGGGATGGGAATGCTGTTTTCCCTGCTGTGGCAGATCCCTTAGGCTGTGCCGCTGGTGGGCAAGCACTGCTCTTGGCTCTTGCACAAGGCCATATGGTGGGAAGTAGGTGGGAAAAGCCTTCCCCATCCAAAGAGAAGTCCTCTTCTCTTGTGTGCGCTCAGGGGATGATTCTTGTACATGCTGCACTTTTCCTCCTCTCTGAGGCAAGTCAGAGGAACGAGTTTTGGCTGCAGGGATGGGATGGGACAGGATAGGATGGGATGGGATGGGATGCTCTAGATGGGAGAAAAACAATTCTCCCATTAGAAGTTCAGTTTGAAAAGTCCGTGGGACAAAAGATGCAGGCAGATGCCTGAAGGCTCGGGATTACATGGCCACCAGTTTCTGCTGGTTTAGCCATATCAGTCTTGCAGAGCAGCAGATATACAAACTCCCTGACCTCCAGAGCAAAAAGGAGCTGCTGCATTTTGAAGCAGAGACTGGGTTTTGTCCTGGCAGGAGACAGCAGCAGGCTGTGCATCTCCATCACCCTGCTTATGGCCAGTCATCTGCAGCAGGGCATAAGGGATAAGGCAGGGCAAGGGCAATCCACCTCCGTCTGCGTTGGAAGCATTTTACACTCACTGTGCTCCAAGTTGCTGTGTGAGGCAGGGCAGGATCGATCCCTGAGCTCTGCGATGCTGTGCTGGGAGTAGCTGGGCTCTGAGGAGGTGCTGGAGGCAAGATTTGTCAGGAGAGGTAATGTTTTTTTATGGGAGCAATTCACAGAGGTGGATAGAAGGGACAAGCTTTAGTGCTCCTGGGTCCTTTCCCATGTCTGAAATAGGAGAGGCAAGAGACAAGCCAGGGAACTGAAATTCATAACTCTGGACACTAAACATCATGGGCTCGATAGAGATATTGGTTTTAAGGCACTTTATAATTCTTGTCCCCTCCTCTCAGCTAACAGCTTCTTGTTCCACCGGCAATAAATTACCTGCTGCTCTCATCTTCTTTCTCCCCCTCTCTTTCCCAGAGGGCTGAATGACTTCTTTACCTCTCCTCATACTAAAAAGTCCCTTCCCCTCTTACCAGGTACAAAATACCTTTTCTCACCTAAGGTGTCACCAAGTTAATGAATCAAATTAAACCCTGGGCAGCTGTTCTCAGTTTGCAGCTCACACATCTATCCCAGAGCTGAAGGCAGGTTTGTGTGCCTGAAAAGCAGCTTGTTTCACAGTGAATACACTGACTGCTTTAATAAAAGGTATTATGCTTAAACTGATCAGGCGCAGGCAAATAGAGCCCGTGTGGTTCCTGCAGTTCAGGTGAATTGGCAGTTGTATGGGGAACGTTTTCTGGTGTACAGAGCTGTTGTATGATGTTTGGACTATGGACTTCCAGTAAAGGTGATTTCTCTAATCCCTGGATGGCCGTGGGTTAGTCCCGCACTGCCAATGGCATATGTGCAGGGGCTCGTTTCCAAACTTGGGAGCTTTGAACCACCAATTCTAACACCCACCCCCTTATCACTCATGGGGCTTAGCCACTGGGCACAGGCAAATGTACTGCAGAGCATCCCTTGGCTCTTCCCGCTGCTGAGCCTGGGAACGGCAGAGGGAGGCTCAGGGCTGAGCCAGCCCCCAGCCTATCTGAAAGGATCCCTCTTTGTTGAGCTTCTAGAGTTTAAACAGTGGGAATCTGCGTCTCACAATTACAGAAAACAGAGCTGGCTACATAAGCAAGTGAATGCGAGGGGATTGTTGGAGCCTTTTGCATCAAAGAAACAGCAGCAGTGATGTTTTCTAGTCTCCAGCCCTAGCCAGAAACACATCCCCCCTCCCCCCCCAGTCATTCCAGGATGCTGTTCCTTATGAGGATACAGCATTCAAAAGATATGGCAGCAAAGCATGACCTGGCATCTGCAAATGTGATTGAATGCACCATACACACACACACACACACACATATATATAAACACACCTCTGGAGCTTCACAAGAGCTTGATGGGCTGTGGGTGATGAGTGACCACTGCAGTGCATGCCTGGCTCCCTTGGGTGGCTCTGGCAATCAGTCAGCTCTGTACCAAGACTAGATGAGGCGAGGACTCTGAGTCCCTCAGCCTTTCACTCCACGCAGTCCCTCAAGGGGGAAGAGAGGATGGGTGAGAAGAGCAGCTAGAAATCAATCATGTTAAACACTGAAAACGGGTATTCTGGGGGCCAAGAGAGGCTGGGCAGCCATACAACCAGTGCTACATCTCATGGTGGGCAGCACCCAGCATGTTTCCCAGTTACATCCATGACTGTACTTTCCACGAGAGCCACAGCCATGAGATAGCTTCAGCCAAATAAGCCATTGTAATACCTGTTTTGCCAAATGTGGTAAATGTAAGCTGAGGGGGACGTTTAAGAAAGCATTTTTTGTAACATGATTTCTGCATCACATTGAAACAGGAGAGGTGAATGCTCTGTAAGACCTCTGGAGGAATAACACATCACGGTTTCAAGCAGTCCCACCAAGTCAATCCATCTCCCTCCCTCAGGTCAAGGGAGGGGATTCTACCCCTCTACTCTGTTCTGGTGAGACCCCCCCCTGCAGTGTCCAGCTCTGGGGCAACAACACAAGAGAGACAGGGAGCTACGATGATTTGCTCTCCTGACATGGTCCCTGAGGTGTGTAAGGACCTGGCAATGCTCTTTCATGCCAGCCAGTGCCAAAAGCAAAAGTCATGATGATGTGTTGCTCTCCATGACAACTCTCTGCTCTCCGTGACAACAGGCTGCTCTTCTGGAGCCAGTCCCTAAAAACATGGAATTATTCACACACAGGGATATAACTGAGCTCCGGGCCAGAAAGGAGTGCAGGGCTTTAAGTCCCTTTCCTTTCTTATTGGAGAAAACTCTGATTGTGAGAAATGGCCGAGCCCCGGGCAGCATCAAGCAGCTGCTTCAAGGCAAATTCAAACGCAATTTCGGGAGAATAGAAATGACTTCAGAACAGTTCAGCTTTTGTAAGATTCACAGTGAATCAAAGCTCTGACAGCAGACGGCTGCAGCAGCTATTGATCACTGTTTTGAGCAGAAAAATTGAAAGTCAAGGCTTTATTGACTGGCTGTTTGTCATGTGAAATGTGTTTTAGAGAAAGCAAAGGAGACGTACGTACCCTTAATGCTCATGTGCGGGAAACGGATGCCTGCTGCTCTGACGAACCCCAAACCTGCAGGCAGGATGACTGGCAGCACGGCCAGTTGTGCCGACAGCTGAGCGAACGTTTCCATCCACACACACACCTGGAATTCAACATTCGGATTCCTCTGCACCCTCTCCCCACCCCGATCACTTCCTGAAGCAGTCGCTGCTTTTTTCCCATTACACTGCGTTAGTGCTTCTGAAGAGCACTAATTTGTTTTCCTCACAAGCTCCCCCTGGTCCAGCATCCCTAGCCCATGTGTGCTGCGCTCCTCCGGGAGATTCCCTGCTGCTCCCTTGGCCAAAGGGAAAAGAAGGTACAGCAGAGGACCTGCAACCATGGCAGAGAGAACAGAGGCACAGGACGTTTAAAGTAGGAACCTGTCAGTTATTAACCAAACATCACCATTTTCAGCTGAAATGTTATCAGTATTCAAACTTACACCTTTCTTTTACTCCCCCCTCCCTTCTTCCAGATCCCCAGTTGGTACATCTCCACTAAAACATTAACAAATGAGCATAAGAAGCATGAAAAACAATGAGGTGAATATGGAAAAGCGCCGCTGTTGTTTTCATCTAATATGAATATGCCACCGAGACCTGGGAACAAACCACTTCAGCCCCTGCAACAATAGGCATACCATGGGTACAGACAGAAAGTAAATGACTCCCATGTCATGAAGGGGCTCCTGGCAGTATGCAGAAGCCCTGCCCCAACAGAAGGGAAGACATGGGTATTCAAAGCCATTTGCCAAAGTAGTGAAGAGAAAGGGAAGCAATACGTCCCTTTGACTTGGAATTCCCACTTCTGCTCAGCTGGGAATAGAGGCATAATTAATCAAAGTGTTTAAATAAGTTTCTCTTTGCTTTAATCAGAGCTGTGCAAATAAATCTTTTCAGTTCAGTAGCTGAACCAAAATAATAATAATTGTAGGTATACTTTTAAGTTGTCTGAAATGAAAGTTCAGGCTTCCTCAAATGTTTTCAGTGAGCAGAAATGTTTGATTTAACTGAAATGAGATGGTGACTCTTCACTTTAATTGCTCTTTATTTATTTTAAACACATGGAGCTAAATTTGTTCTTAAAAGGTTGTTTTGAAGGGAAACATCAAAACAGAGCTCTTAAAAGAAGTGTTCACATCAACAGTTCTGGCTGTACTATTTCTTTCCCCATTTTTTTGGCTTAATCTTTTCACCAAATTCATGTTTAACATCACCCTGGCAGCCAAATGAGCTTGTCTAAAATAACTTCACCCAGCTGTGCCATCCCTGAAACACTTTTACAAAGGCATCCCAGAACTGTTTAATAAGAAGCTGGGCAGAGCAAGGGGCAAGGGGGATGCAAAGAGAAATCATCATAGAATCATAGAATCCCAGACTGGTTTGGGTTGGAAGGGACCTTACAGCTCACCCAGTTCCAGCCCCCTGCCACAGGCAGGGACATCTTCCACTAGAGCAGGTTGCTGCAAGCCCCATCCAACCTGGCCTTGAGCACTGCCAGGGATGGGGCAGCCACAGCTTCTCTGGGCACCCTGTGCCAGGGCCTCAGCACCCTCACAGGGAAGAACTTCTGCCTAATGTCTCATCTAAGTCCCTGTTGTGCTGTTGCCCCAGATCTGGACACAGGACTGCAGCGGGGCTCCCACCAGAGCAGAGCAGAGGGGGAGAATCCCCTCCTTCAACCTGCTGGTCATGCTCTGGGGATGCAGTCAAGGGGATGGTTGGTTTCTGGGCTGCAGGTGCACTGCCGGGTCATGTTGGCATGAATCTCTCTCCTTGTCCCCAGAGCTCTGCTGTAGTCCAGGAGGTGCATGCATTTCTCCAGGGACTTCAATACGCTGGCTTGGAGTGGAGCCTGCAGGAGAGTGAGGTACAGTTTGTGACTGATAAGTCCCAGCAGACTCATGGCTTTCGGGTGCCACAATGGCCACCCTGTGCTGAGGATCTGTGGCTCAAAGTCACAGCCGCCTCAGAGCCTCGTGGTCATCTTACCTGATAAGCATCATCCTCAGCCATCTCCATCTCTTCAGTCTGGACTGCCGGCACCGTGGAGAGCAGGCTCCAGTGCTCACAGCGTACTTCTTTCACAATGATTTTTAGCATCTGCTGTAAGTGGTTTGTAAGCATAGACATGTCTCTTGCTCATCTCACTGCTTCCTTGCCAAGGCCTGGCACAGAACTAAGGCATCCTGACCCTCTCTCCTTCCCGTCTTTTCCTATTACGCATCAGCATGCTGAACTGAGGTCTCATGGTCTTCACAAGCCAGCTTTTCCATAATGCAAGAGATTGTGTCCTGGCTCCCAGGTCATGCTGCCCATGGGGAGCTCTGTTACTTTCGGATTGTTGCTTAGCTGGAGAAATGCCACATGGTAACGAGTGGATTCGGAGATGGAAGGAGAGGGGTTTAATGCTACCACTTTCTGTCAGACACAGAAATCTCTACAGGCTAGGAGGTTTCTTTCAGCCCTTTAAAGCTGTTTCCTTGATGTCTGTTTAAAATGTTTTATTGAGACAGCACAGGTACTTCTTTTCTAAGGGCAAAAATCTGTATGACATTTTGGGCTTAGACCACTGACAAAAGCAATGCCTCCTAGGAGCCGGGATTTGCTCCTACTGTCCCATCCTCTTCTGTCTTGTGTGTCTGTTCCCTCTTAAACTAACTGTAATGAAAAACATTTGATGAGAAACAGTCCGCATTACTTTGGCCTTGGCCTGTGGGAGCTGTGGTGACCGCTGGAAACTGCCTTTTGATTTCATGCCTCTTCCATTATTCCTGCCGGGGAATTCCCTGCTCCGCTATAAGTCCACACACATATAACATCTTCTCCTTTGGGAGGGAGAATGATGAGCCATGCACAGTGGAAATACACAGTGCTTTCTGGGATATGTCCTGAGATCATGACTCAGAAGGTCTTGATCCAAGAGCCATTGCAGCTTCCTTTTTTAGACCCTGCAGTTTATTGCAGAGCTTTGGACAGGTTTTAGTGTCAGCGTATACTCTGCTTATGGCTTCGATTTGTTCATGAGTGCCTCCAGATAAGCACAGAGCTCTCCTAAGCTTCCCTGCCTACTCGTAACCCCAAGAATAAGAAATCAGCCTGCAACTAGCGAGATTCATTTAACCAGTTATGAATTTCAGAATCAATACCTAGAAAAGCTGAGGTCTTCTATGCATCTTCTGGATTTGTGCATCCAAGGAACCTCCTTTTCATGCCCGATTGCCTACCCGAAGGCTGGAAGCACATTATTTGGTTAACAAAAGTTGAATTATTTCTGTCATATCTTGACTCTAGGGAGTGGGTCTTTATGAGAGAGCCTAACAATCAGATGAGTTTATTACATGCCAGTGATGCAGTGAAATCCAATTAATTTGTTTGCTGTGCTCCCCAGAATGAGCAATAGACATGCCGTGAATGTGAACGATGCCATCACTCTGGTACTGTGTCGGTAAACAAATGTAATCTGGTGATGTTCTGGAGTCTCACTGTCCCTCCTTGCACGCTCCTGGATCCCCTGAGGCTCCAGGCAAGACAAGAGTACACTACAGGAACACACTTTCTCTGGTACAGTGTTGTAGACCCCTGTTTCAGCTTTGCAACCATGCAAGACCCTGCTGGGAACAAGAGGATAGGAAGTCCCTGGGGAAGGAGTCCTTGGCTGGCCTGTAACCTTCCCAATTCCCATTGACACAGGAGGAAAATGGGACACCTGCAAGGTGTCAGTTGTTTCCCCACACAAAATACACTCTCCAAAGATGCTGCACAAATGCATTGGACTAAAACCCACCAGTCTGAGGGGGAGAGCAGCAGTGGGGGTGGTTTTGTTTGGTTGTTTATAGACAACCTGCGGAGTATGCCTTCTTGTCTTGTAGGAGCTGAGCCTTCGCAAGTCCTGTTTCTGAGCTTTCCTCTTCAGCCACAGAAGGATGGAAGTTCATTTCTGGTGTAAGAAAGCTGCGCTGCCATGGCAGTTCTTGAAAGGAGATTGACAACAAAGCAGCATTTCTTTGAAATTCAGATAATGTACCTGCTGTGCTTTCCGCATTCAGCTGTGCACAATCCATAGCAGCACAAAGTCTTTGAGAGTGTATAAGATCTCTCTGAGAGTTAGGGAGCTGGGGTCAGTGCAGGGCTCAGAGCTCCTGGAGGTTTGTACCTCAGGTATAGAGCTCTTTGCAAAATAACCCAAATCTCAAAACCAACCGGGGACAAACCATGAAACATGGGAAGACAGATGGGATAGGAAAAGGATTTCATCCACAGCCACCTTCCGCTTGGTCTCCCTGGCAGTGGAAGATAGCCCACCCCAGCTTATACCTCAGCAGTGTCACCTCAACGTCAGACCTCTTCAGGCTGACATATTTGCACTCATTATCGGTAGGTAACATAGGATTTTTCAGGCTGGAATAAATGTCATGGGAACGGGAGCAGAGAGTCTTACAGGCAGACACCTGTCAGGTCATGCAAGAGTGGGTAAGGACAGCCTGATTCTTCCTTCATTTTCAAAGTGGAAAAGAAGTGACAAGTGAAGCTCCAAGGAGTCAGATTCAACAGCTAGCAGGATGTGAGCCTCATCCAGCATGTGCTTGATTGGTGAAGCTCAAACTGCAGGGTTTTGTAAAAGCCATGCGCTTGCATGGTTTCAAAGGAGACTAGGCAGGTGGATGGAAGATTGATCCTTTTAGGGCAAGCAAATATGCAGAAACCAGTATGGGCCAGGAGCCTTTCATAAGGGAACCTCAATAAAACTATAACAGTTTGGAATATAATGAAAGGAAATCTTTGGGTGTTGTTTAGTGATACAGGGCTCACCAGCCAGAGGATGGGAAAAGCAGCAGTAAAATGTGTGGTTCCTTGAAGAGATCCCAAAGCTGGCTGCAGACAAGCCTTTTGTGACTGCTACACCATAGCAAACATTTAACTGTCAAATGCACTGGGAATGTAACGGTCAGAGTGGCAGGAGAAAGGACTGAACTGCTGTGATTTAATGTGTCCAAGAAATTAACTTGCTGTAGGCACTGCAGCCGACCATTCCAGGAAAGCTGCCAGAAAGTAATGAAAGCAAATAGGGATTCTGTAAAAAAAGGTAAATTCTCTGTTATCTGGGAGAGGAAATGCAATCAGTTTAGAAAAGAATGACAGATCTTTTTCTATCTAACCTCTAAAAGCCCTGAAGCATATATATAAGGAGGATTCAGTTGTGTGCAAGCAGCACTGCTGGCAGATATACAAGAACTTTCACATGGAATAGGGATAACTTTTAGAGTAGATTTAAGATAAAAGGTAAAAAAGAAAAGAAGTACCTTTCTGACACTGTGTTTCTGGAACAGATTTTAACGCCTTCATAACAGAAAAGCACCCCAACAAACATCCTATGCTTTAATCCCAGGGAAGTTGTGAATGCTCCATCACTGGTGGTGCTCAAGGCTGGGTTGGACATAGCCTTGGGTGGCATGGTTTAGTGGTAGGTGTCCCTGCCCATGTCAGGGGGGTTGGAACTGGATGACCTTCAGGTCCTTTCCAACCCTAACTATTCTATGATTCTAATCACACTACAAGAAATGGGTATTAGTTGTGTAGAGTAAATAGATAACAACGGGGATTGCCTGGGCTGCTGGAGTTAGAAGTTTAGGCAATATTTCCTTGCTTGCCAACAGAGAGTAAACCATCAGTAGCAACAATCCAAAGAGCAGCATGGATGATTGCATTTGCTTTAATTAGTCTCAAGGAATCTTGATTGAAATTAAAAACCCAAGTGCTGAGAACAAGCTGTTGTGCTAGCTTGGGAAGCAGGATGGTTTTGATAGTGCTTTAATACCGATAGGGCAAGAAGCCCCTGCCACCTGAGCAGCTTTGACAGCCCAGTTCAAACCCAAGGCAGGGTTTCTGTAAGCTGTAATCCAAGCAGCATCTGTCAGCCTGAACCTTGGGCATTACTTAAAGAGGGAAAACCGCTATGAATTTGTTGACACCAACATGTATCTTAAGGTCTTTGTTTCACTAAACACACGGCCAAGCACTGGCATCGGTTCTCCAGAAGAGCACAAGCATCAGCTTCCTGCCTGAAGTTCTTGATTTGGGCCAGGAAGTAATACTTGCTTGAAAAGAAGCTAAATCAGTTATTGATGAGGTGGAGGAATTATCTCTGTATAGGGAGGAAACACTTACTTGGGAAATAAAATTAACACAGAACAAGTCCAGAATGATGCTGGGCTTCCTCAAAAAGCAAACAGCAGCCTTAAAGGAAATCAATTGAAGCAGGTGACATGGGAACTAAAGGCAAACCAGCACTGATTCAATTAGAGAAGTGAAATCAGGGCTTGGCATGCTAAAAGCACTGACTACTCAGGTATGGAGAGAAGTGGTAATGAGATGAGGCACCTTGAATGGGGCAGCCACAGAGAACAGGGTGGGAAATGTACATGAGGTCTGATGGTGGTGGCATTTGGGAATATACTCTTGGATACGAGCACTGCTGATGATGGTACGTGAGGAAGAGACCAGAAGAGATGAGACCAGAAGTCCACCTGGCATGGAGAAAGCAAAGGCAAAACTGGGAGCTCTGCAAAGCTGAGACGGTTTTTGTCATTTAAACTGGATAACTTGGTTGGAAAAAGAAACTCAGCATACTACTTTCTCAGGAAAATAATAGCTACAGATTTTCACTAAACACTGGAAAAAGGTACTCATTGTCTTTAATCACGGTATTCACTAGCCAACAGGAGCAGTTATGGGAAATAAAAGATGCTCTTGATCTTAAAGATGCTACTGGAATGAAAATCCCTTGGCAAAGAATGGACGTAAGTCCAGTTTCAAGTAAATAAAATGCTCCTATCAATCCAGCCACATAAAGAGCCGAGCCATTAGCTCTGATATTACTGAGGAGTGCTGAGCACCACTGTAGCAGTCCTTATCAGGATGGTGATATCTCAGTTCATTTAACAATGAGATGTGTACTTTTCATTACGCTGCTGTGGCAAAAGTGGAAGTGCTCATTTAACTTCCCCAGGAGTCAGATACTCCTTCTGAATAAATATGCCTGTCTCAACTTTACCAGATCATTGTATTATAAGGGGATGAGCTGCCCTAGCAAACTTGCAGCAGATTGAATTTGAAATGAGAGTGGATATTCAAGAGATAAAACCTTTACAAGAGAAATCATTGTGGAAAGCAAGGCACAGTGGTTGAAGGGTCACAGGCTACACCAGCAGGCAGGAGGGCGATCTATGAGCAAAAGGGGGGATCTGCACCTCTTGGAGCCACAAGGATTGTCAGACAGACAAAGGAGGTGGCCTGGCAGGCACACAGCAAGGCCCAGAGATGATGGAAATGCAGAACAGATCTCTCATCTGCGGCTGCTTTTTAGCTAAACACACAGCAGTCAATCCTGAGCAAAACGCTGACATCTTGATATTACAGCCTTCCTGTACAGAGGAATTACCTGCACTTGATAAACTCCATAGAGTGAATTGTCTAAGAAAGAAGCAGTAGTCTCTATCTAGACCCAGCAGTGGGGGAGAATGAAGAGGCAGGCATGCCCACGGGTTTGGGGCAATGTGAATGGTTAACAGCTGAGTTTTCTACCCTTAAAGGAGATGGAGCTGCTGCCATCATGGAGCCATGGCTCAAGCAGTACTGCTTCAATATACCCCGAGATGTTTATAGCTGGATTACGTTATTAGGTCTGAGAAGGTGCCATGCAGAAACCTGTACCAGTGGAGTACCAGTGGACGGAGAGTGGGAAGTACAGCCCTGTGGGAGAGCCCTTCATCCTTTTGCAAAGAAACCATCAAGATCCAGCGGATAATTTGGCTGTCTCCAAGAACTCCTCAGGCTCGTGCTTCCCTGGGACAACAGGGCCATTCCCTGGGAAGACGACTGTCAATTGGGAATGGATATATTGGATTTCAGAAAATCAGCTCAGGAGGCGGGATCAGAACTCTGGATAGACTGCATCTCAAAAGTTGGTTATATTTTTGTGTGCTGTTAGATGGCTTTTGCAAGCTCGTGACCTCCAGGTATAGTCACAAATCAGAATTAACTGGGGTTTTCCTCCTCTTTTCATTTATCATAAATGTACATCTTCTGCTAAGAGACCAAGCCTACACCTGCAGCAAGCGGAAAATACAAGAACCATAGTAACCGGTAACTGGTGAAGAATCTAACCCTTGTAAGTGTTCTTGACATCAAAGTGTTCTTCCTCAGGTAGCTGGGGTTTCTAGCTTTGAATGGCCTGTAATTGGCAGAATGACATGATTAATTTTGTTTAGTGGAATCCATTGTGCTTTGTAGGCATTGCAGTGTGGGAGCAGGTGCCTTTGAGTCTGCAGAGGTTGATGTCACAGCGCACCGCAATTAACTGATGGCTTTAAAAGCTAATTACCTAAGAAAATGGAAATGGAGGTGGAAGAGATGGAAGTGTGAGTTACTTTGAATACCTCTTATCATAAACCAGAATTAATTGCACTTGATCAAGACTGCTTTTAAAATTCACTGTGTAATGCTTCCTGGTTTTGAAAGCAGGAGCAAAGAATTTGGGAGAGTAGCTATGGGCCTCCATTCTTTGGACAGGTGGACATCAAACATCGTTACTTGACAAGGGTCATCCACAGATGAAAAATGTCCTATTATTAAACTACTATTAAAAAATAAAAATTCGTTCCACAAAGACTTGGACCATTTTGTGTCTTTTTGCTTGGTTAAGATGCCCACTCAGATGCCATTTAATTTAATAAAGAAATCTCATGAAATAAAAAGAAAATTAATAATTATTTAGGAAAAAGAAAAATTGGTGCCTTGTCTCAGACTGCTTAGAAATGCGCCAGGTAAGAGCTAGATGAAGAGATGGGAGATGAAATCTTGCAACACCAGATGAGTCCCTGCATGGATTTCTAGGGAAATGGGACCCTTGAGCTCTGGTGTGCTTTTGCAGCACTGCCTTGCCAGCGTGTGCTGTCCAAGCTGCCTCCTGGGTGTCTGTGTTCTGCCTCTGGCAAGGCAAGCATGGCTGTTCCACACTGGTCCATGCACCCCAACACAGCATTAGCTGGGAGATGAGAAGGCTCCAGGGAGACCTTAGAGCACCTTCCAGTGCTGAAAGCGGCCAACAAGAAATCTGGGGAGGGGCTTCTGACAAGGGCCTGTAGGGACAGGACAAGGGGGAAAGGCTTTAACCTGACAGAGGGGAGACTGAGATGAGACATTAGGAAGAAATTCTTCCCTGTGGGGGTGCTGAGGCCCTGGCACAGGGTGCCCAGAGAAGCTGTGGCTGCCCCATCCCTGGCAGTGTTCAAGGCCAGGCTGGACGGGGCTTGGAGCAACCTGGTCCAGTGGAAGGTGTCCCTGCCCGTGGCAGGGGGTTGGAACTGGATGAGCTTTAAGGTCCCTTCCAACCCAAACCAGTCTGGGATTCTGTGATCAAAGAATAGAATATCTTCTGCTGGCTGAATCCCACTCGAGGATACAGGGGAACCTATCCTGCACATCTTGTTTCTATGGAAACTAATGTACTTCTTGGGGGCGGGAGGGGAGGGAAGGAAGAGGAAGCAGCAAAATAAAAACTAGAATAAGCAGCTGACAAAGTAGGATGGTTCCATACCTTCCGTTTTCATTTGTCTTTGAAGATTTTCTCACTGAGGGCTGCCTCACCAGTGACTGTATGCCAGCATCCCTAAATCCCCAGGCAAAGAAGTCTCTTTGCCTAATATGATGGTGGACTCCTGAGGTACCTGGTAGAGACCATGTAGCGCTAATTGTCCTCGCTCCAGTGACTTCAGGAGCACCAGATTGGAGCCTGCTATTTCTGACATGCCCGTAAGAATGAATGCTCTTAAAAACCTGTTACGGAGTCTGCTACCAGGTGCAACATCGCATTTCCAGGCCTACCTGCACCTTTAGGAGCTGAGAAAGTCTTTGCAAGTTTGTTCATAGATAAGTTCCGAAAAATGGGGCTTGGACATCCAATGCCCCACTTCAGAAATCCTGCAGCCTGTCCCAGATGAATCAAGCAGGGGAAGAACAAAAAAACCCCTCACATTCTTCCCGTCTCCAAGTTAAATGCACACTGCAGCACATCGTGCTTTGCCTACGGCTCCTTGTGATGAAATAAAGCAATCAAATGCAATGTATAATAATGATAGCTGTTTCCAGAGCTGTCAGGGCTCTGCAGTGTCCAGGCCAAACACCCCCAAAAGCCTCTATTCAGCTACTTTTTTTTCCCCATACGCTGCACAGATTTATTACCTTTATTGACTTTCCAAATGTTTACTCTCGGAACATTCATCTGTCAAAGCTGCTTGCTGCATCTGCAATCAATCCCTGTGGTTTCTGTGCCGTGGACAGCAGTACGAAAGCCTTGTTTTAAAGATCACTTAAACCCTGCATTAGTCATTGTTGCCAAGTAAGGGAAGGTGGAATAATCTACCCAGGGTGCATGTTCGAAATTGTGTCAGAGAATCTGATTAGTGTAAGTTGTTGTCACTGCACTTCAAGTTTCCTGGATAGACAAGCTTCTAGACACCTTGGTTTGGACATGGTGAATTGCTGACACAAAGGACAGATGAAACTCTACTTTCCGCAGAGTCTCCAATGAGGCTTGAAACTCTTCTGAATAGGGAAACTGAGGCTCAATTTGCTGAGCACTTCCCCAGCTCATCTAATGATCCCGTCAGCAGTTTATTCAATGGGAAATTTTCCAGCATCTTGGCAAACTTCCTCCAGCCTTAAGACCAAAAAAGCAGGCTTTTAGCTGGGGGAAGGCGGACTGCCTTCTCTGTGTGGATGCCTTCGGAAATAAACCAGTGTAAGTGTGCATCCAGCTGTATGGCAGACTGACCTGGATGTAAGGACCAGCAGCCACCGCCTTTCCAATGAGCTCACGTACTGTAAAGCCACCCGTTGACAAATGTGTTCTGGTTTCCCTGTGACTGCATTTGAGCGAAGGCTGCTTGTCTTGTAAAGACTCTGGGCTATTTTTGTTTTTCACTCAACTTCAGCCAGCAATCTCATGCATTTATACATCTCATTCCCCAAATGCCTCAGCAGCTCACAACCTCCTACATATCTCCTCTCAGACATCCTTTCAAGGGGTGGCCCTGTAAGTGACCTCGACTTACAGATGACCTAGATTCGGACCATGAAATTCCCATCGGTGTGGCAGGCATTGTGCTTCCTCATGGCTCTTTCCAGGCCATGACAAGCGCTCAGTCCCAGGTAATGAGAAGCACAGGGGCTTGGGTGGATTTTAGGTCTTGTAGACTAGACCCCTCATATCCAGCTGCTGCAGGCTGCCAGGTGACCTTCCAGCATGCTGGACCGTGCACAAGGGCCTTGTGGCAGAGCAAGGAGCAGGACTGATATCCAGTGATGGATGGAAGATGGCCAGCTGCTTTCTGTTTCACCAGCAAGATGAAACCCTGGCACTGACAGGCCAACCCTCTGCATCATGAGCATCACCTTCCCTGCTAGCATGGGAAATGTTGACTTCCTGCTCTGCCCACACAGAGGTATATTGCACTTTGATTCTGCTGCTCTTTAGGGTTGTAGATTAAAGTTACTTCTTGGGGACTAAACCCATTCAGGTGAAGGAATATCTCCAGTCTGTGCATGCCCTACCTCATGGTCCACATTAATCCATTTTCCATCAACACTCCCACCCTCTGCTTTTGTGGCACACTGATGATAACAGATTCCATTGAAAAAGCACTAGCTTTGAGGTTAACATGTCTTTGCCTATCCACCTACCCATCCCCTGCTCGCTTATCCCCCTGTGCTGTTGAGCAGAATCTGTTATAATGCATTTGTCACACATACAAGGGTCCTCAACCACAGCCATCCCAGCAGGTGACTGGAAAATAGCATCATTTAAAAAGCAGTGACATTACCAAGCAACACTCCCTCCCCATTGACTCACTTGCCAAAGGATTTGTCACTCTGGCTCTTGATCAGCTGGACCCTGCTTGATTATTTTTGGAGTGAGGTTCTGTTCAAGCCCCTTGTGAACACCCAGCATCCTTGGGCTGCTTTCTTCTCTAAGGAAGATGAGCAGAGAACCGCACTCACAGCTATGGCATTCCAAGGAGAGGTGGGTGCCAAAGCAGTAAAAATAGCTTTGGAAGAGCTCTTTCTGCCCACTCCACTCCACCCAAGCTCTAGTTCATTTTCCACCTTCAGCTTTGCTTCCTTCTTTACGTAGGCCAAGGAAAAGTGACTTTATCTAATGCCAAGCTTCTTTTGGGAGAAGAAAATTCTGTGTTTTTTGGGAGAAGAAAGTTCCTGCATTGGTACTGTTTTCGATGGAGCCATGGACTTCTCCGACCAACCACCTCACCTGAGCACCATAGAAAAAGGGCCCAGAACTGTCTGCTCGAGCCCCAGGCTGAGCCCTGTCCCTGATGCCATCAGACAGCAGAGACAGACACTGCTGCTGAGAGAACACCTCCAGCCTGGCTTTCTTCTGCCCTGCACACTGAGCCAGGCCCTTGCACACAGCCAGGCAGATCCACACGTAGCTCTAGGAGACCTTACAGAAGACCAGTCCAGACTGTCAGCTATTCAGTCACTGGAACATAAAAGCTAAAGCAGAACAGCCCCGTATTTACAAAAACTACAAATTTAATCCTCTCCCCTCCACTTTCCCCATTGAAAAAATGTGAAATGAGACATCAGGAGATATTACTAATGCCAAGAATGTAATGGAAGACAAGTCCACATGAGCTGCTTTTCATGGCTAAGGAGAAGGTGCCGAGTTGCAGCAGTGCAAATTTAGAGAGCATCTTTTTGGGAAGGCTGGAAATCCACATCTCCCAGCCTGAGAGCTGTCACTACATGGTAGAAGTCAGGAAATAATTCTGGTTTGGACAGATTGCCATTTCCCAGGGGGTCTTACGCCTTCCCAGTAGCAAAAAGGCTATGAACAGTTATTCAATCCTGTCCAGCAATTCTGCTTTTAGTAGCATTTCATTCTCTATCCTGGTTTCCAACTGCAGTCCCAGATGTCCTGGAGACTCACACTGCCTAATCGTCTGGTATTATGCTAAAGTTCCTATTTGGTTGAACAGGTACGTTATGCAAAACCAAAGATCCTTTATGCTTCCAATACTAACACTCTTGCTGGTACTAATGCTTTGAGCAGTACCAGTCTCTTTGTCCCTCCTCACTGGGTTATTGGGTTATTCTGAGAGGAATAATGGGCCCTCATGGCCAGGACAAATACATTTTCCTTCAGCCGCCTTTCAAAGAACGCTTTTTCGAGAACAGTTATTTGGCCTGAGCAGACGAATCTTTGCTTTAAATCCCACAGGATATGTTTTCATACATACTTTATACTGCAGCATAATTAATGCTATTAGTGTTAATGGGACTCATGCCTTCCAATCCCTGCGTATCCTGCTGCCGCTGTCGCACTGTGGCCTCACTGAAATATGTATTTGAGTGAAGCAAAGATCAGAAAAACAGATCCCAGAAGACGAGAGATCAAAGGCATTAAATGTGAGGGATACACCTGCACAGGGAAACGCCACTCAGACAGAGGCCTCACTTGGGGTGATCTTGCTGCAGCCCCAAGGATTTATTCCCAAATGCGGCTGTGCCCGTCAGAGAAAGCATTCTTCTGGAAGATGTGAGCATGGATACAATGAGATGGACAGCCCTTAACACAGCTCTGTGCCCTGAGTCCATCTCCGTAAGTTTCACTGCACAATATCCCTCACCTTGACGCCCTGGCATCATGGCATGAGCCTACCATCTCTTGTTGGACTGGCCCTCAGCCATGCAACATAACAGCAGCACAGCATGACAGCAGGACTAGTGCTGGTAGTTAATGCCTTTGCAACTTTGCCTGTGCCACAGTCCTGAAAAGCAAAACTGACCATAGTTCATGTTGCAAGCTATAGAATCATAGAATCCCAGACTGGTTTGGGTTGGAAGGGACCTTAAAGCTCATCCAGTTCCAGCCCCTGCTATTGGCAGGGATACCTTCCACTAGATGAGGCTGCAGAAAGAGTGCAGGGCAGCATCAGGAGGTGGCCTGATTTCCCTGTGCATCCAGCAGGACGTGAGACAGAACTCATCTTGCCTGGGAGCAAGTGGAGACATGAGTTCCTCTGCCCAGACACAATTTATACGACGTCTGTATCTCTGCATCTCACTCTTGTTGCCCAACTCTAAAGCATACCAATAAGAGCCAGCTGCAGAGAACATGAGACTGAAGGCAAGAAAAACTTCACTAACTTATGTACAGACTTATGCTTAACTAAACACAGAAGTTGTCCCTGATGAATTAACAGCCATTCAGCTTAGTGGCTGAAACAAAAGATGCACAAAATAATTCAGCTTACCTTGGATTTATTTTGCTTAATCTCCAATGGACAGTTTCACTTGGATTTGGGCTTACTTAACAGCTTCTCAACCAGCTTATTTATTCTCTGTTCTTTCTCCCCACACAGACAATTCTAAACTACAAATGCAATGTGGAAACAATCAGCATTTGATGCAGTTTACGTGATACTGGTAAATGTAAATGTTTTCACAATTTCAAATGGTTTTTCCCACATCTTTTTGCGAAAGACAATTTAGAAATAGGCATTTTTCTCCCAAAATTCTTGGTTGTGTGTTTTTTTTGTGCAAACATTGTTTAATAAGAAAGAAAAAGCCCCTCCGCCAGCTCACTTGCTTCTAACTCAGTGGGTGTGCTTTACATTGTGAGCATAGGGAATGTCACAACAAGTTTGTTCATTTGAGGCTTCTTAAAATAAACAGACAGAGAAGGCTGAAAACCATAAGTAGGCATTTGCATTAAAACCCCACCAAGTTAAATACTGAGAAAAATTAGCTTGCTTAGCAAAAGGACATGCCTCATAAAGCCAGTACTGGATTTTTCCAGGAAGAACTATATTGGTATGTGAATAGGAACCCATGTGGGAAAACTTGTTTATTTATATGAACACAAGAGAAAATGGCTTCTTGATTAAAATCTCTCCATTTACATATTCAAATATTCACTAATCTAACATTTTACCTTCAGAAAAGCCTTACCAAAGCAGTGGAGCAAAAGCAGCATTACCAAGTCAGACGCACCCTGCATTAACCTCTGCAGAGAATGTTTATGTAAGACAAACATTGCCTTGTTCCAGAGAGAAACCCAGCAGCACTCACCACCAAGGAACACGCAATGGCTTGAAACCCTGGAGCTTACATGACAATTTTCACCATAGCCTGGAGCAAACCAGGAACTGATTCACCTTCAAAGCAGTCCCCACCAGGCTGCAAATCCCAGAGAAGACTGCTGATGCAAAATATTTTCCCTACTTCCCCCTTTGTTAAGGGGACAGAAGGAAATCTGCAGCTCCTGGGGGGATGTGATTCATTTATTTCCCCTCCTCACCTCACATCTTGTACCTGAGTGACTGCCATTATTTCCAGCTGCATCTCTTTCTGTCCCAGATGCTCTACATGCAAGATGGTCCATCCCTAGATCATCAAGTCAGGCTGTCCAAGTATACAGACAGCTCAGTACCTTTCAGTGCCTCTGAGTTTTAGTTTGGCAAAAGACACTTTTGCCTTCTGAGAACCTCTTCTTTTCAAGCTACTTTCTTTTTTGTGCTCAGAGAATGAAAAAAACCCCAACCCTTATTTATTTGGACCAAACCCATCCCTTAGCAGAAGCAGAGAAGATGCTTTCATAAGAAAGAAGCAGCTTGCTGCCATCAGCACAGGCGTTTCACAAGAAATAAAGAAGTTAATTTGCTACAGTCTTTAAAAAGCAGGCAACTTATCAGAGCCAGCCGTGCAGTAAGCGCTGGGCAGGGAAGATAAATTTCTTCATTTCTTACAGAGTTAAATCTTCCTAATTAAGAACACATTGCTGCTTGCTAGAGAGAATTTGCATTGATATCTAATATTTCCCACATGTACTTACCAGAAGTGAGTGTCTCAGCCTGTCTGAAACACCAGCATTAACTTCCTCTGCCTCCCAAGAGCATCAGCTTGGGCAAACAGACCCCTTATTAGTGCTGTAAGAACTGTGCCTCTGTAGACCTCCTTTTTGGAGGACTATTCCTCCAGTATTTATAGGCATAACCAGTCACAGCCATGCCCCTTCCCCATCTGAGAGCAGGGATTTCATGAGGGTGCAGGAAAGGTAAATAGAGATGCATAGGAAAGGTAAGTAGAAACAAGTGCCTTGTTTCAGGACACTTAACTAATGTGCACAGGGGACTGCAGGTCCCCTGGGAGAGTATTAATGGCTGCAAATTGAGAACAGCTGAAATCCTGTCTTCCAACTAGTCTGTGAGGACTGGAGATGTTTTTCAATGCAGAGACTTAAAAAGGCTAAGAGCAAGACTGCAGATTTGCTTCTGTATTTGTGGCTGACATCTCCTTAGCTGATCATTCAGAACACCTTTGCATCTGAAGATTTGGATATGAGGAATCTTTCTTATATTTACCTAGCAGGTGACCCAGGAAAGGACTTAGGAAAGGGAAGAAAAGAAAGAGGGATAATGCTCTTACCTAAATGATTTACCAAGCCATATACCCTCATCCTGCCTACTACCAGGGCATGGAGCAAGATGAGGCATACATCTCCTATGTGCCACTTTTGAGCTAGGCAGAGGGCATATATAAAGAGAGGCTGGGTCCAGGGAGTTGGGAAGGCACCCCGCCAGCCTGGAGCTATTGAGAAAACCATGCCTCTGGGACTAGCAGTGAGCTGGGAGATGACTTCTTGTATGATCCCATATTCTGGAGATTCCCCGTGGAAGTACGTCCCACTCATGCTGGGCCCTACTTTGCCCTAAAAGCAACTCCTCGTTCCTGGGTTTCTTACCATGACTTACCATCATGGTTTCTTACCGTGTTTCTTACCGTCATTGCCACTCTGCTCTGAGAGCGGAAAATAACCCAGCAGGACGAAGCAGTGAGCTAAGGAGGGGCTCAGGCTGAAGGGAAACACTTGTTAAATAAGTATCAATATGCTAACTGATTGAAGACTGTTGAATGCAAAACCATTAGCGTGTGGCCATGTTTGCAACTGAAGGGAAGTAAAAATGAATCTTCCAGCACAGTGCAGCTTCTGGGGTTTCCAAACCCTGACTTAACTCTTTAATAGAAAAAAACAGCCCCAAAAGCTGAGATTTTACTGCAGAAATCCTCTGCACAGACCCTTTCTCCCAAAGTCTCAGCCCAGCCCAATGCTGGATAAACACATAATCCCAACTTTGGGATAATATTGATAGAAGTTTACATCCAGCAGCGCCAAAGCAGCCCACAGCAAAGCAGGCAGCACACATTTGGCTTTAAAAATGTGGAAGACAAAACACTAATGCTGCAAATGGCAAGGCCCATTAAAATGAAAACGACTGTTAATATGTTTGTGTAAAGCCAAAATGGAGTTTAACAGAGAAAGTTGTGAAACAGCATCTCCTGTCAGTGGAACATCGGGAGGGTTGAAATGCACTGGCTTGACATTAACAGAACACGCTGGGCAAGGTGAGGAGATTTGCCTTGACACTTACTCGTGGGTGGATAATTTTGCTGAATGGATTTTCTGACAGGAAACCGGTTTTGACTTTTCTGTGAAGGCGTAATGAGCCAGCAAGGAAGACCAGTGAAGGGCAGCGGAACAGGTCCTGAGCTGCCGAACCTCCACTACTGCGCTGTCTCTGGCAGCAGCACTGCTATTCTTGCTAGTTCTTTCCATTCGATTATGAGCCTTGGGAGGCCTTAGGTTTTAGTGGAGTTTTTCCTTAGGTTTTCTGTCTGGGAGTTTTCACAGGCCAGGAGAGATCCAAGGCGCTGCTGCAGACCAAGAAATCCATAACTCACTGATACATGACTCCTTCGTCAAAACATTGCACAAATCACAGCTTTTTCCACAGGAGGTGATTTTTCCAGCAATGATATGTGTGATTTCCCATCCTCTGGCTGATGCTAACTTCCTTAATTATTAATAACTTTGGTTAATTATTAATAACTTCTAATTATTAGTAACTAGCTGCAGGAGTATGGCAGGTGCCACCAGGTCACTGCCCTCATTGATGGTTGGCAAATGGAACAAAAGGCAGCCAGAGAGCAGGGATAGATCAGCATGTCTTTTAGGGGAAATGAAGAGGAGTAAAGGATACTCAAGAAGAGAAGGGCAGAGAACAAGTCCTAGAGGTAAGCATGGGCTAATAACAAAACAGCTACATATTCTTCAAGTGGAAAAGGTAAGTTCTGCTATTAGCAAGTAGTCTTCAGGTCCATAGATCAGCTTGGTAACAAGCAGTCGTGATTAAGGAGTGAACCAGGATGTTGTCATTGGTCTGGGGTGTGCAGGTGATGAATTGATCCTCTTCTGCAGGAAGGTGGGCTGTAATTCCTGGGTCTCAGAACCTTGAACCTACTTGGAGCTGTTGATAGACCTGATCCTTGAAGAAAACTCCTAAAATACTGCGTACTCCTCCATGAGGGAAACCAGTCCATCTGTGGCCTTAAGCCTAAATAATGCATCAGGGACTTTCAGGCTTGGTCCATGCATGCACACACCGAGTTTACTCTTCCAGCCTAACTCCTGCAGTGCACTGCTCACCCTGCGGAAGGTCAGGACCATGGTCCCCACTGCACTGATGGAGAAGAGAAAAGCAGTTTTGTGTGAATCACCCTCAGACTCCAATCTGCTGAGTCTGGGAAAAACATGAGGAGCCCTGTGGACACCAGTGCTGCCTGGTGGGCTTCAGTGGTGCTCCGGGCTTTGACTGCACATGGGCACTAAACAGAGCCAGAAGGTAAATCCAGACCTTGTGTGGTTTAGTGCTAGGGTAATTAATGAAGTGAGAATGCAGCTGGAGCGTTTCAGAGCTGAGGGTAGGCAAATCTCTGCTGGACCCATCCTCCAAAGCAAGTCTGCAGAGCATCCCTCAGGGGCTATTACAGCTTGGCAGCCTGCTGGGTAGGAAAGCAGGTGGGAACTGATCCCTGGAAGCATGCCTCAGGAAATCTCCTCTCAGCTCCTCCAGAGACGTCCACTCCCTGCTGCTTCTGCTTGGCATTTACCAACAGATTTTCCCAGGCAGCCTCCCACCTGCTCAGCTCCTTTCCAAATCTGGCCCCTAAAGGGGAATTCAGCTCTCTCAGAAAAGCCGTGATGAAAGGAGAGGAACAAAAGTGTGCTGACACCCATGGGGAGGTCCTTGCTGGTTCTAGCAAGCGGTGGCTCACGCTGATTCGTTTCTCTCCTCTATTCCCAGCAAACCAGCACGGTCCTAGAGATCAAGGTGGAACAGGGTCACGCACTTCATCTTGATGTAGCATAACGGAAAGACATGCCGTCCAAAGAATAATTGAAGCCATGCTTTCAGTTCTTAACTTTAATTGAGGATATCAAAGAAGAATAAATTCCATTATCAGACTCAGCAGGAAAAGCTAAGTTGGAAGGAGGTGGTTCTTTATTGATTCATATGGCTGCATATCACACAATGTCTGGCAGAAAATGAAATGTTTTAACTTAAAGGGAAATATTAATTATAGCTGAAAAGAAACAGTGCTCACCCCATTCTTTTTTTGGCAATATGGCTTAGAATCTCAAGGTAAATATTCCAATTGTTATCTTTAAAGTAACAGAATGGTTACAATTTCTGAGGAGAAGCATGTTTTCAAGCATACATAAAAAATACAATCACATCTCAGAGAAAACCCCAACAGTCTGGATCCCATTGCATCTGGTGTAATGGATGAGATGGTACTGGACCAATTAAAATCTGTTAAAGAGCTCACCATTCAACCCAGAGTTGGCCAAGCGCTGTCTTGTATCATTTTGGATCATTAAACACCTTGATCTTTTCAAGCTAACATGCTCTAACACACGGCAAGGACACTGATCCCAGAAAAGATGAATTCCAGAGATCATAGGGCTGAAAGAAGAGTCCTACCCTGGATGTGACCCAGGGCTGTGGAACAGCATAAGGATGGCCTAGCCCTACAGGCTCCAACTTGTTTCTCTGAATTGGTCATGAGGTCCCTTTGGTATCTATTGCTGTCTCTTGAGCTGAGAAACCAGAGGAAGAAATGACTTTGAGAGAAGGGCTAGGAAAAACTATGATATCAGCTTTCCCAGCACAGGCTGGGTTCTCCTGCACTGGTCCTCTCTGGGGTGGTGGCTGAGTACAGATGCTCAAAGAGCTGTGCATTGGGTGACTGGTTCTGCTTCAGTTCTGCTCTGGCAGCAAGGTGTCTGGGTGGCCCCTGCCTCAGTGGTTGCTCACAGAACATCACAACAGAAAGCACCAGGAAGTCCTGGCCTCACCTTTCTTTCCCTAATGCTCTGATGCTTTCAGTCTTCACAACTGTCAGTGGCCAGGAGCTCCATGATGCAGCCACATGCTGCGTGAGAAGACAGCAGAAATTGGGTTTCTTGGTGACCCTCCCTCATTTGACCCCCATGAAAGAGTATCTTTTAGAGCTGAAAGAGCTGTCATGCTGAACTCTCATTAAAAGCCAGACACTCTCTTCTCCTCGCGTTGCCCTGCTGCACCAGTGATGCTGCTGCAATTCCAGGTAAGCTTGCAACGCCTGTGAGAAGTGAATGGTGGTCTTCTCCCTACTTTGATTTCTTTCTCATCTGGCTATCTATTTACTTCTCATTGCAGAGGAAGGACTTGCAGGCTCTACCTAGACTGCCACCAGATACCACATGTTACTTAGGGGACTGATTAGAGGTCTCAGAGCTGCAGTGTGAAAGTAATTTGTATTCATTAGATCTGTCCAAAAGAGAAGGTAATCTAGGAGAAGATTGAAGCTGTGGATAATTCATTAGATGAACATCTTAAAGGAAACTGTGCCAGATACGAGAATCTGATATGCTCCTGAATACCTGGAATTGATGTAATGTTACCATGGAAAATATATCTTTCACAGTTACGTATTTTGGAAAATTTGCCTTTGACTGTAGGAAATTGCCAGCTGGTCTGGGTCATGGTGGGTCTATGGCTCATATCGATGCGTTGGCATGGATGGATTAGGAAGTGAAAATCAAAGCCCTGTTTCCACTAAAGCATGTCATGAAATTTGGAATAAATCTTCTAATTGGAAGTTAATTGGTGTTATACTGAGAAATGCAAAGCAAGATGGTGTTAATTAAGATAGTTTCCTTTCTGAAATATCAAGGACAAATTAAGGTTCCTACCACTGTTGTGCAGTGAGATGCATTTGCATCCGACACTGAGAAAAGACTGCCCACTCTGGGAGCTGTGTATGCAGCTTTCTGTTCAAGGGTGTCCTACCACTTCTTGCAACAAGAAACACAGAGTTCCACAAAGCCTGAGACCAGCAGGAGAAGCCTTGACACCATTTTTCAAAGCACTTCAGTGTGTCTGTCTCTGTCTATCAACCTGTTCTGCCACCCATCCTTTTTGACCCATTGCAAAGACCATCTTCATTAGTGCCATTTCAGAGGCCCAGCTCCTAGCAGAAGGACCGCATTGCCAGATGGCTGCTATGGTGTGGAGAGGATGCTGTGCTCCTTCTCTGCACAACTTCCCAGGTCAACCTCCCCAGTAAGGTCTTTTCAGACACAGTTTTCAGGAGAAGGGAGAACCATATCCATGTTGGGTGAACTGCGGCTTGAGTACAGTCCATCTCTCTCCATACAGCAGGTTTCTCCCTCTGTAGATTCCCCCTCTGTGGATGGTTTTTGCAAGGACTTTTGCCTCAATGTCTGTCTACCCAGCAGATTGGTCTGCTAAAAAAAGATGGGCTTTTTCTCAGCAGATTAGGCTGAACAGGCCCCCAAGACAGAATCACTTGGCGGCATTGCTGCTTATGGGGAAAATACAGGGTGGCAGGATATGTCGTATTAGGACACTACAACTCTCTATATTCCTGCTGCACAGAGTCCTGAAAATTAAGAAGTATTTCACATTTTGAAATAAAATATTTAAATTTTCTTTTCTTATTGAAGATTATTTGCTGGTTCCTCCTGTTGTCACACTTTTTCTTTATCTGCTTCACTTCATTTTACAGCTAACCATGGCTCCAGCACAATTTATGATTCAAGTCAAAAGCTTGATTGCATTTAGTTTGCTGGTGACAGAATCAATTCATTCCAGGCAGGTAGAGTGATGTATGGCTTGTCAACCCCTTACTGGTCCACGGATTATTGAGAAGCCTAGTGCATGGCTTTGTATGGCTTGGAGTCATTGGTTTTCAGCTTAAATAGCTTCATAATTACTGAAAGTCAATAATTCTCTCCTCATTGGAGGTTATGGGAATTCTCACATGGAGAACAGAGTGAATATATCCTGGCTTGCAATGTTCTGGTACAGGGACCACAAGAGTACATACATATGACTCGAGGGTGCTGAGGCGCTGGCACAGGGTGCCCAGAAAAGCTGTGGCTGCCTCATCCCTGGCAGTATTCAAGGCCAGGTTGGATATGAGCTTGGAGCAACCTGCTCTAGTGGAAGGTGTCCCTGCCTGCGGCAGGGGGTTGGATGAGCTTTAAGGTCCCTTCCAACACAAACCCATCTGTGGTTCTATGACTGCTCATATTGCTGCAGAAGGAATAACACTTCAGCACAGCAAAGGAGGAGAGTGTGTGGTGACCTGGCACTAAAAACCGATCTGGACCATCACTGCTCTTTGCACTGCCTGTGATCCCCAGCTTCTCATGACTGTCAGATGTAGGTGTCCTGAACAGCACCACATCCTAACACTGTGTGTCAGGAAGAGCCTTGGCTGGGCAAAAGGCTGGTGATGGTGGAAACCATCCCCCCCCATGGCTTCTATCTCCACCCTGGCCTCTCTCCCACCGGAGGTGGCTGTCCTATAACAAGGGTGACTAGTGTCTCAAACCCATCACCCCTGTGAGGTAACTGGAGTGAAAATGGACTTGGGCAGAGGCCATGTTGGTCACACAGCAGAATGGCCCTTCATTAGACACTGGGCTTTTAATGTGATGCAAATACCAGGTACAGCAGAGACTGGGGAGGAGTCAGGGCAGGGGAAGAGGTGGTCTTGAGGAGGATTTAGAAACATCCTGGGTTGGAGCTTTTCCAGCACAACAGTTTTCCTCCAGAACAGAGCATTTTCCATTCATTTTCTCAAAAGTATGTTTAAGTCTTGATAAAATTACAGCCTGCAACAAGGAAAGTACTGGAAAAAAAATCTTTCTAAGGGTCTTGATGATACCAAATCATCTCATCCTGCTGAGGTAAAGTAAATAAGTTCCTCTTTCAACTCACCCATTTCCATTAATTTCACTTGAACTTTTAGGATAATATCAAATATTAATTTTAATATTATATTTCAGTGCCAGATTTAATATTTGCTGGTATAATGCTTTGTTATTATAGAAGAAAAATATGTGTACCTTATGGAAATGGAGCATTTAGGTATTGTTGGAACAAAATTATTTGATGTAGTCAAGACCATCCAATTTGATTATTCTCATTGTACATTTCTGGAGGAGGGAGAAGGAAGAGCATTTTATGTTGAAATTCAATTTAAACCAATGAATGACTTCTGATGTGTTGGGACTTTACCAGCAGATAAAACTGCTGGCATCTGGCAGCAGTTTTAGCTGGTGATGGTATCTCTGGGGTGAAGGATGGCCTTGTCCAGCCCATGCTTACGTCGCCATAAGGAGCCAAATAGAATGTGCGTATGGAATTGAGACAATGGTCTGGAACTGAGGAGATCTGAGGCTATGTTCTTGGAGATCTGTAAATACCTAACCACAGGATGCGGACCTAAGGGTACGCTTGACTTGTTGCATCCCATCCAAGTTAATTCCTGTGTTGTCCATCATTCTGGCACAAGTCACCCACACTCCCAGTGAAGACACAGGGCTGAAAGAAAGGTAACTTGAAAGTGCCCTAACCAGCAGAGCTGGATGCAGTTGACATACGGATGAGGGGTACTGGATGACCTTCACTCCCTAATGGTTTACTCCTGAGCTAAACACATCTACAGCATTGGCTGTATCTATTCATCAAACTAATGGTGTGATGGTACTTGCTCTTATTGGATTAAATCAGCACTGAGGCATGGGCTGATGCTAACGAGCAGCAAGTTTCCCAAAGTCCCTGAAGTATATGACATCTACTGGCTGCTCCTCTGATGGGCACTGTGTCAGAAGATGCTTTGTAAGGTGTCATAAAGAATCATAGAACGGTTTGGGTTGGAAGGGACCTTAAAGCTCATCCAGTTCCAACCCCCAAGATGTTCTTATGTATCATAAAGAAGTCAGATCGAAGGTTTACTCAGCACTGGTCTGTGCCTAAGTTAAATGCATGCCCAAGTCTCAGACATGTGATGAATCCCTGCTGCTCAGGAGACCCTGTAAGGCACAGCACTGTCCTGGTCAACTTGGGAGCACAAGGCAGTGCGCTGTCTGTCCCTATGCTGCACGATTTGGTAGCATTTCCCACTGGACTGCTCAAGTCAGCTCTTTTCCATCCAGTGGCGGGAAATAGGGAAGAAGGTTTCCAGGCACTGGAAAAAAATGGGTAAGTGATGTGTGGCACACTGACACTTTGGGAATCTTATGATAATGTTGCTCCCACTGTCCTGGAGGGAACTAACTTGATGGCCTGGGAGACAGGAGAGCACGGTCACACATCTTGTTCCCAGCACTGCAAATATCTCCTTGCTCCAGACCCGTTTTGTGTAAAGCTTGTCTAGGCCAGGCAACAAAGACCAGAACACCAGAGCTAGGACCTTGACTGCTCTTTGTACTTGATGTTAACACCCCTGCTTACAGAAGTGGAGGGGCAATGGTACCTGTCTTTTAGAAGTGCATCCCAGCCGGGACACCCAGTTCATTGAAACCAGAGTGCATTGGATGCCACTACATACAGGGCACCTTCTTAACTCCAATTAAAGCTTTGCGTTAAGCTGTGCATGCACTTGAGCGCCTATCTTTTGCTAGCAGAGGTCTGAATGAAGGCACTCCCAGGCACTATTTGCTGTAATAATTTGCCTCCCCAAGAATTCCCCCGGTTTTCCTCTTTCTCATTCGTTATTAGTGACATCTAGTGACCAGCAAGAGTCATGCAGCAAATTAATGGAACCATAATTAATAAGGTAGACTGAACTTACATGACATGAAAGAACTTGGTCGATTAATTTAGCAAGTGTTTCTCACGGCTGCCAATAGGGAATTCAGACAGGCAGGATCTCTGGTATTTGAAATTATCCTCTTGCTCTTCAGCCTTCTGCAGAATGCCAAGGGCTGCCCCAGCTCCTGCAGGAGGTCCTACAAAGAAGGCCCTCGGCTAAGGCTTTCCAGAAGGTTTTATGATCCAGATCACAGCCTTGGGGTTTGCATTTTTGATGCGCTTTAAAGGGTCTGCTTTTCAGGTAGGGAATTTTCAGCTTTTTATAAGCCAGGTTTCCTCAGGATATCTCAGTTGGGCGTCTGAGAAGCCGGGCAATTCTAATGCCTATTTTGAACCTGCTTTCCTGATAAAGTAAGAAGATTTAATTGCTTGGTGTATTGCCACCATTTCACTGACTCTCTGCTCCCTACCAGCTTGCACCCCAAGTGATTAAGGACTCTTTGACTCCAAGGCTTTTTTGGGGTTTAATACACTTTCACAAATGTACGCAAAAGAGGCTAAGCCCATGGTTTGTAGCTTAGAAGCAGTTCATCCTACCAAACCATCCTGTCGCTCTTCGCTCTTAAGGTTACAACTTTTTACCCTTATTAGCTTCTGAGTCTGGGAGCAGTTTGCCTAGTAGCAAAACTCACGTTTCTCTTTGTGCCCATGCTGTGCTGGTCGGTCTGTTCCTGAGTCCACACTGGTCCCCAGGCTGCTGGAAGGGTGTGTGAGGACTATGGACCCTGCAAGGCATGGGCAGATTGCGCATGCTCCAGCCCACAGGCCAGTGAGGTGGATCTGAGAATCACAGAATGCCCGACTGGTTTGGGTTGGAAGGGACCTTAAAGCTCACCCAGTTCCAACCCCCTGCCATGGGCAGGGACACATTCCACTGGACCAGGTTGCTCCAAGCCCCATCCAACCTGGCCTTGAACACTGCCAGGGATGGGGCAGCCACAGCTTCTCTGGGCACCCTGTGCCAGGGCCTCAGCACCCTCACAGGGAAGAATTTCTTCCTAATGTCTCATCTCAGCCTCCCCTCTGTCAGGTTAAAGCCATTCCCCCTTGTCCTGTCCCTACAGGCCCTTGTCAAAAGCCTTTTTCCAGGTTTCTTGTCAGCCCCTGCAGCCCCTGGAAGGTGGCTCTAAGGTCTCCCCAGGTCCAAATACCTCAGCATCATTTCCCCTGACAGATGCTGCAAATGGTATGACCAGTAACAGACTGAACACACAAAGTGCCACAGCCCCAAGCAAACCCAGCGCTAAAAGGACCACATCATTATGCCATTAGTCAGTGCAGATGCTTGTGACGGTGGCAGTGACCTGAAACTGTTAATCTTGTTACTCAGGGAGGGCCTTCAGCCATGGGACTGGCAAGTGTGGAATAAATAAACCTGGCTTTTCTTTCATTCTCTGAGCTGCCTGCCACATTCGGCCCTCACTTAAGGCAAAGGGAACAGTGAAGCAGTGGTGACAGCTGACGAGTGATGCCCTTCACAGCTAACCTGCTGGTGGAAACAGCTGCTGGGATGAATTCCAGGCAAAGCTGGCTTAGTCCCGGCTTTGTAGCTGGAAGGCTGCAGCCTCCCACCAGGTCTGGTTAAATCTCCTTTACCCAGGCTCTTTATGAGGTTTCATTCTGCCTGTACATCACCAGCCCCTCAGGGAAGTGACTCCAGGCTGCAACTTGCGTGTTCACCCTCACATGTAACGGTACAACCAGAAGGAGCCATCGGCTGTTTCATGCAGCATGGGGAGCTCCACAGCTTCTGCACATCTACCTAGTTTAGGGAATTTGTGCCCAGGTAGCAGGTTTTGGTGCTAAAGAGAGTGAGGTTTCTTTTGAGATCAGTTTGATCTGCATCGCTGATGCTTGTGTTGAGATAGAGCATCTAGGGAGCTCTGAAAAGGCTTTTAGGAACATAGGTAAGATGAGGCAAATTCCCAGTCTGTTAGGCATTTTGTCTCCATTGGCATCAACAGACTATGTCTATCGTGACATCAGGTCTCACACTAGAAACCTTCTTAGCTGTACCAATGCTGCCTTGCAGAAACCTGATGTGTTAGTTTAGCATCATTGGTCAATCTTTAGCTCTGCTGCAGCAGCACTTTGTGGTTATTTAATACAACTTTCCTAAAGTAACACCTGAAGTGCTGGGACTTGAGAGGGCTGAGTGTAGTTCTTTGCTGTTCCAGACTCAGATCTTTGGCAGATCAAAGCACAACGCTCTGGTGTAACAGAGGTACCCAAATACACTTCAGACCCCTGGGGGAGCAGATGCAGTGCAATGGCATCATAGATATACAGTTACTTTTTGTGAAGGTGTAGAAAGAAGTAGAAAGACGTCGTATGTGAACATCATGGTAAAACTTAAATGAAACATTTTCAGGACAACCTAGCCAGCTCCAAAACTCAAATAGGGTCTTAAGCTGCTTTGTCTCAAAACTTGAGCACAAGAATATTGTTCCAACTGATAAAACCAGCATCCCAGCACTCCAGCGAGGGCTGAGTGGTTGCAAAAAAGGGGTCAGGATTTGGGTGCTGAGGAGAAACATCTTCAGGTTGTGTTTTGCTGATTTTAAACATCTGCAAGCAAATAGCCTGTGATTCTCACAGGCAGGGAGTTACTTGGCTTACAAATGTACCTACTTTATAAAATTTGGCATGTGTTTGATCTCTTCTGCTGTTAAAAGGCCCCTGGGGGGTATTTGTGATGTTTTCACACAGAGAGAGGGAGTGAAACTGATTTTTAGCTCTAGAATATCACCACCTGCCTGGGATGGGCTTCATGCACACAAAGATGCCAGGTCTGGACACAAAATCTGGTGACCAGGTGCAGTACTGGAACTTATTTGTCTCAAGGCTGTCTTTGGAGATGTGACCAAGAAAAGTCCTGTTTTCTCTATGAGTTATTTGATCCCTGTGTGCACTGATGCAGTCTCTATGTGTGGAGCCTTTTGGATGTCCATGGCTGCCTACGACGGTGCCTTTACTCATCGACTGCTCCTGTCCCTCGGCGGTCCGTGTGGAGCCCCTCTTCTTGGCAGGAAGAGGGAAGTGCTTGCAAATGAGAACATGATGAGTTAATTAGTTGACATGAAACAACCCGAAGGTGGGAAAAGGATGCAAGATCTTAAAGATCATTGTTAGTCCATTATCAAAACCGTAAGATAGCTTTCCATAAATGCCGCTTTTGTGTATTTCTCATGTAACGGATGTTGTCAATAACAAGATAATTTTTCATCTCACAAATTGCTATCAAACAGCTTGGCACTGTGCTCTAGTTTGAAACTATCTTATTTAGCAGACAATACGAAAGAATGCCTAAATTGTTTTCCACCAATAATAAAAGCACACAAAGGTATGAAACTAAAAATCCATCTGAATTGAACAGATGGATGCAAGCTTGCTGGACCTCCTATATATATTTATTTCTCAAATCAGACTTTATAAATACCTTTGTATTTATACAAAGACCACAGTCTTTGCCCTTTCAATAAATGCGTTCATGATGACAACTTCATTGGTGCTGAAGTTATTTCTCTCCCGACTTTCAGATCACAATAACTTTGTTTGTCCTCTGAGTATTACCTATTATTATTTTTCTCCCAATCATAATGACATGTGTTATTTCCCTTTCTTTTGTTATATTTGGGTTTCTTTCCATAATGAAGTCTCCTTGAGAGAAAGAGACACAATAATTAAAAGGATGGGATATCTCTTGATGTTTCAAGTCTGTGATGTGTGAAACACTAAGAATTATTAAAGAGAAGTTGAGCAAATTTGTCATGTCTTTGAAAACATAGACAAGATTCTTTCATTTTTATACTTCCAGGCAGCACTTATGCAGGCTTTCTGAAATTGCCTTATTTCACTCAGGATACTTTAACTTCTCAGTTTGTCCCATGCATCGCTAAGGTGAGTTATCTGGGATGGTCCATCAACACATCTCAGGCATGTCTTGAATGCAGGCAGCAAAGGTTACACCTGGGAGAGATCCACCTGTAAGGGAATTCAAGGCGAGTACATATATCGGCAAGTTATGAACATAGTTGTGTTTGCAGCACATGAATTTAAAAGACCTCATAAAATTAGATGGACCAGAGATGCTCTTGAATCGAAATGAATAAATGAGAATCATTTTCTCCTTTGTCCCAATGAGGACAGAAAGACAACCCTTCCCTGTAAGGTGATGAGCTGCAGAGACTGTCACTTTCAGGGCCTTTGGCTCATGCTAGTTAATATAAAAGGTCTGTTTGTGTTGAGGTAACTTTACAGATACCACCTGCAATACAACATTGAAGCTGCTCTTTCTTTCAATGTACTTGTTTTTCCCTTTCTGACCCTTGCTTTGGAGCCATTATATTGGAAAGCAACAGCAAGTTTTATGTCCATGGAGTTTTTAGTTTTCTGGCCTTGTGGTCACAGCTGAAAATTGGTCAGATAAGCTCTAAAGATTTCAAAGGTTTTTGGCAGGCAAAAATTAACCCACATAGTGTTTTAAACAAATCTCACCAGCCATTTTATGGCAGAACTCTGGGCTCGCAATAGCTCTGGGAGCTCATTAAATTGCTTTTCTGACCAGTGTGTACTTCTGTATTTAAAGTGACATGGCTGGAATCACAAACAGAAACCGAGCAGAAACGATGCTCCATACCTTTGTAAAGGGATAAGTATGTCTTGCTAGGATAGCTCAAGGCACTTGTAAAATATTAGGCATTGCTTATGTTTGGCAAGCAAGCAGGCAAGCACCTCCTGGGCCATTATCTGCCAAGCTTCTGGGCTCACATTAACCAATTTTCTGTATCTTCATCTGTTAGCAGCTCTGGCATCTCTTCCCTGCCTCTACCATATCTCCTTCAATCACATCTTTAAGGAACCCGTGGAATGCTTAAAAAGGAAATGTGGCTTAATCTCATCTCAGATTTTGGGCCTCTCTCTGCTCAATTCAGTAGCAATAAAGAAGCTGCTTGCAGCACTCTGGTCCCTGCCTTTGCAGCGATGGATCAGACTTCTCCTATATGTCTGTTCTGAATGAAGAAGCTGAAAAGGAACAAAAGAAGGATTCAGACAGGTACCTAGTGCCATTTGAGATGTCTTGGGATAAACAATGCATCCGCATGTGTTTGAAGAATAGGACATGAGATTTATCAACCCCTTTTCTCCTAGAGAAGCAGCTGAACATGTGCCACAGAGCATCCCTAGAAATCCATATTTAGGAAACAGTCCTACCCACCGGGACATATCAGATCTCATGATGTGGAATACCGTGCTCATCCCCATGAATCCAGTAAGCCGTTGAAGCCAAAGAACTTTCTTCATAGCAGTAAGCAAAGCCTTGGACTTGCTTGAGACCCGGAGCCTTAGTTTGGTTTGAACAGTCATCACCAACTGGGTCCAAACACAGAACCTTTCAGTTTAGATTGTCTTACAGAGAATCCAGTCCGTAGGCGCGTACAGGAGTCATTTTGAGGAAGTTAATAGACTTATCCTGGCCAAGGTTAATGTGCAGCATGCATTGTCAGTCCCTGAGGTGCATGATGAGGAGGAAGGGTGCTGACAGAGGATCTCTCCATAGCAAGCTTCCTGCCAATACACTGTTGGGGGCCCCAGCCCCAACCACTGCTCTTGCTCTGATATACAGAGCCAAACTCCAGCCAGACATGTCACTGCAGTTTCCAGATGGTGTGAGAATTGCACTGCTACAGCGCAGTGCAAAATTAAGGCAACTACACAGAGAGTCCTTTCGTGGCTGGAAAATCAGAGAGGGAGTCTCCCAAAAGCTATAAAAGAGAAGAAAAAAGAGACACACTGAAGGAAGAGCACATGCATGCAAAAATACACAGAGAGACAGGCTACAGATGACAAGGAATACTAATGGGAACTTGAGCAGCATGAGAAGGAAGACAAATGAGCATATAGGTTTTGTAGTTACTGAAAACTAAGAGCTCAGAATATCTGCTGTGACAAGAAAAGCTTCGTTTCCTTCAGCCTTCTCACTGAAAGGTAAACTGTGACCTCCACTTCACTGCATTTAGAGAAAGCAGTAGCACGGCAGACCAGAACAGGAAAAGACCTGGTTAAAGGATACTTACAGAAGTGATCACATCCTGAGGAACAGGCAGTGTTTTCCATCCTGCTCTTAGCAGTGAGGTGAGGGGATTCCTGGACCCTGAAGGGTTATCTCTGCTAACTCCCCATACCTAGGGAATCGAGGAGGGCAAACAGTGTAGTCTTACCTTTCAGGAGTGAAAGAAGAGCCCAGGAAATTGGAATAATCTAATACCCAGAAAGACATAAGAGAAAATTATTGAACAATCTCCTTGCAGTCATCTAAGGAATAATAAGCTGATAAATCCAGCCAGCAGAGATCATTCAAGAACCGACTATCTCTAACCATTCCTAAGTTCATTCCTTGTCAGAGAAACCGGCCAAGTGGATAAAGAGGAAGCAGCAGATTTGATATGTTTTGCATTTATTGAGAGTATGACATTGTCATGCATGACATTCTCTTAAGCAAAGAGAGAAATAGGGCCTGGTGGGTGCTCCCATCAAACTTGTGGGTGACTCTGTTGGGAATGATACCAAGAGCTTTGGTGGACAGGATTAGCAGAGGCTGGATTAGTTGGAGAAATAGTAGGAAATCAGTATAGATAACTTCTGTAAAAACAAGTGCAAAGGAATAAGGAATTCAGGCAGAAATGGATGATTTCTTCTTGTGTATCTGTCACTGCTGTAGTGGTTCTTTAGAAACTATTTGCTTGTCATCAAAGTGAATTGTGCACTTTCTTTCCATAAAGGGTCACTGGAAAAGCATGAAACTACCAGGCTTCACGTCTCCAGAAAGAGCTGAAATTGTCCATGCAGGCCTGCTCCTCGCCTCAGTTATTCCAGCCCTTCGCTAACCACCAAACCTTATTTTAGACAGTGTTTTCAAACATTTGGTCTGCCAGCTCCCAGCAAGATAGTCTTCATGGAAAACAGCATCACTAGCAACATTAAGATTTCCCTTGGCAGAGGAAAGGATGATGGCTTGGAATGAATCTTGCAGAATAATCAGTTAATTATCCATGGCTCTCTTCAGTGCTGAGTCCCCACTTCTGGTTGAAAACTGGAGGAAAGGGCATTGTTGGGGAGTGAAATGCTTCATTTCTACATTGCTGAAGATATTACCTTTCCCCTGTTCCTTTTGGAAAGATGCACCTGGACTGTACTGCTGAAAGAAAGGATGTTTGGGAAAACAAAGCAACTCAGACAATAACAAGTTACTTGGATTGAGTAGCATATGCCAAAGACTTTTAATACCAGAAAGGCCAAGCTGCTAACAAAGCTATAGAAACTCCTAGTGAAACATGCTGCAAGAGCTTAGGACATCTACCAAAACAAATCCCCTGTAAAAACTAAATCCTGCAGCAGACAATTCGCCTGGAAGATTAATGAAGTACGAAGTGATTTCTGCAGCATTTGGCTTAGCACCATATAAAGAGGACAAGCCAGCAGCTGAAAAGAAAAGCATATGTGTCTCTAGTTTACTAAAATGCTGGGGAAATGCCAGAAGAATACAAAGCTAAGGAGAGCCTGGAGGTATCCATGTGTAGAGCTGTAGGTATGACGTACACATTAGTACATTCAAAGCTGTTCCCAACCTGACTATCACTTTTCATATACATGACATAACTTACACAGGAAGACATGAGTTCTATTTACAAACATAGAGGACAATAAATAGACTTGATTGGAGAATTACACTTTTTGAGGAAATATTTAGATGGAAAGCTCCACATTTTTCACTACACGTGGAGAAGAGCAGGAAGGAGGGAGGAGAAGGAGGATTGGGAAAAATGTGTTTCAAGACGACATGCCTAGCTCCAAAACCCAGGAGCACATGTATATATATCCAAGAAACACACGCCCTGGAGCTCAGGTTAAACGCACAGACTCTGCCTGTGATTTCCAGTGTAAATTGGAAACTTGCTGCTGTCCCTTGAGGGACTTCACGAAGTTCACCAGGTCCAAGCTCATTGTGCCTGTCTGCTTGCCAGTGTTGCCTTAGTAAATGCAATATTTGAGCATTGGGCAAATGCCTTGCACTGCACACATGTCAATTTTAATATATCAATACATTATTTGCTTGTAATCACCAATCTAAGACACGTTCAATAGAAGCTGATTGATGTAGGTGAGACACTGAGCCTACAGCCACCTTCTTGCTAGCATAGAACCATTTCAGAAAGCAGGGTACCTCCACTAAGGTTCTGGATGTATGGGATGTATTTGTCTAATTTTAAGTGACACCAAAAGCAGGTGTGTGTTCTGTGACAGGCATTTGTGAACAAAACAGTGTGTTGCTTCCCTACCCCGTTGGCTCCTAGAATGGACCCCATTTACTCAGGACATGAATCTCCACTCTTTCCCACTAGTGTAGGTCAAGGGGGCTGTTCATGCTCCATTACCCAAGGAAGCTCTATCATCCAGGAATAAAACTGTCCTGTATAACAAGTCCCCTGACTTTCCCAGGCAGAAGGCCCATGTGCAGTGCCAGCTACATAGCCACTTACTCCTGTGCTTCCAGCTTGCTGCCCATATTGTCACACTCCACAACCTGGCAGGTGTGTCCCCGGGTCCCCTGCCGCTGTCCCAGAGCAGGACAGAGCAGTAACATCCTTTAGGTCTCTAATCTCAATGCGTGCACCATCACAGACCTGTCCTTGGATGCTTGTTCCACAGTAAGTTAGACAACAACTTGATCTCGTGCAAAATTATGGCTTAGATGATCATTTCCTCCCTTCGCTTGGCTGCATACATCGCTGCTGGGTGCCTATGTAGGTTGCCTCCTCATTTGTCAGTTCTGCAATTCCTCTGTCAAAATCATCCTCCACCATTTCAAGGTCAAAAGTTTCCTAATATCACGGCAGCTTTTTGGGTGCAATGAGAGATGAATTGCTCATCAGGAAGATGTCAGAATTACTGAAGCATAATTAACCCTCATTGTTTCCAGCAGCAGGCCAAGTCTAACCAGCCCCAGATGAAATTAATTTGCTCTATAAATCCTAGTTATGCTAACATTTGATATTATAGATGTGTGCAGCCTGACAGATGTATTTTTATTAGGCTGTGTGCAATCTCCATTTGCATGGTAATGAAGCCTCCCAACAGCATTCAGCAGGTGAGATGGGAGATGAACTCCTTCCATCAGCACCATTGCTTGCATCTCGCCATCAGTGGTATTTGTCAGATACACAAAAACCTTATTAAACTGACAACCGCTGCAGCATCACTTACATCCTTACCATTGAAGTGCAGGACTCGTGCAGTGCCTGAGCACAGAGCTAGGACCCGCCACCACCAGTGACGGGATGAGCTGCTGCTGAATCGTAGTTTAACAGCCCAAAATTGGTTTTAGGATATACTAATTTGTACTCACTGTTACCATAACATTGGAGACCTTTGCCATCCTCAGTGCTTTCATGGCCCAGCACGCTGAGCTTGCTGTAGGTGGCTCTAGACTTTAATTCCTGTAAAAGAAGAATTATCCCAGTGCTATGTCTCAAGGTTAAACTCTTTGTTGTGGCCTCAAACTGCATGGACCACACCTACCATCATTGTGAAGGGGACTGATGTAAGATATCAGACCGAAACAATAATAAACTCCTCCTGCGTACACCTCCCAGGTGTGGTACCCTTTTAAAACAAAAGCAAAGCAATGCAGACATCTCATTAAGTCTCTGTTTCAAACCTAAATTGGCTCCTCAGTTGATCTGTGGTTAGTTGATGCAATCAGGGACACAGCTGAGGCACACTGAATGCTTAGCAACTGTAATACAGTGATTCCTGACAGCACCTCACTAAGTGCAGCACGAGGAAATCCTGCTTCCTGGGAAAGGTCCTGCACTCCCAGGGAGCCTGCCACTGCTGTTGTGAGAGCTCCTGTCAGCCTGCATTAAAAACAAAGGTTCAGGTTGCTAATAGCTGCAGTTATACATCATCTGCAGGCAGGGGCTGGGGATCACCCTTTCCCTTTCTGGCAGGGTGCAAGGATGGACATGGGGGAACCCCTCACATCTCCTTAGCTCAGCATCACCTCCAACCTCTGCCTCCAAATTTCTTCCCATTGGATGCTCCAGCACACACCTCTGTCATGTGTAATTATGACCCCCATGTCCCTGGTAGCACTACGCACTCGCAAACCAATGTGGTGCTTCTCATTACGGGACGAGAATTCCAGTTATTTGAGGTTCTTCCCAGTGTTTTATAACCTGGGTAAACTTTGCATGGCCCTTCTCCTATCTTCAGAAAGTTGCTTTGCAGAAGGCTTCAGTCAAAATAGTTCCATTGCTTTGGATAAACAGAAGGTGGGACTTATTCTTTTTATTTATTGCTTTTAAAGGCTTCTGCTTCTTCCTTTAGGGATTCACCACTACCTCCAGTGCTTTGGAGGAGAAACTCAACTTTTGGTACATCCATTCTTCATATCAGGAGCAGCAGCAACTATGAAAAACCACCTCCATCTGTCAGAAAGACCACTTTAGGGAAAAAAACCCATCAGTTGCAAGGCCAACGGCAATTTAGGGCTGGAATTAAATCCAGGGGAGAGCAGATCCATGCTGGACACATCTTCAGGCAGCTCAGATGGATTTCTGCATTGAAGAAGCACTTCGGTTGTTCAGGTGCTGAGGGGAAAGCAGGGAGCTGGTCTTGCTCCCACTGAGCTCTGCGTTGGCCAGAGAAGGTAGAAGGTGCCAGGACAAGAGGCATTCGTACCCTCACTAGGAGCAGTACCCTAATGCCATGCAAGCAGATGGGACATGGGCTTTCCTTCTGAGAACAGCCCATTAAACAGGTTCTTGTTTGCCCATGAGTAATTTTATTTAAAGCGTACAGCCACTATACAAATAATGATGTTCTGAGTATTTGTGCGCTGTGTGTAAGCCTCCTCCTTTAGTGTTTTGGGATGGTTCCTGCATCACCAAGGGGCTTATTTCCATGCTAAGCTGGTTTGTAGCATATCCAAAAATACAGGAGTGGTAGTTACCTTGGGTAAAATGCTTCCTGATTTCTCATTTTAGCCTTTTGTTTCAGCACCCCAAACAAGCAAATGTAAAAGCTTGTCATAACAGTAATGAGTGGACAAGAGACTAGAAATAATAATGTGCCTGTTTAACTGAGCTCTGGTGGGCTCTAACCCCTCTTTCCTAATGAGACAGGGTTTGCACACTACACAGCACCATTCATCTGCCCGATTCCCTTCTCATGACTAGTACTGAAGCTGCTGCCCAATTTAAAGCTCATCAGACATCATTTGAGCTCCGGAATGCAATTGAATTCCTCTAAATTGTGTAAGAGTTGCTGGCTGCGTAGAGAGATGCAAATTGAGTGCTTCCTCTGAGGGGAAATTGCCAGGAAGAGCTCAGCAGTGACTGTGATTGCTGGCAGGTCCATAGGCACAAGAGTTCCCGAAGGCCAGGAGTGCGTGTGGAGTGCGGATCCAGCCTCCCGTCAGCAGAGGTTATTGCCTTAGTGGTGCTCAAGCCAGTGGGAGACCAGACAATGTTTCTTGAGCTGCTGCATGGGATAGGAGTAGATACACTGATCCTGGGCAAAGGGCTGTACTAGGCTGGATGATACTTCCCTGGGCACTGCCCCAGGTTCCAGATGTTTCCAGCTGGGATATCCTATGAAAGCTTCACCTTGTGTGTTTGGTAACCATCCATGTAACCTTTCTTCTCTGGTCCTTCATCACACACATAAACTTTCTCCATTACCACATTCCCAGGCCAAACAGTCCTAGCCTGCTCATCCATGCTTTCCCTGCACAGAAACCATAGAATCATAGAATGGTTTGGGTTGGACCAGGACAGACCCTGACCACCCCCATTGGCATTTGTTGAAGTGTCTCCTAATAAACCCCCTGAGATGCACAACCAGGAGCTCTACACCCTGTCAAAGCTGTGGGCTAACAGTAGCCTGCACCCACAGCCATTACCATGGTGCTCTCCAGTACCTCCTTCAATCCTCCTCTAATGGTTTCTAGCACCAGATTTGTTTTTCCAGCGCAGGCTGGCATTTATTCAGGCATCCACTAGTGCTATCTGTGGTGATTGAATTTTGCTGATGCCATAAAAGGATTTGTTCCTCTGTTGTTTTCTGTAACATCAAGTAATTCCCATTAAATAGTAAGTAATTGATTTACCGTGTTTGTCTGGGCTTTTTTGTGCTGTGGTTTGTTGGGTTTTTTGTAACTAATTGATTTATTTAGTCATTGCAATTACTGTAAATCAGTTAACTAAAAATAATGCCAACTAATTAATTTACTTGGTATTTTAATATTAGGAATTGCCATGAACGACTGCAAATTACTCGCAGACAGGGCAAATTTTCTTATCACTTGCAGGAAATGGGACGATTAATTTTCTAATGTTATTTATAGGTGTTGTTCTCCTGCTGTTCCACCTGCTGAGCAATCCATGGGGAAAATCCAGTTAGGGAGGCTGATCCCAAAGCACTGAGTCCCCTGCTGCTCCTTTTCCAACCTCTTCTTAGCTGCATGAGGTAGAGTTATGTCCCCAGAAAGTACAGAGGGGTAAAAAGGACCCTCTAATGTAGGAGTCTGAATACCTTGCTAATAGGTTTCATCTCTCATCTGAGGATTCTCTGATATCTAATAAGGCTTAACCTCTTTAAGGAGGGAAAATCCAATCTGAATATTTAATCTTTGCGATTTGTCCCCTGATGGAAAGTAGCTAAAAGAGTAAAAAAGTGATGGAGAGAAGTGTAACGGAGACAGATACCACCAGGAAAAATCACAGTATCCTTGCTTTTGTAATAGGAATAACTATGTGAACAAACAGATTTCATTCCTTTCAGGAATGAGGCTGAAGTATCTCTGTGCTGGGAAGGATGGGATTAAAGGTGTGTACTGCTCTGAAAGCTCTTCATTCCTAGCAACCTATCCTTAATTGCCATGCCTGCACACACAGCCAGGATAAAAATCCATGCACTTAGCTGTCACAAAGCAAGCCTCAGATGCTCAGCACGGGAAGAAGAATGCACGCAGAGATCAGACCTTGGGGTCCTTCTCTGGGCTTCTTCAGAGCCCAAAGGCACAAGGGATGCTGCCCTGGCCCAGAGCACTGAGGGTCTCTAAATAAAGCAGTTTCCTTTAAAAGAAAGGGAATTCTTCACAAGTCTTTGTTTTCTGACGTAACTTCTTTTTTTAAAATACGATCTTTAACAGATCTTACAAGACCTTTAAAAAGATCTCTAAAATAGCATGCGCTCCTTCCTGGAACTGAGGTCAGCTCTGCATTGCTTAAGTGACGTGGTGGTAACAAATCAGCCACTTCTTTGGCTTCTCCTCAGCATTCCCTGCTCCAGTGGATCTCTCCTTGTCCATCATGCTTGCCTTGTTCCTCCACTCCTCCTTGGCTTGCCTTCAAGTTATTTTCCCTTTATCATTGTCCAATTCCTAGTCATAGAATTAACCAGGTTGGAAAAGACCTTCAAGGTCATGCAGTCCAACCATTCCCCAGCACTGCCAAGGCCACCACTAAACCATGTCATTGAGGGCCTCGTCTACACGGTTTGTGAACAATTCCAGGGATGCTGACTCCAGCACTGCCCTGGGCAGCCTGTTCCAATGCCTGACTGCCCTTTGGGGAAGGAATTGTGCCCAGTATCCAGTCTAAACCTTCCCTGGTGCAGCTTGAGGCCGTTTCCTCTTGTCCCATCCCTTGTTCCTTGGGAGCAGAGCTCAGCCACCTCCCAGCTCCATCCTCCTGTCAGACAGTTGTAGAGAGCGATAAGGTCCCCCCTGAGCCTTCTCTTCTCCACACTAAACCCCCCAGGTCCCTCAGCCGCTCACCATCACACTGTGCTCCAGGCCCTGCACCAGCTCCATTGCCCTTCTCTGGCCCCGCTCCAGCAGCTCAATGTCTCTCTCGTCATGAGTCCTGTAGGATAAAAGATAAAGAAATACAAGCTGAAAATAACCTCAGTGAACTGTGTGATCAAAACCATATTTGCCAGGCTGGACCAGGAGTGAGTTGCTGATGAAAACAAGGGGTGAATTGTAAGCAACTCAGGGTAGGTTTTGCTCCTTTTTTGCAGTTGAAAGTCTCCCTAGCTTGAAGCTAAGAATAATCATTTCATTATTCCTACAAAGACCTGGCAGGAGTCCAGGCCCTGTATTTGATAAAGTGTTGAGAACTGAGGCAGCCATAAAGGAGTTCCTTTACGAGGTTTGATGTTCCACTTAAAATCAGCAGAGTCTCTGCTAGAGTTAATTGGTGTCAGAGAGCTGTTTTCCTCTGGAGCATCTCAAAGAGGCGCCAGCAGAGAAACTGCCTTTCTCGATTTCCATGTTTCACTTCCTTCCCTTTGCTTCCCAAGGGGAAAGAGAAAGGAGAGAAAAATCTCAAATATGAATACAGATGAGAAGCCTGGAATTTGCCACTCCTGAGTTGCTGCAGGGACCCAGGTGAAAAGAAATTGTTACAAAGATCTGAATTTGCCAGGCATTTAGGCACATGCTTCAGCAAAGCCTGTGCTTGTTCAAGCATTCCCTTCCCCAAATTGAGCTTGATGTGTTCCCATCACTCCAGCTGATGTGCCCAGAGAGAGCACCAGAAACAGTGATTTTAAACGCTTCCCTGCAATGCCCCCCTTGCTCTGAGATGCCTGGTGATGAAATGTTTTTCACAAGGAAGGGAACATGCCTGTTTTTTGCAGGTTGGTTTATTCCTATGGCAACCAATACACCTCCCGTGCAGCTCTGGTTTGAGAGGTCAGGGAGAAATTTCAGCTGGGAGCTCACATCACTTTCCTACAACTGCTGTGGCAATCCTGAAAGAGAAGTTAAATGGAAATCCAATTAATCAGCATGCCCCGCACAGCCAAACATCTGGATGGCTTTGCTAGGCATAGAATGGCTGGGGTTGGAAGGGACCTTAGAGCCTATCCAGTTCCAACCCTCTGCTACAGGCAGGGACATCTTCCACCAGACCAGGTTGCTCCAAGCCCTGTCCGACCTGGCCTTGAACACTGCCAGGGATGGGGCAGCCACAGCTTCTCTGGGCACCCTGTGCCAGGGCCTCAGCACCCTCACGGGGAAGAATTTCTTCCTAATGTCTCATCTCAATCTCCCCTCTGTCAGGTTAAAGCCATTCCCCCTTGTCCTGTCCCGACAGGCCCTTTTCCAAAGCCCCTCTCCAACTTTCTTGTCAACCGCTTTAGGCATTTGCAGATACTCAAATTTCTCCCTGGAGCCTTCTCTTCTCCAGGCTGAACAATGAAGCATCTACAGTGTTCTCTAATTACTAGGAAATGAGGAGAGACTAGAAGAGGGGTTTTCATATGATGAAGGCAAACAGCTGGACTTGGACACAAAGCCAGAGCCCAGCATGTACAGCACACAGAAGGAAGGGAAGTTTTGCAACACACCTTTTCAGTCTGGAGAGAAGCAGGGAGTTTGAAAGCGAGAGGCTGAGCTCGGAGAAAGTCACGTTTGCCAGGCTGTGCAGGAGGTTAACTTGCCAGTCAAGAGAACATCAGCTTCTAAGGAAAATTACTTGCTCTCATAGATGAGAAAAACATGGTTTGATTTGGTCTTAAGAGAGAAAAGTTCTCTTCCTCACTTCCAGTTACTGCCTAACAATTGCCAGGCAAAGCAAACAGAAGGCAGAGAATGAGCTTCACTTTAGGCAATTGCAGCTACAGCAGCATTTCACATTTGATGTTGGATGTTACAGCCTTAATAGCTATTTTTCCTAGAAAGGCAGCCCTAAAGGAGCCCTTTCTGACCACAGGCCTTTGCCTGCCCTTTCATCCTGTTCTGAGATGGTTGACGTTCTTTTGTCCATCAGTGCCAGTAGCTTCTGCATTTGGATAAACACAGCAGCCCGGATGGCTGCTTATTTCCTCAGGTTTGCTTTGCATGTGCAGACAGTCCCTTTCCTTCCCAGAAAACCCTCACGGCACGGAGGAGATGGTGCTCTAAAGGAAGATGCTCTCCGAAACAAACCCCAAAACCATACACACCTGAGGCTCCCCCTCCTGCTGCAAATAAACAAGCATTATTTTCCAGCTCTACCCATTCTATAGTTTGAATGCATTCCCCTGCTTTTCAGTCATCCTGCTACCATAGCTCACTTGCTAATCTCCCCTCTCCTCTGCTCAGCTTGCTTTCAATGAACAAACACATCAGCGACCTCCCAAAGAAGCTCTCTCCTTTTGTGTCTCCCATCTCCCCCATTACTTTAAGCTCACCCATTCCACCCTGGCAGCTCCTTCTGCTCCTGCCTTGCAGAGGAGGCTGAGTTAAAGAGCTTGACTTTGATTTACTCTTGGTCCTAATGAAGGAGATTCCAGGAAATATGTGATTTGGGGAGAGCCGTGACCACCGGATGGTGCCTGGGAGTGATTGGCAGGATCCTCATCAGCGCTTCCAGGCTCCAATGGGCTGTCCGTCAGTAACGAATATTTACAACCATAGAATCTCAGGCTGGTTTGGGTTGGAAGGGACCTTAAAGCTCATCCAGTTCCAACCCCCTGCCACGGGCACAGACACCTTCCATAGAGCGGGTTGCTCCAAGCCTCGTCCAACCTGCCCTTGAGCACTGCCAGGGATGGGGCAGCCACAGCTTCTCTGGGCACCCTGTGCCAGGGCCTCACCACCCTCATAGGGAAGAACTTACTCTTTATACCTAACCTAAATCTCCCCTCGTCCTGTCACTACAGTCCCTGATGAGGAGCCCCTCTCTATCATCCTTGTCTCAGGGGCTTGGACTGGATTTAATCTGTGCTCACCCCTCTGAGGACATCCTTCATGCCATAAGGCAGCAGGGTGGCGAACAACACCCCGACAATCATTGCTGCTCTCAAAGGCAAAACAGCGTTGGGAAGGTTAGCTGCCTCGAAGGGTGATTAGAGATACAAGAATGAATAGACCATAATGCCTGCAGAGAACAACCATCCTCAACCTGCCCCAAGGGATGCTGCTGCTTGGGAACTGGGAGTGCTTCGCCAGGAAGAAAGCCCAAATATTTAGAAATTTGTTTTCATTCCATTTTGGAGTGAAATTCTCAATGTAACTCTCATGATATAGGGAGTTCTGAATGGAATTCTTGTTTAAGCTAATTGTTAATTGCCATTTGCTTTGGTCTAGGGAGGAAAATCTTCACTTTCATGGTGGTGTATTTTAATCCTGCTCAATCTTCTGCACATTATGGAGTTGGTTCATTTTAACATCTGCAGAGAAGTCAAGGCCAGAATGTGCAGAACACACAGAACGCGCACGCTGCACTGTTTAAAGAGAAATGGCAAATTCAACGTGACTCACTGCAGGGGTTTTTCCCCCTTTAACAATACAATCAAACCCACCATGTTCTCTTAAAAGCATTTGCTTTACCCAAAAAAATAGCAATTTCTGATGGCAAAATCTGCCCACTGGAAAGCTTCCTATTTTGCTACAGCTGGAATTCACTGAGAGATAAGTAGTCTGGAAGTGCTGATGGAAAACAACCTGGTGTGTCTGCTCCATTCATAGAATCCCACAATGGTTTGGGATGGAAGGGACCTTAAAGCTCATCCAGTTCCAACCTCCTGCCATGGCCAGGGACACCTTGGCTATTCATTTGAGAAGCTTAGAAGAGGTATGTGATAATGCAGTCAACACCACTGAGCAGTTTTAGCAGGCACCATAACACCCAGGTTGCAGAGTCAATGTGTTGCAGGAGAGATTGATGGAGCACAAACTACTTTTCTCTGAGTTCTCTGCTCAGGCTGAAGGAGCAGAAGTATTACAGAAGAAAATATGCATGCTCCACTGGTCAGAGCACACGTAAATCCCCCTCGTGCTTCATCCAAGCATTCGCATTTCCTACTTCCCAGTTAAATTTGCACCCAGGAGCGAACACTGGAGGTTTATTGTGAATAATACAGGTGTTTGCTGGACCTTAAGGGACAATACTGTGCATTAAGGGACACGTCTTTAGATGCTACACCTGCAGCCCCAGGGGACGTGCTGGCAAATATTGTCCCCAGATGATGTTGGTACAAAGGTATTATTAAACTGATGTGATCTGCTGTAAGAATTGTCTGTGTGGGGCCAGGCACACAATTTTCATCCTTCATTGATGGGTATTCGTCAAATGGGTCCATATTCCATATTTTGGCAGAAGGAAAAATGAGAACATTCAGGACAGTTATCTCTGGGTCAGTGAGTTATACAGATTTAATCAGCTTACATCAGCTGAGCAGCAGGACCTCCACCAGGGACACAAACAGTGCAGAATGCAGCTTTATGCCTATTAAAGAGCCTGGCTTGGTCTTCATTAGCATTAGTGGGGAGATTATCAGACACCTAAATAATTTAGGAGCACAAGTCATTAAGGATAAGAAGTGTCCCTCTAGCAAACCTGGGGCGCTTCTGAAAGTCCCACTGAAGTCTCACATCCCTGCCCAAGGCAGGGCAGCTCTGCTGTGTCCTATGAAGAACATCTTATTCAAACTGTGTATTCCTAAGGGCTATTCAGTAGTGCAGGCAAGTCACTTCTCCCTGGCTGCCTGAACAAAGTATTGTTATTTCTTTAACAAACCATCTGCTCTTGCAGCTCCATAAGCACGGTGATGTGCTAATAGATGCTGGACACGTCCAAGTGCTGTAATTATTCAGGACATGTTTCCTAACATATGAACATGCAGTACATTTAAATGAGGGCTCTGTAAACCATCCCACCAACCGCTGGGAGCCATGGGACATATCCGTCTTGGGCTGCCCAGAGCACAGACAAAAGAACAAGAGCACTAAAGAAGAGATGTTAGATACAGAACCTCCGTCCTCTCCTCTAAAGGTTGGACTTTGATGATCTTAAAGGTCTTTTCCAACCTAGTTGATTCTATGATTCTCTTCTAGTGCCCCTAACTTAGAGACAAGGAGGCACCATCCTCTTTGCTGTCAGAGTGATGGGGTTTCAGGCAGAGAAGCTGGGAAAGGAGATTTTCTGGCTGTAGGCAGCTGTCTCATGTAGCTAATTGACTTTCACTGTGTTATTGGGTCCTGCTCAGCCTCCTGCTGGTGCTGATACAGGAAAAGCTCCAGGAAGAATCAATCAACTGCTTCGCTGAGCATAAAAAGAAACCCTAGTGTGGCCTCAGGGGTGGGGAAGAAAATAACCTGAGAAAATAATTGTTGTAAAGGAAGCAATTCCGCCTGCTGCTAAAACAACCCCTGGAGCAGAGAGGAATTTTGCTCCATTCAGTGATGGAATGGAGCAAGAATTTCTTCTGGGAGAACTAATATCTCCAGGTGCCTTGCAGCAGTGGTAATAGATGGAGGAAGTGCCCAGCAGAATGATTTCTTCCCTGCTTGCTTTGCCAAGGCATAAATCTCTTCCCTGCTCCCTGGGGTATGATTCTCCTCATTGAGGCAGGGAACCCTTTCGATTCAACAGCAACATTCATTTACTCTTCATTTCCTAATGCTGCAGGAAGGCAGAGCTCCAGCAGCAGTGCCAGGTTATGGTGAGCTCTCCGTGTCTGCAGTCCCCTGACATTTGAGGTGCTGCCTGTTCTAAAAGTGACAGCTGCCCTTCCCCTGTACTGCCTCCCTTCATTAAACAGTGACCAGTCTGGTAGCTCCACAGAGCACTGTGAGAAGAGGGAAAGCTGTAGGTCACATCCCCTCCAGACCTTCCCTCTTCTCTCCATCCTGTTCTCCAGCCCCTCCACCTCCTTCAGCAAATCCTGCCTACACGGCACCTCCAAAGGTTAATCGTTCCCCCATGGGAAGATGGGTAAGATGCCTGACAATGCCCAAAGCAGCAGCAGTGTCACTGGCAGCAACAGCCTCTTTTCTCAGCCTGTCCTCTAGAGCCTGGAAAGATAATTTGGCTCACAGCGTCTTCATGGTCCAGGGGTAACCTCTCCCTCCCCATTGCCTCAAGCCTGGGGGTGATCAATTCTCTAGAGGTTTGGTCCAGCCCGAGCCAAAGAGACACAGAAAAATTGCTTTGCTGGAGTACTGCCAGGGGGAGAAACCAGTTGTGATGGGGTTTGCAAGCTGGACTCCCCTACACTAACAGCACCAGAGGGGCCAATGGGCAATTTTATGCTGGATAAACTCAGTGGCAGATAAAAACTTACCAAGTAGCAAAGTCCTTTATAAATAAGTAATGCCAAAGAGACGCGGCTGGAATCTCAACTGATAAAGCTGCAGTGATCTTCTGCAGTTTTCAGTTTGCTGTCACTGCATCCTCACCCTGCAGCCAAGTTCTGCACCTTCACTATGAGATGGCTCTTCAGCCAGCTCCGTGTGTCTTTTTCTGCACAAACATCTGCAAAATCCCTGAAAACCTTTGTGTACCTTTCCTTGAAAAAAGGTAAATTAGTGTAAGGTTTATGCACCTTTACATTACAGATGTTTTCTCATGGTAAAGACTTAAGTACCCTGAGACAGCGCCTAGTACCCATCACTGCTGGCTTTTAAGAGCAAGTTAGCTGCAATGGATGAAAGAGAGCTTTCCTTTTAGAAGATCTCACATTATCTAAAAAGCACGAAAGGAATCATAAAATCATATAACCACAGAACATAAAAGACCCTCTGGTCCAACCGCTTGTGGGAAAAGCAGCCTGGATGAGATGACCTAGCACCCTGTCCAACTGCATCCTGAAAACCTCCAGCCATTGGGACTCTACCACATCCCTGAGGAGGTTGTTCCAGTGAAGGATGGTTCTTCCTGAACATGAGATGTCTTTTCTTCCTTTAGCATGGAGCCATCTGCAGTTGAGTTTTGCTGAATAAGTTTTGCCCCCACGTCTAACTCAGTAGAAGTTTCTGCCTCAAATCCTCAACATAGGAAATACAATTTTTTCCCCAAAATAATTAAAAGAAACAGGCAGACAGAAGCTTCCCAGGGCTGGTAATGCCACAGGGCACATAATGAAGTCACCTGAAGGACACTTTTCCTTGATGCAAATCATCTCTCTTTGCAGCAAGAGTGAAACAGAGCTGGGAAGGCATCTCCATCCCAAATTATCTGCATCTTCAGAGACGTATCCTTCAGCAGTCGGTTGCTTCAGCATGGTCTGCTGCAAGCATCCTCCTGTGCCGCTCCATGATGTGCAGTTTCCCAGTGCAGCACACACTGTGCATCCTGCAATCAAACAGAACCAGAAAAACCCCTTATAAGCAGGAGAGCAGAGAGATCTGCTTGCAACTGGCCTTCTGTGAGAAAGCCACGCTTCAACTGGGTCCTCATAAGTATTCAGCCCAGTGTGCCAGAGGCTTTTGCAGTGAGCACATAACAATTGCTGATAAGTTGAAATGAAATTCACCATGAGGATTTGCAGGAAGAAAGCAGAGGAGACTGAGCTGCTCAGGAGCACTCTGGCATGCTTGAATCCAGCCCCTGTGCTCCAATGCTGAAGGGACCTAAAGGGCATCAGGGTAAGGACTGAGTAGGTCTGCATAACTGCAGCTATGGGAGTAACCATAAGGGCACCGATCAGCAAAGCTCGCCCATCCACAGGGAACGTCACCTGCTGGTGGAGAACACAACCAAACCCCAGCCTTCTGCCATGTGAAGCTGGTGGGTGCTGTGAGATTTTAACCTCCACACATAGGAAGTAGCACATTGATTACAGCAGCAGCTCCGGTGCTACAAACACACTTTATATAGGGTGAAGATGGGTAATGCCACATGTATGAAAATAGGAACATGCCAGGGCACATTGCACAGCCAGCTGAGAGGTGGGCTTATGATTCCAAGACCCTGGAGAGCTGAGGCTATGAAGAGGTTAATTTTTTGTTTATAGATATGTATCTAATCCTAAATGCCTTTATAGACATGCTCCATGGGTCCTTCCCAAAAAAAGGGAAAAGCCTTTTTTACCTTCATAGAGGATGGCTGCAGTGGCAAAGGGGCTGATTCAAGACTGAGTTTGGGGCTGAAAGCCAGAGATAAGCCACATCCCCACAGGAGAAGAACTGCATTACTCACAGCTTTTATCTGCACCCATCCTTCTCCTACTCCAGTCTTTGGGCTTTCCTGATGAGCTCTCCAAGAGCAAAAACTCAGTTCTGAGTCATGCTGTTACTGCCCTATTTCTCCCTTGGGAGCAGATGGAAATGGATGCTCCTGGCTTGGCGTTTGCCTTTTCCTATGGCACACTCAGCAGAAGCCACGTTGTACTCTATTTAGGAGGGCTGCAGGAGGAAGCTCAGGACTGCATGGAGAGCTCAAGTGTAGAACTCACACCTTCATTCAGCTGCAGAAGACACACACACATCAACATCCTGCTAATGGGAGGCTGGATAATACAGTTTCAGTGAGAACGCAATTCATTAGGTGCAGGAAGAAAGAGGGACACATAATAAATCTGATGGAAATAACGCAGTTTTGAAGGTACTGACATGAATCACAAATTGCATGAAATTTGTTCAATAGAAATAGGTAGCTTGGGGTAGTCGGGATGTTTCATTTCACCTTTTTTTTATGCAGATGTTTCCATTCTTTTTTGAAAGGAGACTTTTATCTCATTTCCACATTTCAAAGGAATAATAGAAACAGTTAAATAATCTGAAAGTTATATGAACTAATAACTGCAGCTTTCTGGTGCAGAAAGAGTGAAGCGGGATTTTATTTCCTTATGGCTATTAATTTTATCTGTGAACATTGGCACTTTTCCAAGCCCGGATAACAAGGATACCCTTAGTTGACTTCTGCAAGACTCTGTGAGCCAAACTGAGTCAAGTCAGCAGCATTCCTACCAAGAAAAAATGCTTTTATTAACAAGAGAAAACCAAGGGGTCCAAGGTATGTTGAACATTTGAATAGCAACAGCGCTGAAGGAAATGGGTCTATGGTCTCTTCTACATTGTGTGCCCTCATGGAACAGCTATCACAGCTGTGAAGTTGATGTATATTGTATTTTCCACCAGCAAGGGAGGACCTCAAGCAGTTAAGTCACCTTGAAAAGCCACAGTAAGGACAGAAAACCATCCTGTGAACTATCCAGCTGTTCATAGAATCCCGGACTGGTTTGGGTTGGAAGGGACCTTAAAGCTCATCCAGTTCCAGCCCCCTGCCACAGGCAGGGACACCTTCCACTAGACCAGGTTGCTCCAAGCCCCTGGGTCCAACCTGGCCTTGAACACTGCCAGGGATGGGGCAGCCACAGCTTCTCTGGGCATCCTGTGCCAGGACCTCATCACTGGAACCACTTCTATCCCTGTTGCACCAAGGAGGGCACGTACAGGGGGAAAAGCCAACGCCAGAGTGTGGTGAATCTCAGTGCCATCTTTCAACAGTTTCTTCATCTGATAGTCTCCAGTGTTAATCAGAAAAACACTTCAACTACAGCTCTCCTCTGCACAAGCACCTTTAAGATTCCTGCCACCTGCCAGCAAGTCTCACTCCTTAAGGGGAAGCAGGAAAACTTCTAAGCAAAGAGATCAAGTGATCCAAGTCCCTAAACATCCTACTTCTTTGATTTAACACTTGAGGCTGAGGCTCAGAAAGCTTATTTATCCTGGGATGAAGCAGCCAATTAAACACCCAACTCTTCTGGAGGCTGTCAGGGATGTGTCAATCCCAGCCTGCCTTGGTTGCCAACGTGTGGTGACAACAAAAGGAATGAACAATGCACTCGTCATAAGGCAAGGCAGAGAATTACAGTCATCTGGGGAGACAACAACACGCTGGCATCAACCCCTTATCTCTGCCTTGTGTCTGGGGGCAGAGCGACACTCACTTTGCCATCCCATTGTCACCCCCACACTTGTGCACTGCTCTGCCTCAAAACATTGGCATGCGTGCATTTTGCATACACCTTCTGTACGTCTGCCCTCCTCAGAGACCTGTGTGGCCTGGCAGCTCTTGGCCAGGCTACCAGGGCATACCCAGCACCCCTTCAGGGTGCTGCCAAGCATACATGATCCAGAACACCTGCATGCACAGCAAAGCCAGAGCAACCAAGCTTTGCTTTGCTGTCCTTATAGCACCTTCAACAGCACCTTGCTGCTGAGGGACCTCTCCAGAACCACGTCTGATCCAGGTCAGGAGGAAGGTGATTCCTCGCTAGCTTTTAGAATCATAAAACTGACAAGGTTGGAAAGGATATTCAAGACCATCAAGTCCAACCTTTGACTTAACACTGACAAGGGCACCACTAAACTGTTTGTGAACGCTTCCAGGGACGGCGACTCCACCACTGCCCTGGGCAGCCTGTTCCAATGCCTGACTGCCCTCTGGGGAAGGAATTGCTCCTAATATCCAGTGTATACCTCCTCTGGCACTGCTTGAGGCAGTTCCACCTTGTCATATCCCTTGTTCCTTGGGAGGAGAGACCAGCCACATCCTACTGCTTCCTCACAATTCAGACCTCTTTAGAGCAGGTTTTCAGAAGCACAGACCTACTCAGTGTAATGAATTGCACGGCCTCATGTGCACAGCGGATATTGGTAGCTCGTTCAACGCAAAATTCTGACACGTATCAAAACTGCAGTGCAAAATGCCAAGTTTCATATTCTTGAATCAGTTTATGGAAAATGAAGATCCTGTCCTGCCTGAAATGATTTTTTCTTTAAGGGAAATGGATAAAGATTTATAGTCAGAGATTCATTGAAAATTATCCAGGCATAAGCAGCACTTCCCAACAAAAGTGACCCTAAAATTTCAACTCTCCAGGTGGGTTGGCCTCAGGGAAAACTTAATAGCATTAATATTTCAATGTTTCTTTCCAGAACATCATACATAATCATCGTGGTTTGTACACGAGCATGGAAGTATGCAAGCAGAAAGACATTGATGGTGTATAACACAATTAATCTCTCCAAGCAGTAAAGTGACCCGTGTGTCATAAGGGTCACATGGAGAGAGTTAGAAAGTGTGCCTCTGAAAATGGCTTGTATTACCATGAGGCTGTTTATTCTGTGGGTGCCAGAACACATTAAAAATTACATATTGAGAAAACTGCCACAAAACATAAGAGCTCAGCAGTGAACACGACCTGCTCTAGAGGAAGGTGTCCCTGCCCACGGCAATGGGTTGGAACCAGATGAGCTTTAGGGTCCCTTCCAACCCAAACCATTCTGTGGTTCTATGATTTATATCTAGCAGTAGGTCTCAAATGTTTACTCCTTAAACCAAAGAGCAGCTAAAACAATCATTGGTCTGTCTGCTCTTACCGAAGCTTTCTTTCCAAACCCAGTAACTGAGGGTTGAGATGCAGCTGATGACAAGACGACCCTCAGTATAAACTTCCAGTAGCTGTTTAGAAGCCGTTTTGCTTCCAGGGAAGTGATCATGCCTTCCGCCTCCCCAGGCAGGTCTCAAAGAGAGGAAGACCTTGAGGCAGAGCTGTGAGGACTCCAGAAATGCAAATACATTCCCTAGATGACCATGGGAGGGCTCGGAGGTGACCTCCTGGTTCCCCCAGAAACCACCCTCTTAACACCACTGTGCCACGCTATGAAAAGCCACATGTCCCTTACTCAACATCTTGCATTCACTCATGTGCTAACTCATTAAACTCCAGATGGCTGTAAGCAGAAAATGAGGAATTTAGGCATGCCAGGACCATCCCAGGACTCTGAGCCAGGCACTCGCAGTCAATGCTGGTATCTACACAGCCCTTTCCCTTTGGTACAAGACAATTTGCAATCTTCCCAGTCTCAAAGATGGGTCTGTCAGCCTCACAGGGGAGACATAACCTCTTAATTGATGGCACAATACCCCAGGAGAAAGAAAGCAAGCAGCAAGCAAACAAAAAATGATCCTGGTTCTCATTCCTTCTGCACAATGACCCCAATTATACCATATCACATCATTTGCATTGCCACAACACAGCCTTTTATATCTGCTTGAGTTGCCATTTTAAACCATTTAATCTCAGCCCACCTTTAAAAAAAGGCTGGTAGGAAATGAGACACTTGCTTTCTGCTGATGCAGTTAAGGGAGCTAATTTCAATTCCAAAGCAAACAAGATTTACGCACGTTAATAGCCTGAGCGGTCCAGGAGTCATCTAGAATAAGGCTCCTGTTGCTCTGTTTTAATAATCCATGGGACAATCCCAGGTATTTATATAAATTGGATCCTCCAGATCTTATCTAATTGCCAGGCAATAATATCCACAGGGGGAGACAGCATTCACTGCTTATTTCAGAAGCGTGCATATGACTTCCGCTGGCTTTGCATGCGGCCCTGAAACATCTGGGGCAGCAGAAAGGCAGTTTCCCACTTGGTGCTTACTTGCCAGGATCGAACGCCACCAGCGGTAAAAACAAAGTTGGTTTCAGCATCAGCTCCTTCTCCCACTGCAGGGGCTGCTGGTACAAGAAGCTGGTATTCAGCAGCTCCACTATTTACAAGCAATGCAAACTTCTCCACAAGCATAATAGACTGCATTTCAATTAGGCCAGAGGTCTGAAGAATCACTAAATGAATCTGTCATTAAGATAGTTTAACTCCTGCAGTTTATTGATCATGCCAGAGAAACATCCAGTTCCTGCCTCTCTTATGGCAACATATTGAAAACCAGACAATTTCTTCAGCCCCAGAAGGAAATATTTCCTGATGCAGAGCCTGGTTTTCCTGAGGAGCTGATCACAATGAGCTATCCCCAGTTCCAGGACAGTTCATAGTCCTTCCCCACAAACATTTATGTGATTACATGGATAACATTCCTAACAGCAATCAATGCGATTTGTCAATCCTTGGGTTTGCTTCCCCAGTCACTTGCCAGGTACGAGGGTAGAGGAGGGTCTGTGGGTGAGGATGCACGTGTTTCAATATCCCAGCACTCACCCTCGCTTACACAGCCTCAGGACCTGTGCTTCCAAAGGCACGACCGGAGCTCTGCAGCTATGCCCATCCCACCGGAGCTACCCAGCAAAACACATTTTCTATTGTGGAATGAACGGAAGTCCCAAAGAAAACAAAACGTCTCCAAATCCATGTGCGATATCCCACAGCCCAGCACCAAAAAAGAGCGGATGAGACCCTCTGCCACTCAGCAGGGAAATGGACAAGGCTCCCTTTCCCACCTGTGGGAAAAGTACTTTGGGAGGAATTACAGAAAACTGGGATCTCACAGAAGTTGTAGTATTAAGGAGGGTTGGCATGCACAGGATCTGCTCTACCATGCTTCTCTAGAGAACTCAACCTGCCACCTTAGCACATGGCTAAAGGAGTAATGAGGGTGGAGTGGAGACACCCATGGCCAGGCTCTACTGTAATCCCTGCAGGGATGGGAACACGATGGTGATGGACACGATGATGGAACATGCAGCTAATAAACCATAGAGCAGCTGTCAGCGGAAAACAAAAGGGAAGAAGTCCCTTCCTGAGTCAGCAATGGTGGTGAAATCGCTTTCCTCAGATGAACTCCTTGTAATGCTCCTTATAATCTCATTGTAATATCCACACACACCTCCATGCCAAAGCTACCCACATCCAAGTTATGACCACATCTCCCTGAGCATGGGCTATTTTGCTGACTTTAAGAGAAAGGGGAAAGAATTTTACCCCAATGAGTAACAAAACTGGTAATACAGTAACTCTATGGCCAGAGTCACTCAAGCTCCACCTGAATGGAAGGATGCATAAAAGTAAATAAAGGAGGGGCGAAGTTGGGTAAATGCCACTGTAACTGATGGGCTAAACCTGTCTTCTCCTGTATAGGCATGCCTCTCGGGTCAGAACTCAGTTCTATGCACACTGAATGGTCAACTCACACTAACCTCTGTTTGGAATACCCAGGATTTGAGGGCTTGACCGGGGCAGCATCAGTCCCTCTCATGCCCTTCTGCCTGGGTAATCAGAGCAAAATGCAGCACCAGGCAAGCTCTACCAGACCTTCCTCCAGAAGCACCTGCAAGGGGGGGGCACATACCTGAAGTGGTTAGGGGCTGTAGCAGAGACCTGGCTCTGCCTCGCTTTTGCTCAGGGTAAGAAACCACCCTGCCCGGCGCCCCAGCCTGGTCCTGCATCCCCTGTGAGATAGTGACCCCCTGTGGAAAGCTTTTAGGTTACACATGTGAGGCTGCAAGAGGCAAGAGCATTAACTCTGCGCTGGGAACAGGAAGGCTTTTACTTAGCCCCAGGTATGTGGGACCCTTTTTTCCTGCTGGAAATTCATCCCTTACTTTCACTTGCCCTGCTCTTCTCTGTTACCCATGTCACGTCACCTTTCAGAAGATCAGTAGAGACACGAGAGGGGAGAAAGACCACAGCACCAACACAGAACCATAGAATGGTTTGGGTTGGAAGGGACCTCAAAGCTCATCCAGTTCCACCCCCTGCCATGGGCAAGGACACCTTCCACTAGAGCAGGTTGCTCCAAACCCCATCCAACCTGTCAAGAGCCACCAAAGAAGTCCCATCCCAGGCTCTGTGCATCCAGCATTTGGCAACATCAGCAACCTGATGGCAAACCCATCTGAGCAATCACCAAGGAAAGTCATGCACCACCGTACATGGGGTCTGCAGCCAAGAGCAGCCCTCCACCCTGGCCCTGCTCTCCAAAACCAGAGACTGGGGTTGTTCCCAAACAGCCCAGGCTGGACAACAAGAAGGACTTGAGTGAGGTTTCCTCCAGCCTCCATGCAGGAGCAGTGCCTGTTACTCTTTCCCAGCCCTGGAGACACAAGTGGGATGGTCAGACACCATCTATCTCCCAGGAGGCCTTGTGAGACATCTTCCACAAAACAGCACGGATGCCCCAGCAAAAGGCAGATGCTGACAATCAAGCCCACAAAAGAGCAACAAAAATGTCAGCAGAGAGATGTTCTGGTCACATCTGCATCTTATGGGGCTGGTCTCAGACCCCATCACACAGCACCTTCCCCAAGGGTAGACATTCCCTCAATACTCCCTGTCAAATAAAAAATACAATCCTTGCTTTCCTGGGTCAGTATTTCACACCAAGGTCCAGTCTGTGTCCTTCTGCTGGCTGAAGCAGGGTCTCTGCGACTTCAGGGAGATTTGGGAGCACATCTCATTGCGATACCCTTTGCTGTCTGTATCAGAAGCCCCCATAGACAGCAAGGTGTCCTGCCACAGCTCTCACACTGGCTGTTTCGGGGAGTGTAAGGGCGAAGGACCAGTTGCCAGCCCCATGACCACTCACTGGATCCACTGACAGGAGTCACCCCCAGGACTGGCCCTTGCTCTGCAGCTCACAGAGGGAGCTGGCACCAGAAGGGGAGAGAATGCTCACCAGGTGCTGTAGCCTTTTCCATGCCAGGTTCTGCCATGAGCATCACTCCCAGAATGGCCAAGGATGCTGAAGACTGCATCCCTGAACCACAGCTTTGCAGCAGCCCAGTGCTCCCCATCCTGTCCTTGTGCATCAGTCCTGACTGGAAGCCCTCCAGAGAGCCAAAATATAGGGAGGTAGCATCCTCATCATCATTTCTCCCCTTCTAGCCCCCATTACATTGAAGCACTGTGTGTTTTTTCCCACTCTGAGGACAACCAGGCTCATTTCCATGCCCTCAGTATAAAATGTGGCACGGATCTGAAATGTGACCAAAACATGTCAGTTTAAATATGGAATACCTGCCTCTGCCCTCCTGTGCTGCAGTCTGGGTTTCTCTACAGCAGCTGCTTCCCCCAGTGAGTGCAGGCTTTGGGTTTTACTCCCACTAAAGGTGGCAATCAAGGGGTCAAAAGGAGATTTTCCTGAGAGCTCTTGATTTGTGCTGGATTGCTGCAAGCACGTCTGTGCTCCTTCTCCTCTAATATCCAAACTCCGCTGCTTCTTACTTTTGCAGCACAAGCATCTGCAAGAAGCATTTACAATATTTGGGAGGGAGTAGTTTAAAGTGGCACAGAGCAAAAAAAGCCTCTTGCCAGGTCTCCAAACCGAGATCCCAGACCCAGGTTTGCTCAAAAGCCTTTGACCAAGCCAGCTGGGCAAAAAGCGGATCAGAGCAGCAGAAACATCACATTTCGTTATCCTCAACATTTCACAGAAGAAATCATTGCCACTGAGCCACCGGAGGCGTGCAGGAGACAGACAGCGTCAGATTGAATAGGAAAAGCGTTTCCAACTATGGTATCTGGCTAAATGAGAAAGCAGTGGAAAGACCTACTATTCAAGGAGGAAAAACAGGCAATAAAGCATCTGCAGTCATCTTAACCAGCCCCATGAGTTTTAGCAAGGGAAGGTCAGTGTAATTAACCAACCTGCCAAGCCATGCTCAGAGGTCCAAAGCCAATTTCATTTTATCAGCTACTGCTCTTCCTAAGGGGAGCCTGCTCCTGAAGAGCTCACACACATCCCTTCTTGGACCAGCCCTGTGACCAAGTGCCTCTGCACAACTGGTGCTTGGTACATGCAGCTTCACCCAAACAAGCTGCAACACGGCATGCGAAGAACATCCTTCCAAACGGCTCTGGTGCCCCCTCTCCTCCACAGTAGATGGACTCAGAATTAGCATGGCTGCATTCCTAAACCCAGCCAAACTTTTATCCAGCCTCTTCCTCCACTTCCAGTGATTGCTTCAATGGCTGGGGCATCTTTTCCTCTATATGCTACAGGAGACAATAGCCACGTCTGTAATTTAGCTATATTTTCTGCCACCACAGACTCACCCCACCTTAAGACATTAACATGCCACCAAAGAAGTCTTTTTGCCTTTTGGATATTGCTTTCCTGGATTTTATACAATTCTCCCGTAAGAATAGACAATCTAGCAGGAACAGAATAAGCAGGATCAGCATCTGCAATAGCTTCCTGAATCTTATCTAATAAAGTTCCCAATCATCCTGAATATCATACTATTCTGATAGATTTGCTGGAGGTGTACTCTGAGAACTATCTAATTGTCTAGAAGCTACTGACTCTTCTGTGTTCTTCCTTATCAGCATAGTTGGCTTCATCGAGCTTAATTGGCCATTGACAAACTGACACCAGGCTCACTAACCACAGAAGTCCCCTGATGTTCCTGTGTGGTAATATGGTGCTTTTGGCACTCAGAGATAGGAACTTCCCATGCAGCTGCTGGAAGTGCTCAAGGCAAGGCTGGATGCTGCTTGGAGCAACCCTGTCTAGTGGAGGGTGTCCCTGCCTATGGCAGGGGGTTGGAACTGGATGATGTCCCTTTAAGGTCCCTTCCAACCCAAACCATTCTATGATTTATCAGCTGGTAGGGAAGAGGGGACAGTGTCTCCTAGCAAGGCACAGCACAGGGCATCATGAGACACCAGTGGGTTTTTTCCAGCTGGAAGCAGAGAAAGGTTTCTGCCTCATCAGTGCTACACACATATGCACCCACACTCACTCTGACAAGGTCAAAACCAGCACCCAGCACACACCCCACGACTCATGCACCAGTTTATCATGGAGATTAACAGTTGAGCTTCTCCTTTTCTTCCCTGTTACAAAATCCTACATTAGGAGCCTACCAGCTCTCAGAGGCTGAGCAATGCCATGCCAGTTAGTGCCAACACCCCAGAGAGGCTTTAGCAAGCATCACATTCAGCTCCAGATCCTGCACCAGGGTCCACCGCCACACCAAGCCATGCCCCATGTCAGAGGGAGAGAGCAGGGAGATGCTCACGAGGGATTTGCAATGTGGATCCTGCAGGTTGGCTGCTCTCTTCACTCAAGCCAGGTCAGCACAAAGAGTCCTCTTCATCTCTCCTTGCCCAACCTGGGGCCATGGTGCCTGCAGAGGAGAAAAAGGCACCTGCCCCCCAATCTTCTCACCAGGACATCACCAAAGCTGGGCAACAAAAGTCATGGAGGGGCTCATCATCATCATCAGGGACCCAACTGAGGACACTTCCCTGCTCAATCCTGCAGAAATGATCTCCAGATCACCATTGTGCCCTGCAAGGAAAGGGATTTGAAGTCTTAACTCTCTAGTGTCATCACGACATAAAGCACCAAGATTCAAAATGCTATATAGGTTTGATCAGTAGATCTGATCTCCTGAAGGATTCACACTACAGTGATTCTAAGGCTTTGCATGTCAATGATGAATGCAAACAACCCAGCATCTTCAGACACTCACTAAGAGGTCTCCATGCCTTAGGCTAAGCAATATTGTACATCCTGAGCACATGTATGTTGTCAACAGCCCTGTCTGGCCCAGCCCTAGGGCTGCAGGGTGACCTGCATCCTCACATGGTCACTTCCTTTCATAATTGCAGGAAATTGCAATTTAGGCTGTGTGCAGAGGGAAGTGTCCATACCCAGCAGGAGTGCCGATATAGCTTCAAGGATCTCAGAAAGACTCTGCAGAGCCGCATCCCAGAGAGCAGCACATGGAGGGTATGAGCCAGGAGTTCAAGGGCCCAGTGTTGGCCACATGCTGCCCAGGAAGGCACAGTCCCACGGGGTCTCAGAACGGCCAGTGCATGACCTGGCCCCAGGCCCCACAGACAGGGCCCATTAACAGCCCCAGAGACAGCAAGGGGATGAAACACAAGCAGAGTCCTTCCAAGGAGCCCAGCCTGGAGTAGGAGAATGGGCTGAGGACAAAGGTACAAGGCAGGTCAGAAGTCCACGCAGGAGCCAGGGCTGGAGATAAAGACTTACCTAACATAGCTCAGACAAGTTTAAGCTTAAGCTTAAATGTCTTGGGCCATGGTCAGAGAAAGCGTGTGGTTAAGGGTGCCAGGTAAGGTGAAAAAGCCAAACGCAACCTGTGTCACATTCCTCAATGCTGTCTGGGCTCTGCAGCTGTCATTGTAAATCTGCTTTTTATCACACTCACACACTGTATGTGAAGCCAGATAGGTTGATAGGTGCCAGCCTGGTCAGGTGGGATCCATATTTTAGCTAATGAGGATATATCCCTGTTGCCTTCAACTGAGCATGCCATAGCTGGGGCACAGCAATAATGCCCACATGCTCCAAAAACTTCCTGACTTTCCCAGCTCCCTGTCCCAGCTGTCTTTGCAGAGCTGGGAGCTACAAGTCCATGTGAGTACAGCACAGCTCTGGTCCCACCTACGCTTAAGGAAGCACAACCCTGGAAATGATCCATCAGGTGCAAGCAAAGCATAACAAGGGACAGCATGAAATAAGCACTTCCTTGGTCACTTGTTCACATCTGTCACCAACATCTGAAGAAGTCAGGCAGCTAAAACTGAGGGCTGTGTTCAGCTGAACAAGCTTCCATCAGCCAGCCAAGAAGGACCTGCCAAGCAAAATGCTTTTGGCAGGGGAACTTCCACTAGTGCCCTTAGCCTGTTGCAAAAGCAGAGCAGCACAGCCCACAGTGGAAGGTGCTTCAATTAGGTCAGGCTTTTTTAGCATTTGGTCTGAGTGGAGAACACATACGGATAATCACCAACGCTGGAACTCAGCACCTTGTGAGGGTGGGGTAATCTCTGCCATTCCTTCATGCCCTTACTCATTGGCATTTCAACATGAGAACACAGGATCTTTGAATTTCAGGAGCTCATGACACTCAAACTGATTTTCTCTGGCACAGCCACTCCTTTTCCCCACACACTGTTCACAGCTGCTGGCTAACAGAGCTAAAGCAGTAGAAAGTCTTGATCACATCCATCTGCAAGCTGATATCTTGCCTAGTCTCCAGAGCCCCTTTCACCACTGCCCACTGTTGTAATAAACTGAAAAACAGGAAAAAGCACATAGGAATGAAGGGAGTTGTTAGAAAAATGACAAGTGAGGGCACCCACGCAGCTTGGCACCAGAATTTCCTGGATCAGCTGGGTTACTGATGCAACAACACATCAGGCAGACACCTGAAGTCACTGACCTGGCTGGCAACAGAAACAGGACATCCTTGTGCACAGCACTCAGATGGAATGGGGCAATGATGGAGGGGGAGAAGCATAGGGACTAATTCTCATCAGATCTGAGCACATCCTGCATGGAGACCTCTGTCAGGCAACCAGCTCATCCCCCTGACAGCACAAATGAAGATCTGGCCTTGTGCTCACTGCAAGCTTACAAAACTTGGAAATGATGGGAAGTGCTGTTTCCCTTGAAAGAAAGCACAACCCACAGAAGATGCAGTCTGAGGGAGCTGTATTTCCCACTAGAAGCTTGTTTTCTGGTTACTCGCTTATTCTGCTCTCCTTCAGACCCAAGCCCCCCATCCTCCCAGACTCAAAGGTGTGGTTGCGCTAGCTCTCACTTGAAGTACCACTTTTTAGGCAAATAACAGCATCCTCACACTTCTCACCTCAAGGTGCCTTCTCTACCATCAGATCACTTCTGCAGCTCTTCTCCACACCCCTTCCACCTTCCTTTCAAAACAGGACCACCAGGCCCAGGCACAGGACTCCTGAGCTTCAGGGTTAACATAGGGCATGACAGAACATTGGCACCAATTTACCCCTGGGTGAGATTTGCCAAAAGGGGTATGGTTACTTCAAAACACAGAAAAGCAAAGACATAAGAAATGGACTATTAGAACTCTGCAAAACAAGAAGCATCCTCCAGTGGTACCTCAAGCACCTGAATAATCACAGCCCCAGTACAAGCTTTGGCTTACCTGCCCAAGATCAGGAGCTCCGCAGTGCAGCGTTTTCAAAAGCAGAGTATTTCTCCAGTGAAAACAGCTAAGAACTTCCTACTCTAAAACCAAAGGCCAGGTTGAGGGAACGAAGAGGGATGGTTTATCTCCCTTGTGTCTGGGACCCCACATTTCTTTTCACCCCATTCTTTGGGCATTATAGACTGGATCACAAGTTAAAAGCAAACCCTCCCTCCCACCAAAAGCTCAAACAAAACCACACATCACAGCAATTATGAATTACTTTTTTATGTTTACAGTAGTCACTCTAACAGGGATACCAAGGGGCTTTTTTTTAATCAGAATTCTGATGTTGGATTTACTTCATTAGGAAAGCTGTATAAAGACCAAAACAGCTGCTCTAAAATGTAGTTACAAAGAATAAAGAGTTGATATCATACTGTGCTTTAAAGGAAAGTTACCTAGTTTAACTTGCATAGCACAAGCATACATAAGTAGTTGAGTTAACAGGCATTGATAAAGCCCATCTCAATTTGTGTTATTGCCTTTATTATTTTTCTTTTAAGTCTGAGCAACTGGTGGCTGGTCTCCGCTGGAACAAGATAGGTTTATTGGCAGCTGCTGTCCAGTAGTTTGATTTGGTTTAGCCAAGGAACAGTGTACACTACGAAGTTGCAAGTGGTGCGCTAAGGAGAAAAAGAGAAAAAAGCAATTAAAAGATTAGAGCAATGGCTGGAAACACAGTTTTATGCCATTACAGCAACTTATCACCCCACGTGATCCCGAATGTATGCAATTTCCATGGCTCTCTAGATCTGCATTCTCCTGATTAGTATTCTGGGATACCACTCCTGTTAGATCCTACTCAGGATGAACCATTTCTCTCAAATAAACACTAACAGAGAAGCTTCTGAAGCTCAGGCTGCCTCCTTTACCCACTGACCCAGCTTCAGCACACTTAATACTCCAACATAATCTCTCAGGCACAGGTAATCACAACCTGCACAGCTAATCCCTATGTGCAAGTGTCAAATCATTCCAGCTGTCAGCTAGAAGCTTGTGTATACCATTAAGTGCTTAACTTGTGCAGCTACGCTTCCATGTGCGGGCAGAAAGGGCATCTACACAAAGACCTAAGCCTGTTGCTGTAATTAACAGAAGTAATGAAGTGCTACGGAGGAACTAGACTCGGCTCAGATCAAGGCAGCACATAGTGCTCTCACCTGAGAAGCTAAAGTACATCTTAAAGAGCATTGCTATTAGACAAGACTCCCATGTAACAGCCTGCTGGGCACAGAGAAGAGGGGTAAGCTGCCTCTTGAGACCAGTACTTGGCCAAAAGCATTATCTACATGTCCATGCCCGCCCCAGGAAGGAGTGCCAAGTCATGCATGTTTACATCACCACAGGATAAGAAGAGCTAAGAATAGTACGGGGACTCAAGACACCAGCCTGAGAGGCAGGAGACCTGTAGGTCTGGCAGAGCTTCTTCCACATATCTTTGTGACCTAGACTATGAGCACTTTTTAAGAGTGCTGAGGCACACACATGCAGTACAACTCAAGATCCCCACTTACAAAACAGGCTAAAAGGCCCTGCCTTCTCTGTCAGTGTCATCTGGCAAGACAAGTTCCACAAGGGCAGAATCTTGTTAAGCGCAAAGGTATGAAGGTGTCTGATCTCGGCTGAGGCAGACAAGGGACACTGCCCATACCTCTCTGTACTAAGCCAGGTGGAAGGAAGGCATTGGAAACCCAGGGGCCAGCTCTGAAGCTTACCTTAGCCATGTGTGGTGCATCATGGAGAGCACAGCTTTGGAGATCAGTGGCTGGCTTGGGGCAAGTTGTCCGACCAATCTCCACCTCCATTATGTACTTGATTCCAGACACAATCTGCAACAAAACAAGCAGACAGAAGCAGCTTTATTTGCAGCACAGGCAGAAGGGCTCTCTGAGGAGTGGAGCTTAGCAGAAAGGCAGTTTTCTGGTTACATGATGGATACCAGACTCCAAAAGCATAGAGGCGACTGTGCATGGCAACCTCCACAGAGGAGGCACTTGGCACCCTTGCAAAAACAGGAACAAAACCCAAGTAAACAAGTCTCACGGTGCAGCTTCCTTAGCCTGTAAACAAAGCCATGTATTAACCCATCCACAGCACAAGTTACACACAACAGCATTCAAGATGAGATCAACAAGACCCAAGCTACAAAAAAAAAAAGGCTTTCACTCACCTTCTGCATAAGAAAAGCCTCAGCTTCAACAACCCCTCAAACTTGAGGCCTGCTCACTCCTCCAGAGAACACAGGCCTCATTCCCAGCTGCTCCCCGGAGGCCGATATGGCCGATCCTTCTGCTCCCCCCCCCGGCCCAGTGCCCACCTTGCCGCCGCCGCTCACAAGCCCGTCCGGCACCCACCTGCCTCTTGGCGCTGATGACCCGCACCACCCGGCTGGAGTACATGTCGTTGCTGGCCCTGTTGTACTCCGTCATGGCGAACTGCAGGGCCCGCTGCAGACCCTCATCGTTGTCGGCGTTGGCGATGTCCAGCGGGGCCCCCACCAGCCGAGGCCGGTCCTGGCCGCCCCACACGGCGCCGACGAACACCAGCGCCACAGCCAACAGAGAAATACACACCCGAGCTCCTGCCATGGCTGCGCAACTTACAGCCCCCCTGCGGCCGATGCTCTTTTAAAGCCGGCGGGGCGGGGCGGGCAGCGGCCTAGGCCCAAAACACCGCCCCGGCCCGCCCGCACTGATGCCCCGCCCGCCGGCAGCACAGGGGCGGGCACAGCCGACCTCGGGCCCCAGGCGAGCAAGCGGGCTGCCGAGGGCGGGTACCTGTTGCGCTGCTTGCTTCTGAGGGGATCGGAGTGACCCGGGACAGGCTCCACAGCCAGGCAAGGTGCCTGACCAGGAGCCCCCCTCCGAAACACCTCTCCTTTATCTGCTCTCTTTTATCCCAGAATCCCAGACTGGTTTGGGTTGGAAGGGACCTTAAAGCTCATCCAGTTCCAAACCCCTACCATGGGCAGGGACACCTTCCACTGGACCAGGTTGCTCCAAGCCCCCTGTCCAACCTGGCCTTAAACGCTGCCATGGATGGGGCAGCCACAGCCTCTCTGGGCACCCTGTGCCAGGGCCTCAGCACCCTCATAGGAAAGAATTTCTTCCTAATGTCTCATCTCAATCTCCCCTCTGTCAGGTTAAAGCCATTCCCCCTTGTCCTGTCCCTGCAGGCCCTTGTCAAAAGCCCCTCTCCAGATTTCTTGTTTGCCCCTTTAGACACTGAAAGCTGCTCTAAGGTCCCCCCTTAAGGAGCCTTCTCTCCTCCAGGCTGAACCAGCCCAGCTCTCTCAACCTCTCCATAGCAGAGGACTCCAGCCCTTGGATCATCCCCTTGGCCTCCTCTGGACTCACACCAAGAGCTCCATGTCCATCTTGTGGGGTGCTGGGCTGGGTTTTCTCTTTGGAAAGGAAAGCAGTGAGGAGCAGGAAGGGTTTCAGCAACCCCAGAAATCTCTCTGCTGGGGCAAGGCCTGTGCCCTAAAGCCATCTTGCTTGTGGAGAAACACCCATGTACCCTGTCCATTGGGGAGGGGACAGGAGGACATGGCATTTGCATTATGCTGCCCACAGCCCTCCACAGGGGTTCAGAAGGAGGAGGATGTTTTCCACACAGATCCAGGAAGCTTGAGACATTTTCCAGGCTCTGCCTCCTCATGGGTTATTCCAGCACTTATTTCCCTCTACAGCGGGGGGGGGAAATAAAAACCACAGGGCATTTTAAGCTACAAATGTGGCTCCCAGCACAAAACACCATGTGTCATTTCCCATCTCTGCCTCCACAGCATCGTCCTTACCTCATCTATGCTAATTGCTCCGCTGAATGACAGAGGGGCATCTGCAGCAGGGGTGGCTTCCCGGACAGACTGCTTAACTTCAGTCTCCTCTCGTAACCACAAGCCCATCTCCCCCATCCCGTCAGGAATCCTAAGTTTGGAAAGACAGGACCTAATATAGCATGAAGGAGAGAGCTCCAGGAAGATTTGAGCCCTTGCGGAGTTGTCAGCAGAAGAAAGGCAGACATTTTGTGCCTGAATATCAGCAGCATGCCTTATGATGAAAAAGCAAGGCTTGTGTGCCAACTGGGAAGGATGTCTGCATGCTAGAATACCCAGCATCAGACTTATCACTGGAAAAATCCCTGCAGGATTGGCAACAAGCTCTCTGACTTAAATCAGCAATGACACGGTGTTGGGGTGGGTTTTACAGCTAGAGAAAAGTAATAAGCACCACCAAAAGTAGCAGAGAGGGGACTGGGACATGAGCCAGAGCTGATAGTGGCTGCAGGAGTCTGCCTCCACTTATCTTTTCCCTACTTGGCTTTGGATCCAGATGGGATCACTTTAAAACCCAAGGTTAGAGCTCACCTAGTGTCTTTAGAGGCAGAGGCTGTCTTTGACACTCTCAGTGCCAACACGAACAGCTGGCTCTGGCCTAAATCACCCACTGCACCTCTAAAGCATCTGCCAGGTCTCTTCTCACCACCCTGTGCTGTCCCTGCCAGCTCAGGCCTCCATCGAGCAGTGCCCAGCTCCCAGCTGCTGGGGATGCTCCCTAGCCCCACGCACCACTGGCAGGGACCTGTGCCTCACATGAGGACACAAGGGAAGCACCGTGAGAGGGAAAACCAGTGCCTGTGGGATTCAGGGAGCTTTGACCTTGTGGGCAAACAAGCAAGCAGAGTCTTAGCTCTCCTTGGGTCACCTTGTTGGTGTTAAAGTGTCCAGTGGGGCTTACACTCACGAGGGCAGGCAGGAAGTCAGCTCTTGGTAGTCCTGGTGATCTCATGGTTATTTCTACAAGTGGCTACTGGTGATCCCCACTTAGAGTTTCCTCCCCAGGTACCAGTCAACCTAAGCAAAGAAGTGTGCTGGATCTGCAGCTCAGAAGTCAGCTTGCTCCTTTCTGCCCAGTGACTTAGCCAGGCACTAGAGGTTCCAGTTTCACTCAGGACTGGTGAGCTTTTCATGTTACCAGGCACACTTATTTCTTCAGGTAACTGCTATGTTCCTTGCCCTTGCTGTTGACAACCCTCATCTCTCTCTTAACATCCAAAGGAACAATTATACATGTTTCTCCTTGGTAGCTAACGGAAAAGCTCTGGAATACTGCGACATGTCTTTCAAAGTACAATTAGACAAGGATGTTTGGCAAAGCAGATAGTCCTTTAATCAAGAGCACCAGTTTCTCCACAGAGCTGAACTCTGAATGACCCTCAAGAGACAGTAATTACTGGGATAGAGGCAGGAACAATGGGAAAAGCATGATTGAACACTAAACATCTGGTTTCAATTTCGCTGCAGGCCAAATCCATGCTGGGGTCTGTGCTTTGCATCCCCCTAAGTGAATCTATAGCAGCGAAGGGTGGGGTGCTGGCATGATTCCCCCTTCTCCTCCCACTGTGCTGCGTAACTAACACAAGGTGATAGAAGCGAGGCGTTGCGTAAAAGGTGCTTTCAAAAGCTGAAAGCCTCTTGAGCAAGAGAGTCAGCGTTTTATGAGACAGGGCTCAGAGTGACTCAATACCAAAGGCAACGCCTCCTCAGTGCTGCTGAAGAGTGCCCTCTGCTTATGGAAACAAACTCACCCCATACAAGCTTATATCCAGTAACAGTGGGAGAAGTAGGGACTCTCAGCTTCTCATGGCCCCCTGTGTCCTCTCCTGGCATGCAGAAGCATTTTGTTTCAGAAGAAGAAATGTCATGACTTGTCTACATAAGGAAAACCAGGGCCCTGTATTACTCTCAGCTTCAAAAGTGGGAAGACATCTGAAATTTAGGCAGCTGATTTGAAAGTGCCCGGGGAACCAGGACTGCATATTCACACACTTTCACATGCTGGCAAGCTCTTGCCACAGGCTGACAGCAGTGGCTTTTCTGGATAGACTGAAAGGCGATTGGAGAGGGGCTTTTGACAGGTGCCTGTAGGGACAGGACAAGGGGGAATGGCTTTAACCTGACAGACAGGAGATTGAGATGAGACATTAGGAAGAAATTCTTCCCTGTGAGGGTGCTGAGGCCCTGGCACAGGGTGCCCAGAGAAGCTGTGGCTGCCCCATCCCTGGCAGTGTTCAAGGCCAGGCTGGATGGGGCTTGGAGCAACCTGGTCCAGTGGAAGGTGTCCCTGCCTGTGGCAGAGGGTTGGAACTGGATGAGCTTTAAGGTCGCTTCCGACCAAACCAGTCTGGGACTCCATGATTCTTCAGCTGAGAAACATGATGTGCCAGCACAGCCTTCAAAAGCACTAAAGGGCTCCTCCAAACATATTTCAGTCCTGGCAGCACAACTGGATTAATAAAGACCCTGCCTCCAGTCCCTCTGAGACACAACCATGCTTCCTTTGCTCTTCACAGTAGCCTGGAAGGAGTTAATGACTGCCTACTTTAAATAAGCTTAGCACTTAGTGCTGAGTGTCCCTTTCAGGCAATTCAGTGGGAACAGAGCTATTAGGAAACACAGGCCCTCAGTCTAGGTGTTGAGCTTTCTTGAAAGCACAGCCCTAGATTTCCTGGGAACAGAGAGCAAAACACAAAACCCAACAGGAAGCAAGTGCAAGTGGCACTGAGCCCTGTTCAGTCATTGGCAGTCACTTCGAGGAATTAAATGCCAAACAACCCTCAGGACTGATCTCAATAAGGTCAATGATGATCACTCTGCAGAGAGTAATTCTTGTGAGAGGAGGTGGGGGGAGCTACCGGGGTCTCTGCTGAGTCCCATGCTGCTCACATCACTTGTGGGATGACAGCATTGAGTCCCTTTTCCTTACACCAGTGCAGAAGATAATTTGCCTCTAAGAATGGTTATTCACATACAAACATCTGCTGTAGTAATTACTGATGTTAATCTGCCTTTGTGCCCACAAGGGAAGGCATTATTGGTTTACCAAGCAGTAAATAAAGTAATTGCTAGCAGAAAAGCTGCATTTCAGATAACTGCAAGCAATCACTTATGCTCAGATTGTACATTTGAAGCAATGAAGCTACAGTATTGATAGTGAATGCTGATTTAAGTGAAGCAGTGGCGCAATTGGGGTGTTAGCAAAATAAAAACAACCCTACACCAGCAACCTTTTTCACTCTGGGAAACAGAAATGCTGTCACAGCAATAGCATGTATTCAAAATTATCTCCAGAGATTTTATGCAATCTGTTGCCTTTGACTGCTGCATTGGCCTGTAGTTACTAAGAATAATTCAGCCATTCCCTTTTCTTCTCTATTGCTTTTCTTATGTATTTGTTCCCCTCAGTGTCGGCAGGAGAAGTAGCTTTGCTGCTGAAGGTTTGTTTTCATTAGTTCTCACTAGATGCTTTTTCGATACCCCAGCAATTGTTTGGTTCAGAGCTGACAAGAAAATGAGTTCTGCCCTCAGTCTCCAATACAATCAGAAGCACAAAGCACCTATTTAAGTTTAGCTTCTGAAGAGTACCAGTGACTTCACATGGCTGAAAAGAAGCCTAGAATTAAGCGTATGTTTATGTGCTGTGCTGGGGTACTGTCCATTCCTATCTCTTCTTGGAGGGAAATGGTTGGATGTTTCAACAGAAGTTTGCTTAATGAAAGAGAAGAAAAGCCAGGCAGTAAAAGGAGAATTTCTTCAAGTGTGGACCACAGTCTGCATACTCCAGAGAATCAAAGTGTAGTGGAGAAGCCTGCAAAGACTAGAGCTCCTGCTCTGGACTTTCACAGGTTGTGGAAGCCCAGAGGGGAAAGTGTTTCCTCTACAGTAGTGTGGTGTATGTGCAGAATTCCTCCAAGGTCGCCAAGAGAAGGTAGCTCACTAGCCACACCACCTTCTTCCTCTCTATAAATCAAGTCCCTCCTGTCCTGCCTTTCCAACAGCTCACAGCTGTAACTTCACCACTAAGTCCAAGGGCACTAGTAAGTCCAAGGACATAGCATGAATTCAGGTGTTCACTAAACATGCTATTACCCCTTAACTATACATATGCATATTTATCATAGAATCTTAGAATACAATTAGAATCACAGAATCCCAGACTGGTTTGGGTTGGAAGGGACCTTAAAGCTCATCCAGTTCCAACCCCTGCCACAGGCAGGGACACCTTCCGCTAGCGCAGGTTGCTCCAAGCCCCGTCCAACCTGACCTTGAACACTGCCAGGGTTGGGGCAGCCACAGCTTCTCTGGGCACCCTGTGCCAGGGCCTCACCACCTTTTGATGAAGGCCCTTTGTAGGAAGCAAGATGATACATTCCTAATGCTTGCAAGAGCCCATGATTCAAGCGCCATCCAGAACCTCAAGTTTGCGCTGGTTGAAGCGAACTCCTCCGCAATGTTCCCAGCAAAGCCAAGGCAGCTGGCAGCCAGATGCCAGATTGCTTTGGGTTGCATGGCACTGCCAGACAGACACAACAGTCACAGCTGGGTTTGGGGGTTTCTCTTTTTGAAGAGACAACTGTTGTGCTGTCAAATAATGGTGTTGATTTCTTGTGGGAAGGCAACCCAATGGTGCATAGCCTGGATGTATTCACATCCCCACAGACATACAGCCTCTGTGCTGGATCTTGAAGTGGTTACAGTTTCTGTCTGCTCAGCATCTCAGAGCAGCAAATACTGCCTGGTTAAGGCTTTTTTTAGAGATAGGGAAGCAAAAGTCTGGTGTATGAAACATCTGAGTGCAGAGAACAGCCTGTTCTCAAGGGGCTGACTTGCCAGCATGATTGCTGGCTGCTTCTCATTAGAAAGGACTTAAGCTCTTTTCTACATTGTTCTTATTGGATTTGGGGCATTGGGAAGGGGCAGGGATGTTTATTATGTTTAACAATTGCAAGAGAGAAATCCTTAGGAAGTCAAGGTGGCTTTCAAACAGAACTAGGCAGTCACCCATACCAGACAAACATATTTGGTCAATGAGATTTTTCCCTTAAGAGCTCAGGGATACTGTAAAAAAACCTCCAAATTCCCCCAGTCTGCTGTTCACATACTGCTCTACACATGCATCTTCACCAAAAGGACCAGCCCATTCCAAATCATCAAAAGGCCTTACAGAACAGTATATATTGTTATACATATAGGTGATTATTGCATCTATTATCATTAATTAAACTAATCATAGAGTCATAGAATGGTCTGGGTTGGAAGGGACCTTAAAGCTCATCCAGTTCCAACCCCCTGCCATAGGGCAGGGACACCTTCCACTAGACCAGGTTGCTCCAAACCCTGTCCAGCCTGGCCTTGAACACTGCCAGGGATGCGGCAGCCACAGCTTCTCTGGGTTAATAATAATTAGCCTTCTATGAACTGAAGCACGGAATCAGACTCTACAACTCAAGGAGAGTTATAAAGCAGGTATGTTTATTGCGGCGCCGGGTGCAAGGGGGATCATTCCTCCTAACTTGCACACTTGATATAAGGAAAACAAATGCCAGGAAAAGAAAGGGTTAAAACACTTTTAATTTAACTTAGGTCTAAGAGAACAAGGTTTGTGTTGTAAGTCTGTGGTGTGATAACAGAATTTAGCAGTCTTACTAACAAGAGTGAATTATTTCTTTTCATCCTTCTAATGAGTGACTTCTTTCTTACCATCCTTCTAATTTATCAGTGAGTTTGGAGGCAGTGACTCCCAAACATCTGCTAGCTTGGGATCCTCCTTGTCTCCCCATCCTGTCCTGCTTGCAGTAAATTTTGTACCAAGGTCACACTGCTCTAAATCTTTGGCAGCTCTCAGAAACTTGCAGATACGGCTGGTTTCAGCTAATTGTGAATTACTGGGGTATCCAACTGTGCCAAAGGTGAAAAGTGCATCTTGAAGACCCCTGCCCACATGAGGAAGACTACTTACTCCATCTTGAAGACCCCTGCCCACAACCATCAGAGGGCAGTGCGCGAGCGCCAAAAAGGAGGAGATTTATGATAATGAGTACCTAAACTAATTGTAACATCCCCGCCACTTTCTCGGGAACCTAATGAATATGCATGTTTGTGTGTAATAAATATCTGCTTGCTTAACCCCTCAGTGTGCAAGTTAGGAGGAATGATCCCCCTTGCATCCGGCGCCATAATAAACATACCTGCTTTATAACTCTCCTTGAGTTGTAGAGTCTGATTCCGTGCTTCAGAACATGACAGCAGGGCAGAGACAAGGAAGCTTTAATTTCAGTGCTATTTATTGGGGGGTCAAGTGTCTGGTTCCTGTAGCAAGAGTACACGGATCAGTCCTTCCATTTAAAATCTTAAGAGATCAGCCACAATGTTATGCTGTTGGTGGGCTCCCTTTCTAACCTGGCTGCTTACTTTGGCCTCCTCACAAACCTCAGTGCACAGACTTGACACAGCCACAGTTCTTTGTTCAGCAAAAGCCTTCCACTGAAATAATTAAGGTCAGGATTAAGGAGCTTTTGCAGAGCTTTGCAAGGAAACGTGCAGAGACCCACTGCAGGATCCCCTCCATTGTCTCTGGCACGCTGCTGCGTTAATGCATGTTAAGTCTTTCACAAGCATTCAGTAATAAATTAGGTAACATTTCCATTAAAAAATGTATTTCTCAAACATGGAAGCTTTGCTTTTACAAGTCTAGCTATTAGTATATGGCCGTATTTGCAGAAAATCCTTCAAATAAATGGCCTTCAGCCTCCACCCAAAGCCTCTTGCCATTTGTACAGGCACAGAGAACCCTCTGAAATACAGTCAGACCATTTTCCAGTTAGACAGCTTCGTATCAGTGGGACTGAAAGGTAAAATCCCCAGTTGAATTCAGTGGCAAGAGCTGTGGAATGAAGATCATGAAGACATGCACAATAGCAATGGCAGGTGAAAGTATGATGGCATACATCAACAGGTAGTGCTGCTATGGGCCATGCTCCCGAGTTTGCTTTCCTGGAATGAAAATAAACATGGGGGACACTTGTTCTTTTGGAAAATAATATATTTAAGTGTGGGAGATTTTGCCATCTGCTCTCAGCTTTGGCAATACATAACTTGTACCCAGAGCTATTCTCTGGGCACAGAGTTTCAGGGTTTGGCTGCACTTCCCAGAAAAACAGCCTTTATTGCAGTCCCCTGCACGTTATCTACATACCTCCACTCCAGGCCTGCTATCTGCACTTGTCTAGAGATAAAGACAGCTAGCACAGCCCTGTGCTGGTTCCTGCAGGGTTGGAAAGCCAGTTTGCCAAGCTCTAATCTCTGCACAGCACTTGGGATGGAAAGCAGGGCCTGCCAGAGGGACAACAGCTTTTGCTGTCCCTAAGCAACGAGATAGCAAGCCTCAGATGCTGACAAATGAGTAATGGTGCTCTCTAAAGCTAGGAGATTACCTTTGAAATATCTCAAACCCAATACACTCTAAATGCATTTTTAATCTGATTTTTTATTCATTTTTAAAATATAATAATCATAAATCAGCGTTGGATTTCACAGTTTTCCCCTGACAAAAATTCCTCCAGAACCAAATGCAGTTTAACATTTCCCTTTTTGACAAGGGCCTGTAGGGACAGGACAAGGGGGAATGGCTTTAACCTGACAGAGGGGAGGCTGAGATGAGACATTAGGAAGAAATTCTTCCCTGTGAGGGTGGTGAGGCCCTGGCACAGGGTGCCCAGAGAAGCTGTGGCTGCCCCATCCCTGCAGTGCTCAAGGCCAGGCTGGATGGGGCTTGGAAGAAACTGGTCTAGTGGAAGGTGTCCCTGCCTGTGGCAGGGGGGTGGAACTGGATGAGCTTCAAGGTCCCTTCCAACCCAAACCAGTCTGGGATTCTGTGATTTATTCAAATTATTTTGAGATCTCTGGGAGGAAACCAAATCCATAAAGGTTAGCAAGGCTGTGATGGTCCATCACTGCACCAGCCCAGCAGCAACATGCAGGACTCTGAGACATTTATTAGGCAAAAGATGTTTCTTGCTAGACTAAGAATAAACTAATAAAACCACACGCTTAGGAACACACAGAGAGGCAGCTATCCAATATACAAATAACTACCTGAATGACTGAGAGCAGCAAGGGGCATACAAATAATGCATAAGCCTTTATTCTTGAGAGATCACTGGTTTTAAAAGCTAAATTGCCACTCAGATGTTTGAACAGCTTCTTCTTGATGGGGCAGGAAGCCTCATTTGGAGAATGCACTGATGTGATGTATTCAATCCTACTTTTCAAATGCCAGGGACCTTCGAAATCAGTGAGGACAGAATAAAGAGAAGTCAGACAGCTGGATGTGGAATCAATTAACCACACTGACACTTGGTATTTTCTTTCCAGTTATTCTGAATCATGTTGTGTCAGGTCAAAGCATTCCATCAGGCACTTAGATACTGGCTGTTAAATCTCAGGACTCCAGCTGAACAGCTTTTTACCTAGTAGGAAATCGCTCAGCAACAAAAAGGCCTTATTCACCATGGCTGCACTTCACTAGGAAAGCAGACAGCAGCTAAGCATGCCTTGAGGCATTCATGACAACAATGCCATGGCCACCTCAGCATCAAACAGCTTTACATACCTAGAAGGCCCACTGTGCTGAGTCTGTAGAAAGCCACAACCATGGAGGGTTTACAGTCATCATAGAATCCCAGACTGGTTTGGGTTGGAAGGGACCTTAAAGCTCACCCAGTTCCAACCCCTGCCACGGGCAACAACACCTTGAACTAGATCAGGTTGCTCCAAGCCCCATCCAGCCTGGCCTTGAACACTGCCAGGGATGGGGCAGCCACAGCTTCTCTGGGCACCCTGTGCCAGGGCCTCAGCACCCTCACAGGGAAGAATTTCTTCCTAATGTCTCATCTCAATCTCCCCTCTGTCAGGTTAAAGCCATTCCCCTTGTCCTGTCCCTGCAGGCCCTTGTCAAAAGCCTCTCTCCAGATTTCTTGTTGGCCCCTTTAGGCACTGGAAGCCGCTCTAAGCCCTCCCCAGAGCCTTCTCTTCCCCAGGCTGAACAAGCCCTGCTCTCTCAGCCTGGCTCCAAAGCAGAGGTGCAGAGCACTTCAATGTTGGGCTTGAAAACACACAGGCAACCAAATAATGTCACTTTGTCAGGTGGCATGATGCTTTCTTGAAGCAAATAGCAGAAGCAGGACTTACTCCTCAGCTATCCCTAACTTTCAAAGATGAGGACATGTCTCCTGAACCCATTTCTAGCTTCTCAAGCTAAAAATCAATTCTCCTCCAAAATTATTCATCTAAACTACTCCCAAAGGCACCTTTTCTTTCTCCTTCAAATTCCAGGAGAGAATTGTTGAGGAAAACAAAACCAAAGCAGTGAACAGGAAGGTAGTGCATTAAAGCTCTGCCTATCTGCTGCTTGCCACTGCTTTCCCCTGCCTAGATCTCACTCTTCATTTTAGGCAGTCATTTGAAGCTCTGAGTGGTAAGAGCTGCTTCCTTATCCTATGCTGGTACAGCATCTGCAGACATAAGCAAGGAGCTACAATACAAGTCATTTGGAGTTCACTGGGCTGAAGTCAGCTTGCACTGGGTCAAGCCCTGTCCTGTATGATCTTTCTGCTTCTTTCCTGAAGCTGAGATCTCTCCTGAAGAAGTAAACTGTGAACGTAGGGAGATGTCAGTGTTCACTGAACTTCTAGTACAACTGATGCTCGCAAAGCCAGTTCTAGTAAGTTTATTGCACAAGAACACACAGAGTAGCTGAATATATTGAATGAGATTTGAATCAAGGTCCGGAATCAGCAGAGGGAGACTGAAAACATGCCTTAATACCTCTCATTTAATTGCATTATTATTTCTTTCTTTCCCCCCTCAGCATATTTCCTTTCAACCACACAGGGGAAAGTCTCTCCAGGAGGTCACTGTTAATAAACAAAAAGGCATATTCCTTGTACTTATGATTGATTAACATTAATCACTTGTTGCATGCCATGCAGTAATCCACCCTCAAACATAATTAACAATGTCCACATGGAATTAACAATGTCCCCTTTAATAATGTGAGGAATGCAGGCTCTCTTCCCCCCCACTATAAAGGATTTTGGCTGTAACAGGGTCCAACATTTCAAGGTCACCCCAGCAGTCTCAGTTCTGGACATAATCCACCCCTTTGCTTATACAGACTATAAAGGGGTGAGTCTAACTTAGGCCCATCCTCAAACCAGGGCATCCCCTCCCCACTGCCCAATGGAGGCATCTGCTAGGGCTGTAGATTCCAGAATCACAGGAGAAACAAAACCAATCTCACCTTTCCTATCATTATTTCCTATTGTATTGAATGCTAGTTCATAGGCTGCTTTAGGAAGGAAAAAGAAGGTTGCAGACCTCTCACCATGATACAGATTATAGCAGAAAGATGCTACACATTACCTCAGCTGCCTAAACCCCTGAAAGCTCTAACATCTTCTAAAAGTCCATTAAGAGACAATTTAGGCTGCTTAGAAACCCCACCTGCTTCATTCTGAGAAGCACTGGAGCCCTTCTAAGGGAGTTCCCTTACCAATATAGATGAGGGAACGTCATATCAAGGGCAGGTGGAATGATGTGGATGATCAGCAAATTAAGTCAAGAGGCTGTCCCTAAGATGGTGTCTGTGTAACTGGACATCCCCTAGCAGAAGGCATGGGGAAGAGTGAGCTCAGAGGGTTTTCACTGAGACGAGCAATTACCAGGGGAAGCACAGCCCTTTACATGAGGCAGAAGCTGAGGTTTGCAGGGAATCCACAGCACTGAGGAGGTTGAGGGAGAGGTCATGGGTAAAGGAAATGTGAGGGACCCCTAAGCTGCCCCTGTGCTGCTCCCCTCCTGAGTGCAGGGTCTGGAGATGCCCCCAGCTCTGATCCCTTGCTGTTGTCCTTGCCTGCCTCAGTCACAACGTGTGACTCAGTGCTGCGGTGAGATGAGTTGAAGCCTGTGGCGAGCAGGGTGATCCCACTGGAGACAGAGTGAGTGCCTCCGCAGTCCTCTCTGACCCTGACCCACATGAAAGCCGCTTTCTCCAGAACCCTCTCACCCATGCTCAAGAGAACAACAGCCCAGCCAGTCCCTACCACAAGTCATCCTCTGTTGTGAAGCCACGCTGTTGGATTCAAGTGGTGCAAGTGTCCTGCCACTCTGGGAGTCATTCAGTTGAGATTAGAGATTCTGGAAAGGAAAGAAATAAAGCAGAAATCAAGCAGAAATAAACCAACAGTTTGGTCTCAGGATCAGAGAGGAGTCCCAAGCCATATGGGCATCTGGGGACGTGGCCCACAGGATAAGAGTGGTGGCTAGCTCTCAGCTTTGTGAGACAATCCTTGGCTTAGGGAGCTCCCACTATAAGCAAATGGAGAGTATGGGAAGAATGAAGTGAAATGATTTACCCAGAGCTCTCAGGCAACCATTAGCAGAGCTGAGACCTGCAGCCCAACTGCTGAATTCCACCCTCCTGCATTTTCTTCCTCTTGGGCACACCACAGTCTTGATAAACAAGTAACACTTGTTTCTGAAGCTGCCCTTTCTAGGCTGGAAGCACTTCTCTTGTCTCTCTCCCCATGTGTCTATTCCCATTCATCCAGAATCCGAGAATGGTTTGAGTTGAAAGGGATCTTAAAGATCATCCTAGTTCCAACCCCCTGCCATGGGCAGGGGCACCACTGTGCTCTCTGTTGATACTATCAAGTTTACTGGCAAGAATATTTGCAGGACCAGGCAAATTCAAGCAAACCTTACAAAACATGGCCAAAATACAGAATTCCTGCATGCTCTTCACAGCAAACCTAATTTTAAAAGAAAAGGGAAAGCCAAACACCCTGCAGTGAACAAATACCCCACAGGAGACATTTCTCAGATAAGAGTATCCCAGCAAGGTGCTCCCAAACAAACGCAGCAGCCTGACAGATACCAGAAACACTGCTGAGAAACATCACAGGCAGCCCGCAACACGCTGGCTGGGCAAGGAGAAGGAAGGAGAAATCAGCATAGATCTGTCAGAAGCCACTTCTCTCTGATCGATCAGAGCTCAACAGATTCAGGCTCCGATGGTTAAACTCCAACACAACAACCAGCTCTGGAGTCTGAGGGGAGGCAGGGAAAGCCTGTAGACAAAAGTAAAACAGGGATTTTTCACTCATTTGGCTACTGCATCCTGCTCCATGCCGAGTCCCCACAACCTCGTTCTAAGGTCATGCTTTCTGCAAAGTCCTCACTTAGGAATTTTAAGTAGCAGCTCAGAAATCAGTGCTTTGAGGAGTGGGTAAACACTTGCTCCGGAGACCAGCAGTGCCACCGTATCTTCATAGACCTGGCCATGCCACCTCTAACTTTCTATCTCTCTCTCTGCCTACTCAAGTGTTCTTAATCACTCCATGCCATCCAAAAGCTTCTTCCAAGAGGTGTGTACACACCACTTATGAAAGGAGGCAAACACAGATAAGTCAGTCCGTGCTGTGAGGACCTCATGCGTGGCTCAAAGGAATGCCTCTCCCCACTTCTTTCTCTTCCCAGCTATGCCATTTGCTTGTATTTGTTCAAGCTGGGACAGCTCAGGCTACCTTAGGGCTTGATGCAGCCTCTCCCAGCAGGATGCAGGGCTCGTTACCAGACGCACTGGTTCTGTTGCGATTTCCTACTCTAGCAAGTCCCCAGGAATATAATGGTATCACAGAGCACATCTGTGATAAATGCAAAACACCTCCACGAAAGAAACTCAAGAAACTTCCAAAAAATCTGTAGAGGGGCTTTTGACAAGGGCCTGCAGGGACAGGACATGGGGGAATGGCTTTAACCTGACAGAGGGGAGATTGAGATGGGACATTAGGAAGAAATTCTTCCCTGTGAGGGTGCTGAGGCCCTGGCACAGGGTGCCCAGAGAAGCTGTGGCTGCCCCATCCCTGACAGTGTTCAAGGCCAGGTTGGATGGGGCTTGGAGCAACCTGGTGTAGTGGAAGGCGTCCCTGCCTGTGGCAGGGGGCTGGAACTGGATGAGCTTTAAGGTCCCTTCCAACCCAAACCAGTCTGGGATTCTATCACTCCATAATACAAGTTGGAAGAGATTTCTGGAGGTGATCAAGTCCAGCTGTCTGTTCAAATAGATCCAACTTGATCAGGTTACTCAGGGTCTTGTCCTGACTAACCTGAGTCAAGGTCTCATAAGTCCATAACAGCTAAACCCTGGAGGCACCTCTCTTTTTTGGTGTAAAGCTGCCCCTTCCTTCTGGCAGCCTGTTGTATGCATTGCCTAATGCAGGGATTGGCCCTTGCCTTTCAATTTGTACTTAAGAACTTCTTCCTAATGTCTAATCCTCCAACTTCTCTCACACGACCCAATGGCTTCACCAGCAGTATGGCCACAAAGTTTGCCACTACAGACCCTCAGGGCCAGTTCTGCTTTGGAGAACTGAAGTTCCTCTCCGTGAATTCCTGCACTGTGCATGCGGTTCACCAAAACTCAGTCATCTCCTCTGGAAAAACAAAACAAGGCAACAGCTTCCCAGTCACGAGAAGATGAGCTCAAATGTGACTTGGAGGGGCTGCACTGAGCCACTCGGAAATATCCCACGTTCAGACAATAAAAGGCAATATCCAGGTACAACATCACCCACCACCCAAGGTGGAATTTTCCAGCACCAGCTCCAAACAAAGCCGGAAAGCAAAGAGCAAAATGAAGAAGCCAAAATGAGGAAAGGAAGAAAACACCATCTGAGGTCAACATCAAAACCTAACCAAATGGAAATTTCCAGGCAGAAACATTAAGCAGAAGAGGGAAAGAAGAATCAATCAGAAGAGGTTCAGCGTGAGAATCTCAACTCAGCACAAAACAAAATTAGCTGCAAAACAAGAGACAAAATGAGACTCAAGGAATGCTAAAGAAAGATTTGGAAAAGAAGTGTTCTCACCAGAGAAATATCCTAAAAATATCTTCTTTTACAGAGATACTTTTTATAAAAATCACTATTGCCTAACCAAAAAGAGACTAAACTCTGATTACAACATCCATGTGCCCTCAGGCCAGCAGTCAGGTCCCAAAAGTCAGATATTGATTGCCTTCTACACTGCAGAATTCCAAAGCCAATCTAAGGCTGTTTGTTTGCTGTCTGGATTTTAAAGCTATGAACCAAGTTTTCCATTGTGTTCGGGTTTGATGTCAACATCCTCTCTGGAACATTCAGCTCATGTTTTCAGGGGGTTTTTCTAAGCAACATGAGCGTTAGAAACTTACTCTTTTTTTTTAGGGAGAAAATGGAGATTCTTGTGCAATATCTTCCTTTCAGCAGCTGGGATTTTAACAAAAACAATAGATGTATATGTATGTATGCATGCACATCACCCTGAGGCTGCTGACAAAACCATAAGGCTTGGTGACCACTGCAATATGCTATTAAGAAGATGCTGTCCATTTCCCCCCCCCCATAACTCTCATTTGTATCATTCAGTCCCTCTTCCAAAGAGTTCACTGCAGTGTTGGCTGAACCAGTATATACTGAAATGAGCTATTTGTAACTTCTTTAAAGACTTTCCATTAAAGTGTGACTTGGATGGCTCAACAAGCAAATGTCAATACTGCACCTGCCACAGACGAACAAACAACATCTGTGCTTGGATGGGATCAAGACATTGTTTTCTGGAGAAGCAGCGTTCCCAAGCCTATCACAAATCCCATGGAGCCTGTGAGTGCCAGATTTTAGGTTCACATCTCAAACCAAACACAAAGAAGTGGAAAACCACAAGTAGATATGGAACGCCTTCATGATTTCAACAGCTCAGGAGAGGCCTGTGCAGTGTTTGTTCTGGCAACTACATGAAATATCAGATCCTTGCGAAAATGCAAGTGTTGAAGTGTGCAAGTAAATGATGAAGCAATTGCTGCCACTCTAGAAGAGCCCTAGCTCTTTTGAGCCTGTGGACATCGACACAAAAATCCAAGCTCACATAGGCTGATCTTCCAATATATATGCCCCCAAACTCACCATAGAAGTATCTCCATTCAGGGATTTGGCGCTGTGTTGCACCTCTGTTGCAAAAGGAGGATTCCTTCAGGCTAAGAGGCTGTTCTGATAATCACTGAAGGTGTGCATTCTTTAGATACGAGTTTCTAGTGAAAATCAGGGTAGCAAAAATGCTTCAGTCAAAATGCTAGACCTATTTCAGCTGAAAAAGAAACTCATTTCACAGCTGCTGCAGCACTGGAGCCAATTCTCATCCATGCTAAACATCCTTTACACTGCTCAGAAGGAAGACAGGACACTTCATATGGCACCAGCAGTAATTCACATGCCATTTAAAATCCCTGCATGCTGGGGCGAGAATCAGGCTCTGCAACCAGAGCAGGGAGCTCACCAGGAGGGAGGGTGTTTTGTGAATGAGATCTCTGTTCAGATCTGCTGGCTTGCTTCTCAACAAGACAGAGCTCACTGCCTATGTCAGAGACCAAGCAGAGCTTCTGACTTGGCCTTGGCAATTCTGCCTAACCCAGCACTCCCAAGAACCTATTCCTGATGGTCCCTTGCAAACTACCTTGAGCTGCTGCAGTTTCTTGTTGCAAACAGGGAAACCCATGACCAATCTGTACTTAGAATCATAGAACCACAAGACTGCTTTGTGTTTGAAGGGACCTTAAAGCTCATCCCATTCCAACCCCCTGCAACAGGCAGGGACACCTTCCACTAGAGCAGGCTGCTCCAAGCCCCATTCAACCTGGCCTTGAACACTGCCAGGGATGGGGCAGCCACAGCTTCTCTGGGCACCCTGTGCCAGTGCCTCAGCACCGGCACAGGGAAGAACTCCTACCTAAGAGCTCGTCTCAATCTCCCCTCTGTCAGGTTAAAGCCATTCCCCCTTGTCCTGTCCCTACAGGCCCTTGTCAAAAGCCCCTCTCCAGGTTTCTTGTCAGCCCCTTTAGGCACTGGAGCTGCTCTAAGGTCTCCCCTGAGCCTCCTCTTCTCCAGGCTGAACAAGCCCAGCTCTCTCAGCCTGTCTCCATAGGAGATAGGGAAATGGGGCCATTAAGCAAACTGGGAGAAGTCATAAGAACCGGCCCTTCAATCCCTGCTGGAGCCAGGAGCTGAGGCTATTAGTTTGCAGGTTCATCTCTGCCAAGATACCACAAGGTGGCCACAAAGGGAAGAACTGCTCCTTGGCTAACATCTCTCAGGCTCCAGGTGAGCCAGCACTTCCTCAGGCTCTCAGCACAGGTAGGCAGGGAGGAGAGGCACAGAAGGACGGCAGGACATCACATCAGCCCCCAGAAGAGAGAGTGTAGTCATTTTTCCAAGCTCACTGTAAGGTTCAGACCGCTCACCCAGCACTTAACTCTTCAGTTATCAGTTTCACATAGTCAATGAACTAAGCCAATTACCCATCTTTTCCTTCAAGTGTGGAACACTTGTCTCCTCAGCAAAGCAGAAATGTGGGAGGATGGAATATGTACTTGTGAAAGTGCCAGGTAAGAGCAGGAAGAGGAGCCAGACACTGGAAGGGAGGAGAGTAGATAGAAAAGGCCTGAGTTACATTGCCTGGGGAGTTAATGCTTCAACCCAGTAATTAAACAAGTGATGTCATTGACTGCAAACTCAAATTAGTACAAAACTAAGCCTACTGCATGTGCCACCACCCTTCCTAGAAGCACAGGCAACTGATGCAAGCAGAAGCCCCATGTTCTTCTGTAGGAGATCTAGCAGCAAGGGTGTGCTTCAGGCAGACCCTCTCAAGCCCTGCTATTCCATCAGCAGGACTGCCCAAAACCACCAGAGGCAATCTGCATTGCTGACACCAGGTTTCAACCTGCTCACTGTTTTCTCTCATTAGCCAGCCTCAATGAAGGGATAAAACTTCTCCAAGCACTAAAAGGATAATATTCCTTTTAAAAGGCAGAGCAAGCACCAGGGTCCAGCCCTTACTACAAGAGCTGGGATGTGATGGAGACCCATAGACTTCTGCCATGTTGGCCACTATTTCCTCACCCTGGCACTGGTGTGAAGGATGGGAGCTCTCTGGTGGCAACGTGTGGATTTGCAGAGATGGACTTTCAGGGGCCCCACTGTTTTCCCTTGTTCACATAGAATCATAGAGTCGACCAGGTTGGAAAAGACCTTCAAGATCATAAAGTCCAACCATTCCCCAGCACTGCCATGTCCATCACTAAACATGGGAGACACAAGAGTATAACTGAAAACCAGCCCTGTACTGCTCTCTCCTAGAGCACTGACAGCAGAGAGACCTAAACACTGGACAAGATGCTTTTTAGGGCAGGACTGCAGGGTTCAGAACCTCCTGGCCGCAGGAACTGGGAAGAAACAAGAACTATAAAGGAGAGGAAGAAAGGAAAAAACAGAAACTACGTTTGTTCTTCGCCGAATTCCCTTCATGCCACCAGATGGGGCCCTGCCTTCAGTCATCAGGAGGCAACAGGCCTGGCAGGGGACAACAGCCCTGCAGCCTTCTGATCTCCGACCTGCGATTGACTGATGCGGTCAAAACTGTAAGGATGCAGGGAGAGGGGAACAGTCTTGCTTTGCCTGGCCTCCCAGAAGGACATCTCATGGCTGCAGGGCCACCTCCACCTGAACCGGGCTGAGGCTTTGAACCTGGAACAGAGAGACTTGGGAACCAGGAGAGCTGAGCATCTGTTGAACATCTTTGTTGGTGACATGGACAGTGGGATCGAGCACCCTCAGCAATTTGCCAATGATACCGAGCTGTGTGGTGCGGTCAGCATGCTGGAGGGAAGGGATGGGATCCGCAGCTACCTGAACAGGCTGGGGAGATAGGACCATGTGAACATGATGGAGTTCACAACGCAAGTGCAAAGTCCTGCCCCTGGCTATGGGCAAACCCCTGTGACCCAGCTTCAGTGTGTGCTTGAGCGCAGACTAAACACACATTTAGTGTCCTTACCTAATGGATTTCCATAGAAGTATAAAACCAGCAGGGGCATTTCTACCCAAGTGACCACCACAACCCCCAGAGACCACTCCTCAAATCCACAGCACCTGCACCATGGCCTTATCTACCCAAATTACACAGGCAATGAGGAAACCAAGTGGGTATTTCATGGAATTGTGATGAATATGTCTATAATAAAGGTATAGAAGCTGTAAACTGTCTCTTCTCGGTGTATGTGAGTGGAGGAGCGATCCCCCATGCTCCCAGTACTGCAATAAAGTAATGTCAGCTTCTAATAACCCGTCATTCTGGTTGGACAGACTATTTCCCGGATTTCAGTGTCACTGTAGCTTCTCAGCAGTGCCACAGTGGCCAGGGCTCTGCTTTGGAAACGAGTGCTTAACCTCTCCATATCTGCCGTGCAACTCCAGCCTCCAGTAACCACCCTAAATCCTCAGATCACCCCCTTGTACACCAGCACACCCTACTCAGTGCTGCTTCATTCCCTTTGGGCAGTTTTGAAGTGCTTTTCACTGCCCTCCAGCAAATCCTTCCCAGCTATCAGGCACTGAGCACCCGTCATGCTGACTAACATGGTCTCATCACTTCCTCTTTCATTACCCCATGTGTTCCTTATCTCACAGTTAGGCAGTAAGCAGACTGGGGTGGGGATTTTCCAGTCTATGCCTGTACAGCACCTTGCACGATTGGTGATACGTGTAGTAGGGCTAATTCACATCCCATCTAATTGTACCCTCAGAAGCCTTCCTAATAGTGAACTCCCAATTTTAACCACCCCAGTAACAAGAGCCAAGCTTCCCCCATTCACAGAACCCAGACTGGTTTGTGTTGGAAGGGACCTTAAAGCTCATTCAGTTCCGACCCTCTGCCATGGGCAGGGACACCTTCCACTAGACCAGGTTGCTCCAACCTGGCCTTGAACACTGCCAGGGATGGGGCATCCAAAACTTCTCTGCTCAACCCATTCCAATGTCCCACCACCCTCATGGTGAAGAATTTCTTCCTAATGTCTCATCTCAGCCTCTCCTCTGTCAGTTTAAAGCCATTCCCCCTTGTCCTGTCCCTACAGGCCCTTGTAGAAGTCCCAAGAGCTAAACTTAGACAGGTCCAACAAGTGGTCACAGCCCCAACAAACACAGAAAGAGCTGCTTTGCAGAAGCAGCACCCTGCTGCAAAGTTGCTTCATTATTCAGACGCAGCTAAGAGCAAACCCTATGGGTTAAAAACAGCCTGCTACAACACCCTCCTGTCTGGGTCACCGTGGGAGAGGAGAGGGGGTTAATTTAGTCAGGAAATAAAAACATATGAACGGCATTGCAGCCAGATCTCAGCAGCAGCCACCTCCACACCTGGAACAAAGCCCACACCACCTACAAATAACGATTCCCTAATAAACTCATGCAGCCATGCCACATTTAGATGCAGTAGCATTATTATCCTGCATGCAGAGCAAAGGGATGGCCTCAAGGTTAGGGTGTTACCCTGCAGAGGCAGAGAAGGCTTCATCAGACAGACCACAGATTTCCTGCCCAAGGGCTGGGAGGGTTCTGCAGCCTCCTTGGCTGAGCCCTCCCCCTCTATAAAAGGGGTTGCACACACAGCCCTGTCTCACAGCAAAAGCTGTGGGTGTAACCATGCTAAATGCAAAGCAGCCAGGTAGTGCAGTCAGAGAGGCTGCTCAAAGCTTCACCCACTGGTTAAGAGGAGTTCAAGGCCTCAGTGCGGTTACAAAGGCATTTAGGGACAGGACAAGGGGGAATGGCTTTAACATGACAGAGGGGAGATTGAGATGAGACATTAGGAAGAGATTCTTCCCTGTGAGGGTGCTGAGGCCCTGGCACAGGGTGCCCAGAGAAGCTGTGGCTGCCCCATCCCTGGCAGTGCTCAAGGCCAGGTTGGGCGGGGCTTGGAGCAACCTGGTCCAGTGGAAGGTGTCCCTGCCCGTGGCAGGGGTTGGAACTGGATGAGCTTTAAGGTCCCTTCCAACCCAAACCAGTTTGGGATTCTGTGATTCTATGGAATTAAAAAGAATACAAGTCCTGGCATCCATCCGTAGCAATTTAGGACAGCCTTTTCATTACTGTAAAAATAGCATGGATTTATAAGTAACATCCAGCTCTCATCACCTCTAACTCTCAAACTGTCATAGAAGATGTAACGGTGATAACACTTCACAAATGGGAAACTAAGGTAAAGGGAATGTAGCGTACCCAGCCTCACTCCACAGACTGGGGCAGGGGGTCAGACCAGACTCTGGGTGCGTGGTTCCTTCACGCTGCTGGCCGTGCCACACCGCTTCCTTATGGAGCAAGGAATGGAGCATCACAGCAGCGTCTGGAAATCACCTTCAGGATTTCCTCCTCCCCCAAAATTTCCCTTCAAATTTATACTCCTGTGTATCTCCTAAGCAGCGTGTTTCAGTCATGCGGAGCAATGGGCTTCTCATGGCTCTGCTTCTGCCAGTGGCATAGCGATGACTGTAAGGTTTACAGAGACTTTCTGTTCCTGTCTAAAATTATCTTTGCTGAGCCTTGCGACGCCAAGAGCACAGAGCCAATATTCCATGAGCCCTGAGAAAAAGGGGCTGCGTCACAGGCACACTGAGCCAGTGTGGTTACAGCAGCAGCCATCACCCAGGACCAATGCTCAGAGCCACACTACCTCAGGCCGTGCACAAGGGGACATGGCGTGTTCCTCTGCTGCATGAGAGAGCACATGAAGCCAGAGCCTGATCCTGCTGTCTGGGTGCTCTGTGGTTGTGGGGTGGTTGTCCTGCACAAGCACAGCTACAGGCTGGGGGAGACTGGATGGGGCAGCCCTGAGGAGAAGGACTTGGGGTACTGGGTGAAGAGAAGCAACTCACGACCCAGCAGTGTGTGCTTGAGCCCAGAAACCAACCATGTCCGGGCTGCATCCCCAGAGTGTGACCAGGTCAAGGGAGGGGATTCTTCCCCTCTGCTCTGCTCTGCTCTGGCGAGATCCCCCTGCAGTCCTGTGCCCAGCTCTGGGGCAACAACACAAAAGGGACATGGAGCTGCTGGGGCGAGTCCAGAGGAGGCCACAGAGATGATCCGAGGACTGGAGCAGCTCTGCTCTGGAGCCAGGCTGAGAGAGCTGGGCTGGTTCAGCCTGGAGAAGAGAAGGCTCCTTAAGGGGAGACCTTAGAGCAGCTTCCAGTGCCTAAAGGGGTGACAAGAAATCTGGAGAGAGGGGCTTTTGGGACAGGACAAGGGGGAATGGCTTTAAGCTGACAGAGGGGAGACTGAGATGAGACATTAGGGTGAAACCTTCCCTGTGAGGGTGCTGAGGCCCTGGCACAGGGTTCCCAGAGAAGCTGTGGCTGCCCCATCCCTGGCAGTGTTCAAGGCCAGGTTGGGCGGGGCTTGGAGCAACCTGGTCCAGTGGAAGGCGTCCCTGCCAGTGGCAGGGGTTAGAACTGGAGGAGCTTAAAGGTCCCTTCCAACCCAAACCATTCTGTGATTCTATGATTCTGTGATCCCTGCTTGAACTGTGTGATCGGGGCGAAAGGGTATGACAAGACATGAGGTGGGTGCAGACAGATGGGGGAAGCAGGGGCTGAGAGGGTGACAACAACCATTAGCACAAGCAGCCGCATTCTCAGCTCACCAGCTGCTTTCCCAACTGTCTGCCTCCTCAGTTTATAGCAGCAAAGCAGCAATTTGCCTCAGAGCACAGTCAGTAGCTAAATCTGCCCCTCAGAACATAAAGTATTGGGGAGACAAAACCCAATTTCCATGGTAGAAAAGCAAGGCTTGCAGGGCTGTCATGTAGGAGTTTGCCTAAGTAAGGCATGGAGCAGGCGGCTCAAACCAGCCACCAAATACTTCAGAGTGAAAGGCTAAAAAAGGAAGGTTAGAGAGGAGGAAATGAGTCAGTAGCTTGGAGGGCGGGAGGGGGAGTTCAAATAGCTAAGGCATATAAAGCAAGCAAGCAGTCACCATCTCAAATGCTAGAAAGTCAGCAAGGTGGATGTATTGATCTTTGTTTCAGTTGATGCAGGGTCTCATTCGCAGACAGGAGCCCACGACTTTTGAGGTGGTTCATGCTGGGGTTTGATGCAGTCTTTCACTGGGCAGATGCTTGTTGGCTCCATTCACCTGAGGGTGTCAGACCACAGCCAAAGCAGTACCACCAGCTACACGACTGATGAAATTTCATGGGCTCCCCCATAGCTGGAGGATGGATTTTGGTGAGGTGGAAGTTTCAGGTTAATCACAAAAGCATTTTGGCTTAAGAGAAGAAGGGGGATTCACCTTTCCAGATGGTTCATCCAGACATCCAGCCTGAGCTTTCAGCCTAGCTTATTTATAGCACTAATGCTAGGAAAAAAAGGACAAAGCTTATTCAGTGCTGATAGCAGCAAAGATAGTAAAAAACCCTCCATCTCCACAATGCTGTAGCAATCCACAGCATTCATTTCCTTCTTCATAACAACCTTGTATTGCACTAAAACCCTGGGGGCAAAAGGGGAAGTCTCACTCCCAGAAGCCTTCAACCTCACTATGGAGCTGGCAGTAACAGGCATGCATAAGCAGTACGCCACGCCAGGGTCAGTGTCAGCATGGCAATGAGCCACAAGGCATCACTTCTCCCCCTCTCTGCCCCAGGCCCCTGTCCCATCAAAAGGGCAGGACTGATGGAAAGGGAGCTTGTAAAAGAAAGCACCAAAATCCCCTCCCAAAACAGGGAGTTTCCCACTCGGTTCAGGCACCAAGACAACAGCTATGTGCTCTAGCAGGAGGAGGCTGTTGCTAGTCCTCTCTGAAGGAAACTGCAGTGCTGCAAATGGTTGGGGTGATGCTTCAGGTCAAGGGCATGTGAGAAGCAGACTGTGGAGTCTGGGAGCACAGAAAGGAGCCGCGGCTGCATCCCCAGAGCGTGACCAGCAGGTCGAAGGAGGGGATTCTCCCCCTCTGCTCTGCCCTGCTCTGGTGAGACCCCCACTGCAGTCCTGTGCCCCACTCTGGGGCAACAACACAAAAGGGATATGGAGCTGCTGGGGCGAGTCCAGAGGAGGCCACAGAGATGCTCTGAGGGCTGGAGCAGCTCTGCTCTGGAGCCAGGCTGAGAGAGCTGGGCTGGTTCAGCCTGGAGAAGAGAAGGCTCCTTAAGGGGGACCTTAGAGCAGCTTCCAGTGCCTAAAGGGGTGACAAGAAATCTGGAGAGGGGCTTTTGACAAGGGCGTGTAGGGACAGGACAAGGGGGAATGGCTTTAACCTGACAGAGGGGAGATTGAGATGAGACATTAGGAAGAAATTCTTCCCTGTGAGGGTGCTGAGGCCCTGGCACAGGGTGCCCAGAGAAGCTGTGGCTGCCCCATCCCTGGCAGTGTTCAAGGCCAGGTTGGGCGGGGCTTGGAGCAACCTGCTCTAGTGAAAGGTGTCCCTGCCCGTGGCAGGGGGTTGGAACTGGGTGAGCTTTAAGGTCTCTTCCAACCCAAACCACTCTGAGATTCTATGATTCTGTGACTGGAACAAAAACACTCCCCTTCCTCTGCACAAGCAGCAGCACCACATTTACATCCCATCAGGGTTCCCAGTCTGTAACACACATACTGCTGATCACCATCAGGCAGCTCCTGGTGCAGCGGTGGAGCTCCCAGGGCCATGCTGGTACAGCACATAGAGCCCGTGGAGCTTCTGCTAAGGCAGGCTGGTACTACCATAAGCATCTGTGCAAAGCTCCTGCTTCTAGCTTCCTCTAAGCAGCACAGCCACTGTCTTCATGCCTCACTGGGCTATGCTGTTTTGTCATTTGGGGAATGAAACCTTGGTTTTGGCGATTTGTAGTTAAAAAAAAAAAGACAGGTTCTTGGTAAGTGCCCTTCCCAGACCATGCACATCTTTCCTGTGAAACAAACAAGTGAGAGATCTCCCTTACTCAGCTGGTGAAGTTTGTCCTTGCTGAGGCTCCTTTAACTTGTTAGATACCTTCGCAACCCAATGCAGTGTTTCCAAAAACAAGAGACCTCTCAAAACAGCCTGAGCCAACAGGCCAGTTCCAAACTCATTTTCCCTTATAAGTATACAAATGAAACAGCCCCAGCCCTGTTCTCATGGCCTTACATCATCCCTTCCCCTCCTCCCCAGGATCTGACTTCTGTACCCCTCTTTCAAAGCAAAAAAAAACCCATGGTAAATTAAAACTTTGCTCCAAATTTAATCATTCCTTGATTAAATCAGAAGAGCTTAAGGAAGAGCTACCCACCCCCCAGAAAATTAAGTCCTAAGTCATACTGGTAGGTCTTTTGCTAGTCTCACCACCAACCTGACACAAAAGCTCTTGCAAAAGGGACCCCTGGCCAGCAAAAGCCAACCAGCACAAAAGCAGAATGAACTAGGAGTGTTTTTCCCATACATGCTTATCGGCTCTTTCAGCAGCTTCTACCTAATGTGAATAGGCATAACAGCATCTAGAAAAGGGCATATACTGCGGTATGCTGCAAGGAGGGGAAAAAATCCTTTATCACAACAGCAATATGGGTAAAAACCGTAAGGCATGGCTCACACCTTTTGTATTGAAGCTTTAGGCTAGCTGTAACCTGGTATGAAGCACTGCTGCCTTATGCCCCAGCCCTGAAAACATGCAGTCCGGTCTTGGCTTTGTTTTCTGCTTACAAGAGACTCAGACTCAATAAATCAGCCTGAAGAAGGCTCTGTGGAGACCTTGGAGCACCTTTTCCAGTGCCTAAAGGGGCCAACAAGGAATCTGGAGAGAGGCTTCTGACAAGGGCCTGTAGGGACAGGACAAGGGGGAATGGCTTTAACCTGACAGAGGGGAGATTGAGATGAGACATTAGGAAGAAATTCTTCCCTGTGAGGGTGCTGAGGCTCTGGAACAGGGTGCCCAGAGAAGCTGTGGCTGCCCCATCCCTGGCAGTGTTCAAGGCCAGGCTGAATGGGGCTTGGAGCAACCTGGACTAGTGCAAGGTGTTGGCAGGGGTTGGAACTGGATGAGCTTTAAAATCCCTTCCAACCAACAACCAGTCTGTGACTCTGTTCTACTATTCCACGAATAAATGCTATTGATGCCAGGGATGTTTAGCTCATCAGTTCAAGCCGGGAACATCACTGCAGTCAGGATCCAGGAATGAAACCTAACATTCTACAGATTTATTAACAATAGCAGGTGCTTCTGCAATCTGATTACAAAACCCCAAGCTTCACTGCCCAAAACGTTTAGAACATAGCATTTTTGTATCATTTAATTCAGCAGCGCTGCAACAAACACGGAGCCGCAGTTTTTCTGTGCTCCCTCCCCCTCCAGCAGCGGCGTTTGTCAGCCTTGCCCCGAGGACAAACCGTGCATTGTCTCAGCCACCTCGGCTCTGATGGCAGCGGGGACACGAACGCGGCTAGCGCGGCCGGGAAGAGCCGCACAGCGCTTCCTGCTGCCGCTGCTGCAGCAGCAGCGAGGGCGGGCGAGCTGAGCCAATCAGGAGTGCCTGACTGAGATCGCACCAAAGTAGGTATTGAAAAAACCCTAAAAATAATTAAATAAATAAAGAGGCAGAGAAAAGCCCCACACTTCCTCCTCCTCAGCTCTTCCGCCCGCCCCATCTGCTCCCTCACAGGCCGCCTCCCCCTCCTGCTCGCCTCAGGGCCATGGCCACCCCATGCCCTCCTCAGGACCCCCACAGCCCCTTTCACCCCGCTCCCAGCACCTCAAATCCTCTTCGTGCCCCGCCGCCGGGCCGCCTCCCCTCGCCCTTTCCCCGACGGCTCCCTGCGCCCCGCAACGCTCCCTCAGCGCGTGTCCCCCCCCCAGCACACCTTGGGGCAGGTAATCCCGCCCACACCTCGCACAAAGGGACGCCGCGATTGGCCAGCCGGCGCTTGACCGCCGTCAATCAGCCGGCGGCTCCCCCTGTGATTGGGCAGCGTACCCCATCCCGGCCACGCTTTGGGGGGGTGTCTGTAGGTGCGTGGGTTTCTGTCCCCGCACCGAGTGCGGGCGGATACACGTGTGCTTGTAGCGCCGGGCGGTGCGTGGAGGGAGGAGAAGGAGGAGGAGGAGGAGGAAGGTCCCGGGGCGTTGCCACGCAGGGCTCCCACCATAGCAACCGCTTCCTCCTCCGGCCGTGACGTCGCAGCGTTTCCGCCCGGCTCGCGCCCTCGCTGCTTCCCTTCCTGCTGCCGGAGCCCGCGCCGCGCCCAGCATTCGAGGGAGCAGCCGCCACCGCCGCACCGCGCTCCGCCGCCCGCCGCGTCCCGCCGACACCATGGTAGGGAGCGGGCGCCTCCGGGGATACGGGAGTTGGGCGGCTTCTCCGCCTAGCACACCCCCCCTCCCCCATATGCCTTCCTCTTTCATCCCCGGGGAAAGAGGGGTGGTTGGTATCGCCCGCCCGCCGCATCCCGGCCTGCGCTCCGGGCACGACGGTATCGCGCCCCTCCTTTCCTTCTCCGTCCATCTCCCCGGTCCTTTCCGTTCGCCTTTGAACCTGAGGCGGCGGATCCGTTCTCCTCCCTTCCCCCCACCCCGCTTCCATCCCGCCATGAGGCGGTGGAAGGTTACTCCCCCCCACTTGAGGCGATGGAACTGTCCTCTCCTCTCTGTCCTCCCCCCATGAGGCGATGGTACGCTCCGCGCCGCACACAGGCGGTAGGGGCTGGCGCGTCCATTTCACTCGGGGAAAGGGGGGAGCGGTGAAGAGAACGATCGAGGCGGGAAGATTCGGAGGGGGGGACACGGACGCGGCGGGGCGATGCGCCGCCCCTCCCCGTGCCGCAGGGCGCGGCCGTGGTGGGGGGGGAGGCGGCGGCTTCTCCCCCCGGGGGGCTGCGCGTGGGGCAGGTCGGAGCCTGGAAGCAAGGCCACGATATGGGGCGGTGGGGTGGGTCCCCACCGGGAGGAAGCGCGGCCTCGGCTGCATCCGCCCCGCAGGGCGGTCCAGGCGGGAGCCATCTTCCGCAGAGCCGAGGGGCTTCGCGCCTGGCCTAGAAACGGCGGCGGCTCCTCGGCGGAGCGGAGCGGCTGAGGCACACAGGGCCCCGGTGCTGGAGCCAGCAGACAAAAGGGGGGAAGCAAAACCCGCGGAAGGAAGCGCTCGCTCGTAACAAACACGCGGTTTTTTGCAGCGGCCGCTCGGAGGAGCTTTAATTTTAAGGTGCTTGCCGCAAGGATTGGAGACTTTGTGTGTTTTCTGCACAGAGATGATGAAGATATAATGCTGGGAACAGAGGAAATGTACTAAACGCACACCTGCCCGTTTTCTCTGGCGTTCAAAAAAGCCCCAGGGGACTCCTTTCATAAATGGGGCAGAATAGACCAAACATCTGTTATGCTTCAGCTGTTACGCTTCAGCTGTTACCAGGCCAGGTTGGACGGGGCTTGGAGCAACCTGCTCTAGTGGAAGGTGTCCCTGCCCATGGCAAGGCATTGGAACTGGATGGGCTTTAGGGTCTTTTCCAACCCAAACCACTCTGGGATTCATGGTGGTTCACTTTCTGTTTGGTTTGCCTACATTAAACATTTGAATCCCTGTTTAACTCGGGCTGCTGACGCTGACAAAGTAGAATTATTAGTTCATACAGTTTTAACTGCTGTCCTGCTTGTGCTTGAGTCCTACACAAGCATTTGTGCAGCAACAAATATCTGTGTGTTTTAGCACAGTTGCCTAGGTTACTTCCCTTTGGTAGCGGGGTTACCTGTTGAGCCCTTCGTATGGTATTTACCCTTAGTTTCTTGAACATGTGGTATATCCAGTAAATTTTAGTGTGTATCGGCCCGCAGACAGGATGTGCTACTAATCTCCCTGCTTCCTAGAACACCCAAGTTTGAAGTCTCTGTGACTGGTCTGCAGCAGGGAGCAGGAGCTAATGGAAGTTGCAGAAGAAGCTGCTGAAAGTCTGACGAGACTTGCAGCTCTCGTTGTAGATAGGCTTGTCTGAACAAGCTGGCTGCCACCTCTGCAGTATGCAAACCTAGTTTAGAGTGACTACTCAGTGCGTCAGGCTACGTCTTGCTTCCGAACCAGAGAATTCCCCAGTCAGTCAGAAGTGGTATTTCTCATAGTGATCTCCTTTTGGGAACAGGGTTTGGATTGGCTTTTTTAAGATGCTTTCTAGTTGCTGCAGATGAATTTGCTTTTGGGCAAAGAGTGTCGACCTTCTGGCAAAGTACAGCAATGCCAGCAGGAGGGCATCACTTGGTATCAAAAGACCACTGGATTTTCTGTTTTTGTGTCTTGCCACAAGGTCAGTTTCTTTGCTACTGGATTAAATGAGTCCATAGTCTTTGGAGGACCATGCAAATTATTTTTCTTGATTGTTAGTCAGTACTGTTCCCAAATCTGTGTAATTACAAGGCACATACGCCTCATATACAAGATGACAGGCTTGTGACAATTGTTAGTGTGGGTGTCTGGCGTGTTCCTGCTTGCGTTGTCAGAACATCGCTATCAAGAGGCTCCTGCTGGGAGCAGGGACTGACCAAAGCCATCTCATGCAGGAGAGCCTGCAGACAGCCAGGGCTTGCCTGTAAAGCAGTTCAGAGCCTGCTGCTCACCTGACTGTTCAGCGTGCACAGCCATCTCCAGGAAGGATACTTCAGTAATGAGTATCTGGGATGCTCAGAACAGGCCTTCAGAACGTGTTTTTAGGGGTGATTTTTAACCTTTAGGCTGCTGTATGTGCCTGGAGGGCCACAGGAAAATACCTACAGTCATTTCGGCTCATAATAGCTGATTTCTGTGCTGAGTGCATTTCTAAGAAGCTTTTCCTGCAAGAGTTCTGTGGCATACCAGCTTATTACCCGCATTGCCTCGAAAACATGAGTTTCAACACAGGAATGGGTCCTGCTCAAAAGTTCTGCCCTATTACTGGCTACTGTGGTTCCTGTATTTCAGCAGTGTTGCTGGGATTGCCTTTTGTGGGTATTGCTTGTTCTACTTACCTTGATAGTTGTATTGGGAATGAACTTCATGGCAGCTCTAAGAAGGTGGCAATTTCCTCTTTGGCTGAAAGCTGAGGAAGTGACCTCCAGGAATTCAGGGGAGACTTTTTCTCTGCCTTTTTTTGGTAGTTGCTTCCTTACTCATCTCTCCTCATTTAATCAATAACCTTTCGGGGGGGGGGGGGGGGGGAGCTGAATAGAATTTTGATTCACCTCCAAAAAAGGAAGAGGAAAAGTAATGCAAACTAAAAAACTCAAGTCAGGCTGGCAAGACCTGCCTACAAGTGATATGCAAATAACTGTACTTCTTGCTGGTTTATGGTGTGCAAATAATGGCCTCTTACACAACAGCAGTAAAAAGGCAGTTATGTTTCCTATCATGCTGCAGATCTGAATTCAAGCTTTGGACTTTCAGCTGCCTTGACAAAAGCAGAGGTGTCTGTAGGCAGCAGAGGACATGGGCCTACGGAGTCTTGGGAAGTCACTGGTCTCCTTTGCCCAGCAAAGCTGTGGCTGCCCCATCCCTGGCAGTGTTCAAGGCCAGGTTGGACTGGGCTTGGAGCAGCCTGGTTTAGTGGAAGGTGTCCCTGCCTGTGGCAGGGGATAGAACTGGATGATCTTAAAGGTCCCTTCCAATCCAAACCATTCTGTGGCTTTCCCATGCCAGTGCTGGTTTTTGGGATGATGTTAAACTAGTCACTCCATGCATTTCCTCCTTTCTTACTCAGTGAAGTGGGGGTGGTAAAGTCAGATGGGTTTTCTTGGGTGCCCAAATAACAGATGAAAGCAAAGCAGTATTTAAGATCCTTGTATTTTTAACCACCCACATTTTCAGCTGGCTTGTGGGCCACAGCTAACAGCTTTTCAGAGGCCTGATTTGGCAAAACCTTCTAGGTCTAGGTGCTGATGGTGTCCCAGGGTATAGCATGGCAACATGAGGGACAGCTTTCTAAAGGCTGCTGTCCCAGAACAGTCAGGTGGCAATAGGTTAAATGAAAAAGTGTTTATCACAGGAATGAACCATGACACATCTCTGAGTCAGATGGAAACGCCACATGGTTGCACAGGCACTTCTGGCAGCACCAGTGGATTTTGAAGGTAGGTATGAGGGGTGGTATGCCCAGCATAGGGGAAACAAGGTGTTTGCTGAAGAAACTGAGATCCATATACAGGGCAGTAATGTAACTAGCAAACATGGGAGCCCCATGTTCCCAAATCTGTCTTTGCAATTAGACAAGGCATACTTGAATAAGTCTAAGTGTCAATGCTGGAAAAATTGATGATACTTTTCCAAGGAGAAAAGTTTCCACTTGAGTAGCTATGAACAGTCCACACTGGTGTATACAATGTGTGTGCATGGTTCCCAAACAAAACAAGGCATTAACTGGTTCTTGAGTTGTCTCTGTAGATAACACATGCACGGCACTTCTGTGGAGGTCTCTGATCATGGGAAAGAAAACCCACGCTGTACAGTTGTCAATCCTTAAAACCAAATTCAGTCTTTCAGACTTGTCTTGAGGCAAACTAAGTCGTTAGCACAAAGTCTTCTTTGGCTGTCTTACAGTCAAGGAAGGAACAAAGGACTATTTCTAGGTAAAATGCATCAGACATTCAAAGAAAATACTGGAGTTCACAACACTTCCCGACAAAAGACGGAGCAAATTTCACTGTTTCAAAGTTGTGTTTCAGTGCAGCCCTGCTACAAATCCAGTTTATCAGGTGTCTGGCGTGTGTCTCACTCCTGAAGTGGCTTTCTGTATCTGGGGGTTTTCTTGAGAAAGCTTCAGATTGTTCTTCAGTGTTCCCTCATTTAGATTTCATTTCAGTTGTGGAAATTTGGGTGGTGATAGAGGCAGGACGTTGGAAGCTCTTAGTGGAGGCAGCTGGGGATGGCTCTTGCGGTTGAAAGCTGGCTAGACAGAAGGCTCTCTCTTCAGGCTGCCCCATGGAGCATTCTGTTCTCACAAGGCTTCTGCAGTGCTTTGCACTTAAGGCAGGAACGGTGTCTTTGTGTGGGGAATAAGAGCCACTGTGTTACTGCAGCACATGCTGACGAGGCATTTAATGCAACCATTACCTCATGTGCCTACAGCAGCCTGTATGAAAACACAATGGGGATACTGGTGGAAGTGCTTCAGAATAATATATGAGGCCATGCTGCCCACAAGACACTGCCTTTGCAATAGCTGCATGGAGGTGGGGGAGGGAAGCTCATCTCATTTTTGCTGATTCCCTCAGAGAAACCTTGTCCATTCTTGCAAGAATGTCTCCCTGAAGATGCTGTGCTGGCATCATTTTCCCATTTGATAATTAGGTGATTTGCAGTTAAGGTCTTCAACACCTCTAGAAACAGGCTGGCTACTGGAATGTGGTCTTTTCTCTGCAGTTGTGTCCCAAGAATGGCTTTAAGTTGATGTTGCATGTGTTGTGGGTTGATCTGTCCCTTACAACAAAGCATCACCCGCTGATGGTTAAGTATCCCACTAGTACCTGCAACACATACTGCTCAATGAGCAGCCACTGGCAGAGCCATAGTATCAACTAGGCTGCAAAAGACCCTTAAGATCGTCAAGTCTAACCTTAAACCATGCATCAGTCCAGAGTTTGATAACTGCTTTCATGCTGAAAAAGGAGCAGAACCAGGTTAGCTGTCATAGCTCTGTGGTGCTCAAGCCAGAATGCACAAATAATAATGAATGTGCTGTATTGAATCCTCTGAGCAGAGTGATACTGGGGCAGAAAGAGAAAATCCAGACTAACAATCATATCACAGAATCATAGAGTGGTTTGGGTTGGAAGGGGCTTTAAAACTCCTCCAGTTCCTACCCCTGCCACTGGCAGGGACACCTTCCATTAGAGCAAGTTGCTCAAAGCCCCATCCAGCCTGGCCTTGAACCCTGCCAGGGATGGGGCAGCCGCAGCTTCTCTGGGCACCCTGTGCCAGGGCCTCAGCACCCTCACAGGGAAGAATTTCTTCCTAATGTCTCATCTCAGTCTCCCTTCTGTCAGGTTAAAGCCATTCCCCCTTGTCCTGTCCCTACAGGCCCTTGTCAAACCCCGTCTCCAGATTTCTTGTCAGCCCCTTTAGGCACTGGAAGCTGCTCTAAGGTCTCCCTGGAGGCTTCTCTTCCCCAGAAGAACAAATAAACGTTCTGTCATTGCTGGTGGGGTGGAGGCTTCTCACCACCTATTTCTCTGGGCAGATCAGCAGAGACATGGTTAAAATGTCGATTGAGGATGTGTATTTGAATGTGGAGTTTCAGCTTGTTCCAGTGCTCTGAGCAGTCATCCTCTTGCTGCCCTTACACAATGGCTGCAGCCACCTTCCAACAAAACCTGCCTAGGGTCTGAGTTTCTTCTTTTTCCTTTTTAAGTGTGTTTATGAAGCCAGCAGTGGCTGGTGCAAGCCCACAGTTGAAGAGGGAGTCCCAGAGTTACAGAAGTAGATCCCCTTTGTGGAAGCAATTGCTTGCACTTGGAGCTTATGGGTTCTTTTCAGCCCATGCTGTGACACAGCTATAGGGTTTTCTGAGATGGAACAAATCTGCATTGTCCCTAGCAATATAATGGCTGCTAATGTCATCCTGTGTGTTGAATCCAGGGGTTGTACAGCAGCTGTGAGCAGGAGTAGCACCAGCTACTAACAGCATTTTGCTTTGGAAAGCTGAAAAGAAAGAGCTGGATTTCCTCCTGCCCCTTCAGTTCCTGGTCAGTCCCAGTTATCAGCTGCAGTCTAACAGTGAATTTTGAGTTTCCAGACTAAATACTCTCGACATTTTTGGAATCTGAACTGACTTGCCAGCAGTGCTCAGTTTCTTTATAAGGAAACAACTTGTCTCCCAATTTGGAGACATGTTTCTGGCTGTGCAGTAGCACATGCATATGCTCTCTGACTGCACAGTTTGCATCAGCCTGCAGCTCCTTTGCTGCTCCTTGCTTCCGCGTCTCTGATGAGCATTAACCTTTCCTTCTGAAGTTGACTTCTGGTTGTTGTGGTCTTGGAGCAAAGATCAAGAAGTGACAAAAGTAGAGCTATTTTGTGCAATTACTAGGTGCATTCCCATGCTAGTTCAGGCTTTCTAAGCATTTTCTACTTAGACTTTTAAGGGCTTCGTGACAAAGAACAGAGTCGTGATACCTGTTGTCAGCTACTGAGGTGCCATTATTTAGAAGACATCAGGGAAACAAAGGTTGTCTTGAGTTCAGTGCAGGTTTGTCCTTGGTGAATGATGCAGTAGTTCTAGTTGCTGCACTCTTTGCTTTATTAGGGCAACCTTGTCTTCCCATAGAGCTCTTGTCCACGCCAACCATAGGGACAGGAAGAGAAAGACCTTTACTCCACATTAGTTATGTATCATGCTCTGACAAAGTGCAAGTCTCTCACTATGGAGGAGGTGACACACGTATGAGTCACTTTGAGTCCATGTTTGCACTCTTACTTGGATTTATCCAGGTATGGATTTATTTGTCAAACTCCACGGTCATAGTTGCTGCTAGCTGTGCCACCCCTCTTAACAAAGAGAGATTAGCAAAGCTATGCTAGTCACCAGAAGATACAGAAGGAGACATGTTGGTAGGAAAAGGACTCATCTGAGGTCTTGCAAGGTAGGCATTGGTCAAGGCTTTAAGAAAAAAGTAAGTCCATAAACACATTAAGCAGTTGTCCAGTCAGTAACCATCTCCCAAGGACGACCTGTTGGAAAGCTGTCGCTGAGCACCCCTAACCTCCCTGGTTTTGCAGGTGAACTCTGCCGTGTCTTTAGAACACTTTCACTCTGGCAAGGTACAGTCCCATCCCCCCCCCCCCCCAAAATGAATGCATCAAACACACGTTTTGGGACTGAGCTTAAGGAAAATCAAAGTAAAGAACAATTGTTAGTCGTTTTCAACCTTTACTCTTTTTCCCTTGGTGTATCTCTCATAATGCTTTACCTGACTCTGTAGTAGTGCTGACTGTGCTTTAACAGTGTTGTGTAGGAGTTTACACAGAGGGAGGAGGGCCATTCTTCCTTCTGTGATACAGATACCATATCTGAGGATAAAGTCATTTGGATTTGGAAGACCAGCAGGGGAAGAAGCAGTATGAGAAAGGAATCTCACTGTTTACACTGCATGCAGGGTTCTGAACAGACAAATAAGTGTTGGACAGCCTTCGGTTTGGTCTTTACTGCTCTGGCCAGGATGTCCTTCCAGCATGACTTCCCATATTTGCTATTGCACAACTGCTTTTAAGCTCTCCGACTTTGCTGCACTCCGATAACAAAACACAGATACAAATGCTTCTATCGTGCCACCTTTTTTTGTCTCATTCCCAAAAAAGCAGCAGGCTGAAAATGCAGTTCAGCCTCTTGTCGTTCTCGCTAGGTCTTGTCCTCTTTATTCTGTGTAGCTGCCTTTAACATCAGAGTGGTCATGCTGCATCTGCACCTCCTATTACAGCTAGGACACGAAGATGTACCGCAAAGTAACTAGAATCCCCCATTAAACTTCAAGGGGAAAAAGACGGAAAGGCAGGCAGCTTGCTTCGAAACACTGATGAATTGCTGGGAAATAGACACTTTAACTGTTAGTCTTCCAAGTTGTCCCTTTAAAACACTGAATTCAGAACAGCTTCTGAAAGTTGGCTTGTTCAGCTGAAAACCATACCACTGCAGTCCCAGTACCCCACACAACATCTCTCTTCCTCTCTAAGCCAAGTCCATGTGACAAGTGTGGAATTTGGCCACGTTTTACCTCCGTTCCTAAAGCTGCTAGCAAGCATGCTAGACATGGCTAGGACACTTTGAACAGAAGATTCTCATGGACTTGGTTGTCTGGTCAGCCTGAAATGGGTAACAACATTCAGCTGCTCTAATGACAAAGGATTTGTCACAACTGAACCTCAGAGGACAAGGGGTGGACATGCATGTGAAACTACCCCAAAAATAATGTTCTGGTATAAGTAGGACTGTGCCTTCTTTGGGATAGTTTTGGTTTGGCAGCTGCCTGTGGGCAGCATCGAGACTCCAGATTCTTTACTTGGCTTGGAAAAAGAGGGCCTGCAGCCTTTCCTGATGAGACTCTCAGGCCACTGGTGGCTATTGCCAGTGTCGACTGTCTTCTAGCCCTGGATTTAAGGGAGTGTGGTAAAGGGGTTGTGAAACTCTGCAATGCTAGCCCTAAAGGTCTTTGCTCTTGTCTTTGCAGGCATCTGGAGTACAAGTTGCTGATGAGGTATGCCGTATTTTCTATGACATGAAAGTACGGAAGTGCTCTACGCCTGAGGAAATCAAGAAGAGGAAGAAGGCTGTCATCTTCTGCCTCAGTCCAGATAAAAAGTGCATTATTGTGGAAGAAGGCAAAGAGATTCTGGTGGGAGATGTCGGTGTGACGGTTACCGACCCTTTCAAGCACTTTGTGCAGATGCTTCCCGAGAAGGATTGCCGTTATGCCTTGTATGATGCAAGCTTCGAGACCAAGGAATCCAAAAAAGAAGAGCTGATGTTTTTCTTGTGGTAAGCCATCTTCCCAGCTCACTCATTCCTAGCATGCAGTCCAAGCACTGTGGGTGAGGTCTTTGAGAAATGGCAGGCTTAAAGTGAGCTTGTTCTCTAAGCCATGCGACATTTCACTTGCTCATCATCCCTAGGATACTGCTTCTCTCTCTGCTGGATAATAATGTCACTAACTGCACTCTTTCTGGTGTATCCCATTAGGGCACCAGAACAAGCGCCCCTCAAAAGCAAGATGATCTACGCAAGCTCCAAGGATGCAATCAAAAAGAAGTTTCAAGGTATGTAATGCACCTAATGCTCCTACATGTGCCATGCTCCTGCAGTGCTTGCACAGTGAGGCTTAACCATTGGCTAATTGGTCTGGGATGGTTTTTTTGGGGGAGCTAGTGAGACATGAGAACTTCACAGGCGAAATGCCCTGTGACAGAGCTAAAATAGGATCTGGCTAAACCCTACACTGTCCAACTCTGAACTGTAGAGGCACTAGAGCTGTGCTCAGGACACGAGTAGGCTTTGCAGTGGGTGGCACTGTATTTGTGCTATACAAAGCAGCCCATCTGCACCCTACAGACTAGAAACCATTAGCTTCCTAACGCAGAGCTGGATTTTGTGCAGACCTGCCTCTGTGCTAGAGGACTCTCAGCCCTGTGTCTGATGAAATACACAATCTCATAAACTTACTGTGCTGTAGTAGTAGTAATTAACGATTGCCTTAGAGATGCAGTTGGGATTGCTCATTTCAAAAGGCATCACATCTCCAAGTGGAGAGGCGAAGTTGTTCTATCAGGCACCAATAGCCAAGGAGTAAACACCTTGCTGAAGCATTCAGAAATTTCATGCTAAGTCAGTCTGGCGCGTAGGCAGATAGCACTGCCCCCCTTCAGCTCCTGCTTGCAGTGTGCAGGACTGATGGGATCATTGTGCAGCAGTGCCAGCCAGTGGGTTGGAAATACTGCATTCAGCTCTGGGGCCTCCGAAATAAGAGGGACGTGGAGCTGTTGGAGTGAGTCCAGAGGAGGCCACAGAGATGCTGCAAGGGCCGGAGCAGCTCTGCTCTGGAGCCAGGCTGAGAGAGCTGGGCTGGTTCAGCCTGGAGAAGAGAAGGCTCCTTAAGGGGGGACCTTAGAGCAGCTTCCAGTGCTAGCGAGCAGCAAGAAATCTGGAGAGGGGCTTTTGACAAGGGCCTGTAGGGACAGGACGAGGGGGAATGGCTTTAACCCGACAGAGGGGAGACTGAGATGAGACATTAGGAAGAAATTCTTCCCTGTGAGGGTGCTGAGGCCCTGGCACAAGGTGCCCAGAGAAGCTGTGGCTGCCCCATCCATGGCAGTGTTCAAGGCCAGGTTGGATGGGGCTTCAAGCAACCTGCTCTAGTGGAAGGTGTCTCTGCCTGTGGCAGGAGGTTGGAACTGGATGAGCTTTATGGTCCCTTCCAACCCAAGTCATTCTATGGCGAGACTTGTGTGCTGCATGTGTGGGAGCTAGAAAAAAGAAATCCTGAAGAAATTGTGCTTTTCTCCACATCAGAGAGGCTTGGGTGTTGGGCGCCCTTCCCCCTCCCTCCCTTCACTTGCAGCAGCAAAGTCTTTCTGTTCTTTCCATCTCAGATTCTCACTGTGATTCTTTCACCCACATCCCCCGAGCCAGCAGAAGCTGAGTCAGCCATCTTAGTGTGCTTGCGTGTAGCTCCCTCCCCTGCCATCATCAGGGTAGCACTAGAAATGAGAGCTGTGCTTGTGAGACAGCCTGCAGTGAAAAGACCAGCAGTCTGAGCACTGAGCTAGTGAAAGCTTTCTCCCTGGTGTTTCTGCGTTGGTATTTGGTGTGCAGCCAGATGTCTCCTGTGACATATCAGGGGAAAACCATCCAAATACCTGAGCTAAGGCAGGACTTACCTGCTTGAGTGACCAGATTGCTTCTTCTAATATTACTAGCAAGTATATTTGATTGATTACTAGCATGTGGAAATAATAATGCATTATTGAGTGTTTTGCCTCTTTTTTAGGCATAAAGCATGAATGCCAAGCAAATGGGCCAGAGGACCTCAACCGAGCTTGCATTGCTGAGAAGCTAGGAGGCTCCCTAGTCGTAGCTTTTGAAGGAAGTCCCGTGTAGATGTCATACAGTGCCACAACTCTACAAGCATTCCATGTTTTAATATATCAGTTATGTAAAACAACTATTCTAGGCCAGGGTTTCACTAACTGTAGGGAAGCTGTCTTGTAGAATAAAGTAGATTTTGGAGATGTAGCTCATATGTACAAATGACCATAAATAAATCAAATCTAAGGATTTATCTTGGTGTATTAATATTTGCATTGGTTGTCCAGCCCAATTATGTCCCCAGTGGTTTTAACACTAAAGGTCTCCAAAAAAATTGTGGTCCAGTGGAGCACTGTATCATGGAATGAAAGTGGGGGGAGGTGAGAACAATCTGGTTCCTGTTCTGGCTCTTCTAAATTGTATCAAGCAAAATTCAGCTGGTCTTTCTGAGGCCACGGGCCAAATTGCCAAACTCAAAAACATTTCCCCCTGTAACTGTTTAATAGAAAACTTCAAACCTGTAGTTAAACATTTGGCTAAAGCAACCCGTTGGCACCAAAACGGGTTAAATTCTTGGTCCTTTCAGTTGCAGAGCAGTACTAATAAAGGCTAATTCTGAAGGTAAATAGAGATGGGACACACTCTTTTTTTTCCTGGAGAAATAGTCCTAACCCACTCTCGTAAACTCATGGTGCAGTGATGCTATTTAAAGGTTCACTTGTAGGTTCAATTTTGTTGTTATGAAGTGTCTTGAGGTCTTTCCAGCCTGAGTGATTCTATAAAAACTGCTTTTCTGTTGACGTAGTTTCATTTAGAACTACCTTAGTTTCTTAATAACACACTTACTAGCAGATTGGATGCTTCCGAAGCTTTTACAAATGCAGATCCTTATAGCAGCGCTCTCCAGTTATGGGTAGTACGATGAGGAGGAGCCACATCTTTAACAAGTGGTATTCTCAGCCCCAGTCCTTGGTCACTTGGTCCATTTGTCTGTAATTACTCTTGATTTAACTTAGTAGAACCCATCAGCCTGACTAATACGGCTTGATCTGGGCTTCTTTGTCTGTTAGCTTCTTTAATTCTGTAGAAATGCATGGAAATATCACCTACTAGAAAGTTTGACCTGAAATGCCTTTTGTATGGGGTGGGGGGGAGGGGGTAGAGAACATTCCTGTGCCAGCTACAGAGATCTTACAAGCTTCCATGTTTCACCAGTGGTTGATTAAAGCTGTTTCCTTTGTGTAATGTGTACATGGGAGTTGCATAGAGTTTTCCTGTATGTCTGTAGAGAAAAAGAAAAAAAAATAACAAAACCAAACCCCTTAGCCTCCAGTGCGTTACTGTTACTGTTCTGTGCGTGCCAAATTAAGAGCCTAAATAAATGGGCTTTCCCCTCCCCTGGGTCAGTGATTGATTCCTCTCCAGCCTCTGCATTAGCCCGGTGCTTGTGGGGAGCTGGTACCCTGCCTGCAGGTACTGCCCTGTGCTGCTCCTGGTGGGAGAAGGGATGGGGGGGAGCAGGCTCATCAGCACAGTGTGCAGCTTGCTGCAGGCACTAGCTCCCTGACCTGGTCTCTGCGATTTAGGTTCCAGACCCGAGTTTCCATGGCTTGGGGAGTTTTCTGGCAAATATTGGCTGTCTGAGCAGGAGAAGCCCATCACGTGTCGGTGATTTTGTGCTGCTTTCCCTGTAAGAACTGAGGGCACCTTCTCTGGCCAGGCAGCTGCAGGCTGCCCCTTCCTCAGGCCAGATGTGCAGGGACAGAACAGCTGTGCTGTCCCCACAGCTCCTCGGCAGAGCAGTGAGCTGCTGCCTGGTTTACCTGTGGAGCCAGGGAGGTAATGGTCCATTGCCTGCCTCAGCATGTGCCCTCTCTGGCCATGCTGCGTGGTTAAAACTTACCATTAAGGGCAGGCATTGCCTGCTTGCTCCAGCTTGGCACCCAGGTGGGTCACAGGGTTGGGAGCACAAGGTTTTCCAGTGCAGAGTCCCACTGGAGTGCATTGTGATTCTGAGAGGAGCAAACCAGCCTGGCTTCTGCTGGTGCTTTAGCCCGTGTTTGAGTCAGCTCTGAGCTCACCCTAGTTGGTGATCATCAAGAGCTCCTCCTTGCCTGTGTGTCTGCAGCACAGGTCTCTGTCCGAAGTCCAGGTTGAGATAAGGTGTGACGCAGCAGGAGTGGTGCTGCCTGACAAAGGGAACTCCCAGCCAAGATCCAACTGGTAACTAGTGCTGCCGGAGCCAGACTGCAGGCATCTTCCAAGAGATACCCAGCCCAGGTGACACCATGGTGGACTTCTGCCTGGGATTTCCTTCCTTGGTTAGAAGATAGAGCCGGAGACCTTGCAAAGGGAGAAGGATGTCAGACCTGGCAGGTAGGATGGAGCTTCCCGCAACATGAAAGCTCTTGGATCTGGGGGCAAAGTGCCTTAGTCCTGGGACTTTGAGGGATGAGAAGTCTGAGGAGGCACTTGAGGCCTTGGCTAGGTGTGGTCCCATAGCTTAAGCAGATCTAAGAGGTTTTGGCTGCTTCTAAGACCCTCGCAGCAAGCCCCGAGGTATTATACTGGCCCCTGGAACAGTGCTCCTGCACTCCAGGGCTGGCAGGAACTCATAACCTTCAGAGCTATAATGCTTCATACCTTGTCTATGTCATGGAGTTAGTGAGCCAAACTTCAGCACCTCCCAAGGCTGTTTGTCCTTCTGTGGTTGGAGGGGATAAAAAGCATAGGAAGATGTTTCCTCTTGTGATTCAAAGGCTTCTGATCCTTTCAGTTAAGGTTTCAGTTAGTTTCTCTGGTTGGACTTGATCTTAAAGGTCTTTTCCAACCTGGTTGGTTCTAGGAAATCACCCAGAAGTTCTGAAAAGGCAAGGCAAGCAGGGAGAGACAGCATGAGGAATGCTTCCTACAGCTTATCTGCTGGGGAGAGAAGGTGATTCCTAGCAATACTACATGAAGAAAAAGGTGCTCAGGTGATGGACATGGCTCAGAGCTACGCAAGCTCAGCAGGACCACAGCCCATCTTGGCTGCAGCAAGAGTAGAGCTGCTAGAAACCTTTTCAAATCCATGTCCAGGCAAGAGTTTCCCCAGTTTCCAAGAGTTTCATGCTGGGAGAAGATGGGGATGGGAGATGAGAGTGGTAATTCCAGCTGAACATGAGCAGATGGTGCAAACATGATTTAGCTGCTCCAGTAAAAGTGAGCTTGAGTATCTAAGCTGTGGCTTAGGCTGAAAGGTAAACTCCACTGTGGCTGAAACCAGCAGAAGGACCCAGTGTTCCCATCCAGGACCACTCCACCTGGGTGATTGGATGATCTTTATCACTGAAGTAGCTGCCTGCAGCACCCAGGTCATTCCTGCCCCGAGTCAGAGGCTGACAAGTCACAAGGCGACAGCATGGCTTGCCTGGAGGAAAGATAGCCCTCGCCCTTCAGGAGTAGCCAAAGCCTGTGGTGGTACATTGCAAAGTCCCACCAGCTCCTGGCCAATCAGCCCTGCGTGAGGGCAAGGCTTGGGTTTCTCTTAGCCCCTTGGGATGTCTTTCCCTTTCTACCGAGGTGCTGAGAGAAGAAAACAAATCCCAGTGATGCTACACCGAGCATCAAACCTTAAACTGTCTTTCCTCAAAGAGAAGTGTTTTTTTCTGCCCCTCTCTTCATAAAGCAGCCAGCTTGGTGACATGTCCTGGAAGGGCACCATGCCACCCCATGCAGGGGACACCGAATCCCCTCTTGCGTGGTTTTTGGAGCCCTATCAGAGCTTACCTCCCGTGTGGCACACATGGGACACCAGCCACCCTCCTCGTGTTGGCGGGTTTGGGGCTTTGTGGGATAGTGCCTGGGTAACTGCTCTGTTTTGTGCAAGAGCTCACGATAAAGGAAATCATTGTTGCAAAAGCAAAAAACTGAAAAAACAAAGTATTGCATCACTTGGTGGCTCCTGATGCTCTGGGGCCCTTCCTACCAATGGCTGTGGGGCGTGATGGGTACCTCAATACGCTCAACAACTCCCTCCAGCCTCTGGGGTTGTCTGGGGTGATTTCTTTGCAAGCCTGGTGAATTCCTGGTGATCTCCAAAGCCACAAGGTGCCAGGCACGCTGCTCTGCAGTGAGAGGAGAGGGTGGTGGAGGTCACCGGTGGTCCCTGCATCGTGAGGTCCTCCCCATGCACCACGAAGTCCAGAAGGAGAAACCGAAGGATAACCGTGGCTGTGGGGCTGCTGAATGAGTCTGTCCCTCCACCATGGGCAGATGGACCTGCCGGCGCACTTGTGGGGTCTGTGCATACGGGCACAGCCTGTGTGGAGTCTCTGGTGTCTAATACAGAGGTTGAGCACACACTGCCTTCCCCAGGAGCAAAATGGAAATGGGTCTGTCCCTCATCCCCCTTCCTGGCCTTGGCTCTTCGCACATCCCTGAGGGACCCAGGACTTGGGGGCCTTTTCCCTCCCGCCCCTCTCAAATCCTGCTGATGTCAGCCCCCAGCTCAGCAGCTTTATTGTGGGGGACAGGCACTGAGCCATCACGTGGGGTCTGCCTCTTCCTACGAGCACAGCTTGGGGGGAAAAATGGGAAAAAGAGAGAAAAAAGATGGAAATACAAAAAAGGGAAAAAGAAAATAAAAAGAAAGGGAAATGAGGGGGGAAGAGATAAAGACAGAAACAAAGAGCTAGGAAAAAGGGGAGGGAAGGGGAAAAGAGAGAGAAAAAAGGGAGAAAGAAGAAAGAAAAGAAAAGGGAATAAAGAAAGATAAGAAAGGGAAAAAAGAGAAAGGGAGAAAGAAAGGGGAGGTAGGACGGGGAAAGGGAAAGGGGAAAAATGGGAAAAAAATAGGAAAAAAAGAAAAAAGGGGGAGAAAAAAGGAAAAAATAAGAAAAGAAAGAAGAGTGAAAGTAAAGAAGAAAGGACATTTTAGAAAGGGGGTCAGGGAGGGGGGAAAGAGGGGAAAATGTCTGCAAAAGGAAAGCCACAAGAAGAAGGGGAGAGCGGAGCAGAGCCCAGCAGCACCCGGGGGCCACCACCACACAGCAGCCACAGGGACCCTGACCTCACAGCAAGGGAGCAGCAAGACGCAGGAGCTCGGTGAGCATCAGTACTGGAGGAAGGTGAGCATCAGTACTGGAGGAAGCGGTGCTCTGCTTTGGACCCCGGCGGGAATGACTTTTGCAGCAGAGCAAGCAAGGGGGCGTAAAGGATGTGCTGCTGACCAAAGCTGGGGCCTTCCGCAGCGATGCCAAAGAGCTGCCGGGCCTGAAAACTTACAATAAAAAGAAGTAATAAATAGAAAACCAAAGCCATGCCGAGCTCTTCACTACGTCATTTTAATTGCATCGACACCCAGCAATACAAACAAGATGTGCTGAGAGCCATCCCTCACGGAGCGGCTCCCTTCCTTCCATGGTGGGTCTGACTGTCCCGCTCCTTCCACTCCCCAAATCACCAGGAAAAATAAACCAAGTAATAACAATAATTGCACCGGTTGCTGTACAAACACAGTCTTCCCTTTTCACACATTCGTGGGCTCTGTCGCGACAGGAGGGTGAAGCCCCAGCGCCCATCCCGACGTGGCCGGAGCAGGACCCCGGGGAACAAAGGCTTGTACAAAACAGTATGAAGATTTTCTTACAAACGGGGTTTTTGGGGGGTTTTGTACGGTCTTTTTAAGTTTCAAAACTAGGTTTTGGGTCACTAATGGCTTGTATCTTTTATCTACAGTAAATTCAGCATATATTTTTATCTTTAGGAATGTGTAAGGCATTTTGGTAAGTTGAACAGTTAAGGTCTAGGTCGCACACTCGTCAAACTGAAGTCCCTTCCTTTGAACTGTCCGCTTGTCCCTGCAGAAGGAAAACAGAGGTGAGTGACTGAGCTGGGTCTCAACCTGCTTCTCATGGCAGCTCAAGCATCAAAGCATCCACACACGGCCCAGCTCCTCTTTCTGGGCAGGGAGAACCATGACCGCTACCATGTGTGGTAGCGGTCACTTCCCAAAGTGCCACCTTGCCTCTGGTTTGAAACCATTGCCTGACACAGGCTTCTTCCCCCCCCACCTCCACCATCATCAAGGTGGGCATGACCGTGGTCATCACAAGTACCGTTTCCTGAAGCTGTTCTTTCAACTTCTTCACTGTTTCTCTCTCTTTGGCCAGTTGGTCCTGGGTGACCTTCAGTAGCTCCTGTAGTTTAGTTGCTGCCTGGCCCAGGTCCTTTGTTAGTCTTTTCTCTTTTTCAAGTCTTTCCTACACGGGAGCCAAAAGAAGGCATCTGCTTCAGCCTCCCCTTGCCATCTGGTGACCTTCCCCCCTCCTAAACACCTCGGGTCATCTCAGGTCTGCACTGAGCCACCTTGGTGGCCACAGGAGCTCCAGGCTCCCTCGTCACCAAAGGGGCCAAGCATCACCCCAACAGCTACATAGAAGTCACTCTGGCTCCCTGAAGATGCCATGGGCTGAGATAACCTCGTGATAGCAGAACAGTCTCCCAAGAGATGACAAGCACCTCCCTTATCTTGGCCAATGCCTGTGACTTGCACCCTGCTGCCCTCCATAGAACCCCAGACTGGTTTGGGTTGGAAGGGACCTTAAAGCTCATCCACTCCCAACCCCCTGCCACAGGCAGGAACACCTTCCACTAGACCAGGTTGCTCCAAGCCCCATCCAGCCTGGCCTTGAACACTGCCAGGGATGGGCATGTTGGAGTTCACAGCCAGCCCTAGGTAGAATGCTGCTTGCAGGGGAGCCATCTACCTTGCCCCACCATCCCCAAGAATGGTAAAGGACGCTTTTAGTCCTGTCTGAACACCAAGTGCAGGAGAGCAGGGCAGCCACATCACCTTGAGATGCTGGGCCTCCTCTGTGTCTGCAGCTCCTGCGTTTTCAGCCAGTCTCAGCTTTTCCAGCTCTGCTTGCACACTGCACGCTCTGCTCTGGGCCTGGAAGGGGGACACACAGTAAGCACACAGTGGCAGTCACCTCCCGCATCCTGCCCATCCCCTGCTCCCCAGCAGGTCTGCCTCTGGGGAAGGGTGAAGTTATACAGCCAGGGTTGGATGCGAAACACAACGCATTGCTTTTGCCGACCCAGCTTCCACCAGGAGGATGGCGTTTCTCACCAGATGCAGCATGAAACCCAGCTAAAGCCCTAAAGGGAAAGAGCTGGCAAAAACCCCTGGGGGCACTGGAAGAGGGGCAATTTGAGGGGCCAGCAATGCCAGCCTGGCTTTAGCACAGCTCCTGCAGGAAGTTTTTCAGATGCGTGAAGGAATGTGGCAATGCCCAAGATGGGGACAGGGATGGGGAAAAGCTTTCAAGTTAATCCTTCGGATTAATTCCTGAGCTTCATTAGCAGCCAAGAACCCACCAAGGCTTTGCAAACCCTTGTATCCTCCTTCGCCTGCACCTACCTCCTCCAGCTCCTGCGCCAGCTTCTGCCGCAGCACTTGCTCTTTCTCCACCAGTGTTTCGTTCTGCTCCAGCTGGGCTTTCAACTGTGTTAAGAACAGGGAAAAAAACCCAGAAATAAGACTTAAAATGACCCAAGAGATGAGCTATGGTGACATCGCCAGGAAGTGACATTGCCAAGAAAGCTGGGCTAGACGGGAGAAATGAAAACAGCTTTCCCAGGGCACCAAAGGGCAACAGGTACAGGAACCCCCTCTCTGCACAAAAACAGTGAAGATGCTGATGGCGAGCCCTAGGCTTGGCTTTGCATTGCAAGTTTTGCCTGCTCCTTGGGCAGCACCAGGTGGGACTTGGGACAAGAGGCACCCCATAGTGGGGGATCCCTGGCAGTGTTCAAGGCCAGTTTGAATGGGGCTTGGCGCAACCTGGTCTAGTGGGAGCTGTCCCGGCCCATGGCAGGGGGCTGGAACTGGATGAGCTTTAAGGCCCCTTCCAACCCAAACCCATCTGAGATCCTATGATTCTATGATCCTGGCAGGTCCCTGTGCCCAGGTGAAGGATCCACACTTAACAGGATTAAATGGGAGAGACAGAGCCCAGCTCGTGGCAGCACCACCACTGAGAGGCATTAGCTGAAAGGGAATAGCTGATGATGATGCCCTCAGCCTGGCTCCAGTGAGATTTATGGAGTCTCGGTAATCCTAATCCCCACTGGCTGAGAAGGGATCCTGGTGCAGCTCTGTTGGTGTGCCTGCTTCCTCCGAGGAGACCCAAACCCAAAGGGGCATCATGACGCGGCAACGTCAGCCCAAGGGCTTACAGCATCCACTATCTGCCTCCTGCTAAATCCTGCCAGCCTCACGCTGTGACAGAGGGCTTCCAATGGGAACAGCACAGTGAAAGCCAGCTGGTGGCGTGTTCCCAGCAGGAACAGGACCCGTGGTTGAAGGGACAGGGGGCTGGCTTCCCCCAGCACACAGGACAGGAGACAACACAGCCGCAACAACAGCAAAGCCACGTGCGGTTCTCCATGCGGTTAGAGACGGTGAGACGGGACAAGGGACGTGGTTAAGGATCAGCGGTCTCACCACCCTAACCTCGAGGGATGCAGGCTCGCTTGAGTCAGCTCGTAACCCCACTACTCCATCCTGTACATGGCTCTTCATCTCACTCAACTGCTGCCTGACCTGGAAGGAGGACCAGCAAGCCTGGCTCAGTTGCACATCCCCACACCGCAGCCATTACAAGACCCACAAGGACCTATAAAGTTTTCCAGGGCTTTTTCCTTGCACACGAGCTGAAATGTTTGGGAAACCAATGGTTTCTGCTAGACACAGGATGGTGGTACCTAAAGTGGGCAGCGTGAGTCACAAAGCTCCCAGGGGTGCGGAGCACAAGCTCATGCATTGACCGCTCTCCTTTGATCACTTGGCATTTTGGTTTAAAGCCACTGCTGCGGGTTTGCACTAACACACACAGTTGAGGTGCTCAATAAAGCAATCGAGGGAGGGTGGCAGGTCCCATTGTGCCATCAATCACAGCTGGGATGGCCAGGGAGGCAGGCTGCCCAGAGAAGCTGTGGCTGCCCCATCCCTGGTAGTGCTCAAGGCCAGGTTGGACGGGGCTTGGAGCAGCCTGCTCTAGTGGAAGGGGCCCCTGCCCATGGCAGGGGGTTGGAACTGGAAGAGCTTTAAGGTCCCTTCCAACCCAAACCAGTCTGGGGTTCTGTGATCTAATGAGATTAAGGCTAATGATGCTCTCATGCCAAGAGGCTGCATTGACTGCACCATAGCAGTTGCAAGGCTAGGAAGAGTCATTTTCCCAAGGGACACTGTTCTAGCTCCGTTCTGTGCAGCTCTGCAAGCCAGCAGTACTGCTGAGGATTTTAAAAGCCATCTCCTGAGCCTCTTATAATCAAAGTATGGATTTACAACCAGGAGCCCCCATGGTTTTATCAGGTCTGCTGGCTCTTCTGGCCCTATATCCCAGCCCTCTTCCTCACTTCCATGCAGAAGCCCAGACCCATCCTCCAGCTCTCCAAGTGACCCCCACATGAGGTTTTCACAGCCTCAGCTCTCCCATCCAGAGGCGGATGGATGGATAAACGCTGAAGGCACCCAACTCTCTGCCTCAGGGTGGTGTCGGAGTAACCAGTGCCCAGCAGTGGGGTGGCTGCTACATGCCATACATGTGAGCCTTGCTGCTCCCCTTCCTTCCCACCCCCGTCACTGGAGGAAAGGCAAGCAAATAGAAACCTCCTCCTGGGTCCCAAACAACCCCTTACCAGGGCCAGCTCCTTGCTCTGCTTCTGTGTTTCCATCTTGGCTGTCTCCAGCTGCTCCTGGGACTCTGACAAGAGTTGCCTCAACTGCCAAGGAAGAACAGAGAAGTCCGTTTATGCGCTTGGGTTTGGAGCCCTTTGGCCCAAGGAAGCATTTTCATGACACAAAATCCTTCCACTGAGGCCGAGAATTACAGAATCCCAGAATGGTTTGAATGGAAGGGACCTTAAAGCTCATCCAGTTCCAACCCCTGCCATGGGCAGGGACACCTTCCACTGGACCAGGCTGCTCCAAGCCCCGTCCAACCCGGCTTTGATTGGATTGGTTTTCTCCTGCTTTGCAAAGCTGCACATCCCCAGGGCACTCCTCCTACATCCCAAGAGCACGGATGGGCAGTGAGGCTGGCTCAGAAGAATGAAGCATTTGAGAAGGTAACGGCCGCCACACTTACCACTTCAACTTCTTTCGTGTAGTTTTGGCGTTCAGAGCTGGCTGTCTTCAAGTGATTTTCCAGTTGTGTTTCCAGAAGAGAGGTGTATTCCTTTAGCTGGATTAAATGGGAGGAAAGCAGGAGGGGTTGATTGAGGTCCAATACCTGTCAAACATCCCTCGGTCCTAGGCCGCCTTCCCCAGGACAAGACAGGAGATGGATCCCAACCCAGCCCAAGCACAGGATGCATCCATCAGGCACCTGCACAGGGACCTTCTCCGCTACCCAAAAACCCTCACCTGGTCTGTGCTCTGTAGATCTGCTTTCAACTTCTCCACCATGTCTTCAAGGGATTTCAGCTGGAGCTGCGACTAAACCAGAAAGGATCAGAGAAGGTCAATGAACAACGCCTCACACGGACACTGAGCATCCTTCATTCAACTGAATACCAATCACTGTTTCATTCCCACTTCCCCCTGCACCCGAGTGCGGAAGACACCTGACACCAAAGCAGAGCTCCACAGCCTGCAGGTTAGGAGCTCCAGTTCTTAGGGAGGATGAATCCAACAAGCCCAGGCTGTAAATCGTGGAGCGAGGCAACAGCTCTTGCCTGCAGGACTTTGGCCGGCTGCAGTCGGCTTCCAGCACCTCAGAAACTGGCACCAGACTCGGTGCAAGTTTCCTACTGAAAGTGCCTTTGGCTTGGAAGCAGCAAGGCAGACTTTCCAATGAGGTGTCATGGGTTTTGCTATGAAAAGCAGCCAAGTATGGGGTTTGCATTTAAACCTGGACTGCTTTGTGGAGAGGATTCGGCTGCTGAGCTTTTGGGATAGGAGGAATTCACCTCCTCTCCACAGAGAGGCAGGGCTGCTCTGGGACACGCTCACCACCAGACGTTCATCCCATCACGCACACCACCACGGCCACGTCATCCCGGTGCAATCCTACATCTGCCCACAGCAGGAGCCAGCAAGGGCTGAGGAACCAAAGATCTCTTGTACAAGAGCTCCCCCACCTCCCTGCAGCCCCAGTTAACTTCAGAACCCCACGTGATGGATGGGGAGCAGCCAGACCATGGAAAGCAGCTTCATCTCGGTTCTGCATTCAAGAGGGAGGAGGTAACTTAGGTCTGCGCTGCAGAAGAGGCACGGCCAGCCAAGTTCTCCCAGACTCCAGCTAAGGCACGAGAGCTCACAGAACTCCCTTCCCACCAAACTCCTGGGCAGCAGCAACGGCTCTCTGGCTGCTGCAGGCTGGCTTTTTAACCAGGAAGAGCCATACTCAGAGCTAGACACACAGCTGGACCCAGAACTATGTGCAGAACGTGGCTTGGACCTCAGCTCCTTCCCGAAGGCTCAACGAGCGCCAAGGTCAACAGGTTTTGAGAGCAAGCCAAGACCTTCTGATAATGGGAGTCCAAGAGCCCTGCGCGTGCTCTCCTTCCTTTATGCCAGCACCCATCAGGAGGGCTCAGCCCCATTTCCAAGCATCCAAGCTTGGATTACTGGAGCAGTGCCGTGGTTTCCCAGCTACCACGATGCCTGAACTGGGGAGCTGCCACCACTCCTCCAGCTGCACTGGCAGGGTGTAGGCACACATCAGAGGGAAGAGAGGCCTCGCTCCTATGTGAGGTGGGCTTCCTGTCTCCTGGTTTGGTGCCAGGAGAGTCCCTGTGTCCCAGAGTTCAAGGCTGGCAGAAGCAGTTAGTGCCATAATCCCATCTACAGCCAACGGCCCATCTGCTCCTGTAAGTCCAGCTGCTCAAGTGACAAACCCACCTTCTGGACTTCCTCTTCAGACGCCGTGAGCTTTGCTTTCCACACCTGCTCCTCCCCCTCCACGCTCTTCTGCAGGTCTCGCAGCATCCCTTCCTGTTGGCAAACCCTCAGTGAGCCCACATCTCCTCCAGCCCTCCCAAGGCGAGCAGTGTCAGGGCTGGAAGCCCTGGAATACCCAACACCCTCCAAGGATTTGGGCCAAACAAGGAGTGACAGAATTAGGTAGGGCTAGGGAAACCCAGCTCCTTGACTGGTTCAACCACCCTGCCCATCAGAGCCCTTGCTGTGCCACATCCCACCACCACCAGCAAGGTTTCCAACACAATTAGGCTGAAGAAGAACTCCCCTGTCTCAATAGCAAACACGGCAGCCCCCCAACATACTGAGGGCTGCCCACAATGAGCCCATGGGCATCCTGAGCTGCCAGGAGACCTCTCAAGAGGTATTTTTAGTGGCAGACCAACAGAGCCCAAAGGGCTGTAACCTACCGTCTCTGCGAGGATCGTTCTATACTGCTCACATTCTGCCTGTAAAGTGCTTTGCGCTTCCTCTGCCTCTTTTGATTTAAGTGCTGAATCCTGAAAAGAGAGGGAAGTGATGGAGAGGGAGGTGAGGAAAAGACATGAGTGACCTTCAGGTATTGCCTCACCCCTTCACTTTCCAGCCCCTTCACTCACTGAGGGCTCTGCGGTAACTGTTTGCTGCTTTAGCACATCCACGGCCTTCTCCTTAAACTCTTGTAGCCACGTGTCATAATCCTGAGTTTGGAAAAGAAGAGGGCAAGGAACAAAAACGATGCTGAGACATATGTCCTTCCCATGTGGTGGAGGGTAGGGGGGCCTGAGCCAGCCCGTGCTTACCTGCTGCAATGACATGGTGACACTGGGGAGGGCAGAGAGCAGAGCCTGCTTGGTTCGTGTCTGGAGTGTGTCCAGTTGTTGGGTCAGCTCTTCCTGTAAGAGGGACAAACTGGCATGGGATGGAGGTCTTGGGTGCCTCTAGTCCTGCTTTTCTGTGCTTACAGGAGTGAGCTGGCATGGGGAAACCAGCCAACAGAGAACACCACAAAAACGTCCCTTCCAGATCGCCTGTCTTCCCAGTTACCTGACCATGACCTAGTAGGGATACATGGCCCTCAAGACAGCCTTTGGAGAAGCTGGCAGGAGAGCTGGGCCAGCACTGCTCCCAGGAGAAGAGAGGCAACCCAGGGCAAGCGTCTCTGGTGGCTTGGGGAGGCTGAATGTTTCCCTTACAACATCACCAGAGGGAAATGCCGGGCTCACCTTTGTTTTGGTAGCAGCCAGTAGTTTTTCCTCGCATGCCTTCTCCATCGTGGTCAACGCTTCCATCGCTTTCCAATTCTTCTCACGAAGGTCCTGCCAAGACAACACACAGAGGGCCATAAGCCACACATCATGCCGAAGGCCACCAAGCTGCTTCCTTGCAGCAAAGCCTCCACTCAGGAAAATGGGCATCAGCTTATCCCTGGCAGTGTTCAAGGCCAGGCTGGACGGGGCTTGGAGCAACCTGGTCCAGCGGAAGGTGCCCCTGACCATGGCAGGGGGTTGGAACTGGATGAGCTTTAAGGTCTCTTCCAACCCAAACCAGTCTGGGATTCTGTGATTCCAATGCCCATATGTGCCCCTTCCCTCTCCATCCCTGCCATGGCCCAGGTGATGGCCTTGAGGGAGCAGAGCAGAGCTGGATGGAGGTGGGAGCTCTAGAAGTAGCCCTCAGGGTGCCTAGGGAGGACACAGGCCAAGCAGAGGGCCTCAAGGTTACCTCCACACAACTATTACCACTTTGTAGTAGAGGGATAAGGAGCAGAGGAGCAATGAGGTGTGAGGGACCCCTCCTCAGGGACTGCTGTGACCCTGAGGGGGTAGGATTTCCCTGGCTTACCAAGAGAACAGGGGACAGACACCTACACAGCCTGCCAAGGGGATTCCTGCTCTCCAGCAGATGAGGCAATGCCTCCAGTGCTCCGCCAGGGCACACCACAGAGTTTGGGTTTGTCATTCAACCCCAGAGATCTCGGGTTTGGAGGAATAAACTGTGAGCAGCAAAAGCTGAGCCCGGTTCACTCACGTACGTTGTTTTTCATCTTCTGTTGCTCCACCGCCTCCCGCAGCCCTGTGGCTTCCCTTTCCAAGGACAAGAGCTGGTCCGTCTTCTCCTGGAGCCTGGAAAGGCAGGATGCAGCAGTGAGTCTCAGCATCCACCTCCCTCCCGGGTACTGAGCTCCCAAGATGGGGACCACAGCCCTTCCTATCCCGGTCTGCTCCGGGATCTACAAACATGAGGAGGAATCAGACTAAAAACCATAGCCATGGCCATGCTGGAGCAGGATCTAGCTTTCTACTGGGTTATCAGCAGTAATGGAGCAGCTGGTTGTACACCCAGGACAAGAGGAAGAAGCAACCTGATCCAAAGGCCAGAAATTCCAGCTTACACAACCAGGACCGCTCCTGTCCATGGTTCCTGAGACACCTCTGCGTTTTTAAAGCATCATCCTACTATCTTGAGTAACCAGCCTCAGCTACTACCTGTTAATCTGGGGCCAACACTGCAGCCAATTAATACTTTAAAGCCCTGAGAGACATGGACAGCAAGCTGGAAGTGCCATAGCAATCTCCATGTGCACCTAGACCCACCTTGACTGCAGCTGCTTCATTTCTGCCTCATTGGCTGCCTGGAAGAGAGAAGGCACTTTCATTACCTCTCCTAGGCACATGATGCAGGTTCAGCCCTTCCTGCAGCATCCCGGAGCAGAAGATAACACAGGTACTGTGTTAACACAGTGCAAAAGCACCTGCTTGAGCAGTGTAACCCCATTTAAACAAACACGCAACCTGCAAGTCTCTGTCTTTTTGTGCCTCCCTCATCTGTCCTGCCTCCAGCAGAGCTTCAATGGATTTGATCCTTTCAAGGAGCTTTGTGTTCTCCGAGCTGGCATCCTGCAGTCTCCCCTTCACGTTGTCCAGCTCCAGTAGCTTGCTTTTAACTTCTGCTTCAGAGCTCAGCAGCTTGGCCTGCAGTTCTGTTGGAGCAAAGGGTGAGAAACAAGGTAAGGTAGGTGCAAACAAATCTGGAGGCTCCCCACCCTGCCCTGCCCAAGTAGGACTATTGGCCAAAGAAGCCTTGACCACAGATGCTTTTCAGGGGGCAGGGATGCAGGACAGCACAGGAGAGGGGCACTGGAGTGGCATCCATGAGAGCATGGACCAGTCGCGTGTCATGCTCACACTGATACCAGGTGTTCTAACTCAACCCTGGGTCTCCTTGTCCCACCGAGCACCCAGCCCCAAAAGCTCTGGGTCTACTTCAGAGCTCTCCCTGCACCGATCCAGCGTCCTCACCAGCAATGCTCTGCTGCTGTCCTTTGGCCTTTTCTGCGTCTGCCAACAAGCTTTTGTAGCTGGTCTGGGTTTTGCGGAGCTCGTCACTCACTTCATCCAGCCTCTTCTGCAGCATCGCCTCCACCTCCCTTTGGGAAGCCTATATGGCAGGAAAAGAAGGCTTTTGTAGCATGCCAGTTTGAAGCAAAGCTCCGTATGTCACATAATGTTATTTTTAAGCTGTGCTTCAGGGGTTTAAGTCATCTTCCCCCCTGCTCCCCACTGTGCACAAAGCATCTTGCCTCGTGCGTGGGTTTTATCACTTGCCAGTCCTCAAGTGGGAAACAGACAACACCCAAACGTCTCTGTTCTGGGCCAAGACCACTGCCATCCTCTCCTCTGCTGCAGCTCTGGAAAGCCCCTGAAAGCCCTGGTCCTAATGCACAGCCCAGCAGGGAGAGGTGCTGCCACAGTGCTTAGCAGGACAGAGACACCCAGCCACGTGTTTCCACAGCGGAGGAATGTTCTGTGTGGTTTGGGCCAGGGAATACTTTCTTTTTCCATCTTAGAAAGCGGTGAGGAAAAGGCCTGGACAAGGCAGGTGCTTCAGGGGGAAGGCAGAGGAGGAGGAGGACAAGTGTGCTGCAAACCAGCCACTCTGCAGGTATGAGCTGCACCCTTCCAGATGCAGAAACACTGCTTGGCATGGAGGTGATAGGAGGCAAACCAGCAACCCCGTCTCTCTCTGAGAGATGCTTCCAGAACTACCAGGAAAGCAGAGCTTCTCCATTCTTTGAGATTTTGACCCTGCATCCTCAGCTCAGAGCTTCAGAAGAGAAGGTTCAGGGGAGATCCTAAAGGGGCTGACAAGAAACCTGGAGAGGGGCTCTTAACAAGGGCCTGTAGGGATAGGACAAGGGGGAATGGCTTTAACCTGACAGAGGGGAGACTGAGATGAGACATTAGGAAGAAATTCTTCCTGTGAGGGTGGTGAGGCCCTGGCACAGGGTGCCCAGAGAAGCTGTGGCTGCCCCATCCCTGGCAGTGTTCAAGGCCAGGATGGAAGGGGCTTGGAGCAACCTGGTCTAGTGGAAGGTGTCCCTGCCCATGGCAGGGGTTGGAACTGGATGAGCTTTAAGGTCCCTTAAAAGGTCCATCCCAGGTTGGATGGGACTTCAACCAGGGCACTGTACTCCCAGGGCTTTGCTGGTGATGCAGCACCAACAGTGCATTGCATGTGACAGATTAACAGCAGGGAGGAAGTCAGGAGGTCTGCAATGCAGCCTGCTTTCCAGCCATGGACTGTCATCTCCCTCCAAGTGCTTCCCATGTTCAAGACCACAGATCCTATGCAATTCAGCCACCACCTCTGCGAGGGCAGCGGGTCTGCCAGCGCCTGCCTGACCTGCAGCTGCTCGATCTGCTTCTCCGAGGCCAAGGCTTTGATCTCCCAGCTCTTCTTCTGCTGCTCCTCCTGCTGCAGCACCTCTGATTTCTCAGACAGCTCTTTCACCAGCTTGTTGCACTCCTGCCGCAGCTTGGCCAGCTCAGCGTTTTGCCTGCACCAACAGAAGCAGCGTTAATGTAGCCCATAGGCCAGCCAAGCACCTCTGATGTTACCTAAGGGGGAAAACATCCTCCTATGGGCCTGAATCAGGACTTGAAACTTCCCAATGGCTGCGTTCCCTGTTTCTAGGCCATGCCTGGTCCTTGAGGGAGGGGTGGAAAGAGCTGACAAATCACTTCTCCAAAGCCATGTTTCAATCACAGGAGACATTCCTCTGTCATGAGGTAGAGGACACAAGGATCTGTGTTCCCAGACACAAGAGGAAGCGCCCTGAGCAGCTGCAGTCCGCTCTGTAATTACTGGACCGCTGTTAATCACCAGCCATTCAGGCTTCCTATAAGAAGGAGCGTGAAATTCTCCTACCTAGCTCCTATTTGCTCCGCATGCACCAGGCAGCCCTCCGTTCCCTGCAGCATCAAAGAGCCAGCTGCATTTGTTCAGATGCTTGAGAGTACAAGCTCCCCTAGGTGGGAAGTGCCACAGTGCCTTCTGGTCCCCTCTCCCTCCACCTGCTGCGTGTTGGGTCTACCATCAGCACAGGTGACCCCAAAGCAGAATGGGGTTCCCCTGCCCCTCCACTTGGGAAGAACATCCTTGTTTCCCCTGCCAGCCCCCAAAAGCCATTTGCCAAGCTCTTCCTCACTCTCTCCTCCAGTTGGGCTGTCTACAGAAGCAAGGAAAGGGGGTGACCAAGCATAATGGACAGCCAACCCCAGGGATTGCCAGAGGGCAGCCCTATGCTCTGTCCCCCATCCCAGCCTTACTTGCTTTCCATCTGGCTGGTGGCCTGGTTGAGGGCATCCCTCAGGATGGAGTTCTCCTGCTGCAGACGGGCCAGCTGCGTGTTGGGGCCATTCTCCAGCTGCTCCTGCAGCGTCCGGATCTAGAGAAACCCAACAGGGGTTAATGCCACCACCAGCCCCTCTGCTCTCCCTGTGAAGCCCACACAATGAGCAAGAACGACTGGCAGCACAGAGGGGATGTCTACTGATGCTGACAGCCCCCAGGGATGCAACACCCCATGAGGATGCTCCCACATGCCTCTTCTCCCTCAAGCACCAAGGTCCGGGAACATCACAGAACCATTAGGGTTGGAAGGGACCTCTGGAGATCATCTACTCCAGCCCTGCTGCCACGGCAGGGCCATCTAGAACCTGCCCATGGTGGGTTTTGAAAGTCTCCAGAGAGGGAGACTCCATGACCCCCCTGGGCAGCCTGTTTCAGTGCTCTGCCACCCTCAACATGAAGCTCTTCCTCTAGTTGAGGTGAGCCTTCTTGTGTTTTAGTTTATGCCCACTGCTCCTCGCCCTGTCGCTGGGCACCACTGACAAGAGGCCGGCACCATCTCCTCCCCAAGGCTCTGGTCCCCTCGCACCCCTCAGTGCCCTCCAAAAGCCACCGCAGCAGCCAGAAGCTGCACAGAGGAGCAGAGCGTGGGGCTCACCTTGCCCTGGAGCTGCTGCGTTTCGCTGACGTGGTCCTGGTAACTGGCCTGCATGCGTGCCTGCACCGCGGCAAGCTCCCGCTCGCGGGCCAGCAGCTGCTCCTTCAGCTTGCCCTCCACGGCTCCTGCCTTGGTCCGCTCGGCCACCAGCTCCTTCGAGGAGAGGTCACCCCGTTAGTCCCCAGCATAGGAGCTTCCCCGCTCTAGGGATGCAGGATGGGTGGCTCCTAGCTCAGACTTCAGTTTAGCCCTTCCAGAGCTGCCCCCCTGCCCAGCTGCAGCGTTTAGCACTTACATTTCCTCCTGCATTTTGTTTTGGGCTCTGTGGCCACTGGATGCCACTGTTGTTCCACATTGGGGCAGCTAAGAGAAAGGAGTTAACACAGCCTGGAATTTGATCTCCTTCCCCTCCCAGGATCAATAACATCACATAAAGTTTGGGGAAAGGCAGGAAAAGTGATACCAAAACAACAAAAACACAATCAAAAAGCCACCCTCTGCCCCTTGCCAAGGCAGGATGCTCTGCTGGCTGGCTGGGCATTGCTGTGCTGCTGCCTTGTGTGGTCTGCACAAGCTGGGGTGTATAGCACAGTACGGGGTGGCTTTGCCCTCTCCTCTCCTGCCTGCAGGCAGATGGACTCACCGTTGCCAGGTCCTGCTGGCTGCAAGGTGCTGAGTCCAGCACGGTGGGGTCTGTTTCCCCTTGAACACCCAAAAAGAGGCGTAGGCAGGGGGCTGAGTGAGGGAAGGGGGCTATAAATACAATCAGGCTTCCTGAAAAGGGATTGATCAACATCTTCTCAGCTCAGGGGATCAAGGCAGAGACAAGAATGGATTTGCTTTCCTCTCTAAAGCAGCAAAAAGCTGCATCTCTTCCAGGAAGGGCTTTGCCCCTCTTCTCCCATGGCTGCCAACAGGCACTACCCTGAGGCTCTTTGGGCTGGATGAGGCCCAGGAGAAGAGGTTAGGGGAGAAAACTGCAAACGGGTGGAGGGCCGGAGAGCCCCTGGGCTTCACCTCCGAGGGGGATGAGATGCAGGAGGCACATGGTGAGCCCCGACCACCAGAGCCCACACCAGGGGTGCCGGGAGGGCCGTGCAGCCCTTACCTTGCTCAGCTCCCGCAGCTTGTTCCTGGCCGCAGCCGCATCCTCCTGCTCAGTGCTGAGCTGCTTCTCCTTCTCTTCCAGCTGCCGCTTCAGGACAGCGACCGGGTCTCCCTTCTGCGTGGCCTGAAGGGAGGCACGTCAGGGGGGACCACCACCTCCAAACCCCTGCTCTCCATCCCACACGTGCAGGATCCTGCCCTCTGCTCCCGGGGAAAACTCAGCTCCATCTCCCAGACTGACCAAGGAGATGGAGGTGCCTTCCCTCCCCTCCACAGCTCCCGAGGCTTGGAGAGCCCCGCTGGCAGCCCTACCGTGTGCCAAGTGTCCTGCACGATGCCCGCCTTCTCCGTCAGGATCTCGATGAGCTGCTGGGCCTCCCCCTCACTGAACACCATGCTGCTGACGGTGGACACAAGCGTCTTGTAGGGCAGGTAGAGCGGCCCGTCTGAGTCTGCAGGTGCTAGGGAGGAGAGAGGAGGGGTTGGGACCACTCGGGCCCACAGCACTGCTGAGTAGCAGCATCCCAGCTGGCTTCAATGCCACAATTGCCATTTCAAACCAGCATCCACACAGATTTCCAGGCAAGTCTGATATCTCTCTAATTGAAAGCAATATGACAGGGGAGACCTTATCACTCTCTAGAACTACCTGAAAGGGGGATGGAGCCAGGAGATGGATGGGCTCTGCTCCCAAGGAACGAGGGATGGGACAAGAACAAACAGCCTCAAGCTGCACCAGAGGAGGTTTAGGATAGGATACTGGGAACAATTCCTTCCCCAGAGGGCACTCAGGCATTGGAACAGGCTGCCCAGGGCAGTGCTGGAGTCACCGTCTGTGGAAGTGCTCACAAACTGTGTAGAGGAGGCTCTCAGTGACATGGGTTAGTGGTGGCCTTGGCAGTGCTGGGAATGGCTGGACTGGATGAGCTTGGAGGTCTTTTCCAACCTGGTTGATTCTATGATCCTATGCTGGGCTGCATCCCCAGAGCGTGACCAGCAGGTGGACGGAGGGGATTCTCCCCCTCTACTCTGCTCTGGTGAGACCCCTCCGGCAGTTCTGTGCCCAGCTCTGGGAGCAACAGCACAAGAGGGACATGGAGCTGTTGGAGTGAGTCCAGAGGAGGCCACAGAGATGCTCTGAGGGCTGGAGCAGCTCTGCTCTGGAGCCAGGCTGAGAGAGCTGGGCTGGTTCGGCCTGGAGAAGAGAAGGCTCCTTAAGGGGAGACCTTAGAGCAGCTTCCAGTGCCTAAAAGGGTATGACAAGAAATCTGGAGAGGGGCTTTTGACAAGGACCTGTAGGGACAGGACAAGGGGGAATGGCTTTAACCTGACAGAGGGGAGATTGAGATGAGACATTAGGAAGAAATTCTTCCCTATGAGGGTGCTGACGCCCTGGCACAGGGTGCCCAGAGAAGCTGTGGCTGCCCCATCCCTGGCAGTATTCAAGGCCAGGTTGGATGGGGCTTGGAGCAACCTGGTCTGGTGGAAGGTGTCCCTGCCCATGGCAGGGGGCTGGAACTGGATGAGCTTTAAGGTCCCTTCCAACCCAAACCAGCCTGGGATTCTACGATTCTAAGTGCTGGAGATGATAATCATCACACACATGTGCTTCTTGAGCCAGCTGTCACCTGTCTGGCATTACTACTGCTCCCACCACCCTGCCACCATCCTCCATCAAACAGAACGATTCCCAGCAGGAGCTGGGCAGGCTTTGCCAGCGCCAGGGAGCAGGGATGTGCTGGGCATCAGAAGCACCACGATACATCCGTGTTCAGGGACATCACCCAACGCAGCAGTGCTTGTGATGCAGAGCACAGCAAGGTCATCTCCCACCTTTCACCAGGCAGGTTTGCTCCAGCTCTTTGCTAAGCAACCACGCAACTTCAACACTTTTCCGACCCCTCTGCTACGCCAGGAAAGCCAAGGAGCATCAGGGGCGATGAGGCTGTTGTAGGACCACAGTGCACACACAATCACGATGGACAGAGGGTGGTGGGCAGTGGTTTAGGAGTTCCTGCACGGTACCTCTGGCCCAGTGTGCTCATTTTCCTAAAACATCCCAGAAGGAAAAGCAGTTTGGACTCCAGTAGCTCCAGAGCCTCTATAGCTGTTAACACCAGGGTCCCTTGAATGCAGAGCTCAGACCCTCCCAAGGACAGAGAAGAAGGACAAGGTGCTCCAGGCATCCAAGCAGAGATTCCTCTGCAGCCCCTGGAGAGGAGCCCGTGCTAAAGCAGGTTCATCCTGAAGGACTGCAGCCAACAGAAGGCCACACACTGGGGCAGAGGAAAGGTAAAAGGAAGAAGGAACAGCCGAGAGGAGCTGTTATGGACTGACCTCAGCTCCCATTCCCTTGCACCACTCAGGGAGAGGAGTCAGGAGAGAAGGAGTGAAGTTGAGCCTGGGAAGAGGAGCAGGGGGGGAAGATGGTTTAATTTGGACTCGGTTTCTCGTGTATTTTAAGTGAAAATGAATTAAATTAGGGGGTTTTGTAGACAAGACCCTCTGTGGGGGCCCTGGCAGTGCTGGGGAACGGTTGGACCTGATGAACTTATAGGTCTTCAGCAACCTTGTTGATTCTATGACTCTGATACCCAAGTAGAGCCTGTTTTGCCTGTGACAGTAACTGCTAAGTAATTGCCCTGTCTCTATCCTGACCCACAACCTTCCCCATCTTATTTTCTCCCCATCCTGTTGAGGAGGGGAGTGAGAAAGCAGCTGGGTGGGCATCTGGCAACCAATCATAGTCAATCCACCGCAGCAACAGAGCAGGAACACCTAGCGGCATTAGCACTCATTGCTTGCTCCTGGCTTCTGGTAGATCCATTTGGGATAGCAGCACTAAGCCCTCTTCCTCACATCCAACCTGAATCTCTCCTCTTCCAGTTTCAAACAATTACCCTTTGTCCTGTCACAACAGGCCCTATTAAAAAGTCTCTCCCTGTCTTCCTTATAGACCCCCCTTAAGAACCGCAAGGCCACAGTAAGGTCTCCCTGGAGCCTTCTCTTCTCCAGGCTGAACAAGCCCAGCTCTCTCATCCTTTCCTCAAGCAGAGGTGCTCCAGCCCTCAGAGCATCTTTGCGGCTGAAACAAGAAGCAGCCACGTGGCAAAAGTGCCACTTGCAAGCACAGCAGTGACGAAGGGTCTGAAGAGCCACTTCTCAAACCCAAGGGAACATGGGAGACACGGATGGCGCTTGCATGGAGCCCGCACCCGGGAGGCAGCACCCCAGATCCAGTACCACATCTGTTTCACGGGAGAGCACGGCTCCTGCTATCACAGATACAAGGATATGAGTACGGACTAACCACTTGCAAGCAAGTCTCTGCGTGATACAGGAGGCTAAAAACAGACCACACAAGAGAAAAATACCCCAAGATGCTCTTTGTGAGGTTTTCCATCTGTTTCATGTCTTTGAACACCCTGAACACACATTTTTATCCGCCACAGGATAGTTTGTTGCTTCTGCCTCTGAGGAGGAGAAACCACAGCTGCCAAAAGGCTGCCCAAAATACCTTGGTCAAACTGCAGCCAGCTCCATGGCACAAATACCGCTGAGAGCTTTCCTTTGGAAAATCCCACAGGAGCAGCTAATACATCACTCTTGTCTTTTAAGACATGCAGGATCGGCACTTCATACTCAACAGAGTAGACGCTCGGAGCAGACAAAGAATTCCCAACTTAACAAGTGCTGAAAGTTCATCTCCCATCCCCATTCCCTCTGTTGTTACAGCTTGGATTTAGGACCACGATGTTAGAGAGGCACAACCCTGTGCGCACATGCCAAACCAGCTACCTCCAGTTTCCCCAACACCACCACTGCAATACCCTCCCGTAGTGGCTCCTCAGACTGTTCAAAACCTCATCACCATGTGGAGATGGCCTTTAGCAAAATCCCCTCCTCAGAGAAGCAGATACAAGGGGTTTAACCCAACCTTGGAGACCAGTGGCTGCAAAACATCCTGCTGAGTACAGGCGCTCTTCCAAAACATGGGAAAGGAAACTCTAGCAGTGACCCTGCTCCCCATAGAAGAGTGGCAGAGCTCCTGTGTGCTTTTAATGATCAGGGGTAGTAGGGGAAAACACCTCATCTTGGCTTTGCACCCAGACGTACAGCACCTTGGCAGCTGTCCCCTCTCGTAGGATAGGTGCGTGCACCTCCTGCTCATTCCCAGTGTGCAGATCTGCTTCTTGACCCTCAACACAACAGCAAATCCAAGAGGAACCTGTAACTCACACATCTGTATGCTGGACCAAGGAGCTGAGCACCAAATGGGATGTGCTGCAGGAGGCAACACATTACAGAGTGAAAACAAGTCAATAAACTCTTTACTTCAACAATACTTCCCCTAAAGAAGCTATGATCTAGATAGGCTTCTACAGCCCACCTTCCCCTTGGTGTACATGACCCATGTCACCAGAGACAGCCTTTCTACAGCTGCCCTGTTTCCAACAGCGAGGAATGAAGAGATCTCAGAATGGGTTAGCTCCATTTTAACAGCATCAAGATGTGCTGCTAGCTTACTTGAGGGGGATATATGCAGAGGAATTTGGCCTTACCTGGTTCGCTCTTCTTCTTTGATGAAGCCTTCTTTTTGACAGGTCCATCATGCTTCTGCTCCTCATGGGTCAGAAGAGCATCAGTTTTCTTGAGGGTAACAGAGCTGACGACCGGAGGAGCACTTTGCTGTGTGCCAACTGGTGGCACAGCCACCACAGGCACTTCCTTAGGGGTCACCTCCAAGACAGGAGAGCTTTTGGAGACACTGACAGGAGGTGAAGCCACCACTGGGCTAGGAGCAGGCTCTACCTTTGCAACCTTCTTCTCCTTCTTCCTCTTCTCCTTAGGTGATGCAGCAGGTTTCTCCTTTTCCTGGGGGGCCACTGGCACCGCTGTAACTGGAGACTCAACAGTTACAGGCTCAGGCACCGCAGCAGGCTCAAGAACCACATCCTTGGGAGAGTCCACCACTTCCTGAGTCAGCTGCTGCTCCGGGATCTTTCCATTAGGTTTCTCTTCCTTTTTCTTTGCTTTTCCTTTTTTCTCAACAGGTTTCTCTTTCTTCTTTTTCTCTATTTTCTGCTGCTGGGTCTTCTCAAGTTCTTTGCGTTGCTTGGCCAAGGCCTCCTCATAAGACGTCTCCTTCATGGAGAAGGTGGACACCAGGAAGATCCCGATGGCTGATATCACCATAAAACCTCCAAAGACCATGACACCAAGCGTCTGAGGGTCATACACATCCATCCTGCCTTATTCTTCTGTGTCTGCAAGACATCAGAACAACAGTTAGTGGAGGGAAAGAGACGGAACAGTCTCTCTGAGCAGGGAGTTTCGTAAGGACACCTGTGTCTCCAAACAGCACCATGAACTGAAAAGGCTGCAACAACCTCCAGAAGAACCAAAGAGGGGGAATTACAGAACAGGGATGTGGAGACAGCCATGAGCAACTACTTATTAGTCCAATGGGACGGCTCTGCATGACCCCAGGCAATACCTGCAGCCCTGTGGCAGGTAAGGAGCCTGTTTTCAGACTGTCTGGAGCAGGCCTGGGCTCTCCCTGGAGCATCTGGCCTTGTCATTGCACCCAGACACACATCCAGGTCTCAACTTTGGAATCAAACTTCCCCCTGGAAGGAGAAAGCACGCACAGGAGAGCCTTCCCCAGCTCCGCAGCAGCCTTCTCCCTTTGCCACTTACGCCCTGAGGCACTGCTGGCTTCTGCCCAACCTGGGCAGGAGGACGCGGGGTGACCACATCCCACTGTGGAGCTGTCCCCAGCAATGAGAACCACCCCAGCAACGACGCTGCCTGCACAGATTCCACGCAGAGAACCAAGTCACCACCGTTTCCTTGAGATATAAATACCAATGAAAGTCACAAGTTCAAGCTAAGAAACCCCAAAAGGATGGTCGTTAGTTATCTCATCTCCACAGCAGCTGCCCGCAGGAAGAAGGGAGGCTTGCAAAGCAAGTGCTGGATGCAGAGCTTCTCTTCCTACCTCTGCTATTAGCTGGTGGGCAAACCAGCCACAGGGTCCTTCCCTCCCTCCTCTCCAACCTCAGGCTCTCCACCTGTAATGGAGCAGCAATGGAGGCTGTATCCCCTGTCTGAGATCTGTCAGCCACACGTGGAGAAAGATGCTGCTATCTCCACTCTTCTCAATTGCTAGCTGAACCCTGTCCTTAGTTTTAAAGCCAATCTCTTATCTGCTGTCCCACTCACGTGTTCCTCCCATCAGGGCATCACCTTCACGTGGCTCCGAGGTGGCTCCTGAACCCCCGGATGCTGAAGTCTGGTAGTTAATCTGCAAAGGGGCACTTCCCAGGAGGTGCCCGGCTGCGGTTTCTTGTTACTGTGCCTCAAAACACAGTGCAGAAAGTCCTCGGCTATCACAAGCTCCCATCCCCACACCTAACTGCAAACATTATCGTTATTTCCTCTGTAAGAGGCTGTGGGTTGACGCGGGAGGGAGGGGCTGGAAGGGGAAGAGAAGAACAGAATAAACCCAAGGAGATCAGCATCTTTTCAAAACCTCAGTGCTCACAGGGGGACACCTTTACCTGTCCAACATCCAGAGGAGGGAACTCCCAGCCAACCTGCAGCTCAAGGCTGCCCATGCAGCAAGGGGGTGACAGTGCAATGAAAAACTCCCCTCCAACACCCAAGCAGAGCTGGAAGGGGCTGCAAAGCGGCTGTTTCCCACTGGAGATACCGCCCTGCCCAAGGAAGGATGCTTTAACCAGCAGCCCAGCACTCCCGGCCCAACCTCTCCAAGCATCCATCCAGGCAAAGCAGGAGAGAGCTGGCAGGCGGGAGGGCTGCCAATGCCAGCTGGAACCAGCCTCCCCTGGCAGGGCCAGCTTTCTATCCCAGGGCACCACTTGAGATCCCAGCTGATACTACAGGCATCCCTACTTCACATCCGCCCCGGCTGTTTCGGATTTAAACAGCCTCAGCCCGCTGTATCCCAGCACATCTGGTGCCAAGTCACTCCCTTCTTACTAAGCAGCATCACTCTGGGACAGTCCCCACCATGACAGATAGATTATTCCTAACCGACAGGGTTGGTGGAAAGGGCTGGATTTCCTCTCCCTGGCAGTAAATACAAAGTAGGGTTGGAGAACACATACCCATGACCTTTTGCTGGGTTTAGGGCTACACTGAAGCACCCAGGAGCTGTTTCAGGGGAGGAACAAGGCGAGCCGTGTTCCTTGCCCAGCAACCAAGACACATCAGTAAAAATAAACACTTCCTGGCCTCACACCACCATGGCTTTGTATTTAGATGAGAATTTGCTGCTCCAGCTTAGGGCAAGGACATTGCCGATCACTGGCAAATGCACCCCAACCCCACCAGCCACCTCCAAAAGGAGCTGGACGGAGCCCACAGAGGACGGGAGTGGAGGAAAACGCCCCAAACCTTTGCTATAGAGGCACCAGCACTCAGAGGATGGATGAGAGAGGACAGAGTTATCTCACATAGAGCGGGGTGGTGAGGTGGGTGAGACGGCAGGGCCGGATGCAACACCACATTGTCATCGCACTCTGCCTGACCTACGTCTCACCCCACGCTGCTGTCCCCATGAAGCCCTTACACACAGACTGCTAAGTCCCACATTCCCTCTGCTCCACAAGCAGCCTCACCCAGCCCCACTGCTGTAAAAGCTGCCTGCACCTTGCCTCCTCTCAGGCTTTACAGCCAGGGTGAGATAAGGATGCAGATTAGCGTTAATGTCCTTCCTAGCCAAACAAAAAAACCACCCAGCAACCCCCTCCAAAACAAAACCAGCACAAGTTAAAAGCAGCAAAGAGCACTGACCAGCTGTGGACCTGCTGGGAGAGCTGTCACAGCAGCGATGCTCGCATGGGCCATTCGCAGGCTCCCACCACTGGACCAGAGAAACCCCATGCTGTTCCCAAGGTGTGCCAGGAGAATGAAGGGTGAGAGATACCAACCAGGCAGCAATTGCTCCCAGCAGCACCATTGAGGCAAAGGGGAACTTTGGTCCTGTCCTGATGCTCGTGCCCCGCAGCCCACAGCGTGGGGCCAGTCCTGGCAGACCCGGTGCTGACTCCAAGGAGCAAGTTCTACCAGTAGGGTTCCTCCTGCGGTTGAGACTTGGCACGGACCAGCCCAACAGCTCATCCAGTGAAGAGCCTATCACCCGGCAGCGCAAAGACGGCAGCAGGCTGTATGCTACCATGGAATCATAGAATGGGTTTGTTGGAAAGGACCTTAAGATCATCCAGTTCCAACCCCCTTGCCATGGGCGACGCGTGCTTAAATCAAATCAGCTTTGCCCTTCAGAAGGAAAATGCTCCATGCTTCCCACCCGCACAAAGCCTTAGCCAGGACATAGAAAAACAGGGCACCGAAGGTACCACCACTTGTCTGCTAGCGGATGGCTAAAGGATTGCTTCACACTTAAAAGGTTTCACTCAACAGCCAGGCTCTGAAGAGGCTTGAAGACTTCAGCATCCTCCCCTCCAAGGGACTTTGTCTCTACAATGATGCTTTTCAGTCTGATGCCCAGGCTGTTCTGGGAGATGGCTGGATGTTTAAAGGGTGCAGAGCCAGCACCAGCTATCAGAGCCCACATTCACACGCGGCACTAAGCACATTTACCTGCATGGAGTTTCTTGAATAAGATCATCCTCTGCTCGTCACCCAGCCAAAACAGTGGAAATCAAGTATCTCCATATGCAAACTCCTTCCCTAGAACAACTTGATCAGGTAAAGCTTTTCACCACCACAGAACAGGACTAAGATAGATAAGTGGTTGGTTGTTTCACCTGGCCTTCTCACATAAAGGAGACAACAGAAATGCTGAGCTCCGACTCTTCCATTCCCATTATCCATCAAACTTCCCAACATCCCAAACTACAACCCGGGAGACCTGACCGCCCCTGCCACCCTGCACATGCACTCACCTCTGTTTGCCCTAAGCAAACCCACCCTAAGGAAGCAAAATCAGCAAAGCACTCAGCCTTGCTGGCTTTCCAGCACCAACCAATTTAACAAACTAACTAACTAACTAAACAACTAACCCGCAGACACGTAGTGTGACGGCACAAGGGCCACGCTCACCCTCCTGTTGCATTTGCCAAGGACAGCTATGGGTCAAAAACCAGTTAGAGCCTTCTCCGGTTCAGCCTTTCCTCTTCGCTAAGACCACTTCTGTGGAATCCATGGGTATTCAGTGTCGTTGCATTCAGTCCTCCACCGACCCTGGTTTGAATCAGTCAGGTCAAGCACCAGGTGGGCAGGAGCAGAGGAAGACAGGTTGTGTAATAACTACAGGAACCTTAATTCTTTACACAGCCAATGGAAAAATATACCTGTTATCTCCTCCTGCTCTGGATAAAAGCTGCAGAAAGGAAAACATGCTCTCTGCAAGCAGAACACTTGGTTCCTCCACAACCCAAGGCTGCATAGGATCCCAGACTGGTTTGGGTTGGAAGAGACCTTAAAGCTCATCCAGTTCCAGCCCCGTGCCATGGGCAGGGACACCTTCCACTAGAGCAGCTTGCTCCAAGCCCCATCCAACCCGGCCTTCAACACTGCCAGGGATGGGGCAGCCACAGCCTCCCTAGGCACCCTGTGCCAGCACCTCAGCACCCTCACAGGGAAGGTTTCACCCTAATGCCTCATCTCAATCTCCCCTCTGTCAGGTTAAAGCCATTCCCCCGTGTTCTGTCCCTACAGGCCCTTATACTTCGCTATGGTGTCAAGGTGGCATATCAGGTTAAGGCAATGTTGGAGAAGAGGGGATGGGGTGTTGGAGGGCAGATAAAGAGAGAACTGCACCGCCCTCAGCAGCGTTTGCCTGTGAAGCACCAGGCTGAGATTTCAGCTTTTTCCCAAACACAAAGTTATCCCCAGGCCAGCAGGGCACGAAGCAGCAGCAGCAGCAGCAGCAGCAGCAGCAGCAGCAGCAGCAGCAGCAGCAGCAGCAGCAGTAGCAGCAGCAGCAGCAGCAGACCAGCCGCTGCTTGGGGAGGGCACTGCCTGGCCTCCGGTTCCACAAAACAAGGTCTCATCTTCCCTGCCCCGGGCTGCAGCTTCCACCGCCAACGAGGCAGCACCAGGGGCAGAGACACAGCTGGCGGAACAGCACCAAGGAAGGAGAGAGAACCAGCAGGCCTGATCCTGCCAGCAGCAGCAGGAGAAGACAGCAGTAGCACCACCCGCAGATAACAAACAAGCACCAGATACCCCTCCTGGGGTTTCCCTCTCTGCCCTGTCGCAATAAAGGCAAAATTAAACACAAATGAGAGAAGCCCATGCATGGATCCTGCCCTCATCCCACAGCCTCTGCTTAAACACATTTTCTGCCCAAGTGACTGTGCACTTCCAGCCTCCTGGCAGCATGTGTTACCCTATGGAGCAACTCCAGATTGTCAACAGTTAGAGCTCAACTTAATTGAACGTGTCTCAGTGCTCCATTAGCTCTTGGAGTGCAGCGGCTGCAGCCACAGCCCTGGGCAGAGCTGCCAGCTCCCTCCCTGAGCCCCAGAGTGCAAAAACAAGGCAGAAGAACCATACGTATCATAGAATCCCAGACTGGTTTGTGTTGGAAGGGACCTTAAAGCTCATCCAGTTCCAACCTCTGCCACAGGCAGGGACACCTTCCACTACAGCAGGCTGCTCCAAGCCCTGTCCAACCTGGCCTTGAGCACTGCCAGGGATGGGGCAGCCACAGCTTCTCTGGGCACCCTGTGCCAGGGCCTCAGCACCCTCACAGGGAAGAATTTCTTCCTAATGTCTCATCTCAATCTCCCCTCTGTCAGTTTAAGGCCATTCCCCCTTGTCCTATTGCTCCAGTCCCACTACATATATACATACATATGTACACACGCAGGAAGAGTGTATTAACACCATCACACAGCTGCAGCTTCACTAATCTCTGCGGTGGCTGTTACAAATTTCCTCTCTCAAACAGCATTTCACAACCGCCCCTCATCACATCTGCTCGGGGTCTACATCCCAGGGAGCGCCCACCTCTCCCAACCTCCTTCCAAGCCCTTTCCCAGCAAGTGGAGCCCGCTGCCGCCACTTCTCGCCAAGAGGAACGCTGACATTTGAGGCAGGGAGGTTCCTCTATCGCGCCTGGCCACGTGTGCAGCGCGATTCCCCGGCAGGGCGAGGAATTCCCGGTTTGCCGGCGGGAAAGCTGGTGACATCCAGTTTGGAAAGATCCCAAGCTGGTGAGGGGGGTGCCTCTGCTTATAGAGTCGATGCTTCTATCGGAAAGCGTAGGGCATCGCTGGACGCAGCGCTGTGGGGACCCCTCAGTGCTTGGAGGGATTTTGGGATTTGGGGGGTGTTAGTTAAGAGAAATAAACACGGAACAACTGCCTGCGGGCTGTGACCTTTTGTAACCGCGATTAACCAGATTAGTGAATTTCATCAGGAAGGCGCTGGGGCAGGGAATGGGGCTGAAGGCTGCGGGGCGGCCGGTGATGCCCGTGGGGCAATGCCCGTCGGGCAATGCCCGTCGGTAACCGCGACCGGGAAGCCGAAGGGGGACCGGGTTCGCCTCCCTCTTTCTTCCGTCCCTTGCCCGTCCTCACCCGCCGCCATTCCACACCGCCCTCGCCTCGGAGGCCATTCATCCGCCTGACCCCCCCGCCCCGCAAACGTGGCCAGCCCCCAAAGCCGGGATCCCATCCCCCTCCCTTCCCCATTCCCGGGAGCGCCGGGATGGGGGTGTGTCCCCCTCTTTCCCCCCGCTGCGATGGGGGTCCTGCTTGGAAGTGGAAGTGGAAGAGGAAGGGAAAGGGGGGGTCTGACCGCCGCCGCGTACCCACCGGTGCCGGGTCCCGGTCCCTGCTGCCGCCGCGGCCGCCCGTGTGGAGTCGTGGCACTTTCCGCCGCTGTCTCGCCGGGTTCGGGGCCGCCCCGTCCCGCCCCGTCGCTCCGCGCCGCACCGCGGGGCCCACTCAGCGCGGCGGGGCGGGACGGGACCGCGCCGGACGGGACGGGGCGGTGCTGGGGGGGCAGTCCCCGCGAGTGGAGGCACCCCCGTGTCCCGGAGATCGGTCTGTGCCCGAAGGAAGAGCTGGGAGAGGATGAGGGGAAGCCCGGGAGCTCCCTGCCGCGGCTGGGGATGATGATTCAGGCTCTAGAGGCTCCCCAAGGGCTGGGTGCGGGCACCACAGAGCAGAGAGAGCCCTAAAGAGGGATGTGGAGCTGTTGGAGGCCAAGGAGATGCTCCAAGGGCTGGAGCAGCTCTGCTCTGGAGCCAAGCTGAGAGAGCTGGGCTGGTTCAGCCTGGAGAAGAGAAGGCTCATTAAGGGGGGACCTTAGAGCAGCTTCCAGTGCCTAAACGGGCAGACAAGAAACATGGAGAGGGGCTTTTGACAAGGGCCTGTAGGGACAGGACAAGGGGGAATGGCTTTAACCTGACAGAGGGGAGACTGAGATGAGACATTAGGAAGAAATTCTCCCCTGTGAGGGTGCTGAGGCCCTGGCACAGGGTGCCCAGAGAAGCTGTGGCTGCCCCATCCCTGGCAGTGTTCAAGGCCAGGCTGGATGGAGCTTAGAGCAAGCTGGTCTAGTGGAAGGTGTCCCTGCCCATGGCAGGGGTTTGAAACTGGATGAGCTTTAAGGTCCCTTCCAACACAAAGCAGTCTGGGATTCTATGAAAATCGCACAAAAGGTCTGGTCTCAGGTTATAATGTCTCCCAGCCTCCACATCTTCAGCCAAGCCGAAAGCTCTATCTCTCCCTTTCCTGCACCTCCTTGGCCACACTGAGGTGCACACTCTGGGTTCTGGGCACTGACTGCAGACTAAGGAATGAATGCATTATAAGAGTGGCTGTGAGGGAGCAATAATTCGGAATCTTCCAGCCTCCTGCCACCTCGCTCCTTGCAGCCTGCTGTGGTTGTTTGGGGCACCGATGTATTTCAGTGGCCAGACATTCTCAGTGCTGTTCTCCATGGTTATCCCTGGGGTTTACATCCACATCATCGCCCCTTGCATGGAGAACAAGCTGTGCTATTGAGAGCAGGCCAGGCACGGGCAGCAGGTCCTGCCCACAGCCTGGTACATCTCGACACAACAGCAAGGAGAATAAGTGACTGTTTCATGCAGGCTGATGTGATGGAAGAAGAGAAAAGATACACTAATGGAGAGATGTTCTGGGCTAATTATGATAATATGGCTTCTGCAGAAGGACCTGAAATAGCCATAAACACTTCCAGTGTAGAGTGAAACCCTGGGCAGATGGAGCTGGGATGTGAACCTGGGTGTCTTCTGCCACCATGGCACAGCTCCCTCAGCTCCTTCTCCCTCTGCTGTGTTTCGGGTCTGTAAATGGATGTCTGAAACCACCACCAATGTGGCTCAAAGCTGGTCCACCCCACAGCACTCTTCCCATCATCCACAGCCTATTCTTGGGCCTTTCCCCTCCCTCCCTCTTTGTAAGACCTCAAGCATATACCTCCCACCGTGGTGTTTCCCTCTGATTCTTGCTGCTGATCTGGATCCTATATTATCAGTATAATTTGCTTTCACCTCATATCAAAGGAATTGTCCCTAGCTACTACTTCTCCCAACTCCTGCCCAGAGGCAGCATCCAGCCCAAATGCAGAGGTCTGTGTACCCTGTTGTTAAAACAACCAGAGCACTGGCGATCATCCATGGTCATCCTCAGCGCTAGAAAGTTTTTCTTGGGTTCAGTTTGAAATCCCTTGCTCCAGCTGAAGTTTTTCAGTTCCTAGTTATTTTTGCATCCGCAAGTCTTTGGCTGTTGGTAAAGAAGCTGTTGTTTAGCCCTGGAACGGCTCCAGATCTGTTCAGTGGATGTATTAGTTATCCTAAATTCATAACCATCGCCGGGGTATTTTTAGCTCTGTGCAGCAGTCATCAAACCAACCCTGCCACAAGCTCTGCAGGGCTCTCTCTGCATCCCTCCCTCTTCTGAAGGTCCATACTCAGTCGTTGCAGAGATGACCATGAAATCCTACTTGGGTAGGATTGTGATCCATATCCAGGAGGTTGAGCATGCAGACAGGCATGGCTTGTGTTTCCTTAAAGGAGAGCAGTCAGCTCTGCCTGAGCTCAGCCATGCATTTTGATCCTGAGCACTTGGATTGTGCCTGCCACCCTTGCTCCCCCCGTGGGATACTTAATGCTACAGAAATACACCAGAAACCTGGTAGGAATGAGAGCAGAGGGGGTCCTTTGCTCCAGATATGGCTGCTGCCTGCACTATGGGCACAATGCTGCGTTGTCTACCAGCCAAGCTGATCCTCCACGTAGTCCCGCATCCACACTCATCCCTTTGGAGACTCTGGAAGCTGCTTTTCCTTTTGTATAAAGGCAGGAATTGGTACATCTGGCCTGGATAAGGCCTGACACCAAAGAGACATGCCAACCAGTGACTTCAGCTTCTCAGTTGCATGCTCAACCAGACCTGTTCTGCAAGCAGCTCCTGCTCCGTGGCACTCTGGAGCCCCTGATTCATCACTTTGTCTATGTATCTCGTTGCCACTTGGTAAATGTTTCACATTCTGCTCTTAATTTTCTCCCAGAACTCTGCATTGTTTCATGTGCTAAGACGGACACATCTCACCAGGATGGCTTGAGATACCAGAGCTGCACACCTTAGCCCATGCCAGACGTTAACATTCCCTCTGCCATGAAGGCAGGGATGGAGTTGCCCTGGCTGCTCCTGATCTTGGTCCAGCACATGCCGTGGTCTCCCAAATCTCACATCAAAGCTCGGGCTGTTTGGAAGTTTCCACACAGCTATGCCAGGCACTGGAATGCTGCTGTAGGACTCAGCATCAGCCTGAGGTCACTCAGGAACCGCAGCTGGTAGACTGAGTGTAGCTGGATCCATCCCAGCCTCAGCTGCACCATTCGATGCTGCTGTACCACTGTGCCAGAGCAGGCTTGTAACAGGAAAAGCCAGCCTAAGGGCAAAGCCAAGAACACAAGCTAATTTGGGAACATAATGGTTATGCTAATCAAAACACCTTCCAGAAATGAAAGGAAGGAAATTACCTAATCCTTCACCATGCAATGTGGCACCCCAGTGCCCAGTCTGCAGAAGCAGGGCTATATACTGCTTAGAAGAGCAGGCATTCTCATCTAGGCAAGGAAAAAAGCATAGGGACGTCTTTTCCTGCAGGCATTCTTCATCCACATTGGATGCAGGAGAATCTCCCTCTTCCCTCCCCAGACTGACTTTAGGTCCAGATAACTTCACGTGTCTCTTGAAAGCCTGGCTGGACGCAAACTGACATGACTCCAGGAGCTGGGGCTCAGCAATAAACTTCTTCAGGACTTGGAAAATCTCCTCAGAAAGAAGGGTTGCAGTGATTCAGGGACATGCAGCTTGTCTTATTCCACCACTAACAGACTGCGATGGGGCAATCCCTGATGATATCAAGGGAACTATCCTCACTTCCCGTGTGTAATCTCAGCAGGGTTCATGCTCGTTGCCTGACTCAACATTTGGAAATCGTAATCCAACTGAAAACAGCCCAGGAAGGACCTCCTGATGTGCCAGGAACAAACAGAGCTCCCAGGTTGGAGAAATCGCAGGACATGGCCCCAGATGGAGAATTGAAGGTGTTTTGGGGATACTAGGACTGCAGAGCTATGAAGAGGTCACGAATGCACTTGCAGGATTAAATATAAAGCCACAAAGTACCTCTGGCTTAAGAGACACCTCTTCTGGGGTCAGGCTGCTCTGGCTGAAGGCCTCCCATGTTCACAAGCCTCCTCTGCCTATTGCAAGTGCCCCTCAAAGGTGAAACTCATGCAACACATCTCCCCTGGGTGAAGCATCATTTGGGGGAGAGCAGAGGCATTTGCTTCTGCAGGTACCTTTTGCCTGGTGCAACCTGCATAAAGACAGGGGTAGGAAGAGACAGTCCATTGCTTCCGCTGTGCACGAGTGTGTGTCCATGTGTGCGGATGGCAAGTGGACAGAAGTAGGATTATGTGATCCATCTCTCTCTTTCCCATCAGCAGCTGATCTCTGACCAATCTAGTAACAGGCCATAAGCTTCAAAGATACTGGTGTAAACAGGAGAGGTACCGAAGGAGTCCATGAGTGCTTTGCCTGGGTGAAAGCCAGAACAAGCAGTTGGGGAAGGTTGGACACCACATGAGAAGAGCATCAGGGCTTCCTACCCCACAAACACTGCACAGCAAAGCCTGAGAGCCACTGGATGCTCATCGCCCTGAAGGCCAAAACAAAACTGGCAGCCATCGCCCTGTCACAACAGCTCCTCTTCTCTCTGGGCTTGGTTTGCAGGGAAGCAATATGGGAAAATGTGAACTGTGCCCATGGTTGGAGGTTTGGATGTGGGCAGAGGGACTGCAAAATCTTGGCACAAGAGCCAGGAAGGGAAAGCAAAGACCTGAAGGGGTTTCTTCTATTCCACAGTGCGATGAAAGCTGCCGACAAAGATAATAATGGGGGAAAATATCACCCCATGGCTTTGTGTCATGGCATTATGGACATGGCACTAATGGCAGTTTCCAATATGTCACACCAAGCTGCTGTGAAGCCCTTCGGATAGAAAGGCAGTGCCATCAACCCCACTTTCCAGTAGGAGAAATGCAGACAGAGGGAGGATGCAGCTTTTCCAGGGGCAGTGGTGGAGGCATCTCCCAGGTCCCAGCAGAACGTGCTGACTCCCCAGCGAGCACAGCATCATCCACCATTCATGTCTGTCGATGCACAGTGCCTCCTCCCAAAAAATCACATTCCAAACGCATGTAAAAAACCTACACCCTGCAAGTGACATGTTTTTCTGGAGAAGAAAAATTCCTGGTTTGAATATGGAATTCCCTTCCCTCTCCACCCACAAAAATTTTAAAGGGCTTTCTATGGAAGAAATGAACTTATATTCCCCCCCACCCCCCTTTGATTTCTGCCTGTTTGAGTGCTTCTCCAGCCACAGACACCCAACATACCTTGCAAAGAGGACTTTGCAAAGGTCCAGCAGCGCCTCTCCATCTCTGCTGGGAAAACCTTGCTTCAGCCATCCTGGGATCTGCCACATCAGCGCTAAAACCTATCAGAAGGTCCCTAAAGCAGACACACCTAGGGATGGTTATTTACCCAGGGAAGCTGAGCCGGTGTAAAGGGAATGCTCTGAATGTGCTGACTCTGTAATTGGACCAGTGAACCAGATCCTGAGAAGGAGAAGAGAATAAGGAGGAGAAGAAGGAGAAAAGAAGTAAAGGAATAAAAGAAAAGGAGAAATTCAATTTTTCTTTTTTAAAAGAAATATTTATATTTTTTAAGCCGCTTTCTTCCCAAAAAAGACACAGCAGGAAACCTGAGGCTTGGGGAGAGGTTAAATCTGTGCGTGAGGTGGCACTGAATAATGCCAAGGTAAACCCTAATTCTGAATTACTCCTCTTAGGGCAGAGCCGGGTACCTGCATGGTGCCATCCAAGAACACGCTGTGCTTGCTGCCTGCACACAACACTTTGTACTCTGAGCAAAGCAGGGAATTTTACATTACCAAGTTAAAAGAAAGACCTCTCTGAGTGCGTATATGATTACACCCAGGGGCCAGGCTGACATCTCACCCAAGCGAGAGGTTTGAACCCACACATGGGGCAGCAGCAATGCACCACGCAAGCCCCAGCCCTTGCTGCAGCAGCACAGCACGATGGCTGATGTTGGGGTGTCAGAATATCAGGGGTTTGGGGCTCGGGGAAGGTTTTTGGGTGTGCAGGGAGCAGCTGGGACTTGTGGGAGACATTCAAAGTCCAGTTTCAGGTTTGCCAGAGGTATCTCACTTGTCCACCCATCCAAAGACAACAGACTTGTATTGAATTAACACAACCAGGGTGGCTGCTTGTGCCAGCGCTGCAATAGCAGCATTGGACTCTGGCAAGGGGAAGGCAACCCAACACCCCAAAATGCCCTGCTAGGCTTTGCCTGGTGTCTCCAAGGGGAGCTCTAAGGGATGCTCACAAAACACCTCTTCCTTGGATGCACCATCGCTCATCCCCGTGCCTTGGCAAGGGGCAGTGTTACTGGGGACATGACAAGGGCCTTCAAAACGCCACCAGAGCGAACAGTGATTAAACAGGAGAACGCTGAGGAATAAGGTCACCACGACACTGGCTGTTTGAAGCACTCTGACACAGCTGAGCCATCCCATGGGTAATGGCCTTTGGCTTGCTCATAGCGCCTGGGGAGCCGAGCGTGCCGCAGCACAGATCCATCCCAGCCAGCAGAAGCTGTTCCCGTTTCCACTGCCGGGGGCAGTGCCTCTCATAAAGTTAATTAATCTCTTCATGCAGCATAATTACCCAATGGGAATTGCTCATAAAGAGCAACATGTGAAATCCAGGCCTTTAGATGCGATAGAGATGCCAAGATCATCCTAAATAAAAACCCCACGCAGAATCAAGTGCTTAAAACTTAACAGAGGGCAGGGGTCATGCTCTCCGGACTCTTTCCTAGCTGTGATTCCATTAATGCTGCTGGAAGAGCAGACTTCAAGCAGAACATCCCAGCAGCAGCTGCCCATGCTGGAACTGCAAGAGGTCCCAGCAGAGGACGGGGCAAGCACTGATCCAGAATAAAGCTGGCAAGCTGCAGTTTGTCCCTGGCTTTATATGTATATATTGTAAGCTGTACTTTGACTCTGTGTACTCAAGGGAAATATTTACCTGGAGAGCGACAATGTAAAGCTTGTCTGCAGAGCTACCTCTGCTCCCAATTGTATCCCACCTTGCCAGCCTCTGAAATGCCAATCACCACACTCACACCTTCGCCAGGAAATAAATGGCAAATGTGTGGAATCACAGATTGGTTTGGGCTGGAAGGGACCTTAAAGCTCACCTAGTTCCAAGCCCCTGCCATGGGCCAGGTTGCTCAAAGGCCCATCCAAAAAAGCCCCTGCAAAAAGGCTGTCCCTTGCACAGGAGTGCAGGTCTGCTTGGAGGGCTCAGAGATGCTCAAGAGGGAGAGGGACCTGGTTTAAAAGCTGGAGGGGTTCTATCCAAAGGTCTATCTTGACTCCTGGATGAGACACATTTTCCCAGAAGAGTCACTTTTCCATGAGTACTTATAAAAGCAAGAACAGAACTCGTCAGCCTGCCCTAGTTCAATGGGAAGGACAAGTTAGGCACCTGTTTGCAAGTCTGTAGCTATTACTAAGGGCACTTTGTTCCAAAGAGCAGCTTTAGGATTAAATGCACTCTGGTAGCAATTCAGGCAGGATCATCAAAGCCTGGCTCAATCACCAAGCACCTGGGGTTGGAGGTGACACAACCACCCCCTCTGGGAGCTGCAGTGGGGTGGACTGTCTCCATGATGGCTCTCCATCATCTGCTGGGGCTCCAAGGACGAGGACCCACAGGCAATGCAAGGGCTTAGCCCTGCTCCTCCCCAGGATCTGCTCACCAAATCACTCCCTCTCGCTTTGGGTTCTTCTAGTTTTAAATGTCAGGCTCTGCTATTCTTCAGAAGGTGCTAACACCTAGGGGTGTTACTAGAAAGCTTACCTCATTTATTAGTGTTATGTTGGAACTGGAAAAGGGAGGGAAGGGTTTGTAGCATGTATCCATTTTAATTATCCATTTATCCATGTTTCCATATTACTTGAGCGCATGGATGAAGCCACATTCATTAATCCAGGGAAGTGTTCTCCCCCTCCTCATCCTACTCAGGAACAAGGAGCTTCGTGCTCAGATGTTCCCATCTTCCCTGTAGAAATGCCTCCTGTTAAGTGGGAAGAGGCAAGGCTCACCTGGAGATCAAGGGGCGACGGCAGGCAGGGATCAGCCTATGAATAGACAAGCAGTAAACACAGAGCAAATACATCTTCTGGGGTGCCCATGCATTCAGGAAAAAGTGCCTGAGACCCAAAAAGAAGAGAAAGATATTAATGATGCTGCCTGGCACTCCTGAACCATCTTTATGATGATACCAAATGGTTTGCAAGAGGCAAGCTCATAGTGGATCTCGTGATGCTTTGAGAGTTACACGGGGGCTAGACAGAGAAGGGGACAGCCAGGGACATGCACAGCCCATTTTGAATGGGCAACACCACTCCTGTAACCAGCGGCTGCTGGGAGCTTGGTGCAATCGAATGGTGGGAGGTAAAGGAAAAAGCAGCCTGGCAGTAAATAGGCTCAGCAAATTCAAACAGTGAGCGAGTTCCAGGAAACAGAGATGACCTTGTAGGCACAAAGATCCTGATCCAAAGCCCATGGAAGCCGGTAGAAAAGAAAACTGTGTTAGCTTTTAGCAGGCTTTGGATGAAGCCCAGGGAAAGTCAAGTAAGTGACCCAGTCCCAATGACTCCGTAATTAAACAGCCACTCCAATCTCATGCACCGTCCCCAGCAGCTCCTCACTTGCAGGTTGGCCCCGGTCTGGGAGTTTGCACTGAGGGTGACCTATACATGTAGTAACTTACTCACTGACTACTACTGGGTCCTGCTCTCTGCTCCCCGCAGCTTTGGCATGAGACTGAGCATTTGGTGTTTCTCCTTGAGCCCCCTGCAGTTAGAAGGATACTTGAAGACCCTAAGAGGCAGCAGACAAAAACCTCAGCTATGGCTCACTGGTACGGACAGCACGGGGTGTGCTGTGCCTTCCTTCCACAGGCTTAGAACACAAAATCCAAAGGGAGAAAGTGAAATCTCTTCAAGAGGAGAGCCTCAATTTTCCCAAGGGCTGAGCAGTTCAGGCTCTCTCTCTGCTTTGGGGGGTGTCTGGTGCAACACCCCGGTTTGAGCAGTGCCCTTGTTCGGGCTGCTCGGCAGCCAGCAGACCTGGGCTGAATGCTTTACATTTGAAATAAAAACGTGGAGGTTTAACTGCGATTGTCTGCATTAAAACATGAGAGCAGTTACGCAGTGCCTGCTCCAGAGACCACTGACATCCACAGCAAATCACCGCTGCCCTTCTTCAGTGGGTTTTGAATCAGATCCTAAAAATGCAGCCCAGCCCATCCACATCTGCAATACCGCAGTCAGAAATGAGCTCAAGCATCCTAGAAATCCGGAGAGGCAGGGAATAAGAGGTGACATCTAGGAAAAGAAATGCGCTGGAGGTCAGCAGCTGCGTTAGAGCTTGAGGGGAGAACACAGAGCTAGGAAATCACTTGGAACCACAGCGTGGAGTTAGAGGGACAATTGCCCTGTTAATACCAACATCATCACACTGCAGGCCACTCAGTTTCTCCATACTGACAAGTATTACTGCCTGTGGGCTGTCAGGGCAAAGCTGAACAACTGTTTGCCAACAGAAAGAGCCTTGTCAAAGAAGGTGTCTTCCTAAGAGCGGTATGTTTGCATGAGAAAATACAGATTTGATTTCGGAGGACTCCCTTCCCCCACTCCAATTCCTAACATTAAGAGGAATTAGATTGAAAATAAGGCTGTTGGGTTTTTGAATTACAATATTTATCAAAGAAAGGCTTTCATGGCGCTGGAAAGGAAATTGAGACTTTGGAAAACTGTTCCTGGAAACAACTCCTTTTTTCTTAGCATGGTTTTAGTATGGTTTCTTAAGGTCATTAAAGCTTAAGCAAGAGCTGCATCTGCTTATCACTCCCCCTCTTTTAACATCTTAACCCACTGAAGCCTTCTAAATAGATTTGATAGAGGGTGAGAGCTTCTAAAGACAGTTCCAGTGATTTCTCTGGGAAATGAGCTCTGGAGAAGAGCTCCCACAAAGCCCTCCCTCTTCACCAGAGAGGCTGGACCACATTAGGCATTGGAGAAGCCATCGCAAGGCACAGGTCCACAGAGACCTGGCACCACACTGGACTGGCACAACCATTTGGGATAGGTCTCTGTTGCAAGGGACAGGAGCCTGGGTGGGTTTGGTGGATTTCTTGCCTGGGAGCAACTGGGAGGCAGCTGAGCTGCAAGGGCATCTGGCTTTGCCACCCACCAGACCCACAGACAGCATGTGGGCAAGGAAACAAATGAAGGCCGGATGACACAGCCTCCTTCAAGGCAGGGATGGTTTAGGTTTTCCATGCCTAGCGTCAGCTCCCTGGAGGTCACATCCTCAGTGAATGAAGCAGGCAAGGGGTTGTGACCCTCATGCTTCCCACCCACATGCCAGCAACAGCATGGGCCCAGAGCCAGCACCAAGAACCAGCCCTGTTCAGGATTACAGCCAGTAATGTAATGCACTCACTGCTGTGGCATGACCTCTGTGACAGGGATGGACCATGCCCTGTGCTCTCCCTCCCGGAAGGGTTTGGGCTTAGGCCAGGTCTTTGTGTGACAGTGTGAAGGTCTAAGCTGGGTTGTGCTAATGATGCAGGCTCAGCACTTGACTCCAAAGGAATATCCCTTCATTGCCAAATCAAAGGCAGCAGCTCTGATGGGATACAGAAGGAACAGCACTGTGCAGTTCCTGAGGCTTGCTTACCTGGTTGAAGATAGAAGGTTGCCAGCTCCTCGCAGCATCTCAGGGAACCACACAAGGCCAGACTGCCTGCAGCTACATCTCTGCCACTCTAAGCTGATGTTCTTCTGGTCATCCACCAGATCACCAGATCTGAAAATAGAGCAGACCTGGTCTGCTCTATTTTCTCAATGTTTTTTCATCTTTCCCATAGCATTTTGAAGTGTCAAGAGGTTTCTTCCTACATATGAAATAGTGGGTTTGCCCCCATCCTTGGGCAGCTCGACACCAAAGAGTAATCCTTTTACAGAAGCCTAATGGTTTAAATTACACCCTGCCTGTTCTGATTGTCATTAGCAATATTGGATGAGCTGCTCTGCAGCTTGACCTGTAAGGAGGAGGAGGTCCCATCATGCCCAGTGCTGTCCAGATGCATGAGCAAACCTTACCATTGCACTCCTTGGGAAGCTGATCTGAACCAAGGACCTGTCCCACAGCAGCTGGAAGTGCTGTAATATCCTCTGAAGCAGGTCCATACCCCTGCTCCTTCCAGCAGTGTCAGGAGAGTGGAGTAAATAGCACAAGGTATCCCTCAGCATTAGCATCCTGGGCAGAAGCTGCAGGGGAGAAGTGCCACGTAGCAGTGTGCTGGACACCACATCATCACAGGAAGCTACGCTCATTTAGTTTTCCAGCATCGACCCTGCCATCTCTCCATCTCCTGGGGTTTTCCTGCCTGCTTTGGAAGGTCTCTGTGCTGATGTGCATTAGCCAGCACATGCTCTTGGGTTCAACACAGCATATCATCAGGGTATATTAACCCTCTGCTGCTGCAGGCTGTTCTGGCTCCCATGGGCATCCAGGGCATGCAGCAACAGCCCCACAGCTCCAGGAGCCTCTGCTGCTTGGGAAGCATCAGTCACTATTTTAGGGCTGATTTTCCCCAAGGGATTTTGGGGGCATAGGCCAAATGAAAGACATCACCTCCTTCCCACAGGGACGGCTGGGGCCAGCTCTTGCTGCTGTAGCTGCAATGGACAGAGCAGGGTGGCCGCAACCAGGATGGCCTCGGGACAAAGGAGAGACTGTACTGCCCATCTTCCCACAACCGTGGGCTCTCCTGAGATTCCTGTTCCCCCGGGCTCTGCATAACTCATGCTCTCACAATTTCCTATTGGGGAAAAAAGAGACGGATGCAAAGTAGGCCTAAGGGAAACATCTCCTCCTCACCGACCAGCCAAGAACAGGCAATAAAAGGCTGGTTCTGCCGGCTCCCTGGTGCTCCATTCTATTTGTCTTTCCAACACGTGGAAGGAGACTTTTGGCTGGATTTTGGATACCCAGTGGAAGTATTTTGAAGGGCTGAACCTAGAGCCTTTCCTAGCTTTCCAAAGGGGGGAAATACTAAACCCATCCCTGGCACCAGCATGTGCATGGAACCCCCACCACCCCCCCTCACACATCATCATCTTCCATGCAGCTAGAAGTACTTACTCAAATCTCTGCCTAAACACCACCCAGCTCATCTTTGTCTTGGATTTCACAATACCAGAAACTGCAATACTAGCCCTGAAAATGAAGCCCCATATAGCACATCCTGAACAAAGCCAGCTTCGGAGCTGAATGAGAGCAGCGCTGACCTGCAGATGCGACAGGAGGCAACAGCACAAGGCTCAGGCTCAGCACCAGGAAGACAGGTTCATGCTCCTGCCACAGCTCACTCAGCACGTACCACAAGCATCCAGCCAGGAGGCCTGAGGAGAATGGCACCAATGGCCACAAAGGTACAAGACCTCAGGATGTTGGAGGGAGATGCAAATCAACGCCCTACTTGATGGGGAATGGGAAGATGAAGCAAGAGCTAGTGGTGCATCATCGAGATAGCGAGTTGGCTGATCAACACTGCCAAAAATCTTGGCTACCAGAGGTCTGTCGCACTGTTGTTGGTGTTCCCATGAGGAACTGGCACACTGAGCAAGAGCCTTCACATAATCACACAGCCAGCCCAAATCCTGGCCTCGACCCATACTCACCAACAGCCCAGTTAAAGCAATGCGCCTTTCTGGAGAGAGGAAACAGGAGCTGCAACAAGAACTGCGCCACTGCTGGTGGCCGTTGCTGGCTGCTGAGCCCATTTCCTCTCTGTGCTACAAAGGAACAGGCAAACCCAGAGAGGCCAAAATAGATGCAACTGAGGCCAAATTAGCCTGCCAGCAAGCAGGTTTCTAAATTGGCAAGGCCACCCACCAAGAGAGCTTGGGCACCCTACCCAGGGACAAGAGCAAACCGGGCTGGGGAAGGAAGTCTTGAGCTAGGAAGAAGAGAGGTCAGGGAGAAGGGGAAGCATCCTCAGGACACAGAAAATAAATGTAATGGGAAATATCTAGTACACAACAGCATTTAATCACAGGTTTGGGTCAGGAGGGACCTTAAAGCTCACCCAGTTCCAACCCCTGCCACGGGCAGGGACACCTTCCACTAGACCAGGTTGCTCCAAGCCCCATCCAACCTGGCCTTGAACACTGCCAGGGATGGGGCAGCCACAGCTTCTCTGGGCACCCTGTGCCAGGGCCTCAGCACCCTCACAGGGAGGAATTTCTTCCTAATGTCTCATCTCAATCTCTCCTCTGTCAGCTTAAAGCCATTCCCCCTTGTCCTGTCACTATACGCACTGTCAACAGCTAGCAAAAAGCACAGAAATGTTTCTGCTTGGATATCTATAATCAGCAGGGAATATTGCCAGAATACAAATCGCAGGTTACACCTGGTAAACAGAAAAGGAAGCAGGCACTCACACTGAGAATCAGTCAGCCCCTAAGACAAGCCTGTCCTGTACCTGTGCACAGTGGGGCCGTATCCCTTAGGTGTGAAAGTCTGAAACGCGCTTTCTGAAAGCACAACACTGCATGAAGGGAAGCCTCCTTTCAGGAGAAAGGATGCCTTTTTCCTAGGTGTGAATGAGAGGATCTTTACTCCATTCCAAATTCCCCCCCAAGGGGCAAACATATTGGAAGGGAATAGAGGTGTTCACCCATAAAGCATCATAGTAGGCACTGAACTGACAAAGAGGACTTGCATCAGTAAGGAGAGCCTGCCCTCTGCTTGCTTGGAGAAAGAGGGGTCCCTGCAGGTATAAATCACTGCTCCCCACTGCTGCTCAGGCAGTGATTTCTGCCTCTGGCAACAGCGATGGCCAAGCCTGGATCATGCAGGGGCAGAGGTTCCCCTCACACCACCTTTGCTCAGGAAAAACTTTCTGGGCAAAAGAGTGCTGGTGAGAGCCTTGCTTCCGGGACAGGGGTGAGCTTTACCAGGGACCAGCACTGGGATGGCCGGAATTAAACCTAGCCAGAGGAACGTCACCCGTAAGGAGCAATTCCATCCTGCGCTGCTTTCGGCCCATGCTGAAACCCAAAGTGTGTGCCAGCACGCCTGCAGTCCAAATCACCCCCGCGATGGGAAAGTCTGAAGGTCACAGATGCAAGCAAATATTTGGTGAGCCGATACAAGGCAGCCTTGAACAGTGCACCTCCAGCAGCGGGAGGACCTGCATGCGAATGCCCTTCAGCAAACCACGCACATCACCCCTGAGCTGCCCCGCTGCCCGCACACCACCGGCTTTGTTAATGTTTAGACTTCCCCCGAGACGTCTGTCCAGGCTCAGCGAGCAGGAACCAGGGACATCAATCAGCTGCAGACAACGCATTGACCTCAAATGCTGCTATCGCCTCTTCCATAGGCGCAGGAGCCACGTTTGCACTGAGCTCCTCTGGGTGACCTTTCCTCCACATCCCACCCTCTCCTTGGGTTGTCTGACCTGCAGCTCACCCGCCCTGGATTTGGCCACCAGAAACTGGACCAAGGGACATGGAGCTGTTGGAGAGAGTCCAGAGGAAGCCATGGAGATGCTGCGAGGGCTGGAGCAGCTCTGCTCTGGACGCAGGCTGAGAGAGCTGTGCTTGTTCAGCCTGGAAAAGAGAAGGCTCCAGGGACACCTTAGAGCAGCTTCCAGTGCCTAAAGGGGCTACAAGAAAGCTGAAGAGGGGCTTTTGACAAGGGCCTGTAGGGACAGGACAAGGGGGAATGGCTTTAACCTGACAGAGGGGAGATTGAGATGGGACATTAGGAAGAAATTCTTCCCTGTGAGGCTCTGGCACAGGTCCCCTTCTGAATTTTGTTGCAGGAGATCTGCAAATTGCATGTCCCAGTGCTCGCACCTGAGGGGAATCACCTTCCTGACATGAAGAAGGAGAAAGCTTTTTACTGACACCTGAGACCTGAAGGGATGGCGCTTAGCTCTTGTCTCCTGACTCAGCAAACCCCCATATGCCCCAAGTGACTGCTTGCTCTGCTGGGAGTTATGTGGAAAGCTGGGAGAGAGAAGATGATTTGGCCTTTCTTTCTCTCTTTCCCTACCGCCCCATAGATGTTTATATGGACAAATATACCTGGCCATCCCACAGGCCCTCCAGCCTAATTTACTGCCCCACCACAGCATGGCAGGAGAGCATGAGACCTACCAGCCCTTGCAGCTCTCCACTCAGCATCTCAGCACAGCTCATCCAGCTAGCACAGACTGAGGGCTCTGCCACAGCTATCCTGGAGAAAGCCCGGTTTAAAAGGAATTAAGAGGATATTGCATCATTTCTACACGATTAGTTTAACTGAGATGTGAGCCACAGGCAGCGATGAACCCCTCAGGAACAGGAGCCCATAAGACAGACCTGCTTACAAATCCCTCTCACAAAAGCCAGTTTCTCCCCCCATATAGCTTGGTAAAGACAAGCTGACCCACAGTGCCAGCTTAAAACTCCCCTCCTTTCTCCAGAGCTCAGCTTTCATCACCCAGACTCCGTGTACCACCTAAATCGAGACCCACAAGATGGTACTTGCCCTGGTGAGCTGTGATCCCCCTTGCTGCAGGAACTGAGCCTTTACTCGCACTGAATTCCCCCAACCCTCCTCAACACGTAGCTGCAAGAGCAGCAAAACGCCCCATTAACCATTCTTTCCCCATCATCCTCCCAGCAAACAAGGTTGGCAACAGGTTTTGTTTGAATTCTCCAGCTACGTGGCCTTTCTTAACGCCCAGCTGCCCAAGCATAGCCACAGGGCTCGGCAAAGCAGGCTGAACTTTCAGCCTTTGAGGTGGTTTCGGACCTAAACCACCTAAAATCCTGGGGCTAAAAATACACCCTATCACTTTCAAGAACTAAACCAGTGCCTAGTAGTCATGCTAATTTACCTGTTGGCCTGGCGTTAGCATCCCCATGTGTCTGCTAGGGAGCTACTTCCCATTTAAGAGGTGTGCTGTCTCCTATCTTTTTCCATTTTAAGTCTTAGCTTATAGTCCCCAGTGAAGGGGCCATTTAAAAAACAGCATCCTACCCTCTTGCAGCAGTTTCGGGTGCTGTAGCTCCTCCCAGCAGCGTGGGTTTCTGGACAGGGGCCCACGTATAGTAGCTATGCCTATAAAAGCCTCTCAAAAATGTCAAGGGGTGGCCTAGCACCAGGATCTCCAGCCCTGCAAATGGATTTGGTCCAATCCTGCTGGCCTCAAGCGCTCCAGGTTTGGTGCCTTCTACCTTGGCTTGGGGTAAACCTGTTGGCTGTGGGCCCTGCCCAGTCCAGAAACACCCGGACTAACCTGAGACAGAAGGAAGTCTCAGGATTTCCCATGTACATCAGAACCTGCGTGTATCAGAGGGCTGGAGCAGATCTGCTCTGAGATAGGCTGAGAGAGCTGGGCCAGTTCAGCCTGGAGAAGAGAAGGCTGCAGGGACACCTTAGAGCAGCTTCCGGTGCCTAAAGGGTGACAAGAAACCTGGAGAGGGGCTTTTGACAAGGGCCTGTAGGGACAGGACAAGGGGGAATGGCTTTAACCTGACAGAGGGGAGATTGAGATGAGACATTAGGAAGAAGTTCTTCCCTGTGAGGGTGGTGAGACTGAGGGAGGGATTAACGTGCTCATGGCCAATGGGGGAGGCAGCAAGGGGCACTCTGGCCATTGGGTTTCCCAACAAGACACCCTGCACCAACACATGGCCAGTGCCACCCAGGAAGAGGCACTGGAAGCAGAGATGGGAGAACATCTCCCACTCTTGCCCACAGAGAAATAAATGGATAAGAAGAGAGTGAGAAACCATCTCCAGAAAGAGTAACCCAGAACCTTCAGTTCAGGCAAACCAAATATTAGTACCTTGGTTTGAGAGCCAAGCTCTAAAAGCCATTGTCCCCACAGTTGTCCCTGCAACTGAGAAAGCAGCTGCAGAGCGTTTGGTGAGGGTTCTTTAACATGAAACCGAGCAGCAGAAGTGTGAACAAAAACCTTGCAGAGATGAGATTTCACACATTCACATGTAATTAGGGACTCTTGGCAAGGTGTGCTTTCCTAGAGCATTCACCCATCATTACTGGGACCTCTGACACCAGCTTCCAAAAATCATAGAATCAACCAGGTTGGAAAAGAGCTTCAAGATCATCCAGTTCAACCATTCCCAGCACTGCCAAGGCCACCACTAAACCATGGCACTGAGGACCTCGTCTAGACGGTTTGTGAACACTTCCAGGGACAGTGACTCCACCAGTGCCCTGGGCAGCCTCTTCCAATGGCTGACCTTGGCTCTGACCAGTCAGACCTTGGCATACCCTTAGGCAGGCATTAAGCATCCCTGGGGACGCTTAGGCAGAATTAGGCATCCCTGGGGTCTTGCTTCCTGGTTCCAGCCCCTTCAATGAATCCCATCTCCCTGCTCCCACCTCCTGCCCAGCTTTGCCTCCACCCCAGGACCACGTCACCACCCCACAAAGAGGGGCCTGTGCCGCAGCCAGGGGCTCAGCCGTGCTGAGGCATCATAAAGCTCCTTTTTAAGCCGGGCAGCACAAAGCCGAGCCTGTTCAGCCGCAGGTTGGGGCCGCTGCCTGCCCTCCCTGCCTCTGCCAGGCACCGAATCACAGCCCTGACGTGGGGCTGCCAGCCCAGCCCCGGTGAGAGTAGCTGCCCCACTCACAACTGCAGCAGCAGAGCTGTGCATTGGGGTAGCGCTTCTCCCAGAGATAGAGAGGAAATACCATGGAAAAGACCCATGTCTGGCAGGGAAAGGGGCAGCCATGTGGAAGGGTCATGTGAAATCTTCCTCAGGTTTGGATTTTCCAGCACAAATGGCTTTCAATGCTCTTTTTGGCATAAAGAAAGAAGGGAGGGTTTCCACCTGCTTCCTTTCGCAAGGCAAGGGAGGGGGACTATTAGCAATCTGGAGAGGGGCTTTTGACAAGGGCCTGTAGGGACAGGACAAGGGGGAATGGCTTTAACCTGACAGAGGGGAGATTGAGATGGGACATTAGGAAGAAATTCTTCCCTGTGAGGGTGCTGAGGCCCTGGCACAGGGTGCCCAGAGAAGCTGTGGCTGCCCCATCCCTGGCAGTGTTCAAGGCCAGGTTGGACGGGGCTTGGAGCAACCTGGTCCAGTGGAAGGTGTCCCTGCCCATGGCAGGGGTTGAACTGGATGAGCTTTAAGGTCCCTTCCAACTCAGATCAGTTCGTGACCCTGTGAAAGTGGAAGATACTCTCCAGCTTGCAGCACTCGCAACTCTCACAGTGGGAATTTCTCTCTCAAAGACTCAGCACCCAGAGTTGACACTGCAAAGAAATCTCTGCTGTTGTCCAAGGCAGCACAAATACAAGAGACAGAGTCCTCTGCCACAGAGGGTGCAAACATGAAAATTCAGAAGTGGATTTTGGCTATTTCTCAAGTTTTTAAAGCACTTTTATGACTCTGAGTCCCTCTTTCTTTAACCGTCTGAGCTGGCAGCAAAGCGATGCTCACAGGTCAGGGGCTTTACTGGAGCCCAAGGCATCAAGGTGCTGGTTCTCCTTAGATCCCTTGGAAATTATAGCCCAGATTCTCTAAAAGCAAATGGAGATGCAAAGCCTCCTGCCAAGATTAAATGTGCACCATTAGCAGGCAGGGAGGAGAGCTGGAGGTACACATCTTGATTTCAGTCTACCAGCTCTTAAACCACGGCAATACACAGGCTAAGTAGCGGCAGGATAAAGCTGGGAAAAGGGTCCTGCTCACAGCCAGGAATATGAGGTAGGTTGGAGAAACGTACTCCTGACTGCTTTCCCCTGTCCATGCCTCTGACCCAGGGGCTCCCTCAGAGGCCAGTTAACTCCAGCAGGAAAGAGCCAGCAGCCAATTTAAGTGCAGGGAAATGAGAATAAAGCCCTTGAGCACCTCACCTGCGCCCAGATGTGCGAGTTCAACAGCTGGAAGCCCTGGGCTGTCGCAAAGGCTGAGTCACACTCCTAAATACGTCCCAACAGGCTGGTTTCACTTAGTGATTGCCTTTTCAGATCGAAGAGGGTGAGGGGGAAGACAAACTAAACAGCTTATAAACCTGCAAGTCAAGAGAGAAACAACTTCAGCACAACAAAGATGACTCAGTGCAGGCTGGAGATTCATCCTCTCCACTTATTATTTGTCTTCCTAACTCTGCCTTTCCTCTCCCTTTGTCTTCCAGGTTATTCAAGGTATACTAACAGCAAAGCCTCAGCCAAAGTCACCCCCGTGTCCTTCTGATAGTCTAAACCCAGAGCAAGTGCCAAAGGCTGCTTTGCTGAAGCCAAATTCACTGTATTTCTATCTCCATAGATACCATGGGCATTCTCCATCAAAGAAACGTTTTTCATCTGACACCCTGGCTAATTGTGCCATGATCCCACCTGGACTCACCCATGGGTCTTGTTCTTACAAGCATCACAGATTTTAGTATTGACCTCCCTTGTCACAACAGGCAGATCAGCTCCAGCTTTTACATATGTGCTGAGCTGAATGATGTACCTTTGGTCTCCGAGGAAAACCAGTGGCAGCAGGCTCTGAAGGGATGAGTGGACTTCATCAGTGCTTGAAGTGGCTCAGCTCTTTGTGCCAGGATAGGCACAGGTCAGCCATGACAACCCCAAAAGCTCCAAAGCTACAAAGGGAAGGGGTCAGATTCCTTAAAAAAAAAAATATAAAGGAAAAGCAAAGTCCTGCTGTTATTGCTGTCAAGCAGGGAGAAGAGGTTCCTCTCCCCTGCCAGGGCTGGTTCCCTCTGCAAAGGGGATGGGTGTTCCAGGCACACTGGGGCATCCCAGAAGGTGCTTGCTGCTCCAGCCAGTCCCACATGTAGTGACACCAGTCACTGCATCTCCACTGCTGGACCAGTGCCCACAGGGCAGCCCCGTGTCTCTGCGCACCCTCAGGCCTGTGGAGTGAGCCCTTCACCTCCTCTTTCGCCTGTTCTGTTTGTTTCTCAACTGAGCGAGTGGAATTTGCAGGGACAAGGCTGGAACAGGGCTCAGCAATGAAGCTATTTTAAACTAGGCTTCCCTTTGCTGTCCAAGGGCCAGCAGTTCCCTCCTCCCAGTAGGATGCTCTGCCCACGCAGCCCACAATGGGCTCAGGGCACAATGGGGAGGAAGTGCTGTGAAGCCTCCAGGACTCCCAGCACAGCTCTTGGCTCAGTTTCCCCTCCCCAGCCCCCAGCTCCAGTGAGCCCTGGGGACACTGGCCCTGGCTGGGGATGTCCAGCCGCACATGTGCCTGCCTGAAGATCCCTTAGCCCCTTCACCTCAGCCAGCTGGGAATGGTGTCCCCTCAAACACATCTGGCAATTCCAAGCTATAGTCTCAGGTGGAACAAACCAGGGTTTGCCATTGAATAAGCTCCATCAGGAGTACTGCAATGTGTTGCAGGCACTCAAATTGCCCCCTGATGCTCTCTCATCAGCCCTGAGCCCTTCATTTGCCTGAGGACCAAATGAATCTCACTGCAGTCCTTTTCCTTCTGCAGCTTCTGGAAGTCACTGTGTCCTGCTCTGCAGGTCCCAGCATCCATCTCTCCCAAGCCTCCTCTCCATTTTCTTGCAAGGAAAAACCAGGAGAATCTTTCCTTTCCCCTCTCTTTAAACACACTCCTGTTTAACTTCATAACCCTGTCAGGGCTGCCTGCGTTCTACAACAGATCCATGCAGGTATTCCCACCTCTAGGCAATGTGTCACCTAACAGGAATGATCTAGGACATTTTGTAGGGTGGTCCATGCTACTTCAAGCCAGGCACTTGCTAGGGGAGAGGGTGGCTTTGGTTTCAGTCTGTTTACTCTTGCTCTAAGGGAGCACTTGGTGATCAAGTTGACATTAAAAAGATCCTCGATTTTGGTGGCAATTCTTCCCTTGCCCATCACAAAAAGTCAAGCCAACCCCCACTGCTCATGGGAGTAACTTCTAACGCCTCAGAAACAGGCTCGCATGGGGGTCAAACTCCAGCCACACAATATACACAGAATCAAAGGGGAAACTGCCGAGGGGAGCAAGCACTGGTGCTCTGTGAGTCCTCACCTGGCTGACCCCCCCACAAAACCCTGACCTGCAGCCTTCACCCAGCACCGGCACAGAAGTGCTGCCAAGCATCAGTAAGTGCTCCTGACAGCCTCACACGGAGTCCCTGTCGAGATGTCAGGACCAATTAGTGAGCACGCAGGAGCCAGGACAGAGAGCACTGCCCATGTCATAGAGTCATGCACTGGTGTGGGTTGGAAGGGACTTTAAAGCTCATCCAGTTCCAACCCCCTGACATGGGACAGTGCCTCACCTGCCTCACAGGGAAGAGCTTCTTCTGCCTCAGAGCACCTCCTCCAAACGCCATACTGATCATTTTCCTTCTTCCCCCACTTTTTCCCCTAATCTTTACTTTTCACGCAGTCTCGCCCATGGTCACTAGGGATGCTGTGGCTACCCAAGACCTCTTTGGCAGCTCAGGCACTATCACGGCAGCAGGAAAATTCCACCTCAAGCAGAACCGGGATCTGAAAAGAAGCCATCGTATCCCCCGGAAGGGAGTGGAGTCTGATGGCACACGTGTCCAGTGTCTGATACCCTGATGTATGGTAGACCTCACTCTACTCTTTTCCAGATTAGATAGTATAAGCAGCCTGACTAGGATCCTTGGCCTACAGAGACCTTCCTGCTCATCCCTTAGGACAGGGGCGGCCCTGCTCATAACCCAGCCTCCTTGAAATCCTGTTTCTGGGCAATGAGTAGAGTGGGGTGGATGGGAGCAGGAGGCAGCAATTCACTCACTGTGAAGATATGCCCCATGCTGTTCCCATCTCCAGCTGCTTGGAGGTGAGAAGGAAGGACCGCAACACAGTGCCTGTGAGCCAGAGGTTTCTCCCTTCCGCATCATGTTGATGTTGGCAGTCATCCTCTGCCTCCCTCCTCCTTCATTTTTCTCTCTCTTTTAAAGATCTTCTCCCCCCCCCTTTCCATCATTCAGGCCCCAGATCATCTTTGTGACCCCTTTAGGTGACAGGGGGACCACAGGAGGGGCTGGAGGTGGTGGGGCACAGATGGCCTTTCTCTGCACGGAGGTGTTTCTGCAAGTCAGCCCTCCCCTGTATCTCACAACAGATAGAGAGCCACCAGCAAACGGTGCAGTGAGTGCCTGCAATCCTGGCCCAGAGAAGACAGCACAGTCTATTTGGCTACAAAGAATCACAGGATGTATTAAAAGAGCTTATTAAACTCACTTTGGTCATGCTCCAAAGCGTGTTCTAAAGCTCAAACATGTTGAAAGTCAGGGGAGACTGACCCATGACTGGGTTTTGAATGAGGGTTGATACCAGTAAGCTGTGTGCTTGGGAGCTGCTGCAAAGCCAGCCAGCCCTATAGTTATTACTCTGTGTGTAAGCTGTCCCTAATAAAATAAAGAAGACAAACTGGCCTCCTGTGTTTAATAATCTGCAATGACTAATGAATCATCTGTGTTTGTTAATATCCATCTCTTACATAGCCCTGTTGTTCCCTAGCTAGTGCCCAGCCTGTCCTTCCTTACTGCAACCTCAGCCAGCTTTCCTGCTGAAGGTGGATTCCTTTCAGAGTCACATTTCATTTGCTGCAAGCTACCCCTTTAAATCCGGGCTTTTACACCCAGTGACTCCAGAGACACTGAGAGCTGCCTCCCTGCTCCTTCACTGAGCCCATTTAGCCTTTTTTGGACAGCAGGAAGCATCCGAGAGGGAGGGCGCATTTTTCCCTCTTTGAATCACAGAAGGAGCACCACAGCTCATTCCTCATGTCCAGGCTGCTTAACCCTTCCCATATCCAAGCATCCCTCAGCAGCTTCTCCTGGCATGGGAGCCTCTCGCTACCACTTTGCCTGCTGGTCTGAAAAGCCATGTATTAGGGAAACAAAGGCGCGGGGTTTTCCCATCCTTTCAGGGCTAGAGCCAAGGCAGTCTCTCCCACCTCAATCCCGTGACACAGACCACAGTCTGACATGCAGCCCCACAGAAAACCCAGAGGGATTCTTCTCTCCAAAACAAGGAGTGTTTTTCCCTTCCCACTCGTCTGACAGCTGGTCTCCACTGGCTTTACTGTGCAGCCCTCCGGCTTAGCTGAGTTCCCAAGCGCCCTGAATCTGCATCCACGCCACATGAGAGAGGCATTAAGCCTGCCCACACAGCTGGCAGACAGCTCACTGGTATAAGTTTGGCTTCAGGGGATGACTTTCTGATCATAACATTACTCAGAGATTCCCCTGCCCTCTCCTCCCTCCTCCTCCTCACGCTCCCATGGGATGATGTGGCATGCCAGATCACTGGGCTGGAGAGCACAGGGAAGGTCAGAGCTGTGGGGCTCGGGGTTTATACATACACAGAAGATACCCTACCTCTTCTTTTTTCCCTAGTGTTTGCATACAGGCTCGATTATTCACGTAGGCAAAGATGAAGCAAAGCAGATCATGTCTTCTCTCTGCCACAGCCTGGGAGTGATGAAAGCTGGTCACAGTCAAGGATGGCATATAAAGAACGCAGCATCTCTAAGTTAAAGCATTCCCCAAGCTGACCTTTAGATATACTTTATAACTGAGCTCGTGACAGAGACACTTGCTTGGAAATAGCCCCAGTCTTCATAAAAAGAACATCCCACGTAACAAAACACTGAAAGCATCCAAATCTGACAGATGTGCCTATTTGGAAGGCAGGAGGGTGAAATTACGTAGCAACAATATTACAGTGGAAGAAACAATAGATTTCAGATGCTGCAGACTGTGGGGACTCAGGGAATTATCACATCTCAGCCACGTCAGCATCTGCCCCTGCACCCTCAGCAGCGGAGACTACCCCGTGATAGAGCATCTCATCAACCCCAAGACAGGATGACACCACCCGGTCTTCTGTCCCAGCAAGCTGTGCCAAGAGCATCCAAGTGCTCAGGCTATGCTTCCACCACCAGAAACAGTATTTGTGCACCAGACCACTCACCAGCATACATTGCATCTCAGTTTCGCACAGGCAGAACATTCAATTCCTACCCAATTAGCCATGGTGGTGGAGTGTATGCTGCCTCTGCCCAGGGAAACAGGCGGTATATGGTCCAACAGTTAGTGGGCCACAGAGACAGGCAGCTTCTGATGTGGCACAAGGCTCTGCAGTCAGCCTGCCAAAACCATTTAACAAATCTGAACCAGAAAAGCGAGTTTGCATCGGTCATTAGTGCCTGGAGTCTTGGGGCTGGGATATCTGTTTGATGCGGTTACCGGGAGCCCTGAAACCACAGCCTCCAGCCCCGGGCATAACAGGAGGCAGCACAGGCTTCACCACGTGATGAGCAGCACCGTTACCTGCACCTCATTCTGGAGAGCAGAGCCTTAAAACACTATAGCATCCCCCCCCCCAGACTGGTTTGGGTTGAAAGGGACCTTAAAGATCATCTATTTCCAACCCCCTGTCACAGGCAGGGACACAACAAATATGATTGTATGAGGACCACACAGATGAACAGACAAATCTCAGCTCCTCCAACACGCCGACACAAAGGCAGAAGAGCCTGAGAAACTTAAAATACAACAGCAAAAAAGCAGCATGAAAAGAGATCTACATGGGTTAGCGGCAGCCAAGACGCTAAGGCAGCAGCTGCACATGGCGATAGGAAAGCACTTCCAAAGCGACCAGACGCACTCCGCAGTTGTGATGGTTTCTACACATGGTCAAAGGACAAGAATATTCCGTTTCCCTTGACAGCTTCATCAGCCTGCGTGTGCGCCAGGACTCCCAGCCGTTCCACCACAAGTTCCATGTTCTCCGAGGCCAGAAGTGCTTTCTGCAGCACTGTTCAAGCACACATGGCAAGGACAGCCCTGCTCCCAAGCAGCTTACAGGCTGAGAACAGATGGATTGTGTTGTAAGGAATTATCTGGGAGCCGTTGGAAGAGAGCAGAACACAGCAGCTGTTGACACAAGGCTTCCTTGCCCAGCACTGGAATACTTCTGCCTCGGGGAGGAGCGTGGCAGCTGCTTCTGCAGAGACCTTGGTGCAGCCACAGCTTGGAGTGGATGGCGGCAGCTCATAGCAAGAGGCAGCAACATCCCAAGAAACCAAAGACTTCCCAGCACAGACACCAGCACATATTCACATTGAACCACAGCCTGCCGGAAGGGTGGCAGCCCATTGCCCAATGACCAGTACTCCTCCTTCCAACCCAGCAAAGCCATCTGTGTTCAACGCCAGGTTGGACACAGGGGCTTGGAGCTAACCTGGTCTAGTGGAAAGTGTCCCTGCCCATGGCAGGGGGCTGGAACTGGATGAGCTTTAAGGTCCTTTTCAACCCAAACCAGTCTGTGACTCTGATTAATGAAACTGCTGTTACACCCAAAAGAACAAGCACTTCCTGAGGAAGTGGGAATACACAGGGTGAAAACACACAAGTGGAGACACAGGGACTTACCAGTCAAAACACCATCTGCCTCCTGCCTCCTCGTGGGCTAACACTGGGCAACCCCTTCTGCTGCTCCCTGCCCTTTCTCTGGCTTAAAATAAAGAGCTTCTGAGCCCTGTGCCAGTGCTGCACCTCTCTCAACACACACCAACATCTCTCCAGCAAGTCAATCAGAAAACGGAACATCACCAGACTCGGGTTGGTGCAACATTCACACTCATTTTGTCCAATCCTGGGTGTGATTCAGGGTTTAGGGCTTTCTTACCCTGAAATTCCTACCTTCAAGAGCTGACATGTCAGCAGAAGCAGCAGTGTGCTTCTCAAAACCCCTCTCTGATACCACCAACCTTGTAGCTGTTCAGGTGAAAAGTGCCTGTGCTCAGAAGGTTAGAGCAGTTCTGGGAAGCCCATCTGCCTTCTCCGACCATGGCCATGGTTTCACAAGCAGTGTCAGCAGCAACACATAAGGCACCAAGTTTTCCTGTGTTATCTTTAGCCTGGGTCAGTTCCCTGCTGGTTTACTCCTAGCTCCACACCGTGGATAAACAGGGAGGCAGGAACAGGGACCATTGCTTAAGTCTGCATTGCTGCAGAGAGAATACTTTTGTTTGAGCAGGGAGAAAATGGACATTCCTGAACAGCATCAGGGAAAAGGCTGGAAAGGAAACCTAGTCAGGCAGCACCCTGGCAGAAGTTAGCTGCACATTAACACCCAGAGATATAAGCAAGGATGCTTCCCTTAGCTCCCAAGGGATGCGGTAAAGACCACTGGAGCAGCCATCCTACTTGGGATGCTCAGTGGTCCAGATTGCTGCAGTCTGCACACCAGTCCGTTTGAAACCACCTTTGTCCAAAGACCGCAATGTAGACATGCCCTTAAGGTACAGATTTTGACTTCTACAGCCATTGCAGCAGTTTAGAGCTGAAGGAATTAAGCTAATTACTTTCACTGTGCCTGGCTTGTCTCCCCAGCTATCTCCCTTTTAACATACCTGAGCAGGCTCAAGAGCCCATTACAGTTTGAAAACTATCAGACACTTCCTGGTATGGTGGAACAAAGTATGTCTGGAGCTTGGGAGTTCAATTGAGGATCCATCAGGAGGGAAGGGGGCTTTAAGCCAGAGTAGATCCCTGGGGTCCAGACCGCCATACAGCCACTGATGGGACAAGGCTGGGCAGAAATCAGATGGGTGATGACCCTCATGCTATGGAAGCAAAGCAGTGCTTTGGAGAGAGTGGCATTCAGGCAGGGACCATGGAGAGAGGCTCTCAAGGAGTTCAGGCTGCCGAGACACCAGAGAGAGCCTCAAATCAGAGTCCCAGTGTTTCCCTTTGCTCTATGCATCAGCACAAACGCGCCCGGTGCACAGGGAGTGGAAGGAAAGGCAGTGTGCTGCAGATCCCAGAGAGGCCACAGCGACCGGTCCTGCCACTGGGCAGTCTGGCCACAGAAAGGTTAAATGTGCAACCAGTGGAGCTGGTTGACTCAGGAAAGCAACAAAAGATGAGAGATTAGACACGTCAGTTTACAGAAAGCCCTGGCTCTTCATAGAAGCCTACAAGGTGTTTCAAGCTGAAAGCACCTCTCGCTCTGTGGGCAGTCGCTAGAGAAGCTGAATGCCCCATAAATCCCCAGATGAACACTGCCGATACCACGCATGGGCAGCATGACGCGGCAGAAGGGACCACCACCGCTTCCTTGCCACTAAGCAGCCTTCCTGCCCAGCTCCTGCGGCCAGGCTGCACACGACATCAGTTCTTCAAACATGTGTTACCTTCTCCCTGTGCAAATACCAGGCCGCTGATGGACGAGGGAGGCATGCAAATATTGACAGACAAGGCGAAGGTGGGAGCTCTGCCAGGCATTGTGCTTTGCCGGGCAGCAAACGGAGCAGCCAGGGCGCCTGTGGCATGTGCCTGCTGCAGGGGCAGGGGCAGCAAAGCCCAGAAGCACCAGCAAAGTGGTTATCTGGGGGCTGGTTTCAAGGCTCTTGGTTTAAAGCTGAGATGCTGGAGGCAGGCAGGGGTGCAGGAAGCAGTCCCACTGCTGCCAAGCTATCACAGGCCATGGTAAGGCACACAAGGGTCCCCATCCCCCCTATCCAGACCAATTGACAAACCAGGCTCCCTCTGGATCAAAGGAAGGAAGAAGCAGTTTCTGGATTGACTGGGAACTGGAACTGAGGCTGTTTGGATGGACCCTGGTGTGGCTTCAGTCCATACCAAGTAGCTTCATTCTGCAGGTATCCCAGATCCAAGAGACAGGATGGACCAGGCAGCACTTCCAGCAGGCAGCATGGACATTGCTACCCTGTTTTGAAGGTAATTTACAGACAAACCAGGCCACAAAACACTCCTGCATACCTTCAATTTCTTTATGGCAACATAGCCGCCTGCATTTCTCCATTTGGAGAGCTAAGGATGAGCACCCTGGGACAGGTGGATTATCTCTCAGTCCAGTTTTGCAGGCCTGCTCATGAATTCCTCTTTGATCTGACTTTTGCAGCCATCCAAAGCACCAGATCAGTTTCCTGGGGTTTATCCTTTCCCTAAAGCTGGAAAGAAATTTTTGGTGATTAAGGGAACATGGGCCAGGGAAGCAGAGCCTGCATTTGATGCTTCACAGGGAGAATCAGCCAGCTTTGCTTTGGGAGCTTATTCCTCCCAAATATACAGCAGGAGCCCATAGTATGGAAACATGCACACTAGGATAGGACTCTCGTACCTGCTGCAGAGTCCTTGTCACAGCTGATCACCCTCCACTTTCTGCTTTGCATTTCCCAGTCTAGCGCTACGCTACAAGCAGCACCTCACTGAAACATGCCAAGTTGTTTTTCCAATCCCTGTCCTTACCAGCCCCAGGAAATCGGCTGGGATATTGCTTCCATGGATCACATTTCTGGCCTCACTCATTCACAGCAACCAAAACCATACGGTGAGACCACATCATGCAGAGCCCATCAGGGAGGCATGGGAGGCAAAGCCAAATTGCCAGGCAAGGATACAGGACACTGGGGTTGAGGGCAGGGTGAAGGTTTTCTTTACCTTCTCCTGCCACCAAGCTTGTCCTCCATATGGGCACCGAGTGGCTGGCACGCCACTCCTCACTGGCAAACACTTTAGATATGGAGACATTCACCTCTCTGTGCTTTGATAGGAAGGCTGAGGACACGTTATTCCAGAGCCAGGGGATTCTTGATTTATTCCAGCACTGTGAGCAGCACTAGCTGTCTCTCCCCTCTCCAACCTGTACTTGTGCACTGCAGTGCTACAACTCTTCTCCTTTAAGCATCCCTGCAATGCCAGGCCAAGGGAATAAACCTGTTTTCTCTGGCCCAAGGCTGCAGAAGCCTCTCCTGTAACTAGCACAGAGGCTGTCTGTGGCAGCAAAGACCCTGGCAGAGCCTCCCCCTCTCTCTACCATTCAGCACCTAACTGGCTATGGCCCTGCTGGCTATGGCCCTGCAGAGCAAAGAGCTCTGAAGGTTCAGAGGGCTTGAGAAATGCCTGCTCCCAGGGAGACCACCAAGAGCTGGGATCACCAAAGCTGTGGCTGCCCCATCCCTGGCAGTGTTCAAGGCCAGGTTGGATGGGGCTTGGAGCAACCTCCTCTAGTGGAAGGTGCCCCTGCCCATGGCAGGGGTTGGAACTGGATGAGCTTTAAGGTCCCTTCCAACCCAAACCACTCTGGGATTCTATGATTCCTACGTCTTCCCTGCCATGGGTGAAGCTGGTGGAGAGAAGAAGGGAGGAAGCTATCACCACCTCCATCCTTCACCAAAGTAATCCATCTCTTACCAGCGATCAGTCGGGCCACCTGTCCTCCCAGCGTCCTTGCTCCTTCTTTAGTTCCTCTGTATCCAGACAGAGCCAGGTAGTTTACTTACAAAGGCTTGCCCACAAAGACATAGGGATGTTTGTCTCCCACAGAGGACTCCCTGTTCACGTTGGACCTCCCTCTGGTTGTGTGCACCAAGGATGCTTTGGTAACTGAAGGCTTGCATAACCACAGCAGCAGTGTGGTGCGAGTAACTGGTTGCTGTAGACTAATTCCCTGCTTTAGGAAAGTTTTCCAGCCAAACACCATCTCTGTTCCTCCAGCACACATCCTCTACCTTGCCGTTTCACTCAAGCAGGCAAACATCACGTGCACCGCTCCAAGGAGAGTAAATAAGTGTTGCATTTGCCCTCTTTCCCTTGGCCCAAGGCTGAGCCACATCCAAGCGCCACGTTACATGTTGCACTTGACTTACAGGTTTTACCAAGTCAACCTCTCCAGAGCCCCTCAAAGGGTCTGACAAAGCTCATATGCATGTGCATGCAGAATGTAAAAGATGGGTAGCCATACACCCATCAGTCCTTTTGGGGGGCATCGGCTCTATTGATATTGCTTTCCTCCATCCTCCTGCAGAAGGCCAAACTCCAGCTGTCCTTTTGTCAATCCCTACACAGAGGAAGACGACACTGTCTTGGGGTCTAATGGGAGAGAGGATTCATTTGCTCTCCTGAGCCATGCTCCTTTGCCTCTTCTTTTAACAAAAGGATGGCCTGGTCCCTCTAGGAAATAAAAGACAGGCTGCATGCTGCATACAGCTGCCAGAAGGGTTGTCACAGACAATGGAATTGATGATCAGAGAGATCAGCTCTGTTTTCATTTAACCTGACAGAGGGGAGATTGAGATGAGACATTAGGAAGAAATTCTTCCCTGTGAAGGTGCTGAGGCCCTGGCACAGGGTGCCCAGAGAAGCTGTGGCTGCCCCATCCCTGGTAGTGCTCAAGGCCAGGTCGGACAGCACTTGGAGGAACCTGGTCCAGTGGAAGGTCTAGCGGAAGGAATGCCCATGGCAGCGGATTGGAACTGGATGATCTTAAGGTCATTTCTAACCCAGTCTGGGATTCTACGATCCATTTGTTGCCTTGAATTCCTCCCTTCTGTTTCTCCCTTTGCTACATGTAAGGGACAGGCAGAGCTCTTTTTCACGTTGTCTCATTGAGATCAATGAGTGGTTTCTGTGCCACCTTGCATGTTTTACATGCCATAGGATGAGGCGTCCTTAAATAAACCCAGCCAGGCCCTACACCAACAGGCAAAACAGTGCCAGCCCAGCGCTAGGGCTGACGCAGGCTTCTACAATAGACGGATACAAAGCCTAAAAAGCCTGGTCTCACACTGGGGCAGAGGAACCACCTCACGTCGAGCTGAAGAGCTCTCAAGCACACACCATCAGCTATACATGGAAAAATAAAGCAGCCCAGAGGGTGGGACTTGACTTGTGCAAATATACGTAGGGAGGGCTGGCGTAGAAAGAAGGAGATGGCACTTTGTGGTCAGTCATAAAAGGACAATTTGAACCAGGTCACTGTATGCTGACTCCAGACAAACATCACAACCTGCCATATTCTGGGCTAGGCAAAGGCTGCCAGGGAGCCCCATCATGCAAATCTGCCATATGGTCATGGAAGTCAACTCAACAAGGCCAGGTTACATCAGAAGACACTCTCCCAACACAGAGGAAACAGCACAAGAGGGTTGTTTGAACTAGGATTGCATCATCCTGCACTGCATGAAAGCTGGGCTGTGGCAAGCCTGGGAACAGCTGCCAGGGAAATCCTGGAGCAGCTTCAGGAGGGATCAAGGAGTTTAACCCCCACAATCACAGCCCTGGGATTCTGATGCTGTTCCCATCACACCAGATGTCAAAGGTGCCTCGAATTGCCCCACACCAACCCTATGACCAATTCCCGGCATGTGACCCCAGAGGCCTGGCAGTGATTTAACAGCATGCAGCATAAGAAACATTTCTTTGCTTGGAGAAGACACTTGCCAATCCAGCCATCCATCCACGGGCAATCAATAACCACTGGTGTACATCAGTGGTAATCTGCTAGTCTGGCCTCTGGAGCAGACCATGGGGAAGAAGGACAGGTACTGGTGATGGGTTGGGTATTCATGCCAAGTAGCTCAAGTGTTACACAGCTTGATTAACCCACAGGCTTGTCAGGTCTCACCTGCTGAAGGAACTGCATCCTCTATAAACTACATCCTCTAAACTACATCCATCCCAGAGCCTGCATGGGAAGATGGCACCACCATGTCCTGAAAGATGATCCTCAAATCTCACCTCTTCCCCATCTCATAAGGATAGGCCAGCTCCAAGCCTCTAGGGATTAGCAGACATGGATGGCCAGCTGCTGGAGCTGCACACACAGCCCAGACTGGTGTTCCCACCTCCAGCAATAGCAGCCAGGGCACATCTGGGGTTGCCAGGTGGAAAACACAGACCCACCTCAGCAGAGGCCTCCTGCTCGAAGAGGTCCAAGGGAAGAAAGGCAGAGACCTTCATCTGCAAACAGTAGAGGGAAACAGGAAGAAGAAAAGCCGCAGAGTTAAAAGGAGAGGCAGATACTGTACGTTGGCTAAGTGTCTTACACCCAAGCAAAAATCCCTCCTGCTTCTCACTTTAATCAGGGCACTTACACTAGTCCTAACCAGCTGCTCCCACGTCCTTTCTCCATTAAGAAACAGAGCAAATATGTCCAAAGATTCACAGACAAAACAGAGATCTCTGGGACCCCCCCCTCCAGAAGCAAGCACCCCTCTCCCAGCTCAGAGGCAGCTGTGCTTTACAGTAGGACAGCTTCCAATGTTTTCCTTCTCTGTGCAGACGAGGGATTTCCTGTCCTCCATGGCAACAACCTCGCAGTTACTGGGGGAGGCTGTGCCAATAATCTCCGCAGCAGAACGAACAGTTTTAAAGCGGCACTGCCTGTTCGGTCGGGGCTTCGGCTTCCTGAGGTGCTCCACACCACGGCCCAAGCCCACCCTGCCGCCTGCCTCAGAAGGGAGTGGGGGTAACCCTCCAGCACTGCACTGCCTGCAGAAGGCAGCTGGTGTTTTCCTCAAGCACTAGCGATGGAAATCTTTGTGACGATCCTGCCCAGCAGAGCTGTGCGCTCACCATCCAAAGGACAAAGCTGCTTATAACAACAGTTCCCAGGTTGCTCCAAGCCCCATCCAACCTGGCCTTGAACACTGACAGGGATGGGGCAGCCACAGCTTCTCTGGGCACCCTGTGCCAGGGCCTCACCACCCTCACAGGAAGAATTTCTTCCTAATGTCTCATCTCAGTCTCCCCTCTGCCAGGTTAAAGCCATTCCCCCTTGTCCTGTCCCTTCAGGCCCTTGTCAAAAGCCCTCAAAGCCCCTTTCCAGGTTTCTTGTAGCCCCTTTAGGCACTGAAGCTGCTCTACGGTATCTCCTTAAGGAGCCTTCTCTTTTCCAGGATGAACCAGCCCAGCTCTCTCAGTCTGTCATCTCAGTAGAGGTGCTCCAGCCCTTGGAGCATCAACATGGCATCCTCTGGGCTCTCTCCTGAAAGGGAAGCAATGACTGGACCAGCGCTGGTCCAACAGTATCAAAGCAGAGCTGGGCTAAGCTGAGCCTCTCCAGCAAGGTCTCCCCCTTTCCATCCCCTTGCATAGGCCTGCATGCTTCCCTGCTCCAGAAACACTGATTCAGTGCATTGACTTGGCACAAAGCCTGCCTTCGCCTTGGCCCATCTCATGCCATTTTAGTGAGTTACATCAGCTTGGCACAAGGCCACATGAACATCGGGGACCAGGCAGAGGGATGCAATAGGAACAAAACAGGAGGGGAAGTGAGGCCATTCCCTTGCAGTAGCAGCAGACTCGGGACAAAACTACATCCATCACTGTCTCACGTTTAACCAGACCAGTTAATGTCTTTGCTAACCTGCTCATTAACCTCTTCTGCCTAATGAGGCTTTGCTTAGCAAGGCCTTCAAGGGGGAGCAGGTCAACAAAGAGCTGGAAGCCCCTGTCTGCATTATACCACACCAGAGGTACACTTTTGGGCTGAGCCACGGGTGCAGTCTAAACCTGTGCTGTCCTAGAGTCGGGCTTTCCTTTTAATTTCCAGATCCCCCAGAGAGGAAGCAGCACAAACTCGATCCAACCTAAACCCAACACAATAAAGCAGCATGTTGTTTTCAAAGCAGGTAGCAGACTAGTGTTAAACAGGAACCTTCAACTTTTTTCCACCCGTGAATCAGACTCTCAAGGGCATTTTCCCCACACAGAACAGGCTTAGGAAAGCTTTTCAGTAACAGCAAAGCAAACACAAAGAGGAGAACCCCTTAACTGATGGGGAAGACTTGCACAGCCTTACCTAAAAGAAAGGAAGGTGCAAGCAGCAAGTGCACACGATCCAGCCGCTGCACTCTGCCTTTGAGTGCTGACAAGAAGCTAAAACGTCAGCAGAGAAGCACTCACGTTTCTACCTCCCTGGCACTCCACCACCCTTCTCTTGCACAAAGTGACCTTGCAGTTTCACTGCAACGTAAAACAGACCCACAGAAAAGAGCACTAGAAGTCACTGAAACCCGCACGTTCCATTGCAGGCAGAACAGTCACGCTGGCAGTTACTCCACAGAAGAGCAGTAAACCACAGCCAAGGGACAGCCCAACTACAAATCACAAGCACTCATTTGACTGCTTCCAACAGCAGTGGATCAAGACAGCAGGAGCCCCGGAGTGGAATTTCAGATCCAAGTTTCTGGCTCTGACAAAAGCTCCCTGTGGAACAACAGGCAAGGCACCTTTTCCACACTCCACCTGAATCCCCTCCCCTGTAGAGCAGGCACTGTTCCTGCCTGTCTGTTCAAGTTACAAAGCAGCCCTTGCAGGGGTTATTTTTAGCAAGCAAGCACAAAAACCCAGCAGAGCTGGGCTCTGATGTCAAGCTGGGCCTTCTCGTGGGCTTTGTAATGCGAAAAGTAAGCAAAGCCCAAGGCTGAGCTCACACCAGAGCTTGGCCACAGCAATTAGACAGCAGATGAACCACAGCTCTCAGAACACGGCTCCAAAGCTGGAGCCAGACAACAACCTAAGGGATTAAAATGGATCACCAGTGCCTGCATCCATTCGCTGGTGACCAGCGAGCTGCCAACAGACAGAGTTCAGATCCATTTCAGATATTCCAGTGTCACCAGCAGTGACGCAGGTGCTGAAGAGCATCCTTTGGAATAACTGCCCTCTCGGACACAGCAGCAAGTGCTGGGATAGCAGGGAAGTACTGGGAGCTGCAGCCAAGCATGGGAACTCTGCAGAGCTCTCTGCTTCACAGCATAAACAAGCAGCTCCTCCCAGTCTTTTGAGAGACTGCAAGTGCCAGAAACTATTAATACCTGCCGAGAAAACCTCCCCAGCTCCATGGTTTGAGAAGTTCACATTTGCTGCTATCAGAAGCATAGCACAAACTGCTAGAGGTCAGGGCCACAGATTAGAGCCCCCCTCAGAGTGTGCAGTCAGGAAGAAACAGGATGGAACAGAAAGAGGAGAGGAGCTGAATAAGTTGGCAGCACATCCCAAGATAAGTGAGGCTGCACCTGAACTTCTGCCCCCAGTTGGGTGTTTAGATAGAGTTTCTCAGGCTTGTAAAGCCAATCACAGCTGCAGAACCACTGTGGGAATCACAGACCCAGCAACAGCTAGCATGAACAGTCCATGCTCACAGCTCTTCCAGGCTTTCTGTATCCCAAAGGCACAGAAACCTTTCTCTGCCTAGTTGACCAGCCTTGGCATCAGCAACGTGTCTTCCTAGAACCATGAGTGCTTGCATAAACCAGCTCGCTCTTGAAGTACACTCGATCTTTAATTATTCCCTTTCTATGGCTACAAATCTGTTTTATTTCACCACCTGGAATCACAATTTCATACAAACAGGACACATTTATGAGCTTCTCCTATGCAACCAGGTTGGTTCCCATCCCTAAGATGCTCTCATTTTAGTATGCCTGACCTGCTGCAAGTACCAGGATGGCAGCCTTCTACACACAGTTAATCCTGCTGCTAGTCTCTCCTGGGTCTGCCCTGTCATCCAGATCCACTGCTTTGCGCCCATCTTACCCATTAGCTCTGCTCCACTGGAGACAGTCATCACCCAAGGACTTGGTTCTAGCCCACCTTGCCTGCACCACCACAACAGTTACTATTGCTTCTCTGTAAGCAGAGATGTGCTGCTCCTGTCCAAGAACACAAATCACCTCCTTACTAATGCTGAGCACACTGCCTGATTCCTCAGGATCCACGCTTCTGTTGGAAGGAAGACAAATACCTGCTCCTCCTCAACATGGCAGGGGAAAAAGCTAGACTCCAAACCTCACCAGAAGTTGAAGGAAGAAGGAAGCACTGTATCCTATAACACTCTCTGCAGCCCAGCAGAAACCTCCTTCCTTGGAGGGCAGTTTCCCATCTCCTGTAACACAGGCCACTAGTATAGCTCCAAGGCACAAGGTGATGCACCTCTGCTACCAGCTCTGGTTAGACAATATGCCCTTGACTACAGGCTGGTGATGTGCACCTGCTGGAAGAACCCCTATTCTATTTCATGCAAGGCAAGCTGGATTAGCAGAGACCTACTTTTTAAACTCTTGGAGGGAACATGGCTGGAAGGAATTGCACAGAACCTAAGGACTTGTGCTGCAGGCCAACAACTCGCTTACCTCTAGGTAGTAGCAGTATCTGCCTTCATTAACAACACTAGAGCCAGCTACTAACACATCTTAATAAACTTTATCAAACACTAGTTTTCCCCTTCGACTTCATTCAAATGGACAGGGAAGAACTGACATCTCTTCACACCAGTTACCATCACAGTGATGAGGCTTGGTTTAGTTCTTGAAAGCCCATTTACAACCCATAAAGCAGAGCAACAAGCTTGTAAAGTTAAACTGCTTTACAGATATGATCAGTAAATGTACACTAGTCCATCCTTGTTTGGGACATCCATGAAGCTCCTCTCACTTCCCCAACCAGACTTAAATTCAGCTTCAGTGAATTTAAAAGCTTATTTTCATGCTGATGCTAACCTGCCCTATCACACTGGTGTGCTGATCTTAGTTCTGCTAAGGCTTTATTCAAGGCCCTGCTGCAAGGAAAGCCAGGTCCAGACATATTGCATTAGTTAAAGAAAGATTTCTGTCCTTTCTTATGAGCAGACTGCCCACATATGCAGCCAATTTCTCTTCCAGATCAACACATGTCCAGCTGCCAGGTAAGAAACTGGGGTATGCAGCAGCCTTTCCAGTACCCCATTACAACTCACTCTGAGTAAACACCGTGCGATTACAGTTGCCAGCAGCTGCTCCAGCCCGCCACCCACTGGCCGCCAGCAACGGGATTTGTGCTGTGACTCGTATTTTCCAAGTCAAAGCGGTTCAGACGTCGGAGCTGACTGCAATGCGCTCTACCGGCAGAGTTGACGCAGAACAGCTTCAGAGCAACTGTTACTGGCACACTGCTTTCCAGCTATCGTCTTTTGCAGTTAACTATAGGTTAACTAGAACTACCATACCTACCACATCAGTACAAAGCCACAACTATATCCACTCAAGTCTTTTACATACTTTTTAACCTGATCAGATTAATACTTTAATCTGAACAGAGCTATGTCAGGAATTTAGGGTGCAAAGCACACAGGAGCAAAATCTAGTACTCTAAAAGAACACTTAAAAAGGGCATCTCAGCCTCAAACACACGTTACTGGCAGTGCATGAAGCCCACAACAGTCTAGACTGCTTCGTGAGGAAGGACAAAGTGTTGTTTGTCATGTTGATGCTAGCTGCAGCCTTTCCCTGGAGAAAACAAGGCCCTTGAACTGGCACACCAGCAGAGCCTAGGATGAAGCAGCCAAAAGTGAGGGCAAGAGGCACAGCGGGGATCTGTAGGAAAAGCCAAAACTTTGCCCAGCTTGGGACCACTAGTTGCCCCAGGACAAGTGTCATAGGTGACAATGATGCCACCTACCAGCTCTCTTCAATACAGGGGCCACATATCCACAAACAATATACTTGTATGGCTGCTGCTGGAACAGAGCTATTTGGGCAGAAGCTGAGCATGAACTCTAGAAACTGTAATCAACCACAAGTTGAAACCATTCCTGTCAAGCAAAAGTAAAGACAATTCAGACATTTTTCAGCTAGACTGCTGCAGGATAGTGTGGCTGGTAAGAGCTGCTCAGTTGTCATGGAGTACTGAAAGAGAAAAGGCAATAGGTCATGGAAAAGTAAATTACTAAACAATCCTTACATATACTGCTGCTGAGCTGTCCATTCTCAGAGCTTCTCTGGTTGAAGCTGCTTCAGGCAGTCTGCTCAGAGCATAGCCACATAGGTTACTTTGAGCACAATTAGAAGTTCAGTCGCAAGACATTAAGCAAGGCTCAGATATTCAATTCAGAAAGCTGCCTTTAGAAGGTTATGGCTCAGTGACCTGTATCTGCATATGCCATATGACAGCCAACCTATAGAAATGACCCTGTTTTATAGGCTGAGTTGCCTCAGCTATGGCAGCATATGCCCAGTTGGCCTTACCAAGTTTGAAGAGGTTTATCGTACAGAAGATTCAGGGCTGTGCTTCCTGAAGTTGTGAACAGCCTCCTGTTGCTTGCAGGAGTGAAGAGATTGACAAAATATCAAGCATTGTAAAGCAATCTGAAGGAGTCCAAGCCATCTGTACAGATCAATGCTTTGGAAAGGCCCGGTTTCCTTTGTGTGCAGCATGTAGGAAGTAAAAGTTTAAAGGCTCAGACATGACCTGAAGTCCCCACATTTTGTGTCAACACCCATTCTAAGAACAATCCTATTGAGTGAAATACTTACCTCTAATGCTCTGAATGAAGAGCTCCAGGTGACGAGTCATTTGTCATAGTTCTGTGCCTGAAACCTCAGTTTGTCATGTTACATCCCACACAAACTCTGGACATACAACAGCTTGTTCAGACATCTTTATTTGCTGTATTGCCCAAGTGTACAAATACTGAATGTAGTTATAGAAATTCAAAATATATTGTAATAGAAATCTGTTTGGGAAGTGGAATGTTAAAGATATTTGCTTTATAAAATTACTACACGTAAGTCACTCCCATTTGCAAGTTTTAAATATATCAGGGCTATGAAGAGACAGATAACTCTGATCCTGCAAAAAAAGGGAGTTCTCAGGAAACATTTTCTGCTAGATGAAGTCAGTCAACAGCAAGTTGATTTCTTACATTTGACTCATTTTGAGTTATCAGCCAAGAGGATGTTAGCTACATCCAGACAATTCATACACACTTCTCATTTATACCAAGAAAGTCAATGTATCACTATCAACATATTTAAGTATTAGTCAAACAGAATCTCAGTGACAATACTTAAGCTAATGAAGTCAAGCCAATAAGTTGCCCCTGGCCATTGAGTGCAATTGATGCTTTTTTTTTCACATTTTCAGAATAAGGCGCTTTAGCTCTTGAACAAGTCAATACAGCTTTGCAGGAGAGAAACATTGTTCTGGAAAGGAAGAGAATTAGTTTCAAATGAGTATTGACTGATCATTTAACAACCCGCTTCCCACAACAAAGTAACTTCCAAACCAGTAGGTCCATCCCAGGATTTTGTAGCCTATACTAAAGAGCTTATACTGCAAAGACAAGCATTTAAGCAGTAAAGCATCGAAACCAGATCACAGAGTCTGCAATCTGCCTCTTCTGCAGGTCTGCAACCATGACTCAGTTAATGGTCAGGAGAGGGGCAAGAGAGCATCGAGGTTTTAATGTGGACCACACGGAGCACAGCTGTCAAGCCTTTATGTCACATTCAATCTCAGGACTGAAGTAGCTACCTGTGATGAAGTACAGGACTCCCAGGGAAGAAGAAATTAGAATTCTTCCAAAAGAAACTGAGGATGCACAGTAGTCTCTTCCTGAGCCTTCCTGCTTTGTTTCTACACCAAGTTAACAGACCCTGACACCAGTGTATACTTTCCTGGATTAAGCTGGCAGTACCATGGTATCATCTCTGCAGCCCACTCCTAAGCCTGCTCAGTAAAAGCTTGGCAGAGGCTGCTACAAAGCCAGTGTCCCCCTTCACTGCCAAGGCAAGTGAGAAAGGCTGACAGCTAAACCACAAGCTGCAGTATGTGCTCACAGCACTCAGGAACACTTGAAGCAGCAGCTGCCCCTAGATACAGGAAGGGTCAACCCCACAGATGAGGCTGCCTGAAGGGAAATGAGGTGAGCTGTTACATACTACCTGCAAATTGAGATTTCTCACTTGCAGTGCAATAGGCCAGTATTGTAGGAGTCACAGGCTGAAAACAATTCCTGTACAGGATGGACAAGACCATCTTTGTATGTGCTATACCTACAGCTTTTCAATTCCATTCCTTCCCCTCTTCAGCTCTCAGCTGAAGAGCCACACTGTTCTAATTTTACATTTCCTAGCTTTAAAGGGAACCCAGCAAATTCTCCAAGTTACATCATACTCACTTCTCTAAAGCTATGCCTGTTAAATTCCAAAGAACACACCTTTGCATGTTTTATTTCCAGTTCTGCCATTTCAATTAGGTTTTTGCGGAATGCTGCTATTCTCTTCTGTTTGAAGCTCATCAGTTCTGTAGAGAAGAAAGAACAAAGACAAAACAGACGTACAAAGCATGACTGAAGTTTCAGCAATACCTCTGATGTTTCACGAGTTCTGTTGTACAGTTCTAGTTACAGTGTTTGACTACAAAGAGGTTCAAGAGTTACCCTTTCTGTTTGTAGCCAGAGATGCATGCATCACCCAACACTGACATCTTGGTGAGGAAACAGCTGGTCTAAGACAGAGGTTTTGTAGGAAGACAATCAGAATAAAACAGAAGCAAACCACACACTGTGTGTTCTCACTGAGCATTTAACCAAGAACATTAAAGGAGTAGCATGTGTACCATGAAAGCATGTTTCTTGTTTTATGCTGTCCAAAGCTGTCTAAGAACCAGTGTCTGAAACTCCATATGAGACTCAGCTGTACTGGGACAGAGTAAAAGCCTGTTTGCACAGTTCTTATTGAAACAATCAGAAGCCTAAGTAGTCACCTTCAGGTGGAGGTGGAAAACAACACTTCAGTCAATTCTTAAAAGCATTTAGCTACATTGGTTTTACAGGCATCTATATTGGCCTTAGGGTGTCCAGACTACTTGCTTCAGAAGCCTTCAGTACTTAAAAGTCAGGTGAAGACTTGGACTGCATTAAGAGCCCCCTTCAACAGAAATACCTTGTTTTGCAGATTCTGAAATCTTTTCAAACTTCTGACAACAATCCTGTTGATGTGCCTCAGCCAGCATGACATCCTTGCTCTTTAGTCTGGCTTTATCTAGAGCTTTGTTTGAGTTTTCATAGTCAACAAGCGCCCTTGTACGTCTGTACAGAAGATCCTGAAAGCAGACAGCAATAGCGCATCAAAGCCTTCAGAGGACTACTTCCCAAACTGAGGTTCAACTATCTTAGCAGCAGGTTTCACTTCTTTCAGCACCAGATTCTCCTTCTTCCAACACAGTATTATAACCTGCTCTGCTCTTAGCATGGCAACAGAAGCCTTTCACCAGCACAGTGTCAAGTTTTCAGGACAGCCACTTATGCCTGAACAAAAAGAAGCCTGAGGGCTACTGCAGGCTTCGCTTCTTCCCTTGAAGTGGCTTTATCCTATAAGGTGGGTCTCTCCAATAAGAAGGAATAGCAATTTCTGAACTCCCTCAGTCTACTTCCATTAAGGGATGTGTCCCTGTCATTTAATTTGGTAGAGATCTAATAGATTGACTGTACTAAGATAGACATGAGAAGCAGTACAGGTCTCTGCACTAATTTCTTTCTATTCCAGAAAACCTGTTTGGAGATCTTAAACAGCCCTTCTGTAAGTGGGCTGGACTGCAGCTAGCCAATATATAGTTTCTGTATTCTGCTGTTGTTTAGAAGTGACAGGTTTCCTAGGCAAAACAAGGGTCTAGCTTCCTTTAAGGTGGACTTCCTGTCTTCTTAAAGCACAAAAAACACCACAAGTGAGTCATGATGTCCATAATAAAACTAAGCTTCAAAGAGAAAACTGTTCTCACCTTAGCAGCTTCTATATTGAGCATGTAGTATCTCAGCAGTTCAGAGAGCTTTAAGTCTTCATCAGATGAAACTCTACTCTCTACCTTCTGCAGAAAAGATTGAATAGTTGGTATGCAACAGGAAACAGCAACATCCACATTCAGAGATTCTTTTCTCCCCCTCCAAAGCTTCTCTTACCCTGAGTTTCTCAAAGAGCTCAGCAACTTTCAACAAGTACCTACAAGGAAAAACAGCATAAATAAGTTGTAGATACTTCTTAGTCTGATAAATACCAGAAAATACAGATTCCATCAAGGGCTTGACCAGAACTCAGGTCTAGGCAAAGACCTGGACAAAAGGTTCAGTGGAAGAGGTGCTGGATTCCAGCTTAACAGACTACTACAGCTAAGCAGCTGAACACCATTTAAAGTAAACAACACTGATTTCTAGAGCATGAAGGTCTTGTGAAGAATTTCCCTGCTACTACCCTCCAAGAGGGATGAAGTGTCTTGTTTACTCAGCTATACACTGTTTTAACCAGGTAGATTCTGTTTTAACCAGGCTATCTATTTACCAGTCTTTGTAACTAGATAGCAAAGTTTAGGAAGGTGGAATAATTCACCTTAGAGAAGCTGACAATGCTTCCATAACTTAAAAAGTGCCCTATTATTCTGGAACTTCAAAAGTCCAGAAGATAATACAGGCCTAGTGTAAGCTGTGGGTGTATTTAACAGCACATTAGAACAGAGGCAGAACCCATTCCTCTCATATTCTCTGGGAGCTTGTGACCTGAAAAAAAAAATATCAAGGAGACTTCTGTTTAAAAGGAGCTTTGATGATCAGCACAATTCAGCTCTAGGGCACTACTGGCAAGAGATCAGCTAGTTAAGAATCACCAGAAGCAGCAGAGAAAAGAAAGTTTCAATCCACTTGCTTGCAATTTGAGAAACTCAAACCAGCTATGACTCAATCCCCTGGATTTTGCAGAAGCAACTTGATATTCCCAGACTCAAGATATGTTTATGGACAGTTAGAATTGCTTACTTTTTGATAACTGTAGGCTCTTCTAATGCCAGGCTGTTCAAGCAAGCTGAAGTATAAATATAGTCATCTGCAACATCTGCAAGAACAAAGGCAAGGCTTTCAGGCTGAAATCGGTAAGACTGCAAGGTCCCTGCCCATGGCAGGGGGGTTGAAACTCGATGATCTTGAGGTCCTTTCCAACCCTAACTATTCTATGATTCTATGATCTTTAGGAAGGTCTTTGAAAACACTCACTTTTATGAGATCTTGTCATCTTATCTGCTTTTGCACATGCATCCTTGATTCTGTTGTAGTAGTTTACGAGAAAAGTCTTCTCTTGTTCAAAAAAGTCTTCTACTTCCTGAAAGAGAGAATGACCTGTTAAGTCAGTTGTATCACTGCAGAATACAAGCACATCCCTATTTTGGAAGGGGCCAAAGAGATATAACCACTGCCACATGAGCATCTTAGAGGAGACCTTATAAACAGTCTCCCACTGCCTAAAGGGAACAACAAGAAAGCTGGAGAGGGGCTTTTGACAAGGGCCTGTAGGGACAGGACAAGGGAGAATGGCTTTAACCTGACAGAGGGGAGATTGAGATGAGATATTAAGAAGAAATTCTTCCCTGTGAGGGTGCTGAGGCCCTGGCACAGGGTGCCCAGAGAAGCTGTGGCTGCCCCATCCCTGGCAGTGTTCAGTGTCAGGTTGGACGGGGCTTGGAGCAACCTGCTCTAGTGGAAGGTGTCCCTGTTCATGGCAGGGGGTTGGAACTGGATGAGGTTTAAGGTCCCTTCCAACCCAAACCAGTCTGGGATTCATTATTCCCATCAACCTCTATTGAAGAGCAGAGTTCAAGACAAGATCCTGAGCCAAGGGTTTGATAAACCAAGATGTCCGGCAAGTTTCTTTACCACAGTGAAGATGGACTTAACATTCAACTATGCAACACTGCAGGTTGTCTGAAGCAACCAGCAAGCTGGTATCAGACAGCCCTCAGGGCTACCAACTGTTGGTATTTCAAAGGCCTGCTACAACACAGTAGCTAATCAGCTTACAAGCTTGCTTCACATCCACACCAAACATTATACATACTGTAATGTTCCCTGACATCCTGATTAGAACAGGAAGTGTATTAGAAAGAGCTACTGTGGCAGCACCATAGAAAAGCTGAAGCTGGACTAGTTGCAGGAGTCTTTGGTAGCTGATCTTGTCTAGTACAAGCACAAACCCGGAAAATCATGTCTGTTCAGAGCTCCAAAGCAGAAAAAAGCCACAAGCACATTTGCTGAAGGTGTAGTTCCTTCCTCTTCACCAGTATCAGGTGTTAAGGAAACTTTCTGCATCCACCAGAAGCTTTTAAATAGACACTTCAATTTTTAGCAGCCTACACCTTTACTGTCTTATTGCTACAAAAGACAAAATTAATCCATGCTACCCCACCCAACTTGGGACAGCAGCAGCAAGGAAGGTTAGCATTAGTAGCTGAGACTTACATACCTCAATCCTAAAGCAGACATAACTAATCTCCTTAGAGCAGGAAGCAACAATCTATATGAGGGTACACAAGAGGTAAAGCAACTACCTTACCTTGACTCCAGAGAAGAGGACTTCATCAGCACTCTTCACCATGCTTTTCAAAAAGCCACCAAACATCTCTTTTGTGTTTTTCCTCCGAACACTCAGCTGCAACCGAGACCAAAACAGCTTTAAAAAGTTATCCCAAGGGGAAAAAAGTGAGGAGTTTGACATTTGCAATGAAATAACATCATTTACATCTAGCATATGACACAGGAGGCTGATTTCCAAGCTCTCCATAACACTTGTATAAAATGTATGAAGAAATGGTTTGACTAGAAGTTGTTCAACTATTGTGTGCCACAGATTTTTTTTCCCCCCATTCTCAGAAACAGCTCAGTTTTCTTTACATATCTTGGATCAGCATCTACCATTCATCACTGAGTGTGATAAAACAGATGCAAGACTTTCTTTAATAGACCTCCATTTTTCCATTTCAGGACCATGCAACACACAGCACAGCCACACCTGAAACCATACTTGTTCCTAACATAAAGGCATACAAAGCTGGCTTCCTAACCAACTTAACTAGAATTAAGAAACAAAGATGAGATTTATAGCAGAAAGAGGTCTAAAGGTCAGGTTTTTCACCCTTTTATCTCACAGAAGTACTGGCAATAGCTGCTTGCTTATGCTGCACATATTTATATAACATTCTGACCGTGCCAGAAGAAGGGACACCTCTAACATTGTGCCTCATTCAGAAAAGAGAAAGAAGTGCCTTACATCCTGGTCATACTCCAGGAAAACATGAAAATTGCGGTCTTTGCTGAGCACAGGATGAGAAGAAATTCGCTGAAGGAAGATCTCATGTGATGATACGGTCTTCTTGAAGACAGCAAGGTATTCACTGAAAGGAAAGAACAGACTGAGATCGTCTCTTGTACTGCCTTCTTCAAGATACAAAGAATTGCTTTAAGTTTATCCAGTGAAAACATGCAACAGTGTGCCTCTGAAATAGCTAGTGGTGATAGAGAAGCAATTTTCAATCCCTTTAGCTAGGAAGTTTCCCAGTTTGAAAGAAACTTTTGGCAACTCCCAGCTCTAAGACTTTAAAGACTATGCAGCATCAGACACCCTTCAAAACAGTCATACTCAAAATCAGTTATCACCAACTAAGTTGCTCTCCCAGGAGGACTCTCAAAGCGCTGCTTTTGGCAGCAGACTCATTCTACTTACGCTTCTAGCTCTTGCTTCATTTTGGCAAACTCTTCTTTTGTCATGGACACTTCTCCTTCCCCCAGCTTCTGCATCTTCTCTCTGGGACCATCAAAGTCAGGCTTTGAAGGTGCTGGAGGTATCTAGCCAAGGAATTGGTTAATGACAGATGCTAGCAAATAAAGCTTTCCAAGATTACTTCTAGCCTTCCCTGGAAGGAGGCCCTTTTGCCTGGTCATCACAAGCCAGAGAGGCTTCACACCCAGGAATTCTAAGGCCATTTTGATGACTGGGTCCCTGTTTGCTCCTCCCAGCTCTGTGCTACCCCTGCCCAGGAGGGAAACCAACCAAGAGGAATAGCTTCTATATCCACCCTATAGTCAGCCATCTTCTATGGACCACAGAGCCTCTTAAAAAAAATAATAGGAAAAAAAAGACTATATTAAATAGGAGTATTTCACTGTATCATCTTCCAGCACCACCAGAGAGTCAAAGACTCCCAGAGCATCATGGTTTTTTTTGCTGCTCCAAGCTATAACAACAGCCATAAGTTCATAAGTTAACATCAGAGCCATACCACTCAAGCTGTTTGGGAATTAAGGCAAGAGGAAGCATAGGGAATACCCAAGTTATTAACTGCTAGTTATATTAATAAAGCAAGCTTCATGCCCTTACTAATATGCATTTTAAAAATCACTACAGTCTTTTGCTTGGAATGAAGTTTTTTAGGAAGTACTTACAATGAGTCCTGCATACTCCTCAGTTTCAGTGAGCGTATCGTGCAGCCACACAAAGTCTTCATGCTGCCTTGTAACTGAAAACTCAGGGTTTTGAAAAGCTGGCAGTGTAGTCTGGAAGAGAAGATATAGAAGCCCTACTGTTTTGTAAATTAGTAGCTTTTAGAAACAGTTCTGTCCCTTTCCAAAGGAAGCTATTTTGCCTAGTAAGAGCCTCGCCTACTCCCTTTTAGCTGAGCTGGCACTCATTTCAGAGCCATACTCCCAAAGAGACTATTTAAAGAAAAGGAACTGTTGTGGAACAGTATTAATGCAGTTTATTCTATGAAGTTTCACAGTAACTGGTTTCTCCACCCCTACTCCCCAGTTTCCTGGTGTCAAGCTAGGATTCCTCAGCAAAGCCAATCTAGTGTACCAGATACCTTGTCTCTATTTAGAGACTATTCAAGTCTCAGGAAACCTGAAGTTTCTGAATATACATGTATGTACACCCCCAGGCCACCTTTAAGTGGACAAATCTCCATTTAATTAGATTTCTTTCATTGCCAAGCCCATCTTTGAAGGTATGTGTATTGCAAATACACACACTATTTGCGTAACATTTATAAAGTCTTCTTTCTACCCCATGATCTTACCTTAGTGTGCACAGTGAACTTCACTCTGTCTTTTTCACTTAGGGCATCAGGTATATCAATTTGGAGAGAAGAATCAACATTCAGGTCTACCGATACAGACCTCAGCTGCAACAGAATTCACAGTATAAACCTCAGTTCAAGTAGGTTTAGTGAAGCTAGGCTGGTCATCAGCTATCAACAAGAACCACACGGCACTAAACTGCTGCCTTCAGGATCAGCACATATGAACAAGCACAACAGACGTGACACTACCTGCACATCACTGTGACAAGCCTTCCCTTCCAAACACAGGAAAAGAACAAGGCTTGTTAGCTTAAAGCCTGAAGAACCAATAGAACCAGTTGGTAGAATTCACACAAGTATTTGGAAATACCTGCTTTGAAAGAAGCATCTTCCTTCCCGTACTTCTCCAGATTGTTTATTTGGAACACATCAAGCCAGAGCCTATTATGCCATTTAGCAACAACCAAAATAGTTCCCTCTTCATTACCCTGTGGCTCCACAATATGTGGCAGCACAGCTCCCAAGAGCCTAGTCTTGCGATCTGTTTCCTCACTCTTAGATCAGAGAGCTGCTTTAATCTAAGGCAAGAAGAATTAAATGCTTTTATCTATCACAAGTAGCAAGCCCTAGGCAAGAGCCTAATGATTCCTCACCAGGCCCAGATCGATCACCACTGCCATTCCTACTTCCAAAAACTACTGCACATATTCCACACGCTGTGCTGACAGCTGCAGAGGCTATATCATCTCTGATCTTACAGAAAAGTGGGGCACAAACACCTTTAGACTCCCACAAAGTCTAAGAGCCAACTGGTTGCCAGAAAGAGGGTCAAAACCCAAGAACACAGTGGCACTATCACTGTTTAATCTTATTTTCAGGAGACCTGGCATCATATTATTCATTGTGGCTTTGATTTCCTGAATGATCTCAGAAGCAAGCAAAAAAGTTCAGGCATATCCAGCATCACTTAAGAGGAATGCATACATCCAGTTCTTACATCAAGCAAAATCATGTGTTTAGATACCAAGAAATAGACTTTCACAAGCTATTAAACACTTGTCATCAACAAGCTTCAGTCCTCTGTAGTCTAGAAGCATACAGGAACCTCAGCCTAGCACAGGAACCACTGTAATGCAAACCAAAACAGACTCCAAAGAGGCTCTCCCTTCAGTGCTGCCACACTTACTCTCTGCAGAAGGGAGAAGCAGCCAGAGACCAAGGTCACAACACAGGAAGCTTGCTGAAGAGTGACCATCACAGCCAGGCTGAATCCCAAGGTTATCCTTTAGAGATAATTCTGAACGCCTTCCCAGGAAAGCAAGCAGGAGACTGATATCATTTCACCACTCTGCAGCACACAAACGCACAGAACACACCAGCCAGGAGCTTGCCCTTACCTCCCACTAAGCACAAGTTCCAGCACCAAAGCCCACAAGCAAGCAGTGCCAGACAGCATCTGAACAAGGCTGTCACATGTCACAGATAGCTTGAATGCTGCCTTCAGTTCTTATGCAGCTTTCCAGAAGCTTTTGAGGGGTTGCCCTTTATAAGGTGAAGCTCTGCACCCAAAAGCTTTGGAAATTCCTTTTCCTCACCCTGGTCATCTGTCTGCTACAGTCCAGATCTTGTGGAAGACAAGTCTCTGGCTGCCTGCGTTTACCTCCAGCCAGCCTGCCCTGGCTAGACTCCCACTACCACTGATGGTTACTGCTATCATCTATAATCAGGGTCTCACACCTAAACAAGGGATAGCCCAGTCACTGTAGCCTCATCCTTCCACCCATGCTAAAGACTTCCATCTCCCACTTCAGCTGGTAGTTGAACTTAGAAGGTAAGCAAGAGTTATACCTTTTTAAACCCCCACTGACAGTTCTGCATCCAGCCCCTGGGCCCCAAACACAACAGGGACATGGAGCTGTTGGAGCGAGTCCAGAGGAGGCCATGGAGATGCTCTGAGAGCTGGAGCACCTCTTCTCTGGACACAGGCTGAGAGAGCTGGGCTTGTTCAGCCTGGAGAAGAGAAGGACCCAGGGAGTCCTTAGAGCTGCTTCCAGTGCCTAAAGGGGCTGTGACAAGAAATCTGGAGAGGGGCTTTTGACAAGGGCCTGTAGGGACAAGGCAAGGGGGAATGGCTTTAACCTGACAGAGGGGAGACTGAGATGAGACATTAGGAAGAAATTCATCCCTGTGCTGAGGCCCTGGCACAGGGTGCCCAAAGAAGCTGTGGCTGCCCCATCCTTGGCAGCATCCAAGGTCAAGTTGGATGGAGCTTCAAGCAACCTGGTCTAGTACAAGGTGTCCCTGCCCGTGGCAAGGAGTTGGAACTGGGTGAGCCTTAAGGTCCCTTCCGGCCCAAACCAGTCTGTGATTCTACAGCTATGGAGAGATGGAAAGACCATGTACGCAGCACACTGAGCTTCCCATTCTGGCTTCTATAGGATAGAAGGCTTTTATCCTATCCTGGGTATTGCTTTGGCAACAAGCAAGAATGTTGAGCTTAGACAGCATGCCCTGGAACACAGTTCCTAGCAGTCCCAGCACTGCTCATATCCAAATGGACACAGTGGGACTCCGAACACTACAGGGACTCCAACAGCAGCCTCTTCTGTCCTGTAACCCCACAGGGCAGATTATCATTTTATCCTACAGGTGTGCAATTCTGATACTTACTAGGAAGGCATAGACCAAACAGCCCAAATGTGCATAGTTCAGAGGTCACTGTCACTGGTTTAGGCAGAAGCTGCCCCATTCAAGCACTAGAGGAAGAACAGGTAGCAGGCCACCATTCAGGCATTAGTCTCACTGCAAGTACAGCTCTGTGTTGTCAGCTAAACAAAAGGCAAGTTGGTCAGTGTTTCCCAGCCAGATAACACTAGCAGCCAAAGCAGTGACAGAGATGCAGACCCCAGTGTTTTGCATCCTGCTTACTTATCTTTACTGTCCAAACAGGCTCAGCAGTGCTAACAATATGAACTGCTGAGTCTGGAAAGTATGATAAGCCAAGAGAAACTGCTTCCTCTCAGTTAAACTAAGGAAAGGATTACACCAATCAGCCAATCCAGAATTTGTAAGCTTTCTTATTAAGTCTTGTGGAGAAGGTAAGCCATGATTAGGTGCTGTCTGCACCCCCCTCCATGCGTAGTAGTTGGCTGCACAGGAGATGGGCAGGTATGGACACAGGATGGTACTGCTTAGTCAGATTAAAGCAGTTCATGTATCACAGGCATTTATCCCCACACACCAGGACTATAAATTGCAGAGGCAATGAGCAAGAACAAATAACCTCCAGCTTCAACAATCCTCAGGGATGCTGCTGCAAGAGAGCTTATTGCCCCAGTGTGGCCTCACACAGAAACAACTGGGAGTCAGCAGCAGTGCTCAACTGTGCATTCCAGAGCAGCCGTACTACACATAGTGCCCAAAATGTGAGAGCAGCCCAGAAACAGAAGAGTCAAGAGCACCCCTACATCCAGTGGTGGGTTTCAGCCCCTCAGGCCTACATGAAGCCACTTGCTAAAATTAAAATCTTGATCTTCTATTACCCTAAACATCTGCTGTAACTGTACATGGCCCCCTCCTGTTGAAGGCCACTGCAAGCTCAAACATTAAGCATATAATTGTTTGAAGACAGTTATATACACAGGATTATCACCTCTGCACTTCAGGACTCTGGAGTTCAGTAAAGGACCTGGAGCCATCTGAAAGAGAGAATCAAAACCACCAGTCTGCTCTATTCCTGCGAAGGTCACTGTGGCCTCCTAACTCCAGGCCAGAGACCTTTAGGATTACACAATCATGGCAGCAAGGCTCAGACTACAAAGAGAGCATTCACAATGCCTGACTTTGAGAGGACAGAGTTCTTCCTTTCTCTACAAGAACATGGTGGAGCACCCTCCACACCCCGTCTAGTTACCACAGCTTTATAAGGCACTAACCCAGCAAGCACCTAAAGCAGATGTTCCACACCAGCCCTCAGTCAACACAAGCACCTGCTCCTGTAGCATTAGCAGTTCATCATTCAGGACCTTTCATTTCACCATCTCTCTTACACCCACACTACAAGCATAAATGAAGACCACCTTGCTTATGATCATATGAAGGCTGTGCAGAGCAAAGGAATTAAGCTTTCATCATCAGGCCCCAGGCTTGTTTCTTTATCACAACAAGCATCCAACCCAAGGCCTTCCCAGGGAGCCACTCCATCTTAACTCTCTGGCCTGCTGTGTCTGGCAGCTCCATCTCTGGAGGCTTTTTTCTGCTAGGACATCACTGCTTCTTCCATGCAGAGAAACAAAGTTTCTCCATCCCAATTACCAGAAACCACCATCACCCCACACTCCTAAGGGTATATAGTCCAAGCTCAGCAGCTGGCAAGAGATTATTCCTTACTTGGAGCTCATGTCCAAAAGTAGAGGATAGCAACTCCTGGAACAGCACAGTAGGGAAACAGCAAACTGAAACACTCACCCAAGCTCAGCACTGTTCCCCACTTTCACCTCTTATTTCCCTTTCTGAGAAAGAGCTTAGACACTTCTGTTTTGCAGTGACCACAGCAACTGTTACAGCTGCTCTGATGCCTTCTACTTCTAGCTTCATGCCTCTAGTGATTCATATTGGGATGCAGTGGGGTTTGTGAGGATTGAAGAAAAACTTCTCCTTGTTCAGTAAAGATACTGTCTACCACACTCTGACCTGGAAACTAAAACAAGACATAAGCAGAGCCCTCCAGAATGACAGCCATCCTATTGATCCATGTTCCTGGGCACCCGAACTAGAAAACTAAAAATAGATATTATGGTACCAATCAGGACACTACCACCTGATCAGGAAGCCCAAGAGAAGAGACAGCAGAGAGCATTACTGTGACTAATCCAGACAGTTTTACAGCACTTTCTCCATTGCTTAGAGATATTAAAGAGTTGGATCAGTTAAGTACAACCCAGTGATTACCATTACCTGCCCTGGCTTTAGATTGACAGACAACTTTCCGATCAGCCTCATCCAATGCAAAACACACCTTCACATTCACAGGTACCCAGGGGAATGAAATGTCCTCGCCACTGAAGCTGCTTCTTTCAAGTGGCCTGAACTGCTGGCAGTTTTAGCATCAGTTCTGGATGACTCAGTGTTACTTCTGCATTCTAACAAAAGAATCTGCCAGTGCAAGCAACTGTGTACAACATCCAGTTGCTAGCAAAATAAGAATCCATGTTTGTTTAGATTAACACAGGGTTTTCCCACATAGCTAAGTTCCCAGAAGGAGCAAGGAGCCCTTCCACAAGGGCTTGCATGTCATAGAGCTTTCTGCTTATTGTCAGCTACCTTATAAGAAAACCTTTCTTCTTACTGATCACCTCCCTGCTGTCATTCAAACAACAGCCACAAACAAGACTGTAGTAATTACATCTGCCACTACCCAGAATTCATTACTTTTTTACAGAGCAGTCTAATTAAGCCAGTTCAAGTGCTCTCCAGAGAGCACTAAAATATCATGATCCTTCCTGGCAGTTTATAGAGAGCCCTCAGAAGGCCTTGTTTCAACACCCAGGAGTTAACCAGCAAACTTTCAGAGAAACTGGCCAGCAGGTATTAGTGGCATTAGTTGCTAGAACTATGTTTTAGTCATATTTGATACAAGTGGCTTAAGTTTCCCTTTAATCAAGATACTAAAAATACACCACATGCAGCAGTGAATACACAATACGGTAGATGTGAAACTTTGATTTTTCAGCCTTTGTAACAGATTTGCTGTTTGCTCTCTAACATTCAGTTGAAGCAGTAAAAGTTACATCTGGCCACTGAATCAGTCCTCTTGCACACAGTTTTCATGCTGCTACTTAGGATACAACAAATGCTTCCCCAAATTTGTGACTTTGGACCACAAAACTCCAGCAATGCGATGGTTTAATTACTTTTGCTTAAAACAGATAAAGAGGAAGTAACAGCTCAATTTAGTCATTGCAATCGCATTTCTCACCAAGTACAGTGCTTGCCAAGTAAGCAGAAGGCAGCCACTATTACCACTGGCTGTGCAATAAGCTGGCCTTGATCACTTTGCCCTCCTGTCAGAGGGATCTCTGCATCAATGCAGAAACCAAGTGGTCACACACCTTTTTACAGAGGGCAGGACATTCAAAGATCCCATATTCAAAGGAAAAGCCCCTAGCTCATCTTGCTCCACCAAGGAGCACATGGACACCTCCACTCAACCCACTTTTTACTCAACTCGAGGGGTCAAGAAGCAGCTTTGGCAGCACAGGCCAAACCCACCCCAGTGCAGCAGTCTGCTGGCAGAGCACAGCCCATGGCTAAGCACTTTTAGCCAACATGCCACCTGTAACATGATGCATGCCCAGCTAAAATTGGAATTGGGCAACAGAAGCAAACCCCTAAGCCCCAGTCAGCATCAACAAGAATATTTTGCTGACCTCCTGCAGTGAGGACAGAACTGGTGGTAGGGCGTTTCAGCAATGCAGCCTCACACCATGCTCTCCTCATTTCCCATGGATTTGAGATCAGATCATTAGCCCAAACAGGACACAGGCTGAGCGAGCTGGGCTTGTTCAGCCTGGAGAACAGAAGGTTCTGATGAAACCTTAGAGTAGCATCCAGTGCCTAAAGGGACCGACAAGAAACCTGGAGAGGGGCTTTTGACAAGGGCCTGTAGGGACAGGACAAGGGGGAATGGCTTTAACCTGACAGAGGGAGATTTACAGAGGGAACACTAGGCAAAAGTTCTTCCCTGTGAGGGTGCTGAGGCCCTGGCACAGGGTGCCCAGAGAAGCTGTGGCTGCCCCATCCCTGGCAGTGTTCAAGGCCAGGTTAGATGGGCTTGGAGCAATCTGCTCTAGTGGAAGGTGTCCCTGCCTGTGGAAGGGGGTTGGAACTCGATGAGCTTTAAGGTCCCTTCCAACCCAAACCAGTCTGGGATTCTCTATGTCCTTAACAGTACATTATCTTCATCCAGTAACTTTCTCCTTGCTGGCAGTTCATCTCACTCCTTGTTTCCAGGCCCAGCAGGACACACAAGCAGTTTTCTTGCAGAACACAAGCAAGATCTAGTAGGCTCTCATTTTTCCTGTTTATAGAACATATAGGAAAAGTTGTCTAGCACAGAGAACCGTTGTTCAGGAGTAATAGCAGCAAGTCCCGGGCTATGACATACCATTTTTATCTCTCTCACTGACTGTTCTGAGAAAAAGGGGCTACAATACTCCCTCAGTATTTCAATCTAGAGCAGTTTAACTGCAGATTGTGGACTTTAAAATGCTATCAAGCCACTGACATTAAGAAACACTGAGCTTAGCTTGGCAGTCCCACTACTCCCCTCACTTTCTGAAGTGCCTTTTCCTCTCCATGACAGATTACACCATCTTTCCCACTGCACTTCCAGTCACCCTTATCCTACTCTCCCTCCCTCTTCCTACATATCCTGAGCCTCTTCTGCTTCATCACCTCAGGGTCAGTTTTTAGTTTATACTTACCATTGAGTCCTATTCAAGGTTAATACCTATTGAAGTTTCCTTTATAGGCATAGGCTTTATCTCCTGGCCACACACTGGTTCCACATGTCTGTTCCTGTTTAGGTACGGAAACACCAAAGACAGGAGTATTTCTATTCTCCCCCTTGCTGCTGGAATCCCAAGGCAGCCCTACTACCTGACACAAGCTGGTTAATCTTTGGCCATTGAGCATTAGAGCTTAAAGCTACTCAAGCCCTCACTGTAGCAACAGTTTCCCCTTCCCCCAATATTCCTGTTAAAGATGACACACAAACACTCAAAGTTACCAATTGCTGAAAGACGGTTGATATTTTACCTTCCCCAGCAGGTCCTGCAAGCCTAAGAAGGCTTACACTCATTCTCAAGTGGCAGACACCACAATACTAGGAGTTTCACATGCAGCAGGAAAAAGTTAAGCACTGGCTCTTTCATAGCTCAAAACAAGTAACAGGAAAACACTTGCTCAACAAACATTTGCCTATTCTGCTGGATCAGGATTGTTTTAAAAGTCATATGCAGGAGAATTTGTGCATATTTAAGTTGTCCATATCCAAGGAAGTTACCAAGGGAAGTGAAAAGTAGGTGTATTCCTAGCTCTCAGGTCTGCCAATACACATCTTCCAAAAAGCTAGAGAAAACACAGAATGAAGATTCAAGCTCCCTTAACAGTGTAAGACACACCTCATCTACCCACAAGTGAGTTAAGCTTAGTCACAGTGCAAAGCTATAGCAACAATATGAAAGTCAAATAGCAGCTCACAGACTGTTACAGAGCTGGCTTACCTTTTATACAACATGTGTTAGGAGTAGTTATTAAACGAGGTAGATTAAGCCAGGCAACTTCTCCAGCATAAGAAATAACTCCAAGCACTGCCAACATACATGCACATTGATTCACAAAGTTCCCATTTTTGCATTTAATTTGCATTTCCTCTGCAAAGCTGAGAGTCTCAATGTTGAGCAACACCCCCTACTCCCTCAAAGACAAGACATAAGCCTCCTTTGCACTTAAAGCTTCAACGCTACTACAGAGAAAGGAAAATCAAGTCAGCTACCAACCCGTCAAGAGAAAAAGGTGGCACAACTGAAGGGACAGCTAACAGCCTGGTTAACACGGGCCACACCACTAGGAAGGCTGGGCACAGGCACACAAGCTGGCCTGCAAGTTTAAGCACCTTGGCAAAAAGCACCTACAGCATTTCATGGCTAGTGCCAAGCCACAAACCCTGACGAGCAGGTCCAGCTCCTCCATCCCCAACAGGCCCAGGCCCTGTCACCCTGCTCCCACCACCACCAAGGTGCTCCACACACAGCCTGCACTGCCTATGGCAGCCAGAGCCCTTCCCTTCTTCCCATTCTGGTTTTTCTTCCTTCCACCCCTCTTTATCTTTCTCCCCCCACCTCTTCCTTCAGGGGCAACACCCCACACTAACCCTGACCACCTGCTCTCATAGGACCTTGGGTGCAAGGAACGAGCAGCACAGTGGCTAAGCAAATTAACACTTAAAACGGAAGGCAACTAGAAACACCCCAAGAAACTGAACCGAAGTAAACCTCTGTCACTGCCCCGGCACTGCCGCAGGCGGGACGGCAGCTCCCTCACGCTCCGCGGGGCCAGCCCGGCCGCACTCCCACCGGCCCGCCCCAGCCGGCCGCGGGCCGCCGCCCTCACCTTGCTCTGCGCGTCCTCCCGGAGCAAAGCCATACCGCCGAGACACAGTCACCGCTCACAACCCTCCCCGCCGCCGCTGCCGCCTCATATAAGCCCGGGGCGGAGCCGCCACCGCCACCCGCCGCCGGCGACACACCCCCACAGTCCCGGCGGCCCCCGCGCGGGGCGGCGGCCATATTGGGTGAGGGCAGTGTGCTGCTTGCCTTCATCCAAGATGGCGGTACAACGTTAGTTGGGTTTTTTGTCTTTTTCCCTTACTTTTAAAGATTCGTGTTATTCTCATGAACGGTTTTCAAAGAACACTCAAATAATAAAGCTAAAGGGAGAAGGCACGCCCGCCCCTTCCCCAGCACCGCACTCGGGGACTCCAGATCGGAGCCCCACTGAGCAGCGGAGAAACTACAAGTACCAGGAAGCCGCGGTGTGCGCATGTGCAGTGAGGGTGCCCGCTGCCGCCGTACCGCGCCTGCGAACCGGAGGCCGCGGCGGTGGCGGGAAGTGCGTCCGTGAGGTAACGCTCGCGCCCGGTTTTCGTCCCCGGGGCTGCGTTCGTGACTGGGCTGCGGCCGGGGCCGCCTTGGTGAACACCTGCAGCGCCCCGCAGCGTGGGGAGGGGGAGAAGGCGAAGGCGGGCTGGGGCTGTCCGGCTGTGCTGGGGAGGTGAAGGGGCGCGTTCTCAGGGGCGGTCTCCACCTGCCCTGGTGAGCGGAGGGCATGCAGCGGCCTGCCCCGGCTGCTGGGCCTGCAGCTCCCTCTGCCCGTGATCGATCCCTGCACCTCAACTGGCAAGCGTGTGCCCACCCCTGCCCGCGGTTTGAAACAGAGCGGGCGTCATGGCCGGACTCCCCAGGGCTGGGTGGGCACGGCCGCTGAGTGGGGACAGCGGGCCCAGGGGGGCAGCCCGATCAGGGCATCTTATCCCTGAATGGATTTAGATGAGAGATTAGGAAGAAATTATTCCCAGTGAGGGTGCTGAGGCCCTGGCACAGGGTGCCCAGAGAAGCTGTGGCTGCCCCATGCCTGGCAGTGTTCAACGCCAGGTTGGATGGGGCTTGGAACAGCCTGGTCTAGTGGAAGGTGTCCCTGCCGATGGCAGGGGTTGGAACTGGATGAGCTTTAAAGCCCCTTCCAACACAAACTAGTCTGGGATTCTATGCCTGCACTCACATGTTGGTGTCACTGCAGTTCTGCTTGAGCACAGGATTTGTTCATACAGGATAAATTCTTCTGCTATGTTTTTGTTGTCTGTGGTGCCTGTGGCTTCTGCAGTGTGTGAAGTGTTAGTTAAGAAGTGTGGGAAGAGCAACGAGTAACATTTAAGTGTTGTCAGGAACAAAATTCCTACAATAGTTGGCAGTATGCATTGCCTGCATTTTTTGTTTGTAGTGGGTGGAAGGGAACTTTATCAGGGTAAGCAGATAACTTTAAGTAGGAGAATAGGGCCTCAATTCTGCAAGTGTTCGGTGTTGATTTAAATGCCACTATTCAAGTGTTCACAAGTGCATAAACTTTCATAGGACTTAGCGCAGCAGTTCCAATGCAGCGTTGAAAGCTATGCTGAGAGCAATATTTCTGGTGGACTGGTTTTGCTTTTCAACTTTTAAGTGTCCCGGCACACAGCCACATTTGAAACTGAGTTTAGAAAAATACTTTTCTATTTTACCCTGATTTAGTTGAATCTGAAAATACTTGCAGTCCGTCTGGTTTCTTTGGCTTTCCCAGTCTCACATCTCCTGATTTCAGAATTCACTTCCTGCTGCTGCCTGCTTTCTCCTGGGGATACAAAAGTAAAAACATTGTTTTGTTCTCCCAAAAGTACTTTGTTGCCACAGTCCCCTTAAGCTGGGCATCCACTATAGGCTTACATGGTTTTAATACCTTACAACAATGAATTTGCTTCGTTCTCTGCATAGCCTTTTTATTTTATTATCCTCACCCTCCTTTTGGGGGTTGTTTGTTGCAGATCAGCTTTTTGTGTCTACTTTCATGACAGCTCTGATACTGTTGCTATAAGAGCATTCTCTGCTGCAGCTTTTGCTACTTGAAACACCTTTATAGGTTTGCTCCCTTTCAGGTTTTGTGGACCAGCACCAGTTCTTTTCAGGATCATTTCCTCTTTTCTTTGCTTGCTTGTTCTTTCTCTTACTTTACTACTCACTAAAAGGAGTTTTGGTGGCATAAAGTGTATGAAGACACCTTATGACCACAGCAGTTCTCCGTTTGGCAAAGGGCAAAAATAGGTTGGTGGCAGAGGTTTATGACTCTGGAAATCGTATTTCTTTTTCCACAGGGTGGAAATACAGTAACCTACAAGCTGTTCCTAACAGAAGAAAGAAAATTCCAGCTACTCACAATGCTTCCTGTCAGAATGAAATTCGTACAGCTACTCTGCATGAAACCAGGGAAACTAGAAACACTCTTTCAAATACCTTTTTGCCAAAAGCAATTCCCATTTATGTGTCTGGCTACGTCCACATGTCTTCATAGTAAAAAGAAAAAAGTGAACAGCTATGAACTAGTTGACCAGGAAAAATACAATAATTTGGTCTCCTCTGTGACCTCTTACAAAACCAGTGCCCAAACACCGGAGACAATATTTGAAGAAGACAATTGGTTATATGGGCCACCAAAACAACAAAAACGTCCAGTTAAAGCTGAAACAAAAGCTCCAAAGCATTGGGTTCCTTTAATAAACCCGAACAAGAAGATTCCCCTTCTCAACAATGATTCAAACTTCCCCATGAAAATCCCTTTACAAGAGAACAAAACAAAAATGCCCAGTGTTACCCATATTCTTCAACAGACTATTTCTCCACAGCAAGCCATTTATCTGGAAAGATGGAAGCAGAAAATGATATTGGAACTTGGAAAAGATGGTTTTGCAGAGTATACTAAAAGTAAGTCTAGCTGCAGTGTGATTGCAAAGTGGAAGCAATGTCTGGACAGCTGGCTGTGATGTGCTAGCATAGGTGCAGTGTCTGTCCCTACAGCTCAAGCGTTTTGGAAATCCAGGGCTTGAAACAATCTGGTCTAGTGGAAGGTGTCCCTGCCTGTGGCAGGGGGTTGGAACTGGGTGAGCTTTAATGTCCCTTCCAACCCAAACCAGTCTGTGATTCTGTGATTCATTTCATAAGACCTACAAAGGTGACTTCCTCCAAGCTGTAGGACTGATGGGCATCTGGGAGGACCCGGGGAATAGAAGGCTGCCTCGTGTAGCAAGGTTGACAAACACTCGAGTGCTCCTCACATAAATTATTATGCTTTTTAAAACTGAATATCCTGTGTTTGCTTCTTGAGTTAAGCACTTCAGTGAATAACGTGGCATAACAAACCTTACGTAACTATTTAAAATTTATCTTTCTTGGAATCATTTCTGAGATAAGCCTTTACTCCTAGGACTCTGCCTGCCCATTTCAGGAGGAGATTTAATTCCATTCAGATGAACCAATGCAGCAGAAGAAGCAAAAGCAGCCTAGAATAATATTTTTAATTCACAGAAATTCACAAATGCCTTTGAATTAACAGTGCATTTAAAAATCATACTTTTGTTTCTGTGTAATTAAGAGACCAGAAGAAAGTAAAGTAAGCATTAATATAAGAGATACTGATTTCACTATTGACATTTAATTTATTTTCTGTCTCACTCCGTCTTCTCCTCATGTCCTCAAACTTTCAGTCCAAAAACTAGGACTGGTTTATGAGCTATGTTTTGTAATATCTAGAATACAAATCCATCAGGTGTTATGAGTAGTGTGTAAAATGCGGGGGTTTGTCGCATTTTTCTTAGATCTTTTCCTCCAAGGACATCTCTTTCATGCCGCTTTGGAATCTGTATTCCTGTCTGAAGAGATGGTAACTAAGGAGCAGAGAGAAGATGTCACCGTTTCCGGCTACTTGTCAAGTGTGGAACGTGTCTTGAAAGATATCAGTGAAGTGAGAGCTCTGGAAAGTGCAGTTCATCATGAGGGTCTTCAGTATCTGGGCCTGGTAGACTGCGTGGCTAAGTATCGGTGAGGTACTGGTTCTCTAAGAAACCTGATCATGCCAGTGTGGTGTGGTGCTTCATGGCATGGGGGAGGCTGTGTCCCAGGCTGGAGCTGGTTTGTCTGAGGAGGGGGAAGCTGGACCAGATCTCTAAGAGAATAGTAACAGATGAACTCCCCTGGATGAACCTGATGTTAGAAGTGCTGTTGTGGAGATTTCCTTTCGTGGAGCAGAGTACGAACAGGGCAGGGTTAAGGGATCCTCAGCAGCTGACAAGAACTGCAGTGGATATTAATAAGTACTCATTTTGAGGATCTAAACTACCAAAGTGTGGAAGAGACTTGTTTAGGCATAATCGTGAGCAACATGCCATCGAGCGAAGTAGGCTGAGTGTGATGCAACTTTGCTGTCTCATCCCTTATTTCTTACTTATGACTAAACTTAAGTTGAAAACATTGTCCTATCTTGTTCTCTTATGCAGAGGCCAGTTGTGTGTGATTGACTGGAAAACTTCAGAGAAACCAAAGCCATCTTTGAAGAATACTTTTGACAACCCTTTACAGGTTGCAGCATATATTGGAGCCATCAATCATGATGCCAATTATGACTTCCAGGTCAGTAGCCCTGCTGCCTGCCAAGACAAGCAGCAGCACCCATGTTGTTTTCATTTCTCCCCACCTACTGCCTTTAGCACTTGCTGTCCATCATGGAACTGTTGGTAGGATTTGTGATAAAGCAGCTCAATCTTAGATCAGGTTTAACTGACATAGTGTGAAATAACTCCACTGCTCTTGCTAATCCTGCTGCTTTTGCCTGTCAGCAGTCTATTTTCAGTGGTTTTAAGGAGCTGCTCAGTGGGACCAAGGGATGCTCAGGAGGTTGGATGAACTCACAGTGACCTGACATCTGGGCAACTCCCAGTGCTTAGTTCTGTGTGATTTTTGTTTGTGTGAAGAGTAAGAAGGGGGAGAAGTGAAGCAGAAGAGCCTGCAAACAGGGAAATGGGGTGGGAGGGCATTGCTAGCGTCAATTGTTGCCGTATCCCACCAGCAAATGAGGGACTGATTTACTTAAGTGTTTGTAAGCTGTATGGTGTTTTCTCAGAGGAAGACAGTGTGTTGTCAATCACTTAACCAGAAGACAGTGGAATAATGTTTCTAAGTACTCCAGATGCAATTCTAGCCAGGCCTGCTTGGCCAGAAGAATTGTTATTTCAATACAAAATACTGAAGGGGGAAAACAGCAGAAGAAAGCAGAGTAATTCATAGGCTGTGCAAAGGACTTTTCTAGAATACTGTAGAGGTCAGTAAACACAACCACATAACAGGCATGATCCTTGCAGAGTGAAATATAGGCAGTAATTCTACAGTTCTGCTATTAGCCTTTCTGTCCCCCACTACTTTCTGTTCATCCTGGTGGCTGTTTGAGATTTGGATTAGATGTTTGTCAAGTATGAAGGATGTCAGAACATACCTAAGCAACTATTTCTATTCAGACTGATGCTGGAGAATGGCATCAGTCTGGTTATATGACCCCAGGCAAAACCTGATCAGTCACTGGGAATTCTGTCAGCATCTGCAAGACTTAAATAGACCTCATCACTCTGAGACTCAGAATTCGAGTCCTCTGGTTTGCACTGAAGTCAATCAGAGCTTTGGACTCTTGAGTCTTTGGAGCATTTGCACATCAGTCTCCAAGTATTTTGTGGTGAATTATTGCTCTGTTTTTGTTCCCTCTTTCTTATTTAAGATACTTACATGTTAAAATGGGGTTTAGTTTGTAGAATTTCTGATTGAAGTTGCATCTTCATGTTTGATTTCCAGCAGCCTTCTGTTTCTACCTGTAGGTTAGCTGTGGACTCATCGTGGTTGCCTATAAGGATGGCTCCCCCGCGCACCAGCATTTCATGGCTCCTGAGCTGTGCTCGGAGTACTGGAATAAGTGGCTTTTGCGCCTTGAAGAGTACATGGACAGAAACCCACCCAAAGTAAGCTCTGCAGAGGCAAGTGGTCTGAGCACAGAGCCACAGCAAGAATCCTTTAGTTAAATCTGCCATTTTGATACATACATTTTGTTGAGAACTTTGGGTAATTTCTTTATATCAGGTTCACCCTTCCTAAAAAAGGAAGAAAATTTGGAATGGGGAAGGGGGAATGTGTTTTTGCTTGCACTGTAGGTGACTAGATTGGACCAGCCAGGACAAAGTCATCTTTATTAATCTCTGCTTTTCCCCTCATAGTTTATACAACCTGAGGTTGATAGGAAAGTTTCTGTTATCAAGTAAAAGTTCAATCAAGTCATCCTTCTTTTGTCATTTTTGAGACAAAAAAACCCAGCTGTTGTGGAACTGAGGCTTGCAAATGAAGTTAGTGAACTAAAGCAAAATGACATCTGCATTGCCTTGAGCTGAGAGAAATGCAAATGATAAACAAATTAATATAACAGACAGGGTTTCAGTCAGCTTAGTTCTTGCTCATCTTAAAGGTATCTGTTAACAGGCTGGTTGCTATTTGTGGGTTTTCTTACAGCAACAACTGGAAAAACTGTGCTAAGAATTAGAACCCAAGTTCTCATAAGCACTTATTTAAAATACACAGGCAAGTGGTCATTTAACCTAAGTGTTAAAAGGTGTTACAAAGGCAGGTAGTGACAGGGTAAGGCTCTAAGCTGACAGAGGGTAGATTTTTGTTAGAAATTAGGAAGAAGCTCTTTCCTGTGAGGGTGGTGAGGCCCTGGCGCAGGGTGCCCAGAGAAGCTGTGGCTGCCCCATCCCTGGCAGTGTTGAAGGCCAGGTTGGATGGGCTTGGAGCAACCTGCTCTAGTGGAAGGTGTCCCTGCCCATGGCAGGGGGTTGGAACTGGATGAGCTTTAAGGTCCCTTCCAACCCAAACCAGTCTGTAGTTCTGAGTGGCTTAGCAAAAGAGGAGCAGAACTGTAACCAATATAGGAAGTGTTCTGAAACGTTTGCCTACGTAGAGTGGCTCCTCCTGCATAACTGTGAGATAGTAGATAGGCTTTGTACATCAGGATGTGAGGCTTTGTGCAGACCAAGGCTGCAACTGCCTTGAGCTCTCTTGGCATCACTGTGGGTCTGAACTGACAAGGAGCCTACCGGTGTGGAACAACCTCCGGTGTGGAACCATCTCTAGTGTGAAGTTATAGTGTTTGCTACTGCAAGTAAGTTCCTTTATAAAAGCAGGCTTATGACTTAGAAGCTGGGCCTTTTGAGGAACCAACTGCTGCTGGTTGTGTTTTGGGGGGGTTGGTTTTTGAGGTTTTTGTGTTGGTTGGGTTTTTTCTCCAAGTAAGTTTTTGAATAAGTGTCCTGAAAACAAGTTACTTTTGAAGCTTGCTTCATAAAATCAAATCTCTAAGACACAGATTAAGCCTTGATAATGTCAGGCAGTATTGTTTTGTGTGCTGCACACCTGGAAAGCTTTTTTCCTCCTCTTTATTTTGTTTGAATGGTGTGTGTGAGTTTTCGTAATACCACTGCAGATTACAAATAATATGACCAACCCATCAGCATCAAGAAAATCAGCCAGAAGCATACCTGAAAACCTCAGTGGGCAGGCTTGCTGCTGAAGAAATATAAACCTCCATAGTGCTTAATCTGCTGCTGCTCCAGAATACTGAAGTATGGAAACCTACGGAATGAAACTTAGTGGTACTTGCTTATTCAAACCCAGTCTAGTGACGTTATGATTACTCTGAGCTTAATTAGATTGCTATCTGAAAAGACTAGCCATGGAGACTGAGAAACTGGGTTTGGAGTTGACTAACCACGACAAAGCTGCATTGCATGCTCAGTTCTACCTGTTCTACAAGTCTTTTCCCACATCACAGGATTTTAGTGAGTGGGTGTTTCAACATCACTGAACATGGTCAATTTTCTGTGAGAGATAGCTCCATGGATGCAAAGAGGGTGGACGTAAGCAAGAGGTGAGATGGCCTGCGCGGAAGCAGGAGGTAGTAAAACATGCTGTATTCCCTAGGTTGATTGGGATTGGATTAATGGGGGGGAGAGTGTCGAACAGTTGAGCAGTATTTGGGTGGGGTTACCTTCACCGTAAGTGCATTGTTTAGTCTGCAGAAGAGAAGGCACAGGGAGGACCTTATTACTCTACAACTCCCTGAAAGGAGGATGGAGCCAGGAGGTGGCTGGTCTCTGCTCCCAAGAAACATGGGACAGAACAAGAGGAAATGGCCTCAAGCTGCACCAGGGGAGGTTTAGACTGGAGATTAGGAACAACTCCTTCCCCAAAGGGCAGTCAGGCATTGGAACAGGTTGCCCAGGGCAGTGGTGGAGTCACCATCCCTGGAAGTGTTCACAAACCGTGTAGACGATGCCCCAGTGACATGGTTTAGTGGTGGCCTTGGCAGTGCTGGGGAATGGTTGGACTGGATGATCTTTTGAGTCTTTCCCAACATAGCTGATTCTGTGATCATACAGGCATTAGATGTCTCTGAACCATGCAAGATTTCAGCTTCATCCTCCTAGGAAATAAGGACAAGCCTGAAGCCTGGGCAGTGTGGGCTCCTGTAAGTTTCACCTGGGTTCATTTGTTTAACAAAAGCCTTGTCTGAGGAAGGCTGCCAGCTTCACTGGCAATGTCACTCTGTAAACCTAAGTCCTGGGCGAGTCTGTACCATCAGAGAGCCCAGAGAAGGCAGACAGGCTTCAAAGACAGCGGTGGATGTTACTTATGTCTGGCACTTCTGAAAGTGTCTGCCTTGAGCATCCCTGTGTGAGCTGTGGAGCATCTCTGTGGAGTCACACACTTGTGCCAGTTTTGCCCCATAACAGAACTGGCACATGGCTGCCGCCAGCATCATGCAAAATCAAACCAGTTTGTGCCCAGTGTAAACTAACTTGCCAGACTGTTAAATTGATGTGCACAAGGCATCTGCTACAGGCACTGGCTGTCCTCTACAGAAAAAACAGCCCGTCAGGGCAGTTAGTCCAGCTACAGCGTCCTGCTTGTCACAGCTCTGCTCTCTGTCTAGTGTGGCTTTAATTCTGTGTGCTTTTACCTGCTGCTGTGAATGTTTTCTTTAGCTGAGATCACATAGATGGGCTACCTCATGGTAGCTGTAGTTCTTTTAGCAGGGAAATGCTTTGGCAGTGACACTGGAGGGAAATCAAAAGCAATGTCTGCTACCGGAGGGAAAGAAAAAACACACACACATATAAATGCATCTCCAGTTAGGGAGGATTTCAGCTGCACCTCCACTGCTCCTGTGAAAAAGCTGAAGCTTCAGCAGAGCTAAGCACATGCATCCTTTGCGGTCAGGTGAATCATAGAATCACAGGCTGGTTTGGGTTGGAAGGAACTTTAAAGCTCATCCAGTTCCAGCCCCCTGCCATGGGCAGGGACACCTTCCACTAGACCAGGTTGCTCCAAGCCCCATCCAACCTTACCTTGAACACTGCCAGGGATGGGGCAGCCACAGCTTCTCTGGGCACCCTGTGCCAGGGCCTCATCACCCTCACTGGGAAGAATTTCTTCCTAATGTCTCATCTCAATCTCCCCTCTGTCAGGTAAAAGCCATTGCCCCTTGTCCTGTCCCTACAGGCCCTTGTCAAAAGCCCCTCTCCAGATTTCTTGTTCACCCTTTTAGGCACTGGAAACTGCTCTAACGTCTCCCCAGAACCTTCTCTTCTCCAGGCTGAACAATTTACCTCAGATGCTTTTTTTCCATGGACTTCCCATTTATTAAAGTATCCTGCTGATTTTCCCATGAAACGGGATGATAAGTTTGTTTATTACAAAGTAGCATCACTTTACTATCCTTGTTTTCATGGTCCCAGCACCAACAGTTGTGCTGAATAAAATATTGATATCATTAGAAATGCTTTAAAAAGCACTAGAAGCTTTGTCCCCACAAAACCCCAAGCAGATTCCTGTACAAAACTGAGGCGGTTGAGATTTTTATGGTTCTTGCAGAGATGCTCATAATCAATCATTTTAGTGGCAAGGACCACAAAGGTCCTGGCTGTAACTCTTGTTTTAGGTAGGTTGCTTTTTAGCTCTTGTTTCAACGTTTATAGAATACAGCATATCCTCCCCCAATGTACAGCTTTATTTTGAGCACAAAATGGATTTGAGGCCTTTACAAATGAAATCCATTCATTGATAGGCATTTAAATTGATGTAAAACCTTTTTAGCAGCTGTGTCCATTAAGAGGCAGATGCATAATGTGCTTGGAACAGAGAACCTTGTGGTGGGTTCACCCAAGTGCTCAATAAAGGCTGCAGCAGCTTCTGAAGAGCCTTAAAGTGTCAGGCAGCATAAGTTATATGGACATCCCTCTCCTCTGTTTTTAAATCCATAATTTCACACTCAGTAGTCCCTACAGGCTACCCGCTTGGTTGTCCCGGAGCAGCTGGAGCAGGACCATAGGGGAAGTCTAAAAGCACAGAGATGCAATACAGGTCCCTCATCATCCTCACCGTCTCCATCCCTTGTAGCATCAGCTTCTCTAGGAGCCTTCTAAACTGATGGTGGTTACAGAGGAGAAGCCAGATTCCTGCCTACAGCTGATCTCATGGGGCAGAGGCAGGCCAAGCCACCATTTTCACTGCATTGCACCGCTCCGGTATGAGGGAACAGGCACTTGGTCAGCAAAAAGAAAGAAAAATTCCCAAACATACACACATGCACATACACACCATAAAATACATGCACAACTGCATTTCATCACAACAGAAAATACAAATCTTCATTAAAATGTTCTCTTTGGGTTTCTGGGCAATATTGATGTATGTTAAAAGGATGTGGGAATAGCCCCCCAAAGTGAGCATGAGAAGTCCAGGAACATCAGAGTTATGGTTACACTTAAATCTAAACATGATAAAAGTTCACAGCTTCAAGTACTTAAAGTATGACCGTAAGTCTGCCCTGGGATAATGTCATTTGCCAGTGGAGAAAGTTTGGGAGGAAAAAGCTCTGCATCTTTTAAAAGAAGTTTCAGCTTACCTTGGATCACCCTTCCATAAATCATTAGTGTTCTGCACAGGGCAGGGTTACGGTTATTTGCACATTTTAACTGTTTACCCATACAATGCACTCCTTAAGACCATTTTAATTAACTTTGCATAGAACAATGCATGAGTAGCTGCGCTTAACACAGCACTTTTCACTCAAAACTCAGAAGTCATTTGCACAGGAGGTAATGGTTATTATTTTTGCAAAATACACTGGGGAAAGGCAAATTATTTGTCAGCGGCCTCTTGGATGTGTGGTAGAGTCGAAACAGAAGACAGATTGCCCAGTTCAGTTCAGAAAATACTCCATCCAAGAGGTGACAGCCTCTTCCAGGCTTTCAATTTCCTTTGGCCAGATAAAAACGTCCGATGCTCACATCGTGTAGGGGAGTGTTTCTTTCAAGTTGAGGTCCTACCAACATCAAGACAGCCCCATTAGCAAAAGCATCCCTTTCATCTCAGGGATTCCTTTCCAAATTGTTTTAAAAAAATAATATATATCTAGTCCTACATGTAAACTTCATTCCTTTAGACCACTGTAATCCATTGTGTTACTCATCTTTGTCATCATCTTTGGAGTTCCTCTGCAAGACGGGGCTCAGTTTGTTTTGCAACACAGCCGCCAGTTTTTTTGAGGTCTTTTTCAGGAAGGCACTTCCAGGATGCACGTTGCTAACGTGCAGGTACAGATCCTCCTGTGTGGGGCCCGTGTAGCCACAGTCTTCGCACACATAAAGTTTATCTCGCCTCTGTTTGTAGGCATATTGCTGCTGCACACCGTGGATCTTCTTCAGGTGGGACTCCAGGGAGCAGCGCTGGGTGAAGGCTTTGTTGCAAACCTCACACTTGTAAGGACGAATCCCTGCAACATTAAGAGACAGAGGTTAGCATTCTGATTTATGTTTCTTAAAACCAAGTGAGGAACCAGCTGAGAGCAAGGCTCTGGCATTGAACCAATTGAGCTCAATGCTCATTGAACCTATTGGCTCACTCACCATATTGAGCCAATATTTACTCTCTACAACTACCTGAAAGGACAATGGAGCCAGGTGGAGACTGGTCTCTTCTCCCAAGGAACAAGGTACAGGACAAGAGGAAACAGCCTCAAGCTGTGCCAGGGGAGGTCTAGACTGGATATTGGGAACAATTCCTTCCCCAAAGGGCAGTCAGGCACTGGAACAGGCTACCCAGGGCAGTGGTGGAATCACTGTCCCTGGAAGTGTTCACAAACTGTGTAGACAAGCCCCTTAGTGACGTGGTTTAGTGGTGGCCTTGGCAGTGCTGAGGAATGGTTGATCTTAAAGGTCTTTCTAACCATCTAAATTCTATGATATTGACCAAATACCTACCAGCAGGGAGCTACTAGCCTGAGGAACTCTCTGTCCAAATGAAATATGTTACTTTCAGGCTAAAACTGTCAGGAACGGGTTGATGTATTTAGGCATAGAAAACCTCAAAACATTTGGAGCATGTGTAGGCAGACACTGAGGACAGCATGTGCCCATCAGCGCTTGCTGCTAAAGAAGTTGTTATCAACTCCTTCAAGACTCTTGACTTCTGAAGTCCTGTCATCAGGTAAAACCATCGGTTTCAGCCAGCCTTTCAGTTTGGCTTTTATATTGAACACAGTTATCTCAGTGAGATGTTAATCTTTTAGTGACCAAGCCTAAGTGAAGGGCAGCCCAGCATGAACACGCAGCAATCTTAGTACTTAAAATGAGTGTTTTCATAGCATATGGATTTGATGACTGACATGACAAGCTCAAGTTGCAGATGAGAAGTGCATTGAGACAGAAGAAATATGTGTGTGTCTCCAGAAGAGGGAGAAGGGGCTGGCTTGCGATTTGAATGCCCAAGTTTTGTTGAGTACAGACAACCAACATTACAAAAAGATTGAGCAGTAGAGTACCCATTTACCACCAGCCAACATGATTTAAGAGCAACCCCCAGTACCTGAATGACAAACAACTGAGGGCTTAGCAATGCTTTAAAAAACAAAACCAGTTGTGATTTGACTTACTAGACTAGCCCAGTGAGTTTTCAAGCAAAGGCCAGCTTTAAAACTGATGCAAGGAGTTACCTGAACTCTTTTCCCAATGAAAGGTGGGACAAGAGCATGTGGAAGATCAGCCCTACAGTGAGCCAGGCAAGAAAGGGCAAAGCACACACACCCACACTGACAGATGTAATGTTCTAATCACACTGTGTTAAGGTCACCACTCTGCTGCTGAGCTTCCAACCAGAAATCCAAACTAGAGGTTCCAACAAGCAGCATCTCAACTGCAATTATCCCATTGCACCAGCTTAAAATATCAGGATTAAAGTTTTATAATGTCTGCTGCTGTGAGACTGCTTCAGTCACATCAAACTGCAGTTAGAAAGAAACTCCAAATCTTCATTAGAATTCACACACAAAAATGCCTCTTTTACAAACAGTATTTTGGGAGCAGTTTCGTGCTCCTCTGGAGGCAAGTTGAACCACTGTCCTTGGTTCCTGCTGCTAACAGAGCTCCACAGGCGTGAATGCAAGCACAAGAGGGCTGTGGGAACCTCGTCATTACTTTTATCATTTAAAACCTTTATTCTACTGTGTATATTAGGTACTTTTTAATATTTAAGTCTGCTTTTACCATGAGGCAAGACTGGGACGCTTGGCTTCCATTCTCTGATGCTGTTGCACAGTCTGGTTACAAACTGCATAATAATTTCCCCTGGAATTCAGCAGAGCACACATAGATGAGTGCCTGTAGCTACAAAATAAAGCCTGCACTACCACTCGCAGCCTGTCTGCTTTTTCATGTTCAAATACAGTCCAGCTTTCCTGAACAGCAATCAACTTTGAAATAAAAAGAGCCACACCGCTTTAAGAGGTGCCATATTTCACCCTGGAGAGGATATATCCAATACATCGCTGGTACTGCTGCAGCAGCCAAGCCTTCACCCCCAGTGACCCAACAAACCAGGCAGACTCTGGGATTCAGTTTCTGAATTGCAAAGGAAGAGAGAACAGGTTGAAAACTCGCTTTAGAAGCACCAACTTCACACTTCAGCTGTATTGCAACAGCAGCTTTCCTTTGGACAGAACAGACTTGCAAACAAACCAAAACAGCACAAAACGTGCTGCAGCCAGTGCTTTCCCATCGAAACCAGTGGCATTGTCTTCATGAGCTCTACTGCTAAGAAACAGTTCCTGCCAACCAACATGGGCCACCCGTGTGCTGGGCTGCATCCCCAGAGCATGACCAGCAGGCCGAGGGTGGGGATTCTCCCCCTCTGCTCTGCTCTGGTGAGACCTCCCCCTGCAGTCTTGTGCCCAGCTCTGGGGCAACAACACAAGAGGGACATGGAGCTGCTGGGGTGAGTCCAGAGGAGGCCATGAAGATGTTCTGAGGGCTGAGGCAGCTCTGCTCTGCAGACAGGCTGAGAGAGCTGGGCTGGTTCAGCCTGGAGAAGGGGAGAAGGCTCCAGGGACACCTTAGAGCAGCTTCCGGTGCCTAAACGGGTGACAAGAAATCTGGAGAGGGGCTTTTAAAAAGGGCCTGTAGGGACAGGACAAGGGGGAATGGCTTTAACCTGACAGGAGATTTAGATGAGCCATTAGGAAGAAATTCTTCCCTGAGAGGGTGCTTAGGCCCTGGCACAGGGTGCCCAGAGAAGCTGTGGCTGCCCCATCCCTGGCAGTGTTCAAGGCCAGGCTGGACAGGGTTTGGAGCAACCTGGTCTAGTGGAAGGCATCCCTGCCTGTGGCAGGGGGCTGGAACTGGATGAGCTTTAAGGTCCCTTCCAACACAAACCAGTCTGGGGTTCTACGATAAAATACTTGTGTCATCTCCAGCAGTTTGCCTGGTTGATGGTGCCTAAGCCAAAATACGGGCATTGCAGAGTGAGCCCAAATAACCAGCAGGTAACCACAGATCTGGCAAGTTGGAACCTGCCTAGGAAATGTGGTGGAGATGGTTTAGGCCAGTGGTCAAACAAATCTGGCTGGCTGGATCTGCAGAGGGAAACAGCTCCGAGAAAGGACTGGAGGAGCTGGTAGACCAAAGCAGGCAGGATGCACAAGTCAGATGTGCCTAGTTGCCCTAAAGAAGCTGGAGGTACAGCATAAGCCACACCCTGGTTCCTCCAGCTGGGGCCAAAATCAAGCCATAACCCCATCCTGTTGGACAGCAGGCAGGGAAACTCCCCAAGAACAAAACCCCGAGAAACTGCTGCTCATTGCCTCTAGAGGGCAAAGCATTTTCATGCACTGCCCGCCTCTGCTCAGCGCTGCACGCTGGACTTGCAATAACATACGGTGAGTTATTTCAGTGGGTCATACAGGGAGGGTTATCCTGGTCTAGCTGACCAGCACAGCAGCATCCAGCTGCATCTACAGCACATCTGGATGGCAGCTCAGGCACCCACACTGCCTCACAGGGATTTCATTAATGACTTTAACCTGACAGAGGGAGATTGACAGAGGGGACACTAGGCAGAAGTTCTTCCCTGTGAGGGTGCTGAGGCCCTGGCACAGGGTGCCCAGAGAAGCTGTGGCTACCCCATCCCTGGCAGTGTTCAAGGCCCGGTTGGATGGGGCTTGGAGAGACTCTAGTGGAAGGTGTCCCTGCCTGTGGCAGGGGGTTGGAACTGGATGAGCTTTAAGGTCCCTTCCAACCCAAACCAGTCTGGGATTCTATGATTCAGAGAAGTCCTCAGACTTCATTAGTCTCAGGACTTATATTTGTCCACACTCATCTCTTTTTCTTTCCTCCACTACATCCCCTCTATTCTTTGCTAATGTATTTGTATTATTGTCTTGCTGGGTTACCCTCACCCTCTCCTCATCCCATCTCACCCTTCTCCCACCTCCCACCACCCAGAGCTGCCCACACCCCCCCCCCAGGAATGCATTCTCACCAGTGTGGGTCCGGACATGTCTTTTCAGATCGAAGGTGTCATTGAAGCCTTTCCCACAGAAGGTGCACAAGTGCCTCTTCACCTGGCTGTGACACTTGATGTGACGGTTGAGCATCCGCTGCAGGCGAAAGCCTTTGCCACACAGCTCGCAGCTATGCACCATAGCATCGTTACAGGTGCCGGTGGTGAACTAAGGAACGGGAGAGGACGGGGTGAGTAGGCATTGAGATAGCAAAGACCAGCAGGCAACAAGCAAGCCTCCCAGGAGCAGGCACCCTCGTCCAACTACATCCATAAGCTTTAAGGTCCCTTCCATCCCACACCATTCCATGATTCTATGCTTAACCTCCTCCCGTTGGTCTTGTTAATTAACAGCAGAGTGTCATTAGAGGTTACTCTCCTCATTCCTGCTCCTGACACCAAAATACGTTGCGCCAACACCATGACCTAACTTGACTAATGGAGACACTGATGATTCAGCTCTTGTGAGGAGCGTTCCTCAGAGGGAAGGCTTAATGTCTGGACCATGCAAATACTTGGCTATTAGTTTAATTACTCAAGGAGAAGCGGACATGTTTGGGACGTGGGCAGCCACCGGTGCACAGCACCATGCACACGCGTCCATTGGCCCTCGTGGCGTGTTTGGGGAGTGTCTGTGGCATGCTGAGAAAACCCAACTCTGCCAAACAAGGTTTCGCTGTGACAGTTAATAGCCCAGGTTAAATTATAGGTTAAAGCTCTTCCCAAAGGAATACGTTTGGGGTTTCTCTTTCCTGAAGAGCCAGTTATTTCCCTGAGCCTCCTCCTCCCATTACTACCAAAGCAAGGCTACTTGAAATTGCAAAGATTAGGGAAAGAAGTAGGCTGTGAAACCACGAGGTGTGAAACCAGAGGGGGAGCAGCTGGGAAGTATCTGTTGGGCAACAGGTAGGACTCCATCTCAAATGGCCACATACAACCAGGGTGAAAACCTAGTTTTAACCATTATATTAATAATAGGGTGGCTATGGGGCTGTCATCCCAGCAGAGACAGTGGGAATTTTTACAGCTCCATCCAGCAAAGCAACAGCCAGAGTTTTAACAAGGTGTTAACTAGCCATAGGTAAACATGTCTCCTTCCTAGCACAGGGGTGGCCTCTGCTGAGGATGTTCAGAGAAGGAAGTGGTCCTTCCACCCTACCTGCATCACTACTGCGCTTTGGGAGCTCGGTCTTGGATATAGGAGGGATTTGAGCCTGGAGATGGGCTGTTGACAAGGGCCTGTAGGGACAGGACAAGGGGGAATGGCTTTAACCTGACAGAGGGGAGACTGAGATGAGACATTAGGAAGAAATTCTTCCCTGAGAGGGTGCTGAGGCCCTGGCACAAGGTGCCCAGAGAAGCTGTGGCTGCCCCATCGCTGGCAGTGTTCAAGGCGAGGTTGGATGGGGCTTGGAGCAGCCTGGTCTAGTGGAAGGTGTCCCAGCTCATGGCAGGGGTTGGAACTGGATAAGCTTCATGGCTCCTTCCAACCCGAACCAGGCTATGATTTGCCTTCCCAGCCTGGGAAGGGAAATCACTGTTCTGCTGGCTCTGTGGCCTGCAAGAGCTCTTGTCCGTGCAGCAGGGAGGTTCTGCAGGAGAGTTAATGGACAGCTAATTGCTTCACTTCACCCAGCCTGCGGGCCCACCTCAAGGTGGCAATGGCCTTTCCCTACTTCAGGGTAGGACCTTTTCCGGGCTGCTATCTTGACAAGTCAAGAGGGTAGGAGGGCAGCAGGAAGATTAAGGCCTGACTACAGCCTCGCAGGCAGTGGTTTAAGGAGGCCCCAAGTGAAGGAGTGCAATCCACCCAAGCGCCGTGGGGCAGGACTCCCAGCTGCCAGGGCTGGTCCTTCCCGGATGGGTTCAGAGCTCCTGCGGGACCCGAGCCAAGCAGGTCAGGAGCAACATGTCCCAGGCAGGGACATGAGGAAAGGCAAAGGGCACTGGAAGATGACGGTACATCGCTTACAAGGCTTGTCCTGCCACCCTACGGCATGTGGGACGGGTGCTGTCACCTCTAGAGCAGAGGGAGTCCAAGAGACTGTTGTCACCCGGCGTCCCCAGCCCTCGAAGCGGGGAGGAGATGGTGTCTGGTTACCTTGATTTTCGACCTGGCCACGGGGCGCTTGACGGCCAGGTCCAGCAGCATCCCCCCGGCCGTGCCCAGGTCGCCGGGGACGGGCTGTGGCGTCGGGGGATCGCTGGGCTCCGCGTCCCGGGTGCCGCTGCTCCCGCTGCTCTCCAGGCTGCAGCTGTCCTCGTAGCCCAGCAGCACGCAGCCGATCCCGCCTGCAGCGGGGAGATGTGGTGAGGACATGGGGGGAAATACGTGGGGGGACCACGGAGCCGCCGGGCCCCGGTGTTTAACCTGCGGGCGGGCCCGGGCGGCGGGGGAGGAACCCCGGCTCCCGCTGCAATCGGAAACTCAAACACGAACGGTCCCAAAGTTCAAACAAGCCAGCTCCGCCGCCTTCCCGTTATACCCCGGGCAAGGGCAAGGGGAGGAGGAGGAGAAGAAGGAGGAGGAGGAGGGGGAAAGCAGGAGTACATCACCCCCCTACCCCAGGACCTTTCTTCTTCTCCTCTCCCCCCGCCACCTTTCGCATGCAAACGAGTTTCCCACCTTCCCGGACACACACATACACCCCCAATGCCCGGGGGGCTCCCCGGGTGGGAGATGATACTGGGCAAGGAGGGTCCCTCCCGGACCTTCCCCACAAACCCCTTCGGGGCTCCCCGGCCCCTTCCCAACCCGTGGGGAACCGGGGCGAGGGCTGGGGTCTGGCGGAGACCCCCCCATCCCTTCCCTCCGTGTGTTCCGTCTCCCCATCCTCCAGGCGGTGCCGGCGCGGGGCCCCTCCGGTGCCGTACCTGGGATGTAGGTATCGGCTCTCTCCTCGTCGGGCAGCCCATCCCAACTGCGCACCGCCGGCTGCGGGCTCCGGCGCTTCACCAGGAAGGCTCTGGGCATGGCGAGGGCAGGGGAGTCGGCGCGGAGCGGAGCGGAACGGAGCGGAGCGGCTCCCACCGCCCGCCCGCCCGTCCGCGGGGAGCGGGACCGCACGCACCGGGGCAGAGCCGCTGAGGAGCGGGGAGGGGAAGGGGAGGGGAAGGGGGAAGAGAAAGGGGGGGTGAAGGAGGGGGGGGGGGCAAGTTTCATAAGGTGGAATAGAAAAATGCACCAGGAAACTTGGGCAGGAGCATGCGTGCTGCCAACATAACGGTGTCAACAAGTCTGCTTACCTGTCCGACCGGTTGGAGCAGCTGAGCTTTGTTCCAGCCCTTCCTAAGGCATGAATGTTTGCAGAAGAATTTAACGTCTGGAAATTAAAAAGAGGAAAGCGAGGAGGGGAGCGCTGCTGCTGCAGGGGTGCTCCGGGGACCCCCAGCACGGGAAGGATCCCCGAGGCACACGGGAAAAGCCGAAGCTGTCCTCAGAGCAGCAGCGGGCAGAGAAAGTTGGTTTACTGTGACTTTCCTTCGTGACAAGGCTTTCTTCTGTTAAAAACCCAGGGCTTTATTCTGCTTCAGCCATTGATTAGAAATGAAAAACGTGCCTCAGACACCCCCCGCCCCCTCCTTTTTACTTTTCAATTTGCTTCTTGTCCTCTCCCCTCTTCCCGAAGTGGAAATGAAACAAAAGACAAGAGGATGGATGGGGTGGAGGGGAAGGAAGCAAAAGAAACAGAAGAAAACCCACAAAAGGGCACTGCAAGCCTCTAAGCGCAGCACATGGCGTGTCCCCACGGCTTGAACAGTGTCTGGGGTCTCTTCTCCTGCCTCACACCTACTCTTCAGTCTGCTTTTGCCACTAAATGCAGTGGAGACGCACTCGGTGCCTTCATCCCCAGCACATCCTCACTGCAGCAGCTGTGCGCAGTGCTGGGACTGAGCACCAAGAGCTGTCACCACACGTGAAGGGGTTGTAAGGCCCAGGGGAGGCCTTATAACAGTCTTCAGTGCCTAAAGGGGCTGCAAGAAATCTGGAGAGGAGCTTTTGACAAGGGCCTGTAGGGACAGGACAAGGGGGAATGGCTTTAACCTGACAGAGGGGAGACTGAGGTGAGGCATTAGGAAGAAATTCTTCCCTGTGAGGGTGCTGAGGCCCTGGCACAGGGTGCCCAGAGAAGCTGTGGCTGCCCCATCACAGACTGGTTTGGGTTGGAAGGGACCTTAAAGCTCATTCAGTTCCAACCCCTGCCACGGGCAGGGACACCTTCCACTGGAGCAGGTTGCTCCAAGCCCCGTCCAACCTGGCCTTGAACACTGCCAGGGATGGGGCAGCCACAGCTTCTCTGGGCACCCTCCCAGCAGGTACCAGGTGAGAAGCCACCTCGGCTGCCTCTGGGCAATAGCTCAGCAGTACCACATGTAAAACCTTCTCTTTCTCTCTCTTTAAGGCTATGTAATTTCTCTGTTATGTCTGAGATTTTGCTCCAGGTCAAAATGCAGCAACATGGGGTTTAATTGATTTTTTTTTTTTTGCAATGCTTTCAACTTGAGGTTTCTTTCATTTTAACCACTCCTTGTCTTTCAAGCCAAAAGAGGTAGCAAATGACATTAATCACAACTCTCCCAAACCAAGAGCTTGCTGTGACCACTTTAATGTCGTCTGGGCTTTTTCAAACCCTGCTTTGAGGTTCCCATTTAGCGAGGTCCTGGAGCACACGTTTCACTCTGAGTGCTCCAACCCAGACATGCACTTACAAGCACGGCTGAATCAGGAACTAAATGATTATTGTTATTATCAGCTCTGGAGCCTTGACACGAGTGGTCAGGGCTGTGGTGGGCCCAGCGCCGTCAGAGGCATAGGGTGGAGAGAAAGACCCGAAGCACCCCCAGCAGCATGAAGTAGAGCATCTCATCACCGGCGGGCTGCCTTCCCCTTGAGCTCGAGGGTGGAAATGCGGACCATTGACCAAGTGTTGGTGTTGCTTCACCATAGCCCACAAGAAAACCATAACACCTCACCTAAAAATACCACTCCTTGGTGTTTTCAACCAGGAGGAGCATGCTCACAGTGTGGCCCCACATGCAGCACCACATCGTCTTCAGCCCATGGACACGTCACTGGGGCGGCCGCCCAGTCTTCCCCGTACACTCACTGGAGCAACGCCGCACATCGAGCCTGAACACCACCATTGCTCAATAAACAACACTAAGGAGATAATGCACCCGACCTTGCTGTAGGATCTTGTTTAATTTTCAGCATTAGTTGGGTGTGGGAGAGAATCCCAGTACGTTTTGGGTGTAAATCAAATGTACAAAATGCCCTGTAGGGTCAGAGCACAATGGGTCCCACCCTTACAGATTGGACTACTAAAATGTGTTTCATTTGACTCGAATCATTTGGGAATGAGGAGGGAGAGATTGGATCAAACAATGAATCAGCCATGTGTCGCTGTCGCAATCGCACCCAGCTCCTTCCCAAAACTAACCCCACAGGGGAGCAGATCGATGGGGCCGGGGGGACTTGTCCCTTTGGGAGGACACCCTCTCACTGCCAGCCTCTGCCCGGTCCATATAGCACATAGAAGGTGCTTAGGGGCAAGGACCTGGGTGTAGGGATGAGGGAAGGAACTGAGAGGAGAGGAGGGAAGGGAAGGGAAGGGAAGGGGAGGGGAGGGGAGGGGAGGGGAGGGGAGGGGAGGGGAGGGGAGGGGAGGGGAGGGGAGGGGAGGGAAGGGAAGGGAAGGGAAGGGAAGGGAAGGGAAGGGAAGGGAAGGGAAGGGAAGGGAAGGGAAGGGAAGGGAAGGGAAGGGAAGGGAAGGGAAGGGAAGGGAAGGGAAGGGAAGGGAAGGGAAGGGAAGGGAAGGGAAGGGAAGGGAAGGGAAGGGAAGGGAAGGGAAGGGAAGCTCAAACTTTCCTTCCACCTGGACTTCTGCCTTTGGTCTCACAGCTCAGCATCAACCTGCAAGGAGCCAATGTGCTCCCAAGGGAATCACCTTCCCTGGAAGTGTTCACAAACCGTGTAGATGAGGCCCTCAGTGCCATGGTTTAATGGTGGCCTTGGCAGTGCTGGGGAACAGTTGGACTGGATGATCTTGAGGGTCTTTTCCAACCTCACTGATTCTACCGTTCTGTGGTTCCCTCACCCTGCCCTGCGCCTCATCTCACGCCTGAAGCACTGTGTGTTGACGGAGGGGGTGCCATAGCCTCCAAGGGCAGATTCCCACTGGAAGCATAGCATCTCCAGTGCCAATGTTTGGGTGAATACTGGTCCATGGTGCCACAGAGCTCAGGGGGTGGGGGTGGGAGTGAGCATCACTGGGGTTGCACAGGCTGCCAGGGCAGAGCCACTGCCCTGGTCACTCCTGCATCACCTCCCTGTGCCACCAGCTATGGGGTCAAGCCCGGCCACCAGAGAGCTCTGCTTCAAGCCAGGTTTGGGCAGCTCCCAAGTCCGGTGAGGAGCTACCTGACCGCAGTGGACGGAGCCAGGGTGGCTCCACGCCAGCTTCATCCCATCAGGAGCAAGCAGCGGCTCCGCGAGCAGCGCTGGTGAGGGGCGCGATCCTGCTTTCCGCGGCCGCGCCGGGAAGGAGGGATGGCGAAGGTGCCGGCCGGGGGACGAGGGCTCCCCAGGCTGCGGCAGAACCTGCCCTGCCTGCGCTGCTTCACAGCACCCACCGCGCTGACTCACCGGGCTCTGTCTCCCTGCCTCCCACGGCCCCTGCCACTCCCAGCGTCTCCCTGTCTTTCTCCACCGATACCTCCGCTTCCCCCCCGCTCCGCTCCGCCGGCTCGGCGCTGTCTCTGCAGCCACCCACTCGCTGCGGCTCCGCTCCCTCGGGGCGCCCGGCGTCACCCCGGGCTGCCCGGCCGCTCCCGCGTCATGCTCCCCATGGAAATGGCTCCCAGGCACCACCACGGAGCCCGTGCCGGGGGCTGAGCCCAGCAGCATCCCCAAAGCACCCTCCTCGGTGGCACCCGCAATCCTGAGGCTCGGGGGAAGGGGCTGCCCAAGGACCTGTGCACCCCATGCCCACCACACGTGGAGTGCAGGGTGATCCCTTTGGAGCGGTGTCCTCCCTCGTGGGGTGTCAGCAGAGCCCTGAGCTCGCACCCTCTGCCATAGAAACACGACCACACGAGCACTTGGCTCTGGGGGCCCCTGAGGCCCCTTCCCCAGCTCTGCCTGCGCTGCCCAACTTTTCCTTGTCCCTTGGTTTCCCGTGATCCCGCTGCCTGCCCTGTGATGCCTCCCTGGAAACTTGGGTGTGTTCCTGCCAAGCCTGATACAGCAGCGGAGGTTGCAAAGGTGGTGAAATCCCAGGAGTTTCCTGCAAACGAGCAGCTAAATAGAGGACAGAAAGCTACTCCTTCTTAATGCTCCTGCTGTGCTCGAAAGTACATCATGCACACAACCTTTATTAGACACCAGTAAATGCACACACACTCTGACAGCAGGTCCAAAATCATGGAATCATAGGGTGGTTTGGGTTGGAAAAAGCTCACCCAGCTCCAGCCCCCTGTCACAGGCAGGGACACCTTCCACTACACCAGGCTGCTCCAAGCCCCATCCAACCTCGCCTTGAACACTGCCAGGGATGGGGCAGCCACAGCTTCTCTGGGCACCCTGTGCCAGGGCCTCAGCACCCTCACGGGGGAGAAAAAGCCACCTCCCCTCCAGCAACCACTCACTGGTGGTGGTCCTCTGCCCCCAAGGCTCCTCTGATGTTATCACAAGAGACATCTCTCCCCCCACCAAACCCAGCAGCTGTGTGGACAGTGAAGGAACGGGGCAGAAGCCACTTGCCCTTTTTGACCAGTGGTTTGGGTCTGGGGCTCTCTCTGGCAGGAACGCATGGAGAGCTTTGGCCAGGCAGGTGTTGATACCTGTGAAGATGAGCAGCTTCCCTGTCTGAGCCTGACTCCATCTCCCAAGGGGGCCCCAGGAATGCAGTGGGGAGGCCAGAACCCATGCCCTGCTTTCAACCCTGAGAGGTGTCTGCCCTCTATGTCGTGATGTTCTTCTTCCAGCATCAACGTGTTCCCATTTCACTGCCCAGCTGGTGCCCAGCATGATCCATGCAAACAGGAGGCACTGCCCTGGAAAAGACACATTTGCCTTGCCATCAGGATGCACTGTATGTCAGGATGTGCTGCTGTGGGGATATGCTGCCATTATGATGCACTGCAATTGGGGTGCACTGCTGTCAGGGTGCATCGCTGTTGAGATACACTGACATTTGGCTGTGCTGCCTGCCATCAGGATGCACTGCCGCTGAGATGCACTGCTTTCAGGATGCACACTGCCCATCAAGATGCATTGCTATTGGGATGCGCTGCACATAAGGATGCACTGCCATTGGGGTGCATTGCAATCAGGATGCGCTGCACATCAGGACGCGCTGCTATTGGGACGCGCTGCACATAAGGATGCACTGCCATTGGGATGCACTGCAATCAGGATGCGCTGCACATCAGGACGCACTGCTATTGGGATGCGCTGCTGTCAGGATGCACACCACATCTGGATGTGCTGCACACGCTCACGGAGGCTGGGAGTTCAAGCAGGGAATGTGAAGCCCGGCTGCTGGGCTGACTGGGACCGCAGCCTTGTGCCGGGGGAAAGGCAGGCACCGCTGGTGTGTGTGTGCCTCGGCTGGGCTCTGACCCAGGCACTCGCTCCCCAGGCTCCTAAAAATAACGAGCGCGCTTTCGAAACGCCTTTACCCCGCCTGCGCCGCAGCTGGCAGAGGCTGATAAGCCACCGGCCGCCCGGGGGCTGCACTCCCCCGGCCGCAAGCCCCACCAGCTCTGAAACCCCCCTCCAAGCTCCAGCTTCGGTGGTAGAAAGTCCTTTGTCCCCTCCCCAAGGACCTGTGGGGCCCCCCAGGCTTCCTCATTCCTGGCAGATGACTGCTGCCATAAACCCATTGTATGCAGAAGGGGTTCATGCCTTTCTTTACCATTTCAAAAACCTCCCGGCTGGGTGGTGGGTGCTGTCCCGGCCATCCCTCTCCTCTCTGGGGGATAATGGGATGATTAACAGCCTGATGGAGCAGTGATAAGACATAGAGGATCAGTGATGAGCTGGAGGAAGGAATAACTGTCTCGGGTTGGGTGCTTGGGGATGGTTCCACCACTGCCCCCCCTGGCCAAGCAGCCTTGCAGCAGAGTTCCATAGCGATTTTAGCAACAGTAAAAAGGGAAGGTGAGGTCCATCCGGATTACTCCCAGCTCCTGTTCAATAAAGAGGACCACCAGGACAGCTTTGGCCATAGGCACCAGCCTGCTCCAAGCCAGGCCAGGGGACAGGTCAGGATGTCCTGACCCCTGTTCAAACACTGCTGTGTTAAAGATGGACCTTTCCCGCTGTCCGTCCGGATGCCATGGGTGCATGAGGGCAGGCTCCCAGTGGGACCCAGCGCTGCTGCTGGAGGGTCCCTGCCTGTCCCTCCTGCGCTATGGCAGAGCATGTGCTCCAACACACCCAGGGTGAGTTAAGCATCAGGATACGCACCCACTGCCTATGAACCTGCCCAGGGAGCTCAGCGGTGCTGCTTCCAGACAGGATCCTTTCCCTACAGCTCCGGTGTGATGGCTGTGGGGGGTCTCAGTGTCAGCTGCAGCACCCATGGGTGCCTCTGCCCCCTCCACGCCCCCCCAGCTGAACCCCAGTCCCTCCTCTCCCTGAACCCCTGCAGCCCAGCAATCCCAGACTGGTTTGGGTTGGAAAAAGCTCATCCAGTTCCACCCCCTTGCCATGGGCAGGGACACCTTCCACTGGACCAGGTTGCTCCAAGCCCCATCCAACCTGGCCTTGAGCACTGCCAGGGATGGGGCAGCCACAGCTTCTCTGGGCACCCTGTGCCAGGGTCTCAGCACCCAAAGAAGCCCTCCTCCTCCCCAGGGAGCCCTAGGAGGGGGGAGGCCAGGGGTGCACCCCATGGGGCTCACCCCACTTTGTGGCTGGGACCCCATGCATGTCCTTGCAGGTACTGGGGCAGGGTCACCTTTGCCATGCAAGCTGCAGGGACACTGCTTGCAGAATTACTCCGCCAGCGTTTTGGGGGGTGCTCAGCACACAGGTTTTTATCTCCCAGTGCCTTTTACAATGTTTGCCAGAGGAAAAGAAACAACCACCCCATGTGAGCACTTCTGCCCTCCGCTCCTGCTCCGCGGGCAAGGGTCTGTGCGATTGCCGTCAATATAATGATCAAGTGCTGGGTGCACGTCCTGCGCTCGCCACGCACAGGTAGACTTTGGCCTCCGCCTGCCTTTCAACTGCCCATCCCTGCTCAGGGGACAGCACGGGCAGCAGGGTCGCAGCTCCCTGCACTGGGAACCCACTGCGGCACCCCAAAACAAAGGCCATGGACGAGGGAACGGTGGGGTGAGATGCTGGAAGTGGAGGCAGCATCTGGATGTCCCGCCTCACTTCCCACCATCCCGGGGTGCTGGGGAAGGATCCCGATCCTCCATCCAGGGTGAAACGAGGCCGCAGCAGGGCCCACACCTTGGTTTATTCACCTGGAGGTGACCCGCTGGCGTGGGGCTGGCTGAGCTGTAACCACACATTGCCCTGCAGTAAAACCAGCAGCTCTCACGTAGCGGCCGCCTCCGGTTTCTGCACCCTCCCCGCTGGAAGGAGGAAATCCAGATCCAAACTAACTGTTCTGCTGGCTGCCCTGCCAAAGGGAAGGGAAGTTTCCCTCCTCCCTTGCTTGCGAGGGAATAAAAGAAAGGTCTCTCCCTCCAGGTTTTCTCTTTGCTCCATCCCAGGACAGTGCTGCCCTCCAGCAACCCGGTCAAAAGAGGGCATTTTTAGTGCATATATTTCATTAATCACATTATTTTTTGAATCCCTGCACACAAGGAAGCCCCCAGTGACCCTACCTTGTAATTACAGAGGAGGGACACAGAAACTTCAACCCATTTTCCATTTTTCCCTCTGCATTTTTCAGTGTTTTGAATACCAAGAACATGACACACACCCTCTGCCACCAAATCTGACAGAGACATTCACTGCGGGGCCACGGCGGCTGCACCTGGGTGATCAGGGCCTGCACTGCCACAACCAGCTCTGCCACTGCGGGACTCACCATGAGGATCAGGGCCTGCACTGCCACAACCAGCTCTGCCACTGCGGGACTCACCATGAGCTGGCAGCTGGAGGGAAGAACTCCTACCTAAGAGCTCATCTCAATCTCCCCTCTGTCAAATTAAAGCCATTCCCCCTTTCCCTGTCCCTATAGGCCCTTGTCAAAAGCCCCCCTCCAGGTTTCCTGTCACCCCTTTAGGCACTGGAAGCTGCTCTAAGGCCTCCCCTTAAGGAGCCTTCTCTTCTCCAGACTGAACCAGCCCAGCTCTCTCAGCCTGGCTCCAGAGCAGAGCTGCTCCTGCCCTTGGAGCATCTCCATGGCCCCCTTCAGACTTGCTCCAAGAGCTCCATATCCCTCCTGTGTTGAGGGTGCTCCAGCAAAACCTAACCCTCATGAGGGAAGGGAGACGAGTGGGAACACCTCAACTACCATGGGAAAAACTGTAGACTGTAGAAGCACAGCATGAATGCTCCCCAGCCAGGTTTTAGTCCTTCAGTGATTGATGCCAGGCTTGGGTAGAGGCTCTCAGCTTCCAGCCGGGGTGAGCGGCGCCTTTCCACGCAGCCATGGGCGCTGTGCTGGCTCACATGTGCCTGCCTCCGGCTCAACCCTGTTCTTGGCACTCCAGTGGCCTTGGATGCGTTACAAGCACTTATGCATAAGTCTTAATAACAGTAAACACACCGATGTGAGCAAAACTATTAGAAACAATTGAAATACTATCATTCCCACTAATTTTGCCTTTCATTTTAATCACATTTATTCAGCAGGAAGATGAAAAAGATTATAATGAGAAGGGATAAGCTTCACACGATTGGTTTTCCCCTTCCAGTCTGGGCTGGGGATGCAAACTCCACCATCCCCTCACAGCACCCACTGCCCTGTAACTCCTCTGGAAACATCCAAGCCTGGTTTTGAGGCAGGGCCTGTGGTACCAGCTGAGGTTGAGGTTCCTCGTGCCCCACCATCCTGCCTGGCAGCGAGCTGTGGATGGCTCGGAGGGAAAAGGGATGCTTGGAGGGAAAAAACGTACAGGAAGGAGTTGGGAACCAGCTTACACCTTTCACCATAAACCTCCCACCTCCCCATCCACTTGTGGTTTGAGGTGCTCATGAGGCACAAGCAGCATCCCGACATCCAGGGCGCTCCAGGAAACTGAGCAGTTCCCTTCTGAACCTGCAGGTTACGTTCAGCTTCTGTAGCACCAGGGGCAGGGACTTCCACAGAGGCACCCTGGACTGCGGGAAATGGTGAATGAGTCTTCCCTGACCTCCTTCAGGGCTTGACAGGCCTCGTGGCACACCCCACCTCCCCACCAGACACCCTTTTGTCTGACGCAGCCACAGAGCCGCTCTCCTCCACCGCTGATGCGCTCCTTCGGGTGGCACAGAGCACAGCGACTGCTGACAAGCTCCCTGCTTGTCGGCAGCGTGACCTGAGCCTCTGTCTGCTCCACAGTACCAAGGGGGAAGTTTGATTTAAGTGTTAGAGTGCCCTGAAAGGCCGAAGTCCTGCAGCCGAGGCCTGAAGCGCATCTGAACATGGTGGATCAAAGTCATTCACGATAGCCATCTGTTGCCCTCACACGGGAGCACAGGGAACATAAATCCTCTCTGTCTGTAAAGCACTCAGATACTTCAGTGAGGAGGTGCCAGGGAACAACCCCCGGGGGCAGGAATAACTCTGTCTTCAGAGCACGAAAAACTGCCAACCACGAGGCCTAAGGCCACACACTGAACAATGAGCAGAAACCAAACAATTGAAGAGCTGCTTTCTCCAGCTGCTTCATCTGTGCCATTCGGGTTTTCCAGGCAAGGAAAGTACAGAACTGGAGGTCTCCACTCAATAAAAGTGACAGAGAAAACCACCGGAATCTTTATTGCACTCAGAACTAATCTTTTCTCCTTTGTTTCTCAGATCCGCAGCCGCACTGGAAATGCAAGCGCACGGCCGCAGGAAGCTCCACAAACACCCCGCGAGGAAAGGCACCGGGAGCCGCCGCTCTCCTCCCTCCCTCACGCCCTCTTCCCCATAGCAGTGTCCACGGCCTAAAGGCCCGGTGAGGAGGGCACCCGGCCTTGGTAGGGAGCCGGCGCCCCCCTCGGCTCAGGGGTCAGTGAGTGACTGCTGCGCCTGGTTACACCACAGAATCACGGCTGGTTTGGGCTGGAAGCGCCCCTCCAGATCCACCCCCTGCCATGAGCAGGCACATCTGCAACACCGGGCCCCCGACCAGGAGCCGCCTCAGCCCTGCGGTACAAGGCCGCGACCTGCTTCCACCATGGGCCTGGGGCCGGGCCGTGAGAGCCCCTCAGACCCCACCAGGTCTCCGAAGAGCTTCGGGACCCCTCCGCGTGCGGCACAAGCGGCGGCCGCGCTCGGTTCTGCCACCTCCCCCGAACCCCGCCCCGGGGCGCGGCTAAGGCCTCCCGGCTCGGCCCAGCCGCTCAGCGGCGGTCGATTGCTCTGGCCTGGCTCGGCGCTCGGCTGGGGGCGCCTCCTCCCACCCCCCCCACGGCTCCGCGCCCGGCCTTCCCCCCGCGGCGAGCAGCGGGCAGCGGTGCGCGCCGCCCGCGATGTCGCGGCGGTCCCGGGCGGTGCTGGCAGTCTCCGTGTTGCTCTCCGCCGCCACCGTGGTGGCCGTGCACGTCCAGCAGCGGCGGGAGCAGGAGGTGAGTGCGCATCCCGCCGCAGGGCGTGGGGGGGACGCCATGCGGGGACACCTCCGCGCCCGCCCGCAGGCCAGGCCCGGCCCGGCCCGACCCCTCACGTAGGCCACGCCCTCTTTGCGCTAACCACGCCCCCTCACCTGGCGGGCTGGCCTGAGGTGTGTGGGGAGCCACGCCCTCCCCGCCCCCCCCCCCCTCGTGCCTTTGCCCCTGGCCGCGGTGGTGGGGCCAGGCCGCCCCTGAAAGCGCTGCCTCAGGCCGTGGCCGCGTCAAGGGGCCCTGCCGGAGCTCACCGCCCGCGTCCCGCTGTCCACGAGCTGCCCCTTCCCCGCCATTTCCTGCCTTGGCACCTGCCCTTTCCATGCTCTCTCGTTGCTGCAGCTGGTCCCTTAGGAGGTTGGGAGCGCCAGGGTGAGGCTGATGGGCCTGGTGGGGGTGGCTTCATAGAACCGCAGACTGGTTTGGCTTGGAAGGACCTTAAAGCTCATTCAATTCCAACCGCTGCCACAGGCAGAGGCACCTTCCATTAGACCAGGTTGCTCCAAGCCCCATGCAGCCTGGCCTTGAACACTGCCAGGGATGGGGCAGCCACAGCTTCTCTGGGCACTCTGTGGATAAAACAAATTGTAGCTGGGATTTTAGAGCTTTCAATGATCATTGGGCACTCACCCACTGGTTTGAAAACTGATGGTCTGTATTGCACAGGTTATTTTTAATGAACACTTTGGGTAAAGAGGATATTTTTTCATTGTAGTGCTTTACTTTTTCAAGAGCTTGGCATAAGCAGGTTGTGGGGCTTTCATCAGCCATGCAGCAAGAGTTTACAAGGCATTTGGAAGGTACCAGGGGTTGGAACTTGATGATCTTAAGGTCCCGTCCAACCCTAACTGGTCTGTGCTTTTGCTAAGACTGAGACATGAGCAGGAAGAAGCAGATGAAGCCACGTGGCAGTTTTTCTTAAGATAATTTCCACTTTGCCACAAAATTGTCTCTAAGCAGAGGAGAAGCTCTGGGGAGATCAGCTTGATTTGGTAAAGACTTAGGGCAGAGGTAACAGGGGTTTATAGATCATGTCCGTCCTGCATGGCATGAGAATTGCAGGTGCATAGCATCTGTTTGCTTGATAGCTTTACCACGTGATATACCCACCCATCTGAAGTTAGGACAAATAAAGCACTTTTTGTCTAGTACCATTAATTTACAGGTGTTGGGTATCAGCTCCTGTAGTTTTAGATTCAAACCCCGTTAAGTGGCTGTGGCTACAGGTGGTGGCAGAGGACTTGCAAAGGCAGCACAGCATGGTGAACAGCCCTGCAGGAGGGGTTAGAGCCTGGGTGGGGGTTAATCACATTCAGCATCCGACAGGCTGTGATAAACCCTGTCCCTTGTCTTTGCAGAGGCTGCACCGTGGAGTTCTCCAAGATCTTGAGCGTCAACACCAGAAAAAGGAGAATATTCGCCTCCTAGAAGAGCAGATTGCTTTGACAAAGCAGCTTATGGAAGAAAGAGACAAGGCCTTGCTTGAAAAAGGGTCCCGGCAGTCATAGGCACAGCCCTGAGTCCTTAGGGGTTTGATGAAAGATGTTTGGGGACCATTGCAACCTAAGTACTTGTAAGTATTTCAGCAAGCAGAGGTAATCTGTGAAAGACTGTTTTTTTTGTATAGGTTATAATTTACTCCCAGAAGCTGTAGTGTGGTTACAGAACATTTCCCCTGTCATTGGCACTTTGACTGTGGAGACTTTGCTGCACATCCAGTGTGGGTGTACTTGTCAATGCATAACAAGAAGTTATTCCTCCGCACAAACACCATCTAGGATGGCTAATAACGTCCACATGAGCGGGCTGCTGAGCCGTCATGATGATGAAGCCACCAGGACCTCCACCTCAGAGGGCCTGGAGGAGGGTGAGGTGGAAGGGGAGACTCTCCTGATTGTTGAGTCTGAGGACCAGGCTTCAGTGGATTTATCACACGACCAGAGCGGGGATTCTCTGAACAGCGACGAAGGCGACACGTCCTGGATGGAGGAGATGTCCTATTACTGTGAGAAGTGCCAGAAGTGGATACCAGCAAGTAAGCTTGCCCATTGTTTTGTGTCGTGTTGCTTGCATTGCTGTGGTGGTGGTTTGCATGGTGTCCTGCATACCTGTTTTATGGGGCATCCTTTGTTTAGCTGTACTCCATCTGATGTTGGAGGAAAATAGTGTTCTGCAGCGTACACTTGCAGCCCAGAAACCAGCTGTGTCCTGGGCTGCATCCCCAGAGCATGACCAGGTGGTCAAGGGGAAGAGATTCTCTCCCTGTGCTCTGCTCTGGTGAGAGCCCCCCCTGCAGTTCTGTGTCCAGCTCTTGGGCAACAACAAACAGAGGGATGTGGATCTGATGGAGTGAGTCCAGAAGAGGCCATGGAGATGCTCTGAGGGCTGGAGCAGCTCTGCTCTGGAGCCAGGCTGAGAGAGCTGGGCTTGTTCAGCCTGGAGAAGAGAAGGCTTCAGGGAGACCTTAGAGCAGCTTCCAGTGCCTAAAGGGGCTGACAAGAAAGCTATTATTCTGAGAAAAGGCTCTCTTGGCATTGCATGGAGCCCTTCCAGCCTGATGCCAGCCAGTGGTGTGGGCTAGGCACTTCAGTCCATGAACTGCATGCATGTGTAGATCTGGCATTCTGTGTGAAGAAATGGGATTATCTTTAATTAGTAGAGAACAAGGGTAGGACTTCAGAAACATGCACACCCTCCTAAGTCTTGCCAATGTTGTGTTTAGGGAACTTCAGCCCAGCAACTTGGCCTCTGATTACTCCGATAAAGATAATGATCCCTGCTGTGAAGCTCTGTGAGGGAAAAGGGCTTTGGGATGGGGTTGGTTGTTTTTTTGTTTGTTTGCTTGTTTGTTTTGTGTTTTTTTTCTGGTCATTTTGTCACATCTGTGGAGCATATGGCTAAATTTCAACCTTAATAGTTTCCTGGTACTGTGAGTTGAAGTTAGCTTTCACAGAAGTGTGTCCAGCCTGTAGCAGGTCACTTTGAGAGGCATTTGAAGCAAACTACAGAACTTGATCCCTCTGCTATTGCTGCTTGACATAAGGTACGTGCTGTTAGGAACAAGGAACGTGGCTGACTTGACTTTACTTTGTAAATTGTGGATTATCAGGTCTATTATTAGCTCTGAAAGTTGGGTATGGGTATGTGCTGGCTGAGGTTTATGGTGTTTTGGGGTTGGTTTTGTTATTTTTTGGTTGTTGGCTGGTTTATTTGTGGCTAGAAATAGTGAACTCTTCAGGAGGTTCCTGCCTTGCAGTTAAGTCAGAGCTGTCCTTTTTTGTCACCTTAAGAGTTTGCCAACAGTCACAGTTGTAGAAGTCTCCTCTCAAGGGGTGTTAGTGAATGTTTAGATGTTAACATAATGAAACCAGCATCGTGCTATTAAGATAGTATGCAGGAGAAAGGAGATATTAACTTGAAATGTATTAATAAAAGGAGCATTAAAAGTGGCATTGGAGCACTTGATTTAACACTCATTTTGTTTTATTTTGCAAAGATATTCCTCTCTCTTGTTGCTGTGGAACAAATCCAGAGAGCAAAAAACGCCAGTCATGGAGCTCACCTAGTTACAGGGGTAACTAGATACAAATATGCCAAGTAAACGAGCTGGAGAAGGGAAATCCTGTTCTCTTTGCTAATTATTCAGGTGTCAGTTGTCACTTGTGAACATCCCCACCATGCTCAAACACATGATCGCTTTTACATTTAATTGCCATGTAGGACTTTGTTAATCTACTCAGTGTGGGCTTTTCCCCCCTCCCTCAGTCATAGGCACAACTCTAATTGTCAGGTTCTGCAATTCACTATGAAAGCAGAGCATCTGTGTCTTGCAAATGTTCTCTCTGGTGTCATTGTACAGTAAAGGAGTTGTCATCCTGTTAGAGAAAGTCCTGATTCAGATGATGGTTTTTTCTCTACTGCAGGAACACTGAATTAATGCCTGTATCTTTGGGTGTGTGGGGTTGCTAGGGTTAGCTTTGCACAGCAAGGCATGTGCTGAAGTTCTCTGGTGGTTTGGGATCTTGTGTATCAACTGCAGTAAAGAGAAAATGTTTCTTGATAATGTTGGGCTGTTCTTTTGGCTCTCAGTCTGAGAGAGAGCTGTAAAGACACATAACAGTGAGTGGAAAGATGACATGGAAGAGAATGCTTGTATTCTGATAGCCGTTGCACTCACATACTGGTTTTAACAGGTCAGCTTTTATTTTTTTAAAGCAGAGTGGGAAAACAGTTATTTATTGACGTATATGGAATCATAGTTTGTGTTTAAAGTGACCTTCAAAGCTCATCTAGTCCAGCCCCCTGGAATGACCAGGGACATCTTCAACTAGATCAGGTTGCTCAGAAACACATCCAGCCTGGCCTTCAGTGTCTTCAGGGATGGCACATCTAGGTTATCCTGGGGAAGCAAGAAAGAGAAATGCATCAGAAGCAAGGAGATCCTTGGCTTCGTACCTGCATTCAGATGTTAAGTAGAATGCCCCTTTTTTGATGCCTGTGTTTTTCAGTTGGTCACTGCCGTGGCTGTGAAATGAATCCATCATAGTGAGTTCTGATGCTTCCTGTGAACTGTCTGTGTCTCTGGACTCTGGAAGAAAAAAGTTCTTTTCTGCCTGATGTAGGAAATCCAGATCTCCTTTGAAGCGCTTCTTCCTATAAAAGGACTGAGACGTTGATTTATTTGTGTATTCATTTTAGGTCAACTGAGAGAACAGCTCAGCTACCTCAAAGGAGATAACTTTTTCAGATTCACTTGCTCTGACTGCTCAGAAGATGGGAAGGAGCAATTCGAACGGCTGAGGTTAACATGGCAACAAGTGAGTAAAACGTTTGTGCTGGCAGAGCAAGCACAGGATGTTGTAAAATTGCTGTTTGTTGTGTATGCGCTACCTAGAAAAAGAGGATGCAGGTATAGGTAACAGTGAGACGTGAATGAGCTTCAGAAATTAATTAGCTAAGGATTGTCTGCATATTAGAACTTGGGCATTTGGCAGGTAAATGGAAGGATAATCGTACAAGCCACATGCCTTGTTCTTATTTTCTTTTTTTCTTCCCCTTTATGTTACTCATGAATTCATGGCTTCAGGCAGGTTTGGGAAAGCAAAGTTTGGCTGAAGGGCATGAACAGCTTTTTGTGTATATACGCAAATGTAAAACTAGTGAGGTGGCAACAGAAAGCTTGCCAGCTCCCTCAACACAAAGACCCAACCTGGCTACTTACTAGCAACAGTCCTCACTGGAATTTGCTATTTCAGTTGCTTAAATACCTGAGCAATCAAATTTGCATTATCAGCAGCCACCCTTGGGGTAGACTGATGCAGGTCATGGTGCTCTAAGCAGGGCGCTGGAGGAGCAGTCTCTTAGGAGTGGCATAGGGAAGGGACGGACAGCATCAAAATGGGTGAAGAAGAACATTGACTAGGGAAGGAACTGCCTCCTTAGGCTTCCAGCAGTCAGAGCTGCTGCCTCTGAGTATGTTAAATTGAGGGAAGTAACCAAGCCACCTTCTCTGAAGTAGGAAAAATGGGGACGGTCATTTCTGGATTTATGTGTTTTTCATAGCATGTGGCCTCTGTGGATCCTTATTTTTGGCCATTTGGAGAGAATGGTTTGTGAAGTCCTTAGACCATGTCCCACCTGAATTAAAAAGGAAAACCAAAAACCAAACCCCCAAATCTTTTATGAACAGTTATTAAACTAAAAGGAGTTACAATGCAGAACTAGAGTACAGGGGACATTAAAGCTGTATTTCCTTATTTTGGCATCTTCAGCAATGCATTCCAGAAGGCTGTGGCCCACTGCGAGAAAACCCATTTCCCTGAGAAAAACACATTCAGACTTCTTTGACAGTGAAGAATAAGTCCCTGCTGGAAAAAGTGTCCACTAAAGCTGTGTGATGGTTGGAAGATGATACAATCCCAGACTGGTTTGGGTTGGAGGGGTCCTTAAAGCTCATCCACTTCCAACCCCTGCCATGGGCAGGGACACCTTCCTCTAGGTCAGGTTGCTCCAAGCCCTGTCCAACCTGGCCTTGAGCACTGCCAGGGATGGGGCAGCCACAGCTTCTCTGGGCACCCTGTGCCAGGGCCTCAGCACCCTCACAGAGAAGAATTTCTTCCTAATGTCTCCTCTAAACCTCCCCACTGTCCGCTTAAATCCTAGCTGATTTTAGTTGTATTCAAATAAGTTGGGCAAATTGTGTCATTTCAAATTGGTCCCCTAGAATTTACATAAAGAGATGTGATACTTTTCAGACCTGCCCTTTAGTCCAGGTGTTCAATAAGTCTGGCTAAATTTGGTTGTGAAGCACATGAATGAGGTGTAAATGGATTGTGTTCAATGAAGATCACCTCGAGACAAACCGAATTCTTTCAATACCCTGAACAATTAGCAGATGTGCAGTTTTATAGAGAGTTTAAAATCTGTCCAGTTTGAAATGTAATAGTAAGTATCTAGAGAGACTGTTGTCACTGTGTTCCTGATGGATTAGCTAGTGGGATTACTCATGACCCTTTTTTGGAAGGACTTTTCTGTACTTCCATTCAGACCCCAGTTGTGATATAATTCATTTATACACCCGCTGCAAAAGCTTGGATCTCAGTATAAACCTGCATAACTAGGCAGCTTGTTATTCCCTTAGGATGCAGAAATCCCTGGGGGAATGTGCATCTAACAATAGAAAGACAAGAATGGGCAGCATGAAAGCGGGAGGAAGATGGATTGCAGGAGTTGCCTGTGAGATGTTGCAAAAGTCAGTTATAAATGAGGGAGCAAAGATCTGTGTGTGTGTGGCAGCTCTGGGGGGCCGTTCAGAACACAAAGCAGGGAAGATTTTCACTTGTGTCCAACGCTTTCTGTTCCAGGTTGTCATGCTGGCGATGTACAATCTGTCACTGGAAGGAACGGGCCGTCAGGGGTACTTCAGGTGGAAAGAAGATATTTGCGCTTTTATTGAGAAACACTGGACTTTCTTACTAGGGAACAGGTAAAGGTGTGGTGTTTCCTGAAGGTCTGGTTGGTGAGCCAAAGGAATTAAAACGTGTTGCGCAGATGGACGAGAATCCTGGTGAATTTGGTGATGTCTCTGTTGAGACTCACTAGGGGGGAAATTGAAGGATTTAACATTGAGAACCTGAATGTAGGCATAAAGTGTACTCTTGAGAAAGAATAAGCATCATATAGTGAGGGAAAACAGCCCCAAGAATGTCACATAAAAGCAATGTAAGTGCATATATTCTTTTCTTCCTTCAGGTAGCGTGTGGGGAATTGCTTTAAACTGACAGAGGGGAAATTTAGATGAGACATCAGGAAGAAATTCTTCCCTGTGAGGGTACTGAGGCCCTGGCACAGGGTGCCCAGAGAAGCTGTGGCTGCCCCATCCCTGGCAGTGTTCAAGGCCAGGTTGGATGGGTCTTGGAGCAACCTGGTCCAGTGGAAGGTGTCCCTGCCTGTGGCAGGGGCCTGGACCTAGATGAGCTAGTGATCTGTGACTGATTTCACAGCTTCTTTTCCTCCCCAGGGATTTCCCTTTTGTAAGGCCTGGCCTTTCTCCTTAACTGGATTGGCTCATTGGCTTGCTTTCATTGCTTGTCTGTGCCTCCTTGCTCTGTTCTCGTAGATGTTAGTATTTGTCCCTGCTGGAAGCCAGGGTGACCCTGGCAGGAAGGCAACTGAAGGCCCCTTGTCCCTCACTTAGGGTGCCATCACCTCCCAGGGTTTGCTGTAGCCTGCCCTGGTGACTGGGCACTCCTTGCTCTGATTAAAATTCAGGTGAAGGGATTATTGGCCTCAAGATCTAGTATTCCCACTTGCGTGGACAAGCCACTGGTGGAACAGGGACAGCTGAACCATGTGTAGCGGTTTGAGGCATTCAGTGCTTTGCTTTTATGGCATATTAAAGAACAGTTTATCCAGATTTACTAGGACACTCCAGACTGTGATCTGGGGCACCCGAGTTTAATCTCCCACATTTGAGGGTCGGTACCCCAGGATGTGTAATTGCAGCGCTCAGACCGCAGTGAATACTTGTGCAGTTCAGCCTAGCCTAGTATTGATGGTTTTCCCAGTGGTGGTGTGCAAAGACAAGGAGTTCCGAGATCCTATGCAAGTACAGGTTTAGACTGTACACCATGAACGTGATTCTCCAGTATCCAAGTGGTTACCTCAGTTATTGGCTACAGGGGCAATTTTTTAATGTTTCTTTTCACTTCCTCCCTAAACAACATCTTTGTCAGCACTTAGAGGCACAAAAAGTGCTCAGATACCCAGTAGAGTACACTGTACTGCGCAGTGAAAGGCTTAGAAAGCTGGGCTTGTTCAGCTGGAGAAGAGAAGGGTCTGGGGACACCTTAGAGCAGCTTCTCGTGTCTAAAGGGGTCGGTAAGAAATCTGAAGGGGGGCTTTTGACAAGGGCCTGCAGGGACAGGACAAGGGGGAATGGCTTTAACCTGACAAAGGAGATTGAGATGAGACATTAGGAAGAAGTTCTTCCCTGTGAGGGTGGTGAGGCCCTGGCACAGGGTGCCCAGAGAAGCTGTGGCTGCCAGTCACATATATTGTTTATAGGCTGGTTTGGGTTGGAAGGGACCTTAAAGCTCATCCAGGCCTAACCCCTTGCCACAGGCAAGGACACCTTCCATGAGACCAGGTTGCTCCAAGCCCCGTCCAGCCTGGCCTTGAACACTGCCAGGGATATGTCCACCAGCCACAGGGTTGGTTTTTCAGGGGAAAAGTGAGGGTATAATCAGCATTGGTTGCTGGGGCTCTGTTGACAGTGTGGATCTCTCTTCTGTAGGCTTAGTGTGCGGCAGCTCATTCACAAAAGAATAACTGCACTGTTACCATCTTGGTGAGGGAGGAGGCTTCAGGATGAAAGCAGAGCTGACAAGTGGGGACCTAACACTTGTTTTCCTCTCTCCCACCATAGGAAAAAGACCTCAACATGGTGGAGCACAGTTGCTGGCTGTCTCTCTGTGGGGAGCCCCTTGTTTTTCCGCTCAGGGGCACAGGAATTTGGAGAACCTGGATGGTGGAAACTGGTTCATAATAAACCCCCGACAATGAAACCTGAAGGAGAGAAGCTGTCAGCCTCTGCGCTAAAGGCAAAAGGTAACATCTTTCCCTGATGGTATGTAAGCTCCTGTCTGGGCTGGAGCTGACAGAGCTGGAAGACATGAGAAAAGCTTACTTATATCCATGTATTTGTGTGCATGGGCAGTTTCTTAGTTTTGCTCTGCTCTAACAGTTGACTTAAGGAGACTATGGTCCATATGCTGTAGTGTGAGAAGGCTGTTAGATTTGATTAGCCTTTTGCATTGTAATAGCTGATTTACAGGGTTTGGAGATTTGTGCAGGGTTTTTGTTTTAGCTGATGTCTACAACTTCTTTGCTCCCCTTTACCTGGGGAGGGTTTTTTATCTTATGTCACTAGATGCAAATCCCCTTCTGTGCAGAGGAGCAAGACAGGGGCTTTAATGAGGCTTCAGTGGTGCATTTGCTCTGTCCTGTGTCCCAGAGTGAATTTCTTGGACACATTGAAAATACATCCTCTAAAATTTGTACTGAATGTGTTGTTCTGACTGTGTAGAATGCATCCAGTGAGTGCAGGAGCTCAGTGTCTGTTAGAATAAGCAAACTACTTCTTTAGCAGCTTCCAAGCCGCCTCTGGATCCCATCATTACGGTGGAAGGACTCAGGAAGCGGGTAAGCCGGAATCCAGTCGAATCAGCCATGGAGCTGAAGGAGAAGAGATCTCGCACGCAGGAAGCCAAGGAAATTCGGAGAGCCCAGAAGGAGGCAGCCGGCTTCCTGGACCGGAGCACCTCTTCCACTCCAGTTAAATTCACCAGTCGAGGCCGTCGTCCTGATATCGTCCTGGAGAAAGGAGAAGTGATTGACTTCTCCTCCTTGAGCTCCTCAGATCGCACTCCTTTGACAAGCCCTTCTCCTTCCCCATCTCTGGACTTCTCTGCTCCTGGCACCCCGGCCTCACATTCAGCGACTCCCAGCCTTCTCTCAGAAGCAGATCTGATCCCAGATGTCATGCCACCACAGGCTCTGTTTCACGGTAAGAGATGCCTTGAGTTTATTTAGTAATCATAGTAGAACTACAGACAGGTTTGGATTGAAGGGACCTTAAAGCTCATCCAGTTCCAACCCCCTGCCACGGGCAGGGACACCTTCCACTGGACCAGGTTGCTCCAAGCCCCTTCCAACCTGGCCTTGAACACTGCCAGGGATGCCGTAGCCACAGCTTCTTTGGGCAACCTCTGCCAAGGCCACACCATCCTTACTCTGGACTTGCTCCAACAGCTCCACATCCCTCTTCTGTTGAGGGTCACATTAAGAGCCACATGTAGTTGTTTAGGAAGATGTTAAAAAAAGTACCCTGAGATGAGCTGCAGGATCTCTTCAAGATAAGATGGAAAGTAACTTGTAATAGTCTGTTTGTGTTGGCTGCATGTAAGTCTTGATTAATTTTCCATAGCTTTACTGCCAGCTTCTAAGGGCAGAAGAAACAACCATTATTGCCTTCTGAGGGATCCTGAATAAACAGTAGGGTAGAAGATTTTACCTAGCAGTTGCTGCGTCACTCAGCAGAAGCATTTTGCTGCAACACAAATTACACTGCTAGAAAGCAGCTCTGATTTTGTCTATAATGGTTTTAAATGGCAGAAATGTTATTCTCATGGCGGTAGTTCCAGTAGTGTTACAAGTTCTAGCATCCCAATTAACAGATGTTGGATTCTAGTTGGGTTGCAAGGCAGTAATGCAGGCTGAATGCTGTTAGTTCTTAAGGAGCCAGACCTCAATCCAGTTGGTAGAGTGGAGAATAAAGCAGTAGAGTAGAGAATAAAGCACTTTGTGGAAATGATGGATGGAAAGATGAATGGAAGGAAGAATAGTCAGGTTCTGTAGAGGGACGCATCCTGTGCTTCAGTAACTGCTAATCGTTCCTTCAGATTAAGCAGAACTTCTCCAGGTGATGCTCGCTGAAGATGCCTCCCATCACTTGGACCATTTGATCCCCAGTCTTCAGGAATTGTCAACAATTCAGCATTTGTCCAAGGGCCTGAGCTAGCAGCTCAGGACTGCTATGTTTTCAGATGCCAAACTGCAGACACCTGAGGAGGAGGTGTCCTGAAATCAGACTCCCTGTGGTGTCTCCTGTCCAAAATCAGGAGGGCCAGAAGTATGTAGAGCTACATATACTTGTACATATACTGCTACATACGGAGTGTGTTGAGTAAATCTGCATTGTTTCTCCTTAGTAGAGAGGAAATAGGTGATCTTTAAGGCCCAACCTTAACCATTCTATGGAATGTCCTGTGGCAGCCTTTTGTAATGGGGCGTTGATATTTACATATTTAACCTGGGTTATTTTTCTCTGTTGAACAGATGATGAGGAGATGGAAGGAGATGGAGTCATAGACCCAGGAATAGAGTACGTGCCCCCTCCCAGTGGGGCAGGCGGTGCTGGCACTGTGATAGCAAGTAGGAAAAAAGTGAAGACAGTTGAACAGATCAAGCAAGAGGTGGAGAGTGAAGAAGAGAAAACCGAGAGGATGGAAGGTGACAGTGAAGATCCTGAAGAGTCAAACGCATCGCTGCAGTTGAGGGGACGAGACAAGAGGAAGCCGCAGCTGGAGAAGGATGCTAAACCCAGAGCTCCCAAGCCTACCTCTGTTAGCATCTATGAGGAAAAGCTGCTGCTGAAGAGACTGGAAGCCTGTCCCAATGCCACGAGCATGACCCCGGAGGCCCGGAGACTGCGGCGCAAGCTGTTAGTCAGGCAGGCCAAGAGGGAAAGAGGACTGCCACTCTTCGACTTGGACCAGGTTGTGAACGCTGCTTTGCTTTTGGTTGATGGGATTTATGGAGCCAAAGAAGGAGGTGTTTCCAGGTCCCCAGTAGGGCAAGCAACATACAGAACTACTAGCCAGGACTTCAGGATCTTGGACAGATACCAGGTGAGTGTTTCTAAATCTAAGTGAGCTTTTGGTGCTGACAGATGACAGTGTCACCTTGAGGTTATCTGACTCCCAAAGCGACAAGGGTTGTGAACAAGAGTCATTTTGACCTGAGGCTGTGTCCCCACCAATGCTGTCAAAAGCTCTTTTCTACCTGGGACATGCTTGTACAGCACAGCTGTCTGTCAGTGTCAGCACCACAAATGTATTGGTACTCCAGCCCTGCCCAAACACTGATGATGGAGGCCTGGAAGCACTCAAATAAGCAGTTGATCTTTCATGTGACATAGGAGGAAGATCACTTGCAGTGCCTTGTTGAGTGATGAGTGTTGCTCGTAGGTTTGGGTGCTGAATCCAAGAGTTCTAAGCATAGTCCTCTGAGGTGGGACCATCATGCTGTGGCTCCAGTCTATCTGGTTACGTTGAAAGTCCCTTATACCCCCTCTGTTGATGTGATTCCCCTGTGTTAAGTCATCGGCTGATCTTCCTGAGATGTTCTGCATTGTTTTTGTACATACAGACAATGCTGCCTGCCATGAAGGGCTATCGACAGCAGACCACGAAGTTCCTGTATCGACTGGTAGGCTCAGAGGACCTGCTGACAGACCACAGCATCGTCAGTCCTTACACATCCCGTGTCCTGAAACCTTACATCAGGTACAGGTGGTCAGAGCTTGAGCTTGAATTTGCTCTTGGCTTGTGAACCAACAGCCCACAGAGGGGACACCTTGGCCAGTGCTCCTTGCTCATCTGTGTACAGCCAGTATACTATCTTAACCCTGAAGGGATAGTGGTTGGTTTAGCGGAGGATTTGAGCTGGCTTTGCACTGGGAAGGGGAGTATCCAAGACAGAATAAATGCAGGGCAGAGAGGGAATCACAGAAGTCTTCCAGTGCAAGTTGCACCTGCTTTTGGGTCAGAACTGTGATTTCCTTGCTCCTGCTTGTTAGGAGAGGCTGGCTTGGCTTGCTGCAATCCAGGACATGTCCTGGCCTCTGACACAAGGGTGGTTTTGCTGAGCTGGGTGCTCTTTTCCCAGTTGAACGAAGAAGCTGTTCTTTTGTTCCGAGTTGAGCGTGTCAGGAAGTATTTCATGGGCAGAACCCATTCAGTGGCAGTTACTGTTGCTCACTCATGTTTGGTGTTTGCTTTTCATATTACTGGCAGGCGTGATTATGAAACAAAGCCCCCAAAACTCCGGCTGCTGGCAGAAATCCGGGCGTATCCACACAGGAATGATCTCAACTGGAAGGCTGAGCCAGAAGCACCCATTGATTACTGCTACGTTCGCCCTAATCACATCCCCACTATAAACTCCATGTGCCATGAATTCTTCTGGCCTGGTAAGATTCCTTCAGTGCTTGGTTTTCAAAGAAAGAAGTGGTTTTGTTCAGGAAAAAACTGTTCTTGGGCTCATTTTTGCTTCAGTTGGTGTCTGGCTCAGTTTTTGGAAAACCGTTATCTGATGTCCTAGGGATGCAGCTGAGATGGAGACATGGGCTTGGTGTCTTTGCCTTTTGAGATCATTTAGAAGCGGGCAATAAGGCCCGAATTAGGACAGCACTTAAAGAAAATAGGTTGTTTTGGGTAACACTGCTGATGGCAATAGGAGTAGTCAGTTAGGAAAATTAGGCATCCAGTGAAACAGCTGGGGCTGAAGTAACCAGTTTCATACCAGAGATCTACTGCTCATTAGCTTCATGAGAAAGTTTTTTTTCCTAGCAACCGTAAGCTGGATATGTTGGAATGAAATTTAGGAATTACACTTAAAACTGCAAGCTTTGCTGTGGTGTCCTTTATTTCTTCAAGCCTCAGTATTTGCAAGGTAAGGGAAAGCTTGGGTATTGATTTTTGTGTCTCATTTCTTGAACTCAGGCTCTTTGGGGACAGTGTCTGCCCTTTTGGGGAGCAGTTATGAGGCTGTAGTCTTTACTCCTGGAATAATAATGGTGATGTTCATCTACTGCATGGATCAGCTTCTGATCAGCAAACAGCACAGCAGACTAATTAGAAAAGCCCAGTACAAACAGTACACACCTTTCTTCCAAGTAACTGTTTGCTTTATGTTTTGATTCAGCAGATAGTGATTCAACAAGGCTTGTAGTTCAGCAGTGCTCATGCTGCAGTCAGATTGGGCGCTCTTTGTGCTACTCACTGTCCAAGTTGTGCCATTGTGGGGGAGATGAGGCAGCATACCTTCCCTTTCAGAAGCTTTTTGGAGCTCGCTTGCAGTCCCAACAGCAGCTGAACCCCTTCGTCGTAGTCTCTCCTCTTCTGATAATGCATTTGAAGTTCTGGCCAAGTTGGGTCCCACCTTCATTAAGTTCTTCAGGGCTCACCCTGTTCTATTTCATGTAAGAAGCGTGGGTGTGTTCCACCTGACTGTGAACTGTTCATCATTAAATCAGAAGCGGGCACTCCCATCAGCATTCAAACGGGAATCAGGATCTCTTCCGTGGTGTACATTCTCTGAGGCTGGGATTACATGATTTATTGCAGCTTGGTTCTGTTCTAGCAGGAGAGGTGAGCGAGGAGGCGATACTTTGGGAGATAAAGCACGCTGCCTTTGTGGATACAAAGGGTTTAGCTCCACAAAGAGCTGGTACAACTGAGGGAGGTGGGATATGCAGCCAGCACTGTTGTTCAGAGAAATAGCTGTAATTCCACCTAAGTTTAGGCATCCAAAGCATGCGTGCTTGGGGATGCTATGGTCAGTAAATGACTCCTTAGGTGTGCTCAGTTGCCTTATAAAAGCGATGCTGTAATTGACTGAATTCTTCAGTTTTGGTCACTACACCAGCTGTGGTGAGCCCAGGCCTCAGTCCTTCTGCCTGTCCTAATCCTTCCTGTCGGAGCTGCTCTTGTTTCTCACAAGGCAGAAACAAGTTTGCAGGTAGTTACTGCAAATGAGCTGATGTGAAGCAAGATTCCCCCTTGTCTCTCACGGTATCTTGTGCCTTCATGCCCTAACGGGAAACATCTCCCCAGCAGATGAGTGGTAAACCATACTGAGCTAAGCATCTTCCGACAGGAATAACTGCGTGCTGGGGGGACGGCACCATTCCACAGACGCCAGCGTGCTCAGGGCTATGCAGTGTTCCTGTTCAGACATGCTGTGAGGCACTTCACAGTCAATTGCAGCCTTGAGATAATTAACGTGGCTCCCTATTGCCAATCGATTCCTCCCACTCACTTCTCCCAGCTTACTCCCTTATTTGTGCCGGGTGCCTTATGGAGTCTTGCATCTCATCAGGAGTGGTAATAAACATTACTGGAAAACATACTGTGCTGCTTTGTTATCCCAAATAGATCTGTGATGGCCAATTTGAGGCTGAAACTAACATTCGTGGAGCAGCTCCGCTATGTCTTGTACCTCATTTAGGGCCTGTCCACACAAATTACCCAGCAGACTTCTGTGCCTTGAACTGCGCTGCTTGGCCTTGACGTGCTGTGCGAGTGCTGCCAGGCTGCTATCTATTCTGATAGCATAGAAAGCTGTGGTCAGGTTCACAGTGCAGCTCCACAAACAGCTGAGTGTGCACAACAGGAGGCAGCAGGAGATCAAGGCCAGGTTACCTTAGGCAGTTGCGCTACCAAAGCTGAAGCCCAGTTTCATGTCTGCTGCATCTGGAGAGAGTTTGCAGGAGGAACAGGATGGTTCACCCAGTGCATCAGGCTGATGCACTCTAAACCAGCCCCCTTTGCTTGTCTGCGGGCAGGTACTTGGTAGCTGAGATAGGAGTGGTGTACCCCGACCTGGTGCTGGCCCAGCCCAGGTGAAATGGAGAACCAAACCCCTATCCATTAATCTTACTGCAGCCCATAAGAGCCCCGGGCAAGAGGCACAAGCTTGCTAGGACCCAATCCAGCAAACATTTGCACATGTGAGTACCTTTATCCACGTGCATATTTAGAACTGTGTCCTTAGCAGAGCCGCTGATACATTTCACAATACAAACCAAGGAAGATGAGCTGGATGCTGGATCGTGTGATCTTTAATTTATTTTAAGTCGTATTGTTTGAGAGAAGGTGCTTTTGAGTTTTTAATTGCATCCTCAAGTCATCTGGGAGGAAAATCAGCCCTGTTTCATTTCTCTGTGCAAGCATCCCCACTAGGAAGCAGGTCTTGTTTTGCCTGTGCGTTTTGCTGAAGCATCTCTCAGTATCAGAGCTTTGACATTAAGGTGAACGGAAGGGAGCGAACGAGTGTTTCTAAAAGGCCTTGCGCCCCTGAATTTCCATGCAAGTGTGACACTTTTGGTTTGCAATGCTTCCAACTGCTGTTTCTGTCTCCATAGGAATCGATTTGTCAGAATGCCTGCAGTACCCAGACTTCAGCGTTGTCGTCCTTTACAAGAAAGTTATCATTGCCTTTGGCTTTATGGTGCCAGATGTGAAATACAATGAAGCTTACATCTCTTTTCTGTTAGTTCACCCTGAGTGGAGAAGAGCTGGGATTGCAACCTTCATGATTTACCATCTTATTCAGGTAATGAAGAAGTCCCATGTTTCTGCTAAAGAACTGTCTCTCCCTCCTTCCTCGTGTGCACGCATGCAAATATTAGAATAAGTAGTGTTGTGTTCTCCCCTTCTGGCTCTTCCCTTTGCCCTTCTTCTGCTTACATTGCATGTATTGTCATCAGCCCATGTCCTATGGGGAGGAATCACTTCAAAATAGAAACTACAATGTATTTAATAGAATAACCATACTGGGTAGGTCCTGTGAACTACTGAGATGCTGTAGTCTTTGACTGTTGGGATTAGCTTTGGGTTCTTCAGTGGTCAACAGTTCTCATAACAGTAATACCATAAATTTGGGGGTTAAGGGAGAAAATGAGATCATATGGGGAGGTTCAGTTAGAAGCTATTGCAGCTGTCTTGGCTGTACCTCGATGTTTATTCCGTGACCAGGGCCGTTGCATTAAATCACTTACTGATCTTTATCGTTCTCTTTCGTTTTCAATACCCTGGTTCAAATCCAGCTGCACTGAAGATAATAAGTGTTTGCAACCTCATTCAAATTTGTTCAAACTAGCTTGTACTGGGCTTTGTTCCATAGGGATACTTGGGAAAATTAGTCGGAGCTCACTAAACAGGTGGAATTAAAGTAGTTAAACTTCATTAAATCTCTGTATGAATACTGTTATTCAGGTGGCCTTAATGCCATTCACTTTCTGGAATTAAATTGCAGGAAAGCCAGCTTAGTTTTGAGTGAGGATACAGACATAAGTCCTGTTTGCAGCCAAACTGTGCCTCTTCAGGACCCACAGCTTTACCACTCCCTGAACAGTCTTGGCAGAGCTGCCGATACAAAACATTTCTTAACTTGTTTTACTCCAGATGAGCTGCACTAGCATAAACTCGCCATTCAAACTGTTTTTCCTGGTACTCATTTGGCTGAAGAGAGGTAGGGAGTGCAGGCAGAGCCTTGGGAACAGTGATCTGTACCTTGGAAAAGCAGATTCCACTGAGGGTGGCTCTTCTGGGCCACCTGGGGGTAACTCCTATGCATCTGTCTGCAGTGTCCACCTCTCTTTGCTCTGTGTGTTGATGCAGGCCATTAACCAATCTGCTTTAAATTCACCCCTTAAGTTTCCCAAGCATCTCTGTGTAACGTGTTTAAGTAAATCTCCCTCAACTGTTGTCTGTTGATGTGAGATGTCAACACCTGGTGAGAACAGGCGCAAGCAACGTGCCAAGGTTTGCAGGGATGCAGCAGCTGGATCATGTCTCTCCAGCAGAGTTGGGATGTGTTGGCAAGCGAGCTGCGGAAAAATCATCGCAGCTTTTTGTAGAGCATATCACAGCCAATTAACCTAATTTTGCTTGCAGGTACATAGCATAAAGTTACCATGTTGAGGAGCGGGCCAGGCAGGTTTGAGGCCGATGAGGCTCGCTAGCAATGAGAGACCACCATTATATGTTTGACTCGCACTAGGTTGATTTTTCCACTGTGAGCTATTTGTCAGTGGTAGAAGGCTTCTAGTCATGGAGGAGAAGAAATGGTTCTTCTGACCATTTGTTCCGTGGCCCCAGATTGCAGGTGATGCTTCGCAGCCTGCCTGGGCTAGCACTGGGGTCTGCTCTCTGTAGCAAGAGCCACTGTCGCACACTGTTGGGGTTAAGGGTAATTCTCTGAATACGTGAAAAGAAGTGTAGTGAGGTGGGGATCAGTCTCCTCTCCCAAGGAACAAGGGACATGAGGAGAGGAAACAGCCTCAGTCTGCACCAGGGGGGGTTTAGACTGGAGATTAGGAACAACTCCTGCCCCAAAGGGCAGTCAGGCATTGGAACAGGCTGCCCAGGGCAATGCTGGAATCACTGTCCCTGGAAGTGTTCAGAAACTGTGTAGATGAGGCCCTCAGTGCCATAGGTTAGTGGTGGCCTTGGCAGTCCTGGGGAACGGTTGGACTGGATGATCTTGAAGGTCTTTTCAAGCCGAACAGATTCTGTGACTCCGTGATTGTCTTTTTGGATCAGTGTACTGTGTTTGGGGATGAATTCTGGGGAACAGCATAATGTAACAGAAAATGGGTTGATGCAAACGGTGCCTTGATGACGAGTTTGTTGTAAGAAGTTACCTTCTAATGCATCTGGCCCAGAGGACCAGACTGCATCTTCTTAATGATCTCATTCCAACTTCCCTTCCCAAAAATGGCTCCTGATTATATTCCCCCCACTAAATCCCTATGAGAGCTTTCCCTTTAAACTATCTACTTTGGAAATTTCCTAAGGGGTGGTTCTGTTCCCATGTAGGCTTACAATAGTGTACATAGAATGCTATTAAAACAGTAGATGAAAGCAGGAAAGCTTTATTATATCGGCATCTTTATCTGAGAGCTGCTGGTTAGAGCAATCTGGGATCTTTTAGGTAACTTCAGCTGTGCCATTTGCTGTCTGAACCGAGTTCCCTGCCTTCTCAGGAGTGCTGTGCCCTGAAGGGTGGGAGAGGAGCTGGGTGGGATAGACAAGAATTCCAGCGTGACAGCCCAGAGGTGTGCTGGCGCTGCTGGTCCCAGAGCTCGGCTCTGTTTGCTGGCGGGGAGGAGTGGGACGCCTGATCCTCTGGCATGTTTTGCCTTTTCTTCAGGCCATTGTTAACAAGTATTAGAGACCGGTGCCGTGCACTGAGATTACTGTTAATTAACAATTACTTAACAATTGACAATGGAAAACTGACAAATTATAATCCAAATGCCTGCTTTCATCGTTGAGGATTCCACGTTTCCCAGAAACAAAGGAGCGGAGGAACAGCAGCGCTCCCTCTGCTGTTGCTATGTGTGGTAACTTCTGTGTTGGGGCCTGCAGTTTTCTCACGTTTCCTCAGTAACCTGAATACCTGAACTGATGAATCTCTTCACCTCCGCATTCCCCCAGAGGCTGTCTCATTCTGTTGCTGTGATACTTCTTTCTTTTCTCCCCCTTCTCCTCCCTTGGCAGACCTGCATGGGCAAAGACGTAACCCTTCACGTCTCTGCAAGCAACCCTGCTATGCTGCTCTACCAGAAGTTTGGATTTAAGACTGAAGAGTACATTTTGGATTTTTACGACAAATACTATCCCTTGGACAGCAAGGAGTGCAAGCACGCCTTCTTTCTCAGGCTGCGGCGCTGATCCGTGTCGGGAGCTGCGAAAAGCCCAGGCTGTCAAGCAAAGAACTACCATGGCTTTCAGTGGAGGATGTCAGCTGCCATGTGAGAGCTGGAGCACACCAATGCTTTTATCCCTGGGATGTTGGCTATCAACCGTGTTGTGTGGTAAAACTGCAAAAAGAGGATTTGTTTCTATTGCTCCCAGGGGAGAGGCCTGGAAATGCCAATTGGGACCTGCTGAAACCACTGGAAGACTGAAATTCCTTGTGGGGAGTTTTCGTGCCACTGTTATTTTGGAAAGCCTTGTTGTCAAACAAGAAACCCCAAACAAAAAATAGTCGTTTCAGAGGGGCCCCTTTGATGTCAAGTTTTGAAACCTGTCCAAAAATAGTCACAGGTGTTTGGTTTTGTTCATGGGAAATGAACATGTAAACTTAACTCATCCAGTGTATCTGTCATTTGATTGCTTTGTTAGGAGCCATGGCTTGAATCCGTGAAGGGAAACAGGTACTGGTGCCCCCAGCTGGAAGCGTTCTTTAGGAAAGCTCTGCACTTGCCAGAGCAGCAGTACTGGAACCGTGCTTTAGGAATAATGAAAAGCGTGTGAAGTCCTGTTCTTCCCCAGTGCGAGGCTCTGTGAGGTGTGTGTCTCCCACTCCTTCACGACTGCCTTCCCTTTCCCTCGTTGGCCCTGTGCTCAATGTGAAGTGTTTGTAGTGCTAGTGTTTGGTGTTCAGAACAAGATGTCAAGCGGGTTTTGCTGCAGATCAGCCCCTTGGGCACACCTCTAACCACAGAGCTGGCCTTGCAGCTCCAGCGCCCACCTCCTCCTGCTACAGACGCTCTGGGTAGGAGAAACCCGGAACAGAAGTCAGTGGTGACGGCTGAAATGGAGGCTCTGGTCTGTAGAAGCAATCTGCAGCTTGGAGGGAGGGAAGGGTAGAGGTAGGCCAGTTCCAGTTTTTGGAAGCATCTTGGCTGGGATTTCATGGCTGTGAGTAGAAGAGAAGAGCAAAGAATAAATAGGAATGAGCAAGAATTATAAGAACACACAACCCCGAACAGTTTCTCTGGTAGTGGGGATTAGTCCTTTTACAGGTTAGCAGCTTCTCTCTTTTATTGCGGATGAACAGCCAGCTGGCAGTGTGCTGCCTGACCAAAGGTCAGCCTGTGCGTTTTAAATAGGATTCACATTCACTGTTCTGTTCCTTCCACATCAAGCCATACAGAGATCTACACAAGAAATGCGACTTCTTTATTCTTAATCCGTTGTGTATACCTGGCTGTAGTAGTAGTTGCCTTAATGAAGTCTTCATTTTGGTAACAGCAGAGACACACGCAGTGTGTTTTTGTGTAGCCTATGTACATCATCACCAAAACAAAAACAGTGTTAGTTGGAGGGGAAAGGAGCCCATCCACCTGTTATGTGCCCTAACATCTGTGCACATTTCTGCCTGCTTTGTGTCTGTGTGAAGAAGTTCAGTGTTACTGATGTTATGAGTTAGCTGTGCTTGGAAGGGAAAAATATCTGTCTTTATGAATGGAATTAAAGCCCTTCCCTTGGAAAATCCTTCCTGTAGTCATACTGTTTGTTAAGCTGTGTCTCCATCAACTTATTTCACTGAAATCTGGCAAACTCGAGGACGCAAAGCCTGTGTATGGGCAGCAGATAGCAAGAAACCCCTTATTCCTTTCCTGGGCACCCACACAGAAGTGTCACACACATGCAGGTGCCAGCAGGGTGTTTCCTTGCTAGCCAGGAGGAGGAGATGGAAAGTCTGAAGAAGATGAGGTGAACTTGGTGCTCTGCATCATGTTCTTAATGGTGGCCATGAAGATTTTGAGGAGCTTCTTATTCTATGCTAATACCTCCATGGCTTTGTCTCTCAGAGGGAAAATGCCAAGTAGAGAAGGTGTAAGAACAACACTGGCATTCCTGCTAATTCCCTTGTATTTCTTTGAAAATGGGCCAGTTAACGGCTATACCTACTATATCCCACACTCCTGGGGCTGTAGGCTTAAGTTTTGATCCGTTAGTGTTATCCTATGTGCTTTTGTAAACTCTGTACCCTGTTCCTTAGTGCTGCCTGTGAAAATGGGGCATGCCTTTGAATTGCTTACCATGAGATCCTTCCCTGTTGATCCTAGTGGATCACTTTGCTGGTGGTCTGGGTGAAGCTGAAGAGCTGTGACCCAAGAAGACTTTCCTGACTTGCAAAGGGATCCCAGTAAGCCAGGACTGAAGGACATTGGTGAACCCTACTTCACTGGTGTAGGACACTGGTGTGGTATCTGTGCGTTACTTCCTCTCAGCAACTCACCCTGTCTGGAGGAGGTGATTTCCTCTGCTCTGCTGGCTGTGTGGGTGAGCACAGAGCTGTTCAGCAAGCAGGGATTCAGCCCCCGCTTCCAACAAGAGTCTTCTGAGGACAGGAGGTTGAGGCCGGGCTCATAACTGGCAGCATGTGAAGTCAGGTGTGCGATCTGATAGGAGCTGGCAGCCCTGGGGAAACACCCAGCCTTGCCAGGCAGCAATGCCTGCCCTCACCGGGTCGGCACCAGGATTAGGCAGCCTTTGAAGTAGCTGTAAAATAGCTGCTGCAGCTCCAGATCTCGTTTGTGGCTGCACAGGGACCACTTCCAGCATCCTCTCAGGAGAACATTTCTTCCCCAGAACGCTGACTAATGAATAATGCTCAGCAGCTTAAGGCCACTGCTTGAACAGTCACGTGCAGCTGGCTTTCAGTGCAGCGGATGAGGCTCTTCCAAGGCACGTGGTGAAACAAACTGTGTGCTCTTAGCCAGCTGCTTCCCTCCTCGTCACGCCGTGGAGACCAGCACGATGAGTTGTGTTAGCTGTGATTGAGAAGCCAGCATCCACCCCGCTTAATGACACCATTACTCCACGCTTCCCTGAGCTGCGCAGCGATGGTAGCAGCGATTACAGTTGCCAAACACCATCCCAGTTTAACAGAACAAAGTTTTCCTGGAGAATAAAGGTGGGACCTCACCCTGTCCTAGTAAGGCAGCAAAGCCTGAACCTTTCCACGTGCTTGTGTGAGCTGTGATACCTCACAACCAGGAAGCTGCCCGCTGTGGTCAGCTTATCATGCCCGTTGATACAATGTCTGAGCTGGGTAAATACTGGGATCATCTGCATAGTTGTCAGTAATTTTGTAGGAGTCATACTTTGCAGTTTACTTTTGAAAGAGAAGTCTCTTCCCAGAGAGTCCTGAGGCTGCACGCATAGGTGCCAAATGCTTCCTTTCAGGTTACATTCAGTCTGGGGGAAGAAGCAGAAGTTTGGTCTGTGTGTTGCCGCCTATGGTGTAAGGATGTGCTTCTTCACAGCCCCACCTGCTTGTGAGGATGAGCTCCTGGTGAGCAGTTGAGATGTCTCTTTCCCTTGTCTCTGCCTCCCGTGCTCACATCAGCTTGCTGCAGGAGGTAACCTGGGAGGAGATATGCTCTGAGCAAACACCTCCTGCCACGTTGGACAGCGCAGGAAACCCAGCCCCTGCTGCTGTGATGGATGAGTAGCCGGTTCTTTCCCGCAGAGCAGGCTGCTTCTTGCCCCCGCGGCAGTGAGCCAGATTGCCAGGTCCCGCTGCCTACTCCAGGCAGACAGTGAGCTCAGCCGCTCCTGCTGCCTGCGGGAGGGGAAGAGCAGCGCTCTGTGCCAAGAACAGGCGGTCACTGCCACAGAGGAGCGGGAGCAGCTCTGTGCGGGTCCTGGCTAACAGGACCCTTCCTGCTGTGCTCCTCTACCAGCTCTGTCAGCGTGGAAACCCAGGGCACCTCCTTTTGGGATTTAGAAAAAACAGGAAAAAAAGGTCAAACTGGCAAATTTGTCCTCTTCCCTGCTGGACTTGTGCTGGAGGCTTTAGAGCATCCTTTTTCCAACCGGCTCACACTATATCATAGAATCCCAGACTGGTTTGGGTTGGAAGGGACCATCCAGTTCCAACCCCTACCATGGGCAGGGACACCTTCCACTGGACCAGGTTGCTCCAAGCCCCATCCAACCTCGCCTTGAACACTGCCAGGGATGGGGCAGCCACAGCTTCTCTGGGCACCCTGTGCCAGGGCCTCAGCACCCTCTCAGGGAAGAATTTCTTCCTAATGTCTCATCTCAATCTCCCTTCTGTCAGGTTAAAGCCATTCCCCCTTGTCCTGTTCCTACAGGCCCTTGTCAAAAGCCCATCTCCAGATTTCTTGTCACCCCTTTAGGCACTGGAAGCTGCTCTAAGGTCCCCCCTTAAGGAGCCTTCTCCAGGCTGAACCAGCCCAGCTCTCTCAGCCTGTCTCTGTAGCAGAGGTGCTCCAGCCCTCAGAGCATCTCCGTGGCCTCCTCTGCACTCATTCCAATAGCTCCACCTCCCTCTTAACTCTGGAGCTTCACACGCCAGGCTCCTCAGGAATTACAAGGCTGCTTCTTGCCTGCCCTTGCCAGCAGCGCTGCTAGGGCTGTGCCCGCTGTGTGCGGGGCTATGCGCGGCTGCGTGGCTCCCCCCCTGCGCTTGAGGCAGGGCCGTGGTGCAGCGGAGCAAGGCTCGCCCCGCCGGGTGCTTCCCGGGGCGTGAGGCGCTGCCTCAGCCGCGGGGCGGGCCCGCGGCCGCTGCGCCACACCGGGACTACAGCTCCCGGCGTGCCCCGCGCCCAACAGCCGCTCCCGCCCTGCCCCGCGCGCCTGCCCGCCGCCATTTGAACACCGCGATGGTGGCCGAGGAGCTGCAGACGTCTGAGGCATGGCGCTCGTACCTTGTCTGTACCCGCGTCGCCACCTTCCGCAACTGGCCTTTCATGGAGGGCTGCGCCTGCACGCCCGAGCGGGTGAGCCCGGCGGGGGAAAGGAGCGGGGCGGGCCGCGGCAGGGCAGCGCGGTGCGTGTGCGGCGCGGCGGTGGGTGCTGATGGCTCCTCCCGCCCCGCCTCTGCTCGCAGATGGCGGCGGCGGGTTTCGTGCACTGCCCCAGCGAGAACGGCCCCGACGTGGTGCAGTGCTTCTTCTGCTTCAAGGAGCTGGAGGGGTGGGAGCCCGACGATGACCCGCTGTGAGTGCTGCGGGTGTCCCCGTCCCCTTTCCCTGCGGGGTAGGACTGGGCCCCCGAGGTGCCCGTCGGGGGGGGAATGGTGGCGTGTGCCCTGTTGTGAGCTGCTGCCCTTTGGTTTTTCTGGTCTTCTCTCCTCCTTTTAGCGAGGAGCACAAAAAGCACTCTCCGCGCTGCGCTTTCATTTCCCTTCAAAAAGATCTGGATAAGCTGACGCTGCAGGAGTTCTTGAAGCTGGATAGAGAACGAGTGAAGAACGCAACTGTACGTACATGTCAGCACTGTGATGTTTTCCACACCCCGTGATGCTGGAAAGGCTATTTACAAGTTTGTAATCCCGTAATCTTTTCCCTGGCCTCTTGGTTCCTTGCCTCAGTGCTTCCTGACTGGTTCCGTCTCCTTTCCCAGTTCTCAGCCTTTGCCTCATGGGAGATGTAGAACCCCAGACTGGCTTGGGTAGGAACAGACCTTAAAGCTCATCCAGTTCCAATGCCTGTCACGGGCAGGGGCACCTTCCACTAGAGCAGGTTGCTCCAAGCCCCGTCCAACCTGGCCTTGAACACTGCCAGGGATGGGGCAGCCACAGCTTCTCTGGGCACCCTGTGCCAGGGCCTCAGCACCCTCACAGGGAAGAGTTTCTTCCTAATGTCTCATCTCAGTCTCCCCTCTGTCAGGTTAAAGCCATTCCCCCTTGTCCTGTCCCTACAGGCCCTTGTCAGAAACCCCTCTCCAGACTGTTGGTCCCTTCAGACACTGAAAGCTGCTCTAAGGTCTTCCCGGACCCTTCTCTTCTCCAGGCTGAACCAGCCCAGCTCTCTCAGCCTGGCTCCAGAGCAGAGCTGCTTCAGCCCTCAAAGCGTCCTTGTCCTCTGGACAAGGCTTTAGCATAGCCTGCTTTCCAGTCAAAGCTGAACGATGCCAAGTTTAGTGGTGGGCACTAATGTTGTTATTTTTACTCTCTGCAGAAGAAAGGAATTTCTCGGAAGGTGAATGATGTTCGAGATGAAGCCGCGGTCGTCCGTCGGGCAATAATGAGTTTGGCTTCCTAAGCTCCTGTGGCTTCTCGCTCATGGGTAACACTTGTCTGATGTGTGCTCTGGCACTGCCACTTTGATCAATGGCTGTTTCCTGGACTGCTTTCAGAATGGCCATCACTGTCAGGAGCAGACTTGAGCCTATCTGGGAAGTCCCTGGGATCTGATGTGCTGCATACATCATATTTCTTTTTAACGCAGGGGTTCTCCTGTCCTTCCTGTTAAGGATTACTACTTGTCGCTTTATTTCCTACTTTCTGTTTTTTAAACTCTGCTGTTTCTACTTTAGAGATCCAAAACCTTGTGTTTCTTGCAAGGGTTGGAAGGCACTTTGTTTTTATCCTGAAAATACCAACGCCTTCAGATACATTTGGTTATAAAGAGGGAAGGTAATTTTGAAAGCCCTTTGGGGATTTGGAATTGTGGCTAATGTCTATCACGCCAAATCTTAGTGTGCCTGGTGTCCTTGTTAACCTCTGTTTGTAGCTGTTTCTGACTCACGTTGATGCATTTAGAAATAAAAGTTGAAGGTAAAAGCAAAGTGATTTTTACTCAGTTTTCTGGTGGACAGTTGAGTGCAATGTGATGAGCTGCGCTAAATGCACTGTGAAGTTCAAATTGGGAAACCAGCTAATGTGAGTACAGCTTGCAGTGCTACTCATCTTTCCTGTAGACCTTTTAGCACTGGAGCTGCTCTAAGGTCACCCCAGAGCCTTCTCTTCTCCATGCTGAACAAGCCCAGCTCTTGCAGCCTATCTGAAGAGCAGAGGTGCTCCTGCCACGTACTGCTCAAGTGGATCGTCAGATTTCCTTAAAATGACCTTGTGTGTTAGAAGGTTTGGTTGGTGCTGCTTCTTGCACAAGTTTGGAAAGAAATCTTGCTGAACAGAGCGCAGTTGGTGAAGAACTGTGCTCTGAATTGCTGGGGAGGAATAGGGAGGATGCTGTAGAAAATACATGGCTGTTAGAAGGCCCGAGTTGTTTGTACAGGGCTGGTAAGTCTGTAGACAGAACAGGCATGTGCTAAGGTGCTCCCGTTGTTGAAGAGCCTCCAGCTCGATGCAGGGGGGGAGTCAATCATACCCTGACATGACCACTGTTTCTGGGTTTCACAGCTTTGTCCACTGTTCCTTGTCTAAGCTTACTTGTGAACAATGAAATCGCTTCATTATTTCCAGCTGTAACAGCCAAATCGTATGCTGATTGCCCTTCTGCGTTCTTCTTTATGCTTGCATTGCAGCTGTAAGTAAAGCAGATAGGGTTTAGCTACTTAAATTCATTCCAGCTGTCCTGGTCCAGCTATAGCAGTTACTTTTCTCCTTCCTAGTAGCTGATGCAGTGCTGTGTTTTGGCCTTAGCCTGGGAACAGTGCTGCTACGACACTGATGCTTTTAGTTTTTGCTAAGTAATGCTTACTCTGATCAAAGACTTTTTCAGTCTCATGCTCGGCCAGTGAGGAATGGCACAGGAAGCAGAGACAGGACACCTGACCCAAAGTAGCCAAAGGGGTATTCCATACCACAGCACATCATGCATGTGTTTATTGTTTTATTTTCCTTTTGTCCTTTTAGTTTTATATTCTCTCTCTGTCATGGTTTAAGCCCAGTCTGCAACCCAGAACCACGCAGCCGCTCGCTCACTCCCCCCTTTCCTCCACCCCCTCTCCCAGAGGGATGGGGAGGAGAATTGAAAGAATGTAAGTCCCACGGGTTGAGATAAGAACAGCCCGGTAACTGAGGTATGACACAAACCACTGCTGCTACCACCAATAATAATAATGACAAGGGAAATAACAAGGAAAGAGAATACAACCGCTCACCACCCGCCGACTGATACCCAGCCTGACCGGAGCAGTGATCTAACCCTTCCAGGTAACTGCCCCCAGTTTATATAGTGGGCATGACATGCTGTGGTATGGAATACCTCTTTGGTCAGTTCGGGTCAGGTGTCCTGTCTCTGCTTCCTCTGGCTTTCCCTCCTCCCTGGCAGAGCATGAGGCTCAGAAAGGCCTTGGTCACAGTAAACATTACTGAGCAGCAACTGAAAATATCAGTGTTATCAGCATTTTTCTCAGGCTGAGAGTCACTGCCCCAGCTGCTAAGGAGAAAAATGACTGCTACTGCTGAACCCAGGACACTCCCCTTGTTGTTTCTCTTATATGTACTATTATTAGTGGTATTAGTAGTAGTTTTGTTTTATACCTTAAGTTACTGGACTGTTCTGGACTGTGTTATCTTAACTCATGGGGTTTACATTCTTTTGATTCTCTTCCCCATCCCTCCAGGAAGGGGGAGGGAGGGGCGAAAAAAAGGGGGAAAGTGGGGGAGTGGTTGCATGGTTCTGAGTTACCAGGTGGGCTTAAACCATGACAATAAGGTACTGGAGTTAGTGAAGGAACATGTAGGACTGCATCAATAGCAGCATGGCCAGCAGGTCAAGGGAAGGGATTCTCCCCCTCTTCTCTGCTCTGGTGAGAACCCCCCTGCAATCCTGTGTCCAGCTCTGGGGGCAACAACGCAAGAGGGACATAGAGCTGTTGTAGTAAGTCCAGAGAGGCCATGGAGATGCTCAGGGTCCCCAGAGAAGCTGTGGCTGCCCCATCCCTGTCAGTGTTCAAGGCCAGGCCGAACGGGGCTTGGAGCAACCTGGTCTAGTGGAAGGTGTCCCTGCCTGTGGCAGGGAGTTGGAACTGATTGATATTTAAAGGCCTTTCCAACCCATTCTATGATTCAATGACAAATGTTGATGCAGGGTAGGTTCGGATTTCCTGGACGCCTCTTCTTTCAGGGACACAGCTGTGATAGATGGCTGCTGGGCCTCGGGCAGGCTCTGGCTGTTCAGCATTCCCAGGGAGGTTTCCGCAAGCAAACTGGGGGTACCATGAGATGAGCTAGAAGGTCAGCCTCAGCACTTACCGTAAGAGAACTTGAACGCACTCTTCTGCTTCCGATCCATGCAGAACTGCCTCGTGGAGAGCAGTGTTGTTGTGCCTGCATAGGGAAGCTGTGCTGATACATGGCAAGTGGTGTAGCAAATTAAACTAAAAAGTGAATAGGAGGGTACAGAATATGTTAGGAGTCATGATGATTGAGGTTAATTTGGTAGGCTTTAGTGTGGTTTATCGTATTAAGCTGAAGGGGATTGGGCAAGGAGTTGAATAGAGCAGCAGCTTTCCTAAGAGAAATCATGAGGAATCTTCAAAGCTGGCAGCTGCAAGGCCTGCAAATACTATTGTCTTTGCTCATTTGCAGGTTGTTATTTTCAGTTTTGGCTTTGAAAGGAGCTACAGATGTGTGGAGGAGGGGTGAGAGGTTAATCCTCTCCAAAATTGGAGCACAAGTGCTTTTTCTGGGAACACTTCCAAAGACCAGAATGAGTGTTTGCTTATGGTCCTGACTGCTGGTTGATGTCGGCACCTTTCTGCACCAGAAGGGAGATGGCTTCCGCATGCTTGTTAAGGACAGCAATGGTGAGAGCAGGTTGGTCCTCTTCACTGGTGCAGTTTGGGTCAGCTCCCTAGCACACACAGGAGAGGGAAGGTGAGCTGTCAAGAGCCGTTAAGTTTCTTCAGCTTCCATCTTGCTTTAATCATAGAATCACAGAATGGTTTGGGTTGGAAGGGACCTTAAAGCTCATCCAGTTCCAGCCCTCTGCCACAGGCAGGGACATCTTCTACTAGAGCAGGTTGCTCCAAGCCCCGTCCAACCTGGCCTTTAATATTATGCGAGCTGAAGTTGGCAAATGGACTTCTATGCTAAGGACAGAGGAATATTCAAATTGTGTGGTATTGTTTCTTTGTGTTTCTTCTGAAGATATTTCTGGTCTCCAGGCTCAGAGCCAAAGTAAATGTATATAATAAGTGTGTCAAACTAGATCCTGCAGTCAGGATGCACCTTACCATGCAGCAAAGGGGTAGAAGTTTGCTTGCTTTTGCTATACGGATGGTTTGACCCTAAACTGTAAAATTAATCTATCTTTCATTCTGTATGCCCTTGAGGAGAGGAGGAGAGGAGGAGATGAGGAGGATGCCTTACACACTGTCCAAGTAGGAATTTGGAGAAAACATATACAAATGGAAAATGGGCTGTTTCTTCTCTAAAATGCTCTTTTAATCTGAAAACAGTCAGTTGTATCGCAAGGATGTTGCTTCCTAAGCATAAAGTTGAAGTTGTTAACCAGGCTAATATTCTTGCAGGAAATGGTCAAAGAGTTGGAAAAGGTAACTTCAGCAAGCAGTGACTTACTTCACTAAGTAATTGTTCTACCAAGGGGATCCTTCCTTTCCCATTTGGACCCAGTTCGTCCAGTAGTTGTCTGGACTCTGGCTGTAGAAACAGAGAAGACAGCTGGTAGCATTTCACACAGTGAAAATACAACTAGGTGTGTCCTACTCTGCCTTTGAGTAGAGGTGGAAAATGCACACAATGGCATGAATGCAGTGCAGCTGATCCTCAGTAATACCCATGTTCTTTCTTTGGGAATGTCTTTCCAAATCTGAGGAAGTGTTGGGCAACCCAGGCTAGTATCTCACTGATGAGGTCTTGGTTCAGTAAACTATCTGCAAGTGATCAGCTTTATGTCAAGGCAGCTCTCAGAGCTGTACAAAGGTCTGATCGCCATAGTAAATTCAACTTGGGCACAACTCCTTTGCTAAAGGATTAAAGTCTGAGGCTTTCAGAACTTGTGAAAGTATTTTATTTAAAGGATGAGTACACTTTGCCTCACAGAAGTTCATTTACTAAATCCTAAACAGCGAGCAGCCAACAAAACCTAAAAGCTTTTCCTTTTGTTTCTTCCCAGCCTTCCACCTCATTCTTCTCCCCTTATGAAAGCCCAGTCACTTGACCAAGCATTTTTATCTCTGGACTCATACCACAAAGCTCTATAACTTCCTCCGTCTGTTGAGCTGGCAGACTGATCCACACTTAGATTAAAGTACATTTCCCGTTTGAAATGTTTCATGCCGTTGCTGACACAGTAGTAGGCAGTACTTTGGTCTCTGGTGGAAGTAAAGCCTCGCTTCTTGCAATAAACTAGCCCTCAGTTGTGCTGACATCTCAGCTTGATGAGAAACCTGAGCTGACTTCAAGGCTTGTTCATTAGATCATCTTCTGTCTGGTTCACAGTCTGTGTGCACAGTAGTTCCAGCACAGCCAAGGGTATGTCCTATGGAGTCAAGCTATGGTCAAAGGAAGACAATAATGCCTCCATTTGACTTTGCTTCTGAGGAAAACCTGTAACAAAATCAATCTGCAACAGTCTTTAGGCCTAAGGCTGTGTCAGTAAATCAGAATGGGTCCAAAACCAAGAGAGTACCAATGTCATTAAGCTTCTAGCAGGAAAATAGTTATTTCCAGTTCTGTAAAATGAATGTCAGTTACCAATGTTCAGGTTTTATATTAAGTTGGACTTTTGTCCACTTCCCCCACCCCAGTCAGTGTTAAAACCTTTGTATTTTTACCCTTGGCTGCCCTCATGTTCGTGCTGCTCCACAGGGAGGTTTTCCTGTGCTGATAGATGATACATACAGGGAGATTATCGTCTTTTTCTATAAGTGTTCTCTTTATTTTGCCTCTTGAATGGAAAAGGTTATGATCATCTTTGCCTGCCAGAAAGGGAAACAAGTACTAATCCAAAGCAACGTCAGTATCCTAACAAGAACTTGGGGGAGAGATCTGGAAATCATTTATCCACTAAAATATTTAATTTGGTGTTGAAATCAAAGCAATATTTATCAGTTTTCTCCAAGAGAAAGTGATGAAATATCTGTTGCAGATCAGACTGGTTTTAACAAAAGGTTTACACTTATAAAAACTTGCTATTTTGAAATGAAGATTCAATGAAATGCAGAGTTTGAGGAGGTTTACTCTTTATTTTCTTTTTCTTTAACTAGCTGCAGCTATTCAACAGGCTTGACTTGAAGTCATGAGTTGTTTTGACCAAATACCTATGATTTTTCAGTGCTGTCTGGCTCCCAAATACTCAAGAACAAGACCGGTGGACCTAGAGGAGACCTGTTCATCCACTGTTTTAAAGAGACGTAATCTACCAACATGCAGGAGGGTTGGTAAGGAGATTAGGCAGCATGTATGGACCTTTTGAGCTGGTGCTACCGGGTTGTCTGGAGTCACAGTCACTATTGACACCCCACAAAAACCCAGCTCCTGGTGCCATGCCTGCCTCTTGCAAATTGCTAGACTGAAAGCACAAAGTGGATGAAAGTTCCATGTGAACTGAAGTATGTCAAATGTCACCATAGGAATTGCTGGATTCTAATACTGACTTCACAGCTAGTTGATTGAATGAAAGCTTAAGTCTAATATGAGATGCCTAAACCACTGAGCTCTCAATGACACTAATAGAAATGCAAGCTGAGCTTCTCTGAAGACTAGGTCTAGAATGAATGTATTTCATCATTTCTTAAGTTCTCCAAATGTGTCAAAGCTGAAGTCCCTGGCGCAGCTCAAAAGCAGAGATAATCTGACATCCCTGGCAGTGATCAAGGCCAGGTTGGATGGGGCTTGGAGCAACCTGGGCTGGTGGGAAGCATCCCTGCCTATGGCAGGTGGTTGGAACTGGATGAGCTTTAAGGTCCCTTCCAACCCAAACCAGCCTGGAATTCTGTTATTTATGACTCCTACTGTAAAAGAATATGCAAAGCATCTAAAGTTTTATCACTATAACAAAACCACTGCTATAAGCTGTGACTGCATTTACTAGCCCCTTCAGCTGCCTTTCAGTGAGGAAGCATTTCTATGAGTTTTTGACAGTGTCCATACATTGCTTAAATCTCAACTCAGCCACTGATGAAGTTTAACCATGCCAAGTGCAAGGTCCTACATCTGGGTCGGAGCAATCCCAGGCACAGCTACAGGTTGGGCAGGGAAGAGATTCAGAGCAGCCCTGCGGAGAAGGACTTGGGGATGTTGGTCGATGAGAAAATGACCATGACCCGGCAGTGTGTGCTTGCAGCCCAGAAAGCCAACCGTATCCTGGGCTGCATCAAAAGGAGTGTGACCAGCAGGTCGAGGGAGGTGCTCCTGCCCCTTTACTCTGCTCTCGTGAGACCTCACTTGGAGTATTGTGTGCAGTTCTGGTGTCCTCAACATAAAAAGGACATGGAACTGTTGGAACAAGTGCAGAGGAGGGCCACGAGGATGATCAGGGGACTGGAGCACCTCCCGTATGAAGATAGGCTGAGAAAATTGGGGCTGTTCAGCCTGGAGAAGAGAAGGCTGCGTGGAGACCTCATAGCAGCTTTCCAATACCTGAAGGGGGCCTATAGGGATGCTGGGGAGGGACTCTTCATTAGGGACTGTGGTGAGAGGACAAGGGGTAATGGGTTTAAACTTAAACAGAGGAGGTTTAGATTGGATCTGAGGAAGAAATTCTTTACTGTAAGGGTGGTGAGGCCCTGGAATGGGTTGCCCAGGGAAGTTGTGAATGCTTCATCCCTGGTGGTGTTCAAGGCGGGGTTAGACTTGGCCTTGGATGGCATGGTTTAGTGGGAGGTGTCCCTGCCCATGGCAGGGGGGTTGGAACTTGATGATCTTGAGGTCCTTTCCAACCCTAACTATTCTATGATTCTATGATTTTGAGACTTAAAGATCAACTTAAGTAGGCTCAGAATGTGCCAATGCATTAATTTGGATGTCTCAGGGTCTGACCTTCAAAAAGCTACTTCTGTATTCTTGACTACTATATTTAACATAAAAGTTACATTAAAGGTTGTTTGGAGAAACTCTCTAAGACTCAATTTGGAGTTTTAGAAAGCAGGCATTCTTTATTGCAGCGCTGTGTGCACACGCGAATGGTTTCACAAAGGTGAGCACGCCCGTTACTTGCTGACAGCAGCTCTATATTTAGCATAGCCATGCATATTCATAGCTTTCCCAGGAAGTAATTATAATATTTGCATCCTAATTAGACATGCCCTTGCTTGCTGAGGGGGGGCCTCCGGTGGTCGCCGACAGTCTTCCTCACTGTATTTGCTGAATGACCTCAGTGCTTGCACATGCTCGCAAGGTTCTAGTGCTGAGTTAGTGGTATGTCCTTGCTTCTGCTCTGTTGCAGTCTCAGTCCACGCTGGGCGCCGCTCTGCTATCATGAAGGCTAGCATCCTTGGTCTTATTTACTGTCTCCTTAGTTGTTATCAGTCCCTTGATGTTCCTTCCCCAACAGCCGAACATTCCTTTCTCTCTATGTGTTAACAAATTAGAACAGTTTGCTCCATTCTACTATGTTAAAGACACACAACTGTTGTTAGTTTAAACCTGCAATTTAAGTCTACGTAAAGGCGGAGGGGGCAAACAAACTCACCCAAACTAGTCTGGCTGCCATCCTGTCCATCTCTGACTTCTGCTGCAGCAGTCAGGTAATGATTGCTGAACTTCACTGGCTTATTAGTACGAATGTTCTGTACGATTATCAAATGGAGGTAGTTAGTAAGGTTATCACCAAAGGCTGTTATAATCTTAGTAGCACAAAACGGTGTGGCAGATGAAAATATGTATATGCTTTTAATATCAGTGTCAAATTAGCATGAGACAAATTGTTATATGTAATTGAACTGTTTTGAGGCAAAACAATGTAGCATTGTTTTCTAAACCTTGTGGTAGTATTTGGTTTGATTTAGAAAAGCAAAGCGACACAACTTCACCTGATGAAATGAAGATGCTCATCCAAATGAACGTGTTCTAGTCCTTGAGGGATCTGATTAACTCCTAACTTGTGCCATGATGTGATATACCATTTCAGGCACCACAGAGCAGGGTAAGGTTGTTCAGATTCTACACAAGAAATACAACCTGTATTTTAAATCTTTCAAATGGAGGATTCTCATCTTTGAAAAGTTGGGAATGAATATCTGGGTGGGTTTTAGAACATGGTAATTCTGGAGCTAGGGATTTCAAGTGTCTGATACAGTTAACAGCAATTCTGGTAAATGTTATCTCCAAACTGCTGGAAATTACTGAGCTTGTTCTGCAAGAACACAGTTTGCACACTGAAGGCAAGGAGCATCTAAGCTCAAGGTGCTAGAATCATCAAACAACATCAGCTGTAAAACACAATGTTAATAGCAGCAAACTAATGAAATGCAAGATGATAGCAACATAACCACGAAGCCTGTCTTAATCAGATAAAGATACCCGTTCAGCCATTAGAAAGATTCCTTTCTCTGAAGTGATAAGGTAATACCCTCTCAACAAAAGAATTTATGGCTTCAACCTGAATTTAAAATATACAGGTGTTGCACTCACTGGTCTAGTGACAGCTTTAGACCAGCTGCCTAACAATGGGCCTCACCCCCCAAACTAACCTTGTTAATAGCAAGAGCATAATTCAGTGTGATAGTGACTTCATAGTCATCCTCACAGATGGTAGCAGAATTAATCTAGAGGGAAAGAGCCACCGTCAGCATCTAATACAAACAGCACACAGAAACAGTTTCAGGAATAAGGCTTGCTTATGATGTTTGTTTATTATGGATCCAACACAAAATCACACATGTGGCCTTTGCCCACTTGTGATATTGTACCAACACTTCCCATCTCACTGAGGAAGGAGCAGGTGGTATTTTGCGTAACTGGAAATACCAAAATGAGTGACATGCCAAATGAATCCAAAAGATGTAATAATGCCATGCTTCATGCAAGCTCAGTCATTCTCCACCCAGGTTTTGCAGCTGTGTGACAGGCTCTGCTGCTCTTAGGACTCCCTGCTCCAGGAGAATTGGTTGCTGCTTTAGTTGTAGCAGCCTGTAGAGGAACAGTCTGCAGTAAAACTTGGATAACTTTCTATATGCTGTAAGTGGAATTCTGTATTTCTATAAATGGGTCCTGAGAAGGACAACAGAGCTGATGAAGGGTCTGGCCACAAGTCTGATAAGGAATGGCTGAGGGAACTGAGGGGGTTTATTCTGGAGAAGAGAAGGCTCGAGGGGGACCTCATCACTCTCTACAACTACCTCATGGGAGGATGGAGCCAGGAGGTGGCTGGGCTCTTCTCCCAAGGAACAAAGAACACAACAAAAGGAAACGGCCTCAAGCTGCACCAGGGGAGGTTTAGACTGGAGATTGGGAACAATTCCTTCCCCAAAGGGCAGTCAGGCATTGGAACAGGCTGCCCAGGGCAGTGCTGGAGTCACCGTCCCTGGAAGTGTTCACAAACCGTGTAGAGGAGGCCCTCAGGGACAGGGGTTAGTGGTGGCCTTGGCAGTGCTGGGAACGGTTGGACTGGATGAGCTTGAGGGTCTTTTCCCACCCAGCTGATTCTTTGATTTTATATCAGTTCACTGAGACCGTACTGCTGGTAAGAAGACTATTGAAGTTATACAAAAATGAGTGTATGGTGGATTATAAAGAAGTGGAATGAAGCTGATGAGGTTTATATTGCAGCAGGTAGAGATTTTTGAGATAAAGTTGATTATATTTCTAATTCACATGAAAATCAAACCCAGCATTAAACCCACATAGCCGGCATCTACTTTGAATCACTTCTGTTACTTTTTCTGCTACTTTTATACTTGTGCTAATGGCCTGTTTTTCCCTCTAGAGCTATTTTTAGCCTGGGTCAGTCCACAGGACATTGCCACATGCGCTAGCAGCACCTAGGAATTAGTGTGAGGGGATTCAATTCCTGAACCCAGCAGGGCTGCCTAAGCAAGCAATACAGTGCTGGACTGAATGGCAAGGATAATTGAGCACAGAAATGGACTGCCTGGGGCAGTTGTGAAATTCCATTGTTGGGGAGTTTGAAAAGCTTCGAGGCAAACATCTGTCAGGAACTGTTTAGGCAGAGTTGATCCTCCCTCAGGACAGGAACCAAGTGATTTCTCAGTCATCCCAGCCCTATCTTCTAGGACTACAATCTCTAGTTTCCACCTTCTTGCTATCACCCCTTTAATCATTTTAATACAGTTTAGTGACATCCTGAAGACTACATCTCCAGTAACAAAAACAATACCCTGTTCCTGTAAGACTGGTATTGTTTACACTAAAAGTAGACTACATAGCCAAAGAGAATTGCTGCTATCTGCTGGAATTATCCAGCCCTGAGCAGAGGCAAGCATATCATCTAAATCCCATTTCTAGCAGAGCTTATTACACTGACCAACTAGTGAGCTCTTTTTCTTGACTGCCTGCTGTGGGATACTGTAAGAGCACCTGAGGAAGGGCTTTCTCGCTTCCATCACTTCTCATACAGCTTTGAGGTGAAAGAAGAGAAACTGCCATAGAAAAGAAAGCAGAAAAAAAACCTTCAGTAAAAGACAGCAGAAAATGGAAAACAAACCAAGACAAATCACACAAGCAGGTCAAGGTCTAAAGAAAAGGGAGACATTCATTTTCCCAGCATTTATGTAGCAGCCACAGCAATCTTTTCATGACACGCCATAGGAAGATATTACAAGCTCCTTCCTACCTTTCCCATTCGAGGTTCTCCAATCAGTGCTCTGAAGTCAGGATTGTTCTGAGCATAGCTTCTAAGGTGAGCACAGATGTGATCCAGCTGTTTTCTCCAGTAACCTGATCAGAGAGAGTTAAGCAGGACCAAAAAATCCTGAAAGGATGCCCAACATTTCATCTCATACAATAGACAAGTTAAAAGAGCTTATTTCCACTGAGACAAAAAAACAGATTTGGATTTTTCTTTAGGAAATTCATCTAATCAAGAAAATGAGAAGCAAGCTATACCCTAAAAAAGGTTAAATACTGTCTCGTCCCTAGGTTATAATTAATTCTTTAGGTAGCTCTACTCACAACGAAACCATGCCTTGGAATTGTTATGGGAATCAAACCTGGCCCTGCGTGAAGGGAAATCTCACCTATTCCACAAGATTGAAAACCAAACAAACCCCAATATTACAACTAAACAGTTGTGTGTTGTTGGACTGATTTGTAGTTGGTTTGAGATCACTGATAGGTAACAATAAGCCAAATCTGGAAACTGCAGACATAGAAACTTACCCTGTACAGCATTCTGGTCTGTGTAAATTATTCCCCAGGTAAATGCCTTTTAAGTATACCATAAAATCACAGAATGGTTTGGGTTGGAAGGGACCTTAAAAACTGAAAACTGAAGTTGAAATTTTGCCACAATTGTAAAACTAAAATCTCTCAAAATTGCAAACCTTTTAATGACAGCAAAGTGATTCCACACAGAACGAACTGACCAAACCAGGGACTGAAACAAAATTGTCTGCAGTACTGATACAGGAGCCTGTGCATGGACAGGCTCTGCAGTGAGTGATGTATGTAACGACACCTTTGCAGGGCCAGAGGATGGGGCCTACAAGAGCCCTCAAGGTTTCTACCAACCCTGGGTTTTGTAATCCTCTTTAAGAATCCCTTTCTCTAGCTTACTTTCCTTTGCTTCCGAAACTTACACAGTTTGTTCCACAACAGGACCCCAAATGAGCTCTTCACATACAAAAGCCTCATCATATTTTTCAAGAGCTACGATCTATTGCTATTGTAGCTGTTGATGGAGATCAGCAACTGAACTCTAAGGCGCTACATTTACAAGTGACTGGTGGGAAGACAGACTTGTAAAGATATAAATCAGTGTCCTACTGATGGCACATCCCAAGGTTCTAAAATTTTCCAGAAAAAAGCAAGGGCATACATTGCATCTTGGTTTCGCAAACATAAAATCAGAACTCCTAACCTTTTCCAGGACTAATAGCTGTCAGGAGAGGCTTATGATCACTCATCTTCTCCAGTTTTTCCTTTTGTGAAATCAGCTCAAGCTCCTTCTTTTCCAACAGTTTGCTAGAGGGGTAAAAAAGTCCAATGGTTTGGGTTCCTTTATCTTCTCTTTCCTTTAGTTCTGCCCTTGATTTGGGCAAGGAAATAGGAACAGGCTGCCAGGCAACTTGAGCTTGGAATCGTTTAGGCTGTGTGTGGGGTGGAGGAGAAGGAAAAGTGTATGTAATATAATTAGATTGAAATGGCTTATGAGCAAAAATTGCCTAGAACAGTACACAGAATTGTCCAGGAATGGAAGAGCTAGCAGGAAGGATCACAAACAATTCCTGATTTTAGTTACCAGGCTGTAACAATGATGCAACTTAACACAAATATTCAAGCAAAGGCAAAACTCCCCACGCTTCCCAGCAGTATGTATGCTTTTGCAGGACAAAAGCTGGCCTTGGCTAAGTATTGTGTTCTTTCTCAAAGCAGAGTTTTAAAAACAGTGTTAGGTGTGCATGAAAGAATACCCTGTGTTAGCAGGACACAAATAATTCACAGGTAATAAGATAAAAGTGCTTACAGAGCTAAGACTTTTGAAAAGCCGATTGTTTCTCACTTTGCTATTTAGAATAAGGCTAATTAAGGCCTTTGGCTAACGCTACTTTTTGGCAGAAACAGTTCTCCGTAGAAACATATCCTCGTTTTCGCCCTCAGCACGCTCATAGGCCACAGCCTTGTCTCAAAAGAGGAAATGAATGGAGTTGTGCTGATCTCTGCCTGCAGTGGACTAGACTCTCAGCCATCTTCAAACCTGGCTTTGTAACGCTGTGTGTCTTACCTCAGAAACCCCCAGTGAGTCCCCAGCATCCATGAGACTGCTGTTGGGAGAACCCACCCTTGATGGGGGCTCTATGTAAACACCACAGGACCCACAGAAGCGAGCGTACGGATGATTGCTTGTACCACACTTGAAACAAGAAAAGTAGGATGGAGGAGGTCCAGGCTGGAAAGTTCAATGAGACACTTGTCACTACAGAAACATCTGATGCACGGCTCAGGAATGACAAAAGCAGTGGCGTGAATTAAAAGGAAGTAAAGTAGCACTCTCAAAAGCTATTAGGTAAGTAATATTAACCAGGATAACAGGTTGGTAACACACTGGTAGATGCAAGACACTAACTTTTCAGATATCTCAGCACTATGCTATGGAAGCAAACATTTTTCAGACAGATCTACCACTGTGGTATGTTATTTAAACTTAAAAAAACCCCAGTTTTCTTTGGCAAAGCCCTGTAACTACCAGTCTGATGCACTGATAGTGAATACTGACTGCTATTCTTCCCAGTTCAATTCTACCACCACCTCCCTGCAGTCCCCACAGTACAGTAGAGGACCACTGGTTATGTAGGCAGAGGTGAGTGTTTCAACTTTAATGCAGACTTAGCTCATAGAGAAAAAGAGTAGCTATGGGAGAACTTGCATTAGATCAGTCTATACATTGACCTTTGGTGGATCAGCTACTTTGGCATAACACACAGCTATTGCCCCTCAGGTGAGCTGATGCTTATTGACCCATGGTAATTTGTTTATGTATCTAAACCCTTCAGTCACCTACTGACGTGCGGTCAGGATGTCATCTAAGCCTTTATTTTTTCTTCATGTAATCCTATCTGCCTGAAGTACTTCGATAGTAATAAGCCACATACTAACTGACAGAGTTTTGCAAAGAGAAGTTTGAAAATGCTGCAGGTCACGGATGAGAAGAAAGAGATTTGTCGGCACAAAGACAGCTAGCACGTGCCTTGGCTCCACACCAGTCACAGAAACGGGCATCACTTTGGTTAACACGATGGCATTTTGAGCATGAAACTGTCTTGCTTTGCTGACTGTGGTAAGGTGGGGGGGTGTCTCCAAACATGGGCTAGTTAAAACAAAACAAGAATTAGAGACAAAATACTCCTTATGACAAACAGGTCACAAGGCAAATAAGAGGGAAAGCAAGCTACTTTGAGAACATTAAGTAATATTCAGCTTAAAGGAGTTATTTCATAGAAGCATCACAGAATCCCAGACTAGTTTGGGCTGGAAGGGACCATAAAGCTCATCCAGTTCCAACCCCCTGCTATGGGCACGGACACCTTCCACTAGAGCGGGTTGCTCAACTGAGAATAAGCATCAGACTGCCTTGGCTCTGACCTGTAGTTTATTTTTCATTAAAACCCCACAGTAAAACATGGCATTAATTAATTTGAAAATATTTTTGGTAGAACTAAGGCAAAACAAAAAAAATCCTTATCAATCAATGTCCTTTTACGCTGAGTGTTTACTCATATGGCCCGAAGTAGACTCAGCATTAAGGTGGAGGTTCCCCTGTTGATAAACCCAGACCACAACAGGTGTTTTCCTTTGTACCTTTCTTTGTAGTAGTATGGCAGGCAGAGTGTGTTCAGCCAATGAGTTTTCTCTCACTTTGATATTTGCTACCTAAGGTTGGCTTGGGTTTTTCTAGTTTGCACTTTTTTTCCTCTCACAAGTTATATATTCCCTAGCTTCTACTACAATTAACTTACACGGGTATGCAAAAGAAAGCAGATTCTTCAGCTGAAACTTCTAGACGTTGATTATAGAACCTAGTTTGGACAATGAGGTCTTAAAAATGTTTCGTTAGGTTTTGCCTCAGGGCTTATGCTGATTATTTTCTCTGCAAATCAGGAATATGGATAAGGAACAGACCCCAGGAAAACTATTCTGATTGCGGACACCACAACAGCAAATAAACAAATAGGCAATAGCCCTATTTTCATCTGTGGCCTCAACTGCAATTTGATGTAATTTTGGGGTTCTCTTGGAAGATAATATTTACAGGAGCACAAGTCTAAATATGCTCTAAATCAAAATTATTTAATAGCTATTAATAGCAATATCAGAATTGTTACTAATTATTAATCATTCAGGAATTACTATTGGTTATTGCTAATTAACCATTATTAGTAGTAAAATTTCTGATTACTATTAATAATTCTTTGTAAGCATTTAACTTTCTCCCTTAGCTACTACAGGTCTCACCATTCATATGCCCAACTACATATGGAGCTACATCTTACTACCTACAACCAGGTGAAGCACTAAGCATGCGTTTATTTTAGGTAAGTACAACTTCCTACTGAAATTCACTGTGAAATAACACCTCAGTGATGGTACAGGAGACCTTTGCCTTTAGTCACTGACAGTTTTAGAACTCAGGATGTTTGTGTTATAATCAGAAGATTTTAAACTCACAGGTACCCTCATGTTAAGCGGGACATTTGTGATGGAGCATCTGTGGGACCACTGAGCTTGTATATCCCAAGGGGGAGGGAATCTTTGGTTTTGTGGGACACAGGGATATGGCTTCAGTTTCCCAAAGAAAAAGAATGTTGTGCTTTGGTTTGATTGAGCCTAGTGTGATTGATGGAAGAAGCCTTACCATCTGTATTTCAGGCAGCTTGCTTTCACAAGTCACACAGTGTTTATGGTGAAGAGGATTTCCTGTGCCGCATGCCTGACAAATTACTTTGCCCTTTTAAACAGAGAAAGAATACATTTTACACAGTATTTGACTTGATCGTACAAAGTGCTGTGGTTATTCAGCCCTGCAGAGATAAGAGATCCTTCAAGTCTGTGTGTGGGCTTCAGGTTGTAGTTAGGCCATATTGCCTGCTCATCACACATCTGTGACTCCTGATGACAATTTAAACTATGGTACTAAAGTCCAGCATCTGCAAGGAAGATTATTATTACCCCTGAGGGTGCCCTACCACAGTCACTATTAACAGTGAGTTTCCAGCAGAGTGGAGAATAATGAGTCTACTATTTTGATTGTTGCCACCAAACAGTTCAGGTCTGCCTTTGCACCTACATCAGGGCTGCCATAAAACATCGTATCTGGGGCAATGTCTATAATCTACCAATTGTGGACATGCAGTACCAATCAGTTCTCTCTTCCTCACACCCTTTTCCCTGCCTGGAAGGGTTGAGGAGGGCCCCTGCGTGCATCCACATAACCTTGGGTAGGGAGTATTTTGTAGGGCACATTTTATCTGTTTAAGACCACCAGCACTTTTGGATCACTAAGACTGCGCTTCAACATTTTGGGCATCTACCCACTGCCGCAGTCCTATCAGCCCACCTGTGCTAAGCACTTACAGTCAAATAAGGTAAGTAGAGTAATGAGGACATATTTAATAAACTTAAAATGCTTAGTAATACTAAGGCCAGAAATTATAGAATCATGGAATATCTCTTCCCTGCACACAAGTGCACGTGTTCCTGTCATTCACACTGCTACATCATGTGCTCTTCAATGTGCCTTCCTGAGCTTATGTGGTTTACCTTTAACGATTATTTCTATTCAAGGTGGTTTTAATCCTGCTAACTCTTCAATCTGTCATGATGAAATTATACAAAGCCAAGCTGGCACAAAATAGTTGTAATGAAGTCATCTGTTAGAAAAACGCATGCCAGGAGGTAAACTGCTATTCTGTTAGATTTATTCTTAATTACCTTTATGCAGATGTTGGTTTGGGGCTGCAGCTGTGGAGCTATTGGTGACTCACATACAATGCAAGAGGGTGTATTCATTGGCACGAGATGTCTGCATTCAAGACATGGCGCCATCTGAAGAAAAAGCCACATCACAGCATGTCATAAGGGTTATCATGAGGTTTTCAGTATTTTCCTGGTTGGAGTTTACATCAGCAGCAAAGTCACTGGAAACACAGCAACTGACGGCCACAGATGCCGACACTGATCCTTAAAGATAAAAGGCTATTGAGAAAACATGAAGACAACTGGAAAGAGTGACTTTACTGACAACTAAGAATATGCCAGAAAGGTACTAAGTTAATTTTCAATAGAATTAAATAGCTGCTATAAAATGTAGTAGTTGAAGTCATACTAATAATGAACCTAATCTAAAGAGGTGGTGAATATTCTCAGTCATCACTTGAAACTACAGCATTGCTCCAGACATTTTTTCTGATGATACAGGGAAAAAATATTACACCACTGACTTGTTAGATCAAGTTATTATCTCTTGGTAAGAGCTTAGAGAAGACAGTTGCAGGCATCACTAAAAACTTGGTGTTCTTACATATATGCCCACACATGCCACCATGTAAGGTTTCAGGAGTATTAGATGGATCTTCTACAGCTATGACATAAGCACTAGTTAGCGCTGGAATAAGAGACACATGCAGGTCCTGAAGATGCAGTGGTAGTTCTTGCAGGATGAGAGGAACCTGAGTTTGGTACTGTTTCCTGACACTGGCAAATAAAACACAGTTTACTTTTTCATTGTTTCACTTCTTAAAATCTATGGCACTTGAAGGAATTTACGGATAATTTTGCCCATCGTTTAAGAATTACATTGGATCCAGTGATAAAGGTATTGAACAAAATCATAAAATCACAGACTAGTTTGGGTTGGAAGGGACCTTAAAGCTCATCCAGTTCCAACCCCCTGCCGCAGGCAGGGACACCTTCCACTAGACCAGGTTGCTCCAAGCCCCGTCCAACCTGGCCTTGAACACTGCCAGGGATGGGGCAGCCACAGCTTCTCTGGGCACCCTGTGCCAGGGCCTCAGCAACCCCACAGGGAAGAATTTCTTCCTAATGTCTCATCTCAGTCTCCCCTCTGTCAGGTTAAAGCCATTCCCCCTTGTCCTGTCCCTGCAGGCCCTTGTCAAAAGCACCTCTCCAGCTTTCTTGTCACAGCCCCTTTAGGCACTGGAAGCTGCTCTAAAGTGTCCGTGGAGTCCTCTCTTCTCCAGGCTGAACAAGCCCAGCTATCTCAGCCTATCTCAAGAGCAGGGGTGCTCCAGCCCTTGGAGCATCTTCATGACCTCCTCTGGACTTTCTCCAACAGCTCCACATCCCACTTACGTTGGGACCATGAAGGAGTGACTAATAGATTTGCCAGCATTGCATGTGTAATTTGCTGAAGAATTCGTTTTCTCCAAAAATAATTTGTTGATTGTTATGATGTTTTGCTGACCTGTGATCCTTCAGGGGGTGGAAAGCAACGTACTGGCAGAGGTGGGATAGGACATCCACATTCCTGACAGAAGTGAGCCAAGGGGTCAGACAGGCGTGGTGCAGAACAGCATGCACACCTGAAAATAAGAGCAAACTGGCTGCGCTCGTTTTGATATTGTACTGCTGCCTAATAATGAATAATCTGGAACTTGCTGTGACAGGACTCAAGGCCACTGATTTCTCAGTTGTGGTTTCCAGGCTGTGGTGTCCATCAGACTATGCCCCAGCACCCATAACATGAGGTTCTGAACTATAAACAGCTTTGCAAGGTAGAAAGCTCTCTGGCTGCTATGAAGGTAAAGTCTTCTAACATACAATCTGTATCCCACCTTGCTGCTGCTCCATGGGGAGCCACTGGTGTAGATCACAGAACCCTTTTAATACTGACAAGCGCTTAAGTTCTGTGAGACTACTCCCATGAGCAGTTTTTACCTACAGCAGTGAGGGCTGTACTCCAGTTTGCAAAGACAGCTCTTCCTCTGATCCTATGGGTGCTAGGAATAGTCTTCTAAAGGCTGAGAAGATAGTTGATAACTGTCTATGGTGAAGTGTAAATAAAACTATATGCAAGAGAAAGAATTTTCAAAGCCCTACCTAGATCATATTATCCAATTATGAGCCAAAAGTCTGTCTTTGCTTTCCTCATTTTCACAGAGCCCCACAGCATTATCAACTCAGTTGCAAAAGGCAATTGCTCAGTTACTTTCCAAGGACAAACATGTTAACAGAAGTCACTCACCTGAGGAAATCTGTCTCCCTCTGGATCCTCGACAGCTGTGTGCTTGCTAAGCTTTTCCTGCTGGTCACTGCAGGAGAACTAGCAAACTGAAATACAAGTTATTCTTTAGCCTGAATAAGCAAATGTTTGCAAAATGTATATAAGAGTAGAAAATCAGCTAAAGAGGTTATTTGAGGCAAACTGCACTGAAATGCATTGCTTTAAGGAATATCTCCTACACTTGATTTCCCATTAGCTGCATTAAAGATCCACAGCTTCTTCCAATAAAAATAAAATGCTATTTACTTCCAAGACACCTTTACTGAATATTAAATATCAACCTGCCAACATATAGCAATAAGTATTTGCTAATTGCAGATTCAGTATTGAATTAGGAGAAAATTAGTAGGAATCTAGGTATTGTTAATTTGTTTTGCCTGATAATTTGTTTTACTGATAATTGTTTTGCTTTGAGCCTTCCTATTCTAGCATGTCATTACCAGCAAATTTAATGAGTACTGTATAATATAGCCCAAAGCATTAATTTCTGAGAGATTATATGAGTATGATCACACCTCTTCATATGTGTATTGTTTTGGAGCTCAGTTCTGATGACAGCCTTTTACAGTTTTCCTGAACACCTATTTGCTTACCTGTAACGACTCTATAGGTGGGGCTGAGATGGATTCCTCGCTGTACTCTGCTGTTTCCGAATGGCTGGCGAGGAGCTGTGGTCCTTGCTGGGACCTGTGAGTAATCTTTCCTTCTGCTTCCAAGTCTAAAATTACAATAGTGTTATTCCACTATCATTAACTTCATGCAGTTACCATATACCTTAACATGAATGTTACATGCCCTCGTCATTTTAAATTCCAATAGCTAAGCACATTTTAAAATGCACTTGACATCCAGATTTTGGGTTCAAATAAACTGCATGGAATTGCAGGATATTAATCTAGAAGAAACCTCATTCCTCTCTGAAAGAGCTCACTTTTGTATTTTTCTCTATTTACGGTTTACTTCCTGTATGCTCAAACCCCAGCTCCTAAGAGAAATTAACAAGTAAACATTAATACAACTCCCTGCTCTTAAACAGTCCCATTGCTGTTACCATGGAACAGGCTTTACCTATAGAGAAAATCTGGGTCAAGCTTTCATTTCTGCTTTGTACATTTATTTTGGAATCTTACTGCAAGCAACTCCCAGCCAAAAACTCTACAAAGGATTTGCAATCCCATCAATTTAAGAGCATTTTCTGGCACAGAGGGAAATACTGACTGGGCCTTATCATGCTGCTGGGGAATGAATGACATTTAAATATGGTTTTAGGAGGTAATGTGAAATGTATGGAAGCCAATCTTTGCTCTCCATTTGCAGCATTGAGCAATCTAAATTGGAATTCCCGGAGGATGTTCTGTCTTCTGAGATGGTTTTAAAATTACCCATATTTTACCAGCGATACAAGAGGAAAACTTTACACTATTTTCAGCTAAGGCAGAAGTCTGTTTCAGCTTTATGAAGCAATACTACACCTTGAAAGTCTTGGGGTGCTTCACTCCAGGCAGGCTTGATTTCCACATTGACTCCATTCCTCTTTGGTTTTGTAATAAATATACCACCTTTCTTCTCCTAAAAAGTAATTCCAATTGAATTCGAAATGAAATTTTTGGGTTTGCTCAAAACCCCTCTTGCTATATTTATTTGTTACGATTTTCAAAGTACGTGGTTAAGGTATTGATTCTGATGCAAGCATTTGAAAAGCTTAAATTCTAAGTGCATTTTTAAACTATTTGGCCTGAACCGGTCATAAAAGCCCAGCGACAAAAAGAAAAGAAACAAAAAAGTAACGTGTCCTCTTGAAATGCAAATATTACAAATAGGACCAATGGAGCAAAGATGGGCAAAGAGAGAAAATAAAACGTATCAAAAGTATAGGCAGTCAAAGTTTAATCTCTAAGTTGTGTCATACATACAACATCTTATATTCGGACAAAGGGTTGCAATTGCTAAAACTTACCCTCGTGGTGGTATCTTTTAGGAGATTCTTGTCATCCTCTTCAAAAGAGGAAAGGGCATTTGGTTGGTTGCACTCTACCAGAAACACCTTTGTTACAACTGTACTCTCCCTGCAGTCCCTGAAAATCGATTTTCACAAAGCTATAGACATCTCACAAATCCACGTGCAGCAACGCGTGACTCACTGATGGACATGGCTCATTTGCTGGAACAGCCCTTCCAAGCGTGCAGGTCACTATTCAGTTGGTAAGTGTAATCCTGGGCAACACTCTCAGGAACTGTTCCTTTGTTTTGTTTTAAGTTTAGAACATACACGATAAGAAGTTACTGATAAAACATACACATACTTTAATCCTTCTAAATCTTTTACACATAAAACTCTTGATATTCCTGTGTCTGCTTTCTGGAGTGATAGTGTTTGCCAGTGTTGCAGAAAATAGAGGAGAGCAAGACTTTTTTTCCCTTTCATAATACCTGCCACAACACAAGGGGGAATGGCTTTAACCTGACAAATGGGAAACTGAGATGAGACATTAGGAATAAATCCCTCCCTGTGAGGGTGCTGAGGCCCTGGCACAGGGTTCCCAGAGAAGCTGTGGCTGCCCCATCCCTGGCAGTGTTCAAGACTGGGTTGGTCAGGGCTTGGAGCAACCTGGTCTAGTGGAAGGGGGTTGGAACTAAATGAGCTTTAAGGTCCCTTCCAGCCCAAACCATTCCATGATTCTATGATAACCCAACTGCACAAACACCTAAGGGATAAAGTGAATGAGAAAGTGAAGTCAGTGCAACCCATGCAAATCACTTTGATTGCAGACTGGCTGGGGAAAAGGGCCTTTGCGAGGTATGGAATGCTTTAAACACCATGAATCAAGGCCATGACCAGGATGTCTGTCCCTCGCCAAAACACAACTAAAATAAAACAGAACACATACTTTGTAACTGCAAGTGCTTTGACCATTATTTTCCCAGCTGGCAACATGATAGGACCCTTATATTTAAAAGTATTATGCTCTCCACAGCCGGGTTTTCTAAAGAGTTCTGGCTTACTTCCATCTAAAGTGTAATAAATAGAGACCTCAGGTGTATCTGAAAGACACAGAGAAATTAATTAGTCAAACTATATTCAACCTGTGAAAAACAAGCTCTACGCTTCAAAGTACTCACTTCTGGGCTTCATTTTTCTCACATAACAAAATAAAGAAGTTCCATACATGTCTGAATGTTTGGGACCACAACTGTTTATCCCATGAAAAATGAGTTACTCAACGAATATTTCTCTTCACAAAGTAGCTGTGCAATGGCTTTGCATGAAAATATTGCAACAACTTGTCTGTTCGAATGACAGAAAAGGTATTTGCTCACATGGAAACAGGCGACATTTCGAAAACTGTAAGGAAAACCTTTGGGGTGAGCCTGGCACGTGATACTTCCACGCACTGTTTCTGCAGTCAAAGCAAAATGCAACAGCTTAAGAGCCTGGTCTTGGAAGCAGTTAAGACTGCTAACGTGTATGAAATAACCCATATGTCAATCATAGTTTGAATGCATAAAATTAAGTTTATTTGGTGTATCAAAACAGGTTGGTTAATTTTGTAAGTTCCTTAATGAAATGCTCCCCCACAAAAATAATCCTTAAACGCAAACGAAAATGTAGAGGCTAAAAGTTTCAAACGAACGCATAAGAAAAGTTTTTATCTAGAGTCAGAGCTTTCGTTCATACCTGATTTTATTTCTACAGGAGTATTTGTGTCTATTTCATGTTTAGCTTTCCCTGGAAGAGGGATCCGAAGTGGTATGACCTGAGGCACTGAGACAGAGCCCGCCGTCATTTTTCTCTGCAGTGGTCTATGAGAAGAAAAACAAAAAGGCAGACAATAATTTTTCTAAGCAGAAGAATGCATTGAGGGATACTTTGAATGTGATTTCTGTCTCCATTTGTTTCTTTTAAAAGAGAGAACTGGATTCTTTAAACTATTATTTCTTAGTAGTACTTGCATGATCTTCACATCGAAAAGGAGCAAGGCCCTAACGACCATCCCAATTGTAATTTATTCTGCTGTTTTAGAACTGTGAACAAAGCCTGAGATGAGCACTGTTGCTTTCATTTCACTTTAACCTTCCTTGCCCAAGCCTGATTTCTATGTGTTCCAGTGAAACAGCTTTATCATCATACATCAACAATACATGGTAGGACTGAGTAACAGGGAAGTATCTCCACCCTAATGGCAGATTGGAGCCAGCCTCTTGTTTCATTGCAGCCATCTGAATGTATACAAGATGTCTTGCAAAGGGCTAAAGCAAGACAGCTACTGCTTAAGCTTATCTCAGCTATTGTGTGCACTAAGAATATACCCATAAAACAGGTGCCAAACACGATTTATCATAATTCACAGTCATTATCATGTCACACAATTCAGGAATGAAAAATTGCATTTGGATACGATAACACTTTACAATACAAAAAGATGTAGTCTAGATCTTGGGAACTGATACTTAGGGCCAGGAAACATGTCTACACTAGAAGCATTTTGTTCTGTAACCAACCCTTTAATCCACCAGAAACATCTTTTATGCTGCTCATCAATGCAGACAGTAATGATTCAGCACGGGAGGAGTTTGTTAGTCCATGCTCTGATTGGAGCTATGCTGAGTTAAGCCACAGTGCTGCCCGTGGGTGCCCATCTCCTTGGCTGGCTTGCCTGAAACAGTGGTTAAGGACTGTGGCAGTTCTCAGTCAAACTTTCTTGGGCTGCATGCAGTACCAGGGGAGACACGATGGGTTTTTACCTGATGCAAAGGGGCAGAGAGTATCTTTCCTCAAGGACCCACCTGCTCTTGGGACACCTGGACCAAAAGCACAGGAACTCCTTTCAGCCTTCTGGGAGCCCACTACTGGTGGGATACAATCATCCTGCCACCATCCTCAGCATGCCCAGCCCCTGCCCTGGCCTGGCTTCCACCCCTGCCTGCCGGGTCAGGCCCTGCTTCCTGTACCCCCACACAGCCCACCCCACCTTACCCCACTCCATCCCTGCTGTACAGCATCTGGCTACCCTGCTCGATCTTATCCTATAGCCCCGACCACCCCACTTGATCCCATCCCACAGCCCTGACCACCCCACTTGATCCCACAGAATCACAGAATAGTTAGGGTTGGAAAGGACCTTAAGATCATCTAGTTCCAACCCCCCTGCCATGGGCAGGGACACCTCCCATTAAACCATGCCACCCAAGGCTATGTCCAACCCGGCCTTGAACACCACCAGAGATGGAGCATCCACAACTTCCCTGGGCAACCCATTCCAGGGCCTCGCCACCCTTACAGTAAAGAATTTCTTCCTTATAGCCAATCTAAACTGCCCATGTTAAGTTTGAACCCGTTACCCCTTGTCCTATTGCTACAGTCCCTAGTGAACAGTCCCTCCCCAGCACCCCTATAGCCCCCCTTTAGATACTGGAAGGCTGCTCTGAGGTCTCCACGCAGCCTTCTCTTCTCCATCCCACAGCCTTGACCATGCCACCTGACGCCTGCAACCAATCCCCTGCTCAATCCTGGCCACAGCCTTGCCCACCCCCATTGAGCCCACTCCACCCCACAGCCTTGCCTAGGCTACTTGATCCCTGCTACTGAGCCTCTTGTCGATCCCGCCCCATAGCCCTGTCCACCCCACTCTATCCCACCCCACAGCCCTGCCCTTACCCCCCGATCCCACCCCACAGCCCTGTCCACCCCACTCGATCCCACCCCACAGCCCTGTCCACCCCACTCGATCCCACCCCACAGCCCTGTCCTTCCCACTCGATCCCACCCCACAGCCCTGCCCACCCCACTCTATCCCATCCCGCAGCCCTGTCCATCCCACTCGATCCCATCCCACAGCCCCGCTCACCCCTCTGGATCCCCCCCCCAGCCCCTCGCCCCGCACCCCGTTACCACGGACGCCGCTCGCTTAGCCCCGCCCCTGGCCCCGCCAGCGCTGCCGCCCATTGGTTAGCATCCCGCTACTTAGCAACCAGCGGCTGCCCGCTCTTCGTTCCGTCGCGCCGGCTCTGACGCCAGCTCTCCGCGCCGCCCGCTGGTGCTGTCGCGGCTGGCGGCGCGGTCCGGCTGCGCCATGGCGGAGGTGAAGGTGAAGCCGGAGGTGCCCGACCCCATGGACATCGAGAGCAGGTGTGAGGCGGGAGGGATGTGTGCGCGGGGGGCGGCGGGCCGCGCTGCGGGTGTGTGGAGGCTGGCAGGGAGGCGAGGCACTGTCCTGAGGGAGAGGCCGGGAACTAGGTCTGAAGGAGAGATGCGGTGCTGTTGGGGGCCCCTTGTGTTTTGTGTCAGGGCAGAGGGGTGCTTAGGTGGCAATGAGGGATGGTTCTAGTTACTTTCAGCTGCTCTGGAGGTTTTCAGTTCTGGGAAAGGGGGATTGTGGCTTTTCTGCGTTCTTCTGCAAGGTATTATTTCATCAGTATTTGCATTCTCTCATGCTAGTATAGTACTTCCCTCTTATCAGAGCCTTTTGTATAGAGAAACTGTAGAGGGTTCTCTTAATCTGTGGTGTTACTAATGAGACCAACATCAAAGTAAAGTGGAGCACCATTTTCATGGTTGTCACAGAGAAAAGGTAGCTTGTCCAGCAGGTGCAGCAGCATATTTGTCAGCACGGGCGAATAGGTGCCAAGTTCCCTCAACAGATGTGACCAAGAATGTAGTCGTAGGACAGGGGAATGGTTTTAACCTGACAGAGGGAGGTTCAGATGAGACATTAGGAAGAAATTCTTCCCTGTGAGAGTGGTGAGGCCCTGGCACAGAGTGCCCAGAGAAGCTGTGGCTGCCCCATCCCTGGCAGTGCTCAAGGCCAGGTTGGATGGGGCTTGGAGCAACCTGCTCTAGTGGAAGGTGTCCCTGCCCATGGCAGGGGGTTGGAACTGGATGAGCTTTAAGGTCCCTTCCAACCCAAACCAGTCTGGGATTCTAGGAAGTGATTCATGAGTGCTTTTCCCCTAAGTTGTTATTTTCCTGTCTTCTCTTCTGACTGCAGTACTGTTTGGATTTGGTTTTGGATGCGACAAAACATGATTTTCAACTTACTTTTTTTCTCCCTTAGGATTATTGAGCTGTGTCATCAGTTCCCTCATGGTATCACAGACCAGGTGATTCAAAATGATATGCCTCACATGGAAGCCCAGCAGCGAGCCATGGCAATCAACAGGCTGCTCTCGATGGTAGGGGAATCTCGCCTTCCTTGCATTATTTCAGGCAACCCAGAGCAGTCTTCATACACACACTCTGCTTGGTAGCAGCCTGTTGGGCACGGCTAGCAAATGAATCCCTTTGGATTTAGCATCGTTTGCCATAATATACAGTTACCATAACTTACTTTTGGTTGCCATAAGCACTTATCATTGCCAAAGCAAATTAGAACTTACCTCAGCTTACAAAATTAACATGAACATATATACCCATGTGGATTTCTAGGTGAGGAAGTTACTATTGAGAAGTACATTTGGTCATTTGGTTTTTTTTTCCTGGTTATTTGTTGGGGGAAAAAAGTATTCTCAAGGGTGTTATTGTTTCCAGCATTAGAAATGTTCGTTTTCCCTTTACCCAATTGACATGAAATGAGACTTTTAGTTTAGAAGTTTAGAAGATTCTTGCCAGGTTCTGAAACAAGCTATTTGAGGGAAAATAAATGCATGTGCCCACCTCTCCTAGGGGCAGCTGGATCTTCTCAGAAGCAATGCAGGTCTCCTGTACAGAATCAAAGACTCTCAAAATGCAAGGTAAGCCTCCTGTTTGCTGGTTAAATATATTTGAGACACAGTTCTGCAACTCATGTGCAGCCTTGCTGAGGTGACACAGCAGTGTAATATGGATGTTACGAGACATAACTGCTTGTTTTAGGAGGTACATTTAAATCTCCTGAGCTGATCCTGACAATTGTTTTGGGTGTAGTGGTTTCTGCTGAACAGAGCTCTAACTTCCTAGCAGAGTTCCTGGTCCAGATGACTGCAAAGTGATCTGTGCAAACATATGTATATACTCAGGTGAGAGCCAGCTGAAGCCTGACCAAACCATCTGCAGACTCTGGTTCTGTAGTCTTCCTCACTGCTTATGTTTCAGGATCAGCAATCATCTTTACAGTTGTTCTAGGTGGGTGCTTGATCTCTTTGGTTTGCTGAAGTGTACCTTCAGATCATGTTTTGTGATGCCTGTGTAGATCTGAGTAAGAGATGCAGAGGCATACTTCTGAAAAGAAACGTCCTTTCAAGTTATCCTCAGTGCAAGTGTCTCATCTTCTCTTTCAGATGCTTTAGAAGAAGAATGTCAAGTTCAGGCTTTCTCAGACAAGTGAAAAGACATGTTTGAGAGTTGGGAGCATGCTACTATTCTTTTGAAGATGTTCTGTCTGGAGACAGATTATCTTAAATTATTCTCTGTGTTGTGTTTGGCCTTCCCCAGCTGCATTAGTATGTGACCCTGAATTCCCCATTGTAATGACGCATTGAATAACTCCCTCTTTGCAGCTGTTCTTTCATACTGTGCTCTTTTCTCTTTATTGTGGGTTCTCACTGGCAAGCTTGGCTGGATCCAGGGAGGTTTAGTGTCACGTATTATGTTGGCCAATGGCTGGCTTATTGTGTAGAGGTTCTATTTTGTGTTGATTCTTTTCATAGTACTTGTTTGCAGTTTAAAACAAATTCAACTTTCAAATTTTGGGCCTTTCAAAAACCCTGATATCTGTCTTATTTTACAGTAAAATGAAAGGCTCTGACAATCAAGAGAAGCTGGTTTACCAAATTATAGAAGATGCAGGGAACAAAGGTACTTAAATTGTGAATGTTTACTTATGGAACCATTCCAGTCCAGACTTTTAAATGCTTGTGCTGATAATACAAATATGAAATCTGGAGTCCCCAGCCCAGGTCTGTAGTTAATGTTCCATGTGTCTGCATTTTAAAACCAAATGAGAAGATGACCTATTTCTCTATTAAAATAACAGCCTATCCTGGTTGACTTTTGGGGGGGCTCTTCCAGAATACTTGGAATAGCTTTCTCCCTCTACTCTGCTCTAGTGAGACAACCCCTTACGCCACCCCGCTGCAGTTCTTTGACCAGCTCTGGGGCCCCCAACACAGGAGGGATGTAAAACTATTGGTGTGAGTTCAGAGGAGGCCATGAAGATGCTCAAATGGCTGGAGCACTTCTGCTCTGGAGACAGGCTGAGGGAGCTGGGCTTGTTTAGCCTGGAGAAGAAAAGGCTCTGGGAAGACCTTAGAGCAGCTTCCAGTGCCTAAGGAGGCTGTGACAAGAAAGCTGGAGAGAGGCTTTTGACAAGGGCAGGTAGGGACAGGACAAGTGGTTTTAACCTGACAGAAGGGAGATTGAGATGAGACATTAGGAAGAAATTCTTCCTTGTGAGGGTGGTGAGGCCCTGGCACAGGGTGCCCAGAGAAGCTGTGGCTGCCCCATCCCTGGCAGTGTTCAAGGCCAGGTTGGATGGGGCTTGGAGCAACCTGGTCTGGTGGAAGGTGTCCCTGCCTGTGGCAGGGGGTTGGAACTGGATGAGCTTTAAGGTCCCTTCCAACCCAAACTATTCTATGATTCCATTCATGTTGGCAATGAAATAGAGTCTGTTTGTAAGAGCCCTCAGAACAAAGCGCAGAATGACAGCGTGGTGATTGTGGTATGTTTCTTGGTTTTGTTAGTTGTTCGTTTTGTTCTGTCCCCTTCTGTCTCTTTTCTCCCTTTTGCTGGGAGTGGTAGGGTTGAGGATACACCCTGTGGCTGGCAAGCAAGTCAAGCAGTCCTGTGATGTGACTTTTGGTTTGTGAATATGTACAGAAGCAAATGGTTTCTTTCATTAATTTCTGTTCACTTCTCTGTTTTTTAAACAGGTATTTGGAGCAGGGACATTAGATACAAAAGTAATTTGCCTTTAACGGAGATCAACAAGATACTGAAAAACTTGGAAAGCAAGAAACTAATTAAAGCAGTTAAATCTGTGGCAGTGAGTATCTGTGACTGCTTTTTGGGGTTGTTTTTTTGTTTTTTAACAATTTCCAGCATTTGCTACATGCTGTATATATGTTTGAATGGGATTGTGAGCAGAGAAACCTTATTCTGCCTCCAGCTCTCTCACTGATGGTACACCAGTGTTTGACACTCTGCTTTAGTGTGCAGGTTTGGGGTGCATGGATACAAGAGGCCATAATGTTTATTAAATAGTCGACATACCACTAACAAATTGATCTAACTAATAAACACATGACTAGTAATATACAGTTCTACAGTTCTGTCACTCTTCCCACCATTACTAATTACATACAGTTACTACCAAATTGCAGGTGTAGTTCTCTTAACTCTTTATTGCACACAACTGTTACAGTTCTGTTACCCTTCACAAAACCCTCTCTCTGCTTGCTGCTGATCTCCAGTTATGGCACCCTTTTCTCTGCACTTCCATACCTGGTCCTTAAGACTTAAATATAAGGAAGGTTTTGGTGCGTTTTCCTCAGCATCCAATGGGCTTGGATCCACAGGGCTGCTTCTTTGCTGTCTGTACACATCCATTCTCCTGCTAGCTGCAGATCCTGCCCATTATTGCTCTCTATTTTTATTCCTTATTCTCCTTTTCTGTTGCCTGTTTTCTGCCACTCTTATTTCTCCACGCAGTGTCCATGTAAATAAGCAACCTGTCTGTAATTCCTTTTTCTCCATTGGTCCCAGTGTTGCTGTACCACAGTTTGGTATTTCTGATACTGAAGCAACCTCAGCCTTTTACATGGGATAAGTGATAAGGTTAGCTAGCTGCAAGTGGCAGTGCAAGGTTCCTCTCTTCTGGAGATCCTGAAACTCCCTTCAGTTATCTGGTTCATACCAAATTTGTATTGTTTACCTTAAACAATTGCTAAGACATTTGATTCTGTTTTGTCTTGGTTCCTCTGCTTTGTTCTAGTTACTCAAGTACTTTTTGTGCAAAGAGTCTGTGTATCAGAGTAGGGCTTATCCTTTTCCATGCTTTTTCCTCATGCTGTTATAATGCTCATGCAGCATCTCTTCTCCCTTACCTGCTTAATTACAAATCATTAGTATTAGCATGTTCTTTGGACACTTTCCTGGTTTTCAGCAGAGGTTCTGTCTTGTTGCAGGCTTGGTAAACCAGGAAGTCTACTTGTTTGTGAACTGGAAAGTTTTATGTTTTGTGCTTTTATTGTGTGCCAGTCTCATCTGCACCTTGGAGGCAATACCTTGTCTTGTGTGTGTGCATTTGTCAGGGGGACTGGAGAGGTGAGGGTAACTTCCTGAATAAAATGGAGGTAAAGAAGTTTGACACAGAAAAGCAGTAGCTTTTTCATGTTCTTGTGAGAGATGCTGACTTCATCTAGTCATACAGGGTATGTCATGCTGCTAAAATAGCTTCAGGGGTTGCTGAGTTAGTCCTTTGGATGACCATTGTCCTTTAACTAACTGACTACTACTGTGAGGACTGAAGCAGCATTCCCATTCACCCTGTCTAGTTGTGGCAGTAAGGAGTGGGCTTGCAAGGGCTGACTAGCCACAGGGTTTAATCATGTAAGGGTGGTCCTGTCATCATTGTGCAGGTTGAACCCTGCAGAAACAGTTGCAAGCTCCTCCATTAACTTTGTCTTTGCTGTCTTCTGGAGACACTTTCCTGTCATCTTTCAATTGTGGAGGGAATTAGAGTCAATAGGCTACACTTAAGTTCTGAGACCTCCTTCAGTGAGGTTTGTATTGTGTGCGCGTTGCTGGTGTTCTGGACTCTCCTAACGCTACGTTATAAAATAATTAGGAATCTAAATATGTTGATCTTTATCTCCATGTGATCTGAGGGTCAAACATGTTAAGGATAGCTCGAGTCAGATGGATTGCTGTGCCCTGAGTTTTAGGAGTAATGAACTATCTCTTTGGCAGATATCTTCCTTTCTTAAGGAAGACTTCCTGATGTTAAGAGCTGCATGTTTTCTCCAACAGGCGTCCAAGAAGAAGGTGTATATGCTATATAACCTGCAGCCTGACCGCTCGGTGACTGGTGGGGCTTGGTACAGTGACCAAGACTTCGAGTCGGAGTTTGTGGAGGTGTTAAATCAACAGTGTTTTAAATTTCTACAGAGTAAGGTGAGTGCCACTGCTGAAGTCAGCTTCCACTTGTTTTGTGCAAATAATGATTTTCTTTATAAAACCTGTGACAGGCAATTTTTCCATAGTGCTTTCCATAAGCGTTGACTGTTGTTATAACCAGATTGGCAAATCTGGACTCGTTTATTTTTGTCACAGCAAGTGGGATGGTGTTGTATCTTAATAATTCGTATTTTCGCACCCTGTGCAGGGAGTGAAGCCTTCTGTCTGCAAGATGCATTGACAAGCTAGGCAGCAAAGAACACAGCACCAAAAAATCCAGCAAAAATCACTGCTCCCTGCAGAGCTCCTAACTTCTGAGAGGTTATAGGCGCTTAGATAACAATTTTCCCTAGTTTAACTGCAGGAGAAGCCTGCTCTTGGTTAAATAAGTCCTATGCACATTGCATCATTTCTCTATTCCATTAAAATACATTTTAACAGAAAATAGGTGCTTTAGGGACTTTTCTTTTTTTGCCAACAAAATGCCAAATGGTGCTATTACTTCATAGTAACCTAAATCACTCTGTAAGTTTTGTCACATTTCCTCTAAAATTCTATTTGGTTGTGTGCTGCATTGTCTCACAGTTTTAAGGACGTAGCTTTAAATGTTAAAGAAAACACATGTCCCAGAAATAGTGTGGGAATCAGCTTTTGTATTTCAGTCTGCCTGAAACTGAACCATGGAGGAGGCTCTTGGCAGTGGGTACTGACTGTAACTCATCTTTGCTTTTCTTCCTCAGGCAGAAGCTGCTCGAGACAGCAAACAGAATCCCATGATACAGAGGAACAGCTCATTTGCCTCATCCCATGAGGTGTGGAAATACATCTGTGAACTGGGTATCAGTAAGGTCAGAATAGATTCATTTTACTGCTGTCAAAATTGTCAGTGCATGACTAGCTACAGGAGTTGGGTCCTGCAAATCTGGTGAGGGTTCGGTACCTGCTTTAATACCTTATGGTTACTGCACTGGAGGTGGGATTTGCTGCTTGATTGCTTTTTGAAGAGGATCGTTGATGCTGCATGGGATTTCAGGATAGATTGTACCTGTGGGTTTTCAAAGACTTACAAAAGAATTAGCATTCACGTCCTTGTGGATGAAGTAAAACTGAGTTCAAAGTAAATGCTCCTTTAACAGTCTCAACCAGTTTATATTTTATCCTATCTGTAGTGATAGGACAAGGGGTAATGGGTTCAAACTTAAACAGGGGAAGTTTAGATTGGATCTGAGGAAGAAATTCTTTACTGTGAGGGTGGTGAGGCACTGGAATGGGTTGCCCAGGGAAGTTGCGAATGCTCCATTGCTGGCAGTGTTCAAGGCCAGGCTGGACAAAGCCTTTAGTGTGAGGTGTCCCTGCCCATGGCAGGGAGGTTGGAACTTGGTGATCTTAAGGTCCTTTCCAACCCTAACTATTCTATGATTCTATGGTTTCCTTCTTGCAGGACTTGCTGGCATGTACCTTTACTAATATTTATTGTCCAAATTGTTTCTTAGGTAGAATTGTCAATGGAAGACATAGAAACCATTTTAAATACGCTCATATATGATGGAAAAGTGGAGATGACTATTATTGCTGCAAAGGAAGGGACAGTAGGCAGTGTGGATGGACAGATGAAGTTGTACAGAGCCGTTAGTCCTCTCATACAGCCCACTGGATTAGTCAGGACACCCTGTGGACTCTGCCCTGTAAGTAATTAATTCTGTGTATGAATAGGTGGGTGCATCCAGATTTTCAGTAGTCCTGCAAATGGCCAGCAGCCGCACTGCAAGGTTATGCCCATGAGTGATCCTTGTGGCTTTCTAAGCTAGCTATGCTTAGGAGAGGAGCATTATTCATGAGGCTTCAGCTATGGTGCAACAGGCAGACTCTTCAGTTTAGAGCAGGATGCTTCCCACTTATATCTGTCTCTTCCCTGGACTGTATATGAAGAGGTGCTCTCAGGTGTAGCCCTTTCCAAATTATACTATATTTTCTGATCCCAAGTCCCCCCTGAGCCTTCTCTTCTCCAGACTAAACCCCCCCCCAGTTCCCTCAGCCATTTCTTATCACACTTGTGCCCAGACACTTCACCAGCTCTGCCCTTCTCTGGACCTGCTCTAGCATCTCAACATCTCGCTTGTTGTTAGGGGCCCTGAACTGAATGAACACAGTGTTTGAGGTGTGGCTTCATCAGTGCCAAATACAGGGGGACTATCACTGCCCTGGCCCTGCTGGCCACACTGTTGCTGATACAGGCCTCTGTTAGACTACTGCTTATCTATTGGAGAAGGAGCAGAAAACACAGAAGCATGTTATTCCTGTCAGATCCTGCTTGCTGTATATAATTTTGCTGCTGACATGGGGTTTTGTTTTGTAGGTTTTTGATGATTGCCATGAAGGTGGTGAGATTTCTCCATCAAACTGCATTTATATGACAGAGTGGCTAGAGTTCTAAAATGAAACTGTAAACTGGACTGATGCTTCACAGCCAAGGTGACCGAGCATCTTGCTTTTTAAAAAGTGGACTTCTTAAACTTGTGAGCAACTTCAGGACATTGGAGTGACTTTGTTTCTAGTGAAACATAAAGCAGCAACACATCAGTCCTCCAGGCAGTCCTGTGAGTGGACTGGAAATCGAGTCAGCACTGAAGATCTAGGCTGAAGTGGAAATGTAGATCCCTTCTTGTACCAAAAATTGGTTGTGGGACTTGACAAGTGCCATAGAACAGCTGGGTGATGATGCACCACTTCAAGGGTTGTATTGAGTACTCCACAGATGCTTATTCTGAATGACAAAATAAGTCATCAGCTGATCAGAAAAACTTGCTGATGAGCGTTGCCAAGAAGGAGCTCCCAAACTTTGCTTTCAGGCTGATGCTGCTGTTGGGTGCTCGAGTCCCAAAGCTGACACTTTTCTCCCATGACAGGTACTATCTAATTGAAGACAAAGTATCTTATGTGGGAAAGACCTGAATACATCAAACAGAGCTCAGTCTTCATTATCTTTCTTACCTGCTAATTTATCATTAAACCCCTGATTCTTTTCTCTTGTACATTTTATGCTTTGTTTCTTCTGTTGCCTGGTGATGCATCTGTTGTATTTATCCCTTCACCTGACAGCTACAAGAGCACCATCAAATCTGTGTTGGTGTGTTCTGGCAGCTGCGTCATGTATGGGGTTATGAAGATTTGAGTAGATGTATTCTGGGAAGATGCATTTTCCAGAAAAGAAAGAGTGTGATGGTACAAGGAAGATTTTTATAGATGATCTGAATACCCTCAGGGTTGGAAAAGATGTCAGTGACAGTTGTTGGTACATAAATATGACCTCTGGCCTTGGTTTGTGATCTGAGAAAGGCATGATACCAGCATATCATCAAAAAGCGCTATCTCCTCAACATGATGTGGAGCCGGTTTCTGTGTATCTTGTGTGACCTCTCTGGCTCCTCTGTGTGACTGGAATGATGAATTGGCAATTGTGTGTTACAGTCTGTATGTTACAGGCTGTGGTGTTGTCATAAGCCTCTCGAGAGAGCTGTGTCTAGGTTCCGCTGGCTATTGATGTCCATCTGGCAGTTTTAGAGGGGTCATGTTGTCTTTGGAAAAAGCAGGTTTCAGATCCTGATCTGAAAATACAGGTTCAAATCAGGGAAGTAAATAGATTCTTGTACCAGCTATGTTATGCTAATTAGTGACTCCACCTCTTCCTTAACCTATAATCAAGCAGCCTCTAGGGAAAACCAGTCAGCTTCTTTCTCATAAGTGAAAATGTTGTGCATGTAGGGTGCAGCCAGTTCCAGAGTAACAGATTGAGTGATGTACTAGCAGCAGGGCACTGTGCAGACACTCTTCTCCCAGTACAAGTTGCTACCTGTGGTTTCATCTTGCTGCATCCAGGCTGGACCTCTACTCATCATCTTCACAAACAGCCTCCCAGCACTGGGCAATGAGTGGGCCAAGCATAATGCTGGACCTGTGCATCTAGCTGTTTTCAAGATTCCCTGTCTGAAAATAAGCCCTCCTGGGCACTGTGTTGAGGGGATAATGGTCAAGCACCTCTACAACAACTGAGTTATCAGCTTGCCAGGTAATTGGACCACAAGTAGTAAGCAGTTGGGCTAAGAGATTTTTGGAAGACAGTTTACTTAATAAGGGTAGGAGTCTTTACATCAGCTATTTCTATACTGTCCAGGGGTTTGCGCCTTCTAAAAGTAGACTGGATCTCATATAGAAGTGTTCGAATTTTCCTTGACCCCTACCTTCCTACTTACATGGTGGGTTGTGGACAGAAGGTAAGTGTTGAACAAAGAATGAAACAAAAGCATGGTTTCTGTCCTATTCAGGCAGGGTGAAGATAGACGCGAAGGCTCCTTGTTTGTGGGCAGCTGGGCATGCTGTCTCCAACTGGAGCAAACAACTAGTACTGATAAGCTGAATGATTGTTTACCTCCTGTGAGCACCCACAGCCAGCTCTTTCTTTTGTTGCAGAGGTGATGGGGATTATCTCTGCAGAGAAAGAAGAGCTCTTACAAAGAGAGTACTGGGATTTAAATGATCAGATGTTTGTTCTTTCTCTGCCCCTTTAACCACTCGGCACACTTTAGCCTGAGGAAAATGCTGCTTCAGATACCTGTTATGTGGTGAAAGGTAATTTCATTGAGGTGTGGGGCTGGGGTTGCCTTTTGTCCTGTGTTCAAAGAGGACCTAATACAATGGGGTCCTGATTCTTCCTGCTGGCAGAGATAACACGTTGTTTGTGCTCTGCTGCAGCTAGAAGATAGCTTTCAGGGAAACAACAGTCTTTATCATGCAGGTATGTCACTTCATGCAGTATAACCATATTCACTGGCAATAGGAAAACGCAGAGCTTGTCTGTGAACAGCTTTAGGAAGCAGAGAACTGGTTTATTAAGCTCTCTAAATTCTGGCTCATTTGTATAGGGTTTACCTGGTTTAGATGACCTTTGTGGTCTCTGAAGCTTCCTGGTGTTGCAGCTGTAACAAAGCTTCTCAAGTTTGGAAAACCACATCTATGCCTATGGAGAAAAGTAAAGCAATTTCACTTGTCTATCTGCAAAATAGGAATCTGATCTGCTTACAAATGAATTGGAGGAATGATCTCTCTGTCACTCTGGTTTGTCACAAACCTGGCTAATCTGTCAGCCTGTAATTCTTCCTTAAAAAGGGAGTAGATGCTAAAAGGTAACAATATAGTGGGGTATTTTTTCTGCTTGAGTTGCCAGGCAGAAGACTGAAGAAAAGCTGTCCCTGTTACAAACTGGTATGAGATGGGACGTTTTGAGGAAGCTACAATACTAGCTGCAGTACTGAGTGTGAAAACATTTAGCTGTAGAAAGCTGACAGCTAAAGTTAACCCTCAAAAGGTGGATGACCGCTTGGAAGCATGAGCTGCTCATTTCTTTATGGAAGCCTCCTACGAGAGGTTCCCGTTTTGCAGGACCACAGGGTACTTTGGCTGGAGAGCTCACCCTTATTTTTGGGACTCCTGGGGAGTGCAGGCCTTGCCGTGACCGTACCAGGCTGCTCTGAGCTGCCTCCTCACTAGTGGTAACCAACTGTCCAAAGGCAAGTGGAGGGTTGTCACACCCCAGTGCCCTCTTCACATGGGATCAACTGCCAGATTGCTTTTCAATTTCCAAGAGAAACAGTAACTTCAGTACCAGGCTCTATTGTGAGCTGACAGAGGAGAGCTAGCAGGAACTCTTTGACGTGTCCAGCCTTTACAGTCCAAAGTCTAAAACATCAACGTTAATGGCAAGCATGTGATAGTGAAAACATTCACCCCATGGCTGAATGGCTGTTCCCTTGCTCCTGCTTCTCTTTTCTTTGTTTACTCTGCTCATAACTCCGGTTGGAAGTGTTTAGCGCGATGGTTGTTGCTCTGGTGCTGTTCGAGTGCCACCTTCTGTCTCCTCCTGGTATGGCTTCCATGGGGCGCAGAAAAGGAAGAGAAAGCTCCAAAACCTCGCTGTGGTTTCCTGTTTTGCCTCCATGTGCAGGGCGCTTTTGGGAAAGAAACAAACCCGAGTGGGGACAGCTGGGTTTCCTATCGCTGCCAAACACTTTATGCTTTGAAACAGGGTACAGGCACCTGAAACAGGGCTGTGCACCACACACAGACTGCCTTCCCGCTCCTCGGGAGATCCTGGGGGCAGTGAGGAAGAGGGGAAGCAAAGCTCAAAGCATTCTCTTTCAGTTGGTAAGCACAAAACGAGTTGGGGCTTATGTAGGCAGCCGGTGGTGCCCCCCCCTTCCCCCCTGGTTCTCTCACCTTTTTGAGCAAGCTTGTGATTCTTCCAAGAAAACAGAAGGGGAAAGCTTTTACTTTAGTTATTTGGTCAGGAAACACCAGGCAGAAGAGGCCTTGGCTCTGGGTGAGCACTGCTCAGCACAAGTAAAACATAGTTGTGTTATCAATATTATCGCATCCTAAATCCAAAACAGCACTGCACCAGCTACTAGGAAGAAAACAGTTTATCCCAGCTGAAACCAGGACACAAGCTTTCACCAACTGCTCAGTGCTTTAATGCTAGTGGGGTGTGTGCAGCATGGCCTTGGAGCCCTGGGTCCCACTTACGGTGCTGTGCTTTGCTTTTGAGACATGGCAATGTGAGGAAGCTGTAAAATGAAGGATAAACAAGATACTCTAGAGGAGCAGATTTACTTTGCCTCTTACTGATAGTGCTTGGAGAGCAAGTCCTGGGTCTGAGGGCATTAACAACAGTAATAATGTGAATGTTATATACTTTAGCATTTACGCATAGGTAGTGTTCTTTTATGACGAGTGATGAACCCCTGAGGCCTCAAACCAGCCGTGAGGGTAAAGCTGTCACGAACACGACAGCACCCTCTCAACCTGCCGAGCACCCTGACCGAAGCGCTCCTCCCCTCACGCCGAGCCGCCGGTGCCGGGGCAGGAAGGAGACGCCTCCCCCGCCATCTTTAGTAGGGGCACCCCGTTTGTCTCCATTCCAAAGCTGCGCCTGGCTCCCTTAGTCAAGGTGGCGGCCCAACGCCGCTGCCTCGCCGTGCTTGATAGGGTCTGGCCGCTTCCCCTCCTCCAGAACGGCGAGCAGCGTGCCCGTAGCCAAGATGTCTGAGGAGCCTCGCTGGGGGCGGGCGAGCAGTGCCGGTGCCGCCATCTTGCCTGCGGGCACGCCGCGCCGCTGAGCTGGCCTTGCCGGGTGCGCGGGGCTTGCCGGGAGACAGCGGCGGTGGGGAGCGGCGCGGCGCGGGCAGGTGGGCGCTGCGGGGACGGGGGTACGTGATGTCCCCTGTAGGGGGGTGTCAGTGCGTGCCCTATAGGGGCTGCGGAGTCAGTGGTGTCCCATATGTGAGGGGCTGGGGGCAGTCAGTGGTGTCTGCGATGGGAGAGGCTGGAGGGGTCGGTGGTGTGCCCTATGGGAGGTGTTGGGTGTTCAGCAGTGGCGGGGGTTAGGGCTTTTCCCTATGGCAGTGCCCTAAGGATTGGAGGTGTTCCCTGTGGCTTTGCTGGGGGTCCGCGGTGTCACCTATAGCTGCGCCGAGCTGTGGCTGAGTGATCTGTGGTGTTCCCTGTGTCACCGTGAGGAAGCAGCAGCGGTGAGCAGTGTGCCCTATGGCAGATCCCATGTGGATGCTGGAGTACTGCCGCCACTCATCTGCTGAGGCTTTGGAAGGGTCCGTTCTCTCCCCACCTGGAGCACTGCATCCAGCTCTGGGGGCAACACCACAAGAGGGACATGGAGCTGTTGAAGCGAGTCTAAAGGTCTTTTCTGACCTTTCTGTGATGTGCTCCTTTCCATCTGTAAGCAGGTCAGGCTGGCGGCCAGGGTGACATTTGTGATGAGTGCTTTGGCCTTCCTTCCCCCTGCCAAGGTTTCAGCTGAAGGCTTTAGCATGTGTTGAAAACCTGTTTTTCCCTTACCTGAGTCAGGCAGGATTGCTTTGAGGCCAGTATGAGGCTGAGTGGGTACTGAGTGGGATGTTAAACGTGGATCACAAGTGAAAAAACCCTTCACATCTAGCTTAGCGTGTCAGATTGCCTTGTTTCTTCTTTGGATTTAGTGGTGTATTAATTGCCTGGAATGTCTGGAAAGCACCAGACAGAAGAGGTTAATATAGTCACATGGGTCATTTGATAATGGGATTAACTCATTACAATGTATTGGCTTTGTCCTGCAGTGTCTTCTGTCTATATGCAGTGTGTCACTTATGTCCTTTCAGAGCTTCTGCAGTCCCATGGCAACGTACCTGGAGTTCATCCAGCAAAATGAGGAGCGTGACGGCGTGCGTTTCAGCTGGAACGTGTGGCCCTCCAGCAGGCTGGAGGCCACGAGGATGGTTGTGCCCCTGGCCTGTCTTCTGACCCCACTGAAGGAGCGTCTTGACCTGCCGCCTGTGCAGTATGAGCCGGTGCTTTGTAGCAGGCCGACTTGCAAAGCAGTGCTAAACCCACTCTGGTATGAATTTCATGGCTGGGGATGTTCATAGAGGTTGGATAGTACCTAGTTTTTATCTGAGCTTTGCTGCTTCCTTCTTCCTCTTTTTCTCTGCCTAGTGCTTGGCAGCCTCTTTCAGTTAGATGTCGTAAGTTTGTTGAAGTCATATAATGATAGAATCCCAGACTGGTTTGGGTTGGAAGGGACCTTAAAGCTCACCCAGTTCCAGCCCCCTGCCACAGGCAGGGACACCTTCCACTAGAGCAGGTTGCTCCAAGCCCCGTCCAGCCTGGCTTTGAACACTGCCATGGATGGGGCAGCCACAGCTTCTCTGGGCACCCTGTGCCAGGGCCTCACCACCCTCACAGGGAAGAATTTGTTCCTAATGTCTCATCTCAATCTCCCCTCTGTCAGGTTAAAACCACTTTGTCCTATCACTACCTGCCTTTGTCAAAAGCCTTTCTCCAGATTTCTTGTCACCTCCTTTAGACACTGGGACCTGCTCTAAAGTGTCCGCGGAGCCTTCTTTTCTGCAGGCTGAACAAGCCCAGCTCCCTCAGCCTGTCTCCAGAGCAGAGCTGCTCCAGCCCTTGGAGCATCTCCATGGCCTCCTCGGGACTCACTCAAGCAATTGCACATCCCTAAAGTCCATGCATGTATTATGTTGAATGCCAGCCTGTTACTAGAGCTGCCAGAACCAGAGGAGAGAGGAGTGCCTTTGGGGAGGCTATTAGGGCAGAGATGATATGAAAATGGCCAAGGATTTTGTGATGAATGATGAAACTTAAACAAAGATGCTGATTATACTGATATTGTTCTCTGGGCTGTGATGTTCACCTGGTTTCCTGCTGCTTGTAGGTTAGCTCCCCTATGAGCATCACAGTTGTCTTTGGAGTTTTGCTGACAATTCAAGAGGAACAATCTTGGTCCCAAGATCACGTGGTGGTCATACATACTTGGACATTAATGTTGGGCTGAGAAAAAGCAGGGAAAGACAGTACGAGGAAGCAAAAAGAGATCAAGCCCATAAACCAAAGAGTAGGGCCAGGCTTTACTGCACCAGCAGTTCCAGGATGTTGTAATGACCTAAGTAAACTCTTTGGGGCAGGGAACAGCCCATTCGTTCAGTGTTTGTGCAGGATCTGGGTGAGTGGCTCATGCTGCTCTGTGACTGGAGTACTTGCGTGCTACAGCTGTACAAACAATAAGATGACTGAAATAAGTCTAAATGTAGTAAAAGAATGATTAGACCTTTGTCTGCCAAACCTATGCTCCAGAGAGCTGTCAGGGGTCTGTCATGCTGACAAGCCTGGAATTGCAGGGCTGGGTGAGCTGATGGACTTTCTGGCAACAGAACAGGAGTCTGAATCCCTAAAACTCTTGTCATTCAAGTTGAGTGTATGGTATGCTGTTTCTTCCTCAGTGCTGTGAACCAGCGTGGACAATTGTGAAGCTGTGCTATAAAATCGGTGCTATGGTTATACTAATGTTTCGTCTTTCCCTTGCAGCCAGGTTGACTATCGGGCCAAGCTCTGGGCTTGTAACTTCTGTTTTCAGAGAAATCAGGTAAGTTGGACAAAGCATCAGCCCTTTCATCTTTTCAGGGAACATTTTATTGAACATCCCTGGCAAAGGATGTTCAGCGTAAATTCCACTTTTCTAGATTCCTTCCCTTGGCCTTTTCTCCTAACGAATCCAGAGCAGAGTACTTGGTAATGGGTCTATTTTACCTGATATCTTGTCTGGCTTGAGTTCAGTTTTGTCAGCATGCAGAGTATAGGAAGGAGATAATAACGCTATCTTTGTCCCATGTGTTCCACACTATGTCCCATGTGTTCCCAGTGTGGTTTTTGCACTTGATGTTTACTGTTCTTGTTGAGTATGAAATTCATTAGATTTGAGTAGACTTTTGCCATCAGAACTAAATGAATGGCTAAATGAATTCCAGCTATCGTGTAGTTACTGGTTTAGTCCTGCCTTTTATTTGCACTGGGTTGAGCAGCTGTCCATACTGCTGGGAACTTGTCTGTGCTTTGGAAAACAGCACTGGGGGTCTCTTGTCACGAATTAATCAGGTTGATGCAGTGGCAGTAAATAAAGAGTCAAATAACCACATCATGAGCAGGGCAGCCTCTGTACTGCAGAGGAGGGCCTACATTTCTGTCCTGCAACTTCCTTGTCCTGATTTTTTGTTCTCTTTTTCAGTTCCCTCCAGCATATGCAGGCATATCTGAAGTCAATCAACCAGCAGAGCTTATGCCTCAGTTTTCAACAATTGAATATATCGTGCAGGTAAGTGAATCATAGGCAAGTTCGAAACCCCCCTGAAATGTCTTATTTGTGACAGATTATGTGTGTTAGATTTCCTTAAGATAATGCAAATAAATAACATTTCTGGAGGCATTATGAAGTGTCACCTGGCATACGTACACACCCAGTAAATGCATCTCTTTCCACATCAGCGAGGTCCACAGACACCATTGGTTTTCCTGTATGTTGTCGACACGTGTTTGGAAGAGGAGGACTTGCAGGCACTGAAGGAGTCCCTCCAGATGTCCCTGAGTCTGCTGCCTGCTGATGCTCTGGTGGGGCTTATCACTTTTGGCAGAATGATCCAGGTTCATGAACTGAGCTGTGAAGGGATTTCCAAGAGCTACGTGTTTAGGGGCACAAAGGACCTGACAGCTAAGCAAATACAGGTATGTTCTGCCATGTGTTAGGCCAGTGACTTGTTCCTGTTGGTTCTGCTGACACACCACTGCTGGTCTTTCAAGCACTGGGCTCCTGTCCTTCCTTCTTGCCTTTGACTGAAGCTTGTCCAAAATGCAGTTTGTGTATCCCACATATGGGCTCATTGATCCATTCCTAATGGGAGTACAAAGATTAATAATAGCACAGATTTTTAACGCATTTAATGTTACAGTATAGCAGCCTCAGGGTTTGACAGCAAATAATGTTTAGTGTTTAAATAGTACATCTCTGCCTCCTCTTTACTATTCTCCAGGATATGCTTGGGCTTTCAAGGCCAGCTGTGCCCATTCAACAGGGAAGACCTCTTCAGACTCCAGAGCAACCTGTTATTTCAAGCAGGTAAGCTGCGCCAGGACAGCAGAAGAGCAGGGCAGATGTTTTATGTCCCTTTGGCATCGTGTTTATAAACCTTGGTTTCCCAAGAAGGCTCTTTGTAAGAAGATTTAAATGGCATTCTCTTGTCACAGCTATATCTCTGTTTCAGGTGACAGGTATGGGTGGGATTTACCAGAGCTGCTGGCAGTGTATCAGACTTACTGTAGTGTCTTGGGTTTGCAGTTGCAAGAACACAACTGACATTCAGTCTAGGTTTGTACTTGAGAAGCAGAGTAGCTGTCTTTGGAAGGCACATTGCTCAGGAGTTGTTTAAAGCAGGGGCTTGTCTTTTTGATTGAACAGCCAGGGGTGGGGCTGGTCTTAACAATCCTGCATACCATCTCCTACCGCTGGCCCAGCAAAGTCCAAAAAGTGATTGACAGGCAAAAGTGATCCCTGAGCTGTAAAGCTGTATCTGCCTCTGCCGAATACAGTTTTTTTCTTTATCACTTTCTACCTTTCAGTGGCAGCTTTTATGCATTTTGGTGGACTAAATCACCACTGCAGTTCTCTCTTATGCTTGATGTGACTTTGGCTTGTTGTCAGTTTCTGACGTCTTGCTTTGATCAATTCTTGTATTTTGCAAAGGTCTTGGGAAGTGCGGATGTAAGAAGGGCACATAGCACGTGATGTTTTGCTTCTGATAACTCAGTGCAATTTAAGTGTGCCAAGAACAAAGAGGCACTTTCTTCTCTAAACTTCTAAGCAGGAAAACATTTTATTTGGGTTTTTGCAGGTTTTTGCAGCCAGTACATAAGGTTGACATGAATTTAACAGATCTGCTTGGAGAACTGCAAAGGGATCCATGGCCAGTGACCCAGGGAAAGAGGCCTTTACGTTCCACTGGAGTAGCTCTTTCGATTGCAGTTGGTTTACTGGAGGTACTTTTCTTGATGCTGCTGCTTGAGATGAGGTGGTCAAAGTAAGCACCTGTAAGTCTTTGGTGAGAGGTATGCAGGTGTCAGACCAGCTTGGTTTGTGGCCCAGCTACATTGGCTGTAGAGGTGCAGTTTCTCTCTACGACGTTTGACATGTGGGCTGGGGGTTTCCATCTAAATGATAAAATATGCAGGTGTTTCAAGGTCTCTGATTCTTGTGTGCATCACCACCTGGAGGTGATAGGATGCACTGGGTTTATCTGACCATCATCTAAGATGTAAGTAAAAAGAACAGAAACTGCTTGCTTCCTGTTACAAAGACATGAAGCTTGACGTAGCTTGAGTCTAGACATGAGAGTGCTGTGACCGTCAGCAAACGCATCACTATTTGTCTAGGTGGCCTCTAGCAGAGACAGGTCCCTGAAGCATTGGTTGCCATTTAATAATTCTTCCCTTCCCCTTCCCCCTTAACATAAGTCTTTATTTTTATTTTAGGGCACATTTCCAAACACAGGGGCCAGAATAATGCTGTTTACAGGTGGGCCACCAACGCAAGGACCAGGCATGGTGGTAGGAGATGAGCTGAAAACACCCATCCGTTCTTGGCACGACATAGAGAAGGACAATGCAAGGTTCATGAAGAAGGCCGCCAAAGTAGGTGCTAGTGCCTGCTGGGCATGTTTAAAAACAGAACCTGAATGTTGTGTCAGAACACTAAATGAGGGGAAAGTATGTAACACAAACCTGCACTGCTATTTTGGCAGCTGCTCTGTGTCCTTCCCCACTGAACAAACATCTTCCATTCTCTGGATGTGGGAACTGTATGTCCAGATATTTGCATGTTTGTCCTTGAAGTGTCTGAGCCTTTTGTGTGTGTTAAATTATGAGAGTGGGCAAGGGAAGGGTAAAACCCACTTCCTTCTAGTTACCTCTCCAGTACGGTCTTGTGTCTTCTCAGAGAAAGAAGTATTTCAGTATGGTTTCTTAGCTGATGGTGGGTGGAGAGTTTGTTCATCAACATCGTTGTATCTCTGGGAAGGAGAAAACCTGTTTTCCAAGAACTGGTCGCTTCCAGAAAGCGTCCTTTGTCTTCTTGACCTATGACTTCCAATACCTAAAGGAGGCCTGCAAGAAATCTGGAGAGGGACTTTCGACAAGGGCCTGTAGGGACAGGACAGGGGGGAATGGGTTTAACCTGACAGGGGAGATTGAGATGAGACATTAGGAAGAAATTCTTTCCTGTGAGGGTGCTGAGGCCCTGGCACAGGGTGCCCAGAGAAGCTGTGGCTGCCCCATCCCTGGCAGTGTTCAAAGCCAGGCTGGATGGGGCTTGGAGGAACCTGGTCTAGAGGAAGGTGTCCCTGCCTGTGGCAGGGGCTTGGAACTGGATGAGGTTTAAGGTCCCTTCCAACCCAAACCAATCTGTGATTCTATGAAAAAAAACTAGTTAAAATGGTAAGAATGTCGGACGTGAATGTGCCTGCCAGCTTACAGAAGCCAGTATGGCACCTCTGACGTGCAACTCAAACTCATGCAAGTGCAAACTTCCTTGGAGGGAGAAGTGTGCTCCAGCAATAAGAGCAGAACTATTTAGCTACCACAGCACTGGTAATCACATCATTTGAACCTTGTGTTTCATGGGTTGGCCTCAGCTGGAGAGCAGTACTAAAACTGCCCATTGCAGCATCCTGACCACCATGTATGTTTCCCCAGCACTACGAGACCCTGGCTAATCGCGCTGCAGCCAACGGGCATTGCATCGACATCTATGCCTGTGCCTTGGATCAGACTGGACTGCTGGAGATGAAGTGCTGTGCAAACCTCACTGGGTAGGTTCACAGCAGGAAAGCCCAAAGGTGGCACCTGTGCTTTATTTCATTGTTGTTTTGGAGGGTGCCAACACTTCAGAAAGCAGTTAAGTTTGCAAAAGGGTGAGATTTTTACCAGTCTTTTCTAAACTGTGGTTTGAATTTGCCAGGAGTTATTTGGCAAACCTCACCTGATCCCAAGTCCTCATTTCTGAAGTCTCAAAACAGCATGTGAATTAGCACTGCTGGTAGAAAACTCCATGTCCTGCTTTGAGAAAGGTATTCTAAAGCATGGTGCACCATGTCCTTTGCAAATGCTTCCTGCCTCCCTGGGAGATAGCAAGTATCCTTTCCAGAGTTTATGGGATAGATATGCCATGCTTTGTGGTGTGTGCATGACTGAAGTGCCATCAGAAGAGCAGACTGTCAGGCGTTGTTGGTAGAAGCTTTCCTTGTCTGGGCCAAATTCTGTCTGCTTAACAGCTCACTTGTGCTTTCTCCAGGGATTCTTGGCTTCCCCTGGTCTAGTTTTAAGTGACATCTCTAAGGGGTGAATGTCTTGTGTTCTGTATCATTAAAACCAGTTATGGTCTCTGTGAGGACGGCTGTGTGCTGAACCAGGCCTTTTGGGTGCTCAGCATGTCTTATCAGCCATTATGTCTAGGGAGTCAAAGGGGGGTTTGAGCAGGGTGTTTGCATGTAATCATGTGGTGCGCAGTAAGCAGCAGATTGTTTGACCTGTTGGTCGTGTTCCTAAGCTCTATCTGATCAGGCCTGGGTTTACTAAGGCACTTTGGGGAGGCACAACACAGACCCATGCACCTGCAGGCATCCTGTCTGTAATGTGCTGGTTCCAGCCCTGATCAAGGAAAGCAGGCTGAGCAAAGCTCTTTCCTCAGTTGAAGTATTTCTAACTGGTGAAACATGAGCATTTTTAAGACAGCTAAAGGGATGGGCAAGAAATGTAGTCAAAAAGCAAGCTGACCAACATAGAGCATGAACTTGTCTGGCTTTGGAGGAGGCATCCGTGAATCTGCACTCCCTGATGTGAATTTTACCTGTGCAAAGGCATGCTTTAAAACAGGTCTGCATGTGTTTGCATGCATAAGAGCTGGAGGGATGCATTCTTTGTGATTTACTTCCAGTTCCCAGTTGCTTCAGTTCCTTTATGTGTTGTTTTTATCTTTCCCAGAGGACACATGGTGATGGGAGACTCCTTCAACACTTCCCTCTTCAAGCAGACCTTCCAGCGGGTATTTAACAAAGGATTCAACGGGGAATTTCGGATGGCTTTTGGTGCATGTTTGTACGTGAAGGTTAGAGATTAGTTTCACTGGATGACATTAATTGGGAAAGAAAAGTGCTGGTGATTTTAAGAACCCAAACCAACCAACTTTTTTTTTACCTTGTTCTAGACCTCTAGGGAGCTGAAAATTGCAGGAGCTATTGGGCCGTGCATATCCCTGAATGCTAAAGGGCCGTGTGTCTCTGAAAGCGTAAGTTTCTGACATAGACAAATCTTTAACAAAGAAGTAAATAAACAGTGCAGAGTTTCTGTCCAGACCTACAGCTCAGCTAGAATGTCAGTTTGCAAGCATAAGAACAATTTGGAAACATCCCTAGGAACAGACAGTCTTTCCTAGACGGAATTATTGCCCCATAAGGCTTTGTTTTAACTGTGGCCTTCAGTAACTTCATTCAAACCCAAAAGGTAACAGATCCAGAATGCCTGCTATTACTTGTACCTCTGCTCAAAGTATGACATAAGCTTCCCTTACCTGGTGCTAGAGATAAAAATGCTGCTTTGTTTTTGATCCTGTGCAGGAGCTTGGAATTGGAGGAACCTCTCAATGGAAAATTTGTAGCCTGGATCCCAGCACGACCCTGGCCATTTACTTTGAAGTGGTAAATCAGGTCAGTCCTGGCTGCTCTGCATTTGTGGTCTTTTTTTTTCGCACACCAAACTCTTTGTTACAGGGCCAGAAGGTGCAATGCCATCCCCTGTGTGGCAGATGGATGGCTGCAAAGCAACCAAGTGTTTCGTGCTAAAGAAATAGTCTCCGAAGTTGTTTTCATATGCATAAATCACCTAATATTTTTGTTCTGTACAAAACCTGAATTCTTTCCTTGTCTTCTTCCTATAGGATTTCTTTAACAAAGAAAAAATGGTTGTTTTCTGGCAGTAGGTGCTGTGGAGAATATAAATACTGTGGAGAATGAAATTATGCTTTTAAATAGCAGTGGAGTTGTAATAACTTGATAGCTCATAAGTAACTTTTGGCTGGAGAAGCTTCTGAGCATGTGGCAGCTAGAAGCTAGGAAAGCTACCCCAAAGGAATTCTGCTCCACATGTCTGTCTCTTTGTCTTCTCTGCTGGGTGAATTTGTTACTGTTTGGAATAGGATCATAGAATCGCAGCACCTTTACTTAGACCTCCTACTGCCACTCTTACATCCATTGCTATGGAGATGATAAGTGGCTGCCATCCTTCAAGGGACAAGCTGAGTCAGTGTCACACCCAATATTAAATGGGCCCAACACCACTTGATTCTAAGGGCTGCTGAAAAACACAGTGCTAATAGATGTGTCTCTCTTCTCTGGTCCATCTCTACCTTGTACTAACTCTGTGACTGCTCAAATGATTTCCTGCAGTACAGTTCTCTGTCATTTACTGTTGTGGCCTCCCTGTTTTGAAGGCTTACCTTGTTTTATTTGCAGCACAACGCACCAATACCTCAGGGAGGCCGAGGGGCAGTGCAGTTTGTCACTCAGTATCAACACTCCAGTACGCAGAAACGCATTCGTGTCACCACCATAGCCAGAAAGTGAGTATCTCCTGCCGGGCCTTTGGCAGAATGGCAGAAACTGAAGATGCAGTTTGTGCTGGGATTTGTCTAGCTTTTTGTTGCGTGCATTGGCCGTGGAGTGTTTGGCACAGGGAGGTTGAATCTGGTTTGAGTTTTGCTGAAGGTGAATGCATGTAGTACTAACTCTTCACTAACCTTATAGTTGGGCAGATGCACAGACTCAGCTCCAGCACATAGAAGCTGCGTTTGACCAAGAAGCAGCTGCTGTGCTGATGGCACGACTGGGAGTGTACAGAGCTGAATCTGAGGAGGGACCCGATGTTCTGCGGTGGCTGGACAGGCAGCTGATCAGACTGGTAAGACCCAAAGACTGCAGTTGGGTGCATTCTCGATTCTAGTAAAAATGGTCACTGGAAACAACAGCATTCTCTTTCCAGATTGTCTTGCTTCTTTTGTGCTCTGATTCTGGTCATGCAGTTGCAGTACACAATAGCTCAGTAGCCAGTATGATCAGCGAATTTGGGATGTGGTAGGTAAACATCCCATCATGCTGAAAAGGGTTAAACTGAGATGACAGAAGTGACAGTGAAACACAGAATACTGCAGGTGGGAAGGGACCTCCAGAGGTCTCTGGTTCAACCCCGCTGCTGAGAGTAGGGCCAGCTTTGAAGTTAGAACAGGTTGCTCCAGCTCTTGCTGAGTTTTGAAGATCCCCGAGGACAGTGTTCCTTTTGTTTCTCTTGACAACCTGTTCCAATGTTTGATCACTGTGATTCCCATCCCCTCCCCTTCCCCCATCAAAATCTCCACTTTTCCAGCTACCAGACAGCAACATGACTGCCTAATACCATTCTTCACTAGGCTGAACAAAACCACCTTCTTCAGCCTCTCTTTCTGCACGAGGTGCTACAGCTCCTGACCAGCTTGGTGGCCTCTGCTAAACCCACTCCAGTATATCCATGTCTGTCTTGCACTGGGGAGCCCAAAACTGGACAGAGCATTCAGGTGTGGGTTCACTGGTGCCAAGTTCGGGGTAGTAATTACTTCGGCAGCTTCATACTGTCTTTTGCTTTGAATTGCACAAGCCTGATTGCCTAGATTAGTTCTGGCCTTGTCCAAACACCCATGTGGAGTTGATACTAACAGATCAGATACTGAAAAAACAGGGCCAGTATCAAACAAAGATTTGAGTGTCAAAATGCACATGGGCATGATGCATGCTGAAATGATTGTGGAGTCATGTGTAGTTAAATTCCTCAAACCATTTGATGCTGCTTATTTTCAGTGAAGCAGTTGGCGAAATGCAGCTGCTGCTGCTCTAGAAGGAAGTGGAGTTGCTGCAGAAGTGTTTCAGAGTGTACAAAGCAGCTTAGGTATGAGATAGTGTGCCTGATGTAATGGAAAAAAAGAAATGGGTAGTACTAGAAGCACTATTTCTTTCATTCTCAGATAATTTCACATCTCCATTTACTATATGTAAATATATTAAATATACGTAAATACATTAATATATGTAAATATATTATATAGATCGAATCATCATTCTTGTTCCAGTAAGGCACAGAAACCACTGACGTAAAGAAAAATAGGCTGTAAAACTTATATTACTTGCTATTATCATGTTCATGCCTTGGTTGCTCTGTTTAAAAACAACCAAAAGAACACCCTTAAAAAAAAAATAGTGTCAATTCTGAAAAAGAAATAAAATAAAAAAACCAGAAATAACCAAAGTATCCATTTTGCTTCCAACAGTGCCAGAAATTTGGACAATACAACAAAGATGATCCCAACTCCTTCAGATTGTCAGAATCATTTTCTTTGTATCCCCAGGTAAGAACATCACTTCCCACAGTATGGGAAAGGTATGCCAGGGTGAGTGTGAGTGATGATAAAATATCTTGTGCCATTTATCAGCTTCAAGAGGGGAGGAACAGATGCTTTTTTAGTTTGGTGGGCTGCTCCTGCAGTTCAGTGCTACAAATGATAAGGAAAGAACTCTCAGGAGTTAATAAGGGGATTTGCAGTTCAGAAAGATTGGACTTGGGTGCAGATGTTTTTGACAACTTGCTGAAATGTCTCCTCTCACTCATCTTTCTGGTGCAGTTCATGTTCCATCTGCGACGCTCCCCATTCCTCCAGGTTTTCAATAACAGCCCAGATGAATCTTCTTACTACCGTCACCACTTTGCTAGGCAAGATCTGACCCAGTCTCTCATTATGATCCAGCCCATCCTTTATGCTTATTCTTTCCATGGCCCTCCTGAGGTGAGTCCATGTTTAACAGGAAGAGTCCCTGTTTAACAGGAAGAGGTGGATCAATCCAAAATAATGAGTATTCAGTCAGAGTAACAGTATTTCAGTAAAAAGGCCCTTATATGTTTTTTAATTGAGGTAATTATTAGAGGATGGGATGGGGCAATGTAGAATCTGAATTGTGTTTTCAGTAACCTTACAGCTTGGATTAAATTAATACCCCAAAACACACAAAAACCCCCCAGACCTGTTCCCCTCTCCTTTGCCAAGCCACTGCTCCTGCCCCCCAACATCCAGTCAATGTTTTAGCCTGTTTCCTTACACTTTTGCTTCTCTACCAGAGGCTGCCACGTCCACTTCGTAAGTCGGGAAGCCTCAGCCCTTCCAGATCATACTATCTCACCAGCTGCTTGTTTTCAGTTGTTTAACTATTCAATGGACAGACATGGATTCCCTTAAGCTGACAGCTTTCCCACCAGACACATTGGAAGGAACGTGTCTGGTGGGAAAGAAATGCAGGAGCTGCTGGAGTAACGCTTTGAAACATCCTTGACAGCATCTATCAGAGGTCACATGTCATTTCCTCTTATTTTTGAGATACTTTTGTTCAAGATAATTTGAAATTAAACGTGGATAGCCATAGGAATCACTCTCTTGCATCCTGAGCTTCAGCCAGCAGCTGTTAACTCACTGCTCTATGCGGGGATGCTCCAGGAGGCTGACCACGCTCTGCAAGGTGTTTGCATGGACTGGGTAGCCTTTGGTGGAGTTATGTCTACATGGGCTGGGCCAAGCAAGCTGTTTGGCCAACTGTGAGGGTTAATACAGTTCTGAGGGCTTAGTGGCACCTGCAGTGTGCCCAGGTAGCCAAGAAGGCCGACAGCATCCTGGCCTGTATCAGCAATAGTGTGGCCAGAAGGGCAAGGGCAGTGATTGTGCCCCTGTACTGTACCCTGGTGGGGCTGCACCTCGAATCCTGTGTTCAGTTCTCACTACACAAGAGATATTGAGCTGCTGGAGCGGGGCCAGAGAAGGGCAACAGAGCTGATGAAGGGTCTGGAGCACAAATGTGATGAGGAACGGCTGAGGGACCTGGCAGGGGGTTAGTCTGGAGAAGAGAAGGCTCAGAAGGGACCTTATCGTGTCTACAACTGCCTGACAGGAGGATGGATCCAGGAGGTGGCTGGGCTCTGCTCCCAAGGAACAAGGGATGGGACAAGAGGAAATGGCCTCAAGCTGCACCAGGGGAGGTTTAGACTGGATATTAGGAACAATTTCTTCCCCAAAGGGCAGTCAGGCATTGGAACAGGCTGCTCAGGGCACTGCTGGAGTCACCATCCCTGGAAGCGTTCACAAACTGTGCATGTGAGGCCCTTAGTAATGTGGTTTAGTAGTGGCCTTGGCAGCCCTGGGGGAACACATGGACTGGATGATCTTGAAGGTGTTTTCCAAGCAGGTTGATTCCATGATTTTGACTTTATTTCCCAGCCCGTGCTTTTGGACAGCAGCAGTATTCTCCCTGACAGAATCCTACTGATGGATACTTTTTTCCAGATCGTTATCTACCTTGGTGAGGTATGTTGAAACACATTCTTTCTCTATTTGCACACCTTCCCTCCTGCCATGCATCCAGGTTTTGCTTTTAAGTACTGGGAAGCATTTTAACTCTTCCCTTTGTTTTTGAGCTGAGCTACTTCACTCACATTTAACAACTGTTATTAGGGTACTTGAAGTTGGGCGTGCTAGTTTGTGGCAGCTCCATTATTAGTTCCTAATATAAGATTAGTTCTCTTTGAGAGGTGTGTAGGGATACCAGATGGACATGAAAGGGAGTTAAACATTTGAGTCAACAATGACAGTTACTTTAAAGAGTTTCTACATATTGTCGGAGAGCAAGACACTTGGCAACTGGGTAAAACTGCGACAAAAGAAGAGCTAAGTGTATGACCTGCATCTGTACAGAGCAATTGATAGGTACATATGGACCTTGAAAATATTTTTAGGCCTGTTGTTCAATTGGGGGACAGAAACTAAATAATGTTATTGCCAGAGGTAGTGAAAAGTGTGCACTCTGCTGCCTTAAATCATGCAGGTTAAAAAGGGGAGGTTTGCAGACATCTCTACTAGTTTTATATCCCCTCTCTGTCCTGTCAATAGACTATTGCACAGTGGCAGAAAGCTGGTTACCAAGAGATGCCTGAATATGAAAACTTCAAGCACTTATTACAAGCCCCACTGGATGATGCCCAGGAAATCTTGCAGACCAGATTCCCGATGCCGCGTTATATCCACACGGAACATGGGGGCAGTCAGGTAAGGAGGTTTATTGAGGAGCTCTTTCTGTTGTTGAATAGAGCAAATAGCTGTCTTTTCTGCTTTACTTTAGAAGGATGGTTCTGTAAGTTAAATACAGTGGGAATTTAGCCCTTCGAAGTACAGAGCTTGCATGTTTTGTGATGAGCTTTTACTACAACTTCGTCTTTTAATAAGATAATCACTTGCTGGATATGCTTTTGAAATAAGAGGATGGAAAAAAAAAAACAAAAAACCAAAAAGCCAGGTTAAATATCTTTTTATTCTGCAAAGAAGTGCTTTGGGTATGTATCTAAACTTACCCAACAGAGAGTGCAGTTAGCTTGCAAGGACGGTGTGACCATCTGTTCCTTTAGTCTCCAGTGCCAAGTGAGGATATAAAATACTTCCTATTTTTGCTCTTCCTGGAATTCCAGTTGTGCTGTGCTTGTCTGTGCCTGGTTTGTTTGTAGCAGTGAAGAGGCAGGAATTGATGCTCTGAAACAAAGATTTGGTATTCATTTTTGATGTGACCATGTTATGCTATTCCTATCCTGACCTCTTTGCTGAAGAGCAGATGGGGGCATGTGAGGGACAGTGCTGGTGACATGCCTGTTGCATGGAACCAGACCTGCCCTGCTAGGTGAGCGGCCCTTGGAGACAAGTTGTCTGTGGAGCAGGGCTGTTTCTGGACTTAAAACCCACTTACGTCAAATTAGTCCTTTGCTTACAAAAGCAGAGGGACATCAGTAATCATGGATTTAAGGCAGTAAGAAGTCCTGAGCAGTTGAGAATGCTGTCATTTTACATCTTACATTTACTTCTCTAACATTTTGTCTTAATAGGCCCGGTTCCTCTTGTCTAAAGTGAACCCTTCTCAGACCCACAATAACCTCTATGCATGGGGACAGGTAAGCAATGGAAGAGCTGCTCAGGTGTAGAATGCCATAAAATGATGTACGTTTACAGATTTGTCTACACAGCAGCCAACCCAATTCACCACATGGCACAAACCACATTACAGCAGGTTATATTTGTTCTCTATTTCTTACATAAGAGCTTTTTGCAGAAACCTGACTGGATCTGAAAATGTTATGGTGCTTTGCAGTGCAAAGAAACAAGGTTATTTCTGTGTGCTAAAGGATCTGGTAACAGAGTTACCAGCTTAGGAGGTTACATTGTAATGCAACCAGCAAAATAAACAGTGGCAGGAGAAGAGTGGTATCCACAAAGAGTGCTTTGCCCCTGTGATGTCCCTGTATGCCAGCTACATGTGGGTCCCAGGCAGATCAAGAGCATTTACTGTGGTGGCTGCTATTGAAGTGAGCAGCTAACTTGATGTAGAGCATGTTCTGACAGGTTTCAGAGGGCCTGATGAAAAAATTTATCTGCACACTTTCCCTATAAATATAGAATCATAGAATCATGGAATAGTTAGGGTTGGAAAGGACCTCAAGATCATTGAGTTCCAACCCCCCTGCCATGGGCAGGGACACCTCCCACTAAACCATGCCATCCAAGGCTATGTCCAACCCCACCTTGAACGCCGCCAGGGATGAAGCATTCACAACCTCCCTGGGCAACCCATTCCAGGGCCCCACCACCCTCACAGTAAAGAATTTCTTCCTCAGATCCAATCTAAACTTCCCCTGTTTAAGTTTAAACCCATTACCCCTTGTCCTCTCACCACAGTCCCTAATGAAGAGTCCCTCCCCAGCATCCCTATAGGTCCCCTTCAGGTATTGGAAAGCTGCTATGAGGTCTCCACGCAGCCTTCTCTTCTCCAGGCTCAACAGCCCCAATTTTCTCAGCCTATCTTCATACGAGAGGTGCTCCAGTCCCCTGATCATCCTCGTGGCCCTCCTCTGCACTTGTTCTAACAGTTCCATGTCCTTTTTATATTGAGGACACCAGAACTGCACACAATACTCCCAAGTGAGGTCTCACGAGAGCAGAGTAAAGGGGCAGGATCACCTCCCTCGACCTGCTGGTCACGCTCCGTTTGATGCAGCTTAAAACTCTTAGGTCGCAGTGTATTTAGCATCCTGGAGAGAGTACTTTGAGTATAGATCCATATAGGTGTATTTTACCTGAGAATACTAGATTTTTATATCCTCTTTACCTTGTTTTGGGCAGTAAAATTCCTAATGCTTTAGAAAGAAAAGACTTTCTTTTTGGGATCGCACTAGAGGACAGTGTCAGAACTGCTGCCAAAAAGCAGCATCTTTCCTCTTGCCATCTGGCATTTGCAGGAAAAAAGGTGGTTGATTTAGCAGGTAATTACTTCAGAGCGCTGACATCTGATTTGCTTTCAGTCAGAGCGCTGACATCTGATTTGCTTTCAGTTAGTCCCTGGTGTTAACACCACTGCTTTAGGGCCATTCTTTCTTTATGTGCCTACAGGAATCGGGAGCTCCAATCCTGACAGATGATGTGAGTCTCCAGGTATTCATGGACCACCTCAAAAAGCTGGCAGTTTCCAGTGCAGCGTGACTTCAATCGAACCCAGAAGCAAGAGCAGAAGTTACATAGATCACGTGGCTAACAGAAATGGAGCGATTCATTTTACATTTCCTTCTCTCTCTCTTAAAGGTTTTTAAGTATTAAATGAAACAAATATGCAGGGCGAGTTTTTTACTTGGCCCTTCTAGATATTAATTTATTCGTATTCCTTTTTTTTGGTCTCTATTCACTCCACATTTTTCATACACTGTAATTAAAGGATGTTTTAGCCAGTACGGATTTTAACAGTCTTTACCTTGATTTGTAACGGTGCGTGTTCTCAGAAGGTGTCTTTTTAGCAGCCAGGGCCTGTGTTAATTAAAAATAAAACTGGGCAAGAGCATGACTGTTTAGTGCTCCCCCCAGTTCAGCTGTATGTGCAGTGGACTCGGCCTGTCTCCTTTCTGTTTGTGAACACGTTAACTAGGGTACGTGCGTCCTGCTGGAAACAAGGAGGAGCGCAGATATCCTCCGCCGGGTCCCCTTCGATATCCCCCAGCAGCCATCTTGAGGCCACTGTGGCCGCCATCTTGGGGCCTCTCCCGACCTGCAGCCGCGCGCATGCGCGCAGCGGTGCTCTCCGCCCCGCCCCATTGGCGGCAGGGCCCGCGCAGTGAGCGCGGGCGTTGCTATGGCCGGGAGGAAGATACCGCTGGCGGTGTGGAACGCGCGCGCGGCGCTGCTGTACTCATTAGGCGGCTGGACCATACTGGGAGGCATGCTGCACTACACCATGAACCGCGGCGGCGGCAAGAGCGGGGACGCGTCCGGTACGGGCGAGCTCGGCACCGAGTCCGGGGACACCGCCTGGGGTCACCTCGGCGGGGCGTGGGGCGGTGGCGGGTGCGTGAGGTGGCCGAGGGTGGGCCTGGCAGAGGGGCGGGGCTTGGAGGAGGGGGCAGCGATTGGTTGAGAGAGTTGATCGGGGACGGGGATTGGCTGAGGGAGTTGGCTGGGGGCGGGCCTCGGCCCCCCACGTCGCCCCGGGTGAGACATTGCCGGCGGCGGGGTCCTGCCCGTACCCGTTTCCGCTGTCTCCTCGGCCGAGGCCGGCGGCGTTGGGTGCTGTCCGCCCGGCTCTCGGGGAAATGTGGTTGCCGGGTGCGAGGGCTCTGCCTGAGGCGGTTGAGCTGTCAGGGCCCGGCAGGGTGCCGGGGGCGGGCTCCTGCTGGCTCGGTGTGAGCCCTGCGGCTCCTGGCGTGCCGAGGGGGATCGACCTGAGGGAAGCGAAATCCCGCTTTGAGGGGAAAAGCATGTGCTTCGTCGCTTTATTTGCAGTGTGGTAATGGTTCAAAGCTGCACCTGGGGACGTTCAGACGGGACATCAGGAAGCATTTCTTTATAGAGGGTGGTCAAACTCTGGAACGGGTTTACTGGAGAGGTGGTTGATGCCCCGAGTCTGTCAGTGGTTATTTGATCAATGCCTTTAATAACATGCTTTAACATTTGGTCAGCCCTGAATTGCTCAGGCAGTTGGACTAGGTGATCATTTCTTTCCAGCTGAAATAGTCTTTACTTTCCCATCCTTTCCTTTTCCATCCTTTCTTTTCCCATCTGTTTTCTTTTTGCATCCTTTCCCATCTTGTCAGTTCTGTGTTGCTCTTGCTCAGCGTTCTGCTCCTTATTAAGGTGTAGTAGCATGGAGGTAGCTGTAACATGGATAACATGGAGGCTATTTGCAGTTGCTGCTACAGTAGTACTGATGTTAGTCCAGCATCAGTGCAGCAGTGTGACTTACCCCAGTGAATCCTTTTTTCTGTCCATACAGTCAGCAGCTCCTCGCTATCTATTTCTCATACCTTGATAATAAGAGAAGCCCATGTGGCTGCTGTTTGCAATGATGAAGGGAATAATGTTTTTATTGCTATGCTCTTTTCTTTTTTTCTTTTTTTTTCTTCACCTCTTATTCCTTAGAGAACGAAAGTGATCCTCAGGCAAAAGCAGCACTCAAGCAGGAAATATACACGAGAGAAACAGCTTTAGGATTTACAGTGACAACAGTAATAACACACAGGGATGTTGTACCTCCCATTACTCAACTGCTCAGGCGTATGAAGTCGTACTTTTATCCTGACGACAGCCCTCCTTCCGAAAACTGAGCAGTCTGCAAGCTCAGGACTTTGTGCTGGTACCTCTGAGAGTCATCCTGGCATCAGCCCATCAGTGGAAAACTCTCCTGCATGGCTGAAACGACAGCTCCATCTGGGACACAGCTCGGCAGGACTTGCAGGCTTTGCTCGGATCATCACTGTTCTTCTCACGTGTATTGAAGTTGCTAACCATGAATTGGGCTCAGCCGCCTGTGCTGCGAGGTGTGGATGAGGCTGGTTGTCGCTTCAGTGTGCTGTGGACAGCGGTCTGACCAGGTGGTCCTGGTGGCTTTGCTTGTGAAGTTGGTGTGCAGGATGTACCTGTATCCAGGATGGCTCCTCTGATCACTTCTGAAATGGATGATTTAAGGATTAGTAAGTGAGAAGGAACGTGGTTTAATCTTTCTGGTCCAAGAGTTGTTAATCATCCTTCAAATAAAAGCTTCCAAGAGATGAATTACAAGTGCAGAAATACTGATGTAAGCTGAAAACTTACCATGTTTTCTGCTTCAGGCCCTTGTTTCTATAGGGGTTTCCCTGATCCTTATGCATGCTGCCTCCCCTTGACAGGGTACTGCTACCCAGACACCATGGCTGTAACTCACTCCTATTCTACAGGGTTAGATCCTTATGGGCATTGCCTCCTTCCCTTTAGGCATCTGCTCCTGGCTGCTGTTTTCTGCTGGTGTTTTTCCCAGCTTCTCCTGCTGCTGACCATTGTTGGGGCTCCCTGTAGTGGCTTCTACCACCTATAGGGGCTGCCCCCAGCCCCTGCTCTCTACAGGGGCTCCCACCAGTCCCTATGGACATGGAATCCCTTCTGAGGATGCTGACCCAAGGCTCTGCACACACAGGGCTTCCTTTCTTAGGGGCTTTCTCCTTCAGACACCTCCTTGTTTCTATGGGGGCTGTCCCTATAGCCACTTCTGGGTCTGTCAGGTCTACCCGCAGCCTTGCAGATGTCGCCTCACTGCATGGAAAGTTGTGAGCACCTCTGCCCGCAGCCCCACCTTCTGTGGGAGCTTCTATCCCGGGCACAGCCACCATCTTTTGCAGAAGGCACTATCAGATTCCTGTGGGCCCCCCTCCCCGTGTCCCTAAAGCCATCCCTATAGAGGACACCGCTCCCTACAGCAGGCAGCGAGGGGCTGCTGCGGCAGCACCTCCCAGCCAGCAGGGGGCACTGTGAGCGGCGCCGTCCGGCAGGGAGCGGCCGCCGTTGCCCAGCGCCGCCGCTTTTTCCCCGCACCGGTAGGGGCGCCGGGCCTCCGCTGCGCGGCCGCGCTACCATGAAGGCCATCGTGCAGCGGGTGGCCCAGGCCAGCGTCACAGGTCGGTGTGCCGACACCGGGGGGACAGCGGCGGAGGGCGGGGGTTCAGCGGGGTCGCGGGCGGGCCTCCTTCCCCTGCCTCGGCCCTCAACGCCATCCGCTCCTGGCCGGTCTCCCGCTATCTCCCACGCCGGCCTCTAGGGCGGGCGCCCTCCCCACACACAGCCGCCCTCGCGCAGCGCTGCCTGGCTTGCTTGTTGTCCCCGGTGTGCGCCGGCAGTGTGGCGCGGCCGCCTCCTCCCGTGGTTCGCATGTGTCGCCTGTGTAACGAGAGCTAGCTCCTTGTGTGGCGTGCACGGGCTGGCAATGCGGGTGCAGTCGCTGCCTTGGGTGGCTTTGCATGCATTGACACTACGGTCGCAGGCGTCTTGCAATCCTTGCATGTGTTTGCAGCACAGTTGCAGTCACCTTCTGTGGCATGCACGTGTCGGGCACTGTAATTTACCTCCTTGCATTTCTTCCGTGTGTCCCCAGTGTCATCCCATTGCCAGACATGTGGTTTGCAGGCCTTGGCACTATAGAGTTGCTTCGTTGCATTGCTGTCGTGTGCTGGTACTTCAGTTGCAGTCATCTGGTATTGCTTATGTGTGCTTTTGCCTTTTCCCATGGTTTGCCTTTATAATGACAGTTTCTGCCTTGCATGGAGTGTGTGCTCTGCTATATGGCTTGCATGGTCCTTTCTGTTGCACTGGTTGGAGCTTCTGTGTTCAAGATGCTTAAAATCCCCAAGATGTTTGCATGGGAGTCCTGCATCTGCTCTCAGGACTAGGAAAGTCATCATCCCCCTGTACTGGGCACTGGTGAGGCTGCACCTCTAATCCTGTGTTCAGTTCTGGGCCCCTCGTGACAAGAGCGACATTAAGATACTGGAGCGGGTCCACAGAAGGGCTGTGGAGCTGGTGAAGGGTCTGAGCACAAGTGTGATGAGGAACAGCTGAGGAACCTGAGGGGGCTTAGTCTGGAGAAGAGAAGGCTCAAGGGGAACCTTATCACTCTCTACAACTGCCTGAAAGGAGGATGGAGCCAGGAGGGGGCTGGGCTCTGCTCCCAAGAAACAAGAGATAGGGCAAGAGGAAACAGCCTCAAGCTGCACCAGGGGAGGTTTAGGCTGGACATTAGGAACAATTTCTTCCCCAAAGGGCAGTCAGGCATTCGAACAGGCTGCCCAGGGCACTGCTGGAGTCACGGTCCCTGAAGCATTCACACAGTGTGTAGATGAGGCCCTTAGTGACGTGGTTTAGTGGTGGCCTTGGCAGTGCTGAGGAATGGTTGGATTTTATAATGATAGAATCATAGAATAGTTAGGGTTGGAAAGGACCTCAAGATCATCGAGTTCCAACCCCCCTGCCATGGGCAGGGACACCTCCCACTAAACCATGCCATCCAAGGCTATGTCCAACCCCACCTTGAACGCCGCCAGGGATGAAGCATCCACAACCTCCCTGGGCAACCCATTCCAGTGCCTCACCACCCTCACAGTAAAGAATTTCTTCCTCAGATCCAATCTAAACCTCCCCTGTTTAAGTTTAAACCCATTACCCCTTGTCCTCTCACCACAGTCCCTAATGAAGAGTCCCTCCCCAGCATCCCTATAGGCCCCCTTCAGGTATTGGAAGGCTGCTATGAGGTCTCCACGCAGCCTTCTCTTCTGCAGGCTGAACAGACCCAATTTTCTCAGCCTATCTTCATACGAGAGGTGCTCCAGTCCCCTGATGATCTTGAAGGTCTTTTCCCACCCAGCTGATTTTATGATTCTATGAAATAAGTCATGACATGAGGAAGACTGGAAAGAAGGCTTCTATGTGATCTTTATTCTCTAAAAATCTTTAGACAGAGAAGGAGGGTTTAGAATGATGTTTTCTTTGATGGTTGTGCAGTTGCCAGCTGATATCAGTAGCTAATCTGTGTCGTAACCCAAAACAGTGCATTTAGCCTCACTCTTCTTCCCCTTCCCTTCCCCAGTGGGTGGTGAACAAATAAGTTCGATAGGACGAGGCCTCTGTGTGCTGCTGGGCATTTCTTTGGAGGATACGCAAAGAGAGCTGGAGCACATGTAAGTCATGTTTCCTTTTGCCTTGAACTCTTTTATTTGTGCATTTCTCACACTGATACCTGTGTGGTAGCCAAATAAATGGGGTGCCTGTTGGGAAACTCGGGTTTGGCTGTTAGTCCCTCTTCATATTTTACCTTGAATGTTCCATTGAGAAAAATCTGTTTCATTCCCTGTCTATGTGTTTTATCGGGACCAGGCTCAAAAAGGAAGGATCAACATATTTGGCTTTTCTAATCTCCCTTTTTAAAATGTCTTTACTCTTTACTGGACAAATTTACCCGGGGAGTAGATCCATTCCTCGACGATGGGCTGTATCAGAAAGCTCAACTCTCATTTTAGCTTGCACATGGGAAGTTTTGTCCTTACTAAAGGCTGGGTAGTCTCCTCAGTTACATGTCTGTAGAAGTGAATCAGTTTTGGCAGCCTGGAGGACTGGCTCTGGCCACCTGTTCTGTGGCCACAGAATATGGTGATTCAGCCAGCAAACACATGCAAGAGAGAGTTCTCCAGGGGCTGCTTCTGCCTCCTTCAGACATTGTTCTAGGGCTGACCTCAATTCTTACGAAGGCACGGAAGAAACTGGTAATAGGGCTAACTGATGTCAAGAAGAGGAAAGGCTCAGGCAGTGAAGAGAGAAGAATGTGAGTGAGGGTGAAAACAACCGTTGGCAGATGTGGAAGAGGGAATGGGAATGTGCTGAAGGTGTATATGTTATGACATGCTCCACTGGCTTGCTTTACTGTTTGCTTCTGTCATTGTTTCTCATTCCCACCTTGGTGAATGTGAAAGGTGCTTCTGAATGTTGCAACTAGTAGCAGCTGTGCTCTCAGCACCAGGTTGGTTGAATGACTGAGGCAGGAAAGGCAGGAAGCCAGCAGCTGAAAAAGGAGTGAGAAGAATCAGCTTAACTCTTCAAGTCCTATTAAAGGAAATTTCAGTAATCCTGTAAATGAAACACAAACATCTTTATCATTAGAACACAGCAGTGCCCATGATCTAAGCCTGTGTGCTGGGGCCTTCCAAGGCTTTTAGCCATTCACTTCGTTCAGGAGTTAATTCTGTTTGTTGCTGACACACACACCAGTTGGCAAGGATGGTTTTTGTGACTGTGCCTTAGTGATGGCAAAGCCCTGAAGCTACACCATAACGAAGTCTTGGTTTTATTTTATACTGTCTCCTCTCTGGTGCAGCCTAAGATGTCTGGCTAACAACTGCAGTTGAAATGCTTTGTACTTCCTGTACTCCCTTTATAGTTACTGCAGATGTGGACAAGCTACAGGAAGAAACCAAAGACAGGAGGGTGGCAGGCATGCAGTCTTATTATCAATCAAAATCCAACCCTAGACTGGGTTGCAAGTCTGCTTGCTGCTTTACAGGATCTATTTATGAAAGTCCTCTTATTCTCTGAGTATTCAAGCCACAAATCAGCCTTAATAAAAATTCAAAGGACAAGTCCTGGTCATTACTTTGCTGCACCTGCATTTCTATGCTGCTCCCTGCCTTCTTTCTCTCATCCTGATAAAGAAGTACTGTCCTCACGTGGCTTGTGGGCCTGGTTTGGGAAAAGTGCTAGGAGGTAGCAAAGCTGGAGGAGTACATGTGAATATATTTGGAAACAACCCTGGTTTAGGATGATCTCATTTCATACTGACTGTGATTTTGCAGCGTGGTGGGAGGATTAAAATTCCCAAAGCTATTCACATGTGAAATAATGTGGCATATAAAATCAGGTAGTAAAGAGTGAGGTTTCCTAATTCCTATGCCATCTTTATGTCACTCTGTAACTTGCAATTATTCTATCCTGATCTCATGCCCTATGGCCTGAGAGTAGTGGTCTGACAAATGTGTTTCTTGGTTATGGCTCTGCGTATTGTGATGGGATTCCTGTGGTTTAGGAAGGGAGGGACGAAGGGATATCATGTTGTGTGGAGGCAAAACGAGTATACATCTGCATTCTCCTTTATCTCATGCTGTGTGATAGGCATGAACTTGTACCTGTTGATCCTATATGAGACAATTTAGGAAGTATCTTTTTCTCCTTTTAGGGTACGAAAGATCTTGAACTTGCGAGTATTTGAAGATGAAAGTGGGAAGCACTGGTCCAAAAGCGTGATGGATAAACAGTATGAAGTGCTGTGTGTGAGCCAATTTACTCTCCAGTGCATCCTGAAAGGAAACAAGCCTGACTACCACATGGCAATGCCCACAGAGCAGGCAGAGTGTTTTTATAACAACTTCCTTGAGCAGCTAAGAAAAGCCTACAAGCCAGAGCTTATTAAAGGTAAGGGCAAGGGGTTGGTAAGGTCCTTGGTGTGACCAGTGGACCTTGTTTGTGTGCACTCTTCCCTGATCATTACTTTCTTTATTCTGTGATTTTCTGTTTGCCTTGCAGAGGAGCTGTTTTCATGTGGCAGTAGATGAGGGGATGTTATGGTATCTTCACTAAGCAGCTCAGCAGGGTGATCATTCTTGTCTTTCTCTAGCCAAGTTGCTTCCTGGTGTATGACGCATAGATGTTCTTATATTGTCATTGGCTGTACAATGTGTCCTGGGTTCAGCAGTAGCAGTCATTTTCTCCTTAGTAGCTGGTGCAGTGCTGTGGTTTTGACTTTCAGCCTGGGAACAGCACTGATAACACCAGTGTTTTCAGTTACTGCTTGGTAATGTTTTTATCTGACTAAGGACTTTCTGAGCCTCATGCTCTGCCAGGGAGGAGGGGAAGCCGGGAGGAAGCAGAGACAGGACACCTGACCCAAACTGACCAAAGAGGTATTCCATACCGCAGCACGTCATGCACACTATATAAACTGGGGTCAGTTACCCGGAAGGGCTAGATTGCTGCTCGGTCGGGCTGGGTATAGCTCGGCGGGTGGTGAGTGATTGTATTCTCTTCCCTTGTTATTTCCCTTATCATTATTATTACTGGTGGTAGCAGCAGTGGTTTGCGTTATACCTTAGTTACTAAACTGTTCTTATCTCAACCCGTGGGAGTTACATTCTTTCGATTCTCCTCCCCATCCCTCCAGAGCCGGGGGAGGAAGAAGTTGGGGGGAGGGAGCGAGCGGCTGCGTGGTTCTGAATTACTGGCTGGGCTTAAATCATGACACAATGTGAGCAGTGACCCTAACAACATAACACAGAGAGGCTACAGCCATGAGAACAAGCTCTGTGCCTCTCAGCTGGTGTGCTAACAGATGCCATTGATAACAAGTGACAGACATTTCTGATTTCAGCAGTGTGCTCCTGTGAAGTAGGCAGGATTGGGGCAATAGACAATGTCTGTCTTTCCACCCTTTTGGCCCAACTCTGTCAAAGAATGACCTGGGTTGCAAACAGGAAAGAAGAAGGAGCTATAGCGGACTGGGACTGAGCTGCACACACTGCTTAGAGTATTCAGTGTCAGATGCTTCAGAAAAGGCTTCAGGTCTGTTTATCTTCTGCCAATATATAAGATTTCCTCAAAGCATCAACTGGTTAGCTGGACTGGATCCCTGGGCTTAGCTGTTACCTCCTTTAATATATCATTTTCTGCCTGCGAGAACTATCCTGCCTATCCTGAACTGTGAGAACCTTGATTATCTGGAGACTTGGTTTGTTTTGTTGACATTTCTGTACTTAGGATTTATCATCTCAGTGTCAGACCACGTAGCTGGGTGCACATACACTGGTATTTTTCTTCGTACCTTTCTGCAGTTTGTTAGTTGGATGTGCTTTTGTGTATGGTTGTTTTTGTTCTTTTTAGTAGCACATGTGGTAAAGATTTTGGTGTGTGTTATCCTTCCAAGAGCCATAAGCGCTTCTTGTATCTTCCCTTTGCAGATGGCAAGTTTGGGGCCTACATGCAGGTCCACATCCAGAATGATGGTCCTGTAACAATAGAATTGGAATCCCCGGCTGCTGCTGTTGACCCTAAACAGGTAAGTGAGTGTCCAGAGGAGGCCACAGAGATGCTTCAGAGGCTAGAGCACCTCTGCTAATGGAGACAGGCTGAGAGAGCTGGGCTGCTTCAGCCTTCAGAAGAGAAGGCTCTGGGGACACCTTAAAACAGCTTCCAGTGCCTGAAAGGGTGACAAGAAATTTGGAGAGGGGCTTTTGACAAGGGCCTGTAGGGACAGGACAAGGGTGAATGGCTTTGACCTGACAGAGGGGAGATTGAGATGAGACATTAGGAAGAAATTCTTCCCTGAGAGGGTGCTGAGGCCCTGGCACAGGGTGCCCAGAGAAGCTGTGGCTGCCCCATCCCTGGCAGTGTTCAAGGCCAGGTTGGATGGGGCTTGGAGCAACCTGGTCTAGTGGAAGGCATCCCTGCCTGTGGCAGGGGTTGGAACTGGATGAGCTTTAAGTTCCCTTCCAACCCAAACCAGTCCATGATTGTATGATTCAATGATGTAATGTCCCCCAAACTTACTGCAACCTGTTTCTCTAGAAAATGGAAAACAGATAACAGCTGTTTGCAAGTTAATTTGACTCTTAGTAGCATTGAAAGCATTACTACTGCGAGGTTGCAATGCAGTGTTAGCTGAGGGCTTTGTCCAAGCTGATTGGAAATGGTTATTCTATATCCTAGGTGATGCTAAGGCTCATATGTGTATTTTTCTTTGGATAAAGAATAAAATAAGTTTATTCTTGTGTGCTGGATGTCTGAACTTGGGATACATCTGTTGTCAATAGCTTTGAAACTACAGAACTTCCACGTAAGACCCAAAACAGAAGAGAAGCTTGGTGGAATCCAGCTTTCCCTTTTGGTCCCTGTGTTTTATTCTTTCTCACATTTGCAGATTGTGTTGGGTGAAGGAACCCTGGAAAGCAGAGGGTAGTCCTTTGAATGTGTGCACTTTTCTCTTATACTCAGGGGGTGATCATGTTGGCAGATGATGATAATTCAGTGTCTTATCCAAATTTCTGGAAATGTAAGCCTTGAGCTTTTGGGGTTTTATTTTTTCCTGTCTGTTTTCTTGATGGTGATGTGAATCTCAGTTGCAGGTTTCATACAAATGCTCACATTTATGAGGTTTTAGAAACAGTCTTCTGAAATCATTTTTTTTTCATGAAGTGTTTTCTTGCTCTGCTCTGTGAATAGCTGACCAAACTTGAAAAACAGCAACAAAGAAAAGAGAAGACCAGAACCAAGGTGCCCTCTGAGTCAAGTAGAGAAAGAAATGCTCCCCGGAGCAAGGATGATCCCAGTGCAAGCAGTGGAGCAGAAGGGGATGTGTCTTCGGAAAGAGAGCCTTAGCTCATCCAAAGCAGGCCTCAGGTTTGGCTTTTCCACTTCTCCATACAGCTGTGTCCTACTGCTTGGCAGTCTCTAACTCTGGGTGCTTTACTGAAGCAGAACATGCAGAGAATTGCATTAGGAATACTGAAAGGTGAAATGTGGTAATCTTGCTGGTGGCTAACCTCTGCTTCTGCAGTTGGCACACCAGAATGTAGAAGTGGGTGGAAACCTTTTCCCAGCTGTGTGCTTGGCTAAAGGTGTGTATCTGTGTGCCTGGCCCAGCCACCACTGTCTCCAGGTTGACTCAGGAAATCTAAAGTTGTGGTCTGATAGCACAGCAGTGGCTTAACTCTAAATCCTGCTTTGCGTTCTTCATGGTTGTGTTTCTTTCTCAGTCTTTACCTATCAGGCAGGTTATTCTGGAACAGTCCCCATTTGTAATTACCATCTGTAATGCCCAAATAACACATAATCCTCAGCAGTGGAAGCGGAAAACATGTCAGAAATTTGAGATAGGCCGGAACTGGAACTTCCTGTCATGGTTCCTACCCCTCCTTAGTTTGTTCTTTCCCAGGGTGATTTAGAACAGGCTGTTTCATATACCTTCACCGTCTAAGGAGCACATTAGGCCAGACATTGAGAGCCAGACTTTGTGCTTGAATTCAGTAGGAGAACTGGGATTTTCTCTCCTTTCAGGCCCTTGACCTGCAGGACATGGCTGGACGTCAGTGAATGGAATTAGATCGAATCCTGTCATGAATTATCTACATATGTAGATATGTATTTAGCATATTCTTCCAGTCAGTTTTAAGTCTTCAGGGCAGAGCTTTCATTACCTCCTTCTCTCCTCCTCAGCTATATTGCTGAGTTTGACCTTTCAAGCGTGTCCAAGCTCTCCAGAAAGTAGTATTTCCCTCCTCTGCACAACTGAAACCCTGTGTTGGCTATGCAGTTTACTTATTAACAGCTTTGCGAAGTTAAGGTCTAACCTTTCATTCCTTTTCCTGTCCCTAGAGTTCAGTCTGGCCTGTGATTTATACCATTCAGTATCTTGCGTTGCTCAGAAAGTTGCTTTGAAAAAGAATCCATCAATTTCCCTGGTGTTCAGACACTGGGGGCTGATTTCTGTTTTATAGGAGTTCATGTTTTCTGTATGGTACTAATGTAAATGAATTTGCATAAAGCATTGAGTAGATTCCTGGAAACTTGTTTTGGATTGACCTGGAAAAGGGATCAAAGAGATTTTCAAGTCCACAGGCTTCTTTCTCTGGCCTCTTGAAGAGCAGCTTCAAAACTAGAGTGAAATGGTTCCATTCATTAACTGAGTTGCAGTCAAAAGTGGATTGTTGTATCAAACAACAGCTGGAATCACAAGTTCTGCTCTCTTTGGCTTTATGTTGGGCACACCTTCCTGCTTCAGTACTGGAGATGAGCAGGCATATAGGGAAGAAGAACATGTTCTTAGGAAATGAAGCAAGGATGTGCTCTTTCTCAGCAGCTGTTGACCTTGCTGCTGTGCTACAGGAACATGAGGTTCCCTCCACTGTTTCTGTGTTGTGTATTGAAGTAAGAATATTGTGGAGAGCAGGAGTTTGCAGAGTTGGTGTGCTTCGGTCAGTCTGACCTTTCCAATAGCATTTACAATTCTGAAGAGCTGAACAGATCTAAAATATGGTACTGATAACCTAGCAGTCATGTGCATGCTGTGGCAATAAGTAAAGACACTTTGTGGGATTTGAAGGAATCCAATTCTGTTTCTACTCTACTTATAGTAATGTTCCTGTTTGTTTACCTTCCACAGTTTCTCATACAAAACCTACACTGGATTCTTGAAGAGACCCAACATTCACCTCAGTACCACTCTTCAATGACTTTGGAAAAGAATGGAAAATGGGAAAACAGAACTAAGACATTAGAAACCTGTATCATTCTGTATTGAAACAACCAAAGCAATGCTATCAGATCCAGTTGTTAACGTGTAGTATCAGTAGTAAAAAGGACTTGTAACATTTTTGTGTATGTGTTTTCACATGACTGCTGAGTAAGGGATGACTATAGGCAGCTTGTAGCAGCACGTTTACTCTCAGTACGTAAGCTCCATTTCAAAAAGAAATCAGGGTTTTTCCTTAAACTTACACTTGAATTCTGAAGATCATCCAAGCAGGCTTGTATATGGATTCTCACTCTGTGGTGTCATGTGCGACCTGTTTTCATGGCAGCCTGTAAATCTGTGTATATTTTGGTATGTTGTTCAGCTGCTACGTAACACCAGGGTAGGCAGTCCAGTCTTTCTGCATGGATTAAGTTATTAGAGGAGAGGTCAGCTGCTAGTTGTTTATTCTGTGGAGCACATCTGTCTTGTAAACTTTTTCTAAGAACAGAAAAGACTTTATTAAACAAATGATGCTAGCTGTGTGCCTGTTGGTGTTTGTGTATTGTGTTCCCTTGAATAGAGCCATGTGTGTAACAGTGTGTGACACGAAGCAAAGGTTACAAGCCAAGAAACACCTACTGATATAGCTCATCCATATCTCCTTTGGAAGTCAGGTTGCTGACCTGAAATCTTTGCTTTTTCCAATACATCTGAGTCCTTTGGTTACTTTATGGTGGCCATCAAAATGCTCTACATGCTGCATGATGTGTAGCTGACATTTCTCTCTGATCCATCAGAGGCAGAACTGCATGTGGAAGCTGCCGGCAAGCAACAAGATCTGAGAAGCAGCTACAAAAGTGCTTTCCTGTGGGCGTGAAAGGAAGTTTCAGGAGAAATGAAAGACTGCCGATCCTCACACCTTTGATTTCTTTCTGTATAAAGGATGGTGGTACCCTTTATACTGGCAATTCTTCAGGCCTGACTTGCCCTTAACAGTCTTCACTAACCCTCTGCTGTGGCCATCAGGAGAGCCAGGATGCTTACTGCACAAATAGGGTTATAGGACTAACTCACTGATGATGGATGTTCTTCATCCGAATGTGTATTGTATTTAAAATCATAGAATCCCAGACTGCTTTGGGTTGGAAGGGACCTAAAAGCTCATCCAGTTCCAATCCCCACCATAGGCAGTGGCACCTTCCACTAGACCAGGTTGCTCCAATCTCTGTCCAACCTGGCCTTGAGCACTGCCAGATATGGGGAATGCTGCAGACTGTATAATCACTGTGGCTTCTTTTTGTGTGTTGTTTTTAAGCTTTTCTCTTGTAGGCTGCTTGTTCAGTAAAGTATCAGTGAAACCAAGATGGGGTTATCTGCAAGGTGTTTCACCTCCAGGTACATGTGTTATGTCTTGCCACTTCGGAGTTTCCCTTACCTGGGATTACAGTCTTATAGTTTGTTGTGAGATTAGTGCTTAATTGGCTGCAAAGGGCAGATTCAGTCCCACCTCTCAGCTGTTGAACCACAAATCTTCAGATCTGTTTCATGCGGCTGAGCTGTTCTGCTTGCTCCAGCATCTGTGAAATCTTGTCTTCCACTTTGCAGCTTGTCCTTAAGAAGATAAGTGAAGAAAGTGCCACCGCCTCTTTGCACCCTGAAAGGTAAGTTGATAGAACCTAGACTACAAAGAATAATAAAGATTGAATATCGTAAGTGTGTCTCAGGGGAGACAGGAGGTGCTACAAGAGGTGTTACAAGGGAGACCTTGTAACAGTCCTCCAATACCTGAAGGTGTTTGCGTATGAAAGGGGCCAACAAGAAATCAGAGAGGATCTTTTGACAAGGGCCTATAGGGACAGGACAAGGGGGAATGGCTTTAACCTGACAAAGGGGAGACAGATGAGACATTAGGAAGAAATTCTTCCCTGTGAAGGTGCTGAGGCCCTGGCACAGGGTGCCCAGAGAAGCTGTGGCTGCCCCATCCCTGGCAGGGTTCAAGGCCAGGTTGGATGGGGCTTGGAGCAACCTGGTCTAGTGGAAGGTGTCCCTGCCTGTGGCAGGGGTTGGAACTGGATGAGCTTTAAGGTCCCTTCCAACAAAAAACACTCTATGATTCTCTCAAATATTGTATATTATGAATATGTTGTAACACTGGTGTACAGGGAATGTGGCTCAGTTATATGTAAGGAGAGGAGAGGTAGTCTTTGGGTTAGATGGTACTTTGCTATCGATACCTGTTTAGTTTTTTTCCCTCTTGTGTTACCCGGGGCATGTTTACCAGTGCCAGCTGAGGTGTGCTGGCAAACTGTCTTTTCCTATTAAGAACTGGGATTCATTTCATGTGGGTGGTTGAAAAGGAGCGAATATGTATCTTTATTACTCCTTTTTCACTAACACAAGTGTATGCAAAAGTGTAATGTACTTGGGGGTAAATAGTTCACATGTCACTATGTCAAGGCTGAACCTGTGAAAGGATTCCATGGCAGCTCTTCTAAAACATTGAGTATATTGGCTTGCGGTAATAGAAATGGCAAATCTTTACTCCCTGCAGGTTAAGGAATGATGTAGCTGGTAGAGCAGGGACGCAGATGCTTGTTGCTTTAGGACTCTTTGCCTGTGTGCCACCAGGCGTCAGCAGAACCTAAGAAACCGAAAACCACTGCAGTGGATTTAGGCGGTTTTCATTGGCGTCTCCTTCTTTAAAGGTAAATGATCACTTTGGTGATAATTGAGATAGTTGTTTTCTTTAGAGTGTATGTAGTTGCCTGTAAGTGGGATCTGTATCTTTCTCCAGATAATTGCTCTGTTCAAAACCTGTGCAATAGAATAACTCTATTTTCTGTTAGTTTAATATAGGTCTGTTTTTAACAGGTCTAGCAAAACATATTGTGACTAGATTTCCATTTCCCCACCTCTGTTTTGGGGAAATCCATGTTGCTCTGCTGCAAAACTGAGTAGGAATGTTACTGATGGTAGGAGGAATTGTGTATTTTCCATTATGTTCCTTTGTTAAAAGTATATTGAGCTAACTGGAATGTTCCTACGAATAATTACAGTGAAATATAATACATTATTGATTAAAAATCTTTAAAGAAAAATGATCAGAGTATCTACCTCCAGACTAATGTCATCTGCTTAAGAGAAACTATCACTGATGCGTTCATGGAGCATGTATCATAGATTAATTCGGGTTGGAAGGGACCTCTAAAGGTCTCTTAGTCCACCCCCCTGCAATGAGCACGAACATCTTCAACTAGATCAGTGTACTCCTGTGCTGATAAGAAAACTATCTTGAAGAGCAGCACAGTGCATTTTTGCAAGAATAAACATGCTGACATTGAAAGTGGTACTGACTATGTTGAACATGGCTTAGGAAAAAGGTTTCAAAACTAGCCCAGAAATTTTGACTACAGCCTTTTGACCAGCTTTGAAATGTCTTTGTTGTGGTCTGGACTGGTGTTTAAACTGTGCTCTGCGTTCTTGTGATTTCACTTGTTTCTTCACCTGCGTCAGTGCTAGAAACCTCTCATGGTGAATAGGATCTCAGGCCAGGAGAAGCGGTGCTGTGCCTGGTGCAAGTACCACTGTTGCTTATCTTCTGATCTATGCTAGAAAAGGCAGAAAGAATTTGCATGTATTAATATCACAGACTGGTTTGGGTTGGAAGGGACCTTAAAGCTCATCCAGTTCCAGCCCCCTGCCACAGGCAGGGACACCTTCCACTAGACCAGGTTGCTCCAATCTCTGTACAACCTGGCACTGAACACTGCCAGGGGTGCGGATGGTTGGTTGTGATGGTTGCTGTGTTCTGAATGATGATTTCTATGTTTTTGGCATTGTTTGCAGGTGATTTTTTCCCTAACCTATCTTGACAGCTGTAAGGCAGTCTAAATGCCAATGGAGTTGAAATGCACTAAAAGAGCATATTGACGCTACATCAGATGTTAGGAAGCAATAATTATTCAAGTATTATAAATATTGCATTTACTTATGAGTTCATTTATTATATTTTGAAAGTGAATCTGTTATGAGATTTTTTGAGAGAGTTCTGTTCAGTATCTCTTCATAAGCAAGATGTGTGATCTATTTCCAGAACAGAACTATATTAGCTTAATGGTTCTAATAAACTAATTCAATTTCCATTTCTGTTTATTGGGTAAATAAGCAATGGTGAAAAATTTAACTTTGTCTGATTTGTTCCACCATTAATTTTTCAGCTTATATTTAAGTATTGAATATTGACAATAGAATCATAAAATGGTTTGGGTTAGAAAGGACCTTAAGATCATCCAGTTGGGCAGAGATGCCTCACACTAGACCATGTTGCCCTAGACTCTGTCCAGCCTGGCTTTGAACGGTGCCAGGGATGGAGCATGTAACACTTCTGTGGGCACCCTGTGCCAGTGCCTCACCACCCTCACAGTAAAGAACTTGATAAAATACATTTGTCTGATTTCTGTTTGTAATGTGTGTGTGTGAGGAAATAGGTTTTGTTGGTTTCCCAGTGCTTTGTAAGAGGAAAAATATTTATTTTAGGGATACGCTGTAAAAATAAAAGTACTTCTGGAGAAAGGAGCAAGCAAGGAATGCGAGGAGCATTTTGAATTACATGTCTGTTGCTGCTGGGCTTGCAAAGCTGGAGAACTTAAGAAAGCGTCTGTCGCCTGGTAATGGTTGTTACGCATTTAACTTGGGCTTTTAGACTTGCATGAATTGTCACTGGATACAGGTTTGCCATTTTAGTTCTAGTTTTGAACACTAATGTCAGATTTCAATATTTTCAATGTAATGTTAGTTACAAGCAAGTATGCAAAATCATTATTATTTAAATCTTTTTGGTTTGGTAATTTGATGTGTTTTTTCTTAATTAATAGCAAGAAACAGAAAGTCAAAGCTGTGAATAGATTGAAGACCGATATTCACAATATTAACTATCCTCAGTAGCATGAGCAAAGCGGTTTGATTCTGATGACATTGCGCCTGTTATAGGATATTGTTCAGTGAAGATAATCTCTCTTTGATCCTGAAGTGACAGCAATAGTTTCATTCCCATGGACATATAAAATGTCATCACAATTATTCCTTTCAACCAAAATTAAATTGGTTTCTATTAAACCTTGAGGGTGTCTTAACCTCACCAGAGAAATACTACAAACTAGTCTGTCAATAGGTGGGGGGGAATACATATTTTAAACCCTCAGAGTATGGTAAAGAAATACCTTTCATCCCATTGCTTTTCCTCCAGCATGTCCACCAGTTGTTTATCTGCTGTTGCCCTGAACTTTCAGGGAGCTGGACCAGTGCTCCCTGGTCTATCTTTCAGAGTAGGAGCAGAAACCCACGCTTAATGCTTAAGTAGGGTTGTAGATAGTAATAAGCCATTATAATGATTTATAGTTCCACTTCTCACATATTATTATTAGTGTACAATATACCACTAACAATTTGCGGCTGTATGAACCTAACAGTCTGTCAGCTGAAGAAGATTATTGGCATATTGCATAATGGCAGTGTCCTCTATGTGGAGAAAGTGGTTCTCCTCTGTAGTATGTTATTTTAGTGCAATTTTAATAGTGCAGCACAGATAACTAATACCAAAGGATTACTTCTTTTTGTCTTTGCTGCAGTGCATTTTTTAGTATTTTATAGCCTTAGAAGTAGGGTGATCAATATGGTGCGTTTCTGCAGCAGACCATTATACTCATCTGAAGAAGATATACAGCCCCAAGTCTTTAGAATACTGTTTCTTGAATGTAACTTAGTTCTTTACCATGTAGAAAATAGGAAACCTGTTGCCCTAAGCCACACATACTGAAGTCGGGAAGGTCACTTGGCTATGCTGGTTTGTCATGACAGTGATAGCTTAAACCGCAGCAGCCTACTAATGGTTCCCTTATTACTATGGGCAAACTGCTGAATAGTGAGGTCGCTCTGTGAAGTCACCAACTACCAGTTAAAGGTAAGTTGTTGTTTATTTGGTGCTGTGTAATAGTAGTGATCTACTGGGCAGTGTATTGGCTGTTCCATCAGGTGCAAGCATCAACTGCCAAGCCCCGGAGAAAGACACACAGCCTATGGACTGTGGCATGGGGTGGCCATGGCAAGGGGCAGATCCCGACCTCCCAGGCCCCTGCTGTATTTATGGGTATACCCAATCCTCCCAAACTAAGCAGTTTTTGCAGCAGAAAACCAGGAATGGAAAGCAATTCCCAGAGTAGCAGGTCACTGCAAAGAAGCTTCTCCCAGGAACCCCATGATTTGTGGTTGGCAGCACTTAGAAACAAAGATACTTAATACAAACTGAAGACTTTTAAAACAGCAAAATAGTCAGCAGATGTTTGATCTTAACTGTTAGCAGGAGGGGATCATCAGCTAAGCTGTCATTGAAGCTGTGTGCCAGGCTGAGGACTTCTCAGGCCGATGAGGCGGTCAGGCTACAGCAGGTACGGAGAGTGCTGCTTTTTTTCCTTCAGCTCTTCAGCAACAAAAGCCAGGTTGGCAAAAGTTGTCATTACCAAAAAATGTCTTCAAATCAAATACTGCCTTCGAAGCTTTTCCAGCAGTATGTAGCTTGCAGCCTCTGGGCATAATCGATAAATCCGAGTATCAGAAGAACTGGTGTTTGTACACCCATCCTTGTTAGCTGGGGAAGGATGTGGGTCACAGGGGTCAGTTATGAAATAAGATGATTTTTTCTGCTTCTGTATCTCAGTGAGTGCTGTTCGGCAGAAAGAAATGTTCATTTTGACTGCAGCTCACATGCTGCAGCTCACTTTCCCTCCAAACTTCAGAGAAGCCTGAATCTAAATGCACTGGCACTCAGTGTTGCTGTAGAAGGGATGGCTGGGTAATATCAAATATCTGTCTCTGGTTCTAATTAAAACATATTTATTGCTTGCCTTCATGGAATAATGGAATACAAGGCAGAGGCACCTGAGCCTGTAGGTGGCAATGTAACTTGCACAGCCAGACAGGAATGTAAACTAGTACCAAAACACTGTTATTAGCATATTATTGAATGATAAATGTTGTTGTTTTAAGCAAACTCAGCAGTGGTAAAAAATAATAGGTAGGATTTGTGTTCTTAATGACCATATGAGAAATAACCAGAAAATTACAATGTAATTGTTCCATAATGCCTCACAAATAATTAGTTGACTTTAAATATTTGCTGTATTCTAGAGTTGCTGATACTGATGTGATCTGTGACAAAGGAGCTGAGCGAGTGAGCCCCATGTGCTCAACCGCTTGCGGTGGTGATGGAGTGTTTGGAAATGCCACCTAAAGGAGTCTACAGCCCAGATGCTCAAACGTGCAAAACCTCTGGCTGCAGACGGCATGCCCGGGGGTGCGATTTTCCAAAAGAGTAAGTTTACCTCTTATTTTGAATTTACCCATAACTGCATTGGCCTTTATTTTATTTTACTTTGTTGTTCGTTTGTTCAATGTGCGGAGTTTTCCTCTCTCCTTCCTTAGCTCTTGAGATCACAGATTTATACCTTTAGTACCTGGATGATGTTCAGGGTTGGGGTCAGGTGCAGAAGCTAAACAGCCTTGCTGAAAAGTGCTTTGAAGAGGACTCATATAGAACATAACTGCTGTCTAGTTTTTGTGCTTTCAAAAGCCTTTATCAGCCAACCTTTGTTTTCTGGAAACTTCTCTTGCCACTGCAATTCAATCAAACTGACTCTTAATTAGATTCTTTCGAGTCACTATGAGTTATTGAAAAATACTCTCTGCGTGCCATGTTATGCATGAAAACAAAGCTACATAAGTTTTAGACATACTTTTGTAACTGAAATGGGGCAACAGCCCACAGAAGCAGTCATTTGCAGAAATGGACATATTTTGTGTTGACCATGGCAACTAGCGAACAGCCAGGAGTCAAAAGGACTTGAAGAAGAGAAGGCTCAGACGAGACCTCAGAGCAGCTTCCAGTGCTTAAAGGGGACAACAAGAAACCTGGAGAAGAGCTTTTGACAAGGGCCTGTAGGGACAGGACAAGGGGAGTGGCTTTAACCTGACAGAGGGGAGATTGAGATGAGGCATTAGGAAGAAATTCTTCCCTGTGAGAGTGGTGCAATCAGATCTTCCTCTGATACTTTAAAAAAGTAAGTTAGACTGAAGAAGAGATATATTACACATATATATCCTCAGTACCAGGCAGCACTCTCCTCTGCAGCATTTTGTTATTCCACCTAAGCTTTAATATGGTCTTCTCTTACCAGGGCATTATAAGCAATTCCAGCACCTTTGGAGAAGAAGAGCAACAACCAAAGGCCAGACCATGTATATTTAGTTTGGGTTGTTTTTTTTCCTTAAATGCAGAATGAACAAGTGTTTCAAATTCTCCTTCCACCAGAGACTGCATTTGCACCTATTCAGAAACAGGTCTGACTTACATTTCAAATCCTCATGATGCGTGAAGACCTTTTAACGATAGCTTAATTGGGTATGAGCAACTCTTAGGGTATTATGTATGATAAAAAGCCATGTAATTTCCCAGAATAGCTGCCTGCCTAGATGTATGCATTCCTGAATTTCCATCTAAATGGGAAGCGAAATGCTCTAAGTGCACCAAAAAGATCACACCAAAAATCTTCAATGATTTGCTTTCTTTTCCAAGAGATTCATGTCAAAGGTCATTTTATGCTCTTTGTAGTGTGGTTTAAAAAACTTATTTCCTTTATCAACATTAAGAGACTTCATGTTTGAATGCAACCAGCAGAAAACGGTATTTTTTTATGCAATTACCAAAAAACATACAGGGGAGAGCCCCAGTTGCCCAACTCTCTTTAAGCTGGGTAACAGTGCCATTAGAATTGTCAGTGCACTACATTGTCCAGTACATGATTGTACAACTACTTTGCACAGTGAGCCAGGCAGTTAATGAGTCACACGCATAAACATATTTTATCATCTGTAATTGCTCTGTTATTTTCTGTGATGAAACAGCTAATATTGCAGTTGAGCTTAGAAATACATCCATTTTCTAGCTTGTGATAGACAAGAATTGCAAGTGGAATTGCAATTGTGCAGTATGTTCACTTCTGCAATTACACTTAGTCTTCTATATAAAAAAATATATGCTCTATTTGTATATATATCTAGCCACAGATAAACTAAGTTTGAAGTATGCTTCTTTAACTACTGCTCAGAAAAGTATGAATGCCAATAGAAGACAGAATTTCTCTACATGCAATTAAAACTACAAAGAGCATAACTTCAAACCCTTACAAACGTTTTTAAATGTCACTTTTAACTAAGAAAGGCTTTTATTGAAATACATTTTCACATCTTAACGGTATCTGAAATAAAAATCAATATTTAAAACTTAGTGAATCTTTAAATCCTGTTCTTTTCATAGAGTCATATAATGATTTTAATGACATTATATATCTTAAATTCTTTTGGGAAAGGCTCATAAATATGGAAGTTTAAGTATCTTTTAATGGATAGAAAAATGAAGAAAGCACAAATACTTCATCATTTTAAATACGAATTTAATTCTGTAGGGCCTGATTAATATCCAAGTGTAACCATGAAGTTATTTTTATGTGGGAAAAACACAACAATGAGACTAGTATTTTTACCTTGTTTTATTTCACATGAACTCTAACTGCACCCATTTCTGTCCCTCCTGACGCTGGCACAGCTTCACTTTACTTTCATCTCCTACCTCTTCAAACCTCAACTCACTATCAAAACCTGTAAACTCACTGGTGCTGTAGCTCTAGACCAAGCTCAAAACTCCCCAGAAGTGGCTGAGATTTGATACTGCATCTTGATTTGAGCTGTGACCGTATTTAATCCTTTGAACAGTATTTTATTGAACCTGTTTCGTAGGAGGACAGGGAGAGCTCAGAGACAGCAAGACTTTTTTTAGTATAATACTGTACTTTGCTATGAATTAATTCCTTTAGAAGTAAGAATGAGAAACACTAGTACTAAAGGAAAAGTCAGTGATGATGTGAAGGCAGCTTACAGACCTACCATATCTATATTCATATAATCACAGAATGGTTTTGTGTTAGAAGGGACCTTAAAGCTTACCAGGTTCCAACCCCCTGCCATGGGCAGGGACACCTTCCACTACACCAGGCTGCTCCAAGCCACATCCAACCTGGCCTTGCACACTGCCAGGGATGGGGCAGCCACAGCTTCTCTGGGCAACCTGTGCCAGTGTCTCCCCAACTCACTGTCTCACTGTCTAAATTACTTTAGGATTGCCTTTGATGGTTTTCTGTCCTTAGGAGGTAGATTGGTAAGGATTTGGTAGGAAACAGCAAAGCTTTCTGTGTATTGTTCCCATTATTCCACACTCCACCTGGGTCGGAGCAATGCCAGGCACAGCTACAGATTGGGCAGGGAGGAGATTCAGAGCAGCCCTGCGGAGAAGGACTTGGGGGTGTGGGTTGATGAAAAAATGAACATGAGCTGGCAGTGTGTGCTTGCAGCCCAGAAGGCCAACCGTATTCTGGGCTGCATCAAAAGGAGTGTGACCAGCAGGTCGAGGGAGGCGCTCCTGCCCCTTTACTCTGCTCTCGTGAGACCTCACTTGGAGTATTGCGTGCAGTTCTGGTGTCCTCAACATAAAAAGGACATGGAACTGTTGGAACAAGTGCAGAGGAGGGCCACGAGGATGATGAGGGGACTGGAGCACCTCCCATATGAAGATAGGCTGAGAAAATTGGGGCTGTTCAGCCTGGAGAAGAGAAGGCTGCGTGGAGACCTCATAGCAGCCTTCCAATACCTGAAGGGGGCCTATAGGGATGCTGGGGAGGGACTCTTCATGAGGGACTGTGGTGAGAGGACAAGGGGTAATGGGTTTAAACTTAAACAGGGGAGGTTTAGATTGGATCTGAGGAAGAAATTCTTTACTGCAAGGGTGGTGGGGCCCTGGAATGGGTTGCCCAGGGAAGTTGTGAATGCTTCATCCCTGGCGGCATTCAAGGTGGGGTTGGACAGGGCCTTGGATGGCATGGTTTAGTGGAAGGTGTCCCTGCCCATGGCAGGGGGGTTGGAACTCGATGATCTTGAGGTCCTTTCCAACCCTAACTATTCTATGATTCTATGATTATTATTTTTATGCTGTTGTCTAAAATGTTAACGTTTTAGGGGAGTGGTTTGTTACATAGGATTTACCCTGTGAATGGGATGCACTTAATTTCATTCTGGAATTAATGAGCTGGGGTGGATTCTCTCCATCTGTGGAGTGAAACCTTTCAGACCACAAAGAGAACGTTGCCCATATTGCCAGCAGCCCCTTTGGTAATCAGTGTAATTAGCAAAAACCCCTCTGCATACACTGGTTTCCAGAATTTAAGTGGCAAATATCTCTTTGTGCTAATGCGCAATAGCAACAGAAAGTTAAATAGTTGATAGTAATTTCATGTCCAGAACTTGGGCAGCAGAAATAGGAGTTACCTTTGTAGAAAACCACATGTACTTGAATGCATTTCACTGGGGCAGTGAATGTAAATTAGCAGTGCAGCTTCCTGACATGATTTGTTCAGCCTCTTGGAAAATTTAAGAGAAGATAATTAATATTGTTTGATTACGTTTTATAGACCATATCCCACTGAATTTGTTTCTTAGTTTTGGAACTTGATTTGTATTTATAACACAGCGTCTATCCAGCTACCTTAGCACTTGGTGATTAAAATACAAGCTACATAAATGATAATAATAAATATTTACAGCTTATTGTCTATCCTATAGTCAAACTGAGGTCAGCCAAAAAGTTCAATAGCTGTTCGTCTGCAAATGCCACCCTCCAGAAAAGCAGATTTAGCATACAGACTTTGCCATGTGACATACGTATTGCTACTGAGAAGTTGTGCTCCTGTGCCTTTGGCACTGACTCATTCCTAACAGAATTCTTCTTTGAAAGGTACTAAAATTCTGTTAAATGTTACCAAAGAAGGGGTTCTTTGGAGTGTTGCACGTGATGCTAATTGGCATAAGGGGTTTTTTGAGTGACAAAGGGGTTGCCTGGGGAAACCTAATTAGAGTTCTTTGTTTCCTTTCCTGTTTGAAACTCTACATATGACAAGTATGATTATTTACATTCATTTTTTGGTGTGTGTGCAAGTCATCCACCAAGTGGACAAAACCCACGAGAGGTTTAGTTAAGTACAGAGCTAATTGCAGAGAGTCTGTAATTGACCTTTTGAAGGAATGTACTCTACCAGAAATAAGGATGTGGTGGGCAGCTGGTATTGTCTAGGCTTTTGGGAACCATCCTTGGTAGTCATCATGAAATTACAGCAGATGAGCCACTGCATCATTGCACAGCGGGCTTAGTGTCCATTAACCAGACAAAACCAGAGGAGGCAGAGAGGAGGGGAAAGAAAGAAGCCAAAAGTTCTCAGTTGTTCATTCTTTCAGCCAAGAGCAATGGGGTAGGCAGCCCAGGAGATACAGCTTTTCCCACTTGAAAAGTACTGAGTTGAGATAAGCTTGTCGCGTGGCTGGCCGTAGGAGATTAAAGATGAAGAGCTCATGCTGACAAGTTCAGGCGCTGGCATTCACACCTCCAGCTGATGTGTGCCCCTGGCATGCTGGGTTTACAGCCCAGAGGAGCTGCACATCCCCTGTCCTGACCCGTCCCTCCTGAGCCAGTACCTGCTCTTCATCAGCACCTTGCACCAGCCAGAGACAGTTGCTCATGGCCAGCGCGGGCTCTGCTGTAGTGAGGATGTCTGCAGATCCCTGTGTATGTACTTCAGGTTGTTGCAGCCTTTCCTGCCGGGATTTGGCACCACGCAGGCTAATGGGAAGGCGGTGACCCCTGGAGAGGTAGATCCTCCAATTGGCTAAGGAGCTGTGTGTAGCCACATGGCTCTGCATGCAGACAGCTCAGATCCTGTGTTGTTTGTTAGCTCTGGAGTGTGCTGGGCATTGACATCCCCATCCTGACTCCTGCCTCAGCTGGTGTGCATGGAGCTAGCAAACATCCCAGCTAGCCAGCCACAGCACAGATGCTCATCCTCTGTCACACAGCAGACGCAAGCTCTTAGGCAGATACTCACTTGGGGACCAGAACATGTAAGATAGCCTACGGAAGAATGATGATGTTGTTACCTCATTCTCAAAATAGCTCAAAATTACTCCTCTCTTCCCTGCTTCATCCTCTTGGTTAGGAAATGAAATGAAGAATGTGATTTTAAAACAATGAATTGAAGGAATGTATGTTGGTTTTTCTTCATGCTTTGAATATTTATACTTTCTATTTTCATTTTCTCTGATTCTAGGAACTATACTTACACGATCCATCTCAGGAGCTAACCTTTTAAAGAGTGTATATGCCAAATGTTAGATAACATGTTCACCCAAAGGGTTGTCAGTCATTGGAACAGGCTGCTCAGGGAAGTGGTGGAGTCGCCAGCCCTGGAGGTATTTAAAAGATAGGGTATTTAAAAGCTCATTCCACAGGATGAGCTTTCTAACTCAGTCAGGGAGACCGGCTTGACCATAGCAGGCTCCTCTAGCCTGAACCATATGAAAAGTAAACTAGATTTTTTAAGTGAAGCACAAGTGATTGCAGTAAATATTTTAGATCACTTCGGGATAATCTAAAAGAGGAAGCAGTTCAAGAAGGGTTTGGAGGCACTGGAGTGGTTGTTGCCGTTAACTGGTTCCCCAAAATACACAGTGTCGGGCTTGTGCACGACAAAAGCATATATATACACACAGATGCTATTTTCAACAGAGAATATGTATTAAAGACTGCCAGTTTATTCTTGACTCATACCATATGCTCTAGTTTTTGCTCAGATGTGCGAGTAATTTGTCATGCCTGGAGTAGTATTTCAGGAATCAATCTTCTTAATTTTAGATCATAGAATCCCAGACTGGTTTGGGTTGGAAGGGAACTTAAAGCTCATCCAGTTCCAACCCCTGCCACAGGCAGGAACACCTTCCACTTAGACCAGGTTGCTCCAAGCCCCTGGGTCCAACCTGGCCTTGAACACTGCCAGGGATGGTGCAGCCACAGCTTCTCTGGGCACCCTGTGCCAGGGCCTCAGCACCCTCACAGGGAAGAATTTCTTCCTAATGTCTCATCTCAGTCTCCCCTCTGTCAGGTTAAAGCCATTCTCCCTTGTCCTGTCCCTACAGGCTCTTGTCAAAGGCCCCTCTCCAGATTTCTTGTCACCCCTTTAGGCACTGGAAGTGTGCTATAAGCTGTCCTTGGACCCTTCTCTTCTTCAGGTCCTTTTGACTCCTGGTTGTTCACTAGTTGCTGTGGTCAACACAAAATGCAAATGCCTGCTTCCTTGGGCTGTTGGACTGCCAAGGGAGAAGGTGCTTTCCGCACCCAGGGAAGCAGGCAAACCAAGGGCCATCACAGGGTGGCCCATATGTATGACTTGCACTGATCTCAGGAAAAGAGAATAAAGGAAAGGCTGCAGCCAAGGGGAAAAGGAATCCAAAGGAAAGATTATTCTAAGTATTATACTTCCCTGTGCTGTATGTTGGAGACAAGGACAGGGGCTGTTCTCCTACAGCATTATGGGAATACATTGAGTCTGCTCCAAGCTGGAAAGGACTTTGGGCTCATCCTATGTGGGTATAGGGGACATAAATACTATTTTGTTTTCCAATTAAATCCTCAATTATATGCGTTGTTGTACTTTATAAATGCTCTTGTTGCTCTGCTGCGCTCATGTTCTTGAAGTAAAGGTCAGGCAATTACTTATGGAAACCGCATAACCACAGACCAGGCGTTTAGGGGAATGGGTGGTGAAGATGCAGCATGTGATCATCAGTTGATAAACAGACAAACAAGCAGATGAAATACCACCTTTTAATAATGAAAAGGTTATGTTAAACTCTGCTCCAAAATTGGTTTTATTTTCCTGTTGGCCAGCAGACATGAAGTAATGTCTGCACCTGAGTATTTTGCTAATTAAATTAACCTTTTCTTCCATAACTTGCCCCGTTGTCAGTTCACTGAAAAGGCAGAAGCTGTCCTCTGCTACTTTTGATGAGTTATCCTCTAGTTTCTTCCTCCTTAATTGAACTTTTCTTACATCCACGCTCTCTTTTCCAGAAACACTGTCCTGACACCTTTTGCTGGTTCTCTTGTTCGCCTTCTCTCTCCCATTGAATGCTGTTGGCAGAAAGCCCGGAGATTCTTTTAATGCTTTTCAGCCTCCTTAAAGTTTAGTCCATTCTATGTTCTTTGTTATTGTATAGCACTTATAACATCTAAAGAAACAGAAATCTCCTTTGTAGGTAAGTTTAAAGCATGTCTCCCTTTTCAAATGAGCCTTTTTTTCCTCCTGCAGTCAAATTTAAATCAACTTCCTAAAATTTTTCAGGGACATTTAGGAAGAACTTGATGATAAAATTTCTTTGGTATATGTTCCTTTAAATATATTCATGTTCAAAGTGCTAAAAAGGCTTGGCCTAAGATTCCTGATTTGCTTTAAACCCTCAGGTTATTAAAGGTGCAGTGTTACTGTGGCTGAGCACAACCCTTTTGTACTGGCAGAGGGATGTGAAATGTTTGACCCTAAATGGGAATTGGGACTGGGCATGTTGATCTCTAGCAAGAGGCTTCATAGATGATAGTGAGAAATGAGACTTCTCTGGGGAGAAGTCAGAGCTGTGAGTGGAAGAAGTCCATGTGGAGACTGCGGTCTGGTGAAGCTTTGCTAACTCTGCTGTCAGGTCTCTCTGACCGTATTTGAAACCAAAATGTCAAGCTTGCATTAAGATGTTCAACTCCAGAATATTAAAGCTTTTCTCTTCAGTGGATGCACCATTACAGACATGTTTGTGATTTTTTAGCGTACTGTGTATCTATTGCCCAGTTATTTAGCAGTGTAAGATGCAATGAGAACATCTGGCATTATCTATCATAAGGCCAAGAAAGAAAACATTCCCTTGGAATTGTTTCTTATTTCACCTTGAAGCATGCACGCTAACATGATTTACATTCTGTACAAAATGTAATTAAGAGGCTTAGCTGGTTTTAATACACCAGGAGAAGTTACGTTAAAATAACTTTTAACAATAATAGATCATAGAATCCCAGACTGCTTTGGGTTAGAAGGGACCTTAAAGCTTTGGGTTGGAAGAGACCATCCATTTCCAACCCCTGCCATAGGCAGGGACACCTCCCACTAGACCAGGTTGCTCCAAGCCCTGTCCAACCTGGCCTTGAACACTGCCAGGGATGGGGCAGCCACAGCTTCTCTGGGCACCCTGTGCCAGGGCCTCAGCACCCTCTCAGGGAAGAATTTGTTCCTAATGTCTCATCTCAATCTCCCCTCTGTCAGGTTAAAGCCTTTCCCCCTTGTCCTGTCCCTACAGGCTCTTGTCAAAAGCCCTTCTGCAGGTTTCTTTAGGCCCCCTTTAAGGTATTGGAAGACTTAGATGCATAAAGTCAGGTGAAATAGCACTAGCAATATTATTTAATGGATTAGTTTATCTTTCTTGCTCTGTTGTTTGACCTACACTGCTACCCCCATACGGCAACAGAAAAATGGGGGAAATTTCCTTTGGGTGTTCCTTCCTAGCTACCCAAAGCTGGTCTGAGTTTTGCCTGCACATGTAAGGGATACACACCAGTCATGCACCAAAGAGCATTCCTCATTTGCAGTTCTGATCCATCATTCTGGGTGTGTTGTATCTTGTTTATTAATGATTTCTTCTATCCCTTTTTCTTTAAAGCAAGATGATAGAAAATAAGGAAAGTGAGATGTCTCATCAGTGGAGAATCGGGGAGGTGGGGAGGATATGAAGTTGATGCTGTTTCTAAATCCTGCAGGTTGTCTGATGCTCCAAAATGTGCAGTTGTGGTTGTTATCTTAGTGGTAGTATTATAGTTATTACAGATCTACTAGCGACAACATAAGGAAGAAGACTCTGGAGAGTCTCAAGACAAAATGGGGCTGCCATGATGCGCAGCCAGTAAAACATGCCTCAGAATCTGAATATAACCCCTATCTGTGGGAGTGATATCTACTCTTGCCATGACGTCTCCAGTGAATGCCTCTAAAGCTTCCCCTTATATTCTTTTCCATTCCCTAATTGCCTTTACACTGCTAATGGCAGGAGCAGTTTTATTTCAAGTCTGAATTGGTGCAGTTTTGTTTGGATTCCAGCCACGTGATTTTGCTGGCTCTTTGTGAGATTAGGAAGTCCCTTGCCATCAGATACTGTTTCCGTCTGTAATTACCTATACACAATGACTGAGTCACCTCTCGCCCTCCTTTTCAACAAGCTGAATAAATTGAGCTTCACTTTGTAAGACTGCATTGAAGGAAATCCCCAGAAACGTTTTTGTTTGACACATTTAACAATGTCAGGGCAGACGGAAGCTGCTCTGGTTGTCATTGATAGATTGTCTTCTGTGCGTTCTTCCCAGGTAGTGTATTTGTACACACATTTGGAGAGATGTTTCAGCAACATCTCCCTCAAGGTATTTAAATACACCTTAAGATGCCTGCACTGAGCATGTTCTGGTGGGACAGAGATGGACCTTTCCAGTGATTATGGCTTCAGCAGCTGGTCATCCAAGCTGGAAACAGAGAGTCTTCCCTATGGCTTCTGTGAAACTTTCCAAGCAAGGAGAAGCTGCTGGATGTACCATGGAAGGAAGGACCAGGCAGGTAAATGTCTGTAGCACGGATCCAAAGATTTCAGCACTGCTGGTTGTCCATGTGAATAATGATGGAATTCAGTTTTGATTTCTTATGAAAATCTTGAGAGTTATGTGCACACAAATGTATTAAAAATACTTGGGGATGAAGGAAGGGAGGGAGTAAGATGGTAAAATCAAACACTGAAGATACTGGGAAGGGGCAGACCCTGTTTACCTAAGTCCTCTTTAGTTTCTCTGAAGAAGGCAGGTCTCTCTTTCATCTTTGTTTTCTTTGGAGCTCAGTTCTCTTCTTCTAGCTGCCCAAGGTTTGACCATAGTGTATTGTTCTGAGGTTTCTTGCCCTGTTATTAGGAAAACAACAAAGCAGATCCAGGCAGCAGCACAGCAGAAACTAAGCAACATGAACAAAACACCCTACTATAGATCACCAAACCCAACCTGTGTGTATGCAGGTATTGGCAGCAGGTAAGAATAAAATTTCTCATCAGATGTGACGAGGAATAATGTCAAAGAACAATTTGGGGCTGGACCAGGTTTCTGAATTGAAGCAGTCTTCACTTTCTTTCTTTGCTGTCTCCAGTGTCTTCATTGTGATCACTCCCAACCCAGGCAGCTCTCACTTACCCATCAGCAGACAGTAGACTTTGTGAGAACAAGATGCTCTGCAGGAGAAGTCCTGTGCCTGCCAGCAGAGCATTTAAAACTAATAAGAGTGTTATTACTGTCTCAACCATAAAAATGATATGGCTGTTAGCTGTTACAATTGCATACTACAAAATTTCAATGAGCCCGTATAATTGGGGTGTTGCTAAAAGGCAGGGCCTGTTCTGTGTGTAATCCCTCCTTGCACCAGGGCTTTGTTCAGCTCTGCTAACTTCACCATGAGTCTTTCCTATACCAGCTGGGCCCAAAAGGGAAAGAAGAAAGCCCACGGATGTAACCCGCCCTCCTTAATAGTGCCCTGTAAGCTGAGCTCAAATGAAGTCTGAAGGAGTTGGTCTGTCCTTTCAGAGCAGATGCTGCAATGCTCATATGAAGAGCTGTGGTCAGGGAGGTAGATGGTCACTGACATTCTGGCATCAATCTGTGCTGGGGCACCTTCAGGCATCAGAGCTTCTCGTTGTCTCCTTTGAAGAGCTGGTGGGGTCGAAAGAGAAAGATTTCTTGAGGCAGAAGAAAGGACGAGCTGTGTTTGTACAAGAATGAAATAAAAGCACAGACCAGGGAATGCTACACTATATTGGGTCCATAATAATCCTCAAAAAGACAGGCTGGCGCAGCCCTTCCCTGTGGTGTTCAAACTGCAGCAGGCAAAATGAAGTGAGGTTTCATAGGAGAACTATGTGCAGGTAAGGACTTAAGCAAGGAACCCATCCCGTTCTGTGGAGGGGCTCTGCTCAAGCCTTCAAACACTGCAGTGCGTTTGCCATGCATTAAGGTGCCTTCTGAAGAGCATGAGTGAAATCTCAACCCTGCTAAAATCCAGGGAGGTTTTGCCACTCATAATAGGATCTTGGAGTTCATTCCAGGTTTCTCCACAACAGGAATACTGCCTTTCTACGCGGGAATACAACAAAAATGAACTCACAGCTCAAACAGCTTTTATACAACAGCAGTTATGAAACAGCAGACAGGATCAGCAATGTTAACTGTAGGTAACTGTAATGAGCTCTCTCAATTCTAGAAGCAGCGAGGAGCTCAGCATTGCTCCTTACTGGGGTAGACAGAATCACAGTGTTCACAGGAAAAATTAGTGCCTTCTCAGGCAGGAGGGCAAAAGGCTAAGGAGAATGGCTGTGCATCACTTTCACCCTCCCCACCTCTCTGCCCCACAAAGCCTGAAATGGCTTTGAGTTCCTGCTATTTCTCTTTTTCTTAAATGCCAGGGTAATATTTTTCTGCCTCTTTCTTGACCTTTTGTGTTTTCAGAGAAGGAAGATGAACTTCTCTGAATCAGGGTGAAAACTGCCCTGACCTGTAGCATGCACAAAACCTACACCAAGTGTCTGGAAAACAGAGGGCAGCTGTGCTGTGCCTGTGTAGCAGAGAACGTATCAGAGCATTTGGCCTAGGAAACACGTCTGATGGGGAAATAATTTCTTCCTTCTTTTCTCTGTTCAGACAGCTTTGGTGTGAAGGATCACTCCTACATAGCCAGGAGGGGTAGTCTTTTAGTCCCATAGTCTTCTAGGGTCAGAGCTAAGCATGGGCAAGAACCTATTGGTTTCTGTGGGAGCTGGATGACTCATCAGGGCACCTGATTTGGTACTCAGCTCTGGTCAGTGCTTTCAAATACTTGAACTTCACTAAATGAATAGTGTGTTCAAAGATAAGATGGTCTTTACTAGTTCTGCCCTCATCTCTGGCTGCATAATCTTAAACAAATCATGCAGGTCAGAACCTCCTATTTTGTATTTGCCGGTCCATTTTCAGGTAACATCACTGAATTGTTTGACTTCCTAAGGTGTCCAACACCCTCAGGGTAAGATTCACATGTTTAAAAACCATGAGAGTACACCTTCGCTCAGCAGACACTGAGTTTGAAGGGCTGTCCTACATGCTCTATGCTGTACACATCCTAAGGTTATAGAGGTAAATGAAGACATGCAAAGCCAGAGCATCCTTTGCAAAGGAAGTGCGGTGACGCTCCCTGCTTGGCACACAGGGATGGTGAGCGTTTCAGATGGGGGGACCCTGTTAGGGGCTGAGGTACCACACTGCAATGTGCTCAGGGGCCATTTGATGCTGTGGGGGAAATGTGGGACCCTGCACCCACAGCTGACGATGCGCTGCAGGGAACAGTGTCATGCTTCCATGTGCTGTGCAGTGCTTTGCACTGGTGCGAAACCAGTGTGATAGGCCTGTGCTGCATGCAGGCTTCACCCTGTGACAGTGCCAGAGCTTTGCTGCTTCTTGCGTTGCCAAGGAGATGAGAGATGAGCTCAGTGACTGAGGTGAGGGCATCTGCACCCCCTTTTCCAGCAATGGACATGAGGAGAAGGGCTTGAAGGATGTTTGAAGGATCTTCAGCCTGGAGAAGAGAAGGCTCAGGAGAACTTGTAACAGTTCTCCAATACCTATAGGGGGCTGACAAGAAACCTGGAGAGGGACTTTTGGCAAGGACCTGTAGAGACAGGACAAGGAAGAATGGCTTTAACCTGACAGAGGGGAGATTGAGATTAGAGGTTAGGAAGAAATTCTTCCCTGTGGGAAGGGTCCCCATCTTCTGAAGACTTGTAGTTGTTTTTAGCCCTTTTGGGTCACAGGGAGGACTATTACAGCTCTCCCCGCCGCTGTGTGAAGATGGCATTTCACACCTCTCATCTATTAAGCAGAACTAAGACTCTCCCAGCTGTCTTATATCAGTGAAGTGGGCACTAATTAGATAAACACATGCAGCTGTGGCAGCTCTTATTGCCATGCACCTGCACACACTGTATCTGGTAGTTGCTGTGGTTGCTCTTCCTAGAAGGTGGGAGAAGTTCTCTTGGTTTGCATAAGCTGTCCCATAACTGGGAATCTCTGTACCTTGGTTTTCTGGGGCTGAAGGGTGTTGTCAGCTCAGGAGGTGCCCCTACAGGCTGTGGAGCAAAAGGTAAGTTCTCTTCTAAGTGAATAGCTGCTGCAAAACACAATGTGTTACAGGGTGCTTGGAGGGAGAAGCTGGAGGAAAGCTTCTGTGTTTGAAGTCAATGCTAAAGCTTGATTTAAGTGGTGCTGAGAGAGTGGTTGCATTTGTCTCATTGGGCACCAAAACTGTGCTGACCTTCTCCTCTGTGTTGTGTTTGTGTAATTGTGGATAGATGAGAGTTGCATTGATCAGCAGGTTCCTCAAGCATGGGCTGTCCTAAGTTGCAATAGATGCTGTGTCTGTAAACATGTCTATGGGCTTGGCAACTTCCCTGGGTTCAAGGTTAGTGTTAGCTATGGAACACTAGAGTTTACTCAGTCTTGTAAGGAAAGTCCCTTGAAAATGGCTGTATTTTCAACATGATTGTTGAAAGGGTAAGGATGTGATTCTCTGACTTACTATACTGACTCGTATGAAATCTTTCTGGAGGTCTGATACAACCAACGTCCTGTGCTCTGTGTTAGATAAAGAGGCAGCCGTAAGCAAACCTGTGAGGGTGACAAACGTGGCATTCCTTGTTTTAGGTGGACATAGGGAGATAAAAGCTGCAACCACCCAAGAGGTGAAGTAGAGCTAACACTCCATTTCTGTTCTTCTGGTGAAAATCCGCCTCTATGTAAATGGTTACTACACAGTGCATGTACAACTCACAGCCTCATATACCCCTGTATCTTGGCAGTGAGGATGCAGGTATGCTATGGCTGAGGGTGATGCATCCTGTGCTCCAGAAGGCTGGAGTAATGGTTCCAGAGTTTGCCTGCAAAGCCATGTGAAATAACTGCTTCAATGGCATTTTTGATTACAAGCTTAGAGGAAGGATGGCAAAATACTTGTAGGGCTGATGGTAAAGCCAATGGTACAAGCTCTGCTGCTGGAGGGCTGTAGGCAGTTACTGGAGAATGGTAGCAGGTTCTTGCTGTTAACCCTTTAGGATTTGGTGAGGTGCCAGTACAGGTGTTGGCAGCTTGTCTGGAGTGCTTAATGGGCTTTATGCTCTTTACTGTTGGAATTCCTCCAAACTTGTATGAATTTAGTACCATGTGGGTTACACACAGTAAAAAAAGAACAGTATTCCTTAGTGATGGGAAAAAGAAAGGAGAGGAAATGAGGCACCAAGCAAACTGGAAGGTATTTTTAACACGTAAATAAGGAATTTTTGAAATTCACGCTTTTTCGGGGGAGGAGAGAGGGGAAATTATCTCCTTTTGCCAAGAAAAAACACACCTGAAACCAGAGTGACCCTCCTGCCCTGCTGCATGGAGCGGTCCTAATCAGACACATCCTTTGCAGGTGCCTTCCCACTGATGTCATCAAGGAAAAGCCTGCAGCTTCTTGCAGCTTGGGAGAGCACATCATTGCCCATGTTCAAAACAGTGTCAGCCAGGCCCAGTGTGGATGTAGCTTTCAGCACATGCTTAATGTCCCATTGAGGCTTTGTGTTTGCATGAGTGCAAGTACTGCTGGGATTTTAGCTTCTGCTAAAATGGATGCTGGAGCGCCTTGCTGCAGTTCTGGTTGAATTGTGGCTTAGGGAAAGAGCATGTTTTATGTAATGCAATATCCTGATTGAGGAAAGGAGGGATATACCATTTATCTGGGCATTGCAGGAGTCGGGTTAATGTCTGTGCATCCTTAAATCCTTGTATGAGTCTTTGCAAGACTTTGGGCAAAAAGACCCCTGTGCTGAGGCTGTAGAACTGCTGCCATGTGAGGACAATTATCCATAGAATTTATTTATGTTAGGGAGTTCGGATCAGAAAATGATGCATTTAGGTAAGCAATAAACCCCAAAGTTAGGCAGCATGGCACTTCTGAGGTAAGCAGGCAGTGTAGACACCTCCAGCAGTTCGGTAAGGATGCATTGAGGGCTCATTAATACTTCACAAAGCAATGAAATGTTGTACATTAAAGTATTAAAATATAATGTTAGCCATTCAGTTGCCTTGAAATGGGAAACAAACTGCAATAAGACATCTCATAGGGAAAAAAACATCAGGGTAGACTTGCAACTTACATGTGAGTCTTTGTTGGTATAAAAATGGTGCTAGGTATGAGAAGAGAAGTGATTTTCTAGTTTTGGAGCCATACATATTTAAGCTATATGTTGTACCCTGGGGTACACCCTCCACAACTTATTCATGTGCATTGATACCAGTAATGACAGTTGTGTTCAGAGGGTCCTGAAGGCAGGATTACAGGCTCATTCTCTGAGCTGTTGGCTCTGTGAGCACATGTGGCTGCTCAGCAGCTGAAAATGAAGATGCTTTGGCAGGATACTGATATTCTAACTGCTGAGTAGTACCTGAAGCCAATGGGGTTACTCCTGTGAATGGCTGTTCCCTGTGGGAAGCCTCAGGCAGGGAAGGCTGAATGGTTTGTCTCTGTCCTTTGTAAGACAAGATCTGTAGCATAAACCAAGCTTCACCCAAGTGCAGGCACCTCTTCAGGCTACTGTGGTGAAAATGTGCCTTGTTTGGAACGAAATACCTTAAGCTGCTGTTGCCTCTTCCTCTCCATGTGGCAGTGAAAGTGACTGAGGAAAACAGAGGGCTTCTTCCTTATTTTTGCTTTACTGGTGATTCACAATTGAGATTTGTCAAGAAAGACCAATAGCAAAGCAGTAAAACTAATTGGTATCTGTGGCGCCCACTTTGTTCTGAAATTAGAGCTCCGACTTAAAGCCAAGGGGGTTGGATTTAAACTACTGGATTTGAAAATAATGTTTCTTTTGTCCTAGGCCTATAAATAAGAGAGCAGCCTTTGCTGTATGTTGTTATTAAACGTGAGATCCCGTCCCTGGAATCTCCAGGGGATTCAAAGTCGAGATCTGATTTTTGCAGTACTGACCCATGTTTGATACCAATTTCTGTCACTTGCTCATTTTCCTCAGTAGTCATGAGGGAGAGTAGTGAAATATTAAACTTTGTTATGTTTTTGGCAGCCTAGGGGGTGTACATTTCTAGAGTTGTTTTTAAACATTGATTCAGTTCAAAACCATCAGGGGCTACTCCCTCCATCAGATAAATAGTGACACATGTGTGAGTGCCATTCATAGAATCATAGAATAGTTAGGGTTGGAAATGACCTTAAGATCATCTAGTTCCAACTCCCTGCCATGGGCAGGGACACCTCACACTAAACCATGCCATCCAAGGCTCTCTCCAACCTGGCCTTGAACACCGCCAGTGATGGAGCATTCACAACTTCCCTGGGCAGCCCATTCCAGTGCCTCACCGCCCTTACAGTAAAGAATTTCTTCCTTATCCAATCTAAACTTCCCCTGTTTAAGTTTGAACCCATTACCTCTTGTCCTCTCACTACAGTCCCTCATGAAGAGTCCCTCCCCAGCATCCCTATCGGCCCCCTAAAATGAAGGCCTTTTCAAACTTTGCCTCACCGACAAGCGAAGCCCCGCGCCTGTGAGGCACTGCTGTTACTCTGGGCCAGCAGCAAGTCCTCCTGCCAACCCGCAGCTGGGTCCTGCTCCAACAGTTATCCCCACCACCAGGAAATCATCAGCTGAGACCTACTGTTTTCCTTTGATTTGTATACGCTGAATCGCCTGCTTTATGCAGAGGTCTGGGAAGACTTGTCCTTTGTGTGTTGCTCAATGTTATGTTTCTCAGGCACATGAATTTTTGTAAGTGCAGTTGTATGTTTGGAGTAGGGCAGTTGCAGGCTCTAAAGTTGTGTTGTTTGGAGGAATTGGGTGCTTAGCTTCATCTCCAAATACCATCTGTATATATTTGAAAAGCCAGGCATCTAGGAAGAGTTTCATATATGGGACTTACACTTAACTCTATTTAAAAAAGCCCCCAAACCACCTGAGAACATAGGTAAAAAGCAGTGTGTCTTTTTGGCTTTGGAAGTGCACTCTACGAGCAGTTAAGAATAATAGCAGCCTTTTCAATAGGTGTCTTCTCAGTAGGTCCTAAAATACTGTATGAAATAATTCAATATCGTTAACTTAGCAGTCTTACAATACCTAAAGGAGCCAACATGAAATCGGGAGAGGGGCTTTTGACAAGGGCCTGTAGGGACAGGACAAGGGGGAATGGCTTTAACCTGACAGAGGAGAGATTGAGATGAGACATTAGGAAGAAGTTCTCCCCTGGGAGGATGCTGAGGCCCTGGCACAGGGTGCCCAGAGAAGCTGTGGCTGCCCCATCCCTGGCAGTGTTCAAGGCCAGGTTGGACAGGGCTTGGAGCAACCTGGTCCAGTGGGAGGTGTCCCTGCCTGTGGCAGGGGTTGGAACTGGATGAGCTTTAAGGTCCCTTCCAACCCAAACCAGTCTGTGGTAACTTTTTGTCTTTGGGTAGAGAAGCTGAGGTAGTGAAATGTCTTCATCTGCTGGCTGCAGGGTGAAAGATATGGTGACTGCAGCTATAGATCACTTTGCAATAGGAAGAGAAGTAGCCTGTACACCAGGCCCTACCAACAAGAGCCTTCATTGTCAGTAAATGATTTTGATTTATAGTAGTTCCACATGAAAATAAAACCCCCTTAATAGAGAGAAATGATGGAATCGCTTAACCTTGGTTGACTTCTAGCTTTACTGGGGAATGGCTATGCTGAGGTCTTACAGGTTACATGTGTGCGAAACTAGATTAACACAGTGGTGAGCAGGTTCTTAAGATAAATAACTGGGGGGGAAGGGAGGGAGGGACAACAACAGAGTTTATCTTAGCTTTGGGCAATGAGTTCATTTGAAATGGTGGAAGCATTTACATTATTATTTTAGCTCTTGTAAAGTGCTTTTCATCCCTGTTTCAGAGCAAAAGTGTTCTGTAAAGTACTTGCATGGATAACTAATATTGATTACAATCAAAGTCTCTCATTTGAAGTTGATTTAAGGCATGCTGAATATGACAAGAGGATGTTACTATGTGACCGATACACATTTTTGATGGCTAACATTGGCCTGTGGCTGTTTAAAAAAATTAATCTTATAAACAGAGTGCATGAATGTCTTATATGAGCAATGGCCACATTCTAGGTAACAGTACTATCAATTCATTGTTGTTTTCATTTTGTAATAACAGATAAGGTTGTGTTGGATTTAATATGCAAGCAACTTGAGTAGACATTGTTTATATGTATGAAAATATTGGTATATTTTTAATTTCCCTTCATCTTCTGAGTTAATGCCATACATGTATGAGCATGTAAAGCCCAGTGTAGGTTGTGTTTAAAACTGCTAGGTAGGCAAATGAGGTTTCGACATTTAATTCTATAGAAGATGCCCCTCAAACATAATTAAATCTGATCTCTCTTGCTTGCAGACGAATGAATATTTCATGGAGCTTAGGCATAGTCAGGTTATGTGCTTTCTGAAATTCTCAGATGATGTGCAAAGGTTAATCTTTATGTTATAAAAAGAAAAGCCTGGATTGTTGTATCTCCAGCCTGGGTTGCCTAGGATACCATTTTAAAGGGGACAAAAGGTTCAGGGTATGTATACATCCTCTTGACGCAAAGTCAAACACATCCCAATATGTATTTAATCCAATACATGTATAGATTTTTATGTGTGAATAACTCATTATTTTCTCTTGAAAACCAAGACATACAGCGAGGAGGAAGGGATGGGGCTAAAGGGGGAAAGGAGAGTGATGGGCATTGGAACTGAACCACTGAGAAATGGCAAACACCCAAGAAGGCAGAAGGAGAAAGAAAGAGAAAATGATGAGGCTGGGAGGAGGAGCAGATGTGTGGTAGGTTTAGAGAAACCTGTTGTGGATAAAGAGGAGTTAAACTGATCAGTTGGTTATATACATGTAGCAAACAGGAACTGCAAGGCCTGACAGCCTTTTAACACCTCACTGGCTGTTACAGCAGTATAAAATCCTGCAGTCAATCCCAGGTTGGAAGAGGCCTCAAGGACCATCCGGTCCAACCTTTCTAAGGCAAAGCATGACTCAGCGCCCTGTCCACCGAATCTTAAAGGTGCCGTGCTGGGATATCCACCGCTTCCCTGGGGAGATTATTCCCATGGCTTATTGTTCTCATTGTGAAAAATTTTCCTTGTGTCCAGTCAGAATCTCTCTGGGAGTAATTTGTGCCCATCATCCCTGGTCTTTTCCATGTGATTCCTTGTAAGAAGAGAGTCTCTGTCTTCTTTGTAGCCACACTTTAAATACAGGCACATGGTGATAAGGTCTTCCCTGAGCCTTCTTTTCTCCAGCCTGAACAGAGCTCAGAGCTGGTTTTGCCCTTGATGTATTTGCTCAGGGCAGCTGAGCTCCACACTGAGCTTATTGACAACTGGTGTCTTAAACTCCTTTTCTGACTGGAGAATTTCCTGGGTGTATGTTTGGCTAAGAAAGGGTTCAGAAAGGGAAAACGCTCGTGTTGTATTTTGGTGACTTAATTATTTCTCATTTCTTATGTCTCTGGAACTACTTTTGGGTCACCCAAACCATCCTGTTCCCTCTCAGTCCGACAAGTGTTTTTATAATGAGACCAGATTCTTGAGCATGCATTGCTATTTGGAGTAAAGCTCATTGTTTTCACCCTTAAAAGCAGAGCCGTATGAATGCTCAGTGTAATGCTGGCATCTGGAGAAGAGAGAAGCATTAAATGTCTTTGCCATGGGCTGTGGTGTTTTTCCCTGCTTGCTGGATGGGCGCTTCGTATCAGGCAAATACAGAACGCTTCCTTCTGGCACAATACCACCGTATCTACCAGAACCTGAGTTTTAATTTTGCATGTTGTAGATAAATAGCAATGTGGTGGTTGAGTTTTTGGGGGGTGGTGGTGCTTGGTTTTGTGCTTTTTTATGACTAACTGGATCTTGCTGCTAGCACAGCTCAGTGGCTGTGACGAGTAAGGCATATAAGGTGTTAGCCTACTGAGCATCCTATATTATTGCAAGAAATCATTTACTGCCTTGCGTCTGTGCTGTCACTGCTTTCTGCAGCAGAAGTGAAACCGTAGGGAAAGCTGGAGATCAAACCCTTATTTCCCATTACCTATATGCTGAATAACATTAGCCTGATATCTTGAACAAACAGGAGAAGTTACCTCAAACGAAAACACCATGTAATCCTTTCATACAGGCATATGAGAGGGTTATGACAGTAGAAAGAAGTGAAAGCTTCCCTGCAGTAGCTCAGCCTTCCTGTCAGTAGGCATGTACTACAGATGAGCACACAGCCAGGGAACAGCTCTTCGGTTTCTTGCAGAAGAGCAGTGTTAAATTACTCTTTTGTATCAGATTTTTCTGACCGGCAGGAAATAGATTTCTTTGCTTAGGAAACAAACACATCTCCACTATGGAATAAGATTATAGGGGTCTGAGATAAAAACACCTTCAAAGGTTGAATTAAGTCAATAAGCTTGCCAGCTGGATTTTTTCCCTTTTAGTCCTGTTTCTTAGGTGCATCATAAACACCCCTTTGGCTGCTGTTATGGGATGGAGTAGTTTGGCAGGGAGCAAAGTGAAGAATGTTAATATTGCAAAACCAAGATTGCTAAAGGGAGGAAGCTTTGTCTTCACAGTCCTCACGTGTGTCGTGAGATGTTCTCTTACTAGTCATGGTCTAATGCAAATGTTTGTGTATTGTTTGTTCAATATATGAATAGTTCTTAATATTCCTTTTTGTTTTCCTCAGTTGTGGCTCAACAGAGGAGTCTTTCTGTGGTGCATGGCAAAAATCAGTTTTCCTGGTATCCCAAGATGCTGGAAAGAGTTGCACAAGCATTATTTTGTGTGTCATGTGTGTGACAGCACAGTCCTGTTTTGCAACCAGGAGACTTACTGGCTGTCATTATTCACTAGGTTAAAGTGCTGAGCTTTAGATGTTGAGTGTTGTCAGTTAGAAATGATGCTGGAAGTGTAGCAATCTAGCAAGTGTGGGTGTTTGACCATTCCTCTGCCATGTGGGCACTTTGGCAGGGGTCAGATAAGTTATTCCCCTATTCATTAACCAGTTTCCAAGTTTGGTTAGCAGGAGATAACAGAGCCACTCCTTAGCTAGGCAGGAGCTCTGTTGAAAAAGAGATATTGATGTGCTAGGAATTTGGTGTGATGCATATGCAATGAGGGGTTTTGTCATCTTTTGGTGCCGGACCTACACTCAGATGTTCATTTAAGTCAAGATTTTTGGTCTGGAGAGAATTTCCAAAATAATAATAAAAAAAGGAAAAAACTGTGCAGGATCAGGAGGTTTTGGCCCTTGTGGTCATGTTGTGACTGAAGAGATGTTTGAACAATGAACAACGGTAGCAGGGATATTGAATGCTCACTATATTTGACTCAACTATAGGAAGACAAAATATACTCCCTTCCTGCCAGGCTTCTTATCAGTTTATTCCCAGCAAAAGAAAGTAGAGACTTGGTGGTCCTAAATTCAGCTGTAGACTTTAGAAAGGAGGATGTCCAAACTGTTAGACTTACATTATGACCCTAGAGCAGGACATTTGGTAGCTCCTGTGGCAATAAAAGTATCTTTTTGTTCTCTAGTTGTAAAGAATTTCCAATGTAATTCACTTAAAGGCATTCATTAAATAACAAGATTAATTTCTTGAATTTTCATACAGTGTCTTGATTTAATAGATCAAGAGTGTTCAAAAAAAACCAACAAACCACCCAAAAGCTTGACCCTGAGAAATTAGAAGGGCACAGATGGAGACACTAAAATAGTTTTACCTGGACAAACTTCATTAAGTATTTCCTCCTCTGTATCTAGGAGAGTTGGATGTAAAACCCTCAGACAACATTTTGTGCTCACAACCAAGAGAAGCAGACATTAAATTGGCATGGTATTTGTTTGCATTATCTATGGTCTCTGAAGCAATTACTTCTGCATATGTTAGCAGGCTGGGAAGTCTTTCAGCTTGCCTGTTGGCAGGGTGGAGACAATAGCTGCAAGGTCTGATCCTCAAACAGCTGAATTAGTACCAAGCTGCCAGGATCAGGCCTCTGCTGATGTCTGTAGTGAACACACCAGTTTGGGGGCTTTTTTTAATCATTAAAAGCTACTTTACTTCCAGCCATGCCCCTTTCACTTCATTCTTCTGGCAATAAGGCTTGTGTTAAGTGTTGTCTATTGTAGCCTCTAGGAATTTGGTGTTAATTTCACGTGGGTAGTTTTACTGCCTAGGCTGCTAATGCTTCCTTGTAACTACAGTGACATTTTCCCCTTTGGTCCAGAGACTGTTCTGGCTATTTCCTCTGCACAAGAAAATGTTTGTAAGTGGCTGATGACGAAGTACATACACATCTAATCACCCAACTAAAGCATGATCCAGAAGCTGTCCTCCTGCCTGCCCTTGCTTCTTCACTGCAGTACACAGCAGGCAGAGAATTCGGCCAGTGAAGGCAGTCCTAGGATTTAATTTTCTGTCTGCTGGAGGACTCTGAATGCATGTTTTCCACTTCTAATTGAACCTGGCCATAAGGAGTCGTAAAGTAGGCTTCTTGTACTCCCTTTCTTGCTGAGAAGAGCTCTTTCTCCAGCGTACTTAAGTACCAATTGCTCCAAATAGCAAGAGAATTACTACACAGCTGAATCATTCAGGTGCTCCCTAGAGAAAGGAAAGCCTTGTGTCAAACCCATCAGTATGCCCTCTGAACTGGTGAGTGTATAGGAATAAGCCATAGGTCTCCATCCTCCCCAGTAGGGACAGCAGTCAGTAGGCATCGGAGTCAGTTTCCCTCTCCCACTGAGGGAGAAACTGATGCTCAGTGTTTCTCATCTTCAGTGAGCACTGGCTCCTGGATGGACAGCAGTGCTGGCTGAAGTGTGGGAGATAAAGGAATCGTACGAAGGTGGCGTAGGCAGGTAGATGCAACTGCACTCTGATGCTTTCTACCCTGCAACGAGGTCATCTGCCCTCATTTGAAATAACGATCTTCCCTCTGAGTTTCAGGTGGAATAAGACAACTAGTGTGCAATCAATTGAGAATAGATACAGCTCGCATCTGCAGGTGTGCACAGGCAAATCTGTGAGCATCAATATTTCATTAAATCGAGAGCAGTGTTTGTACTGATGCTTTGATTACAGACATTATTTAATTTAAAGGGTTTTTTTGGAGAGGGAGGGGTTCTCAGTGGTTGCTGCTGTGAGTGCAGGCCGTCCCTCAGAAGAGGGAAGGTTTAGAGGAAGGTTCCTACAGTTGTTCCAGTATGCTACAAGAGCGAAGCAAATCCTGGGGCAATGGAAAAGCAAGCTGCAAGGCTGTAACATCCTGCACCCTACTGGAGATGGAACTCGGGGCCCCTCAGGTGGAGAAGGAATACGTGGTTCTTGCATGTCCAATAGATGGGGGTGATGGTCTGACTGGAGTAAATCTGTGAATCCCACACAGATGTTTGCTTCCCTCTGGTCCAGAGTTAATTCCACTCTGAGCCTAATGCCAAGGTAACTTGATTGCCAAGTTTTGTGGGTCTTGCACAGCCCCTTTCCTATGTCCATTTGAAACAGGATTTAGCATAAAAGAACTTTTGGATTCCAGTAGATTTTTGTGGTACCTAAAAGTTAGGGGGTACAATTCCCTGCTGGAAATGGAGCCTCTGGAGGACAAAAAGCACTTAAAGCTGTATAAACACAAAGCTCCAAATCATATAATCACAGTCTGGTTTGGGTTGGAAGGGAACTTCATCTGCTTCCAGCATGTCTCATCAGCTCTCTGCCTTAAGACAAGAAGGTGGTGGTGAATGTGAGTGCAGGAGGTGCGGGATATGCTGTGCACAGGACCCTCATCTTGCATCCATCCACTTGCTCTTACAGCCTGCTAGGACCATGGCGTGACTTCTTGGCAGAAAGAGTAATTCTTGCTGTATACCTACTTCTCCACAATTTTGGAGTAAAAAGCCACTCACTTGCTGGTGGAAGCAGTGGGGAGAAGATGCTCTGACGTTATAATGTTGGTCACTTGCTGCAGACTATCAACTGGATTATCCAACTTCTTGCTGAGGTGGCTGAAAAGACAAGTAACCCTGGTGAAAGTTGCCCTGGTACGCCTGGAAGGGAAGGCAGTAAGAATCTGGATGGAAACATTTAAAGCTATTTATCTCTGAGCCCAGAAAGCTGAGGCTCTGAGGTCAGCTAATTCAGCCAAGTGACGAGACAGTTTAGCACTAAATCCCTGTGCTCTCATTTAATGCTGAGCCTATCTCAGTATGAAGTGTGGTACCCCCTTCTGTTTCAAGGAGCACAGAGGTATTACTCAGGATACCACCCATGAGGTGATGGAGAATAGGTTCACCAGGCATGGGGAGTGTGAGCAAGTGAGCTGATCTCATTGTTTTCTCTCTTCTCTCCAAGGGTTCTGCTGCCATGTGCTGAATCAGTTATTCAGGTTTCATGAATTAGTGATTGATTGATTAAAAGCCTCACTGTGAGTCCAGGAGTTCACTAAACCCCACAGTCCTTTCTCGGCTGAAACACTTGCTCAAATACCAGTATAGGGGATAAGCCTTATTTTCTCAGCATTTCTGTTAAAGAAGACTCCCCACCTGCTTCATCCTCCCCCCCAAACCAAGGATTTGGGATGGAAATGAAGAATAACGTCTGTTCTGCAGACATCCTCATACGAGAGGCATGGAACAAAGTAATTCTGGTTTGTTAGTGAATGCTGCTGTGTCCTGTGTGTTGTACAGGATCCTCCTTTTGCCAGTGTCTGTGCTTGCTTGTGTATTGAGAGAGGGGGAAAAAATCCATTAAATTCAGTTACTGCGGACTTTATGGACCATCTCTAAAAGCAGAATGCTCAACAGACCACCCGAAATGTTACAGGTCTAGTTTTAAAATGTGACCTTAACATTTTTACTATAGGAGATACATTTCAGATATAGCAGATAGTGGTTTAGCTTGTCAGGTGGTATGCAATACTTCTAGCCTAGGTGGAACCAGGGAGGATGTGTTCTGGAGCCATTACCTCCTCCTTGGTTGCAGGCTGGCTGTCTGTCCATGAGGCCAGCCCCATGGAGCAGGCAGGGCTTAGTCATTCCCATGACCCAGGGGCATTTTGCTGCTTGCTGTGTTGGAGCTATCTGTTCTTTGGGGTTTTATCTTTTGTTTGCCTACCCCTGCTTGCTTTGGAAACAGCTTTGTAGCTAACCTTCAGCTCAGCGCATCCTCAGTGCAGGACAGACATCCTGTTGTTTATCTGCCTTCCAGATGTGATGTTTTCTGAAGCTGACTGTATACTTTACGTTTTACCCTCTGACTTTAGCACTCACAAGATAATTTTAATCACAATCTTCCTGAATCCCAAATAATGGGAAGAAAAAGTTGCATTAGGGCCATGTTTGCTTCCTTGAGCCCAGTGCTTGCTGTCTTGGGCTGGATTTTATAATACATGTAAGTCAGCAGTGCTGGTGGTGCACTGCATTGGACATTTGAAGTGCAGAGCTGAGTTACCTCTGAGGGAAATAACTTTATGGGAGAGAGGCCAGGGGCAGCCATGAATAAATACTTGGATGTGTTTCTGGACACTAGGATATTTACTGTGTAATGACTCCATAGTGAAGAAGGGTATGCAGTAAATAGCTTCTGCCAGCAAGTACGAGTACTTCAAAACCTGCTGTGGTACTGAATCTCAAAAATAAGCTTCTTGTTTTTACTAGCCTATCTTTAGAACTGTACATGTTTAGTGGTGACCAGCCATATGTAGCAAGAAACACCTCTCTTGTCAACTCTTTTCTTCCTGGCCTCTTGGAGCTAGGGTTTCAGAACCCTTGTGCTCAGCAGGTTCTTGAGTTTGTTATGCTGCTTTTTGTGTCTGCAGTTGCATTTTGAGTATGTTGGCAGACGGCGTGAGAATGCTTCTGAGTTTTTCACCCATGGTTCCCTTGGTGCCAGTTGGGCATTACTTCCAAGGAGCTTTTTTCTTCTCTAATCACACCATACTGCAGGGTCGCTTTTCCCTCTCCCCCAGCAGTAGCATATCCTGCGGTGTTGGGTATGTTACTGCTATCCCACAGTTTGGAAGGTGGAAAGCACTGACTTTCAAAGTTGTTGCCCCTGTCCTCTCTCCCTCATAGTTTCCAGTAATGTAAAACTCCATTAATGTTCTTTGCAGCCTGTGATGCATCTCCAAGTGGTTCACAGTTACAGTAGAGAGGAAGAGATTGGAGATACCATAACTGGTTTGTGGGCAAAGTCTCAGTTGTATAGATTGTTCACTGAACAAATAAACCTGCAAGTTTAATCTATCAGTGTGCTAGACCAGGTTGCTCCAAGCCCCATCCAACCTGGCCTTGAACCCTGCCAGGGATGGGGCAGCCACAGCTTCTCTGGGCACCCTGTGCCAGGGCCTCAGCACCCTCACAGGGAAGAATTTCTTCCTAATGTCTCATCTCAGTCTCCCCTCTGTCAGGTTAAAGCCATTCCCCCTTGTCCTGTCCCTACAGGCCCTTGTCAAAAGCCCCTCTCTAGGTTTCTTGTTGGCCCCTTCAGGTACTAGAAGACTGTTAAAAGGTTTCTATTCCCCAGGCTGAGCAAGCCTCTTGTTGGGAAATGCACAAGGGCTGTCTAGTCATCACAGGACCATCTTGGAGAGGATGATGATCCCAGTCCAGGACTAACTGATGCCTGTGTCTATGTAAAGTTTATACCTGGCTCCTCCTCTGGTTCTTCAAGCTATGACCACAGAATCCAGGTGTCAGGCTGGGCAGTCGCTGTTCCTGCAGCAGAACTGTAGCTGTAGGGGCATCTGTAGTCGCTGTCTGGGAGCTCTGTTCTGCTAGTGAAGAAATGCCCTTTGTTTTTTAAACCAGCCGTGTCTTCAAATGCACATTAAAAAGCCTCTATGTAATGTGTCACTTGTACATTAGGTAATAAGCACAGTTGTTTGTAAAAGAACTGTTTTACAACAAACAGAAAAGTTAGAATTGAAATACACATGGCCTTCTTCCTCCCTTGCAGTGTTTGCATTTGTTTGCTATTTCAGTTTTCCTGCGGTATCTTATTTAAGCTATTCCCAAATAAGATTATGCATGTTAGAAGCAGGAGGTTAAAGCTATGCTGTGTTTACTTGGGTTTATTTATTCTGGATTTAGGAAAAAACCACCTACCAAACCCTTTCAATAAAGGCTGTATATTCAGGGCTTTCTGTTTCATATTATGAAGAATGCTACTATGAAGAGTTAGCTCCAAACTGGGATTGCTCAGAGGGAGCCTTGAGAAACATTACTGGATTTCTTGCTAACTATAGAACTTCCTTGAACAATAGATCTGGGAGAATCAAGGGCTTTAAAAGCATCCGTGTGGGGTTATTTAGTGTTATGGTCATTTGTCTTTTGTCACTTGCATGCTTGTACTGCTGTACCATTTTGGGGACTGGGAGAGATAAAATAGCAATGATGGCTTCGGGGGGAGGATGTGCATGTTCATTGCAAGCAGTTTTTCTCTGAAATGCTCTTCTAGCACCTGAGCTGTTATGAATGAAGCCGGAGAAACTGTAATTTCTTATCTTGCAGGTGTGTTGTGGTAAGTTAAAAGTATAGAATAATATGAATTCTTTTCAAGTATGGGGCTAATATGTGCCTGCTCTTGCCTGTGCGCCTCTTCATCATTAATGGATCAGGTGCTCATTGATCTTGATTTACACCATGTCTTCTGAGCCATAGGGTGCATGTTATAGTATGTGTCTTAGCTCCCTAAGAGTGAGTTGGTTAGACCATGGCCTTATCCTATCATGACCTTGGTGTCTTTATTCTTGTTATGAGTGGGGAATGATTTGTATCGATGCTGAGACATGGGACTTGTGTGTGTCTCCTCTGTTATCTCCTGCTGACAGTTATTCAGTTATCAATTGTTTTATGTTGACATTTTAGCAGCTCTAATGCAGCAACTTGAGTCCACGTGAAGAAGGATTTGGAGGTAATTAAAAGGAAGGCAATGCAGAGGAACGAGACAGGAATGAGGAGGAGATGACAGCAGGGAAAGTTCCTGTTTGCAGCACGATGCCTTTGCTTGATCTTGTTGGCTGTGTTGCTTGGGTACTGAGCCAACATCTGAAGGGAATAAGAAGGTTTAAGTTCTCCCTTGTTACTACAGAGTTTCTGTTCCAGGCTTCAGCTCAAACCACATGTTGCTGGCTGCTAGGGTTTCTCTGCAGTTTCAAAGTGGTCTACGACCCTAAGCTTCATGCCATATTCATTGGCCATTATAAGAAGAGGGATTTTTGGCCTCTAAGTTACCACACCTCATCTATTAGCAGCAATTTGAATTCCTAAGCACTTACTAGAGTTAATCACATGTTTATTCTGGAAGAATGACTTCTTTGTGCCTGGCCAATTTCTAGCTCAGGCTGCTGCTTTAGAATCACTTATTTTTAAACCACTCATTTTCCTTAGCTATAAATGCCTTTAGAAAACAATCGTAGGGAGATAAAGTGTAATACCATGTTATTTCATGGTGTTTTTCTGCCAAGTTTACTTTTGTAATATAGTTTGTTCTTTTTGTAGGACTCTGAGCATATAGTGGAATATATGTTGCTCAAATGATGCAGATTTAACCAATGCTAGCTTTATAACCTTATATGTTCATACACTTCTGTTTAGTATGAACAAACTATAAAATCCAAGTACTGCATCCCTTTCAAGCCTAATTGAAACAAAGGAAACATCTCTGTTGGTCACTTCTCACTTTCAGCAGCAAGTTGGGCATTTGTGAGTGAGTAATACATGACATACATGCGAGTGATACATGCAGTCCTTCCAAGGAAGGTGTGATGTTTATAACTGTTCTCTGAAAACAAAGTGTGCAAGCTTACACAGCAAGAGAGAATAGATTTTGATATTCTTCAATAATTTTCACTTATTTCTACCAGGCCCCAATCAGGTTGACTTAAGGGTATTTAAATTATACTATGCAATGCACTGAAATCCCTGCTTTGTAGCTTGGGGGCAGCCTTTGAATCTGCCGCTAATTAAACACATGCAGTGTGATTGTACACTCCCTGGGATGCGAACTGTGTGGCTGAGGTTTGTTGGTATGGCAGAATAAACTGCCAGGGTACAAGGTGCATCCTGCAGTGGAGGAGGTAACGAGGGGGATCACAGGGGAGCGCAGGACTGGGGCTTGAATGTTTCCTGTTCTCCTGGAGCTCGGAGTTTGTGTGGCTCCGTCGCCAGGGCCCTCAGCTCTGCCGGCAGAAGGGAGAACCCCTCCGGGGTGCTGCAGTCACTAGGTGGTGCCTTCAGCCCGGCAGTGAGGGCTCGGCAGGCAGCGGTAGGGGCTCAGAGCCTGCGGAGGCAGCTCCCTGCCAGCCCCGGCGCGGGAGCTGCGGGCTGCAGGGTGGCTGCCGCTCGCCGCCGCTTTTAAGAGCCCTGCTCGGTGGCCTGAGGAGTTTCCTCCCGTCCTTCCCTCCCCTCCTTCTGAAGATGCTCCTTCCGGGCCGTTGCCCCTGTTGGCAGATGAGGATGGGTGTTAAAGTGGATTCTGGTCCTCCTTAGTTTCTCTTGGAGTCCCGGGAGTGTTATCGCTGTGGAGTTGCCACCTGCTCTGCCTTACTGATCTCTCCCACCCCTTAGACTGCACTGGCTTTCTAGATGACTGGATATAAACTGATTTCCCTGTGAGCTGGGTTTGGCTGGGATAGAGTTCATTTTCTTCCTGGTGTCTGCTATGGGGCTGTGTTTTGGATTTGTGTTGGGAGCAGTGCTGATGAAGCATGGATGTTTTAGTTACTGCTGAGCAGCTTATGCAGAGTTAAGGGCTTTTCTGTTTCTCACCCCACCAGCATGTTGGCTGGGGGTGCACAAGGAGTTGGGAGGTGAAACAGCCTGGATAGCAGTTCCCAACTGACCCAAGAGATATTCCATTCCATGTAGCAGCATGCTCAGTATATCATGGAATTGTAGACTGGTTTGAACTGGAGGTGACCTTAAAGCTCATACAGTTCCAACCCCCTGCCATGAACAGGGACACCTTCCACTAGAGCAGGTTGTTCCAAGCCCCATCCAACCTGGCACTGAACACTGCCAGGGATGGGGCAGCCACAGCTTTTCTCGGCACCCTCACAGGGAAGAATTTCTTCCTAATGTCTCATCTCAGTCTCCCCTCTGTCAGGTTAAAGCCATAGAAAGCTGCGGGAAGGAGGAGGAAGGGGGTGGACATTTGGCGTTACGGTGTTTGTCTTTCCAAATAACTATTACACGTGATGGATCAGTGCTTTCCTGGAGGTGGCTGCTGATGGGAAGTGGTGAAGGAATTCCTTGTTTTGCTTCACTTGCCTGCATGGCTTTTGCTTTACTTATTAAACTGCCTTTATCTCAACCCACGAGTTTTCTCACTTTTCTGATTCTCTCCCCCATCTGAACACAAGGGGAATGAGTGAGCAACTCTGTGGTGCTGCTGCCTGGGGCTAAACCATAGAATCATGGAACAGTTAGGGTTGGAAAGGACCGATGCTCTTAAAAAGCTTTTCGCCTCTTCAGATTGAAAATCTGCAATATCTTGTCTAGTTACAAAGTGTGGTTCCAATGGGCCTTGCTCTTCCACTGCGACCTGCTGCCCAGACAGCACAGCTCTGGCTTTGGCTGGTGCAATGTTTGTTATAGATAGTAATCAGCTGTACTAACACCAGCGTGTGGAAGGAAGCAGTGTATAAAATATATTCATCTACAGAAGGAAGAAAAACTATGGAAATTATAGGTGGATTTGCATCCCGAACGCAGTAACCTCCAGCTGCAAGTCTGTCATGAGCAGTGACAGTGCAATGCGTGTTTTGGAGCAGCGATGCCTTGTTGTCAGTGACAGCAAATTAGTAACGCAAAGTTGTCAAGACTCCCTTTACTGATGCCATAGGCTGCAGAAGCCCAAAATGTGACAGCTTTCACTTTAGTACTAGCATATGGCTGTTCGTTCATTTCCATCTCTTATTTTGAAAGGACTTGCCATGCGTGTTTGTGGCCATCAATCATGGTCTAAGTTTTAGGAACAGAAGTGAGCTATGAATGTGAAATGCGTGTTTTGACCTCCAGCGTGTGATGGCAAGTTGATGTGTGGAGCCTTGGGAGAGATGCACAATACTCTTAGTCACTCTGTGTGGCTCTCTGATGTTGTTTGAGAGTGCTAAGCTAGAAGCAAGCTCAGGAGTAAACTGGTTTTCCGGAAGCTGATCAGTATAACCTGCTGAAATTCAGGCTTCCCAAATGTGTTTGAAATCAGGTGCTAAAGCTGGCTCCTTAAAAATCTCAGATGTGCTGCTTTTGGGTGTTTTGGTGTGTTTCAAAATGGTCATATTTTCTTTCTGTTCCCAAGCTCTGAAACTCATCTGATAGGTGCTTCTTGCATTGGTTTGAAAGTGTTCTTGACCTCTTCAGATCAGGTCTCACTTTCTCTGTTGTCTAAGAAGAGCCAACTGCTTAGGCTCAGAGTTTGAAGTCTGTACTGACTGGCGAAGACTTTTGTTTTTGGAAAGCAGGAGAGTTTCCCTTGCTGCATGACTTCTGGCCCCATGCGAGTTGTGAAACAGCATCAGAACATGCTTTTAGTAAATACCTGGGCATAAAAATGAGGTTTTCATTTGTATTCACACTGCAGCAATGTAAGGAAAAGAAATTATGACATGAAGGAACACCTGCCTGTGCTTTTAAACATGGACAGGTAGTCCTGTACTTGTCACTTTGCTTAGCTCTATCAAATACCCTTGAAAGGGTTTCAATGTCTTTAGAAACTTGTCTTTTTAAACAAGGACTAAAATACAGAACGAGTGCCGCTAGGAACTGAGTATCAGGGTAGGGAGTGATTGTGTATAGGTCTTGTTTCAAGAAGTGGGTGGTGTAACCTGCAGTGCTTGCAGCATTTGTCTTGGGTCGCTGTACAGCACTAAACGGTAAAGCACAGCTTGGGATTCAAAGAGAGGATGCGGTTGCTTGCCTGGTCCCGTGGCTTCTGCTTGCATGAAAATCCTCTGTAGCCTTTTATTAGTTCTAGAAAAGGAAAACAACAAAAAGTGCTTGAAAGCAGAAGAGAATTTGTTTGGGGGAGGGGAGGAGGGAAATCTGTTTGACAGCTTTTTGAAGTCCTGGTTTTAGCTATTGTTATGTCTTGCCTTTGTCTGAAGAGCACTGAGAAGAAAGTGATCTGAAGTGCCTGTTGCTAAAATCTCGCCTTGCTTTTCTGAGGCCAAACCAAGAGAAACAAGTCAAAAAAGAGGGGGTGAAAGGATAAGCCAAAGGCAGAAAGTGGAGCTTCTGTTTGGAGCGCAGGCTTTTTGCCACCCATTGACTGGGAGGAGGAGATGTCTTAGTATGTCTTTGATTTGGGTGAGTAATGGAGTGTCAAGCAGTGATTAAAAACTGCTCCTCTAATTCCATCTGATCTCCTGAATGATTTGGCACAGCCCTTCTTTCCCTCAAGCTTTATGTTTTGCTCCCCAAAACACCCCAAAAAGTGGGATGGGGCCAGAAGTTGGTTTTGGTTAACAATGAGGTCTGATATCTGATTCTTGAATTGTAGTCTCAGAGTTTTTATTGTCTTGTATTTCATGTTTCCAGCTACTATATTAATGTAATGTATCAGTAAACCTTTTGTCTACACTAATTTAGTAATCTGGTGTTCTTTATAAAGCTCCTGCAGTGCTCAATTGTTAAAATTATCTGTGATGCTGTAGGAAATAACTCTTGTTTTCAATGCTACAGCTGCTATGTTTTATTTTTGTGGTGGTGGATTAGGTTTTGTTTAAACAAAGTGTTGGTTCACCTCATTTAGTCTTGCTCCTATCAATTTCTCCCTGTTGTGTCTGGAGCTCAGTAACTTAATTTAGCTAAAAGTTGCTGTTCAGAAAGCACCCTGCTTTTTGATGCTGGTCTTAATTTGAACTGTTCCTTGGGATAAGCTTTTTCTGGTGGATAATGCCTTGTCTGTAGTCTGCATAATCTGACTTAATTTGGCCTGTTGCTTTTGTTGTATTTCTCTCTTCTAGATGGAGAAAGCCCCCCCCCCCTTAATACCTGGTATTATCCTTGAGAGGGGCGGGATTGAAACTGGGAGCTAAGGGTTGTTACTGGCCTGAGAAGTAGCGATGAGCTGTAATATGGGTGGTGAGGCCTCATGCTCAGTGCAGTGCTGCACTGGTATCGCCTGATGGGGAAGCAGGAGCAGCATGTAACCTACAGTGCAAGGTCCACCCCCTTTTTCCTTTTATCCCTGTCTGCCACCATTAGTTTTCCTGTCAAAATTGGAGTAGGTAGTGACCCAAATATGCCTGACCTAGTGCTTATGCAAATATCAGCCTTCCAACAGAGCAGTTCTCATTGTGAGCTTTGCAGGTACTTACACCTCATGGGAAATGGAGAGGCTGAGTCTTGTTTTGGTCATTGATGTCTTAATTTTTCACCACTTTGATTTCAGTGGATAACCGTGCTTTATGCTCTGTGCTTGCAAGGAGATCTCCTGCTGAGTCTCATTTAGCCTCCTCCTGGCTCTTCCTAATGATATGTGAAAAAAAATCATGGCTAAGTGCAGGTGGTTGGTTAACTGGACTAAATTAATTTGGTATCTATCCAAAGGGAAAGGAACTTTTATCACAGTACTGATGCTGCTGTGCTTGTTGCACTACATGCATTTTGCCACGGCTCTCACATGCAGATGATTCGTCCTTATGCTGGTCAAACATCTATTCCCATCCTTTAGGAAGCAAAAGGTGCTTCCTGTCATTTGCTGGGGCCAGGTGAATTTACTCTCTGAAATTAGGCTTAGATTTAAGTGTAGGCGAATTGTTCTGAGTACTTAAAAAGGCTGAACCAAGACTTTTAGAGGAGGCGGTTATGGTCCCTGTAGCACCTGTAAAACCTGGGGGTGTTTTCATCTGCAAAGGGAATACAGCTTCCTGTGAGGTTCCCTGTGGACTTTGAGCCTTTCCTGTGTGGCTCTGCCTCTGAGGGAGCTGCTCTGCAAGGCAAGGGATGAGCTGGGAGCAAAGTGAACCTCTGAATCTAGGGATATGGGTAGGAGAGGAAATAGTGTTTGAAGCTGGGTGGAAAAAGGAGGGTATCTTCATTGCAGAAGCATCAATTTGGCTTGTAATTACAGTGGGTATATTTTGTACCGCGTCTCACTCTTTGATTCATTGTTTGCAATTACAAGCTGCGGTTAACAATTCTAGGCTATTTTGCATGCAGGATTCGAACCAGAGCACTGGGCTCGCCTCTATGGAGCCTGATGGAATAGGTAATTATGTGGGTCATCTATATTCCAAAGAACAAAGTACAGGCAAGGAAGGAACAAAGCTATTTTGGTTATCGCTAGTACAATGTAATCCCTTCTACAAATAATTACTGGTTTCCACCTACTTCTCTTGGGGCTTAAACTAATTGCTGCGTTAGCAGGCTACAGGCAGAGTTCAAAAGGCTGATGCTTCCGCAGCTGGTTCTGGAGGCATTGAAAAGGAAGGATTTTGGGGATTATATTGCTGCAGACACTTGACATGAGCAGTTTGGTCGATTTTTCTCAAATGAATAGCTCTTGCAGGTTATCGAGAGCTGCCTTTTTTGGTTTGTCAGCCATTTTCCACACCCGGTAAAGTGTCGCTTCTTGCTGTCCTTTTGCATGGTCACTGCCAGGCAGGTTACTGCTTATTTTCAGCTCTCCAGTAAGTGTCCGCTGAGCCTTAGTGACACTGAGATTTTACAGGGCATTGCCAATTTGCAAAGCAGGAGCTAAGCACCAAGCTCTGCTGCTGAAGGGATGTTGTGTGCTGCAAAGGCAGGGAGCAAGGAAAACGTGCAGCAGAAGCAGCAAAGATCCAAAGATGAGCACATGGTGTCAATACACCAGCTTTAGCTGATGCTATCATGGATCTCTCAGCAGCATGGTTATGCTCAGGGTTTTGGGATGCAAAGGAATAACACTGTGGGGTGCTGCTGTTCAGTGTCACATCCACGCTTGGCAGGCAGGGTGAATATTCCCCAAGAATCCAGCACTAACTCCGTAGTTATGAAGGGCTTTGTGTGGAAATGGTGATGCACCACCAACATGAATCAACACCTGCACATGATTTAATTTAATCTGGGAAAGGGTGGAATACTGTGGTAACTTGGGAGCTATTTTGGACTCTTGGATAAACACCATTTAGACTTGTGTAAATTTGAAAGTGTTAGTTTGACAAAAGTACTGTTTACCCAAGTGAATATGTGCTTTATTTTGGTGTGTGCTTTATATGTATTTGATCAGTCTGCAGGCACTTTACTCAGACTGTACCTCTAATGCTTTCGAGACATCTAGACCACAGGTTATAATGTGCTTTTAGTTTGATCTCCGACTTGAGTTCAAGACAGGCAGTGCTTAATGGATTGAAATCAGCTAATGTGAGTAAGTTTGAGTGGCAGATTGCCTGACCTACTTCTCCCTAGAGTCAGGATAGTCATACAGGAGAGAGACCTTAGATGTTTAACCCAGTGGGTTAGGGGCTCTCTGCTGAGGGACAGGAGTATGCATGCCTGGGGTAATAGAATCACAGAATGGTTTGGGTTGGAAGGGACCTTAAAGCTCACCCAGTTCCAGCTTCCTGCCACAGGTGAATATTGTGTTCAGATGCGTTATTTGGTGAGTGCTTGTGACACTGCCCCTTGCACACGTGTGCCTGTGGTAATATTTCTGATAGGTGCTGCTCCTCTGCTCTGTTTTACTGTAATTACCTTTCCTAGTGGTGGCCCTTGGATTGCCCTGAGAGTCAGGAGTGGTCTGTTTGACACCCAGTGAACATTCTTGGCAGTATAATACTTAGTCATCTAATGAGTATAGCTAAGTAATTATTAATTACAGGTCAGAAAGAGGTGGGAAATAATGGAACAAATCAACTTTGTGTTTTGGTTTTGGTGTGTTTTGTGCGTATGTCAGTGAATGAGCGAATAAGAGGCACCAGAATAGTCCTGCCCCACCCCTCGCTATGCATCCCTCTTATCCACAGAAAAAGGAATTCTTTTCGTTCCCAATAACTCTGGAAAGTGTCAGGGTTTTTTCTGCTTTTGCAGGAAGTTGCCTGGGAAGTTTCACAATTTTTGGTTGAACTGAATTGTTTTCATTTAGCCAAGTTCCTTAAGGCTCCTTCACCCAGCCTCTAATTTCAGAGCTTACTTGTCCCTGTCCCTCACAGTTAGCCCCATTTGTTTCTCTGCAACTATCCCTCTTTGTTGGTTAAACACATTTTGGACTGATTGCAATGGGAGTAGAATGAGGACTGGTAGACAATGCCATAGGAGACAGTTCCTCTGAGTGGCTCTGCTTTATCTAATTTATTGCTTTTCAAGTGTTTTGTGCATGTGAGAGATAAAAAGGAAATGCTCTGTGGGCTGTCTCTTTGCTTGGTTTTCAAAGAGAAGAATTAGGTTCAAAAGGAAAAGGTGTAGTCAGCCTATGGCTAAAGCATCCAATATTAGCAGCTGCTGACAGGTAGGAATCAGCAAATGTTTGTCTACCATAATTAGGAGGTACTAATTTCTACCGGTTTAAGCAGTCGTATCTTTGTCTTTTCCCCCTGTTGACATGATCAGACAAATAGCAGTAGATCTGTTCCTGTTTGAGGCTGTGTCAGCATCTAGTGATGAGACTCCAAAGGTACGCTGTCTTCCAGGATGCAGTGATGTTAAAAATAACTCTGAGCTGCCTCTTCACAAGCTTTGTTGCTGATGACAGCAGCTGGCACTGTGGTTTCTCAGAGGGTAACACTGTGAGAGGTGGTTGTTGTGTGAGATGTGATGGCAGGCTTTCATAAACTGGGAAACCCTGGGCTGCCTCACGCTGTGCTGAATCCTTGGAACACCAATTGAGGATTGGTATGACTTTACACTCATGCTGATAATGCCTATGTGGGGTTTGCAACCCCCGTGAGGAACACATGAGTAAGACACCAAACAGAGGAAAAGAGTCAAATTTAAGCCAATGCCAGTTAAACAACGGGACAAATCTCACCCTGACATCTCTGGCTCATGGGAAAGCAAAGCAGTCACTTCACTGTTCCGCTGTCAAGTAACATACTAAATAGCTACCAAAATAGCTCGGTAGTCATCTGAGCCCCAGAAGAGGGGCTGACGCATCGTTGCGTGGGCTGAAGCAATTAGGCACTTGCTCCACTGAACTGTGCCATTAGACACTGAACCATGAGGTTGGTGAATATGTGATATGATGCCTCACTAGCTAATGAGGGGAGGAGCCCACAGTGAGCGTGGAGGCTGTGATGCTGCAGTTGTGGGCTGTTGGGCAGGTGCCACAACTGTATTTCTAAGGTGTTGATATGGCTTGATATGGTTGATATGATATTAGCTCCCCGTGAACCCCGGCTTTGAGGCAGACTGGGATGGTGGAATAGAGCTGCTTGAATTCTTCCTTTAAGACATTGAATGATTTGGGTTGGAAGGGACCTTAAAGCTCATCCAGTTCCAGCCCCCTGCTCAGGCAGGGACACCTTCCACTAGACCAGGTTGCTCCAAGCCCCATCCAACCTGGCCTTGAACACTGCCAGGGATGGGGCAGCCACAGCTTCTCTGGGCACCCTGTGCCAGGGCCTCAGCAGCCTCACAGGGAAGAATTTCTTCCTAATGTCTCATGTCAATCTCCCCTCTGTCAGGTTAAAGCCATTCCCCCTTGTCCTGTCCCTACAGGCCCTTGTCAAAACCCCCTCTCCAGCTTTCTGTTAGCTCTTCAGGCACTGGAGCTGCCCTATGGCCTCCCCTTAAGGAGCCTTCTCTTCTCCAGGCTGAACAGGCCCAGCTCTCTCAGGATGTCATACGATGTTTCTGTGGTTCTCCAGCAGTTTGGGGTTTTTTCCTTATGTCCTAACACCGTATTTCCTGATCCAATGCCACCTGTGTTTTTTGCAGAACTTTGCCTGGGAGGCTGAGGGAGGCTTTGGGAAAGGAGGACCATGACCTGAAATGGTGGGTACACAGAGCTGTAGGTGAATTGATGAGGCGAGGTGGAAGTGTGGCTCAGCATGGGCTTTGCGTGTGTGAGATGCAGCTTTGCTCTGGTCAGAAGTTTGGGCAGTGCCAGCTGAGGGCAAGTGATGGGAGCTGGATCAGAGGCAGGAGGTGGGAAGTGTTCTGGAGAGAGGTGTGAGGGCTCTGAGTCAAACAACAAGATGGATTTGGGAGCCTGAGCTGTCAGGGGTTGGGTGGAAGGAGCTTAGGAAGTAAGAGCAGACCAGGTTTACCTTTATGTGTTTACCTGGCTTTTGGGGAGTGGTGGTGAAACAGGCAGTGAAGGAAATGGAGTTGTGGATGTGGCGAATAGCTGAAATAGAGCAGTGAGAGCTGCACAAGTATGGATGATATCCAGGTTTCAGGTGAAGCTGGGTACTGCAGTGCTGAAGTGAATTCCAGATCAGCTTAAGAAGTACTTAAGTGTGGCCACCACATTTTGCACGCCTACAGAGTAGTCTGATGTTCCTGGGAAACCTTTCAAATCCAAGAGCTGTGAAGTAAATACTGAGAACAAATTATAAGCAGCAGTTTTTTGGCTTATTTTGGAAACCTCTTGTAATCTCACTGGTCCCATTGCGGTTTTAGTCAATGCAGCCTGTGATACCACCTCTCTGATGTCCTTGCACACTGTGTGAAGGTCTCTGACCTCCCCAGACCAAAGCAGCTGTTGTAAAGGCACTGTGTGCAGAGATGCTGCTTTCAAGCAGCCCCATGCACAAAAGCAGCCTTCCTGATGCCCTGCCAAGCTCCCTGCTTCGGTGGCATCGTTCTTCCTTCTGTGACTGCTGCCGGTTGTCAGGGATGCAGCATTTTCCTGGGCATCCCCCTGTAAAAGGTTTTATAAACTCCAGTTCCTCTAGCGTAGGCTTGTGAGGGCCTGAAATAAGATGACACATCCCTGTCCCAGGTGGATCAATATTTGAGTTGCTTTTAGGCCTGCCTGTCACAGAAGAACAGGTAGATAAATGGCATGAATTTCTAAGGAATATTCACAGTGCCAGCTGCCAAGGATGTCACTTCTGAACGCAGCATCTGCTTGGGTGCGATGCCTGCCTTGGAGACCTCTGAGGTGTGAGATGTGTGCCTAAGCTGGTGGGAGCCCCTGGTTACGAGGTGTGTGTTTCAAGTGAATGATGGCACCCCCAGAGCATTGCAGTGCAGGCGGAGATGGGGTTTGCTTCCACCGGGAAGCCTCAGCTGCAGTCTGTGAACTGAAAAATAACATCCTCACTGGGAGGGGGAGAAACCCCCAATGGCTGCTAGAGCTGTGCCTGCTTCCGCTGATACTGTGCAAGGTGCTAGGTGTTCTCTGTGTGTGTGTGTGGGGAAAGTCATAGAATCAGAATCCCAGACTGGTTTGGGTTGGAAGGGACCTTAAAGCTCATCCAGTTCCAACCTCTGCCACAGGCAGGGACACCTTCCACTAGACCAGGTTGCTCCAAGCCCTGTCCAACCTGGCCTTGAACACTGCCAGGGATGGGGCAGCCACAGCTTCTCTGGGCACCCTGTGCCAGGGCCTCAGCACCCTCACAGGGAAGAATTTCTTCCTAATGTCTCATGTCAATCTCCCCTCTGTCAGGTTAAAGCCATTCTCCCTTGTCCTGTCCCTACAGGCCCTTGTCAAAAAGCCCCCTCTTTCCAGATTTCTTGTCACCCTTTCAGGCACTGGAAGATGTTCTAAGGTGTCCCCAGAGCCTTCTCTTCTCCAGGCTGAACCAGCCCAGCTCTCTCAGCCTGGCTTCAGAGCAGAGCTGCTCCTGCCCTCAGAGCATCTTCATGACCTCCTCTAGACTTGCTCAAGCAGGTCCACATCTCAGCCTGGAATAGCTGCAGTAGAGTCCTTAAAGAAGCCTATGATGCTGGGCTATAGTGCTGCAATGCATTTAGAAGTCTTCAAAAGTGATGTGAGGTGGTTTCAGGCTTTTTCAGTATCACTATAATACTCTGTTGGTGAGGCTACTTTGGGCTGTTTCTTATCACTCGATCTATTCTCTATTAAGAAGGTTTCCTGGGCTTAGAGATGGGAAGCATGGGCTGACCAGAGCTTGCTGAGCTCAGTGGGAACCCCAATGTCAAGTTCAGTGTGACTGTGTGTATGTGAGGTGCTGAGGACAGGAGAGAGGTGGGTGACAGGGAGATGTGGGATTTGCTTTCCTCTTCATCCTTGGTAGGCTGCTGCTTCACAAAGCTTGGATTGGAAATGTGTGGATTTATATGGACGCCTATACCTTCGAAGCTGCCTGACAGTCTGATTACCCGTAGTCCTCTGATGTGTTTGTGTGTCACATTAAACCAATGGCGTTTGGGCAGGAAATTGCCCCAAACACACAACTACATTTATAACTCCCTGCTTAGGAAATGTGAATCAATTTGAATTTGAAATTTGGGAAGGCTAATCTGCATTTCTCCTGACAGGTGACGTAGTGTTGCTTGAAATAGTCTTCGTAATGAATAAAGTGTGCTTGGAAAGGGGTAGATCGCCATCTGGTTTGGTTTTTGAAGCCTGGCACACGTTCCTAGCAGAAAGTGGGTGCTGTCCTTCTGGTTTGATGCCTTGATTCCATCTGTGTAGGAAGGTGAGCTCTGAACTTGTGGTCAGCTTGTGCTGAATTGTTTTCCCCTGACCTTCATCTGCACTGGCAAATGAATACAGGAAGAAAGAAAAACTAGTGGGAAAGAACCAATCCTGGAGCAGCTGTAGGAGAAGGAATTGTAAATGATGGATGCCGAAGGCACTGTGCATTTGCAGTTGGGTTTATTGCAAACCTGTTTAACTCGGGAATGCTGTCCCTCCATATCCAGCACTTCAGCAATTATGATGTTTGTGATGACTCGGCTGCCTACCTGTCACCTATCTGTCAAAGAGATGAAGGTGATTTGAAGATTGAGGTTACCTCTCCTGGCTGCTGCCTACGACTGTTAGAGTGTCTCTGGAGCTTTCATTTAGTTGCTTGCTTTTAGCAGATTTAAGGCTATATCCTGCCTGAGCAGGGAAAAAAGAGAAACGTTAACTCTTCACTGTATCTCCACGTGCAAGGAGGATGCTCCTTGGAGCAAGCTGCTTGATTCTTTGACTTCTTTCTGTAGCCAGTGTGTGGGGCAGGACGTTTGCAGGGCTCCAGTTAGGATGTTAAAGCTGGTCCAGATCAGTGGGGCACCTGCTCAGGCACAGGGATGGTCACAGTGCAGTTGCAGTGTAGATTAAGGGAGATCAAGGACATGAGCCTCAGTGTTAAGCAGTTCCCAGGCAAAAGGGGGAGAAACCCAAGCAGGGAATCTCCCAGCACTTTCTCCACAGCAGCTGGTCTTGGGCTGCGAGCTGAGCCAGGACTGTTGGACTGTGCAGCTCTTTCATCAGCCTTTTATAAGGACCCTAATATTTACTTCATGATTTCATATCCCTGTATTCAGCCTATTTCCTTCCAGTTAGCTGATGCATGTAACAAAGCAGTAGTAGCACTTGTGGCGACAATTTGATCCTGGCTCCCAGCATTTTTCCTTAGTGCTATACATCAGCTCTGCTCAGCTCTCAAAGAGCCCTGGCATACTGCTCTGTAGGACAGAGGCAGAGGCTTCTTCCTGAAAACAGGTTATTTCTATACTCAGCAAGCTAATTTGTCACACATCACTGGATGCAATGTAAAACATAAGAGGGAACAAAATTCTGCTTGTCTTTGTCTACCTACCCTTAAAACATTTGGGGTTTTTTTGTCTTTTAAGCATAAACCTAAGCCTAAACTACTCACAGGCTTACCTAGACGGCTGTAGCTATTAGTAAGTCATTAGCGTTCCATTTACTTGTTTTATTCTTTCTAAGCAATCAGTTTATCTTACTGGGTCATCAGTTTTGGAGCAGTTTCTTGACTCTAAAACTACTATTCTCTTTCAGGCACATTCATTGCATGTATCTGATATTCTCAAAGATGTAATTGTTAGAGAAGCAGACAGTGTCATTTGCTCAGCATTTTTCTGTGCATTATTTTTTACCTAGCAGTGCAATAATTACTCATAATTGCACTACTTGAAGCGATTATTCAAGGGTTGCTTTCCATTCCTAGCTGGCTGGTTTTGCAGCTCATTCATTCAGCTATTGAAATTCCACCAAACCTACGGAGTCTCCTGCTTTCACAAGCTGCCTGTCCTATTATTCCCAGGGCATAAATGGCCTTTTCTGTACAGAAAACAAGATACCTCTAAATTGCTAGAAAGCAAATTAGAGAAAATTAGAAACAACTCTGTTTTTATTGTTTGGTTTTTTTTTCCCCTGATTCCTTATAATTGTTCTTTCTGCACTGAGAGTTGATACCTCCTATAACCCATTTTTTTGCAGTAAGTATTTGAGATGAGTGTCATTTAGTATCTGTTTTAGGAGCTGGAGACAATATTCCACACAGACCAACCCCTCTGGGGTCTCCTGCAGCTGCATGGGTCTTGCGATGGGCTGAGCTGTTCCTCAGGGAGAGAAAAATAAAGGGACAGCCATCCGGAGCTCTACCCTTTGATCTCTGCAGTCTTTCCATGGCATTTTCCAGGTATATATCCTGGGCTTTATTGTTCTCTACTGCTGCTGAGACTCTCCTTTACTTCCCATCTTTTGGTTCCTGCCAGAGCTATTTGTTGAGATCCTGCCCTCCTGTCTAGTACCCCTTTTTAGTTCTTCATTTCTCCCTCATTGCCACTTTGTTGCCTCATCCTCCAAAACCTAGCTTAATCTCTCTTTCTGAAGAGCCTCCAAGAAGAAAACTTGGTCATATACATGCTTGTAGCTTCTACATACTAACTACGTAGTATGGAATAATAGTTGAGGTGCGTGGGTGGTCAGGATCAGCCAAAAATAAATGGTTATAGGATCATAGGATCAGTTAGGTTGGAAAAGACCTTTAAGATCATCCTGTCCAGCCATTCACCCAGCGCTGCCAAGGCCACCACTAACCCATGGCACTGAGGGCCTTGTCTACATGGCTTGTGAACAGCCCAGGGATGGTGATTCCACCACTGCCCTGGGCAGCCCGTTCCAAGTACTAGCATGAATGGATCTGGCACAGTGTTTCACAAGTCAGGAGTCCCTGCTCTGGTGAGTGACCTGTTTGCTTGGGCTTGCATACATGACATGCAAAGCGCGCATACCATAAGCCTCTGGTTTACTGCAGAATCTGAAGCTCTGTTCCAGTTCGGGTTTGGCACATATTGCCTACTCCAAAAGCTTGAACCACTCAGCACGTGAAGAAAGCACTGCCAAGGCAGCTGGAGATGAGTCCTGGCCACCTCACCCTAAACCCTGTTAAATGCCTCTAATGGCGAACTGATTAACCGTCACAGTTTAGGCATTTGTATTGAACTAGTGACATCCCAGGTGGATGAACAAGTTAATAAGGTTTCCTGATTTATGTATTTGTCTGTGTATTTTAAGTAAGAGGCTTTTATCTCCATGGCGTTTGAGTTGCCTCAGAACAGCACGGTTTCTCATCCTGTATTTACAGTCACCCAATTAGTGCAGGAATTCCTTGTACACAGGACAGCTGCTATATCACTTCTGTCCTTATTGGCTTTGTAGATCTGTTTAGGCAGGCATAAATTTGTACTTGTGGATATATAGTCAGCTAGGTTGCAAAAGACCTTTAATATGACCGTGTATTTCAGTGATGACAGTTCTCACTGCAACTGTTCCTGCAGCTCAGAGCTCTGCCAAACAGACTTGAAGTCATCTTACTGATGTACTCTACCACTGATACCACTAGCATGAAGGTCTTGTCAAAAATATGCATATTCACCATTGCTTTAAGATGTGCTCCCTGGATCTCTCAGGCTGAGATAGTTAAAGTGATCCTATGCTGCATGGTACCATATCTGTTTGCTAAATCCCATCTAAAACTCTCCTTGTTTACAAGCCACCTTGCTTTCTAGTGCTGCAAACTGAAGATGGGAGTGAAAATTAAGCAGTTCTTTAAATTTCCATTGCTGATGCCCTCCTGCTAGTGGAGGTTGTGAGCAATTCCCATGTGCCACCTGAAGCAGGAGCATTCAGGTGGGTTTGGGAACACACGCTTTTGCCTTGTCAGTCTGTCATCATGTCTGAAAGATTGACAGGGTATGGTGATGAATAAACATATGGCATTTTGATGTAGTCTCCTTTGAATACAAAGCATGCAAGTAATTCCTGAAATAAAACCGAAGTGTGGGAGGGGAAAGATGCGGGAGTCAAATCCTGGCTCAGAGGAATTTATTTCCTTAGGAAAGGAGCCAGGCACTATGTAAACAGAGGCAAAGGCAGGTAACAAAGCAGCAAATGGACGCTCCATCCGGCTCTCCTTGAGGTTTTGTGGCAAAGCTCCGCTTGATGTCTGTGGAAGGTGGGTCAGTCCACTTAGACCAGCACTGGAACCTTGTGCTGCTCTGGTAACTGGTTGATTCAACGTTTTAGCTTGCAGAACTAACAACTTGATTAATAACTTCTCCTCAGACAGCGAGGAAGGAATCACAGGTTCCTCTGTTACCCATTTCCCATTTAACAATAAAGTGGCTGTAGCTGCTTTGCTGTGTTTCAGCTTGGAGCAGTAGTTTACATAAAATACACAGATTAATAGATGGGTAAGGCTGTAAGAAGAAATCACCCCATGCGTTAACACAGAGGGCTGCTGAGTAATCCCTTACAGGCACACAGGCAAGACTTGTAAAGTAACCCTCTGTGTGTACATTCTGGCTTTCCTATGAAAATCTGTTCTCTTTTAATTTCCCCAGAGTTTGCAGGTGCACCGCTGCCATTTTCTGGAGATAAGCCCACACAACTGTTCAAGGGGAAATTAATGGTGAAGGTAGATGTCCTACGGTGAGCTTCTCAAAATCTGCTACGCTTGGCTTTCTCTTTAGCATTAGAACTGGATTCTATCTCTGCACCTTCTGTCCAGCCCTCAACTTCTCTAGGTCCAAGGCTCAATGGCTTTCACAGTTCAAAGATTTAAGGATGTAGCTGGAGCTGGTTTCTGTTGGTGCTTTTTAAATGCTCTCTACAGAAGAAGTCTGTCTTGCATAAGGTTGCAGCTGACAGGCACATGTAGTGTGGAAAAAGCCCTGTCCTGCAGTTTGAATGTTCTCTCCTTCAAAATCAGGAATGGTTTCCTTACAATGCTTTCTAGAAGCATTAAGGGAAGCTTCTCCTGCTCTCTTCTAGGACCACAAGCCTCTCCATTTTCCATTCTGTACGCCCTCACCTATTTGGTTTCTAGGGAATGTATGCATTATTTTAGGACCTGCCCTTCAATGCTTTCTAGGGCTCTGTTTTTCCTGGGATTCTCTACCTGCTTCCAGGAAGCTTTCACAATTTGCAGGAGCCCGTTATTTTTGCTTCCCTAGGAATCCTTCCCTTTTGCTTTTCAGCACCGCTGCTTGGTGCGCTCTAAGAAAACACGAGCATTCCAAGGCTCCCATGACCTGCTTGTAGGAATTATCCACGTTTTCTAGGACGCTGTGAGTTTAATTTCTAAAATTTCCTCTTGCTTTACAGGGCTTTCCTGATTTCTGTGGATGCAGCTGGTTTGTGTTCTAGAAATCACCTCTTTAGCTTTCTGCAGTTTGCCCCTTAACACTTCCTAGGACTTTTCCACACTTGAATTAATTTACTAGGAATACCATTCTTTGGGTTTCTAGGAATGGCTCTCCTCTGGTTCCTAAGAAATCCCCATGTCTCCTTTGTGCATTCCCTATCTATCTCTTAGGAATGTCCCTACCTGCTGCCTGTGAATTTTAATTCTGCTTTCCAGCAATTTCCCATTGCTCTCTAGGCCTGCCTAGGCTATGAAATAGTCCTTTGTGCTTTTTAGGCTGAGTTCTTCATTTGCTTTGCAGGAATGCCTTGTTGGCTTTCTAGTAATATGCCCTCATCTTTCTATGGATGGTCACTTTTAAGGAAACCTCGATTGGATTCCTGGCACTTCTTCCCTTCTCCAAATTCCCCCATGGCCTTAGAGGAAGTCCACCAGTCTAGGGAACCCCTACGTGATTCCTAGGAAGACCCCCTCTTTTAGACAAATTCAGTCTTATTTCTGGGAGTTCCTCTCTGCTTTGTGGGAATTCCCTACTGTGCTCTCAAGGAAAGCTCTGCTTGCTCAAGTAATTTTCTCTTTCCATTCTCGCAGTTCCCCAGTGCTTTCTGGAAGGTCCCTGTGTTCTCTCTAGACTTTATAAGCAGCATCTCTTGCAGTGTGGTGGTTTTTTTCCCTTTGGCTTGCTGTGAATTCGCTGCTGCTGTCAAGAATCCATTGCTTGCTTTTCTTAGAAATCCTCATCTGTTTTCTAATAATTCCCTTCTTCCTTTCTAAGAATTCCCCATCTGCTTTCCAAAACCTTTTGCGCTTTCTAGAAATTCACTCCTTGTTTGCCAAGAGTTCTTCATCTGCTTTCTAGGAATTCCCTGATTATTTTCTAGAGTCTTCTCTCCTGGTGTCCGCTCTGCTTTCAGGAATTTCCATATGAAGATTGGCTGGGAACGTTGTGACTGTTCAGCCTGGAGAAGAGAAGGCTGCGTGGAGACCTCAGAGCAGCCTTTCAATACCTGAAGGGGGGCTATAGGGATGCTGGGGAGGGACTCTTCATTAGGGACTGTAATGACAGGACAAGGGGTAACGGGTTCAAACTTAAACAGGGGAAGTTTAGATTGGATCTGAGGAAGAAATTCTTTACTGTAAGGGTGGTGGGGCCCTGGAATGGGTTGCCCAGGGAAGTTGCGAATGCTTCATCACTGGCATTATTCAAGGCCAGGTTGGACAGAGCCTTGGATGGCATGGTTTAGTGTGAGGTGTCCCTGCCCATGGCAGGGGGGTTGGAACTCGATGATCTTAAGGTCCTTTCCAACCCTAACTATTCTATGATTCTATGATACTATGAATTTCTTGTCAGCTTCCTAGGAATGACAGATCTGCTTTCTGTGAGTGCCCCATTTTCCCTCTAAAAATTCCCTGATTTCTTTCTAGGAATGTCCCATTTGCTTTCTAGGGATTCCCTTGTGCTTTTAAGGAATTCTCAGTTTGCTTTTTGGGAACTGTACCGTGCTTTCCAGGATTCTCCGGTTTCTCTTGTATGACCTTTCTGCTCAGCTTTGTAGGAATTCCTGTTTTCCTGTGAGCTTTTCATGTTTCTAAGAAATCCTCATCAGCTTTCATGGAAAATGTTTTCCTAAATACCTAGGAATTTTCTACATTTCTGAAGAGTTCCCAAATCTGGAATATTCCCAGGAATTTTCCACCCCCTTTTTTTTTTTAAGGACTCTTGTTTGGGGTTTGTAAAAAGTGAACTCCTTTAGGAATTCTCTGGTGTCTTCTGTATAGGCTTTATACAGAGATGGGGGGGGGGAAACCCCAAAACCAACCCCCCTGAAACATAGCATAGAGTATATGCTATCTTTATACTGAGGATAAGGGATCTATGCATACCCCATGTATAGCCAGACTTCTAGTGCTCTACAATGCATTTGCTCTAAGCTCTGGGAATTCACTTACTGCAATCTGGCTGCTGCGAGCTCATCTTTTATACCCTTGGTTTCTGTATAGTGGAGCCTCTTTAACTTGAAGCGAATTTGAAAGTCCATAGTGAGGGAGCTTGTTTGAAATGTTCAAGTTCCAAGGCCATTTGTAACTAAATTGCTTAGGGATGTCCCAAATACAGGAAATGCTTGGGTCCTTAAGTGTGCTGCTTATGTCTGTTTGTGGCATACTAGAAACAAGCAAACCAGTCACTCCAAATACTTATAGGCTGCATTAATTTAGCTGGGTTTGTGAAATCCAAGCAACTTAGTAAATTAGACTAAAAAAGACGAATGCCTTGGGGTGGTAACTGTAGGAAAGCATCTTCTAATCTCCTTTTGTGATGGACTATGGTCCGTCATCTTGCTGCAGCATGGGAAATGCGCAGAAGTTGTTCACAAGCCCTGAAACCACAGTGGAAGAAATTTAGGACTTTGCATTTAATCTAATACCAAATCCATAGGTTTTCAAAACCTGAACCTCGTAACGCAAAGCCAGAACAAGTTTAAATGTTTTCCTCCCTCGTTTCTTTGTCTTTTATTGCTGCAGACATTTAACTCGAAATTACAAAATGACAATCAGAAAGGTCGAGGTAAGTTTTTGTTACACACTTGATGCAGTTTTTGTTGTGCTGACATCATACATTGACCACGTTGTCAGCTACAGGTAAGTTTTAGTTCATGCACTATTGTCAGCTCAGCCTTCCCTTATCATTTTGCTCAGCTATTTGTTTGGTTATATTTGAATTATTCAGGCTTGGGTTTGTTGAATCTTTCGGGTCACTGCTACCAAAAGAGATAAGGGAGTTTATTAAGTGTGCATGTACAATGATGGAAGGGGGTGAGGGGTGATAGATGGAGATCGTGCAGCTTATCTTTATTCATGAAGCCCTTAAGGGTGATGGAAAAAGGGCACCAGGAATCCATGCAGGCTGGTGACTCATCCAGCAGTATTTAACTTTGTTCGTCCTGGTTGCCTCAGCTAATGCACGTGTGAGGCTGTGCCAAGCCTTGTACTTTGCCTACCTTGCATTATTAATGCTCCCAGAAGGGGTTACATTTGTATACTGCTGGCTGAGGTGAGACTGGCCCTGCTGCATCTCTGCTGGGGGCTGCATTCAGAGCTGTGACATTGTGGCTCTATGAAGATTAGTACTGAGCAGACGCAGCTGGGGCAGAGCAGGTTCTAGTGTTTTCCAGTGCTGCCAATGGCTGTATTCCAGAAATACAGGCCTCTTGAATTCTGGTATATTCAATTAGGGAAACTGTGACAAATGCGCAGATAAAAAACAAATCCAACTGCTGCTACGCATACTGTGGCCTATTCATGTTAGGGAAGAGACAGATGATCCTTTGGAAGTTTAGGTAATGGCCTTTCTATTTATGTAGCAGGGGGTGTGTGTTTGCAAATAATGCTTCAGAATAGGTAATAACCTTTGGATATGAGGTTATCATAGCCAGGTTATACAAAGGGCCTGTAGGGACAGGACATGGGGGAATGGCTTTAAACTGACAGAGGGGAGATTGAGATGGGACATTAGGAAGAAATTCTTCCCTGTGAGGGTGCTGAGGCCCTGGCACAGGGTGCCCAGAGAAGCTGTGGCTGCCCCATCCCTGGCAGTGTTCAAGGCCAGGTTGGAGAGGGCTTGGAGCAACCTGGTCTAGTGGAAGGTGTTCCTGCCTGAGCAGGGGGCTGGAACTGGATGAGCTTTAAGGTCCCTTCCAACCCAAACCAGTCTGGGATTCTATACATGTAATGCAATGATCTTGTAATAAATGTGTGCAAGTTTGTTATGATATAATTCTTGATATAATTGCTTGATATAATTCCAATAATGGCAGATGAAGGAGGCAGTAATGTAAATCAGAACAATTCCTTCTAATTTAGGAGGAATTTGAAGCTGCCAAAAATGCTGCCTATCCAAGAGCATGAACTATGAGCATGTATATTCAATAGGTTAATGCAAGACAGAACCCTAGTCTGCATGTCTTTCCCCAGAGGGTACCGAAGGAAACCAAGAGGATTACCTCCATGTCAGTACAGTACTGCCAAGATCAGCCTTTCCCAGATTGCCAGAATAGCATAAAAGTTGATCCAATTGTAGTGAGTTTTTGATTTTTGTTTCTTTTTTGCCCCAAGAGCTCTCTCATAAGAAGTGGTGAGTTTGAAGTTTTAACCTTTCTCCACAATGTGGTCTACAAATATGCTTTCCTTTAACGAAAAAAGGGAAAAACTGGGATGGGTTGATATCAGGCCTCTAAGGAAGACGCAAAATATCATGAGGTGTGATAAAAATGGGGGTAGCTGGTAATGCTGCCCTTATTAGTTTGTGTGTGCGTTCCTTTGGGTTTAAAATATACCAGTACTTGTCAGAAATCCAATTGCTTGGGCTATTGTGAATCTGAATTTCACCAGCACTCTTTCCCTCCCTATGGCTGATGCTGTCACTTTGTTAGATATTTTGTTATTGGGGACTGTGGCAGGCACATGCACAGGACTATTTCAAGCCCATTTCTCTATACTGCTGCAATATTAGGCCTTCTAGGTACAAGAAGCGAATCTTCGTTTATTTCATCCCCATCTGTTACTAATGTAAAACGACTGAAAAAGTCGATTTTTAATTAAAAGTGAAAAAACAACAGGGTCGATATGTGTTAAGATGTATTTGGTTTAGGTCACACTTCACCCAGACGTCAACGTTTCATGCTGAATACTCAATGGCTGCTATTGTGTAGCAGATCAGCATGTCTTAGACAGTAATTTTGCCTAATGAGGTGGGTAATTCAGATAAGAGGTAAGTGGTCAACCAGGCAAGTAACAGCCTATTTTTAATTGCCATGAGAAGTGTTTACAAGATTGCATACATCAGAGGGCTGAGACATGACAGGAGACTTTGAAGAAGTATGCTCCGTAAAACAAGCCTATGACCTTCTTGCAACAGCTGATATTCCCCAGGCTGTTCAGAAGGTGAGTTGTGGCTGCCGCATCCCTGGCAGTGTTCAAGGCCAGGTTGGATGGGGCTTGGAGCAACCTGATCTAGTGGAAGGTGTCCCTGCCCGCGGTAAGGGGTTGGAACTGAATGAGCTTTAAGGTCCCTTCCAATCCAAATCAGTCTGTGACTCTGTATTTTTAAAATACTGGTAAAATCAACCATCTTTCAAACAGGTGCTAAAGAACATCTGGCTGTTGGTCTTTTGTTTGTCTTCCTCTAAAATGCATGAGATTTCTCACCTTGCAGTGAAATGGCCCCAAAGAGCTTTGTGGAGATGATGCAGCTTGTATATGGAAGTGATAACTATTAGATATTAATGGCCTGATTTGTCATTAGGTGATTGGTACAACTCACCCCAATTGTGGCAACCAGATGTTTGTCACATCCCCACTAGCCTACTTTGCCTATAAGGTAGCAGGAAGGAGGGAAGAGCAGTGAGACATTGCTGTGGAGGAAAACAGTTACTTCATATTAAGCAATTATAAATGGCCTGCTAGAGTGAGTGCCTGTTTCCTGCTTCAGCCTGAGCGTGCTTCTAAACCACTGGTACCACAGACGCCCTTCCTGTGCCAGGTTCTGTGTGTAAATTAAGAACAGAAGTAGCGTTGATTATAGGGGAAAATGATAAGGCTTGAAATTACTCTGTATGGATCTGAGCCCTGCTTGCCAGCAGTGAAAATACTTGTTTCAGGTTGAATAAGGTCCTTCAGATCTGGTCTGACAATGAAGGACAGAACTAGATGGTCTTTAAGGCCCCTTCCAACCCAAACCACTCTGATTCTGTGACAGTGAACACATCCGATGTGGGTAACTAATAATTTCAAATAACCTTGATAAACCTACTAAGCAATTATTATGCTCAAAGTTGACCCCTCAGTATCCTTTCCTGCTCACCACCAAGGTGATGTCCCCATCCTTTAACTCTTCTTCTTTCTCCAGCCGTTTTAAGTTGGCTCTGCAGGGCTGAGTTCAGGCTTTGGGGCACCACAGAGCTCTTGCTGCTGTAACACTATTGCTGGTGTAAATGATGGGTGGAAGAATGATGGTTGCTGCAATTGGTATGCAAAATGTTTGTCTACAGGCTGAGTGACTCATTAATTACAGGCTATAAAATGCTACTTTGCTTCTCCTGCCCCTCTCAATCTAATTTGTAGGCATTTAACTCAGCCTTCTCCAGATAATGCATGGATACAGACAATGAAAAAATACTCAGTAGAATCACTGGTTTAGCTCTGCCAGTTTGCCTCGTCTCTGAAATGACCCTTCAGGAGCACAGCTGAAATATAAAACTAAGCTGGGGGAGGAATTGTCATTGACAGTTTCTGATAGATGAGGATTGTTTGTGCTGCTGCTTCTTCCTTATTGCTTGAAAGTGGGATTACTTTTGTTTACATGCTAAAAATGGATTTGATCTTGTTGATCATTTATCTGTGTTGCCATACATTATTTTTGCCTTGAATTTCTCAGAGGGTGAAACCTCCACAGCATCTGTAGGCAACCTGCTCCACTGTTGGACTGCCCTCACAGTAAAAACTGATTTGTGTGTTTAGATGGAATTTCATGTCTTTTATGCCCCTTATGTCATGTCCTGTCACTGGACACTACTGAGAGGAGCCTGGTTCCCTCTTCTTTTCTCCCCCCTATCAGGTATTAGTAAAAACTAAGATCCACGACCCAACAGTCCCAGCTTTCTCAGCCCCTCTTTGTAGGGAAGATGCTCCAGTTCTTTCCTCATCTTTGTGGCCCTTTGCTGGAATTGCTCCAGTAAGTGCATGTTTTGTACTGGGAGCCCAGAACTGGACCCAGCACTCCAGGTGTGGCATCACCAGCACTGGGTGAAGAGATGGGGTTACCTTACCTACCTTGTCCTGCTGGCAACACTGCTAATGCAGCCCAGGATACTGCTGGCTGCCTTTGCCAGAAGGGTGCATTGCTGGCTCTTGGGCACCATTACTTTTTGGACAAATTGCTTTTGCTGCTGCATCTACATCTCTTCTGGTCTAGATGAAACAATGGGGTTGTTTGTTTCGCATCATCATCTTCATGTTTCTTGCTCTAAGCTTTCTGCGGCCACTGAGCCTGGTTGTCAAACACAACAGAACTCAGCTCTAGTAGAGTCAAATCTTGATGTAGGAAGTGACTAAATGAAGCAGAACACAAAGGCAAATATCCATCACTAGGAGAATGGAAAAGGGCAGGTTCTGAGTGATTGTATATTGTGTTAGCTCTTTTTCTTTCCTGCTGAGTTACTGGAAGTCTACATGATGTAGTTGATTAACGCCTATCAGAGTAGCTTAAAAAGGGCAGGGTGAAGAGTCTTTGAGTGGCATCATTACTCAGAAACTTCAGACACTGAAGTTTATCACAAAGACCTCACCTGACAACATGTGCATGCTGTCGAAGGTGAAAAATCTGCATAGTGTTTTACTTGCAGTGAACCAAGAAAGTCTAGTCAGAGGTGGATGCTAAGATAAAACATTGCCTTCAAGTGCTTTTTATGGGCTCTCAGGTGAGCACAAGGTACTAGAGTCAGTAAGCCTTTATTACTTCTGATGTGCAATTGTGTTAGCTGTGCACAGGGAGAGTTTGTGCTGTTGTCTCCAGATTGAGAGCCTCCATCCCCACAGGGCTGTGCTGCTGTGTGTTCAATAGATGTAACTCCTTAAGGTGAACACATATTTTGCTTGAATCTAAATCTTACCAGACAGATCAAAGTAAAACCAGCTTTATTTAGTCATTTTTTACTGAAAATGAAACTGTAAAAGTACCTATGATTCAACTTGGGTTGCCAGATGCTTATATTACAACAGTGCATTAGAGATAGTAGTGCATTTAGGGTACAAAAGAGATACAGAAACTTGAATGTACGTAACAAACACCTGTTTGGTTCACTGCTTAGCAACAAAAAAACTGAAGAGCTCAAGACTCTGTGCTTGTTTATCTGAGAATCGCAGGCTTGTTCAGGTTGGAAGGGTCAGCAGGCTGCCCAGGACTCCATAGACGGACAATCTATAAGGTCACTGGGAAACCCGTTCCTATGTTTGACCACCATCACAGTAAAAAGGAAATAATTCTTACGGATTCGAAGAGGAGAAGATAGAATCAAGAGACTTCTTCCTTTGTACTTCTGTAGCAAGTTGCTTGTTTTGATTACGTTGAATGTCATACTTGTTTCTTCAAGGAGGAAATGTTATGGTAGGTCCACTGACAGTTATGGGAGGTAGTACGTCATGTCTAAGGTGGAGATGAATGCTTGGAAAACCCTGTGAGAGGCACTATATATAAAAAGATTTTTTTCTGAATGGATTTTTAGAGCTAGGTTTAAAGGAACCAAACTGATTTCAGGCCCGGTTAAATGGAGATAAACAGGCCGAACAGATTAAGTGTTCATGTCCTTTAAGATAAACTCATGGCAGTACTGCTTGTACTCATAACCTTCAAAGTAGGACATCAGCAGAATCTCAGAGAAGCTTTTCCATTCTATTTCACTCTCATGAATCCCTTTTATTTCCTAGCAGTGCTTTAAACAAATGTAACTAAATGCAACTTTCTCCCTGTGAGAAAGGCCAGCTCCAACTGAGAAATCCTTAGGTTTTTTAAGAAATAAATCCCTATTTTTTGGCCTTGTTTTGGATTTTATAGAACAATGTATGATTTGTTCATATCCCATTTCCATTCATTGCCTATTAGCCCCATGAACTTCCAAAGAGGAGAGGAAAGATGTAGTTCCCTTCCGTTGTTTGAGGTAATTCCGGACAACAAAGTTGGGCTGCACTGGGTTTCTCATTGAGGCTGGTGATGCTCTCATGCGCTGTGAATTTATCAGGGGAGATTTTATAAACTCGTGCTGCTCCAAGCCAGCATAAGCCCTATTGCTATCGAGGGCGCTGCAGCAGGGATCTACTGCAGCTGAAACCTGGGCTCGTTTTCTTTCATTGAATAGATTGCCACATCCCTTGACAATGGTTATCAAGAGCTTATTCTTTGAGAAACAAAATACGTCATTTGTGTGTCAGTGACAACATATGCTGCCTGCATTTCAAAACTCCTCAGAAGCGTTCAGAACTGCTGCCTTTCTGGGTGAGAAGGTTGTGCTGATAAATCCAATGCGCTCTAAGTTCTGTCTTGCAGGAAGAACTTGATGTCCTGCACACATGATGTTCTTTATTTTCTGACGCTCCTGGTATTTTGAGGCATGTCACATTCTGAGATGCTGACGTATAAGAGGAATTTATCTTTGCCTGGTTATGAATGGTACATAGGCAGCGATAGGCAAATGAGTGAGGTGGAGTCAAACCTGACTGCTTGGAATTATTTGGGTGTTAAATGTACAGCAAACGGGAAAAAAAGAGCTCTATGGGGTGGCGTTGGCTATTCTCCTGCATAGAAACAGGACCCAGTTTCAGTCTGTTTATGCAGGAAGTACAGGCATGCACGCTACTACTGTATTTGCAGCAGCAGCAGAGGGTCAAATGAAAGATATGAAACTATCATAAACTCCGCTATAAGGCAGGGTGGCATTTGTGAGTGTGAAGCTGAATTCACATCAAGGTCCGCCTTCCTGAGGGAGGTAGTTAAAGCAGCGAGATTCTCCCTTTAGATTTCCTCTTTGCATTCCTGTTTTTCAAAGTCTGTGCTGATTTAATTTGCTAATTTAAAGTTTTGATGTAAGTGCACTTAGGTACCTGGTAAAACAGATTTCCTAGTGATACACGCTCTTCTCTTTCTCTTCTGCATGCTGATCCTCCCTCCTGTAAGCTGTACAACTGAAGCAGGCAGCAAGCAGATTTCCACCTAAGCTCCAGCTTTCCAAGGAAGTTGTCCTGCAGTGACCAGGTCTAATCACAAAGCCAAAGACTTTGTCACACCAGTGGAAGTGTTTTACCTCTGCTCAGTAAGCACTGGGAGGGTTGGGTGTGAGGTAGGACTGGGTGCAGAGTTCTTCAGTCAATCTGGATCATGTGAAGGCATTGTGTAACACCCCGTGGGCAAGAAAATATCCCCAAGCACAATTGTTTGTTGTGTGACATTGAGACTCTTAATGGAGCTGGCATTATGTTTTCAGGAAGATTCAGCAATTCGCAAACTAGAGAGAATGAAAAACATAAGGGCAGGTTAAAAAGCAAGCTTCCCAGTCTGCAAATCCAGATGGAGTAATAAGTAGGCTGTGTCTTTCCCTGGCAGTGTGAACAGCCTGCACGGGGCTCTCTTTGCTGTATTCCAAACATTTATGTCTCTTGTATGTGACTGAATAGGAACAAGGGACTCTGAAGCCAGTATTATAGGTATTGAAATGCTGTTTATTTTGTCTAGAACAGTCATTCCTGTAACATGTTCTTGATGGGGTCCTGTGGGTTGGCCTATATTTCATCCATAGCTGTACAAAAGGGAGCATTACAGTCCTTCAGTCCTACTAGCAACCCCTGAGCTACAAATTTATGTTCCAGAGTTGTTGAGAGGCAAGTTAGCTCTGTTTGGTGCCTGAAAACCAGTGGCTGCCTGATGACTGATCCACTGCACGAAGTCCTTTCTATGAAACAGCAGAAAGTCATGTGGGATGCTCACCTTGATTAGTTCAGTTACTTACCACAGTGGTAACTGCTGAATGCTAGCGGTGAATACAGCTAGTTTATGCATTCAGAGAGACATCTTCTAAAAGGCTAATAAATGCATGACAAGGGTGATTCAGTTACCGCTAACGATGTCAGAGCCATAAAGAAATGTCTATCAGCCTAATGTATGTGTGCTGTTCAACATGAAATTGAAGAGTGTCACAAAGTCGTAGAATCCCAGACTGGTTTGGGTTGGAAGGGACCTTAAAGCTCATCCAGTTCCAAGCCTCTGCCACGGGCAGGGACACCTTCCACTAGACCAGCCTGCTTCAAGCCCCTGTGTCCAGCCTGTCTCTTTGAATGCTGCCGAGGATGGGGCAGCCACAGCTTCTCTGGGCACCCTGTGCCACGGCCTCAGCACCATCACAGGGAAGAATTTCTTCCTAACGTCTCATCTCAATCTCCCCGTTTACATTTGAAGGATGCTCAGAGGTGGGGTAAAATAAAACAGAAGGCGGCGAGGGGGGGGGAGTGAGGGAACAAAAGTGGGGATGGCACTCAGTGAACCCAAAAGGCAAAGTAAAGTATTCAGCTAACTAAAAGACCAAACAGTTTAGAATAGCGTGCTTGTGTATGTAGGCTTTTGATGTCAAGGTAATGTACAGAAATGAATTGGTCCAAAAATGGTTTCTTTCAGTTTATTACTAGTAGTTGCATTTCAAAGCAGTGACATGTATTTATAAAGCCAAAATCCTATCTTTTTGCTGCCTCTGTGTGTTGCTGTGAAGAAGGTGCTTCCTGCAATATTCACTACTTTTCCCGAGGCTTTCTCAGCACAGCAGAGATGCAGGGATACAGGGCAGAATCTCTCCCTTAGCTGTGGAAGGCAGCATGACTTGCAGGGCTCCCAAACTGCTTAAAGCATTATACTCAGGCTAAGGCTGACAAGGCTCCTAGATTTGTGATCCATGGCAGGGAGTGCTTTTGTCTGACATTAATTTCTTTGGGGAAGGAGAGGCTTTGGCACAAACCACCAACAGTTGAAGATGATGATTTGGCTGGAATTCTTTAAAGGCAATTTTTAGCCAATTAGTTTTATTTCTCCCATAGATATTCAGAGAAATACTTATATTTCTAAATTTTCATTCCGTTTTAGAGTGCAAGCTGAGACTTGTTCCAAATACTGGCATTTTCAGAGGAATGAGGAGAGCTATTGCTGTTTTCCATTGCCTGAGATCACCATGGTCCTTGCAGCTCCCTCTCTACTGCTTCCCCTTTCTGATCCGGTGCTGCCTTAGCAAACACTGCCTAGTGCAAGATGCTTCTTTCTTCTCCCAGTTTTCTCTGTAGCCTTAACTCCTCCACATTCAAGCATTCTGTGCCCTTGCAAATGGCATAAGTTGACCTTGTCCCACTTGGAGGAGAAGCTCATTCGGGTGTACTCATAACCCTGCCATCTTCTGCTGTTACCATAATTCTCAGGGTTTTTTTTCCCTATCCTAAACTACATGGTATGTCAGTATGTCAATTGCACATGGATTCTATATAAATTCTTCCATTGGAATATCAATTCCATTGGTATGTCATTTCTTCCATTGGAAGAATGCAAAGGGCTTGTGTATCTGATCATGGTGCTGTGGAGTAATGAGTCTGTGGCTTTGTATGTGTCTATTGCCAGTGTGAAGTAAACCATATTAAGTGCTATTAGTCTGATTGTGTGTCTGAGAGTAGAAGTGACTTGTATTTGCAAACATCCAGAGTTACTTAAGATGTCGTTGCTTCCTGGGTACCTTAAAACCTTTTACTGGTTATTCCTACTCCTGTCATATTAGGGCTGGCTGATCTTTACGACTGTCCCAGTTTTTTTCAGCGCAAAACCAGGTGCTTTAGCCTAATGAAATCGAGTTAAACCAGACAAGTGTTTTTACATTTCAAAGTTACTGAATGCGGACCTGCATTTCTGTCACACTTAGCTCTGGGGTCACTGAAGCTTTCTGTTTGGTGGCAGGTTAAAGTTCATAGTGAAAGCAGAAGAAGGATTGTGTCTTTGCCCTGTGCGGAAGCTTAATGATGATAAAACTTCCCCAGTTCCTACTGAAAGAAATTAATCTAGTTAGTAAGTGCAGGAGCAGGCTCTGCAGATGTGTGATCCAGGCTGGGAAGATTTGAAGCCCCATGTCAATCAGTTCAAAGTTTAGCAAACTGCACCAAAGTGCTGCTGTTTGGTCATTTCAGGATTCTCTTGTGAGGTGCAGCTACTTTATTTCTCTAATGATTTCCACAGTGGTGGCATTTTAACTTTGGAGGCTTCACTGAAATGGTGTATGGTATTTTGAGGTTTAGACAGTAAGAAGTATTGGAAAAATACAGCTATTTGTAACATTGGCTTATTATGCAGGCAGTTAAATTTCTGTATTATCAGAAGTCTAATACATGTTGTTACAGTAGAATTGTGTGTCATTATTGTGCTGTGCAACTGAGGAATGATAGCCTAACAAATCAGTTTGAGCCACAGTTCGGTTTATGCTTACATGCGTATTAAATCTAATAAACTTAAGATTAAATGTTCCTTATCTTACAACTGATCTTGAAGCCACCTTGTTTATTAATGGTAACTGCTGTTTACAAGTGTTTCTGGCATCAGAGCATAGGGAGTCAGACTAAAAGGTTTTAGTATGCCTTTGTGCATCTGAGCTATACGAAAGATGTTTCACAGAATCATAGAATTGACTTCAGAAGGTACTTCTGTACAGCTGGTGAAAGAACTGTGTGCATTTGTCTGAATTGTTCTGGTGTAGGGACTGAGCAAGAGACTGCTACTGAAAGAAGAAATTATTCAGTTCTGTGTAAGCAACACAAGCTTGGCCAAGGGCTGACTGAAGCAGGAGAGGATTTCTTTAAGATAGCAAGAGAGAAAACTGTTTCCTCTAGCAAACTTTCAACTTCATATAATTTAAAAGGAAGCGTGCTTACTGACTTTCAGTGGGGACTTGAAATCTTTATTAGTGATTGATGAAGAATGTGTTGAACCTACTGAGATTGCAGGTCGTATTTCCAAGCATTTTAAATTAACTAAGCACAATTCTTTTTCTGGCGCTTTGTCTCTCTTCATAAAAATTCCATGTATATCCATATACCTTCCAGGGAGGAACTGATTTGTAAAGAAGTTCTATATAACCAGCTGGAAAAAAGCAGCTCGGCTAAAATGATGTGAGGGAGAAGGAAAGGGGGACAGAGCAGATAGCTTCTCTCTGTGGCAAGTACTCCAGCTGAGAAAGTCAAGCTTTCTGTTCATGATCCAAATAAAATACACTCCGCATCTCCTTATGAGGTTTGATTTAAACTTGTCTGGTGACATTCAGAGAGAGGTGCCTACACCACTGTACGAGTCACGCATATCAAGCGGTCATGCAGCCTCACTGGCACTTTTCCCATTTACCTTTTGTTTTAAAGTCAAAATTGATTTCTTGGGATATCTGTGTATGTGTGCACACCTACTTTTAATAGAGAAGGCTTAGACCTTCATGCCATAAAGCTTTGTCTTTAAGCATGTTTCTGTCCTCTATTCCTTTCACCTCCTGCTGAATTAATATTGGTTTGTGCAGTCTGTTTTCCTGAGTCATGCAATATTAATGTTAGAGCCCTTACATCTACAGCTTCTTCTCTCTTGCTATCATCCTTGCTTAATATTTGTGCAGTATGCTCCTGGTTCATAAGTGTCAGCATGCAAATTCAGTGCCAGAAACATGTAGTGTTAATTCCAGAATAAGCTACTCCCACAATAAGGAGCTAACTTGCCGGCAATAATCTGACAAAATAACAGACTGTATTATTACTGAGGAGAAGTATCAGACCAAAGTCTTTTTAAGGGATCCCAGAGGGCTGGAAGACCCCTATTAGAAACACACTGCCTGTGAAATGAAATCAGAAGAGTGAATAGCTCCCAGAAACCTATTAGGAATAAAGCTGTCAGAAATATTTGCAGAGGCACTGCAAGGGCTTTGTCCCAGGGACCGTGTGCCTGGACTCTTTGCCTGAAATTCACACTCGGGACCTTCAGCTGAGAATGTTTTGCCTTAATCCAGTCTTGACTGATCCACCAATGGAGTTAAAAAGTATTGGTTAATAATCAAGCAGGGCATGAGCTATAGCGATACGTAAAGAATAGCTGCTTTGAAATGCAACAGAAGTACTGAAGGGTTCAGCAGCAAAGTAAGATAGACATAATCCTGTATCCTGGAGAAGGCAGAACCTGACTGATTCTACAAAAGTATCGTGATTTTTTAAAAGCTTGAAAATGAGAACTTGAAGGGTTTTGATGATCAGCCACATTTCATGAATGGGTACAAGAAAGAGCTATTTCTGGCTGTATACTTTGCAGGGAGGAAAAGCTGCGATGGTGTCTGCCTTTCAGGACAGTATCATGAGAGAAAGATGTTACGTTCTTCTGGTAGATGTAATAAAAGTGCAACAACTTTATTTCCTATTTGTGTCAATGAAAATGGAACAGAGTTCTGCTCTCCACGGAACACTTAAAGAGCTGCTGCCTTTTGAGTTTGGGATTCTGATTCTTGAGAGTAGGTCTGCTGCTCAGGCTTTAATCTGTGCCAGAGATATCTTGGGAGCAGAAGCAGAAATATCCTTTGGAAGCTTTGGATATAGCGTTCGTTTGAGTGGGGATGGAGGGTGACATCTCCTGAGCAGTTAGGAAAATTCTGGAGGGCAGTAGTGCAGGGCTGCACATTCAGATCTTGGTTACAGCTGTTGGTTCAACCACACTCTGGAAATGGTTTGAAGAAGGTCAGAAACTCAGAAAGTGTGTGTGTCTGTGTATGTTTCTGAGAGGCAAACATTGTTCATTCCATCAAACCCAGAAACGTCGGAATAGTAGTCCCTGACCATTACAGGAACTGTGTGGATTTATCTCAAAATCGTCTGCTGGTTCATCTTTATGGGTTACTAGTCCCTCTGGTGATTATGTTAAATGCAAGACATTTTAGCATCCGATTCTTTTGAGTTGGTGGTCTATTCTGGTTTCTGGGTTTAACTCTCCATTCTTCTGTGTTTTCTCAGAAAAACTTCTCCTTGCATGCTGATGGGGGCAATGTGCTCCAAAGGAGAAAGTGTTTTCTGAACACTTGGATGTTATCTGTGTGCACCTTTCCAGGTGGCTCAAAACCCTGGACACTGGTATAAGGTATTTTCAGAGAGGAAATTATTTCACTCATTTCAGCTTTTCTGGTAACGCATTATATCTAGAATTACAAGCTGAAAATTGCCTGCCCTGAATAGTCCAAACTTTGATCTTGAGCTTTTTTAGCTGTTATTCCTGTGGAGTGCAGCTACTTTGCTGCCTCATGCTGATAACCCCATTCCATGTAAAGGACTCGTAACCTAAATAATTGGTTTCCTAGAGATGTACCCAACAAGCTTTGCCTTAAAATTTCACATTTGGAAAAGGGTAGAAATAATTTCTCACACTGACAAGTATTTTAAATTAAGAGTAATAGGGATGTGGATATAGGGATGATGGGAATATCATTCTAGTGCCTTGATAAATGAGCACTGCCAGGATGCTTCTGGCATTTGGTCCTATAGCACATGGAACTTGTGTGCTTGGCTGGGTGTGTTGATAATCGAGATGGTTACAAGAATTTTCCAGGAGGTAATTCTCCATTCTATAGAAGGGAATTTAGTAACCAGAATCTAAACTATTTTATCTACTTTGAATAGGGCCATGGTGTCCACAAATTTCCATGATATGGTTGAGCTGAAATCTCTGCTCTAGGTGAAAAGCAGTTATTAGGTAGTCACCCCCTTACGATAGCATCACACACTAACATTGAAGGCTTAACGGAACCACTGTACAGCCTGAAGGATGTGCTTTTAAATGATAGAGAAATAGGAGGTACATTCTGGCTTATGAATTGGAGACTATCAGCTGAGGTGAAATTCCCATTTCATTTATGGATGAATGGGGAATAATTTTTTGTAAGAGAATAGTGATGTATGAATCAAATGTTTTTACTCTTACTGACAGGACAATCTCTACAATTACAGGTGGGTTGTGCTTCAATTGCCTTACACTTTCAGGTAATGATACTGAATATTAGTGATTCTGTTGTATCTGCAGGAACTGCTCTGAGACTGCAGTTCTGCAGAATGACTGCATATCCTGGAGTCTTGCACTGCTAAACTGAAGTCTTTGTGACTTGAAAATTAGATCCCTAGTGCTGCAAGTGATTAGTGCAGAGTGATTATTTGTACCACAGAAAAATATGAATAAACTTGTGACAACGTGATTTCTTTGACATACTGTCTTTGCATATAGACAGCAGCTATTTTAGTATGAGATATGGGGAAGAAGTGTTTTGGGCTTTTACCAATGCTGGTATGTGACAGAAAGTGAGGCTTAAGGGTATTGAAAAGGATGTTTCCAAAGATGATGATGCAATTGGGGAAGAGGCAAGCTACGTAACGCAAAACCCTTAAAATGACAGTCCTCCTCCAAAAGGACTCTCCAAAGGGCTTATAGGAGAGGAAAAGATGATCTGTGCTGGGTCTCAGAAGACATGCCCCACTGCAGGGAGCACAGTCCAGGACCAGAAGGCAGGAAAGGGAAGATGTAGGGGTAGGCAGTGGGAGGATGATGAGTAGAAATTTGATTGCTGGTGACAGATGCTACTGCAGCAGGGACAGCATGGGGCTAGAGCTGCCCAATTGTCACTAAGGACCTTTAACCGGAAAGCTGGATGCAGGGGGCTGAGCAGATGCTAACAACTTCAGCACTGACTTTGAACTGCAGCCTTATCTTTATGGAGTGAAGTTTGCTTTCTGGCTGTTTAAAAAATAAAATATAGAATCATAGAATAGTTAGGGTTGGAAAGGACCTTAAGATCATCGAGTTCTAACCCCCCTGCCATGGGCAGGGACACCTCCCACTAAACCATGCCATCTAAGCCTATGTCCAAACCCGCCTTATCTGACCTTTTATTTTACAACCTTTAAATTCTGAAAAAATACCATGCTTCTGCTTTCTATACTTCACTATAAATTGTGGAAGTACCTTCCTGTCCCCTTTTTCTGAGTCCTTTTCATATTGGAACCCTCTCCTGTGAACAGACTCTTACCCAGAGCATGGGGAGCTCCTTGTCCCCGTCTTGCTTTACCTTTGCCATTGACTATTCTGAGCTCTTTCTTTCAAGCTGTTCACTGGATCTTTCAGCCAAGCTGCTTTCTGGTGGGTAATGTCATAGAATCATAAAATAGTTACTATGCACTCTTGCCTATCGGCGGTATTGGTCTGCAGACAGCTGTGCCGCTTGTCAGATTTTCTCCATTTGCTGCCATTCAAATAAAGTTTGATCCTGTCTAGAAAGCCTTTATTAGAAAGGACTGCCACATACCTGGCTGTTTCAGAACCAGCTGGAAACGCTGAGTGTGCTGTCAGCCTGCTCCTAGTGAGCTGGCCACCCCATCTGCTTCATGCAAGGCTGTGTGGAATATCATAAGGTGTTTCCTTCAGAAAGTATTCCTCAATTACTGATATCCAAATGGTTAGGCATATTCTTGTATGTGATATGTGTCTCTCTGGCTCCCACATATGAAGCTTTATCTTAAAGCATGGTAAGGTGTGTTTGCACATATATGCTCAGTTCTAGTACCCTGAAGAAGCTGTGGTGGAAATTGTTGTTTCTCCTATCGTAGTGAGTTTATTTATGTTTTTTAAACCTGCTTTTGTTCCCCCTTCTACATTCCCAACTAGAAGTGGTGATAATGGTCACGAAAATGCCCTGAGTATTTGGACAAACCTTACTGCTGATCCTGGGTGTGGGATGCCAGGCTATACTGAGGTACTGTTATTAGTTAAACGAGTTAACAGCAAGTATGGAGATGCCAATATATATTGAAATCAGGAGGTGTGATGACAATGCAGCTCTTGCCCACCTCTCCCACAGCATTGGGAATGTGTGTTTTTCTGCTCACCTGTCATGTCAATTCCTTTGGACACACATTATTTGTCTTTTACTGTGCCTTTTGCTGATAGATGAAATGCAAATTCTTCACAAAGACCTCTACAGAGCAGGCTACTAATAACTGCAGAATAAGCTCTTTAGCACAAGGACTAGCTCCTGAATACGGGCTTCAATGGCAGAAGCATCTTGATATAATAGATATTTTTTGGCTTAGTCTTTTGCATCTCAGTGCATGACAAAACCTGTGATCATGCTTTTCTGGTTGATACGGGTCATAATTTTCAAGACACATTCAAGGAGTTAGGAAGATGTTCCTGCCTCTAATAGAGCAGCAGTTCTGCAATGTGAGTTGGGGCATTCTGTTGTTGCTTATGAAATATAATAATCCAGCCTTAATGCAGCCATTGGATGTAGGTCATTCATTTGGGCATGCACAGCTGAAGACATGCTACTCTTATTGCAGTAAATGGTTATGGTTTTAGTGCTTCCACATCTTGGAAAGCAAACTTGTTTAAGATGATTGTTTGGAAGAGTGACAGGATGAGGATAAAGACAAAAGAATTGTTGGCATAGGAAAATAATGGAAACTTGGCTAATGCTTCCTACTCTGGTTTCTCTCCACTGGTTTGCATTGATTAATCACATTAATCACATTCTGCTCACAACTGCTTCCATCTGGAAGTGAAAAGAGTAGAGCCACTTCTTCAGGGCACTTTCAAGTAGTCATTTGTCTGGCTTAGAGGTCCTTAGGTTTTATCATCTCTACAAAATCTCTATAAATGCAATCTTTGTGGTTTGGGTTTTATATTTTTTCTGAGGTGACTGTAGTTCTTAAACCCCAGCAGTTATTTGGACAGTCCCTGCCATTTGAAACTCACTGTTTCTCTTTATGCTTCTTAATTTTCATTTTAGAGCTCTCAATCCTACCGGTGAGAGTGGTTGTATTTTTAGAAGGTGTTTGCTTATTGCTTTTATATTCCTATTGAGCTGCATCAGCTTCTGCTGCCCTTGAACTTGACCAGGATGGATTTCAGTTATACACTTGCTCTCTCTTAAGTATTCTTCTTTCTTTAGTGGACTTTTTAATAAATCAGTGAGGCAAAATTGTACGTCTGTAGTTGTTTTACATTGATATTTGGAAGCTTGGCTTTAAGCTAAAATCCTTTGTGCTCTTCCTTCAGTTCTTAGTGTGTCTGAGTACTGAATGTTAGTTAACATCTCTCTGTGGGTTCAGTGTGAGATCTTGTCGTGGTTTAAGCCCAGCCGTAACTCACAGAGTTGCTCTCTCACTTCCTCTTTCCACTCTCCCTCCCCTTCCTCCCCCCGCTCCCAGAGGGGTGGGAAGGAGAATCAAAAGAATGTAACTCCCATGGGTTGAGATAAGAGCAGTCCAGTAACTGAGGTATAACACAAACCACTGCTGCTGCCACCAATAATAATAATGATAAGGGAAATAACAAGGAAAGAGAATACAACCGCTCACCACCCGCCGACCGATACCTAGCCCAACCCGAGCAGTGATCTAACCCTTCGAGGTAGCTGCCCCCAGTTTATATAGTGGGCATGATGTGCTGTGGTATGGAATACCTCTTTGGTCAGTTTGGGCCAGGTGCCCTGTCTCTGCTTCCTCCTGGCTTCCCCTCCTCCCTGGCACAGCATGAGACTCAGAAAGTCCTTGGTCAGACCAAAACATTCTAAGCAGTAACTAAAACCATCGGTGTTATCAGTGCTGTTCCCAGGCCGAAAGTCAAAAACACAGCACTGCACCAGCTACTAAGGAGAAAAATGACCACTACTGCTGAATCCAGAATAGATCTTCACATCACTGCCCCTATTGTGCTGTTAAACTAGCAAACAATATAATTTGTTGGTTACTTTGATGTCGCAGACATTGCTTTATTATGTAGACAAGCCAGTGAATATTCGGGAAGCCACACAGGCTTAAGAGGAACTGCATCCGGAAGTCAGATGCCTGAAGCAGGAAGGGCTGCTGGGTGTCTGACCCCAGGGTTTCAGGCATCTCTGTCCATCACCTACCTCGCTGTTAGCTGTGAGCCATCTGAATACCAGGGCACCGCAGCGGAAAAACAACTGAAAAAGACAGGAAAAGCAAATGCAAAGTGAACATTCTGAACCTGCAGCGTTCTTTCCAGAGGAGCCACATGCGTGCCCTGCAGCACTAACACGACCTGTTCTACCTGGGCACCACACAGTATGGCCGATGTTCAGGATGAGTTACATGGAACCCCTGATGTGGGGCAATTCTGGGGCAACTTCCCTGTGCAGCTGTGAATGTGAGCTTGGACCAGAGGAGTTTGGGTCTAAATTTGTCCCATACAGCGGGAGAACACAGGAGCTGGTGCGTCCTCATCTGCTCCATTACAGATCCAAAGGAGACCATGGGGAGGTGCATCAGTGATGCCAGTCAGAGGGGTGGGAGAGGGAGAGAGGGGAAGCCATGTGGGGAGATCATGAGGGAAAAGAAGGGGTGGCCATGACAGGTGAAGGGCGGTTGTGTGTGGAGATGGTGAGGAAAAAGAAGGGGACAGCCATGAAGGGAGATCGTGAGGGGAGAGGAGGAGTATCCATGAGTGGTAAGAGGGTGTTGTGAGGGGAGAGGAAGGCTGGCCATGAGGAAAGGTTGTGAGGCGAAAGGAGGGGCAGCCATGAGGAGAGATCATGAGGGGAGTGCAAGGGCAGCCATGGGATGCAAGGGGTGGTCGTGATTGGTGAGGGGCAGTCATGAGGGGAGAGCAGGGGCAGCCATGGGATGCAAGGGGTGGCCATGATTGGTGAGGGGCAGTCATGGGATGCAAGGGGTGGCCATGATTGGTGAGAGGCAGTCATGAGGGGGAGCAGGGGCAGCCATGGGACATGAGGGGTGGCCATGATGTGTAGGGGCAGCAGCTGTACAGTGTGGGCCACTATGGGGGGCAGATGAGGGGTGGCTGCGAGTGGAGATCATGAGGGGAGATCAGTTTGCCCTCAGTGACATAGTTTAATGGTGGGCTTGGCAGTGCTGGGGGCAACGGTTGGACTTGATGACCTCGAAGGTCTTTTTTGATTCTATGATTCTACTGCTTATCTACCTATTTCACCCATTTTAGCACATACTGCAAGTGTTCTATTTGCATCCAAAGAAACACTTGTGCCTTAAATTTTTTCTTGTTTCCATGTTGAATTTCCATCTCTAGCACACATTTGACTTCTTTCTGTAGTGCATTACAATAGGATGTGAACGTTCAGAATGCGTATTTTGAGGGGAATGGAGCAGTGAGTGTGCATGGGCTTTGATAGAACACTCCATCCTCAGTAGGCTCTGGAGCTTTAACATAGTAAGCCATATAGTTCATTCCCTTACAAATCCTTAATGGTGGAAACTTTAATGTTGTTTAGACCTTTTCTCCTTCCCTTGTGCATGATAACGCATCAATCTCTCTTTGCAGTTCTCTTTCTCTTTCCCTAGGTGTACACCCCTGGAAATGCTTTCTCAGGCCAGTTGCAGTTGATGCAAGAGTTAGGTTTTGCCTGACATGTTTCAAATAATTTACCTAAGGAGCAGAAACAATATCTGGGGCTAATTTCACTAATATTCACTGATATTGCCTAGGGCTGCATATAAATCACTGTTTCACTTTTCATTTCCTTGACCACTAATTTTGCTGTTCTCTGTGGAAGCGCTGACTGGTGCCAGAGCAGCCATTATCCCAGACTTTCATGAGACAGTCTGTTACTTTTCCTTGAAGCAGGAGCTATGATAAATTAATTTCATTAACTTCAAGCCAGTGCCCAGCTTTGGATTTGTAATCGCCTTTTTATTTTGCTCAGAGATCACTAGCTGCTAAAGTATAATGTCAGTCTTCAGTCGGAACTAGAATTCATCTCCCCTTTTAGAGCTTAGGGGCAAAAGGCCTGTTGTGAAGCTCCCTTCCCATCCACTCTGGGGCATAATTTGTCCCAGAGAAAACTTGGGAGAGATAAAGATGTGTCCGTTGCACTGATCATTGATGTGGATTGGTGCAGGCAGTGGGGAAAACTGTCCAGTCTTGGGACACTGCAGTATTTATGTGAAATCTACCCAGTGCGGCTCTTTCTGCTCTCAGGGGCAATGCTGCTCCACACTCGTACTAGTCCACTGCTTCTGTCCCTAGAGTGTGCATCCTAAAGAGCCTGGAGCCAGATCCGGGCAATCAATCTCAGCCACACTGCGATGGCCAGCTGGGTTCAAGCACAGTGTCTCAGCGGAAACTTGCTTTGCCTGTAATTTGCACCAAATAATTAACTTGAGTTTAGTCCCTTCTTAGCTGCTGACACCTGCAAGGATCAAATTTGGAACAGAAACTTTCTCGGCCTTCTTCACCCATCAACTATTTATTGCAGCTCGGTCATGTGAAAGAAGCCTTGAGTTCTTGTGGGGAAAGGCTTTGCTTTGTTGGGAAGGTATTCTTGGAATTGTTGTTGGCCCTCACACCTTGTCACCAGCAGGCCTTTAATGCTTTGCGTGACCTCATCTGGGACCCCTGGCCACATACTCTGCCCATGGGCCTAGGGGTTTCATTGATGTTCAGGCTTAGAGACCCAGTCCTTGCACCATGTTGTGGATGTAGCTGTTCCTTGGTCTGTTCCTGGATTGTTGTTTGGGTTTTCTGAACTGACCTTGGACCTGAATTGGTTCTTTACATCTGCCTGGTGATCACAGGACCGTTGGTAGGACATGTTGCTATCACCACTCCATTCTGCTTGCCGAGCTCCGGTGCTGTGGTGCCTGTTCATGGGTTTACTGCCCAGCCTGCATTGTGGGCACTGCTAGCTCTTGGCTCACCATCACCTTGCGGGGCAGCTCCCTGACAGTTATACAGTAATAACAAGATTTTATGCCTTATCCTGTAAGACTTCAAAGTGCTTTGTAAGAAGCAGCAGAAGTTTGTCTACTTCTGAGATAGGGAGGAAATAAATGGGCGGTGGTCATGCAAGTGAAGTAGAGATGCTGATCAGGAGCAAGTGCCTACTTCTCATTTATCAAGTAACAAGATATCCATGATGACAGGCTGAGCTTTATTTCTTACGACCCTGGTCAGTTGGCTCTGATGGGTTTTCACATCCTCATTTCCCTCTTGGTGCCCCTTTCCTTCTGGCACAGGAGAGCTCGGTTGGTGCTGGGCTCTGTCATTGCCTCTGCTGATCTACTGAAAGGTGATTTGAGAAACAGAAGCTGTCAGCACTGTGACTTGAGTCAAATCCAATTCATTAAGCTTTGGTGCTGCATTCCTTGCAGTCATAATTTAGCAGGGCTTTGTTGATTTAGCAGTAAATTTAGCTCTTTGGCCTCTGCAAACCACCATTCTGAAACAGGTGAAATTTTTAGGCTGTTGAAGCTGACATTATGGCAATTGGGTCTGTAGCCTAATCACTAATCCTTGGAAACAAAATAATCCTTTTGAGTTCTAATAATGGCTTAAATAAAACATCTGTATGCTCTGCCTCTATGATTTATCAATAGACGAGTAGAAATGCATATAGTCAGCATCTTCTGGGATTCATTTGGATATTTTCCTTAACTGAGTTGTATGATTTTGCCCTAGGTTCTGGAGAAAGTCTTGCTGACCCTGTTGAATGTGAAAGGCCAGTAAACTGTCATTGTGTGAGATGTCTTCTGTCTTCATTGTGAACAGAGGATGCATCTGAAGGAGGTAAGCCTCAGGAATGGCTCTGTTAGTATAGGCTGCATTGGATAGTGCTTGCCATCAAACCCCCTTGCTACAGGAGCTTAGTTCATTCTGGCAGTGAAGACTGAAGCTGTCAAAAGAATCTTGGGGTATATTAACCTCCCTGAGGAGGTAGGAGATAATGCAGCCTTGATCCTCCAATTTTTGGAACTGAGTAGAAGCTAGAAATGGTACTGCCAGAAGTCCTCATCAAGATGAACAACAGTTGTTTCAAAAGTAGCTGGATGCCTTCTGTTGACACACACTTAAACCTTGATCTTGTCTTTACCTTTGAATGTGCTATAAGATCCTAATGCTTGTCATCCAGTAAGGTCATTAAACCCCCTCACCAAACCACTTTTGAAAGGAGGTACATGACACAGATCTTAACTAAGAAAGAAATCTTATTGAGACACTGGATCTTTCAGGGAGGTGACACTAGGCTGAGAGAGGTCCCTAGTTGTTTTGGTTGGAAGTGATGTAGGTTGTCCTTGTTTTATGGTCTCTCAGTCAGGGTGCTGATGAGTAGTGAGGGATATTGCTCTGGTATCTTCACTCCGCAGGAAGGTGAACACACATCCCTTCTCATCTTGGGCTGTGGAAGCTCACTGCAGGCTTGATCATTGGGGCACTTGTGTTAACATAGTGTGTGTGGGAATCAGAAAGCTTATTTATTAAGGCTTCAAACACTTTAAAGTTGTGAGCAGATGAGATGAGGAGAGACTGTTAGGCTTTCATAACTGACAGAATAGAATTATTTAGGACATTTGCTAGGCAAAAGGTTTAGATCTTACACTGCCTGGCAAGTTAAAAGGTCTCTGTATTCCAGACAGCCGTAAGATCCTGTGGAGCCAGACAAGTTAGACTAATCCTGCAGTGAAGGGCAAGGGACATTTCCTTAATAAAAAAAGACTATTTTTTTTTTTCTTGTTAGATTTCAGTCATATATTATCAGGGGAACTTGGAAGGACATTGTTAAATTAACCACATACTTAGTTCTTTGTGTTGAACACTTTATAAAATTCAATCTTTCATGTCTCCTTTATAGTATTTTATGGATTAGCAATGTAAAAAAAATATTGTGCCTATAACAGGACCTTCCCATTATCTGCAAAAGCTGGTGGAGAACAGGGAGGCTTAAAGTTGGAGTGAGGCTCAGAATTATCTGGGAGAACATGGGTCACAGTTATTGCTGTTACTGTTGCTCAACTTCCAGCCTTCCCACTGGCAACTGGGAATCTTTCAACCCGTTTACCTTGGAAGATGTGACTCGCTAGATCTTAAGTTTTCAGCAAGCTTTTACAGCCTAATTAAATGAGATGGGGATATAAAGGCACAGCACAGGGATGGCACCTACTCCAGTGTTCATTAAATCATAGACTATAACATCTTTTTGGTACTTCGTGTAAAAGAAACTTCTCTTTCCCAGCTTTTGAAGCTTTACATCCAATGGATCGGACTTGATCAGAACAGTCACAGCCCAGTGAATAGGATTTGTGACATTCCTAGTCCAAGGCTGCAGGCTTTGTATTAACATGATGATGAGAGGGACTCTCTGGGATTACTACAGCCAAGCTGGCTTTAGCTATGATTGCCCAGCAGTCAGGTGATTCCAGCATCATTTGGCTTCAATTTAGCTTTATTTTATAGTAAGAGCAAGCAGCCATTTGTAAAAATAAAAGATTGCGTGGCAGAGTGAAAAGGCAAGGTGATATTGGAGGTTCCAGTCAGTTAGCAGTCATTACAGGAGAGTTGTCTTTGGTGAAGAGTTGTCATTGGGTGAAGCCGGTGCAGAGTTAATAGAGAGTGACCAAAAAATACCCCAACAAATAATCGGGAGCTAAAGGCAAGAAAGATCATATGGACAGACTCTTGTCAAGAAAACATGAAAATGACCCTTAGTGGATTTGAGGACTGAGAAGGAAGAAGGGGCTGGCCCTGTGAACAGTGAACTCCTGATGACAAAGACCTTAGGATGCTGATGTACTCTCACTCTGCTTGAGGAAAACTGGAGGCATCAAACAGACACTGGAAGGGTGAATCTAGTATCATGAAAAGGTGCAAATAATGGATGCTACCAAGAGTGTATTTTGAGTACGCAACAGTTTTAACTGTATGATACCTCTATTATTGTGGACTGAGTGTTAGAACCATACAAAACTGGAAACAAGGGATCCGATTGGCACAGGTCAGGGAATTCCTCTTTTCATCTTGGCTGTCATTCTGTCTTAATCAAAGTGCATGATCTGACATAATCTCTGATACTCATCTAAAGCTGCTGCTTTTTTTCCTTTAGTCTCATGCTATGCTGCAATAAAGGGGCAAACAGGAAAACTAAAACAAAATCATAATTTTTGTTCACATTGTTTGGAGTCAGGAGCAGACCTATTGCCCCTCACAGCCATGCTGTAGGTAGAAAGATCTCTCATATTTTATGGGTTAAACTGCTAATTGAGTCACAGCACTTTCTAATGAATTTGGAGGACAGTGCATCACAGGAGCCGTAGAAGACTCAAATTCTGCCCAGGGCTTCCTAAGGCTTTTGTGGATGCCATGCATCTGGCAACAGCAGTATAAGTTTCTCCTGCCTCCTGAGGATTGACACGTGTCAGAGGTGCTACCCCAGTACAAGAGCAGCAGGCTGACACTGAAACATGTCTGGCTCAAAATCTGTTGCCTCCATTCAAATCTCTTTTTTCAGTCTCTGGCACGGACTGAGACAGTGAGCAGATAGCATCTTAAATGGCCACAGTAAGGTTCCCCAGGTGCTCATCAGCTGTGGGCCAGGTTGTGCTGGGCACAGAAGCTCCTGAGGAGCTGCTGCACTGTACAGGGCTGCAAAATTTATTTATCCAGACTTCGAGCAGCTGAAGATGCCTTTGTGACATGGTTTCACATGGGGCAGATAATGTTGTTTTCCAGGCTGTGCGTCAGGACTTTTCTTTCCATTCTACTAGAGACTATGTAGTCACTGTGATGGATGTATAGTGATAAATACATAGAATCCCAGACTGGTTTGGGTTGGAAGGGACCTTAAAGCTCATCCAGTTCCAATCCCCTGCCATGGGCAGGGCCACCTTTCACTAGAGCAGGTTGCTCCAAGTCTTGTTCTACCTGGCCTTGAACACTGCCAGGTATGGGGCACCCTGTGCCAGGGCCTCAGCACCCTCACAGGGAAGAATTTCTTCCTAACGTCTCATCTCAATATCCCCTCTGTCCGTTTAAAGCCATTCCCCCTTGTCCTGTCACCACCTGCTCTTGTCAAAAACCCCTCTCTCCAGATTTCTTGTTGGCCCTTTTAGGCACTGGAAGCTGCTCTAAGGTCTCCCTGGTGCCTTCTCTTTTCCAGGCTGCCCAAGCTCATCTTGGGCACAAGCCCAAGCTCTCTCAGCCTGCCTCCAGAGCAGAGCTGCTCCAGGCCTCAGAGCATCTCCGTGGCCTCCTTTGGACTTGCTCGAACAGATCCATGTCCCTTTTGTGTTGTTTTGCTTTGGGTTTTTTTTGTATGCCATGTTTCAGCAGAGTAACACTCAAGCCAATACCTGAAGTATAAAGTATCTTTCTGCTCATGCTTTGTGCGTATTGGTGTTAATCCTTTGGGGGCAGGATGTGCTGTATTGCACTTCAGGAATTAGAGCTGGAAAGCTCATGATTTTGTTTTATGTCACTTGATTTGCTGACTTTAACTCAAAGATTCTGGTTTCAGAATTAGCTGTGGAAAACAAAATTCACAGAAATGGCCTCTTTCCTTGAAATAGGCTCGGCTCCCACAATGTGCATTATTCCATTGCCCCCTGTCAAGGACAACATCAAAAACTTATTCAGAAGCTGCAGAGAAATGTAATGGCATCTTCAGTGGCCAGTGCGTTTTTTTTCTCCTTTTAATTAAAGAACTATAGGAAGAGGGACATATCAGCTGCCTGGGACTTCAGGAGAGGGATCTGCATTTTCCCTGATTGATGTAACTCACAAGTTAATGAGAAAAGGATGTTGCAAAGTGCTCACAGAACTTGGTGTTCCTTCTTTCCCCTCCCTGCTTTTGGAGAGGATAAACTGCTGTGTATCTGTCATATTAAAACATGCCTCCTGGTGATAGCCTGAGTGCTGTGAGCTGTTTTAGTGTACCTGCATATTGCCATGGAGGATTTCAAACATCTCTTGATCATCTTTGGAGTTTCTTCTTCCTTCATTACTGTTACCAGTGTGGGGAAACTGGTTTGCAAGGTAGGAGATGCAGCAGGAAGGAAACACAAAACATTGAAACTGTGTTTTACGTTAACCTGAATTCTGGTAGGTTGCTGTGGGTTTATCACATAAGGTAACATTTAATCTGTGGGGAAAAACACAGAGCTGGTTTTCACACAATGGCTTTTAGGCTGCCCTGAAAAATGGGTGTCTGTAAAGTAGTGGGTCCTATTCTGTGAAAACAAACATGCTCCTTAGGTAGGTCTGTAGGTTGTACTTGAACTGAGAGAGCTGAGCTATCTCTGAGGGATGTTTTCTCTGACCCTGCTGTCTTCTAGTAGTAACCCATGCAATCCATACAGCTCAATATTCAATGACTCATTTCCCTGAGTTGTGACAAGCACTAAGCTATTCGAGTGTCAGCCCTGATGATTTGCATCTTATTGTAGACCAAAAAGCAGGTCTGTGACTTGTCTATATGGAGATAATGGAGTAGCAGACTGTGATAAGATTATGTCAGGGATTGTTGTTCCTGTCATTTTGTAGCTATAGAGAGATAATAATTGCTTTTGTAAATCATTGCACTGGATTAACCATGCAGTTCATTTGCTCTGGTATCCATACCCAACAGTAGTAGGCAGTACCAGGCACCTCAGATGAACATATAAAGAAAAGTAATGCACTCTCCTTTGATGTCATTCTAATCTCTAATTATTAGTCTGATTTATGCCTTGAGAAATCAGGGTTTATATGCTTCCCTTTTTTTGTTGTTGTTGGGCTGAATTAAATAGCAGAGTAACATGGAAGGCTGGCATATATGCTTAAAAAACCTGCACTCCTTTTGCCTTGACATGGTGCTGAGCACATGTGTGAGTTATGACTGTTTCAGTGGATTTTAATATTTCTCACAAATACTCTTGGACAATGTCACCTCTGTTTATACAGTCTAGATGGAACACAAAAGGAATTCAAGCTTTCCCTCATTGGCCTATCATTATGCCACAAATCATGAAATGCCAATTTTAAATGCAAATTTTGTTTTTTGAAAGGATTGCCAAGCTGGAATTGTGCTCAGTAGCGCTGCCTGCATTCTGAGTGTTCAAAATGGGCTAGGTTTGGTAAAAGGCTGTAATTTTCTGCTATAATAATACAGCTGTTCAGAATTATGCGGTAGCCAAATTCATATCAACTTCCCCAGGAATTAGAAATAGTCCTTCTCAACCCCAAAGACTAAGAGGAATAAGAAGGTAATTGTTGGATGATCATGCAGGAGACTGCTTTGAAATGATACCAAGAAGATATGAAGATGTGAAGCTGAACCTGGCTCCGTAATCCTGGTTCTTGATTGTCAGGAGAAAACAGCAGAAGGAAGAGCTGATTCAGAGAGGGTGGCAGATCACCACTGACTTGAAGATAAAGTAAGACAGTGGGGAAAATGCAGGAAATCATCTTCATGATGGTACCAAGCAACAACCAGGTATAGAAAAAATGAGGCCCCATATTCAACTACTTTTTGTCTGTATGAATAACTTCATTTGATCATTTCACTTATTTATGAAAAAGATTGTTGTTTTTTTTTTTCCCAGCCTAACTTTGAAAATCAAAAGGTTTCAGCCAAAAAATTATAAATGTGGAAATTTAAAAAAAAAAAAGGAAAACAAGAAACACAATTTTCAGGAAAATATCTGCTCAAATGAGACTCTTTCAAATCCATTTCTGAGAAACCTTTGGTTTTTCTTATTGGGCATTTTCTTAGCATATACACTTACACTAAAAAAATGCCCAAGTACTTCAATGCTTTGCTGTACTTGTGATATGGATAGAGATGACACAGCTTGAAAACTTAAAAGGCAGCAAAAGAATAAATGCAATGGGATTGGGATGAGCAGCAGAGAAGGCAGAGCTGAAACCTGCTGTATCAAAAGAGAAAAGGCACGAAGCGGGCGAGGTCACTTTGTTAGGATTAAAAGCGAATATCTTACACAGCATCCTGTACATTAATTAGCAGTAATGAAAATAATTGTTCCCTCCAGCTTGAAACTGTGGCTAATTACAATTAAGCGTTCATTACAAGTTAACATAATTAGACCTTCACTATGCTTCATAAATACATGGCTTAAATTATGCAGGGAGGGAGGAAATGTCCTTTGTAGCACTTTACTGTCGTCTTTTCCCTCTACCTCCACAGCTCTGTCTCAGACGATCCCACCGTGTGTGCTAAACCTAATTATTGAGACAATGTCTTGCCAAGCCTGAGACACATTTATGTAGTTTGTCCCTCACGTCAGGCAGGATCAGCAAGACCCAGTTTTTAGAGGATTTCAGGAGCTGCAGCCTCACCGAAGTTGTGCTTTTTATGCCTCTGGAGCCCAAATACAGATCCAAAATGCACAGTTTAAGTAATAAGCTTTTGTAAAATGAGGGAAGAAGGCACTTTAAAAAAAGGGAGGGGGGGAACCACCAAAAAAACAAAACCCAAAGATTTTCTACCTTTCTAAAAATACAGTTTTCTTATAATAAAACATCTGGTACTGTTGCTGATGTAAGCTACTGTGTCCGCAGTGGATTTATGCTGCTTTTTGTTTTGCACTGAGAGCTGGAGAATAGCAACACAGCCGTGCATTTCATTACTTTGGGCTAGAAGCTGCAATGTTCTGTATTTCCATTTGGGTATGAAATATTATTCACCCATTCTTCATCTTTTCTCTCCTACATCCTTATTTTAGACATAGGTTGCCTCTGAAAATAGTTACATTTATTTAGTCTTGTTCCTGTCTCTCTCTCTTTCTTTATCTTCCCCACCTTTATTTTCATTGAGTCATGAAACAAAAACAAATTGGATTTACACTAGAAAGCAGTCACTGGCATTTAGAATCACAGACTGGTTTGAGTTGGAAGGGACCTTAAAGCTCACCCAACTCAGTTCCAAGCCCCTGCCATGGGCAGGGACACCTTCCACTGGAGCAGGTTGCTCCACAAGCCCTGTTCAACCTGGCCTTGAACACTGCCAGGGATGGGGCAGCCACAGCTTCTCTGGGCACCCTGTGCCAGCGCCTCAGCACCCTCACAGGGAAGAATTTCTTCCTAATGTCTCATCTCAATCTCCCCTCTGTCAAGTTAAAGCCTTTCCCCCTTGTCCTGTCCCTACAGGCCCTTGAAGGACATTTAGCTGTTTTGATGGGTATCTAGCAGCCAGGGGATATACCTGTTCTACCACATTGCTGTCAGAAGACCTGCTGCTTGTCTGACCAGCTTGCAGGTGAGGTGGGGTGTCACCTGCGTTGCTACAAGGTCCGTTCTGGTCATTAGCTCTGGAAGAGCTGAAGGTGACAGAGAGACTTGGAGGTGGTTATGGCTGAGCAAGGAGTGCAGTGATGCCTGCTTAGGGAGAGGAATTGAGAATGGAGAGCTAATTGAGTGTATAAACAGCGATGGGAAAGGCAAACAGCACAAGAAGCAGGGTGTGAGATGGCTGGAGATGAAAAGGCCATTCAGCAAAGTGAGCAAATTGCAAACAGAGGACATGCTACAGGCAGCAATTTCCCTGGACTGAGAAAAATGTGCAAAACTGAGCCTGGTTAGTAGGTGGCAGGAGGCTGCAGGGACCCTGGGGTTCAGCACACCTTGACCTTCCCCTGCACTTAGTTATTTGAGACCTTAATGACCCATTTTATCAAAGCAGAGATTTGTCCCCTTGAGTTCTGGCCCATTTTTAGTCTCGGCAATTCTGTTCTGGTGGTTGTCCTAATATTGTGCTCATATTTCATTTTCTAATGGCTTCATTACTTTGCCTCACCTCCTATCCTGCTGTCTTGTGCAGTGTTGCTGTGGACTCTTGAACTGCTCCTGCATGTTGAGGTGAAGTGTCTTCTGCCACCTTAAAGTGCTCGTGGTTGTTTCCTGGTGAGAAGCACAGGTCAGCCCAATCTAATAAAGCTTTGCTTTTGTGTAAAGCCTTTCAACCTGAAATAGAATGAGTGATGGTGTTACAGTAAGGACTGGAACTGAGACATCCTATTTTATAATTCTCCAGTTTGGGAAACTCTATATAATTTCACAGCTAAGCTAGAAGATGAAAGAAGGGAATGTCTGTTACAAACTTTTCAAACAGCATATCCTGAAATGAAAAATCATAAAGCCATTCATACTGGGGGAGACCTCAGGAGTTCTTTACCCAAACTGAAACTCAGTGCAGGGTCAGCTGGGCAGACAAGTTGGGTTACTCAGGACCCTAAAAATGTCCAGTAATAGAGTCTGCACATCCCTGAACAACCTCTGTCACTGCTTAAGCATCCCATGGTAAAACAGTTTTTCCTTCTTGTTTCAATTTATGCCTATTGCCCCACATGCTCCCACAGCACTGTGAAGGGCTTGGATCTGTGTTGTTTGGAACACTGTCAGAGATGGTGGCAGACTGCTATTCTTTCCTCCAAAACCATCTCTAAGCTGATCAAGCCCTGCTGCCTCAGCTCTCCTAGCAGAGCAAGTGCTCCAGGCACTAATCATCACAGCAGCCCTCCACTGACCTTCTTCCCGTTTACTGGTGCCTGAGTTATATTGGAGGCCCCAGAATTGGATGCCGTGTTCTAGATGTACTGTAGCAAGTGCTGAGAATCAGTGCCTTGGGCGTAGCAGCTGCAGGCTGCACCCTTGTGAGGGGATCCTCCTTCACAGGTGCAGGACTTGGCATTGGTCCTTGCTGAGTTTCACATGATTCCTGATGCTCCAAACAGCAGTCCTGCCTTTGAGTGTATTAACTGCTCCCCATGACACCAAATTGGTCCCCCATGCAAGCTTGATGAGAGTGGCCTCCATGGCTTCCTTCCTCTGGGTCTTAGATGAAGATGTGAAGGAGGGCAAATCCCAGGGTAGGCTTCAATAATGCTTTGCTTGCTACCTCCATGTAGAGTTTGACCCAGCAATCTGCCCTCTGGGCTTGCCCATCCTACCATTTTCCATATATGTAGTTGTCCATGCATCTCATGTAAGGTATAAAACCTGAATATGTGACTGCCTTGGGGGAGTGGCAAGAACTAAAGCTGAAGTAAATAACATGCATTGCTCTCCTGTTGTCCCCAGATCCATTTGTTTTCACCTAGGTGGCAGATGAGGTTGGTCGTGTGTGACTTATCTTTGGAAACACAACAGTGTTAATTAGAACAAGCAAGGAAACAAAGTATTTTTCTCTCTGTAAGAAACCCAGCTTTTCTTTTTATGGGCTAGTGAGCATTTTGTTACCTTTACTGAACACTTCTTTTCCTGTTAGCCCTTCTACCTTTTCGAAATCCCTGTACATCTAAAATGGCCAAAAAGGGGAACCTGAATTCTGTGTCCTGGGCAAAATGCAGCAGAGTCTTTTGTTTATTCAGTCCGTGTGCTACAGCTCCCAGCTTCACACAGGTGTCTGTGGAATATAATGCAAAATTTCTGCTTGTTTAGCTGGTTCAATCCCCATCAGCCAAGTACTCAAAGACGGGCTTTAAGAACAAAACCATTCATCTGGCCTGATGCCCTTGTGTGTGTCTGTGTGGTTTGAGCCTGGCACTCTGCTCATCGCTGCATCTCCAGTGCTGCTTCTGAACGTGAGGAAATCCGAGTCCCGTAATTCCTCATGGATTTGAAGCAGAGCAGAGGTTAGTTTTCTTTGGGAGGCTGACCTCTAGTGTTTCAATATGACAAGTTCAAGAGAGGAGCGGAGAATGCTCTGAGGGGTGATGCTCAAAATACATCTGTGCTGACTGGCATCTTATGAGCCTGCCAGAGACTTAATATATTTCATAATAAGAGGGGAAATGTTGCTATGGTATCTTGAGGTGTATTTCTACTGCTGTGGCCACATAAGGATTCCAGGATATTTTTAATCTTTATTTTAATTACTGAGTTCATTTTTTTTTGACATTGCAGGGGCCTCTTTCATTTTTTGATTATACAGTGTTGTGCGAGATTGGAATTATTAATTGCAACAAGAGCTGCCTCGTTCTTTGCTGAGAAGAAATCAAATAATCTCTGAAGCCTCAGCTGTACGCAACATTTGATTAAAAGTCTTGAGGAGGTCACTGCAACAGCCACTGCTGAAACACAGTTATTTTTTATACATGAAAAGCGTGAGCTTAGTATTAGAAGCAAGACAGACATATCTATTATTCATGGTGGGTTTGTGTGTCTGCCTACGCGAAAATCCCAAATGCAGGCAGGTTTTTATTGCTTCAGGTAAGACCCCATAACGCACCATGGTTCAGCTGCGAGGTGTTTTCTGAGTCCCCGTTGACTTAGCGTCCTCCTATGTCTACTCCCAGTCATCCTCTGAGACAGTGGAAAAGGTATTTGATTGTTTTGCTGATGCAAATGTGTTTCTAAAGCAGGTGTTTCTTGAGCAAAATGAGAAGTGCTTCATTTCTTATTATGGTACTCCAGAGGAAGGTTTTGTTCCCTCATCTGATTACTTCCATGCACATTTCATAACATTTAAAGCTTATTATTGATCTTTTTAGTATGAAAATAAATAATTTCAGTTGTCAGAGAACATAACTTTGTGAAATAAGAATGAGAGCTTCTCCAGAACTCAAGAACAGCACAAACATTTTTGCACAGCAAAACAGTCTCAGCTGTACTTGAAATTTCTGCTGTGCAGACTTCCCCTTCCCTCCTGAAATCTGAACGCTGGAGGAAGCCAGGACCAAAGGATGTTGAGAAGCCACTTACCCAAGCCCTGAGTTTGTTGACACATGGCTAGAACAAGAGAACAAGACATGCTGGTGGGTTGTTGAGTGGTAGAGTGAAGGACCTGGAATGCTAATTCTTTTGTCCTTTGATTTCTTGAACATCATCTCGCATCACCTGAGCCTACGCTCTCATTATGCTGGCTTCAGTTCTCTGGTACTGTGTCCTGCAGGTGTTTTTGTGAGTCAATTTTATATGTGGGAACGAACACCCATGAACAAATGTACTGTTGGAGTTCTGGTGTGCTGCTTTGCTCCGCAAAACACTGGCTTATATAAGGTCTATGGGCAAATAAGGTACGCTATGTTACTATAAATGAGGCATTCCTGTTGGGAAGCTCTCGCAGAAGGCTTCTTTCCTTTGCAGTGCATTATTCCCATCCCACCAATTCAAATAGCCTGAATTTGTTGTCTTTCTGGTAATGGTGCCAGGTTTTTTCTTTAAATGAGAGATGCTGAGAAAACAAATCTTGCCTGTAGGGCTGTGTACTGAGAGCATGTCTTGAAATATCTGCCTTATTTTTCCTGCAGAGTGGTTTAGTGGCCAGGGGTTTTGGAGACGTTCTTTTACCTTGATCATTCTGTTTTCACCAGGCATCAAAGTGAGAGTTAGTCTGAGAAACACAGAATCATAGACTGGTTAGGGTTGGAAGGGACCTTAAGATCATCTAGTTTCAAAGTAAAAGAGTAGACAAGTGGGGGAGTTCTAGAAATGCAGAACTAAGTCTATTGATGTCCCCGGAACATCTTATGCCATAGCAGTAGGACTGCGACAGGGAATTTGTAGCCTGAGTGGAAAATATATACTGTCACATGAAGGATTTTGCAGTGCCCTCTGCACTGGGGCAGGAGGTCTGTGTTGGTTTTGCATGTCTGATTTCTCTGGAAATCATTACCTTTGTGATGATATGTTTGTGCTGTACTATGTAACTCTGTAAGAGGGGAAAATTGCACTGGCCTACTCTTCCCTTTTATTCTTCCAATATCACTCCTATCTATTGTTAAAACAAGACTATGGCATCCTATTGCAGGCTTTTTTCCAAGGCAACAGGCACTAAGTAGATGACCAGACCTAGCTCTCTTCACATCAGGAAATTCAATTAAAGCGTTCTGAAAATGAGCATGTAGAGGCGGAGGCTTCTCTACTTACTCACACACCTTTTGCTAATGTTCTCATTGCTCTTTTCATGGTTCTAAGACAATGTTAGATGTATACCTAACATACATTAGCTATATCTCAACCATGAAGGGGAAGGGGAAGCAATGCATCGCTCAGTAAATTGTTAGTAGAAGTGAGAAATAACCATCGTCTCTGCCAGTAGTTTATATCGAGGACAGTCTAGCATGGATAGCAGCAAGGTTCATGGTTTCAGTAAAGATAAATCAATTATCAGCTTCACAGATAAAATGAGGTCATGATGTTAATGCTGAACTCAGGAGAGACCAGGCATAAAATCATGGAATTAACCAGGCTGGAAAAGACCTTTAAGTCCAACCATTACCCCATATGGATAGAGAAGCTAATACCCCTTCAAGATGTGTTTTTGGAGAACAGGGAAGCTGCATGTTGGCCATGCAGGGTGAAATTTGCATTACTGGTGCTCATGCATCACCTGGTTTGAACAAAAGTTTGTGGTATTGACTGTCTCTGGTTTAGGTGCATTTTATGGCAAAAAAAATTTGGTTTTTAGAGTCAGTGTGCATGAGTAAGATATAGTGAGAGTTATGTATCTTGTTCTGAAGGCCTAAATTTTGCTACAGATCCAGAAAAGGCATTTTGAATTTCAACTTTCTTAGCTTAGAAATGAGTAGCTGGTGATATTAACACAGCTGCATTGTACTGATTTCTGAACTGTTTACAGTTGTCTAGTCTAAATTAGTCAGAGGTAAAATGCTGAAGACTTGCAGATTTTAATCCACTCTAAACATATAGGCATTTGCATGTGGACATCATGGAGCTATTTCCATTTCGAAGGACCCTCTGCTGAAAAACACATGGGGAAAAAAATAATTTACTAGAGAAACATGATTCTGTCCTTTTTGGAAAAGGACACTTGAAACTATCCAAAATGCATACTTCTATTCCTTATTCTCTTAATTTCCTTTCAGGCTGAATGGGTAGGGTTTAGCTGACCCTGCAGACATTTGAAAGAAGGCTGGATAAATTAGGTTCCTGTTGTAGTCAATGGAGAGAAATTGATTTTTCTGGTGTTATTTATTTCTTCTGAAATATATACCTAAAATCAGGGCAATAAACTGGTACTTTGAAAGCACATATTTTTTTCTATTAGGAACAGAACTCCATGAAGTTTCACTTTACACTGGTATTTAATTTTCTTAAGGGCTAAAAATGGCTACTTCATTCTTATAAATATTACAGAAGATGCCCTGTGGGTTCTCCTTGGCTTAAATCTTGTCTTTTCTTTCAGGCATCATGTCCCCACCCTGTGCTATGACAACCTCACTACAGGACTTCTGTAGAGCCTTTGACATGTTCTTCCTGTGTGGGTGTACCTAACCTCCTTTAGCATGACCTTTTACAATCATATAATAGTCCTGGCTCTTCTCTGTGCTCCTCTCTTTCCGCGTACTAGCTTTGGCAACCAGCCTTTTCGCATCCCTGCTCCATAACTCTCCACTTCTGGATTGTATATCTGGGCCTGCCTTCTTTTAAGCATGATTCGACTTTTTTGGTTTCATGGGTCCGTGGTTAGGTAGAGAGCAGTTTTAATGCTCAGCATAGTGTTTTTGTCTGTGAAGCTGAATCGAGTAGCTGGGCCTCATCATCCACATTTCCCATCTGCAAATAAAGCTTTGTCACTGTTAGTTATTTTAATTGAACCAGAAGTTTGGGGACTATCTCAGACATTATACAGGCCTAAAAAGCAAGGAGGATTTTTGCATTTTTTTGTTCCAGATGTTATTTCCTCCACCAAAAATTACCAAACTTGTTGCAAAATATTTTGAGGAGAAAAAAAAGGGTGCTGCTTTAGTAAAAATTCCCAAGTAAAATGCTGCTTAAAGACAAAATGGAAAGTTTTGCTTTGTACTTTTAAAATGTGTGCACCAGTTAATGATCATACTGTAACCACCAAAATACAGAGGCAATTCTGGATGCCTACAAAAAGGGCTTCTCCATTTGAACACAAGACCCTTAAATTCTTTTTGAATGCTAAACCCTGAAAATTCATCACTGTCTCAGGGATTTGAACATGAAGGATGTTTTTTTGCAGGGTATTTTATGAATTGTAGATAACTAAAAATTCTCTTTACAGCATTTTAACTTTTCAGTTAAGGTCTGAACCTTGAGAAGAAGGGGAGCTCATTACTGACTGAGAGCTGCTGTGAGCATGGACCTCTGCCATTCCCTGGATCAGTCCCAAAGTAGTCTCTTGTTGCACAGAGGCGGTGTGGTCCTAGCCTGCACTGGTTTTGAACCAAATCTAAATCCAGCCTGCTTTCTTTGTTATTAGCTGGGGGATGATCTGTTTTCTTTGCTTGCTGTCTCGGAGCTCTCTCTGGAAAAAAATTGATGATGGGGATGTGTTCCTGCTCTTTCTTTCTCTGTGAAGCTGTCGGTTTCATCAGCTCAGTTTTTATGTTCCAGGCTGTGTGTGAACAGTTGTTGAATGCCTAATAGTGCTTCCCTTTGCAAGCTAATCTACTGCAAGTACTTAAAATTCAACTTCACATGAAATCTTTGGCAGCAAAAGATCTATGCTCAGTAGAACCCGTGATAGTTGACAAAGAGTATTTTGAACTCTAGGCTGTAGTCAGAACTATAACTGCAGAGGAATTAAATCACAGATTTCATCACATGCTTTTTTTAGAGAGAGGAATTAATCATAGAACATTGTTTAAAAAAAATAAAGAAGTATAGATCATAGTGACAAGATCAGAGGGCTCTTCTAGCCAGGCTTCGTAACAGTGAGAATCATGTAGGCTATGGCTTGAATATAGAGTGGAATATAGCTGTAGCAGTTTGTCTTAATACTGTTGACTTGCTGAGATGTTCAGGTACCTTGCATTGCAAAGTCTTTGATAGGTTGAAGCCCATAACAGGAGGTTGAAATAACTCCCCTGGACTAGTTATTGTGCAAGATATCATGACTTATATGTATAGCTTAAAGGTGAAGAGTGCATATCTCACTGTCTGCCACTATATTTTTCTTTTGGAAGGAAAAAAACCTCACATGATGTGGTGAGATTGCATAGAGAATTTTGCAAAGAGTAAAGCAGTTGCAACAGCCCCCATAACCTGTTTAGTTCCATTTTACAAAGTAAACTGTGTTTCCTGGTGAGATGCTGGTGCCACTCTTCATTTAATCATGAACTACACGTCCAAGCTGGACCTCTGCCTCTATCACATTAAACTTGGTGCAGTTTGAAGCTGCACTGTTCCTTTGGCTCCCTGGCTGCTCCTGAGCTCTCAGCCAGTGCGAGCTGGCAGAGAGCTTTCTCCACTTGCTTTTCCACCTTTACCAGTTTCCCTTTCATGCTTAGGCCTTCCTCTCTTGAATTTGCCCTTCTAAACTCCTTATTCTGGCTGCCTTGTTTTGCTACTCCTAACATTTTAGTCATTAAGCAGTTTCCAGTTATTGCCAGGATAAGCATAATACCCTTTGTTGGATTTTACCTGTGTTTTTATTGCAAGGAATTGAGCTAGAAGTGGTATGGTTCCTGCTTCACGGAATTATTGCTGTATGAGATTTGAAAAAAGGAAGCTGAAATAGCGAAAGGAGCCTAAGACTGCTCTTGAAATTACTCTCTTGAGGCTGTTGGGAAGTAGATTATAAAGTCTAGGTCTTTGGCCAGAGGTGACCTACCTTGTTCCCTACGCATCCGAACTGAAGGATGTGCTTTGGAGGTACTCATCTCTTTAAGGATGTGCCAAGCCCCAGATTGCTTCATTCCCTGAGCTCAGAGATATGATAGGGCTTCCTGACAGCACAGTGGGGCTGGTAGGGCCAATGAAAAGATTTTGCATCTTAAACCAAGAAGAAACCTCATTTTCCAGAAGTTGTTTATCTACCAGGGAACTTCAGGGCTATTAACAGCTTCAGGTGATGTCAGGTTACCCACCAGAAAGAATGGGGAACAGATTCACCTTGGCCTCTCCTCTGGTCGCCAGATGGGGCTGCTTCTGGGAGTTTAAAGCTGTTGATTTTTCTGTCTGACCTGTGAATTGTATTTTCTTCAGACAGAACTTTTATGGCTACTGTTGGGAGGGAATTAGTAAGGCAGCAAATCTGGTGCAAAATAATAATTTCCCTAATTTAAAAGTTTAAATTCTACTCTCTTGCTTTACACAGACCAGATTCAGCAGTACATTCTGTTTGAGATGCCAGTGTGTAACCCTCCTTGCTTTTAACATAGTATAAGCAAAATGCAGGGAACTGCAAATGGGAAGAGCAGGCAACCTGCCTTTGCCTTGGAACAGACAGAAAGCCTCCTGCAGCTCTTGGCAAGGCAGCAGTGCTGCTTGGCACTAGGTCATGTCATTTGACTTTGCCTCAGATAGAAATATAATTCCCAGGGCTTAGAGTGTGCTCTGCTGGTGTGATGGTAAGAAAAGGTGGAGCTCAGGAGCTCCGACTGTCATTTACTTCCAGTTTTCCCCACTTTAGAAAACAAAACGAACCTTAGGCAAGACGTTTTCCGCCCTGCTCAGGTGCAATTTGAGTTCTTGCTGAAATAAGAATGTGCTAAAGCTCAGAATTTGTAGGCGTGCAAATATATCTTTTAATTGTTATGCAATTGCATGGGGAGTCGACGCATCAGTGCCTGCAATTAAAAGCTCAGTAAGCAGTTGGAAATGTTTTTGTAAGTTTTCAGGTGTGTTCCCAAATGCACAGGTATGCCTATTATAGCATATTCTTATGACTCCAGAGTGTACAGGGGAACCTGACTTGAGCATGCATGAGTAGGTTGGACACTTCAGCGCCACAGACAACATCAAGCATGCATATTTTATGTTTAGTACAAATTAGCCATGCAAAATACCAAATGAGTACCTGAGGGGAGGTATACTGTGTTGAAATTGGAGCCCACATGAAATCTGTTCAGTATTAAAACAGTTGAATCCTGAGCTGGCTTCTCCACTGGTGTCAATCAGTCTGGCTCTATTAACTTCAGTGGAGCTGTGCCTCCATCTCTGCTGGGGAAGAGGCCTAATCTAAATGTGTTAACACAGCATAGCTCTGTTATAATTGATGAAAAATGCTTTTCTGCAATATTTTGAATGTAAATTTACTCTCACAATTTATAAATTAACTTTGAGCCTGGTTTGTGAGCAGTTCTGCTGGGTCACTGCCTGTTGTCACGAAGGGCTGCTGGAGAGCAGGACCAGGTCTGGTAGAACAGGGGAGGATCTGTATGGGGTCCAAGCAGGATTTGGTTAGATGCTGACCTCTGCCCTGCCAGTGGGCATGGGAACTGTATGTCTTTCCCAAGGGGAAATCTTGCACTTAGAACATCCTATGAGCTATCCTTTAGTGGCTCCAAATCACAAATTTGCCCTGAGGCTGATGATTTCAAAATAACTACATGACTGAGGAGCTGCAGACATGTCTCTTGTCAGGACTCAGGATCCGAAATGTATAAGATTTTTGATCATTGTTTCTTGAAGCCCTGAGTCCTGAAGGTATTTTGAAACATTTCCCGCTCTGATATGAAAGTAATAGGCTTTTTCCAAATATGATGATTTAATTAGCTGACCCTAATAAAAGAAAGTCGACCTGAGCATTCTTCCCGTCTGCCAGTTTTAATTACCAGAGAGTCAAAAAAGAGGAACAAAGACTCAGGAATTCATTTGTCCTGTTTGAGTTTTGATGAGCTCTCAGAATAGAGACCATCAAGCTTCCTGGGAGAGGGCAGAAGGTGTCATAGCAATTGAAGACAAGCCGCTTTTAATTAGAATAGTAGGGATTTTGAATGTTTGTTCTTTTGTGACTTGAGTTACTAGGGGGAAAGAACCAAAGAGTAACTGTATTAGAATTAGGGCTGTGAGAAGTGTTTGAAAGGAAGAAATAGATTTCTTCTGTATCTAAACAGAGAGAGTTCCTACATTAGACACCACAGCTACAATATGCACACTGTGTCTAATATCATGCTGCAGTAAAGGGCTTAATGTCTTGCTGTTTGCATGTAAACTTAAACATGGGCTGGACTGTTGTGGTAGATATTGCTCTTGGAGCTTTGTATCAAAAGCAAGTATCAAAGCATGGGGCTTTGGTAGATCTGGTAACTAATTCTTAGGTTTTAGTTTTGGATGGTTGATTCAAATCAAGACAGAGACCTTTGTATGTCAGCACAGAAACTTTCACCAGGGTCCTGTAATCACTCATGTCATGCACTGCATGCTCCATCACCCCAAAGCAATAGCAAACAGCAGTACCTCTTTAACTGTTTATCTTACATTCTCGGACTTGTAAATGCTCCCATTTCTTTTAAAGGCAGATAATGAATAAATGATAAGTGCAGTGTCTCTTTTCCACCTCGAGGTTATGTTTATCCTTGAAGAGCAAAACAAACAAAAAAAGAATCATGAATGCAATAGTAACATCTTCCACAGATATTCAGCACAGGCCTGTACGCTGCCTGTTAATTCCATTAATTATTGATACAAAATAATCCCGATAACCTTGGCCAAGGTTTTTTAAAAGCAGAGCCTCTGTTTAGTCCTCCTGCATGCAGCCCGCTGGGTTTTGCTTGAACCTGGGGTATGCCAGATTCCCAGGACTCGTCATAGAGTGCTCACAGGCTGTGTGGGGCAGCTCTGTGTGCCACTGCTGGGAGTAACTCCTTCACAGAAGGAGAGTTATTCACTCCCTTATACTTGAATCTCTGAGAGCAACTTAATCTCTACTATTCTCTCTTGTATCCTCCGCTGGCATCGCTGTGCAGTGACAACATCTGAGATCTCTCTACTTTCCATCATTGCTTCCTATAGTAATCACTGAAACCAAGACAACCAGTCTCGAGCAGAGACAACTGATACTTCAGGTCACTGCTCTCACGTTGTATTTTATTGCTTGAGAATGAAAGGATCTGCTTTTTGCTGTCAGAAGATATATAGAGGTGAGGAACCAAAGAGCATCACTGAGTTACTGCATTAAAATACAGTGAGTTATGGCACTGCAGACTCTATAAACTGTAGTTTCTTATAGTTCATGAAGCTATTATAGGAAGCAAAAATCTGTATACAAGACTTTTCTCTTTTATTACGTGACTGCAAACATTTTCTTCAGTATGCTAAATCCTATTCATATCAGTGAAAGATTTAGGAACATAAGTTCTGAATGGGATGGTAAAAGGCATAATACAAGAACCTCAGTAGCAAAGGAGGTTACTTCATATGCTAGTGAAATTAACTGAGGGGTTTTGTTCTTAATAGTCTGATCTGCGTGCTTTGCTCTCTGTAGGAGCACCTGCATGGCCCATTGGCAGATGGGGAAGCATGTAGTATTTGAAATATTACAATAATACCCATTGACAGATGTGGCAATAAAGTGGTATTTGAAGTATTAGAATAATAATGAATTTAAATTAACCTTTTAGCTTCATTTTTGCAGATAATTACTATTGTGCATATCACCAGTTGCCACTTCTCAGATGAGGGGTGGGAACCTCCTCAGAAAGTCTGATCTGGTTTCTTGCAGCTTACTTTCTACAAAAGGATAGCTGCCTGTCTGATTGAGTTTTACATGTAGGCAATCTTTTATTAGCTGAATTGTATTCAGTCCTCTTTCAGGCTGAATGCTGGTGGAGGGCTTTCAGGTTATGCCATGAAAAACATAAGTTCAAATAGTGGAGCTAATATCCTAGATCTGCTTCTTCCATCCCCTGCCCTGCCTCAGCCCACCTCCAAAGCTGGAATCAGAAGAGCTTATCACCAGCCTGTAAAGGCAAGATTTTACTAAAATACCTCACAAACAGAAAGTGAAAACCCTGTGGGTTTCAACAGTGGCTTTGTTTTTAAAATATCTGTTTGTTATTAGGTGGCAAAAATTGACTTTTTATTCTTTTGTGAGAATAATAGTTTTCATTTAGGTGGTGTCTTTGACCATCTTTTTCTCCTTGACATGACCACAGACTGCATAAAAGTAGTATTGAGTAAAAAGAGTTTTAGGTTTAAGCCTTCATTCAGCATCCTTGTTGGAAGTATGTTTGGATTTTCTTTCATTTTTTGGGAGCATACATAACGTTAAGTGGCTGCTGAGAAGGTAGGGAAGTAAAACATAATCAGCCTAACAAATGAAAGAAAGAAATAGGACCTGCTGTGTAGAATAAACTGCACTGGTGTCCAGAAAGGTGAATAGCCTCTGGAAAGCAGGCTTCAGACTGAGCAGCCCCAGCTGAGGCGTGTGGAATTGGAGGGAACTTATGGTGCCATAAAGAAAAGGAATAAGCTTGAAAATGAGCAATACAAAATCTGTGGTATAAAAACCATGGTGATGTAAAAGCAAGGTGGTGAAGGCATCCTTCTGAAGAAAATAAAACAGATTTCAGTGTCACATTTGAGAACACAACCCAGCCGGGAAATACTAATATTCCACAGCCATTTTATTCTCCACTCTAATTCTTCTTCAGCTGTACTATTTTCTGTCTTGTTAGAGAGCTGTCTGTAATGGGTGCTTCTAATTGTTGCTTTAGTGGGGATATTTTTATTGTGCATTGTTTTTCCTCTCATTGCTGGGAGAGATTTCCTGGGTGTGAGGTTCAGTGCAGACTGTTTCATATCACAGCTGGGAGTCAGGAGGTGGATTCATTTTCTTGAGCAATACAGAACTGGTTTGCTTTGCTCCTTGGAGGGATACTGGAGGCTGTGGAGAAAGAGAAAGGCAACCATAGGCGTAAAGAGAGGAAAAGGAAGAGAAGGTCAGCTTGTAAATGCAATGTTGCTGAATAATATTCTGGGAGCAGTGTAGTTTTAATGTAACAGTAAGGCTGGTAGAGAAAGACTCAGAAGCTGGTCATTTTAAGATCTTGAAACCCACAATGCCTTAGGTAGTTTTACTTTATTTGCTCTGCTGTGTGCATAGATACACACAGATACACAGAGCAGTAATAAAGCCACACTAACCCTTGTTTCAATGTGTCATTTAATCTAGTTCCTGAGTATCAGGGGAACACAGAATAAAATCATTTTTGGGCTTCCAGAGCAAAGACAGCACAGTTCTGTGTTATCAGCAAAACACTGGTATAAATGACAGCCCCCTTAAGGCTGTTCTTCAGGGCTAAAAGGAAAACCAGAAAATATCCCTTTTCCTTACAGATATAAATTAGTGCATTTGGTCCCATTTCAGCTGGTTCTAGTTGAGGAGGATGGAGGCTCCCTGGCACTTCCTTGGCTTTTGGTGCTTCAGATTTGCGATGCTTGAGAGAAGAGTTTATTCCCTTTCTGGGAAATGTGGCTAAATAACGGCTTGGGGTTTTTTTGTATCCAGCTTTTCAGACACGTCGTAGTTTTCCTAAAGGACTGAAAAATACAAATGTCCCCACCTATTATCATAATTCAGAAATGTTTTTCTGTATTGATTGGGATCACAATATCTCGGTGGGATTTCTGGTAGTGCTATTGCACTGGAGAGACTGAGTTTGTGTGCATCTGGTGGTTTTTATCTCTTTGTCTTTAAGTGGTGGTGGTCGTAAATATTGCTCCGGTTTTCACTAAAAGTTATTTTTCTATCCTAGGGAGTGGGTATAGTGCAAAGCTGAAAATCTGTTTCTCTTCAGAGGTCTTGATCCAAAAGCCCTCTGAATCCATCAGAAAACTTCAATCAGCTCTGTGCTTTGCCCAAACTTGTTCAAAGGTGTTTTTTTTTCTGTTGTTGATTTTTCTGGCCCTTTCTAGGACTATAGCACCAGTGAGGCTGGACTCTAGTAATACAGGCTGAGTCCAGAGGAGGCCATAAAACATATTCTGGGGGCTGGAGCAGCTCTGCTATGGAAACAGGCTGAGAGAGCTGGGCTTCTTCAGCCTGGAGAAGGCTTCAGGGACACTTTAGAGCAGCTTCCAGTGCCTAAAGGGGCAGACAAGAAATCTGGAGAGGGGCTTTTGACAAGGGCCTGTAGGGACAGGACAAGGGGGAATGGCTTTAACCTGACAGAGGGGAGATTGAGATGAGACATTAGGAAGAAATTCTTCGCTGTGAGGGTGGTGAGGCCCTGGCACAGGGTGCCCAGAGAAGCTGTGGCTGCCCCATCCCTGGCAGTGTTCAAGGCCAGGTTGGACGGGGCTTGGAGCAATCTGCTCTTGTGGAAGGTGTCCTTGCCAATGGCACCAGATGAGCTTTAAGGTCCCTTCCATCCCAAACAGTTCTATGGTTCCCCAGTATTGTCTCTAAATACAAGGAATAAGGAATCATTTTTGGTTAGAAATTTAACTCAATAATATATAGATTGCATGAACTTTCATGGAAGAAATGATATGTGGCAACATAGCTTTTGAGTATTTTACTGCAAATTGGTACTCGATGAGAACAGTGCGATATGAAAATTTGCCATGGGTGGAGAGAGATCATAGAGCAGTGCAATGAGGAGGGAGAGATTTATTGAAAACAGCTGGAAAATGCAACCTGCTTTAGACAAATTCAAATAGTAAACATTAAAATGTGGAGATAAGAACTTGGACGGAAGCAGCCAGTCCTTGCGCTGCGTTGTTGTCAGGGTTTAGGGGATCTGTGAAGCTGCTCAGCTGCCAGATTAAGGCTCTCACTGCACTAGTAACTTGGTTATTCCCACTGAGTTGATACACAAAATGAGATGCATTATGGAAAAACAACAACAAAGTGAAACCTAAATAAAACCCTAGAAATGCAGACAGCATTGGACAAAACTCATTTAAAAAAGGACATGTGTATGCTGTTCTTCAATAATTTCAAGCAATTTCTCCTGATCATACAATAACTATGCAAATGCAAGAGGCAAATGAATGCTAACTGACTAAAATGATTTGTCTTGTCCTTCTGTAGTCAGACACTGGGATAGTAACAGCCCAGTTTTCAGAGTTGGTGTGTGCCCAGAGCACATCGGCAGAGGTGTCTAGTTGTCTTCATATCTGAATAGAAGTCCTTACCTGTTCAGATATATCAGAAACCCCCAAACTTTACAGAGGATCCAGAGAATTAAAGAGCTACTATGTGTGTGCAGAGTGAGAAACCGCTGTGTCAGAAATAAACAATTTAGGAGAAGACTGTGGAAGAGTCATGCCTTCAGGCGAGAATCTGTCTTTTCCACCTCTTCTCCATGCTTCTATTCACATTGAAGCCAAGAAGTAACAATACAAATTAAGTAGTGTGATGTTGGATATTACTTGAACTTACTTCAAGTAATACATTGTTTTGGAGAGGCTCCTACTGTGGTCAGAATGGTTTGCAATTCTGGGTGTCTGTTCAGTGTCCCTTCTGGCAAGTTGCATGTGAGCCATGACCACAGTCAAGGGTGGACTTGGTACTGATCTCTGATGACAGGGCTATGTTTTCATGTTGTTAAATGTATGACCAGGTTAGAGGTCTTAGACTTAGTTCAGAAAACAGAGTGGTTTTGTTGGTCTGGGGTTTTTTTTCATACTTGAAATAATTTTAATACAAACTAGATACATCAGCATTATTGATCATTTAAGGCTGTCAGAATTGGAAGTTGTTTTTGGGATGTGCAGAGTTCAACTAATTTAAGAACATAAAGCTTTATTACGATGTAGATTCAGTAAGCCTAAAATACTAACCTGAGTTAACAACCCAGAGACTAATGCATCTATAGCTTGCAAAGGCTCATGAACATTTTAGCTGTTTTATTAGGAGGTTCTCTCCTCCAACCTTATTAGCAATAACATATTTTAAATATACTCAAAAAAATGATTGCAGGGTTTCTCCTGCTAATCCTCATATGGCTGTTGTCACGCTGTAACAATTAAAGTAATGGCATTTTAATGGTAATATATATGTATGCACATAGCAGTCAGATGCTTCATTGTACAAGCACAATTATACATGTCTTCCGGTACAGAGATAAAAATTACTAAGGCAATTTTTTCCAGCTGTTACACGATAGTGATAACTGGGAAACTGACTGTTTTCCCAACAACAAAAGCCAGCTAAATCCCCAAAGTACAGGTGATCGTATGTGAGGTGGAAATATCTCTGTTAACACAGACAGAAGTGTTGCTGCAGTGGCGGTGTTACCTACAGACGGCAGCATGATACCTGCCTATTTCTAGTAGCTCCTGGCAGCCGGTTTAATGGCAGCAGTTTGGTGGTTCTTGAAGGTGATACCTTTAAATCAACTAAGAACAACAGGAACCAGCCCTGGAGATGCCTTGCTGGCTAAGATTACTGGCTTAGAGGAGAAGCCTAACTTCTGGGTAGCCATATTTAAATTTAACCCCTTCCTTGGGAAATCAGCAAGGATATAGTAGTAGTATCAATTAGGTTGGCAAACACCTTCAAGGTCACCAAGTCCAACTGTTCCCCCAGGATTGCCAAGTCCACCACTAAACCTTCATCTCAAATTTTTGGAGTATCTGAAGAGCTATTCTTTCCTGTGGACAGACAGGTTTTGCCTTTTCAATTTTGTCTACTCTCTGACTTTGGACTTTATTACTTAACATAGCTGATTCATTGAACTTTATGGTTGATTTGTCCTTGGGATGGAAAAGCTTTTCCTTCCATGCATTTGCTGTTTATGCCCATTGCCTCTCATCTTCCTACCGTGCATCACTGCAAAGAACCTGGTCTTCCATAACCTTGTCATAGGTACTATCATGCTCCAGTTGGGTCTCCCCACCAAAACCACCTCTTTTCTAAGCTGAGCAAGCCCAGCTCCTTCAACTCTCCTCACAGAGCAAGTGCTCCAGGCACTAATCAATCACAGCAGCCCTCCACTGACCTTCTTCCCATTTCCACTGAACTTCTTCCTGGTGCCCGAGTTGTATTGGAGGCCCCAGAATTGGATGCCATGTTCTAGATGTGGTGTAGCAAGTGCTGAGAATCACTGCCTTGGGTGTACCGGATGGGCTGCTGGTAATGCAGCCCAGGATGCTCTTGGCCTTCACTGCTGCCAGGGGTCCTTGCTGACCACCATCCAATTTGGTGTCTACCAAGACCAAATGTCCTTTTTCCACAGAGCTGCAGGCTGCGCCCTTGTGACTGGATCCTCCTTCCCAGGTGCAGGACTTGGCATTGGTCCTTGCTGAGTTTCACATGATTCCTGATGCTCCAAACAGCAGTCCTGCCTTTGAGTGTATTAACTGCTCCCCATGACACCAAATTGGTCCCCCATGCAAGCTTGATGAGAGTGGCCTCCATGACTCCCTTCCTCTGGGTCTTAGATGAAGATGTGAAGGAGGGCAAATCCCAGGGTAGGCTTCAATAATGCTTTGCTTGCTACCTCCATGTAGAGTATGACACACCAATGCCTGCCCATCCTACCATTTTCCATCCCTGTAGTTGTCTATGTACATAGACCATAAAGGTCCACATTTGGATGCAAGGCTGTTTTGGGAGAGAGTGTCAAAAGTTTTGAAAGTTGAGGTAAATTGTCTTTGTTGCTTTCCCCTTGGCCCCAAACTTGTTTTCACCTAGAAGGCAAGCAGCTTGGTCAGGTGTAACTTACTGTTGGTAAATCTGTGCTGTATGTTTTCAGTACTTTCTCCTTCATGTGCCCAGAAGTGTGTTCTAAGAGGACCTGCTCCAGCAACCCCATGCATTTTTATAAATCACGTGTATCCTTAAATAACCCAGAGTTCTTTGTACTCTTTATCAGTCACTGGGACTACACACAGTCCTTCCTAAAACTGAAAGCAAAGCTGTTGTTGAACACTGTTAACTGCTGTTGATTTGGCTTAGCAGCTGCTGCTGCTTTTATTTTCAAATTCCACTGAATAAAGTGGGCTTTTTTAATGCAATTTGCTTGTAAATCAGGCAGGTCTGCTCAGCAACGGAGATCATTACTTTTAAAGTCTTAGATTTGATCAATGTTCCTTGGGGTACTGTTTTATCTGACATTTCACACTGTCGTGCATATCAAACAAGAACTGCATCTACTACTTTAAAAAAATCATGTTGTGGGTTTTCCATGCCCTGTGGTGTTTGCTTGTACATTTTTATTATGCATCACATATCCTGTATTCAGCAGTAACCTCTTTCTGAACTTCTGGAATTTAAAGTAGAGGTCCTAACAGCTTCCTATGAATAAATCAGATACTCTCTGCTCTATGCAGTATCTTCTTAGTGTGGTAAATTAACCTGAACCATTGAATAAAAATATTGCCTCCAGTTTTCAAGTTATTTTTGTGGATTTTACAGACTCCAGAGTGTGTTTTGGATGTGTCTTGCATTATTAGTGTCCTATGGACCAAGCTGCTTACAGCATGGCAGTAGCAGTAATGCAGCAGAGTGCAGTTTGGCACACTTACAGATTCTTAAGGTCCCCAATTCCCCATACTCTTCAATTCCTCCTGTCATCTTAATGTGGGCAAAACCAGGCAGCTTATTTCTAGACATAGCTGCCCCATCAGCAGGAGCTATAGTTTACCAGCTAAGTGCTCTTTCTTACCAGTAAGTTGTTGGAGACCTTGAACCATCAAGAAACTGTTCACAGATATTTGAGGACCATGGAAATGGTCCTAATGATGTAGCACTTAAGTGAAATTTATATATATGAAGCAAGAGAGACAGAACCTCTAAACTGTTTTAGCATCCATATTATTGTGCAGTTGAGGTCGGGGGGAAGAGATGCTGGGTGTTGGTTTTAACCGTTAACTACTTCCAGATACCATCATCCAGATACCATCACCAGACACATCACAAGCACAAATGCTTGTCATTTCACAGGTTGTGAAATGACAGAACACACCAAATTTTTGACTAGTTCTTCTGTCTGATCTAAATTCAGGATGTATGTCCCTGATGACTACTGCTTAGACAGTAAGTGACAATAACAAGTGCCTGAGAAGGAAGTTAGGAAGTAGATCTCTGTTATCACTGCCATTATCACAGGAGGGCCATGCTGTGCTTCTTCAGCATGGTTTAGAGACTCAGATGGAGGCTGCTAAGTCTCAGTGATGCTCTCTGTGCTTGTATGGAAAAAAAAAAACATTTTGTCCTGTCTTCTCTAGCACTTAATCCAATAACAATGTCAATTTAAGACACCTATTGGCAAAAAACATCAAGTAGTGCTTTTGTGATTTGCATAGTTTTGATCTGCTCGTTTAGTCTTCTGACTCAGTGAAGAGTTAATACATTTAATATGGATTCTGCTGCGCTGCATCTGCTAGGATGCAACAAAAAATAAAATGTTGGGGAAAAATCCAATGAAAAATAACAACCACCACTCCCTTTTCTCCTTCCTCCCCCCCCAACAGGAAAATAATATTGGGAAGTATCTCCGTGGAACATTGGAAGGAATAATTCGTGAATGTTACGGTGAAAAATCCCCGCTCCAGCAAGATTTTATCTCTGACTTAAATTAATCTTCGTAACTTTTGTCTTTTCTTATAAATCTCTTAGTTTCTCAGTAAATACATTCTTTTTTTGGCTAAAAGGCTCTTCTGTCATAGTCGCACACATTTCGATTTGAAGTTCAATGCACACACACCCCACACCCCCAACCCTGAAGTCTGGATAAATGAGAAATCCACATAAATTCAGAATTGTGTGAAGTCTGCTGCGGTTGGACTTGATGATCTTCAAGGTCCTTTCCAACCTAGTTGATTCTGTGAAAGTCTTGGGTGTTTTCTTGGAACCAGGCAATGGCTTTTACTGAGAAATACTGAAAACATAATGACAGATCAATGATTGTCACTGTCGATGGCTATTATTGATGATTATACATTTTTAACCTACATTTTAAGCCTATTTCAATTGAGTGTGTGACAGCTAGAAGTCAAATGAGCCTCTGCAGATACCTGTGGTATCACGGGGAACAATAGACAAAGTTTCAGTAGTACTGCACTATGAGGAATCCAGTAAGAAATCTAAGGACATCTACAATAACGCTTGATCCTAGTTTAATATGACTGAAGGCTAAAATCTTTAAGCAGTAGAAACACCTGAGGTAGGTGTACACACTTTAGAATGGTTGAGATTGAAACCTGGATCGGGAGTCATGCCTACACAAGCAAATAAATAGTTCCCATATATGTTTCCATGTATGTATAGATGAATAAAGTGAAATTTTAATTTCAATCTTGATACTGAGTTGTAACATATCAGTGACTTTATGTGTGAAATCAAGCATGGCTTGAGTGAGTGCTCTATAGGTAGCAACATTTATAATAGTAGGGGGTTAAAACTTCTTCATTCATGGAATTCTGTCTTCTAAAACTAACTGTTACACTTGGCAAGCATACTCAGAAAAAAAGTTAAGCAGAAATTCAAGATCACTGCTTCACTGATGTCCTTTGTAACACCTGAAAGGATTTTAACTATTGCTTGTGTTCATCTCCGTGTGCTTACTTTCTGTGCTAGCATATGTGTATTTTAATTGCACCCTTTTTCAATAAACACTTCATTTGAATGATCTGTGTGTGACATTTCATGATACTGGATGCCTAACTCCTTCACTTCAGTCACGCATTTGAATTTGGTACATACTCAGTTTTCTAGTGGTGATTTTCATGTGCTTTTAAAAGTGTATTTTGGAAAAGGCAATGATAGAGCTCTTCCCCCTCTTTTCCTTTTCCTTTCTGGTATGTAAAATACTTTTATTTTCAAGATGCACAGAGATGTATCCATGAAAAATCAGTAGTAACACTAGAGTCTGGTAGTTTTGTGTGTTATGTATTCCACCCATCCTCCTTTAATGATGTACAGCTTCAGTCCAATCCCTTCTCCGTGAGAATGACTCACTCTAGATAGTGAGATACAGATAGATATCTGTATCACTCTAGATATAGAGAGCATAAAGACTTTCATAGTTTGTAAAATGCATAGTATAAGGACTCTTCTAGTTTGGAAATCCATCTGTACTCCAGAGATGGACAGATAGTGAAGAGAACATGGAGTTGGAGCACCTCACATTAGTTGGCCAAGGAAGGGATTCTCAGGGAAAGGGGTTTATTGTCTGTCTTGAAGCCAAGTGCAGAGAAGAATTTGCAGGCCGTTGTGAGGGAAGATGAGAAATCAGAGCTCTGTTGCTTTTCACTGTTTTATATAATTCTTCAATACTTTTATCATGCCTGTCTTGTGCAAACAGAAAGTGGGTAAGGGAATCTCTAAGGATTAGTTAGAGTACACACGAGTAGTTTGATATTCAGGTGCAGAAACATGCATAGTGGAGGGTGTTTAAAATTTAAAGGACACGTATCTGAAAATAGTTTGGTTTAAATATATGTAAAAACTGATTCATTGCAACATAATTCCCATTTTGAAGTCAGTTGATTTCAATGTATTTTGGGACTGAAGTGAATCAGTTCCATAATTATTTTGGGGAAAAGTATATTAGTAGCTGTGGAGAATTCTTTCTGTATGAGCCATTATTGTTTAAGGAGGGAAGTACACCTTTCTTCACGCGTCTAAATGAAGTCTATCTTGCATGTGCAGAAGAGGGTTTTTTTTAGGTTTCATTATGGAAGGATTCCCCCCTCCAAATAGCAGATGCCTTAGATGAGTAACAGAATTCTGTCAAGCTGTTGTGAGACAGAATCCTATAAGATATGATGATTTTAATAAATTTAGGGACTAAAGTTTCAAAATAGCAGCTCTAAAATTAACCTATTCAACAAAATTGCATTCCCACCACCTTTGACAAATGAAACTGTTAATCAAAAAGAATCAAATTCTTTGAGTTTCCTCAGTGGCAAAGAAGAGGTGTAACATTTTGGGTGCAAGTTAATCGAACATGCGACATTGTCTGACAGTGAGGAAGAAACTTTAGTAGTTTTATATAGAAACGCTGGCCTTAATGGGGCCTGTAGGGGTATTTGAGGTTGTGGGTTTAAAATACATTTTTTTTGGTTTGTGCTTCTTAAGGTGTATAAAATGCATTAATGCATAGGCTATGTGTTGTTCCTCAATTAGACCAAAAATGCCTATTGAGAAGTGCGTGGTAGCATAGCTGTCACAGATCTTAAAGGTCTGAAATGTTATTTAGGTTCCTTTTGTTTAAATTGTCTGAGGCAAGTAGACATGTGTTTACAAAGCCTGAAAAGCAAGGGGAAAAAATGTTGTGAATATATTCACATAGCACAGAGAAATACTGAAACAGCAATGCGATCTTATCAGCTAAATATCCTTACTGATTATCTACACAGAAATGGAAAATCTTTGTCTATATTTATTAAAACCATAACTTAGTGTGAGAAGACAGCTATTTCAGGAAGCATAGGGAAAGACAGATGACTAATTGTGACTAAAATGTATGTGTAGTTAATGTAAATATAGTGAGTACCAAAGGATTACAGTCTGTTTATCAGAGTTTCAAAGGGTTATCTCTGCTTGCAAGAAGCACTCAGTTGTGGTCACGCTCAGTATTCATGTCTGACATATTGATGTCTAGGTTTCAGCAGTTCAGGTAAAAAAATTACGCCAGTATCCTCTTGTTCACAGAGAGAGAAGGAACATCCTTCTGCAGCTCCCGTCTGAAAAGGCAGGGAAAACGATGTCCTTAGTGTATGTTGAACATTGGTATGAGCTTTAGTGTGGAATTAAGTATAGTGTTGGAAAACTAAGCAAAAATATCTTCTTCTGACAATGGAGGCGTATAACAAATCGGAAAAGTGAAAATAAAAGGGGAGAAGAGTAGCAGTATAAGGCAGGTGAAGAAATTTGAGAGCAGAAGGAGTGCTAGGGACCCGTTTTATCTATTCTGTGATGAAACCTTGATAATGGGCCTAATAAGAAGTCATCCTGAACCTCAGTCTGATGTGAAGAGTCAGGTGAACCACTCCCACCAATGCTGTCAACCTTCATGGAATGGGTTTTTTTATGCAGTAATGAAAAAGACTATTAAAAACTGACCTTGTTAGTCTCTGCCTATGCAAAGATTTACTCATTCATCAAACCTGCAGCCTTGTGAGATTGCCTGATTTAGCAGTTGCTAAAACAATGTGTTTAATATTAAGAACCTAGAGAGAAGCAGTAAAAAAGCCAAACCAAAACCAAGCAACCCCTGTCCTTCTCCCACAAAAAATTCCAAACAAAAAACCGAACCACAACCAAGCAACACTTCCTCCCTCCTCCCACCCCAAAAAACCCCACCAAACCCCAGACCAAAACCAACCCAAAAAACCCCAACCCAAAACCACTGAACAGTAATAAGATGCTGATAGATAGACCTTAGCTGGCTTTTAATCCTTTGGCATGGACATTGTTTCAGTAAATATCACAGGTAGGTTCACAACAGAAGCATGAACGATTCTCATTATATTTGAATTGGAAAAGTGCAGCCTGTTTCTTCATCCTGATAGCAATGCCAAATTCCGTGCAGAAGGGAGACAGTGATAGTTGAACCTTAGCTTCCATCATTTAGTCATAGTCACATCAATAGTCATTCCTGCAGAGTTCAGAGGAGGTGCGAGTGAGAAATACAATATCTTTCCTTTGACTGTAGGTAAGGGAAAGCCTTTCTTTGGTTACGAAGCCTTCTCTGGTTGAGGGATAAACCAGTGAGGATCTAGAAGATTCAGAAGGCTATACTGAGGCTAATTTTAGCTTTTTAATTTTCAGTAGAGGCTGTGACACATAATATCTCATTGCATCTTGCTGTGGCAATGTCTCTCAGCCCACGTTATGGCAGTGTACTCCTTTCATCTTTTATTAGGTGCAGTTGCTGCTAACTTCCTAATAATGAATCTGATTTCAAGTTTTATAGCTGGTGTTTATTTTAGTTGTTTCCTCTTGGATTTTATATTTGCTGTTTATTGTTCACTAGTCACAGTGCATTGATGGTTGTAGATGACTGACGTAGTAACCTGTGGCATGTATATATGTAAAGCACTGAAAATAACACTTGAAAAGCAAAGTGGGCTGGGTATGAAAAAACATTAATCACTGTTATTAATTTGGCATGATGACTTTCAAAAGATACTATGTTCTGCTTTTAGATTATACTACTTATATATGCCATTTCATAATCTCTTTACAGAGAAACAGAAAACAGACTTTCAGGCAAAAATGCTTTAAAAATGCTTTGAAAACTCTGATTTAAGGATGAGATGAGGATATAATTAATGAACATAGGTATTGGTAACAACGTTGTGGCCAGTGTAGCTCATTTAAGCCTTTATTCTAGCTGTTGTTTAATTAATGTGCCTAATATTGGGAATGCACTTACACATTTCCCTTCTGGGTGTTTGAATCTTTGCTTGCTTTTATGAAAATTAATGATTTGTTCTGCCTTTAGACTCTGAATGGGAAATTGCATTAGGGCCTGCTCCTACAGCTCTGTCTTGACAATACTGGAGCTACATCATAAAGAAGCTATAGTTAAACAGTCATTTGGGGGGGAAGATCTAACGGTAAACATGGAAATGGTCCTAATCCAGTAAAAAAGATTCATGTGTTTTCTTCATGCATTGTCCTTGGCTTGAAAGTATTATGATCTGCTGTAAAAAACGCCCTTTTACTTCTGCTTTGGGCAGAAAAGCAAATAAGGACATGGAATAATTGCATAATGTTGTTCAGATTCAGTCAATTTAAATGGGTGATAAGTAGTATCTTATGCAGTGTCTGTTCAGAAGAACACTTAGTGGGAAAAGAGAGAGGAAATAATAGCACTCATGCGCAGAGATGTGGTGGGTATGTGACTGGTGCCATCCTGGTGTCCACACCTCACGCAGGACAAAGATAAGAGATGTGCCCTCCTTCATCCCGATGGTATCCCCCAGCATCCAGTTGGGGGAGTGGGGGGGGAACCAGCAGCAGGGCCTGCCCAGACAGCCTCTGACCAGTGTCCCCTGCTTCCACAGACAGAAAGAGTGCTGGGCTCACAGAATGACCTGTCCAGTGCAATGTGGCATTTCTCATGCACTTAGGTGTTTTTTTTAAATTGGATTTAAGTCTAGCTAGGACAGATACCTGTAATAATCTGTCCATGGTAGAACAGATCTATGCCTGGGATCATTTATTTCACTACTAAGACAGCTTGTCCACCCTAGAGTGATGGCCTTGATCCATTTATGTAGCCTCTAATCTCTTTTTCCTGTGGGTCAATGAAATATTAAACTGTAGCAACTACTTTACCGGGTGACTGTAGGAAAATTGTAGGAAAGAGGTTTTTGTTATGGACACCAACTTGGAGGTTGCTTTAATGTTTGTTTGCCGTACATGACTATGAGTTATTCTTTCTGCTTGGTCAGAAGTACACAAGAGGGATAGTTACAGATGGAAGGTTCAATAAGTCATTGATTCTCAACAAACCAGGAAGAAGTTTGCAAAGGATATATTTTTTTTCCCCTCCTCATTAGCTGTAGCCTCCTGCTCCTTGGATATTGCCTTTTTATGAATGAGGGGTTAAACTTCTTCCAACCCTTTAGAGACATTTTTACCCCTTTGTCAGGGCAGCTAAGGTATGCTTTAGGGACCACTGCCTGCCTTAATTTCTAGATTTCCATGGTTCTGTATGCATTTACAGAGAATATTAATTAATATTAAATAAGATGAGAGAAGAATGTAAAACCAATGGGAGACTTCATGGCTACCAAGTACAAAGAAGAGTATCAAGTCCTAAATACTTTCGTACGAGCACCCAATTGAATTAAAATTAAGTGGTTGTGACAGGTTTGGATTTTGGGTTGCTGGTGAAATTTCACTTTTCCTAATCCAAAGTTTATGAATGCCAAGACAACAATATCCTTAAGGTTCCCTGTGGACTTACACCTACACATCTTTAGCCTCTGTCTAATTTACTTGCGCTATTTAAATGGACCTTTTGTAGATTTTAAGTTTGGGCTTTAGAAATCTAAATTATGGATATACCCTTTGAGGAGAAGAATTAATGACAAGATTTGCATACAGTGGCAAAAGCAAATAACTGAAGACATTTCTCCTCTTACACCCTTCTGTCCCTGTGGTCCCAACCACCTAAATTCAAGGCGTTATATGCCCTATATCACATATGCCCTCAAAGACACTGTTATTACATATTAATGCATAATTGGTTGCTATTGTCATAGATCTGTTAATTTCCTGTGCAAAAGCTCTCATCCTTTCCTCCCGCTTTCTCAGTTTTACATCATTGATAGTTATGTGAATTGTGTTTAAGTACTAAACAAGGCACTTGATTAAAGACAATGAAGAAAGGGGTGGAGATGTTTTGGGCTAATCTTTTAAAAAGTGTACGTAATTCAAAACTTGAATATTCATGCCCCTTACCAGATTTGCGTGCACAGATGAACAGCATCTAGAAGATTAATCAGTTGCATCAACAAATGCCAGTTTCCATTTACACTGTGAATACAAACTGGCTTAGCTGCAAAACAAATAAATAAATAAACTCATCTCCAATTTATAGCCTCAGGTTGGATGATTGGTCCATTGTGCTAATCACTGATCTTAGGAAATGTATCCCTTTTCAGATGCAGCTGTTACATTTTTAATGTGATACAGATACTTGTGGGCTCCTAAGACAGCATTAGAGGATAAGCAGAGCCAGTAAGAATGACAAAACTATTGCAGCTGAGTTCAAAGGTTCTCTAAAAGAAAAGAGAAATAATAAAAGAAAAAGGCAAAGCTGTATCACACTGGCGGAAGCGTATCTAGCATACTTATTTCACTGTATTAGCAGTGAGTGTCTTCAGAAAGTGAGACTGATCCAGTCTTTTTGTTACTTCAAAGAGACTTAAGCGCATGTTAAGTTCTTTGCAGAACTGGGACCTGATACAAAGGATGGTTCCCACTACAATATTTTGTGAAATGTGCAGTTGTGAATTGCTTTCACGAGATCTGAGTTAATCATGTCTTGAAGTGTAAATGGTAGTGATATGATTTATTTTACATTGCTTTATGTGAGGTATGCAGCCCGAGAAAGTTCAGTGTCTCCAAGAAAAAGTTTTTAAAAGAAGCTTCCATGTAGCATTAAGCTTGAGGAAAACAAATGAAAGTCAATATGATAGAATTGCTAAAATAAAGAAAATCACCAGGCATAACTATGCCCTATGGTACTTGATACCAGGGTGCTGATGGGTTGATCCTGCATCTGTAAGAAAGGAAGAAGGCAGCGTAAGATCCCCAGGAACGAAGACTGTTTCTCCTTTACCCACTATAATCCAGAATTGGACTGAGAGGTTTTGGCATCTTCTAATAGGGGTGACATGTATGGCCCATGATGCAGGAAATTCTACCTAGAAATTTTAAAGATGTGCTTATACGTAGAGCTTGTAGTCTGCTTTATGAAGACCATTTTGTGCCAAAGCTTTAGGTGGCTGCTAACTGATATCTGTGTTTTGTGGATTACCTAGATAAAATTCTGTAGGCAACACAAATTAGCTGTATGTGGGAAGGTAAATATTGCTGATCCTTATGGAAATGAATCAGGGATGTTATTTTCATATCTGTATCTATATTTATAAAATCATGCTATTCACTACCTGTATTCCAGGCAAAAGATACCTGAAAAAAGAAGCCATCCTTCATGTGGTCATATGTTTTAATTTCGGTAGGTTTTGCTTTTCTTCAATCATGAATGCTTCACAAGTGGCTTTGGTGCTACCTGAGTTTATAATAGTTTTTCTTAAATAATAAATGCTGCAAGAGCTGTAGGTACCCTCATAACCTTGTCCTTCAAAATTAACATCAAATTAGTAATCCAAGGGAGGAGCTGATAGGTTTAATAAAGTGCTTTGGCAGCAAATGATCTGTTTAGAGGATGTTCATAATTTAAAAGGATTGTGCCAGTCATTGTGAGATTGCACATCAGCAGGAATAAAAATATTGGACGTGAAAGCAGAAACTGAAGTGCTAGAACTGTTAGGGAAATACTTGTGTTCTCTAAAGAAAGACAAAAATGTTTATGTTCACCTTCTGAAGTGCTCTGAGGAACAGAAGCAGGAACGGGTTACTAAGTGAGATAATACAGGTTCCAGTGGGCACTAGGGGTAAAATGTTAGTTCTCTACTAGTGCACTCAATGAAAACTCCCTTACAATGCTAACAGCTTGCACTTAGAGGAAATCACAAGCAAATATTCTGAGAGGAACGAAAGAGGTTAGAGAGCTGTGGCAGACTTTGCGTGCAACTATTTGTGCATGTAAGTTATTCTTTCTATTCAGATAGCCTTCCTAGTCTCCACAGATATACCATTATACTAACACCTCCATTATGCCTACTCTGCCTCACAGGAGATTGGAGACACGAGATTGAATGCCTTCTGAACGCTTAGACGAAAACCATTTCATATTATCTTATCTGAAGGGTGTTGTCGCATGGCTTGAAAATTGAGATATCTGGTGATAGATACACAGAAAACATATTTAGTTGAGCAACTTTCAGTTTTTAGTTTCAGCAACTTTGGGACTCAATTTCGGAGGCCAGGTCTACTGGGGGCTGGTGGAGCTGGTCTGACAAAAGAAAGGGAAGAGCAGTTTTTGTAGGAGGCTTGCCAGACTCGTCAAGGGTGCTTTAAACTAGATATGTTGGGGGAGAGGGGCATCATTCCATCCCAACACACACAGTCAGTTGCCAGCACCTATAATAAATGCTCGGAGCAATGTAGAGATATTCCAGCTGCTCCAGCCAATGAGCTGGCTTCATCTGGAGCTCGGCTCAGATGCCTCTATACAAATGCCCATAGCATGGGGAACAAACAAGAGGAATTAGAGATGTGTGCATGTCTATGGGGGTATGATATCATAGGCATCACAGAAACATGGTGGGATGGCTCCTATGACTGGAGTGTTGGAATGGAAAGTTACAGGCTCTTTAGGAAAGGCAGGCCCGGTAGGCAGGGAGGGGGAGTTGCTATTTAAGTTAGGGATAGGCTGGAGAGTATGGAACTCTGTCTGGGGACAGGTGAGCAGTCAACAGAGAGTTTGTGGGTCAGGGTTAAAGGGAGAACAGCGATGAGTAACATTATTGTGGGGATCTGTTACGGACCGCCTGACCAAGGGGACTCGGCGGATGAAGCGCTCTATAGATGGATAGGAGCAGCCTCACGTTTGCAGGCCCTTGTTCTCATGGGAGACTTCAACCATCCTGATATCTGTTGGAGGGATGGTACGGCCCGGCACAAGCAATCCAGAAGGTTCCTTGATTGTGTGGAAAACAACTTCCTTCTGCAAGTAATAGAGGAGCCGACAAGGAGAGGTGCCAAATGAGATTTGAATGGGGTTTGTCGATGAGAAAATGAACATGAGCCGGCAGTGTGCGCTTGCAGCCCAGAAAGCCAACCGCATCCTGGGCTGCATCAAAAGGAGCGTGACCAGCAGGTCGAGGGAGGTGCTCCTGCCCCTCTACTCTGCTCTCGTGAGACCTCACTTGGAGTATTGTGTGCAGTTCTGGTGTCCTCAACATAAAAAGGACATGGAACTATTAGAACAAGTGCAGAGGAGGGCCACGAGGATGATCAGGGGACTGGAGCACCTCCTGTATGAAGACAGGATGAGAAAGTTGGGGCTGTTCAGCCTGGAGAAGAGAAGGCTGCGTGGAGACCTCATAGCAGCCTTCCAGTATCTGAGGGGGGCCTATAGGGATGCTGGGGAGGGACTCTTCATTAGGGACTGCAGTGACAGGACAAGGGGTAATGGGTTCAAACTTAAACAGGGGAAGTTTAGACTGGATCTGAGGAAGAAATTCTTTACTGTGAGGGTGGTGGGGCCCTGGAATGGGTTGCCCAGGGAAGTTGTGAATGCTTCATCCCTGGCGGTGTTCAAGGCCGGACTGGACAGAGCTTTGGATGGCATGGTTTAGTGGGAGGTGTCCCTGGCCATGGCAGGGGGGTTGGAACTCGATGATCTTAAGGTCCTTTCCAACCCTAACTATTCTATGATTCTATGATTCTTTATTACCAAATATCTTTGCTGTTGATCTGGAAGAGAAACAAAATGGAAATTCCCAGAGGCAGCTAAATGAGAAAAATAGGTAAATGCTGGTGAGAATTGACAAGTTTATTTTTGCACAGGCACTTACAGCTGCAGAAATGGCAGAAAATGTATTAGGGGAAAAAAAAGTTTGGGAGAAGTGAACTTAATATACCTGGAAAATACTTTATCTGTTCAGTGGGAGGAAAAAATCAGCAGGACATCAGGGAATGAAATTGAACAGCAATTTTCATTTTATTATGCAGATGAAAATCTGGAATAATTCCATTGATTCCTAAGAGTAGCTAATTATACCTTGCTGACACATGAGCGTGACTCCATTGATACATCTGCATGCAACTCCCTTTCTATATCCGAGAACAGGGATTGTTGTTGCAGAAGTACAGGTGGTTTGAAATCAGGGGATGGCTGTGCACTGATTTGCAAGCTTAACTGAATCTCTCTCCAGCTAAGGTTTTTAATATGCGTAGCTTTAAGCTGGCCCAAGTCCATGACCTTAAATTTAGCTTTCTGGATGAAAGTTTTTGTGCATGCTATTGGCTGTAGAGGAAAAGCATGGTGTATTACTCTGATCTGATCTCTCAGCAAAGTAGTTCTCCTACACACAGTCCTTGGGGAAAATATACAAATTCCTTCCCTGAACTGGATTAATCGCAAGGAAAGTGCATAGATTAGTTTTGCCATCAGACTTCATCTCTGACCTTGGCAGATCATGTAAACCATCTGCATCTCCATCCTCAGCATATGCTTTTAATCTTACACCTTTTCTATTTTATGTGCTATTTATTTTGGCTTGAAACTCAACTATCTCCTGTTACAGGATGGAAAAAGCATAAAACCAGAGGTGAGAAAGAAAAGCAGTGTATTGGGTGTATGCTGGACTGTCACTTAAACAGAAAAGCTTTGATTATTTGGCCTGGAGAGTGAGGCATTCAGCAGTGTCCACTTCAGATGTGCAATTTTCATTGCTTAGGTGTATTCCACACAGAGCAGATTGTAGCACTGGACTCCACCTCTCCGAAACAGCAAGAGGCAGTTTGTGCATATCCTACAGCCTAAAGGGTCAGGGACACTGTGCCATCTTTAACTGAGCTGCTGATTAGATAGTATCCTCTTTATAATACATTTAAACTAATATCCCCATTCTATTCGTATGTGTTGTTTATTCACAGTCATACATGATGGAGAAAACTTGGAATTTTTAGGTATTTTCTCTACCATGTTTTGAGTTCAGCTATGTTTTCCCAACATTCTTCACAGTCACTGGAGTTGCCCTCTATTTCATTGGCCAACTGATAGCTGAAGTATTGAGCGTCACCAGATGCAGTGTTGAGCTTTACGGAGCTTTGCAAAGCACACTCATTTTGACAGTGAACCCCTGATATCATTCTGAGCGTTCTCCAGCCTGCTTTATACCCATTTCATAATAAGTACTTTTGTGTAAAACATGCGTACATAGCTCTGTTATGAGAATATGTGAAATGATATAAAATAACCTCAGTGAAATCATGTAGGAAATCATCTGCTGCTTTTCTGTTCACAGAATCTGTTCTTCCAGTGAAGTATATTAAATTGATTTGATGGGACTTGCTTTTTCTTGACAAATCTGTGCTGGCTGCTACTCCACTTGCTTTCTTGTAGGTGCTAAGTAATAGTTTCCTAGCAGTTCTTGACCTTTTCTACTAGCTTTCCATGAAATGAGTGTCGTGTTTTTTCAGGCTGCTTCTGTCTTTCCCAAACAGAAGATGCCTGAAAAAAAATTGTCTATTTGTGGGTGCAGTAGCTGCTGTAGTGCAACTGTGCTTGTGTTTTGTCCTGTAGTACCTAATTCTGTTCTCATATATAGTACCTACACAACCCTCTGCCCTTGGCTTTTCTAAAAGGCTTTTTGCTCTACATCCTCAACAGCTCCTGTCTCTGAGTATCTAAAGCTAAAAGCATGTGTTTTTCAAATTTCTTGGAAGCAGACTCTTGACTTGGAGATGTGGTTGGAGTTCTTTTCAGCTGAAGTTCAGCTAAGGTAACTAGAAGGATGTACATGTACTAGGATGTGTGTGTTAAGAAATGTTGATAGTTTGGATAGTAAAAGACAAGCAAGGAGTTTTCCCCAAGTTTTTCTGTATGTGTGCATGTGTGTGTACATATATATTAAATATATGTGTGTGGGCATATATATATGTATTAAAGCGTGCCAGTTGCTTCTAGGCTTTTCAGCATCTTCTAGTATAAATGGCTTGAGACTGGAGCGTCCAAAAGGAAACCTGAAAGGAAATCCGAAAGTTACTTTTTGAGATTGCCTGGCTTAATATGACTTGCTGCCTGTATTCTTTGCAAATTGCTGCTTTCTCAGGGCAGTTGGGTTTTTTTGGTAGGCATATCCCTTTCAGTTATATTTATTTCTAATTACTTTTTAAATACTAGGGTACTTCCATTTTAATTATGTTGCATTTTAACTAGGACATAAATAAACCAATATTCTAAAAATCCCTCTGACCTGACATGTAAGTGTACCCAGTGCCTTGTTTTTGTTCAATTCAAATGGAAACTGTAGTTCTGTGTTATTTTCAGACTCCCAGCAGTTGAAGTCCTCTCTCATTTTCACTTTTTCTTCCTTGGCCACATGCTCCATGTCTGCCTTGCCTGCTCAAAGTGAGTTCAGCTCACTGCAGTTTCCCTTTCATGCTCAATGTCATCTTTGCCAGGATCTCCACAGATCTCCACATCTGTGGCCACTAGACATGCATCCTACAATCTGCTGAAACTGCTTCTTGAGCATATTTCCCCAAGAAGACTTTTGACCTTGGCTATTTATAGACTAAAAGTTAACCAGGATAGTTTAAGTCTACATTCCAGTAGTGTTGAACAGCAGTCAACAGAGTGCTGAACCTCATCTTTAGAGATTTAGGATTTTCCCTTCATTAACTGCTGTCTAGGCTGGATACTGTTTAATTCTGGCAGCTTACTTCAAGTCAGTATTTTGGTGTCATTGAGATGTCCAAGCCTTAGAGGTCATCAGATCTGGCATCTGTCAGTACAAAAATGTGCAGCACAGTTCAGGTGGATGCTTTTAAAAATACCGCTTTGATACTAATGCATTATTTCTTTGATACTAATGCATCAGCATTTAAGTCTTGGGAGGCAGATGCAGGGACTGTGAGAATGAAGACCCTGGGCCCACTGTAGCAAGTTTGCTTGTGAGATGGGCTGATGCCAACCTTATGAAGTTTAACCATGACAAGTACAAGGTCCTACACCTCGGTCGGAGCAATCCCAGGCACAGCTACAGGTTGGGCAGGGAAGAGATTCAGAGCAGCCCTGCGGAGAAGGACTTGGGAGTGTTGGTCAATGAGAAAATGAACATGAACCGGCAGTGTGCGCTCGCAGCGCAGAAAGCCAACCGTATTCTGGGCTGCCTCAAAAGGAGTGTGACCAGCAGGTCGAGGGAGGTGATCCTGCCCCTCTACTCTGCTCTCTGCATCCCTAGCAGTGTTCAAGGCCATGTTGGCCAGAGCCTTGGGTGGCATGGTTTCGTGGGAGGTGTCCCTGCCCATGGCAGGGTGTTGGAACTGGATGATCGTAGGGTCCTTTCCAACCCTAACTATTCTATGATTCTATGATCTCAACTACAGTATACATCATCCCAGCTGCAGTACAAGGAATACCTCTGGGACGGTAATTACCTTGTAATCCTCTGTGGTGAGATGTACTGCACATGAATAATTCACAGTTGCCAAACAGAAGTGAATGCTTCGTATTAATTTGGAACTTCCTGTGGATGGGCTTTCTTCTGGAAAGTATCACAAGGGACCAGATCAAGGATAGCCTGAACCTCAAAGAATTTCTCACTATTAAGAAGACAGTTGAGTTCTTTTTTTTTATTTATGCATTATGAAACCTGTTTTTCAATTGCTTAATTTGGAGCTTCTTGCCAGACAGCTTTTTTTCTTCCTTTTTTTTTTCCCTACTTGGGTTGTTGCCAAAATATAGTATAAACAAATTAGCACTTTCTTTTTGCATAGCTTTGATCTCTCTGCTTTTGCCATACCAAATAGCAAAGAATAGACAAACCAGAGGCATGAAATCTTCTTAAGTTTAAAGCTCAAATTAATTTAGTCTTCTTGATATTTTTAGCCTTGAAGCAAGTAGATCACTTTTGAAATATTACATTATATATTAATTCTAACAGTGCTATCATTTTCATTCACTTTATGTTCTAATGGGAGTATGGGGGGGGGGTTGGCTAAGTGTGATGTTGTTTATGTACGTATTTATAAGGAGGTATCTGTATATATGCAAATAAAATGTGTATATAATCTCCAGATTGTTTAAGGGGAAAGACCTGGAGTAATTTCTGAATTACATGTTTGCTTTGGAAAAGCCTCTTTATTACCCGTTGTAATGTAGTATCATCTAGCTCAGTGCTTTATGCCTTCCATATGAAGTGTGTCATTTAGATTCTTGTGTCAGAAACACTGCCAATTATTGAATGTATGTATTTCGTTCCAGCAGCAAACTCACCTTTTGACAGTGTGTATTATTTAGACAGGATAAATTTAGAATTAAAAATCTCTCAAATCAACAAATCAATAAATAAGTGTGGACCAGTTTTCTCCATTGTGGCTGTTGATATGGAATTAAATCCAGGACAAGCTCAGAAGCTAGTGCTAAATCATTGAACTTTAAGGATGAAAAGTTGTTCTGAACTGCAATTCTAAGTTCCTATTTTCTTTTATTTAAGCAAATTAAGCCTGTCTGTATCCTAATACAGACTTTTCGTACACGGGTATTTCTCAATATGATAGAACTATTGCACACACGTGCAACAGTTTGCATCCTAAAGATCTTGCATTTGCTATTGCATACAGATTTACACTTGCAAAATCAAGGCATCGCTTTGAGTATATTCAGTTGTGCTCTGCCCAAAAGAGAAAGTTTGCTTTCAGTATTTATCTCATTGAGATTAGGTGGATCTGTTGCATTAATGTTGAGAGTCGCTGATTATAATAATGTTAAATCAATACAAATAAACTCACATTTCATGCTGTGCTTTTGTATTTTTTTTTTTTTTTGATGAACTGAAGGCAGAAATTTGACCACCATCCTGAGTCTTATCAGTATGAATTGGTGAATATACATAAATTGAATTTGTCTGAATTTTAACATTTGGAACATTGGGAAGTGTGTATCAGGAAGAATAGGATGAGCAAGAAAGTACTTTAAGTATCTGCTGTCTGTGTTAATTTCCCTGGCTGCAGTTTCCCTAGTGGATAAATATTTAGCTTGGTTTATACCTTTATTTCATTACTTATGCCAGGCGAGGTTAAGGATACTGGAAACAGGGAGAATCTGGGTGGCTCCCACCAGACCTCCTCTTTTTTTCTTTCACCAGGGGCTGCAGGGCTGAACTTTTCATACTGTGCGCCGCTTGAAACTACCACATCTAGATATTATTGAACATGTTATACTTGGAAATATTACCAGTGTGGATTCTGAGCCTTTCCTACATCTGTTGGGAAGTTTGGCAACCTGGGTGGGAGAATGACTGCTCAGTAGGTCTGATCAGGCTGCTGTCTGGCCAGCTACCCAAGAGGAAAGCACTCAGCTGTTCCATGATGTGCAGGAAGGCTGGCACTGTGTGAAGTACTGGATTTGGTGTGCAGGAGTGAGGTAGGAATGACAGAGATCTGCAATAGGTCTGACGTATTTGTGTCATGCCCTAGTGCATGTGCAGCAAGACTAACACCTTCATGCAGGTGAACTGGTAGTGACAGTCTATGTGGGTTTTGCTTACAGCAGCAGTAAGGTAGCCCATATTATGCAATTCACTTTGCAACTACAGAAAAACCTGGAAACCCAATGTTCGCCATACTCAAAACCTGGGACAAATCAGTGCCGGGGTATACCAGCCATAAGGCTCCCACTGACTCTGTCAATACTACAGGTTCAGACCTACAAGCAGGTATAATACCCGTGAGAATAACTCTTTTGTGCTTGTTCTGATTGATTCCAGGAAATGCATTTAATCCTAAATTTAATTCTCTGTTTTTTAACAGGTACGCTAATTGCAGCAACTAAAAATAAACTGATTAGGCTAAATTTAAGTCTAGATTAAATCAATTGTCAAAGTCTGACAGCAGGATTTCCTACTCATTAATGCAGGGATGACTGTTACTGCCATGTTCCTATTTGCTTTTTCTTCCAAACCCTGATTTCAGGTGTGATTGTCCTTAAAATGTTCTTTCCTTCTCCATTTGTAGAGGTTATCTGAAGAAATGTAAAGAATAAAGCACCCTCTGTGAAGACAACTGCAAGCATGGAACAAAGGGGCCCTAGCATATATTGAACTCAAGGACCTCACTGTTATGATGGATGCTGTTCTCATCTCAGAAAGCTACATATCAGTTGGTTAAAGGTAACTTGTCTTGGAACAACTTGTTTGTGAGCTTTGAAAGCTTAGTACCTTTCTGTTTCACAATCAAACAGAGCACTTCTTGGTGCATCCAAGCTGCCCCTGCCATTACAGTCTCCATGAACACGCCTAAAATGCTTGCAATCTGTGGGATTCTTCCTTCTCTGTCCTAATTCCAGTTTTGGCATTTTTGCTGAGAAATCTGACAGTTTTCCTGCCAGGTCTGATAGGGTTTTTAGAATACGCTAACCATGGGTAAACTTTTGTTTGAAATAGGAGCACATGAAATTTTAGCATAAGCCAAGATGCAGCGCAGTAAGTAGAGCAGGACACTGCACATCTTGTGGCACAAGGAACAGCCCTAAAAAGATTGCTGTGACTCCACAGTGTGGAGTCATATGGCTTGATTTGTGACACAATTGCACTGCTTTCAATATCTCCATAATCTTCCCCAAATTCTGGAGATGCTTGATATGGGTCACAGAATGCCAGACTGGTTTGGATTGGAGGACCTTAAAGCTCATCCATTTCCAACCCCTGCCACAGGCAGGGACACCTTCCACTAGAGCAGGTTGCTTCAAGCCCTGTCCAACCTGGCCTTGAACACTGGCAGGGATGGGGCAGCCACAGCTTCTCTGGGCACCCTGTGCCAGGGCCTCAGCAGCCTCACAGGGAAGAATTTCTTCCTAATGTCTCATCTCAATCTCCCCTATGTCAGTGAAGCTTGTAGGTATTTCAGCTGAGCCATTTAAATACTGTATGAACACACTGCTTCACAGGACTAAACCAGTTTTCCTTTCCCTTCTGTAACTTCACCCAAGGAAACAATAAAAAGCAGTTTGTGTCCAGGCTATTGAGTTCTGATCATGCCTAAAAATTAATTGCAAAAAATCCTTCTTCCAGATACACAAATCATCCAAAAATGAGCCTCCTCATTACACTTGATTTATGTCCAGGAAGACAGCGATTGAGGGAGCTTGAGCAAATTCATGCTTTATATCAGCCTGTTTAGATTAGATTTCCAAGACAATTGTTGTGGGCAACTCTGCTATAAATTAATGGTTAATTTAATTTGACCTTTTTAAAATGCAAACACCATGCCTAACCACCTTAAACATCTGGCATAAGTTGCCTGATTTAATAAATGTAGTTTGCTTTCTTTGTTATTGCTCATTGTGTTTTCAGTTTTCTCCAGTCATTTCCCTAATGCGATCAAACTGAAATGGAAGTCAGATGACTGTCAAATGGGTAGGCAGCTCTGAACCTAATAAAAACGAGTAGCCATGGCATTGTGTATGTGTCATAAAATAGATGCCTTCACACTGTTTCGTGACTTTTTCGGAGAGATGATGTTACAGCTCATGTTCCATCCCATTGCGTGTGCCTCTTCCTCTTGAAAACCTACCCTCCCTTTGCAACTACAGCAGTTACATGGAGAATTAAAGGAGTATAATTAACTACTCTCTCAGATTTTAAAGGAGAGTTAAACGTTTATGTATTGGTTTTAATTGTAGCGGCAGCCTCAGCAGCCCCACTCTCTACTTCCCTCAGCCTAGCACACTGATCACCACCGGCTGATAATTCCATTTTCATCCCGACCCTCACGTCAGTAGATAGAAACCAAAAGGCAAACGCTGCGAACATTATATGCCCTAAAGCAACACCTTCCCTCATTAATGCAGCTTCAGGGGCCAGACCGGGACCTGGGCGAGAACTGGTGGGATCGGGAGCTGCTGCAGAACCGGCTGGGACTGGCTGGAACCGGCTGGAACCGGCGGCGCGGCCCCTGCCTCCCCTCAGGGAGGATCCGCCGCAGGAGCCGGAGCTCGGAGGTGCTGCCGGCATACCGCCAGCTGTGGTCGTGGTGTAAGGCAAGTAATAGCATTTTCCACAGCACTTCAGGTACCCACATAATGCTCTCATGCAGCCGCGATGGCCCCGAGAAAAAGATGGCCCTCTGAGGAAAGATGGGGTTAGAAACTGCACGTGAGGTCTCCGTAGCTGTTCAGGATTTTGCTGAGGGATGTGGAGCTGTTGGAGGGAGTCCAGAGGAAGCCACGGAGATGCCCCAAGGGCTGGAGCCGCTCTGCTGTGGAGCCAGGCTGAGAGAGCTGGGCTGGTTCAGCCTGGAGAAGAGAAAGCTCCTTAAGAGGAGACCTTAGAGCAGCTCCAGTGCCTAAAGAGGCTGACAAGAAACCTGGAGAGAGGCTTTTGACAAAGGCCAGTAGGACAGGACAAGGGGGAATGGCTTTAAACTGCTACACTTTCTGGTCTTGATCAATATAACCTCCAACACGTTAGGTTCCCCCCCCCCCCCCCCATCTTAATTTTCACCAGTCTAAGCATTCTCTGTTCTTGTCCTTTAAAATCTCAGAGTCATTTCCCTTCACTATGATAATTTCTCAGTATTTTGCTGTTTTGCCTTGAATGCCTTGTATACACCTGTTATATAGATACAACTGCCATTAAAGTTGGAGAGAATTATAGGATAGTTTCTGTTCGATACAGTATAGTGAGATTTTGCCATTGATGGAAAATGGTTCACACCCTAAATCTGTGAGGAAAAAAAAAAGAATTCTGCTGGTTGGTATTAAGTAGTTCTAAAGTAACCCAAATTGGATGGAGTTTGTAGCAACACTGCTATAGTGGAAGGTGTCCCTGCTCAGGGCAGGGGGATGGAACTGGATGAGCTTTAAAAGGTCCCTTCCAACCCAAACTAGTCTGGGGTTCTGTGACTTAACAAATACGTATTATCTCTTCCTTCACAACTCTGCTTCACCAGTTTTGTCATTTGTGTTCAGTTACCAGAAAAATATTTAGCATTTCTATCTCTTAGCTTTGCTGCAGCCTTTGTAGCTTTCTGCAACAGGATATGAAAGAAATAGGAAAGATTTTCTTGTAGCATTGTGGGACAAGAATTGTTTAAAAGTGATCCTTTATATCACATTTAGAGCAAAGCACATCTGATAAACAGCTACTTCCACAGTTTTATGAACAGTTGTCTATGCATTTATGTTTGTTAGTTTTTATTTAAAACGATCATTAAGATAGCTCTGACAATTTTTTTTGTAGCTATATGTGGGTTTTGGTAATAATATTTCAATTTCTTAGCTCTCAGGAACAGTAAAAATAATAGCTGATAATAGGAGTTGGTTCTGTACAGCTGTCTAGCTTGCTTTATTCATCCAGCTGACTTTTACTTATGAAAGTAATTTTGCAGATTCATCAGAGATGAATTATCTGTCTGTCTTCATTACAGGTGCTGAAAAAAACAGGCTGTTAACAAGCTCAAGCGTACGGGGTGCCCATACATGGTTCTGCTGTAAGAAACTACTTTTTGGTTTTATCTTATTGCTGTTGAGAGGCTGACTTATTTAATTTTCATCATCTACATCAAATGGTGTTGATAATGCTCATTAATTCCAGAAGACATATGTCCAAAACTGTGACGTTAGCATTTATTAATTTTTATTTTTTTACTTCACAATATCATCTGTTTACTTTTGTAACCCTCCCCAGTTTCTGACTACCTCATCAAAACAGTTCTGAGCAGCCCGGGTTAATCAGCATCTGACGTCTTTCTAGATAAAACTGCAGAATGATAAAGACTGATTGAACTGAAGTTAATTTCCATTTGTCTTTTACCTTCTAATTCTTTAGCAGCTGAGCATCTAAACCCCTTTACTATGACTTGCTTGCAGGGCCCTTAGTAAACAGTACTTAGCTCAGTAGAGTTTGGCTACCTCAAAAGAAATGTTGCAGCTCAAGTAATTTTGAAGTATTTGTAAGCTGAGAAACATTGTTGCTCATGAGAGTGTAATGAAAATTATCAATTGGAATAAAAATGTACTAATTAATATATTGAAAAATTCAAACGAGTAAGTGCATAACATTTAACAGCAGACTTGCTGACATGCAAAATTCAGTTATTCTGAATACTGCATTAGTGCAAGCAAGAAATAGTATCACCAGATAGGAATTTTTGACAGTACTTAGTAAAAGGAAAGCATTTGTGGGCTCATGATTTGTTTTTTTCCTTAGATGTTGATTGCAGCTCATCCTTATTACTTGGGGTAGAGCACTTGAAATGTTTTGACAGGAGCCAGTGTCTTAATGCATGTGTGTGATCAATTTTGGTGTTAAATTAATGTAGCTCTCCCGACATTTAGCCTAAAATGCAGAAGCAGAGGAAGCTACCGAATTAAGTTTCTTGATGTCCTGCCTAATAGAACCCCCAAACCACCCAAAATTTACAAGGTGCATTTCATGTTCTGCTGTTTAACTGACACACATAATTCCCAAATCTCCCTGGAGCATTTTTCCTTGAAATACCATATCAGTCTCAGTAATGACAAGAGCTCCTCTAATCTGCTATGGAGAAGTTTCAGCGGTAAGGTGTCGCACCCTTACAGTGGATCATTACATTTGGGATTGTGTCACAGCACATTTCTGTTGATTTCTACCAGAGGACTGGGGCATGGGTTTGTGCAAAGTAAGAAGGTACAGAAGGCTGTATAGGGTAAATATAATGGATCTTGGGATACACAGAATCTGCCTTGGAGTGTATCTTTTCATTGGTGTCAGTGATACATACAAGAGAGGATTGTGAGATTTTAAGGAAGAATCTTGGGTTATTGGGATTTATAAAAATTAAAAACAAAACCAAAAAATAGTAAATAATATTGTTCATGCTTGAAAGCACATAGAGACTGATGTCATTGTAAGAAAAAAATGTGGGAGGTGTAACTTGAGATGGATGAGGATTGTATTTATTGAAAATTAATGATATGTTTTTATGTAGATTTTTAGTTTCAGACATCTGTTAGAAATAAGAAAAAGTCACAATAACTTAAAAATTCAGTGAGACTCTAGGGAAAATCACAAGTGATACCAGATGTTTTTTTGGACGGTCATCCTTTATTCTGAAGTAGGTAAGAATACACGCATCTGCTCACAGAGTATGAGTTCATCTGTATGCATACACACACATTGACCCAAGTGGTCTCTTAATTTGCTGGAAGAAGCAAAATAGAGAAGGTGCCATCTTTCAGACGTGATGTAAAGTTCAGATTGCATTGATTTATTGTCTTCAAAACTCTGCTGTTTGCTGCAGGTATTAATCCTAATTTTGAGAGTAAGTTCTAGTTTGGGTAATTACATTCTGCCTACCTGAAACTCCTCCTGTAGCTTAGGTTAATTAAATATTCCTCACTATTTGTGTTGAATCACTGGCTGGCACATCTATCTGCGGGTATAAAAATAGAAACTTCAATTAATTTTTAAACTGAAATTTAGGAAAGGACTGTGCCTGAATACGAATAAAACTTCTGTTTCATTAAAATAGTACATAGTAACCATATTAGTTATTTTATGTAAGTTACGGACTATTTCAGACATTCTTTTTTTTAGTAGAAAAATTTTCATACATTATTAGTATATGGGATGCAAATTATATACTTGGTATCTTTAGCAACAAATTGTGATTGAGTTAGATCCACAGAGAGCATTAAGACATCTCTGTGTTGTGTTTGCTGATATATGGGTGGCTCTGAACAACTAATTCCCTTGAATGATTCGGTGAATAATGTACTTTGGGACTAACTCCCTCTTACAGGGAGCATTTATAAGAAACATCAAAATTATACAGAAGGCTCATATTAATTTTTGAATATGCAGAGTACAGATAAGCCTGGAAGTCCGGTGCTGTCAAAAGGAAGTGGTTTTTTTGTAGAAAGTATATTACGGATTTTATAATTGTTTGAGGGCTTCCATGTTTTCTCCTGATTGGTAGCCTAAGTAGCAGCACTGTTTCTTTCTTTGTTTTACTTATATTTTTTTACTTACTGTGCAGAAACATACTCATGGTGCTGTTGAGCTTCATACTCTGAAGAACCTCAGGTTAAATAGCCTGCACACACAGCAGTAAGCTGAGTTTGATGGAGTAAACTTGTAAATACAGAGGAAAACTAAAAATCGGAGAGGAAGCAGTTTGAGAGGTGTCATCACTGATGTTGGGGAACCTAGAAAAACTTCCACCCCTAGAAAATCCTTCCCCCCCTCCCATACCAAGATTTTTGGTGGTGCAGTAGCCCATGACCCTGAGAATGCAATAGCAAACAGACAGACATGGAATGACTGCAGAGACACATGGTGTAGCTTGAAGGAGTTGTACAATTAGATACTAAATGCACTTTTTGCTGGGTATGACTGTAAAGCCTACCAAAATCCCAGAGTTAACTAGCAAAAATGGTTGAGGTTTTCTACCTCCTTCCAGACACATCTCAGTGGATTTCCATGCAAAATAGTGCAAATAAGCTTTTCTTAGGAGTGGTATTAAGGACGGGGCTCATTCACCTTGTCTGTGCTTACTTCACAAACCTCATTAGCGTAACAAGTAGCAGCTGTGTGTCCCTTTTTGTCATTCAAATCTCCAGTCCTGACATGAGCCTGATGAGTAAGAAAATACGATTTTTGCTTTGTGGGAGATCCTCTGCCTGAACATTAATGTCATTTTCCAAATTTGCTGTTAGAAAAAGCAACCTAAATTCCCTTCTCCCCTTTGCTGCTTAACATGTCTGGAGAAGTCAGTGCTGGATGGGGCAGATCCATGCTGGTTTTATTAGTCTCTACCTTTTGTAATATTAAATGAAAGTAAATCTAAACACAGGCTTTATGCTGTCAGGAGAAGTCCAGCCACCCGCTACACATGCTGGCAGTTTACACAGTCATTTTCCTGCAGTATAGATGTTTTGCCATTTCACTTCAGCAGGCTTAGAAGGACCCCACAGTAAAGATACTCTGAGACCTGTATTTCCTTTCAGGGCAAAAAGAAAATAAAGTAGAAATTATATTTGGTGAGATGAACACCAAGATCAGGTGTGTGCTTGAGAGTGGCTTATATTCTTTTTTCCTTCTTTTTATGAGGAATTTTTATAATAACCCATCTGTTGTAGCAGCTGTCTACATATTTTCTGCCATCGGGGAATCCATATTTCTGGATCTTGTTGGTCTTTGACAGTATAAGGCATACTAGAATTGAAGTTGGTTTTTGAATATTTTGCTCCTCTAAGTAAGAAGAACTTAAGTCTGCAGAGGTTTATTCTGACATTTCTGGTTGAGTAACCAGAGAGCTGATAGGTATTTCTAGCACTTCTACATAAGTCTTTTAAAATGCAGAAGGAATTGCTAATTGAGATTTAATTGTTTAGGAAAGGACTCCCCCAAGGAATCCTTAGGTCTTTTTTATAGGTGTTAATAATGAAACAGTCTTGACTGTCAGCAGCGATTTCTGTTTCTGAAGGTGTCGGCAGTCAGGCATATGTGCTTGGTGGTGGCATTTGTTGTCTTTAAGTAAAGTAATCCACCGGTGGAAAGCATCTTAAAAATTAGCTTTTCTGTGATTACCTTTTGAATCCCACTGAAGACCTGGGAATCACTGCTTTTCTCCCATCAAAATGTAGGAATTCAACCTGATGTCCCTCATGAAGTCCCTCACATCCAATGTTTGCTTTTGTTCTGAACTCCATTCTGTTGGGAATGGAGTCCCTTGGTTGCCAAGCTTCTCAGGTTGGAATGGGGAAGGTGCTAGGACTGTTCAGACTGACTTACTGTTTTCTGTGATGGAACAAAAGTTTTTTCCAGAAGAACTTGGGTAAAGCGTGTCACACAGGATGTGGAGTATTGCAGCGCTATATGGGTTGTCTATAGGAATTGCTATATTTGGCTACATATTTCAGCTCTAGGAAGAAAGGAAAAAGCCCAGCTGTGTGAAGGAAGTATACTTACCATGAAAACTTTCTTCCCCAGTGTTTTAAGATCACAAACAAGGTGAAACATACAGATGTCAGTTAAAATGGAGCTTTTATTTACAGTACATTTTTGCCTGAAATGCTCAACAGTCCTGATAGACCTTCTTAAAACCAGAAGACAGAATACTTCAATGGCATAAACATGAAAGAATATTCCCATTCTCCCTTTACCAAACTGTTCATCTATCTGTCTTTCTGATCCGTTACTTTTGCAGGTTATACACCCAAAGTCCTTTTCTCCTCTGGGTGCATGTGTTTAACTTCCAGTAATACTAGTGAATCTTTAAGGGCAGTTATGTTTTCAGGAGCCTCTAGAAACTCATGAACTGTGTGTTTTGTCTAGTTTCATTCCAGTGGAAGCCTCTGCTTTAGCTGTTTGAGGCTGGCTTCTGCAACATGCTGCTGTAGCTTGGAGGATCCATGTAATAAAGGTTGCTTGGGCCAGACAGTTCCACATCTCTCAACAAACTTGTCCTGTGGACTTCTTCAATAACTAACAATGCTCCTATCATGTGGCAGTTACCCACAAAAGTCTGTCTTCACTAGTTTGTAGCTGCCATATGTTTTAATACGAGTTAACCAATACCTTACCTTTTTTTTTTGTTCTAGTGATGCTGCAGCTGAATTCTGGCTGGAAGCTCGCACACGAGTAACAGCAGTTACAACTCAGATGTATATCTTTCTTCCTATGGAAATTAAGTTCTTATCATCTCAGTGCCTTATTTGCAAAGGCCTATATTTGTAGCATTATTTATCTTCCCGGAAGGGAATTGTATGAGACCCTGGATATAAGTAATGGCTTTTCTTGATCAGCCTTTTGAATTGCCGTTGTCTTCTCTGCCTTTGTTAGAACATCAAGCGCAGTGGTGGGTGTTTTGTGAAACAAGGTGCTTGCTGCTAAGAGCTTGTAATTTAAACAAAGAAGCAGCAATCAGAAGAGGGACTGGCATGCACTGGCACTCGAAATTCAAGGGCTGAGGGCTTTCTGCACTGAGGGTAAGAGTGAGGGAAAGAATGAACAAACACCAAACAGACCAGAGTTCCCATGTCAGTGTAATCTGCCAGTGCTAGTTTAACAGGCTGTGTTGGCTTTGACTTGTACATTTTACGTTTATGTAGCTTCTTCCCCTGCTTATTTTGCTGTCAGATTTTCTTTGATCACTATCTCAGGATTATGTAAAGATTCAACCTACCTTTGCTTTAATATGTTGTTTCTGTTGTTTTTCCTGCTTAAAATCTGCTCTCCAGATTTCTTGTCAGCCCCTTCAGGCAATGAAAGCTGCTCTAAAGTCTCTCTGCAGAGCCTTCTCTTCTCCAGGCTGAACAAGCCCAGCTCTCTCAGCCTGTCTCCAGAGCAGAGGTGCTCCAGCCCTTGAAGCATCTCCATTGCCTCCTCTGGACTTACTCCAACAGGTCCGTATTCCTCTTGTGTTATCGCCCCCAGAGCTGGATGCAGGACTGCAGGTGGGAGATGAGTAGAGCATTCAGGGAACAGAGATATGGCGTGGTTTTCTAACTCAAGTAGGGAACCATAACTTTGCTTTTTCTTCTTTCTCAGAGAACTGGAAACAGTGGGTTTGTTAATAGGCAAAACTGTAAGACAGATGATGTACAGGCTCTACTTCCCAAATTGTTTTAAATTGGGGTAAACACCTTTATTTACATTTGATAGATGCAGAGGGCAAAGTCAGGCAGCTGGCTAGTGGCAAAGATGATGCTGGCAGTGCACCTTCCCTCAGCAGCTCCAGGGGCTCCCTCCACTAGTCTCTGCTCTGCTTCTCATGGTAACTGCCTTCCCTGTGTTTCCGTTTGCCCTGCAGAAAAGTTGAATGTGGTAAAATCAACTTTTTGCATCAAATAGATGTGTTCTCCACCCATATTAGTGTTCATAGAATGCCTATTGGTTAGTGATACTGATATTGCTAACAGCAGAAAGAAAAGCAGTAAAAAAGAGTATCATTTAGAGTTATCACAATTATAAAATATTATAAAGTCCCTGATTTCTTCTCTCAGCACTGCACAGCTCTAAATGGGTGATGTATAGCACTCCTGTGAATGCAAGTTACGTGTCCACCTTGTCTCGGCTATTTATTGCGTTTAGGTGAGAGCTCGGGTAGTGCTCGTTTCATGACTATTGATTCAAGATAAGTGAATATGTCACAGTACGTGGATTTATCTGTTGTCCTTCAGCTTCTCCACCCATTGCAGCAGGAAATACATCTTGGAGTTGAGTTCAGTCATGGGTGCCAGGATTTGAAGGCTGTGGGGCGATTGCCCTAGTTTCAAACCAAGTGATAGTAAGGACTTTAGTGCTTTCTCTCTGCCTTAGGTGTTCGTGAAGTTCTGCTGCCCTACTCCTGTATAAGAAAGAAAGGAAAAAAGAAAAACAAAAAAAGCAGCCATGCCTGTCTGTTCTGTTTGCTTCGGGGTAAAATTATCACTTTTTATCCTGAGCAACAGTGATTTGAACCTCAAAATTGAATACACTTCAGGAAAGAGTTGGCTGTTAAGTAAGAGGGATGTTGTTATTTTAAAATCAGAATTAGAATAGATTGCAATAGAATTGTCCTCAGTGTTCCCACATACAAACATATATTGCAACACATATTGAGATACTCTGTGACTCCTAAAGCCCACTGAGACAAAACCAGGCTTAGGATAAAGAAAAAAGTTGTGATTGATAAAAAGTCTTTGAAGTTTTCTCCCCTCTGAGTCTATGAAGGGTAAAGATTTAACCCTGATCTGACTGCAGATACTAAAACCTGCTGGGTACAGGACTGCCGGGGGGAGGTCTCACCAGAGCGGAGCAGAAGGGGAGAATCCCCTCCCTCAACCTGCTGGTCATGCTGCTGGGGATGCAACCCAGGACATGGTTGGTTTCTGGGCTCAAGCGCACGCTGCCAGGTCATAGGGAGCTTCTGGCCCCCCAGCACCTGCAAGTCCTTCTCCTCGTGGCTTGTCTCTATTTTCCATCAGTATGTAATCAGTGCATTGGTAATAACTGCAGGATTACACAAGTCTGTGTTTTGCACATAAAGTCAGAATGCAGAAATAGATCTCATTTAGAGCTCTGTTTGGTAAGTACCTCACGTTTAGCTATGAACTGGTTGCTGGAATGTAGCTTAATACATGAACAGAACAGGTGGTTCAGACAAATTAGGAGGCAAGCTGGTCTTGCCTCGAAATATTTTGGAAAACTGACCAAGTGTGCAAGTTTTAACTGTCCTTCGCACAATGGTCCCTTGCTCATATTGTAGCAATGTGTCTTGCTAGCCACAACTGCATTGCAGGGGTCATTCAGTATGTTCAGGGAGATGAACTGCTTTTAGACTTTTTCTCCAGCCCATTAGGCACAGGCTCTCTGTTTTCAGTGTCAGATGTGACTGTCTTTCCGTCTATTTTTTTTTCCCCTGAAAATACACATATTTGTGGGCACTGCAAGGAAAATTACAGTCCCTGCTAATGTTTAAAACCTGTGTGACGGCATCACAAAGCCATGATTGAGTTCAGTATGTTGTTTAGTATTTGCAGTATGTCTTCTTCGTTGAAAAGGACCCTCTTTGCCAAAGCTCAAATGATAAAGGGAAGCTGGTGGAGTTTATTACTCTGCTCCATCAGAAGTTTCCTTTTCTGTGTCCCTCTGTGCAGAGACAGATTTATTTTGCTGTTGCTGGTGCAGATTCAGAATGGCGCAAACAGGTTTTGCTTTTAAGCACACCCTTTTAGATTCAACCAAGAGTTCTGTGGAGATCATGTTATGATGCCAGTGATTCTCCCTGATGTCTGTTTGAACTGCTCTCTCTTTAATCTCATCGCTGAGGCAGCTGATCAGAAGCCTATAGCTGACTCTATAACATTATTTCCATTCTAATTATTAATAATGTAATTAATGTGATTCTATGATTCTGTTTCCACATCTTCCATTGCGTGATGTTCAGTTTCCCCAACAAAATAATTTCTCACCTTCAGGTGTACTCTCAGGAAACATGGCTACTTAAGGAAGGGTAGAAGTTGGTTGCAAAAACCAGTCATCCAGGAGTTCTCTGGAGTACCTTCCTTCACTTGGTTCAGCTTGTTGTAAGACTTTGAGAAATCATTAGTGTGCTGTATCTAGTAAATTGTTAAGCTTAGTAGTAGGCCTGCGCTGATCATCAAAGTGGGATATATAGGGAAAATAGTTAACTTCAAAAGAATACTCTTTAGAAATAAACACATTATTGGCATAGCCTCATCTAACATGGCTGTATATTTTTCTGTCTCTGAAGTTACTGTATTGATGTGCACATATGTGCAAATCAGTGGTATCATAGTGCTGCATTCTGTTGTGTTGTGCCTTGGGCAATGTGGAATTCCCTTTTGAAGTTCAGTTCCATCCAACATAGCTACTGCCTGTGGTTGCTTGACAGCGTATAGCATCATGTTCACATGGTGAGGCTGGTACGGTCACTCACCTCCGAAGTTAGTGCTCTGCAATCTGATTTTAACCCAATTCTCCTAAGAAGGATTCAAAAATAATTAAGCACAGGAGCTACTAAAAATCATTAGAAACCAAATTCCTTTGACTCCAGCACTGGTCATTCTCACTTTTGATAATTCCCTGAGTAGGGAATTACTTACATAAGAGGGAAGGAAAATAAATCTCTTTATATTAAATAATAAGTAGAAAAATTCTTTCTCAAAGGTTGAGGGAAATGTGGGATCATCAGTTGTTTTTTATTTGCTCTGTTACCAGTTTGGAGTTTTCTGGTTTTTGTCCTTCTGGAATAACAGTGCTTTTTACTCAGTCAGTACTCCTTGTTCTGGCTGACAGTGATTTGAAGCTCTGGAAATGTAAAGATCTGTAGGCTGTCCAGCTCTTTTATTTCTTCCAGAGGTGATAATATCCACTGCTGAAATGTAGCATGCTCTGTCTCGTGGCTGATCACATTCACCAGGACTCATCTATATCTTCATGCTATTGTGCTTCCCCAAAACCTCAGGGAGGTGGAGTTCTCTGCATCTGAGTGTCTCTGAGGAGAGAGATTTCACTTAACTATGATATTTTTAGGCATGCTGCTTCAGCAAAGTGGTCACCTACTGATGCCCGATTGGTTTGAGTGGAGTGGAGCATATGGTCTCCAAATGACAGACATTAGGTTTGCATGTTCTTTGACCTAAGAACACCCCAAACTGCTATTCCCACAAATAAGGCCAAATACCAAGTCAGAATCTAGCACTGAGTTAATCCTAATTAGTGCACTTAAATGAGAGAAAGCCTGTGTTAGTTGAAATCATAGAATCATAAAATGGTTTGGGTTGGAAAGGACCTTAAAGCTCATCCAGTTCCAACTGCCTGCCACAGGCAGGGACACCTTCCACTAGAGCAGGTTGCTCCAAGCCCCGTCCAACCTGGCCTTGAGCACTGCCAGGGATGGGGCAGCCACAGCTTCTCTGGGCACCCTGTGCCAGGGCGTCAGCGCCCTCACAGGGAAGAATTTCTTCCTAATGTCTCATCTTCATTACACTTTAAAGGAAGACAGGTAAACCTATGAATTCCTGGGTTTAAGTGCTAGAGGTGTTTAGTCTGCAATTTATGGAGAGTAGATGTGTAGATAGTCCGATAGCAACCGCCTAGCCAGCACTTCACTGATGTAGGGATGGTTTTAGTGGTTTAGGAGGGGTCGCGCTTCTCTCTAGTCAATGCTGTGGATATCATGCATCCAAAGGAATGTTCTTGGGTTGAGCTGGAATGCCTATGTGCAGACCAGTTTTTAGCACTTTGATTTAGGTTCTAGTTGTGAGGGCCAGTCTCTATACAGAAGATTGCTAAGCCACAAAATAGTCTGAAAGGGATAGATGCATTTTCTGGGGATACAAAAAAATTAAGCCAATGAGGTTGAGATTTCAAGATTACAAATACTACAAAAATCTTTGCAAGTGCAAAATACTGGGTATGATTTAAAGTCCAGAAATGGTCACTTAATGTAAGCAAGGACTATTTTTCCCTTAGAACAGAGTTAATGAGAACAGCAGCATTTATACGTAAACTGAAGCTGACCTACTTTCTATTCTGTTAAGCACTATACCACCTTTTATGCAAAGACTAATATTGAGTATTAATTGTGTATTTTTATATCCTAGAGAGTTCTGGAATACAAATATGTAATTACAAATATGAAGCCTTTTTTTTTTTCTTCTTTTTTCCAAGGCACGTGAATAGCTTTGACATTCACCTCTAGCTGAATATCTTCTGACTTGGAGGGGTACAGCTCCTAGGGTGGGAAGAATTCTGCTAAGGGCTTGAAAGAAAAGAGTATTTGGGTCTTGGTGTGTTACCATTAGAGGTAGTGTTTCCAAACTACAGCTGAAAGCACAACTGCTGATTGAAATCTGCTGTTAGAGAGCCCTTCTGGTCCATTAGTATTTTATTCTTCGTGAAAACCCAACATCCACAATCCTATTATTTGTAGATAATAAAACATATTCATTGAGAGGAGGAAACAACCTTTACTCCTTAATCCTGTCACAACGTCATCATTTCCCCACCTTGGTCTCCTGGAGAAGTATGTATTGCGTTTTGGAGATTGCAGCATTTTCTGGCAGGACTTTTTGCCTGCCTGTTTGCTATATATAACCATAGTTTAGGGGCAGCGCTGAAAGCCTGCTGCAGGCAGGGGGTATAGTTCATTATGAGGGGTTTTTCATTAACATTTTGCTCCTGACTATGTAACATCCTGTGTCTCTTCCTGTGGTCCCACAGCAACTATTAAAATATACCAGCTAACAGCCTTATGTATCTGACATGTTCAAGGGAGTGAATCTCAGTATAAAAGGGGTAAAGGGATAAATATTTCCATGGTAGTACATTTGGAGTGTGTTGATCAGAAGCAAAGATAGCTCTTACTGTTGCTTTCATATCAAGTGCTGTCAAGTCCCGTTCAGTGTTCTGTATAGTAATAGAAAAAATTAATCCAAAGTAAATCTTTCTTCATGTGGCCAAGGCTAATCAAAAAGTTGCTGTTTAAGGCATCACTTAACAAATGTTGCATCATGGTCCTGGTTTTGGCTGCTGTTATTTATATATCTAGAGGGTTTTTCAAGAATTTCTTTAAAAAAGGAGAAAATGTGTTTAATCACTGCTTTCCTTAATTTTCTTGTAAAATGATGCTCCGTCAAAGATTCTGGCAGTGACTGCACTGGAGACCTTCGGCATATTTCAGTACTAGAGTGAAGTTTTTGTTTTAGTTTCTTTTTCTGTGCAATTTAGATAAAGTGAATAAAAATCAAGTGGAAAAGACTCTGACTGGTGTGAGGGCTTCTGCTTGATTTACATGAAAAAAACTGTTCAGGGGCAGTCCAGGAGCTGTCTTCTATCTCAGTGCCTTTTCTTTGCTAGTAGCTAGTATTGGATGCTTATGGCAATAACATTGGCACTGACAAGTCCAGAGTTGTGTTTTTCCTAGTTTACGTTCTCGCTCTGAAGTTGAGGAATGTCAGGAAGGTATTTATGCATTTTTAATAGCTCTTGATGAACTTTCATTAATTTATTTGATCAGTTTTTTATCTTACATATTTCTTATGTATATTCGCACTTTATACTTCCAGCAACCTGTGGCACTGAATTCCACAATATGATTACCTCTTTTCTGAAAACAAATCCTACCTGATTAATTTAGGATACCACGTTGGCACAAGAGCAGGTGGGTATAAACTGTCATGAATAAATTCAAGGTTAGAAATTAGAACCTAGCAATTCCAACCGGACAGTCTGAAAAGGAACAGAAGTTTATCAGATCAATTATAAAATGTATTGGTAAGTGACTGAACTTAATGACCCAGGTACTTTCCTATGTAAGTTCTTTTTCTCTACCTTTTGAATCACTGATGGTACATCTTTCTTGCTGGAAAGCATGAAAATATAGGGAGCACAGCTCCTGTCAACATTAATTACAGCTGTTATGAAGTCAAAAGACTGTTAGGAAGAAGGCTTTTAAAAAGCATTTGTAACTTGTAAAACAAGGACTGATCTATTGTTGCCATTAAGAGCCTCATCTTTTGGAATGTAATATAAATCTTAGGAGCTGTGGAGACCTATTATGTATAAACAATCATTTTGGCACCCTGGAAAATCGCCAGCTGAGTTTTAGTACATTCCCTTCAGACTTTGGTTGTGGACGAAAGAACAGAGTCATAAATTACTTGGGGGCATTTTTATTTCCTGCCTCATCAGCATGCCTCCTCTGCTGTATTTAGCCTTCTGGCTGCTTCATTTGTACACACTTTTCATGAACTCTGTAATTAATTGGCAGGCAAGACTACGCACTAGCTGGAAGTAATTGAAGATTACTCTTAATTGTAAGAGCATACTTTTGGTGGATCGTTTAAAATACATACGTAGATTAGAGGCAAATATAAACACTAATTAGTGTGTGAATGAAAACAGTGGGTTGGTTTGGAAGGTGTGCCATTAGAGTTCGTAGAATCACAGAGTTAACCAGGTTGGAAAAGACCTCCAAGATCATCAGGTCCAACCGTTCCACCAGCACTGCCAAGGCCACCACTAAGCCATGTCACAAAGGGGCTCCTCTACACAGTTCGTGAACATTTCCATGGATGTTGATTCTACCACTGCCCTGTGCAGCCTGTTCCAATGCTTGACTGCCCTTTGGGGAAGAAATTGTTCCTAATCTCCAGTCTAAACCTCCCCTAGTGCAGTTTGCGGCCATTTCCTTTCATCCTGTCACTTGTTCCCTGGGAGAAGAGATCAGCCACCTCCTGGCTCCATCCTCCTTTCAGGTAGTAGTAGAGAGCAATAAGGTCTCCCCTGGATAAATCTCCATATTAAACCCCCACAGTTCATGTGCTCTTCCGAACCTCCATGCATCCTACCTGTCTTTAAGGTTTAACACAGCACTGTGGATGCTACACCCAAGGAAAGGCTCCAAGGAGAGGGAGGATAGTGACACAGTGAGAACAGATGTGACCCATGAACTAAAGTCATTCCCCACCTGACAGCAACCCAGCCAAATTCTGCCTCTCACAGACTGCTCAGTCTCGTGTTACTGCCATCTGACATAAATTGATGCTAAGAATGAATCAGGAGGGCTAAGTTAACATTTATTTGTAGGATTGAAGCAACTGTGGAACACTCTGGTCCTGCAGAGGCATGGAGACTTCTTGTCAGGAAGACAGATTATTATGTGGATAGAATGAGATTCTGACCTAAACTGGTATAAATAAAATAGGAGTAGGCTGGTTGAAGCTGCTGCTTTTTATCCAAGAATTACAGCATAGTTTGGGTTGAAAGGGACTTTAAAGCTCATCCAGTTCCAACCCCCTGCTACAGGCAGGGATACCTCCCACTAGACCAGGTTGCTCCAAGCCCCATCCAGCCTGGCTTTGAGCCCTGGCAGGGATGAGGCAACCACAGTTTCTCTGGGCAACCTGTGCCAGGGCCTCACCACCCTCACAGCGAAGAATTTCTTCCTAGTGTCTCATCTCAATCTCTCCCGTGTCAGGTTAAAGCCATTCCCCCTTGTCCTGTCCCTACAGGCCCTTGTCAAAAGCCCCTCTCCAGATTTCTTGTTGGCCTCTTTGGGTATTGGAATCTGCTTGAAGGTCTCCCTGGAACCATCTGTTCTCCAGGCTGAAGAAGCCCAGCTCTCTCAGCCTGTCTTCAGAGCAGGGGTGCTCCAGCCCTTGAAGCATCTCCATGGTCTCTTCTGGACTCATTCCAACGGCTCCATGTCCCTCTTGTGTTGTTGCCCCAGTGCATTATGCAGGACTGCAGAGGGGATCTCACCAGAGCAGAGCAGGGGGGGAAGAGTCCCCACCCTTGACTTGCTGGTTACACTCCTTTTGATGCTCCTTTTTTATTCTGTTATTTTATGTGCTTTCCTGGAGCATCTTCTGAGGTAGATGGGTGATTATATGAGGTTAGAAATATGATATTTATATCCTCTTAGCCAGGCAGGCAGACCTGGGTACCCATTTGGAAACTGTATGACATGCTGAAGCTAGTCAAGTAGTTGGCTATAGAAAAGATAATTTTCTTATACAAATATGAATATTGCACAAGTGGCTTTGGAGATAGGTTTGGGTACTTGAGTCCTGCTCAAACCATTAGTATTTTAGCAACCTGGATATGCATATGCTGAAGAAGTCTGATTTTTGATGTTTTGTCTATTCAGACTCTTTATTTATTGGTGTATGGAGTGGTCTGCATCCTCAAAAATGTCTTTGATTAAAGTTAGTTAGCTTCCTTCTATTTCAGGCTCTTAGTAGGGCTAAAAATGATTCATGCTGCACATCAAACATGGTATTTCTGGAAGCGTGGACATGTAGAGCTGTAGTAATTTCCATGTTTTCCCAAGTGTGTTTCCCCCTGGAATTGCTTACAGAAATGATTGAAACCTGATCTAAGTAATCATATTGTAAGTATTTGAATGATACCTGCTTGAATCACATCATGCTGTCAGAGAGAGAGTCACATGAGAGAAGCAAGGCCAGATGAGGCTTGCTTTGAATCCAGGCTTCTTTGATGCGCTGGCTTAGGTGCTTTATATGTTCTGCTCACTGGCTGCATGTAGAGAGAGGACTGCTGTTCCAACATTGAAAATCTAGTATGTGTGCAGGTCACTGGAGGCACTTTATCCAAGTCTCCTATTTATCTCTTGATAGATTTGCTTTCTAAATGTAGAAGTAACGTAGCTACATGCATTGGGTCAGGTTGAAGTGATGTTCTGTAACCAGCAATATTAATGGATAAGAATACCGCTTCAGGTGTGCTCGGTTGGCAGTATTGGGCATTAGCATGCAAGTTCAGAGCCTGTGCATTCTATTTGCAGTTCTGTTGCTCGCTGGCATTACGAAATTGACAATGTTACTTATTGCCAATTTTTCAGTGTATTTTTTTTCCATCATTATTTTTGTATCCAGACAGAGAATTACTGTGTATTACATTTGGGCAGTATCATTTTGGCCGTCATTGGTCTTAACTCCTCTAGCCTCCTGTCCACTCAGGTTCAAGGTACAAATGGTCAACCTTGCTTTCTGTTGGAGGTGCTTTAACATTCGTAAGTAGCCAGGTTCCTCTATACTGTTATTTTATGTTTGATTTTGGTTTTAGGATGCACAATATATTCTATCAGGTTTACTTTCAGAATTGTTCCAAAATGAGGTACGTCTGGTAATTTTGTGTTCAAAACCTCCTTGTCAGCAGGAAATGAGCAACCACCCCTAGCTTACTCAAGCCATTTGCGTTAATGAGAAATTAATCACTCCACTGGCAGTGAAGCTGGCACAAGGACTGTACCAGTTTCTAAACAGAGTTCAAGCATTCTCATGTTATTAAACACCCCCCCCCCAAACCAGTGTGACTCCTTTGCAGAAGGAATCAGACCATCGCTATAGCTCACTCAGCTCTGAGAAGCTCAAAGACATAAACAAGTTTTTCTTCCCTTTTTTTTGTTTTCTATTTTACTGAGGGTTTTCTCTGCTTTATAAATGACGGCAAAACTGTATTGCTTCCCACAAGATTAGAAATGATTTCAAAAATTAATGTTTGGGCTTGTCATGTTAGGAGAATTTTATTTCATAATCTAACTTGAAAATCTCTGTTTTTCTCAGAGGTAGCACTAGCACTGTTAGTATTTTCAGTGTGCACAGTCCCAGGAACAAATTAGCATATTTTTTTTCAGCTTTAGAGACTCTGAGAAGCAAATTTTGTGGCCTGCCCAACACACCAGGATCTGCTCACCGTAGATGTCAGTCTTATTCTTGTTGCCATTTCAAAGTCAGCAGCAAAACTGATGGCATGCAAATTGCAGGCTGTGTGAAAATGTTCCTGCATAAATAGCTTCCCTGGTCAATGTCCATAAAGTGAAAACCAGAAAATATATGAGCATAATTCAGAGCATTACATTTCTTTTGTGGAATAATTTATTATATGGATTTCGTTTTCTGGTTCATGTTTTTCCTCTCTGAGCAGGAGCTGCAAACAGGTTTTTCCTTGACTTGCTTACAGTTCAAAACATTGGGCTCATTATTTTTCTTTCCTTTTAAAGAAAAAAATATCAGGGAAGACTGATTGAAGGAAAGTGATGGAAGAGGACTGGTTGAAGTGAATGGAATTTATGGGTCATATCCAAGTATTCAGGAAGGCTGAAGTTCATAAACATACGGTCATCTGGTCCTGCATTTGGGCCACAGCATCCACATGCAGGGCTTCAGGCTTGGGGAAGAGTGGCTGGAAAGTTGCTCAGTGGAAAAGGACCTGGGAGTGCTGATTGATAGCTCCGAGGGCTGGAGCAGCTGTGCTGTGGAGACAGGCTGAGAGCTGGGTTTGTTCAGCCTGGAGAAGAGAAGGCTCCAGGGAAACCTTAGAGCAGCTTCCAGTGCCTAAAGGAGCTGACAAGAAAGCTGGAGAGGGACTTCTGACAAGGGCCTGGAGGGACAGGACAAGGGGGAATGGCTTTAACCTGACAGAGGGGAGACTGAGATGAGACATTAGGAAGAAATTCTTCGCTGTGAGGGTGGTGAGGCCCTGGCATAAGGTGCCCAGAGAAGCTATGGCTGCACCATCCCTGGCAGTGTTCAGGGCCAGGTTGGATGGAGCTTGGAGCAGCCTGCTCTAGTGGAAGGTGTCCCTGCTTCTGGCAGGGGTTTGGAACTGGATGAGCTTTAAGGTCCCTTCCAACCCAAACCATTCTATGCTTCTATACATCCAAACATTTTCTCTCCTAGCTTTTCCCTTTGTGCATGAAGACCTTTCAAGCAGCACAGGTGGTTTCTCAGACATGTTTCAGACTGCTATCTCTCGGTTTAGCAAAAATGAAAAGAACTGGTAGGTTTTGTTCTTGTACATACCTCGTAAAAATTTCTGTGTTCAGCTTAAGCCTTGACCGAGGCAAAATGAAGGACTTGGTTTTTGCCCTTCTGTCTCATTCAGGAATATCCCTACAGTTGTCACTAAAGGCAAGACTAATTATTGCTAAATCAGTCTGGTACTCAGATTTGCTTCTTGACTGCCTTTTTATTTATTGATATGAGCACACCTTAGGAATCCATGAACCCTTGTTAGAGTGTGTATGACCTGCAGACCCTAAAGGGGATCCTGTGCTGCCGTTACAGCATTGCCTGAGTAGCAGGAAGAATTGGACCTGTTGTTTGTCCAAAATTAAATCACTAGAGGGAAGTATTAATGAGCTGAGCAGGGATAAATAGTGCTTGCCAAAAGGGTAGGTTTATAATATTAGCTCTGGAGTTCACTATTTTGAAAGGTTTGAAATTGCAGAAAACCTTCTATTTGAAATGTATGTTGAGTGAAACCAAACGTTTTCCTGACACTCTGAGAGCTGTGTGGGAATCTCTGTACATCATCGCTTGGCTGTGAGCAGCCTGCTTTGTGACTCATGGGTGCCCTGCCTGATGGGCCATTGACAGTTCCTTGAAAAATGGATGAAAAGGTATCTTTGATGCTCACCAGTGTGCCCTGTATCTGGAAATAACCAAAACCACCATGACTAACCTAGGCTACATAAAACACATTTTGCTGTTTTGTTCTTCACAGAAAGCAAGAATTTGGGGTTTGTTCCATTGTGGGTAAGGGAACATTTGGTACAGTGGATGATTCGTATTATCTTTGCTACCATCTAAGGCTTTATGAGTCATGCTTTTCATCCCCAATGACTAAGCAGCGTATTTTTGAGATTTTCTTCTTTAATTTATAAATACAGTGCATAAATATTAATATGCTGAAGAGAAAGTTAAAAAGTAACTACCGGTGCTTAAAATCTCCTGTGTGAGGGAAAGATACCTGACTCTGGAAATTTCTTTATGAAGAGACATGCAAAGATCAGCTAGATGAGAAAAACAAAAAGCAGAAAGGGATATATTGCTCACTTGGCAAAATCTCTAAATGGAGCTGAATGTTTTTTGACAGATAGATGTGCTAGTGCGTCTGTGAATTATTTTGACTTGACATGGAAACCACTGGGTAACTTTCTAGGGTAGCTCAACTAGACCATTTTAATTGGGCCTTTCTATCTAGAAAATCTAGCAGGAAATGCTTGTTCTTGTTAAAGCTGTGAAAGTTACTGTCAGTCGCAGTATAGCTGGGACTGTGCCCTGTGAGTTAGTGATAGCGTATACATGAATGTTGCATAAATGTACTGTTTTGACGGGAAATGTTCTTTATTGTGAGCCGGAGATTTAAAATTTTTAACCTTGCAGGTCTTTTTCTGGAAAGTTTTCTAGATGAGAGAGCTGGGCTTGCTCAGGCTGAAGAAGAGAAGGTTCCAGGGAGACCTTAGGACAGTTTCCAGTGCCTAAAGGGGCCAAAAAGAGATCTGGAGAGGGGCTTTTGGCAAGGGCCTGTATGGACAGGGTAAGGGGGAATGGCTTTAAACTGACAGAGAGGAGATTCAGATTAGACATTAGGAAGAAATTCTTTACTATGAGAATGATGAGATACTGGCTTATGTTTCCCACAGTCGCTGTAGCTGCCCAAACCGTGGCAGTGTTCAAGGCCAGTTTGGACGGGGCTTGGAGAAACCTGCTGTAGTGGAAGGTGTCCCTGCCCGTGGCAGGGGGTTGGAACTGGATGGGCTTTAAGGTCCCTTCCAACCCATGCCAGTCTGTGATTTTCAGAAATTTTCTGGTACGCTTACTTCCTTATAGTGCTGAAGAGGCTTAGGCTTTTTTTGTCTAAAGAGAGAGAGACAGCATTCACTGGCAGCAGTTTCAGAGGATATTCATCACTTGGAAGTTTTCTCTACAAACATGAGTTCTAGAGGCAAAGCAAGAAACTACACGAGGGAAAAGCCTGTGTGGGTACTTCCAGGAGGAAGTGAAATACCACACAAAGCAGGAAATACAAACTCTCCTGCAAACATGTGACACGCGTTAAAGTGGTGTTCTTACAGTTTACCCTGGAAAGAAGGCTGTTGATGTAAAGAATTTGAGTGTCAGAAACAGAGTGTTCTAAAGAATGTTTTCTGCAAGTATTGTCATTGCTGTCTTTGATCATTGTGAAGCTTTAAATGTGTTTGGATGGTGGTACATCAGCGTGACTATGGTTTGTAGATCCTATTTGAATCAGAAACTGCTTCAGGAGACACTGTTAATGTGTCTGAGGGTGAAAAATTGAAGGATGTTGATAGTGATATTTATTGCTGGGCTAACTGCAGTTGACATTTTATAAACTGCTTTACAGGTAGCTGATTTTGAACATCTTCTGGAATAGTATAATCAGAATATGTTTAGTTCCTTCTGTAGGCTCCAGCAGTGTCTGTGTGTGGTGAGAAGACATACAAATCTATGGAAAAAAAATATAGAGGCTGTAGGGGAGATGAGTGCCTTCTAACTGGGAAGAGTAAAGAAACAACTTAGCAGAGGCAGGCTTTGGAACAGCTCTCTGTACCATCTCATCTTATTAAGAGGTATCTTCTGCTGTTACATTTACTTTCAGTGTCATGCCTTACAAACTGAAGTCGTCTTTCTGCATCTGTGGCAGCAGCTGGCTGTGCCTCCACCACTTCCATGCCACCAGCGTGCTTCAAACAGACGCTAAATAGAATGAGAATTTGTTGGTTGAAAGCTGATGAAATCTCAGCTGATTGAAAGATGATTATTTCTTCATAAACCTGTCTCAAACCTACTTCCCTGGTCCCCTGGCAGGGATGGAGGAGAAGCCTGTTACCCTGTAAAAATACAGATTAAAATCAGCAACATTCAGAAAAGAATTGGGATGATCAGATAACCAGCTCCAGTAGCAGGGGTGCCTCCACTCTGTTCACCATGATTCATTGATTCGTCAGCACTTTGCCAAAGTAATCACGTGAGAGAGCAGGTTGTAAGTGAACTAATGAATTTCTGGGGTAAGTGTATCACTGTGGCACCATGTGAACAACTAGGCCTTAGGTTGCTGGGGGTGGTTAGTGCCTGCATTTAATTTGTTATGGCTGTTCTACTGCTAATTAAACAGCCAATGGACTGGCTCGTATTTGGAGCACAGTTGCATTTAACAGTGAGACTTAGCCCTGTGGGGCAGTAATGTTGTTTGTGGTTTAGCAAAAAAAGGTGTTAATACATAAGGCTGGGTTTGATTTTTGGTTTACATTTTTCCTTCTGGTCAAGTATGTGTTTGGTAATACAGTGTCATCATCTTATTTTTACACTTCTGTAATTCATCAAGTTTTGTAGCAGATCAACTTTACCTAAGTCTTTGTAGAGGCTTTTTAATTATGAGGTTTGAAAACTGTGGCAGCCAGATCCCTGGCGGTGTTCAAGGCCAGGCTGGATGGGGCTTGGAGCAACCTGGTCCAGTGGAAGGTGTCCCTGCCCATGGCAGGGGAGTGGAACTGGATGAGCTTAAAGGTCCCTTCCAACCCAAACCAGTCTGTGATTCTATGATTCTACATCAAAGGGATCCTGGGAGATCCCAAATATTCTCTTATTTGGGTTTTGAAGGTAAGAGATGTACCAGTAAGAGGGCCACCAGTAAAATCAGAAGGCATTTGTTGGGGTTATCCCACCCAAGCAGTCAGTCAGACTGGATAATGCCCTTCCTCGACTTTTTGGCAGAAAACATAATCACATATTCATGTTAGAAAAGCTTGAAATTTTGTGAGAGCATGAACATTTATCAGGGCACAGACGGATCCATGGCCAAGTTCCAGCCGACTGTATGCTAAGTAAAATGCTCCATTGCAATGGCCTGTGTTCTGTAGGCTGAAAAGGAGAGCCAGCAGCTGGCTGTAGGAGTGTATGAATGGAGAAGACTGATAATTACTGATTAGCACTGAATAACCAAGGTTTGATGGAGTATGTTGGCCTGCTCCGGAAGAAGGCTCTTTGTTGCACGGCTTCAGGATGGGTGCTGCCACCAGTTTGGCATGACATTAATTGCTTCTATGTCTTGTGGCACTAATTCTGTAGAGGGGTCTGATTGCCTAATAGTTGCAAATTAGAATGGGTATTTGATCCTGTGTATATATTAAGCAGCCAGCAGGCACCTCCTTGTACTGCTTGTATAAATGCTTGCAAGGGGGCAGGGCTAGGGGGGTGCTAGGAGAGTGCTTGAGCTGGTCTGAAGCATGGCAAAGGAATGACAACAGCACTCAAACAGATGGAAATGATTAAAAGAGGAATAATTACCTTCTCCTGCATGACACACTGCCAAGTGGTTTCCAGATGAGCTAATGACATTGCAGTCTAATTAGAGAATGTCCCTTGCCTCTTGTCTGTATTACTGGGTGGACATGATAGTAGGTAAGTTTGTGCTGTAGGGCTGGTGGAAAGGGTGAAAAAGAATTAATAGAATCATAGAACCATAGAATAGTTAGGGTTGGAGAGGACCTTAGGATCATCTAGTTCCAACCCCCCTGCCAGGGGCAGGGACACCTCACACTAAACCATGCCACCCAAGGCTCTGTCCAACATTGCCTTGAACACCGCCAGCGATGGAGCATTCACAACTTCCCTGGGCAGCCCATTCCAGTGCCTCAGCACCCTTACAGTAAAGAACTGCTTCCTTATATCCAGTCTAAACTTTCCCTGTTTAAGTTTGAACCCATTACCCCTTGTCCTGTCACTACAGTCCCTAAAGAAGAGTCCCTCCCCAGCACCCCTATAGCCCCCCTTCAGATACTGGAAGGCTGCTATGAGGTCTGCCTGCAGGAGAAATTCACCCATTTCATAAATTGTTGGAACTAAAGCCAGCTATCAAAAATTGCAGTATTAACATAGCAGATGGCATGACTTCTTAAAAGCCCATTTGATGAATTTTTGGCACTACCACATTTCTAGTTGAGAAATTATTGAACTTTTGAAGTGTTAGAGCTGTCAGCTGGACTAAATGACTGTTCAGTATTTTTATAGAATAATGCTTTATGACAGAGACGCTTTTTCCACCCTCTTCTTAATGATAAGTGATTTGTGTTTCTCTAATAGTTTGCTCATATTCCATTCAATTTTATAGAATCCCAGAGTGGTTTGGGTTGGAAGGGACATTAAAGCTCATACACTTCCATCCCCCCGCCACAGGCAGGGACGCCTTCCACTGGAGCAGGTTGTTCCAAGCCCCGTCCAACCTGGTCTTGAACATTGCCAGGGATGGGGCAGCCACAGCTTCTCTGGGCACCCTGTGCCAGGGCCTCAGCACCCTCACAGGGAAGAATTTCTTCCTAATGTCTCATCTCAATCTCCCCTCTGTCAGGTTAAAGCCATTCCCCCTTGTCCTGCCCCAACAGGCCCTTGTCAAAAGCTCCTCTCCAGCTTTCTTGTTGGCCCCTTTAGATATTGGAAGACTGTTATAAGGTCTCCACAAAGTCTTCTGTTTTCCAGGCTGAGGAAGCCCAGCTCTCTCAGCTTGGTAATATCCTCTGAGTCAGGGACTGATGATTTGCTGTTGAGAAATGGTCCTTCCCACGGTGTTAGCAGAAGTTGTCAGTGAAATCACTAAGGTGTCTTGAAGAAGTATTTATATTCTGGTCCTTTTGGCTTGGAGAAAACAAAAGTCCTTATATTTCAACTGTTGTTTACAACTGTGTAAAATGATTGTTGTAATAGATAGATTTCAAAAATGTTATTGAAAATCACTGTTATTTTCAATATGCTGAATAGGTTGATCAAACAATGACTCAGGAAGGGTTGCCGAATTTCAAATTTCAGAAATTGTAAGAAATTAAGGCACCCCAGAATTTTTTAGTGAACAATAGTGATTCTTATTTATATGGAATCTTTCTTAAATAATTCAGGGGAATGTTCACAATCAAATCATATACGTTCTGGAAAATAAACCCACATCTACATCTTTCATTAATAAGATTTTTAAAAAAGGATTCTAAAATAGGACACATTCTGTATGGACAGAGCCTTGGGCAATATGGCCTAGTGTGAGGCATCCCTGCCCATGGCAGAGGGGTTGAAACCGGATGATGTTAAGGTCGTTTCCAACCCAAACTATTCTATGATTCTATGTCAGACTATTTTTAGTAGGGACTTAAAATTTTCATCTAATTGGGGGCTTTGAACTAAGGATCCGAGATTTGAATCAAGTGAGAATTCTCTTCAGTGTCATCTAAATAGACACCAGCTCACACATGGATGAAATTAATAGGAATGTTATCGAGCCTTTGAAATGTTTGAAGCTGGTAAGAGTGTTAGCAGCTGAGGTGTCTTGTGCTGAAACCCATATGAGTAAGTTGATGTTCTGACACATTTTCTGCATGAGTGAATTTTCAATGAAAAATATGGCCAATTTATAATTTTTAAATAACTTTTAATTTGGGAAAAAAAAAAATCTCCTCTTCCACCAGGACCCACAAACCAAATATTGAACTTTGTATTAGGTGACATGAATTGAAATAGCTCCATTTGCTTCAGTAATTCAGAATGGTTTCTCCATCACTTCAGCATTAAACTAAGTCTTCCTGTCTTGCTGCAGTATATTGTGGGAGTTATATTCAGATTCTTTTTTTCTTCCACATATGCAAAGCTCTTCCCCAGACCACTGATAAACATCAAAATGTCCAGCCTGACCAGTTCTGCCAAATAGAAATCCCATGGGTTTTATCCGTTTCACTACAGATCAGGTCTCAAACCCCAGCCAGCCTCCCCGCCATGGTTTGCAGGTTGGCCAAGTTTTAGTGTTTCCTGAGAAACCCAGGGAAACTCCTGCTAAAAGCCAAATGTTAGAAGTTCTTAGAGAGAAATGAAAACTGGGATTAGTGCTTGTTTTCTTTTCCAGTAACACTAAAGAATAAAGGCTCGGTGGTTAGGCCTCCAGCCAGAACACCCCTTAAACACATGTTCAAATACATGAATAGTCTCATCAAAGGCAAAACATTAAATTTTTATCCTCAAAATATGTGGGTTTTATAATTGGCAGTTGCAGAACAGACTGATGAGTTAGGAGCAGATACAGAATTTCATAAAAGCTCTTACATTCCATTTCACATGAATGGGAATTTGTTAAAATTTCATACAGTCTGGAAATGTTGGCCACCTCTTCCATGGATGAGACAGCTCTTTGTTGAAATTAAAGCAGGAAACTTGATCCTAGTCTGTTGATGTAAATATCTCGAGGGCTGTCCTGTCTGGGTTTGTTTTGTTTGTTGAGGTTTTTTTTGTGTTGTTTTTTTTCTTCCCTGCTTCTGTCTTTTAACTGAATAGCTATATAATGACCTAGGGGTGCTGATTGATGGCCGCTGGACATGAGCAGCTTGTGGCCAGGCAGCCAAGAAGGCCAATAGCATCCTGGCCTGTATCAGCAGTAGTGTGGCCAGCAGGGCCAGGGATGTGATTATCCCCCTGAACTGGGCACTGGTGAGGCTGCAGCTCGAATCCTGCGTTCAGTTCTGGGCCCCTCACTACAAGAGAGACATTGAGGTGCTGGAGCAGGTCCAGAGAAGGGCAACAGAGGTGGTGAAGGGCCTGGAGCACAAGTGTGATGAGGAATGCCTGAGGGACCTGGGAGGGGGGTTTAGTGTGGAGAAGAGAAGGCTCAGGGGGATGTTATCACTCTCTACAACTGCCTGAAAGGAGGATGGAGCCAGAAGGGAACTGGTCTCTGCTCCCAAGGAACAAGTGATAGGACAAGAGGAAACAGCCTTAATCTGCGTCAGGGGAGGTTTAGAATGGATATTAGGAACAGTTTCTTCCCTGAAAGGATGGTCAGGCGTTGGAACAGGCTGCCCAGGGCAGTGTAAACAATAGAAGTGTTTACAAACCATATAGACGAGCCCCTTCGTGACATGTTTTGGTGGTGACCTTGGCAGTGCTGGGGAAATGGTTGGACCTGATGATCTTGGGGGTGTTTTCCAACCTAACTGATACTACGGTTCTGTGTGTCCTGTTTTGCATCCACAGTACTCAAGGATGTGGTAACCAAATTGCATTTTTAAGCCTTGTTTGAATCTATGATTTAAACCACTTCTTGCCCCTTTGGTCGTTTCACCAACTCACATTCTGGACTGTCGCTCAACAGTTGGCTGTCCAGAAACATTGTCCTGCAGACTGGTGACATTTCTCTCCTGGCAGGCTTTTCTGGTTAGGTGTTGATACAGTTGAAGTGTCCACGCTTCCAAAATAGGATAAAGCTCTTTATAAATGCAGTTATCCTTGACCTGAGTAACTGTGATTTGAAATTCAGTCTTGCACACTCATGGTGAATGACGTAACCAGTAGGCTACTGATAGTTCTGGGTTTTTTTTTTATCTTGTTATCTTGTCTTGGCTTTTCAGATGGGCTAGGTGACTTGATGTGGGTGTTCTAAGCAACTGAGCAACACACCTAACTTCAGGAAAATCCTCATAGCACAGAGTACCGAGCCTGCCATGTTAGGCTGTCCATGCTGCCCATTTCATGTGTCCTTCCCTGATAGATAGGCCAGGCAGGTTCTCAGCTCCATCCTGACACTCTTCATTATAGGAGCTGCCCTACCTTGTCATTTGTGGATGGATGGGTTGCATGTTTTAGAGCTGAGGGTACCCTAGATAGTGCCGTGCTTGTACTGATGTGTTTTGCATGCCCAGATAAGGAGCAGATTTGTGCTTATGATAGTAGATGGGTCAAGGCTTTGTAACTGGATACCTAAAATAAAAAAAAATACATAAGTAATTTGGATTTAAAAGATTCATGAGTCAATTTCTGCTGACTTCCTTATATCATGGTCTATTTTATGGGAGGGAAGGTATTGTGGTTCTGCAAGTTTTTGATACAGAAAGGTATGTAAAACCTGTTACTGCTTTACTTAGCAGGAATTGTCAAAGTGCTTTCTTCCCTGTCCAGTTTTGGTGAGGCCTGTTTGTCCTTCCCTCTCTCTCCTGCTGGCCATCTCCTGGAAGCTTCAAGATACCCACCCTCTGAGTCCTGCCAGGTGAACTGTGGAATTCTCTGTTCTCCTTCCCAGATTTTGTTATTAACAGCAACACCTCTTTTCTCTTAGGTGTTCCTGTTAAAAAGATCCTGTCTTATCAGGTCTCCTCTAACAGTCTGCATGCTGTGGCTGAACACTCGTATATATCCTAAAATCAGAATCATGGAATCTATGGGTTTGGGTTGGAAGGGACCTTAAAGAAACATCCAGTTCCAACACCTGCCATAGGCAGGGACACCTTCCACTAGACCAGCTTGCTCTGAGTTCCATCCAGCCTGGCCTTGAACACTGCTAGGGATGGGGCAGCCACAGCTTCTCTGGGCACCCTGTGCCAGTGCCTCGCCACCCACAAGGGGAAGAATTTCTTTCTAATGCCTCATCTCAACCTCCCCTCTGTCAGATTAAAGCCATTCCCGCTTGTCCTGTCCCTACAGGCCCTTGTCAAAAGCCCCTTTAGACACTGGAAGCTGCTCTAAGGTCTCCCCTTCAGGAGCCTTCCCTTCTCCATGCTGAACAAGCCCAGCTCTCTCAGCCTATCTCCATAGCAGAGGTTCTCCAGCCCTCAGAGCATCTCTGTTGCCTTCTCTGGCCTTGCTCCAAAAGCTCCATGTCCCTCTTCTGTTGTTGCCCCAGAGCTGGATGCAGGATTGCAGGGGGGATCTAACCAGAATGGAGAATTCTTTCCCTTGACCTGAATTACATGCTTTCACCTGCAAGATGATCAAGGCATCTTGTTTTTGTGTCCCTTCTCTTACCTCATTATATAGAAAGGTGACCTGAAAAGGCTTGACCCATGGTGCCAAAGTTGCTTGTTAATGCTGTGAAGCACTTGAGCTTTAAAGAAAGACATTTCAGTTAACAACAGCAGCAGCAGAAAATTAGGAAAAAGGCCATGGAGGTAGAACTGCTGAATGGAATTAGTATTGTTAAAATCCTATTACAACTGTTACTGAAAAGCAGTTCCAAGTTTTCAAATGCGGTTTATATGCTTTAGGAGTATGTTCAAGTTGGGCAATTCAGATTGGAGGATTTAACACTCTTCTTTGAAGAAGGGGAAAAAAATTGGCGGTTGGGAAAACTTGGAAGAATTTAACACTGTGAGAAACCTGGCGATGCTCCCACGCCGATCAGGAGCTGTGCTTCCAATGCAACAAGCAAACGAAGATGCCAGCTTGTGTATGTGTTATCTCCAACTGCACTGCAAGAGTGCTCAGGGTCTGTGGTTTTTAGAAAGAAAACAATTGGATAGGAGAGGGGAATGCCAAGAGGTTTAGGATTCATTTTTCAGTGTGAGCCAAGTTCAGTATTCTGTAACCTGCCTTACATGCAGGCACTCATCTTTTGAGATTATAGGTGATTTCATAGTATCAGTTTACTTGCTTTTGCTATAGAAAGGAAGAAAAAGGCTCTGGTGTGAGCTTTAATGGTATCTTCTAATGGTACTTCAAAGAATATCATGCCAGTAGATGTCACTGTGGGCCCCTAAGTTACAGCCGTTCCATTTTGAGCTGCTGTTTGCTTTGGTGTCATACACCTGCTATCAACAAGGCTCAAACATCTTTGTAATGGTGGGTCGAATTACAGCTGTCTCAGCGTTGCTAATTTCAGCTCTTTACTGAGCAACATGAGGACAGATACCTGCCACTTCATCTCTTGATCTCAGCAAAAGCCATGAAGCCTGGAGTCGGTGCAATTGGCTGTGACAGAATGCACGAGGGTGAGCATCCCTGTGCAACATGAGAGAAGCATAGACTATTGTGAGAAGGGTCATGAGCAGTCCTGAGTGCATGCATACAGCCTTAGTGTACAGCAGAGAAACAGCAGCTTTTCTTGATGTAGGTGCAGACCCTGGATGCACAAATATAGAACTAAGCCAAAAAGAAACCCCACCAACCCTCAAGAGTTTTCCAAATATCTTGTTTCCAGTGATCCTGAAATGATTTTTTTATTTGAATGTTTTACACTGAGGATTTTCCTGGGACTTTACACAGGAATACTGGGTGCAGAATAATCCTGGCAGTATTTTGTAGGCTTTGAGCTTCCCTATATGAGGTAAGAATTCATAACCAGGGAGGGAAGACAAAACAGCAGACAAGAAATAAGGATAGAGGTGAAAGTAAGAGAGTGGCCAAGGCTCTAGAGGGGGAAATAGCTGTAAAGAAACTCTGATGAAGTAAGAAGACAAGGGATGCATATTTATGCATTTATACTGGAGACACTACGTGCTGCTTTGACTAGTACTTTATAAAATTCAGGACCAGTCAGCAACATCTTTCTGATTAATCTTTGGGCTGGTCTCTTCAAACTGGTATTCTTCATGGCCTTTGCCTCTGTTGCAAATGCACCAGTGGAGTCTTGGGGTTGCTGTCTTACCAGTTCTTCTCCCATCTCGCCCCAAACTTCATCCATCCATAATTTTTACAGCATTAGGGCCGTAGTCAGACCAGATCTGCTGTCCAAGAGGGATTTCATTTGGGAAGTGAGGAAACTTGGCACGGCCCTTGCAAGACATTTCTGTTTATGGCAAAAGCAGAGGTTTTTGGTGGCTTAGTTCTGATGGTTTATTATATTTATGGATGTATGGATTATATTGTTATGAGTGTGGTATCCCTCCACAGCATAGTTTTAATTATATTCGTTTCAGATTGCAAGATTAGGAAACATGTATTATTAGAAAGGGAAATACTCTTCCAGGATACGATAGATAAGAAAAAGCAAGGGAGTTATTCAACCATTTGTTGTTTCTGTGCTTCCGAGCCTATGAATGACTCTCCAGGAGGCTTAAACTATGATTTTTACAAGGCTTGAGCCAATATTCAGTACCTTGTCAGAGCCCTCCACTTTTCCCTTTATAAATTTATATAAAACTCCGATTTTCCCTCACTCTGTCCTGGTGCTTGCACATATTAATTAGAGAAGGTTTCAGCATGAGCTAAGGCTTTGTGTGCAGATATATGTTTTCTTTGTAGCTTTTGCTAGGTATGTACTGACATTCTTCTATGAGGTAGAAATTGGTATACTGTGTACCTAAAGACAGGGAGTTTTATTTTGCAGCCACATTCTGGCTTTCTGCAGCACATGCCTGGAGGAGAGTCATCTCTGCTGGGAAAATTTCTTGCTTCAGTAGAGCCTTCTTGGTAGAGAGATGCACAAAGATGGGTTCAGACTATGTTTGTGTGTTTGACTGTCCTGCAGGTATAGAAATCCTCAATGACCTCAAAGGAATGGCTGGAGTTAAAGCTGTCTGGCAGCAGTATTTATGTGTGCCCAGACTGCAGCTGGAATGGAGTCAAGAAGGTGACTCCTGATTGAAAAAAAACATGAAAAAAATGAATTTCCTGATTTGCCTTCCTCTGTTCCTGTCTGATGCAGTCCCATCAAGCTGTGGTCTCTCAACAAACAGCCTTAGATAAGTCTGAAGAAATCCCTAAAAGCACAGTGGAAGTTGTGAGATTGTTGTGCTATGAAGGTCTGTAAAGGTTCCACTTTTAGCATTCCCAGTGAGCAATTTAGTGTCAGCTCTTCCTTGAAATTCATATCCTTCAGTGACTCTTTATGATGATTATCACTAAGAGCATGAGGAAGGAAGACTTTTTCTTTCATCCTTAGCAGTGTAAGGCACTGAATTATAGAATCCCAGACTGGTTTGGGTTGGAAGGGACCTTAAAGCTCATCCAGTTCCAACCCCCTGCAACAGGCAGGGACACCTTCCACCAGACCAGGTTGCTCCAAGCCCCATCCAACCTGGCCTTGAACACTGCCAGGGATGGGGCAGCCACAGCTTCTCTGGGCACCCTGTGCCAGGGCCTCAGCACCCTCACAGAGAAGAATTGCTTCCTAATGTCTCATCTCAATCTCCCCTCTATCAGGGGATTTAAAGCCATTGTGAAAAGTTTTTGGCTTTCATGGAGATAGGGTGTTTTGTAACAGCTGGAGAGTGAGACTGAGAGTATTACGTAGACCAGACTTCTTGTCTAATTTATGCCCCTGAAAAGTAGGCTGTGTGCAAGGTGTCTGAGCTAATGGTGAAGGAGTAATCATAGCACTTGAATTTACTGGTTTTTGAGTGCTTGATTTCTCAACTGCGATGTTGCTTTAATGTTTTTTTCAATATTACCAGTGTAATCAAACTGCTTTATGGTTTCCATTCCCTGAATCGCAGCACTGTATCCTTTCTTGTGCCATTGCTGGGCTTAGCTTTCTCTAGAAGAGGTCAGGGCTCCTGTAGGATGCCAGATTGTCCTTTTTGAAAGCCCTGAGCTGTGCTGATTTAGACAGTGCAATTCTGAGCACTTTTCTCATGTACTTTGTCATAGAAAGCTTATGCTGGAGGTTCTCAAACAGAAAGCCCTTGAGTAAAGCTGTAATCCTAGCTTGAAGCAAGAGGCAATAGACCTGTCAGTAACACAGCAGCACGGGAAATGCTGCTGTAATTAAAGTTCACTCAGCTTTTCCTTTATAAAGCTTTGTATGCTGGTGCAGCCATTTTAATTTATGTTATTTTGAAATTAGGTGATCAGATTGTCAACTTCAGTGTGATCATTTCTCCATAAACATTTCTTGCAAAAGTATGCTTAAACCCATCAAAATTAATTCTGCTGCGTGGTGCTGTAAAAGGAACAAGAATGATTTTTGAACCTAAGAGCCCAAGTTGCTTGGGGAGTCTGAGCCCAGATGCACAAGTGTGGAGATTGTATACAGTGGTACAGGAAGTGGTTAATACTTAATTTCCTTGTAGTGAGCAAGATTTTGCCTCAAGCTTTGCAAACCATTTGTTAGATAGCACATAAGCTCTTCTGAAAAATAAATTTACTGGTTATTAATTTGCCGAATTCTGGGTTTTTTAAATATAAAAATATTCTACAAATACTGGATTTAAAATAGCTGGTGGTACATGGACTGGCCTAAGATTCCATTGAAGTTAGATACATGATGCGATTAAATGTGAAGCTTTTAAGCTTTTCAATCTCAGTATTATTATTCTCTTCATTTTCAAGGTTAGAGGAAAAACCCCAAAGCATATGTACCATGCCTTCATGTGAATGTTTGTTTGCTTGAATGATTTCTAGAATAAAACCCCATAGAGAAATGAAAATCTGTTTTGTGTGCAGTGTGAGAAAAGGCAAACTTTGCCATGCAGGTCATTAAAAATGAGTAGTTCTTCTGCCTGTAGGGTTGACCTACTGAATTACGATATAAAGACTTCACAGCCTCTCAGAATTTTGCCTCTGGGAAGATGTAGAGGAAATACTATTCTTTCCCCTTCTGTCCCCCCCCGCCTTTTTTTTTTGTTCTGCTCTGCTTAATACTGTCTGAGATTGCCCTACCTATTTTTAGATAACATTGGTTAGGTCATTCTGAATTATTTTCAAGTTCATCTTTATAGCCGGAAACAGCTACAGTGTAAAAATAAACAGAAGTGCCCAATGCCATTTTAGAAGTTGAAGTGGTTTCTTGAGTATTAAATCATCAGAGGGCTGGAGCAGCTCTGCTCTGGAGATAGGCTGAGAGAGCTGGGCTTGTTCAACCTGGAGAAGAGAAGGCTCCTTAAGGGGAGACCTTAGAGCAGCTTCTAGTGCCTGGAGGGGCCGACAAATCTGAAGAGGGGCTTTTGACAAGGGCCTGGAGGGACAGGACAAGGGGGAATGGCTTTAATCTGACAGAGGGGAGATTGAGATGAGACATTAGGAAGAAATTCTTCCCCGTGAGGGTGGTGAGGCCCTGGCACAGGGTGCCCAGAGAAGCTGTGGCTGCCCCATCCCTGGCAGTGTTTAAGGCCAGGTTGGATGGAGCTTGGAGCAACCTGCTCTAGTGGAAGGTGTCCCTGCCTGTGATAGGGGCTTGAAACTGGGTGAGCTTTAAGGTCCCTTCCAGTCCAAACCATTCCATGAGGTGTCCCTGCCCATGGCAGGGGGGTTGGAACTAGATGATCTTAAGGTCCTTTCCAACCCTAACTATTCTATGATTCTATGAAATTAATGTTACGTAGTTTGTTACAAACTGGATCAGTCTTAGAGTAAGTTAGCGAGAGTTCTATGTACTGATGCGGGTTTGCTGGCAAGCCTTCCTCATGCAAATGGGAATTCAAGGGCTTTTTGTGGTAGTAGATGCCTGGATGAAACAAGGTACTTTGTAAAAAGGGGTCTTTAAAAATATTTTCAGAACTACAATACACGAACTTTGGCCAATATTAAAACATAGAAAGAAAGAAAGCCACCCTTGTCTGACGTTGTATTTTCTGGAAGTAAAGTGTTATCTAATGTGGTTCCTTGGTACCATGTTTATTAATGCCAGAACTGTGATCTGCTATGTTGTCTGGAACGTCAAGTTGCATGTCAGTCAGATGGTTGCATTGGAAACAAGCCTTTTTATTTCCAAGTCAGGTAACACTTCTAACCCTCACTGTATCCCCAGATTTCAGTCCTTTGTCAAACTGTAGATCAGTTTGTAATTGAAAGGTATTTTGCAAAGGAAAAATGGAAACGTGTAAAGTTACATATATCTGAGATTTCCCCTCTTACTTCACCACGGGTGTTTGTTCAACTTGACTGCTATGGGAAGGTGGCCACTCTCAAAATGATAGTCTTTTATGAGCTCATTGCTGGGTGTCCTGGGTTCAGCAGCAGCAGTCATTTTTCTCCTTCTTGGTAGCTGGTGCAGCGCTGTGTTTTTGATTTTGGGCTTGGGAACAGTGCTGATAACACCAGTGTTTTCAGTTACTGCTTGGTGATGTTTAGGCTGGCCAAGGACTTTCTGAGCCTCATGCTCTGACAGGGAGGAGGGGAAGCCGGGAGGAAGCAGAGATAGGACACCTGACCCAGACTAACCAAAGAGGTTATTCCATGCCACAGCATGTCATGTCCAGGATGTAGAAATGGAGGACAGAGACTCGGAAGGGTGGGGGTGCACTGTGGGGGGTGCACTGCTTGCTCGGGCTTGATATTGGGTGGTGAGTAATTGTATTCTTTTCCTTTGTATTTTCTCTTGTCATCATTATTATTGGTGGTAGCAGTAGTGATCTGTGTTATACCTTAGTTACTAAACTGTTCTTATCTCAGCCTGTGGGAGTTGCATTCTTTTCATTCTCCTCCCCATCCCCCCGGGACTGGGGGAAGAAAGAGAGGGGAGTGAGTGAGAGAGCGACTGCGTGAGTTTATAGAGGCTTAAACCACGACAGTTCTTTTTGGCACCCAACGTGGGGCTCAAAGGGTTGAGATAACAACAGGATTAGTAGCCACTCATCACAATGCTGATTTATTGGCTCTCAAAGTTGTTGCTCTTGAGTTCATGGTTTCAGCCTGTTGTACCTTACTTACAGCTGGTATTTATTATCTTAGCATTTGGATATGGGTTTTGGGTTAAGGTTCTTGTTTTTGCTCAGCAAAAGCATGATATGGGTTTAGTTGCAAGCACCTTCCAGAGAAAACTTTTAGGCATAGGGCTCTGTAGGGCTTTCAAACTTCAGGCAAAGCAGTTCTGATTAACTTGGATGGTGATCAACCAAGCAGAGACCAGACTGTTGACTCAGGCTATTTCATTTCAGTGAAAAAGGAATGAATGTAAAGCATTTTCAGCCAAGTTTACAACTCAGACGTTGCAGCATAGTGCCTGTACAGAACAAGGAGATAACCAGCAATTCTCAGGAAGAATGACCCTGCAAGATAGGCTTTGGGGAGTATTATGAAGACCTGATATCTGGCAGATCGGAGCATGTGGTATCCTTGCATAAAAGGAGGGTGACAATGTGGTTGAAACATTGGAAAATCATTTTTGCTACTCAACCACTTGCATTTTTTTTTTACATCCTCCCCCACTCCTGGGCCCATGTGTAGGGACCTCAAGGCAGGACCTGTTCTCCGTGTCATTCTGCTGATTCCCTTCCCCTTCACTGTGGCTTCGGCTTGGTGTTGAGGGAACTGGCAGTTTAAATATGGGTGCGTTGACCACCGTAATCTGACCTTGGACTAGCACATTTGATATTACTAGCATGAGATAAAATTCTGGTGTACAAGAGACTGACTCTTTCATATGTCAGGATCTGCAAGACAGTCTAGAAATTCAGTACTCTGTTAGGCTTGTGAAACAGCACCACATTCAGCTACACAGGAGGTAAGATCATCTTTTCTTCCCTAGCAGTCAGGACTTTTTGTTATGTTTGTAACACAAACAGGCAGAATTTATTGTTTTTAACAACCAATATATAAGCTAGAAGTACCTTTAACTACTTGTGTGTTCTCTCAAGATGCATCTTGTTACTGAAACCATATGAAATGTTCTGAAGTAAGTTTAAGTAGTAATGTTGTATGTTTTCTCTTTACAAGTTTTTAATCAGATTTTCCCTGGCTTTATGGAGAATATATAGCCCACTAGTGACCTTGTAGCTGAACAATACTGCTGTTATTTTCTGCTACTATAAGGTATTATTTTTTCCTTCAGCAGTTTATAGAAATAAATCAGTTTACTTGAACAGACTAAGTAAATAAAAGTTTTCTTTATTACCATTAAGTCAGTAAAAGCTCTCACTCAATTTTATGATCACCTTGGTACTTGTTAAGTCTAGTTGTTCAAACATGGATGTGAAAATGAATTCCTTAGTAATGACAGATTTTCATCACACAAAGACTCTTCATTAACACTTGATTTGCTTTTAATTTTAAAGAAGCATCAGCTCTTTGAGGTTCTGCGTCGTATTACTCTTCCATCACCAAAGATGCAGCATCTATTAATAAAAGGTTTGGTTAAAAGCTACTTACAGCTTCTCTGAGATGGTCAAAATGCTGGAGTTAAAACTATAATTTCTCAGAGATACAGGTGAAGGAAAGAATCATCCTGTAATGAAGGGAGGGTGTGTGTTGAGTGGCCTGCTTCCTACTCATAAGAATTGTAACAGGGAAGCAGTTTGCCCTCACTGTAAAATCTGAGAAGTCTTATTGAGATCATGGTTAAGATCCTTCCCACTGTGCCACATTAAATGATTCACAGACTCCCCTCCACATACCAGTGAAAGATGTAGTGATGTTGTAGTGATGGTGGCAATCATGAAGCAGTGGTGATTACAGTCTTTGTCTTTCTGTTGGCTGAGGAAGAGTTGACGCAAAAGTTCACAGGGAGCTGGGTGGTTTGAAATGCTCGTAATGGAACAAAGGCTGGACTTCATCTGAGCTACAGCATCTCCATGATGCTCTGTGTCAATACCAGGCATGGAAATGCCACGAATAGGGCAGGGAAGAAGGGAAATCGTCAGGATGTTTTGAAGCTCTGAAGGTATTTGAGTTCGTAATTCAGCTGGAGAAACAGACTGAACTCACTTTTTGCAACTAAAGGGATGAACTTGAGGTTCTAGGAAATATATTACAATATGTGTTATGTATATTTCATTTACTGATAGTGTCTATACTTTTATGGACAAATGCAGCCCTGAGGAGAAGGACTTTGGGTGTTGGGTGATGAAAAGCTCAACATGGGGCTTTGAGCAACCTGCTCTAGTGGAAGATGTCCCTTCCCATGGCAGGGGATTGGAACTAGATGATCTTTAAGGTCCCTCCCAATGAAACCAGTCTGTGATGATTAGATGATGATCATGATGGCTTTTAATCTCTATTGGTAAAATTGACTAAAATAAGATGCAAACCCCAAAGTTTTTGGGATAGCTATGAAAAACATTTCACTTTGAGGCTGAGGGACAAGGTTGTGTACAAAGCTGATCCAGCAGAGGTTTTTCGTTGCATTTTGTTTCAGGTAGGGATGCACAGCTCCGAAGTTTCCTGTGCAAGTATTTTATTTTAGCACAGCAAATGTATTTTTCTCTATCACTCCTTTTCTGTCATAAAGGTCAATATTTTCCCCTATTGGAAAGCACATACCACTTCAGTGACGGTTGTAGCTTTTATCAAAGTACAGTGTTAAAGCAGTATCTGCACTGTTTGAGACTGTCTTGGCAGCTCTAAATTCGTGACAGTCTGTAAGGAAAAAAAATATCCATTGACTCCGTGTGACTGTTCCTATTTCCTGCGATATCAGGGGGAATCTTTACTCTTTTTTGTTGTCCAAGAGAAAAAACCCAACTGCCACTGAGAGTTCAAGCGCATGCAAAACTGCTGATTTTGAAATCCTGCAATCCACACATCAAAACCACACTTTTAAAAGCAGGAAAAACAATAATTATTTTGTTTGAATGGTTTCAGAGTTTTCAGTCTGAACGTTTTCTTTCAAGCTTCTTTGAAATCTTAGTCAGAAAAGAGCTGATGCAATTAGCGGGAATGTTATTTGAAAACACATTTAGGTGTCAAACCATATTAGCTGAATTTGAAACAGGTTCAAATTTGATGGGGTTTCCTGTGGTGCTCTTCAAAAAATATTAACCACCTTTACACTGTATAAGTGCAAATTACTATTCCAGAGTATATCATTATACCGCACTGCTCCTGTAGCTCTAACACTACTCAGTGTACTGTAAATGATTGGGAAAATACTTCCCTACACAATAAGAACCGCACTATGGTTTTAATTAAATGATTCGTTTCAGTAGAATATGGATTTCAACTGGGTAATAGTCCCTATCAGCAAGATAAATGCTAATTCATGGGTGGGAAATTATAGAAAATAGGCATCCAGGCAAAGGAGTAAACCATTAGGTAGTCACAATGCTTAGTGTCACTGACATTATTGCTGTTGTATCTTAACAATTCACGTAGAAATAAGAACATAATAAGTAACAGATGACAGGGGCAAGTGGGCCCCATGTTGGAATAAGGAATTTGCAGCAGCTTTGAGAGTATAAAAGGACACCTTTAAATTTGGCCTCAAATCCCAACACCTTTTAATCGTGAGGCAGCCTGAAGCCACTCTTGTCCAATCCTACCAAATTTGGGTAGTCCTGATACTAGCAAAACTCCTGAGATCTGTACAAACGTCCAAACAAGCTGTATAGGTTCCTCCTTGCCTTCCTGCAGTGGGTCTGCCAAAGAGTGATTTTAATGGAGGAACAAACCAAGGCACCAGCTAGGGGGAACATGGCCAGAGTGGAGACAGAGAGAAATGGGGAAGTGTTAAAGAAGCAGGAAAGAAAAAATTGAGTTACACACAGAGAATTGCAGAGTGGTTTGGGTTGGAAGGGACCTTAAAGCTCCTCTTGTTCCACTGCACTGCCATGAGCAGGGACACCTTCCACTAGAGCAGGCTGCTCCAAGCCCCGTCCAACCTGGCCTTGAACACTGCCAGGGATGGGGCAGCCACAGCTTCTCTGGGCACCCTGTGCCAGGGCCTCAGCACCCTCACAGAGAAGAATTTCTTCCTAATGTCTCATCTCAATCTCCCCTCTGTCAGTTTAAAGCCATTTCACCTTCTCTTTTCCCTACAGGGCCTCGTCAGATTCCCCTCTCCAGCTTTCTTGTCCACCCCTTTAGATATTGGAAGACTGTTACAAGGTCTCCCAGGAGCCTTCTATTCTACAGGCATGAAGCACACCAGTCTAGCTTGTTCTTGAAATTAGACCTCTGTGGAAGCATGTGAACATTATGTTAAACTCAGGAAGGGAAAATGTAATACCAGCAGCAGTAATCATGTATTTCATGATTCAGGCACGAAGAATTCTGCTCTATATAATAATGAGAACTTCAGACTTTGTTGAATCTACTGTTGTTCAGTATATGTTTTAAATGGTGTGCTATTAGGTTTTTCTTGGTTGCTTTAAGGAACAACAGGTATATTGGAATTACTGCACTTCAAGGCCGTTTGTAGGATATTCAGTCAGATGTGAGATCTTTTTGTCCCAAGTTAAAGGTAACATTTTATGCTTGGCCTTAAAAAGAGAAAGTTTGGGTTTTTTTTTGACATGAACAAAACCAAGCCCATTGAAGAGGGGGCTCTAAACACCAAAGAAGATGAAATTGGTGAAATGTACGTAACTTCCGAGAAGAGCTGGTTTTATTAGACTGCAGTTTGAGACATTCAGGTCTCTCAGTTTTTGAGATTTAGTTGGTTTTCTTTAGCAGCTGAGGCACAAATGGGTAGACAGGACAAAGTAGCTTTTATGAAACACTAATTAAAATAGATGATGCTCTTTCAAATGCAAAAAATAATGACTCTGTCTAAAAGGTATAATATGTTTTGCTGCTATAAGTTGTCTTGACCGAAGTAAATTCAATCGGAAGCTAGACCACAGTCTAAGATAATGAGGAATACAATGAGTCATGCCAATTATACATGACAAGTAGTAATTGGTCCACTTTTGTTAACTGGACTAATTTTGATTCCTGTAGTAGCTTTGAGACCTCATTTTGATCTCATGGCAGTGCTAGTTCTTTGCTTTTGATTTTTTGACTGGCAAAACTAAATCCAACATACACTTTCTGTCTAGAGTCTCCCAAAATCAAAGCACACTGTAAAATGGCATAGGGCAACTTGTTTGCAGCCATGCTGTGGATGGTCTGCTTCATTAAAGTACCGTGGACAAAAATGTATGTGCATATAAAACTTATGTTCAGAGCCTTACCTATAGAAGTTACTCCACTCATTGAAAGGCCTTTTCTACACCCGGTTTGAGAGACTCTTTTCCACCATCAGCTCAGAAGACAGAGCACATTTACCATCTCCTCGTGCTGCATGTAAATTCTCAGTGTGATATCCAGCCTGTCCTGAGGAACAACTGAAACAATCAAAAACCTCCTTTGAATTTACTAATTATAATAAGAGCTACGAAGCTGTGTGTGCAGCAAAGCAAAAAGTTTGTATCGTGGGTTAGCAAGACAGAAATCTTTGTTTCTTTCATTACAACCTGTGTATCAGGAGTGTAACTGGAATATAAATTGTTATTAATTAGATGGGCTACTAGAGTAGTAGTAAAGGATGTCACAGGATAGGGTGACTTCTTAATAGGTTTCCCATCTATCTTAATTAGAGTGTTAGTGTTTATTTTAACCCTCTGAAATTTGAGATAAGGGAAGAGTTAAGTTGTCTGAAACATACTGGGGCCCCCAACACGAGGAATGTGAGCTGTTGGACCGGGGCCAGAGGAGGCCACAGAGATGCTGTGAGGGCTGGAGCAGCTCTGCTATGGAGACAGGCTGTGAGAGCTGGGCTGGCTCAGCCTGGAGAAGAGAAGGCTCCTTAAGGGGAGACCTTACAGCAGCTTCCAGTGCCTAAAGGGCTAACAGAAATCTGGAGGGGGGCTTTTGACAAGGGCCTGTAGGGACAGGACAAGGGGGAATGGCTTTAACCTGACAGAGTGGAGATTGAGATGAGACATTAGGAAGAAATTCTTCCCTGTGAGAGTGGTGAGGCCCTGGCACAGGTTGCCCAGAGAAGCTGTGGCTGCCCCATCCCTGGCAGTGTTCAAGGCCGTATTGAACGGGGCTTGGAGCAACCTGCTCTAGTAGAAGGTGTCCCTGCCCATGGCAGGGGCTTGGAACTGGATGAGCTTTATGATTCTGTGATTCTATATTATAGCTGATAATGTGGATCTGAACCTTAGGGGACTGTACAGTTGCATAAAGGTGGCAACTGCAAGTCAGAAACACACTATTCACTTGAATCGATATTCATGCAGGTGAGTGCTGCACAAAGCTCTGGAGGGTTAGCTGTGCATGCAGTTAGCTAAGATTTTACTTAGCCTGTCAGGGCATCACTGATGCTCATATTGAGAGCTGCTCTCTTTTATTAAGGAATCTCATTCTGGCTTGTATATTTCAATGGCTTCTAAGCTATATTTATGGTTTAGTGTCAATATTTTCACATAAATTTGTTGGCTACAACAGCAAAATCAATGAACTCCGGTGATTGTTATCAGCTCCCCATAAAAGCTGTTCTTTGTTTTGATTTTCCCCCCTTTTGCTCTTAATTGCAATGATGTAGGTTTGTGTTTTGAGAACCCTGAAATAACAGTGTCTTATGTCATCTTTCACATAAAATTATGTGAGTGAAAGCTTCTTTAATAGAGTTTTCTCTGAAAAGCTCTAAGTCAAAGCCCAAAGCCTAGAAATTACTTCAAAATACTTTCACATTTCAAATAGCTTCCTACTTGTCTCAGTGAATTATAACCATACCATATTTCAAACATTACCAGCAAATTCTAAGATTTTATCCTGCTTACATGAGGCTGTGCTGATTTAAAATAGATCTACGACTTGTTTTGCAGGCTTATTGTAGAAAGGTTTAATTTTCTTTTGAGTATTTTTTTCAGCACCTAATTTAAAACCTGAAGCAGTATTTTAGTTATTTCCTGTGGATTTGTGGCCCTGATCAGTGCTTTTTTTTTTTTCCTGTGGTAATTAAACTGTGGATTTAATTAAAATGTGAACGGAGTTAAAGGAGAATTTATTACAGAAATTTGTGCCACAGGTATTGACTGCTTCTTGGTGCAGGCAGTGGTCCTTTGCTTGCTGGCTATTGAAGGTGGTCTTCTGCCAAGTGTGTTTTCATGTATGGGTCTGACATCAACCTCCTTAACAGCATTCTCCTCTTCCTAAATGTAAGTAGCTTTGACCACTGATGCCACCCAGAGAGGTAAACTACCTGTGGAGCGTGTGCAGATAAATTGTTCTCATTGCCAGCTTACTTGACTTGATCAGACTATGTTGGAAGTTCTTAAGTGGCAAATTCAAGCTTTGAAGTTTTATTTTTAGCAGTTTTATTATAAAAGGATTTAGTAAGAGGGTGGCAGGTCTTGATTTCTCTTCTGTCTTGCAAGTGTGAAAGACTTGCTTTTTGTTGATGTTTGGTGTTCATTATTGTAAGGCTGTTGTTTTGAGGGGAAGGACTTAGCAGGTGACTTAAGCTTTGGCTGTGGTGCATAGACTGGCCACTGTATGAGCTCCAAAAGCCTGGTCAAAAGCGCTGAGAACAGGGCATAGTAATGTAAGAGCAATTTAGACTATTACTGTCTAAGCTTTGTAAAATTCTTAGTTTATGAATTGGAACTGAGCTTGTCTACAATTGCATTAGAATAAATGCAGTATTTGACAAGACTGTGTGAGCGTGGGATGAATACTGTAACATCTCAAATTTTATTACTGTCCTCAAATTAGTGAGATTTTATGTGCTGTCAGTGATCAGCAGTTAGTTTAGTTCTCAAAGGTTGGGTAGTCTTAGAATCATAGAGCCACAGACTGGTTTGGGTTGGAAGGGACCTTAAAGCTCATCCAGTTCCAACCCCCTGCCATGGGCAGGGACACCTTCCACTAGACCAGGTTGCTTCAAGCCCCATCCAACCTGGCCTTGAACACTGCCAGGGATGGGGCAGCCACAGCTTCTCTGGGCACCCTGTGCCAGGGCCTCAGCACCCTCATAATGAAGAATTTATTCTTAATGTCTCATCTTAATCTCCCCCTGTCAGTTTAAAGCCATTCCCCCCTTGTCCTGTCCCTACAGGCCCTTGTTAAAAGCCCCTCTCCTGCTTTTTCGTTGGCCCCTTCAGGCACTGGAAGCTGCTCTAAGGTCTCCCCTTAAGGAGCCTTCTCTTCTCCAGGTTGAACAAGCCCAGCTCTCTCAGCCTGTCTCCATAGCAGAGCTGCTCCAGCTCTCAGAGCATTTCTGTGGCCTCCTCTGGACTCGCACCAACAGCTCCATGTCCCTTGTGTGTTGATAATATAGCGGTTGGATTTAAGAGCAGATGAATACAAGAGCGAAGTGGAGAAAGTCAAGGTGCTTATCATACTTGCAGTCACGGTAGCAAAATGCAGGAGTAGCTCATCCCCTGGTGTGTTTTCCATTGCCAGAAATTTTCATCAAGAGTGGCTGTTTCTCTGAAAAATTACCTAGTTCATATTAATTTGGGAAAAAGTGGTTTTGTGCACCAGCTGAGGCCCTGTGCCTCTCCTCAGACAGACCTGCTGCAGGAAGGAAAACTGTATGTGTCAAATTAACTCCGTTGTCTACCGTATGGAAATTTGACTAGGTTTTGCACCTTGTTGTAGGGAAATCCTGGTGGTTGTGCTCTTTCTCAGGTGAATAATCTTTCCAGTGTTCGCTTCTTTCTTCCATTCTGTCACATCAGTCTCTTTATAACCTGCTAGCTGCCATGCAGAAAGAATTTCTTTTATCTAGCTGTGGCATCCCTATCCCAAATGGCTGATGCTCTGCTTTCCCTCCTTCTTTTTCTGTTCTTCAGACTGCCTTCATCTAGTTGTCATCACTAAATTATGTTCAACCAAAATGACACTTTTATTTACTACAGGTTCAAGGTTTTTTCAGTTCCTTGTTTGCCACTTTGTTTGGCCAAATCTCTGGTGTTACATGATAACCAGTGCCTCCTATTGATCATATTTGTAGCTTTAATATTAAAGTCCTACAAACATTTTAGGAATTTAGGATCATTACCTTTGGATCTTCTCCTCTGGTCAGATGACGTGTGAATACTGAAGTGCATTTGAATAGGCTTTAAAATCTGCTAGGTTTCTTTTTGGACAAAATTTCTGAGAATCTTTTTGAGAAATTTGGCATCATGAATAAATGCTGTAGGGAAAGGAGAAGTTGGAATGGCTTTAAACTGTCAGAGGGGAGATTTAGATTAGACATTAGCGAGAAGTTCCTCCCTGTGAGGGTGCTGAGGCCCTGGCACAGGTTGCCCAGAGAAGCTGTGGCTGCCCCATCCAGGCAATGCTCAAGGCCAGGTTGGGTGGGGCTTGGCGCAACCTGGTCTAGGGGTAGATGTCCCTGTGTGGGGCAAGGGATTGGAACTGGATGAACTTTAAAAAGGTCCCTTCCAGCCCAAACCATCTCATGATTCTGTGAAAGGAGACAATTGGTGAAGTTAGAATTGGCAAAAGGCTACATGAATACTCATTTAGGTGTACCTTGCTTTTTTTTGATCAGTGGTAGCAGGAAAGTTAAGGTAGAATTTGTCTGTGCACAAATTCACACCACTACATGGGTTAATGTGCTATAAATTGCATTCAGACTTAGTTAAGAAGGGCTGCTCCTAATTGAATTGAGCTATACTAGAAGTCTGGCTTTAATAAGCATAAGAGGTTTCACGTGCATGCTTGCAGCAATTTAGCTTATGTAGTTTAAAATTTAACAGAAGAAAATTATAGTGTAGATGGCCTTTTACAGATTTCAACTATAAATATGGGAGTAAGCTCTCAGCTGATGATAACTGTCTGCTCAAGTTCTTGCTGCGTTAGTAGTGGTATCTGCAAACTCTGCATCCTTTCCCAGGTATTTCGTGCTGCTTTTCCTGAATGCACAGCAGGGATAAATGAATTCCCTGTGAACCTGAGGTTTGGCTTGCTTCCTAGGGAGGCTTAATTGAGTTCCAGAGCTGTGTTTGAAGTGTTTCAGCACTGTGCCTCCTCCTGATCAGGCCAGATTGCAAATCCTGTCCTGTCCTGTGCCCATCATCCCTCAAATACCCTATTGTGGTTCGGTAGGATGGAATTTCATATAGTTAAACAGTGGGCAGCAGTATATTGCCTGGTGGGTGGAGAGCCCCTACATAATAACACTTTTTTGAGAGTAGCATTGGCATATATGAATATATATTCATATATATTCATAAATATATATTCATATGAATAAGAAACTGTGATATTGGTTAAGTGGAAGCAACTCTCAGTCCTCCAAAGCAAACACCCTTTCACAAATGCAGCAAGTCTTTAACAGAAAGGCAGATGCATGCATTGGTTGGATTTACCAAGCTCTGGTAGCCTTGTAAACCTATGAAAAGAGTTTTTATGTGTCTGTATTTAGGGATGTGCTAAGAAATTTAATTGTATGACTGTTTTTACTGTCCACAACTGCTATAACAGTGATAGAAATCTACATGTGTGCACTAAGATACTTATTCTGGTGTAGGCTTGCACATAAGAGGCATCCTGTGATGCTGGCAGAAGGTCCTGGTCATACAGAGGATGGTCAGAGCAACGCAGACTCTAGGTCAATAGTGTGCACTACGAACAAACATGGAGAAAGATACCATGGAAGTTTGTATTTTGTTTTATTTTAATGCTTAGAGAACACAGAACATTAAGTTAGGTTTTAGCAGTGTTTGAATATGCACAATATATGAATAATACAAATTCAGCAGCATCATATTCTTTATAGAATAATATATATGAGCCTATGCATGCTCAGAATGACTGTTGAGGGTACCCACATAATGCGCCTTGACATAAAGGGAGGTGGTATAATGGAAGGAGCAGTTTAGGCATCTGCTCAAATGTTTCAATCAGTTACTTTGTTGAGATTACAGCTGTCAGTTATATAGTTTAAAAATACATTACTGAAGCTGTAACGTTCTCCCCGTTTTTAATCATTTTTGCCAAAGCAAATCCCACTCCAGAGGATTGCCTGCTTTAACAATGCATTTGATAGAGACTTCCCTAAGGCATAAAGCAAGATGGGCAGCCAATTTGGAAATTATAATAATCCAGTCAAGGTTAAGATTGCCTTATTCTGCTGGGATATTATAAAATTTGAACCATGTACATACATCTAAAATAAATTAGCTGTGGGTGGTTGTTGGAGTTTATCACTCTAGGGAACTCTTCCTTTAAATTCCAGATACATTGGACTCGTATTATCTACTAACACATTAATTTCAGTGGCATATGTTTTCAGATTAATGTTGGCCCCAAATTTGAGTATTTGGGATGAAACGGGTCATAAAAAGACAGTGTGAAAGGCAAAGAGTATAATTATTATTTTGGAGTCCATGACCACTGGAAATGAGATGCTTGCATCTCCCCTCTGTTTAAAATGCCTGCTATGCTGTGGAGGTTACAAAAAAGCACCACTTAGCTGAGTCATGCTGGTGGTCTCTGCTTGCCGTTTCGAAGCAATTTTAAATATATGCAATGCATTATAAACGATATATATAGTTTATATATATTATATCATATTTATTTATAAATATATTACATATATAAAAATTTATCTTATTTAAAGCCCTGTATTCCCCAGGCTGGTGTCTTTAGTCTCTGCTAAGTTCCAGGTGGGTTGAGCTGCAGAAGAGTCACAAATCCTGGAGCAAGTTCAGGGCCTGAATTGGTCAGGTCAGATACAGCAAGGGAGCAAACAGCAGTTTGATGGACTTGGCAGCTGGATGTAGTATTTTAGGAATGCTCCCCAACCAACCCAGCCAGCCACCAAATGTCATCAGTGTAATCCCCTTCCCACTGAAAACTGTGACATGTCTCTGGGACAAAATTTTCAAGTAGCCCTGTTTTCCAAAACAGAGGTTCCCACAGAAAATAATGAGGATATTTTTGCATGTTTACTGTAGGTTTTTCCTGGTGTTTTGTCATCTCTACAACAAAGCAGTTTTAGATATACAGTATCTTGCCTGTAAATCTCTTCCCAGATTATCTAAACTGTTATGCATAATGTGATTTCTGGCAATTCTTGAGGAAGTGTTATACTTTCCCTTTCTTACTGATCTCAGTCTGCAGATGAGGTTAGTGCAATGAAACAAGCAAACCTGGCCCACATAGCTAGTCGTAAGAAAGGTTTGTGCATCCTGGGATTGGTGTGTGTTTAAATGTGTTTCTCACCTGGTGTCATGCACTAACAAAAAGGTGAGTATCCCAGGGCCTCAGGCACTTGGACCAAAGTGTAGATACTATTTATTGTCCTGTGTGCTTACTGAAGAGGCTGTGTAACTATGAGGAGAGCCTCTGCATGAAGGTGTTTTTTAATCCAAAGTCTCAGTGTAACAAGTTTAAATAAAAGCTTGCCCTTGGTGTGCTCATGAGCTCTTGCTGACAGGAGCACTCCATAATGTGCAGCCACTGTAGCACCACCATGGTCAGATGGAAGACAGTCTAAAAGCCATAACAACAGTTAATAAAGAAAGTTATTTAACATTAACCTTAAAGTACTTTTTATGTTGAAGTCTATTGAAGAAACTAGAGGTCTGTGTCCATCCATGCAGCGAGAAGTTCTTTCTCAAGGGCCACCAAGTTAACTGGCTGCCAGGCAGGAGTGTGAGTGGCTGCCGCAGCAGAGGAATAGATAGAAAGCATTCAGACTTCTGAGCCTGATAATCTTTTTTACCCCTGGTGAGATGAGTTTGTCTTCATCCCATAGGAAATGGCACAGTGCGTCCTTATTTGCACAATACGATCAGTATTCAGTATGTTGTAAGGCAAATTCAATTCCACTTCATAAAGCTTTCACTGTATGTTGCCGTAATCAATAGGAATAGTACATAATAGGAAATTCTATACAAAAGTAGTTTTGTGTCTCTGGCAAGTGGCAGTAGGTGTAACAAATCTTGTTGATGCACCTCAAGGTGTAATACTGTAAGTTTTAACCAGTTCTATAAACCAAAACTTGAAGTTCGTAGAGGGACTTAAACTGCCTGTTCAGCAGTTCCCACCTATCAGTTTCAGCCTAAGTGTCCCATTGTTTCTAGAGGGCAAACTCAGCTCTGCTCCAGGACCCAGCTCAGCTCTCAACTTCTGTGTAGAGAGAGAGTAGTAGAGAGCCTTAATTCTGAGAACCCCTGAGAATCCCATGTGCGCAGACCTGAGTTTTCAAAATGAGGTAATGTTTATTCCAAGATTAAATACGTGTTTTCAAGCTAAAAATTGAGTAACAGGGACACCTATGCCCTGAAACTTTTGTTTTTATTCGTGGTGTTTTGGGGTTTTTTGTGTTTGTTTGTTTGTTTGCTTTAACAAATCATTTTAGAAGCATCATCTGTCTTGCTGATGACTCGCTCGAGCAAGTCCAGGGCCCACAACACAAGAGGGATGTGGAGCTGTTGGAGTGAGTCCAGAGGAGGTCATGGAGATGCTCCGAGGGCTGGAGCAGCTCTGTTGTGGAGACTTCTTCCTAATGTCTCCTCTAAATCTACCCTCTTTCAGTTTAAAACCATTCCAACCATGGATGGGATGTTTACATACTTTAGGAGCTGAGGTCTTCTTGCCTTCCAAGGAGACAGTATAAAAATGCCATTTGAACTTGAAGCTCCAGCTTATACGTTCTTAATTTGCTGCTGATTTCAGTGACAGCTGCCTGAGATTGGCAGGCTCTTCATTCTCCCAGAAATGCTGAGCTCTGATCACTGCCAATGCTGTTGATGAAAATGATCAAGGTCTGGTTTCCCTGAGAAATTAATCCTTGATTTCTTTTGTAAATTACAGTTTATACTCTGGAGCACAATTAATAAGTCAAAGAGTGACCATTTAGTTGTTTTACCAAAAGGACTCTGATCATAAATTGTGATTTTGGATAAATTTGCTGAGTTTGAGGTACAGACATGCCTTGCTACCTGTTGAAAATGTTTTCCTTTTGAGTATTTTGGTGTAGGCATACTGTTGTGATAGTGCCTGTGATAGCCATAGCTGATGGCTGATGTTTTACAGTTTGGTAAAAGGGAAAGGAACAGAAAATGCGAAGAATGGTCCCTGATACCAGGAAGATCTAAATATCTGGATGCAACCTTTGCTGCCAGCAAAGTGAGTTTTTGTTCACTAGTATATCTTAGATTCCTGTTCTGCTCTTTCAGTGCCAAAACACAGAGTGTACAGATGTGCTCAATTCATATGTAGCACAAATTGCTTTTCAAATATTTGATTTTGAAAGACGAAAGCAGGTTTCAGTAAAGCAGGCCTTGTGCTGATTAGATCTTCCTGGTATCAGGGACCATTCTTCTCATTTTCTTTTCCACTTCTCCACTTCTGGCTTCTGTATGATTGGTGCATTTGAGATGAGCTTTTCTCAGGTGCTGAAATTTTGCTGGAATGCAAGATGTACCCCACTCTTTTTATTACATTTGTATGTACTTTTTTGTAATTTATTTAACAGGGAAGATGAAGAAAATTGTTAAGGTGAAGTCTGAGGCTTAATGATGCATTGCATAACTGTTGAACCCCCTGCAGTCTTACATCCAGCCCTGGGGCCCCCAGTACAAGAGGGACATGAAGCTGTTGGAGTGGGTCCAGAGAAGGCTACGAAGATGCTCTGAGGGCTGGGGCAGCTCTGCTCTGGAGACAGGCTGAGAGAGCTGGGCTGGTTCAGCCTGGAGAAGAGAAGGCTCCAGGGAGACCTTAGAGCAGCTTCCAATGCTTAAAGTGGCCAACAAGAAATCTGGAGAGGGACTTTTGACAAGGGCCTGTAGGGACAGGACAAGGGGGAGTGGCTTTAACCTGAAAGAGGGGAGATTGAGATGGGACATTAGGAAGAAATTCTTCCCTGTGAGGGTGGTGATGCCCTGGCACAGGGTGCCCGGAGAAGCTGTGGCTGCCCCATCCCTGGCAGTGTTCAAGGCCAGGCTGGACAGGGCTTGAAGCAACCTGGTCTAGTGGAAGGTGTCCCTGCCGGTGGCAGGGGGTTGAAACTGGTCCAGTTCCAGCTGCTTTAAGGTCCCTTCCATCCCAAACCAGTCTGAGTGCAGGATCCTATGAATAAAAAGGAAAGTATTTGACTTTATGCTGTTACAGTGTAGGATACAGAGAGGTCTTGAAATCTTCTCAAATGCATGCAGAAAATGTTTATAGAAGGTCTGAAAACAAAACAAACAGCTCCCACACTAGAAAACTGTAAGTCTGGTACTTGCAAAAGATAGAATGGTATGTATATTGTGCTTAGTCACACTGTTCTGCATGTCACATTACATCATGTCTGGTTAGATATATTGCTCTCATACAGAACTAAAGGAAAATGGTATCGCATAAGTTCGAAAGCCTTCGTGTCCTTGACAGTGAAGGATTTTTGATGCTAATTTCTTGCTCCAGTTTTATTAAAAACCAGTGACTTTAGTAACTCATTTTTTGTTTTCTTTTAAACAGATATGGGGAATAATTCAGCAACACAGAGTAGATATTCCCTACCTTCAATTACCAGAGAAAGCCTTGCAATATCTCCCAAATCCATGTTGGTTTCATTTTGAATATAGATGCAACAGCACTGTTCCAGCTGGAACATAGTGATAGCACAAGGGGCTCTGCAGATGGAGCAAGCAGCTAAATGACAGGGACAGAAAAACACCAACCAAAAGCAAGGCAAAAAAGAACAAACCTTCCTCTCTTCCCTGAAGTCTTACTGCTCTAGGATTTTCTGCTGGTTGTTCCTGGAAAGGGGCTGCTGCACTTTTGGGCGTTATATCTGTACAGTGTAGCAGTGCCCCATCCATCTTTGGAGATCATAGAATTATAGAATGTTTTGGGTTGGAAGGGGCCTTAAATCTCATCTGGTTCCAATCCCCCTGCTGCGGGCAGGGACACCTTCCACTAGACCACGCTCAAAATCCTGTCCAACCTGTCTGTTGCTTGATTTTCCCAATGATATGTTTCTGTAGTTCCTGGAAAGCAGGGCCAGACACAAGCTGCGCCTCAAGGATGTGCTTAGGACTATGTCTTGACCATGCCCTTTGAAAAAACAGGTTTGCAATTCTGTAATCCTGTAATCTAATCCGCCCTTTCTTCTTTTCTTCCTTTTGTTTCATGGTCCAGGTTTAAAACCTGTGGAGTAGAACTCAATTCATAAAGGCCTTTATCAGTACCTAACTGGTGGTGTCCTCAGTGCAGCAGGTACTTCCATCTGTAGGTGGAAGCTTGTTCTTACTAAAGGAAGCATGTTTATTTATAATTAGAAATCAGCTATTTCATTCTGGACATTTTGTTAGTTACCTTTAAGCTTCGTAAACACGAGAGGTGGAGGGAGAGGTTTAATTTCTTTTTAGTTGTTGGCTGAGAGATGTATTTCTAAGCCCTTATAAACAGAAGAGAGGAAGAGAATTCATGATGTTAAATAGATACCAGAAAAAAAACTTTGAAAAATACTGTGTCACATAATCACTGCTGAAGTTATTTAAATTCATGTTGAGGGGCTTAAGTGATAAGTTGGTCTGTTTCTTACTTGGTGCTCTCTGGCATGCGCAGTAACTGCTTATTATTTCTATTGCATCTGCCATCCAGTAGACACTGGAGCAATATTTGGTTAGGCGCTGTATCTAACACCCCTGCACTGTGAAGGGTTTCTGGACATGAAGAGTTTATAACATAATAAGAAAGAAAAATTTTGGAGATAGTTGTTTGTGAGAAGAGGGAGTGATGCTAAGAGTGTGACATGATTTGGTTTTGTCCCAGATGTCAGTGTAATAGTGCTATAAGAGCTGGGAAACCTACCAGATACCTCCAGTCTGAGCACCACTGCCACCTGCTGTTGCCTTCAAAACTACCTGGTGAGCATCTGCAGTTTTTAAGGGGAGCTCTGAAACTGAGGCACTCCGGCGCTTCCTGGGCAGCTTCAGACCTTGTCTTGGACTGACCATCTTTGTTATTGAAGGAAATGAATGAGATCTGTGTCATAACAGATTGACAGTTTAAAAGGAACACATCCTGCAGGCAATTTCGCATGAAGTAATAAAGAACTCAGCTCTTGGCCTGACAAAGGTATTTCAGGGTCTAGAGGGATGTGCTTGATATCGTTCCTCACAATTTTTTTAGCTTATATCTGATTTTCTGTAAGCTACATTTTACATGTTTAAACATCTTTGTTCAGAAATTATATTTCCTGTCCTGCTTCTTTGTATTTCAGTAGAAATCCAAGCACCAAGATACTAGGCAATGAAAGATATTTTCCAGTGGCAATATTTTATTTCTTGGCAGAAACTGCAGGTGAATGAGGTAAGTGTTGTGATGGCTTCTGGAGCATGTCACACAGTTGATGTCATGATGAGCTGATTGGGCTGTCTTGTCCACCTGGACATCGTTTGGCTTTGAATCTTCATTAACTCTGAAGAAAAACAAGCTGCTGTGCCAGGCCCATTCTGTGAGGGACTGTCATTAGCAAAAGGAAATAGTATTTTCTCATGGCAATATATTCTTTGGGATTTCCTTCTGCAACTCTCCAGAAATCTGCTTGTTGCCCTCAGAGTCGGTGTATATAGAAATTAAACATTGGAATTGAGAAAGGGGTTGTAAAACTTATGGAAGTGTGACCAAAGAAGGTGCAGTGATCCTAAAAGAAAAAGGACTCACATATTGATACCTTGAAATGAAATAATAAAAAGTCAATGAGGGTGTATTGTGGACTGAGTGCATGTCTTGGTGACTAAACCAAACTTGAAACTGGAGCTGAGGATATTCTGTTTCCAGAATTTTATTTTCTTCCATTTCTTTTACTGGTAACAGAGACTTAATCAAATGTCTGTACAGCACTTGAAATTATTTAAAAGTTATATTATTGGTGTTTCATTATCAATTATCCAATTAATAAAACCCAATACAATGACAGTAAACAATGCAGAATGGAAAAATGAATTTATGACTGCAATGTAAAGGTCAGTGTGGCAAGATCATGGAATCTGAAACTGGGCAGGGAGGAAGCACTAGGGCTGAACACTCATATATATCCTGAATTCATAGAATCATAGAATGGTTTGGGTTGCAAGGGACCTTAAAGCTCATCCAGTTCCAACCCCCTGCCACAGGCAGGGACACCTTCCACTAGAGCAGGTTGCTCCAAGCCCCGTCCAATCTGGCCTTGAGCGCTGCCAGCGATGGGGCAGCCACAGCTTCTCTGGGCACCCTGTGCCAGGGCCTCAGCACCCTCACAGGGAAGAATTTCTTCCTAATGTCTCATCTCAATCTCCCCTCTGTCAGGTTAAAGCCATTCTCCCTTGTCCTGTCCCTACAGGCACTTGTCAAAAGCCCTTCTCCTGCTTTCTTGTTGGCCCCTTTAAGCACTGGAGCTGCTGTAAGGTCTCCCTGGAGCCTTCTCTTCTCCAGGCTTAACAAGCCCAGCTCTTTCAGCCTGTCTCCAGCCCTTGTAGCATCTCTGTGTCCTCCTCTGGACTCGCTCAGGCATGTACCGCTAGTGTTACATGTCTCTCTGGTGTTGTAATTAAACATTTTGAGCCTGGAGAAGAGATGGCTTAGGGAAGGCCTCATGACAGTGGCAGTTTGTGGAAGAGAGGAGAAGAATGCACATCTGGGTACAATGCACTTAAGTATCTATAACACTTTTAATTTGACTGTGATCCTTTTGGCTGAAGCCTTCAAGCCAGCTGAACACTTGGCACCCAATAAAGCACTTGTTCAAGGATTTCAGGATTAATGGAAACATTCCTAGTGACCTAGTAACATTTAGTGAAATGCTTCCCACCTACGAGTGTGCTCTGCTGAAAGTTTGAGTTATGTTTGTCATGTCCAGGTGTTCTGTGAATTCTAGTCTGAGGAAACTGGAAATTTTGGCTCACAGTGTAATCCATTCATTGCAAGTAGTCATTTCTAGTGTTTAACAGTGCATGGGCAGCTTAGGGCAGGCTGAAGAGTATCTAGCCTAAGGAAATTGCAGAGGGAATTTAGGGAGGCGGGAGGCGATTACCTGAATTGGAATTTGGCCAGGAAATAGGAACTAACATTGCAGTGCTTATTAAACCCTGGAATGAAGAGCTGTCTTTTAATGCCAGATAACAATGGATGGATGCTATTGATCTTGGAATGACTTGATATGATTCATTTTTTCTGGCAAGAGGTGAATGACTGACATTGTCAGTAACTATGAAGCACTCACCGGAAAAAGCATTTCTTTTGTTTAGTGGGCTTCTCTTTGGCAAGTTAATTTTCCTCTGTAAAAGCCATGGTTAGAGTACCAAGAAGCCTGTAAAGAATGTTCCACTTGATTTCCTAGGTGGGCAGTCTCACGCTTCACTGCAAGAACTTGTTGGGCATTGTGAAATGTTTCTGGAAATTATCCAAAAGGGAGTTTGTGGGTTTTAATTTTCAGTTGATGCAGTTTATTTATCAAAATGTATTCCTCAATTTCTCTAAATACCCTGTTACACTTCCGCTAATATAATTATTTTTTGTTTTCAATCTGAACTCATGGTAACTAGTTATAATAGAGGTAATCAAGATTCTGAGTCCTTCGTTTTTAACGTAAGTATTGAACTTACAGATTTAGCTGTGGGGTTTTTTTTAGGTTCATCTGCCTCCTTGATCTTGATTTTCTGAAAAATAGCAAAATTCTTCCCTAAGGCATAATGTAGAACTACCGATTTTTTGTTTGTTTTTAAGCAGAGATAAAATAGAATGATTTCAAAGGCTTCTATTCCTCAGAGAAGCACTGGGACCCCACTGATTCCAAGGAGTACTTTTGGCGACCCTGAGAAGTCTACATTAGCATTGTCTATATGTTATGCCTACCCATAAACTGTTAGAATAACTACTAAAGTTTGCGTGGGGAGGCAGTATGGTTTTGTTGATAACCTAAAGATTAGAAATCTTATTTTCTGTTCCATTTTCAATTTCCTTCTCTAGATCTCTTTTCTCTTTATTTTTACTGCTTTTGTATAATCAGGCTGTTAGACCTTTGGTCAGGGACTGGTTTACTTTTTCTATGTACTGTATAGTGTAGATCTACCCTACATAGTAACCCCCAGTAACCCTTCTAACCCAAACTATTCTATGATTCTGTGATTTACCTGGAATAAAGGTAACACACGCAACTTTAGATGCAGAATGCTATCAGGAAGATGTGTTAAATTTTATTGCAGCATTTCATAAGTGGATACTGCTTATTCAAGAAAACCCATTTCAGCCAGCTAAATGAAAATAAATAGGAAGATATGCATTATTTACGGGACATAATGCGAATAAGTAGGCTGCATGCACAAATAGCAGATGAAAAACCAGCAGATGTTGCTAGAAAAATGGCTGTTAGGGAAAAAAGCTTGTTTTCAGGCACACAAGCTGTGTGTATATATAGACTTTTTTAAAAGCCAAAGGTAAATCAGATTTTCACAATAATTGCTATGCCTGGACTTTACCCTGAGAAACTGGTGACACTGGCATTTGCTCCTTCAGTAGTAAGACAGTATTTTTATTGCCATTTTCTTTCCTTGTGTAAATAGAAGGAAGAGATTAACCTGTTTAATTAGGAGATTGCTTTACATGCTGGCTATGGCTTTTGCTTTGTTTTCCTGATACTTCCATGTGCCCCAGAAAACGATCAGCAGCTAGCATGGTGTGCATAATCATAGAGTCATAGAATGGTTTGGGCTGGAAGGGGCCTTAAAGCTCATCCAGTTCTACCTGTCTGCTGCGGGCAGGGACACCTTCCACTAGAGCAGGTTGCTCCAAGCCCCGTCCAGCCTGGCCTTGAACACTGCCAGGGATGGGGCAGCCACATCTTCTCTGGGCACCCTGTGCCAGGGCCTCAGCACCCTCACAGGGAAGAATTTCTTCCTAATGTCTCATCTCAATCTCCCCTCTGTCAGATTAAAGCCATTCCCCCTTGTCCTGTGCCTGCAGGCCCTTGTCAGAAGCCCTTCTCCAGATTTCTTCTAATGCTGGCAAGTAGGATTCAGCCAGGCAGACTCTTCCTCACACTCATGTGTTATACACCACCAAAAATGTGCAGCTTTCTTGCCTGTTTGAGGGTTAGTTCTGATAAAAGTGACTTTTCCTTCATGTGGAGTTAGCAAGTTTAAAAAGTCTCCCCAGCTATATCTGTCTTTCTGGAGATAACCTGTCTTCTTGGATGCAGAGGGCATTATGTCAGTGTCAGCTGACTGAAGTTAATTAGGATGGATAAGACAGAGCATTAAAACCTACCCAGCATCTCTGAGAGCAAGATTTGGGGAGCAAAAAGACAGCTTTTCTGCAAGGGAAAGCAAGACATCAAGGGTGACAACTCTTCATGCAGAGAAAGGCTTCTCACAAGTCGTTTCATAGTAGTCTTATCCCAGGTTGCACACCATGCCATAGCAGAGCAGCCTGGGTGATAGGCTTCAAGTATTCAGATTTTCTGAAGCTTTTCTGGTTTTACCAGAACTTTCTCCATCAGCAGAAAGCGGCCAAGAACCTTGCAGAAAGAAGTCCCAAGACCAGGGATGTGACGTTCATAACTCCTGCATGGTGCAAGATCACAGAATGGTTAAGGCTGGAAAGGACCACCGGAGGTCATTTAGTCCAACCTCCCTGATCGTGCAGGGTCACCTAAAGCACAGCAGCACTGATTTTGTGTTAGTATCTGGTTTAGGCTTTCTGCGAGGAATTACAGAACTCAAGAAGATGGGATAAAAGTATTAAAAATACTGAATGAAGCATTAAGCTGAGTTTTATTTTCCCAAGAACCATTTTGCCCATCATCTGACAACAGGACAGATTTATTTATGTCTGTGCCCTGTAGGCCTGACCCAAAGGCAAAAGCTGCCATTGATCCCTGCATCCTGCAGAGGCTTCAGAGAAGAAAGAACTCTTGCCGTATTTGTGTAGAAGAAGGAGCAGTATAGATCACATTTTTCTGCATATATCTGAATAAACTCAAGGCTTCTGTTGATAAATACATTGTAGGTACTGTAAGGAACATTTATAATATACCATAAATGTAAATGAGTTCTGGGATGAAGGGACACTATCTTGGAAGACGAATCATGAATGCATTTTTTTTTTATACACAGGGGAAAGCTGTATAATTATGTCTTAGTTAATTCATAATAAGAAAATTCTTACAGTCTCCTTCCCTGAGTAAGCTACTAAAAATCCTGGGACCTGGGGAAGCCATGTTTCACCTGATAGATTGGCTTGTGTGACAAGAATGAGAACTGTTAACACAGTTGACTGATTACATTGTGGGACAGTAGAATGAGAGTTCATTAACAAAGCCAGCCACAGAGTAGTCTTTAAGCTTAAATAAGAATCCTCCTGATTAAGATATGAACTATTGATAGTTGCATGTCTTTCTTAATAAGTGATGATTTGTGAATGAGCTTTCCTTTTCAGTAGGAGAGTTCAGAGCAAACACCTCAGACTCTTCAGCTTTAAAAACACTGAACATTTCAAGTGGAGGAGGCTTGTTTTTAATCAGTATTGCAAAGAACCCCCCACTACAACAATTTAATTTAAGCATTTTCAGCTTAGTATGTGAGGCCTATCTATTACACTAGAATGTATTATATATTGACTTGCCTCTTCTTTTGACATTGAAATTAGTGTTGAAGTGTCAGACATTCTCCCGAGACTGAAATTCTGTTTTCGAGATAACTCTAAATGGATCTGCTGCTCTTCCCGTGCTGGTTTGATTTCTTAATTTTTAATGCAATTACTCTTGATTTATACCACTAAATGAGAAGGTGTTTTTTAAACCAACAAACATGAGCCACCTGGGTTTTCTTAATTGCCGAAATGAGTTGTTCACATATGCCTGCTTTAGATGTGATGGAATCATTTTATTTAATGCCCAGGTTTCCATTCAAGAGGAGGAGTGTGTATTCGGAATGCTGGTGCCAGCTGAAGGAATTTTATCAGGTTACTGCTGTGCAGTGTTCTTTGGATGGTCTAACTTTGCTAATAAGCCATGCCTTTTACTGGCATCTTTAAAAGCCCTCCTTTCCCCTGTTTCTGAGCTGGCTTGAATGGGTACCCCAGCACTCTCAGTGTGGATATGTTATAGATAATTCTGTTTACTTGAACTGCACTTTCAATTTTAGATTTAGGACAGATGCATGAGGTCCATGCCGCAGTGATGGCACAATTGGCTAGAATAAACCTCTTAAATGTTTCCCATTGCAAGGTCCATGTTAATGTTCGTGTTAATCCAGTGTGTCTGGGAGACAAGAGATTACAAAAGCGACATTTTAAGAGAAAAACTGGTTTTAATTTATGCATTTTTCAGAGAGCATTGTACAAAGGTTTGGACTTGTTCTGTTTCGAAGATAAGGAGAAGTAAATCTGAGTCCTGTAAGGATATTCTGTATGTTTGTAATTATCCCTACTGAAAGAGGGCGTCATTGAAGTAATATTTTAGGCTTATTTCACTGACTTCAACTGTCTTACATCTTGTGTGTATGCCCAGAATTAACATAAAATTAAATAGGGGTTCTTTATTCCACTTGTAATAATCTGTTCCTGAGTAATACCGAAATAGAAAGGGTTCCTTCTTTCTATTCCTCACCTTTGTGCTTCCATTTCATTGCCATTAAGAAATTTTTCATGGCACCTAAAGAATATCACCAAAAATACTTAAACCCACACTTGAAAAAGGGCTTGTTTTACACATAAATATCACATTGTTCACTTTCTGTCTGGTTAAATTTAAGATTTAATAAGCACGCTAATTACACATTTGTATTGATGCTCTTGACTGATAGTGATTTAGTCTAAAGGGTAGAGCAGATGGGAAGCAGTGATATAGAAGGCCACAGTTGCTGGCAAGTAAGAAATCAAAATCCTTTCTAAAACCATAGAGATCAAATCTGTCTATTAGTATAGACATAGACACCATTGCTGCTGAGGGCCAGGTTTTCCTGAGTCCATTTTTGATCTTAGTCACTTTCAGCTTTTACTTTGACCATTGCTTTTAAATAATTTCTCGTCTTTCACGCTTAATTACGTTCCTGTGTTTGAAAAATGAGGGGCAACACTTTTTTTTAGATCACAGGCTCTTACTCTTATTAACAGAGGCTTTATCTCCAAGACACCATGGTAGCGACATATCCTCTTCCTAATATATATAGCTTGTCTGTCGGGATTTTCTGATGTTCATATTGGATAAATAAAGAGCAATTTCTGGCCAAATTAAATGTTAATAAGCTCTCGTTACAGGTGTCAGGAAAAGTAACACTAATTTAATAATACATGATGCTTCACTGATAGGAATCACTGATCCAGGCCTTAAATCCTAAACTTCCATTCAGGTGCTTGCTTAGGAGAAATTAACATGGATTCCATGTTACTGAACCAGACAGAGAGGTTTGTGAAATGCTGCTTTAGTAGCTCAAAGGATATCTTGGTGCAGTTTCTCTCTCATTTCATTTTAGAGTTTGCTTTCTATTAAAAAAGAAATACGTCTTTTAAAAGGTGTCACCTATTAAATTCAGCTTAGCTCCTAAATTCAGTTGAAATCGAGGGGGAATATTTCCATTAGCTTTAATGGAATGGGAAGGGGAATGTTGGAAGCATTAATAATTCTCAGTGTAGGTAGACATTTGTGCACTGTTTTTCCTACCAGTTGTCTGTAGTGAATGTTGGCTTTTTAAAAATGCAGCTGCAGTAGTGTCATTTATCATCTGTCTTTATTATAGTCTCTTGCAGGACTCTGTGGTTTGTGATTGCTTAATGCTTTGGGCTTGCAACAATATCCTATGAACTTGATAAAAATTATCTTCCTGAGCAGGGCGACTGGGGAAGGGATGAAATAATATGACATACCGGTGTCCTAGAAAAAAATCAGGATGTGAAACATAAGTGTTACATAATGCCTTCATTCATGAGGAGTGTTGTCTTCATTAAGCTAGGTAGGAAGGATTAGTTAAGATTGGCTTAGAGTTTTCTTTATAATGTTTAAGGAGCTATTCTTTTCCTCTTACTGCTGGTTCAGATATAAACGCATGGTCTGAGGAGTCTCCTCTCAGTAGTATGCTCATGTACTGCTATTGAAGAAAGAATGTGCCTGTCATGTTTATACCTTGGTAAAAATATTTCATGAAGCTGAGGGGAGAAGCACGCAGTGCTTTTATTAGTTTGCATATATGTGACAAATAGCATAAGTTTGGAAAGCCACTTAGCATGCCTTGTAAAATGTTATTTTATTCACCATACTTGTAGTTTGATAACATCTCGATTTCTTACTGTAAAATACTTTTAGTGTATGAGTTACTTGTTTGCATACATTTTCTTACCACTGCTGGGATTTTTGGAACACTTCTTTAATGCCTTATTATATTGTGTGATAGATATAATCGGAGAACTTTGCTGAATAGAATAACTGTGGAAAGGTCAGAGGGATTTCTTCTCCAAATAATTCCACAGTTCACCTTAGTTTCTCCTGAAAGAAATGTGGCACATTTGGAATGTGAAGGTAAAATCAATGGATATGTGACATGTCTCGAATCTATTGTGAATTAAATAGAAGAATAGAGCTGAGAATTCAGCTTTGGAGGCAGACTTCTGACTCGTTTTGGTCCTTGTATTTTTTGATTTTGTCAGAGTCTGCTGTACATTCCATTCTTTTCCTGTACCCTTGGGAAGCAGATTGTCATTGGAGGTGGGGACAGCTGCAGTCATCTGTGTTGCCCAATAATGTGCTTAGCTGCATGGGCACCTGCTGAGGTGGCTCAGTGCTCCTGTTCATTGTAGGAGAGGCATTTGGAGCACATTAAAATATCCTTATGGCAAATTCTGCCTAAATGGGCTTTGATCTCTTGACTGGAGAAGGACGCTATGAAGAGATTAACTGAACAACTTGTCTTAAGAAGGTATCATGCCAGCACACAGTGCACCATATAAAACTCTAGGATAAAGATGAAGAAATCTGTCTTCCAAACAGGTATTAGTCCTTCCTCATTGCCTAGCTGCAAATACAATCCCCCTTTTTTAGGCATTATAGTGGGTCAGTGTGATTCTGTGTTCTCCCACGTTCCTTCCCTTCTTGTTGGAAGTTCCCTGGGTATGGGCCATGTTTGTCATGATTGAGGCACAAAAGAATAAGCTAGGAGAAATATTTCACAAAACTGTGCAAAATGATTTCCCAGTTTTCAATGTCCTGTGCTGAGTACACCTTATTAGGGGAATAGTAATATGTAAGGAATCTTTAACTTCTAATAAATTATCTGATGCTATTATCCCCCAAATTGAGAATTTGGGGTTGTAAGTAGTGATAGAACTTGCTGATTTTTTTGAATAATAATAATTTTAAAAAGGTACTAAAAAATGCCTATTTCTTAGGCTTTGTGTTCTTTTATTAAAAAAAAATAAATGCAATCCAGATGGCACTCTGGTGCCTAATGCTTTATCATATTTCTTTGAATTCATCAGGCAACTATTTTGCTTTTTTAGTTTTTCTTTTATTCTTCCACTGCTGTCTTTTCATTTAAATATTGCGCTTCTTCAGCATGGGCTAGAACTTACTGGGTTTTCCCATCAATATAAACCAGTATATGAACCTTCCTTCTAAGAAACAAACCCCTGAAACCTCTGTATGTGCAGTCTCGACCAAACCATTGTAATGGAGGATTGTTTGAGCCTGCAGAAACACCCAGGAACAGCAGTCATCGTTGTATATGCATCAGTCAGCATGAATTGGAAGCAGTATTTCTTGCTAGCTCTGCTGAAACCAAGGTGGAAAACTGTTCAATTTTTGTTGTAGGAGGTAATAAGATTTACTGGAGGGTAAAATGCATGTTGGTCGGTAGCACTGGCACTGATGGGATTGTGCTCCTATTCCCTATGTATGACAACATGGGCAGTTGCACAAGGATACTGCTAGGTTGGTAATTCAGAATCTGATCTTTTAATTACACTGGCTCTCTTAAGGCCTTTATATTGGGGAATTAATTTGATTTTCAGCTTTGTTCTGACACTCTGATGTAAAGATGTAGCTATTGATATCCAGAGAGACTGTGGGGTTAGGATCATGCAGTTGTGTACATGTGGTGGCCTTGGCAGTCCTGGGATAATGGTTGGACTTGATGATCCTAAAGGTCTTTTCCAACCTAGTTGATTCTATTCTGTTCTAAGCTTGGCTACTTCCAAATTTCTGCCTAAGCTAAGCAGGCCAGTAACTTAGAGAAGCTTTTCCAGAATCAACTTTGGTGTGTTTTTCCACCCTTTTAATCCCACCATTTGTGCTTCCTTTCAGTCAAAGATCTCTGCATGTCAAATTCCCTTTTTTTGGCATTCCTGTCAAACCTAAAGGTCATAATGAGGTCACTGGGAATTTAAGCTGCAAAACTAATTATTTATCAAGTACCTCTCTGGATTTGAGCAGCTAGATTGTTTTTTAAGGAACACGCACATAACTTTCAGCACCCTGGAAGTCAGTTTGGCAGCAATACAATACTGACAGGTTTGATCCTACCACAACTATATAGTGATTTTTGGATGTTTTTTCATTGGCAACTTTATTGTTCTGCAGCTGCAAGAAGAGGATAATAGAATTGTTCCATGAAGGTTATAAAGCTTGACCCAAGTTTATTTTCACATTTAATTTGTGTTGGAAACGTGGAAGCTGATCTTGGCTACTGTGTCTCCTGAGACTACTTCAGTTGTGCTTGTCTCAAAGGCAGTAGATAAGGACAGGCTCTGCAAAAGGTCACTGAGCAGTATAATGTGGGCAAAGCACTTGTGTTTGAAATAACAAGAAGAAAGTTAATATACCAACTTAACAGTTGGTGCATTCTGTCAGTGAGAAATGTGAGTCTGGTGAACAGGTGATCAAACTACTTAATGCTGAAGAATTGTCTAGCTAAGTAGCTTGTGTGTATATATATATTATATGTGTATATTCAGATTGCTTTAATCTGACAGAATAAATACTCAACCTTGGCAATATCTAACAATATACTCTATTTGAACAAATAATCCTAAATGTGAGAGAAATGTGGGTTCAGAATGAGATGAGTTTCTTTTGGCCTTGATTTATCTGTTTTCATCAGGGTGAGTGGGGAATAAAGGGTAGTGATGAGTGATTTTTCCCCTACTTGTCTCTTGAGATTTTACTTCTGTAGAATGATTTCGAAGGGGAGACCAAGATGAAGAAGTCAGTTCACGGCTGAGTGATCAGGGGATGAAAACCTGTGGGAATTCAGCATGCAAAAACACTGGCAACAGTCAGTGTCCCTCCACAAGTGTCCAGTGTCTGCATGGAGGCTGGAGCTGGATTTTTATACCAAGGCTAGGAAAAACGTATTATTTGGGCAAGTGTGATTACAGTGGAAAATTTATACTATGAAATTCCTGGGGAGCTTGCATGAAAAGCATGAAAGAATCTCTGGATACAGTAAAATTCTGTGGAATATTTTTGTGAACTCACTTTTTGAAATGAGGGCATACTCAGTAATCCTGTGTGTCTTTGGTTTGTGTGTCATAAATACAGATGCTGAGCTTTTATACCAGCAGAATCAAAATCTAGATGCATAACCAAATATTATTGTGTGATTTGAAAAATAAGAATTTCCTAAGCATTGTAGCCACATCAATTTTTATCACAGAATCCCAGACTGGTTTGGGTTGCAAGGGACCTTAAAGCTCATCCAGTTGCAACCCCCTGCCACGGGCAGGATCACCTTCCACTAGACCAGGTTGCTCCAAGCCCCATCCAACCTGGCCTTGAACACTGCCAGGGATGGGGCAGCCACAGCTTCTCTGGGCACCCTGTGCCAGGGCCTCAGCACCCTCACAGGGAAGAATTTTCCTAATGTCTCATGTCAATCTCCCCTCTACCTGTTTAAAGCCATTCCCCCTTGTCGTGTCCCTACAGGCCCTTGTCAAAACCCCCTCTCCAGAATTTTCGTTGGCCCCTTTAGGCACTGGAAACTGCTCAAAGGTCTCCTTGGACCCTTCTTTTCTCCAGGCTAAACAATATTTATACATTCACCTCTACTAAAATAAGGATAATAGTGTAGTTGTGCCAACTTACTCAAGCAATTTCTGATAGCTAAGTCACCATAACTAATACTTTAACTTGAGAATAGGTTAAGACAGCATCTGAAGAACCCTACCCTGATTCTGTGGGTCTGTTGATCTTGATTGCTGTCCTGTCACTTTCAGCAATCTGCAAACAAAAGGCTGTTATTGATTTGGTTTAGCCTCAGCTCTTGTGGCAACCTCTGATCTGATTCTCTCCTGCATCTTTTAGAAGGTAGTATTGCTGGTACTACTCTATCAGTAATTTCCTTGTTTTTCATTTGTAGTGTGCTTGTGTAAATTCTCCTTTTTGCATAATATCTTTCCACTGCATTTGGACTTCTTTCTTATGCATCCCATGGGGGTAGGCTGTTAATTTTACTCGGTACAGAAAAAAGGATCCTATTTGTGGCAAGCAGGGCAGGGTTGGCAGGAATTGAGCTGAGTTACTGCCATGCTTGCTGCACTTAGTTTTTGCCTGCTTGAGGAAATGTTGGGAGGAGATTCAAATATCTATTTAAAATGAGCCTTAAGTCAGTAGTTTGTAGTTTTTATTCTTATGCATTGGTAGAGGGACTCAGCAACAAGCACCATGCAAAGTTAAAGCTAACCTTTTGCGCTAGGGTGGATAGAAGGGTAGAATGAAAATAGTATACGTACCAGCTTTAATTTGGTAAGGTGCTGATGCTGAACCGTGGGGAATGAAATATAAAATATGCTCTCGGTTGAGGCAGCTGTGGCTGCCCCATCCCTGGTGGTGTTCAAGGCCAGGTTGGACCGAGCTTGGAGAAGCCTGCTCTAGTGGAAGGTGTTGCTGCCTGTGGCAGGGAGTTGGAACTGGATGAGCTTTAAGGTCCCTTCCAACCCAGACGAGTCTCTGATTCTGTGAAGTGTTTTACTATTCTGTTGTCACCCAGCACCGTTTGGGAAGATATTGGCAATCATACCCTGTCACACAACCTTGGAGGGAGAAGCTACTAATAACACCAGCCTGGAGAAGAGGAGGCTGTGTGGAGACCTCATAGCAGCCTTCCAGTATCTGAAGGGGGCCTATAGGAATGCAGGGGAGGGACTCTTCATTAGGGACTGTAGTGACAGGACAAGGGGTAACGGGTTAAAACTTGAACAAGGGAAGTTTAGATTGGATATAAGGAAGAAGTTGTTTAGTGTAAGGGTGGTGAGGCACTGGAATGGGTTGTCCAGGGAAGTCGTGAATGCTCCATTGCTGGCAGTGTTCAAGGCCAGGTTGGCCAGAGCCTTGAGTGGCATGGTTTAGCGGGAGGTGTCCCTGCCCATGGCAGGGTGGTTGGAACTAGATGATCTTAAGGTCCTTTCCAACCCTAACTATTCTATGATTCTATGAAATGCTGATCTTGTGGTAAATGGTCTTTTTTTCTGATTGTCTGTTATGTATCCCGAGTCTCTGAGTAAGTCTGGACTACTTTAGAAGTACTATGCTAAAAGTCGGACTCTTGTTAAACTTGATTAAATGGTCCTTGCACCTGGTTTACACTTCCTAAATGACTAGAGAGGGGATTTTCCTGCCAGTGAAAAAAGGCAAATACATTTTGGAAAGCTTTCCTTTGTTAACAGTAAAGTGTGGATGGCAGGCAGACAGGCTGCTGACAAGCAGTGCTTCCTGGGGATGCAAAATGAGAACCAGTAAACAAAAATGTCAGTGTTATTTGACATGGGAGAAATTGGGACTGAAACCAAATATGGTGCAAATAAGCTCTGAGTTATCTTACTGCCTTTCAGTCAGACTGTTCAATAGTATTGATATGTTTCCATGGAAAATGTGGTTGCACTGAATCAGCATTTTCTGAGAGGAGCATTGTTTTGTCAGTGGACCATTTCACTATTTTCTTCCCCAACAAGACCCAGGATTACTTCATAGCATAGATATGAATGTTGCTCAAGAAACATATACCCATTCAGTGTTTTGTTCTATCACTGGAAGTCTCACTTAATTCTGCTTTGACCCTGCTTTGGATAGAGAATGACTTTTTCCTCTTCCTTAGAGAAGCTTCTGTCGGATTAAAGAAGAATTCAGGGAGTCAGGATGTTGTTTCAAGAGAGAGAAGACTTGCTAGAGCTCTGGGAGGTTATGGGGACCTTGTGCCAAGGTATGTTTTCCTGTAGTGAAGTAGTGCAGAGGCTGTTCTCTTTTTCATTTTGGACATCATGAGCTGCCCTGGGGGAATATTACCATTTTCAAGCTCTTTGGCTGCAGAATGCTTTGTTTCCCTTTCAGCCATGCCTTTAAACTGACTTCCTTCCACACCCCACCCTTCCATTCCCCCCGAATTGCACAGTATTTTTTAATTAATGGGTAAAATAAGTGAACAGGAATAGCAAAGCCCACAAAGGGTCTTTTAAAATACACTCCTTCGAGATTGTTATTTAAATACTGCAGGGCTGGAATCGATTGAAAATACTTCCTCAATGCACAAACCAATGGAAATCTATAATAACCTCTGGGGAGAGAAAAATCAAAGTCTGTGGGTTCAGTGACCGTGAGAAGACTCATCAGCTCCAAAGCTGAGTATGCATGGTGTCAAAGCAGTTTTCTGCTGAACAGAAGTATTCGCTGTACAATAATTTCCTTTCGCTAATTTCTGCAGTAACTACACTAGTTAGTCCTTTTTAGAAGACTGGAACAGAAAGGAAGGGATCGCATCCCTTGCTATAGATTAATATAGTTAAAAATAGCTGTAGGAGTGTTATAGAATGGTTTGAGTTGGAAGGGACCTTGAAGCTCATCCAGTTCCAAACCCCTGCCATGGGCAGGGATGCCTTCCATGAGACCATCTCGCTCCAAGCCCCATCCAGCCTGGCCTTGAACACTGCCAGGGATGGGGCAGCCACAGCTTCTCTGGGCACCCTGTGCCAGGGCCTCACCACCCTCACAAGGAAGAATTTCTTCCTAATGTCTCATCTCAATCTCCCCTCTGTCAGGTTAAAGCCATTCCCCCTTGTCCTGTCCCTCCAGGCCCTTGTCAGAAGCCCTTCTCCAGTTTTTTTGTGTGCCCCTTCAGGCACTGGAAGCTGCTCTAAGGTGTCCCTGCGGCCTTCTCTCCTCCAGGCTGAACCAGCCCAGCTCTCTCAGCCTGTCTCCATAGCAGAGGTGCTCCAGCCCTTGAAAGCAATTCATTTGAAGAGGGTTGTATGTGGCTCTTTTTAGGGTACGGTTTCCTGAAGTGCTTCAAAGATTACATGGTGATGTCAGTGTTGTCTTGTGTATTATCCTGTAATTTCTTAAATAATCTCTGTTTAAAATAATTGCTGCTGTATTAGAACTTGCATTCATCCAGTAGCCAGTTACTCGGTGTCTACATGAAGCATTGCCAAACAGATCTTTTATAATACTAAGTTTATATGCAGATTGTATTCATCCTTATACCACCTTCAGTGAATTCTTGAATGTAATCTTTCAATAATTCTGTCACTCAGTTGTCTAACAAGTTTCTCATGGCATAATGAAGTTTATTCTTAGACAGTGAAAGACAGAGCAGCCACCTCCACTAGGCTTGTATCTTCTTTTTTTGGATAATAATTTTTGTTAGGAAAGAATGTATTTGAGGGTTTGTTGCCTTCAGAAGCTGATTCTGGAAGTAGTATTCTGGAAAGACAGCAGAGGGATCCATGAGAGCAAGCTGTGGATAATGGGGTAATCTGGTAAGGAATTTGAGGAACATTCAGTACACTACTGAGCTAGTTAGCTGAGTGAAAAATGCAGCACTGGAAAAATGAAGCTAGATCATTGAGATGAATCTAGCATCTCTTGCTAGAGCAAGAGATGAACTTGTGAATTTGATGCAGAAAAGGAGGTGAAAAAACAAAATCGTAGAATCATAGCATGGTTGGAAAGGAGCATTAAAGATTATCTAGTCCAACCCCCCTGCAGTGAGCAGGCTGCTCAGTGCCCTGTCCAACCTGACTGTGAATGTTTCCAGGGATGGGGCATCTACCACCTTTTTGGGCGACCTGTTCCAGTGTTTCACCAGCATCACCATAAAAAATTTCTTCCTTATGGCTAGTCTAAGTTGACCCTTTTTAATTTAAAACCACTACCTCTTGTTCTATCATTATTAAAAAGTCCTATTAACAAGTCCGTCCCCAGATTTCTTATAAGCCCCCTTTAAGATTGAAAAGCCACTCAGCTTAGTGTCATCTGCAAACTTCTGGAGGGTGCACTCGATCACGCTGTGTCATTATGATATTAAATAGTGCTGTCCCCAGTACAGTCCCCTGAGGGACACCACTTGTCACTGATGTCTGTCTTAACGTTGAGTCATTGACCACTACTCCCTGGATGTGACCACCCAAGGAGTTCCTCATCTGCCAAACAGTTCATCTGTCAAATCCGTATCTCTCCAATTTAGAGGAAGGATGTTGTGGGGGGCCATGTTAAAGGCTTTACAGAAGTCCAGATAGATGGCATTGGTAGCTTTTCCCTTGCCTACTCATGTAGCTACACCAAGATGATCCTTCTGCCTTGGAGATGAGAAGACTAATAGAGATAGGAGTTTAAAGAGAGGTGAGTTAAACTGAGTGTGACTTTCAAAGTCATCCCCAGGGAGAAGGGTGTTGAACCTATTCAAGAAGATGAGTTTGTGCATCTTGTGTCTGGCTCTCTTACAGTGCAGTAAGAGCGCCTGCGATAAAGCCATAACCCTTGGTTCCCATCAAGGTAAAAAAAGGATAATAACCATTAGATATTACAAAAAATATAAAGAAATGCTACATGGATAGGAGAGGAAGTCACTAGTGAGAAGAGAACAGAAGAATAGAAAGAAGTACAGAACTAGACTAAGTGGTGTAAGAAAAGAAATCTGAGTGTTTCACCATTATCTTACTGACACATTGCCCTTGCATTCAGTTTGTAAATAGTGTCACAGGGAGAAACACTGAGAAGATGCACAAAACCCCAAACTAGGCTGCTCAGTATAACAAACTTTTACATGCAAAACAGCTTCCAGACTTGGTAACCTTTAAGATATGTGTATTCAGATGAGGCATCTCTGCCACAGTACTGAATTGAAAATAAGCAATCAGCAAAATCTAAAGGTGTTTTTGGTGGAATTAATTCAATTGTGACCTAAACTGCAATGAAAACTCAATTCAGCTGTGTACAGAGAGGTGAAAATCTTGAAGCAGCATGCAACTTGGGAACTCCAAATATTTTCCCTAAGCTAGTTTGCATTTGTAGCACATTTTTGTCTGCTTGTTCTACTTCCATTTGGTAGGCATACCAAATGAGGCATTACTGTAGTTGCAGCTGTATGAAATGCATTGTGTTCATTTGTCATGCTGCATTAAACCGTAAAGCCATTAATGACCAATACAAGGAATGGTGTCATTAAACAGACTTAAATAGACAGAGCTGAGATCATTAATGAAGCCAGTAGATAGGAGATGCAAACTTTGGGGACAAATTGCCACCATGCTCAATTTATTACTGTATTAAAGTCCACAAGATGTGGAAATAGCCTTGAAAATTAGTAGGGATGTAATGCCCATCTTGTTTGAAATTAAGGGGTATTTGTTAAACAGAGTAGATCAATTACAGGTTTTAGGCATCATTTTCTGTTGCTATTCCCACGGGAGCTATCTGCATCTTAACCCTTTAAAGTGAAGTGCTGGATTTTCAGGCTCTGTGATCTCATGATCTCTGTTTATGTAGCTTTGCTGAGGCTGCTGTATAGAGCATAGAATCACAAAATGGTTTGGGTTGAAGGGGACCTTAAGGCTCATCCAGTTCCAACCCCTGCCACGGGCAGGGACACCTTCCACTAGACCAGGTTGCTTCAAGCCCCGTCTAACCTGGCCTTGAGCACTGCCAAGAATGGGGCAGCCACAGCTTCTCTGGGCACCCTGTGCCAGGGCCTCACCGCTCTCACAGGGAAAAATTTCTGCCTACTGTCTCATCTCAATCTCCCCTCTGTCAGGTTAAAGCCATTCCCCCTTGTCCTGTCCCTACAGGCCCTTGTCAGAAGTCCCTCTCCAGATTTCTTGTTGGCCCCTTTAGGTACTTCAAGCTGCTCTGAGATCTCATCTTCAGGAGCCTTCTCTTCTCCAGGCTGAACCAGCCCAGCTCTCTCAGCCTGTCTCTGTAGCAGAGCTGCTCCAGCCCTCAGAGCATCTCCGTGGCCTCTTTTGGACTTGCTCCAACACCTCCATGTCCCTCTTATATTGTTTCCCCAGATATGGACACAGGACTTCAAAGGGGGATTTCCCCAGAGCAGAGTAGAGGGGGAGAATCCCCTTCCTTGACCTGCTTGGCGTGTACTGTCTCAGAGGATAACTGGATAGCTGTGTACTGTACAACCAGTGCATTTTCTCTTTTATGGTGTAGCTGTTTATACTCTATAACAGCTCTTACTTAGCTTATCATGAATCCACAGTCCTTAAATATGTTGTAAGGTTTTATGAGAAGGCAGAGATTGCATTTTTTGAAACACTTCAACTCTGTTTCTAAGGATGGTGCAAGCACATGAGGCGAGGAAGGAGAGGAGGGTGGTGGGGAGTGATCAGTCCTAAACCAATAGAGTGAGGTGCATCTGAAATTTAGTTTCTCTCACAAAGAGAGGTGACTTCCTGGCCCTTAGTCAGGGCCTTCGTAAGAGGGTTCTCTTGCTGCCATCACTGCAGATAGGGATCCTTAGCGGGTCTGATCCATGCCTTATGAGGTACCACCATAGGTAGCAGAGCCACCACCCAATTTTTCTGTAATGGCTGAACACCACGTGCAGTCACACAGCAAGCAGGGAACCTCAGGTATGAGCCCTTCCTCAGTATGAGAGCCAAGCAGTGGGAAGGCACAGGGGTTAGGTCCATGTAGCTCAGCCATGAAGGTGGCAGGACCACACCTTCTTGGCTGCTTGTGTAATTCAGGTAGTGGAACCACTGAAAAAGCAGAGTGCTGTGCCCTGGACATTGCTCTGGGAAGGAGGCAGAGAGACAGCTTTCCTGTCTTACCAGCTGCTGCCTCTTTTGCCTCTTACTCCATCTTTTTCATGTGACCACGGACGAAGTGTGGCCGCCTCCTCAATACTCCGGTTGTGAGCGGCACCCAGAGGAGCCTGGGAGGGATGGGTGTCCTGGGGAGAGAAGCTGCCAACTGTGGATCTTTGGCAGAGTGATTAAGTACAACACATGAGCAAGGCTGCTGCCAGGTAACCTAGTTTGAGGGCCAGAAATAGCACAATGCATTAGCATTGCTTGGGCCACAGTGGAAGTGGCCTGAACATGAGCCAGGGTTTGTGAATTCTGCTTTTGAATGTGTAACTCTAAATTCCTCCCAAGACACATTTTGAGACTTTTATTTCTGTCTTGGAATATGTTTTGCTTTGCTTGTATTGCTGGGGCATGTAAATAGATCTCGACCTCAGACCAAAATGAGACTCAGTGGGCAGGCTCCAGAGATGTGGGATAGGCAAGGGCCAAGTCACTGGTGTAAATAATAAGGGAATAAGAATCTTTAAACAGGGCTAAGAGCGCAGCCCTTTGAGCAGGAAGAGTGGTGAGGCTCAAGGGGCTATGAGGCTTTAGACAATGCTGCTTCAGGGAACCAGACTGTTTAACTGATCTTAGTTGGTGCATCAAGGGATATGAGCTCCATCCTGTGCTGAAGGTGACCCATTTTGGAGATGTGAGGTAGACATCTACTTACCAATGTAGCTGTACCTATTGTTACACTTCAGTCTGCTATTTCAGCCCCACGTCTGGTGCCTGTGTTATCCTTTAATGTGAGTCAAATGCACTTGGCAAGGGAGCAGAGGAGGCTCGCAGCAGTGACTTCTAATAACCTCAGAATTAAGAGGCTGGAAAAGGGTTGGCCTGAGGACAGTACATTCGAAGGGTCCAGAGCACCATGCTGACATGCTCTTACCTGGGCAGCAGGGTTTTGAAATCTCTGGTCAAGAGACTCCAAGGCCAGAGCTTGGCTTGAGCGGTTAGACCACAGAACGGGCTAGTTCCTGACCTGAGTATAGCAAACCCTGGGAACAGACTGGTGTTGAAGCAGATGCACCTTGAATGCCTAATTCCAGTGCTCTGCAGAGTAAGGCTGACCAGAAGGTACACAGATGTTGTGGAGAATAAGGTAAGAAACTCATTTTTTTAATTCCTGAATCATGTTTGCTTGTATCAAGATGTTCGTTGTCCCTGTAATGATCCTTCCAGAAGGCAGGTGAAGTAAAATTAATAGTACTTTGTCTTCACAATGGCTGCTTCTTCAGTACCTCTCCATGAGCTGTCTGTTGGCATGGAAACATGGTGCTAGAGCTTTGAGAGTTCATCTGCAGAGGCCAGTGTTTCCTGCAAGGCCTCCACCTCTCCTGACTGTCTCCAGCTGATCAGCCGTCTGCAGCTCAATCCTAATTGGAAACTGAGCACAAACTGGGGCAGTGTTCAGGGACAAAAGGAAGGAAAAGTTGGAGCTTCTCAGTAATGAATACAGCAAGTTGTAAGGAAAGAGCAGAGGGTAGTGGAGGGAACAGTAATCTGAAATATGAAATACCATCCAGTTTTCTCAGTTAAACATACTTGGCTCCATCAGTGGCAGATTCAACCCGGTTTCCATACTTTCATGGCAGCAGTACACTTTGGGAAACGTTTGCTGTAAGTCTGCCCATGTGACTCTGGTTATAACAATGACCTGGCTAAGAATTAGTATAGTATTGGTCATTGGCATATTTATACGTATTAAGACAAATGTGTTAGAAGTCATTGAGAATTATGGTGATGTGCTCTTACTGTATTTATTAAGTCAATTTATTTGACTAAATCTCTTGGTCACATCTCATTGTAGAAACTTAAGTGAATGCTAGTCTCTACTACTAATAAAGCTACCCTGTAACTATGCATAAGATAAACGTGTTTTTAGGTACCTACTGCCCCTAAGCCCAGAAAAAGGAAAGAATATGAAAATTGTTGCAAATGTGCTAAAGATTGCTTTTCACTGTAATATATTCACTTAGTTTTTCTTTGATTTTCTACATTAGACATCAGGAGGAAATTCTTCCCTGGGAGGGTGGTGAGGCCCTGGCACAGGGTGCCCAGAGAAGCTGTGGCTGCCCCATACCTGGCAGCTGGATGGGGCTTGGAGCAACCTGGTCTAGTGGAAGGTGTCCCTGCCTGTGGCAGGGGGCTGGAACTGGATGAGCTTTAGGGTCGCTTCCAACCCAAACCTGTCTGTGGTTCTGTGATTATAGTTTTTTCCTGTGAAATAGTACGGAAGACTTGCTGGATGGATAAAGTGATTTTTTTCTGCTTTGTCTGGTGCCTTTTTCAGTAATGTCATTAATATGAAGTCTTTAGAACACTTGTGTGAAATTATCACCCAAATATTTTCAGCATATCTTTGTTGAAGTACTTTGTCTCATGGGTACATTTAATGGAAAAGCTCAAAGGGGGTATCACTCGTGTTGTTTAATGCCCTGCACATTTGACATAAATCCACAAAATTGACAGACATAGCTTCAGAGCATCCCACAGTGGCACAAGCAGCCTCTCATTCTGGTGGAATATTGTTTTAACATGTCAAAGTGTATTTGAGAAATCATAAGATTACCCGTGGCTAATGCTCTTGGCTTCATTGCGGTGATTAAATAGATGCTGGATTTGCAGCGCGTCCTGCAGCCCTCTGTTAAGCCTGACCTTTCCTCCTGGCTGCAGTGCACTGTGGCGCATTAGCATGTGTTCTGCTCATTACAGAGAGAGGCGATTGCCATTCTGAACAGCATCACGTGCCCCAGTTAGTGCACGATCTGCTTTCCTTTTACCTTGGCCTTAACCCACTGTTGCAGAATATCCCAAACAAATGCTGAGGACAGTTGGCAGTGCTGTAGAAAAACTGATCTCAGCATCTGGTGCAATGTGTTTGGCACAAGTGTTATGCATCTCTGTCCCTTTGTCTCTGTTTGTCTTGAATAAATATATCTTTAATTCTGAATCTTCCATATAGTTGGAGACAGGCTGACATTAGAGCAGCTTCCAGTGCCTAAAGGGGCCAAAAAGAAATCTGGAGAGGGGCTTTTGACAAGGGCCTGTAGGGACAGGGCAAGGGGAAATGGCTTTAAACTGACAGAGGGGAGATTGAGATGAGACATTAGGAGAAAATTCTTCCTTGTGAGGGTGGTGAGGCCCTGGCACAGGGTGCCCAGAGAAGCTGTGGCTGCCCCATCCCTGGCAGTGTTCAAGGCCAGGGTGGATGGGGCTTGGAGCGAGCTGCTCTAGTGGAAGGTGTCCCTGCCTGTGGCAGAGGGTTGGAACTGGATGAGCTTTAAGGTCCCTTCCAACCCAAACCAGTCTGGGATTCTGTGAACATAGTGCTAAGGTGCCATACTGAGGTTCAGAATGAGCCAGGCATATAAGGCAGCAATAAAAGGACCATATGTGTTTAGAGGAAAGGAAGCATAAAAGATCAAATTTGCTTTACAAACTAGAAGCGCATTTCTTGTATGTTCTAGCAAGCCTTTTTGGTCTTTGGTGGCATGGGTTTTGGTCGTGACAAGGAATTAGTGGGACAACACCAGAAGTAACAATGGAGACTGAATCATGATCTTGTTTGATATGAATTAATTTCATTGATCACAGTGAAGATGTTTCAAACCAGCACCAGTGTAATGAAATCCCAGTCTCATTGCAAAGAGAAGCAGTGTTCAGCAACTTAAAACGCCAATAACTGGAGTGATAAGATAGGTCTGGGCTACCTCAGCCCTTTCTGCTTTGAGAGATGCTCTTGCTGTCTCATCCCAGTCTGTTGCTGTCTCATTGCAGTCTACTGTTGTTACTACACTTCGCAAGGTATTGGGTTTGGTATTGCATTGTGGATCCTCCTAGATGAGAAACTGGAAGCAGCTGTGAATGAAATGGAAGAGCTGGTACATGGTAACAAGGGATATATATCTCTGAAGAAGGGAAATGCAAAAGATAGTTTTATGAGAACCAAAGCAGATTTCTCAAAGAAATAGCAGTGTTTTACCTCCAGTTTCTACTAGAAAAGCTCATTAATGTGTGGCCAGTGTGTTAGTGAGGCATTAGTTTATGTCCCATAGAAATGCTGGCTGAGCTACTGTAGCCACTGGTCTGCTCATGCTTGACATCCTAATGCTTTTAGATGCTGGGGAATATTTTTGTGAAGGTCTGGGGGTGCAGCAAAGCTGGTTTTTAAGTGATGGACTGCTCTGCAGTATTCACTGCTGCTCTGTGGTGTTAACATCCTTAGTAGAGCCTTCCTTAAAGAGCAACATTTCAACTCTGCTTTTATTCTCACATGAAGTAAAAAGTGAGGTGGGGTCCAATTATGATTTTACATCAGCATTAAATTAATCAAAAACTTTAATTAATTTTAGTTAATGTGATTGATTTAAAATAAGCTTCTACTAATGTATAAATGTAACTAGGGAAGGACTGGAATCACACATTAGAAAGGCCATGGGTTTTAGTCTGATCATGCACTGCTGCAAAGCTCCTTCTGTCTGTCTGTGTGAATAATTCTGCTGATTTCAGTGTGAGATCAGCAAGTTGGATAATTTGACCTTTTGAATCTGTTCTAATTGGCTTCCTGTTGTGAAGCAAACGATCCTCTCAGACACTGTGTTCTTTCATTTGAAGAGGCTTGTGTCACCTCAGTGAAAATAGAGGTCATCTCCTTAGTTGTGTGTATTACCCAGTTGCAGTTAAGTTAATAGTTATGTCTGTTTTCTGACCTGAGAGCATATCCCACATTGTTTCACAAACATCTTGCATGTATGGAAACAGATCAAAGCAACTGAGTGGGAAAAGATGGTTTCACTATGCAATGAGGTAAATGCGCTCAGTGTCTTAAAATCTCCAGCATGATCTCTAACACTACATTATTCGCTCCAGTGTTTGTTCTCAAGCACCAAGGGCTCCTGCTTTAGTCATGTGTTAATGCTTGATCAAGCCTTGAAGCTTAAAGGTTTTAACCAGAATGCTGAACACAACTTGAGCTAAGAGGTGAATCAGCAACTTTGCTACCTTGGTCTATCATCAATGAACAAAAACAAATCTTTCAAGATGCACTGTGCATATCAATGCTCCTCATAATCCCTGCAAGTTGGGAGGAATTGGCGTTCCCGGATATTAAATTAATCTTATCTTCCAAAAAAATAATAAAAAAATAGGATGAATGCGCAGTTCAGAGGTAAAAAGTGAATTACTGTATTTTTTGCTGCAGTGCAGCTCTTTAGAATGAGTTGTGTACTGAAGCAATAGATACTTGAGTTAATATTACCTTGTTCGGTTAATCTTACCTTTCAGCTGCATGTACTTCACTGTATTTTTAGTTTGAATAAAATGCCTTTGCAAAAAATGGTTGAAAACAAACTGCTAAATGAAAGCACTTGGAGAACTGATAGTTTCCCTAGTCCTGCAATAAGCCCATTAGTTATTGTCTGGACAGCTAATACTGTATTTCATTGCATAATGATGTTCTTTTGCCTACATGAGTATCTCAAAGAGGGACTTTCAAAGTACAAGGAGAAATAAAGTTCTGCCCTGATTTCAGTTTGGTTATAAACATCTCTTTCCTTTACATGCTTTTCAAAATTGTCTAGTGAGAAGGAGAGAACAGAATGTTTTCTCCTAAAGGTGGTGTGTCTTCTGAAGCCTTGCCTAGAGAAGCTGTGGCTGCCCCATCCCTGGCAGTGTTCAAGGCCAGGTTGGATGGGGCTTGGAGTAACCTGTTCTAGTGGAAGGTGTCCCTGCCCATGGCAGGGGGTTAGAACTGGATGATCTTTAAGGTCCCTTCCAACCCAAACCAGTCTGGGATTCTGTGTTTCTGGTTTTAGTTTTGATCTGCATTAGTGGTTTTAACCCTTAGGTCTTCTAGCTGTCCATTTAGCTTAGAAGAAGAAACTGGCTTCTTCTGTCTGTAGGACATGTCTCTTCTAAGGACATTTGCTGTTCGTACTGCAAAGCTGTTAGCTCTTTCTCTGCAATTTGGTGTCAGTCTTTTTGGTATTGGTCGGTCAATGATGTGACTATATGGCGATGCTTTCTGTTCATTTTTGTCTGTGATATTTAGCTTGGGATGACGGATCCTTCTGCTGCTCCAGCTAATTTGCAGACATCAGCAAATCTGCTGTGACTACTGTGAGGAACAGAGATATCTGACTCCTGGCCCAGTGCAATGATTTATGTGAACTAGTTTATTTCTGCAGCTAGAACTCCTTCCTTTACTTGCATTACCTTAGCAAGAGCAGGGCCATAGAGGAATGTTGTTGAAAACTTCTGGTGAATTTTTGGACTTCAGTATTTTGCTATGTGCAGGACTGCAGCCTGAGCGTTGATTCAAGGCAGGTTTTCATGTCACTGAGGAAGTCACTGAACCTCTCCTTGCTTCAGTTGGTGAGGATTAATTTGTGTTTCAGAAATAGTTCGAGATTGTCATGTGGATGGAATCATAAAAGTGCAAGATGTAAATACTGCATGACAGTCTATGGCTCAGCAAACTAAAGAAGCACTGAGGAGTATCATAGAATCATAGAATGGTTTGGGTTGGAAGGGACCTTAAAGCTCATCCAGTTCCAACCCTCTGCCACAGGCAGAGACACCTTCCCCTAGAGTGGGTTGCTCCAAGCTCTGTCCAAACTGGCCTTGAACACTGCCAGGGATGGGGCAGCCACAGCTTCTCTGGGCACCCTGTACCAGGGCCTCACCACCCTCACAAGGAAAAACTTCTAATGTCTCATCTCAATTTCCCTCTGTCAGGTTAAAGTCATTCCCCCTTGTCCTGTCCCTACAGACCCTTGTCAAAAGCCCCTCTCCAGGTTTCCTGTCAGCCCCTTTAGGCACTGGAAGCTCCTCTAAGGTCTCCCTTGAGTGTTCTCCAGATTTCTTGTAGACCTCCTTTAGGTATTAGTTGGGCAATGATACACCTGAGCGCTGTCCAGCTATTGCTGAATCATCTTAGTGTCCCTAGGGATTGTAGTGCTCAAGGGTAAACATTGTCTTTTGTTGTTGTGTTGTTTTTTTTTTTTTGTGGTGTTTTGTTTTTTTGCTTGTGGTTGTTTTTTTTTTTTTTAATACATAGAAATGAATAAAATGTTTGCTTGCGAGATGACTGTCTCTTTGAAAGCCTTCATACCCACATTTTAGGTGTTGCAAGTGAGATGTACCATTGCATTGTCCACGTATGGCTTCTCACATGTTCTTTTCAGAAATACAGTCAAAATAAATTGTACTTAACCTGTCATTTGCAAAGTAAGTTTTCACCTCCTGGGTTAAAATTCCTTCTTGAGTAGGAAAACATATCAATACAATAGTCTGTCATTCCTTCCCCTGCACATTGCTATGCTTGTGTGAGTACACAGCTCTGTTGATTCCTGCCATATGCGGCTGGTTTAAAAGTGACAGTCCAAATGTCAAAGTTTTCCCAAATGTCTTCTGTTTTTAGATCTCTGTATCTGTTATTGTTTTCTAATTGGGCTTTTCTTTCATGATCTGTAAAAAAGTCTTAAATCCAGAACTTTTCTGTAATATACAGCAAGCATTAAACAACTTAAATATATAGTTGGAAAGGGATGAGTAGTTTGCAGAGAATAGCATTTAAGAGAAAGTCCCTTTCAGTCTTTGTGGTGTATTTGACTCTGGTTTACTCAGGTTTTGGATTTTTTTCAGCAGATGTTTTTGACTGTTTGCTCTATTGATTGTCAGTGAATATTCAGTGTTTGAGCTGTGTGCCTGTGAGCTCTCTGCCTACAGGCTATTGATCAGAAGCATTTTATAATGGCTTTTCTACTCCTGGATTAGACAAACATGCAGGCACAAATAACTGTGTGGGTGAAGCTGAGGCTTGGTTGCCAGCAACACTGTTTGTCAGGGTTTTAGCATTCCTCCAAAGCCTTCCATTAGAAAAGCAAGGTGATTCAAATACTGTTAGAGATTCAACCCAAAAGGTTCAAGAAGGGCTGAAAAAGGACTTAAAATGTCCAAATAAATAGTTGTGGATGTATTTCTTTCATAGTTTTCCTTGTTGTATTTAGACCAGGGGAGAAGATCACAGATTATGGAGATCCAAGTGATCACTTTGTAAATAGCAGGAGCATTAAAGTTTACTGCCTAATCTGGGAGAAGCACTTCTGTTGATCCTCATCCTTCAGCTGTGATCCACAGAAACCCCACTGGGGTTGACCCCACCCATGACAGTGGGGATATCAGCAGCATTGCCTCCTCCATGACCAAGCCCTTAGATGGCTGTTACCTGGGGACTTCACGTAGCAACTAAGATGCATCTGTACAAAGGAGGATATAATCTCAGTTTCCAGTAAAACTACTGAGATCCCTGTTGTACAGCGGTCTGAGAATAAGGAATAAAGGAAAATTATTAACCAAGAAATGGTGCACCATTCCTTATGGTCTGTGAAAGCCCCTAGTAAAAAGTAAAGAACATTATTGCTACTGAAAATACTGCTCAAACTCTAATCTGGGTCCTTTGAACTTATCTTATAAACTCACTTTGGTTCATGCAGGGGGAGTCAGGGGGAAGAGCAAGAATTGTGCTCTTCAGCCATCAAGCCACTGGGAGATGTGAAGCTGTCAGGCTCTGATGATGGGAGCTGGAGGAGCTGCTGAAGTCATGTAAGCATGAGACAGCATCTCTTCTCCACTCTTTCCCCTTCTCTCTCTTCTCTGTTCTCTCTTCTCCTTTCTCCTCTCCAGCACTGTTCTAAAGTTGACCTCAGCTATGTAAGCAGAGGCCTATGTGAGTATGAGAAGAGAGGGTGGATGCCAGTAAGCTGCTTCTCACATTCAGCAGTGCAATGGTGTTTTAAAGTCGGAGAGAGGGTCAGTTCACCATAGCTCAGGTTTTACCTACTACGTCTGAGCACGTGCTGTCTGTGTACCTTTACCAGGGTTCGTAAAGTGGTTTGCATTGGGAGTAATGCAGGCTGAATTATTTATCTGTCTTAATGCAGATCATCATAAATTGTCGGGGAACTGCGAGAGTACTTGTTAATACTTATTTGCCAAAGTCTGAGGTTTGCAAAATATGTGGTGCTCCTGAAGGTCCTCACTGTCACAGTGAAAACAAGGATTCAGAGAAACTAAATGGGAATTTTGCTCTTGAAATTGGTAAGCCTGGGACGAGGACCAGGACTCTCAATGTATTGATTGATGAATTACCCTGATTCGGCTACTGAAAAATTATAGAACAGGCAAATCACAAATTAACAAATTTAAAATAATACGGTTTTCTTGCTGAAAATCTTTATATATCCTTGTGTGCTGAGCAGTCCAGCTGACTAACATGGCACTCTTTTAGTTTCTTTGCTTCCCCCAACTTTCAGCAGTGGTCAGTCTGTCCACAGTTTCTCTGTTGGGAGGAACCATCATTTTGAGGCTGTTTTGCTATTGCCTATCTGTGTGGGCTCTGCTACAAAAAAATTAGAATCACGGAATTAGATGAGTTGGAAAAGACTCTCAAGCTCATCCAGTCCAGCCGTTCCCAGCACTAAACCATGGCACTGAGGGCCTCATCTACATGGTTTGTGAACACTTCCAGGGACGGTGATTCCACCACTGCCCTGGGCAGCCTATTCCAATGCCTGACTGCCCTTTGGGGAAGAAACTGTAATATCCAGACTAAACCTCCCCTGGTGCAGCTTGAGGCTGTTTCCTCTTGTCCCATGCCTCGTTCCTTGGGAGCAGAGCCCAGCCACCTCCTGGCTCCATCCTCCTTTCAGGCAATTGTAGAGAGCAGTAAGGTTCCCCCCCTGAGCCTTTTCTTCTCCAGACTAAACCCCTCCAGTTCCCTCAGAGGTTCCCCATCACACTTGTGCTCCAGGCCCTTCTCCAGCTCCACTGCTCTTCTTTGGATCCACTATAAAATAAATAGGTGAATAGTGTGCTGCCAGTCCCCTGTAATGAACAGGGAGCAAGAAGACTGATATATCTGGACAAACAGCTGTCTTGCAGATTGGCAAGCAGATAGGTAGATTTCTTTTGTTATACATGACTCGCTGCTACACTGGTTTCCCTTTCATTTATTTAGCTACGGTTGCTCTCAAGCACATCTGTGCTACAGCCATTTTTCACCTCAGTGTATTTGCCAATATAAGGCATGTATAAGATACTGCTCATGCTCAAACTGAGAGTAACACTGAAAACCTTCCTTTCATGTAGCAGAATATACAGAATGCTTTGAAGGCCCTGCAGTGAGACAGCTGATCAGTGTGATCTAAGACTTCAAGGCACACAGTACTCAAGAACACAGGTTGAAATTCAGGTCTTGGCCTTGAGCTTTGCTTTTGCATATTCTTGTTGGCTGTTTTTTTGCTGCCTTCCAGTTTTGAAGTTGCTGATACAAGATGATCCTGCTTCTATAGCCTCTCTGGGGTGCCAAAAAGTGCCAGAGTTGCCATAGAGAAACTAGTGCAGGCAAAACAAAAAGACCAGAGAAATCCAACCCACAAACCAACCAGACCCCCCAAACTTTGAGATTCTGATGTTTCCTATAATGGCAGTTGTGGCACTGGTTCAATATACCATTATTGACATATTTCAAAGTAAGCTCATTTATCATCTTATTACATCTTCAAAGCTTTCTTTTTTTCTATGGAAAGAACATTAGGCGCAATTCCTAAAGGATATAACCTACATACTGAGGGTACACATTGAGCTGCTGTTTTACTATGCAAAACTCTAATCCCAAATATAAATAGACATCTGTTAGCTATTTGCATGCATGAAAGATGGTGAATGCGCCCGCACAAAACTCTTTTGTTTTTGGGGAAGAGCTTTGTGATGCTGAGTCACCATGGAGTGGAAGAGGAATGAAATAATCCACACTTTTTTGTCAGCAAGAACATTAACAGCTCAAAGAAGCTTTATTCGTTTATACCAGATAGACACTGATTTTACATGTTGATTATATTAGTGATTTATGCTCTTTATTTCTTCAGTGGTTGTGTTTCATTTTCTTTTGGGTGTTTTTTTTTCCTGGAGAGTACTTAGTTTTGAGGGTTGCGTTTCTTATTTTCTTCTTTCTTTCCTCCAAAACAATGACATTGTTTTGGAGGGTGAGCACAACCAGAGCACCTGCGCTTGAAAAGGTCAGATATTGACACAAATTAAAGCACTGTCATTTTCTTTAAGGTTCAGCTCTTCTAAGAGGAAATTATTTCTTGAGAAGCTCCTTGGCAGATGTTTCAGTGGTATGTAGGTTGTGCTGTAGAGCACCAGTTCAGTTAACTTGTTACATGCCTGAAAGCTGAACTTCGCTTGAGGTGGTGGTTCTGAGAAACCTGGGCCTCAAAGTCTTGGTTCATATTGGTTACAGTTAGAAGTTGGAAGAATGATCTTTTGACCCTGATGTGCTGGAGGCCAAAGAACCAGTGAAATGTCTCATGATCTTGATGGTAAAGCTTCTTTAGGATAAGCACATGGTCTCTCATCCGCATGACTAAGCCTCTGTGAGCCATAGAATCAGCAAGGTTGGAAAAGACCTTTAAGAGCATTAAGTCCAACACCATCATGCAGGGTACAGATTTCTGTGAGAGATCATGAGAATTGTCAAATTATAAATGGAGAAATACAGGAGTACTTTATTAACAGTTAAGCCATAAAACAAGAGAACAAGTTAAGATGTAAGAAAACTGTATCATATGATACAGATAATGAAGCACCAAAGCCACAGTAGAGTTTGATTACCTAAAAGAAATCAATTAAAAAACTGGCAAGGATTGATAATGCCATCTTGCTTTAAGAAAGCAGCAGAAGCACAGTCCCAGTACTGAATGAATGAACAGCAGTCAGTCATTTGTAGACAGTGAGTGAGGAAAATAATAGAATCATACAATCCCAGATTGGTTTGGGTTGGAAGGGACCTTAAAGCTCATCCAGTTCCAGCCCCCTGTCACAGGCAGGGACATCTTCCACTAGAGCAGGTTGCTCCAAGCCCCATCCAACCTGGCCTTGAACACTGCCAGGGATGGGGCAGCCACAGCTTCTCTGGGCACCCTGTGCCAGTGTCTTACCACCCTCAGTGACGTAGCTAGGTGATATTAATATGTCTTTTCAACTACCGTTGACCTCAGCCAGCTGTGTTAAGATGATATATATATACAGCTGGTTCTCTCACAATATATCCTAGCTAAATCAGGTTAGTTGCCTTGTTGTCAAATAGCTGACTTTTTTCTGGCAATGAAAACATAAACTCACTGTACTGACGGTAGAAGAACTCCATCAGATGGAGTGAGGGTGGTGAAGGTAGAAGCTCATGTTCTTAAGAAGGGAGGAGAAAGTAACCCATTTGGTTGTGTTGTTGAAGGGTGGGTGGTTTGTGTTGAGGTTGTTTTGTTGGGTTTTTTTGTGGTGGATTTTTTTCCCACCTTTTTCTTTTGTCCTGATTTTATTTTTTTTTCTTCATAACTCTTCCCCCCCCCCCCCCCCCCCAAGCTGCTTCTGGTTTCATGAATGTTTTTTTGTGCATTCTCTTGCTGTATGTATTTGTTGGGAAAGATGCTATGCAGAGGGACAGAACATACCTCAATGATTTGATTCACGATGATTTACTGTGAGGGTGGTGAGACACCGGTCTAATACCTGAATGCAATATTGAAACCGTGATATTCTTAAACAATTCAAAAGAATTCATTTGGATTTCATTTGACTTCAGTTATCTGTTAAGGAGCCATTTTTAGAAAGTCATTCCCATTTAACTGCTTTTGCATAGTGCAGTTTCTTACCTAAGGAAAAAATCTGTAAGGTTTCTTGCTGATGATCTGAAGAATGTGAGTAAGAGCTGGCAGATGGCTTACAGATACCACTCTGAAATATCTTATGCTGACAAATAAGGATGGTGTGTATAATTAGCACTGCAGATGGTATGCAAAACGATCTGCACTTAGTGCAAAAAATCTTTCCTTTTTTTTTTTACAGACTATTTTTCAGAGTCAATTTTGAAGACATGGCTTGTCTTCAGGGTAGAGCCAGGTGTAGTTGAGAAGCTACTCCCCATCTGGTTCTGTGTCAGAAGAGCCCTCAGGCTTTGGGGCCCTTGTCCATGTACAAGAGTGTGCTGTCACAATGTAAGTAATAAAGACATAGATCACATCAGACTAATATAAAGTTTGCAGGCTTGTAAAGAGAGGAGCTCATGACAAGGCACAGTAGAGTTATTGCTTCACTTTTATTCCTCTGAATTTGGTGAACTGTCAGATACTTTTAAGCACGCAATGTATTTGCAGTCCCAGTGTCCCTTACAGCAGAAATGATTGCTCTTCCACTTTCATACTGGACCTAAACCTGATCTCTGCTGGTGTTTTTTCACCCAGATGTTAGCAAAAGCAACTGGCAAAGAACAGACTTCATGACCTCTTACTGTGGTGATGTTGCTGCTACCGTTTATTTGTATTACTGTAGCAGTTACCTGGTATTGGACTACAGCCTTCATCTCTGATGAGTTCTAAGAGCTCTGATGAGTTCTGATTGTGTTTGGGACTACAGAAATACAACCTAACATCTTTCTCTAAAGAATTTCTACTCAGTATAGACTAGAGGCTACAGGTGAGCACATGCAGCTATCTCAGATACTGTAAGGAAACAGGACAATGATATTTTGTCTTCTTAGCATATGACCTTCTTTTGATTATATTGCTGCTGAGGACAATATACAGTTTAGAGGGAAGATGGCATAAGGAACAGTGGGAAGACAAGTGGAAAGATACCAATTCACAAATGGTGGCAGGAGAGTTCATAAGCCTAATAGAGGCTGGACATATGCCTGGAGAGGAGAGACAGTTCTTCAAGAAGCAGCATGTTGGATTCAGATTACAGCAGTCTGTTTTTGACTGCAGGTTCAATAAACCAGATTGACTCACCTCCATTCAGTCCAGCACGCAGGCAGAGCACTCTATTTTAATACCCCTGTGTAGCTTCAGTTATGCCCACCTCCATCATGAGGTCAGCCGGATTAATTGCTTACTGAGAGTGAAATGAACACTTGGAGATTGAATAATTCTTTCTTTTTCAGTATCAAGGTCTATTGTGTACATAATTTCTGCTGTTATTCCTCGTGAGGCATACACCTCATTTGACTTTGGCATTAAGTGCACTTTCAGAAAGCTGTCAGAACAGCACACCCAGGGTGAGATCTTCTCTCAATTCTTCTCTTAGGCCTTCTGTAACACCTTGTGCCATTCCTGCCAATAAATACCGGCACAAATGGCTGAGGGAACTGGGGGGGTTTAGTCTGGAGAAGAGAAGGCTCGGGGGGTACCTTACAGCTCTCTACAACTGCCTTAAAGGAGGATGGAGCCAGGAGGTGACTGGGCTCTACTCCCAAGGAGCAAGGGATAGGATGAAGAAATGGCATCAAGCTGCACGAGGGGAGATTTAGACTGGAGATTAGGAACAATTCCTTCCCCAAAGGGCAGTCAGGCATTGGAACAGGCTGCCCAGGGCAGTGATGGAATCACCATTCCTGGAAATGTTCACAAACCGTGTAGATGAGGCCCTCAGTGCCATGGCTTGGCAGTGCTGGGGGAATGGTTGGTCTTGATGATCTTGGAGGTCTTTTCCAACCTGGCTGATTCTATGATTCTGTGATCTGCAGTCCAATGGTACCTGTTCCTTAGCTCCTTGAATTTGGATGGGCAGTTTTGGTTATTTCTGGTACCACAGTGGGCAGCAGGAGTGGCTCCTGTGGCAAGCTGCTAGAAGCTTCCCCTTTGGTAGAGCCACTGCCTGTCGGCTCCTAGATGGAGCTGCCACTTGTTGGGGTTGAGCCAGTCCATGATGGGAGGCATATTTACTCAGGGAGCTGGGCTCTGGGGAGCCTCAGAAGGCTCCTCAGAGGTCATTATACACAGGAAGAGATACAGGTGGCTAAGCAAGCGCAGATCCCCATGTTGGTGGGGCTGTTCCAGGACTTGGTTGTACCTTAGTGGCTCAGGCTTTACAGCGGTTGTGTTCAGCTTTTCCCTCCAGACTTCCCTGAAGTTTCCTGCCAAATATACTGATCTTCAGTAGTCATTTAATACATAGCTGCGGTCTCCTCCCTGCCTACCAGACACCAAAAGCTAGATGTAAATCTGAGGCTTACTGTGATATTACAATACTTTACGTGAGTGTTTCTGCAGTACATAATTTTTAATGTTGATAATTGCTTTGTGTGTCTGCAGTTAAGTGTCCTTATTTTGAAACAAGGGCAGTGTGTACTGAACCAGCCAAAACATTCAAAGAGAAATTTTAGTGGGGTTTAATTTTGCTTCAAAAGAAAGCCACAACCTTCACCAGTTTTCAAATACTCATCAGTAGCAGCCTTTATTCTACATTGTTAGGAATAGTTGGTCAAATAAGCGAAGCAAAGAGGTATTTTTTCTGTAAACATCATGCAATTTTATCGTTTAATTGTAGTATCTTAGATGTACATAGAATACCTTCAAAGTAGGGCTGTTTTCATGGTTCTTGTGCGGTGTAGAGAGCTATCAGGGGAAGTTGGGTTTGGTAGGTGAAGTGCTCTCTGAGCCTTTTTCCCCTCTCCAGTTCAGCTCAGGTGTTTCTACAGTGGTTTGTAATTGCATTGCAGACACATGCAGTGCCACTTTGGCAGCCTTGGCTGAAGAACACGTGATAATACCTGTTAATCATGTGGAATCATAGGCAACTTCTTTGTCTCATTAAATTGCTAGATTTGTATGCAACAATAGCCGTATACATTGCTAGAGATATGCAAAGGAAAGGAACTAAATGCTTCTTGAAGATTGCTGTAATCAGCAATATATGCTTAAAATGTGTTTTCTTTAAATGGTAGTGTACACTTTTTGCTCTGTATATAAACAATGCTTACACATTGTGAGCTGTTTGGGATCTTACTTCATCTGAGAACTTGAATTTTGAGATCCTCATAGTCATTGAAGTTTTTGATTCTGAAGACTTTTCTGGTTAGCTGCAAGTCAACCGAAAGTTCAGGGAGTTTCCCCAAGTCATCTGAAGTAACTATTGGAAGGACATCTGTGAATAAGTCTCATTGTCAGTCAGAGAGCAATGAACCCTTCCTCTTTGATTGTCCACATAAGCATTACTCTGTGTAAAATACTTTTGTGGGGTTTTTTAAACACTCTGTGATTGTTTGTGTGACAGCACTCACAGTTGTTGCATCATAATCATAGAACGGTTAGGGTTGGAAAGGACCTTAAGAGTGTCTAGTTCCAATAATCCATCACAATGAAGTGAGGGTCTTTTTGCTAAGATACTGAATGCTATATGGCTGTAGAAATATTTCCCCATGATAGTATTCACCACCTGACTAATGACATGCCTGGTATCGGTGAAAGAATTATCAATACATGCTGAATCTCCAGGGTCCCAACGGCTATTTTGAAGCCAAATCACCTAATAGAATTTGCTGAATAAAAGTTACATTATTTCATTCTGAAAATCTTATTCCACCACCCTTCAGGTTTTCTTGTGAGTAATGGGGCTTGTTTTTAGCAGCTGAAGCCCTCAGAGAACGGCGATTAGTCACTGAATGCTAACCACCTTCCAAACAAGGGTGATGGATAGCTGACCAAACTCTGACAAGGAGGCTGGTTCATTACTGCAGTCATTCTGCAAACAAAGCCAGAAAGGCATTAGAAAGTTATTAAACAACAGCAGAAGGTGGGAAGTGGAAGGTACAGCCTAAGAAGTACAAATCCAGAACAAACCCATGCATTTACAACACTGATAAAAGAAGTTAAACAAGCTAGCATCATGGGTAGCAAAATAGAGAGCGATTGCTTATTTGTAGGCAATAATTTGATTGAGTTACTGTTAATGACACCTGTGGGGGAGGTTTTTATTATTGGAGTAAAAATGATAATCAGGAAGTACCGAGTGAGGAAAATTGGAGAGGAAGTGTCAAATTGCACTAAACATGGCGTATCCTGTTGCTGGTACCTCAGAGACAAATCATGTTCAGCACTTGCCAGATTCTCAAAGCTGAAACTGTTACCAGCCATACAGAACTGAATTTGGGCAGAAAAATAGGAATGATAATTGGGAACTACTAGGAATGTTTCAGTAAATGCCTACAAATCAATGATCTAACCTATGATCAAGATACTGAACATGAGAGTGCTTGTGTTAAAGAAAAATGACATGTCTAGAAAGCAGATGAAAGCAAGCTTAATGCTTTGTTTCCCTGGCCAGTGGACAGATGCTAGCCACTTTAAACCACATCTGTACTTCACTTGGTTCACTGCTTCCTTACGCGATATAAGAAGTTCAGTTAAACTTAACTAACTTTGTGAATCCCAGACTGGTTTGAGTTGGAAAGGGCCTTAAAGCTCATCCAGTTCCAGCTCCCTGCCACGGGCAAGGACACCTTCCACTAGACCAGGTTGCTCCAAGTCCCATCCAGCCTGGCCTTGAACATTGCCAGGGATGGCGCAGCCACAGCTTCTCTGGGCAGCCTGTGCCAGGGCCTCAGCACCCTCACAGGGAAGAATTTCTTCCTAATGTCTCATCTCAATCTCCCCTCTAAATGTCAGGTTAAAGCCATTCCCCCTTGTCCTGTCCCTGCAGGCCCTTGTCAGAAGCCCCTCTCCAGATTTCTTGTTGGCCCCTTTAGGCACTGGAAACTGCTCTAAGGTCTCTGCAGAACCTTCTCTTCTCCAGGCTGAACAAGCTCAGGTCTTTCAGCCCTTGGGGCATCTTCTTGACCTCCTCTGGACTCACTCCAGCAGCTCCACACCCCTCTTGTGGTGTTCTCCCTAGAGCTGGATGCAGGACTGCAGCAGGAAGCAACGTCATGAGCACATTACTAACACGTTAACAGTCTTTAGAGGACAGCAGGGGTCTAAGGGAATGAGTAATAACTTGATTCACAGCCCCTCTCAGTCCAGTTTTTCATGGGCTTCCACAGAACTTTGTGCATGGACCCCTGTGCTTTACTGAGTCTGTGTTCAGATGAATACTATGGGCACATCTCTTACAGAGGAGAGAAGGGGAGGAGCAGTTCAGAAGTTTGTTCAACAGCAGCTGTTACAAGGAAAATATTCTATATCTACAAATCTGAATAATTTAGAAGAGCATTCCTGGGTCATTGATGCTGGGTTTTCAGGAAGTTTTCGAAATCATGACAAACTGGCCTGAAATAAAAGAAAATAAGTTTCCAACATGTAAATAAACTGAAAGAGACCATTCTTGGTAGCTCTTGGCTTGTCAGTCCTGGACAAAATATTGGAAGACAGTGTAGGGCTTTATAGGTATGTCTGGTACTATTGTTACTATTCAGTCTAAAGCATTGATAATTTAAGGGCAATATAATTAAACTTTGATAGGACATTGCATTAATACCACCCAACTTTCTCATTAGGAATAAAAATGACACAAAATCAAACTTGTACTATATATGCATGGGAAACAGCTAAGTGCTATGTCTCAAACCCGAGCTGTAAACAGGAAGAAGTGACTATTCTGTGATTCTATGGTTCTATGACTCCTGTCTGCAGTCTTTCCTGTTTCTTTGTTGTGGAGAGCTATTTGGCTGTGAACGGGCATGTGAGCAATCCAGACAACTGCTTGACAATTGTAAGGTAGTGACCTGCAGGCACTGAGGCCTCACCTGGGGGTTACTAAAGTTCATGTACGTGCAGAAGCCTTGAGAAAGTTAGCACGGAAAGCTACTGAGAGAGATGTGCAGGAGGGAACTGATAACTGTAACCTTGAAGCATATGCTGTAATAGTTAACCAATCATTAAACTGTTGCTAGCACTCGGCTAAGTGAAGTTAACCAATCAAGTGTTATCGAATGTTCTAGTGTTCTGAAACTTTCCTATAAAAGGCACGATTGCGCACAATAAATTGTTCAGCGTTTGATCACATTGATCTATGTTGCGTTGTTCCTTATCCCCCGCACTTTGTCTCTTTCTAAAACTAGTTTAGCAAGATGTGTAGTGCTGCTGAAGTTTAAAGTGATGCAAGTAGTGGGAATATGGCAGTTCCTGGAAGAGAGAAGACAGCTGATGTGGAATGATCTGAGTTGGTTTGGTATGCTGACAAGGGCAAAGAAAGCTGTCTTTTAGTGTGAAATTCTTTTTGTGGAGGTAATGACAGTAAGGATGGAAAATTCTCTTCTCGTAAGTGATGTTGGAAAAGGCTTGAAACTCCTGCGGATTATCACCCAGGTGTGAAATGAATGCAGTATTGTAGATGCTTCTAGGTGGTTCCATGTGAATAGGACAAGAAGCAAGGGGCATATACTAAACCACAGGAAGGTCCAGCTGAACACGAGGAAGAACTTCTTTACTATGAGGGTGACTGAGCATTGGAATAGGCTGCCCAGAGAGGTTATGGAGTCTCCTTCCCTGAAGATAGTTAATAGCACACTGGACGTAATCATGAGTAACATGCTCTAGGCAACCATGCCTGAGCAGGGAGGTTGGACTTCGTGACTTCCAGTGGTCCTTTCCAGCCTCAGCTATTCTGTGGTTCTGTGACTTTGGCTGTATACATGGGGAATTGTGAAACATTTGGTGTACAGAAGCTGTACGTTTGGTACATATGGTCACTAATGGACTGAAGTGTACATGAATACTGACCCAGCCAAGTCCAGAGCTGAAAGCTGCTTGGCTGACTTACTGCATTTGGCTGTGCCGCCACAGTGTCATTGGAGGGTCTCTACACCGTCCTCCTCTGAGAGGTATAGATGTAGAATACAACAAATGATATATGGATAAAGAATCCATGCTATATGGTTCTTTAGTCAGGCAGGTGTGAGAAGAACAAAGTCAGGGAGCTGGGAGTTGAAGGTGAAAATTTCAGAGGTGAAATTAAGCATATGAACAGGGAGGATGATGAGCTTTTCTCTTAGCATGACAAACATGGTGGTTATCTGTCCACCTTCAGGGCCTTTAAAAATGAAGAATGGGTTTCCTCTTTCCAGTCCTGAACAGTGTACATGCTAATCCAAGCAGGAACATTCCGGTAGCATCCCATGGCATACCTTATGCACGAAGCCAGTCATAGACCACAGCAGTCCCAAGATGGCATAGAGATCTGGTTTAACAACCTCACAAGTAGAAAAACTAAAAATAGTGTTGTATTGACTCATACAAGATGCAACAAGAGCTGGGATCAAATACACTTTTGTGAGTCTCCCAGATGTGCTCCAGTAAGCTGGAGCATATCTGAAAACAGACTGCTCTACATGTGGAAAAGAAAGCTTCTGGCTCTTGATGAGCCTCGGGAATTTCATCCGTGGCAAATTCTTAAAAGGTAAAAGGATAGCAAGGGAACTTGCACTGTTTATATTCTTTGAATGGGCGCTGTTTAAAAGCTTAATATACAATATATGGAGACCCCACAGGCATAGTGTCCTATTAAAGAACATTATCAAATGCCAGATGTAACAACCTGTGAGATGTAGGTCAAGAATTTATCATCCTTTCATTAAATAATCAGAATGAAAATCAAAGAACAGTCAAAAAGGAGAAAATCAGCAGCTATAATGGCAGCAAGATTAAAACCAGCTCTTTTAGAAGGATTGCTGTTAAACTCTTGTAGATTTTACCAGCAAATGGCCAGCGTGTGTGTTTTGTTGGGATCGAAAATCCTGAGCTACTTTCTTCAGTGTGATGACCTTTCCATTGTAATTTTCCTTTGAGCGAATTGATAATAGAAAACAAGAGGGAAAGAAATCTCGCCCTGATGTGCTGTGCCCATTCGCTGGCTTGCTACATGCTCAAGATTCTGTTTTCAGGTGGTTAAAAAATCCCTTCTGTCATTTGAAAACTCATGAGCTGTTTAGCTTTAAATCACAGGAGACACAGCAACTTCACTGGTTCCAGTAGTTTGCATTGTGTGAATAATTATGCTTTCCCTATGAGAAAATGAAATTATTACTTAGTTTAATGTATTGGTTGTTAATTCAAGGAGGGCTTTGCCTATTTAAACTTTATTGCAAAGAAAGAATTTTTAATTCACTCTTCCTTTTCCCCTTTCTCCCCCCTGCTTCCTTCTCTCCTTCCTTTTTACTATGTCATTAGAAAAGCTGGATCTATTTTGGCTGCTGTGGGCTCAGACAGAAAGAAAAGAGGAGTAATTTTTATCTTTGAATGATACAGTGACCAAAGTAAACACATGAATTTCATCAGTGATGCTTACAGGTGAAATAGAAACTAAATCCTTGTCCTTACTGTCCAATTCCCATATAAGCTGCCCTGTGTTGGAATGTACATCCTGATTATGGCATTAAATTGATAGTGCAACTGTGCCTAAAAGAACGGCAGAGTTCTAGCAATTCTGGCAACAAATCCAGTCTCATAATAATGTAATTATTTTCTACAGTCTTCTTTTGTTAGGCTTTGATTCTATTTAAAGGAAAATAATATATTCTTCTCTTCTGCTCAGCAACAGAGGAAGCTGGGAGTAACAGAATGTTCTATTAACTGAGCTAATGGAGCAGCTCTTTCTGCTCAACTTGTATAACTCTTCGGAAGCGCCATGTGCTGCTTGTTCACTTTCAGTCTCTTTCCTAATAATTTTAGCAAGTCAAGTAAGGTCCCTTCCTTCTTTAAGGATGCTTCCTTACATCACAGTCTTGAAGCCTTACTTGCTGCTAATTGCAGTGATTGCAGATATGTTGACACTACAACTTGGTGAGTGCTGAAAAGAAATATGCAAATATTTATTTGACTTAGGAAGCATATTTGCTTTGGCAGTGTTCACACCCCTTGGAGATTTTCTTTTACTAGCAAGCTCTTAAAGGCATGAATGGTTGTAAAGCAGTGTCTTTTGAATAAATACTACAGATTTCTGGAAGGCACATATTCAAACTGAAAATGGTCAATCATATTGCTGTAAAACTGATTCTTAAACAGGCTGCTGGACCTACTGAAGTTGGTGTGCTACCCTGAGATGAAATACCCTGTGAGCTTTCAATAAGACATATGGGAGATAAGTGAAACTGCCAGTTGACACCAGCAAAACACTTGACTGCTATGCCATATCCATAGAGCCATCTGGGCATCGTTACGTGAGACGCGCAGTTTGTCCCTGGGGAAATGAGGGATTTAAATGCCAAAATAAATGTAGTGTGCTACAGTTTAAAATATACACTCAACTGCTTTGCCATTCTCATCTATCTTTCCTTTCGGAAGCCGCAGAGCCCTGCAGTGATCAGTTTATTAGTGAACCTTGGTGAAAAAGTAGTGCTCAAAGGATTCCTGTCACTTTGTGTCTTCCAGAGTTCCTCGTGTTTCCCTTGCAGGACTTTTGCTGTCAGCCCTATATACCTCAGACTGGAACAGCATTACATTAATGAGGATGAAAGGGAAGAAAGGTACAGGCAATGAGATAACAGGAAAGAAAGGAAATAATCCTGATTTCTAAAGACCTTTGTCTAAAAGAGGAAGGGGAATAGGTGGATTTGTAATTTTGGGCTGGAAAACTTCAAACTTTACATACATACATAAGCAGCTTCCCGTGCATAAAGGGGCGCCCAAGAAAGGGAGAGGGGCTTTTGACAAGGGCCTGTAGTGATAGGACAAGGGGGAATGGCTTTAACCTGACATTTAGAGGGGAGATTTAGATGAGACATTAGGCAGAAGTTCTTCCCTGTGAGGGTGCTGAGGCCCTGGCACAGGGTGCCCAGAGAAGCTGTGGCTGCCCCATCCCTGGCAGTGTTCAAGGCCAGGCTGGACGGAGCTTGGAGCAACCTGGTCTAATGGAAGGTGTCCCTGCCTGTGGCAGGGGCTATGAATTGGATGAGCTTTAAGGTCCCTTCCAGCCCAAGCCAGTCGGGGATTCTGTGATTCTACACCATGAAAGGCTGGTAAATGAAGTTAGAATATTTTAAAACTGAAGCCTGTTTTTTTTTACTGCCTTTCCATCCCTGCTGTCCATTATTTTAAGTTTAAAACACCATCAGGGATATTACACATCAAGGCTAAGCATGGGAAATAAAATGACTTTTTTCTTCCAATTCATCTTTAATATATATATTGGAATGTTAGGAGAAAACCAGAGTATTAGTTTTCTGCAGCATTTCATTTCACACTGCTCTTTAGGCTCAATTTACTGGATCCTACTTTGATGAAGTTATGTAAAAGAAATCAAATGATAAAAATGTGCTGATGCTCAACCTTACAAAAGTTGCATTTCAAGCTTAAAACAAGCAGTTTTCTTTTACATGGCTGCAAAATGTAAGATGTTGACACAGGTCTAGAAAGAATTGAAGGCAGAAGGAGTTACATTCCTTTGGAAAATGGGTTGGTTGCCACATGATTTATCTTTATATGTTTCCCTTTCTTTTGCCTCAGTCCCTGCAACTTCAAGTTTCCTTGTGGTTAGACAGAAATCTTAGATCAGTTCATTGCCAGTGTATATGGCTTTCCCCTAAGTATTATAATAAGAAACCAAATCACCTGCAATGTTTGCAAGCAGTTTAATGTTGCTGTGTGTGTATTCAGTGTCTTTACAAAATGCAGTTAATTGTTTTAATCATTTATTTAACAGTATCTGATTAAGCATGCAGGCATATCACCATAATTAAGCTCGTTCTGCTTTGAGCTTGAGACATACCAGCTCAGAGGCTGAGGTCTAATCACTGGTAATTGTAAGCACTGGTGGAATGGGTGGATGAATATCTTAGAGAAGCTTGGAGTTGGGGGGGGAGTTTTTACCAGGTTTGTATAAAGGTAGCATTAAATGATGTGAACAGCAGCATGTACTGCTCTAGAGAACTCAAACTTAGAATGTTTCTTCTTTTTTCTTCTGCAAGTGATGTGCAGAATTTTAGTAGGAGACTCTTTGTCCTGAAGATCATACCTTTGAAGTATACAAGACAGGCGAAGTGTGGCAGAAGGGAAGAGCTGTTATAACTAATTTACAGGAAACTGAAGCTCAAAGATGTTAACTTTATCCAAGATCAGACAAGAGGCTGGAACTGTGAATCAAGGTGTGGACCATAAGGGCAAGATGTTCCTTCTGGATTTGTTTCCTTAAATATTGGAAAGAACGTGTTTGTCATCTCCAGATTTGACATAGCAGGGATAGTTCTGCCTTTGCAAATCTCCATGGAAACTCATGATACGAGTTGAAATGGAGACTGCAAAGCAAAAGTAGTGCAGCTCTGGGCTGTTTAGCAAAGAATTTTCTTCATGGTAACATCTCTTCGAAAGTGGATTAGGAACTGTGACCAAAGGAAGTGTCTTTGTCAAGGGCTTTCATTGTTAGCAAAATGTAGCAGCATGGCACCTCTACTGCAGGGTTATCAGATTTTAAAGGCTGAAAAGTGGGACAAATCCAGAAGAAAAATCACTGTCAGAGTAAATCAGATTTACTAACAGCACCTATAGGGTAGAGCTAATCTATATGTTTTGGATGCTCGGCGACCAGAAAAAGAGAGGAAGGCTTGACTGATATTCAAACAGGTGCAGCATTTGCAATATGTGATGAAGTTTTCAGTTGTGAGGATTGACTGGTACACCTTCATCTTTCTTCTGGAGTTCTGGGGCGTAAAGGACAGACTCAACCTATTTGGCTATAATTCTACAGAGGAGAAATCTTGTCATTTTCTTATGTCTATGATTCAAGATGGCATTAGGCGCTCTAGTCCTCAATGCAAAAGTGACTGAAGTTGCTTCTGCCAGCCCACACACAATTTCAGTCATAGTTTTTACCTCCTAAGACATACAGAGTTGGGCCTTGTCTGTTCCAACCTGAGTGTGGAAATCTAATTTCTTTTGAATTGGTGATGCTGTTTCATCAGTTCTACCAAGACTTAAACATATGATAGGCTGAGAGAGCTGGGCTTGTTCAGCCTGAAGAAGGGAAGGCTCTGGGGAGACCTTTGAGCAGCTTCCAGTGCCTGAAGGGGCTGACAAGAAACCTGGGGAGGGACTTTTGACAAGGGCCTGCAGGGACAGGACAAGGGGCAATGGCTTTAACCTGACAGAGGGGAGACTGAGATGAGACATTAGGAAGAAATTCTTTGCTGTGCGGGCGGTGAGGCCCTGGCACAGGGTGCCCAGAGAAGCTGTGGCTGCCCCATCCCTGGCAGTGTTCAAGGCCAGGTTGGACAGGGCTTGGAGCAGCCTGGTCTAGTGGAAGGTGTCCTTGCCCGTGGCAGGGCTTTGAACTGAATTCTCTTTAAGGTCCCTTCCAACCCAAACCAGTCTGTGATTCTATGATTTTATATACATATAAATGTGGGTATGTGTATAGTTTACACGTAAAGCTGCATTATTAATCTTCATCATTATGCTAGTACCCATATATTCTGGCTATATAGTAAGTCTAATAAATTTTTCTTTCAATTAGTGCATTTTAATGTTCTGTAGCTGTTAGGACATGCAGATTTGTTATATGCTTGTGTTTCTTTCCGTAAACGTGGTTATGTCCGTGCGCTGAGAAACCATGTTACTTGTAGGCGCAAGTTTGCTTTCTGAGGTGCTGTTGTGTTTTAAGTTATGTCTAAAGAGTGCTCACTCAGAGTAACAGCTGTGAATTTCCCCTCAAAGACACAGTTGGTATTTGTGCTGTGGTCCTGGTTCTGCAGTTATCTCTGTGTAAAGTGCTTAACATTCCTGCATTTAAAATTCATACCTTCAAGTGTTGTTTTTTGAAGGAATAGGATCTTTGTACATGCCGAAGCGTGCACAAAGTTATAATGGACATAGAATCACTGTAGGAAGCTTAGAAATCACTCTCATTGCAGGAAACTAGTTAAGAACATTTTAAGTCCTATATAAATTACCCTGAATTAATGGGACTTTCACTGAAGTAGAACTGACAGCCTTACTAATGCTAAATGTAATCACCATCATTAGTCTGATACATTGAATAAGAAATCTGCCCATTATAATTTAAGAATATGGAACAGGGAAGCCTCTTGATAATACATTCATAAGCAGAGGAGTTGTGTAAAAAGTTCTTAATTGATTGTCACCAATGGGAGGATGTCCTGTGTCGTGATGACGTGGTGTCCAGTTAGCACACCAGTGCTAGCGCACTAGTTAGACTTACATGGGGCATCAATCCCTGCAAGCTCTGAGGCATGCTCTCTTGAGGGCAGCTCCTTTGAGTTGTAAAGGAGTAGGCAATAGTCCTGCTTCCTTGTTCTAGGCACACAGTCTGTGCAGTCAGGGAAAGGACCCTCCTATAGAGGGCAAGAGAGAAGGAGCTAAATGCAAATGGTCTGAAGTTCCTGTTTGTAAAAAACCCTCTCTCCACCAGCGATATGGTGAGCCCTGGAAGAGCAGGTCCTGAGTTGGGCAGCTGATGTGGGATGGTGAAATACTCTGTTGTATCGCTTGGCTAAAACTAGAATTCCCATGAAAACATCACAGTGAGAGAGCAAAACCTTTCAAGCAACTTCAGTAGTTCAAGTGAACCTATCAGTAACACAGCAGGAAGCTACCAGGCTTCTTCTGGCTGTGGACAAGAAACTCATCCAACCTGTTGTTAGGGTATTGCTGGGCTGCAAGGGAGACAGAACCCACAAGCCCTCTGAGTGTGCCTGACCCCTGCAGCTATAGGACTTGCAGGCTCTTACTCGGGTCTGCTGTCAGTTAGGAAATGTCTGAGTTATTCCGTGCTTGCCTTTGTTCAGAGCAGTGTGAAATTTGACCTCTTACACAGAGGAAGTTTATTTAAGAAGTCAAGGAATGAGAAATTTCAAGGTGAAGATTGGGATTCTGCTTTTCTCGGGAATGCTTTGGGGAACACAGAATTATGAAGTGGGAAACAGGGTCAGGAATAAGCAGAACCTTGACTCTTCTTAATAGCCGCAACTGTGGACATTTGTCAGAAAAAGTGCTTTCCAGCCTGTACATACACTCGCTCCTGCCTCCTCTCCCTGGTCTTCCTGTCTCTTGAGTTACTGATTTCCAACAGAGAACACTCCATCAGCAGCAGGTTCTTCTTTTACTCCATGGACTTCACAACCCTTCACAACCCCCATCTTCCCCTACCTCTTTTTCTTTACAGATGGGTTAGGTTGTTTTTGTCTAGCGTTGCAGCTGTTGAGATTTCTCTTTATGGGGCATTTATGTGGCTTTTTTTTTCCTGTCTCATGTTGTTTTTGTGGTAACGTGCCCAGAGTGGGAGTTGGAACAGGTTCATTTTCCTGAAATGTAGTTATGGGAGGGCTGCACCAGAAGATGAGAGAGCACATGAGAAGATCTCCATTACTGTGTTTATAGCTACCTGTCGCTATTGATCATTAACTAATCTTGCTAGAAGCATGGCTTCAATTTTCTTTTTTCAGTGTGGATTAAGCACTGTTGCCAATGCACATTTTTCTCTGTCAGACATTACAGGAAGTATGTAGCATGCAAAAGTCTGAAAGCCATCTCCTCAGATTGCTGTTTAAAAAGGACTTCTGAATGACTCAGTTGGAGATTTCATTCTTGCTGGCACTGAAAAATCTGAATTTAACACTTTCAGCTGACTTAAAAGGTTGCAAAAAGGATGTAAAATGGACAAAAAAGCTGTCGGGGGGGGGGGGGGGGGGGAGGGAAAGGCAGAAAGTGATGGGGAAAGGGAGATGTTTGCTGTTGAAAAGGCCTGAATTGCAGCTCCCATTTAGCACGCAGTCTGTTGTTAAGAAAACCAACTCCACCACTTCCCAGCCAAAAACGGAACCATGTTGTCTCTCCCTGGGGCAGGGGAACAGGCTGCCCAGGGCAGTGAGGGAGTCACCATCCCTGGAAATGTACACAAACCATGTAGACAAGGCTTTCAGTGTCACGGTTTAGTAGTGGCCTTGGCAGTGCTGAGAAATGGTTGGACTTGATGATCTTGAAGGTCTTTTCCAACCAAGTTGATTCTGTGATCCTACGATTCAAAGGCAGTTGGCTATTTTCTAATGTCAGCAGAGCCCCAGCCTGCACTAAGCACCTACACATACTGGAGGAAAATGGGTGAAAATTAATGCAGAATAAACAGGAAAATGCCTGGAGAGACTGAGGCTTGGAAATGGAGCTTGAGCAAGCTGTATGAAATGTCTAAGAGCAAAGGCCAACATCTTATAATCAGTGGGACAAATAGTGAGTGTCCCTGTTTTGCCAGGGATCGCTGTGGGAGTTACTGTAGTCTGAATGTCTCTTGTGGTTTGGATCCATAGGGCAATTATTGCTAGTATTTCTAAGGCCATCAGATGTAGTAGGCCATCTAGTGCTTGATATAGGAAAAATAGGCAGCGAATGATCAGAGGTGGCAAAATGTCTGTGATCTTGTTGATGAGCCAGAGTGGTCCCCAGTGCAACCAGGCAGGCATGGAGGTCTGGCTGTGGATGTGTGGCTGGCTTGCAGGAGGGGTGCCAGCTGGTATCCCCATTCTGCACATCCCTTTGACTGGCTGGATCTCTGTCCCACTCTGCCTTTCCCCCTGTGCTTCCCTGTGCTTGGAGAGTAGTCCCTTGGTGTAATGCAGGCTCCACATCTGTCTTCTCATGAGACCCCCACTGCAGTCCTGCATCCAGTTCTGAGGCCTCCAACACAAGAGGGATGTGGAGCTGTTGGATCGAGTCCAGAGGTGGCCACGAAGATGCTCCAAGGGCTGGAGCAGCTCTGCTCTGGAGACAGGCTGAGAGCTGGGCTGGTTCAGCCTGGAGAAGAGGAGGGTCCAAGGAGACCTTAGAGCAGCTTCCAGTGCCTGAAGGGGCCGACAAGAAATCTGGAGAGCGGCTTTTGACAAGGGCCTGTAGGGACAGGACAAGGGGGAATGGCTTTAAGCTGACAGAGGGGAGATTGAGATGAGACATTAGGATAAAACCTTCCCTGTGAGGGTGAGGGTGGTGAGGCCCTGGCACAGGGTGCCCAGAGAAGCTGTGGCTGTCTCATCCCTGGCAGTGTTCAAGGCCAGGTTGGATGGGGCTTGGAGCAACCTGGTCTAGTGGAAGGTGTCCCTGCCCATGGCAGGGCTTGGAACTGGATGAGCTTTAAGGTCCCTTCCAACCCAGACCAGTCTGTGATTCTGTGATGTGCAGTGCCTGTCATCCAGCAGAGATACCAGGTTCCAAACCAGATTCCCCAAACAGCTGAAAACTACCCCGAGTTTAAGGGGCTTGCTTCCTGCAGGGTGCTTTTAGGTTTGTTTGGGTTTTTTTTTTTGTAAGGTTTTAGGTTTGCTTGGTTTGGCTCAACAGCAATAAAGTAATGCTCCAACTGCCTTCTGAGGTACGAGAATAAATGTATAGAGTACAGTAGTGTTAGCACCCTTTCCAGAGCGATCTCAGTGCTGGGCAGCATATATAAGAAAAAGGAAAGTCAAGGATTAGGGAATATGCAAAGGAAGATTTAACCTGTCCTCACGAAAGAAACAATGTTATAGGTGAAAAGGAGTAAGTTGTGCATCTTGCCAGTAAAAAACTAAAGACAAAACAAGCAACATGAAACTATTGTAAGTTCTAGTAAATGCACAGGTTGTTTCCAAAGGAGAGGTCTGCCTGTAAGTCTGGAGTAGCCAGTTTCTTTCATTTTGCAAGGACGAATGAGGGGGGCAAGGGTAGCATGAGATCAAAGGGTGCTTACAGGATGTACTGAATGAAGGAGGGAGAGACAGGCAAGACAGAAAGCAGGATCAAAGGACACTAATGATAAAGAAGCTCTGCTTGCCATCTCCTGTAATGAAACACAGTGAGTCAGCAGAAGTTCAGAGTGTATTAAAAGAAAAGATCTAAAAGGAGATCACATTAAAAGCAAACTAGATGTATTTTCTGACCATCAGGGGATGAAATAATAATGGGATGTGGGCAACATTCATGCACAAGTTTGTTGAGTGCTGGTGCCTTTAGCTTTCAAGCTATGGATTTTAAAAAGCCTGTAAGGGAGTAGTCTGAAAGAAGCTAAAGCAGCTGGTGCATTAAATGATGGTCTCATTACAGGGTTTGGTGGAGCCTTGGCTGGAGTGCTTGGAGTTCAGTTCTGTTCCTAGCTAATGCCTTAATGTCAGGAAATAGAAATGGGGTCTGTTTTCCTTTGGGGCAATGACAGAAATATTACTGTATCTGTCTCCTGGAAAGCAAAGCCAACTCTGACAAGTCTATTGATGAGCTAGGGGATGTGCCATTGAGCCACTAGTGAAAAGAAGTTTCAAACCGTACTCTGGAAATGCGCTTAATGAAGGATATCAAACACTGAATTAGAATAATTAGAGAATTGCTCAGTATAATGTTTAGCACTGAAGTAGTATTTCATAGAATCATAGAATCAACCAGGTTAGAAAGGACGTTTAAGTTCATCAAGTCCAAGTGTTCCCCAGCGCTGCCAAGGCCACCACTAAAACATGTCACTAAGGGCCTCTTCTGCATGGTTTGTGAACGCTGCCAGGGATGGTGATTCCAGCACTGCCCTGGGCAGCCTGTTCCAATACCTGACCATCCTTTCGGGGAAGGCATTTTTCCTAATATTCCTAAGATTCTAAGTACTGGAAGATCTCCGCTTCTGTGAGAAACAGTCTCATTTCTAGATCTTGGATAGCTCCTTCACTCCCTCTCATGCAGCCCCATTTTTGTTAGTGACACCACAGCTTGTTCCACAAGGGGCTAGTTGTGAATTTTTAAAACAGGCAGGATTAACTCTAAACATGTTTCCCCTAAGAAGACAAAAATCTTGCCCCAGCTCCTTGAGAACTGGGAACACTGGAGAAGAATCTCAGTGCCTTTTCGTGAACCACTATAGACATCAGACAGACTCTGTAAGGAATCCCTGGGTTAAGTATAATCTGTCTTTTGCGCATACAACTTCACCAGTGTAAGCTGATATGTTAAGTAATGGATTCTGTTAATTTGACTGTCAGAATGTTAAATGACATCACATTTATAATCCTATAATTAAATCGTAATTGAGAAGTTTGAATCAACTAGCGAGCTGCGAACATGCAACAGAAGCTTGAGAGTTAAGAGTTGCATGAGAAGAACTATCATTTCAGTGTATACATTTCTTCTTCTTTATGCAGTCTGTTTGTGTAGCTTAGTTATTAACTATTTCAGAGTCAAACTGGCTGTGACTCTAACACCACTGTGTCAAGGACACCGTACCACAAAGATTCTCTGAGGATTGGGCTCTGGAGACAGGCTGAGAGAGCTGGGCTTGTTCAGCCTGGGGAAGAGAAGGCTTCAGGAAGACCTTAGAGCAGCTTCCAGTGCCTACAGGGGCTGAAAAGAAACCTGGAGAGGGGCTTTTGACAAGGGCCTGTAGGGACAGGACAAGGGGGAATGGCTTTAACCTGACATTTAGAGGGGAGATTGAGATGAGACATTAGGAAGAAGTTCTTCCCTGTGAGGGTGGTGAGGCCCTGGCACAGGGTGCCCAGAGAAGCTGTGGCTGCCCCATCGCTGGCAGTGCTCAAGGCCAGGTTAGACAGGGCTTTGAGCAACCTGGTCTGGTGGAAGGTGTCCCTATGTGTTGCAGGGGTTTGGAACCGGATGAGCTTTAAAGTCCTTTCCAACCCAAACCAGTCTGTGATTCTCTGATTTGCCATCAAACTTCTGTACAGGGGGGCAGTAATTAGTTGGAGAACTGGAGTTCTGCGATCAGATGGAATTCATTAGAATAAAGGAAAACAGAGTAACTATAGTAAAGTAAAACAGAAGTAAATGAAGAGCTTGGGAAGATAAGAATGTGAAAAAGGCAAAGATGAAAACCTCATTTGGAAGTCTCGTGGAATAGAATCATAGAATAGTTAGGGTTGGAAAAGACCTTCAGATCATCTAGTTCCAAAGCCCCTGCCATGGGCAGGGACACCTCACACTAAACCATGCCATCCAAGGCTATGTCCAACCCCGCCTTGAACACAGCCAGGGATGGAGCATTCACAGCTTCCCTGGGCAACCCATTCCAGTGCCTCACCACCCTTACAGTAAAGAATTTCTTCCTTATATCCAATCTGAACTTCCCGTGTTTAAGTTTGAACCCGTTACCCCTTGTCCTCTCACTGCAGTCCCTCATGAAGAGTCGCTCCCCAGCATCCCTATATATTTTCTAATGATGGCACTATGTCTTACTGATAAGCACTGTCAGATAAATTCCGCGTTGTTCTAGGTGTGTAGTAGTAACACACCAGAAATAGGTATAAGCAGTAATCATGCAGCAACATCCTTGGCATTAGGTGTGTTTATTCACTTTGATCTTTACTTTCATGAATTTCTGTGACAATAATACTAAGTAAACCTTCCTCTCTAGGAAAAGGGGCTTATAAATCTTTTGCCCGAAACAGCACAACAGGAACATTCTTCGCAATCCACTGTTTATCTCTGGCCTTTATTACTACCGTTTTCAGACATATACCTGAAATAATATGTATATTAAATTATATATATTAAATTGATATGTCAAAAATTAATTAAATTAATACATTAAAAATTGTTCTGATATTTTTAATAACTTGATTCTGCTACAGATTATTTTTAGTTAGTTACAAGAAATGAAGTTGATTACAACTGCCTTGATCTTGAATCCATAACTTATGTTAAGTACGCTTGAAGAGCCTTCAGATGGACTTGAAAACTTGTGCTCAAGTATTAAAAAGAAGTAAATTTTCCCCACATGGACATTGCAGGGCAGGCAAATGAGAAATGTATACTCAAAGTATACATTTGTACCTTTGGGGACCATTTTGTACCTTTCCTATTACATTGTATTTCCCCCTTTTTTCTTCACCCCCCAGTTTTTATTTAGATTACAAACAAAGGAAAGGTATATATGAGTGTTCTTGGAAACAGCCAAGGTCACAAAAAGTACTTAAATCTAGGGAGAAAACACCCAACCACAGGTACTTTGGAATAAGACAGAGCTCATAAACCCTGTGACTCCTGGGGCAGAAATAATAAATGGCTTTGTTTCAGTGTAAGCATAAAAGAGCGGTCTACAGCTTCAGAGCACAGGGGTGCCCATTTAGAGTATCCGTGTTTTCCACCTTGTTCTTCAAAGGGCTTCTCCTGTGGAACCTAAGTTGTTAGCGGTGGATAGACTTGCACCTTTGGAATCATTGGGCAGGAGGGGGTTTCCTCTCCTCTTAGTTTTAGTCTTAAAGGTCATGCTTTCAGAGTACTCCATATACTTCATCTTTCTGCTTTGAATGCAGAATAAAACTCCACTGCCCAGTAAAATCTTAAAATCAAAAAAATAAACTTCCGGACATGAATCTGCTCTTTTGGAGAAAAATGGGAATGTGTGGCTTATTTTCAGATTATTTGGATGCAGCCATAACTCTGGAGTATCTGTAGGCTGTCAACAGCCTCTGTGTGTGTCTACTGTGTCTATTAGCAGAAAGTAGAGGTTTGTATGTGCTGCCGTTTGTTGTTACACATTAAGAGAGGGAAGCTGGTCATTTCTCTACAGGTTGTAGTAACTGGAATGGTTTTAATTACGCTAAACATGCACACACAAAGATATCAAATACACTGTTTGATGTCCTGCCTTTTCTCTGTATTCATTGTAAAAAGGAACATGAAATGACCTTCTGGTAATTAAAGGAGTCGCAAGTGCAATCCTAGGCACAGCTACAGGTTGGGCTGAGAAGAGATTCAGAGCAGCCCTGTGGAGAAGGACTTGGGGGTGTTGATGAGATGGATGTTGAGACTTCGAGGTGTTGATGGAGGGGTTCATGAGAAAATGAACATGAGCCGGCAGTGTGTGCTTGCAGCCCAGAAAGCCAACCGTATCCTGGGCTGCATCAAAAGGAGTGTGACCAGCAGGTCGAGGGAGGTGCTCCTGCCCCTCTGCTCTGCTCTCGTGAGACCTCACTTGGAGTATTGTGTGCCGTTCTGGTGTCCTCAACATAAAAAGGACATGGAACTGTTAGAACAAGTGCAGAGGAGGGCCACGAGGATGATCAGGGGACTGGAGCACCTCCCGTAATGAAGATAGGCTGAGAAAGTTGGGGCTGTTCAGCCTGGAGAAGAGAAGGCTGCGTGGAGACCTCATAGCAGCCTTCCAGTATCTGAAGGGGGCCTATAGGGATGCTGGGGAGGGACTCTTCATTAGGGACTGTGGTGAGAGGGCAAGGGGTAACAGATTCAAACTTAAACAGGGGAAGTTTAGATTGGATATGAGGAAGAAGTTCTTTAGTGTGAGGGTGGTGCGGCCCTGGAATGGGTTGTCCCATTCCAGGAGCAGTTGTGAATGCTCCATCGCTGGTGGTGTTCAAGGCCATGTTGGCCAGAGCCTTGGATGGCATGGTTTAGTGTGAGGTGTCCCTGCCCATGGCAGGGGGGTTGGAACTAGATGATCTTAAGGTCCTTTCCAACCTGAACTATTCTATGATTCTAAGTGCTCTTACAACCCTGTTATGTGCCCAATGTATCATGTATACTTTGTTTTGGGACTGGGTGAAAATAGTAGAAAGCAGTATGAAAAGGTACTGTTCTTCTAAGTCAGATAAGATGAAATATGAAAAGGAAGGAGAAAATGCTGGCATTTTATAGCTGCTTCCATTTAGAGTGTATGATTGCTCATTATTTTAAGCACTGAGTCATGTCATTACTGCATGACCTATTTCAGGTCACAGCAAAATATACACACATTACAGCATCTAACATCAATTTTGTCCTTGCAATGTATAATTTACAAGTTAGAAGCAGAATTTCAGTGAAGTCTGGGCAAGTCTTCTGCTTTTGAGGTACGAGGTAAATGATCTGTATGGTACTTGTAACAGTGTCTGATTCAGGGAAAAGGTTTGCCCTGAGTATCTCATGGAGAGAGCTGTTTTTCTAATTAACACTGTCTGTCTTAAATTATGTTGTCTGTAAGTGGATGTTTTTGGCTTGTCATAGTCTTCTGTTGGGCTATGTGTTGTAAATACGTCTCTCCCTCTTATTGACAGGGTTTTATGCAATTAAGTTCTTTTTACTGTAATTTCTATAAAGCTGATTTTGTAATAGCTATTGATGCCAACAAACATCTAAATATTTTTTGGGAACTCTGTCAATAGTGTATTAATTGTGAATGCCATTTATTAGAGCACAGTCATTTATCGTTCTGCAGATGACTGCATTTACTGAAGTGCCAGAATATAATGATTCTGCCATTTTCTCTCCAGCCCAGGCAGACTGAGGTTCTTGAGATACAAGGGAACTTTAATAAGGGAGTTTCAACAAGTTATTGCTGTGAGAAGCTAAGAAGGTTTAGCCAAAATGTATTTGAGCTAAGTTACAGAAACTGACTGCGGGCAATTAGATCTTTTCCAGCTAAGAGATTTTGTTGTTGTTTCTTCCTCAGGGGAAAATCAGTTCATCCCAGAGTGTGGAACTGGCCTGGGAGATCCGTGGAATTTCTGACTGCACTGGCTGGGATGATGGACTTGAGGCTGAATGAAGATTTGAGCTATTCCCCACGTACCACGCAGCAGTGCTGTCACTCCCAGAATAGTCTGTAAATTCCTTTGTCATGTTTCTGTTCTCCTGGAGTCAGAATCACAGAATAGTTTGGGTGGAAGGGACCTTCCAAAGCTCATCTAGTTCCAATCCCATGAGCATGGGACATTTTAGTCTAGATCAGGTTGCCCAGAACCATGTCCAGCCTGGCCTTGAATGTCTCCAGGGATGGTGCACCCACCACCTGTCTGGGCAACCTGTGCCAGTGTTTTACCATCCTCATTGTAAAGAATTTTTATCTCGCGTCCAGGCTGAATCTCCCCTTTTAGTTTAAAACCATCACCCCTTGTCATAGCGTAACAGACCCTGCTAAAAAGTCTTTCCCCATCTTTCTTATAAGCCTCTTTTAAGAACTGAAAAGGCACAATAAGGTCTTCACCAGGCTGAACCCCAATTCGCTCAGCCTTTCCTCATAGGAGAGGTGTTCCAGCCCTCTGATCATTTCTATGCCCCTGAGTGGCTGGAAAGGGCTCAGGTTGGCCTCACAAGACCCTCTGACGTGATGGAGCCCCCACACTTTTGGCGGAACAAAGATGCAAAGAATGCTTTGGTCAGCCATGGAAACAAGTTCCTGGTATGATGTTCAGCGTTTTGTATTGACTGCACTGTGACAAGGGGTTGGAATAAGTGGTGGGAAGTAATTTAAGCACAACACGCTGGAGGAGCTGGAATGCTGTGTGTGGTGTCTATTGTCACTGGCAGGACAACAGTGGAATGCTGAGGTGGGACATAAGGGAATGAGGATGGAGGAAATGAGAGGGTCCAAGTGGGGATTAAAAATCTTTGGTTAATGAAACAGCTGTAACACCTTAGGTCAGTTCTGTGTTTTCCTTGTTTGTCAGTGATGTCTGTTTTTCTCAGTAATCTCTGGTGCATGACAGCAGCTTGCTTTTATTTGTTTTTCCATCTTTCTTTTTCATTTTAACAAGTTGTAGTAATTCATGAAAGAATTCCTCTTTTCTTGACTGTTGGTGCTACCCTGCAGTGTGGGCCCATCTGTCCTGTACTTCATTCATCCCCCCTCAGATTGCTGATATACCTATTCTCAGAGCCACTGCATGTGCTGTAAGTCCAGTGGGGTTTAAAGTCTTTTTGCATATACCCAGTGGGTGTTGCTGCCCCCCAAGGAGTTCTGGTGACGCTGGGGATGGTTGAAATCTGTTAAGTATTACCTGTACTGCACTTAACTTGGGTAAAACTCCTCATATTTTATCTTTGCATGCAATGTTTGCATGTTTTTTTGAAGCCTTGGGTAGTCAGAGTTACATGTTTATGTGGATTAGTTTATAGAACAACCTTCTGCAGTTTCTTTTCTCAACTCCCTTTAGTCTTTACCTGTTACAGGTTTTTTTTCTGACACCACCTCTATTCTTGCATATATTTAGATGTCACAGTCCCTTCTGATATCCTTGGAGAGAAGGAGAAATGATACTGAGAAGGCAAGCTATCTGACAAAGAGTGTGATTTTAAACCAGAGTCACAGACAAGACTGTTGGAAAGAAGAGTGCCTTTGGTGAGTGCACAGGGAGTGATGACTTATCTTTTTGGTAATCCAATGCATTTTGTAGCAGTTCCTGATTAGAGTAGCCAAAACCTTCATGGTACTTACAACCCATATGCTACCACTGCTGGGGGAATACTCTGCTGTTAACTGTTTTGCACGTAGATCAAGTAATACCAGTAATGACGAGTAATGAGAAACAGAGCAGCAGAAAGAAAATCCAATGCTTGTTCCATTTGCCTGATTCTGTGGCCTGCTGTTCTTCAAATGGTGTCGATGCCCTTCCCTTCTGCTTTGCACATCCACATTTGCACATGGGCAGCTTCTCCCTTCAGGGACACGCAGAGAAGGGCTGGCAAGTCTCTTCTGTCACCCAGTAGGGGCTCTGTTCTGAACCCTCATGCAGCTTCACAGAAGAAAGAAAGAGGCAACCTCTTTAAGAGAGAACAGAAGTCATGCTGCGTTTCAGTCATCTTGTTTTTCCCACCCCCCAGAGATTATACAGAATACTTTCCACAAACCTTTCATGTTTGGGGATTTTAGGATCAATGGCTATTTCTGGTAAAGATTGAAGGAAGCCAGGCTCACGAGTCATCCATCAAATAGAGGTAGATGTGACCGGTTGTGATTTGGAAGATGGGATTCAGAGAAGAGCTAGGAATGTGAACAGACAAGAGGAATAAGAAAAAAGACCTTTGTTGTTTCTTTTCATTAGGAGAGAGGTTATAGAGCGGGTTCATGACGCGTTCATACAGAAGTGACATGAGTTTGCTGACTGACAATCCAGCAACTTCCATTAAGTTGACAGGAAATGAATGGGTTTACTGGATTTGCACATGGATCTGAGCAGACGTTTTGGAAAGGGGTGCTTAGCATTGGAGTGCAAACCAGCAAAACATATTGGTGATGCCTCTCCTTTCCTGAATGGTAAAGTCAAGGATGTATTACTGTCTGTGTGTTGGCATAGTTTGTGTGCTGAGCTTCTTGATATGAAGTTCACATAGAGAAAACTCTCAGATGGTCATGGAATTAGGACCTAAATTCGAAGGTTTCTGGCTCAGTGTACTGTGCAACTATTCTTCCCCTGAAGTGAAATGTTTGCTAGGTCCTTTTCCTCCTCCTGGTATTCCTCTTAGTGACTTTCACTACTCTTGGTGCACCTAGGGGAAGAGTTGAACTGCTGATTTTAATATATTGAGTTAATTTGTCTTCCTTTTGCTTCCTTGCTACAATATTTGGTTTGTATGGTAGGTGGAAAAGGTGATATTTTCTGGCTGGTGCTGCATGTTCCCAGACATCTGGTTCCTCAGAGGCGTGTGCAGTATGGATGCATTTTCCTGTTTCAAATTGTTTAGCTTCTTTCTGATATTACCTTTCTGCCTTCACTTGGCGTTTATCAGGCCATCGCCTGCAGCCTCCAAAATTCCCTGTGCAAGACAGGATTTTCAAGCTGAGCAAATTATTTTCTTTTTCTTTAAAGTTGTGTTAATTTCACATTATGGGAAAAAAAGCATAAACTTAGAGTGTAGAGAAGTGCTTTTCAGTCAGAAATATTGTAATCCCAGCAGGATAGTCTGTTTGCATCATGTGTTCTGTGTCTTTCTCCTATCTTTGGCTCTTGGAAGACTGAAATGGTGTTTGCTTTCTGGGGGGAGGAAATCACACCATTGGACCGGTTACTACTGAGATTGCTATCTTAAATGTATCAGAACTAAGAATCTGAGTATAGTTCACCTATTAAAGGGAAGCGTACAGCATATAACCATAGAATCACAGAATCCCAGACCGGTTTGGGCTGGAAGGGACCTTAAAGCTCATCAAGTTCTAACCCCCTGCCATGGGCAGGGACACCTTCCAGTAGACCAGGTTGCTCCAAGCCTCGTCCAGCCTGGCCTTGAACCCTGCCAGGGCAGCCACAGCTTCTCTGGGCACCCTGTGCCAGGGCCTCAGCACCCTCACAGGGAAGAACTTCTTCCCAGTGTCTCTTCTAAATCTCCTCTCTTTCAATTTAAAACCATTCTGCTTGTCATATCACTCCATTTACACAACCTCATTTAATCACTGATTGTTTTCTTACAATAAGTCTCTGGATTTCTTCTCCTGCAGGGCAGTAAGAAAAGGACAGAGCAATAGAGAGATTGTTCCAGTTGGTGCCTGTCTGTGAAGAATTTTGAGGTGTATGGAGTGGAGTAGGAGCACAGGGTTGGAGAGGTCATCTGTGTTCCCTGAATTGGTGCTTTCCTATCCCAGCTCTTGAGTTAGAAAACCCTTGATGTAAGTGGATCGAACCGTGTTGTAAAAACCGTAAGGTTTTGCTGGCATTTCTCCTGCTGACAGGTTTTATCGGGCTCTGTGCTGTTCTGACAAGTACTTTCTAGCCATGGCCAGCTATTTGCTTTTGTCCTTTGGCTCACATTGCTTTTTTCCGTCCCCAGTGCTTATCCTCCTGTTGCCTTGCCTTCTTGGTCTGTGGTTAGCAATCTTACTCCCCCTAAGCCTTCTTTTTATTAGGCTAAGAAAACCAGGGTTTTTTAGTCTGCCGTTGTAATAGACTTGTGTCATGGGTTCAGCAGCAGCAGTCATTTTTTTCTCCTTGTTGGTAGCTGGTGCAGCGCTGTGTTTTTGATTTTGGGCCTGGGAACAGCGCTGATAACACCAGTGTTTTCAGTTACTGCTTGGTGATGTTTAGGCTGGCCAAGGACTTTGTGAGCCTCATGCTCTGACAGGGAGGAGGGGAAGCTGGGAGGAAGCAGAGACAGGACACCTGACCCAGACTGACCAAAGAGGTTATTCCATACCACAGCACGTCACGTCCAGGATGTAGAAACGGAGAGCAGAGACCGGGAAGGGTGGTGAGGGTGCACTGTGTAGTCGGGCTTGATATTGGGTGGTGAGAAATTGTATCCTCTTCCCGTGTATTTTATCTTGTCATTATTATTATTGGTGGTGGCGGCAGTGGTTTGTGTTATACCTTAGTTACTAAACTGTTCTTATCTCAACCTGTGGGAGTTGCATTCTTTCGATTCTCCTTCCCATCCCTCCAGGAGCAGAGGGAAGAAAGAGGGGGAAGTGAGTGAGAGAGCGACTGTATGGGTTTAAAGCTTAAACCACGACAACTTGCCATTCTCCCTGTGCTCCTAGTAATTCTCCTCTGTGCCTGCTAAAGCTTTGGCGATTCCGGTTCAGCTGGAGCTGCGGGTCCCCAGCATGCCCAAACCCCAAGGCTGACTGTGATTTAGCTCAGTTCATTTTTTAAAAGGTGCTGCTTTTCATCACTGAATTTCCATGGTATTAGCGTGGATGTTACAGAGAGATAATGCCCGTGCTGTCTCTAAGACCCAGTGCAGTCCTGTCCTTGCTTTCTCTTCCCTAAGCATGTCCTAGTGCTGGTGTCACAAATGTGGCCTATCTTTTATGTATTCCTTCAAGTGAGCAGCTGTTAAAATAACACCAGCAGGCTTTATAAAATAATAATGAATAGTAATGATCCCAGGAGGAGCCTGCCCTTCCATTAGCTCAGCTGGAGGGTAGGATAAATTGTAGTACATTCTAGTTAAGAGTTTAAAGTCAGTGGGGGATATGAGACAACCCACTCTGTGCTGATGCTTCACACATGGATGTCTGCAAAGCTGTGTCTCTGCAGACGGCTGCCATGAACACTCCCTGTTAAGATGGTTTTGTGCTCCATTATTGAGATGCGGGAGGAAAGCAAGCACACACTCTGGTTTCCATGATCCATGCTGCTAATGGATGCCTTATGGAAAATTTCTTAATAGAAAGCTATTTGCATAATCAGAGGCGCTCTCATGGACACATCTTGGGGTGATTACTGGCCTTCCTCATCATTATCACAGGATGTCTGCAAGTAGAGCTGTTACAAACGATGTGTTGAGGCAGCAACGCCACAGGAAATGAAAACATTTGAGAATCTGGACAAAGGATTGTGCAGTGTGATTTCCCCAAGTCTCTTCCACCAAAACAGTCTCTTTTCGTAGAATCCCAGACTGGTTTGGGTTGGAAGGGACCTTAAAGCTCATCCAGTTCCAACCCCCTGCCACAGGCAGGGACACCTTCCACTGGAGCAGGTTGCTCCAAGCCCCATCCAGCCTGGCCTTGAACACTGCCAGGGATGGGGCAGCCACAGCTTCTCTGGGCAGCCTGTACCAGGGCCTCAGCACCCTCACAGGAAGAATTTCTTCCTAACGTCCCATCTCAATCTCCCCTCTACCTGTTTAAAGCCATTCCCCCTTGTCCTGTCCCTACAGGCCCATGCCAAAAGTCCTCTCCAGATTTCTTGTTGGCCCCTTTAGGCACTGGAAGCTTCTTTAAGGTCTCCCCTTAAGAAGCCTTCTCTTCTCCAGGCTGAACAAGCCCAGCTCGCCCAGCCTGTTCCCAGAGCAGAGCTGCTCCAGCCCTCAGAGCCCCCTCTGGACTCAGTCCATCAGCTCCACATCCCTCTTGTGTTGTTGCTCCAGAGCTGGGCACAGGACTGCAGTGGGGGTCTCACCAGAGCACAGTAGAGGGAGAGAATCCCCTCCCTCGAGCTGTTGCTCTCACTGCTGGGGATGCAGCCCAGGACACGGTTGGTTTCTGGGCTGCAGGTGCACACTGCTGGGTCATGGGGAGCTTCCCATCCACTAATGGGGACTGTATGCAGCATTTTTGTTCTATTACCGAGTATGTTCTAAGGTGTTGAGGCCTTGCAGGGTTACTTGCATAAGGCAAATATCATATGCATTTATTCTGTGCTGTCAGTAGTAGCAAGACCGCCAGACCTCACCCATATGTCAGCTGGCTATGTATGCTGCTTTGGTTTTGGCTGCTAGGATCATGCATAATGCTCCCATTGGCAGCATAAGCAAGCTGCTTCTAAAATAAAAAGAATTTCCTATGTTCCTGAAGGAAGTATCAAGAAGTAACATCTCTGATAATCCAATAAATGACTTTCCCCCTGCTGATACTGCTCATTTCTCACATGGGACAAGTATGAAGAAGAGTGTTTTCCTTATTTTAGGCATTTGTCAATCATTGTGGATTTACAGAAAAGAGACTAGTGAAATGTAATAAGGAATGAAAGACATGCCTCAGCCTGGCAGCATCACGCATGAGGCCAGTAATGAATCAGATGGTCACTTCAGTTAACCTGTGCGTGCCAGTGAAATGTAGTTATTGTTTTCTCTATCATTTGTTTCACAGTTTTGCCTGTCTCCTCAGCTGTAATTATCATTCCATCAGGGTTCTGTCTAAGAAAGCAGAACCATCTGGGGAAATCAGCATTGCTTCACTCAGTCTCAGCTGGAATTAAAATTATCTGCTGCAAAGATGAAGGAGGAGGAAAAAGTACAAAATACCTTGTCATGGGAATTGCTGACCAGCATCCACAGTTCAGTATGAGAAATAGGTTCCATTTTACATACTAGCATTACCAAAAAACCCCAAACAAACAGAAGGAGACAGTTTGGCCCTGTTTTTATATAGCAGATAGGCTGTCTTGGAATCGTGGTGCATATGTGCTTTCATGAAAGCCAATGAATTGTTCCTACTTATACAGATGACAGGATGAGACCAGCATGTCTTTAAAATCAGTGAAATATATTAATTCTTATTCCTGAAATATGACCTCATATTCCCAGGACTGCAGAAACAGAGGATGTGCAGTAAATTAATCCAACAGCCTTTTACCTCTGGGTCTGAACCCTGCTTAGATCACCGGTTGAAATGAATTTCTGTCGTTGTTTGAAGCAAGTCTCCTCTGAATATTTATTGACATTACAAAACTGCTTTGGCATCTGGCACAATTTGACATGATTAATTGTCACTGTTAGAAGAGAGCAGGGAAGCAGTTAGAGCAGAGGGCTGTTGTAGCGTTTGGGAGTCTGCACGGTGATTGCTAAACTCATGTTGTTACTGCCAGGCCTACACTTCCCAAAATCCCAGGAAGCTAATGTTAACAAAGCGTTTGTGTGTATGTGGTTGAGGGAGAAGGATCATCAACAAACATGTTAGCAAGACGCTTAGTTGTTCAGGATCACAATCTATCCAACACGATTCAGCACCAATGTCTTAAGTAAGGCTTGTTGCTGATCATTTTAAGTTGTCTCATAAACTTGTCAGTGCGAAGAACACATTGGCCGAATTATCAAATAACGTGAGAGTTAAAGCCACATCAGGAAATGGTGTTGAATGAACAGTTCTCTGAGCACTGGAGCAAACGAAGCCTGATGTTTTATGAGTTTGTATCCAGTGTTTTGACAGGATAGGATTTACTGAAGTGTGAGGTTTTCCTGCTAGGATGTTTCTGTCATTGCGCTGCTGTGCAGATCCTGCAGTACCTGCTAATTACTTATTTTGTCACCTGTCCCTTGGTGGGTAATACACAGTGGCTCTCCTCTATCCAGCCTCACTCATCAGTGTATAAATCAGCGTATAAAATTCCCACTATTGCTGACTCTCCCTGGATAAGCTGGGATCAGAGCCTTTACTCACTCCTGCAGGTTTTTTTAACCTGAATGCCCCACGTGATTCTTGCTCTGTCTGCAGTGAGTATGCAGTGAGGCAGACAAGTAAAGGTGCAGGTGGGAGAAAAGCCCAAGCTCTCAGTCATAAAGGTAGTGTATCAGAATCTCAGAGTGGTTTGGGTTGGAAGGACCTTAAAGCTCAGCTGCAGAGCTGATAACTAGAGTGTCTGAGGGTAGCTCACATGTGTGAATGATCAGAGACATGCATGGGTGTGGGCACACACCTGCAATCAGGCTGCTGATTAGGCACTCTCCTGACGTTCAGTGTTCCTCGCATTTGAAAGTGCTCTCTTGGAACCACCTCCTTTCTGTGTTATTTCTTCTTCCAGGTTTGGGTTTGGATGCAGTCTGTGATGCAGAATATCCCAGCAGAAGTGCTGACCTCAGCCCATTTTCAGGATGAAAACATGGTGAAAGCAGGCCAAATGACAGCAACATCAGAATATGCAGTTTGGTGCAGAGCTTATTAATTGTAGCCTGGTGTTTCCAACTGAGTTTCATATGGATTTCATGTGAGTGTATGCAGAATTCATGGTAAGATAGGAGAGATTTCCATTGGTCTACATGATAGGACTATTTGGCTCCAGCAAGCAGTCAGTTGGTACCTCTTAAAATACATACTCACTTGCCACAGTGGGCTCACTAAAAGATCTTGTTCATTAAAGCTTATTCAAGCAAAACACTTGTCTCAGGGCACCTGAAGGCACCAATAACCCTTAATTGTCCTGACCAGTCTCACCTGGCACCCACCCCACAAACCCCCTCTGCTCATTTCTGCAGGAGCTCTATTTAAGCTGTGTTCTGGAGTGTGCTTTGAGTTATGGTGTAGATGTGTTTGCTTTTGGTCCTGCTTCTGACTTGGTCTTTGGATTTGCCAGATTGTTGCTTTTGTTTTTCCTGAACTGTCTGTGGGAAGTCTTGCTGTTCCTGCTGTGGTTGCCCTTAGCTCACCCTCTGTCTTGGAGCTGCCTTGTCCCTGCAGGTAAGAAACTCCCTGTGACTTCTCTAATTGCTTGTATTTTCCATGTTGTTATTCTATTCTGAAGTATTTTTATGAAATGCAGCACAAATGAAAGAGTTGTAGCAGCTAAGAAGATACAAGCCAGGCGTGAGAGTAGAATTACGCCCTCTAAAAAAGTTGTGACTTTTCCACAAAAGTAGTTAGAAGAAGTAATGTATGTAGTTCCAAGAAGTAATGTGTGTAGTTTAAAGACTTAAGATGGCTGAAAGGGTTAGCAGTGGAAACTGCTGTGGAAAAAAAAAGGTCCTTTATGTGCTGGTGCTTACTTTAAAAAGTTAATTTGGAGCTGGGTGGTTTCATCATGTTTGAAATGCAAACACTAATCTTAGTGGCTTCATCATTATTGTTTTCTGTTAGTATTGAGTCTCTTAATTCTGTATCTAGGCTAATGCAGTTCTCTTGGCTTTGTGCTTTCTGAATGATAAGTAGTGTCATCTACCTGGGTTTGTGGAAGGCTGAGAAAAGCATGAGCATAAAGTTCTGACATGCTTTGGGAAATGGAGGAGCTTGTCTGGCTCTGCAGAGCGCTATGAGCCCTCTGGGTGTCTTTGAGCAGTCATGCAGCTGAAACAGGCACTGTATGCATCAGCATAACCCTGTGTGGAGAAAATGGGGCTGGCTGTGAAAGGCAGGGTGCAGGGTGTGTTCAGCTGAAGCAGTTGTGGTTTATTCATCTCTTGTTGTGTTATCTAAATGCTGAGAGCAAACTCGGTGCATCTGTGGGCAGGATGTAAAAGAGGACTGAGATGGGATGGCTCTAAGCAGACAGTTTTTCATGGCCAGATTGCTGGTAGTGGGGGAGGAGAATAGGGGATGTTTAATTCCACTCACTGTAGCTTTTCCAAATGCAGGAAGAACTCTGCAGCCATTCTAGTCCCTGTACAGTTTTGGGGCCCAACAGTGGCTCTAGACACGTGCTGTTTTCATAGGTTGCGCTCTTCTGACAATTTATTGAGTACCAGATTTACTTGCAGTAGGGTAGGTGTGATAGCCAAAGAACATATTTTGGCATCCCTCATTGAGAACTTTTGGTTTTAATGTCTCTGGTATTCAGTACTACTCTACCGTTGCATCGCAAAAGCTCTTCAGTAACTTCTTGCACAGTTTAGAGCCACCCTGAACCAACTGAGTAAGAAATCCCCCAGGAAATGCTTATGCATTAAGTGTGTATGCTTAGAGCATCAAAATCTGTTCAGGAAACTTAACAGCCAGTGAGCTTTGCTGGGTTTATTCTTTTTGTCTGGTGGGTTTTGTGCGGGGTTTTTGGTTTTCTTACAAAACAAACGGTTATCCCAAAATCATCTGTGGTTTTAGCAACAGAGTGATGCTAAGCCAAAATATGCTTGCTTTTTTTCTGTTATTACAAGCAAAGTGCCTGGCCACAGCCCTCAAATGTGTTTTTATTTGGTTGCTTCAAAATGACGTGTGGCAGAAAGCAAAGTCTGTGCAGCCATTGACCGGTTCTGCTGCTGGGTTTAATAAATGCTGTTTGAGTTCGTATTCCCTTGCTGGCTTATTTGGGGAGTTGCCCACCCCTGTGAAATCTGGAAGTTCAAGAGAAGAAACTATGAAAGGGAATATCTAATTTCTTTATTCCAGCTGCTCTTTCATTGCCTCAATTAATCTACGGTTGCAAGTCCCTCCATTTCTGGAAGGTTATTGGCTGTGTGCACTATGCATAGCTTAAAGCTTGTTTTTAATAAATGTGGGGTCTTTAGTACGTAGACATAGGCTGGCCTTTGAAATCCATCAAGGCTTGTCCAGCCTGCTCTGAATAATTTTAAGAAACCAGTGCATAATTAATGAAACATGGGATCAGATCTTTTGCCTGTTGGCTGTCAGCCTTATTCCAAGCAAGTGTGAGGTTTGTTCTGAGCTTCTCTCTCCTTTAGAATGGCTTTGCTTGCACACTCCTATGATCTATCTCTGCAAAATATGTATTGATAAGTAGTTACTAGTTGTTCAATAGGACACCTGAACTAGCAATATAATTATGCAATGCAATGTAATTTGTAGTAAGGCCTTAAGTACTATAGTACTCAGTAGTCACTGTGAGTGAGTTAGCTTCAGCTGAAGGTACCTCATGGGGAGCATGTGAACAGGCTTGTCTGGATTGCAGATCAGATGAGGAAATGGAGTTGATGTTCCCTCTGATCCAGAAAAGGAGTGAACCTTATTTACCCTGCTCTAAGTATTTGATTGCTTAATAGATTAGTCATAATTCTTTATCCATGCAACTTGAAATGCTCCACAGAAATAGTTAGTCACAGTGGGGAAGGAAGAGGTGGAAAGAGGTATTTACTTTTTGTATAGCTACCAAAGTTCTGGTTTTGGATGTATAATATGTAAATATAGCTTAGATTCATAAATTCATCTAGCAATATGAATGCATTTTAAAAATCATAGAATGGCACTGGAAGCTGCTCTAAGGTCTCCCTAGAGCCTTCTCTTCTCCAGGCTGATCAAGCCCAGCTGTCTCAACCTGGCTCCATAGCAGAGGTGCTCCAGCCTTCGGAGCATCTCTATGGCCTCCTCTTGACTTGCTCCAACAGCTCCAGGTCTCTCTTGTGTTGTTGTCCCCAGAGCTGGATGCAGGACTGCAGGTGGAGTAAATAAACATGTCTAAATATACAGAACCCATTTGTCAGGGTGAAATGAACAGTTGTGTTTACTGACATTTAAAAAATAAACCCCCAATGAAGGGTTATGTTGGCTTGGTTCCTCCCTAAAACCTTTGTTTGGTTCAGCTTGTCCTAATGGCACCAGGCTAATTTGATACCTGCTGAGTTCTCCCATATTTTTTTCTTCCCTGTTTTGATGAGCTGTTCTGGTTGTTAATCTTGCGAAGTCATTTTTAAATTGATTATAGAAAGGAATGTATTGACTTCTCCATGGATAGTGCCACTGATTTCAATTAGACCAACTGAAAGTGAGTATAGACTTTGCATGACAGGTTGGTTTGTGTTTTTTTTTTTTGAAGTGGTGTTGTATAAATGCGTGCTTAAAAAGGCCCCATTTGCAAATGCTTGACAGCTGATGAAGCTCATACAAGTAAATGGGAGGGAAGGAATGGCAAGCTAAGAAGCCTCTTCGTGAATCTGTTCCCACTTAACATTACACCTCCCTCGTTTCCAGCTAGAAACACATAGTCCACTGATAGCTTTCTAACCCATAAGGTAATCTTAGCTTTATAGGTGTCTACCTGTAAAGCATCATTTTAACCCCCACTTCTGTTCTGGTGGCCAAGTGACCTTTTCAAGTTACAGCATAAAGCCATTAGTGATTGGTGGTTTGTGCCTTTACTTGGTGTTTTGTTCTCATGTAATCTGTGTTTTTCCCAGTGTCTGCAACTGGCAGAGGGAGAGGTGGACTCTAGACTCTGCTCCTGTATAGCTGGTCACTCACCTGGGGACAGAATCTGCCTTCCCTCTGCGCAGCCTTATCTCCACAAGATGAGGTCACTGACTGCCCCAAATTAAGCCATTCTCTGCATTGGGAAGTCACCTGTTTACAATTTACCAGCTGTCTGCAAAGCCTCTATTCACCTGTAGGAAAAGACAGATATTTTGCGAGTAGGAGGGGGAGTTTTATGCCACCATAGAACTGTGGTTATATATAAATTAGTTTTCTTATCCTCCCTCCCCCTGACTTCTCTCCTAAGCCTTGATCAGGATGTATTGTCTTTCTTGCTGACTATGAAACCGAACCCATATTATGCCTGGAAACAACACCAGCAAAGTGTGTTACGTTAGCTGCACCACTAAATGAAACAAACCTTGTTATTTTATGGTTTTAGTCAAAATTCAGTGGTTGAAATGTCAGCCTTCTAGCTTGTTAAGCTCTTCAAGGATTATGAGCTTATAAGAAAAAGATGATGACTTTCTTCTTGATTAAAAATGAACTGTTTCAGCTTTGGGAACTGCTCCTTAATTAAAAAGTAAATCATATTATAGGTTCTCCATGATGAACTGATAATAATAGGAAATTATCAATTTATTACCTTATATACCAATAAAATGGCATAGTATTTGCCAGTGGGAAGTCAAAAATAACCTTACAATTGTCTTGCTGATATGCCTATGCTTATAGATATTAAAGGGCCTTACTTGTGTGTCTGTTGTGGCTTAATGCTTTTATTATCTTGAATGTCATAGAGAAATAAAAAATTATTTCCCATCACATTTTAAATATTACTCTGTAATAAACCTGGCTGTGCCATTAAGTCTCCAGGAGCTATTAATTGCTTTTACAGTAGCAGGCTTTACATTTGGGCGTACTGTAGCTGTTGGCTCAAGTACAGGACATTGAGGGGTAGGTCTTAATGCCGTAATAAAAGATATTTCTATCTTTTCTCAGTGTTAGGTACTGTCCAGTCTGCAGATGAGGTGATGGTGCAGTGTATACAGGAGTAGTAGGACTGCTGGTCTTTCACCAGGTCTCATTCCAAAGTTATTTTGAGGGCTGTTCAAAATCGTTTAACCTCAGATGTCGGAGCTTGTGGGTCAGCCTTGTATGTAAGCAGCAAGACTTCTGCAAAGCTGCACCAGGGGAGGTTTAGATTGGATATTAGGAGAAATGTCTTACCCGAAAGGGCAGTCAGGCATTGGAGATTTAGATTAAACATTAGGAAGAAATTCTTCCCTGTGAGGTCGGTGAGGCCCTGGCACAGGGTGCCCAGAGAAGCTGTGGCTGCCCCATCCCTGGCACTGTTCAAGGCCAGGTTGGACAGGGCTTGGAGCAACCTGGTCTAGTGGAAGGTGTCCCTGCCTGTGGCAGGGCTTGGAACTGGATGAGCTTTAAGGTCCCTTCCAAGCCATTCTAGAATTCTAATGTCAGATGCGATGTTGTGCTTGTACAAATTTATGTAGATAAAATAAACTGGAAACCAATATATTTTTGATGTGAGTTCTGTCATGCAAGGTAGTCATGGTATATCAAAAGGGCTGCTGAAGCCACACAGCGTTTTAATAAGTCTGTGTTCTGGTCCTGGGGGTTGTGAAGTACAGTCTTGGTGGCAGTGGCTGTAGGAAAAAGTGAGTGTCAGATGCAATTAGGCTGTTTCCCATTTAGGAGAATTACCTTGCTTTTGCTGCAGTTTAATAGTCAAGGAGCCTTGGTGAGTATTCAGTGTATGTGGGGGTGGAGTAAAGCTAATAGAAGAGGACAAATGGGAATATGCTGACCCCATTCAGCCTTTCCCAAAGCACTCTTTATGCCTGGCAGCTTGAACAAGGAGAGCTCTGCAGGACCTCTCCTTCCTCCAGTCACTGGATCACGCCACTTCAGAGGGAGAAACTGGTCTTGCGAGATCGAACCTTCTGCATACAGGGGTAGGGGTTTTCCCAGGGACAGGACAGTTGGAGAAGCAGGGAGCTGGATGGTTTGGTTCTGTGGCATGTGACATGGAGTGCTCCCTGTCACTAATCCTGTGTCTGTAACACAACTCGTACATGTTACGCGACAATCCCAGAAATACCATCTGAAGCCAGCACCGATGTTATTGTTTTCCCATTTGTCTGAACGTAGTGTTGTCTCTTCTCCAATGTCCTAACCAGGCAGTGGATTGTTCCCCTGTGACTCCTGAATGGTTTTGAAATTCAGTATCTCGGTTCTTGGTTTGGAAACTGAATAGTTGAAAATGTAAGGGATAATGAACTGTTCTGTCACCCTTGATTTAATTCCAGCAGATAGCCTGTATGATCTAAATGACATTAAGTTATGTTTTTGTCATTGATGAAGGGAATCTCAGAATTCATGTCACATAATGTTTGGTGTCTATCCAGATATCTACTGAGTGTTTTGTAGCTTAGGAGTGGCTGAATTAAGCTCAGTTGGGCATGCTGTGTTTCCTCTTCCGTAGCTATTTATCAGCAAGTGGAACACAAACTGATTTCAGTATGAACAAGATTTTGGCTCTGTTAAAATGACACTTGGGTTGTGGTGGCAACTGCCTTGGTCGATACCATGTAAGCAGCTCTGTCTTGCTCTGCTAGTTTGTGTTATGTGTTCTTATGTGACTGTTTAAGCTTCAAGGTTGAAATTTTCCAGGTGGCTCTCCAATTTACTTAAGTTTATTCACAATTTAAATATGGAAAGTATTTGCCAAAAACTGAGGAGAAAGACTACTAAAAGGTGTTTTCTCCATTACACACACGTGCATCAGCATTTGCTTTGCTCATCTGAAACCCTGATGTTCTAAGACTGTAGGTATTTTTTGTTTTAATGCTTCTGTGCAGGTATGTGCCTTTTGGGTCCTGGGGAATAGCTCTTAATTAAGACTAAGACACTGAAAATGCTGTTTGAGTATGCCCTGCATAAATTCACGTGTAGCTTTGGAGCGGCATTAAGGAGGAAGGTGGGATTTACTGTCTTTTACTAAGGAACTGAGGAAGCTTGAGCCTTTTTGTTACTGTGGTTTGTGCTCTGTCCCAGGAGATACAGATGTATTGAGGAATATTAGGAATATGATCAAGTATGCAGGAAGAGGCCGGTGCTTGTAAGCCTGAAAGGTCTATAGCTTCATTAGCATGTTTGCTGGCTAAAGGTGTGATGTGTAGAGTGATAGTGTCAGGATGCTAGTATCTTCCAGCCATGGTTTTGTGATTAATTTAATATGAATTATGGACCCAAGGTGCTAATTCCCCAGGATTAGCATGCCTGGCTTTACCAAGCCTTTAGGATAGTAGACTACCTCTTACCGTTTCAGGGAATGAAGCCAAGGAATTCCTGGGAAAGCTGTGGGGCCCTCCGCTGTTGGTGATTGGTACCATATGAATGCTACAACATAGCTACTTCTGCTGAGGGAGTTTGTGACCTCAAATTGGTTATGGAAATAAGATGGCATCCCTTCTGAGAGGTGAAAACCATGCAGTTGCTGTTTGAGAATGGCGATTATTCTGTGGATTCTGTATAGAGTATAGAGCTCTTTATGAGGGATAAAGAAAAATAAAACTCGTATTAAGCCTCTCCAAAAAAAATACTCTGATCCACATGTCTTGCTTTATGTAGGTTGTTTGGAGAAGTAACATGCAATGGCATACTCTGTGCACCTGCATTTCCTGAAGGGCCAGTTTAACCATTCTGATTCATAAATTAATTTGTTGATTCTCAAGGAAGTCATTCTTTACATAAAAATTTTGGGGGGCCTAATGTGGTTCTCCAGTCAAACCAGAAAGCTTTATGCCTTATTTTAAATGTAATAATCGGTGTTCTATACTATTGTGTTTAATGTCTACATAATGTAAAGAGGCTGAAAAAATAGAGTCAGATCCTTCAGTTAAGTATTTGATGTGTTTCTTGCCTCAGCATTCCAATTGCTTTAACTGAGAAAGTCGATATGGAGGTTATGTTGCGGTGCCAGGTCAGTAAGGTAAAAAGCATACATAGTACATGCCGAAGATCATGGAATCCCAGGCTGGTTTGGGTTGGAAGGAACCTTAAAGTGCATCCACTTCCAGCCTCCTGCCACAGGCAGGGACACCTTCCACTAGAGCAGGTTGCTCCAAGCCCTGTCCAGCCTGACCTTGAACACTGCCAGGGATGGTAAGGTGTGTACTTTGATCTCAATGTTTTAATGTTCGCTGCCTTTTAATTCTTGGAGTTTTGATCGCTGGTTGGTAGTGACATAATCGGTGGTTTTGGATGAAGAATGAAGCCAATTCTGCATTAAAATGAATGTTTTACATAGATGCTTTTCAAATCCCCTTAAACTATTGTATTTGCCATTGCTTGCAAAGACACCCAGAGTGATTATAGTGTAATTTGTGTGTGCCCAACACTCTCTTCATACAGAAAACTTCCCTTCCACAGAACAGAAGCAAATCTTATGATGGTTGTAGTCACTGAAGAATGAAGACAGTTTCTTACATATAGCATAAATTTTGTGTTTTAAATGCCATGTAGCTTTCAATGTGGTTTATTTGTGGAGTTTCTTTACCAGCTAAAAATATAAGCTACTCCATAAACACTTGTTCAGGCTTAGTTGCAAAGTGACAGAGCAATGTTTCATGTACAGTACTTTATGAATGGAACAATTTGATTGAAATGAATGGTAAAACTCTGACAGTGAAAGGAATTATTTCAATGTTGGCATAATTTCCAATGGGATTTCAGGCACTTAATGTCTTTTCAGCAATAGCTATCTAATATGGCATGTGCATAAGTTAACTATGGAGAGATGTTCTCTTTCCGTTCTGGTATTGTCAGTTTATTTCTGCCCTCCTGGAAGGTGTTCAGGAACATGTGAAATTCCTAGGTGGCTCTTTTTGAAGAAATTTAGAAGTCTGGGAAATCCATTTGTGTCTCCATGTAATGAGTAAGAGTTTAATCTCTGCCATGAGCTTTCTGCTTCATTTATCACTTTCACATTTCAGTCTCCTGACACAGTGGATCTGTATCTGATATTTAAAACCAAAACATCTAACGGGGAGATATAAAAGGAATAAACAAAGCATCTTGTTATTTCTCTATATGAACCGTGATGGGCTGTAGGTAACTCTTTAACTTTCTTTAGCTGTTCCTTTACAGTGCTTTATAAACTGCATATCTAGGGAAAGGATAGTCTTTCCTTGTGTGAAGCTGGTGTACTGGGATCCAGAATGTTCTCTGTCTAGTTCTGCCACATATTATTAGCTGATTTTGATCAAATAATTGCAACGATACTTCCTTTCATATCAGTGGGGGGCTGTTATATGAATATAGTAACTTGACAGTTCAGCTGTGACAGTCTGTGCTTGAAGAACCCTGAAATTATGGAGCAGAAGCCCTTATATAAATTTAAAAGGTGAGAAGAATGATTTATTAATAGCCCTTTTCAGTGTAAATTTGAGTCAGGTCTGTGTGCCCAGCTACATAAAGCAATTCATGGGCTGTGTAAATGACTTGCTGATATGAAAGAAGTTTATAGTAACAGCTCAAAACTGCTGTGCCACACAGAGATGGACTCAACTCTGCCTCCATCTTCCTAATTACTTATTTCATAAAACAAAAAATTAACTTCTTATGAAGCAGTATTTAAATGTGTCTTTATTTTCTGGTTAGCATTGTAATACAGCTTTTTCTTTGGCAGCAAATAGTAAGGAAATCAAAAGAAGCACTGACTGTATGGAATCTGAAATAAAATATTCCAGAAATTTTAGTGTCACTTAAGGCCAACCGTATCCTGGGTTGCATCAAAAGGAGTGTGACCAGCAGGTCGAGGGAGGTGCTCCTGCCCCTTTACTCTGCTCTCGTGAGACCTCACTTGGAGTATTGTGTGCAGTTCTGGTGTCCTCAAAAAGGACATGGAACTGTTGGAACAAGTGCAGAGGAGGGCCACGAGGATCAAGGGACTGGAGCACCTCTCGTATGAAGATAGGCTGAGAAAATTGGGGCTGTTCAGCCTGGAGAAGAGAAGGCTGCATGGAGACCTCATAGCAGCCTTCCAATACCTGAAGGGGGCCTATAGGGATGCTGGGGAGGGATTCTTCATGAGGGACTGTGGTGAGAGGACAAGGGGTAATGGGTTTAAACTTAAACAGGGGAAGTTTAGATTGGATCTGAGGAAGAAATTCTTTACTGTGAGGGTGGTGGGGCCCTGGAATGGGTTGCCCAGGGAGGTTGTGAATGCTTCATCCCTGGCGGCGTTCAAGGTGGGGTTGGGCATAGCCTTGGATGGCATGGTTTAGTGGGAGGTGTCCCTGCCCATGGCAGGGGGGTTGGAACTCGGTGATCTTGAGGTCCTTTCCAACCCTTACTATTCTATGATTCTGTTCTATCTGGCCTGTTAAAATGACAAATACAGCTCTAAGAGGTTTGCCACTTTCTGGTATTATCCATGGATGAATAGCTTAAGAAAAAAAGAATATGAAAGAGTATTAGTACTGAAAGATGTTGAGGCAACAAACCAGGTTTGATGGTTTCTTATGTGTATTCCTCCTGTTTGAGTGTCTTAATTATCTGAGAGTAGGAGTTGCATGTCCGAGTCAGTTTTGTGACCCGTCTCAGACTAGGTAGCAAGCTATGAGAGCGTTTTTGTGTGTAACCCAAACTCTTCTACGTGGATCGCTGTCACTGTATTGCTTGTAGTTGCATCTTTCCTGGGGTCATTTGGCTACAAATAATCATAGAATCACAGACTGGTTGGGGTTGGAAAGGACCCTAAAGCTCATCTGGTTCCAACCCATGCCACAGGCAGGGACACCTTGCACTAGAGCTCGTTGCTCCAAGCCCCGTCCTACTGCTGACAAGATAAACCAGTGCTGGACAATTTTGCAGCAATGATGAAAGTCTCTTCTGACATCAGGCACTTTTTTTTGTTTCTTTTTCTGTTCCCACAGGCAAATGTACCATTAATACGTGAGATTATTCACAGAATCTGTGATGTTCCTGGATTCTGGTGGGAGAAGGAAAAGGTGGAACAGTGCCCACAAAGTAGCCATTAGATAAACGGTTTCACTCTTCAGGGCTCTCCTGTGGCTTTGTTGAAAGGTTTGATGGATGGACAAAGGTTGCAGAAAGAAATAATCGGCTCTTGGCTATTTGAGCAGGAGACTCTGACCTCGGAGTCCCAGGAGAGACTTTGAGTCAACCCTATGATTTCTGTAAGTCTTCAACAGTAGCAAGGAGTGGTGATCCTTTCATCCTGCAGCGTTAACACAGTTGCCATCAGGAACTCTGCAAATACTTGAGACAAAACTGACTTTTGGGCTTGGAAAATCCTGGGTGTTCTGGGCCTCCTTGATTGTGGCAAAGGTGTAGGAGAAAAGTCAGGATTGGTTTGTTTGATGGATTGGTCTGTTGCTCTGGCCATTTAAAGGTCACCTTGGGAAAAACAGTCAAACAGATCAGCAGGTCTGGAAGAAGCAAGTGCTAAACCTCTGTAAGGAGAAAATTTTCCATGAACTTTATTGTTAAAAAGAATCTTGGAGATAAAACTTGCGGGTGATCTGAAGCAGCAGGAAACAAATGGCAGAGGAGGCTGCTGTAAAGTGGAAGAGATTCTGAACCTGCCCAGTGTGTTTTCTCTTCCTGCCAATTCATGTGGGATCTGTCGCCTTCAGTCTTACTCCTCACTGTTCCAGAAGATGCTGTTCCAGAGAAAGGTAACCTTGCTTTTCTTTACTTCTTATCTGTAGCTGCAGTCTGTGAGAACTTAAGCCTGTTGGAGGTTAGTGCTGAGGTCTTGTTTTGTTTTTCCTTTCGTATTTGGAGTTATTCCTTTACAGAAATTGTAGTTAGACTGCAACTTCACAGAAGTTTATGGATGTCCTGATTGATGCTTCCTTGAGATGTGTTGTAGCAAAGCCAAATAATCACAAATGTTACATACTGAATGTTCAGAGTATTTCCACTCTGGGAATTAGAAGTCTTTTGAGTTTATATATGTTAGATGCTGCAGTGTAACCATCTGCTTGAGTCATTGTAAGGCCTGATTAATGGTACAGGGTTTAAGACTGGGATTTATTACTTGTGTACCTTGCACACTGTAGTGGAAATGTTTCCCAGGACATAAAGCTGTCCCTTCCGCCAGCTGCAATTTGCAAACTCATAGCTTGCTGGAGCCTTGAGTCTGCTGTCACTGGAGGATGTTCCCCACATTGCAGTTCTATTTAGATGTTGCATTCCCATTGTATTGGAGTACCTATAATGAGGGCTCTGTTAAAACGTGGGTGTGTCTCGAGTCTTTATCTGTTTGTTGTGATCCTCAATACAAATTAAATACAGTACCTAAGCAAAATCTGTGAAATAACTTGGTAGCTCTTAGCTTGGCTAAGAAAAATAACCCTTTGTTGAATATGTGTATGCAGATGCCAAAGATCTCTTCTAAGAGTAGAGGATTAACCAGTAGGTGAGATGGAAATGGTCTTTCTCTTCCCTCCCTTTCAAAAATAGATATTTTGACAGGGACAGATGGACTTCTTGTATCACTGGGATGTGCTGAGTCTCAGTGAGATGGGTGCTTTATTTAAAGTACTGTTTTGCCAAAAAGATTAATTTCTCGGAGGCAAAAAGCAAAGCTTCCTGAAAGGTCTGTGATGTTGATCCAATTCCATTACTTTCAAGTTTTTGATGCCCACTGAAGCGTAATGTGGCCTCAGAAGCAAGAGGAAGGGACTTTTTCACAGACTGTGAAGAAGTGGTGACATTTCTCAGATTTATAATAGTTTCTCAGAAGTTCCAGCATTAACTCTTTTCTGCTGTCATACATCTGAATGAAGAAACCCCTTTGTTCCCTGTACCAATTATCTTTTTGGGGTTGATCAGTCGCTACAGCTCATGCATACCACAAGCGCTCAATTCCTGGGGATGTGGTTAGCTTTGTTGTGCTCTGACTGTACAAAAAGTTCAGCTCTGTCTTTCCTAGTTTTAATTATTGCCTTTGCCCGAATTAATGGGTTTTGCAGTAGCGTAGCTGATATTCGTGTAGGTGAGACACTTAAATATAGAGGAGCTGATACTCTGGAAAATGTTTGAGGATGCTGAGGAGTCAGGCTGGTATTTTACTCTTCTAGTAATAGAATAGAGATACACTATTTCATTGCAGGTTCAGTAGTAATTATTTACACTGATAAATAGAGAAATGGAGCCAAATGTCCTGTCCCAGGCTTTTACTTCAGCTTGGTTGAGGCTGAGCAAAATAACTAATGTTATGAAGAGGACCGCAGATGATGTGACAAAATGTGCCTGGGGAATAAGGTTGTGATATGATCCTATCTTTGAGGAAACCAGCAGGAATCGCGGTGGAATGTTCTCCAGAGTGCTCTGCTGGCTTCTGAAGGCACGAAGCTACTAAAATACGTTCTTAAAAGTGATCCTTATTTTCCTCTTTCATGAGAAGACAGAAATGTCGGTGTTTTGATATCAGAAAACAAAGTTGTTTGGAGTTGTGCTGGTGTTTAGGACCCCACAGAGTCTGTTGTAATGAGCAGGTGAGGCTTTTCCATGCTTCTGGGGATACCTAATGAGTGGAAGAGTAATGCAAAGGAGGAAGAGTGTTGCTCCTTACCACGGCAGGTCAGGTGCTCCTGCTTTGGCATTGGGAAGGGATCATAGAATGGTTTGGGTTGCAAGAGACCTCGGGGCTCATCCAGTTCCACCTTCTTGCCATGGGTGGGGACACCTTCTGCTGGAGCAGGTTGCTCCAGGGCCTGTCCATCTTGGCCTTGAAGACTGCCAGGGGTGGGGCATCTGATGCAGTTACATGGATGTTGCGTGGGGCCACGGCCTGAGGCACAGAGGTGCTGTCCTGTAGAAGTGGAACAGCAGTGTGCAGCTGCATTAAGAGCTCTGCAGAGCTGGCTGGCTTGGCTGGGGATTTCTATGGCTCTGCTAATGCTGATGCCTGAAGGCTGATGCGCTGCTCTGTGAATGCAGTAGATGGCTGATGATGCTATGGTCAGGCTGGAAGGCTTCAAGTCTGGTTCCTCTGGCAAAGTGAATTGTTACTGATGCCAGTTGTCCTAGTAAGAGGAACAAAGTGCTGTTATGGTTCAGTTACTGTATAAAACCTTGGAAACAAAGAAAGATAAATAGCTCTTCCAAGGTCAGAATCCTGTATCGGCTAAGCTGTGCATCAGTGGAGATTCACTCAGAAAATGACTAGAGGGTAAAGGCAGGGGTAATGACTTGTGGGCTTTAGAATGTATTTTTTAAGTGGTTATGAAGTTTTTGTGTGTGTTTCTCACCTCATTGGAGTAACTGCATCAGACTCCAGAACAGAGCAGGTGAAAGATGAGGACACAGTAAGAATAGGACAGAGAATAAAGGAAGTTTCTCGGTACCTTTGTATTGCATCTTCCAGTCTCTCCTTGGGGAATGCAATACTCGGGTGGCCTCAAGAGCATCTAATGGCATGGAGGAGAAAATGGCTGAAAAGACAGGCAAGTTTGAGAACAGCTACTGAGAAAAGAGGTGATAGCTATGTGAAAGAAAGTGTTCTTTCTAGAAAGTAAAGTAGGAATGAACAGTGAGATTTCAGGAATGGTAGCTGCCAGTAAACCAGATACCAATGCCAATAACCCTCCCAACAACCAAGCAATAAACTCCAGGAAATGCGCTTTATACAGTTTGTAATGATGTAGTGCCAACAGTTGTCCTGTAACTAAACACTGTGGTAAAGGAGGGATTACTTGAAGAGAGAACATTTTCATGCTTCGCATATAAACCAACTGCTTAAGTGCTGGGGTTTTAGATAAATATTCCTTGAACAAGCTATTCCCAATTATCTCCTGCAAGGTTTTTGAAAGAGAAATAGTCTGTTAGATGACATGAGGGGCTTGTGCCATGCTCATAACTAGTTCCGGCTTGGTCATTGAATGAAGCAGCATCTCTCGCAGCCTGTGACTTCAGGCGTCACTGGACCGCCCAGTGTCTTCATTCTTCTCTGAAGCATCTCACGTTGCCTCTGGGATGCTCATCTGGGTGCTGACAGATGATAGCAGCTCTTGTGATGGTTGTTTTGGTTGGCTCCTTTGATCTCCCCTACCAAAGTACAGTTTGCTCAGGACAACTGAAGGAAGCAGAAGCCATTAATTCTCCTCAAAATTATTTTCGTGCAAACCTCTGTGCTGGCTTCAGTGGCTGCTTGTGGGAATAAGCCTAGGATTGATTGCTTTAAAGTTTGATGTACCTCCAGAACTGTTTAAAACTTGCTTTACTTCTAATTAAAATGAAATCTGAACCCAGGTGAGGTTTTTGATAATTTCAGTCTTTATTGCAAGAGCAATGCTACATAAGTAAAGTCCTTTTATCTTGAGGACTAGCTGCTCTTGTACTGTTTTATGTTACCATGCTAAAATCACTCCCCACAGTCTCTTTGACTTCAGTGGGAGTTTTCCTTGAACAAGGAATTAAATAGTCGTCAGAATTAGTTCCCCCATGAGATAGGATATTAGATACTGGCTCCAGTTATGCTGTATGCTGTCAATTTTCCACCTCTTAAAATTCTTGAGGCAGATGCAATGAAATTCCTTCAGGCTTGATAGGAAAAGTTGCGTGTAGTTTGAGTGCTTGGTGGAAGTCGAGGGATCTGGTTGGAGTTTGGGAAGGCTGCTCTGAGGTTCTCTCACAGGGAGTTTTCTGTACTAAACCCAGCCTATGTCACCACTGCCGATTCTGCATTACTTTGATGTTATGCATTTAAAGAAGAATAACTTTCTTTGATTAATGATGTGTAAATAATAAAGGCAAGAGCATAACTTAAAGTCACCACAGCTCAGCATGGGTCTTTCACATTGGAGACCCTAAATACTGTGTTTACGTGTGTGTGTGAGATGAGAAAATGTAAGTAGCATGTGGGAAATTGAGGATGGAATTGTTCTAGCTGAATGCCTTATGCATAGTAAACCCTTGGGAACTAACATTGGTTTAGCTGGCTAGGAATATATCTTTGGGGTATGTTTGGTTTCCAGTATGCACTAGTTCTGTGTGTGTGTGCTTCTTGAAGTGTATGGTACAATACATTGTGAGAATTAAGGCCCTAAGCCCACTGTAGGAGAGGATCTGGTTCAAGACCGTCTTGAGAACCTGAACATACACAAATCCATGGGACCTGATGAAATCCATCTGCGGGTCCTGAAGGAGCTGGCAAATGAAGTTGCTAAGCCACTGTCCATCATATTTGAAAAATCATGGCAGTCAGGTGAAGTTCCCGATGACTGGAAAAAGGGAAATATAACCCCCATTTTTAAGAAGGGGAAAATGGATGACCCAGGGAATTACAGACCAGTCAGCCTCACCTCTGTGCCTGGCAAAATCTTGGAGCGGATTCTCCTGGAAGGCATGCTGAGGCACATGAAAACCAACAAGGTGCTTGGTGACAGCCAGCATGGCTTCACTAAGGGGAAATCCTGCCTGACCAATCTGGTGACCTTCTATGAAGGGGCTACGGAACTGATGGACAGGGGCAGAGCGGTTGATGTCATCTACCTGGACTTGTGTAAAACCTTTGATGCTGTCTCCCATGACATCCTTCTCTCTAAGATGGAGAGACATCAATTTGGTAGATGGACCACTCAGTGGATAAAGAACTGGCTGGATGGCCGCGCGCAAAGAGTAGTGCTCAGTGGCTCAATGTCCAGCTGGAGACAGTAACGAGTGGTGTCCCCCAGGGATCAGTGTTGGGACCGGTCTTGTTCAATGTCTTTGTGGGTGACATGGACAGTGGGATTGAGTGCGCCCTCAGCAAGTTTGCCGATGACACCAAGCTGTGTGGTTCGGTTGATAAGTTGGAGGGAAGGAATGCCATCCAGAGGGACCTAGACACGCTTGTGAGGTGGGCTGATGCCAACCTGATGAAGTTTAACCATGCCAAGTGCAAGGTCCTCCACCTGGGTCGGAGCAATGCCAGGCACAGCTACAGATTGGGCAGGGAGGAGATTGAGAGCAGCCCTGCAGAGAAGGACTTGGGGGTGTGGGTTGATGAAAAAATGAACATGAGCCGGCAGTGTGCGCTTGCAGCCCAGAAGGCCAACCGTATCCTGGGCTGCATCAAAAGGAGTGTGACCAGCAGGTCGAGGGAGGTGCTCCTGCCCCTCTACTCTGCTCTCCTGAGACCTCACTTGGAGTATTGTGTGCAGTTCTGGTGTCCTCAACATAAAAAGGACATGGAACTGTTGGAACAAGTCCGAAGGAGGGCCCTGAGGATGATCAGGGGACTGGAGCACCTCTCGTATGAAGACAGACTGAGAAAGTTGGGACTGTTCAGCCTGGAGAAGAGAAGGCTGCGTGGAGACCTCATAGCAGCCTTCCAATACCTGAAGGGGGCCTATAGGGATGCTGGGGAGGGACTCTTCATGAGGGACTGTGGTGAGAGGACAAGGGGTAATGGGTTTAAACTTAAACAGGGGAGGTTTAGATTGGATCTGAGGAAGAAATTCTTTACTGTGAGGGTGGTGAGGCCCTGGAATGGGTTGCCCAGGGAGGTTGTGAATGCTTCATCCCTGGCGGCGTTCAAGGTGGGGTTGGACATAGCCTTGGATGGCATGGTTTAGTGGGAGGTGTCCCTGCCCATGGCAGGGGGGTTGGAACTTGATGATCTTAAGGTCTTTTCCAACCCTAACTGTTCTATGATTCTATGTGGATGTTGTGCTCAAGAAATAAATCCTGTCCTCTGAAAGCATATTGTAACCGCATCATAATCAAAAATGTTCGAAGTAATTAATCTGGATGGATTGGATCTCTTCCCCCCTCCTTGTTCTTTGTGTGTTTCCCTCCTCATTGGGTGTTACAGCTATTTTTTCTTTGCCTAAAACTGGTTTTGATCACATCCTTGGTTTGGCAAGAAGCACAAGAAATTAACACAGAAGTGAGGCTAGTGTTTCACCTCTGGGGTTTGGTTTAGCTTGGAAATTCTCTGGAAGATAGTAAATAATACAGCAGTACTTTGTTTAAAAGAAGCATGCCAGATCATGAATTCTTTATGGAGTTCTTCCTTGGTCAAGCTGCTATAGACTTATGAGTTTGCTTAAGGGATGCCAAGTACAAAGATGAAACCGTGTGTTTTCGTAGATGATGCAATACAGTTGTGATTGAAAAACTTCCGAATTGTAACGGGCACTGAAGATGGTGCATCACAAAAATGCCTTTATTTTTATAGAGCATAGATGTTGTGTGCAAACAAATGGGGAAAGTCTTATGCTGTGGTGATATTAAAAATGTATTTTTAGGATAGACTGAGGTTTTTCCTCTTCGTCTGTAGTCTGAACTGGTTTATCAGCTCAAGCTCTCCTCTGTGGATCTAGGGAAGAGATATTGCCCCTGTGGAAGCTGAGGTTTCTGGTGAAGCTGCCTGATCTCAGCAGCTGGCGCATAATGGGAAATACTAAGTATTGTGGAAGCTCTCAGTTAGTAGTTTTGCAGGGCAATTTCTGGCTGTTTGGGATGTTGCTTGCCCAGGACCTTGCTGTTCATGTACCAAGTTTCTCATGGTGGAGAAAAGACTGAAGACAAAGATGAAATGTCAACATCTGTAATGTCAAATATCTAGCTTGCACTTTCCAAATATTGTGAAGCGACTGTCATTTTTAATGAATTTATTGCTTAAAGTCAGCAGAAGTCCTCAATGCAATTAATTGATTCTGGAGTGAAATACTGAATTCAGCATGACTTGAAGGGGGGTGTGTGTGTAAAAATGGATTGGTGATATTTATTGCTGGTATTTATCAAAGAAGGTTGTCTTTTGACACACTTAAAGTTATTTTTACTATTGTTCTATAAACCTGCTTCAAGGAGGATATTTATGTGACAGATTCATGATGAGTGTGCTCTAGGTAGGGTCCGCTTTCTGATTGAACATACACTGGGAATGACTTTTCCCTTTGCTTACTCAATCACAGAGGCTTGTTGCCTGACAGAGAAAGCAAGAAGCATAGTCCTAACCTCAGAGCATGGCAGAACTTACTTATTTTTCTGTAATAAAATGCCTGTATGCAGAAGCTGAGAATGCTTGACCTAAGAACAAATGAAGCAACATTTTGGTTAAGGTTATGGGACCTGCTCAATTGGAACTGGTTGCTACTCCAGTGTGGATCATGGAATTACAGAACGGTCTTTTGTACAGTACTGGTTGCTGTTACAATTTGGATTTCTTTAGGCAAAATCCCCTAGTTACAACTTTTTAGTATGAGAAGCACATGATTTCACAGCGAGAGGTAGGTATCTCCTAAAAGGCCTTGGGTCTGTCTTTGAAAACACCCTTGAGAGAAGAGAAAGATATATCTAGGAAAGAAAAAGATAAAAGGTAAGATGGATGTGTGCAGTGCTGCTGGGGACAGCTGCTCTTTCCCTGTATGTGCGTACAGAAATAGGGGTAGAAAGTGAGTCTGAACTGTGGCAAATTATGATTAAATGAAGTGCCCTCCTTGTTGTTCCCAATGCAAGAAAATTTCATTACTCTATTGATCTATAGTGATTAATGTTTTCTTTCTCCCTCTCTTTCTTGTTTTGAGGCTGCATTGTCAGGAAAGTGAGCATTCACAGCTGCTTATTGATTCTAACTAGGGCTGAAAGATGATTGAATGCTGTGACTTTTTGTGCCCTGTTGTTTCTCCTGTGCTCTGGTGGAAAAACAATTAAAAGTATTCCCATTCCCAGTAACAACATTTCTGGATGTTCTTTTAGTGACTGAATGTGATGCTAGAGATGGAAATGGTAATGGCCACTTGACAGCACAGTGTAAGATTAATGCTCATCACTTTATGAGATAAGGGCTGTAAACAGTACAGTCTGGTCCTTTAGAACAAGACTGAAGTATTAATTTAATCTACAAAACTGCAGACATAAAGAGTTATTAACAGAGAAAAGATTTAAGGGTTTAGCTGTATTGTAGTTGGTTTGTAGTAACCCAACAGCTAGAAATGTGTCTGATTAGCTGATCAGTGACGGGGTGTTCCCATGTGTTATATTGTCCTGTCCCTGTGATAATGACATTGGGTTCTTTAGCTTGTGCAATACTACATGTATTTGAATCCATAAATAGGATTGAGCTTTGCTAATTATAAATTGGGATTATGGAGCAGTGCTATCAGACTTTATGTATTGCTTCAGCATTTTAGTGAACCGAACACTTTGTTTCATGTGGGTGTTTTTCTCCTCTCACTGGTGAAAAATGTGGGCAAGTGGAAACAGCACTGGTAGGCTGGTGAGGGGAATAAAGGGCATACTGGAGGAAACAGTGGAATTTGAATCATTGTCAGAATAGTGGGTTTTAAATCATCTGAACTGCGCTTGTAGCTCAGTTCCACTGGCCTGTGTGGCTCCTGGTTGCAGCTGCCACCGCTGGTTTTAGGTAACATATTTTAGAGAAGGGACACCCCCCCCCCATGTTTGTGAGGTGAGGGTATTGATCCAGCCTTTTGGCATATTAGCCTGTGGTTTATTTTGCTTTTTGATTGGTCACGGTGATATTATGTTACTGCTGCAATAGGTTTCTCTTTGGGGTAATGTATTTTTATGCAGCAACTCTCAAGCTCCCCTAAACAGTGTCAAAATAGGAAATCTTCCTTCCTTGCTGGTTAATGTGGCTCCTCTGCCTTCTGCGCTTTTATTACTTTGTTTTGCAGTTATTTTACCCAGGGGACCCGAAACACTTCCAGCTCTCTCATAGGTTTGCACTGAGGGTTTGTGATAATGATTCTCTATGGCTGACCATAGGGACAAAGCTGTAAAATCTATTTGTGCTAATTTTCCATGTGAAGAGATAACATCTGGGAATCACAGCACCAAATCATACTGAATTCTAAGTAATCTTTCTTCTTCTCCTTCACCCCCTATCCTCAAGTACCAGAGTGTGTATCCTGAGCATTGTTGCTGGCTATGGAAGGACTCTGCTGTTCTCTTGTTTGCTCTGTGTGTGTGTGCTGTTCCCAGGGATGGTGACCACTGCTTCCGTAGGCAGCCTGTTCCAGTGCTTAGTAACCTTTTCAGTGCAGAAAGTTTTCCAAATATCTGATCTAAACCTCCCCTGGTACAACTTGATTTCCGTCCATTTCCCACTATATTCCTGATGCCATGTCATAATATAGTATCATATATCATAGAACAGTTTGGGTTGGAAGGGACCTTAAACTCATGTACTACCAAACCCCTGCCACAGACAGGGACACCTTCCACTAGACCAGATCTTGGTGTACCGTGTGCCTGTTTGGCATGTAACAACATCACTGCTCTTCCGGGTGTGATTTGCTACAAGTCATGCATCCTTTTCTAAAAGAAAAAATGCTGGCAGAGTTGGTGATTCCCATGATAGTGTCATACCTGGTGCCCATCGTTGTGGCTTCTGACCCAGTGCTTAGAAGCCACATCTGTGGTTGCTGCTTCTACCTTCTATTATGGTTTTGCCTTTCCACAAGATAACAAAGGTGGCAGATCTACAACTCCCATTTCTGCTTTTATAAGATAGAAGCTGATTTTAATTGGCCAGTAGCTCATTTCTTTTTGTAATAAACTTTTTAACCACCCTAAGGTTTATGCAAGCTTTTTCTTAAGGGGTTAGATGAAGTTTGTGAAGCCCAGCTGGTACAAAGAAATGTCACCACTAATTTCTAGTAACTTCCTTTGGCTGCCTTTTGGGGTGTTCTGTGCCTTTTGTGGTGGTATTAATTGTGCTAGCAACTCAGTCTGGTTAATGGTGCAGATGTAAAGGGGGTTTTACATTCTTTGGTCTTCCAAGAGTAATGTGGATGCTTCCTGCAGCAGTCCTGCGCTTGATTTACTCTTCTTCCTCTGGTTCATCTGCTTACAGGTGGTGTGAGATGGGTGAAGAATCCTTGTTGGGGTCGCACAGTAGGCTGTGCATGTGACCCACCTGCCGGAATCAGTCTCAGGGGAGAACTGTATGCTGCCTGAGGCTGATGCCTGTAGGCTGGAGTCAGTACTGATTCTAGCAGAAGAAAAGAGGTTTAAAAGCTGTTGGATAATTAGGATGGAAATTCTGGATTATATTCTCACTGCAGTGCGTAGTTCAAATACTGAACATGCTAATTCCAGCTCAGGGCAGTATGATTTAATCTCAAACAGACTTTGCGAAATACAAATACAGGAATTCTTACTCTCCTTTGCCTCCCATCTTGTATTTTTTTTAAATGGCTTTAGTAGAATAAAGTTACATTGTCAGATATCTTTTGCTTTCAGGGCAAAGCAGATTCTTATTTTTAATTAAAATGTATGGAAATAAGGATTTCTTGCATCTAAGCTTTTTTTTTTTTTCCTCTCTTAACAGCCATGGTTAAGCTCCCAACCCATGCACAGTAATTAGGTTTATTGCAGTGTGCCATGGTGTAGACCTATTTAAATTCCTAACATATGGATCTAATTTTGTATCTTGATGGCAGAGAAGGAGAATATCTAAGAAGGTGTTACACTTCTCACTGCTCTGTTGTGGGAAGGAGATGAAATAGAAACCAAACCACCCAAAGTGCAAGGGTAATGTGTATTGGGTAATATCCATTTTAGCCTCAACTGCTTTATACCGAGTTTTTTGCAATGTAGCTGAAAGTGATGTGTAGTAATTAAAATAGGATGATTTTTCCCTTCCAAGCAAATGTATACATCCTATCAAAGAGCAATTGCATGATCTCGGGTAAATTAATTTCCTGCATTCAGACATGTTGTCTTCTCCCTGATTTATATGTTGCTATAGCAACAACTGACTTCACAGGGCCTGACTCAGCCCCCTCCTAGAGGTGACTTCAGGAGCAGGAGCTGATCTTTATACCATGATTGTTCTTCAGCTTGAACATAAACCAGTTTACTTTTCCTAAGCTGAATACAGTTCCTTTCTTCTGTGTTTTCATTTTTATCACGTTTTTATTGGTGTGGTTCATTGAGAGAGTTGCAGACTAAGGAAACCCGCACAAATATGTTCTCTTAAAAGGTGATTTAAAAGGACAATGAGGCTTTTTAAAAATCTTCTTAAATTTTAAGACTTGTATTAACTTCTGTCAGTCTCCAAAAAAGACATCGGATGGCAAAAACCTGGATGCCATTTGCAGGGATGCAGGTAAAATACAATCATAGGCTGGTTTGGGTTGGAAGGGACCTTAAAGCTCATCCAGTTCCAAACCCCTGCCACAGGCAGGGACACCTTCCACTAGACCAGGTTGCTGCAAGCCCCGTCCCAACTGACCTTGAACACTGCCAGGGATGGGGCAGCCACAGCTTCTCTGGGCACCCTGTGCCAGGGCCTCAGCACCCTCTTAGTGAAGAATTTTCCTAATGTCTCATCTCAATCTCCCCTCTGTCAGGTTAAAGCCATTCCCCCTTGTCCTGTCCCTACAGGCCCTTGTAAAAGCCCCCCTCCAGATTTATTTAGGCCTCTTTAGGTTTACAGATCTACATTTAAGGTAAATGTCCACATTCACTTCCCTCCAAAGCAGATAAGTCACAGTTCTGGAGCAAAGATCATGGAAACAAAAATAAAGAGAAACACCTTTGACAACGGTGGTTAAAATATATTGTAGTGCATTGTTGGATTACAAACATGTTAAAAGTCAACTACTGTTATTCTAAAAGCTGAAATTATATCACATATATGAGTGTATGTGTTCTTTCTATACTTTGTATTTGCTGTTGCTTTACAAAACAAGGATTGGACTCTTGCTGCTGTCTAAAGAAGGTATCCATTGTATGCCCTAGTGTAAGGTCTGTCCCTTGAATGTGAACAGAATGTGATCTTGAGAAAACCCCTTTTGAAAGTCGAGAGTAAGATCCTTGTCTCTCTAAAATCTACTATTTTCCCCTGGAATGTATACAATGAGGTGATTTTTCCTGGTCTTTGCCAGTCTTTGGGAAGCTTTCACTGAAATGTGATGTGAAGTAAGGGAACTTCATATCATGTACTGTGGAGAATCACAAGGAAAAACATATATTGTAGAGTTTGATATTGAGTGATTCTGTGGTTTTTCTTCTTAAAATGTATTTAAACATCAAGCAATGGAATAGCCAGGTGGGAATGTACCGTACTCTTGCAGAGCTATATTCTGTCTCCACTGTGTCTGTAGGGAAATGGGCATGAGCAATGAAAGAAAGAAAGCAGTGGTATAAAAATACTTCATACAAGCTTAGGGAGCAGAGTACTTATGGATCGTTTTTGTATTGTCTCATACTTGGGAGTATTAGCTGTAGTGCACAGTCCACGATGCTTTTTAGTGTTATTGGTGTATAATGTTAGTGTTAAAAATAGATCTGTAATGGCATATTATAGTGGGGAAAGCTCCCTTTGCACTATCAGGAGCTTGGGCACCTTGCCTGAGAGTGTATTTGTGGGAGAAGCTTAGTCCTCGTGACCCTTTAATGCTTGTTTTCAAACATTGGGACACCATAGACATGGCTTATGTTCTTTTCCCTGGGGGGTTTCCTGGTGGGATCAGTTAGTACAGAACTGTACTGATGGGAATCCTTATGCCTTTTGATGTGGAAGGTTGATTTGGTGCTTCTTGATACTGTAAAGTCCCACTAAAATCATAGTTGTGTATCAGAAATAACCAGTGTCGTTACTGGTGCTTACAGAAGACAAGTGAGTGGAACGAAAGCTATGATCTGATTGTGTCAAGGGCAAGTAGAAAAGCTCAAACTTGTAACCATATGCAGGTATACCTGGGTGACATGTTTGCTTTCATGCCTAGTTTCCAGTGGTATTAATTTGTACTGAAGTGCTATACATTTCCTCTAGAGGATTTTGAAGTCCATGGGGACTGTGTGTATTCACATTCTCTCCCCAAAAGGTTGCATAGCCTTAAACTATTCTCATTTAGTTACAGATGTCTCTTCAGGTGTATGGATGCTGCTCTGACAGATCAGGTACCATCTCCTGTTCTTGATTGACTTCTTAATTCCTCACTTTGCTTGGAAAAAGCGCTTTTCCCTGGCTCATGAATGGCTTTGAAGTGTCATGGGTCACTCTCCTTTATTTTCTCAACCCATGAATTGACCAGACTACAAATGGATTTAATAAATGCAGTTAATTGGTGCTGCTTGACTGAGATGACCAGGCAATGGTAATCAGTCAGTTTGGGGTGACAAAAAGCAGGATGCTGTAACAACTGGCAGAGCTAACTGCTCTGCCTTTGCTGCAGAAGTGCTTGCAATTGTTACTAAAATCAGACTAGATGTTCACATGTCAGAGTTCACAGCAGATAGTGTTATCTAGCAGGTATGCCGAGTTCCCTTCATAGAAGAAAGGCTAAACCTGTGATTGAAGTGTATTTATGGGGCAATGACCTTGCATGGAGATTTTCTGTATGTATTTAAGAGTTCTTTTTACAGCTTTTCACCAGTTATTAACAGAAATAAGTTAATTGAGTTCTAGAGTAGATTTTTTCACTAACTTATCATTACAAACTTATAATGTATTCTCTAATTAGGTAGTATTTCTAGTGGGAATATTTAGCGAAATTAAAACTGGGGCAAATACATTCAACATGCTTAGTAGCACCTGCTAGAAGCTTATTGTACATCCAGAACCTGCTCAGAAAGCAAAAGTCGGGAAATTTGGCTGAAATATAGGGTGCAGCTTGCCTAAGTGCCTGCTGAGATACTGACATGAGATGTTTTTGAACGCTTCTGTCATTCCCCTCCTTGTTTCTATATTTCCTAGTCAAAACTCCCATTAGTTTTTTGGTTATGAGAAGCTGTCATGCTGATGTTTTCTTTTAACTCATGAAGAAAACAAGGATATGAGTATTGGAATTCCCATGAAATGAAAGCTTGAAGTTTGGGTTGGGGTCTTTTCACTTGGTGCCATTGCTTTCCAAAAATGCATGGGAGGAAGCTTTTTTTTGTTACTTCTTTCATCTGTGCCAGGAATGATCATAGAATCCCAGACTGGTTTGGGTTGGAAGGGACCTTAAAGCTCATCCAGTTCCAACGCCCTGCCATGGGCAGGGACACCTTCCACTAGAGCAGGTTGCTCCAAGCTCCATCCATCCTGGCCTTGAGCACTGCCAGGGATGGGGCAGCCACAGCTTCTCTGGGCACCCTGTACCAGTGCCTCAGCACCCTCACAGTAAAGAACTGATTCTGAATTCTCTCTTCATTCCTAATCTGGGTTTACTTCTTTTCAATTTCACGTGCTTAAATATGAGCAGTAAAGTAACAGCTGGATTGAAACCAAATTTTATGAACCTTTTTTTATTTGTCATTATCGTATGATACTCCCAGTAGCTCATGCCTACCTGTGATGCTGTGGATGATTAAAAACTTTACTGACTCTGGGGGATTCTGCCTCCATGTAACCTTCCCTTTTCCTTTCAATCCTCATTGCTCAGCTGCGACAACACAATAGAATAGGACTCATGAGCAAGAGGTTAATATACCCATGGAGGGCAAAATAAGCAATCTTGAAGATGGTATCAAGTTGCAGTGGTATCCAGCTGTGGACAGATAAGGCCTCTGGAATAAATCTGTACAGCAGTTTTCCTTGTCCAGTGGATCCTCAGGCTAGTGGCAAAGAGTGGGTTTTGGAAGTAGGCAAGTTGTTCTGGTTTCTTAGACCCTTCTCCCTGCCATTTTCTCACCCTCAGCAGGCACACACTTCCCTTGGGAACCCAGCACAGCCATGGCATGTCCCATAGCAGGGCATGTCCTTTTCTGGACATCCCATTATTAGAGTGGAGAGAAGTTCAGTCTACCATGGCCAGAAGATTGCTTCTCTTGCAGTATTGATATCTGGAGGCTAGATGTGCATGAAAAAGGATGACAAAATAATCTTAGTATTTTAATTGCTTCTATAGGAAACTGGGTTTCTCTGGTGGGGGGGATAATGTGCCACCCATAAGGCATGAACGGAAGGATGGCAAGTTAAAATTGCATAGGTAAACTTAATCCTGGAATTGCATCATTTTGGAGTGCTGAAATCTGCCAAGGAAATATTCTGTTAAAGTAATGTTCTTGTATGATACGTAGATACCAGTACATTTACTTTATAAGGATTCATGGAATAGTCAGTGGAGAATTGAGAAGTGCTCAGGAAACTAAAGGATGGGTGCCAGTAGTAGCTATTCTGGTTGTAAAGGGAGGTGAAGTCCCTGCATATGGTATGTATAGTATAGATTAGTCAGCCCAATAGTAGGTACGCACTTGGATACATAGGAAGTATGCGATTGGGCAGAAGGTTGATGTATTATTTTTTCTCTCAAGAGTATTCTGAATAATTGTTTCCTTGGATAGTTTCTGTGATGAATTCCCACCCTTGAAAACCTGCGTGGGCTTTGTGTTTTTTGCCTAATGTATGCATCAAATCCCATTCTGAGGTGCTTCTGCTAACCTGTCAACATTTGATTGCTGCTTGTAATTAGGTGAGAATGACAATTTACACACTGGTTTCTTGCCTAAAAAAGTTAAGTGTGAAAGCTGAAAAATAATGAGGGTCCCTTTTGGAGTAGGAAAACAAAGGGAAAAGTACTTGCAATGCTCCCTCTGCATAGGGATTAGTATTCATCTTTTGGATGCGAGGTTTGGAGTGGTGTCACTGCACTGATGATTGATTTGCTTCAGCCAGCAATGCCCAGAGGGCCAGTCCTCATGCAGCAAGGTGGAAAGGGCATGTAGCACAACTGGGATGGACCAAGCCTCCCAGGATGTTATAATAGTCCTATTTGCTTAGCAGTTATGTGTCCAGTCATGGGTCATTTATTTTGATGGTATCCAGCCTCTCAGTTTCTTCTGTCAGCTTCCCCAGGAAAAGAAATGGTTCATTCAGGGAATTGTTTCATGAGCTGACTGTATATTCATAGTCGATTAGAATAATTCCCTGCCTCCTCTCCCCACAAACCAAACCTGCTTTATTTTTAGGGTATTTTAAAGTATGAATTTCCCATTGCAATTTGATTTGTCTCTAAAAGATTTTCTAGTAATACTTTATGGAAGTGTTGTGTTGGTGATTTTTTTTGTTTGGTTTTGCTGGCTTATTTTTGGGGAAAAAAAGGTGAAGTTTGTGGTAAATGCTGTTCTCAGTAGGACTCATGGATAGGAATCATTACAAAAACTAGACCTGTCTTCAATTTCAGTTTAATTACCAGCTATGGCTTTAGAGAGGAGAAAGGACTATTTAAGTCCTCTTTGTTTCTGGCAATGGCAGACCTTCTGCTTATTGTAGGTTTTTATGACTTTGTCCAGTTTCATTATAAACCTCTCATTAGCAGTACAATGTAAGTAAATTTTCCTAACAGTATGTTTCTTAGCGGGATCTTAACTACATCTGGAAAGTCAATCTGCGTGGAAAAAATTCCTATCTCTGGTAGTTATTATTTGTAGTGCCTCATAAATAATGTTCACGTATGGGTCTGGGCTCAGGAGAGGAAAATTCGTGTTCTAGGCTGGGACCTGGTGAATGTGAAAACCACAGCAGAACAGAGTATGAGGTAGAGAGTGTTTTATGGGTGCAGTTGGGATATTCTTGTTCCCTTGCACATGTGTGTTAAGTGAACTGGGGCGATGACAAAAGCTTTGAATCAATGTGAAACTAGTAGGTGCCACATGACATCTGTGTCTATATTGGAGCAGCATGGGTTTGACTTGGTGGACAAGGAATTGGCTAGATGGTCGGGCTGAAGGAGTTGTGGTCCATGGCTTGATGTCCAAGTGGAGAGACAAAAAGAGGTGACAAGTGGTGTTCCTCAGGGGTCGGTCCTCAGCAGAAGGTCAGAATATTCCCTTAACACCATATAATGTGCACTTTCTAACTTTGCACGCAAGGAGCTTATTTGCACGAGGGATAACCGAACTTGTGGAAAAGCCAGTACAGGCCATGAAGATATCTCTGCTTACATTACTACTTCCTATGGAAGTTCTGAGGTGTTTTGTAGGTGTGTGACCAGGTTGCTCCAAGCCCTGTCCAACCTTGCTTTGAACACTGTCAGGGATGGAGCAGCTTCTCTGGGCATCCAGCTAATGGGTGCTAGTATGATCTTTGAAGATGACTTGGGGTACCTCTTCATCAACTGCTCCCTCATTTCTTAGAAAGGCCAGAAACGCCCCAGAAACTTCTTTGCTCCCCCATATTTCTGTTAAAATGATTTTCAGTTTCTTACTTCAAGTGTGTTAATATATGGCTTTCTAGGCAAGTTCCTGAATATACTTACGAGTACATAGAAATGGTAATAAAGGAAGAATTTGCTGAAAACAGTGAGTGAACACAGGTCTGTGCAAGTATTGGGGCCTTACTGTGGGGAAGACAGGCAGTCCCTGTGGTGTGATAACCTCAGTTCAATGTTCTTGGACTTGTTCTGTTTCTGCCACTGTTTTGCAGTGTGCTGTGTTCCCCAGAGCTCCTTCTGGGTGCACCACTTGCATCTCTTTCCACTGCTGTCGTAATGGTGTAAATATGAGGGAAGAATCTTTTTCATGGAGAGGTCTTAGGCTGGGCAGTCATAAATGAATGAGCTTCCCAGAACATCGGTGTTTCTCTGAATAAATCCGTATTTTGTTTGTGATGATAATTTCAGTGATTAAAATGTAATTAGCAACTAAATAGGTAAGGGTGAAACAGAAATCTCAGTGGCATGATAGGTTTCTGACTCCTGGAAGGGAGTTAATCCCATGTGAGAGTTTTAGGGGAAGAAAAAAAGCAACAGTAATTACCTAATTAATAGGGTCTGCTTTCTGTACCTGCTCTTCAACGGCTGTGTTACAGTTATTGGAGGTACAGTTGCAGACTGCAAAAACATGAGGGTAAACTTGCAAGTAGGGCAAGGCACAATTAAAACTGAAAATTGGTATCTGTAACATTAATTAGAAAATCATTAACTACCATTTATGATAATGTGATGTCGTGTGTCTCTGTCTTCCTCCTGTGCCTCCTCCTCTTGAAGTAATAAAAATTCCAATTTATCACTTCAGAAATCACAGAATCCCAGACTGGTTTGGGTTCGAAGGGACTTCAAAGCTCATCCAGTTCCAGCTGCCTGCCACGGGCAGGGATACCTTCCACTAGACCAGGTTGCTCCAAGCACTGTATAACCTGGTCTTTAACACTGCCAGGGATGGGGCAGCCACAGCTTCTCTGGGCACCTGAGGGGCTCACCAGCAAGTGGGATCATATTATGCTTCTGTTCAGCCTCTGAATGTCTTGGAGTTTGAAACCCCTGTTTCATTCCACCCTTAAGAAGTCCACCGTGTTCTTGTGGCTGAGGAAAGTGAGAAAGCAAGATGGAGACTGGAGAGAAGGAAATGTTTGAGGAGATGTTCTGGCTAAAGAAGCCAATACAGTGATTTGCTAATGTGGGATTAGATTGTTTCCTCAGTAAGCATGACTTAAACATGGTTAATTCAATTTAAGAAAGGTGAATATGGCCTCAGAGTATGCAAGTGGTGGTCTTGGATTCAGAGAACATGCACGCTGCTGGAGGTACGTGTTTCCAAGACTTGTGAAGCTTTTTTGATTGGGAAATATGATTTACTACCAGGAACCATCAAAGTAATTTCTCATTCATTCACAGCTGGTATGCACACTGCCTATTATTTCTGCTAATATGTTCTTTCATTTCATGGACAATGTGGATATTTAGTAACAATGAAAGGTTTCAGGATTTCAAGAGACTTCATTAACAGCAGTGAAGGTAGAATCCAGTAAAGAAATCACCTCATTTGTTGTTTTCTATTTGGTTGGCACAAGCACAAACAAACTGCTATTCCTGCTTGGAATGACAATGAGCTTTCCTTATTCTCTGAATTGTTGATAATTAAGAAAATAAATGTTCTGAGGTCGATGATGATTTTCTGTGTGTTGCTGTGATTGGGGTTTTAAATATTTTGCCTTGTAAAGAGGTTTTCAAATAGTGTTGTGTTTGGGTTTTTTGGTTGCTTTTGTTTCTTGTTTTCTCCAGATGGGAAGAAGCCTCACATCACACTTTGTGTGGGAGCTGCCTGCTCAGAATTGTAGTGTGTGCTGGGGGTTGTTTGTTTGGTTGTTCTTTATTTTGGGAATTACAGACCAGTCAGTCTCACCTCTGTGCCTGGCAAAATCTTGGAGCGGATTATCCTGGAAGCCATGCTAAGGCACATGAAAACCAACAAGGTTGTTGGTGACAGCCAGCATGGCTTCACTAAGGGGAAATCCTGCCTAACCAATCTGGTGACCTTTTATGAAGGGGCTACGGAACTGATGGACAGGGGCAGAGCAGTTGATGTCATCTACCTGGACTTGTGTAAAGCCTTTGACACTGTCTCCCATGACATCCTTCTCTCTAAGTTGGAGAGACATCAATTTGATAGGTGGACCACTCGGTGGATAAAGAACTGGCTGGATGGCCGCACGCAAAGAGTAGTGCTCAGTGGCTCAGTGTCCAGCTGGAGACCAGTAACGAGTGGTGTCCCCCAGGGATCGGTGTTGGGACCGGTCTTGTTCAACATCTTTGTGGGTGACATGGACAGTGGGATTGAGTGCGCCCTCAGCAAGTTTGCCGATGACACCAAGCTGTGTGGTTCGGTTGATACATTGGAGGGAAGGAATGCCATCCAGAGGGACCTTGACACGCTTGTGAGGTGGGCTGATGCCAACCTGATGAAGTTCAACCATGCTAAGTGCAAAGTCCTCCACCTGGGTCGGAGCAATGCCAGGCACAGCTACAGGTTGGGCGGGGAGGAGATTGAGAGCAGCCCTGCAGAGAAGGACTTGGGGGTGTGGGTTGATGAAAAAATGAACATGAGCCGGCAGTGTGTGCTTGCAGCCCAGAAAGCCAACCGTATCCTGGGCTGCATCAAAAGGAGTGTGACCAGCAGGTCGAGGGAGGTGCTCCTGCCCCTCTACTCTGCTCTCGTGAGACCTCACTTGGAGTATTGTGTGCCGTTCTGGTGTCCTCAACATAAAAAGGACATGGAACTGTTAGAACAAGTGCAGAGGAGGGCCACGAGGATGATCAGGGGACTGGAGCACCTCCCGTAATGAAGATAGGCTGAGAAAATTGGGACTGTTCAGCCTGGAGAAGAGAAGGCTGCGTGGAGACCTCATAGCAGCCTTCCAATACCTGAAGGGGGCCTATAGGGATGCTGGGGAGGGACTCTTCATTAGGGACTGTGGTGAGAGGACAAGGGGTAATGGGTTTAAACTTAAACAGGGGAGGTTTAGATTGGATCTGAGGAAGAAATTCTTTACTGTGAGGGTGGTGGGGCCCTGGAATGGGTTGCCCAGGGAAGTTGTGAATGCTTCATCCCTGGCGGCGTTCAAGGTGGGGTTGGACATAGCCTTGGATGGCATGGTTTAGTGGGAGGTGTCCCTGCCCATGGCGGGGGGGTTGGAACTCGATGATCTTGAGGTCCTTTCCAGCCCTTACTATTCTGTGATTCTGTGTAAGCAAGAAGCATGGTGAAATTTGAATGTGAAGATGACACCTCACACCAGCATGTCATCAGTCTCCAGCTGTTCACCTGGAAAATGGGAGCCCTCTGGCACATAATGGCTGTTTCTTAGCACACTGTTTTGATGGAAAGATTGCATATATGCATTAAAACAGAAAACTTGCTGAGGAATGCATTTTCTGGTCCACAGAGGTCATCTCTTTTACTATGAGACAGAAAATCTGGTTGAGCTGAAGAATCAGTGCTTTTAACACCTCTCATGTTAGCTAGATAGTACTCTGAAATTGCTTCTGCTTTTCTTGAAGATATCACTTATTCTGTATGATGCTATGAGCTGGTGACTGTCAGTCAGGGAAGTGCTTATGCCCTGAATACTATAAGCATTTCTAATCAGTTCATGGCCATCATAGATTTCTGTCGCGAGGAAGCGGTCACAGATGCACATACTCATAGAGCTATCGGATCTGAGCCACTTTATTGTACGAGTTACAGGCTTTATATATGTTTTGTGCAGTGGCCAAGCAGCGTGTGATTGGTTACAATATTTCATGTTAATTACTGATTGGTACAAAGTTACAGCGCGGGCGGCCTTGATAATTACTTCATCTAACATCTGGTGGCCTTGGCAATTACTTCAGCTAACATCTGGTGGCCTTGGCAACCATTTTATCTATCCTTTAATTAACTAGATTTATAGTAAGCATGTTCCGTCGTCCTCATTATACGCGACGTTTACTTGGCTCCAATCTTGCCCACCTCCTCTGAACACGTTTACTCGACGTCCTTGAGTGATCCCTCGAGCTCGGCCATCGGTTCGTACAGCGCAGCCATCGGTTCGTACAGCTCCAGTAGTTTTCCATGGCCGTTCTCTACCAAAAAACTCTCCACAATTCCCCTTTTTTCTTTAACAACAGGATAAGCCTTGTGAAAAACAGCCTCTGTACTTTTAGCTATACAGTTCTGTACTGCCTGAACTAGGCATGGTACACAGATGATAGCTAACAGTACAACGATCCCGATGGTAATCAATTGCTTTATCAAGTCCCGTACCCAACCAAAAATACCCCATTTAGATAACCATCCATCTAGCCAACTACTATTTACTGAGATACCTTTAAACCGATCTTGCAACTGCTGTATTTGAGCATGTATACTATTGCCATGATCGGATAAGTTCATGCAACACATACCTTCAAACTCGTTACACCCATGTCCTTGAGCCAATAGCAAAAAATCAATAGCGGCACGATTCTGAAGAACAGCATGTCTAATACTATCAACGTCGTGAAGCAATTCGTCTAAAATCTTCGAAGTGATATTAAATTCTTGCACTGCAAAGCAAGCTAAGCCTTTAATATTACGCCAGTTAGTCGCAGCCATAATACCGGGGGTAAAAAAGGACATTGCGACTGCTGCACCAATTGATGAAATTCGAACACGTGGGTCGCAATCAGGACCTATATTATCAATCGACCTGCGTGTCCTGGGAATATTATAAGCGTTGCTAATCAAATTTCGATAGGTAGGGGTAAACATTGTTAACTTTCCTACATAGCATGGTCCACCCCAAGGATTTTCTGGAACACCTGGCCATGCTCTATCTCCACAAATGAGAAAGTACCCGGGGGGAAATTGAAAATTGCCTAAGGTAGTTACTTCTGTGGTACCAAATGTCAATGACAAATTTTCCCATTCCCGTGTTTTAGACGCACTAACCTTTTGTCTCAGGTTCCAAAAGGCAGGATTGTTAAACGCATGTCTTATGTTAAAAAGAACTGCTCCTGTGCCGTTTTCGGCATGGAGAGAATGTATGCCAACTGAGCAGTTACGCGTCTGGGAGATATTAACAAGAGTACCATAGGGTGAAAATGAGCCCATCAAATTGAGTTCCTGCAGGGGAACAGTAACGTTCTGCGTAAGATTACTTAGTACCGAAAACAGTTCAAAGGCATGCTGATGACTAATAAGATTGTGACCACAGTTGGCAGACGCATCTAGGCCAGACAATGCCGTAGTTTCGTTAACTGTGGTAAAAGTTTCCCAATCGCGCCAGTGAAAATGGGGATAGCCGATTAAACAGGTGCGAAACGGGTTTGTGGCCTGGGACAAGGACAGGCAAAAATCTGTCTGATTAGTTTGTCGTGCCCAGGTAACCCAAACATTTTCTCTAGGCAAAATTTGTAAGACGGGTGCCTCTATAATCATAACCTTGACCCCTAGAATCAAAATTTGAATAGCGAGGTGCAGCATGAGTCTGGCAGTTGTAGCCGCAATAGCGTTCAACTATATGCGATTGATAAGCAAAGTTCGCTACCTTTATCCAAAATTTTAGTCGTAAGCGCTGTTCTCCAAGATACAGTTGCTCAAATGATTCGAACTTTTGCAGCGCTTCTCGAGCTTGGTTAGGTGACAACCCGTCTCCTAACACCCATAACCGAAGGTTATCTAGTTCACGGTCAACTTTGTGTGAGCAAGTTGGACAAAGCCACGTTGTTAAGATTCTCCGTGGCCAAGTTGCAACCTGGTCACATTGACCACAGTAAAACCGTATTTGCCCTGGGCAATTCCGACAGCATATAGGGCAACGAGCTCGAGCCGGCCCCCCAAAATAGAAATCCAGCAACCGACAAAACACGTGGGTTACAAACAGAGGATCACTTGGAGTAGGACAATTTAACTGCTTCCTTGCATCACTTAACAAATAAGACAATAAACCAGGTATTATGCAGGCTAATTTCTGAGTCAATCGCCGCTTTTCCCAGTTCTGCAACGGTCTCAGGAACGCGCTGGGGATGTCCATCGGCTAGGAACCCATAGCGGTCCGGAATCTGTCAAAACACAAGAATAACCTCTACCGGTAAATAACAAGCGTACGGGTCCTTTCCATTCGCCCGTGCTTAAATCTTTATAGTTTACCAGGATTTCCGATGCTTCAGTTATGGCATGCTTACCAAAATGCAAGAGAGCTGGGGGAAGCTCCCTTTCTCCTGACAGATTCAAGAAGTTTACAGTATATAGTACTTGATGCAAGCGATTTACAGGATCCAGCTGGTCAGACCGATGCTGCCGATGTAAAAATGATTTTAACACAGCATGTGCTCTTTCGATAATAGCTTGGCCGGTGGGGTTATGGGGCACTCCTGTTTTATGTTCTATTCCCCATTTATTAAGGAATGTTTTCACCTGTTGACTAATGTAAGCAGGGCCGTTGTCTGTCTTAATAACAGCCGGGACACCCATGACTGCAAAGCAGGCATGGAGATGTCGAATGACATGGAGGGCTCGTTCCCCCGTTTGTGCCGTGGCCCATATCATATGCGAAAAGGTATCAATAGTGACATGCACGTATTTTAGACGTCCAAATGCTGGATAATGTGTAACATCAGTCTGCCAAATTTCACAGGAATGTAATCCCCTAGGATTTACCCCAAAACCCAACTGGCCACTATGGTTGCTACATACATCACAGGATTTTACAATACCTTGGGCGTCGGCAATAGTTAAATTAAACATTCGTTTTAACGTTTTTGCGTTTTGATGAAACATGGAATGGCTGATGCGCGCCTGTTGCAAGGCATCCATAGGCTGGTGGTATGCCCATGCAGCTAATTGATCAGCTCGAGCATTACCCTCACCTAAACCCGAATTGAACAAATGACTACGGACATGCAGAATACAACAAGGTGTCTGTCTCTGACGCAACGCACACTGGGCCTGCTGAAACAACTCAGTCAATCGACTGCGTTTGTTAGGGCGGATGAAAGAATCGTCCAATCGCCGGATAACTCCTACTACATATTGTGAATCAGACACTATGTTTATTGGTGTTTGAACCCATTTCGAGAGAGCCCAGACTACAGCCTTCAATTCTAAAGTTTGTAATGAATCTTGTTCATCCCCGACCTGAATAGTATGTTCCCATTCTCCAGTGTCAGTTTGCCAGGTACAGACAGCCTTTCTGGTCCTGCGACCTGCATCCGTATATACAGTGAGTGCGCTTTTGATAGGAGTGGAGGAGACAACTTGCCGAGGCATCCAGAGCTGCATTTCCACAAACTTAAGCCGTGGATCTGAAGGTATTTTTGCCAAAATATCTCCTGTATACCCTTCAAAGGCAATTTGACAGGCCGTTGAATTAGCAAGCAGCCACTCTAGTGATGCCTGAGTCTGAATAGCAAGCCATACCTCCGCTGGCTCTGCTCCACTCACATCTACGCACCGTTTCCTCCCTTTTACCACCAAATGCGCAACTACTTCCGCGATAGTGAACAAGCTACGCGGCGGCGTTTGCGGCGGGAAAACCCATTCCAGAATCCACACTCGCTCTCCCCTTTTTTCTTTATCATACTGAAAGAGAAGACCAAAAGGGTTAACTGATAACGATAAACACACAAAATTAATGGACAAGGTGGGATGTCGACGATCTGCTACAGAGTGAAGGATACGCTGCAATAACACTGAGCAATGTTGCGCATGGGCTTCTGTCCAGGCTACCGGTGCTGCTGGATCGGTGCCTCGCAGAAGAGCAGTGATTGGGGCCAAATCATCATTTGTGAGCCCCGTCAAGGGACGAAGCCACTGCAGCTCACCGGCCAATTTCTGAGCATCAGCTAATGTAGACACTGCAAAGGAAGGTGCTGGAGCAAGGGGCTGAACTGTTTGAAGATTAATACGCCAGCCAAGATATGATACAGGACACTGGCGCTGAATTTTTTCCGGAGCTACAATTAGCCCCTTATCCTGCAACATAGAAGCAAGCAAGGTTACAAAATCATTTGGCATAGGTTGCTCTTGACAAAACAAGATATCATCCATGTAATGGTAAATTAAAGTATCTGGAAATCGAGCACGAATTGGTTGAAGAGCCCACGCTACATATAATTGACACATAGTGGGGCTGTTTTTCATGCCTTGCGGAAGCACAACCCATTCATACCGTTTGTCAGGTTCGGCATGATTGGTAGACCGCAAGGTGAAAGCAAAACGACACGTATCTTGCGGCTGCAAAGGAATCGTAAAAAAGCAATCTTTGAGATCTATTACAACAAGATACCAATTTGCAGGTAGCATAGTAGGCAAAGGAAGACCAGGTTGCAATGCACCCATGGCATGCATTTGATCGTTAACACGCCGCAAATCATGTAGCAATCGCCAATTCCCTGATTTCTTTGGGATAACAAAAATGGGTGTATTCCAGGGACTAATAGACGGTTTAATATGCCCAGCTTGAAGTTGTTCTGCCACAAGCTGCGCAGCAATTTGCTGACGCTCTTTAGTTAAAGGCCACTGCTCAACCCAAATGGGTTCATCAGTTTTCCATACAATAGCAGGTGTGGGCGGCGCAGGAGCAGTGACCTGCACTAAAAAGGCTGAGGAATCTGGATAGTAGCTCCCAATTGTGCTAAAGCATCACGTCCAAGTAGCCCCTGCAAATCTCCAGGCAAAGGCATAACATATGGACGCAAAGTAACACTTTGACCTTCGGGGAGGTGAATTTGTACAGGGTGCTGTGCTTGTACAGGAATGTGCCCTCCCCCCACGCCGTGAACGGCATCGGCCGCAGATTCTACCGGCCAGTGTGGAGGCCACACTTTGGACGAAAAAATAGTGACATCGGCCCCTGTATCATTCATAACAAGTAAATGACATTTGTGACTCTTATACTGTAAGGTAACATTCATCAAAGGTCGTTGCTGCATGCGTTGCACAAGACTGACTACATGCTGTCCGGTGGATCCGAAACCTCGGTCATGTCGTGCTGAGTCAGCTGGTAACGGAGTATCCGGGTGTCTCTGAAGCAGGATTAGCTGTGCAATTCGCATACCTTTCTCAATAGTGAGAGGCGGCTGGAGGGCATAAGCAACGACATATACTTGACCATGATAGTCAGCATCAATAACACCAGGCAGTACTACAAGACCATTGAGCGCAGAAGAAGAACGACCTATAAGCAACGCTCCAACTTTCTCGTTGTTGGTTAGGGGGCCATAAGTGGTAGTTGGAATTTTAGTGACTTCACGAGTCATTAGAGTTATTGTTCTTTCTGCTTCCAGATCGATTCCCAAACTGCCTTTTGTGGCTGGTCGGGCAAGGTTGCCGGCATGCCGTGTTGCAGGGCTCCTGCTTGTGTCGTTGCGCGGGAGCTCGCGCTGCGAAAAGAGTTTTTTTGCTTCCTTGGACACACGGGGGTCGCATGACAATCTTTCTGACAATGATCGCACCAGACCGTAGCGGTACAAGTATTTTTATAGTGTCCTTTTCTTCCGCAGCGATAGCAAATCGGAGAGGCAGAATTTGCCTTAGGGGCTCTGTGAGTTATTTTCTGCACAGCAGCAGCCATTAATGAAGTTGCCGGCTGAACAGCAGCTGCAACAGCTCCGGCTATATTCTGCGCTTGGCGCCCCTGATCAGCCCGAGTGATCATTTCTATCATGTCCGAAACATCTGCAGTTTTTGGAAGAGTGGCCAATAAGTTTTTAGTCTTAGCATTGGCGTTCTCAAAGGCAAGCAAACGAAACATTGTCTCCTTATTCTCTTCTGGCAATTGATTCGAATTAGTAATGGCATCTGACAACCGGTCAATAAAGTGCGCATAGTTTTCAGTCAATCCTTGCCGCACATTTGTGAAGGACACCGAGACGCCGGTGTCAGGCACGGCAGAGTATGCTCGAAGAGCAATGTGGCCGATTACATCGAGCAAGTGCCGGGGAAATTGAACTTGATCGACTGCAGATTCGTATTGACCCCGACCCAATAGCATGTCAGATGTCAGACCAAAGAGAGGATCTTGCGGCGTTCTAGGCCGATTTGCCTCTAGTATTGCTAACCGCTCCCATTCTTTATGCCAAATTATGTATTGCGAAGGAGTTAGCAAGAGGCGAGCTAGTTCTGCACAGTCAATAGGTATGTTCGGCTCAGAGGCATGCAACCAATCGATTAACGCTCTTCCTGTTTCTGACTTATGACCCTGTTCCCGAACTGTCCGTATGGCCTGATGCAGTGTTTTCCAATCTCGTTTCTCATAAGTGATCTGCCCAGTTTGAGGATCAACATACGCCGGGCAGGCTAAAAGGGAGGGGGTCCAATCACCTTCAATGATTGCGTCTTTTATGTAGCCATTCCAGCGGCGCTGAGCGACTTTCGGCCCCCCCTCAGCCCGCCGCTTTTTAATAATTTCGGCCAATCCCCCTGGTTGCTCTAGAGCTGCCGCAGACGATTGCGATGTATGAGTATCTCTGAGGAACTGTTCTACTCGTTCCAAGGCATGTCTGCTACGCTCGTCAAGAAGGTTCATGGCATGGGTCAGAGAATCAGCTATAGTTTTCAATGTCACCTCTCCAGGTGCCGAGGTTGTCTGAGTGCTAGTCCCCTCCATGGGATCAGGGGGCAAAGGCACAGTCACCGGATCAGAATTAGGAGATGACAGTAATGCTGGGGGATCGGATTGAATTTGCATTGTTTCTGGATTTGAGGTAGTAGTGTTTGAAGTAGCAGCAAAGTTTGAGGTAGCAGGGTTAAAAGTGCAAGGCGGTAGTTGTGAGACTGCTTGCTCAGGCAGTGATGGTGAGGTTACGGGCAACGAAGGAGCGCTAGGAGTAACATTCTTTGTTTCCACCCGTTCTATTAGCTCTGTCAAAGTCTGGCAGGGTTTACCATAAGTACCCTTCATCGGTTTTTGGATCGGGCAGGCTAGTTGGTCTGTAGCTGCCTGGGGCGAGCTTGGAGTTAACGCTTGCATAGCTGCGGCAGCTACTTTAGATTCAGCCTGCATATTCTGCAAACAGTTGATAACAGTTCGCCAAGTACCACGCCAGTCCTTCACTTCTTTATCTTTGCCCGAAATAGTAAGGTCCCACATTTTGTCTCCAACTCGCCGCCACTCTGCAGCTTGAAACAGTTCAGGCGGGGACCGAAAAAATCCCTGTGCACGTCCCCATGCAACAAGCTTTGATAAAAGCTTCTCGGTAACGACTTCGCCTCTCCTGGAGAGGATAACTAGGAGCAGTCGTTCCGCAGCTGTAAACTCTGCCATGGTGGGCCCTGGCATTTAAGCCCCGAATTTAATCGATGCAGCTTCACACTCAAACGCTGCTGGCCCCCGCACTTAAGCGTCCCACTTAAGCGTTATGGACTCGGCAGTAAAGCCCCGCTTGATATCCAAGCGCCTTTGGCTGACCTTCCCGAACTTAGTCGATGCAGTGCTGCGCGCAAGCACTGCGGCCAGCTCTTCCTCACTCGCGACTCTACAGCCTTACCTCCGCAGCCGGAGATATAGGGCTCCTTCACACGGTGAAGCCAGCTTCAACGGCGAAGATGGGTCCCTGTTCGGGCGCCAGATGTCGCGAGGAAGCGGTCACAGATGCACATACTCATAGAGCTATCGGATCTGAGCCACTTTATTGTACGAGTTACAGGCTTTATATATGTTTTGTGCAGTGGCCAAGCAGCGTGTGATTGGTTACAATATTTCATGTTAATTACTGATTGGTACAAAGTTACAGCGCGGGCGGCCTTGATAATTACTTCATCTAACATCTGGTGGCCTTGGCAATTACTTCAGCTAACATCTGGTGGCCTTGGCAACCATTTTATCTATCCTTTAATTAACTAGATTTATAGTAAGCATGTTCCGTCGTCCTCATTATACGCGACGTTTACTTGGCTCCAATCTTGCCCACCTCCTCTGAACACGTTTACTCGACGTCCTTGAGTGATCCCTCGAGCTCGGCCATCGGTTCGTACAGCGCAGCCATCGGTTCGTACAGCTCCAGTAGTTTTCCATGGCCGTTCTCTACCAAAAAACTCTCCACAGATTTCCTTTTTATTTCCCTCTCCCTTATTTCTTCCTTTGCTTTTTATTTGTGTTACTACCACAGGTCTTAGAGGGCATGACCTTCATCAGGCAAAAGAGGTGCTTTCCCCCTTTTCTCAGATCTACCTTACAGTCTGATCCATACCATTCATTCTTTCTCACATAGCTTTTCTGTGTTCATAGAATACCAGGCTCATTTGGGTTGAAAGGGGCCTTAAAGCTCATCCACTTTGAGACTTGCCATGGGCAGGGACACCTTCCACTAGAGCAGGTTGCTCCAAGCCCCTGTGTCCAACCTGGCCTTGAACACTGCCAGCGATGGGGCAGCCACAGCTTCTCTGGGCACCCTGTGCCAGGGCCTCAGCACCCTCACAGGAAAGAATTTCCTCCTAATGTCCCATCTCAATCTCCCTCTGTCAGGTTAAAGCTGTTCCCCCTTGTCCTGTCCCTACAGGCCCTTGTCAAAAGCCATTCTCCAGATTTCTTGTTGGCCCTCTTTAGTTGTCCCTCAGTTTTTTTTTCAGCTTCCTATTAACTGCGGCCTGAAGAGTGTAAGCAGGTAAATATTTCCCTACTTCATAAAATGATCTCTTAATCAGTATTGTATCTCTGTTAAAACAATTCACTTTAATTCTGATGCTAGGAAAGCTGTCCTGACATGTACAACAGTTACTTGGTTTGTGCAAGGTTTCATATATACCATTAAGAATTTATCTCAAGGTTTTCACAGGTATTGCGAAGTAACATCCATCCAAATGACTTTGAGGTGTGTTTACTGGAAATACATTCAAAAAAAGAGGCAATCTTCTTCAGCAGGCTGCAGCCAATATGCTGGGATTAATAAGCAAAGTTATGTTTGTCTGGGGGACTTTTTCACCAAACATAATTGAGGATGACAGCTTGGTTATGAGAAGCGTGATGTATACATCAGTTTAAAAGCTTGTCACCTACTTGATGCATTAATTCAAGTCCTTTATGCAAGTTCCTATTCTAGGCAAAGCATATGGTCTGTCACTTAGCACATGACGTGTTTTTAGATCAGTGTGTCTGCAAGCAGACTGTCCCTGCATGTCAATGTAGAGGCTTGCCCTGTAAAGGCTGGCACGGATTTATTACCCCTTCAAATAGTTCTACTCCATTGTTGAGACTATTTATAGTTTAAATACGAGGAGAGATGTTCAGGGTTTAGCCCACAGCTCTCCTTTACTATCCTTTGAATTCTCCCTGTGAGAAATGACTCCTATTCATCCAGCAGCTGAAATAATATTAATAGGAGTATAAATGTACACACTCGTATTTCTCTGTAATAGTCACGTTGACAGGTCTCATAACTTCATAGACAGTTCCCTTCTCTTATTGGGTACTGAACTTGATTTCATAAAGATTGTTTAATTTATCAAGGTTAAGTAGACTTTAGCCAGATAGAGATGAACTGAAATAATAGAAACCCTGAAATCAAGCTTTAGGGAAAGAGCTTTTAATTTACGCTTTTGATAAGCAACTGTGAGTAACAGCAGAGAAGTAGGATTTGTGCCAGGGTCATACCCGTAGGAATGATTTACTCTTCAGTGTATCAGAATAAGGTCCAAAGTCCACTCATAAATTATGCAAAAATTAGTAATTACTGGATACTTGTACTCTGAATTTTCCAGCAGCTGCCAGAGCAGGTGCACATCAGACTGGTTGCCTTTGTACAGAACTAGGGAGACTGCAGACTAATGGACAGTATTTAAATCTCCACTCCAAACTCAGCATCAGATAGCATCCACTTCCATGAATGAGCCAGACTATTTACCAGTGTACTGAACTTGCTACCAAGATTCCTCTCCCTATAGAAAGGTTTAGCAGTTGGAAAAAGGACATATCTACAATACTGAGAGTGCAGAATACCATGTCTGAACATTCATTTGCATTCTGGATTGTTGCTCAGTGCCATTAACCTCATTCCATATCCTTTCTGGCTGCAGCTATTGATATGAATGTGCTTGCTTTGTTTTCATACACTGATTAGCAAATGTCAGCAACAGAATATGAATATTTGCATTCATACACATCCTGGAGCACTTGCTATTCATGTTTTGCTATTAGTTATTCACTTAATTATTCATTTTCTTTTTTTGTTTTCTCAGTGGTTGTCACCATTCAGTTGGGAAGCAGAAAAGGGACTTTATGACTCGGGTGCAAAACTGCCCATCAGCCTGCTGAATGCTAAATCTTGGGATAAGCACGTAGGGTGTGTTTTATTCAGCCCTGGGAGCAAGTGTGTTCCCAGACTGCTTGAAGGGGCAGCATTGATGGAGCTTTCCCACAGGAATGTGCCTCATTTCTGGTTTTTGGGTACTTTTGTGCCTCACACAGTCAAGTGTGGGATAAAAAAGGACTCAGTGTGATGAGTGGGATTCATTTAAATGGCTGATAAAATATCCTACTGGCAGCTGAATTTAGGGATCAGTGCTGTTAACATGCTGTTCCCCTCTGCTTTTGTTTGAGGAATAAAAGCAGAGGAAGCATCCTTGCAAATCTCTGCAGGCACAAAAACTCTTGTGAACATAGAGCATGTGAAAATGGACCAGACCTTACCAACAAGATGAGTAGTGAGTGTGTGTGTGCTTTGGTATATCTGAAAGAGGCCTTAGGTGGCATAGAGCTGTGGCAGCCGTTTTTAAAACGGACTTGTAGGAAAGGATAGAATCATCCTTGAAATTGTGTGCCAAGGCCTGGATTAGGGCACAAAATGACAGTTTTAATTGCTCTGCACGTGTATTTTACAGAGGGAAGGTTTGTGGGTGGCTTTCTGAAGTCTTGGAGCACAGGAATTGCATGCTGAGGGAGGTGAGCTAGGCAGGTAGCTGGCTGTGATGTGGATGGCTCCAGTTTTGGGAGGAATGCATCTGATGTCTTCTGTTTCCTGGTAACAAAATAAACCACCTCACTAGCTGTGTTATTTACATTATGCAGCTCAACATATGTTATGATTAGCATTCATTTTGCTCAAGGGTTTCTCTTGTCCCTATATTAAGCACTGTGCCAAATAAACCCCAGGTTTGTAGGTGTTAATGTTGCAGGCTGTTGCACTGGGGAGAATTTATCTTGGAAGCTGGGGGAGATGAACACGTTTCTGACTTCAGAAGAAGAGGTAGCAAGTGCAGAATTGAGGTAGTGGACTCGGTAATCAAATTAAAACTAGACATTCCTCTTGTAGCTCTTAAAGTCAAAAGCACTCTCCCTGGTTAGGACTCGAGCTGCATTTTTAAGTCATTGAGGTTATTTTTGACTTTAGTAGGGCAGACTTAGCTTGGCACAATCATAGAATCATAGAACAGTTTGGGTTGGAAGGGACCTTCAAAGCTCATCTAGTCCAGCCCCTCCTACCATGAGCAGGGTCATCTTCAACTAGATCAAGTTGCTCAGAACTACAACCAGCCTGGCCTTGGATGTCACTAGGGATGGTGCATCCACTGCCTTTCTGGGCAGCTGTGCCAGCATGCGCTGCAAATACTAGTTTTCCTGTCTTGCTGTCTCTGCACTGGCATGGGACAGCTCAAAGGTGATCTGTGCAGTCAACAGCTCTGCTAAGCTACAGTTTAAATTTTCCAATATTTGCAGTTACGTTTTAATAACTGATTCCTGTCTGTTCATTTTTGTTATCACCTGAGCTAGGCATACTTACAAAGGCTACGCTTATGAGTTTATCTCAGGAAATAAATTTGTGATAGAATCAGTGAGGTTGGAAAATGTTTGCTGGAGCTACTCATGCTTCATAGGATCATAGAAGCAACGGAGTTGGAAAAGACCTTCAAGATCATCCAGTCTAACCATTCCCAGCACTGCCAAGGCCACCGCTAAGCCATGGCACTGAGGGCCTCGTCTTCACCGTTTGTGAACTCTTCCAGGGACGATGATTCCACCACTGCCCTGGGCAGCCTGTTCCAATGCCTGACTGACCTTTGGGGAAGGAATTGTTCATAACCTCCCCTGTCACAGCTTGAGACCTTTTCCTCTTGTCCCGTCCCATGTTCCTGGGGAGCAGAGCCTAGCCACCTCCTGGCTCCATCCTCCTTTAAGGCAGCTGTAGAGAGCAATAAGGTCCCCCCTGAGCCTTCTCCAGACAAAACCCCCCTGGGTCCCTCAGCTGTTCCTCATTAGACTTGTGCCCAGGCCTTTCACCAGCTCTGCTGCCTTTCTCTGGACCTGCTCCAGCACCTCAGTGTCTCTCTTGTCATGAGGGTCCCAGAACTGAACGCAGGATTTGAGGTGCAGCTTCACCAGTTGCCAGTACGGGGGGAGCAACTAATTGCAGGAGGTGGTCATTGTGTCCTAATTTATGGTGACTGTTAACAGATTTGGGGTTGCATTGCATATGCACTGGAGATGGGATTTGGTGATCTGAAACAGTTTCTCAGGTTATGTATCTTTCCTAGTTTAGAGGATTTACGCATATGAATTTCATTCTGTAGTAGTTGGTGACAGTTCTTCTCAAAGAAAGGTTTTCCTTGGGAGTGTCTATGTGCTAGAATAAGATAAATGTAATTAGGAATTACTTGTTCACTGAATAAAAGGAGTAAGAGTTTTAGGACAGAAACTTGAAAGAGGCATCCTCATAGAAATAGACCCCAAGCATTAGCTTTGTTGTCCCCTCAGTTCATTATATCTGTAGCAAACGCTGTCTAGTATTGTTCATGGATGTGTTGTTTTGGAGCAGGGAGAGGGGGGGAGCTTTGAAGATCTGTGGTGACTAATATATCTAGACTTATTATTATCAGCTTAGAATAAATCATGAAAAATACTCTAGGAGAAACTGGTGTGTCTTCACAGTGGTGCAGTTCCACTGATTACAATAGGCTTTTGTGAGAGAGAAATCAATGTAAAATTAAAGCCCTTATATTTATAGAGCTGTCTTTGATCAAGGGCCTCTACATTGAATGAGTCTTACAATATCTAAACCATAATAAAATTTCCTATTGAAAGCATTATACAGGGCTGTTACAGTAATTTGCTCAAGGCTGCAGATCAGAGGAATCAAGGAACAATATTCAGCTCACTTTTTGAAGTGTTCTGACTGCAATTGTCTCTAACATGCTTGACCAATACTACTAGAGTAGGGTTAAAGTGAGAAGAAAATTGGTGAGCTGCCATGATTATTGTATCTCAATACAATAGTGCTAATAGAAAGTAACCATTACTTTCAGGATACTATGTTGGATTTTAGCAGTGGACTTGGCAGTGGTAGGTTAGCACCTCCCGTATGAAGATAGGCTGAGAAAATTGGGGCTGTTCAGCCTGGAGCAGAGAAGGCTGTGTGGAGACCTCATAGCAGCCTTCCAATACCTGAAGGGGGCCTATAGAGATACTGGGGAGGGACTCTTCATCAGGGACTGTGGTGAAAGGACAAGGGGTAATGGGTTTAAACTTAAACAGGGGAGGTTTAGATTGGATCTGAGGAAGAAATTCTTTACTGTGAGGGTGGTGGGGCCCTGGAATGGGTTGCCCAGTGACGTTGTGAATGCTTCATCCCTGGCGGCGTTCAAGGTGGGGTTGGACATAGCCTTGGATGGCATGGTTTAGTGGGAGGTGTCCCTGCCCATGGCGGGGGGGTTGGAACTCGATGATCTTGAGGTCCTTTCCAACCCTAACTATTCTATGATTCTGTGATCTTAAAGGTCTTTTCCAACCGAAACGGTTCTATGATCAACATTGGAGTAAAGAAATATAGAAGTTCACCACTTTGGCAACAACTGAGAGAACACTGAACTGCTGCTCCTCACAGCTTTTAAAAGCAAGAAAACAAACCGAAAAATCCCACCCACCTCCCAGTTGTGGCAGTTGCACCTTTGTTCATATGGATATGTGTATGTACTATTGACTGTAATCAGCACAGCTGCTGAAGAACTAGTTTCCATCCTGCAGGATGGATTTGACAGTATTTCAAGACTTACTTTTAACCTAGACAGGATAAAAATCTTTCCATAGAATAGAAAACATGTTGTTTTAAGCTAGCTTGATATAATTCCTTGTCACCCTCAACCTTTGTAGTAGGACCACTTGATAGTTTTAATGCATTAGATGCCACATTGCTATTCAGCTTTATGGACTGAGATCTTCAGGCTAGCATTATCTCCCATGGTTTGCTGTCATCCCCATGATGTGACTTGATGGTTCAGTCGGGGAGATAAGTTTGGTGCCAGTCAGGGAATATGTCCTTGCCAGTGGGGACAGGCTGTGAAGTAGAAGGAGATAAGGATTACTTCAGCATTTTCTAGCAGAGGTAGATTGATCTTGAGGAATTGGGAGATGAAATTCAATCTAGATGATACTCCCTGGGGGCAAAAATATCTTGAATAAAATGATGCATTTTGAACAGACTGTTACTGCTCAAGAACAAGATACTGGTGTCGTCCTGAACAACACCATTGACTTTACTATCTTGTTTCAAGTAAAGTGAATTAAGGTTTGGAGTTACTAGAAAAGAAGTGGAGGGCGAACCAGAGATCATTATTAGGCTACTGTATAAATGGTTTAGCTACATCTTGAATACTGTCTGGAGTTCTGACTCTTCCATCTCAAATTGGACATCCCAGAATCAAAAAAGGGTCAAAAGAAAGTGTCAAACAATGACTGGAAGTATGAAAAAAAGCTGCTATAAGAAGAAAAACGGGGGGAGGGAGGACATGGAGACAAGTGGGATGCAATGAAAGCTTCATGGAGTTTGGGGATCAGAGGGAGTGAATACCAAGTAGTTGTTTGGTTGTTCCCATACAAGAAACAGTGGGCATCATTTAATGGATGGCTGGTGCTTCACACAATGTGTGATTGAATTGCATAACTCACAGGATTTTCAGGTGTTAAAAACCTAAATAGAGACCAAAACCTCAAAACCAAACAATAATCCTACTGGACATGTCAAGGTGGGGGGGGAACCCCATCCTCTGAGGTTTATTAAATAAGCCACCACTGTTGGACTCAGAAGGCTATTTTGGGGTAAATCAGTACATATTTGCCCCATTCTCATGCAGTTCACTTTGTGCTCACTGTTGGGGCTGCTGAGCCAAGTGCGTATTTGCTCTTGTTGAGTATGTAGCATGGTTATTGCTATATAATACAGCATGAGTGTTTAGCATGGTTATTGCTGTTATCTGAAACGAGAGTTGTGTGTTTGGACAATTAAAATATTTCAGTAGTGCACTGTTATGGGGAAAAAAAGAATGTATTTTTAAACGGATAAATAAACTCAGCTGCTTTGTGTACAGCTTCACTTACACTTTGATTTCAGGCATATTAATGTCTGTGCTCTGTAATCCTGGGATGTATTGATCGTAAGGGCAGGAGTGGAAGTGGCTTATACTCCTCTGACCTGCTGTCTTACTGAGGAGTTAAAGCAGATACCATAAAAATACAGGGGTGAGAAGGTGAGCTGCAGCATTTTCTCCCTCTTTATGCTTTGTTTTGTTCTGAACATAGTGCTTATGGGGGCTTGTAGGATTTTGTCAGCAGAGCCAGTCTCTGGTCCTCATTGCAGGGAGAGGCAGTGATTTCTGTCAGTTACAAGATCTCCAGCTGCAGTGTGGATGCGCTCTCCTCTTGCTGGGTGAAGACTCAACCTTACTGCAGAGGACCCAGTTGCAGAATTGCTGTCAAATCATACTTATCCCAACCTGCTCTGGGGGGGAGAAGAGTTGGATAGGAATGCTGCTGCTGTGGGACACAGAAGACAAGCAGGGATATCTTTGAAGTTATTCTTTAATGGAAATTACAAAATGAATTTCTCTTGGGCTTACGACTGGTTTATGTTATTCAGAAAGGATAAATATGTGGATGTGTGTCTGAATAAATGTCTAGACTATATTTCTTTTGTGTTCTCAGAGTGTCTATGCTCTCTAGAATTTGTCTGATAATAAATTAAGCAGCAGCAGCAATGTTCTTAGTGGAAAAGGTGAAATTAAACTGGCTTATTGAACTTTTGCCACAGAAAGGAAATGATTTCTCCATAAACTAAGCAACATGTTTAAATAGAGCTGCAGAAGTGAAAAGGGATTTTTTGTTTCTGTTTCTCAAAAAAATCCAGTCTTTTGACATTACGCTGTTCCCATTCTTACTTTGGGATAAACCAGCTATGCTTGCAAACGGGTTGCCACAAGTGATGTGGACACTTTTTTCTCTGAGTAGTAACTTGACTGAAAATGAACTTCCACAATAACTGCAATGAATTTCAAAATCATTTGGGTCAATTTGGTAACTAAATTCTTTTTAAATTATATTGATAGTGAATAAAAAAATAATGCAAAACCCCCCAAAACACAAAGTTTATCGTTTTGGCATTTCAAAGCTTCCTTATTTGTCGGTTTGAAGCAGGGCTTGGAATAAAAAAGTAACGTTACAGAGTCTCCAATTTTAATTTTATCTTTGAAATGAAGTTTAGTTCAGAAGCAAAGATACCTGCTGGGCCGGAGTGAATGTATGTGTGTGTTTAGAGTTACATTTCAGAAGACCAAACTGTATTTGTTGATTCTGTTGCTAAAGAGAGGAAAATCCTTTTCCTACTTCTAACGTTGCAGTTGTCACAAAATATTTGCCTTGTTTTGTTAGAACTGTCAAATCGGCGTAAACATTGCATATTTTATCAGATATTTTATTAACCAGGAATTATATCTGAAAACATTGTGCATAGTTTCGAGTATTGTTTGTGTCTTGGAAAATCCTAAGACTACGCAGAGCATTTGAGATGAGGATAGTGTTAAATCAATGCAGTTGTTATACACTGGGCTTGGTTCAGCGGCATTAAAGTGGTCTGGCACCTACTTTGGTTGAAGACAATAGTGTCAAGAAACCAGGCAAATGAAGGAATTAATTGCAGGAAAATAAATGTATCTTAATTCCACCCACCCCCCCCCCCCCCCCCCCCCCCAATTTATGATCTTTACATACAAATTAGCGATGTTAGCTAGTTTTGTTGCTCTAAGTCCTTGAAAAAAATAAGTGCATGAAGAGAAACATGTAAGATGTGTGTACTGTATCTGTCTGTGCTGAAAGGTCTTTGGCAGATTGTAGTGGTGAGTTTCTTCTGTAAATTTGTGTGGTGGTGAATGTATGTGACATGATACTGGAGCTTGTTGATTTATAATGCCATAGTTCATAGAATCCTAGAATCCCAGACTGGTTTGGGTTGGAAGGGACCTTAAAGTGACTTCAGTTCCAACCCTGTGCCACAGGCAGGGACACCTTCCACTAGACCAGGTTGCTCCAAGCCCTGTCCAACCTGGCCTTGAACACTGCCAGGGATAGGGCAGCCACAGCTTCTCTGGGCACCCTGTGCCAGGGCCTCAGCACCCTCACAGGGAAGAATTTCTTCCTAATGTCTCATCTCAGTCTCCCCTCTGTCAGGTTAAAGCCATTCCCCCTAGTCCTGTCCCTACAGGCCCTCGTCAAAAGCGCCTCTCCAAATTTCTTGTCACCCCTTTGGGCACTGAAAGCTGCTCTAAGGTCTCCCCTTAAGGAGCCTTCTCTTCTCCAGGCTGAACCAGCCCAGCTCTCTCAGCCTGGCTCCAGAGCAGAGCTGCTCCAGCCCTCAGAGCATCTCTGTGGCCTCCTCTGGACTTGCTCCAACAGCTCCGTGTCGCTCTTGTGTTGTTGCCCCAGAGCTGGGCACAGGACTGCAGGGGGGGCTCTCACCAGAGCAGAGCAGAGGGGTAGAATCCCCTCCCTCGACCTGCTGGTCATGCTCTGGGGATGCAGCCCAGAACACAGTTGGTTTCTGGGCTCAAGTGCACACTGAAGACAGATTATGGGGAGCTTCTTGTCAACCAGCACTCCCAAGTCCTTCTCCTCCGGGCTGCTCCATCCCACCTCCCCCAGCCTCTAGCTCTGCTTGGATGTAGTTGTTATTGCTTTTAATGCAAAAAAAACAAACAAACAAAAAACCAAAAACAAACAAAAAATCAAGAAAACCCCACCTTTTTCTAGACAAAAAGTTGATAACAACCATAGACACTATTAAACATCCGTATGTATTGTAGGGATCTTGGTAATTTTTTGTTAATGATTGAAAACATGCCAATGTGACCTTAGTTTGCAGTTTGCACAATGCTATTTCCTTTCAGTGTGGCTGGAGTTAAATCCTTTAACTATTTGGGCACACAGGGTTGCAAACACAGCAGTCTTCTCTTTTGGCACTCACAGAGGAATGCAGTTGCACTTCTGTAGCTTTTGGTTTACAGGTTACGTTTTGGACAGCATGTGATGTGTACAATGTCAGACACTCTGATCATGGTGATGTCTTGCTGACCTCTTGATTATATTCTCTTATTTGTTCAATTATCACATCGACATCAAAGAAGTGGCAAATACGTACAGATATCCTGCTGTGCATGTTATTCCAATATGTTAATTTATAATTATTGTTAAGAAAGATAGTATTTGTAAAGCATCTTCTGGAAAGGAAAAAAAAACACCTTTTTAAAGGTCTTTAGATGACAGTAGGGTGAAGTTCTGATCAAGATAAATGCAGGGATAAATAATCATGTGGCAAGTGGCCAACTGAAAGTAAGTTGATGGGTATATATCATAATTCAAATAAAGGGTAGTTCTATGGTTGCAGAAGTTGTTGTCATTTCATTTTTACAGGGAGGTGCAGCAACTATACTCATAGCCATCATGTGTCTCTTGATCAGTGTTCCAGGAATATGCAGGAAATCTTCAACGTAATTGTGAAAAAGATGACAGGTCTGCTGCTTCTGTGACATTGGTAACTGATCTATTTGTACAGCAGATCCAACAGTGGCATATAAATTTGCGCCACAAAATACTTATGTTTGAGGTTTATCCAGGTTTTAACAATAGCACTGAAGCCTTGCTTTTTAATGATGACAGACTGGGCAAGTATAAAAAGATACAAAGTATTTCTAATCTGATGCTTCATCAAACAACACTGTGTGAAAAAGAAGCGGGGGGAGGGAGGAAGCGAAGAGAAGCGGCCTCATCCATTCTCACTGTATCTCTCGTTTCTCTTTGTCCCAGCAGCTACTCCTTTAAATTATGGTATAGATAGAAGAAGCAGGTAATTTCTTTTGTCATAATAAAACTCTGGAGAAGAGGTCTGTTTGTGAAAGCTAGTCTGAGCTCTTAGACACAGACCATGTAATTTAAACCAGGTGCTAGCAGAAGTCAGTCTTCCTTTGTGTTCTTTTCTGGTAGAAAATATGCTTGCATAGTTTTAAACTGTCAGACGAGAGATTGAGATGAGACATTAGGAAGAAATTCTTCCCTGTGAGGGTGCTGAGGCCCTGGCACAGGGTGCCCAGAGAAGCTGTGGCTGCCCCATCCCTGGCAGTGTTCAAAGCTAGGTTGGACGGGGCTTGGAGCAACCTGGTCTGGTGGAAGGTGTCCCTGCCCATGGCAGGGGTTGGAACTGGATGAGCTTTAAGGTCCCTTCCAACCCAAACCAGTCTGGGATTCTATGAAATGAAAAATTAAATGCATATTGATTTTGGTACTGATGGTGTGGTTCAAAAGCACTGTGAAACTGAAACAGAGAGATCGTGCAGAATTCAGCCTGGAATTAACTGACAGAAATTACTGTTCTTTACCCAGGTTCTGTGCCAAATTCTAAAGAAGGAGTGATTCTTTGCTGTGTTAAAGCTGTTAGAAAATAGGTAGGAGCAGGACAGCTTTTTAAGCTATATAGCTGTGGAGTGAAAAAAAAAATAGAAGTGGACGCAGTAGTGATGCTCCTCTCAGTGTTGTCTCAGGGTGCCTGTTTTAAAATATCCTCCTTGTGGAACAGGATCACGTTGTGGGCCTCTGTTCAGTTTGCACCCACTCTAAATACCACCTTCTTTTTTTGGGTGATAGAGCTGACTATGTTGTTATTCCTCGTGTTGTTATTTTTATTCTGTTTTCTCCCCATCCTCTTCTGTGGCATGGCTTTTTATTTATTAAATTTTACTGTATTGATTTCAGGCTATTTCTCTGTGAGGCTCACTTAGGATTCTCCACCAGTGCTCCAAGTGCTTGCAGAGATCTTGGTAACCTGCGCAGTGTTGCTTTATTTTGCTATCCAGGTTATTAATGTAAGCTGTGAATGGGAGCAAGCCTTGAACACATTCTTAGGTTTAAACAACCCCTTGATACAGAATTGTTGATACTCAGGCTTGTGCTGGTGGCTATGCAGACACCTCTAATGTCATCACAGAGCTCTGTTTTATGCGAGACAGCATCTGTTGCTGCCAAAGAGTTTGCAGCAGGCGATGCCAGTCAGTATTTTTACATATGTAAAGCTTACAGGGTGCTCATGCCTCTTCTGCAAAATAGTTGTTGATCCATAAGTGAGGAAAGGTTGAAAAATCATCAGCTATATTGGGTTTGCCTAGTTCAGTTGTGTGATGTAATTTCTGCTGTCTGTAAGAGTTGCATTAAAGGCAGGAAATAGTGCAGCTATTTGTTTCCATTTGCTGTAGCCTTGTCAAAGAATGAATCTGAGCTGCATTGATACAGATTGTTCCTGACAAATCCATCTCTTTCTGTAATGTTGTATGATGATTTAGATGCTTAACATACTGTTCCCTTAATCATTTCTTTGAGCATCTTTGTTGCTTCAGTATTCTGATGTCTAATTCCCAAGGATCCCTCTAAAATTGCATATTACATTTGCTCTTTATAGGCATAATGACTTTAACTGGCAAGTAAATGTAGCTGGAACTATTTTATTTTTCTATCTGTTCACAATGAAGTAACATAAATGTGAAAAAATAAACAAGGAAAAAATAAAAACAGTCAAAAAAGAGTTCTTTTTCTCTGAAGTTACCTGACTCTTGCTGTAATATAACTAGGCTCAGAACAGCTCTGACATAGTTCAACTGTTCATTAGTGACTGTTGCTTTTCTGTTTGCTTTCCTTGAGAAGTAACAAGGGATAGGACAAGAGGAAATGGTGTTTTGCAACCTTGTTGATTTTGTGATTCAATGTATGTATTGGGTTTGGGTTCTGATTTTTTTTTTTTTGTGCTTCATAGAAATGGTGATGGCATCTTCTGGGTTAAGTCAGTATTAGTAAACATTCTCTTTTCCTTTCCTCTTCTATTTTCCTGTCTTTCCTCCCCAGGAAGACAAGAAAGCAAATATTTTCCTTTTCTTTAAGGTATGGAGATTGTTAGGATTTTATGTCACTGAGGTCACATGAAGAATTTGTTGGAAATGTAGAGGAAATGAACTTCACAATTTTATAGCAGGAAATCCAACTTTCGAAATAGAGGTGCGATTCATGTAAGTCTCATTTGCAAAGTGCCCTCATCCTAATTTTCCAGGTTCTCCTCTGTTGATGCTGAAGAGGCATACACTGAGGTTTACATAAGCTTGTTTTGCCTTATGGAAGGACTTTAGGTGTGTAAAGTGTTAAGATTACCCTGTGCTGAGGTTAGAATCCTATTCTGAAAAGAGCATTTAACCCCTAGTGTAGGATTGAATACTGGCTCCTTAAGTAATTAGCAAAGGAGTAGTCTGAAGTCAGTGCTGGGGTACAGATTTGTTTGCATCACCCAAATACATTTGAAGCTTTCTGTTCCAGCCAGTGAAAATTCTTTTGGGCTATAACTGCATTTAGTCAGAACTAAACTAGTACATGTAAAATAAGGACACAACATTTTAGAAGGGAAAATCTGAAAGGGATCTTGTCCTTGTTGTAGGCAGGTGCTCTGCCTGCCTTCTAGCTGGTATTTAAGTTCTGAAGAGCATGTCTTTTGTTGACAAAAGCTTTGTTCATTAGGAGGTTGTTTCATTTCAAAGTTTGGATGTTGCGCTTGTCAAGTATGGGTAACAATGATTATTGCTATTGAGATATGTTATTTTACTGCCCTACATAGAACTAGATAATCACCCCCTTTCTAAAATGACACGTTTATTGGCAGTAACAAAAATGGGTTGGCAGTGTGCAGAGATGCTATCGAGCAGAGTACTGGTACCCTGGCTTAAAAATCTGGATCTAAGAAAGCTTGCTGGAAGAGAAGAGTAGTATCCTGAATTCTAATGTTAGCTTTTAGACCAAAGGGGTCTAGAGCACCTCCCATATGCAGACAAGCTAAGAAAATTGGGGTTGTTCAGCCTGGAGAAGAGTAGGCTCTGGGGAGACCTTAGAGCAGCTTCCAGTGCCCAAAGGGGGCCTACAGGGATGCCAGAGAGGGACTCTTCATCAAGGACTGCAGTGATAGGACAAAGTGGAATGGGTTCAACCTTAAACAGGGGAGGTGTAGGTTAGATATAAGGAGTAAGTTCTTCCCTGTGAGGGTACTGAAGCCCTGGCACAGGGGGCCCAGAGAAGTTGTGGCTGCCCCATCCCTGGCAGTGTTCAAGGCCAGGTTGGACGGGGCTTGGAGCAACCTGGTCTAGTGGAAGGTGTCCCTGCCTGTGGCAGGGGTTGGAACTGGATGTTTTTCTTCTGTCTGACTTGCATTCTTGGAGGCTCTGCCCTGCTGAAAGCACAGTGCTTCATCTTGTGGTAGTCTCCAAGGCTAAACCAGTAGTTTAGTCCAATTTTTTAATGTATTGCCAAATGTAAGTATCAGGTGGTGCCTCTTCTAGCCTCTGTCCAATTGTACAAAATACAGTACTTAGGAGCCCTGTAATGGACACTTGCCAGACAGTGGATATTGATACCTGTCTGATGAGCTGTCTGCTTGATGGTTTACCTTGGCAGGGTTTCCCCTCTCCTGCAGCTGCTTGTTTTGGAGCCCGCTTGGCTGCACACATTGTTAAAAACCACAGCTGCTGTGCTCTGCTTCCATTGTAAACCCCAGCTATTGATTTAGATTCTCCAATTTTTATGTGTTGAAAGATAAAATGGTTGTTAAAAAGGCATTTGTGTGGGACCTGGAGCCTGCCAGGGCTGTGAGGCAGAACAGCCTCTACTTCTTTGCATGGTAGATGTGCCAAAGTGCTCAAAGTGACTCCCAGACTCTGGTCCTTGTTTTATTATAACAAAAACAAATTAATAAGATATAACAAGAGAATACCCAGATCTGTTGGGTCAGGCAGATTTAAATCAGTTTTGAAAACAAATCTTTCCCCTTTTCCAGGGGGTCCTCGAAAGGTTGGACTTTTTTTCTGACTTGGCTTCTGACTACAGCTGCCAAGAAGACCTGGTGTCAGTGGCTTCATTGATTGAAATAACCCTGCCCTCCCTGCTGCCTTCTGGAGCTGTAGGCACCTCTCCTTACCATCGTCTCTTTTGGGCCTCCTATGGCTAGATGCTCTGGGGCTCCAAACTCAAAGAGGAATGTGAAGCTGTTGGAGCAAGCCTACAGGAGGCCACAGAGACGCGCAGATGCTGGAATACCTGTGCTCTGGAGACAGGCTGGAAGAGCTGGGCTTGTTCAGCCTGGAGAAGAGAAGGCTCCAGGGAGAAATTAGAGCAGCTCTTAGTGCCTAAAGTGGCTACAGGAAACCTGGAGAGGATCTTCTGACAAGGGTTTGTAGGGACAGGGTGAGGGGGAATGGCTTTAACCTGACACAGTGGAGATAAAGATGAAACACTAGGAAGAAATTCTTCCCTGTGAGGGTGCTGAGGCCCTGGCACAGGGTGCCCAGAGAAGCTGTGGCTGCCCCATCCCTGGCAGTGTTCAAGGCCAGGTTGGACGCAGGGGCTTGGAGCAACCTGGTCTGGTGGAAGGTGTCCCTGCCCATGGCAGGGGGTTGGAACTGGATGAGCTTTAAGGTCTCATCCAACTCAAACCAGTCTGGGGTTCTGTGCTCCTTGAATTACACACCCTGCTGCTTTCAGAGATGTACAAATCCATATTTACACTGCAAGCTCTGTGTCTGGCAGTGTCTTTCCTACCTGGCAGTGTTAAAGCCCACAAGCTCTCTGTTCTGGATCAGCTTGGCCCCCTTAGGGGCACATCCTGCTCCCCATCCCAGAGAAGATTTTGCCCTGTATCTAGGTGCGGCTTCTGCTGTGCAGCCTCATTCTTTCCAGCAGAGTATGGTAGAGGTAGCACTTACACAACAAGCGGGGGAAGCACAATAAGTAGTGCTACTGCCCATGATGTTGCTTTACACGTGCTTTTTAGCACATGAGTACTTATTTAAAAACCCGGAGGAATTTTTAACGTTGATGTCACTTCTTGTGCATCGTGTCTCTCTGCCTTCTTGTCAAGCAGTTAATCACTGCAGCCTTCCCAGAGCTTTTCACAGGTTGCTGTGTTTCGTTGATATTCTGGTAGTAAGTGAGGATGATGGGGAATATAAAATTGAGAGGGCTTTGGATCACTTTCAGGGATTCCTGATTCTCGGGAGCTGTTTTGGGCATGCCCTGCAGAAGAGCAGTGTTCACTCAGGATGATTTGAATGATGTTTTCTGGGAGCTCTCCAGGGTTTATTGTTGTTGCTGTATTTAATTTCCTTTTACCATCATGGCCCTCCACCCCTCAAGTCCCATGATGATTTGCCCATTGTGTTTAGAGGCATGGAGCAGGATGTGAGGGGCTGATATAGAGGAACGCTCTAGCAACAGCTGCAGTGCTGTATTTTCTATTGTAACACAGAACTATTTTTCCATGTAGGTAACTGGGAGGTCAGAGCAGTAGAATGGTTATCTCTCCATGCTTTTTCCCGTAACATGCACTCCTACTCCCCAGAGTTAAAGGCATCTTCTAGAAAGCACATCTGAGCAATCAGAATCAAGTAGGTATGCTTGAAGTCATGGCACTTGAGGCTTTTAAGTTAAAACCCAGGAATTTGGGGTTCTAGGTTCTACTTTCCATGTGATTTGGTTATTTAACAGAACTCTCTTTTGCAAATGGAAAATGCTGCGCTTGCAGAGTGTGTGTTTTTTTTTTTTTTTTTTTCCAGTTGAAATCTGTGCTGTTGTAAGAGCTGACAGAGATGCAGCATTTTCAATATATCTGAGCATTTCAGGTGCATACAGTAAATATTGATGCTACAAAGAACTGGAAATATGTGCTATTACCATAGCAGAAATGGTATTTTTGAAATGAATATTGTTAAATCAACTTTACTATGAATTTTATTACAGTAGGTTAAATTATGAGTGTGGTAATAAACTGCAGAATGTGTTTGTTTTGTTTTAAATCTGCAAGCAGAATCAAAGAAGTGCCAATTCATATCAAAATAAGTACTCAAGGTGTTTCTGGTTTTAATTAAGGGAGGTATTTGCCGCCAATTATTTTTACTGCTTAGAGGCAGATTTAGAGGCCTCTATCTAAAAGTAGAGTAGCTACACATCTGCATCTGCAGAGTTCAGTTCTGGTGTGTATATTGCCTGCCACAGAAATGCAGTATATTGCACATAGTCGAAGGTGGGAATGAAGTACAGATCAGAAGTCGATTGCATCCCTGGGTTAAGGCAGGAAGTCAAGAAGGGAGCTGACGTCTCCAACTATCCATTTCTCTGCTATTTTGTTCTTCAGAAGAGCTGCTGACTTGGTGTGGGGTGTGTGTTTTACATTAGCAGCCTTATAATTTGAATGGCCTGCATGAGCCTGTGATGCGGTTTGTTGCATCCACACTCGAATCCTCTTGTGTGCCCTAAAGAGGCCAAAAAGAAAGCTCAAGAGGGGTTTTTGACAAAGGCCTGTAGGGACAGGACAAGGGGGAATGGCTTTAACCTGACAGAGGGGAGACTGAGATGAGACATCAGGAAGAATTTCTTCCCTGTGAGGGTGCTGAGGCCCTGGCACAGGGTGCCCAGGGAAGCTGTGGCTGCCCCATCCCTGGCAGTGTTCAAGGCCAGGTTGGACGAGGCTTGGAGCAGCCTGGTCTACTGGAAGGTGCCCTTGCCCGTGGCAGGGGTTTGGAACTGGATGAGCTTTAAGACCCCTTCCAACTCAAACCAGTCTGTGGTTCTGATAGTTGCACTCACTTGGCAGTCTCTGTTTTGGGCTGTAGCACAGTATTAGTGAAATGCAGTGAAAGGTTCCTTAGGGAGGCTGCTGGTATATCACTTCAGTGTTGGTAACTGTAAATGGGATTTCAAGGCAGCTAGAAAAGGTTGTATTTCAGAAGATGGTATCTCCTGTGTAGCTGGAGCACTCTATTCAATTTTCTCCCTGTTTACCCCTTGTATTGCTCTTTACCTGGAAGACGGAAGACTCACTAATAGCTCCCTTCACCCCTTTATTTCCTAATGTAAGAAATTCATTGGGAAAATCTGGTTCTTTGCAGGAGGGAAACTCCGCTGTTTATAAATATTTATCCTAGTGATGTGAAATAACATCATATATGAAGAAAGAAATGCATCTGGCTCTTAACAGGAGAATAATTTCCTGCATGGATGTTTCTCGTATGGCTTCTTTAGATACTAGTTATCTGACTGCATGTAGCTTTTTTCATGGGATTTATTTGTGCATAAGCTATTGTTTCTCTATAATCCTGTAGCTGAGGTGTCACAATGACTGATGATAGCTGCTTGACCTGCAAGTGACTTCTGGAGAAGCTTGTAACTCTGTGGGTGCCCGTGTTGCTGCAGCTTGAAGGCAAAGTGGCTTTGAGTCATGTTGCAGAGAAACCCCTTAGCAATATGGAGAAAAGCGTGACTGCAGGGTTTGGCTATCAGTCACTTGCAGGTTTTCACTAGACCCAAGGAGCAGTGTGGAGTGTGGGTGCTTCATAAATAATTAGTAGGTATTCAGTTAATGACTTGGCATTCTGGCTTTGTTTTGAAAATAGGAAAGAAAGAGAAAACCCTTTTCATGTATGGCTTCTCAGCTCTAGTCAGTCAAGAGTTACAAGGAAGCACAGTAAAGCTTCTGTTATTGCAAGATATGTAGCTGCTTGGTTTTTAATTAGGAATTGCATGTTGAATGCACAAGTGTAGTTACTTTCCCCCAAGGAAATATGAATGACTCCAGGGGAAGCCACACAGGCTTAAGAGGAACTGCATCCGGAAGTCAGATGCCTGAAGCAGGAAGGGCTGCCGGGTGTCTGACCCCAGGGTTTCAGGCATCTCTGTCCATCACCTACCTCGCTGTTAGCTGTGAGCCATCTGAGTACCAGGGCACCACAGCGGAAAAACAACTGAAAAAGACAGGAAAAGCAAATGCAAAGTGAACATTCTGAACCTGCAGCATTCTTTCCAGAGGAGCCACATGCGTGCCCTGCAGCACTAACACGACCTGTTCTTCCTGGGCACCACACAGTATGGCCGATGTTCAGGATGAGTTACATGGAACCCCTGATGTGGGGCAATTCTGGGGCAACTTCCCTGTGCAGCTGTGAATGTGAGCTTGGACCAGAGGAGTTTGGGTCTAAATTTGTCCCATACAGCAGGAGAACACAGGAGCTGGTGCTTCCTCATCTGCTCCATTACAGATCCAAAGGAGACCATGGGGAGGTGCATCAGCGATGTCAGTCAGAGGGGTGGGAGAGGGAGAGAGGGGAAGCCATGAGGGGAGAGGAGGCGTGGCCATGATGGAAGATCATGAGGGAAAAGAAGGGGTGGTCATGAGGGGAGATCATAAGGAGGGAGGAGGGATGGTCATGAGGGTGAGGGAACGTTGTGAGGGGCGAGGAAGGGTGGCTGTGAAGGGTGGAGGGCAGTTGTGAGGGGAGAGAAGGGGCAGCTGTAAAGGAAGATTGTGAGGGGAGAGGAGGGGTAAGGAGAGGCAGTTGTGAGGGTTGGTCGTGAGGGGAGAGAAGGAGTGGCCGTGAGGGGAGATCATAAGGAGAGAGGAAGGATGGTCATGAGGGGTAAGGGAACGTTGTGAGGGAAGAGAAGGGTGGCCGTGAAGGGTGGAGGGCAGTTGTGAGGGGAGAGAAGGGGCGGCCATAAAGGAAGATCGTGAGGGGAGAGGAGGGATGGCCACGAGGGGTAAGGAGGGGCAGTTATGAGGGTTTATCATGAGGGGAGAGAAGGAGTGGCCAAGAGGGGAGAAAATAAGGAGGGAGGAGGAATGGTCATGAGGGTAAGGGAACATTGTGAGGGGAGAGGAAGTGTGGCCGTGAAGGGTGGAGGGCAGTTGTGAGGGGAGAGAAGGGGCAGCCATAAAGGAAGATTGTGAGGGGAGAGGAGGGATGGCCATGAGGGGTAAGGGGAGGCAGTTATGAGGGTTGGTCATGAGGAGAGAGAAGGAGTGGCCGTGAGGGGAGATCATAAGGAGAGAGGAAGGATGGTCATGAGGGGTAAGGGAACGTTGTGAGGGAAGAGAAGGGTGGCCGTGAAGGGTGGAGGGTAGTTGTGAGGGGAGATCATGAGGGGAGAGAAGGGGCGGCCATAAAGGAAGATCATGAGGGGAGAGGAGGGATGGCCGCGAGGGGTAAGGTGATGTCATGAGGGATGAGGAGGGGCAGTTATGAGGGTTAATCGTGAGGGGAGAGAAGGAGTGGCCATGAGGGGAGATCATAAGGAGAGAAGAAGGATAGTCATGAGGGGTAAGGGAACATTGTGAGGGGAGAGGAAGGGTGGCTGTGAAGGGTGGAGGGCACTTGTGAGGGGAGAGAAGGGGTGGCCATAAAGGAAGATTGTGAGGGGGGAGAGGAGGGATGGCTGCGAGGGGTAAGGTGATGTCATGAGGGATGAGGAGGGGCAGTTATGAGGGTTAATCATGAGGGGAGATCATAAGGAGAGAGGAAGGATGGTCATGAGGGGTAAGGGAACATTGTGAGAGGAGAGGAAGGGTGGCCGTGAAGGGTGGAGGGCAGTTGTGAGGGGAGAGAAGGAGTGGCCATGAGGGGAGATCATAAGGAGAGAGGAAGGATGGTCATGAGGGGTAAGGGAACATTGTGAGAGGAGAGGAAGGGTGGCCGTGAAGGGTGGAGGGCAGTTGTGAGGGGAGAGAAGGAGTGGCCATGAGGGGAGATCATGAGGGGACAACAGGGGCAGCCATGGGACCTGAGGGGTGGCCATGAGGTGTAGGGGCAGCAGCTGTGCAGTGTGGGCCACTATGGGGGGCACATGAAGGGTGGCTGCGAGTGGAGATCATGAGGGGCAGCCATGAGGAGAGATCAGTTTGCCCTCAGTGACATGGTTTAATGGTGGGCTTGATGACCTTAAAGGTCTTTTTCAACCTTGTTGATTCTATGATAGTTACAGCTCTTCTTACTGGAAAAAATGGTTGCTGACACACAGCCCCTCATTTATAAATGTAGATTTCCAGTGATAGCAATACAGATACTATAGAAAAGCTTTAGACCCTTAGTATCCAGCTTTACCTGGCTCTTGCTGTTGTCTTAATTATGGATCTTCAGCTGGCATGTGATGAAGATCTATTCAGTAAGTGTCCTGGGAAAAGTGATGAGAAAGCTGATGGGCATTTTGTCATTTTTTTAGTTGTTTTCTTTGAGGCAGAAATTCTTCTAATCAAACGGGACTCAAAAGCTTGCTGTGTAACTTGAGAGTTATTTGGGTAAGTCAGAGACTTCATATGATGTGATGTGTTGGTATTGCAGGCAGATATTGGCTTCTCTTGGAGATGTTTTGTGGGGTGTGTCTGCTGGAAGTTTCTGAGACACTGATGGGAGGATGAGAGAAATGCAGACTGAATGGTACAATGAAGTTAGTCAAACATCTTTAAGGTCCCCTCCAACTTAACCACTCCGTGGTTGTACGGAAGGTAAGCCTATCAAGATGCACACACTAATGCAACAGTTTTTTTTCTTGATATCAGAGAATTGCAGACTGTAGAAAAAAATACCAAGATGCGTGTTTAAAGTGCATAAAGATGCTGGCTAATAGCCAGACCCCTGGAATAGTGTGTTAGGAATTTCCATGGTTGCTCTTTTCTCTCCTGCTCTTGCTCACTTCCATTCCCTTTTCAATAAATTGCTGAAGAAACTTATCTTCTAACTGTAGTGTCTGTGAGAGACGGGTACTTTCCACTGTGGGGGAAAAAAGGCAACAGAATTAGTTCACTGCCTCTGGAAAGCTGATTGTCTGCAGCTTAAGCCTAAGTTGTCTTAATAGGGTTTATACTGCTAGATAGCAGGTGTTCTGCTCTATGACAACTCTACTTCTGAAGCGTGCCCAACAGACCTCATGGAAATGGATGTAAAGCGAAGTGATTGTTAAACTGGGACGCTGAGAGACAGCACCCTGGAGGTAAAATCCTGCAAATGAGCTGCAACTGCAGAATAGTTGCAGGATAAGGAAATTTGTTGTATAACCACTTGGATCCTACATTGCTCCTGACTGGCAGAAGACAAGAAAAACAGTCTGCAGCTTCCTCCAGTCAGAAGCAGAGCTTCTCAATTTTGGAGTGAATTTAAAGTCCTTTTTTTTTGTGTGTGTTATCTTTGTAAATACCCGATTCTGTTGATATGAAAAGAAGCCTGTTAAAAGGTCAAGTTAAGTACCCACAGCCTGTGTAGTGAACAGTGATGAACCTTTTGTTGCAATTTAAATACTTCCATATATATTTATATTTTAATACATAGATATACTTTTTTAAAGAGATGGGAGTGTCTTCCCTTCATTTACTTGCTGTTTGAGAATGTGAGGAAGAGTATCAGGTATTTCTAAGAGGTTTACTCATGAACTCTCATGTGAAGACCCTTTCATTAAAGACCTTCCCTTTAGACACCAGATGCTCTGAAATGTTAAAGACTGAAGTTGAATTTAGGTGTGTCTGTTTTGTGTGGAAATATAATTCGTGATGTTCCTGGAAAGATGGAGGATGTCTTGGGGGTTTTATGCGTCTGTTGAGAATTCTGTGGTCATAGTATTGTTCAGTGAGGGCTTGCGTGACACTGGGAGTTTGGGGCTGCTGACTCTGATGTACCACTGTGATAAAGAACTAAATAAGACTTTTTGTGAGTAAAGTCATTTGTAATGCAGTCCCTTCACAAAACAGTAGATCAGACTCTGAACTGATATTCTCCAGTATTCTTACGTGGCTTGAATATAAATACATGAATTTATGTTTCATACCTTGTGAGGTTTTGCTCTGTATTTCTAGGATGTTCTTCACTGAAGGGCATCATGCTGACCTGGGAGCATTTCTGTAGAGCATTTTGTTGTTAGCTGAAAGGATCTTTGTGCCCTTCAAATTGTGGTTATAGAATAGTCCTCTTCATTTTACATTTTGGTACGTGTTCATTTTTTTCCCCCTCTTTGAGAAGAAGTCTAAGGAATTGGGTTCTTTATCTCAAGTGGAAACACTCCTAGATGAAATCTCAACAATCTTACTTTTATATGCTCTACATACTTTAAAATGTTTCTGACTATGAAATAAAATGCATCATCTCTACAAAATAGCTTCTTTTTTACTGCTGTTTCACTCTGCAAAGCATCTCCTGCAATACGTTTGACTTCCTGGTAGCAATTCACTCAGTTAGTATACTATAAGCGTAGAGCTTGTATTAAATCTGTGAAATGACTGCTCACCCCAGAATAATCTTATTAAAGAAACTCTGCTAAAAGCTGTTAACATATCCTAATAAAAGGATGTATGATGGCTTTGTAAAGTTTTAAAGAAATGCTATGGAACTGTAAAGTATGTAGCAGAACTTATTTTATTGCACTTCTTAGGTGAGTGAGGTATGAAGACAATTGCTTTTAAACTGTAGCTGTGGGAGGCACAGCTGAGAAGAGCCGTTCTTCTGAATTTGGTGGCATACCAGCTGAACCGAACCTTTCCTAGAATTCTGACAGTGGAACTGTCCCCTCTGGAGTTGCTGTCGCTATCCTATCATGTGCCCATTAGTACTTACTTTGGCTTCTCGCTCTGCCAGGTAGGAAGAAGTTGAGAACAGGCTTTCCTGTGGTGTTCTCCAAGCAGTGTGTTACATGGGCAGCTGGACCATACTTTTGGGGACTGCTGCCTCCATGGCACTGGCACATCTTTTGTGCACTTGCTCTGAGGAAGCTGCTTTGTGAGACATGATTCAAAGAATACACTTACTTAAAGCATAGATTCATCATAGAACCCCAGACTGGTTTGTCAAAAGCCCCTCTCCAGCTTTCTTGGTCTTTCAGCACCGGAAGCTCTAAGGTCTCCACGGCTCTCTCAGCCTGTTGAGAAACTATTCTGTGTTCTCTGAAGTAATGTTGGGAAACAGGTAAAACGGTGATTCTGTGAAACTTACTTCTTACCCCCCTTACCTGTCCTTGTGATCTGGGATTATAAAATTTCCAGTGAAGGAGCAGGTGAGTGTGCTTTCTGTGCTTGGAAAGTTTCTAGAAGAGCACAGATGCTAACTGAAACCGAGAGATACCTGTCGTTGAAGAGCTTCTGTGTAACTCTGTCTGCCCATTATTGAAGAGAGAAAGTATCTGCATCCTCTTCTCCATCACTAGTTTTATATTCAGAAAGCATGTAAGATGCATGTGCTGTTTAAATAAAACATTAATATGTACATACTATTTCCTCTATCCTTATATCCCTGCTTGGATTACGTGATACTAATACTGAAGTTTTCTCTGTAAGGAAAGAGTTGTTGATAATTGAGTTATTACAGGATGTTTCTAAAATAATTTTAAGTCTGGTCAACTATTTTCTCCATAATTTCATGCCAGTTATAGCAACATCAAGTCTTGTAGACGCTGCACATCCTGAATTTCACAACAGGAAGCTATAAATATGTTTTGTATTTATATATAAAAAATAGCTTACATATATAAAAAATAGGTATATATGTATCAGCCACAGCTAAATAAGTAAAATCACAAAAAAGTCAGTTAAAGATCATGCATTTTCTGTTAACCCAAAATTTCACTGAAACCAAGGTGATGGTAAAAATATTCTTTCTTCATTCATCATGAGCTGCTAAATAGTGCTACTGAAAATTTAGAGAAATTCTTCCATATTCAAATAGAAGCTAGTGGAAGTTTGTGCAGGTGTCACCTATCTCCTTACCATTACTGCTGCTGTAACATCACACTACTATCAAGCAGTCAGACTTTCCAAACTTAGAGATGATTGCACGTATAATCTTGCCCATTCATATTGATTCTTTGACAAAGGTATGGATGAAACCCCACCGTTAGCATGTTTTGCAAGAGAAGTTTGGTATTGGGCTGGCTTTCCACTGAAAGGCTTCAGTGCAGTGGGAAAATCAAGCCTGGAAGCTATACTATTGCTGCTCCTCTATACCCTAGCAGTTTGAGGACTAGGTTAATTGCCACTTTGTTTTCCATGTATGTCCGTGAAAATACTAGCCATGCACTATTTTGGTCTGCTAATTGTTACCCATCCCTTCTTTTTTGTTCTACATCTTCAGCCTGATGTAGGGAGCCAGCCTTGTTATTATGATGTGTTGCAATTTGCTTCCCAGTCACAAAACAAATGCATGAGTATGCCAACGTACAACATAGCAACCCCACATGACAAGTCCCCTAAAATGCACGAGGGGAATGGTTTCTTCCTCATTGTTAACAGAGAATCCAAGATAAATCTAAACATACATGTCACAAAAAATAAACTATTTCAGCGGTGCCTAAAAAAACCTTTATAATTAACAAAGGTTATAACAAAATCTGTAAAATCTTATTACTTTATCTGAAAAGGCCTAAAATAAATAGGCAAAAAAACCCCTAACAGTTACAAAGCTGAAGCTGGAAATAAACCGGTTGAGGTGTATGTGTTTCAAAGGACCTTGAGAAGAAAACAACTTAATCCCTAGCAGTAACAAGCTATGTTCCAGTGCCCAGCTGAAGGAGTTGAAGGCAGATAAAGAAAGGAATAGTGAAGCCTTTTTATCTGGGGCTAAAGAGCAGCAGATGATCCAGTGAGACTTCTATGTACCTCTTGTTAGGCATGTTTCAGAACAGAAGCAAGGACATAGTTCTGATATTTCACCACAAACAAACAGCCTCAAAAGCTAAGAGGAATCCTTATTAAATTTAACTTAATATTTTTGAATGTTTTCTTTTTGTATGCCTTTAGTGCTGCATATCTATGTTTTTTTCTCATGAGACCCCCCTACAGTCCTGTGTCTAGCTCTGGGAGCAACAACACAAGAGGAAGCTGTTAGAGTGAGTCAAGAGGAGGCCACGAACGTGCTCTGAGAGCTGGAGCACCTCTGCCCTGAAAACTGAGAGCACTGGGCTTGTTCAGTCTGGAGAAGAGAAGGCTCCAGGAGACTGTAGAGCAGCTTCCAGTGCCTAAAGGGGCCAATGGGAAATCTGGAGATGGGCTTTTGACAAGGGCCTGTAGGGACAGGACAAGGAGGAATGGCTTTAATTTGACAGAGGGGAGATTGAGATGAGACATTAGGAAGAAATTCTTCCCTGTGAGGGTGGTGAGGCCCTGGTACAGGGTGCCCAGAGAAGCTGTGGCTGCTTGAACACTGCTGGGGATGGGGCTTGGAGCAGTCTCGTCTAGCGGAAGGTGTCCCTGCCTGTGGCAGGGGGTTGGAGCTGGATGAGCTTACAGGTCCTTTCCAACCTAAGCCAATATGGGATTCTAGGATGCTAATATAAAATTAGAGATCTACTTTCATTTTATTACTGAAAGATTTAGAATTTTTTCTGGAGGTTGTTGCAAAGTGGTCATTCACTATTCTGGCTCAGGAATGAAACATGAGTGATGGAGCCTAGTAAGAGAAGGGAAGAAACTTACTGAGCATGTGGGTTTTTGTGGTGTGTTTTTTGTGGTCCCTTTTTCCCCCCATCATCTGCTTCCAAGGACACTGTTGTTTCATTCAAACCCTCCATCTGTGAACTGCTTAGCATGGGGTATTTCCATTAATGTAGGCCTGAGAGGAGGGAATAAGACAGATTTGATCCTCCTACATACTGTGACATATTTTGCCCTAAGGCAGTATTCCTTCCCCTGCCTTAGGCGCTGTGTGGAAGAATGAAAGGCGAGATGTTGCTGTGTTTGCGGTGGTGGAGGTGGTGATGTTTGAGTTGGTGTGTAGTTATCAACATGTACCTCTAAGTAGCTGCTGATCCTAAAACGTGTTGTTCACCTGAAAGCTATCGCTGGTGGGCAAGTCTGTAAGTGCATCTGCAGCTTGCTGTTCAGTAGGAGGGACATGTGAGCGCAAATGGACTGCGTTCCCAAAGGACAGAGGAATAAGTGGGAGTGACAATCACATGGCCATCTGCTTAATGGTACAAGTGATTCTTCAACTGTTACTGTAAAATAAGCAGTTGTCATGGTTTTAAGCAACAGGAGTGTTATTTTGTTCTGTTTTCTTCCAAACAAATTATTTTGTGGCTATTTGAATTACACATTTAAAATATTTTTCAATAACCTGTTGAAAACAAAAGGCCTATTAGGAAAGAACAGTAAATTGCTGCAAGGAGCTACAATCACCTTTGACTAACTGCAAGCATCATGAAGTGAACAGGGAAGTAAAAGAAACTCCAAGCAGGTGTTTTGGAGAAATGTATAGCACTGTAAATAATCTCAAAAGACGCTTCAGATAATCTTATCCCGATTCAATCCGCAAATCCATACCTATTCATCTAACAAATAGAGTTCAGAAACTCAAATGTAGTTTGTAGGATGTGGCCCAAATGCATACGAAAAAGCTGCTAAATTTGCTTATGGAAAAAATGCCAATGTTTCATGCATTTCCATTAAAAGTAATAAATAGTGTTTCCCTCCCTTATTTTCTATTAGTGTAAAGCAAACAGGTTTTTCATATTCACTCCTGTGAAGTTTTGCAGAGGTACAGATCTTCAAACTGCATTACAGTTGCTATTTAAACCATGGGATAAAGAACCAAATTTATATGCAAGTTGAATGGGTTTCATAGGCAAATACTACTCTTTAGGCCAAATGTCCATATAGCATCACCATGCAATTAGTTGAAAAATGCCAGTTCCCTAGGACAGAGTATTTTCTGCAACCCTGCTGAGGTGTAACACATTGCATGCATTGTCTTCCTCACAATCAGACTGCTCTTTGAAATGTGATAGATCTGATGAATCCCAGACTGGTTTGGGTTGGAAGGGACTTTCAAGCTCATCCAGTTCCATCTCCCTGCCACAGGCAGGGACGCCTTCCACTAGAGTAGGTTGCTCCAAGCTCTGTCCAACCTGGACTTGAACGTTGCTGGGGATGGGGCAGCCACAGCTTCTCTGGGCACCCTGTGCCAGGGCCTCACCACCCTCACAGGGAAGAGCTTTTTCCTGATGTCTCATCTAAATCTCCCTTCTGGCAGGTTAAAGCCAGGTTAAATTCCCCCTTATCCATATCGCTTTTGTGTTGGGGCCCCAGAGCTGGGCTGGCTACAGGTTACCTCAAGTAGAGGAATACAGCAAGTTTCAGAGAAAATTAACACCACTACTCTCAGCTCCAGGTATTCAGTCAGATAATTATGATGTTTCTCATTAGAACTGGGAGGATGTATGGTCCCTTTGACTCCAGCTTTTGAATTCTTAATTCCCACTTAGATTGAAATGTCGGATATCTGCAAATGGTGTTGTACTAATTAATTAAATCTTAAAGAAACCAGCCATGGCTGTGTGCTATTCTCAGTAAAAAAAATATTTATTCCAGCTGTGTTCTCCAGAGCAGTATTTCAAACTTAGTGTTGGAATTCTTTTTCCTTATTCCAGATTGTCATATATTGAATTGTCTTTCATTAGCCCTTGTTTCTGTTCTTTTATTTCCTCTTTTTCTTGGTTTCAATTACTTTTTCATGTCAGTGCTTTCTACTTTCAAAATTGTTTAATGCAAGCTAAATTATCCAGATCACATAAAGATTTAGAACTTCACATTAAACGCCATAATTTATCCATTGTGAATTTTTGCCGTATCACTTAAAATGTGTGACTAGAAAGAATCACAGATGAAATCACACATTTTGGTTTTGGTTTTATTAATATATGGCTACTGGAAATAAGGCTATCAGTATACATTAATTGTTCAAAAACTGTAGACCTGGCCCTTAGTGATGCGGTTTTGTGGTGGGCTTGGCAGTGCTGGGGAAAAGGTTGGATTTGATATTGAAGGTCTTTTCCATTGTAGTTGATTCTGGGAGTCTATGATTGTTGGGAAGAAATAGGCACTTCTAGGCTGATTGGATCCCAGGATATAGGTGTCTGAGATCAGCTGGGTGATACTCAGTGGTAATCTTACATTCCTTAATTTTTGGATGCTTAACTTGAAAACAAAGTCCCTGTGAGCTGTGGGAGGAGAAGACAGGCAGTCCAGTCTAAAATGTTAGAACTCTGTAAGACAGCTTGTACAGGGCTTCCAAGTGTGAGAGCGTTTGCTTCATTTTTGAGTGGGATGTGGTTAGTACATGAAAGATAAGAAGCACATGCATACTGGTATACGTAGAAAGTTAAGAGAACTTTGTAACAGCTGGAATCTGAAAGGTAAGAGAAAACAAAGCCTGTGTTGTCGCCTGAGAAGGCTCCTGTTTTATGTATTTTTCTTGGTTTTGGTTACTGTGCTTTTATGTGTAGGGAGAAAAAGTCTTGAATTGCTGTTGTTGTGCTTCTCCCTTAAGCTTTTGTGCTCCTTGCCCTTCTGCAAGTGAACAAGTAACTGCTTTTTGTCACATTTATTATGCTTCTAGTGCTTCTTTTTCTTCCTGCACTGCAAATGTTTCCATCTGTGCGCTATCATACACAAAACACCTGGGAGGCATCAGATGAAGTACTCTGCAGAGATTATCTCAATTCATTGTAAACATACAGGGTCCATTTCTGACATCCTCTTTATGCATTTCCCCCACTGCACTGACTGGCCTTTCAAATAAATAAAGTACTAGGAAAATATTAAGAATGAAAGAATCTGCCCTATTGTGACTCACCTTCATTACCCAGTTAAAATAATTAGCAGGCAGCTGTCAGGATATGTAAGGAGAAATTTAATGTCAAGTGGTGGAGGCACTGTCTCTGGAAGTGTTCACAACTGTAACTGTGTAGATGAGCCCCTAGTGACATGGTTTAATGGTGACCTTGGTTAGGGGAGCAGTTGGACTTGATGGTCTTTACAGGTTTTTTCCAACCTGGCTGATTCTGTGGTTTTGTGTCTTGTTAGAATGGTTATGGTGGTAACGCCTGAAGCAGCATGGGGACTCTAATGATGTGTAGAGATAGATATTTCAAGCTTCCCTTCCACAAATTGTTTGAGGGCTGTGTGTGCACACACAAGCACCAATACTTGTAAAATATAGACACAAAATTGAGGCTACTCAAGTTTGCATACACATGTTTTTGCGGCCAGTAAAAGATGGGTTGGGAATTAACGTCATGAACTATTGATTTCCAGAGTGCTTGTCTCCTGTTGTTGGCCACTGCTGGTGTTTAAGGGGCTCTGAGGGTCCTGAATCACTGTTGATACTCTCTGACCAAATCTGGCTGTTGTAGGGCATGGGTTTGTCACTCAGAGAACTTCTTTTAGGCTGTTCTATGGGTTGGAAGTGTTACCAGAGATGAGAAACCACATGGCAGTATGAAGACTGGAGCTGCTCAAATCAGTTATTTTGCTGAATTGTATCATACCAGTATTGGCTATTGATAGTTTATTATGCACCTAGTAGGCATCTCTTAATTGGGTCATTTCTGTATTCAGATGCTAAGCACATAGTCAAATACTAATCATGACTGAGACCAGGGTTTCAGACCATGGAACTTTGAATATCATTTTCAGGAGTTTTGTGAGTTGCAAGTTGTCATCGTGCGAAATTGCTTCTGCCTCTGAAACAGGTCAAATGATAGCCACATCATATATCATAATCTGTCCACAAATGGAGCTGAATTGTGTATGTAGTTGGCTGCTAATCTGTGAGTGATGGATGAAGTGACAAAGAGGCAGCAGAGACTAAAACAAAGGTTTATGACAGTAGGTTTTCAGTGTATTAGTAGCAGGTCCCAGCTGAGACAAATACGCTTTTCAGTGCTGCAAAGCATGTGTGAATGGTTTAGTGGTGGACTTGACAGTGCTGGAGGAACTTGATCTAAAAGGTCTTTTCCAATCTAGCTAATTCTATGCCAGGGAAAGATCTATTGATCTTTGCTTGATCTCCATTGGCCCCGCTCTGCCTTTACAGCACTGTGTAGGCTACAGTGATAGCATTGTGAACCCCAGGTTTCAAGTGACATAAATTGCTTTTATTATTTTGATCTCTGTTGAACCACAGAGAATCAGACCAACTGTTGGAACTATCTGGATCCTTGACTGGTACAGGTTGGCACATACATTTAGGCTTCATAAAATCACAAACTAGTTTGAGTTAGAGGAGATCTTTAAAGCTCATCCAGTTCCAACCCGCTGCCATGGGCAGGGTCACCTTCCACTGGACCAGGTTGCTCCAAGCCCTGTCCAACCTGGCCTTGAACACTGCCAGGGATGGGGCAGCCACAGCTTCTCTGGGCACCCTGTGCCAGCGCCTCAGCACCCTCACAGGGAAGAACAAAAAAAAGTCAGCTCGGTTCTAAGTAATTGCATAGTACTCACCAACACATGCATGCAGGTATGCACACAAGCATGTGATTTTGAGTTGTACATGTTTTCTGTTTATTCCCAAAGCAAGGAAATACTGTCTTATTGAGACAAATTTATTACTTCCTCATATTACTGTAGCCATGTTCTACGTGACAGCAGATGGGGGCTAATTTCCTAATGTGCAGTTTGACTTAGTTAAGCTTACTTTTCAGAGGTAATTACTCTATTGGTGTCAAATTGAATTTGTCCTGCTTTGACATGGTTCAAAATACATTTTCCGTAGTTGCCAATAGCTGAAGATAAGACACACAGAAAAAGTAAAGTGAGATGGAAAGCATTTACCTTCTTTTCCCTTTGTCACCAGCTGCATGGTATAATCCTGCATCAGCTGTCTCATCACCAGAACATTTGTTTCCTATTGAGATTCCTACTGACCTCCACTGAAGCTTTGTTTACAGTGAGAGCAATGAGGTTTCAGCACATTGTGTGATTCCACTATATGAGACAGGTCCTGCAAACAAAGAAGACTGCTTAGGTCTCAGACCTGAGCAGGAAAGGCATTAATGCCAGCACACTGCCAAAAGCTGAAAGCAGTGGGATAGTTTATGATTTGGAAGGATCCCATTTTGTGAATTTACTGCATGGGCTCCCTGTTTATTTGGTTTGCCTGCCTCGTGTTGTTACAGCATTTTATTTCTCTGTTCAGCTTTCCTTCTTGCAGTCAAATTCCATTGTGGGGGTCAGACAACTGCTGTCAGATTTCTCTTTTTCTGCAGATGTTTTATATTCAATTAGGAGCAGGTTTTGAGCAAGGCTGCATGGTCCAGTGGTAGAAAACAGACACTGACTGCTCAGTTTTGTTGTAAGCCTTGGTTGAAAGGGTTGAGAAGGGTTCAGTTCTGACTGACCTCGTTTTATGTGACCCCATTTCCTTCATTGTATGGTTTGTAGCACTTAAAGTCATAAAATTGTGGAACGGTTTGGGTTGGAAGGGACCTTAGTATCATCCAGTTTCAACCTCCTGCCATGGGCAGTGACACCTTCCACTAGACCAGGTTGCTCCAAGCCCCGTCCAGCATGGCCTTAAACAGTGCAGGGATGGAGCATTCGCTAAAGGCTTTATTATCTTGCTATAATGTCAGTGAGCTTTATGGGCAGAGTATTTGAAATCCTAGGTCCAGACTCAGAGTCTAGAGGTTCTGGGTAAAATGAATTTCAGAGGCAGTGAGCAGAGATCTTACTGATGCTACTAAGCTGTTGAATCAAGCCTTTTGTCCCCGTCTTGAATCTCATCTGCCCCTCTGCCTGTTTCATATGGGAATCCGCACGGATTAATAACTTGTTAGGAGGGAAGGATTGCTTTGTACTACTTGTAACTTCTATGTTTGTCAGCTCTCCATCTTTCTGCAGCAATGGCTTGAGGTAGACACTGGGTGAACGGATAGATTTTTTGGGGTCTAACTTAATATATCCATTCTTATGACTTTGGTATCTGCAACACTTGAAATCTTGCTTCATTTTCACCAAAGTGTGATACTTGTAATCTCTGGAAATATTTTCCCCTCAATTGAAGTACATAATTGCTTTGGTTAAGAGTAAATGCTGATTTACTGTCTTAATTTCAGCCTGATAGGTATAGAAAGCTTCATTTGTTTTAAGGAATGCTGGTTTACTGAGCACTAGTTAAAAATAGTTTTACTAGTTAAAAGATGAAACCTTTTACTGTAGAAACAGAAAATACACCAACAATAGTAATTAATATCATGTCAGTGGGAATATCACACTGAAGAGGAAATTATTTAAGATTAGGATATTTCAGGCACTGTTAATGGTTTTAATTTACTGGCAATTTTTTTATCATGGTAAATTTTTGAGGGTGATTATAGAGACCAAATGGTTTGCAATTCTGAGGTTTAGCATATATTACCACTGGTATTTGAAGAGTTTTTCAAAGGTATTGTCAGGTCTGCCTTGAATGTTGTTTTAGTATAAGGATAGTTTTTAATCCCCATCGTTAAGGAATAGCTGCTGTATTTTTTGAAGCATTGTTAAAGATTTTAAATAGGTTAGCAGGTCATCTAAGCTTTCTTTTCTTTGCCCCCAGAGAGGTTGTAATATTCTCTAACCTAGCTGAAGAGGCTAATGAATTAGAAGTATAACAGCTGAATGTGCCATGTGGGTGGTTGCCTGGTGCTTGTGCTGCTGGTAATCCCTGCAGAGACTAATTTAATTTGAAAGTGGCAGCTAGCGAAGGAAGCTGACTTCAACTTGAATTTATTTCAGGACTTTGGTTTTTTCTTCACTTTAATGTATCTTATCAAATGCTAAAATAGATCTTGAGAAGTACTGGAGAAGAGAAGGCTGCGTAGAGACCTCATAGCAGCCTTCCAATACCTGAAGGGGGCCTATAGGGATGCTGGGGAGGGACTCTTCATTAGGGACTGTGGTGAGAGGACAAGGGGTAATGGGTTTAAACTTAAACAGGGGAAGTTTAGATTGGATCTGAGGAAGAAATTCTTTACTGTGAGGGTGGTGGGGCCCTGGAATGGGTTGCCCAGGGAGGTTGTGAATGCTTCATCCCTGATGGTGTTCAAGGTGGGGTTGGACATAGCCTTGGATGGCATGGTTTAGTGGGAGGTGTCCCTGCCCATGGCAGGGGGGTTGGAACTCGATGATCTTGAGGTCCTTTCCAACCCTTACTATTCTATGATTCTATGATTTACAGAGCCCCGCCTGCACTCGTGCATCCAGCTCTGGGGTAACACCAAAGAGGGACATGGTGCTGTTGAAGTGAGTCCAGAGGAGGCCATGGAGATGCTCTGGGGGCTGGAGCATCTCTACTCTGGAGACAGGCACAGGCCTAGAGACCTGCGCTTGTTCAGCCTGGAGAAGGCTCCTGGGAGACCTTAGTGCAGCTTCCAGTGCCTAAAGGGATTGACAAGAAACTTGGAGAGGGGCTTTTGACAAGGACCTGTAGGGACAGGACAAGGGGGAATGGCTTTAACCTGACAGAGGGGAGGTTGAGATGAGACATTAGGAAGAAATTCTTCCCTGTGAGGGTGGTGAGGCCCTGGCACAGGGTGCCCAGAGAAGCTGTGGCTGCCCCATCCCTGGCAGTGTTCAAGGCCAGATTGGACGGGGCTTGGAGCAACCTGGTCTAGTGGAAGGTGCAGGGGGTTGAAACTGGATTTTCTTTAAGGTCCCTTCCAACCCAAACCAGTCTGGGATTCTGTGATTCTAATTTTCTGAACAAAATCAGTCAGTTTGAGCAAGTCCTTCTCTTCAAAAACCACGTAATGATAATCTTAGCTGTAACATTTTAAATTATGTAGTAAATCAAGTGCTGGATGCTTCTTCATATAGTTAGCTCTAAATTGTCATCTCCAGTGGAAGTGATGGGATATGATGAAGTTTTTCATGGATATAGAGGTTGTTCAAAAATTTCTTTTGGCAGCAGTCTGGAAAACCTGTTTGTGCTTACACTGTGGAGAATAACATCTGTTTTTCTCTGTCTTTCTTGACAATAGGCACCAATTACATTTTATCATGGCATAAGTTTCTCAGGGAGACACTCAGTATGCATCTACAAGTTGCAAACATTTTGTGTGTCCGTGTCTTCAGGATAAGAAGTTTTCTATGTTAAAAATAAGCTGTGCTTGGAGGTAGCCAGTTAGACAGGATACACCATAGCCAGGTGAGAGCCTCTGAGCTGGCCTCACTGCTCTTCTTGACCAGTGCCCAAATGGTTTAAGTTAGCAATCGGAGAATGAACTAGGTTGGAAAAGATTCAATGTCATCAAGTCCAGCCATTCCCTCAGGACTGCCTTGGTATTTGTGCGCTGTTGAATGGGTGCGAAGGAGAGTGCAGGGCATCTTTGTACTGCTGAGATGGGCTCCCGAAAACAGACAAGTGTGTGTCCACTGCTGTGTCAATATCAAAGGTTGTCAGTCAGTATAGAATAACCATCTCTGCAAATAAATCACAAGTCAGGCCTTATTTTTCTAGTGATGCTTTCTACCTTTCAGGAAGGGATCAAATTCCAGACTGGTTTGGGTTGGAAGTGACCTTAAAGCTCATCCAGATCCAACCCCCTGCCACAGGCAGTGACATCTTCCACTAGACTAGGTTGCGCCAAGCATTGTCCAGCCTGACCTTGAGCACTGCCAGGGATGGATGGTCAGAGCAGGTGTCCATAGCTTGGGTGCCCGATTGGAAGCATTGCTTTGGGTGTGAAAGCAAAACCTGGATGTTTGATCTGGTAAATATTCTTCTTGGACTTAATATTTCCAGTGAAGTCAGTGACCGGAACAGGTCCCTAATAGCTTTGTTCTTGCAAAGGACATATCCACATGATGGATATGCAGTATCTACCATACTGCATACTAACATATCAGACTAACACCTTAAATCATCACCTCAAAACGTCTTTCCTGTTACAGGAAGAGTAAGTACCAGCAGGAATGACCAGGCTATGTCTCCTCTGCTAGAGTAAGCCTGGGAATGCTGTGTCTGAAATGCCATGGGTGGGTTTGGTTGCTGGGTAAGCACAGCAGAGAGAGTTCAGCTGAGGATATGAACTGAAAAAGATATAACCTGCTTTTATCTGTGTGTCTCAGTGCTGTGTACTTGCAGTTAGAGAAATGTGTTTTATTTTTATGGCTTTAGTAACAGTGTTGATGTTTGAACTGAGTGGGGGAAAAAAACCCATGTAAATAATCGTGACTCTGTTCAGACTGGAGAATACTTTGGTGTTAAAATGCAGCTCTCATTCTAAGGCTAAGGTGCAGGGAGCAGAAAGTGAGTTCTTGGTCTAGCAAACATCACAGATCTACTCAGTGCAACTAAAATGTTAAGTGGAAGGCAAACGGTGGGAATCCTCTGATTTTCCAGTTTAATTCCAAATGAATACAAAGTACTTACATTGTATTGCACAGCTGGAGGTGGGGAGGGACAGACAGTGCTCAGATACAGTCCTCAGCTGGGTCTGAAGCTGGTCTGGTGGCTGTGTGACTGATAACATCAAATATCTCCAACTAGAGTCTTTCTAGGGCTTGGCCAAAACTTCATGAAAATAGAAGTCTGAACTGGTATCTAAGTGGAACCAGAATATCCTGGGAGCAGGTTTGCAACTCCAAACCAAAAGGTGACTCCCAGTATGGAAATGATGAGAAACGGAGAGGTCGATTGAAGTTCTGTGCATATTAACTGTAATTCTAATTTACTTTTCCAGTCTCTAAGGGCTTTTGAATGGGGAAAATTACCTACTTCATGGCTGAGGGACCATGTTACTTAAGACCTTGGGTGTTCTGGGTGTTCAGACCTCACACACAGGCTTTACTGTGGACTGGTCAGTTTCTAAGTGCAGCTGCCAGAAGAGCAATCAGCCCTGGAGAAGGCCTTCAGAAATACTGTGTAGGGTTGTGTCAGAAAACACCCTGTACGCTTAGCCATGATTGTGTGGCAGCTCTGGACTGTAAGCTGTCATAACTAGGGCGTTTTGCAACATAATTTTGTCAGGAAACATAGTTTGCAGCAAATAAGTCACCAGCTTTTGGGACCTAATACATGTAATTTAATCCTATTAAATTGTTTTCCTCATTCACAGCGGCAGCAAGCGAAACAATTGTTCCGTGCCATCGAAGTTTCCCAGATGTGGTCTGTGCCAAAGACTACGCAGACACTGCCATTAAGGCTCCCTGAGGGACTGCTCAGAGCAGCAGAAAATACACTGTATTTTCTGGATGTCCTCATGAAGCTGAATGTTACATTAGACATACTGTCTCAAAGCAAAGTGTGCATAAATAAGCCAGTAAAAAATATACATTGGATGTGATACTGACTCTTGAGAAACATTTATCATATGCTTTTCATAGAGTCATGGAATTGTTTAGGTTGGAAAGGACCTTTAGGATCATCAAGTGCAACTCTTCCCCCAGGACTGCCAGGGCCACCACATCTACATGTCTTTTAAATACCTCCAGGCATGGTGACTCCACGCTTTCGCATTTAATGCTATAGAATATTTGTTCTGCTGGTCCCTTCCCCTGGGCTGATGAAAGATTAGTTATGAAATGAAAATGAACAAACGGTGCCTTTTAGTTTCCATCACCTAAAAGGTTCCTTCCTGAATAGTCTTGACTTTCATTTTCACTTCACCAGCTCCTGTGTATGGTCTACAGTGTATGCTGTAGTACACTACAGATTAAATTCTGTGCTACCTAGAATATATATTCTCCCTTCCCCCCTTTTTTTTAGTCATTCAGGTAATTTTGGTTTTGAGAGTGAAGTTCAGTGCAGTCAAACTTGCATTAAGATGCCACGGCCTGTCTGAAAGAGGTTTTAAAGTGATTTGGTTTTGCCCTTGCAGGTGTTGGAGGGCTCTGAAATGTTCTTAGAAGACTGGGGACAAACTTTGAACTTGAAATAAAACCTAGAATTTTTTTTTCTCTTTTAATTGGCCCCACTGAAATGGTTGGTGAATGGGGCAGCATATCTGGGAAGTTCTAAGTGTAATTTGGGAGGTGGTTTCATGTCAGGAGTGTTTCAGCTTCCACAGAGGTTACCTTTTGATCTGGATCTGAATTTACACTTGTGTGATGGGCCATTGTTGATAACTGCAGGGGAGTCAATCCCATATGGATCAGTCAGTGACGTATTTTTAGCTGTGGACAGCTTCTTAATTTTCATAGAACAGTTGGAATTGGAGGGACCTTAAAACTCATCCAGTTCCAACCCCTGCCACAGGCAGGGACACCTTCCACTTGACCAGATTTCTCCACGCCCTGTCCAGCCTGGCCTTGAACACTGCCAGGAATGGGGCAGCCGCAGCTTCTCTGGGCAAGACAGATTGTGTTTGCTTGTGCCTCTTCCAGTGGAGGAACTAGAGGGAATTAAATGTTTGTTGATTCAAAGCCAGAAAAGATGCTTCTGCATGTAACATGTACCAGAGCTGGGGAACCCCAGTCTCAGGATGCTACACACTTGCCTCCTTTTCAGAAGATACTGCTTCAGTGATAGACAAATTTTGAGGAGATTCTCTTTAGTCGCTAAAACTGATGACAATATTACCATGTATAAATGACATAGGTTTTTCTAAATATATTAAGGGATCAGTGTATGTGATGAACTCCAGTGAATAATTCTGGGAAGAAGATGGGTGTGTTGGCCTAAAGAATTTTTTGAATTTCCAAAGTGCTTGTCTTCATCAGGAAAAGTTGAAGAGCTCATCTGACTTGGCTTCTTCCCTTTCTTCCCCCTCTGCCCTGAGGTTTTATGAGTAAAAGGAGCTGGTATGTTTAGGGAAGAAGGAAAGAAAAATGATTTCACTTGCAAATTCATGGGCCTATCCAAGCAAAAGTTTCTCTGCATGTCTACTACATTTTTGTAGTGGATTTTGGGCTTAAGTAGTCTTTATTCTAGAGAGGAAGTATCTCCTCAGAATGCCCCAGAGTGGCTTTGTGTGTGAAAAGACACCTTAGGATAATCATGATGATTGAAATGCTTTGGTCAGTCAAGGACTGGTTTAGGACGTTTTAAGTAGATGGCATGTCAGATTGTCATCAGATCTGGAAAACTGTCCATCCCTTACCTGTGGTAACGTGTGTGGCACAAAAGGTGTGTGAGAATTGCTGCAATATACTAGGCTTTTGCTGACTAGATTCTTGCTTGCTGCTGGAGAGGATTGTTCCTTGCTGGTATGATCTAAACCAGAACTAGTGATGTCGGGCTATGCTAAAATGCCTGATAGCAGTAAATACAAAGAACTAGGCATTTCTTTGGCTGGTTAGAATGGCTTGATTCTTTAGGTGAATGGAAGATGAAATTGCAGCCCCATTGGGGCTGGGAGCAGCAAACACAAGGGATATTAAATAGGGCTGCATTTAGACTCCGAAGTTTTTTTGTGTGTGTTCAGCAATGACCTCTATTAGATACCATATAGTAAACAACAAAATCCTTAACACAAAAAAGTAGGGATGCTGGAATAGATCTTAGCTGACACAAGCTGGCAGAGATCTACTGACGCTGGTGTGGCTGACAGCTTGTATCAGCTCTGTGAATGCTGGCTCATATCCAGGGCTTCAGAAGCAGGGTTGAGGCCATTATGTTATTTCTTGTCTTGTGACAGGGATGTGAATTCGGCCATAAAAAGTAGGACAATACCATTGCTACTGTTTTTAAATGTTGAAGATCAATTTTTATATGCCAGCTTGGTCTAGAAATCTCCTTTTGTAACTACTCATGGAAATGAGAGATCTAATGCAATTAACCTGCATGGTGGAACAGAATCATAGAATAGTTTGGGTTGGAAAGGGACCTTCAAAGGTCATCTAGTCCAACCCCCTGCCGTGAGCAAGGACATCTTTGACTATTATCAGGTTGCTTAATGTTTGCAACTAATTACTAATTTTAATGACATTATTAAAATCTATGAAGAAGCTTTTTGTTGTGGTGCACTTACACATTTTTCATTTCTTGCTCTCATTTAGGAATGCAGTAGATCTCCCAGCGCATGGACTCAGCCATGGTAAGTCAAATGGTTCATGTCCTGTGTGTGGATGGGTGGGTGCTTGGGAGTTGGACTTCCTGGGAAATGAAGCATGGTGTGAGAAGAGACAGAAGAGCTAGTTCTGCTTGTGTAGGCTGAAGAGGGATTTTCAGGGTCACCTTTTAAATTGCATTTTGGCTTCCCTCCTACTTGTCCACTCCAAAGTATCTTCCTGCTGGGGTCAGTGATTTGACTGATACAAGGTATTTGAAGTGGCTTCTTACAAGGATTCTGTTTTGTCTCTTATGTACAGTTGCCTGATTGCCACAAATTTTACATGTTGCTTGTGATTTCAGAGATGAATTTAGTCATTTAGTGAGACAGATGGAGGCAGGGATCACAGATATGCAAGTCTGGATTTAATTATGTGAGCCTAAATTTAAAATGCCTCTTGCTCAGTCAGTCTCTTGATTGTATCTTGCACATGCTTCATATCTTGTTTTTGTGGTGGGCTTGGTAGAATATCAGTAAAAAGAACTGTTTCCGTACACCTGAGTCTTCATCTGTACGGTTTGCTGTCTGGAAGTAGGCCTATGATGTTTTGAAGTTGTCTTTCTTCTCCCTTCAGTTGCATTTTAGAGAAATTCCCTCGTGTCTATAATAACGCACCAAGCAATGAAAGAGGCTTTGTTCATACATCCTTTTTAAGTGAAATGTATTTAACTACTGGCACCTAAGATTAAGGATAAATTCCAGACAAAGTCAGAAATTAAGATCTGATTGGAAATCTCGGAGTCTACAAAACCAGGTTAAATGAAAGTTGAAGAGGTTCTGATCTTACATTATTTTATAATGGCTTAGATTGGTCTCCTCAACTCAACAGTTTTAATTACATCAGAAGGAATACTCAGCTATACCTAAGAAGGTAATTGCTAATGTAGCAAGCCAATTACCTGCAAACTTTTGGCACAGTGAACTGTTAAATAAAGAATGTGCTAGAAGTGGTCTGTTGCAGGACTGGCTTTCATTCCCAGATTAGCCCAGCGGCATTGAAAAGATTTCACTGAAAGAAGGTTGGGAAGTCTTTTAGGTGTTCAGCTCAAATACTGCGGTACTATGAAAGAGCTTCAAGGTGTGTTTACAGACCCTAGGTTTGGTGTTACTTCTGTACTGACAGTGTTTGCTAGCTGTCTGTCCTGTGTCTATTCATGGTCTGTAGAAGGGGAGTAAGGAAATAAGTCACAGAACAGCTTTGAAGAGCGAGTGTCAAATATTTAGTATATGTATGTGCGCAGTATAGGATGTGCAGGTGATAAATACATTCAATGCATGTTTGGTTACCTCTGAGGCACAGTGTGTATAGCTCATTGCCCATGTCTTAAAGCCACTTGTTGCCTGCCAATGGGAGTTTGGACAAGGCATGTAGTTAATGGCCATTATCTCTTGGCAGTCAGTAGCTGCTGCCTTGAAATCTAGAGTGCTGGGTTCAGTCCTTGTGATGAGCAGAGTTCAGCCATTCACTTCCTCCTTTTCCTCTTGAAGCTCCCTGGTCCCTTGCCCATTAGGCTGAGCAAGACTTTTTTGCAATGTTTAATGATGATCTACTGAAGCAATCCCTTGAACATTTGGATTTCAAGCTTGCTGCTGATCTCTGCTTTCATTTTTCCATTACTTTTAAATGAAGCAGGAAGGCTGTTTAGGGAACACCAAAATGAGAGCAAACGGGGGGAAAAAAAAAAACAAACCTTTGAGGTTGCTGATTGTCTCCCCATGCATGTTAATGCAGTGAGATAGCACTAACTGATGAAACAAGGCTTTTTCCTGTTGGGCTCTTCAGATACAAACCAATTAACTGTAACTGTACATATGCCTGAAATAGATACTTTTCCTTGCTACAAAGAAGAGCTTTTAAATAAAGTTTGTGAATACTAGGTGAACACCAGTTCCTTTTTCTTAGCATTTCTCAGGCTCCTGCCTCTGACCGGTATTTACAAGCTTCATCTAATTTCAGTCTGAGTGATGTTTAAAAGAGGAAAAAAAAGCCAATGCTATTTTGATGCTAATGTGCTCAGGACTCTTATAGGAAAAATGTCAGGTCTACACTATGATATAATATGCCAATTCCAGGAACTTCTGCATTATCTTAATAACAAATGAGAAGTACTGAGATTAATGGTGGTTTGTTCACTAGTTTGTTGAACTCATGAGAGCAATTGCCATCTAAACTGTTCAGCTGTTTTGATTCTGATGAAGGGGAGACAGGAAAAATTATTACTTCAGAATAAAAGGTCCAAGAAGATTATTCTTCTCATCTTCTCAGCTCATCACATGCTTTTATCATCTGTCCTTCAGACAGCCAGCTGGTTTTTTTGAAATGAGAAATACTGGGGTTTTGTGCTGCTTCCAGAGCACTGTTTGACTTCTGTGCTGCGGTTGTGGGGAGGGGAGGCCTTAAGAGAGAGCATAGCTCAAGGAAATAGGTCTGGGATGTGCCTCACTCAGAAGTCTCTGTAGCAACAGGCAGATCACATGGTCCCACAGTGCGCTGGCAATGGTGTTTGCATGACCAGAGACTGATAAAAGCCAGATTAGCCTTCAGTGATTGACTTGTGTCCTTGACTCAGTGTGCTCCAGAAATGTGGATCTAGCTGAGAGTGTGTGTGGCGTCTTCTCTAAAGACGCATTCAGTCATTGGGGGGGGAAGGTTTGAACTGAGTTTATCCACTTTTTTTCTAGGCTCACTTAGACCATGATTAATATTCCAGTATCCTAACCAGTAGCAGTTCCTTGCATAATGCAGCAGCTGTCCCTTGCAGCCTCTGTATTAGCGCTGTGTGTTGAGACAGCTGGTCTTGTACCCTATAAACCCACTGCCAAGCACTGAACAGTTGTGCAGGCTAAAGCAGTCCTAACGATCATCTATCTCCTTGAGGAGCTCTTGCCTGTTTAGACTGATAGTAGTTGTTGGAGCAGTCCAACAGTGGGGAAAATGAATGAGAGAAAATGAAAAAAGGGAAGAGGTTTCTGCAGAGGACAGCAGTTGAACAGGATGTGTAAGGAAAGAAAGTAATGAGAAAATGAACAGTGGGAAAAGTGACTAAAAGACCATGAATCAATTCAGAATAATCTGCTCCTGTCTTCCCGTGGTGGAGTGGAAACACACTGTGAGTAGATACAGGTATATGTGTATACAAACTGATGTAGGTACTAATAATTAAGAGGCTATATTGAAAAGAAAAGCATATAGGAAAAGCAGAATCAGAAATGTAGTGGATGCATCAAAGATGGTTCTTTTAAGGTAACAATAGTACACAGTAAAATTATTAAATATAATAATTATATTTTTATATATGAAATATTTATATGCAGTTATCTATATTTAAATATAGACTGTAGAGCTCTGCTTATAAAGAATGACTTAAAGAAACAGACAATACAAAACACTGAAAGGGTGTGAATGCAGATACAAGAAAAAAGTTTAGGTTACACAGGCCATTAAAAAGATACTTTAGAAAGTTTTCCCAGCTATTTGGATTTTGGATGGAATTAAACTGCACTAAATTGCTTTGAGTTTAATGAGGAAAATTAAAGCAGATTTTTTTTAAATATTAATATAGGTTCACATTGTGCCTGTGGTCTTTGTAATCATCTTTCTAATGTAGCTTTTCCCCATTTGCCTGGTGATGAAATGAAAGTGCTTCTAACCTCTTTCTTTCTCAGTGCACAAAAGGTGGAGTTAATTTAATGCAGGAAATCCGACTGCATGGCAGCTAGTCAGAATGTTAAGGAAGTAGATCTCAAGGAGGTAAAACTTTTTTAGAAAATACTCTGTTTTCTTGTACTAGGCATGGTTTTTAGGTGGCATATCTTTTCTAAAATGAAACTGAATTCACTACATTACACATTTGACAACCAGCCATAGGACTGTATTAAGAGGGCCAGTATTTCAAGCAGTTGTTTAGCAGCCAGTGTACCAGTAAAGAAGTGTTTTTCAAAGACTCTCTAGTAAGTAAATATATGAAGCCTTAGCCTGCCACCAGTTCTGTATGTAATGGAAATGCTCATCATCCTCTTAGGTAAGTATATTCTCCTTTCCTATAGAAGTTAAAGGTCTTAGAGAAAATAGCAAGCACAGTAAGCATCTTCTAGGGGCAGATATCATTCACAGGTAAAATACAAAGTACATAGAATCATAGACTAGTTAGGGTTGGAAAGGACCTTAAGATCAAGTTCCAACCCCCCTGCCATGGGCAGGGACATCTCCCACTAAACCATGCCCCCCAAGGCTCTGTCCAGCCCAGCCTTGAACACTGCCAGGAATGTAGTATTCACGACTTCCCTGGGCAACCCATTCCAGTGCCTCACCACCCTTACAATAATGAATTTCTTCCTTATATCCAATCTAAACTTCCCCTGTTTAAGTTTGAACCCGTTACCCCTTGTCCTCTCACCACAGTCCCTAATGAAGAGTCCCTCTCCAGCATCCCTATAGGCCCCCTGTATATACAAAATTCATAGTCAATTGGTTTTACATAGCTTAAGTAATTAAATTGAGAGCCATGCTAGAAAGGAAGATATTGGAAGCTAATTCTGTTCCTCTATAGTAGCTCTGAGCAAGCTGCACTTGGAATTCTTCCCCGATCCCTGATGTCAGCAATAAAATCAGTGTTACGCCTGCAGGTTGTTTTTCTTTCCTTGGTCTGTTATTTAATCATGGAAGATTTTTATGTCATATTACCAGTTTTCTATAATTTAATAATTTTACATCAGGAGGTCCCACTGAAATACTGTTTTCTTTGAAAATTAATACTTAATTGAGAGCTCTGTTTGTCCTGCTCATGGATAGGTATCATGTCTGGAGGATGTATGGTTCTCTAAAACCTTCTGATTGCTCTTTGCTCCTACAGTCCCTTTTGATGAGGTCTTCACAAGGCTGTTGGCCTCACTTTTTGAGTCTGTCACCAGGCCACCACTTCTGAGAGTTTTGTTGCTGAATCATACATTGAGAGAGGATCAACAAAGGAAGTGGTAAATGCTCCATCTCTGGCAGTGTTCAAGGCCAGGCTGGACAGAGCCTTCGGTGACATGGTTTAGGGTGAGGCACCCCTTATGATGGCAGGGGGGTTGGAACTAGATGAGCTAAAGGTCCTTTTCAACCCAAACTATTCTATGGTTCTAAATTCTTTTTGTTTGAATAGCTGAGAAGGAGCTGGTAAGGATCTGCTGTTATTAAGTGTGCTTTGAGTCCAAGTGCTTTATACTGTAGCATTCAAAATCAGTGAGAAATCTCTCCCCCTCAAGCTATGCAGAGTTTTCCCTCAAAGGTCAAGTTCTGTGTGAGCCAAACTTTACATAGATCGGGAAAGAGCTCCTGAAAAACTTCCTTGTATACAATTACTCCACTGAATTTTTGCTTCTTTACATAGGATCTAAAACCACATGTACCGAGAGTTCATACATGAGTGTGTATCTGCAGCTGTAGTGTGTATGTGGTATTTAGTTTTCATTACTTTTTCAAGCTAAATTACTTAAGCATAACTGCCATAAAATGTGCAAAAGCTGCAATTCAGTTTTCACTCCAGCAATTCAGTTTGAGGGTTTCTATTCACATGAAAGGAAGTAGTCACCCATCTGACAATCTGTCTCACAGCCTAAATTGTAATCTGAAAGTATTTAGAGCCTGAAAAATGATCTCTACAATCTCTTCATACTTATTTCTTTTGACTGGATCCGTCCACAGTGTGATAGGGAAGACTGTGACCATATTTCTGCTTCTTAAGTCGTGTGAGAGTGTTAAAAATGATGGAGGAAGAATAAAATAAATTATAACTTCAGGAATGAATCTGCTTCTGCTCTTCAGTTAGTAAGACTTCTAAGGCATCATGGACCATCTTTTTTGAAAAGCCGTGGTGTTGTCTGTTAGCATTCTTCTTTTCCTGATGCTCCTTCATACTTCGTAACATTTAAATGCCTTTCTGTAACAGCAAGTGCAGAAATCTTCCATTTTTTGAAGTACTGCTCTTCAGGAGTGTTTTCCTTGCACGATGTCTGAATGCAGTGTAAAGGTGGTACATTCGTACTAGTAGGTATGCCTTTGACTGTGGGAGCCACAGACGTCCCCAGAGACCTTTTATGTCTTTATGCATGAAATGACAAGACATATTATTTCTTTTGCATCTCTGCTTTAGTTTTAATTGGGTGGAGTACTGGGCAAGGAGAAAGGAGAAAATTGCTAGCTGACGTGTGTTAGAAGCCTGCTTAAAGCAAGTCACTGAATTCAGGCATGTACTGTGGTGTGTGGTATACTGGGGCATTATTTTTGCTGGCTTGTAAGTTTTGAAGATGAGTCGGGTCCAATAATCTTTGGGGTGCAGACAGTCTTGGACGATTAGTGTTGAGAAACATCAGACAATCGTATTCTCTAACTTCTTTTCTGTGCATTCAGTAGCCGTATGTACTGCCTTGGATGAAACAACAGGTATCAGCTAAAAATTTCCCCTTATGCTGACTTACTACAGCACCTCTGGGGGGGTCCTTATCACTGTTCACTGCAGCAGATGGAAGTGGCTTTACAGCCTGGAGAATTGAGATCAGGAGACAAGCCTGTAACTTCAAATCTCAAAGCATACTGTAGCAACATGTCCAAGTGTGAAAAGATTTTAGTTTATAGGGTTTTGTTATAAATAGCTACAAATGACAACAACCTTACGAGTAGTGCTCACAGGAATCGTGTTGGGGTGGGAAGGTCTGGAAATGGAAACACAGGGATTTTTGGAACATGCTTTTGATTAAGAATTTTCAGCTACCTTAATAAAGTTATTTGAATGTCTTGGTACTACGTTATACTTCTGGTTCAGAGAAGCTCATGCCATAATGCCCTTTGTTTTAGAAGACCAGGGTTGTTTGTGCTTTAACACGCTGCCTGTATGCTAAGAGGTGGAGTTTCCTCTCTTTTAAGAATTCATGACTGAATTATCCACTCAGATCCCTTACCCTTGTCCAAAGCTGTTTGGTAACCATTGATTCCATGTTCATGGCCAGGCATGCCAAATTGTGGAGCTAGAATCCGACCCTGAACCCAGATCATTCTAATTTTCGCTGCCTATGACTGCAGTGTAATGCGGTATCATCCCAAAACAGCAATGCAGGATCTGTTGCTCGTTGAAAGGGAAAACTAGTCAAGAGCTGATGACCACAGTGAGCCCCAGTGAAGGCATCCACAAACAGCGAGGCAAGTGGAATTCAGTCCTCAAAGCCCTCAAGCTCCTGTTTGTATTTTGTTAGTGTGGTATTTCAGGATTTCATGCCTGCTCCCCAGGCAGTGCTTGCTCTGTGTGAAAGGCAACCATTGTGCATACTTATTCGTGTGAAGACAGTTTTATACAATATGTGACTGTGGGCTAGAACACCAGCTGTTGGGCTCCACTGAGGTGTGCAGCACTCATCTGGACTTAGTTTGATTACTTTTGCGTGACTTTAGCTTTGTTAACTCTTCAGCAGCTCTGCCTTGCTGTCTAATCAGCACTTATTCCTTTTCTAGTTTTCAGTCCTCGCTATATACTTTCTGGCAGATGACTTTTTTCTTGCTCAGGCTGTCCATAGGTTTGGCTGCTGTCTTCAAGAATCCTGTAAAATTAATGCATGCATTGAGCCTCATTTATGATAAGAAAATGCCTTTTAATTTCTGTTGCTATAACTGGTGGAAGGCAGAAAGGATGGCATGCAATGTATTCAGGTTTCTTTAGTAGCTCTGCAGTGATAGATGAACAGAAATACTCTGTTATCTACAATCAGGGCTTTGAATGAGGCAATAGCTTGCTTCTAATGGACTTTTGTGTTTGTAATATATCATATACAGATATGAACCCTGTAACCTAGGAAACAGAGGCACTTTCTTTGCAGTGTTGGAATTAAAGATGATTAACATGTTCCTGTAGATGGTTGTTTTCATTGCTGGGCTATAGTTGACTTTTGAGAGCAAGCTATTCCTTGCAAGAACCTAAGCTCTGAAGTAAGTGCAAGGACCAACAAAAAAAGATTTCATTGCCTGAAAGCATTTGACTGTCTCACATTTCTCAATGGTGAGCACTGAGGTGCTGTTGTATTTCAGTAGTTATTTGCATGTGTTGAATAATAGAGACTTGCTGCAAAGGAGTCTATAGTATTCTGCGGCTGTATTCTATTCCTGCCCCTTGGAGCATGTTACCTGTTGTGGGTCACAGTGGTGGAATTTTGGCTGTGCAAGTGTGCTCTAATTAAATAATGGTAGGATCTTGCTACATTTTCCCACTAAACTGCTGAATCCCACTGGATGTATATATTTAGCTATATTGTGAACTGAAAAACTGTATTTGATGTTCTCTGAATTTCTGAATTTTCTTTGCTTCAGTGATTATTGGGTCATATCTTACACGTCCAATATGTGCATGACACCTACTTCCTAACTGTATTTGGAGAAGAGCTCTTACTGTAGATCACAGAAGCATCCTGTCAACACTAGAGTGTGCTTTGACTTTCATCTTAGAGATGAGAAGAGTGAGAGAGGGTACCCATGGGCCTTAGTGGTAAAGCTCTGGGTACCATGTACAGGCAGTGACTTGCTGTTTTTTGACTAGTTTCCTAATCGTATGATGGAGAATGCCATGGAGAAAGAAGAGAAGCTTTTTCTGGGATATTGGATGCTCCCTTTATTAAGCTTGGGTAAATGAAACTAAGTTTAGGAACACAGGAAAACCTCCTGGGAGCTTATTTGCTTTGATTGCTAAACCTTTTGAAGTGTGCTTATTGCTATAAGGAAGGAAATCTGGAAAAGGTCAAGTACGAATTAGGTGAGAAATACAAAAAGGAATTGCTTGAGATGGTCATTAAATAAGACAAAAATGAGATTCGGGAGTGAATGGAACAGTATCACTGTAAAGGTGAAATGCCTCCGCATGAATCAGTAAAGACAGTGAAACTAGAACAAGTCTATCCACAATGCATTGATTTTGTAGATGTCCAATTCCAGTCCAGTGAAACTGATATTTTGCAAGAGCCTCGTATCCCAGTGTACATGCCTGTTTGTGAAGACCTTGCAAAGACTAAAGGTTAGCCTGTCTGCCTACTGTACATACATATTTCTAATACAGCTGTTACCATCACATCTAGGCAGTAGGAAAAACAATCAGTATTATCATCTCTGGTGTTGGGGAATATGTAAAGCCCTACCACCTTGGACTGTTGAGTGGCTGATATACACAAAGCTGGTCCCAGCTCCTGGAAGCTCAGAATCTGGTGTTCTGGTCAAGGAGTTAGCTATGGGTGAATAATCAGATGAGCAGGCAACAAAAGTATGACAGTAGCACCTCCTTGCAGTTGGTAGAGAGGTGTAGCCACAAGTGGCTTGGAGACTAGGTCTCCAAAGAGTCAAAATGTTTGAAAAGGGACCTGTATTCTTATAGTGGCATTAGGGAGTGTCAGTGAAATGCTCTGGGATCCTTGATGCTCTGTTGCTTTGCTGTCTGCTTTTAATGTGGGGAAGACTCAAGAGTCCTGCTGATTGTGGGTGGTTATTCACGCTCTTAATTAATCCAAACAGAAGTTGCAGGTGTTGTCTTGGGCTTTCATCTTACTTGTCCCCCTTTTTAAAATAAAGTAAAAGGCCGTTAAAATAAAGCAGATAACTGTTCTGAAGGGGACTCCAGGAGCAATCACAGAGATAAAAACAGAGCAGATGCGTACAAACCAAATAACTGCTCAGCAAATCAAGTTATTTTTAATATTTACCTTATAAACTGTGCTTTTGTATGAATAATGTTAATATCTGCTGAGACGAACAAACCCAAAAATGTAAAAGAAAAATGTTAACCCTGTGCCGTAGTTTTCAGGTGGGGAGTGTCAGAAAGCTGATGGAAATCTGCAAGAACTAATTGCGTCCCTGAATTTGAGACTGGTGTCACTGTTCTACTCAGTCACATAGAATCCCAGACTGGTTTGAGTTGGAAGGGACCTTAAAGCTCATCCAATTCCAATCCCCTGCCACGGGCAGGGACACCTTCCACTAGACCAGGTTGCTCCAAGCCCCGTCCAACCTGGCCATGAGCACTGCCAGGGATGGGGCAGCCACAGCTTCTCTGGGCACCCTGTGCCAGGGCCTCACCACCCTCACAGGGAAGAATTGCTTCCTAATGTCTCATCTCAATCTCCCCTCTGACAGGTTAAAGCCATTCCCCCTTGTCCTGTCCCTATAGGCCCTTGTCAAAAGCCCCTCTCCAGATTTCTTGTCGGACCCTTTTTAGGCACTGGAAGCTGCTCTAAGGTCTCCCCGGAGCCTTCTCTTCTCCAGGCTGAACCAGCCCAGCTCTCTCAGCCTGTCTCCAGAGCAGAGGTGCTTGAACTCTTGGAGCATCTCCGTGGCCTCCTCTGGACTCAATCCCAACAGCTTCTCATCCCTCTTGTGTTGGGACTCCATAGCTGAATGCAATTGTTGCCTACTACCTTTTAATTTTTAATATGTTTCTTACCAGTGGTAGCTGAATGTCCTGCAGAGAACATCTTTAGTTTGTGTCTGCATGAATGTGCATAGCTGGTGTCAGTATTTAATTGTCTGATGTCTTTAACAGAAGCCACAGTAACTATCTTTAAAATGTCTTTTTTTTTTTTTTCTCTCTAATTTCAAATGAAATATGCTGGATACGTTAACTGTTCCCTTTCTTGTTGTTTGCAAGTACTTGAAAATGTCAGCAGCCTTAGGAAGTTATTTATAACAGGAGACAGGGATCATCCTTTTTAATTTGTCTTTTTCTTTTTCCTTCCTTTTTGTTTTGGTTTGTTTTCACACAGTTTTACGTTTATACACAGTCTGGAGATAAAAGAAAATGCTATATAGCTCCACTGTCAGAGCAAAATGCAAATGCTCTGTCTCAGCGTAGGTCTCTGGTGAAAGGCCAGAGCTGAGCTACCTGGATAACCATTGGCAGTGCAGCTAAATATTGACTGTCCCCATTTGGGATTTGGATGCTGGTTCTGGTGACAAGCCCACCACTGATATATGGTAACACTCTAGTTCAGATGCGCTTGGACATGCTGCCGTCACATCAAATCGCAGTGAGGATCTGCTCTGAGGAGACAACAGCGTCATCTTTAGTGCCTGCAAGAGGTTGAGCCAAAGCATCAAGACCATCTTGAGGTCTTGGGCTCTGGGTGATTGATTGCTGGGTGTCTTGGCAGCTCCATGACCCCACAAGGCATTGCATGCCCTCAAGCTGTCAAACCACTGGTGGCCATGCCTTCCCCTGCCAAGTAAGAGGAGATGTTACAACTCTTTTCCTGATGGTTGTGACAGGGATATCCGCTGTTCTACAGGGACTGGGAGTTGCGTAAGGTCCTGATGCCATTCTGGGAGCCTTAAACCTGGATATGTTTGCCTGTAGCGTTTATGAAGTAGGATTGTGAAAGAAATGTGTGAGGGGGTGTTTTCCCCAGTGACAAAAACCTGAGATCTCAGTAGGAATGTTTTATTCAGTGAAACAGCAGCTCCTGTAAATCAGCATAGCTAGGAGACTGAGGAGATGGTGCTTTATATTGGCAGCTGTATCTTGTCCTTAGTCTTAAAATGAGGATATTATGCATAAACACCATAAGCTGTTCTCCTCAAATGGTGTGGGAAGTACACGTTTTGACCTCATTGACCTGCAATCTGTTAGCAGTTTTCAGCAATTACACACTTCATATAAATGATAAATGACTAATATTACAGAATGCATTCACTTTACACTCTTCCACCTCTTAGTAGTTATTTGTTTGCAGTAAAACTGTATCCTGATTTTGGGGAAATGAACACAAACTTTAAAAAAAAAAGAAAAAGGTCACAGAAATGGCCTGGTAGAGCTGCTTGTGCATTGTGCTCATCTACAGCAACAGGCTAATAAACACACCAGGGTGACTCCAGCTTCCATTCATTATCTTAGGCTGAAAGGAGAGAATATCCCACCTAGTCCAGACATCTCATGAGAGTAATTAATTTTTCTGCAAATCCTTTTCACCAGAATTGTAGTTTGTGTAGAAAGAAATCCCTCTGCATTTTCCATTCTTCAGACTTATTTCTGCTTTGCCTTTTACCCACTCTTCTTTTTTCTTACCTTAATGTTTGCCTCAGTAACATGGCCAAATCCTGACTGTCACTTGTCTGTTTTACACAGCTTGCTTCAGGCAAAGCACTGCCTGCCTGACCTTCCCACTGTGGCTCCCTCCCTTCCTCTCGTGGGGCACAGGTGCTTATCAGCTTAAATTCTGGTAATTGTTTCTGTCTATGTTGGTTATCCAAAGAGGCAGGTTGGATGGGGCTTGGAGCAACCTGGTCGGGTAGAAAGTGTCCCTGCCCATGGCAGGGAGTTGGAACTGGATGAGCTTTGAGGTCCCTTCCAACCCAAACTCTAGTCTGTGATTCTATGAAAATTGCTTAGGCTTCCCTTTCATGAAGGTTCTCCCATTCTGGGCTTTCCAGAATGGCTGCTTGTGCAGCCCTTCCTATTTCACTTTCAGCGGCAGCATCATGAGATAAGGTAGCAGGTTCATTGCAGTAAGCTCCAAATGCTCTTTAATGTTGTGTTGTTTGCAGTGCTGTAGTTTGCTGCTCTACTGCCAGTTTCATCACCGTCTATAAAGCTTAATTTAATTCTTCCTTAATTACCTCTTTGGCTTAGCATATAAATCTCAGGCAGAGGCTGTAAACAGCATACATAGGACTATGGACGTCACAGAAAAAGCGTATTTTCATGTCTTTGTCTGTGGTTGCATGGGGCAAACCTTTGATGCTGTTGTAAAGATGTCCAGGAATGGGAGGAGGGCTTAATGCTCATAAAACTTTTTTAGATAATTTTCGGTCAGGAACAGCATGGTGGGAGTTGCATGTGTTTACTCCGAGTTCTCTGACCACTTTCTATCGGGATGTGTATTACTTTGCTTTACTTTGGTGTTTTGTCAAATTACATGAAGAGAAGAAATCTCTGATGTACTTGCCACAGAATCCCAGACTGGTTTGGGTTGGAAGGGACCTTAAAGCTCATCCGGTTCCAACCCCTGCCATGGGCAGGGACACCTTCCACTAGACCAGGTTGCTCCAAGCCCTGTCCAACCTGGCCATGAGCACTGCCAGGGATGGGGCAGCCACAGCTTCTCTGGGCACCCTGTGCCAGGGCCTCAGTACCCTCACAGGGAGGAATTTCTTCCTCATGTCTCATCTCAATCTCCCCTCTGTCAGGTTAAAGCCATTCCCCTTGTCCTGTCCCTACAGGCCCTTGTCAAAAGTCCCTTTGCAGTTTTCTTGTAGGCCCCCTGTATGTGAGGTATTACCTGAATGGTGTCAGGACCATGAAGACATGTCTTTAAATAAACACGTATCTTAGTGTGGGAGTGAGCTGAAGCAGAAATGTTTTTCTCTCAAGTTTCTAATTTAGGTTCTGTGTTATAAGGAGTTGCACTGAGCTTTGCCTCTTTAGCCACCTTTCCAGGTCCTGAAAAGCCCTGGGATTTATGGAGGTTATGGCTTGCAAGGTGCAATGAGTGTGGGAAGCCCCCACATTCATTTTAGATTCTCCATGTGACTCTTTAATGTCTTAGTGTATGTTAATTTAAGTGTCTTTCCTTTCCAAGATGATGCAGTTCTACTTTTCAAATAGAAGTCTATTTGCAAAGTGTATGTTATATATAGAATTAAACACAGAGGAATATTGATCATAAGTGGAGTTGGCATGAGCAGATACTATGTCGACCCTTGTTCACAACTGATTATTTTCTTCTCTGTGTTATGCTTGTGATGCTATTATGTGGTTTTGCTTCATTCCGCCTTGCTTTCCTGTCCATGTTGTACTCTGTATTTTGCCTTACTCAGTTTCTTCTCCATTTTCCTTCTGCCTTCTACTTCTTTTAGGCAGAAAAGAAAGCCATTAATATTAACCTGTTGACTGAAGCTTTTAAAGCATGACATTCATAGGAATTCAGAAATGAGCAATATCAATTTCCCAGCTGTTGCATAATCTACGTCTATAAAAAACAAATACACTTGACCTTTCCATGAGATTTCTGAATTATTTTCTTTGAATGTCTCTGTGAAATTCTTTGTTAGAGAACTGTATAAAAAGCTTGTATGGAGGTTATGAAGCTGCTCCTTGGTATCCTGAGGGGTTAGACCCAAGTAGCTTCTGCAAGTTTTAATGAAATAGGGCTATTCCATACACACCCACCCATCCCTTTCCCCTTCTCTTTTTTCTGCAGATCAGTCATTTTTGGTTGGTGACTGTAGAGGGCAAGAGCTCCCCCCTGGAGCTCTTCTCTCTGGCTAGTGCAACTCAACACTTACTTCTGCTGAGGGCTGTGCCTGCAAGGCCAGTCCTTCTGGGATAAGTGATGAGTTTTCAGTAACAAAATGCTGGCATCTTAAAGTAATACATGAGGATTGAAATGGATGTTTAAATAGCCTTATTTATATTGCTAACTTCTCAAACAACTTGGAATTTTGAAATCTGATTCACTCTTTCTACTTGTAATCTACCTTATGCTTGACATCTGTCTACCTTTATCTCTCTACAACTACTTGAAAGGAGGATGGAGACAGGAGGTGGCTTCTCCCAAGGAAGAAGCGATAGGACAAGAAGAAACACCTCAAGCTGAACTAGGGGAGGTTTAGACTGGATATTAGGAAGAATTCCTTCCCCAAAGGGCAGTCAGGCATTGGAACAGGCCGCCCAGGGCAGTGGTGGAGTCAACGTCCCTGGAAGTGTTCACAAACCGTGTAGAGGAGGCCCGCAGTGACATGGCTTAGTGGTCACCTTGGCAGTGCTGGTGAGAAGTTGAACCTGATGATCTTGACGGTCTTTTCCAACCTAAACAATTCTAGGATTCTATGACTTTAGCTGCTGAGCACAACCAGGCCATTTTGCTGCCATCTTCCATCAGTTTCTGGGCAAGTTTCACTGTCAGTTTTTCACCCACCAGTGAGGTGTTGCAGTACTGGAGTGGCAAACCAGGGCAGTCCTTTTTTACTTTAAAAAGTGCTTTCCCATGTAGTTACTTCCTAAAAATTTCTAACTATCTCGTATTAGCTCTGACATTGCTCTCTTTCATTAAGTGTTTAATTGGGGCTAAGTTTGGCTTGGTGGTGTCTCTTTAAACACCACACTGCATCCAAGGAAAAGACAGATGCTGTACTAACCTCCACTGATTGCTTTCTGATTGCCAGTTTAGTTGTCTTTCTTCAGCCATTTAAGATGGCCGTATGGGAAATCAACAGTGATGATCTTTATTAAAGCACCAGAAGGGAGGTGCTTCACCTACACATAGAAGGGAGAGGGATCTGAACCCAATTAAAAACTGAATGAAACGGCCAGAGCATGCTAGTCATTTAAAACTGCTGAGGGCTGCAAAATGAGGAGAAAGCTTGACAAAATATTTACACTGTTGCAGGTCCTGTTGGTAAATTAACCTCAGAAACAGAGAGGGCCACAAACTGGCTCTGTTTTGTTTCTTTTCCTGTAAAAATATGGGCTGTTGTATGTCTTTGTGTGTGAAATGGTACTAATCAGTGAGAAAGGCCTTGGGAAGTTTAGTTATAAAGAAGTTAGTGGAATTTGCTCTCATTGAGATCTGATTGAGTATCTGTGATGCTTCTTGTTCTATTAGGACAGTTTTGTTTAACATTGACTTTTCTAACAGTAAGAGTGACAATGATTTAAAATCCTTCAAAGCCTGCCAAAGTGCAGCGGGTATGGGAACAAGACAAAGACGTTCAGTTGTTGAGGAGATGATGGGTTTTGATTTTGGCCAGCTAAATGTAGCATGTTCTTAAGTTAAATATATGGGCTACACTTGCAAAAGCAGCAAGCTTCACTGGGCTAGAAAGTGGAGTTCTTCAGTTATCTGAAATGTTGAAATCTCCTTTAGCATTCTCTCTGCCTCGCTGCTGCAGTGGTGGATTTGTTTGGTACATTTATTTTGGCATTCCTTGTTTTGGTTCCCCAAAGAAATGAAATAAAACTTGTCACTGGCCCAGTTTTTGCTATTTGGGAAAAGATACAACATCTTTCCTCTCCTTAGTCGTATTTTCTGATTTGTCAAGGGTTTAGTGGAGTTGTGGATCCAGTTGTACATCATCCCTTGATTAAAAACAAATCTTCCACACCACCAATTCCATTTCAGTCTCCGAATTCATACCATTTAGATAGGAGGGTTAGTAATTAACCTCTGTAGCCTTTTGTGAAATCGAGGAAGAGCTTAATTTTATTCTGCTTTTTAGCTGATACTGTTTGTAACAATGCCTGTGCTATAGAAAGCTGTATGGAGCTTTCTGCATGAATGTAGTTATCATCTCAGAGGGGCAAAAAGTCATCTAGTTCGTATTAGCTGAAATATCCTGCGTGGTTCCCTGTAGTCAGCAGCTGGATGATACGACATCAAGAGTACATTAGGTAGCTTTCTAATTAAATATCTTCATTGCATCTAGAACACACAGTAGCACTTCCTTACTAATAAAGAGAAAGCACACTGCAGTCAATTTGTTGCAGATACTGCATTGCCACTCTGATGCCAGATCTCTTGCAGTCTTTTGTAAGAGTAGGATATGAATGTAATGTGTTGTAAAAAGTAACACTTGGCTGTGATTTTACAGTGTTATCCTATTTATTTTAAGTGTCATGTAATTATCAATTCATTTCTACCTATTGTAATACCATGAATCATAATGAATATATTTGCATAATAGGTAGTATCACATGAGCTCAGTTATAATTTGGTATTAGCTAAATGAACCATGAAAATAAAATGCTTCCTGTAAAGGTATGCTGGGGTTGATACATAACCTGTCTTACTCATGGTGTATCACCAATGCTGTCTGTCATGGGAAATTGTTCTATTTGTGGACTTGCACTCAGAAGGGACTGGTTTGCAGCCATGAGCTTCACCCATTTCCTTTCCTGTTTCCAGCCTCCCGATATAACTGGTATTCAGTTTTGTCAATCTTACAGATGAGGAAAACCTCAAGACACCTATCCTTGCTGTTAAGCAGATAAGGCAATCTCTGCCCAAAAGACTGAGGTTATTGCTATGGTGATACTCCAAGACCTGCTTGCATGTGTCATACTGGGTAAATGAACTGAGGAGCGGTCGCACTGGGGACTTGCCTCTAGAGGATTGCCTCAGCTCTGGAAGGTTTCTGTAAAAGTCTTTGTTTCCACATATAACTTCTTTTTTTTTTATAAAAAAGGTGATCATTAACAGATCTTAAAAATTCTTTTTAAAGATCACTAAAATGACATGTGCTCCTTCCTGGAACTGAGGTCATAGCATCCCAGTCTGGTTTGGGTTGGAAGGGACCTTAAAGAGAATCCAGTTTCAACCCCTACCACAGGCAGGGGCACCTTCCACTAGAGCAGGTTGCTCCAAGCCCTGTCTAACCTGGCCTTGAACACTGCCAGGGATGGGGCAGCCACAGCTTCTCTGGGCACCCTGTGCCAGGGCCTCAGCACCCTCACAGGGAAGAATTTCTTCTTAATGTCTCATCTCAGTCTCCCCTCTGTCAGGTTAAAGCCATTCCCCTTGTCCTGTCCCTACAGGCCCTTGTCAAAAGCCTCTCTCTGGATTTTTTGTCAGCCCTTTTAGGTTTTGGAAGGCTATTATAGAAGGTCTTCTCGCAGCCTTCTCTTCTCCAGGCTGAATCAGCCTATCTCTCTCAGCCTGTCTCTATAGCAGTTACTCCAGTCCTTTAAGCGTCTCCATGCCCTCCTCTGGACTCATTCCAACAGGTCCAGGTCTCTGTGTTGCTGTATTGGGGAGTATGATATGAGCAGGCTCTCAGTTTTTCAGTGCTTTGACCAAAGGTGATCCAATTTCACTGCTCTGTGTGTGGGGAAACAGCTCTGTGTTTGTACCAGTCATCATCACTGGTTCAGAGACCAGTACCAATCTGCAGATTTTCACCTTTGCTATCTCAGTGCTGCTTTTCCCTACCCCAAGCCCTCTCTGCTGTTTCCTATCTCTGTCTTTATTACTTGAATATTTGTGCAAGTGGAAAATAAACACTTTGCATACAGAATAAGTGGTCCCTTTCAGCTTGGGTTTAATGTGTTTTGAAGACATGTGATCTTGCAATAGTAGAATGGTTGGAATAACCCAAATGTGAGCAAAATCTAGTTTCTGAGATAAATCTGAGCATCTCATTTGGTTTACTTACAAGCTCAGCATGTTTTCTGTTGCAGAAGCAAGACTTGCTGGTGCAGTTGCCTTAAAATGATCATTGTGTGGACTGTTGTGTCTATCACAGATGTGTATAATCCCGCTTCCCATTTTTTGAATGTATTTCATACAGAATATGAAATGCTTACTTTTCCTGGCTAGTGCAGTTGATATTTACTTGTTGCCTGCCAAGTAAGTTTAAGGATATTGAAATTGCAGAGATTATTTCCACAAATACAGTGTGGTTATTGGTACCTCAAGGATAATCTAGTCTGATCTACATGCAGGAGGCAGCACTGGAGTGACAGAAGACTAACACAGTTGACAACACTTTATTTGTTTGGACTCCTATCACAGTTGGCTTTACAATGTAACAGGAGAAATACATTGCAGGAATTGATAAAGTAATGCCCCATTTGCACAATACTGCAACTCTCTGCAGTTGTTTAGGGCAAGCTTTCCTCCTTGATACACAAAGTAAAGCTTCTGAATTCCACCTCTGCACCCTCACTGGTGTGCAATTCCAGCTGTCCTCTCTTGCTTATAATTCAGTTTGGCCAGCTAGAAGGCAAATGGTGCAGTGCTGTGGCAAGGGAGAGACTAAATTTTACAAGGGATCTATGCAATATTTATACAACAGACATTTTTGCCAAACATAGAACTGATTACCCAGTTGGTAATGCCCTGTACTGGGACAAGCACTGGATTTGATAGGATGGAGTTGTCCGTATGAGCACACAGAGGATGGCATTCCTGGCAGTAGAGCTACTCTCTAGTGGGAAGTGTTATTTTAGAGTCTGTATTTCCACTAGGCTAGCTTGGCAGTAAATAGCATCACCAAAGAAAGTGACTGTTGAGAATATGAAAGAAAATCCCATTCTTTAATGGAGGTACCTGTTTATGTTTCCATAGTTCTCTTTGGCTTGCTGGTAACTAACGGGGGGAATTTCTGGGCTTTGTTTCACAGTGCGATGTTTGCAAATCAGGAGTAGGAGAAAATGGAAAGCTAAAGTACCCATGAAATTCACAGGGGACTATTCTGTAGTGTTTATATTCAGCATATTATTTCAATATTTAGCATGTATATTTGAAATGTGACTTAAATGTGTTTTTGTTTTATCCTGCTTTGCCTAAATAGCTTTTGGTAGAACAAGTATTTCTTCAGGTTGATCACAGTTCAGAGGAGCTCACTGCGTAGGAATCAAATTCACTAGATGATGGCGCTCGCACAGGGAATGTGGTACTAAACATGCTCATAAGCAGAACAAAAAGCACTGAAACTACACGAGTTGTTGCCGTGACCAAACTTATTGTCGTGTTTGTCCCAGATGCTGCTGATGAAGTGAATCATCTGTCACTAGACAGTGTACAGGGGTCATCAGCTCATCTTATAGAAGATAATAGCTGTCTGTGAGTGATGGGCTTAGTACCTGTTGCAGGGGATTGGATCTCTCTCTTTCCAGTTCTCACTCTGTGCTAGATTTCCAACAAAAGTATGAAGAAAAAGTCCAGATCAATTGACTTACTTTTCCCATTATTCTTACTGTTCTGTTAATAGTTCTTACCTCCAGGAAGGGCAGAACCTGGGGCACATTTGAATTCCAACTACTGCATATCATTTAAGATCCCTTTCCGATGGAAACACTGATACAAATTGTCTAATCCCTAAGTGAGAGAAATAGGAGCAGAATTGACTTAGGAATCACATCCAGGAATTAAAATCTTGATGTGCCATGTGATGCTTGGTGTAATTTTTACTGATCCAGAAGAAGTGGAACTATGCAAAAAAATGTTCCTTTATCATTCTAATTACATGTTTTCCCTCCCATCATTGAGAGTCCCTCTTTAGTGTTCCGTATTGCTGTTAAATGTTTTGAAAAGCATCCTGAAAACTGTATGCCAGCATCCTCAGTCCACACTATGGTTGCTGTGATGGTAACCTTAAGTCTGCTAGCTAGGGTTTGACTGCATCAGTGCTAGATTCCAGTTCTACCCTCCTAGCTTTTTTCTTTTGGGAAAAAAAAAGAGCGACACTTCTTCCACTGGCAGCTACTGCCTCAACTAAAAATCACTGCAGATTGTTTTTATTTGGTGACACAACAGTGTTGTGTCCATAGAGACACTGGGTCACAAATGGGAACCTACACATCATCATTTGGTATGAGCCTTGGTGTGGGGCAAAACAAGGAATGGAACCAGTGACTACTGTGAGGTAGGTCCAGGAGTTGCAGGTAAAGCTCATTTTACGCGTCGCTTCAAACAAAGAGAAGCACTTTGTTCTCTACAGATTTTTCACTTGCTTCTGTGCGGGGTATTTCTACTAAGACCATCCTTCCTTAGTTTTCCCTACTGCGGTGCATCATTTGCAAGTATCCTGAAGTAAATACTGAAATGGGATATCTCTCAAAAATAATTTTATTGCTGGTGCAGTAAGAGTGTTATATAAAATTTTAAAGCTTAGTGAGATTGATGGTATCTGCTATCATCAGGGCTATAGACTACCTTCTTGTCTTTTCTTCTAGCAGACTTCTTTATAGGATAGATTTTTCTCAAACTCAGGTTTTGCACTCAGCAAAAGTGCCAGGAAATTTTGAATTAAGTAACTTTCTCTTCCCCCACAGCTGATTAACTGACTTTTTGCATGCTCTTGTCAGCAAGAGAGGTAAAGGCTGTAGCATGGCAAGATGTGAAAGTGATCGGACAAGAGGAAATGGCCTGGAGCTCCACTAGGGCAGATTTAGGCTGGATATTAGAAACAATTTCTGCCGTGAGAAGGTGTTTGGGTATTGGGAATGACCTGTAAAATCATCCAGTCCAACCATTCCCCAGCACTGTCAAGGCCACCACTAAACAATGTCACTGAGGGCCTTGTCTTCACGGTTTATGAACACTTCTAGGGTCGGCGATCCCACCACTGCCCTGGTCAGCCTGTTCCAGTGCCTGACTGCCCTTCTGGGGAAGAAATGGTTCCTAATCTCCAGTCTAAACCTCCCGTGGCTCAGCTTGAGGCCATTTCCTCTTGTCCTATCCCTTGTTACCTAGGAGAAGAGACCAGCCACCTTCTGTCTCCATCCTCCTTTCAGGTAGAATTCATCGTGTGGTTTCAAAAATGCCTTTTCCATCTAACACTACAGCTTTAGGGCAGGTCAAACTTGGATGTTGTTTCACCTTAGCAGTGACCCTATTAGCAACCTCATAAAATTATATCAAAGATGTTTAGTTTCCTGTTCCACCATAGGTTTCTATGCAACGTCACAAATGGCAGTAAGAATGAAAGCCTGTGGAAGCTAGCTCTTCTTTCTCTCCTTATGTGGTTTCTTATTCTTGGTCCTGTAGCTGCTTACAGACATCTTTTGTGTTATGTTGGTTTTAGTCTATGGGTGGCAGTCACTTTCTAGGTTTCTTGTGCAATGTTTGCAGTCTTTCCTGGACTAGGCTTATCAAATTTGCTGTTAGTAACACACATCAACAGGCAATCGGTAAAATCAGAGCTAATCACATCGTGCATTTAAGACTCTGTCTGCAGCACCAGCAGACATTAAATGAAAGCTAATAAAGTGTGTCATCTTTTAAACAGGGGAATGCCCCGGGATTTGATACTGGACATGCTCTGAACAACAAAAGGCGATTGCCGTAGAGGTTAGCATGCATGAAAAGAATGAAATAATCATGCAAGCAATACATATTTGAGCTAAACCTGAACAGGCATTACAGATCCTGCAAAATCCTGTGAGCTTATTAGAAAATGAGGGAGATAACAGGCAAAGGCAGCCAGCACACGGCTAGTAGGCTGCTTGCTAGAGAATATACATCGGCAGAAGTCCCAGCTATTCCCATAGGTTTGCATATGTGTTCATTGGAAATTCGTTGTTTGTCTAAGCAGTGGCTCTTTTGGTGTAGAAATACTGCTTATTTAGTATCATAGAAAGGTTTGTGTTGGAAGGGACCTTAAAGCTCATCTAGTTCCAGCCCCCTGTCACAGGTAGGGATATCTTCAATGTTCATTCCAGAAGGGAGAATTCAAATTATGGGCTTATATTGGAAGGATAGCAAAGAGGATCTATCAAGTAACACCCACCTATTTTTTTTACTTGCTCCGATAATAAACTCGCGTAATAAACCTCTGTTCTGCTACAAGCTAATTTTAGATTTTTGTTTTCTTTCTGGTTTTCAGCAGTGCTAGCGACAGGCAAATCTCAGTGATTTGGGGCTGTGACTCTTTTTGGTGTAATAAGTAAGCAGGCACTAAATCTCCAAGTTGGCTGTCAGTGAGAAGAGACATTGAGAAATAAAAGGGGAAGAAAATCCTGAATTCCCCTGAAATCAACAGAAAAGGTAGATTGGTGCTGCCTTACAAATACCATTAAATGTCATGCTGTGAGTGAGGTGTTGCAAACTGCTATGCATGTGCTTTCTCAGAAAACTTGTAATTCTGTGAGCTTGGGATTCTTTCTGCTTGTCACTCGGGTAAAACTGCCATCACTCAAAACTGAAATGCCATAAGCTAGATCCTGGGTATCACACAAGTCACTTATATCTGGGGGAGGAGAAGCTGAAACACCATTTGTTTCTGGATTTCTAAGATTTCATGGGTTTTTTTAGCCATTTATCCACTGAATCATAGAATCACACATTGGTTTGGATTGGGAGGGGCAGCCACAGCTGCTCTGGGCAACCTATGTCAGTGTCTTGCCACCATTTTTTCCTAATTTCTAATCTAAATCTCTCCTCTGTCAGTTTAAAACCATTCCTCCTTGTCCTGTCCCTACAGGACAAGCCCCTCTCCAGCTTTCTAATTGACCCTTTTAGGCGCTGGAAGCTGCTCTAAGGTCTCCACAGAGCCTTCTCTTCTCCAGGCTGAGCCAGCCCAGCTCTCTCAGCCTGCCTCCAGAGCAGAGCTGCTCCAGCCCTCAGAGCATCTCCATGATCCTCCTCTGGGCTCACTCAAGCAGGTCCACAAAAGTCCATCTGTATATTTCAGGTAGTTACATCACTTATGTACCAGGGCTTTTTAATGTCTCAATTGTTAGAAGACTCGTATTAAACTTACAAGACATGGGACCGTAGGAAATCAGAGACTTGGATCGGAAAATGAAGTCAGAAGATGATGTTCCATTGACTGACAGTCATTTCAGTCGCTCTTAAAATTGTTGAGAAGTTTCATAGATAGCTTGGGTTAAATGTGAAAGGAGAAATAATTGTAATATATAACCTACACAAGAGCTTAACAGACCAAAACTGTAATTAGCTGGAATGAAATATTATGATGGGCCTTCTTTGCTGGGAGGTGTTTTGGTTTTGGAACAATTTACTAAGTGGTTTCTTAGAAATGAGATTTTATTTTTGTACCTCTAACTTTTTTTTGGAGATAAATGGAGAAATGGCCCCTGCCTTCGGTGCCAGGAGCTGCTCATCAATACTGAGTCACCTGAAAAATCCCATCCCAAGACTCTCAACTTCACTTGTGTTGTTAAGAATTATGAACTGGCTTCACCTCTTTGCTGAGCCAGCGATGAAAATGTTTCATAAAGAAACAGAGAAACATTTGTGAGTAAATCACATTAAAAAAAAACAAAGTTAATAAAAGTTTTGAACCCTTTAGTGTCCCTAAACAATAACCAGAGAACATTATTATCACAGTAATAAGAGAAAAATCATATCTGAATTGTTCAACCTTGATTTACTTCATGCACATTGGTTTTCTTTATTCAGCTGGCATTATCTTTCCCCCCAGGAGTGGAAATTGCCCCTTCATAGCATCATCTTACTCTGTGCCTTTTAATAATCACCTAAAGGCTTATTGGAATGATTTGTCGCTTGTCTGTGCTGGCAAAACCATCGGGGGCCTATAGGGGTGCTGGGGAGGGACTCTTCACTAGGGACTGTAGTGAGAGGACAAGGGGTAACGGGTTCAAACTGAAACAGGGGAAGTTTAGACTGGATATGAGGAAGAAATTCTTTACTGTAAGGGTGGTGAGGCCCTGGAATGGGTTGCCCAGGGAAGCTGTGAATGCTTCATCCCTGGCTGCGTTCAAGGCGGGGTTGGATATAGCCTTGGGTGGCATGGTTTAGTGGGAGGTGTCCCTGGCCATGGCAGGGGGGTTGGAACTAGATGATCTTAAGGTCCTTTCTAACCCTAACTATTCTATGATTCTATGAAGCCCCAGTAAAGCCTTGCAGTTAGAACTTGTGCAGTGCAGAAGCCTCCAAACATTGGTGCAGACTCTGAAGATGCAAAAATAATGTGACTTAAACTTATGGTAAGTCAGAACTTTCTAGGGCTTGGAGAAAAACCTTATGGGAAGTGTCATTTTGAATGAGTTTTTGTCTGCTATGAATAGACCACCCTTAAAAATCCAGGAGTATTCTGGGATGGAAAGGTAACTCAAAGGATTTTTGGTCAGCTTAGCGAATTTTTGCAGGGTATTTGCAGCCTTCATCTTCTGTCTTTTCTGGATGGATTTTGCCCCTGTACTGGCATTCGTCTTATATCAGTCACTATTGGACCGTGATTCACCACAGTCGCCTTTTTTCCTCCTATAGCTGGATTGCAGGAGGTAAACACAAGATACCAACAGTGGCCACAGGGAAGAATGTAAACAGTAGTAGTAGCATAGCATCTTACAATCTTTAAGGTCCCTTCCATTCTGTGATCTTCCTCTTGCCTCCCTTCAGCATAGCAAACAGACTTGAGTCTTCAGTGGAAAGTGAATTGATGTGGCAGATCTAAAATGAAATAAATACATTTATTAGTTTTAACATAGTATTTTTAACTATGGAATGGTAGTGCTAAAGATCCTAAAGGCATTGTCATGTTAACCTTTCTCTGCTGTTTCCCAGTTGTTGCCTTTCATCACAGTCCAAGTATCACACATAATAACTAAGCAGATTCAGTGAGCAGAGGTGCGGTGAGATGCATTTTGGTCAGAAATAGTGAAGAATTTCAGCTTTTTTCTCTGTGCTACAGAGTGACATTTCTAAATGCTCAGAGAGCACACAGGTCTCCAGCTGGTGGTGAAACTCTGTGAGAACGTGATGTGCAGCTCTGATTTGTGTTCTTTACAGTGACAGAAAAACCCACTTACTGTTATTTGTTTAGTGCAGATCTAGGTTTGTAATTTGCTAATAAGAAAATATGCCAGTCAGTGCCACTCAGAATAAAATCAGTTGAGGAACTGCACCAGCATAGCTGAGGGCACATGCCTTCCAGTAATCATATTTTGTTTAAGCAGAATGTGCAGGCATCTTTTAAGATCCCATTATTATGTGTGGCTAAATAAATGCAGCCATTTCAATTATATTCTGTTTAATTTGATAATTACATGGGTTTCAGAAATCGCCTGCACCTCCCTGGTATATTCTTTCCATGCATGTTTGAATTACTTAAATGCTGCAACAGCAAATGTCTCTAGAGAGAGAAAGAACTTGAGAGTCTTGAGACAGCTCAAAAACTGAAAAGCTAGTTTGGTATTTTCAGGATTATTTTGTCTAGCAGACGTTTTCTGCTTGCTCATTAAGGCCTGAGCATTGGAGAAGGCTGGTGGCCGATTTCTAATACTCCTTGAGAAATGCGCAAGTCTGACAAAGATGTGATTTGCCACCTTAGGTGAAATAAAACTATGTTTTAAGTATTTCAAAAATAGGTTACACTTAGCAGGGACATCATCCACTGGACCAGGTTGCTTGAGGCCCGGTCCAGTTGCTTTAGACTGTGAGCACAGGCAAACATCTTGCCTAACAGGTGGGCTCTGATGACTTGAACAGTCAGGTAAAATCTTTTAGTATCACATCATAGGTTTGGAAATGAGAGGCTGCTAAGGCATAGAAGCATATGTGAAGATGCCACTGTGGATGTTAGCTGCGTGAGGTAACTGAAATTTGGTGCTCTCGTACTTGTTTTCTTCTCTTCTAGTTTCTTCCAGTTAGACCTCGCTACTGCTAGAGATTTCTAACCTTTACCAGAAAGGTATATTTGAAATCTTGAGCAATCTAATTTGTGTTGCACCTGGATATGATCCCAGAATTACCTGTCTAGAACCATCCTGGTTTTTCCTCTTATTTTGCCTTCTGTGATCACAATTAATTAGAAAAAACAGTATTCTATTCAAAATAATTGTGTACTTGGGAGAGGTTTCAGTGGCTTAGATTACCAGGTCTCTAAAGTTATCCAAAGTAGGGTCAAATCCATTAAATCTTAAGGGAAACATTTTCAGTTTTTGAGCTTTTTGTATGTGTGCTGCAAGAGGGGAGATTTAGATGAGATATTAGGAAGGAATTCTTCCCTGTGAGGGTGCTGAGGCCCTGGCACAGGGTGCCCAGAGCAGCTGTGGCTGCCCCATCTCCGGCAGTGTTGAAGGCCAGGTTGGATGGGGCTTGGAGCAACCTATCTAGTGGAAAGTGTCCCTGCCTGTGTCAGGTTGTTGGAATTGGATGAGCTTTAAGGCCCCTTCCAACCCAAACATGTCTGGGATTCTGTATTTCCTACAGTTGTACTGTGCAAGTGAAACGGTCTAGTTGCCTTTTCCTTGCTTCAACCCCATGTACTCAAATGCATCAATCAAGGCTTAAAACAGGGACTCCAAGATTGAAATGTTTCAGGATTGTAACATCACGTACATTCTGTTAGTGACAACATGAGCAACGTACATTCTAATTAATAAAAAGTGAACAGAAGTAGAGGTAGATGATGGCTCACTGACTAGTGACAGGAGGTAAGGATGGATGACAGTAGATGAGACTTCACCTTGCTGTGGGGAACCTGTGGCTTGCTCTGGAGGTAAGCTGCATGAAATAGCTCAGAGGGATTTGTTTTGTAACACAGCTGTTAGCTGACACTGGTTGACAATCCAAGGCAAAACACTTGGTTATGAAGTGCTCTACCTTTCTTGTTTTACTGCAAAGTGATTTGTCTGTCAAGTACACGCTTTGGTAGACAGATACAGAATAATAAACTTATCATAAAATATACCTGTGTAGCAAATGCCTTTGTCAGCTCCATCCCTGGCAGTGTTCAAGGCCAGGTTGGACAGGTCTTGGAGTAACCTGCTCTAGTGGAAGGTGTCCCTGCCCATGGCAGGGGGTTTGAACTGGATGAGCTTTAGGCTCCTTTCCTATCTAAACCAGTCTGTGATTCTGTGAAAAGTAGTTTGAAGTTGGTTTACCAAATGTAGAAGCATTGATAAGTTTTTGACACGTCAGTGTGGCATGGTTGTTTTTCCTTTTTACTTCCAAGAGTCCTTAGTCACAAGCTCTGGTTGAGTTTGTCAGGGCAGGTTTTGACTCCGGTTTATTTATTTTTGTAAATGTTAAATATTTCAATGGTGCTGAAAGCTAATGCAATTGCAGCTGGATGAGCAAACCAAGTATATTGCGGTGCAGAGAACTGATTTCACTCTCACAGAGTTGTGCATCATTTAATGGAGACAGATTAATCTTGAAACCTATAGGAACCTATTCTGTAGCACTGAAGTTGTGCAGAGTAAGCTTACACAGTTCTGTGTGCTGTGAGTGAGACACAGGACATGAAATGGAGCAGTATCTTTAACCCGTGGGATCATAAACCAAGCCTTTTGATTTGTGGAGATACATGTGCAAGTAGATGTTGTGCATTTGAAATGATACTATGGAAAGATGATTGAGTTTTCTTTAAATTTGTCTTCTAAGCATCAGCGCTGGCCAAAAGGAAAAGGCTGAATCCAGTGTTTTGCTTTCAGGGGTTTGAGTTTGTTTTCAACACACTCTTGAACTGCACAGGGAAAGATGGAACTAATATCTTAAAGAAGTTAAATAATTCGCCCATTTGCTCACTAATCATTTATTGCTTGAATAAGTGCTACCAAACCATAGCACATCTATACCTACCTTTCTCTGTCCGCTTTTGTAATCATCCCTCATTTCCACTACAAAATGGGAACAATGATCAAGATATTTAATACATCTAACAATAGAAGCAGGTTATCTGCGGTCGCGGCAGCACTTGTAAAAAGCTCAGCATAGTCTACATAAAAGTTACGTTGAACATTGAGATTCTGTTGCTTGAAATTAAACTTCCTGCTGATCTTAACGCAGATTTTGGTAGAAGATAAAGCCAACTTCTAAGCCATTTATATAATTCAAATTGGTGACTTGAATATTCAAGGATATTATTTATATAATATAAAAGGTATACTTAAAACTGGGAATACTTAGCTTTTTAAGCATTTTTCCTTTTGATTTTTTGTGAGTGCTAAGCTATGCAACCAGGCAGTTGGGAAACAGAGTATTATTATTGTGGCTTTGCTTTATTCAGAAGAAAAATCAAATTAATGATGTGCATTATAAGTATATTTTTGACTAGGTTCAAAACTGTGCAAGCACCCAGCCTTACATTATGTATTGAGATTCTGACTCAAATTCAAAGGACAAGTATGTTGTTTGGGTAAGCAATAAAATGGTCTAAGCAAAACTCAGCTAAACTGTTGAGAAATCTGTTTGCGGTTATGGATTCCTAATAAATAATTCATGCAACTCTAATTGTAGTCACTAAGGGTTATAAACTAGATTTTCACATTGAAGTGAATATATTTTTTTGAAAGACGCCGTGATTTAAAAGCTAAAAGGGAGCATGACAGGCTGGATCAATGGGCTGTGGCCAGTGGTGTGAGGTTCAACAAGGCAAAGTGCCGGGTCCTGCATTTGGGCCACACCAACCCCGTGCAATGCTCCAGGCTTGGGAAGGAGTGGCTGGAAAGCTGCTTCGTGGAAAAGAACCTGGGGGTGCTGATTGATGGAGCTAAACATGAACCCACTTGTGCCCAGGCAGCCAAGAAGGCCGACAGCATCCTGGCCTGTATCAGCAGTAGTGTGGCCAGCAGGGCCAGGGCAGTGATCATCCACCTGTACTGGGCACTGGCAAGGTCGCACCTCAAATCCTGTGCTCAGTTCTGGGCCCCTTATGACAAGAGAGGTGTTGAGGTGCTGGAGCAGATCCAGAAAAGGGTAACAAAGCTGGAGGGTAAGCCTTATGAGGAACAGCTGAGGGAACAGCCTCAAGCTGTGTAATGGTTTGAGTTTTACACTCAAGAAGCTGAAGGTAACCTGCAATGGAGCTCTCATGAGTTGCAACCCATGTCAGTGACCTCAATCAAATTATGTATTTTTGCTGAGTTCAACAGGATCGTCCCAAATGGGGGTTGGATTCCTTGTTGAAAAGGTGAAATAAGAAAGTACAGCAAACAGATTTTGGAAAACTGCAGTAGGAATATTAACACAACAAAAAGGGAAAGTAGAATCATGGAATAGTTTGGGTTGGAATGTAGTTCTGAGCAACCTGATCTAGTTGAAGATGTCCCTGCTTGTAGCAGGGGGGTTGGACTAGATGACCTTTGAAGGTCTCTTCCAACCCAAACTATTCTGTGAATCTTCACAATGCTTTGGACACTCAGTCCTTGTTGGGACAGATATTTCCCAACGTGCTGGGCAGCTCTGTACTTCAGCCGTGCTCAACTATTAAGTGGGACAGTCTTCCTCCACCCAAGTGTCATTTTGTGAAGAGAGCAAAGTAGGGGAATTCATATTTCAGTCTGACTTCCTCTGTCCCATGGTTATGCCATGTTGCCACTGCCGCTTCTTTATTTAACATCTCTCTCTATATATATATTTAATAAAGTTTTTAAGTTCTGGGGATTTTATGTGTGCTTGGCTGCTTTCTCCTTAGTTTTGTTTCCTTCAAGCAACCCTTTTAAACAAGGCACTGCTTGCAGATTCGTTTCTTAATTAATTGTGAATGTGTAGTGTGGTGACAGATGCAGAGGATGTTGCCTTTATCCTGATCACATTAAAATGAGTTGTGTTGAATATTCTATGATGCTTGGGGAAATTGCTTAATCCTATTACTTCTTGGAGAAGATTGAGTACCTCCTAATGTGAAATAGGAAACCTCAGAGCTGCACAGTGCAACTGTTGTCTCTGAGAGTGCGGCACAAAACTGTATAGGATTTCTTCTAATGTGAGTCAACAGTGATTTCTGGGCTTGTTTATCACATAAATGTTATCTGGCAAATTATTAGACAGTTGCTATGGAAACAAAGACCTACTACTAGAAGGATTTGTTACCATAAGTATTTAAGACAATGCTCAGACCTGCATGCCTGCTGCAAACAGGCAGCTCCTGAGGATGGAGGTGACAGATAACACCTTTTTTTCCTGGTACCTAAACAATTTAGAAATATTTATCAGCTGACCTTTGCTTTTCTTGCAAGTACATAGGTCTATGAAATGAAGTGCAAAGGTGTGAAAACACTAATAGAAAAATATGCTTTTATTTCATGCAGTTTGAAAAGATAATATAGATGTTGGTACCTATTAGAGCGCAGTGTGTAAGGCATGGGAAGCCTGGAAGGCTTCTCTTACTACTCTATAGTGTTTCATGAGACAAAATGACAATATATTCCAGCTGGAGGCAATATTAGTTGCTGATTGTTGAACTGAAAAGAAAGAAAATGTAAGTGTTTGGAATTGGTGTCTTCCTTCTGATGAAAGATAAGGGGAAATGAGTCCTGGACATGGAGAATATGAGCCATAGTTGGATTGTTCTTGGATTATCGTCCGTGTGGGTCAGCAAAAGTAGTGTCTCCACTTGCTGTATTTATCTCATAAGGAAAGGCAGGATATGATATTAAAAAGTTCCAATTTCCACATAGGCTTCAGTGCTTATAATCTTCTAAGGGGTTTTGTAATACTTTGTTTAATCCATCCCTTGAATTGGGCAGGTATCTGAACTTCTCAGCTGTTATTTTGGAAGATCTAGTTCTTGAATTTGAAGAGAAAGCCTTAGAAGATACGAACGATGAAAGCAAAAACAACCCCCAGAAAGTGAAAGATCACTTTTCTTCTTACTCTTGCCATTTTGAAGCCACTAGCATATCTGGAAGGCTGGGTTGTTTTTCTCTTCTCAGAGCCAGCAATCCCAGTGTTCTCAGGAAGGTGCTTGGTGTTGCTTTGAGTATGATACTGAAATATTTTCTCTGGCAGCTTGTGTCAGCACAGGTCTCAGCATTAAGCGTAGGCAGCAATTACAGACAGGCAAGAGGGAGAGTCCCATGGCAGCAGCACTGCTGATGTGGAAAGTCTGGTTCCAACAAAATGGGCTCTGTTGTGGCAACTGGTGAGGCTGCACCTCAAATCCTCTGTCCAGTTCTGGGCCCATCACTACAAAAGAGATACTGAGGTCTGGAGCGGGTCCAGAGAAGGCCAACGGAGCTGGTGAATGGCCTGGAGCACAGTGTGATGAGGAACGGCTGAGGGAACTGGGGGGTTTAGTCTGGAGAAGAGAAGGCTCGGAGGGACCATATCGCTCTCTACAACTTCCTGAAAGGAGGATGGAGCCAGGAGGTGGTTGGGCCCTGCTCCCGAGAAACAGGTGTTACAGCAAGAGCAAATGGCCTCAAGCTGCACCAAGGGAGGCTTAGACTCGATATTAGGAAGTTTCTCCCCCAGAGGACGGTCAGGCATTTGAACAGGCTGCCCAAGGCAATGGTGGAATCACCGTCCCTGGGAAGTGTTCTCAAACCACATAGATGAGGCCCTCAGTGACATGGTTTAGTGGTGACCTTGGCAGTGCTGGGGAAGGGTTGGACTGCATGATCCTAAAAGTTTTTTCCAGCCTGCTTGATTTATGGTTCTGTGAACTGGCAGTGACTGTAGAGATTTCCCTGTGCCCTGAGCATATGGAAAAATGTGCAAGAAGCAGAGCTGGGCAGAAAGTCTGTCATCCCCTTTAAGATGTGCACAAAAAGGACAAAAAGGTGACATTCCTTGTGTGATTTTATTCTATTTTTCTTTTCTTCCTAGTAGCTATGGGCAGCAACAGAATGAGAGATGAATCGGCTATTGATCTTAAAGCAAACAGCGTGGCTGTTTATTTTAAGTCTAGGTGCTTATACACAGTCTAATGCATTGCCACAAATTGTGTTGTAGCAATAAAAGAAAAGCCAGAGGCACTGGAGGATTAAAAGACAAAAGCAGATCTATAGAGCTGAATTTCTATGCACTGAACACATATGTTGAGTGTGTGGGAAAGGCAAAATGACTGAACTTGTGCTAAGACCAGAAAAAAACTCAGTTAACAATATCCATCATTGGGTTAAAATTATATCAGACGTTTAGCAAGAGAATGAGTTCTTTGGCAGGATAAAGAGAATTAAGGAAATTTGGAGACATGATCCTGGGAAGCCCCCTGCAGAATAGTGAACTGAGGTGAGAAAGCTCAGCTTTGCCACATGGCTGATGCCCTAGAATGGACCCTCCTGTCTAAAAGGCAGAAAGAAGAATTGGATGGACCTATTGCTTTGGAAACTGCTGAGCAAACAGAAGAAACACTAGGATGGATATATGAATTTGTTGTTCTGTGAAAAAAAGGATGCAAAAAATGAAATGCTTCCCACCACCTCTAAGGGAATTTTGGAACTGTTATTGGTGCCAAATATACTTCTGTATAAAATTTTTAATGTGTATATATATATGTATAGATACGTACTTTACATTGAGCGTAGCAGTGGGGTTCTGGCAGCTCTTCAGCAAGCTGAGCTAGTCTGTGTGTGTTCAGCACCTCCTTTGGGGGCGCTGCTTGGATCATGTTCAACACCTGAGGTGTAACACAGTTTTGATGGTACAGAGGGCCCTAGCTTTACATAGATGAATTCTTTTATTCAGGGGAAACCAGTCAAATACCTAAAGGCAGCCCGGGCATTTTGGCAAGCATAAGGGTAGTGGTTTCAGCTAAGTAGCTATGTACATTTTAAATAACAGAAAGAAGACATGGGAGAGAAATCGATCCAACAATGCATATAGGTAGGTCTTCACTATCACACCTGGCCTGTCAGTCAATGAAAAACATGAGATTCCATATTTTGAATGATGTAGAGGGAATCTGGGTTATATCTTGTGGGCTTTGAGGTGTTGCAATTTGAGCTCAGAGAATGAAATTCATGACCTCTAGCCTGCTGAGACAGAGGTTTAAAATGAACTGATAGAAATCCCAGAGAGAGGAGCTTCCTTTCTGAAACTCACTGCTGTTATTTCTCTGAAACTAAGGCATGTATTTGCTGCCTTCAGTCAGGTATAACGTAAATCTGGAGTGTCACAACCACCACAGGCATCTGATGGAGATGACAGGCTCGTCCCTTTGTGAAGTCAGTGAGGGCCATGAGACAGTGATAGCAGCAGGGGACAGGGACAGGAAGGTTGGGGTTAAATTTCCTACTTAGTCTGGGAAAATAATCTATGTATTACCTGCTGTTAGGAAATTGTCTTTACCACCTCCTTGTATTTCCCTGGAGATCATCCATCATCGTTGCTGTTGAAAGCTGGACACCAGATTGACAGAAATTCAGGGAAGAAATTTCAAGGAGTGGAAGGAAGCAGGAACTTGACCTGAATATGTAGGAGTGAGGCATTCAGTTTGAGTTGGGAAGACCTGGACTCTGAGTCTCTTCACCTGGGGGTGTTTGTGTGTTAGTCACTGGATGAGCAACACAAAGCAGCATTCTCTACTCATGTCTATGGATAGTTGAGGCTGTAGTTTCTGTGGGCTTGGTTAAACTCAGTGCTGCAGTGTGCTCTCAGGTAGAATAAAAGGAAGAAATTCTTCCCTGTGATGGTGCTGAGGCCCTGGCACAGGGTGCCCAGAGAAGCTGTGGCTGCCCCATCCCTGGCAGTGTTCAAGGCCAGGTTGGACAGGGCTTGAAGCAACCTACTCTAGTGGAAGGTGTCCCTGCCTGTGGCACGGGGTTGGAACTGGATGAGCTTTAAGGTCCCTTCCGACCCAAACCAGTCTGGGAGTCTGTGATTCTAGGTATGTTTTCTGCTTGGTGTTTTTTGTGCAGGGCTTGGCTTGGGTTATCTTCTCTGCATATTCTGCTTAAGAAAGATGAAGTTGACTCTGGGTATAATCACGAGCAAATCTTTGAATATGCAGGGTTTGCAATGAAATGTAAAATCCTGCCGCCTCTCATGTGCTTAAGCAGGTTGGGTAGCAGTTTTGTGCATGAAAATTTGGGTTTTAGGCACACAATTCCTGGCAGTTTTGCATTGGAAATGTGTCAGTAACACTTTGGATCTTGCCTTTTGTGTGGAATACAGCTGTTTAAATGATTAAAATTTTGAGCACTCTGTGAAATGAGTAGTGTCTCCTTGGTGGAGTTTTAAGAAACTTCTCTGTCAGTGTGGAGCAATCTGTGAATTTTGTGTCTGGCTAATTCAGGATGGTGGCAACTATTAAGCTGTTAGATTAGGATACAGTTAAGGAGGAAAGAATCACTTCCATTCCAAATATTGCCGATTTTGTCAGCTTTTCGCAGTTCCGGAAACCTGGATAACCCTCATGGAAACAGCTGCCTTCTGATCAGCTGACATGTGCATGATTTTAGAAGCTTGCTTGTTTTAAACATATACCGGGGGGGAATATATATATGTATATACACACACACACACAAAATATCTTAAGACACATATATAGGGATATATGAAGGTATTTTTAATGATGTAGGCAGTACTCCAGTTCATTTCAAGGAGCAATTTAAGGTATGGCACTAATGGACCACTGCTGATATAGGAGGAAACTGCAAAACCAGAGCTAATTTGGTGGCAGCAGTAGTTTAGTATTAGAAATGGCTTACCTGTATTTCCCGTTCTTGGTTGGATTCTACAAAAGTGAAAACCTTTCTTCCTGCTTTTGGATAAATACCAGAATAGATCTGGAGAAGGGGTGTATTTTCACTGGATCTTTTCATTATATGTGTGTACATAGATGTATATTGTGTACGTCGCATCAAGTCTATCACAAGAGCTGTAAAGACTAGGTGTGATTTTGCATTCACACATTGGCATACGTATTTGACTATTAGCTATAGCTGAAAGTATCTTCCAAAGCAGCTTAAAAAGTTGAAAGCGCCTCTCCTTTTGGATTATAATGTCACTAACATGCCTCCATACCTGACTCAATTTTGAAAGCAATTCTTAGTTATTGCAGTGTGTGTGAGCATTTTTCTCGTGGTCAAATTCTGTTTAAACAATTGTAAAACCGCTCCTAACTTAATTTCCTCCCTAAGGTCAGGGTTTCATATTCCCCTATATAGAATCATAGAATAGTTTGGGTTGGAAGGGACCTTCAAAGGTCATCTAGTCCAACCCCCTGCAATGATTGGAATCAGAAATGTAGATTTGAACGCAGGTAGAGTTTGGATTTAAGCAATTTCCTTTCCCTTTGGAAATGATGTTAGATATGATCAGATGGTTCATGAGGCAAGTTAGTAGTACACGTGCCTTATTTTTCTCATACTACAGTCAGAGGTTGGCCTATGTCATTCAGATATAGGCAAGATTAAGCTATGAGTCATGCTAACTTTTACTGAGCCAAAATTTGAGATTGTCACGAATTTAAACTGACCCTTACAATATTCTCTGAGGTTGGCAGAAATAAGGGCTACCTAAAAATTCCATCTGCTGCATCATCTCACAAACACTACTGTTTCCTTGTTGAACCTGTAGGAGAGCTCATTCTAAGTTGTACATAGCCACAATGAAGTACTGAAAAACTGAGAAGCTCTTGTTAGAATGCAGAAAATGTATGCTATTTTGGATACTGTGCTGTGGCTCAAAGATTTGTCAGTATATGAAGAATCCTGTTTTCTCAAATGAATAGAAATTGTCTAGAGCGTGACCAGCAGGTCGAAGGAGGTGATCCCGCCCCTCTACTCTGCTTTTGTGAGACCTCACTTGGAGTATTGGGTGCAGTTCTGGGGTCCTCAACATAAAAAGGACATGGAACTGTTGGAACAAGTCCAGAGGAGGCCACAAGGATGATCAGGGGACTGGAGCACCTCCCGTATGAAGATAGAATGAAAAGGTGGGGCTGTTCAGCCTGGAGAAGAGAAGGCTGCGTGGAGACCTCATAGCAGCCTTCCAGTATCTGAAGGGGGCCTATAGAGATGCTGGGGAGGGACTCTTCATGAGGGACTGTAGTGATAGGACAGTGGGTAACGGGTTCAAACTTAAACAGGGGAGGTTTAGATTGGATATGAGGAAGAAATTCTTTACTGTAAGGGTGGTGAGGCCCTGGAATGGGTTGCCCAGGAAAGTTGTGAATGCTCCATCGCTGGCGGTGTTCAAGGTGGGGTTGGACAGAGCCTTGGATGGCATGGTTTAGTGTGAGGTGTCCCTGGCTGTGGCAGGGGGGTTGGAACTAGATGATCTTAAGGTCCTTTCCAACCCTAACTATTCTATGATTCTATGATTCTAGAGTTCCGTTTAACCAGCACAAAGAAATATAGACAGTTGGACCAAATATGTGTTGTGTTTCAGTACAAATATAAGAAGTCTGGGGAAAAAAAAGTTGAAACTGAAGTTACTGATTATAAATGCGATTGTTGATGTAGCAGGCATGTTAGAAACTTAGAAGAATAATCAATGTGACAGGCACATCGGTGACAAATTACATGAGAAAGACAGGTGAAGTTATGCCTATCAAGGACCAGATTTTTTTTGTCTTGAAGTAAACTATGATTTACTTGAAGTAAGTCTATGAGAGTAAAATCTCATAGATGAGCTACATCGCTGAAGCAGAGTCCCTGCAGATTGAAATAACAAGATTAAATAGGAAAAGTAAAACTGTAGCACCACAGGACTGCAGTATAGTATTAGGACTGTAGTACTGTCATGCCCAGCATATAAACTGGGGGCAGTTACCTGGAAGGGCTAGATCTCTGCTCGGTCGGGCTTGGTATCGGTTGGTGGGTGGTGAGCAGTTGTATTCTCTTCCCTTGTTATTTCCTTATCATTATTATTATTGGTGGTAGCAGCAGTGGTTTGTGTTATACCTCAGTTACCGGGCTGTTCTTATCTCAACCCGTGGGAGTTACGTTATTTCGATTCTCCTCCCATCCCTCTGGGAGCATGGGGGAGGAAGGGAGTGGAGTGAGCGAATGACTGCATGGCTCTGAGTTACCAGCTGGGCTTAAACCACGACAACCATGTAGACAAGGCCCTCAGTGACATGGTTTAGTGGTGGTCTTGGTAGTGCTGGGGAACAGTTGGACTGGTTGATCTTGAAGGTCTTTTCCAGCCTGGTTGATTCTATGGTACTGACTGTCCTACCTGAATAGTGGCATTGCCGGTGACAACCAAACAAGATCAAACAGGGCATGAAGACAGAAATGCAATAACTGTGGGAGACATAATTTACCAAGGTGAGATTGGATAAGTGGGTTGGGAGGGAGGTGATTCTGAGTGAAATTTTAGGGGGTTTAAATAATTGCTTATATAGAGGCTATTTGTTTATCATAATAAAAACATATATAATAGTTAATGGCACTATAGAATGCCATTAGGTTGGAAAAGACCTTCAGGATCATCCAGTCTCACTGTTCCCCAGCACTGCCAAGGCCACCACTAAACCGTGTCACTGAGGGCCTCCACTACACAGCGTTATAAATTGTCTTGAGACAGAGTAGTATGAAAAAAAGAGAAGAAATTGCTGTTGTGTGCCTTGAGCCCAGCAGCTTCACTGCGTATGGAAGGAAGACATGGAACTCAGAATATAGATTTGTAGGGAAGAAAAATTATTTTAAGTATTCCCTTGCATGGACTAGATTTTAATTTGCAGAGGACCACCAGCGACTGTTTTGTATTCACAACTTCAGTCTTAAAATTCTCTTTTCCCCCTAAAATATAGAGTGTATCCATAAAATGGAGCATCCTTTGAACAAAGCAACTGTGGGCAAGTGTGCTGCTGTGGTGTGCGTACCTAAGGAAAAACATATTTTGTGATTTAGGTCTTGAATTATCTTGTTTAATGCATGTGTATTCAGGCAAACAAATAAAAACCTAGCAACCCTCTTACTTTTTTCCCCTTACGTGCTTTTTTTCTCATTCATTCATTTCCTTTCCTCCACCTCGCATCCTAACATGACGTTGACGTGTGTTCACTTTTGTGCACGAGTGCTGATTTTGCAGACAGGCTTTGAATCTTCCGGAGTGGAAAGCTGGCAGGTAATCCTGGCAAACTGTGTTCTGTTTTCCTTTGTTCTGTCAGTCACATGCTCAAAATTAGAAACTGATGCTCTGAGCTGAAGGAGAATTGGTAATCTGGGCAGACTTGGAAAATGAGATTTCCAAGCTACGGAGTCTAAAGTTCAAGCATCCTTATTGTTCTATTGCAACTCAAATCTATGGGTTCATAGGGGTGGAGGTCATTAGGGATGAAAATCCCTCTTTAGGATGACCTTTGACGTTCAGGTGAATGGTGGTGAGAGAGAGGAAGTAGAGACTCTCCCAGGGTCAGCTGGGATAAGCTTGGGTTATCAGTCTCTGATGGTAAGAAAGGGAGAGGTTAACTGAGCACAGAGCAAAAGCATGTATCCAGAATATGAGCAGTGTGATGAGTTCTTGTACTCAGAGGACTTTCAGTGAGCTGCATGGGCCTGTTTGCAAGCTAGCATTAAGAGGTGAAGGGAAAATTTGCTGGCAAAAGGACAGCATTTGCATACATGGTCAAGAACTGACTTGGACCTGAAGATCTCCTGTCATTACAGAAGGAGGCTCACACATACAACAGGGTCTTATTCTGGGCAAAGGCAGTTTTCCTGTGAATGTATCCCTACTCATAAAAGGCCCTGCTGATAATACATGTTTCAACCTACCATTTAAACATCTAGCAGGTTGCAGGATCTAGCACTGCACTCTCGCAGTGAGAGATTCATGATTTAGCCTGGTTTCCCAAGGAGAGAAGACTTAATATGATCACATTCTTGCATATACTTGTGTAAACATAAAATTAAGCATGAACTTGTTTTCCCTGTTCACCAGTAGATACTTAAGCCAGATTTTAAGAGATGGAGAAGTCTGAGAAAGTACCTTTATAGGTTTGTAAGAATGAGCAGCCAGATAGAGGAGAACCTCTTACTGCCTCAGCTCAGAGAAGGTTCCCGTGAAAATTCAGTCTCTGTTAAACATGAGGAACTCTACACGAGGGAAAGCCACAGGAGACACAAATTAGTAAGAATTCAGTCTTCATTAGCTTTATTGGTCATGAAAATAACTCAGAGGTCAGCAGGTTCTTGAGCAGGCTTGAGTTTAAATAACACTAACTGCTCCTTCAGCTAGCAGTAAGGAAAAAAAACCCCAAACACAGAAGTGTGAGTGAGCAAGCAAATGCATTTCATATGTCAACAGCAATGTGTGCCATATTGGTTTTGGTCAGCTCTTGTATTATGATTAGTTTTCTTAAAGGTGGTGGTTTATCAGTTAAATAAACCATATGTATCTGGAAATGGAGAGGCTGAGCTAATTTTTCAGCCTTCTTTTCTTCAAATAACCCCCAAAATACATTTATTGTGATCAGGGATTTGTACATCTAACCAGTCAAGGATAATGTTAAAATAGCTTCTATGACTATATGCCAGACTTAAGTACTTATTAGCTGAGTTTGTCAGCTCGATTCTGCGTATTAAATTTCAGAGATAAATTAGATCTTGGCAAGCATTGAAGGTCTGGGGTTTTGTGCAAACTACAATTAAAGGTCAATACCACTAAAACATAACAAACAGGAATCTTAGGAAATAAATTGGCTCTGTCAGATGTGCTTCAGCTAGATCTAGACTATAGGCTCCCTGAATGCAAAATGGGAGGAAAACTGTATGGATTGGTTTAAGTAGAGAAATGCAAGTCCTCCGGAAATCAAACAAGGTTGATCACAGAGATTTTTTGGCTCCAGCCTTTTTCTTCTCGTAACTAGCAGGCAGTGAAATGTTCCTTGTATAATGGAGGGATGGAGACGTTTCATCTAATAGAAATGAGGACTTTACGCTGTTACTTTCTTGTAACACAGCAGTAAGGAATTTGCAGCTAAGGTTTTGCTGAAATCCCGTCCGCATAATTTCCTACTGTATGTGTATCAGGGTAAATCTTTCCCTTAAATCGGGCTAGAAAGAGCAGAACACTGGAGGAGCTTAATCCCTGTCTTTATGGTCCAGGTTCTGGAACCAGCTCAGGGGTGATAAACACCTAATGGAATTCATTCTCTGACCTACAGCTTATGCACTGTGGAGCTAGAATTGCACCCACGTGCTTTGGCACAGAGATGTGCCGATGCACGCCTACTCGGGCAGCTCTCCAAGTGCTTTTTGTCTGAAGGGTACCCAGCATTTTCCTTGTTTGTGTGTTTGCCAATGCTGTGTAGGAAGGCAGGGGAGGAAAAACCTGACCTACACAGCTTGTCTGCTTTAGCTCATCTGTGAAACCTGTGATCCCCGGGGTGTGATAATGATTTGTGGTGCTGCTTTCTATAAAGATGATCATGTTTTCAAGGCAATTCTGGTCATTAAAAAACACTGATTTATTTAAATCTCTTCACTGGCAGTTTTCTAGGCTATTGCTTGGTCATTTCTTATTGTGCTTATTGCTCTATTAATTTTTACTTCTGAAATAAAGCAGTTTAATGTCTGAGTTCCCTTTTCCTGCAGTCCAGCAAATCTGTCGTTGTAGACAGCAGATGGGAATACGCTGAATGTTAAAGGCTTGACCATCACCTCAGTGGTGCATAGATAACTGGGGAAGCCAGTGTGCTATTGAAGAAACAGGAGATAGTCATAGAATGGCTGAGGTCGGAACGGACCTCCTGAGGTCATCTAGTCTGTCCTCCTTGATCAGGCAGGGTTGCCTAAAGCGTGTTACTCAGGATTGTGTCCAAATGGCCTTTGACTCTCTCCAAAGGAAGGTGACTCCATAACCTCTCTGGGCAGCCTATTCCAATGCTCAGCCACCCTCACAGTAAAGCTCTTCCTCATGTTCAAGTGGAGCTTCCTGTGGTTTGGTTTATGCCCCTTGCCTCTCATCCCATTGCCTGGCACCACTGAGAAGAGTTTGGTCCCATCCTCTGGCCACCCTCCTGTCAGATACTTGCACAGATTGATCAGATTCCCCCTTAGTCCTCTCTAGGCTGAACAGACCATCTCCATAGACATACAATGCATATCTGGACCCAAAGACCTCATATTATAAATTACATGCATGTGAAATGATTGCTGCTAGTCACAATTTTCCCCCTACATTGAGTGTAGAAGCAGGTTTTAGTTGATGGGCTACATTTATATGGCAATTTAAAAAATTGTGACATATGTATAGAGATTTCTTATTCCCTAGCTTTTATGTGCGTGGTAACAAAAGGGCATGTCTGAAATACGCTATGGGCAAGGAATTCTTTCTCTTGCACTGTGAAGGATGAGACTTGAAGAGCTCATGTGGAGCACAGCACAGGAAGGTCAGATCTGTGCTCAGGAAGTCTCCACCAGAAGGCGACATAGTACTGGACCTTGAGAGAAAACTGCTCTTTGGAAAAGGACTTGGGGGTGCTGGTTGATGGAGCTGAACATGAGCCAGCTTGTGCCCAGGCAGCCAAGAAGGCCAACAGCATCCTGGCCTGTATCAGCAATAGTGTGGCCAGCAGGACGATGGAAGTGACAATCCAGAAGTACGTGACACTGATGAGGCCACGTCTCGAATCCTGTGTTCAGTTCTTGGCCCCCCTCATAACAAGAGATGGTGGATGACATATTGAGATGCTGGAGCATGTCAAAGAAGGGAAACAGAGCTGGTGAAGGGCCTGGAGCACAAGTCTGATGAGGAGCAGCTGAGCGAACTGGGGGGATTTAGTCTGGAGAAGAGAAAGCTCAGGGGACCTTATTGATCCCTGCAACTGCCTGACGGGAGGATGGAGCCAGGAGGTGGCTGGGCTCTGCTCCCAAGGAGCAAGGGATAGGACAAGAGGAAACGGCCTCAAACTGCACCAGGGGAGGTTTAGATGGGATATTAGGAACAATTTTCTCCCCAAAGGGCAGTCAGGCATTGGAATAGGCTGCCCAGGGCAGTGGTGGAGTCACCGTCCCTGGAAGTGTTCACAAACCGCATAAATGAGGCTCTTGTTTAGTGGTGACCTTGGCAGTACTGGGGAAGGGTTGGACTGCGTGATCCTAAAGGTCTTTTCCAGCCGAGTTGATTCTGTGACTCTAAGTCATATTTTGGCACTTCTTTCTTTCTTTCTTACTTTCTATTTTTTTAATTTTGGCAGGGTTTTCAAAAGAAAATTTTCAGCAATAAATGATGTAGCTGTCAAAGCATGGTGTGGCATGTATATTCCTACATTGCTTGATTTAGACTGTTATTTTTGTTCAGAGCAACTGCTCTGTTACTGATGCTGCAGGGGTTGTGTAAGGCAGCAGAGCTGTGAGGTACCAGCAGAGTACTTCTGCTCCCGGCCTGTTTGCTTGTTTAGAATAGTTTAGGTTGGAAAAGCCCTTCAAAGGTCATCTAGTCCAACCCCACTGCAATGAGCAGGAACATCTCCAACTGGATCCAAATACATTAGTCCTGGCTTTTCAAGGCTGCAGCTGCGAATCTTTGGCATATCTGCAACAGGGGAGCCCAGGCAGGGGCAGCCCAAAACGCTCTGTCCTGCAACCTTTTTAGGCTTGGAGCAACCTGGTGTCCCTGCCCATGGCCAGGGGTTGGAACTGAATGAGCTTTAAGGTTCCTTCCAACCCAGACCATTCTGGGATTCTATGTTTTGTTTCTCTGCTGAGACAAAATTGTTCACAAAGAGGTAGTGTTATGTGTCCCCCCCCAGAGCTGAACTTGGAGTCAGCAGTTCATTTCTGATCATCCTGTGAATGGCTCTGAAATGGAAGTTTGAGGATGTTCTCTGTATGGCCCGTGTCAGCTGTTTCTCTGGGTGCAGACATGCTGTGGTTAGGTTTTCCTTTATTCTGGTGTCTGCTGAGCCCTTGATGTACCCGATCGGTTAGGTGTAGGAGAAATTCCAGTCTTATTACAGTCAAAATAAGCAATTCAAGCAGTTAACACTGCTCCTCCTGACAGAAGTAGGTCATGGAGGAGTCTTCTGGACAGCTCAGCCTCTCCAGAGGGGCTACAGACTCCCACTCTTCTTCCGCTGCGACAGGGAGAAGGGGAATGAGTAGGGGGTGAGAGAGCACCTTGGGCAGCCGTGCTCAGGAGCGGGCTCAAGGCTTCAGCGTTTTGCCAGTTCTTTTAATAGGTTTCTAACCCTTTCATATTTCTCTTTAACCCATTGACAATAGGTTTTGAATGCTGCTTTTGCGCCCCATGATGTCTTAGATTTCAGAGCAGTTGATTTCTCAGTGGATAGCATACATGCCTGCCTAATGATAATGTTAGCAGCTACTATGTCCTAATATACTTTGTTACTAACTGACTGTTTTATGGCTATATCTCAGTTAACTTGAGTATGAAAAATAAAAGTGGGTAAAGGATGGTGCCATTCGTTCACTGCTGATGGGGAGCCAATTGCTCTGTCCTTTCCTACTGCTTTTTATTTGCACGTTCAAGATTAGCACTGTTCTCAAAGGAGCGGCTTCAGGCAGCAGCTTGTACCACAAGCTGTAGTGGCTCCTCTTCCCCTACAGTGATGGTGAGCTGATCTTAGAAAACCTTACTGAATCTCAGAGCCTATCATTTGAAACATATGGTGGGATGTGAAAAATAAACAGGATGGCTGGAGCCAGAAAAAAAAGTGGGATTGTGAAAATCCTGTCTCCCCTAGATATTGAAGGTGAATGTAGATTTTTATATATCTCTGTGTATTTTCAGTGAGTTAGAGATCACATTGATAGAAGTATTTAGAAGACTGGCAAAGCTTCAACCCTAAAAAATTCATACTGCCTACTGTGTAGTGCTGTCTGCTGCTGCTTGTCTTTGCCCCTTTGGTCAGGCTGTTCATGTGCTGCTGTACCTACGATACTGTCCATGGTGTTTGGCTGGGCCATTAGTGTTGCAACATGCCTGTGTTGCTGTTGGTTATCCTATTTTAGTATTGCTTATCTTCAGGTTCAGTGCAAGCTAATATTGATTATATCCTGATCAGTGCACTTGTAATTTGTAGTTTTTATAGGCTTCTGATTTGGCTTAAGAATAATTTCTGTCTTTGACATTGTTTTCAAAAACATGAATCAGTACTATGCTGCTATTGCCTATTGCTTTAGCTGCCTGTGTTTCTTTTTCTGCCTTATCTGGTGTCCAGCTGAACATTTTGTGCCAGCTGTGTGAGGAGGAAAGGCAGATGTAATGGCTTTACCTGAGGAGCATGTACGTGGGAATACCAGAGCACAGCCTTCAGCAAAATCTGTACCTTGCCCAAGAGCAAAAGTAACTTGGCAAAATAACTCTGCAGAAGAATATGCCCCTGGCTTTGATATAAGCAATCAGTGGTTGCATGTTTGTGTCTTAGTGGAAACCAGTCAGTATGTTTTCTGTTTTTGTCATCAGTATTTCACATAAGCCTTGGCTGAGTAGTGAGTTTTGGAAATGGCCTGAGAGGAGGACAGAAGTTGCCCTCACTTCAAATGGAGTTGACTCTGGGGAAAACATCTGACCAAAAATTGATGACAGTGCATCTTTGATTTGGGAACAGGGAGAAAATTGACTGATGATGAGGAAGCATGTATTGCACTTGAGTGTGTTCTTAATGAGAAATAACCAAACCAAGTGGACTTCTGGAGAAATTCAGAGTGGTCAGATGATGAAAGGTAACAAAAGGTAAATGAGCCATTTGCACACTGCATTTGGAACAGGCTGCCCAGGGCAGTGGTGGAGTCACTGTCCCTGGAAGTGTTCTCAGACCATGTAGATGAGGCCCTCAGTGACATGGTTTAATGGTGGCCTTGGCAGTGCTGGGAGTGTTGGACTTGATGAACTTAAAGGTCTTTTCCAGCCAGGTTGATTCTGTGACTATGATTTTCTAGCTATGGTATTGCTACCTTAATTTCCTCTACTATGCTAACAGGGGTATGGAGAAAGACTTCAATATATGGAAAATGCTAGTTTCTTTGACTCCAACAGAGTTTAAGTGCTGTACTCCCTCTCTCAGCCAACCTCAGCTGAAGTATCCAGAAAGGAAGCTCACGTGGGTCCATTCAAGGTGGAAAAGCCCTAAACGCATGGTAATAAATTCTGTTGTGGTTTTTATCACCATTCAGAAGGTAGAGTAACAGGGGCAGCTTGTGTGCCCAAAAGATATTGCTTGAAAGCTCTAATCCTGGGAACTACCCACATCTGCTCAGCACCTTTTGGTTTACGTATTTTCTTTGGACTCCACTTTGATTTGAAGCTGTGACTCAAGTATATAAGTAGCTCTGAAAACTATAGGAGAATAGTCAGGCAACTGATTACTGGTGTTTGTATGTGGGCAAAGGAAATAGCGGAATGGTTTTGGTTGGAAGGAACCTTAAAGCTCATCTGGTTCCAACCCTGTGCCATGGGCAGGAACACCTTCCACTAGAGCAGGTTGCTCCAACCCCCGTCCAACCTCGCCTTGAGCACTGCCAGGGATGGGGCAGCCACAGCTTCTCTGGGCACCCTGTGCCAGTGTTTTCCACACTTCAGAATTTTCATGTTAGTATCCTGTTACGATTTTATGGTATATATTTTAATTTTGTTTAGTACAGTATTATGCACTTTAAAAACAATCACTTTTGGTTACACTGGCTATTGACATTCCAGCCTACAAATCTGAACATTAGTGTAGTAGTGTATTATACCCACACAATTCTCCACTGCAAAGGAAGAAGAGGAATACAAAAGCTGGTTATGTTATAATAAAGTCATTTGTTGAAGTAGGTCTTAAGGGACTAGTGGTAAAGAAAAGCATAATTCTGAAATGATTATTTCTGTTACTTTAATAATAGGGGAGAAATTAAAATAAAAGCAGTCACATTAAGGAAGAATGGTATTACCCTTGATTGTGCAACAGCATGCAGGTTCTGTTGGAGTGGAAAAGATAAAAGGTTATTCAATGTGGGACAAATAGATTTAGGGCAACATGATTACAGCTTTATTGAATAATTGGCTGGAGTGGGAATGATGTAATTTCTAAAGTGTTTGTTTAAACAAGATCTCGTAGGCAAAAGGAGCGATACTGCATAGGAACTGCTGGAGATGGAGTCTGTGAAAATCAGGATATGTAATATTCACATGAAAAGGATGAGTTACAATTTTAATGGAGATGAAAATGAAATTTTTCCTCATCCTTCTGAGTCCACTCTATAAATCCTCTTATAATGATGGTAGACTTACTTTCTCTAAATCCTACCTACCTATGTGGACCTTTGCACATACATGATGTGCATGCTGAGAGATGAAAGGGTAGGTTTAGTTTCAAGGATTTGGCTCATTAAGGCACCCACTTGATATCCTAGTCCTTCTTTTAGAGGTAACCATTTCTGCAGAAGGAAGGACGCAGCAAGGTAGGAACTGCTGCTCAGCTGCTCTGCTCCAGACCACTGTTGTGAGCCTGCATTGAAAACGATCAGGAATTACTTGAGATTTTTTTCTTTACAAATAAAGTGGATAATAAAGTAGAGAATGCTCTTAGAAAAGGCTTTTCCTTCTGACTGTTTAAAGTGTTATATTCTCGTGAGGATCCCCTGCAGTCCTGTGTCCAGCTCTGTGGCAACAACACAAGAGCGACGTGGAGCTGCTGGAGCAAGTCCAGAGGAGTCCACAAAGATGCTCTGAGGGCTGGAGCAGCTCTGCTCTGGGGACAGGGTGAGAGAGCTGGGCTGGTTCAGCCTGGAGAAGGGAAGGCTCTGAGAAAACCTTGTAACAGTCTTCTGAAACTTAAAGAGACCAACAAGTAATATAGAGAGGGGCTTTTGACAAGGGCCTGTAGGGACAGGACGAGGGGGAATGGCTTTAACCTGACAGAGGGGAGATTGAGATGAGACATTAGGAAGAAATTCTTCTCTGTGAGGGTGCTGAGGCCCTGGCACAGGGTGCCCAGAGAAGCTGTGGCTGCCCCATCTCTGGCAGTGTTGAAGGCCAGGTTGGATGGGGCTTGGAGCAACCTAGTCTAGTGGAAGGTGTCCCTGCCTATGGCAGGGAGTTGAAACTGGATGAGCTTTAAAGTCCCTTCCAACCAAAAACTTATTGTGAAGCAATGAATTAAGAAAAAAAAAAAAAGGCAAATAATTATAAAATTTTATTCAGATAAAACTAATCTATTGCTTTGGATCAGAATTCCATTATTGTTTGTATGTTCAGTCCTCCAGGCAGGAACTTCAATGCTAGTGCACTCCCCAGGTTCAGATAAGTGTGACTGACTTTACATACTAGCTTTTTCCCATTGACTTCAGTGCATGGGTCAGCTGCCCTAAAGAAACAAATCTGTGTAGCTTTCTGGGATTACAGCCTTAATATGTAAACTTTAGAATCTTAGAATCCTAGACTGGTTTCAGTTGGAAGGGACCTTAAAGCTCATCCGGTTCCAACCCCTGCCACAGGCAGGGACATCTTCCACTTGGAATGTATTTCTTTAATTTACTGTGATGGAAAAGAGTAACCTGTTCATTTTGAGAACTTTCCTTTTCGGGAGGGCATCGAGTGTTTTTTTCAGTGAGATTGTCAGAGCTTTTCAGCTATTTAGTGATGTTTGTAGGTTGGTGTTTATCATTTTGGAAAATATTTTGGGAGTTACTTTCACAGTTTATCCATCTGGGCTTAATAATTGTTGGTTATATGAAGAACAAAAGAATCATAATATTGTTATAGCTAATACTGTTTCGTATTAACAGCAATTTGTGGACTTCTCAGACAACGATTTAGACTTGGGAAAGAATTAATAGCAAGACAAAGGTTTTAAGCGCAGGGTTTGAGATGTGACCGACCAGGCAAAGGGGAGCTCTTCTGCTTCTCTTTCTGCCAGGGGCAGGCATGCAGCCATTGAAATGTGATGGTACCATGCAGCTGATAAAACACAGAGCAGCTGTCAATGGAAAATAAAAGAGATGTCCTTTCCTAAGCCAGCAATGGTGGTTCAATCACTTTTCTCAAATAAACCTTGCTTCTTATAATCTCATTGTAATATCCACACACCCCTCCATCCCAAAGTTACCCACTTCAAGATACAGCCACCCCTCACTGAGCATGTGCTCTGTTTTATTGACCGTATCTTTAAGAGAAAAGGGAGAGAATTTTACCCCAATGGGTAACAAAAGCCTGTATAACCAGAGTGACTCAAGCTCCCTGTAAATGTAAAGAATAAGTGTAAAAGTGAATAGAGAGGAGAAGATGGGTAAGACTCCATTGTACCAGACGGGCTGAACTTGTCTTCTCCGCTACAGGGGCACTTCTTGGGCAAGAACTTTATTTGATGAACATTAAATGGTCAACTCGGCTAGCTGGTATTAGTGATTATAGTTGGTCTGTGTGTTGCTTCAGGATGGTTTTGCAGTCAGTGTGCTGTCAACAGCCATTTCTGACCCTTATCCTGTCCCAAACTTGCATTTTGCATGATAAAAGTCTCCAGCTGATGTCATTTTTTGTGTAAGTTTCTGGAGATCTGAATAATTGAAATGAGGATTTGGCTTGGTGACATTGTCAGTGCAGGTCCATGAATATGTTGTTCAAATTTCACCTCCGATAGGGTTGGGTGTCTAGGAGGGTCTTCACACTGCGATATGGACACTATAGTTGGGCACAAGGGTCTTGTCTGTCTTGGGATACTGACAGGCAGATCAAATATAAAGGGCTCGAGGAAACCCCCCCTTTCAGTGTGACAGTCATATGTGGAAAAGGGCTGTGCTTTGACATCTCTGGCCACACAGAGCTCATGGCCCTGTTCAGTGTGGCCTATTTGCCAGCAAAACTGGGTGCTGAATGCCCAGGCTCTCCAAAGAGAGGTCTGGGTTCACTGTAGCCAAAAGGGCTCCAGGTAGCGTCAGCATGAGACTGAACCCCCAGTTCCCTCTTGGCTCATGTCAGAGGCGAACCCTGTCCCCTCTCCTAGCAGTGTGCAAACTTGGAGTCAAACCTGGCTGTAAATAAAGCCAGGTAGTGGTCCATATGATGCTGACATCTGTTTTAAGATAAAATTGGCTATTTCAGGTAAAGAGCCTATTAAATAGGGAAAGAATAATTTTCTGCCATAGTAGTTGTGTTTTGGAGTGGCTGGTAAGTCTAAGATGCATCAAAGAAAAAATAATGCTGCTGATAATCTGTACAGCTCCTTCCAAACAAATCACACATCCATATCTTCGTTGCCCTATCCGTGCAGCTGCTTCTGGGCATGTACATTTTATGAGTCTTTCAAATCTTATGAGTTCTTTTGGGGAGAAACTGGTAAAACTGCTTTAATAAACATATATGGGGGTGAAAATGGAAACCACTGAACACTGCTGCTTGTGTTCCAGATGCTTGATATTTCTGGTTGTCCCTTGAGCAATAGATGAGAAATGACTCTATAGTTTTAATTTAAATTCATTTTAGGACTTACACTTTTGATTAAAGATTGATCCTTTGTCACTCACAAGCAATAAATCTGGATAGTGTCATGAGAGGAAATCATTTACACAGGAGCAAGTCCTCAGCAGCTGTGCTGTGCTTTCGTAAAGCTGTGTTTATCTGTACTAGGTGAGCATTTGCCCTGCTGTATTTATTGCATCATGAGTGTTCTGTTCTGAATAAAAGCAGGTCCCTGTTCATCTTCAAGAGGATGGAATAGGTCCCGAGTTGCTATAAACAGCTGTAATACCTCTAGCCTTGGCAGCTGTCTGCTGAAATTACGACTTTGTATTAGGAACATGCCCTCACCTCCAGTTTTTAATGATGGTGGACAGTACATTTCCATCTGTTACTTCCTTTGCATGCTTCATATACTCTTATGTTGATGTACATCCAGACCTATGCTTATTACCCAGCTATTACTCGAGGACAGTGCCATTTCTTGGCTAGAAATGCTTGTGAAGGGCTCCTATAGGTGCCAGGGTGTCTCTTTCTGGCCAGAGACCACCATGGCCAGGGCACCTGGAGCCGCCTTTGCCCAACACAGCAGTAGGAGGGATTCTCTATAGGTTTTTTTTCCCGTTTCACCAATCCGACTTTTCTTTCTCTCTCTCTTCTTTTTTAATTCAAGTAAAAAACCCGTTATTTGCAAAACAGTGTTCCCAGTCCAGAACAGGAACAGGAGGTGTGTGTGAAATGAAGAGCAGGATGAGGATAATATAGTTACTTCCACACAAGTGAATCTAGAGACAACAATTAGATGTCTCACTATGTTATTTTACGTTTGAGCTATTTATGTCTCCTACTTCTGAAATAGGATCCAAACTCTTTCCAGTAATGCTGGATGAGGATAATTTGAATATGGATTATTTCTTTTTATATCATTATTTGATGATTCTGGGGTAAAACATTAAAATCCCAAGTGTTTCTGTGGACTCTTTATCTGAAAATCAAATCCAAGTAAGGGCTGAGGGTTTTTTTTAGGATTGATGATTTTATCAATTACGTTTAAAGTTATTCTGTATGTAGAGCCAGATCCTGATGGGGTTATTACTGTGCGACAAGGGAATGTATAGCTACCCAGTCAATTCAAATAAATCCAAATCAAACAGTAAGAAGCATTTTTATTTGGTTCCTTGCTCTTAAAAAAACACACCCTGAAATAAAACAAAACCACTGAACACCACCTCCTCCCCCCCAAACAAAATACCCCACCCCCTCCTTACCCCCCAATTTAATGTGAACAACCAATCTTCCCTTATGTAGGTTACGTTTCTACTGGGGTACATAAACCATCTCAAATCACTTAGGACTGAATTTGGAATTTGATTGTAAAGACTATCACGTATTTTTAGCTTATTTTGATAAGCACTGCCTGAAGTGCTGCTTTTCTTACCTTTAGTGTCATGTGAAGTATGAAAGAAAAGTTCTAAAATACAAACAAAACCGAAAGTATTTATTTCATAGATAGGAGCATATTTCTTGTGAGTCTTCTGTTATTTTCCTTATATTGTGTATTCAGGGATCATTCTCCTCTGAAGTTTCTCATACCACATAAAAAGGGTGGGGGGAAGGGGGCTTGTGTAGTTGAATTCAATTTTGTTTGCAAGTTATTGTGAGTACCTGGCTACTAACATAGATGTAAAGGCAACAGGCTTTAGAGCTCCCTTCTAATCAGTGAACAGTTAGTAGTGCCACAGTAAAGAATCTCTCCTTTGTGTATTTTCCAAATACTGACATGAACAATAATATTATTTACCATTACCACTTCATATCTTCCAAGGTAGCTCTTAGACCGTATGCATTTACAAACAACAACAAGGAAAGCCACCTTCACACAGACAAAATAATTAGCATCCATCTCTAGTTCTCTACCTGCTAAAAAGATTGAAAGCCACGCTAGCTGAATCTGCTGATCCACATGTCTCAAATAGCTGTTAAGTAACAGCAAAATAAAACCTATAATTGGCTGCTGCAAGCTGCACGATCTGTTCCAGGTCATCGCACACACAAAGCATCCTTTGATCCCTTTCCTTGCATGCCTTCGTAATCCATCTTTTGTTGTTTTAACCTTTAGTCTACATCATAATTCCATGCTTTCTTTTATCCCTCTATCCTATGGTGTAAATTAAGCGATAACCCAGGAATGGTTGTGAGAAGTGACTAAGGCTTAAGTCACAAGGAGCATTTGTGGCTCTTGGTATGGATGTGGTGGCTGGAGAGAGGTGTGGAAGAGCATGCTTCTGTTTTCCTGATGTGTTTTTTTGACTTTTAATCATTTCAGATTGTTATTATCATAAAGGTGCATTGCCAGAGATGCCCAATGCTATAGCATGTTGTTGGTCAGACTAGACCAAGTGATAGGGCCAAACAGTAAAGATCTAAGATCTAATGTCCTCTTTATAATGCTTGACCAGGTTCATTCAGGTCAGTGTTCGAAGCTGTGTGTCTGGTTGACCTGTGCTGTGTAGCTGAGATCAGGTTTGTTCAGGAGAAAATACCTGAAACCTCAGAGCTTATCTTTAAGGTCCCTTCCAACCCTAACCATTCTATGATTCTGCGATTATCCAGGTTGCCTCAGAGTACAAAACTAACCTAGAAAGTCCCTCAGCAAAAGTCTGGCTGTGAAATTTATGGCATATTGCCATCCGGTCCAGACTGGGATGTAGAACTCTAAGGCCTTATCTGAACATTTCAGACCTAAAAAAAGAGATTGTTTGGGGTTTTTTGTTTTGTTTTGTTTTTTTGTCTTTAGATGGTCAGAATTGATGCTTGTGTCATTTTGTTCAGTTCATTTCCCTCATGGAAACCAGAGGCAGAAACCGAAGCTGTAGATTTACTTGTTGCAGTGTGAGTAGATGTTAATGTGCAAAATCTTGTAACAAATCATATGGATTAATTGAACGATTGCAATATAGAGGAACGTTTTTCATTGTAGCGAGCAAACAGTCAAGGAAAGGTGGTCTTTTTAATGTAAGCTGAATATTAATGCGGTGCTATGAGAGTTACAAGGCTTGTTGGTAGCCCACTAAACCTGCTCCGATGAACGCTCATGGGAGGCTGCATGTGTATATAGGCATTATCTCTTGCACAAAGTTATAAAGTTTTAGTTGAGATTCTTCTGTCTTGCCTCACTGTTTCCGATCAGACAGCAGTGGCATGCCTGACTCCAATCCTCAAAGTAATCTACTGAAAGAAAATAGGACAACTGACTGTACCTAGGAGAGGTAGCAAGATACCTGTCATATGGAAGAGCAAAATGAACATAACTGACTAGTGTGATCAAGGTTAATTTACAGGCGCTGAATTTGGTTGAGTTTGTTCTGGTGAGTTTTTCCTTCTTTAGTGGATTCATCTCTGGTACCATGTTGCAATCTCTTAGAGCTGCAGATGGCCAAACCTCTGTACCCACACCTAGAAAAGGGATCTTTATATACAATTTTGTTTGAGTTATTCTGTTTACTTCTTTTAGAAAAGTAAAGGGATTTCAGATATTTCAGGTGTAGTGTAAGTCCACCCTGGGCCCACAGCTTTTGCTGCAAACCAAAGGAGTACATTTTCCTTGAGCATCATTCAGAGATATTATTTGACACTAGCACAGGTTGCCTAGGGAAGCTGTGGTTGCCCCATCCCTGGCAGTGTTCAAGGCAAGGTTGGATGGGGCTTGGAGCAGCCTGGTCTAGTGGAAGGTGTCCCTGCTCATGGCAGGGGGTTGGAACTGAATGAGCTTTAAGGTCCCTTCCAACTCAAACCATTCTATGATATTATCTGGCCCCATTCAGACTCACTTCATGCCCACTTAATCCTGTGAATGATGATTAATGAAACAACAAATGCAGCTGATACGTCAATGACCTTTTCATTTCCCACCTGGAATCACTGGGTTATAGCTGAGATTATAGGTATTTTATTCATAGTCCATCATTTGTAAACAATACCTCCTCTTGCAAGTTAAAACAAGAGCATGTTGTTGCCTGTGTGCCATGCTGCTGTGGGCCTGGAGATTGCCTTGCTTTATGTGTGTGATGATGATTATTCTGACTCTCCTAGTTTAAATTTTGCGTCTTCATGTGTTCCTTGAAGAAGGATTAATTTTTAAAACATGGAAAATTTCCATATTCACCATTATTTTTGCAAAAAGGAATTCAATGTGCATATTCCATGTAGGCTGTTGATTAATTCCCAGGGCAAATGGACTCTTTAGCTTTACCATCTCACTCTAATTTACCTGTTTTGTGCAAAGAAAATACATTGAGCTATGATCCTGACAACTGCAGTTATGAAAACACCTTTAATTTTGATATTACATAGTCTTAAAATATTACTGGGCAGCTAGTTGGTCAGAATATGCAGAGAAACATACCTGGCTTTGATGCATGTGGCTGAGGAAATAAATTACCCACACATCTGTAATTTCATCTTCATCAGTTTTCTGCAGGCAGATGGGTGAATGCTCAGAGTAGCCTAAATCAAATTCTCTTCTGCAAAATATTACTGGAAATTAGGTTGTTGATTCTTTAAATAACAATAGCAGAAGCAACAAATAGAACCAATTAATCTTTATGAGTAGATAGATTCATCATAGTTATCTGTGTGTACTGCATTCACATCAATGTCTGGAAATGAATTTAGGAGAGAACCCCTGCTCAGGTGTGAGTGCCAATTTGTCTGATGCACTTCGACAGATATTGCCACCTCCATGCCTTCAAAGGTACTGGAAGAAAAGGGGAGTGGAGAAAGGTTTATATCATGATTGCTCGAGCTTGAGGAAACAGTGAAGCCTTCACAAGAATCTCTTTCTCCTGGAAGGCTGAGGAACAACTCCGGCAGCACAGGAACTGGGAGTTCTGCAGATTTGGGGTATTTTTCCGGTGAAGGGAATCTTCATTAACCTATGGCCTAGGGAACCTGCTGTGGCTTTGAGCTGGTTTTCTCAAGTCTTTAAAGGAGTTGGGCTTGCACATGGCATGTGTTTGTCAGGTACTCCTGAGTGGTTTTTAGTGTGCACCTGTGATTATCTAATTGGGTGTTTTGATTTTACTGTTGAGCATCCTGCTGAGCAAGACCAGAGGAGGCCACGGAGATGCTCCAAGAGCTCGAGCACCTCTGCTATGGAGAAGGCTGAGAGAGCTGGGCTGGTTCAGCATGGAGAATTGGAAACCTTAGAGCATCTTCCAGTGCCAACAAGAAGCCTGGAGAGGGGCTTTTGACAAGGGCCTGTTAGGGACAGGACAAGGGGGAATGGCTTTAACCTGACAGAGGGGAGATTTAGATGAGACATTAAGAAGAAATTCTTCCCTGTGAGGTTGGTGAGGCACTGTCACAGGGTGCCCAGAGAAGCAGAGCTATACACTTGTCTGCCCCATGGCTGCTCCCCGTCCCTGGCAGTGTTCAAAGCCAGATTGCATGGGGCTTGGAGCAACCTGGTCTAGTGGAAGGTGTCCCTGCCCATGGCAGGAGCTTGGAACTGGGTGAACTTTAAGGTCCCTTCCAACCAAACCAGTCTGGGGTTCTATGATCCTTTAAAATCAGATGTTATTTAAGAACACCTGCCTGTTCTTAAACAGCAAGAAACTGAAGCAGTAAGCTGGCTCAGTTACTCAACAGTAGCATGGGTTAAAGTTGCGAAAGCTGTATTTGACCACAAGCCAAGGCCATTAAGACCCTGAGGGCTTTTTTTTTTATTGCTGTTTATTTTTTTTTATTTTATTTTATTTTTTAACATGTACTGGAAGTTGGGCTCAGGTATTGGAAAGCACTGAAGAAAAAAGCCTGAATGAACACCTATTTATGCTATTTTTAATCTGTGCCTTTTGGAATTGAGCCCGGGAGCAAATGTGAATGGTGCCAAAGGCAGCTGTTAGGTATAGGAATGCCTGCTGTTCACTCCAGGCATAAGTCAACTTGACAGGTTGTTTAAGTCTTAGCTTAAACGTGCTGCTCTTTAAAATAAGAAAAAAACCCTGTAACCAGAGCCTTAATTATCGTAGTAGGTGGCCAATAGAGCTGCTGAAATACCTCTTGTTCAAAGTATTCTATTTGATAAGCGGCAGCATTTATAAAAAAATTCCTATCACATCCATATGGAAAGGGTTGACTGACAAGCTTAGCTCATAAAAGTAAAGGATTTAATTGTCCAGTGGTTCCTGAAGCCTTTTCCCTCAGAGAGGTCTGGAAATCTCATTTTAACTCAATACTTTCACAGTAATGCTGAATTTTTTGCACAGCCGCAGTTTAGAATGGAGTTTAACAGATAGCAGGAGCAGTAAAAGTTTTTCTTTCAGACATACTAGCAGTGAAAAGTATCCAAACTATTAATTCTGTTTATGAATTCTCTTCATCCATTCTCCATAGTTAATACACATTTCCTGGAAAGAGAAGCACTCAAGTGAGTTTTGCACATGTAGGTAGGGATACATGGATAGGATTTTCTGTGTACTTAGGTGTAGCTGTAAACCAGAGATACAAAATGAGCATTTGAGTTTTATATGTATGTGCTAGAAATGTTGTCATTAATGCCTCTTGTAATTAAAATGGAAATTAAAAATGAGATGATATCAAAGCATTTAAATATATTAACTATTCATATGGCAAATACTTTGTTTGTGTTCTCCAACATTGGACTTTCATTTAATCCCATATTTTACTCCGGCATCATTATTTCCAGACACCATCATCTGTCTCAAAAAGTGACACATCCTTTTTTGCCAAAATGTTACATTCAGCAATAACACAATATCTGTGCTAAACAGAACAGTTACTGTAATTGAAGGTCAAACATAGAATCAACTAGGTTGGAAAAGACCTTTAAGATCGTGAAGTCCAGCCGTCCTCTTAACTGTTAACCATTAATGTTAACTCCTAAGATCATTTCTGTATCAAAATAGTTCAAACCTTTGAATGAAATGTCAGAAAGTTAATACAAATCTCAATTAATTTCATGTGATACTTTACCAGATAGAGTGGAAAAGGATTATGATTCTTTTTCCCCAGAATATCTGCTCCAAGTATTGAAACACACCCTAAACTTGGCCAGATTAATGACTGAAACCAAAATAGCCCTTCGTCAACCAAATGAATACCAAATGGAGTTTAACATTTCCATCTTCTAAGATGCAGAGTGCATCAACACATCTCTACAACCGTCAAAACAGCAGCTTATGTGCAAGTGCATTTTGTGGTGTGCAGTTGACTCCATTGAATAGATCAAATGTTGTCAGGAAACTGTATGGGTGAAAAACATCACTGAGAACTAGAACAAACACATACACAGCTGTCAATAAAGGACAGAAACACTCCTCTGTGGGAGAGTACTTCTTGTCTTTTTTGAAGTGCATCTCCTAACACTGCACACTGTTTTGGTAACAAAGCAGAGTGGGCTTGGAGCACAGGAGCTGGATTCCTTTCAGATGAGGCTAAATAGCAAAATGCATTCTCAGGAAGGCACCTGATGTGCTCCAGCTGCAAATGGGTACTCAGTCCCCAGGAACATAGAATAGCTTGTCAAACAGGAGACCCATCTACGTGTATAGCGTAGACATTGGCTCCCCAGGGGAGCTGCTTTGCTCTGCAGACACCCTCCGAAGGGCTGTGCTTGGCAGAGATGCAGAATAATCCATGTCTCGGCCATTAAACTGTATTACCTACGGCACAGGGTAGTCATATCCAAACCACTACTGGGGCTAGTGTCAGTGAGGCACACATTAAGCCTCCAGTCATGCCTTGTAAATGTTGGAAGTAATGTCAACTGGAATGGGCCAACGCAGTGCCAGTGACCCTTTTGACAATGTCATGGTTGTGGCAGTTTTGTTCTTCCAACAGAAACAACTTCAGATACCTCCAATTTATTAGTTAGGTGTAGCCCCTTTTTACCCAAGCTGGTGCTTCAAGGAGGACTGTCTGAATCCTGATTCAAAGGGTTTGGGGTCCTTGGTTGTGTGGCAGACCCATATTGCTGACTGAGCTACAAGCCTTGGTAGTTTCAAGCCCGTTGGGCTGAAGAACCCAGTGCCCAAATGGCCCCAGAAGCAGGAGCACTCTGCGTGGCAGGGCAGCCCAAGGCAGGCATGTGGGAGCCCTAGTTGATACTCAAATGAATATGTTTAGGAGGAGTTTCTCAGCCTTCACAGCTTTGTAGATGTTGGCAACTACAGGCATTCTGACTTTATTATTTAGTAAATTCACAAGTTATTAAAAGTAATTCGTGAGATTTTTCATGAAGAGATGGCACAAACAAACCTGTGACAGTAGCAGAGATAAGTCCCTGATAGAAATATCAAGGAAGGGAATGTGCATACTGCAAAAGTGCTGTCTGTGAAAGGCAGGGTTAGAAGATATCTTCTGTATCTTTTCTTTGCTTGTATTGTTTCCATATGAACATTTTAGGTCTGGGAAGTGTTTTCTTGCGCATCACAATAGAATCGCAGAGACCAAAGGTTAGAGGGTAAACTTGCAATACATTTTCACAGGCTGAATTAATACCCGTGTAATTAGTAGTAGTTAGTGTACGGGAATGGAAAGAGCTTCTACCAGCCTTTTTCAAAAATACTCAAGATATGTCAGACAGTTTTTGGTTGGGTTTTGTTTTCACTGTGATGATATTCTTTACCTTCCTCTTCATCTCATGAGAAATAAAAATACTGAATCCGAAAATCTTTCACTAGAAATACATTGAGTGTAGGAGAAAAACGAAGACAGAAATACCAATGCACCACAGTCTGTTACGGAAGAAGTTTGTTGTTATTTCAGAAGTTGCCGCATTCAACCTCAGAAAGAGCAGATGGAGTCCCAAAGAGCCATCTTGAATCTCAAATGTGTAATGTTGTAGTAAAGTCCTAGTAAATGCACTGAGGTAATTTAAATAGGTCGAGATCGCGAACTACTTTCTGGTTTAGATGGCTTTTCTTTGGCAGTTCACATGGTCTCAGGCCATTATTTCATACGTGTTAAACAACGTACCTTTGCAAGACTGTAGAAGTAGGAAGATACTGCTACCACATTAGTAGTTTGCTGTTTTACAGTGCATGTCCCAGAGCCTAAAAGGAACCTCTCTCGGGTGATTTAATCGGAAGATCCCCAGGGTCTTCTCTCTGCCACCCTTCTCTGCTCTAGTGTGGACAAAGCTTGGCACAGGCATTGTCCTGCTGTATTAGACCAGTGATCTAAGCATCCTCTTTGGTTTGATGCCAATTCGGTTAGGGGATATTAAGTCAGACACAATTAAGCCTTTGTAGGTCTTGTGGGTTACAAGCCAAACTTCTGTTGTATGGTTTTAAGATTGATACGAGTCAGAAGTATTCACTGCTACGTGCTTTTCTTTTTTCTTTTTTTCCCCCTTTTTTTTCTTTCTTTTTTCTTCTTTTTTTCCTTTTTTTCCTTTTTTTTTTTTTTTTTTTTTTTTTTTTTGTCTACAAAATCCTTTTTTAAAACCCTGCTTGGTTCCTGTTGATGTTCAGGTCATACATGGCGCTGCAGAACAGTCCCAGAGCCTGGATTAGATAGGATGCAGATAGGATGGAAGACACCAACTCTGACTGAGAGAATGCATGAACAGAAGGTGCAAAAGTGTATGCTGAATAAAAACAGAAGGTTGAAAGTCGAGTAAGTGATGGGAGGGGGTCTTCATAAGTGTCCTGGCAGCTCCAAGTCCTGGAAGTCCGAGGGAGATTGAATTAATGAGGCATTAGGAAGAAGCTCTTCGCTGTGCGGGTGCTGAGGCCATGGCACAGGGTACCCAGAGAAACTGTGGCTGCCCCATCCCTGGCAGTGTTCAAGGCCAGGTTGGATGGGGCTTGGAGCAACCTGGTCTAGTGGAAGGTGTCCCTGCCCATGGCAGCGGCTTGGAACTGGGTGAGCTTTAAGGTCCTTTCTAACCTAAACCATTCTATGATTCCATGTTTCTATGAAGTCCCTCTGTTAAGTCTGATATTGTTTGAGGTAGAGGCTGGAGGGTTACACTGGTTCCTTTGTGCTTTGATTCCGGCAGTGTTGGCAGGGTGATAGATGTGTGGCGCTGATCAGCATAGCAAGCCAGCAAGGGGAGCATCATCACTCACGGCTGGGAAAAGAGCTCTGGTTGGGTTTGTGGGGAAGGAAGGGGCTCCACCACCTCTTGGGGTGCATTGTGCTGGGTAGCCACTGGATAAAAGCCTTGTGCAGCTATAGTAGCCCTGGTTTTATGAGGAGATAATAAAGTCTTGGGTAGAGCTGCAATGCTGCCAGTGGCACAGATAATGGATACTTAGGTGGGAGGAGGAGTTTCAGGACTGGAGAGTGAGATGATTAAGGTGAAATAATGAACTATGTGTTCCAAAGGGGCCACTTATTTTGAATGCCCTAATTTTTAGGTGCTGAGATGTGGACTGCTTTGGTAAAACTCACAAAGGGGTTAGAAGTGAAGTGAAAATGAGTTCACATTTCTACATTGCTTTGCACAAAAGGAAAATAACAGGAAGAGTATGTGACTATTTGAGAGGTGAATGTTTCCCAACTGAAGAACATTTTTAGCATAACAAAAAGACATATAATCACCGTAGGAGTGCTAAGATTAAAAAAGGAGAAGGGGTGGTGAAATATTTGTGGGGAAATAAATATTCGTTGCCCAATTACATTATAAGTAATAAAATTAGTAATTAATAATGAATTATTAATTATTAAATACTACCGCTACTTACCACTGGAAAAGTCAATTTACAGCTCAGTATTTAGTGGGACTGTTATGCCCTACAGCAGCAGGTAACTACTAATATATAGATCCATCATCTGAGCTTGCTGCAAGCAGTTCTGAGAGTTACTGACTGTTTTCTCAAAATGCTCAGTATGGGGCTAAATTCTGTCTCTGGCTTTCTATGTGAATGCTAGTATCTGCAATGCAGTCTTTTTCGAGCATATATTACTCATTTAGTACGCATGTCTATTACACATGCCACTGTGTTGACCTTTCTTACCCTTATTTCTGTTTCATTTTGCTTGTGCAGAGAATATCCTTGGGGTTTGGCTGCCCTGTCAATCAAACTTGCACAAGCCTGTTTTTAAATCTTGATTTGCCCACTTTTCCTCTTGATTTTTCCAGAAGTATTACTTACGTTCAGGCTTATAGCTGTTGTTGGGGATGCAGTTCAACATACTTTGTGCTGTATTATAGTCTTCCTCAAGTCTGGGTGAGTTGGGCATAGATAGGGCACAGGAGTTTGCTGTGGTTCCTCCTACCAGAAGGTATTGCAAGTCCCTGTCTGTCCAGCACAGCTTGGTTTTGAGTGATGCCCTGAAATGTGAAGCAGTATATGCTATCCCTGGCCAGGCTGGATGTGGTTCTAAGCAACCTGATCTAATTGAAGATGTCCTTGCTCATTGCAGGAGCATTGAACTAGATGAGCTTTGAAGGTCACTTCCAACCCAAACTGTTCTATGTTTGCCCAGGATCTCTGTTTTCTCTACTGAGCTTGTTTCTCAAGCTAGTAAGTGGTGGCAGGAGATTGCCAGAAATACTTGGAAAGTGGGACTCAGGTATTACAGCTCTCCTTTCTTAGGTCTCTGTCCACCAGAGGTGGAAGAACTTATCCCATTCTTCTTTCTGCACCCTTGTGCCTTTGCTTTGGACCTGTAGCAGGATGACCAGCACATGTGATTTGCATTGGTAGTTCACACACAAGCAGCACTCTTGTTTAGTTCACTAAAGAGCTGTCCTACTTGGCTTTTCAAAAATGAGAGTCCTTGTTTTTTGTCAGTGATGTCCATGAGGATGCTAGCATATTATTAAGTACTTCTGTTTTATCAAAAAGCTTTCTTGTGCCATATATCACATATTTTTGTTGTCTCAATACAAAAGTGCTGAGCCAAGGTGGCAAGAGAAGAGGTGAAAACTAACCAGCAAACCAAATCCTGAAAGGTCTTTTCTGTCATGAGCAGTTGTGAAGATAGATGCCAGCATCTAATAGCGCAGCAGGCTTTTTCACTGAAATGGGACATATACATATGTATATATATACACATATGTAATACATGTATACATATATACATATGTAATTACATTAGTTGATTATAAAAGTGATCCCTTTGGTATCTCAGAGTGATATGCTCAGGGTAAGGAGCATCTTTCAAGAGCAGGACAGCACATCTCGGATGCAGTGTAGTTAAATTGTGGTGTGGCACCAGTGTAGCCAGGTCTCAAATGGTGGCTTTTCAGCCGGCTGAAAGAGCTGCACACATTTCTTTACCTGTTGAGCCTGCGTTGCTGTTAAGAGCAGTATCAAACACTGACAGCTTCTAAATTCTGTGAGGTGTTACACTGAGCCCTTATTTTCCTGTATAGTTTAGGAAAAGATTACTTAGTCTGATACTTATTTTTTTAAAACTCCTCTTAAGAAAATAAATATGCCCTCATAACCTGGAGCTCAGTATCAGGAGTTTAACATGTATTGACAGTAATGTATCTGTGTCTCGTTTAGTGTGCTGCTATTGACATATGTACATTAGCAACTTCTTTTTATTAAGATACCTCCTTGATAATGCAATGAAAGATTATTTGTGACAAATCCTTTGCTAGGTATTGTGTACATAGCTGTGCCTCAAGTAATTCATATAAAAGAGATTTCAAGGGAAAGCATTTGTGTGTCAGTTTTTCATTTTGTTTCTTTGCCTTATGGAAAACAATGAAATCTGTTCTGTTTCTGAAACAAGGTGCATATGGCAGAGCTTAGCATTTTGGAGAATGCTGGGTACTCCATAAACTTTGGTACACATACGGTAATTGCTTTCACAAGAAGAGCGTGACATGTAGCTGAATTAAATAATGCATCAATTAAGCTATTTCTGCTTTTCATGCTGTTTATATAAGGAGCATACTTTTAAACATGAAATAGCTCCATCTAAAAAATAAGCCCCAAAATATTCCTTTCTTGAAATAGAGCTGCTGCTTCAGACAAAACCATTTCAAAGTGATATAAAGCTCTGGGATAATTTTTGCCTTGGTCATGTCTTTCACTGGGTGTAAACACTGTTCCTTCAGCACACAGGCATGGCACAAGAATGCTGTACTGAGCTGATTATATTATCCAATTCCTAGAAAGATTCAGTTTCAAATTATTACGTTTGCTTGAGCCTGGCTTATTCATGGAGTGAGCAGTTTCTCATATTTTCGACACATTTTTATTTTACCTGTATAATCTAATGTAAAATAATGGGCATAATATAAAAGAATGGTGTAAATATAATATAAAAGAATGGAAACAGTATAAAAATGATTACTCTCTCCTATTTATTCTTGCTTTAAAATGTAAACACCATTGTGAGTATTATGGAATGTCACAGTCAAAATCCCACTGAGAACAGTAGAGAGACTGATCAGATCTCTAGAGTGGAATTAGATAGAAACAGTTTCTTTCTTCTCTTTTTTATGTTTTTGTTTTTTATTTTAACATGTTCAGCTGTGACAGAATCGTCTTGGGAAGAGCTGAGAGCAGTAAGTTGTCTGTTGCTGTTCACTTTCCTAAGTAGCAGGTCCACCGCAGTTGATGCTGTGATGGTATCTTTTCTCTTGCTGTTCATGCCTTTGTATCTGTTGAAGGGACGTGGACAATTAGGTGTTTTTTGACCCCTTAGTGATATCATTTTGAAGCTTAGTTTTAGCATCCATGGATGGTGAGTTCTCAGCTTGATGGAAGGGAAATGAACGTTGACAGCAGATGAGTCTTTCTGTAAAGGTTACTGCCTTTAAGTAGCCTTTACAGCTTACAGCCTGTAAACTTACAGTATCCTACACATGGATAAGTTAGTACAGGAATGTACAAAGTTTGGATTCTATTGAAAAAAAGCAAGCTATATCCCCACTTACTATAGCACTGTAGGATTGTGGTCCCTATTTAGATTTGTCTAGCCCAGGTTGCCAGGTTGGATGGGACTTGTAGCAACCTGGTCTAGAGGAAGGTGTCCCTGCCCATGGCAGGGGGTTGGAACTGGGTGAACTTGACAGTTCCTTCCATCCCAAGCCAGTCTGTGATGCTGTGATTTAGTTTCAGAAGCTCAAAATATGGGTGTGTTTTTTGGTTGAAGAATGTAAAACCCCACAAAACCAGAACCACCACTTCAGTGTGCACAGGCTCAGTGGTTGTGGCAGTGTTGTGCTGGTCTTCGATGGATGTTGGCTGTACCAGAAAGGAAAGATAAAACTGTTGAGTTTCTGTATTAAAATGCAATCAGAGGTGACACATCAACCGTATTTTCCTTGTTAGGAGCTGTTTAGGTTGTGCCTGGTACAGCTGCTCTGTCTGCAGTTAATGCCAAACACTGTATCAGAGCTGGCGGCTCTGTCGGGTCAGAAAAGGACGAATTAAGGATCAGTACAGCTGTTTCTGTGAAGCAAAAAAAAATTGGGCTGGTGAAAGACCAATCCTTTACCTGCTTTCAGCAGAAGAGACTTCTGGAGGCTTCCTTCATCTGAAATGTTCTTATGTAAGCAATTGACAGGCAGAAGCCTGACCTCAACCGACTGAGAGGAAACTTAGATGTTTTACAGGAAAACTTTTATCTCTTTCACCAAGATGTATAGCTTCAATGCTAAATAACTTCAGCTTTTCCCTTAAAACATCTAGGATAGGAGAAGCTTCGAAAAAACTAGGAGAGGAAAATTCTTAATAAGTATTGGGAAGTTTTTGCGCTTCTATGTGAGTTATATTGATGGTCATTCTTAAAAATCCCTTCAAAAGTGTAAGCCTCCATGAGCAGCTGCCGTGATCAAAATTGTCTCAGTCTGGTTTTGAATAGCATCTGTGCTTGACTGACTGTGTGGTTTTTAATTCACCGTTCTTTAGGGAGATATCTTTTTCTATCAGCAGTACATGGCTGAAGCCTCTCAACTCTGGAAGGCAAAACGGAAAGGTTACCAGAATTCTCTTAAGCAATGCTAATGTCATTTAGGAGTCTTTTTATTATAAGCAAAGATTAGTTTTATGGTCTCTATCACATCCTTTGCTGTACGTGCGTAATGCTGTATAGTCCATAGCAGTTAATACGCAGTGCCTTGTAAGCTGGTATAACTGCCCTGAAAGCTCTATTTAACTTAGTACTCCATGTTACTAAGCTGTTTATCCCTGCTCTGACCTGCCTATTTACAGAAAAAGTGGGTTTGTTTTTGAAAATCCTTCTTGCCTTTTAAAAATGGTTTGTACCTTTTTAAAAGGTTAAAAAACATTAAAAAAAAAAGCCTTGTCAAATAAATCGGGGGCAGTTTTGCTGGTTTTAGGGCTGGTGGCAGAGTGCTGGCGTAGGGCAGCCACAGGGAACTGAAAAGCTCTCACTGCTGAGACAGCAGGCTGTGTTATGGCTGACCATGGGGTCAGTGCAGTTTGTACCTGGGGATGTGAGGCAGCTGAAGAAGCAGAGTGGCTGATTGCATTAATTCACATCCTTATAAGCTCTTCTAACTTTTGGCAGTGAATCACAGAACCACAGAATCCCAGACTGGTTTTCGTTGGAAGGGACATTAAAGCTTATCCAGTGCCAATCCCCTGCCAGGGGCAGGGGCACCTTCCACTTGAGCAGGTTGCTCCAGGCCCCGTCCAACCTGGCCTTGAACACTGCCAGGGATGGGGGGCAGCCACAGTGCTTTGGGCACCCTGTGCCAGGGCCTCAGCACCTTTGCAGGGAAGAATTTCTTCCTTATCATAGAATCATAGAATAGTTAGGGTTGGAAAGGACTTTAAGATCAAGTTCCAACCCCCTGCCATGGGCAGGGACACCTCCCACTAAACCATGTCACCCAAGGCTCTGTCCAGCCTGGCCTTGAACACCACCAGTGATAGAGCATTCACAGCTTCCCTGGGCAACCCATTCCAGTGCCTCACCACCCTTACAGTAAAGAATTTCTTCGTCATATCCAATCTAAACTTCCCCTGTTTAAGTTTAAACCCATTACCCCTTGTCCTCTCACTACAGTCCCTAACGAAGAGTCCCTCCCCAGCATCCCTGTAGGCCCCCTTCAGATACTGGAAGGCTGCTATGAGGTCTCCACGCAGCCTTCTCTACTCCAGGCTGAACAGCCCCAATTTTCTCAGCCTATCTTCATACAGGAGGTGCTCCAGTTCCCTGATCATCCTCGTGGCCCTTGTTTGGACTTGTCCCAACAGTTCCATGTCCTTTTTATGTTGAGGACACCAGAACTGCACACAATACTCCAAGTGAGGTCTTATGAGGGCAGAGTAGAGAGGCAGGGTCACCTCCCTCGACCTGTTGGTCACGCTCCTTTTGATGCAGCCCAGGATACAGTTGGCTTTCTGGGCTGAAAGCGCACACTGGTGGCTCATGTTCATTTTCTCGTTGACCAACACCCCCAAGTCCTTCTCCTCAGGGCTGCTCTGAATCTCTTCTCTGCCCAACCTGTAGCTGTGCCTGGGGTTGCTCCGACCCATGTGTAGGACCTTGCACTTGTCATGGTTAAACTTCATGAGGTTGACATCAGCCCACCTCATGAGCGTGTCTAGGTCCCTTATATCTAATCTAAATCTCTTCTGTTTAAATTAAAACCTTACAGCCTTCATTGTAGTGATAGGACAAGTCAAGTGCTCCTCTGAAGCACTGCAGCCACAGCAGTGAGGTGCTAAGTGTGCAGTCATAGGTTTGGGTGTAGGGAGAAAGTTTCAGGCCCTACAATTTAGATCTTATTCTGTGTTTCTAATTTCTGGAAGATTCACATTCCTCTGTCTCAGGGAAGTTTACCTGCAGGTTTTTCTGACAGAGTGTGGTGTGTTTGAAGCAGCACTCCTAGTATGTCCCAGCACTTGCCTGTAGCTTCAATTAAGTTTATCTAAAGAAGTGCTCTACCAGATGGTCAGCTCTAATTATTTTCCATTATCACCGCTGAACTGCCCCATTCTCAGACCAGGCAACAAAACCTCCATCCTTTTTGGTTTGTTTCTTTCTGGAAGTATACAAAGACAAAATGTTAAAATACAGTGCTGGTGCCACATGGGTGTACATTTGAATGACTTGTGGTTTATTCCTTTTTTGTAGTTTTATGGCATGGTTTTATAGTTTATTTCAAGTGATTTTCCTAGATGCCAGCTGGTTTCAACTCAGGAAAGAAGAGGTTGGGATGGAAGAAGTATAGACTAGAGCACTGCCCTTCTTCCAGCTCCTTTTACGTCACTCTGAGAGCATGATAAAATGACAATAAATGGTTCTAGTCTACTGATACTGATCTGAAGTAGTATAGGCTTAGAGTTGTTGCTTGTGGATTCAGTTTTGATTATAAAGGGAAGTGTGGTAGAACAAAGGATTGCATCATACTAAAAAGATGTTAAGTCTCCAGATACCATAGAACCATAGAATGATGTGGTTTGGAAGGGGCCTTAAAGCTCATCCAGTTCCAAGCTCCTGCCACGGGCAGGGACACCTTCCACTAGACCAGGTTGCTCCAAGCCCCATCCAGCCTGGCCTTGAACACTGCCAGGGATGGGGCAGCCACAACTTCTCTGGGCACCCTGTGCCAGGGCCTCAGCACCCTCACAGGGAAGAATTTCTTCCTAATGTCTCATCTCAGTCTCCCCTCTGTCACTTTAAAGCTGTTCCCCTTGTCCTGTCCCTACGTGCCCTGACAATTCAAGTAATTGTATAGCGTCAGATAGTTAATATCAAGTATCTCCACAGTGAAGGTTTTCTGATTAAAAATGGAGTAGTACTAATTTACACCAACTGCAGACTTCTACTCAAAAATAGAGTGCTCATTCATTGCTTTTGGCTACATGTCATAGAATCATAGAATAGTTAGGGTTGGAAAGGATCTTAAGATCATCAAGTTCCAACCTCCCTGCCATGGGCAGGGACACCTCCCACTAAACCATGTCACCCAAGGCTCTGTCCAACCTGGCCTTGAACACCGCCAGGGATGGAGCATTCACAACTTCCTTGGGCAACCCATTCCAGTGCCTCACCACCCTTACAGTAAAGAATTTCTTCCTCATATCCAATCTAAACTTCCCCTGTTTAAGTTTGAACCTGTTACCCCTTGTCCTCTCACTACAGTTCCTAATCAAAAATGAGGCTGAAAAAGAAACAGATCAGTTGCAGAAAATGCTGATAGCAATGATGCTCTGCTATAGGGAGAAATACAAAAAATAGTAGGAAAAAAACCAATATAGTTCACAGCTCAGAAAACAGGACTGAGCAGGTACTGTATAATTAATAAAATTTACAAAGCGTCAATCAAGTAAACAATCTGGTTTTGGGCAGATTGAAAATAGAAGGCCAAATTCTGTCTTCAGCTGCTTATATGGAGTTTTGTCTCCAAGGCAAAATTTGCCTTATAATCTGAGTGGATAACCACCCAAACAAGGGTAAGAATGTTTTACTGGTGGCATAAATGACAGACATCAGGCAAATGTGCTAGTTTTAAGAGAGCTTTAATTGAGAAGGTTGGTCTTGCATAACACTAGTAGAGTAAGCAGCCAATCCTTGTACCTATCCTCTAATAAAATATCATTGTTAACTCTTTCCAGCCACAGAATGATAAACAGTTGATTCCCCAGATACAATGGTAACAATTCCCACTAATACCGTGTTGCGGCAGTTTAGGGAATAAAGCAGCGTGGAATGGAAAAGACATGCAGCTGCTTGTGAGGAAAATATTATATTGCTGGTCTAGCTCATAAGAAGCTTGGATGTCAAAGAAATGGTTAAAAATGACAGCCATTTTCAGAATAGCTAAGAAGGTGGATGTCAAAATGTTTGTATAGGTTCATCTCACCCTACAAAAGGCTAGAACGCAGCCGGGTCCTGTGAACACAGTAAGGAATAGTGGGTAAAGAGTGGTGGGGTGGTGTGAGACTGCCTCTCCAAGATCTTTGGTAAGCTGAACGTTGCACATCTGCTATGATAATTTCAGTAGCAGATGTGCTTAATGAAAAGGGCCGACAAGAAAGCTGGAGAGGGGCTTTTGACAAAGGCATGGAGTGACAGGACAAAGGGGCATGGCTTAACCCAACAAGAGATTTAGATGGGACATTAGGAAGAAGTTCTTCCCTGTGAGAGTGTTGAGGCACAGGTTGGAATTAACTAGTTTGGACCTTTAAGATCAAGTCCAGCTGTTGCCCAGGACTGCCAAGTCCATCACTAAACCATATGTAGGCAGTTTTTTTGTCTTGCTAAAATTCTGTACCTCACAGGTAAATGCAGAGAACCACAGATTACCATCAAGTTTAGAATGACTTTTTATATTGAAGGAAATTAAGCCTATTCTTCCTTAGTCTTCTCTGTCAGTTCCTTTCACCTTGGCAAGTCATGGTTTTGGTTCTCATAATATTTTTTCCCTCCTTTGGATTCTTTCCAATTTGTTTATATCTTTCCTCAAGTGTGGAGGAGAACAGGACAAAGTACTTCAGTAAGGCTGTGTGTGAAATAAGTTGAGTGGAGTAATGATTGACCTTGTAGTACTCGCGATGCTCCTGTTGGTACATCTTGGAGTGATGTTTGCTGGTTTTTGGAGCACATTGTTCATTCTCACTTAGCTCAAAGTCTGTTACATTCTTTGCCAGTTCCTACATATTTTGGGTTTGTGCATTCTTTCTTCCTTCCTTCTTCTATCCACTTTGTATTGAATTTCATCCTGGCGATTTCAGATAATTTCTCCAATGGATAAGGATCTTTACCAACTCTAAGCTTTTCATCCAAGGGGCTTTCAACCAGCTTGCTCACAGGTTTTGTAGCTGGATTCTCTATATTGTTCTGTTTCATGCAAGTCTTAGTGAGATGATTTAACAGAAGCAAGCCTCAGCTAGACCTTTATTTAAGTGCCTTCCAAAAGTGATAGTAAAATGTGGATAATTTTGAGCACAGAGGATAATGCACCCATTGTAGACCAAACTAATGACTCCTTCACACAGGAGAGTGTCACAACACGCTATCTCAAAAGCTTTACAAAAGTCAAAATCCATCACATCTACAGCTTCTCCACACTCTGCAAAGCCAGTTATACTGTCAGAGGAGTTAATGAGTTTGGTGTTGATGTGATCTCCTCTTGCAAACATAAGTTGTCTGTTTCTTTTCAGCTTGTGATGCCTGAGAGGATTTAAAACTGATTATTAATTTGTTCCAGTACCTTTCCAGGTGTCAATGCAATGCTACCTTGTCTACAAATCTCCAGGTTCCTCTTTTCTTCACTTAATTGTCCTACCTCAGGCCTATGAGAACTCACCAGTCTTCATGGGTTCCTGAAGATAATCACTAAGTTCGGAGGTTGCTCTAGCTACTTCTTTAAGCACTCCAAGTTGAGTTTCGCCATGCCTTGCTGATTTAATTTCATCTGACTGACTTAAATACCCTGCTCTTGCCTGTGCTCCACTCCTCCTTCTCAAGCTAATTGTGCTAAGCGTTTTGGACATTTTCTGCAAAGATAGAAGCACAGAAGATATTGACCACTTCAGCCTCCTCTGTGTCTGTTATTATCTGTCTTGTCTTTCAGTCTTTATTATTATCTTTATTTAGAGCCTTTACCTATTGCCTTTGAACTTCAGTAGTCTGTGATTCATTTTGTGCTGTAGCTTCTGAAGGTTTATTCCAGGCCATCTCCTGGCTTGTTCTACACATCCACTGATGTGTGTAGCCTACGTACACTCAGAATGCAGACTGACTTACATTGTGTCTGTGGGGCCATGTACTCATGGTGTCTGCAGACTAGAGTTTCTCTCCTCAGCCAGTGTGTAATTAATACAGTTTGGCATTTTGGACTTCTTGTGCCTGTTTGGAAAGTGTACCCAAGGTTGCTGGATTGACTGAGATACTGTTGGGCTTCCTGACTTGACCCTGCTTATTTTCTTCCTGTGCACAAATGCAGCAAGAGGGGGAATGTGGTATGGGAATTCACAACTGAATACAGTAAGTCTGTAGATTTCAGAAGTCTTTATTCAGGCTGCCATATAATGAGGATATTGGTGAATGGCATTATCTTCTCCATCAGCCTGAAATCCCAGACTGGTTTGGGTTTGAAGGGACCTTAAAGCTCATCCAGTTCCAACCGCTGCCATGGGCAGGGACACTTTCCACTAGAGCAGGTTGCTCCAAGCTCTGTCCAACCTAGCCTTGAATGCTTCCAAGGCCAAGATGGGTGGGGAGAGGAAAGGACTGGTTCCAGCTGCTACTGGGACAGCTCCTCGGTACTCTACAGAAGGGAAAGGCTTTTATAAAGGAGAAGAAAACCCAATACTGCCTGTAGAATCTGCAATAGCAATGCCCTTCAAAGGTACCTTTTCACAGGAAGATTTTCAGAGGCATTATTGGAATAGTAATTTTCTTTGCCTTGCAAAGGCTGAGAGATGGCTTATAGGATAGCTTACGAAATACTTCAAAACCCACTTTGGCTGTACAGCAGAGATCTGGGAAACTGCATCCTAATAATTACAGTTCTGCAGAATGAAAGGTTTGGTTTTAATTATTCACTGGGAAGGTGAGAGATGTTTGATGGCTGTTAGTGACTTCTGAAAGAATGTCAGCCAAGCTGCCACATCAGGGCTTGTTCACAGGACATGCCATCTTCGACTCCGGGCCCGCCATGGGTTTATCCTAAGCACTGAGGAGAGGGTTGATGAGTGCAGCAGTGCTTGCTTTGCTCAGCCTCCCTCTGCTCTGAACCCCCCGGGAACTGGCAGAGAAGCTGCTGATCTGACACTGAGGTGTGATGCTGCTCTGGGCTTGTCCTGACAAATCTGCCCTGGGGGACCTGAAACTCCTTCTTTCATGAATGTTAACAACGATTCAGCAGGTGAAATGAAATGCTAGTCAAATGAGTGCATATTAGATGTTTCCCTGTTGCAGCAGGGTGTTTGTAGGAGCCTCTGAGAACAGTGTAGCTTCAGGAGTTTGGGTTTTTTTCTCCCCACATATCCTAAGTTGTGACAGGTGTGGTGGGACCTGCAGGGGCTTGGCATCTCTGGTTTTGGGAGTTTTTCTGTGTTAAATAGTATGTTGGGTTTGTGTGGTGAGGTTTTGGTAGTTGGGGGGCTACAGAGGGGGCTTTTTGGAGAAGTTCCCCCATGTCCAATAGAGGCCAATTCCAGCTGGTTCTGAGATGGACCTGCTATTGGCCAAAGCCAAGCCCACCAGCAATGGTGGTAGCAGCTCTGGGGTAACATATTTCAGAAGGGGAAAGAGATACTGGACAGGAGCAATTGCAGCTGGAGAGAGGATTGAGAATATGTGAGAGAAACAGCCCTGCAGACACTAGGGTCAGGGAAGAAGGGGGGAAAGAGGTGCTCCAGGCACTGGAGCAGAGATTCCCCTGCAGCCCATGGTGCAGACCATGGTGAAGCAGGCTGTGTGCCTGCAGCCCATGGATATCCATGGTGGAGCAGATATCCACCTGCAGCCCATGGAGGACCCCATACTGGAGCAGGAGGATGCCCATGGCAAGCCTGCACTGGAGCAGGCTCCTGGCAGGACCTGTGGCCCTGTGGATAGAGGGGCCCATGCTGGAGCAGATTTGTTGGCAGTACTTGTGACCCCATGGGGACCCACGCTGGGGCAGTCTGTTCCTGGAAGGCTGTACCCTGTTGGAAGGGACCCATGCTGGAGCAGTTCATGAAGAACTGCAGCCTATGGGAAGGACTCACATTGGAGAAGTTCATGGAGAACTATCTCCTGTGGGAGGGACCCCGTGCTGGAGCAAGGAAGAGTGTGAGGAATCCTCCCCTGAGGAGGAAGGAGCAACAGGAACAGCATGTGATAAACTGACTGCAACCCTCATTCCCCATGGGGAGAGGAGGTAGAGAATTTGGGAGCAAAGTTAATTTAGGAAGAAGGAAAGGTGAAGGAAGGTGTTTTTAAGATTTGGGTTTGCTTCTCATTATCCTACTCTGATTTCATTGGTAATAAATTAAACTAATTTCCCCAAGCTGAGGCAGTTTTGCCCATGATGTGAATTGGTGAATGATCTCTCCTTATCTTCAACTACAAGCCTTTCACATTGCATTTCCTCCTGCCTTCTCCAGCTGAGGAGGGCAGTGATAGAGCGGCTTCGGTGGGTGCCTGGCATCCAGTCAGGGTCAACCCACCATGCACAGGTAAATATTAATTCAAGAGTTGATTCAAAAGGTGATGTCTCAGGAAGGAGGCTTTATGGAGGTACTATTGCTTGGATTTTTTTATCTGGTAGCATTACCTGGAGGGTCAAATCGGTGCTTAGGAGTCTGAATGCATTGGTAATAGCAAGAGAGTTTACTGCAGCACAGGAGAGAGAATAAGGCCCATTAAATACACCATAATACCAAGAGCTGTGTTATTCTGTATCTGAAGTGTTGACAGTAAAACAAAATAGAATCCACTTTTATTTTTAAACCTGTGACTGATTAGGAGACAAATCTATATGTGGCTGTATCAATTTGTTACCTCCATTTTGCTTTGTAAAGGCAATTTTGATTGCAGAGCTGTCCGGTGCTGTGCTATAGATTCCACTGAGACTTCATGTTGCACTGAATCAGCAGGCTGTCAAGCCCTGAGAATCATCCATTCAGACAAGGCTTTCACAGAGAGCTAACTGTTTCCTAGCCAAGAAAACCCCGTTTCTCAGGAATCTGTAACAGTTATGCATGGAAACTGAGAATGAGAACAGCATCTACCTGTCTGTCCTACACCAGTGTCACTTGTTGCAAAATAAGAGTGACTGGCTTGGTGATCTTTCTAAAATGCCTGTCTTACATCAAGTGGTTGATGGTCACAAAAGGTTGGGGCATTAACTGTGTAAAGGAAGGTGTGGAAGCGGTGTGGGACCAGAAGGTATACACATGTAATTTGGCTTCTGCAAGATCAGAAGCTGCGTAGGTTATACTGAAGTCCAGCTGAAAAACATGCAGGAACCTAGCCTTTGAGTCAGGATTAAGGGGAAATGACATTAATACATAATGCTGCACCCATTGTGTGCTCTTGTCCAAAGGCTTTTGGCCTGAACTCATGCCATACACAAACTCAATTTGAAACTAGATGGTATCAGCAAAACCCCTAGGGATTTGTATTTGAAGCCTTGCTTTCCATTGCCTTCTTATGAAGCTTCAGAACAGATATTGTATGCACTGTGGTAGCTGAAGTCTTCAGAAATCAAAAATCTCCACGTACATCAGCCTGTATGGCAGGCAGCAAACCACCCAGGAGTCTCACTGTAGTGGGGGGGAGAGGAATGGGGGCCTGGAGGTTGCTTGTAGGGGGCAGTTTTAGAAATAGTCTGGATACTGTTGGGTTTTAAGTGGTCATGGAGTCAAGTTTGGGGTACCTGGGTCTGCTCAGCATGAAGGCACGTTGAACAAGAAGAATGCCCTAATCTTCAGAGGGACCTAAGATGGTCTTTCCAGTATCTGAAGGGGCCCTGCAAAGATGCTGATGACAATGTCTTCATCAGGGACTGTAGTGACAGGACAAGGGGGAATGGCTTTAACCTGACAGAGGGGAGACTGAGATGAGACATTAGGAAAATATTCTTCCCTGTGAGGGTGATGAGGCAGTGGCACAGGGTGCTCAGAGAAGCTGTGGCTGCCCCATCCCTGGCAGTGTTCAAGGCTAGGTTGGACGGGGCTTGGAGCAACCTGGTCTAGTGGAAGATGTCCCTGCCTGTGGCAGGGGGCTGGAACTGGATGAGCTTTAAGGTCCCTTCCAACTATTCTGTGATTCTCTTATATGGCATCTTTCCTCCCTTCTCTGGAAGCCTCGCTGCTCTCATGCATGGTGGTGATGGCTCTCTGAATCAGTCGGCAGAGGTCCTGCCTGGTCTACAGGACATGCAAGCTTTTAAAGAACTGAGGCATTTTAAAATCCACTAAGTATTTAAGCATCTTGTCGCTAAAGTATGAATTTCTGCTTCATAGTTGTACTCTTCACGTGGCATAGTTTGACAGTGGAAACAGAATCCTGGAGACTGGCTTTGTCAGGAGCTGTTTCTCTGAGCAAAATGAGGAGCACAGAAACATGAGGACGAGTAGTGCTTCATGGAATTGCAGCTTTTCATCCTCTAAATATGCTGTGGTTCTTGACATTTGGACGGTTGCAGCTTTTGTTTTCTTTCAAGTCATTATCAGCAAAAGACAAGGACATGGCATAATATGCAAGTACTCAAATGATTAAATACTTGATATAGTTTGTGTAAACCTTTTATCTTAAATATTCACTTTGATAGCTTATAGTGTGAAAATATGAATTCAGGTCTATGGATGAGATTCTTGCAGTGAAGGGGGGAAATGCACAGGCTGAGAGGTGTGTACTTCAGACCTGTGGCATGTCTTCCAGTGCTAGTCCTGGAGGCTGCCAGGTGGGCAAGCACTCAGAATTTGGTAGCATCCCTAAGGTAGGTGTTTCCCAGGGGGGCTGAAGTATATTCAAGGATATGAACACAATACACTCAGTTAAATAATTTAAAGAAGGCTGCTTTACAGCACCAGTGAAACTTTACGAAACACAAAGGTTTCTTCCATCATATTTGTTAACATTTTATTGTTCTAAAAAGCCCCGTACTTTCAAGAACAAATATAGAATCATAGAATAGTTTGGGGTGGAAAGGACCTTCAAAAATGCATTAATAAATACAATACAATTGAAACACCTGCTCAACTCTGTTGGGTAGTCAGTCTGGTTACAAAGCTCCAACAAAAGGTCTCTACTAACAGCTAGCAGTATTTTCAATTTGTCTCAAGGATATAATAAATTCCAGCACTAGATTTGCAGAGTTGGTCATTCCAAGGCAGGAGAAAGTAGCCAGTTTAATAAGACAATGTGAAAATGTATGTTGTTCCCCACTGATCTAGTATTGCAGAAACACTGAAAGGGAAAAAAAACCCTGCCACTTAAATGGACAGAAGAACTACTATCTTTACATAGCTGTTGGAGCTTTCTCATTATGGACCTTCAGCAATAAAAGCTGGAGTGAAGCTGCTGTAGTTAGTGAACTCAAGATAATTAAAAAGATGATTGAAAATTTCTTGTGTATGTGTGAAGATGTTGTAGGTATTATTCTGCAAAATGTGGTTATTTTAAATAGATTAAAAAGGATCCCTAGAAGTCAGGAGCCACGTGCACTAGCTTTGCTGTTCTTTCTACAAGAGGGGCTGTCAATCTTAGCTATCACTTTGTTGTTACAGCATCAGGAGTTACTCATTTACATCTGCTTGTGCTTCATGAAGCTGACTGCCATAGCGTGTGTCGTTGAATCTTTCCCTTGCTCTCTCATGCATCTTAGCTAAGGACACAAACATGCACAGTTTCATGGGGGTTTTGTTCCTGTAAACTGACTTGTTAATTTGAACACTGGTGAAGACTGGGTTTTGTGTAAATGAGATGCGCAGATGCCAATCTGTGCAATCAAGATTTGATTGCTCAACACAAGATGCTCAGTCACAGTGTGTGTGATCAAGTTTTGGTTGCTCAGTGTGGAGCACCAGGAGGTGTTTGCACCTTTCCCACAAGTTTGCTTTCCTTAATGTGATCTCGAGCCTTGTTGGCTCCTGTCAACTTCACATCTCTTGATGAGACAGAGTTCGTTTACTGTGTCCCCAAGAGATTTTGCTACCACTGCGAGTCCTTTACTGTTAGTTTCAACATCCTCTGTTGGAAGAATCTGGGGAAGGGCCCCTACCTGACAGAAGGACATCCCTTCAAGCAACAAAATTCCTTTATGTGGTGGTGTTTAAAGGTTCACACTGGAAATCTGATAGTTGATGGGTTAAATGTTTGGCCATTATTTGATGTATTAATTCAGTTTGAAGCTTTCTAAAGGTTTGTCTCACCTTTACACTTTTAAGAGTTAAGAAATGTGTTACAGCTGGTCAGAATGCATGGTGTTTCAATAGGTTGAGCAATGCAGTCAGTATGAATTGAAGTAACAAGATTACCGATAAATTGCTGTTACTCATTGGGCTATCTTTCGGGGGTCTATTAATCTTTCCAAGCCTCAGAGAATATGTTGCTCCCAGGTGCATACACAGCCTCCCATGTCCACATGAGTCACAGTGGCTTGGAACAGAGCTAGTGTGGACATGGCACGAAACTGCAGCCAATTTGGCAATACTGGAGCGGGTACTTTGGACTGTTTCTGTATCCAGCAGTTCAGCTTCAAAGAGAGTGGTTCTATTGTACAGTCAGGGTTAAAATGAAGGCTCTTGATTTCTGGAGGGATAATGAAAACAGGACAAGTCAAAAGAATTGTCCATTGTGGAGTCTATTTTTGTTTCAATAATGCTCTTTTGGAGCAATTTAAACTGAAATCTGAGCAAGCTTGAGGTCTCCATTTTATAAGGGTGAAGGCTATTATAGTGCTGGCATCCTTTGTTTTCAGGAGCTACTGCCCTTGTGAAAGTGATAACATGGCCCATAACAAGTATAACTGTCTACATTCTGCTTATGCCTCAAGTAAATTAATGCAGTGGTCTCTATCTGGTCATAGCATCACAGGATGGCTGAGGTAGGAAGGCGCCTCTGGTGATCATGTAGTCCAACCCCCGTTCTGTGTTCTTTGGTGAAGGCTGGACCAGGGTGGCATCCACTGGAGGAAAGGGAAGAGCCAGCCTGCACCTGGGTGGCTCTTTGGTACTGAAGGGGGTGGGTGTGTTGGGGTGACCTTGGCCAGCTTCCAGACACCCGCTTCTCTTCCTAGCTCCTTTACTTCCTCAGCAGGACAGGGGGATAAAATGAGAAAGCTTGTGACTTGAGACAGAGGCATTACTTACTAATTACCATCATGGGCAAGGCAGACACACAAGATCTACTTGGGGAAAATTAATTATTTATTGCCAATTAAAATAGGTTTGGATGGTGAGAAACAAAGAAAAATAAGAACACCTCTTCGGCGTGTTTGGGTCTTCGGGGTTTTCACTACAGGAGAAAGGACTGAGCATGTCTGTTGTGCTCTCGGGGTCCCAACATAGAGCCAAAATTTTCTTGGAGGCCATATGGATAATGATGAATTACATTCTGCCACTCATGTTCGAGTTGCCTCCTATCCACTGAACTTTGAGAGTTTGTGTATGTTACAATTTCACTATCGAAAATGAGCTCTAATAGGCGCTGCTGAGTGCAGTGAAAGTAGTGGCACTTCATTTGTAATTAGGTACCTGTCCAAGGGTTGTTTATGAGAGCTTTATAAATCTGGCTCTCCTATACTGAGTTTTCCATTGCTAGATCCACTTCTCCCCATCAGAGAGCAAGATAAAATGAAGAAAGCTTCCACAGCAGGAGGCTGCAGTGTATGACTACAGGAAGAATTAGCCTTAGGTTTATAAAATTTCAACAAAAGTTTGGGAAAAAAGACTGTGACCTGAAAATTAGGATACAGGGCAGGGATTCAAAGAGTTTAATTCCCATTGGAAACTGTAGGATTTCTAGACACAGTGTAAGTACTTCCCTGAACGGTGATAGCAGCCTGCCTGAATCTATATCACAGAACTGGGGAGGCGCATAAAGATTGCCTGAAAAGGCTTTGCTTCCTTTCTTCTACAAGGGCTCCAACACACGCAAAGTGTGCAAATACAAAGTGGGCAAAATGCCTTCAGGATTCAGTATGTGCATTAATAAGATAAGCAAATACTAACTTACTGATCTTCGATTAATAACAATTTAATACCAAAATACTAATAAGGAAGACAGATCAAAGCTAGTTAGGTATTCTTCAAATTAGCTGATAGAGAAGACAACAAAATTAGCCTCCTCTTGATATGATGATGAGCAAACACAAATGCATAATTTTCCAGTTCACAAATCTTCTCTATAAAATGCCATTATGAAAGGAATGCAAAACTTACTTTCATGGGTATTAGTTTTCAGAGGCCTTAGAGGAAACTATACAAGAAAAATCCACAACAAGCCAACTAAAACCCAGCCTGCCCTATTGTAGGGTTAGAGGGAAGGTTTAAACCACTGCTCTCACTCCAAGATTTCATGGAGTAATGATAGAATAGGAGAGGCTCTGGTCCTTCAGTGAAGAGCCCATGGGTCAAGAGCAGAGAACTGTGAGCTCTTGCAGGAGGACAGTGTAGCCACGGCCACACACCCTGCTTTGTAGTTGGTTCTGTGAGGGAGGTCAGTCCTTTATGCCCTCATCACCCAGTGAGCACAGGCTGGGGACTCAGTCTGATGTGAGGATCTGACACCAAGTGCAAGCTTTTAACCTTCTGAAATCTCAAATAGTCACAGAAGGCAACCGGGAGTGAAAATGAGTTCATTACAGTTCTCATCAGACCGAATCGCTATCTAAATCACTCAGCTTTTCAAAGAGTCACAGACTGGTTTGGCTTAGAAGGACCTTAAAGTCATCTTGTTCCAACCCTCTGGCACCATTCCTGTTATTTATCTTCTTTGCATGTGCCACGGTCAGAAAATAGAGATTATTTAGTGTCCCTCAGAGCTCAGCACTTAAGAAAGTTAGTTGCAGCAGCACATCCCGGGAAAGGGATTGTTTATAGTACCATATGTCTCATGCTTTGCAACGTGTGGAAATCTTAGTGTAAATTTGTTCACCATGCGATGTTTTAGTCCTCAGGTCTTTACGTAGACCTCGTTAGTTTGGCTCATATCGGAGAAGATGCACGTACACTTTACAGCACAAGTAGGGGTGGAGCCAGGGTGTCTGGTTTGTGATTGCTAAATAGACCTCTGTCCTGCTCCCATCTTGCCTATGGGGCGCAGGGCTGTGTCCTGACCTTCAGTGTGTTTACTGTACTGCTAAGTTGGGTTTGGCAGCTTGTTAGTGCTACAATGGTGAGACTGCAGTCGGTACTTGTTGCAGATGTTTGGGGGGCTTAAATGCAAGGATGTCCAGATTTGTGGGGCAGATGCATATACACAGATATATAAACATTTAATCAGATTGTTTCCTGGCTGTGTCTATAGGTGAAGAGTATTATGACTCGAATGAAGTATTATAGCTCTAAATGAGTATATTAGTGTAATCCTGAGAGCCCAAATATGAGCTCCCTCTGATTAGAGCCAAAACCAAAAAATGGTTTTTAGTACCATTTTCTTTGGAAATATTTTGGAGAATTGCTGAATTGTCCATAATGTGTTAGTTCTGCAGGCAGCGTTGATGCTCATTAGCAGCCTGACTATGCCACAGCGGTGTTAAGCTTGTTACTGACACAAAGGCAGTGAGCCTGGAAGGGCTCAGCTTTTAGGTTCAGCAAGCTTCTCCCTTCCCAATGACTGGAGATGATTGCAGAGGTCATAAGGCTTATGTTTTCAGCTGTTTCATACCACTTTTATTGACATCAATTTAAGCGTGGCAGCCAGGACACTGGACAGGAATGCATGGCCCATTGGGTATGCTCTTAGCTCTGTCAGCAGCTGTACGTGATAAACTGGGCAGGCCATTATACCTCTCCATGCCCCATTTTCCCCACCAGTAAAACCACTTTTGCAAAGCTGAACTCTGTGACACTGCTAAATGTGTTTTGAAACAGATGAGGACAAGTCTGTAAAGTGGGAGACGTGTTAAGCAGCAGCTAGACGGTATTACATTTGCTCCTGTGGCTTCTCCGAACTCTTCCTGGATTCTGATTTTCAACCCTTATTTCTTCTTCCCTGACTACCTCTCCCTTTGAAATGAGTTGTTGCACTTGTCACCTTGGGACTGAGCTACTGATAAAACAGTGGGCGAAGGCACTGACCCTGTGCAGTCAGATGTCTCAGACATGTGCAATAATCCGTGGTGATGCTGAACGTGTAGAAGCCGTGCTCCCTCATTCTAGCACTTTCCACTCTGAGGATCTCTGGAGTTGTTTCTGTAAATTAGACTAAAAGGCCCTTTAGGTCACAGTGCTGTACTGCCCTGACTAGGTACACAGTAAAGTTAAAGAAAATGACAGTTACATTAAACTTGGTAAATTGTCCAAGGTGGGCTCACAGATCATTCTGCAAAGTGATGAAGTCTTCAGTAGGAAATGTAGACTGTTTGCAGAGCTTTAAAGCTCTTGGTCCTTCATCTTTTCTGATGACTGAATTTGACAGAATTGGAGTTGGACAGTGAAGGAATTAAAAGGGTAAAGCATCATCCAGGGCTGCAGGACACTGACCTAGTTAGTAGAATATATTTATGTTAATATTATTTTTACCAACGTCGTCTTTTTGTTTAAAAAAAAAAAAATAATAAATTTACGTGTTCTCAATTTCATAATCATCCCAAACTGGTTTGGGTTGGAAGGGACCTTAAAGCTCATCCAGTTCCAACCCCCTACCACGGGCAGGGGCACCTTCCACTAGAGCAGGTTGCTCCAAGCCCCACGCAACCTGGCCTTGAACACTGCCAGGGATGAGGCAGCCACAGCTTCTCTGGGCACCCTGTGCCAGGGCCTCAGCACCCTCACAGGGAAGAACTTCTGCCTAAGAGCTCGTTTAAATCTACCCGAAAGCTGAGACTAACAAAGAAGAGGATCATAAAGCCCGGTGACAAGGCATTTGTTTGGGAAGCATAACTTTCTTTTGCACTTTCCTGCTCCAGTAAATACAGGTTCTTACGGCCATAAATCATGATGGTTATGGCAGTCTTGTAGGGGAGCTAGTGTTGGGATTCAGATACCATCAGGTGAAGAGAGGGCTTGAATCAATGCCTCATCCCTGGCGGCGTTCAAGGTGGGGTTGGACGTAGCCTTGGATGACATGGTTTAGTGGGAGGTGTCCCTGCCCATGGCAGGGGGGTTGGAACTCGATGATCTTGAGGTCCTTTCCAACCCTAACTATTCTATGGGTTGGAACTGCCTTAGCTTTGAGATCTCTTCCAGCTCAAACCAGTCTGGGATTCTATGTTTTGCAGAAGAAGAATGAACTTGTACCTGGCCTTACGCTGGTGCTGCAGTTGATGTGGGCACTAATGAATGCCAGGGAGTCCCCACGCTTGGCATTCTGCCCTACTCAGCTGAGAACACACAGCATCAATCAGCAGCGGAGGAGGGCTGGAAGGTCTTAGAGCAGCTGAGTTTACAGCAGGTCACTGTTTTCATTTCTGACAACACTAGGCAAGGAATCCACTGAGATGGCTTACAAGGCTGCAGTTACATTTCCCCCCTTTGGTTGAATCTAAATCTGCACTATTAAAAAACTTAATTTTGGAGTCCTCCCATGCCCCCCCAACTCCTTTTCCTCCTTGCCTCCTTCTGTAATTTTGTTAAATTTTCTTATTGAAACAATTTGATGAATGAGAATCAGAATCCACAAATATCTCCTGATGCCTTTGATGTACAGAGCTTTAAAAATACCCTGAATGGAAAAGAATAACAGTATGTGCATTTAGAGGTTGCTGTCTGCAGGAGTTCAGGGAGGCAGAATGGAGATGAGGAAGGATCTGTTAACAGCTTAACAAAACTCCCACCTGTCCTACGAAGAAAACTTGGGAATGGAGTAAGGAACTTGGAGACAGCATCTGAGGTATCTGCGGGTTCTCTTGGTTGACCTGAAGTCAGTACCTGTGGGTGCTCCTGCTGTGTAATATTTACTTTTAGTGCCTTGTGAAATCTGCTTAACTGATCTAGTTAATAAAGTCTTTCTAGTTTGTTCTTCCTCAGTGGGATGCTCAAGAGAAAGAGCATAATGCATTGACTGCCCCTGCAAACTGAATTAATCTTTAGTAAGTAGATTTCACATATGGTTGTCCAAATCTGAATGAAAGGGTGTATTGATTTTTAAAAAGAGAATTACATAGACACATGTGCCAGCCCATAAATATTCCCATACTGTCTCTCAGTTAATGTAGTCAAAATGTGTATGTCAAAGCAAAGGGAGGAATCTTGGCCTGAAAGCTGTGCTGAAGAAAGGTCATGATACTGAGCTAACCCAGCAAAAACGGATAATTTGCTATGAATATTTTGTTGTTTAAATACATTAATATATTTCTAAATCCATTCTTCCTCTGATGAATTGTTCACCAAGAGCTTGATATTCAGCAGTATTTCAGTGTTCATGGTCAGCTTCCTCTTTCCTTTTCCCAGACTGTCAGGGCATGCTTTCTTTTGCATTTGTTTTTCATTTTACCTGATGGAGAAGTCATTTTACCTGATAGAGAAGTCAAAGCACTGCTGCTGTGTGTAGTTTGTGCTTTAGAAAGGGTTAATCTAAAGGCATTCCTGAATGGTTTGAATGCTGCACTTTGTTGTTAGCAGTTCCTTCTGTTCGCATACTTGGAGTTGGGAAGAGTGTGCCTTTTTTGGTAGACCATATGTTTAATAACTAAATGACCTTGATCTCTTGATTTGAAGAACATCGTTCAGGCTTGTGAGCAGCCTGTGATTCATGAGCTGTTTAAGGCTTTCTCTTTGGAGTTTAACTACTGGCAAACACATTGCTGAGGGTCTCCTTGCAATGACAAACCTCTCCTACGAAATGCCACTCACGTTGTAACAGTCACGGAGCAATGGTGCGCTCCAGCATGCCCTTCTCCATCTGAACCAGTACCATGATGCTGGCCAGGGTTGCTATCAACAGTTTGCTCTGGGTGCTGGTTTTGATTTCTTTGAGAACATACAAAAATAACTCATACTTGAAAAAAGTCATGTGATGCTGTGCTAACATATACCCTGCAATGTGGTTGCTTAGCACAAGTGGGTTTGTGTGTGGATATAATTGTCCAGAAGCGCTCCTTTCTGAGTCTAATAGCTCTTATGTTACATTACAGAATCATAGAATCAGACTGGTTTGGGTTGGAAGGGACCTTAAAGCGACTTCAGTTCCAACCCCCTGCCATGGGCAGGGACACCTTCCACTAGACCAGGTTGCTCCAAGCCCCGTCCAACCTGGCCTTGAACACTGCCAGGGATGGGGCAGCCACAGCTTCTCTGGGCACCCTGTGCCAGGGCCTCAGCACCCTCACAGGGAAGAATTTCTTCCTAATGTCCCATCTCAATCTCCCCTCTGTCAGGTCAAAGCCATTCACCCTTGTCCTGTCCCTACAGGCCCTTGTCAGAAGCCCCTCTCCAGATTTCTTGTCAGCCCCTTTAGGCACTGGAAGCTGCTTTAAGGTCTCCCTGGAGACTTCTCTTCAGACTGAACATACCCAGCTCTCTCAACCTCTGAACAGCAGAGGGGCTCCAGCCTATGTGTTGTGTTGTCTTATGTGTGATGAGAAACTGACAAGTCCCTATTCTTTTGTCATCTCTATGATCACGTTTATTACTAGTACAAATATCAATCTTAAAAGAAAGATAACATCCCTAAAAAGTACTATTCAAAATATAGATTCTTTAAGTCTGTGAATTTCGTTGTGCTGCTGAGAATTGATATTTGCAGTACTTTGGTTTAATGGCTGCAAAGCTTTTTTCCTACAGATATTGTCAATAAAATATAAATATATTTCCTGAAATTTCAAAACCTGTTTGCATGAGGTGCACATACATCAGGAGCCAATAAACCTTTATCTGCATTAATGTATCATAAGGAGAAAGTGCTTTTTCTTGTAGTTCAGGGGAAGGACAATCTTTTAATTTGTGTTTCATTAATTTATTTTATAAATCACAGAATCAGCCAGGTTGGAAAAGACCTTTAAGATCATCCAGTCCAACCGTTCCCCAGCACTGCCAAGACCACCACTAACCCATGTCACTATGGGCCTCATCTACACGGTTTGTGAACACTTCCAGGGACGGTGATTCCACCACTACCCTGGGCAGCCTGTTCCAATGCCTGACTGCCCTTTGGGGAAGGAATTGTTCCTAATATCCAGTCTAAACCTCCCCTGCTGCAGCTTGAGGCTGTTGTGTTCCTTCAGGAAACAGAATAATAGGGAAGGTGATTGACAGGAATTCATCCACATCCAGGGTGTGGGAAGATTCTTGTCAGGGAAGTTTCAGATTGCTCAGAACTTTTCCTACATTTCTGCCATTTCTACAGATAATGTGTTTTCCCAAGAACTTCTCAGGGCTTTAGGATAAATGCCCAATCCCTAGAACAAAAATGCTAGCAAAACATTCAGACTTAACGTGTTGATGAAATATGTCAAGTGATGAACTTCAGCTGATGAATGACTCGATTAAATATTCCTTGCACACCTACCTTAATCTTGATAGATGATGCATGAAGAACCAAATGTAATTAGATAATGCACTTTTAGTTTGTATGTGAAAATATCTCATTTTTTCTGAGAGAACCAAGTCGAAAAAAGAATCGGTGCCTAACAGCTGTATAATACTGTTTTGAAAACAGGAGATTGGAATGGGAGGCTGTATAATTAAATGGGGGCTCTTAAAAGCTTTAGATTTCTCAAAAAGCATGCTAAAAAGCTCTTCTCGTCTTTAAATGAACTTCGTACTTGTAGAGCGTGGTATTTCCCCCCCCAACCTCCAGCTTGTTATTCACCTTAGACATTCTTGCTAGATATACTTTTCCTTAGGTGTTCAAAAAGACTTCCCCTCGATTGACTGTTTGATTCAGGCACCCGGACTAGAGCTGCCCAGTGCTGTAAATCCAGCCTAAAACCAGGCTAAAGCCTCTTCTCATCATGAATGATCCTACTGACTTCTTTGGGTCCCAGTCTGGGACCATGAAACTGAATGACTGGCCTATGCGATACCATAGTAGCCATTGTAAAATAATGATGTGATATTTTAAGAAGTGACAATAAGTAGTTAGTGATGTAGCTCCCTCTCAAGTTGAGAAGGTACTCAAGTGTAGGAATTGCACAGCAGTTTTGATTCAAATTCACTGGGATGCATTTGTTCCGGAAAATATTATGAGGAAGAGTTGGGTTTGGTTTTGGTTTGTGGGATTTTTTTCCCTTTACATCACAGCGATGTTCATTCAGTATTCTCATGTTTCATTCACTGTGCACTGCATGGCTTTGACACACCACCAACCCTCACCTCTCTGCCATGTTTCCTAAAGCTGGCCTTCCAGAAAGGTTCAAGTATCTTATGGGCTGAATTTTGAGAGGAACATTAAGAGCAGATAATTTCTTTGGCTATAATTTGTAGTTACATGTGTGCCGCACTGCTCCTGGATTGTGCTTAGTTCAGGTGGCAGGTTTAGATTGTGATGTAATTTCTGCACCTGTTAGTGATGTTTCTCTTTATTAAGAAACTAGGGTTTACAATTTCTACAGATACTGAAGCCTGTCGCATTCAAGGAACATCTTCAAAATGAACATTTGGGGATGATTTAGTGATTACCAATTTGGGTGGAGCTTCAGACATGCTCTTTGTGTGGATTCTTGCAGTTGTCTGCATAGAGTGATACGGTATTTCTTTATTTTGCAAAGTTATCATTGCATTAAAATACAGAAGTCAAAATTAAGTGATGCAACCTGGGTAGTAGAGGCAATCTTGTTGCTTTAATGCTGCTTTTTCCCAGGCTTTACTGAGTTTCTTTTTGCATTTGTCATGTGGGAATATTCATAATGTATCCAGAGGTGTAGCTTACTGATTGCATGCAAATTGATGTGATTTGGTTTCTTAAAGGATGGGGGGTTTTGTTCTACTTATCCCTGTTCTCTCCCCTTTTCCTTTTAAGCCATCCACACCAGCTTTTTAATACCAGGGAAGGTGGAACAAGCCATAATCTTTCAAGTCTCCTGTGAATAACATCACAGTTGAGCTACACAAGGAGCTTAAAGAAAAGGCCAGTACCAATTAATTCCAATTGTTGTAGCATTTAATACAGTGTCTGTGTTCACAGGGTGGTGCACAGCTCTTTGTATTCCAGCCTTAGGGGCAGCAACACTGTGCCAAGTAGAAAATAGGGTAAGGGAAGTTGAATGCATTCTGCTTTATGCTTGTTTACAATTTCATCCCACATAGCACATTGCCTTGACTGATGCTAAATGTCTCCAAAATGTGAATAATCCAGGAAAGTCCATTTGTCTGCCATTGTTTGAAAAATCTCCTTTACAAAATGGTCATTTTAAGACTGTCAGGTCTGGCATCAGCTCAGCTGGCATTACTCTTGTCACTGAGTGCTGTTTCCTCTTCTGCTGTGCTTCAAACTGTTTGGAGCCTCATGGCTGACTAGTCAGTGTTTATGAGGTCAGGGAAACAAAACTAAGTAACTTAATGTGTGGATATTGAGAAGTCTGCAATAATAGTAGACTAAAAATCATTTTAGGAAAGGGTAACAACTGTAGGAATTGTTTTGAATGTGTAAGTAGTTACATATATTATTTAAAGAGACTGTTTAAAAATTATTGCCCATGGCAGCAGGGTTGCAACTAGATGATCTTAAGGCCCTTTCCAACCCAAACCATTCTGTGATTCTATGACTCAGCTTAACCTCCCCTCTTTTTTTTAATGCATCCACAGTTGTTTAAGAATCTTGTTCCCTTGGCTGATAAACACTTTCTTCTGAACTGAAGGAACAGGAATGGTATTTAAGGGTTCAATTCTTCACTTTCAACAGCTTCTGTGTAACAGATCAAGTCTTGTGTGCTTGGATATGAGGAAGAAATTCTTTACTGTAAGGGTGGTGAGGCACTGGAATGGGTTGCCCAGGGAAGTTGTGAATGCTCCATCGCTGGCGGTGTTCAAGGCCAGGTTGGACAGAGCCTTGGGCAGCCTGGTCTAGTGGAAGGTGTCCCTGCCCATGGCAGGATTTGGAACTGGATGATCTTAAGGTCCTTTCCAAGCCTAACCATTCTATGCTTGTGACAGGTTCTTATCATAGAATCATAGAATAGTTAGCGTTGGAAAGGACCTTAAGATCATCCAGTTCCAACCCCCCTGCCATGGGCAGGGACACCTCCCACCAAACCATGCCACCCAAGGCTCTGTCCAACCTGGCCTTGAACACTGCCAGCGATGGAGCATTCACAACTTCCCTGGGCAACCCATTCCAGGGCCTCACCACCCTTACAGTAAAGAATTTCTTCCTCATATCCAATCTAAACCTCCCCTGTTTAAGTTTGAACCCATTACCCCTTGTCCTCTCACTACAGTCCCTAATGAAGAGTCCCTCCCCAGCATCCCTGTAGGCCCCCTTCAGATACTGGAAGGCTGCTATGAGGTGCCACACAGCCTTCTCTTCTCCAGGCTGAACAGCCCCAACCCTCTCAGCCTATCTTCATACTGGAGGTGCTCCAGTCCCCGATCATCCTCGTGGCCCTCTGGACTTGTTCCAGCAGTTCGATGTCCATTCTATGTTGAGGACCCCAGAAGTGCACACAATACTCCAAGTGAGGTCTCACGAGAGCAGAGTAGAGGGGCAAGATCACCTCCCTCGACCTGCTGGTCACTCTCCTTTTGATGCAGCCCAGGATACGGTTGGCTTTCTGAGCTGCAAGCGCACACTGCCGGCTCATGTTCATTTTCTCATCCACCAACACCCCCAAGTCCTTCTCTGCAGGGCTGCTCTGAATCTCTTCTCTGCCCAACCTGTAGCTGTGCCTGGGATTGCTCTGACCCAGGTGTAGGACCTTGCACTTGGCATCCAGCTTATGTTGCCGTGTTCCATTATGTATTAAAATCAATTTCCTCCGTCTCTCACCATGCAATTCCCGTTACGTTGGATGAGAAAGATGGAAGCATGAAATAAATCTGGTGTAGGTATATTTCACCTCAAAATAGCTGTGCGGTTTGCAAATACCCAAGCAGTGCCCCTGAGATAGTGGTGAGCTATATATGTATTAAGGCAGCCTGATGACCAAGTTAGAGAAGGTGGTGATATGTATCAGCATTCCCTCATGTCTTTGTGTAAACATGAAAAGCTGGGAGAGAAAAGAGGGAAGACTTTTGAAACTGAAATGTAGACAGCTAGATCTGGGTTCTAGAGGATATGTCCCCTTTGTGGCTGATGCTTTCCTATGGAAACACTGAACAAATGTAGGACTGCATCTTTGTTATGGCACTATGAGGTATCTAGATCCATATGGGATGGCATAAACCTGACTCCATGCACACACTGTCTTCAAGTAGTTTCCAGAGTTTGTTTGGTGATTTAGCATACACTGTTATCAAATGAATGTAGAAAAGCCTCATTAATAACAGTTATAACTGTTGCATACAGACCTCGTTTCTCTCTACCTATATTCTCTAGTGCTCTGCTATTTGGTCAGCAGTCTCAGCTTGCCTCCAGCAGAGCAAAAGGGGAACTGTGACAAGTCCTGGGTCACCTTGAGGTCTTTACCAGGAGCTGATGTCCATTGTGGACTTTCTGCCACCTGAGTCTCAAGTCTGGGTTTATTTTCATATGTTTCTCATCATAGTTTGCTTCCTTCTCAGTAGTTCTCCCGCTCAAGTTTGGAAGCTGCACTCCTAGCATCAAGTAACATAAAAGGCTGTTATTTTTACACAGGGACTACCTGGGTTGGTCAGACCTTTACTTATGTATTATTGTTATATTTGCAGAATTTAAGACAAAACAGATGAGGGAATTATCACTCAACCCACTAGACAGGTGCTCAAATGTGCTGAAGCCAGCTGAGACCAAGGCAATCCCAGACAACTGCAGAGACCATGCACTATCAAATCAATATGAAACCTATGGTCTTTTGTTATTTATGCAAAAATCATATTTACAGAGTTATAAGGGGAGGGGACAGTGCTTTTACAGCTGGCCATATGCTGTTAAACAGTGAAGGCTGATTTATTGCTCCATGTGGAGAAAGGAAGACATGAATACAGCTGCTCCAGGAGCAGAATATTACAGATATGCATAAGTGTAATAGCACAAGCTGCGCTGGTTTAGCACAAGAGACACTTGAGATGTAATACTCTCAGTGCCAGAAAATGCCTCCTGCTAACTTCAGCGGAGCTGATGAACAGAGTGGAAAAGGAGGTGGGATCTTTATTGTGTAGACTTGAAATTCTTCATTAGGTTACTTTCTGAACTTGAGATTGCTGCAGCGTTTCTGAGAATCAAACTTGATCCGCACCCAGTCACACAGTGCAAACAAATTTGATTCCCTATTATTGTCACTGCTTATACCTAGAATCACGCCTGACTTTGTATTTGTACTGTGAGTGAGAAAGAAGGATACAGAGATTGTCCTATCACTTGCCACATAGCCACATCACATAGCCAAATGGATTATGGCACTTGCTTTCTCATGGACAAAGAATTTGGTGATAACTTAACTGGGACTCTTGACTGTGGTCCAAGCTGCCCAGCTGGGCTAAAAAGTCTTTCTCTCACCAGTGGGTTTTCTTCTGTCATCAAGGACGTGCTCAGGAACTTATTCTTTAGGCATGTAGCTGAACTTAGCTGTCTGGTGAGTTTACAGTACAGGCACCCTCATTTGCTGTTTCTGCTTGTCATTTTGAAAGGAAATAAACGAACATTACTTACCTAGAGGTCTTTCATCAAGTGCAGAAAAATTTGGCAAGATTTCTTGGCTAAATGTTTGTTATATTGAATATTGAAAATTATTAAGAGCTGCTATCTTTAGTGTTGCATATTTATACACGTTATATACATGTATGAATGAAAGTATGTTGTGTACACAAGGCAAATCAGGTGAGTCTGAAAGTTAAGAATTACCTTCCATCCTGGTATTGCCCTGCAGCTGTATGGTTCTGCCTCCCTCTCCCCTAATTTCTGTATTCATGGCAAAAAGATTGAATTTGTGGTATGCTTCCAGTGAGCAGATTCATGCTGTTTCAGAAGAGCATTTGGGAGCACATATTTCTGTCATTTGAAGGAATTTCTGTGTAACTGTCTAGATAAACCACTGTGTTCCTTCTGCTCCCAGGCTAACAACGAGCGTACACAACAACAGGGCAAGTTGTGCTGGTACAATGTGCTAATGTGCCTTCAGGAGAGGGGGCAGTTAAAATGAAGCTAAATTCATTCTTTGTCATCCTCTGTCACCAAGAGGAGCAAAGGTGGTGTGGAAAGCATCTTGGTTAAATTAGGTAAGAATGGAAGGCAATGCTTTTATATACCTGAAGGGATGTAGTGCTGGATGAAAAGGAAGGGTTTGACAGTGGAGCTGAAAAAGGGAATAATGAGAGGAAATAATTAACCAAAATTTAGAATACCAGGAAACTTGTTGAGACAGTGAAAACTGTTAAAAACTGGAATTGTCTCCCAAAGGAAGATGCTGAAACTTAATAGCTTTGGGCTTGTTTAACAAGTCTTGTCAAGCTGCGTGGAAGAAATGCAGAGAACAATCACAGACTTGCAGAGGGATGCAGTAGATGATGTACTCAGCTTTGCCACTTCTTAGTGCTGTGATTTGTCAGATGCCAGCAGGAGTGACAATAATTAGGGTGCAGTTTTTATTGGGGGGGGGGGGGAAGAGACCTCTTGTTTGAGAGCTCAGCTGTTTTTCTGCATCGATCTGAGCTAGCCTTGAGGGATGGAAGGCCAGGTTGGACAGGGCTTTGACCACCCTGGTCTAGAGGAAGGTGTCCCTGCCTGTGGCAGGGGGTTGGAACTGGATGAGCTTTAAGGGCCCTTCCAGCCCAAACCAGTCTGGGATTCTGTGGGAGTTCAGAATGAATAAACAGATGCTGTATGTTATGAATTAACTCGTGGTTAATTCACTTGTAGGGCAAAACTTCTTTTAGGTGACCACACGAGCAGTCAGGGCAAAAACGTTTGTTGGACTGGAAAAAGTGGAAATTATTTGTTCTGTAAAACACAGGAGATGTGTGCTGCTTGCCTATAAGACATGAGGCTGCTGCTGGGAGCTCAGGAGAGGAGGAGGAGGAGGGTATGCGCGCTCATTTGCCCAGAGGTCCCGCTGGAAGTCTCATCCCAAGTGTTATAGTTTTTCTCCTTGCAGCAGGCAGTGTCAGAGGGGGAAGGCAATAAATTACAGCCATTCCAAGTAATGAGACTGTTAAGTGAAATTAATAAAGAAAAGTTGTTAAAGTTTAATTTTGCCCTCCTCTTCCTACAGCAAACCACAAAGACACTCAGGATACAGGACTGTAAACACAAAGCAAGTAAGCTCTGAGAACTGTATAATTAAACAAGCTCCTATTAGTTGCAGTGCAGATTTTTGCATGGTCACATTTGAATCTTATTAACTGAAATACAGTGTAAACTCATTTGTATTCATGTATGCCAGTATGCAGGCACATAAGCATGCCAAAAAACAGGTCTTAAGAACACTGGAACTTCTTGTGGAAAGATGTGGCATGGTCATCAAAGAAGTCAGAGAATCGTAGGACAGGTTGGAATCTTCAAAGGTCACGTAGTCCAGCCCCCCTGTAATGAGCAGGGATACGTTCCACTAGACCGGGTTGCTCAACACCATACCCGGCTTGGCCTTGACCCAGCACTGGCCCAAGATAGAGGGGAAAACAGTTGTTTCCCAAGGAAATCAATCCCCTGGGATTTCAGTAACCCACAGTCCTGTTCTTCAGTGGGTATGTGACTGGAGTCCAGTTCTTCCCTAGGCTGTCTGTTTCTTTGACTGAAAGGCTGTTGCTTCTTCTATGTGTTTGCTGTTGGAGACCATGAATTTTTGATGAAAACAAGTCTGGGAAGTGGGGGAAAAGAGAAGGAGCTGCGTCTGAATGTAAAACATCCTGTCCCACCAAGAGCGAGGTGCCCCTCTGTGTGTAATTCTCCTGCAGATGTGACAGATAGGCGAATAAAGTTTATTTGCACTTGCTGTGCTCTGTTCGGTGGTAGCCTGTGACATACACATCACAAGCATTGCCTCCTGCTGTCAGGTGCAGCCAGGGACATGCCATGATTTGTCCTTACAGGTAAGGAGCCTGTTTGCACACTTCCACTCAAAGACCACCCACAGTATTTCAGAGAGTTATAGATTTACCTGTCATATGATGCTCTCATTGCTGCCATCTGTTTAATAGGTTCATTTGTTGTCTCTGTTTGTACAGTTACCATGAAAGCTATTTGGATCATAATTTCATTATGTGTTCATAAAGCAGCTAGCATGATGGGGGTCCAGTTGCATTTTGGGACCAAGAGCGAGTGTACATTTCAACTTGTGCCTGTTATTGTTACCCACTGTAAACCAAATCCTTTCCCCACTCTTGGTAGTGGGTGAGATGTTTCTCATTGTCTTGGGTGGGAGCAGGATTTATTCCAGTCAGAATATAGAATCCCAGACTGGTTTGGGTTGGAAGGGACCTTAAAGCTCATCCAGTTCCAACCCCCTGCCACAGGCAGGGACACCTTCCACTAAACCAGGGTGCTCAAAGCCCACAAAGTCTGTATTTTCATTTGATATACCGCTGCATTTTTATTCTCTCAGTGTGATAGAGTTACAATGCTCAGCTGTTGGCTGAGTTTAACGCCTGTTTAATAAACACCCACAAACTGACCTGTGGAAAAATTCAGATGTTCCACAGGTCAAATAGATTTCAAATAGTTCCTAAACATGGTAACAGAAGGGCCACAGTGTATGTGACAACAATGCATCATGTAAATTGCAGCAATAAATTTTAATTAAAAGAGGCCAAGATACTCTTCAGCAGGATCAGATGCTACTCACAGAAGATGAAGCGATAAATGTAAATGGCTTGCTGTGCTTATGCCTTGTCTTTTGGAGAGGTTGAGAGGGGTGGCACACTTGAGAAAGATTCTACATCAGTTCAGCTGCCGTGTTAGAGATGTGGTGAGCAAAGAAATATTGATCCTAACAGAGCAGCGAATTTAAGATAAGATCTGACGATATTAAAAAGAACAAGGCTTGATGGTCTCTTCTGTCCTAGTAAACAGCATCTCAGGATACTTAAAAAAGAAATCAGGTAGGTTTCAGCATGGAATAAAACCCCGCACAGTCTGTGATATACAGGCTTTTTAAAATTCCTGCCTATTAATTACTTATTTCGGGGTAATGATTTTGAATTCTCAGGGTGTGAATTTTTTTATCCCATATTGCTCCACAGCATTTTGTCTTTAGTTAGTAAACAAACTCAGTCACAGATTATATGAGGGAGCTTTTCATTATGCTTCAGCCACAACTCTGCACTTGTATATATATCAAAATATAAGGTATATTAAAATACACGTATTAAAATATATCTATTATTTATGGAACTGTTCAAAATCAAATTCATGCCTCAGATTTGAGGCATGAGGAGCTTACCTTCTAAAACTGCAAGGGCAAGTCACATGAACATGGGGAGCCTCTGTTACAGAAAGAGGCTTTAGAAGGGGCCATTTCTGTGCCTGGAGAGGTGGCACATAGGTTCTGACTGAGACACACTTGCCCAAGCTTTTCCAGTTAACCCTAGTGAAGAAGGCTTCATCAGCAGGCTGGCAGCCTGCTCCACTTCTCACATAGTTGTGTTGCCTTGTATGTCTAAATTGCACTCGGAATCGCAGACTCGTTTGTGTTGGAAGGTACTTTAAAGCTCATCCAGTTCCAGCCCCCTGCCACAGGCAGGGACACCTTCCACTGGAGCAGGTTGTTCCAAGCCCCATCCAACCTGGCCTTGAACACTGCCAGGAATGGGGAATCTGATGATTTAGACAGCATACTGGATTTAGGGCAGAGAGCTTTCTCGCACCAGTTACGTTGTTGAGGGTATAAAAGTGTGGTGACCAAATGGGAATGTGATGCTGCTTGATTTGGATTTTCACTGGCAGAAGGCTGTTACACAATGATATCATTTGAATTTGTAGAAGAAAAAAGGGGAAAAATGTTAATGTGGTTTTTTTCTATGATTAAAAAACTCCCCAAGAAGGCCCTTTGGTACTTCATCTGTATTGCAAGGAAACATGGAAATGTATTTAAAGCAACAGTTCCCCCGCCCTTATTGCCTGCTGCTGGTGGGTCTTTGATGACGATGCTTCAGTCTAGCTCCTTCCCTGGTACTCTGTTTCTAAATCTCCTCTGTAATAAAACTGCGTCAGGCTGATGTGAAGGATACCAGGTTACTTCCTTTTCCTTGAGAGTGGAATGTTCATGGGCACTGATCCTGGCACTCAGGTTATCTCTGAGTTAAGCTTGAAAGTTAGGATTTACCAAAGACTTTGTATCGAGCTCTTTTCTAAACTCAGGCTACCTGGTGCCAAGACAGTGTGGAGTACCTCTGCAAAAACTGTTTTTCTTCCCTGAGAATGTTTTATGATTTCCATTTGGATAAGTGACTTGTGCAGCTTACTCAGCAATGAGGGTAGGTGCCCAAGACTGCTGGATTGTGCCCAAAGGATAAAAATCACTTAAACAATAGTTCTCTGAAGATCACATATATGGTTAGCTAGTGGGAAGATCTGATATTTGCAAGTTGTTATGCTCTCAACGGCTGAAAATTACAACCCTTATACAAACTTAGATGCCCAGTTTGAGAGATTGGTTCTTCATTTCGAAAATGGGGCAGGAGTGGCAACAGAGGCATAAGGAAGTAGAAGAAATTATGATGAATCATATGATTCTTTGAATTTCTCCTCAGCTAATTTCAGGGTATAGCTATTGTTAAGAGAAAATGAGCACTCACAGTGTGTTAAGATGTTGTTTAAGAAAACCTGTTGTCGAAGAGTTGGAGCTGATGCTATCTTACTGGGAGAATATGATGATGATGGATGTGATTTTTAACGTACTGTTTGTTCTGGAGCGTTCCCATATGGTCTTTTGCATTCATCTCAGTGATCCATTGCCGATTCTTTTGTCTTTAATGCCTCTCCATCTTCTGCTCTTTCACCTTTTTTCTACAGTTTGGTTCATTTACTGTCCACTTGTGCATTTTGCAGGCACCTCTTTTCCATGTACGTCAGTGTTCAGTTGTGCAGGGGGAAGGGGCTGGTTGCCAGCTGCTTTGAGCATGCTGTTCACTCATGGGTTAACTGGTTTTGCTTCCCTGTTAAGCAATTAGCATTCCTGTCCCTATTAGTTTAGCAGAATGACTTACAGGCAGTAAATGCAGTAAACATTTCCAAAGCTGTATTGTGTATTAGAGATGATTTTAAAGGCTGAGGAGTTTCATTCCCTGGTTTATGTACTGCCAGTCTGATTTGAATGAGATTTATATTCCCTAAAGTAGGATTGTAGCCCAAACCAAAAAACAGTAGCCATTAAAAACCGTTTAATAAAACAGTGGGAGTTGCCTTTGTTGGGGGACACTGGATCTGGTCTTGGTAACCATGGAAAGTTAGAGGTAGAGGAATAAAGTCCGCAGGCTCTTAGCCTGTAGCTATTCTATAACTGCACAGAAATGTCCTGAGAGTAATTCTGCACTTAACGTACTTAAGCATCCAGTGTGAAGAAATTACAGATATTCTACCCAAACACAGGACAGCTTTTTAAAAAATAGAAATCATAGAATCACGGAATCAACAAGACTGGAAATGACCTTCAAGATCATCCAGTCCAACCGTTCCCCTGCACTGCCAAGGCCACCGCTAAACTGTGGCACTGAGGGCTTCGTCTGCACAGTTTATGAACACTTCCAGGGATGGTGACTCCACCGCTGCCCTGGGCAGCTGTTCCAATGCCTGATCAAACCTTTTGGGGAAGAAATTGTTCTAATATCCAGTCTAAACCTCCCCTGGTGCAGCTTAAAGCTGTTTCCTTATGTAATAGTTACAGTTTAATGGGGAAAAAAAAGCAAACCACTGTGTCATTATCTTAAGTCTGTAAGCTAGGGAAGCATTTTAAGGGGGTGGACTAGATGATCTTCAGAAGTCCCTTCCAACCCAAACTATTCAGTGATTCCGTGAAGTAGACTGGTATCTTGTTTCTACTTTCTGGACAAGAGGTACCTGTGGGCTTCCAGAGTTGCTCTTTATTTTTTTACAGTTGAGCTATAGCTCTGCTAAAGCTGAGAGAAGCTGAGCCCACCAAAATTTAGAGCAATGGGACATAATTCACAACCATCAGGTTTTTATTATATTAACCTATATCTGTCACAGACAGTATGTTGTGCATTTTGCCATTCACATAGCGTACAGTGATGTGCTGTACAGTTAAATGATATTGTCTATTCCACCACTTGAGTTAAAATTTACTCAACTGCAGCTTGGATAGGACTTGAGCAGACTGTATAAATGCAAGCCATTACTGCTTAAAAGTTGTGAGCATTATGATGAGCAAAGAGAAGTGTCACATCAACTCTTTTATCCAAAGACAGAATAATTCCCTACTTTAATCCTAACCAAATGCAATTTGTAAGAAGTCACACATGACAGAGACTTGTGTTTTGATTGGCTTTATGAGCAGGTATTGGGGTAAATGTGATGCTCAGAGAGACGTCCTGCCTGTGGGTTAGAACAAATTTTGTTAACAATTAGTGGGGCAAAGCTGTGGCAAATAAATGGTAGGTGCTTAGTATGAACTCAGCCTTTGCCTTTGTGGGTTTTGATTAGACTATCAGTGTATACCAGTGGTATTTTTTTTTTGCTTTAACACTACACTTCTATCCCTAATCCAGCGATCTGATAGACATGGCTGGAGTCTGTGAAAAGAAATGGCATTCCTACATTTTTGTTTATCCTTCCTATCATTAAATGCATTCCAGACACACTTTTATATTGCAGCATTTGACTTTGAGTGGTTGCATTTTTAATAGGAATTTTAACAGATACGTGCTGATTTTGACATCTAATGTTAAATGTCTTCAGTATGTACCATGGTATTATCTTCTGGCTTGCATATATGACTGGGTTTGACTTTGAGATTGCAAGCAGTATTCTAGTAGAGATTGAAAGCTTACACATTAACAACTTGTTTCAGATATCTCAAAGGTGTTGCCTGTCCTTTCTTTTCATAGGAAATACAGTGGCAGATGCTATCATTAATAGTGCTATAGAAGCATGTCTTTTTGTCTCTCTGTAGACTAAATTCAAGTCTTATTAAAATCAGTGGGCAGGTTCTGCCTGCAAGGAAAGCAGGGCAGGCCTTCCATCTTTGAACTACACTGGCTGAAATGTCTTAAGCACACAAAACATCTTAGTTGACAGTTTGGAAGAAACCGATGCTGACAGCAACTGGGAGTATTTTCATTTTCCCATGAATATTGCCTTTAAAATAACACATGAATGTGCACTTAGTTGCAAACACATTTTAGAGTGTTGCTAATTCAGAAAGTGTCAAGGTGGTTTAGAAGTTTGGGGCTTTTTGTAATAAGTTGCAAGAGAGAGTATTAAAAATAATGGATTTGTCATGCAGAAATACACAGCTGCTGCGCCAAAGAGCTTTTATAGCATCACGACCAATGTTATGAGTGGGTCTAATTAAAAAAATCTGTGTGTGGTTTTGTTTTCTGTTTGGTTGGGTTTTACTCTGTCTGAGCAAGGTTCTGCCATCTCATGTTATTCATGATATGTGATGATAATATCTAATTAACGTCTGGAAATTACCGCAGGAAATCCTTCCAAACATCAGCTGCCAATGTCTGATTGACAATCCAAATGAAAGGCTTCAACAAAAAACTAACTGCAGTTCTGGGAGTTTTGGTTGGGTTTACTGGAGTGGGGATATTACCTATATATTTACTGTGAGGGTGCTGAGGCCCTGGCACAGGGTGCCCAGAGAAGCTGTGGCTGCCCCATCCCTGGCAGTGTTCGAGGCCAGGTTGGACGGGGCTTGGAGCAACCAGGTCTTGTGGAAGGTGTCCCTGCCTGTGGCAGGGGGTTGGAACTGGATGAGCTTTAAGGTCCCTTCCAACCCAATCCATTTTATGATTCTAGAATTATATAGGTGCCTGAAGCTAGCCCAGAATGTGGGATGCCTGGGAACAGACTCAGCGATGAGTTTGTAACTGAGTTTGCGACCACCAGGAAAGGAAAGATTTCTGTTAAATTCATTCTCCATAGATTCTGGCTATGTGACTTTTATTAACTTGCTGCTAGATTCCAGCATGATGGTTTGGCTTACTGGTGATAGGGCCTGATGTAATTCACCTGTAGCTCAAGTCTAGAGTAACTGTGATGCTCAAAACCCAGCGCTCTGGCATTCAGATGCTCCCTGTCTAGTCCCTTGTGACTCCAGACATGCTGAGTGGATCATTTCTCCCTTTGAGATGCTTATGCAGCCAATTACACTGCTGTAGCAGTGAAATAGCTGGACAGCAGTTTTATCTTACATGTGCTATTCATAGAATCATAGAATAGTTAGGGTAGGAAAGGACCTCAAGATCATTGAGTTCCAACCCCCCTGCCATGGGCAGGGACACCTCCCACTAAACCATGCCATCCAAGGCTATGTCCAACCCCACCTTGAATGCCGCCAGGGATGAAGCGTTCACAACTTCCCTGGGCAACCCATTCCAGGGCCTCACCACCCTTAAAGTAAAGAATTTCTTCCTCATATCCAATCTAAACTTCCCCTGTTTAAGTTTGAACCCATTACCTCTTGTCCTCTCACCACAGTCCCTCCTGAAGAGTCCCTCCCCAGCATCCCTATAGGCCCCCTTCAGGTATTGGAAGGCTGCTATGAGGTCTCCACGCAGCCTTCTCTTCTGCAGGCTGAACAGCCCCAATTTTCTCAGCCTATCTTCATATTAGGGTTACAACAAGTAGCGCTTAGACTACATAGAAGCTGTTATTGTGAAGCTGCATCTTGGGTGGTTGTTAGCGGTGTACAGAGATTACCAAAATGCCCTCCCCACCAACACACTGCTCTCCCAGAACAAACATCCCAAGCCCTTTTAATTTGCTTTTGTCCATTTTCCACTCCCCCCAGTGACTAGCGGGGGTGGAGAAGCTCCCCATGACCCAGAAGTGTGCACATGGAGCCCAGACACCAACCGTGTCCTGGGCTTCATCACGAGCAGCGTGACCAGCAGCTTGAGGGAGGGGATTCTCCTCCTCTGCTCTGCACTGGTGAAACCCCCCCCTGCAGTCCTGTGTCCGGCTCTGGCGCAGCAACACAAGTGGGATGTGGAGCTGTTGGAGAGAGTCCAGATGAAGCCGTGGAGATGCTCTGAGGGTTGCAGCACCTCTGCTCTGGCGACAGGCTGAGAGAGCTGGGCTTGTTCAGCCTGGAGAAGAGAGGGCTCTGTGAAGACCTTAGAGCAGCTTCCAGTGCCTGAAGGGACCAACTACAAATCTGTAGAGGGGCTTTTGACAAAACTCTCTCCCTACAGGACAAGGGGGAATGGCTTTAACCTGACAGAGGGGAGACTGAGATATGAGACATTAGGGAGAAATTCTGCCCTGTGAGGGTGCTGAGGCCCTGCCACAGGGTGCTCAGAGAAGCTGTGGCTGCCCCATCCCTGGCACTGTTCAAGGCCAGGCTGGAGGGGGCTTGGAGCAACCTGGTCTAGTGCAAGTTGTCTCTGCCTGTGGCAGGGGCTTGGAACTGGATGAGCTTTAGGGTCCCTTCAACACCATTCCATGATTGTATGGTTCTAGGATTCCCCACTACCAGTGCTGTATTCTGCTTTAGGGAAGTCATGGAGGGCTTTTCTCTTCAGCTGCTCCTTTCACCTATTGCAAAATTAAGAGCAACCACTAAAAGATGAGTTTATTGCCAGTGTGTTTCCTGGATTTGTCAGGCGAGCAGATTTAGCACCTGACTGAAGCACAGTCTGAGTCATCTCGTTCTTCCTCCTGCAGTGTTGGGGCCGATGGATGACAGCTTTGCTGGAGCAAAATCCCAATTCATGACCTGTGTAGGATTTTCAAATTTGGGAAATGATTGTATCATCTTTTCTTCATACAGCAATTTCCTTTAAAATTGTGTAGAAATGCAGTGGACAGACTTGTAATCTATTTATAAAGTGAATTTCCTTCATACATACCATTTTGTTGTTGTTATTATTATTAGGAAAGAGAAAAATAGGTATGTATCCAGAGATACGCACTCTGATGTAAGTAGCCCATGAACACCAAAGGCAGTTTTAAACAGCTCTAGACTTGCAGGCCTTATTAACGCTTTCTAATATGCGTGCATATAGTTGTTCACTTTTCTGCTGACATATTTTCCTAGGGGAAATAAATACATTTTATCACTTTTCCCATATCATTCCCTTCCTGGCTTTAATTCCATAACAGTGGAGCAAAAAGCCACAGAAGGGTTTGCCTGATAAACAGAGATGTTTCTGTCCTTATCTGGCTATTATGAGGCAATCATCAAAATTAAGTTAGGAATGAGAGGAAATAAAATCAATGATAATGAAGCCGATGTTTTAGTACATAGCATTTTACTAAATGGCAGTGGTGTTAGCTCTTAGCAAAATGCTCTTTTGTTTTGGACTTATAATACAAAAATAATGCCGGTTTATTAACACACTATTCCATCTTTCTTCTCTGTAGAAGACGTACTAACTCAGTGAGGTATTATGTGTACCCAGTTACATTTAAAATACATGAGTTGTGCGTGGACTGTGATGGGAATTCTCTGGCAAATGTGAATTTTGCTGCAGAGATGTGTGGCCATAACACTGTAGGTGTGACCTGCCAGCTAAAATGCTTTCCCAAAGCTGGGGAGCCTGAGTGTTCTTCATGTCTCTGTTGCTGGCCTTTGGGTGATCTGATCCAAGCTACTTCCTTTGGGGTTTTTACCCAAATCAGATACAGATGTGCTGGCTTTCTTACCATAGCATCAGTTAGCTTGGAAAAGACCTGTAAGATCATCCAGTCCAACCATTCCCCCAGCACTGCCAAGACCACCACTAAACCATGTCACTAAAGGCCTCTCGTCTACACAGTTTGTGAACTCTTCCAGGGACGGTGACTCCAGCACTGCCCTGGGAAGTGGTGTTTTAAAACTCTTGGAGAGAGATGGGTGGTATTGTTTACTAAAGCCCAGGAAACTTAACAACAAATCAGAGGTAGTTTCATTAATAACCTTGAGATTGGCAAAAAAGCTTTGTGATTAAGTTTAATGGTACCAGTCTTTGAAGAGTCTGAAAGCATCTGTAGATACTTTCAGAGGTAATGCCATGAGTAAAGAAACAACTCCAGTCAGCTGAGAGGTGTTGCAAGCAATCTGAATTGATTATTATCAAGATGATTTCCTTAAATCTTACACATTTAGGCCAAATATTACTGGCAACAAGAAGAAAGTGCTTCAGGGTCATTAATGCTCCCTTGATCTTGTGTTACACAGGTCAGTCCAGAGTTTGAGACATAATTTTAGAGACTTGTTTTTTCTTACAAAAGAAAGGCAGCTGAGTCTTACTCTCCTGTTGTTGAAAATTCACATAGGATGCATGTTATAAATTGGCAGTCTCTGGCTGTAGCTCCGTAAGGTTTAGGGCTAGAGCATATTAGCTGCTCTGGAGGAAATTGAACTTTGTTGTCAGATATTAGCTGTCCAGTCTCTTGAAAGCCTTGGGGTTTATGAGCCGGGATTTCAGTATTTGTGGTCATGGCAAAAGCAGCAAGATAATCAAATAGCAAATAAAATGCTTAGGCTGGAACACAATCTGAAGGACAGCAGTTTCAAAATGAAAAGCTTTACAGAACCCAGAGGAAGAAGGAAGCCAATTAAAGATGTTGGGACTTATTACAGTCAGGCTTATTACAGATTCAGCCTTAAATGATCTGTGAATTCCGTTTATGAATCTGGAACTGTGTTTATTCTGAGCTATAAAGAAAACAAACAAAACAGAATGGTAGGTTATCCCTAGCAGTTGGAGAGGAAATGAAATGAAACTGCAAATGGGAAGCTTCCTATATTTTCATTTCTGATGCAGTTTCTCATTCTAAAGATCTTTTCCACACAGAGACTCTCTTTAATAATGGGGCTGTTTTCTTGCCTCTCAAATAAAATGCAAGGCAAGTGCAGTAGGTAGCTGTCTGCAAATGTATTTTTATCTTGCAGCGCAGTTACTTTTTAATAAGAACTATAGAAGCTGATTAATTGTGACTTCTGCATCTATAATTTAGGCAGGACACATTTGCAAACAGACTGCCCATCAGCCTGAACTCGTAGGAGATCCTTCTGTTTATAGTAGTAGAAGAGAACATTTAAGCCTTCCTCCCAGTACCAAGATTATAACACAGAGGTGAGGCTGTTTTGGAAGTGCTGAGAATTTGTAACTTAAAACCAGGGGGCTGGTGCTGTGTACACTGTATTCACCATTAAGTGAGCATCTCTTCTGGTCAGTATTAGCAGGATGGACTAATGCTGGTTTGTTGATTTGTTACTTATTGCAGTATAAGATTTTCTGTTTGCATTACTTGATATAATTTATGATTTTAAATGTTGGGGTTTTTTTTAAGTTCTGACTTATAAATAATATTTGTCTACAGTGAAAACTTACGAGATCCCTGAATTAAGGTCTCTTTAGCACCCATGTTTGTAGCATGCTTGGCAAGAGGGAACTGTCATAATCTTGTGAACAGATACTGTGGTTAGGTCCATTTTCCATATAAATGGGAGAGTAAATACAGTTTCTTAAGTGAAAGGATTGGCACTGAACACATAGCCCCGGTTCTGGAGGTTTTACGCTGCCAAAAGACATGGGAACGTGCAAGAAAATAATTCAAAAGCTGTTTGCCTTACAATGGCTTATTTGAATTTGACAAAAGAAAGCAAAAATAGAAAAACAGTTAATCTATAATGATGATAATTTGATTTGTGGCATATGCTTTTTGGTTCAGTGGGTTCCCTGTGTTGGTGTTTGAGCTTAAGCATTAATGAATTCCATTTTCGAGCAACATGCACCCTTTGGGATGTGAAGGCTTTTCTGTATATTATTGAAGGAAGGCTGTGGGATGCTCACATGATGTACTTTTTCCCTTGGCTGCTGATGGGGGTTCCAGCTGAGTTTTTGTTCTGCTGCACTGTTTCTGCTTCATGGTTGTTGCCTCTTTTGATTTTTTGGGGGGAACATAATCGAAGAGCTTGATAATTTTAATTAAAACATTTGATAAATATTCATTCTAATTTGTATATGATTTGCAACATTTTCACTGGAGATCAGGCACTGCGCTGGGTATTCTCACATGTAGGTTGAAGCAGCAGTTCAGTTTTTCCCTGTGTTTGCTACTATAGCTTTCTGGGTTTTATTTTAGTCATCTCTGTGATATTCTTTACAACTTCCAGTTCTTCTGAAGAACTCGCAATCGGTTCTCTTGTATTAACTCTCATCAGCATCATCTGAAAGCCAGCAGGAACTGCTTTCTTTGAAGAAGAATACTTGGTGGTATTTCGCTGTGAACTCTCATTGTATTTAGAGCATTACTCTGGTATCCACTCAGACTTCTTCCCAGCTGAATTTAGATCTTATGCTTCCCTAAAACAATGTCACAGTGTTCAATTACATTTAGGAGGGATATATTTTTCCCTTATTTTATTTGGCCTCATATTCAGTGGTATTTTAACTGGAGGTGGCAGTGGATTGCTTGTAGTTATTGCTCATACTGACATCCCTCAGGTGGTTCAGTCTGCCAATTTGTGGTTAAAATGTACAAAACCAGACAGTGTTCCTGTGGTAGCTGTTCCTATGTTTCATGACAGCAGTGCTTGTGGAAACATGATTCTGACATACAGTCTACAGTAGCAGAATTAAAAAGTTAGAGCTCTGAAATCTGTCTTGTCTGTAGCAGACAAAGTTACAGAAACAGTGTTTGAAAAATAGTATGATCAGGACTATGACCCATACGTAGTTACATAGGTGTGAGTTGTAGGTTACGTTTAGGGCACATGTCTGATTAGGAATGGCTGAGGGAACTGGGGGGGGTTAGTCTGGAGAAGGCTCAGGGGGGGACCTTATTGCTCTCTACAGCTGCCTGAAAGGAGGATGGAGCTGGGAGGTGGCTGGGCTCTGCTCCCAAGGAACAAGGGATGGGACAAGAGGAAATGGCCTCAAGCTGCACCAGGGGAGGTTTAGACTGGAGATTAGGGACAATTCCTTCCCCAAAGGGCAGTCAGGCATTGGAACAGGCTGCCCAGGGCAGTGGTGGAGTCACCGTCCCTGGAAGTGTTCACAAATTATATAGGCGAGGCCCTCAGTGACATGGTTTAGTGGTGGCCTTGGCCGTTTATGAGGGTAATAAAACACTGGCACAGGTTGCCTAGAGAGGTGCTGGATGCCCTATCTCTGGAGACATTCAAGGCCAGACTGGATGTGGTTCTGGGCAACCTGATCTAGTTGAAGATATCCCTGCTCATGGCAGGGGAGTTGGACTAGATGAGCTTTGAAAGGTCCCTTCCAAGACAAGCTATTCTATGACATGGACACTGTACTGTTTAAGTGTCGCTGTGATTGGCATCAATAGCATAGATATCACTAAGCTGCAAGTTAAGCCATGCCAGTTTACTGTTGACCTCTTCTTGCTTAATTTGTCATAAAATAAGCTGGTTTTTCCCCTGCTCAGCTTCATTGCTCAGTGGCTTAGATATATAGGCAAGGCTTAAAGATTCCCCATCCTTCATGTATACCTGTGCATGTTTGCAGCAGCACCACAGGGCCCAAGGACCTTCCCAATATCCCTAAAAGAAAGGAAATGAAATTTCTGCTTCTCTAAAAATCTTCTTATAATTCTGCTCCTGTTGTGCCAGAGACAGAGAATATCTTCCTCCATGTCTGCTGGGTGTTTGTGCATGGGTGTTAGTACATACCCTTGCACCCAGCTCTACTTTCATTCTACTGCCATGAATCGGGAATGATCGAGCTCATTGTCATGCCGTACTTGCCATGAAATACATCTTTTTCTGTTTCCTACTTGAAAAATTTCAAAGCACCAAAAGCTTTTACAAGTGATCGAGATTTTATACACTCTTTGTTGTTATCAGCCACAACTGAGTTCTTAAAAATAAGCCAACTTGGTGAAGCAAAGGGCAAGAATACAAAACACAGCCTCAGCTCATCAGCTTTGTTATTTATTTTGAAGCTCTTAACTTTTCTGGTGTTTCTAGTGATTAATGGCAAACAAATCATCCTCATTATCAGCCTCCTCGACTCTCTGACGACACTCAGAAATAAATTCCAGGACACGTTCTCTAAGTAACAACTGCTTATTTGTTCTTATGAATGTCAGTTTATGAGCTTTTCAGATAGAAAACCAAGCTCATCTGTGCACTTCCAATGTTGATTGACAGCCGCCAAGATATACATTTTTTTATTCAATTAAAATCAAATGACTGGATGGAAGTACTCTCATGAATAGGTAACTTCTGAATTATTCAGCCTATCCAGTAGGAGTTTTGAAAGGAACAGCCTTTTCTTCTGGCTGTCCCATCTATTCTGGGAAGGACATCATCTGCTGTGCAAGTGTGTGCCTCTTAGAGGCAATGTATAATTAATATAATTGCTTAATGGGACGTTTCCCTTGACCATAGCATGCCATGCTGCCCATCCTCTTCCACTTTAGTGCATTGCTCCACTCCAGTGGCATTTTTCAAATAGGAGAGAGTAGAAATATTTCCAACAAATCCTTCAACCAGCATCTCCACAGCAGGTCAGTAAGAGCATCATGACACCCTAAATCTCATATCCTGTATATGTCTGAATTGGTAACATATAGTCTACTCCCACTGTCCAGAGAGTGCCTCTGTTCAGGATCTATGCCTTTAATGATACGGACTCCAAGGGTTGCTTTAAATTTATGACAGGCTGCAAAAAGTGCAGTCCTTAGGCTACCACAGGATCAGTAAATAATACGCATAAGCTACGGTTAGAGTGCAAGCTGTGTGTGCTGGCACAAAGGTCATTTTTCTGGAAAGAAACATATACTGAATTTGGGGTGACATCCCTTTCAAAGACAAGGGGACCCAAACTAACTGGAACATGAGGAGGGGCTTTGAGCAACCTGGTCTAGTGGAAGGTGTCCCTGCCCATGGCAGGGTGTTAGAACTGGATGAGCTTTAGGGTCCCTTCCAACCCAAACCAGTCTCCGGGATTGTGTGATTCTACTCCATTCTCTTCATTAGAACTTAAGCACAGTTGTTGTTGTTGTTCTGTTTATAAAATAATCATGTTTCAATTTTCTCATCTCTCCTCTGTTTTGCCCAGTTGTAATTAAAAGGCTGTTGAAAGCTTCATAAAGCTTTTTTTTTCTGGTGAATTATTTATAGCTTTTAGGTTATATGAGACTATCTGCAAATTATGCTGAGTTGAGCGCCAGTTCTGTAACACATACACACACACACACAAGTGCTAACAAAAAGGAAAGAGGGAGAACAAACACAAAGATTAAAAAAGAAAACAAGCAGCAAAATGAAAAATTTAATTAAAGAAAATGAAGGTTTTCTTCATTACTGGAATTTGAGAAGAATTTTACTTTGACCTCATGCAAATTCCAAAGCAAAGCAATGTTCCATTAACCTCAAAGTACTTGGGGGTGAGGGGAGAGAGGTAGAAGTATCAGGAGGGAAAAGCATTCTCTTTTCCAGTTGATCAGGAGGTGTGACTTGATTTGCTAAGCTAGCAAACTGAAAAATCAATTACTGACATAACTGTAATTTAATTTAGTAAATGAAGGGTAATCTTTCAATAATTCCAAGCTGAAAAGAGAAGCGCCAGAAACCAGACCGGATGGTATTAATCTATTGGCTTTGATTAGGCTAAATATTGGTAGAGAGTTGTATGTTAAGAATAAAGGCACAAACCTAGCCAAACCTTTTGAAGTTCTGCTGCCATCTCTGAGATGAGAAGCAAGGAAATTTGCATTATGATGGTATCATTTCTTATGTGTATATCAGAGAATGATTACATCAGAGATGGTTAATATGATATCCATTCTTACCTTTCTGAAGTTATTATGCATTATTTATAGTTCTTCCTAAGTCCTCTTTCGTGCAAAATGCTTTAGATCAAAACCTAAACAACAAAGCTTAATTCACTACCTTTTTTTTTTTTGCATGCAATTAGCAAATTTTGTTCTTATCTTTGGAGGTAAATAAAGCTTAAAAGCTGCAGAAGCAATGACACATACAAACAAAACCACGCTAGGTTTTGAAATCTCAATTTTGGTGCTGGAGCATGTCAAACGCCTTTGTAAACCAGCTACTTTCCACTGTTTTTCTAATAAACAAGCATAACAGCACAAAAATTGCTAAGCCTGTCAGAATTGCGTACTGGGTTTGGTTACTGTGTCTGGATACGCAGTGTGCATGATGAGTAGAGCCACTACTGGTTTAATCCACACCAGTGGAATTCTACTAATGGATTTTCCAGTGAGCAAGTATCAGTAGAAATATATAATTAAAAGCAGTATTTAGGGTAGTCCCTTTAAATCTACAGTACCATAAACAGTAGCAACTGTTGTTGCCTATGCCAGCATCTGCAAACCTCCACTTTGACTAATTAGAGTAAGAAATAATAGTTATCATTATTTGAACAGCTTTCAGTGATTGGATTCTTCAATGCATTACATTGGGTTAAGCTGGAAAATCTATTGATTTGTATTTTCTGAAGGCTTTCAATGGAACAATAAGCTGGACAAATACTATTTGGTGAATATATCATTCAACTCTAGTAGATTGACATATATATTTCTTAATGTTATTTTTGTAGCATTAGCTCTAGTGGAAGAAATACCTGAGGTGACATTAATAGCAGCAGCAAAGATGAAGTTATGATGTAACGGCATCTTGACATGTGGAAGAGATTAAAGATACTGTAATTGATGACTGTGTTTGCAGTAGCTAACAGAAGCTTGTCATGAACAGTGTTTTCAGTCTTTGCTCCATGGTTTGGCTGGCCCTTGGGGAACAAAGTGGGTCCTATTGCCTGTTCCTAACCCTTGAGGGAGGTGAATGGGGAATGTGCTTCATCACAACCATCTGCAGAGTAGTTCTTATGAGGAACACCTGAAAAGTCCAAACCGAAATTTGATCAGTGATCTCATTGCTGGTGTCCAGCAAACACTTCTGTGCATAAATGGCACCTGAGTGCATGATAATCACTGAATACATCACAGTAAATAAAATTTTAACAGAGGTCCAGTAGCTGTTTTTTCCTTCTAAATATTTATGATCCTCCCAAGCATGAAACAAATGTTCTGCATAACCTCTCTGTTCTCATTGATTAAAGAATTTAATATATGTGACTATAGAAAATACAGGAAAAGAGCATATAGCAATAATTGAGCTTGCCTTAGAATTAATTTACTTTCTATTGCCCTATGTATTTGGGGAGCAAATACAGCAGAACTGCATTTACAGTACTTTTTGTTCAAAAGCAAAGCAATTAAAGGAAAATTATGCTTAGAGATCTAGGGTGAAGAAACAGGCTGAGAAAGTTGGGGCTATTCAGCCTGGAGAAGAGAAGGCCTCATAGCAGCCTTCCAGTATCTGAAGGGGGCCTATAGGGATGCTGGGGAGGGACTCTTCATTAGGGACTGTAATGATAGGACAAGGGGTAACGGGTTCAAACTTAAACAGGGGAGGTTTAGATTGGATATGAGGAAGAAATTCTTTACTGTGAGGGTGGTGAGGCACTGGAATGGGTTGCCCAGGGAAGTTGTGAATGCTCCATCCCTGGCGGTGGGTAGTGTTCAAGGCCAGGTTGGACAGAGCCTTGGGTGGCATGGTTTAGTGTGAGGTGTCCCTGCCCATGGCAGGGGGGTTGGAACTGGATGATCTTAAGGTCCTTTCCAACCCTGACTATTCTATGATTCTGTGATACCAAAAACACCCACTTAATTCCTCTTGAACCATAACAAAGGTTAGGGTATCGCTGACAGAAATGAAGGACCTTTGGTACAACTGTCTGTTACTCTGATCAATCCTGTTTCTGTTTCAAAACAGTACTGTTCTGGAAAAAATAATACACTAAAGGTGTTGCTTTCACCATTATCATGGTATCCTTTATCTGAATCTCTTTCTCTGATCAAGCTGGGTATATTTCATTCATGGTGTATCATACTTACTAAATGAAAGACTATGTCTAGTGTGACGTAATTGGTAGGCTTCTGCTCTGGGTGCCCTATATTCATGCACCTTTGCTGTTTTGTTCAGGATTTGCTGTGGTGGAGGAGGTCAGAAAGATTCATAAAAAAATTATCTCAAAATATGACAGCCTTAAAATCGTGGCTAATTTTTTCAAGTACCTACAATCCTTGGCTGGCTTCTGTGGTATTCAGTTGGTTCAGGATGGCTTTGTAGGATTACTTCTTGGTAAAACTGGGTCCTACAGCCACAGGTGCTTACTTACCCTCCCTGTAACCTTTCTGGAGTGCTTGGGATTGAAAACTTGACCATGAATTACCATTTGTGCATATGCAAACAGTGAATCTAGCAGTCCCAGTGAAGGCTTTAATGCATTTAGAAGCTTTCTGTGACCGGTGAGCGGTGCCTTAGATCTGATGAAGGACGAGCTACATAATCATGGGTAGCTTGAATGAGGTTATAGATATGTGGACGAAGAGGTAGTACTTAAGATGTAAACCTGGAGTAAAATATGCTGTGGCACCTGTGGACACATATCTGACTTCTGTGGAAGTTCATAGGATCATAGAAAGTTAGGGTTGAAAAGGACCTTAAGATCATCTAGTTCCAACCCCCCAGACATGGGCAGGGACACCTCCCACTAAACCATGCCATCCAAGGCTTTGTCCAACCTGGCCTTGAACACTGCCCACCGCCAGGGATGGAGCATTCACAACTTCCCTGGGCAACCCATTCCAGTGCCTCACCACCCTTACAGTAAAGAATTTCTTCCTTATCCAATCTAAACTTCCCCTGTTTAAGTTTGAACCCGTTACCCCTTGTCCTCTCACTACAGTCCCTAATGAAGAGTCCCTCTCCAGCATCCCTATAGGCCCCCTTCAGATACTGGAAGGCTGCTATGAGGTCTCCACGCAGCCTTCTCTTCTCCAGGCTCAACAGCCCCAATTTTCTCAGCCTATCTTCATACGGGAGGTGCTCCAGTCCCCTGATCATCCTCGTGGCCCTCCTCTGCACTTGTTCCAACAGTTCCATGTCCTTTTTATGTTGAGGACCCCAGAACTGCACACAATACTCCAGGTGATGTCTCAGGAGAGCAGAGTAAAGGGGCAGGAGCACCTCCCTCGACCTGCTGGTCACACTCCTTTTGATGCAGCCCAGCATACGGTTGGTTTCTGAGCTGCAAGTGCACGCTGCCGGCTCATGTTCATTTTCTCATTGACCAACACCCCCAAGTCCTTCTCCGCAGGGCTGCTCTGAATCTCTTCCCTGCCCAACCTGTAGCTGTGCCTGGGATTGCTTTGACCCTCGTGTTGTTTTGCTGCTCTTGAGATGGGGCTAAATCACCTTTAGTTTTGTATTATGTATTCACAGGACAGAACCAAGTGATTTTCACCTGCTGTTGTGACATATGCACAAGGATGTAGCTAAACCTGTTTCAGAGATGGTGTTACGTTTTTATAGCTCTTTAAAATGGACTGTGTTATTATTTTGCTAAGACTTCATTCTTCATGTATGGTTGGTTTAATTGGCTTAAGATCAAAAGGCAATTCAGTGTTAACCTCCTCAGCAGTGCAGAAGGGCCAGAGTACTTCAGGGATTTCAATATATATTGTTAAGGTGTTTAAGTGCTTCAGCTTTTTTAGTTTTACATTAGAGGCGTGGGGGAAGCAAACTGTGCATCAGCCAAAAATGGTATTTTTCTCCTATTTCTCAGTTCATTGAAATAAATATGTAGTAAAAATCTGTCACAGTCAGCACTTTTCCATTATGCTTTCAAGCTAAGGGACTAGATAAAATGCAGGCATGCTTTTGTATGTCCTATAAACTGAAATGCTGGGCTGAATATAGTTTTACTTATGAATAGTGTAATAGCCAACAAAAGTGTTTTACTGTATTTTATTACCCTAATGCTGTTGCCACCAGTTCTTTCCAGATGATGTACTACTGTTCTAACCCTTGCTATAGTCTACATAAGGCTGATTTTCTTCAGCTCATTTCTGAGGTTTCTTGTAGTACTGTGAAGTCAGTTTAACATCTGACCTTTTAGCCAGCAGACTGGAGAGCAGCCCTGCTGAGCTCATGCAGAAGAGCTCGATTGCTCTGTTGTATAGTTCAGTATTTGGGATATGCAGATGTTAGTGACTGAAGTATATTATCCATCTTGAACACCACTTGAATTTATGCTGAAGCTTTCAAGTTCTGTTCTTTGAATAGGTCCCACAGTAATTGAATACTCATATTGCGCACAAAAAGAAGCCATACCTTATGAGCAGAACTGAGAACTCCCCTGATTGTTAAAATTGGCATTAGAAGGCTGTCGGAAAAAAGAGGACATCCGACACCTGCAGCAATATTCGAGCTGTCCGGGTTCTGGTGGTTTTATATAGAAATTGATTCTATTAGTGACCTAGGAGTGACAGGCAAGATGACAGCGTGCTGAGCTTTCAGTGTTATTGCACCGCCTGGAGATTTGTTGAAATTTTCCATTCCTCTTACCTGCCCGAGGTGTCTTCCAGTGTTCAGCACCTTTTATGGAGCTGGTAAAGGTCCTGTGAGGGTGGTGGTAAATGAAAGAAGACTCACAGAGGACTGATGTGTCACGAGGGGATCAGGCAAGGTCACCTATTACGAGAACAAAGTGAAGAAAAATGTCCTCAGTTGTTAGTTCGAACCATCCCAAAGAAAGACTTTCAACCTTCAGATGCAGAGTCTGGGGGTTCCAGGGGACTTTAGCTGTACATGTTGCTGTCCCTTGTATGGAGACGACAGGAATACCCAATTTACTGGGTGCTAACTGGGGAAAATTGTCAGTGTGGCCTGGCAAAATGCAGACAACTACTGCTTTTTCCTACAATAAGGAAAATAGGGCTCAGAGACAAACTGAGATGGAAGAATATGAGCTTACAAAAGTGGAGTTGAAGTAACAAGCATTCTTTTAAAGAAAGCATGGTCTTACAGAATAGTAATAATAACAACTGAGCTCTGGCTAACAGCCTGAAGTAGAACAGTGATTTGAACTGAGGTCTTACTTTGCTGAATTCCATTCAGCCGAGGACTGGTGAGAGGATTTCAGTCTTTTTCGTTTAGCTGAAGAGCCAGGGGAGGTTTCTGTCCCCTTTGACAGGGCAGTAATTGGCTCCAGTGCTGTTGCCAGTGAAACAGCTGCTGTTGACTTCATGGGGATCTGTATTGTGCTCGCAAGGTGAAAGTGTGGGTCAAGGTCAAAGTGGTCACCATTATGGCAGTTACTGAGGACTGATTAAAAATATTAAGAGGGTGGAAAGAAAAAAGCTTTTATTGATCACGAACACCATTTTCCATGGCCTGTGTTTAATAGAAAACCTCAAATAAAATCCTTGAGCATCTTGCTGTCAGAAGCAGAGCCACAACCCCATGTGAAGATGGGTAAGACCTGTAGTTGCTCGGGACTTCTGTAGACCAGTCTTTGTGTCTCACAAGAAGGGGTGTTCTACAGTGAATCTAGTGTTTTTGAAGAGGTGGAATAGATTCTTTTGTTCTAATAATGGTTGAAAAGTTCTTCAGCAGTAACCACTTTTCCATCAAATACATTGAAAAGAATGGGGCCAATCCAGAGTTCTTCCTAGGAAATCATAAGATGTTCTTTGGACCTAACTGCAATGTTTTCAAAAGGTCATAAATTTCTGACTGCTACTGATGCTCAGCTACACCCTCTGCATGTGCCTCCCCCCATCCATAGGAGGCTGTTCTCTTTACGTGTATTTCTGTTAATGAGCTTTCAGTCTTTGTTCAGGTTTTTAACTCTGCAAAATGACTCCTCAAGAACTTTTGTGCTGAATTTACCTGCCAAAAATGATCCTGTCATCAGGGAGCACTCACATGTCCTGAGGTCTGAGTGGCAGAAACATGTTCTCCAGTTGAGTTCTGCCGGTGGTATTTGTGTATGACGAATAGGACCTGGAAAGAGAAGAGATTCAGGCAAGACAGTGTGATAAATCCTTCTGCAGAGACATAAATGATTTATTATATTATTATCAATTATTAATAGTGTTTCATCAGATGGACTTGAAAAGCTTCAGCACATTATTGTAGACACTGCACCCTTTTGAGTGACTCCAGGTGTGATTAAAGGAAAATACAAGGTAGAAAACAGAGCTGCCAGTGGGAATTCAAAGTCTCTGAGGGTCACAGAGGGAAGGAGCAGGGGCCTCTGGAGTGTCCTTGGTATCATCGGGTGGCACAAAGCGTCACCCACATGTATGTGCACACACAGAGCTCAGCTTTTTTCTAGAGAATGTTTCTCAAAGTTCTGAACTGAAAATACAGCTCATTTTGTGACTTCCCATCCGCCCTCACTTCATGTTGATAACATCTCTCCCTGCTTGCCTAACCCTCTGTATCATTTCCTAACCTTTCTTGAGCCCTGTGCTCTGATATAATTCATCTTTTCCTTTCCTTCATGCCTTGCATAAACAGTTAAGGTTTTCAAAGATGCGTGGGGCAGCCTGTTGTGGAGATGAACGTTTCAAGGTCTTCGGGGACTCGAGCACTTCTGCATCACAGTTAACAGTTTGGTTTCCTTAGAAAAGGTTTTCCCAACTCTGAATAAGTTTCATTTCTCCAGTGAAAGCTGGGATTCTTGAAGGCAGCTTAAAAGTTTTTCCCTCCCCGCTTATGCTTCTTCTTCATATTTTCTTGCTAAGGCAAGAGCTTTCTGCTTTCTAAAATCTAAAATTATATCTATTAATTACATATAATTAATATATTACATATGTGTCTAATATATGTACCTTGGCTGGAACTATATTCTGCATGGTTCTTTTATAACATTCTGATGGTTAGCTGTAGTGTAAAATGCCGGTTTTCAGTTAATACTTACGGCACTTGTTTTCTCTTTTCCTGCCTCTTTGGTCGACTGAGGTACTGAGCCTGGATTACCGGTGGTGGAAGAATAATATGGGGTATAAAAACTCTCATGGAGTTTCCTGTCATGAATTTCAAAACATCTTTTTATGCTTTGAACTGTTTTTTCAGTAATTTTTAGCTCTCCGAACAGAGCACAGTGCAAGACCCAGCTCCTTTGGTGAGCTACAGAATAGGGAAAGTCACTACAGCAATGGTATTTGTTACTCCCAGTGGGGGGAGTCAGTGGCTCACATACCCTGGGGAATTTTTGTGTGTTGATAAAGATGTGTCATCTTAGATGCTTTGTATATAAAAGCTCTAAAGCCTTGGCTGAAATGGGTAGTTTTTCATGCAGATTCTAAATAAATTAAATATATGTACATATATATAGATAATGAAGGGAAGTTACAGATGTTTGCAAACAAATAGCATATAATTCTACAAGTCAGTTTGCAGAAAGTTTTGGAAGAAAGGAATTTCCATCTTTGTTTAATTATTTGCTTATGGCAAGATGTGTGTGTGGTGTGTGGAGTCAAAACACTGTGCATTTTGACCTCTTACAGAGCAAAAGCTTAGCAGCTAAAAAATCACATTTATCCCTCTCTTCTGATAAAATGAACAGGGTTTTTTTTTGTTTTCTACAGCTTGGAACAGATATTGGGCATGTACCTGTTGTAGCCTGTACAAGTGCGTGCCTGAGCTAGGTGTGATAGTCAAACTGAGGTTTAAAGCATGAGAAGGGCTTGAGGGGAGGGGCCCAGCACTGATGCTACTACTACCTGGTGAGATTGCTTTGTATGTGAAAGGTTAGTAACCTTACCCACATTTTGAAAGCAGAGAAATAGGTGGCCAAGTCAAAGGTAACTTTCATGTACACACAAATACATGGTTTTTCAGCATCTGAATCCTTTGCTAATAAAGCACAAACATTTTGGTATTCCCAGCAAACTCAGAATTGCCTCAGTGGAATTTTGCACGATGTGAACTCTGTTTGTAGGAAGAAAACAGATTAAAAAAGGCGTTAAAAGGTTTCCTATTGCAGAAGGCTTTGTGGGTGAATATGTTAGGCTAGACTGTGCTATTAGAGATCAAGACAAAACCAAAAGCAGTTCTATCTGAAGTAGTCCACCTTGAAAGAAATAATTTAAAATCAGCATTTATGATCAAAGTTTTCTTAGTGTTCAGGTCCTTGTCATCAGTGATACCTATTTTTAGTGTTACTTTTGTCCATATTTTTGCCTTCATATAATGCTTTATTTAAGAGGAAAGAAAGTTGTTCTCTTGCTTAAGAAGTTGGGTATTTTTGGTGGGGTTTTTTTGTGTGTCTTTTGTTTTGTTTTGTGTTTTAGCTAAAGAGTAAATCCAAAAGGCAAAAAATTGTGTTTTTAAAATTATCATCCCAAAATATTTGAAAGTCCAAAGAAAGCGGATGCTGAAGCTCAGCTGTAAACCAAAACAATTTGAAATCATTGGGGGGGGGGGGGGGGGGGGGCTAGATCTTTTTGGTGGAAGCAGTTGGACTTGATGATCTTAATGGCCTTTTGCAACCTAGTTGTTTCTATGATAATTAAATGCATTCAGAGTGAATATTATTTTTTGTCCTGTTTATTTAAGTCCAGATTTATATATTTTAAAGCTGCAGATAGATTTCAAACAGACTTGGTTTAGAATAGTATGTTGAAATATTCTTTTCTCATATAACTATACAACATTGTGACTCCTTAAAGATGAAAATCCATTTAAACTTTTCTAAAAGCTGTCTCCTATTTGTCAAACTATTTCATGAATTGCAAGCAAATACACGATCAATTGAATTTCTCCCACGTCATACTCTCATTTTTTGATGAAATAGTGAAACCTGTGGAATAGTTTTGCCCGGATATGCTTCCTAGTGAAGAAGGGAACAATTTTATCATGGGTTAAAATAAGACTTGACTCAAGATCCAGTGCTATAATCACTAGAGAAGAGTTTTCTGTATTGTGTAGTGAGTTTGCTTCACACTGAACTAAGTTATTGTAAATGTACAGACCAATAAAAAGTATTATTTTTAGTATTATTTTATTAATTATTCAACTGCCTTTTGTGCTTTCTCCTTCTTTTAGGGAGCAGGAATGATATATAAGAACTCAGATAAACCTAAAATAGTAAAGAAATCGGTACACTTTTTGAGTCCCGCTCTTTCTTAACAGATATTTTTTCTTCTAAGCGTTGTGAGGCACTACAGCCACTGGGGACAGAGGTTAAAAGAGAGCTGATGTTGTGCTCCGAGAGAACTACATTATTTAATATAGACCTATTTCAGCCAGTACGTGTTTATAGTCAAATTAGCCAAATTGTTCTTTCAGTATGTGTTGAATTGATAGCTTGGAGTGTGGTCAGCTCCCAATCAGAAAGGAGTTACTTGTTCTCCTCTTAGTAAAGATCCACTCCTTTTTATTCTGTGAGCCCTTGTACGTACTTTATACAAATTCTTCATTGTAATCTCCTTTTTCTGTTCCTTTTGAAAAGCTGTAGATCTCTAATGGAGTATTTTTATAAAGCTGATGGAACTCGGGTGTGGAGCAGTCACTTCAGCTGCACCTCCTGCCAAAAGCAGCCAGTGCATGTTCTGACTCTTCCACCCACTCTGTTTTCAAAAGCCCTGGGCATTCAAGGCCAGGCTGGGTGTGGTTCTGGATAACCGGATCTAGTTGAAGGTGTCTCTGCTCATGGCAGGGGGTTGAGCTAGATGACCTTTGAAGGTGCCTTCCAAGACAAACTGTTCTATGATCTGGGTGGAATGCATCCATGCTCGTGTCAGACCAGCAAACACCATCTGGACGGAAGGCACTAAGGCTTTCTCTGAGTAATGAGGTTGTGCCTCAGGAGTGAAGTGCCGCAGAAATGTGCCACTTTATAATTTACTTATTTGCAGTTTTCTGGACTCCTTGAAACTGGCTAAAAAGGAAATAAATAAGAAAGTGTAAGACACACGGAAAACACCTACTGAAATCCATAGAACTTTTCTGTGTAAGTGTTCACAGCAGAGAGACTCTCGGTTTAGGCTCTTTGTGACAACCACTATCATAATAAAATAACCTGGATCTCTATGATCTGTGAATATTAGAGGCTGTACTTGGGAGTTCAGTGGAGAAGCTGGATAGAGAGCCTGTGGGGTGAGTCTGTAGGACTTGGAAGTTCTGTATATCCTGTTATATAAATGACACATGGTCTGATGGCATTTTTGACAACAAAAGGGCATAACTTTGTTAGCTGAGATTGCCTAAATTATAAGAATACTATGCAAATAGCATTGCAGATAGGGTGAAGAGAGAAAGTGCCATTTCTAGATAGCACATAAGTAGTGTTATTACAATATCCATATGAGTAGTAGAAGTGGATGGTCTGAGTAATACATTTGTTGAAGATACATGTTGTTTCCTCCCCAATATTCATCTCTTGGGACACATTAACAGACACCAGGCTGGACCCCAGTCCTCTAGTTCCTCTAGAGGCAATAGGCCAAGCAGACAAAAGAAGCCTCAGTTTGTTCCCGAGCCCATCTGCTATTCCAGAGCTTGCTGCTTTTCTATCCATCCTTCCAAAGCAGTGGAGAGACAGAAAACATTAAGCAGCATGGAATGGGCTGCAGCCCTCCTGTGCTTTTTATATACCGTGCACTGGAGAGGTAAAGATTTCTTGCTGCTCTTCCGTCAGCTGTAAACCAGAGAAGACCATCTTCTTTTTCATCCTTATGTGGTCATAAAGCAATTCACAAGATCATGCCCCACAGGGAGATTAAAAGCAGTTCGGTCACTCTAAATCAAGAAGAGTAAATGAAGGGGAAATGCTGTATTTGAGCAAAGGTGTGGAAGCTACCAGGCAAAGCCTGGCGGTTGAGGACCAGCAGAGGGTCTCCATGCCTGGAAGAAGATGTTTTAATTTTGAATTATTTTTTTGCTAAGGGAAATGAGAAGGTGCCAGACTTATTGTCTGGTTGGATACATAATTAAAAGATAATATCATTTCTAATGGAATCATAAAATTAAACAGTAGATTTTTTAATTACTTTAGGACCAAGTTAGTACTTGATACCCTACAGATACGTGTCTGAGATACTTATAACTGAGCTTGCCATGCAGAACAGATGCACCCCTACATCTATGATAAGTACAGCTAGAACCCCTCAGATATAGTTATTTTCTACCGAGAGGGAAAGGGGCTCTTATGCTGATGGCAGATTTACTCAAGTACCTTTTAACCTGGTGGCTAGTTTACTGGGTTACAGCTTTGCCAGCTGCTCAGCAGTTATCAGAATGAAGCGATTCAGAGGAATTTAAGGAAAACATGAATAATTTTATGTGTTCTGCTTGTTTTCCTGCCCTCTTAACCTACCCACAAGGCAGTTCTACAAGTGAGATGACATCTGTTTAAGAGTAAAAACAGCATTAAACATTGCTTGGACCTGGGCTTGGTGGGCACCTCTCTGAGAAAAAGCCGTTGCTGTCTGTCTGTCTGGTGCTGACATTCTGATAGAATCCCAGAGTGGTTTGAGTTGGAAAGGACCTTAAAGCTCATCCGGTTCCAACCCCCTGCCCAAGGAAGGACACCTTCCAGTAGACCAGGTAGCTCCAAGCTTCATCCAGCCTCACCTTGAGCACTGCCAGGGACGGGGCAGCCACAGCTTCTCTGGGCACCCTGTGCCAGGGCCTCACCACCCTCACAGGGAAGAATTTCTTCCTAATGTTTCATCTCAGTCTCCCCTCTGTCAGGTTAAAGCCATTCCCGCTTGTCCTGTTCCTACAGGCTCTTGTCAAAAGCCCCTCTCTGGCTTTCTGTCTTTCCTTTAGGCACTGGAAGGTGCTTTAAGGTCTCCCTGGAGCCTTCTCATTTCCAGGCTGAACAAGCCCAGCTCTCTTCACCTGTCACCAGAGCAGAGGACACAAAGCTTCATCTGTTGGAACTTCTTCCTTATACCTAATGTAAACTTCCCCTGTTTAAATTTTAACCTGTTACGCCTTGTCCTCTCATTACAGCCCCTAATGAAAAGTCCCTCCCCAGCATCCCTATAGGCCCTCTTCAGATGCTGGAAGGCTGCTGTGACGTCTCCATGCAGCCTTCTCTTCTCCAGGCTCAACAGCCCCAACTTTCTCAGCCTATCTTCATACGGGAGGTGCTCCAGTCCCTTGATCATCCTCGTGGCCCTCCTCTGGACTTGTTCCAACAGTTCCATGTCTTTTTTTATGTTGAGGACCCCAGAAATGCACACAATACTCCCAAGTGGGGTCTCACAAGAGCAGAGTATAGAGGGGTAGGATCATCTCCTTCAACCTGCTGGTCACGCTCCTTTTGATACAGCCCAGGATACGGTTGGCTTTCTGGGCTGCGAGCACGCACTGGTGGCTCACGTTCAGTTTCTCATCCAGCTGTATCATAGGGTATCTGTAGCTTGTCATCTTTCAAGGACTTATCCGCTTAAAAAAGAATCCAATAACAAAAAACAATACCAAAACAAACCCCCCCCAAAATTGTTTCGCTTTTACATCTGTAGGAAAAGGCTATTGCCCTCCTTGTTATGTCTTAGGAAATGATGTAATCTGGGCATGATGTCTCAGTGAATTCTTCCTGTTGTGCTGTCCAATCCAAACAGTGTGCGCTATCCACGTGAATGCAGCTCAAGGTATAACCCTTTGTCTCTAGTTCTGGATATAGCTGGTGACCGGCGTAATTTGAAAGTAAATCTCATTATCTTGCTCTAGATAGAAGGCTTGCTAGATCTCAGGTGGCAAATACAGTTTTAAAATAAGCTCTGTGAAATGCGTAGCTGTGACTGGTGTGAAAGATACACTGGTTACTGCAGCACACAGTGCTGCTTTGCTTCTGTGTGTCTGGGACATGTTAAGGCAGAAACACGTTGTAGTGGTTCTGTGGTTCAGATATTCAAAGGCCGTGTGAGAAACAAACCTTGCAAGTCCAGATCCAGCCCTCCCTTCCCCCTCACCTCCAACCCGCTCCAGACCTTCCCTAACAGTAATCATTCCCAAACTGATATGGTCATTTTCTTTCCCAGATCTCATAGACTTTCCCACTCACATAATTGTTTTTCTCAAGACAGTTTCTCCAAGCAGAGAGCCACTTTGTTCCACCTCCTGGGAAAATCCTTCACTTCTCAAAACATCTCCAGGCAGTTTCCCTATCAGCTTGTTCCTCCCCATAAAGGGTTGCTGGAGAGCAGTTGCAGTGTAGCCCTTCTCTATTCTCTTGCCATTTGAAACAGAGGACTTTTTTTTATCTTATATATAAAAAAATCAGGCTAGGATTACTTGAGGGGGAAAAAGTTCTTAACAGCACCATGTTAAATCTGATTTTCTATTCAGTAAGATAAATACAGGCTGTGGAGATCGACGACACAGACTCTGGCGGGGTACAAGCCAAAGACCTTTATTGCTTCACTAACAGGCTTTTTATACTATCATTCTACAAGCATGAGCCATCAGAAACACTCTGATAGGGTACTGCATTGTGTTCACGCACTTCTACTGCTCTACTGATTGGTTCAATGCTGCTGTCCACTCGTTCCTCCAATCGTTAGCCAAGTTCCTTCTTCTACTGCAAGTTCCTTCTTTCCACTGCAAGTTCCTTCTTCTCCTGCCCTCCTCCGTTTCAAGGACACAAGGCCAGCTCATCGAGGTTAAACTCGCTCTGGCCCTTAGTATTGTCCCACGATGGCCATATTGCATGTTAACAGTGTTTAATACAGATTCTTCATGGGTCTGGGGTTTATCTATTAAGATTGCATTGTACTGTGAGACCTCCTTTTCAGTAATTGAAGTAAATCAAGTTTAAGTAGTGGATTTAGTTTGGTTTTAGATTGTCTAAGCAGGTGAGTTAGTCTACACATTTTCAGTCCCTGGAAGAATGATATATTATAAGCTTTAAAGAACTTGTCAGCTCAAGGTTAGGTAGGAAATTGTTTATCATGTTTTACCAGGAACAGGAAGATTATGCAGGGAATAGGGAAACTGAGTTTGTTATATGGTTTCAGCATAAAAAGAGAGGAAAACACTAGTCAGTCATGATTTAGGAATGAACTGCTATGGAATAAATTTTCCAGCTGTTGCAACTAGCATTGTTTCTAAATCTGGGATCAAGCGTATTTAACCCCAATGATCCTGGCTAATACCCAGCCCTGAGGAACAGAACTTGGGAGTGTTGGGTGATGAGCAGCTCCCCATGACCTGGCTTCAGTGTGTGCTTGAGCACAGAAACCAACCGTGTCCTGGGCTGCATCCCCAGAGCATTACCAGTAGGTCAAAGGAGGGGGTTCTCCCCCTCTGCTCCATTCCGGTGGGGCCCCCCCTGCAGTCCTGTGTGCAGCTCTGGGGCAACAACACAAGAGAGGTGTGGTGAGGCCCTGGCAGAGGTTGCCCAGAGAAGCTGTGGCTGCCTCATCTCTGGCTGTATTCAAGGCCAGGTTGGATGGGGCTTGGAGCAACCTGCTCTAGTGGAAGGTGTCCCTGCCTGTGGCATGCGGGGAATTGGAGCTGAATGAGCTTTAAGGTCCCTTCCAGCCCAAACAGTCTGTGATTCTGTGATAATAAATCAGCTCTTCCTGGTGTGTGGCAGAAGCGTAAGATCACAGCTTCCTTTTCTCCTGCTCTCAGCTCTGAGCCCATTCCCTCCAGTGCACCAAATGTGATGCAGGTCAGAAACACCAGGTCTTGTCATGTTGCAAGAAATAGCCCTGGTTGACACAAGGGCTTTAATATCACCTTGCTTCAGTCTGTGTTTAGTAAGGGAAAAACTGGCTTTTGAGAGTCTGAATATGACACTGGAAGGCATGCTAAAAAGATGCTACTGTCTCAGCAAAAAATAATTCAGGAAGTTTGGAGTCTGTTAGGTTGGTGTTTAATTTTTGTTATTAAGCAGTGGAAGAAGGGGCTAACTGAAAAAGGGGAAGAAAAGTATTACTCAAACATTCTTCCCTTGGCCTCTGAAAAAAATGTCCTCATCTTTTCATGAAGTGCATCCAGCAGCAATGATTTGGCATCGCCATACTGAAAACGTATGGGTACCTCCTCTTTCATTAACACTTGGAAAATTCTTTATGTGAGCCATAACTTGGAGCACTGTGGGAAATAAATTAGAAGTAAATCGTTACATCCTCTAGGTTTTAATTTTATGATAATGTGCTCTTAGCAATTTGGGTAAGAATATGGGGTCACCTCTCACATTTTCTAGATGGATCTTTTTGTAGGGAGAAGGTTACTCGATTCTCCTACGTGGTGTTTGGAACCTTAGGCTAACAGCCCCTGTTTTGTGAAGGATCTCAGCAAACCAAGCAGAGACTTCGTACTGGTGATTTGTAGCATCTGCAAAAGAGAAGTCTGATTCACCCCTTATGTCAGGGCTTCTCATCAGTTCCAGAATTTTCATGTTGTTTTGTTTGGTTTAATTTGTTGGGGTTTCTTTTTCTTTTAATATTTCCTTAAGCAAGGAACATGATGTTTGGGAGGTTAAAAAAAAAAGGCATCCTGTTAATTTTGTCCTTTAGGAGAGCAAGGAAGGGGTCGCCTGTCAGAATGAATTCAGTAAGTGCTTGGGAACTTGTCGATGGTTCTAGCTCCAACATACTATTTCCTTAAAATATTCATATTGGTAGAATACCTTGTAATAGACCAACAATATGCAGAGTAACTCAAGAGTCTCACCTGCTCTTTAGTCTCAAGAGGGCCTAGCAGCAGTCGTTTCCTCAGCAAAAGCCCTGGCTGCTCAGGTGCACTGCAGCACTGAAATTAGCTTGTTGTATATGGCTGATACAGGGTTAAACCAAAAAGGTGCAGTTGATGCAAATGAAAACAGCCTCTTTCCATTACTAACCTGGGAAATTACTGCTTTTCCAGTGGGCAACCAGTGTGTAGTGAATCAGGAGGAATGTGATGAGCAGGAAGGAACATAATCTTTTCTTTCATCTTGATTCCCCTTTGGAAAGTGCAAAAGCTACTGAGGTGATTTGTTGCTCGGGATCCATTCCCATGTTTTTCAGAATGATTTAAAGCAGCAAAGTGTGGGTTGAATATAAATGCGCTCTGACTATAATCGTGAGACAGAACCTTCCTCAGATGTAAGCAGGCTTTGTTTCACATCTTAGCCATCATCTTCAAGACAGCAAGCAACCAAATGCCTTGTAAAAGTTTTAGCAGATCAGAAACTTGCACGAAGGTGCAAGATCTGCTGGGCCACTGGAAAAACAATAATAATAATAGAATAAAACCCCTCTACCTCCTTCCTAATGAGGTGACTTCAGTAAGACTTGCGATCCTTATCTGGGTGCTCAGCTTTAGGCATTTCCCAGAGGTACAAGCCCCTTATTTGCCTATGCATGCCAGTCAGGGACTCTCTGGGTAAGGGCCTGGGTGGTTGGGGTGTTCACCACAGAGGCTTAGGAGAGAAGTTATGGATGAGCCTTGCAGGCAGCATGCCAGCTCTTTCCGACCCTGAAATGTCTCTTTTTCCCAGGAGGGGTAGAATCAGCCAATATCCCCAGTGGGAACAAGCCGCACGCTCTGCATGCGCAGGGTATAAACTGCAGTGCTTCTCTGTGTGATGGAAGGAACTGGTGAGCAACACATGAACTCCGGAGGCTGGGCTGCATATTTCTATTTTTCCTTTATGAAAAAAGGCCACTGACGTAATAGAATCACAGAATCCCAGGTTGGAAGGGGCCTCAGGGATCATGTGGTCCAACCTCTCTAGGCAAAGCATGACCTAGACAAGATGTCTCAGCATCCTGTCCGGCCAAATCTTAAGTGTCCAATGCTGGGGGATCACCACTTCTCTGAAGAGGTTATTGCAGTAATTGATGGTTCTCATTGTGAAAAATTTTCCTCTTGCATCCAGTCAGATTCTCCCCAGGCATAACTTGTACCCATCATCCCTGTTTTCTTTCCGTGTGACTCCTTGTAAAAAGGGTGTCTCTGTCTTCTTTGTAGCCACCCTTTAAATACAGGAACATGGTGATAAGGTCTTCCCTGGGCCTTCTTTTCTCAAGGCTGAACAAGCTTAGCTCTCTCAGCCTTTCCTCACGCATAGTCCACAGTAAGACTTTCAACAGTGAGCCCATGCTTTCCTTCTTTACCTTTTTTTTAATCCTGTAATATTTATTCCAGAGAGGTTCAGCAAAAGTACCAAAGTTTAATAGCAACATTTGGTTTCATGTGGGCATTTCTACCTGGAGCTCAGTAAAACTGATTACTACTTGCAGCAAGAAACCGAAAAAAGGACTTTCTGACTTCCCTATGTGTTGGTGCTCTAAAAAAATGAATATTTTCTGCTTCACAAACATGCTGAATGAAATGCGTGTCTCATTTATCACTTAAATAGTAATAACAGTGTCCGCTGCATGCTGCAGGCTGGATTCTGACATGGGTGGATTGACAGTGTTCAATCAACGGAAGCAATAAACAGATCAATAACAAAATGTAGCCTGGGGAGCTAGAGGTGTGACAAGTCAACCATGATTTCAGGCTCTTGCTGGGACCCTTATTAAACTCATTTGTATATCTGAAAACAGCAGTTGCCTCATTGGGTTAAAGGTAGCTGTGAGTATTGGTCTGATGAAGGTTTGAATCCTCTTTGTGTCCCAGAGGAACACGGCTGCTCAAGAGCAGCCTGATGCTCTTTTGGAAGAGCAAGCAGCAGTGAAATCTGAAACGTAAAATACTTAAAAGCCAAGGTTTTGTTTGATTTTGTTTCCTCTGCATAACGGTTTATTTGCCAGGGGTGATATGGATGAGCACTTTGTGAGCCAGGAAGGAAAATAATGTTTACCTGTCCTCTCCTCCTTCTCTTCCTCTCCACTTGCTCCCCACTAAGTGATGGCAAAGGACCACCTGGGTGAAGGAAATAGCTTGTTCCTTCTCGATAGTTTGCTGGAGGAAGTGATAATGAGAGAATGCCTTGCCTTGTTTCCTGCCGAACCCAGGAGCTGCATGACTGCAAAGGTGTTGGGGGAAAAAATTTGCTCTCTTAGGGCAGCAGTGACTCAGGTTTCCACTTTTTCTCTTGTTAGGGCTGTGTCTCAGGTGTGCTGCTGGGCGAGTGACCACTCTTAGGCCATGGCTGCTGCATTTTGCCAAGAGGTGTCCCTAAAGTCACAAGGTGACAAGGTAAGTCACAGGTCTTAATTATTCTGAATTACAGAATATCTCAAGTTGGAAGGGACCGGTGTGGATCATTGCATCCATATCCCTGCTCCTCACAGGACTACCTGAAACTAAACTATAGGACTAAAAGCATGGTTCAGATGCTCCTTGAACTTTGACAGGCTTGTTGCTGAGACCATTACTTTTGGGAGCCTGTTCCAGTGACCAGTCACCCTCTCATTGGAGAGCCTTTTCCTAATGTTCAGTCTAAACTTCACCAGACAGAGCTTCATTCCATTTCCACATGTCGTGTTGCTGGTCACCAGAGAGAAGACCATATAAATGTTTTGTTCATCTTTCAGGCTAGACAAGGGGGAGTGTCACTCACCCAAAGCTCAGCCAAGGTGGCTTGGCTTCTAGGCATAAACACTGGGTGCATATTCTTACTTTCATTAGACCTCATCCCTGTGCAGGCAGAAGGCTGGAGCACCTCCCCTATGAGGAAAGGCTGAGTGAGTTTGGGTTGTTCAGCCTGGAGAAGAGAAGGCTTCAGGGAGACCTTATTGTGGACCTTATTTCAGTTCTTAAAAAGCAGCTTATAAGATGGGGAGAGACTTTAGCAAGGCCTGTTGCAATATGATGAGGAGTTTTATTAAACTGAAAGAGGGGAGATTCAGCCTGAATGTGAGGAAAAAATTCTTTACAATGAGGGTGATAAAACACTGACACAGGTTGTGCAGAGAGGTGATGGATGCACCATTCCTGGAGACATCCAAGGCCAGGCTGGATATGGTTCTCAGCAACCTGATCTAGTTGAAGGCGTCCCTGCTTATTCCAGGGGGGTTGGACTAGATGAGCTTTGAAGGTCCCTTCCAATACAAACTACTCCATGATTCTAGGAGCAGCTCAGGGAGGTGCCAAAGTGCTGGCAGAGGCACTTGTGTGGGCTCGTCTTCCTTGGATGAAAGTGTCTCACCCTTCTGGAAATGCTGCTGTAGCGTCTGACACTCAGCATGCTAAAACAAAACATGGGCTGCTCTGAAATGCCTCCCTCGAGCAGGTTGAGCGGGAAGGGTGATGACCTCGCTTTCACATGCTGCTTTTTGCAACAGCTTTTTTTCTTTCTGTTTTTCAATGCACAAGAGTAACAAGTGACTCTAAGGAAATAATGTACTAATACCCAGTGTTAGCTCCTTGCTGTATGTCTTTGGAACATGCTGCCCAGGGAAGTGCTGGAGTTCATTATCCCTGGAAGTGTTCACAAACAGTGTAGACGAGGCCCTCAGTGATATGGTTTAGTGGTGGCCTTGCCAGTGCTGGGGCATGGTTGGACTGGATGATCTTGAGGGTCTTTTCCAACCTGATCGATCCTATGATTCTATGATTCTAGCAGCATTTCAGTAAGGATTGTTATGGGTAGGATGGAAACTCATGGTGAGTAAGGTCATTATTTATGTCAATTAGAGATGATTTCGCCTGTTTCTACCCAAGAAAGCACAACTCAGAAGTTGAAATGCTCTGGGCAAAGTGGCTCCAACTGTTTATTATTTTTCAAAGTATGGGGTGATAGACATTGATCAGTCAAAAGGGAAGTCAACACAATTTGAATAGTGAGATAAGTATCTCTAAAGGCAGCTGACAAGAATATCTCTGGGATGTGTGCATTAGCTGAAAGAAGCGTCTGCATTGTGGGAAGCTGTCTCATATTGTGGGATGCTTCCTGCAGTCATCCAAGGAGGATCCAATGAGTTCTTGCAAAACAGCATGGTTGTTCTCTGCTGCCTGGAGCTGCAGTACCTCAATTACCGATGTCCTAGCTATAGCATCTGTGACTCAAGATGAGCTGGACTGTGCACAGAAACCCATGGTTAGTGACTAAAGGGAAGTGAGAAGGATCTGGCTGTAAATTTTACAAAGATTAGTTTATATTTACTGAGTGCACTTCAGAGTGCACGCAGATACTGTCACAAAAGGCTACATTTGCAGAAGCACTTAATTCCATAGGGTTTAGGTATTGATTTACGTTTGAGTCACACAGTGTGAACTTTGAAAACACAGGGGGCAAATTCGACTAAAAGTATGACCTCAAAGAAAAATAAATCAAATGCACGATAGCTTGAAGATGACCCAGAAAGGAGCACAGCTGCTCTTGGCCTAAGTGAACAAATCTTTTTGAAAATAAAAACATAAATAGCAATTAAAAAAAGAGTTTATGGTCAGCAATACATCACGCTGTGTAAATATATAAGTAGCTTATCCACAGTATTTAACTTGGAGAGATGGAAACTAAAAGGGAAGCAATGGTAAGGAGAAACAGGCTTCACCCTCGTGGTGGAGTCATCAAATGTGTTCTGGATACAGTGAGGAAATAGCACAAAGTGGCTTACTCCTAGTTTTTAGTGACTACGTAACAGGTTTGAATTGACATATATATGAGTTCCCAGTGGTTGTTTTGGAACTTCCATGCAATTATAGATAAATAAGAATATATTCAGATCTGTGCCTTCATTTCTGCATACATTGAAATAGGATAATTGTATATTATATCCAAAGTCCATCATTATCTCTTACTGATAATCAGCCCCTTAATTCAATGTATAGTTTAGTGTAGTGTATAGGAAGTCATAAAAGTTGAAAAATAAAATTAATAAAGTTTTGTCTTCTATGTGCGAAATGCATTTTAACTCTTGATTTTATAATGGTGGAACTTACAGCTGGAATATCTTCACCAAGCAGATATATGCAGAAAGTTCCATTTTCCTACTCAGGATTAAGGTGGATGGCAAACATGATGACATCCACCTTGTGCTATGTACACACCTGAGAAGGAGCTCTTTTTATAGAGAAGCCTTTAGAGTTCTCCAGTACGCAAAGTAATCAATGCTGCAGCTTTATTGCATACTATTCTGTGTATTTGTATCCCTATTGATTTCTGGTAAGCGAATGTTTTGGACATTACTAGAAATGTGAAAGTCTCTCCAGATTTCACAGGGTTTCTCCATTATCTTAACCCTTCTTTAGCTAAATTGAAGTAGTGAATTTTTTTCCTGAGAGAATTTGCACAATGGTATTTGCAGTATCTTATCTTACTTTTCACTTTATAGTGCTATCCTCCTGCTTTCTGTTCTTTTTGAGCATACTAAAGGACAGTTACAAATAAGAAATAATTGCATTTAATTAGATTTTAAAAAGCAAAAGAAAATCTTATTTTGCTACAGAAATAATAAAAGAATTGTAGCAATCCAAGAAATTCAATATTCTCAGAACTCTGGACTGTTTCACAGGCGAGGTGGGTGCATCTATACCTATAAACCTTAGGTATCGGGATAGATGGATGGTTGAAATTGGGCTATATATAAATAGATAAATTGGGCTTTTCCATGTGTCACCTGGAAAGGCATTACAAAGAGTAATCATCAAATCACTGACTAATCACAAAAAAATTATAATTTTACTTCTAGAATAATGCCTTGGTACTGTTCGGAAGGCAATTTATACAGGGAGCAACGAGTGGTCACAAAGAACAGTGATGAACTGCATTTACTTATTATTTTTCTTTCCAAAGAATTCAGATTGGCTCATCTTGACGAACACTACCTGACTCTGTTACTTTATCACTAGCCTTAATTTCCTAAACCATGTTTCCTAGGTTGCTTCAGCTAGTAAGATATTTTCATCTTGATTATTTAAAGTGGTCACAAACCAGTGCAAACATCATGTTACAGGAAATATATTTTTATTACAGGAAATATTATATTCCACTTACTATTTTAGTGGAAGAAGAAAATAATTTGCTGTTTAAATTGAATGCCTGTGTATTGAATAATAATCTGCTCTAGTAATTAACTTTCAAAATAGAGCTAGTGAGATGGATAAACTAACGAGAAAAAATAATTTGTTCTGCCAGCCTTCATGTGATTTTAAATTCCAGGATGTTATTGGAAGGAATATTTGGTGAGAGGGAATTTCTGAGGGATAATTCAGCAGGACCACGTGTAAGACAGAAGAAAGAAATGTTATCCTTTAAAACTGGCAAATTGTGTGTGGAAGGTTACCTTATTTTTCTTCATCTATTCAATATAAACCATCTAAATATTTTCTTTCTGTCTTAGTGGGGTGAGAGGTGTTGTCATTCAGATTGCACGGCAGAGATTATAAATCTCCTTCTCATTTTACCTTTGCCAAACTTCAGAGTCACAGAGATGAAATTTCATGTGCTTAAGGTCTCTTGAAGGCTGTTCCCAGCATTAGTTGGGAGTAGGTCAAAAGAATGCCATCGAATGGAGTTTGCTTGTGCCCTCATCATCAAATTAAAGAAACTGTCCTTGCTTTTTTGTCTTCTTAATATGTAAATCTTGACATGAGAAATCATCAGGCTTAGCTTGCAGTAGACTAAACTGTTAACCCTTACAAAGATCTTTTTCTCTTTTTATGGGCAGACTAAGTCAAGAACTACTTTATATCAATTAGCACAATTCTGTTTATTTCAATAATGAAAGCAAACCTACTTCCCTCCCTTAATTATTTATACTGTAATATCCATTATAGCTATGAATATTGTGGAATTAATGATGCTTTTCTAATATATACCAGCAAAGGCATGATATACTGCCCAATATACCTAACTTAATTGGTGTGGAGTGAATGTTGCTCCCTTTCAACAAAGGTAGACTTCTTCCTGTGTGATTTATTACAGTACGTGGTGTGGCTTCTGGTTATATGTAGGACTTCACTGACAGAGCATCATTACCAAGAAGCCCCATGTGTGGCTTAACTCAAAAAAGGGAACTTGTTCTCTGCCCAAATTATTCCAATCTCATGCTTTCAGTCTTCACTGAGCAAAGTACATGGCCAGCTTGAGAGTGAGCCAGCACATGTGTGCACATGTGTGTACATGTGTGTGCAGGTGAGGAGAAGGCATAGAAGAGGCAAAAGAGAGAGGGTTGCAATTAATTTGGACACAGCTGCTATGGGAAATGAAATGACTTTGTTTTCCTCAACAAACAACAAGTTAAAGGCAAATTATTCCAGAAAACCACGCCAGTAATAATGATGAAATCTGCTAAACCGAATGCAAGCCTCTGACCCTCTCGGCGCCTCCGAAGTGCAGTGAATGTTTTATGACTGTGAGTAGCATTAGTAGCATGTAAACCTCACATGCATGCACACGCACACTATTCCCCAGAGGGAATCAGCACTTGAGTGTACCAGACTCCAAGGCGCTATTCCCATGCAGGAAGCCTGCGTGTTTATGAGTGTGCGTGAAACAGTTCTCAGGCTGGGGGAAGAGCTGTCCGTAGCATCCCCGTGTTTGAAGAAGATGGGCATTTCATTGGAGAGTCTGGGCTAATTCAGATCTGTGCCAAGATGTCAGCAATGCTGGATTTTAATGCCCTGTACATGATGAATAATTTCATTAATCAAGCACTGGCTGTTTACTTTCATTAAGCAATAAGGGACTCTGAGAGCAGATTTTAGTTGAGCATTACTCTGTCTTTTTTTATTCCCTTAGGCCTTGGCCTGATATAAAAATTGAGGTCAGTTGAACAGCACACACCGATTTCCACAGGCTTTGAATGGGACTCTGTAGGGACTGAACTGAATTTCAGATATAGTGATGAGGAGTCCTGAATGCCTTTCACATGCCCTTGACCCTCAGAACAGAATCTGTCTGTCTATATTATGTTCATTAGCCGTCCTATACCCCTATGGGAAATCTCATGGACTGAGAGGAAATAGGACATCAGTTTAGGAAATACATGGGGCCAAAAGAGAAAAGCTCTGTTAGATGGAGTAAATGCACTCTCTTTTGTAGGACAATTACAGTTATTTGCCTTGTCGAACAATTTCTTTACAGGTTCATTTAGATGGTTAATTACATTGTAAATTAATACACTTACCTTCTATTTATTAGTACAATTAATATAATTGAGGGAGCAACACAGAGAAGAAAAAAAAGATGAATAATGGAATTAACAGTTTTATGAGGAAGGATGGTTTTGTGGTTAGTGGAGACGGGAATCTCAGTTCTACTTCTGCTGTGTTGCAGATACTCCAGATGAAGTACTGAATTACTTCCCTCTTTAGGATGGGTGTAGTAATCTTTGCTTTTCAGGTATTGTCTGTTTGGATTATAAATGTTTTAGTACACCTTTGGCTTTGGCTGGATGCTTGTGAAACCCAAGAAAATGCCAGCCTCTCTTGGGACCCCATCAAGAAACCTGCGATAGTCTTTTAATTTCCCTCTTGTGTAGGAAAATTAAGGGATTTAGGGGATCTTGTGGAGCCATTTTTTCAAAATGTCTATGGCCAGTGTAAAAGGGAGGAATTGGGAAGAGTTATACGGTCTCTTTTATAAAGGAAAAAAGGAAAACTATTCATCGGCTGCCTTTTACTCCTAGTTTGATGTGGTAAGGAGCAGGGCAGTCAGGCTGGACATGCCCTGGCTTTCTGACTGGTCTCTAGGCTGGATTGGGGTTGATTATTTCCATTCTCACTTTCTTTTGCCAGTTTAATGGCTGTTTGTCATAGCCAGCTCCACTCCTTTGGAGTTCTCTCACCTTCTAGATGTTTTTTCCCACCTATTATGCTGCTTGTCTAGTTTTGATTTGGGACTGATACGAGGTTAGAAATGAAAATGATGTGTCAAGCTACCAGGAGGAGATATACACCTGGAAACCTGAGTAGTTTTTCTGTGTCTTACGGGAAATATCTCTTTGCTCACTTCTCTTTTAAGAGACACATGAGTAAAACTTAGCTTATTCATGCCAGAGATTTCTGGGGCTTGGACATTTTGGGGTGTTGGGTTGTTTTAGGGATAGTTTTGTAATAATTTGCAAATAATTGTGTCATATACAGTGTTCATACATGATGTTGGAACTGTTGTCTAACTCATAGTGTGGCACTGGATGCTGCATTATCTTGGCCCTGGCATTTTTAACAAGCTTTAACTTTCCTGGTGTCTTTTCCAAGAGGTCCATACTTCAACTAAGGCAAGCCGTGCAGAGGGGAACTGAATGGCTTTTTGCTAGTGTCCAGGTCACCTTCTACTAGACCAGGTTGCTCTAAGCCCCATCCAGCTTGGCCTTGAATACTGCCAGGGATGGGGCAGCCACAGCTTCTCTGGGCAATCTGGAAAATGTCTTGCAAGCATATTTGTCTAAATGGTTTAATATTTGTAAACAGTGAATGGGAAATAGAACCAGAGTTTAAATGCAGATGTTGTAGTGTGATGAGGTGGTGGAGAGAAATTAAGTCATGGAGCTGGACCTTGTCTCAGGGCACCCAAGGCCTTGTTATGAACTAAACATCACACCATGGCCTGGGGCAACTGTTGCATCTTAGCTTCTGCTCTCCTGTCTTCTTTTCTCCCACCTTGAGAAGTCCCATGCTCTGAAAAAACGTGAGGTTGTGCCCTTTCCTCTGACATAGACCAGCAAGGGCAGCACCATTAATTGCTGAGCCCTGATCGCTGTGGAGCAATCGCTGTGGTTTTGCATGTAAGGGGGCAGGGGAAAACCTTCCGTTGGTGTTGGCAAGGCAGTGCTTTGGGGTCTGGATATGAGCTGGAGGCAATATGTGGAAGAAGCCCAACTCTTGACCAGAAATGCTGAATGTAAGACTGGTGCCAGTTCCTTCCCATATGCTTAAGAATAGCTAAGGGTCTAATCAGGACATATCTTTGACTGAATGGGAGAGCTAAGAGTTTCTACCCTGACCTATTTAAAGACTAAGGTTGTTGTCCTGATTTCCTATATGTTTGTTAATTTGGTTGGTTTTGGAAGGACTGCAGAAATCTCTGTGGTTGTACTTGCCAGGTATGCATGGTCATGGATAGGGCCCAGCAGTTGTTATTCATTAGATGAGGTGCTGCCTGTTCCAGCAGTTGTGAAATACATAGGGTAAAAGTGATGGAGGAGGAAGTCTAAATCACCCCAGCTTGTAGTTATTAGAGTTCTGACTACAAAAATGAATATAATTGAAGACAAGTAGAAGGCTCAGAGCAGCTTTGGCTGCTGAGTGTTTGCCCATATCTGCCAGATTTGTGTTACACATGATTACATTGCAATAACTAGGCCAAACACTTGAAGAACCAAAACCAATCCTGTATGGCTCAAAGTAAGTGATAATACCTTGATTGATTTTAGGAGAAGCAGTGGTAAGTTCCAGACACTCGTCTCCTTTATTGACTTGAACGTTAATTAATTTATGAGTGGGTTTCACATTTCCACATGGTGTTGCAGAATTACAGTAGAATTAATTACTTGGTAATCGGTGAGTCCCATTAGGTAAAACAATATGGACTTGTTCAGTAGCTTAAACATTATTCAGCATTAATGTAGCAATTGTGTACTCATTACAATCATGATGCTTTTATTTAATATACCTTCAATTAGTTCTGGTTCGTTTTAATTTCTACCTCCAAAAAAAAACATTCAGTCAAAAGCTGTGACAAGAGCAGAATGATGAATATGCCAGGACCAGCGCTGCTTAGTCCTTCAAGGGTACTGCACAGGCTACATGAAGGTGAACTTTAGAACTGTTTGCCTTAGGTGGTTCTTTTCCTTGAAACATCATCTATAGAGTATTAGCATGTTAACGTTCCTTAATAGAAACAACATTCATGATTCAACCATTTACAATATTACCTTTGGACCTACAGCAGCTAATTAAGATGAATAGGGCACACAAAGTCTTTCCCATATGCATCCTCATTGCCTGGAATACTCAAAGGAGTTTGCCCTTGTTATAGGAGAACTCCATCCTTGCAGCCAGTTTCTACCTCTCCAGGTTTTGGAGGTCCAGCAGACCAGGGGCATAGTGGTGGGGTAGGGGATAAGCCCCTGGGTGGGAACCCAAAACCCATCTTGACAGCAAGGGCTGCTCACAGGGAGGGACCAGGGTGACTTGCCCCTCTTTCTGCCTCCAGTGAAGACCTCTCTGTAGAGCTGGACCACAGCATCTAGCCTAATAAAATCTGCAAAGTGACTCCTATGCTGGGATGTCAGTTGAAACTTGAACATGGAAGATTTAGGTTGGATATTAGAAAGAAATTCTTTACTGCGAGAGTGGTGAGGATCTGGAGCTGGCTGCCCAAGGAAGTTGAGAATGCTCTATCCCTGGCAGTGTTCAAGGCCAGGCTGGACAGACCTCGGAGCAACCTGGTCTAGTGGAGTGTCCCTGCCCATGGCAGAGGGGGTTGGAACTGGGTGATCTTAAGGTCATTTCCAAACCAAACCATTCTGTGATTTTATGATTCTTTGTATGGGTCATCAGGGGGTTTTGGGTCCCCTCAGAGCAGTGTTGTATTGCCAGACGCCTTGTAATCAATTCTGCTGTGCTAATCTCACTTTGCTACTTGTCTTTGGCCATATTTAAGACAAAGCTATCGTTATTAATCAGAGAATTAGAAAAACGAATGAAGGAGACAGTTCTCATTCCCTGGAGGGTGTGATTTTCAGGGAGGCAGTAATGGATACAGAGCCTTTCCCCTTTCAAATCCCAGCACGGGCAGCTGTGACTGAAAATCATTACCATATGTTATTTTGTCTGTTGTCTTTGTGTAATGAGTAAGTATACTGGACAGATTCCTATTACATAAAATAATATTAGAGGGGGCATGTTCAGAGCCTCTGCATGCTAGCTGAAGATAGAAGAGAGGAGCACAGGTGAAGTGAGAAGTCCTGAGAAAAACTCAGTCCTATGCTCCACACTTTTCTGTGTGGTAATGTTTTTGAATGCCCAGCCTAGAAAGCTGCACTTCGTACTCACAGTCTGTGCATGCAAACTCTTTAATATAGTTTCTTCTGAGCTCTCAGAACTGATGCAAATGATGTGTTTCTGATTAATAGCACTCTGAAAAATGTGGATCTCAATTTCTTGTACCCACTCGACTTACACAGCAACAGTGTAAAGTTCTTCTCGGTAACCTGCCACAGAAGTGCCACCTACTAATGTGACGACTGTTAACTCATCTGAGCATAATACTCCTTAATTTATTCTCTGTTCATTTGAGTTCTGCTGCTGTAACACACAGATGAAGAGTTTCTTCATACACTTCATGCACACTTGTCCTGGGAGATTGTGTGAGTACTGTGTACTTCACATTCATTTGCTGTGTTGGTTTCTCTGGCAACTAGAAGGTGCCTTTGATCCCCCTCTACCATCACTTTGTTTTTGCATTTTGATGATTTTATCATGAATTCATGTTTAATTCACGCTGAAGTGATGCAGTAAGTGGCAGCACTTAAAGAAAAGATACTTTTTGCAAAATCAAACCATATTCATTTGAACTCTGGATGAACTACTCTGTTCCTTTCAAGTAGAATATATTAATGAGGACAGATATTAAGAAAAAAGGTATTTACTCTAAGTCACATTTGTATTATCTCATCTGAGGTTGCAGTTGAGGTACATCTATCAAAACTGGAGTGTGCTTTTAGTAAACTTAGTTGAAACACACTCACAAGTGACTATGAGTTTTGTGTTAGCTTTTTGATTCTTTTGGCCATTTTTATCTCTGTTTCTGCTGCTTCATTACGTACTCACTGATACACATGAATTTTGTGGACAAAACCACATGTGTAATTAACATGAACTGCACAAATGCAAGACACATTCAACGGGGTGGTAATAGAAGTTGCCCCATCCCTGAAGGAGTTCAAGGCCAGGTTGGATGAGGCTTGGAGCAGCCTGGCCTAGTGGAAGGTGTCCCTGCCTGTGGCAGGGGGTTGGAACTGGATGAGCTTTAAGGGCCCTTCCAACCCAAACCAGCCTGGATTCTATGAGTCTTGTGTCTCTTTTTTATGAACAAGCTTGAGCTAGCCTAAGAAACTTGATTTTGTAGGAAGTAGAGGACTACTCTTATCTAAACCCAGTCTTCTTCCCCATGGCAGGGGTTTGGAGCTAGATGATCTTTAAGGTCCTTTCCAACTCACACCATTCTATGATTCTATGATAAAAATGATAAACAGATATTTGAAAATTCTTCTAAAGTTCCTTTCTGACCAAATTTGCCTCCTGCAAGGCGTATCAAGTGGATTGATACCTCCTACCCTTTGGTTATGGAGTAGATACATTGTGAAAGCATGTCTCCTGTTACTCAGAATCTGCTCTGATGGACAAGTGTGGCGTGTGTACAAGAGAAACAGGAAGAAAGTAGAAGAGGAGGAAATAAAAACAGGTGGCAAGGGGCCCAGAAACAATGAAAGTCTGAATGAGAACACCTCTATCACTTCTGCAATAGCAGCTTAAAGGCCGAAGGAGAGAAATAGATTTTGTAAATCAGGCCAAGTATTTTTTACAGGATGCAGTATGCAGCTGAAGAACCCAGTTGGGAAAAAGAGCTTTTGCAGATCAGTGAAGAAAATACATTTTACTGGCTACTGTTTAGGAGCAGGGAGATGTAGGATGGGGAAGACCTTTTACAGGACAAAGAACAAATACTTGTGTATGTGGGAGGGAAGGCGCTTGTTTTGGTTTAGGTTTTTGGGGTGGGTTTTATTGGACATCCATAAAAAGCTACATGAAGGAAGCCGCCAGCATTGTGTAGCCATGTTTATTGGTTCCGATAAAACATGTAAGACTTCCTTATGTTTAAAACATTATTTATTGATGTGTGTTTTCCTATTAACTAGTCATTTGTGCATATAAAGCATCTCCTTGTAGAGCAATCCTGTTATTGATTCTGCTACATAGTGATTTTGGAGAAGCCTTTTGAAATACCAGAAAATAAGTAAATACGTTGGGTGGCAGCTCTTGTTTTGAAATGAGAAACAGAAAGATCAAGCAAAAAATCTTCAGACAGCAGAGGTTGGAGCCATGTAGAAGGCCCAGCAGCTTTTCTGTTATGTGACCCTTTTGAGAGGCATGATGCCTGCCATCACAGGACCAGGGAAGGTCCTGCCCTGTGAATAGAAGGATGACAGTGGAAGTGCAGCTTTACCAGATGAGAGGGAGTTTTTATTACTAGTAAAGGGAATTGGTTAGTAGGTCTTAAGAAGCACTGAAATTGGAAGGAGATGTTTACAAATCTGTAGCATTTTTTTTTTCTTGTCTGATCCATCTTTCTTCGAGATGGACAGGAACTGTGCACAGATTGGGAACAAGATAGACTGGCAAAGAACATAGGGAATCTGCCCACTCATTTTTTATGTCAATAAGAAGCTGAATAGAAAAAATCAGAACATTGAAACATTTTTCGTCTTTTCAAAAAAAGGATAAAATACTCTTTTTAGGTTTTTTGGCAAAACTGCAGGTGGGGATTTTCCAACCTCTCTAGATTACTCTGCCTTGGGACAGGTTCCCTTGTGCTTGCTTGAAAGCTGGGACAATTTTTGTGAGAGTGGAATTGTCTTCCTTCTGCTCCCTGCAGCGTAAGTGCTGCTGCAGGAATAGTCACTATAACTAAGCAAATGATCTAATGCCACTGTTAAAGGGAAACATTATATAGGCCAAGATATTTCCACCTTCTTTGGGACATATTATTGATGGGTTGTCCAGGCGTCTGGTGCCAGGAAGGGTTTTGGGAAGGCATGTATATTCCTCCTTCTTGCAAAAAGACATCTTTCTTTGGTTTGATATCTGTTGATCTGAGGTCTGCCCATTTTTCTGCATCAGAACTACTTTTGAGCATTGGCCTGGTGTTTCCAGGCTAATTGGTATGGCTTCTTTGAAAGAAGACTTTCCCCTAAAAAGTGGTTTTCTGATAATAAGTGGCTGTTGCCATGCAATGAGGCAGCCCTACTCAAGTCTAAGGGCAGCAATAGTTAAAACTGTGTGCGCTCAAATGGGCTGTACTCTCTTAAATTTTAATGGAGGCAATCAAATATTGCACTTTGCCTCTTGAAGAAAAAGCATACATAGTCCAAAATCCCCTTTTCCAGGAAAAGAGCCAATTTGTGGTGGGTTTCGAAGGTTTTATTAAAGGTTTACCACCCTTTAGTAAAAAAATAAGGTACCCACATAGAATCAGAGAATCAACCAGCTTGGAAGAGACCTTCAAGACCATCCAGTCCAGCCATTCCCCAGCACTGCCAAGGCCACCACTAAACCACATCGCTGAGGGCCTCATCTACACAGCTTGTGAACACTTCCAGGGACAGTGATTCCACCGCTTCCCTGGGCAGCCTGTTCCAATGCCTGACTGCCCTTTGGGAAAGGAATTGTTCCCAATATCCAGTGTAAGCCTCCCCTGGTGCAGCTTGAGGCCGTTTCCTCTTGTGTTCCTTGGGAGCAGAGCCCTGCCACCTCCTGGCTTCCTCCTCCTTTCAGGCAGTTGTAGAGAGAGATAAGGTCCCCACTGAGCCTTCTCTTCTCCACACTAAACCCCCCAAGGCCCCTCAGCCGTTCCCCATCACACTGTGCTCCAGGCCCTTCACCAGCTCCATTGCCTTTCTCTGGACCCGCTCCAGCACCTCAGTGTCTCTCTTGTAGCGAAGGGCCCAGAACTGGATGCAGGATTTGAGGTGCGACCACACCAGTGCCAGTACAGGGGGATGATCACTGTCCTGGCCCTGCTGGCCACAGTGTGTGTGATACAGGCCAGGATGCCATTGGCCACCCTGGCTACTGGAAAGTGCTGTATGAACAGAGAGCCCTTTCAGTAAGGGCTGACCAGCCCAGGAGAAGAGCCAGTCTTGTGTGACTCCTTTTCTACTTCAAGCAGGAGAGACAGAGCTTGGCTTTAAAACCATGTGAATGTCAGATTAATTTCTATTTTTCTTAGGCATCTTTTACATAAATGTAAATTTTGAGTAATTCTGTCGTTTTTTTCTTGCAGCTTTAAATTGTGTACAAGGTTGTACTGAACCAGTTAGGTACAGGAAACCCCACATTATTGAAATCGGTAGTTGATTAAAAAAAAGTGTAAGAAAGTAACTCATAGGCTTGGGTTGACTTATCAGTTGCTGCAATACAGGGGCCCTTTTCAACCCTGGATAGAAACAGAAAGGTACATTTCGTTTGCTTGCTTTCTGTGCCTGTGGCTAGTTGCCAGCTTGTCAATGAGGTGCTCTAAAAAGGACATTGAATCATGACAAAAGGTGTCAGTACAGCTGTGGTTTTCCATCAGAATTGCAGGAAGCAGTAAGCTTCATGTGGTTCCGAAGCAAAACGGTATTCAAGTTCTTGCTTGCTTGAATTGGTGCCTAGGTTTGTTCACAAAGTTCTATAAACTTTTTGACTAATGTTCAAGTTAATAGTTAGTTGGAATCATGGAGGCTGGTTGCCTTTGTATTGTTCAGATACTGATTACCCATACTACTGCTTTCACATGCTCTTTTATGTATGGGATCCTTATGTTGGATCTTAGCATTGGGAGATAAGAAAAATGCTGTAGGCTACTTCATTTGCAGCGATTTAAAACTTTTAGTCTTTTTGGTTTTTTCCCTTCTTTTTGATGCAGAAATGGTACTTCAGGCTTGTCTTCTCTGCAGAGCTAGATGAAGGTTACTCCTTTCAGCATGTGGTAGCTCTTGCTGCAGGTAGATTTACATGAGTTGAGGCAAGTTGATTTATCTTCATAAATGGCGACTTTTTAGAGTTCTCTCCTGTGGTGGTGCTCGTGCCTAATTTATTCGGAGGTTGCAATGCTCTGACCCCTAGACAGAAAATGATACCAGCCTGAAAGTCACGTAATTCAATCAGCTATAGTCTACAGCAAGGCAGGATCCTTCACGTTGTCTGCACAAGTCTGCTCATCACAAGCACTGCTATGATAGAAATAGAAGTAGCAGTTACAGCCGAGGAATTCTGTAGGAAAACTAGACAATGATTTCATTTCTCTTTTTGGCAGGGTCCAGCAGGGTTCAGAGAGATGTGGGAAACCTTTATTCTTCATGTGTTAAAACTTTCTCCTTTTCTTCAGCACGTTGTTGGCAAAGCAGGGAATGTGACATTTGCAATGGATTCAGGTGTGGCTGAGGATAGAACAGCTTCAGAGAGAGTATGAAACGGCTCATCTTCTAGCACTGTCAGTCATGCAACCCACCGTTTTGTAAGCCAGTCACATATCACTGGTGATGTGTATTATTCCGCTCTCTGCCTATGGTGTCACCTGTTATATTTGCTATTCCGGTTTCATTCCTTTTTTTTTTTTCTTTCTTTTTTTTAGAAGTCCACAGAGGAAATAGATCTCAGTGGCAGTAGATGGTAATTTTGCTCTATGCACTCTAGCTCATTACACAAGCTGCGTCTTTCCAAACCAGAAAGGATTTACATCTCCTCCTATCATTTTTGCCACACGCTGATACAGTGAAAGAGCTTTGGGGTGGCTTGGAGTAAATTTAATTTTCCCTGCTGTTCCACGAGGTGTGAATCACTTTCTAGCAGATGATGTCACTGCCAATTCACAAGTTTTTCTTCCTGTGTTTCTCTGTAGGAGGAATCCTAAGGACTCTCTTTGTCATGGTAATGCAGTTAGGTGTAGAGGGTTCTGCAGGGCAGGAGACAGTCTTCAGACTCTTTTATTCTTGCCAGCACAGCTAAGAAGCCAAGTTTGAAAGGTGGGACTTGAAGTGCCACATTCAGCTTCTGGCTAATGGAGACTGGAGGATTTGTCCAGGTTTGGTTCTGGGATATTGTGAAGGCCTTGCTTTCGGTGGCATCTATGACTGTAGGTTGAACACTGAAGAATTTTGTTTGGTTTTCTCTATTTCTGAAACAGAAGTCAAAATTACACTCTGGGAAGCTCTTCCCCAAAGAGCAGAATGTTTTATTCTGTTTAAAAAAAGAAGTGCTTTTCAGTGTTAAGAACATTTCATACCCATAAATTCTGAACTGTGGGTTCCTGTGAACCGTTCTTGACTCCTTGCTCTTGATGTTTTACTGGGAAGATGCATGTGATTGTTTCTGCTTTCACTAGCTTCCCCAGCTTTTCAGCAGGAAGAAAATAGTTGGTGAATGCTGCTTATTCTTCCCATACAACTGGTCTTGTAGAAAGATGAATAGCATACAAAACAAAAGAGTTCTGTATGACAAATGTAATTTATGTAGAGAGAGAGATATAAATGGGAAACCAAAGTATGTATCCTAAAAATATTAGTGCGTATCACCTCTGTATGCTCTTTGAAGCTCTAAGTACCTTATTAACCCCAACAAACAGAATTGCTGAGCTGAACTCTTTGTCTGTTTTATAGATGAGGACACCAAAGCAGAATTTCGTGCAGAGCAAAATGTCATTATAGCCTCGGTCTCTGTCCTAACCAAGGACCCCTCACTGCAGGGGTCTTCAAATAACACCCAATGAGCTGTAGCAGAGCAGGACAAGCCATCAAAACCAGTTAGCAGAATGGAAAATCAGCACATATGGGAAAGTTGGTGATCCAAAATGAACTTGTCAAGTTAAAGGTAAGAGCATTGTGTAATTAGCACTGAAAGAGTAGAGGTCGTTCACAGATTATCAGTGTTTATTAGTCTTCAGAGGCAGATATTAGTCCTTTCTGTAATTCAGACATACAGTCCTTCTTTACATATATTCTGTTTTGTCCTTTCTCGGATGCATATAGTACCTTCATGTTAAGTTTAGCATCTGGTTCTAGTCTGCTCTTTGTATATCATTCATTTGGAGAGTCAGTGTGGAGGAAGGTGAAAGTTCTAGATTGGGAAGGGTGGGTGGAAATTACTCCTTAAAAACCTGAAATAGGAGCAGGTCCCAGTTGATCTTTTTTTTCCCCAAAGGCCTCAGTCTTGAGAACTGTATTTATGTACCATGCAGGTTTGGATGGCTGGCTCTTAAAGACCAAAAGTAAGCTCTTGTTTAGTGCTTGAAAATTTATTTAAATCTGCATGGTCTCCATCCAGCTAGCAGAATATCTGAAAGGATTAAACAGAACTATTGTAAAACGTTCCTGTTAGGCAAAAAAAGAAAGATGCAAGTGAAATTCATGTTTGCATTGAATTCTGTTTGCTTGGCTTTATTGAGCATATGTAGTTCAGCTGAGTTTATTTATTCTTGGCTTGCTTCTTTTCATGTTTGAGGGCATGCATGCCTTGTAAACGCATTTGCTTATTCCCATGATGATGCCAAACATTAAAAGGGTCAAGCTAACTGTGTCAGTGAATGCATCTTCTAATACTTAGTACTTTTGTAAGTGTCTTTTAGGCAAGGACCAAGCACATTATAAAAATTGTGCTTAAAGTGTTACCCATCTGTGAGCTAAAGGAATATTATTTTACAGGTAGTACTGATCAATGGAGAGAGGCAGGTAAAGTTTCTTTACTTCAGTAAAGTAGTTAAGAAAAACCTTTATTCTTATTTGGGTGCAATCCCTTACTGTGAGTAAAACACATCTGTTCCACCAATTCCAAGCCCCCCTCCTCTCCCACACCCAGCATGGTCATTCTTGGTAAAAGTCTTTGGGGATCCTTGCCTTTTTGTGTTCTTCCTCTCAAGTAGGTAAGATCATCACTATGGAAGGTGTCTCTTCATATTAACAAAGAACTTTTTGCGAGTAACTACTGTGTTAACTTTGTTAACAAACGTGTACTGCTGTCAGCAAAATGAATATACTCTGCAGAGCGTGTGGGATAATTGCCATGACACACCATACCCCGGGACGTGTGTCAGCCAGTGTGCTGATTGTGCCTATGCCCAGGCATGTGCAATTCTGAAGGTGGCTGGTTCACACAGTGCTATTTCCATGTAGCTTTTATTGAAGGGGACTTCCGAATTACAGATGTTCAGCTCTTACTTTTTAGTGTGCATACTTGACTCGCAAGCAGTGGAAGAGAGTTCATGGGATTTTAACAGCCAAAGTACTGCTGATGCATTTTCAATCATGAAGCGTTGTGGTGGTGTCTTTCTATAGCCATGTGTTGACTTGTGCTTGTTTGTAAGCCATATTTGGGCAAAAAAAGCCAATACAAAACCTCAGATCTCTGTCCATTAATTTCTACAATCTAGGTTGCAGCAAGCATCTGGATTTATTCTACGTATGTTTTGTAGGTGAATGTTTCAGAAAATCTAGCCCAGTGGCTCCTATAAGTTGTGTACTTAGTTGCATGACCAGGTCACCCACCATAAGACTGTGTTGTATGACATATGTTGCTCTTTTGCTTTTAATTTCTCTCTTCCTTTTGCCATATTATTGGATTTGTGATAGATTAATCAGTATCTTCACACTGTCAAAATCTGGTGCAATTGCAGACACTGGAAGAAGTTTCCTCATTTGTAAGCCATGAATCACATTACTTACAACATTTGGCCACATGGTAGTTTCTTCCCCTTGACAAGCCCCCGTTTACACTCCCCATTTGCTGATCTTGTTAGAAATGCTATAGCAGAAGTATGTATGGAATCTAACTCCATAGGGAAGCATTTACCTCTGAACTCTTGCAGTCTTAATCTTCATTCATCACTGTGTGGTAGTGATGTGATGAGAAGTTGTATCTTCAACCATGTTGGTTTTTGACCCATGCTTTGGGCAGCACTCACTTTCTCCAGTCTTTTGTGTAGCCATGTTCTTTTGGCATGCTCTGGGACTGCTCGTGCATGCTGCCCGTAGTAGGTCTTCAACAAGAGCCATCTCTGTGTATCTGGAGGATGCAGAAATGAGCCTGGCCTTGACCAGGTGTAGGACATAATGTGAATAAATTATACCTGGCACTTCACACCCTGGGCTTTTATGGTTTTATTCAAGTATTTGCAGACCGCTGTCTTACACTGTACAGGGACTCTCAGTGAAACCAAGAATAATTACTACATAATGTGAAATGGGGAGAACATGCTGGCAACTTGGCCCAGTGAAGCCTCTAAAGGTGCCTTTATGAATGCTTCTGGTTGTGACTGACCATATCTGAGGTGTCATCCAGGGCTTTCATGATGTCTCATGAAACAGGCTCATGAGCTTTTCCTTCTGTGTATTGCTCTCAAAAGGCTAAAGCAGCACAGTGGCCATACATTGCTGGCATCTTTTGCGTGGACTAGCCTGCTAGGCAGTGCTGAGTAATGGTGGCTTTTCTCTAGTGGGACATTTTTTTTCTCTGCTGTAAATAGTGGGCTTGCAGACACCAGCCAAGACCAAAGATATTTCTAGAAGCAAAAAAACCCCCAACCCAATAGAGTTAATGGTACAATGGACAGAGACAGGATAAAAAACAATTATGAGCCAAGCAGGCAGAAAATTATTTGTGGCAGGATAGCTACAGGAGATGAAGTGATAAAACGTGAAGAAACAGCATGGAAGCATCTGTTAGTGCTTGAGATTGCATCTGGGGGGGAAAGCCAAGTGGATACTGATGATCTTAAAGGTCTTTTCCAACCTAGTTAATTCTATGATTCTGTGTGGGAGAGACAAGGTGAAACACGTAGTCTGAGAAATGGAAAAGGAAACTGGGTAGACATGAGATTAGTTGGGAGATCTTTGAGGTGGAAGAGTAAGACAAAATAGAAAGCACAGTAGGTAGGTGGCTATAGCATTCAGGTGAGTGGTGGTTCTGAGAACTTCGTAGTGTCTGTGAGCAATTCAGAGAGACTCTGCACAGACATGCAGAAGACACTGGAGAAGACTTGATAATATGTGGTATTTATTAGCAGGCTTCATCCCCAGAGTCTCAGTTCTTTCAAAGCAAGCAATGGAATAAAGATTTTTTTTCTTTTTCCACTTTAAAGTGATATTTTAAAACAAATAATGTTATTCTAGTTAAGTTGGGCAGGCCAGTCAGGCAAAAATAAGACAGTGGTGAAATTCTTTTACTGTATTCCACTCATCAGGCTTGCAGGCTGCAAATAAAGGACCAAATTTGCCTAAGTTTCCTACGTATGAAATGAAGTTGCCGTCTGCTGTCCTGCACCTTTCTCTGACTCTGATTTAACCCAGTCTTTTCCCAGTCTGAACTGAGAAGCCCTTTCTCAACTGAAGTGGAGGAAGGGGGTTCATTCAGGGTCTTTGGATTCCTGACCCTACCTGCCAGTAAGCTCGAATAGTATTTATGCTTCTGTTTCTCCTTAGAAGCAAAGCTCACTTTGGAGGCCCAGTAGAGGTTTACGGTTGATCTAACCTTCTGATCCCTTTGACAGGAAATATTTAGTTCCCTGAAGGTGAAGCCAAAATTGCCTCACATTTCAGGCAGGAATCAATAGCGCTAGGTACTAAGCTGAAGACCTACAAAGAGTGGCCCATGGACTCGGTTGGGCAGGGCCCCAGGCAGCCTGGTCTAGTGGAAGGTGTCCCTGCCGTGGCAGGGGGTTGAAACTGGGTGACCAAAGACTGACTGGTCTTTTCCAAACCAAACCATTCTATGATTTTATGACTTATTTTAACATTGATGATATAATAGGGTAGCAAGATGATGAGGTGACAGTGACAGATAGAGGCAGTTCAAAGGAGAAAGAGGGTGTACATTGATCAACCTCTCTGGAGTTAGATTGGGAAGAGATGCCTCTTACTTCAAGTGGCATAGAGAGTCCAGGAGAAATGCTGGGCCTCTCTCTATGCTCTTCCATTCTCTTGGAAGTTGCTTCAATGGTTTTAATGCTGTGAACGGTGTGATAGTGTATGCTCTGTCTCCACCACTCTTGCCTTGTTGGGCATCTTTTCCTGCCAGTGGGTGATGCTCCAGCAGGGAATTGTGCTTCTTCCGAGGAAGCAGTTGCCAGTAGCTGAGTTGTTAAAAGCAGCCATGAGACATTTGTGAATGATAAATGTCAGTGTTGCAAGAACGGATGTCTTAAATGTGGCTGTTTTCACAGGTTTAGAGTGTTACCTTGGCCATGTGACACTGACCTGTGACTTGGGAATGTTGTGTCCCTTCTTAATGAAGAACACTGTTCTGGGTGTTTTCTTTTTAAAGGCCGAGCACTGTAATCTCCAGACCATTACTCATATTGCAGTATTGTATATCTTGAGGTCCTGTATTGTATACATCTGCATGAGCAGGAGGCTTTTCTTTACTGAGTGCTTCTTGAAATAGGTATTTTTAGAGGACAACCCGCTGTTCATACTTGGTTATTTTCTAGCTCTTTTCTTTAATTCAGTCCTGTTAAATTGTGTTAAGCACAATGACTATTACTGTACATCTGTAAAATGAGTTGCTTTTTCTCATAGCAAAACTGGCATTGTAAGAAAAAGGCAATGGAATTGGGGTAAAGGCAAGATCTGTTATTCGAAGCCTGGGAAATCTTTGGGTAAGGTTGAGCACAGTGGTGGTGCCTACAACCTGTGAAGGCACTTTCACAAATAGCTTACCCTCAGTGTCTGTGGAAACAAATCCTATTCAGCATGATATATGAAAGCATAACCCTCTGTAGTATAGGAATCAATGGAACCATTCATATAATAGATGACTGTTCGGGCTTGTGCAGTCTGCTGCTGAAACATAATTGGCATCTACGTAATAAAATACTGAACACCAAGGGAAATGTTTTAGATGTTTATGAGTCATCACGTGGTTTACTATAGAAGATTGACATATGACTTTGTAAAGCAGAATGGGCTAACTAGCACTTGAGTTACTATTGAAGTATTTAATACTGTGTTAAAAGAAATACAAAGATTTTTAGGTTTTCCTTGTGTTTAATGTATCATCAAAATCAGCTATTTGGGGTCTAGTGGGAATAATAATAGAACATCAGATTGAAGCTGTGGATGCCTCTTCTGTGGCAGTGTCCAAGGCCAGGTTGGACAGGGCTTGGAGTAACCTGGTCTAGTGAAAGGTGTCTCTACCCATGGCAGGGTTTGGAACTGGATGAGCTTTGAGTTCCCTTCCCACCCAGACTGGTCTGTGATTCTGTGATTGGCAAGCCAATGTTTTTACATGAAATTATTGCTTGAAGTCACAGATGCAAAACACAGGGTTGAGAGTACAGCGTTGCTGACAAGCAGAACTGGGTGAACAGTTGTACAGGACACTGTACATTGTAAGCTCTTCTGAATGAAGCCTGTCTTTTGCTATATGCCTACATGGTGTTTAGCGCAGCTGAGAGTCCTCATCTCAGCTAGAGGCCCCTTTAGATGACAGTGTAAAGGAAATAATAATAATAGCTGCATGTCTTAGCCATGTTAATAAATCCCCTGTTTAGAAAGAGAACCTGCTAGCTTGGCATTTGAACAGACTTGCAGCCTCTTGATCTTAGCCCTGCAACTCTTGGGCTCTGTCTGTTTAGAGAATTATGGTAAAATAACTCTTTCATAATATCACGGTTCTATGGTAGCATTGCTTCCAGCACTCAGAAAGCAAGTTTAAAGCTAGCTCTGGTTTGCCAGCATACTGCAGTCCACAACATAGACATGCTAATGTTAAGGGTTGTTCTTGCTCTGCAGGATGATTCTTCCACACATAGAGTTACGCTGAACTACCAGAACTCTCCTCTTATGTCAGCTCTGCTCATCTAACCATCTAGTTTGTCACCTTCCATTTGACTGCTCTTTTGAGTGAAGCAAGAGAAAGCAAATGATTACAACTCACAAGTGAACAATGCTCAGCACGTCTATCTTGCTCCACAACATTCAGTTCCTTGAAGAAGGAGTGTGCTATTTCTCTTCATTATTAATGCTTTTGATTCTACCAGAGGAAATGGCAATAGGAAAATGGTGCTCTGCCTTTAGAGTGTTGCATTAGGTACGCTGGTACTTCTTACCCTCCACTTCTGAAAGGTGGCTTAACCACACCAAGCAAATTGATTATTTACATTGAGATGTGGTACATGCAGATGATTTGTAATTCATGGGGTGTTAATACCATTCTTTGTGTAAGAGGTGAATGTCCATCTTTCTCAGTTCCTTAGCTGTGGTGATTCTGCTCAGCCTTGCTGAAGCTTTAGAGGAAACTTATGCATAGCGGAGGCACAGTCTACCTTTTCTTTAGTTTTGTGTGGTTTTTTTTTCTTCTTCATCAATCTTCTCTTTTTCCTGTTTTGATTAAGGAATGGGTCATTTTGTAGCATGGAGGTGGCTGGTCTCTTCTCCCAAGGAACAAGGGACAGGACAAGAGGAAACAGCCTCAAGCTGCACCAGAGGAGGTATAGATTGGAGATTAGGAACAAGGCACTGGAACAGGCTGCCCAGAGCAGTGGTGGAGTGGCTGTCCCTGGAAGTGCTCACCAACTGTGTAGACAAGGCCCCCAGTGACATGGTTTAGTGGTGGCCTTGACGGTGCTTGGGAGCATTTGGACTGGATGGTCTTGAAGGTCTTTTTCAATTTGGTTGATTCTGTGATTCAATATTATAGCTTTGAGTCTTCAATTTCACTATGAAATGTCTCTCTCCTAAGGTGAGGCTTCTGTGTAAGTTAGGCTTAGAAGAGGTTTGGTATGGATTTAATCTCAAGATAATTTGGTGTGTTTGGACCATTCAAACTAAATCAGATATGACTCATATGTCTAGTAGAAAAGTGAAGCTAAGAGAGAGGAGGTTGGAAGACTGTTTCTTGCTTAAGCATCTTCATACAGTGGGGATTCACCTACAGGTCAGAATAAAGCCCTGACTGTTTTCCTTGACATCTTAGGCTTTGAACGGAAATGGATAAAGGTATATCTGTTATATAACTTTTATACTAAAAATACAATAGAAAGCATGGATGAAGATATTTCCTATAAGTAGTCTTTCACAAAGGTTGCTTTTTATTAGAGCATTAGTGACATTAGAGCTATATTATTTATTTAACTGTTTCTTTCATGGTCACATGTGTGATTGCAACAGGATTATTAGTCAATAAATACTTTTACAGCATGTGTGAAAATACGCTGATATCTGTTGCAGTGCACTTAGCAACCGAAACCAGATTTTTTGGTTTTAAGTGATAAATTGCCATTGCATTTTTGTTCATGATTTCCTTTCCCAACTAAGCAGGTTGGGAATGAGTAGCACACTTCAACTCCAGATTGGAAGAATGAGAGTTTTGCAAATTGCACAAAGTGCCTAGCAAAAAGGAGCTGTCTGTATTTTTGAAACTGTTAATAAGTTTTTATGGATTCGTGAAAGCTTGACAGAAATAACCTGTGCACAATACATTTCTTTTGAAGTGGATGATACAGTTTTTAGCAAGCAGATTCATTGTTAATTGTTATTACAAGTTTAGTTTAGAAATGCTAAATAACCCTTTTCTCCTGTTATTTTGTGCAGTAGCCAGCCTAGGGCAAGGATTCAGATTCAGGTCAGAGGTGGGTTTCTGCAAACATCATCTTTTGTTCTTATTTGCCAGACAGCCTGACCTCTGATTTTTGTCTGTCTTTTGTTGTTATGAAGAGACTGTGAAATAAACTGATGAGTTTGAGACCCAGTCCTGCAGCCGTGTCCACAAATCAACAAGGGTAGAGGCTGCAGCAATGAAGGACTAAACCCTGAGATCTTGGTCACCTCTCTGCCACTATTATACCTCTGGTGCAGTGATAAAATCAGGTCTGAGAGCAGCAGGCAGGGCTGGAATTGGGAAAGGGTTTCAGTTATGGGTATATGTTCATGTTTGCCCTCTTGTATGTTTTCTTGCCTGAATACAGACCAAGTTGTAACAGGAGGAGCTGTCAGGGACAGATGAACTGGTTTGCCACAGGCTTAGAGGGACTTTGTTTCTGCTCAGTTAAGAGTGGAATGCCACAAAAATCATCAATTGCTAAGTCGCAGGCCTACAAGTAGCTGGGATTAGCTTTGATTCAGTGCTTCCCTGTGATGCCGTAACTTAGTGTAAGGAAAGTCGTTGGCTGTGCTTTCCTCGGCAATGTTCCCTCTGTGGCATGAAGGTCCTTGCTGATGGGGGGAATGGCGTCTTTGTGCTGCTCTGTGCTGGCAGTGTGAGATTGTCTTGTGTGTAGTCCTCGATAGTCTCTCTCCTGCCAAGCATGGTAGGTTTTGTGTTTTCAAAAGGGAGATTTGTTCTTTTGACTGCTTCTTTCTTCACTGTGCAGTTCCTCTGCATTGGTTTTTCCTCAGCCTATTGCTAATCCTCCCCTATTCAAATCTTTGCTTCCTTGGGAGAAGGATGACATGTAGCTCTTCTTTTTCCTTTTGCAACTTGCTGTGACTTAGACAAATCAGATGCTGTGCAGTTGTATATCTTGCATTCTGTTACAGATCCAGTGAGTATGTTTGCAAAACACTATCTTTGGTGCAGCCCTGCATGCCGCCAAAGCAAAGGAAGCACATTCAGGCATATAGAAAGTTCTTGCCGATCCTATGAGCAGGTTCTTCAGTCTGCTGTGGTCACTGGTCACGGTGTCCATTCAGATGTCAGAGTGATTCACAGCTGCCAAAATAGGAATAAAATGTCATTTTGAGTCCCGGTGACTCATTTTTATTTTTTGTAATAACTCAGTCAAGTGTGTGAGAAAGTCTCATGAAACTTAATTGTGACTGGAGCCTCAGTTCAGGAGCACCTGCTAATTGGTTTCTCTGGGACTTCGAAAATGTTTCCTGCAGTTAATTGTTGAAGTGGGGACAAAAGTCATAGGATTTTGTGGGCGCTTTATAGCCGTGTTCTGGAAAGTCTGCAGACGTGAATAATCCCGTGGCTTGTGCCATTCTCTAATAATTCTTCACACGTTATATTTGCCTTTTTTTCCTTTTGTACTTTCTCATCTAGTTAAAAAAATCAGGGTTTTTTTTTTCCTCTCTGGCTCAATGTGGCTTTTCCATTCTGGGGTCAGATATAAAACTTGCAGCCTCTTCTTTACAAAGATGAGCTGGGAGAATGGTTAAAACAACTGGAGAAGAATTCTGCACAATCCAATCAGGCAGATTTTCATAGGCTTTGAGAAATGCTCTGAGAGGCACTGGGGGAACACAGATCAGCTTGCAAATCTCTCAGATATTATGACTGGATACGGTGTCTGTCTTCTTTTCCATGTTAACCAGTTGTGATGCCATTAAAAGTCAGTGTGTGCTTCCCAGCAAAAGTGGTTGTGTTTCAGAAATGAGAGGAACAATCACTGTGTGCAATTGGCAGATGAGTTCGTAATGTGCTCGGGGATTCTTTGCCATGCTGTAAATTCAAATTACATCTCATCATGTGTCTAGTTAAAGAACCAAGTATGTCACAATAGGGAAAGAGAAAACCAGGGACAGATTGTGATCCTGTTGGCAATTATGTAAGTCTAGACCACTTCACTGTCATTTCTTATCCCAGGATAAATGAAAGAGGGTAGGGTGTCTTTGGGGAAGAAAGCTAACAAGCAGACATTCCACCCTCATGATGGACGATTTGCGAGAGAGCAGTTCTTGGATTTCAAGTGATTTAAACCCTAGGAGCAAAGCAAAATATGTGAACATCAATAATACTGGAAACAAGTCACAGAATCGTAGAATCCCAGACTGGTTTGGGTTGGAAGGGACCTTAAAGCTTACCCAGTTCCAACCCCCTGCCACAGGCAGGGACACCTTCCACTAGACAAGGTTGCTTCAAGCCCTGTCCAACCTGGCCTTGAACACTGCCAGGGATGGGGCAGCCACAGCTTCTCTGGGCACCCTGTGCCAGCGCCTCACCACCCTCACAGGGAAGAATTTCTTCCTAATGTCTCATCTAAATCTCCCCTCTGTCAGTTTAAAGCCATTCCCCCTTGTCCTGTCCTTGCAGGCCCTTGTCAAAAGTCCCTCTCCTGGTTTCTTGTCAGCCCTTTTAGGCACTGGAGCTGCTCTAAGGTCTCCTCAGAGCTTTGTGGGAACGTATGTTCCAAAATACTGTCATGAAGCAGAAATCGAACTTATATTCCAAGTAATTATGAGTGATGTGGAGACCTGAAGAAATCATATATGTCAAAACCTAAACCTGATTAAGTCCTTGGGGTGTATCGAAAAGTGTAGTGAACACATGTTCCCTATGGCTTCCCCATCTTTTTTTAATCTTTCATTATTCATGTCTAGCTTTATTATCATCTTTTTGCAAGCAGTGGTGTGTTTAAATAGAACATATGTATTCGACTTTTACGTAGAAGATTGTATTATTCTAATGGATGGAATTATGAGTTTGTTTGTGTCATCTCAGGAATGAATGTGTCACTTCTCCTGGGCATATTGGTGGCTTAAAGCCATTATGATGGCACCAGAGCCCCTGGTGCTTTACAAAAGGAAGAGATGAAAACTTTCTTGTCATGTTTAAGCAGCAGGGGAATTTAGGGATGTTATCTGGAATGCAATTATTCAACTTGGAGCACAGCCAAGGCAGTGAGACTAACAGTGTGTTTAATCTTATGAATAGATGGCATGGGATCTTTATTGACCATGTTTTGTCGGTGTCTTGGATTTATGATTTCTCTGAGAGACAGTTCTCATGGTGCCATGCTCAAAAGACATGAAAAAAATCTGTAATCCTGCTCGAGTTTTGTTTTAGCTGGTCTTTTTTAAGGCGATGTGCATTTATTCTGCTTTATTCCTAATCTGTTCAGTGCAGCCTTGTGATGTTGGAGAGCTAGCCTTGGAAGGAGGCAGCTGGTCCATCCCCATGCCATTCATTGATGAGGAAGCTGTTGCCCTGGCAACAGGAATGATGAGAAACCAGGGAATGGCTCTTTTCCAGTTCGAGTCTCTTTTTCACTCGGCGTTACAGTGCTCATTAGCTTCTGAGGCAGAATCATATAGCTCCTATCAATCCCAACTAAAGCTAAGTGCAACAGTGTAAATGTCACCTCAGTTTTCAAGGTCGTGAGCTTCTGAAGCCTGCTGCTATCAACATTAATTTTGTATTGAAAAGTATGAACACACTAGGATTTATTTTTTTCCTCTTTGGGAATTATTCATGGCACTGTATCAAAACAAAGCAGCGAGGAAACAGTGAAAATTGGCACCCCGGCTTTATCTCATGCTTTATGTGTGCAAGAATGCTGTTTAAAGGGGAGGTTTTTGGCTCAATTAGAGTGGAGCTGGTGTACATGGTGAAACATATACCTGCCTTTTTATAAATGCTCCTGAAATTTCGTATTTCCTTAGGAAAAAGAGCAGTTGAGAGACAAGAGAAGATGGTGACACCCTGCTTGGCATAGGGAGTTGACAGCAAAGGCACACTGGTGTTTTGATGCCTGTGCAAACGAGACCTGTGAGTACAGGTTCGCAGCACCAGGTGTAAACTTTTAGCCAGGATATTGTCATTTCTCTGACATTCTCCAAATGTTTTTTCCTTGTAATGTCTTTGCGAAAATGACTGCATGAGTCCTAGGGCAATAATAACGAGTTCAGACCTTTCTTAACATCGGGGGAGGGACTCCCTGGATCTATTCTGCTTGGTGTAAGAAAAGCTCAATTTTTTGTTTTCTAATGTTAGGGCTAATAAATACAGATATGACGCCAAAACACTGATTAAGTAGAACATAAAACAGAATTCTTGGTTTATACTTGTACAAAATCTTTGAATAATTTAATTTATTAATTCATACATTGGAGGGAAGGAATGCCATCCAGAGGGACCTTGACACGCTTGTGAAGTGGGCTGATGCCAACCGAATGAAGTTTAACCATGACAAGTGCAAGGTCCTACGCCTAGGTCGGAGCAATGCCAGGCACAGCTACAGGTTGGGCAGGGAAGAGATTCAGAGCAGCCCTGTGGAGAAGGACTTGGGGGTGTGGGTTGATGAAAAAATGAACATGAGCCGGCAGTGTGCGCTTGCAGCCCAGAAGGCCAACCGTATCCTGGGCTGCATCAAAAAGAGTGTGATCAGCAGGTCGAGGGAGGTGCTCCTGCCCCTTTACTCTGCTCTCGTGAGACCTCACTTGGAGTATTGTGTGCAGTTCTGGTGTCCTCAACATAAAAAGGACATGAAACTGTTGGAACAAGTGCAGAGGAGGGCCACGAGGACGATCAGGGGAATGGAGCACCTCTCGTATGAAGATAGGATGAGAAAATTGGGGCTGTTCAGCCTGGAGAAGAGAAGGCTGCGTGGAGACCTCATAGCAGCCTTCCAATACCTGAAGGGGGCCTATAGGGATGCTGGGGAGGGACTCTTCATGAGGGACTGTAGTGAGAGGACAAGGGGTAACGGGTTCAAATTTAAACAGGGGAAGTTTAGATTGGATCTGAGGAAGAAATTCTTTACTGTAAGGGTGGTGAGGCCCTGGAATGGGTTGCCCAGGGAAGTTGTGAATGCTTCATCCCTGGTGGTGTTCAAGGTGGGGTTGGACATAGCCTTGGATGGCATGGTTTAGTGGGAGGTGTCCCTGCCCATGGCAGGGGAGTTGGAATTGGATGATCTCGAGGTCCTTTCCAACCCTAACTATTCTATGATTCTATGATTCTATAAAGTTATGAGCAATTTTTTTTTATTATTCCTGCTAAAGATGGCATTTCCGTAAAGGTTCTGGAAGCTTTGAGGACTCCTGTTACCACTCCCAGAATAGCTGCTCCTCCACCAGTGTGAAGGTCCTACTACTTGGCTGTCATAGTATCATAGAATGGGTTGGGTTGGAAAGGACCTTAAAGCTCATCCAGTTCCAACCTCTTGCCACAGGCAGGGACACCTTCCACTAGACCACGTTGCTCCAAGCCCCTTCCAGCTAACACCCCCAAATCCTTCTCCTAAGGGCTGCTCTCCGTCCAGTCTCCCCCAGCCTGTGTTTGTGCTTGGGATTGCCCTGACCCAGGGGCAGGACCTTGCAATTGGCCTTGTTGAATTCCATGAGACTTGCATGGTCCCACCTCTCCAGCCTGTCCAGGTCCCTTCATGGGGAGTTGTACAGGGGAAGTCTGAAAATTGGTATTGCCAAAGTATGACTGGATTTAGTGTTACTGTCAGGTGGAAATACACACTTATCTGGGCCTCAGATGGTACAGCTTGGTGTGGGTTTAGAAGTGGCTAGAGTGAGTTGCAGCGCCTGAGAAACTAATGTGAAGAAGGTCTTTGTGAGGAGCCTTGTCCTGTCGCCCACATCCTGTGTGTCCGGTTTGAGTGCATCACAGATCAACGCACTTCTCAAATTCAGGCTGAATTTCTGCTGGTGCCTGGGGTAGCTTAAGATTCTGGGCAGACTGTAAGATGCTGCTGACTGACCAGGTAGGATGAAATGCAGGGAATATGCACGGATTTCCACAGCCTGAATGCTAACCCTCCAAAGAAAATCTCCATTAATACACTGAATAAAGTTATAGCTGTGAATAGGCACCATAAAGCTGTCATTTTTATCAAACAATTTTTTCAGAAGCCCCATGCTTTCAAGCATTGTTGTGATTGCTAGCTATAAATCTTTATAATGGCTGTCACGTTGTTGTAGACAGCATAAATACAGCTACTTGCAGGTACTCAAAGACCACCAGTCTGCTCTTTGGAGATGGATAAAACCTCAGCTACGGCATTTACTTGTTTGGTTTTTCCTCCCGTGAGGCGTTAAGGCTGTGAAATAGGTGTATATGAATGGATGCTTTATCTTGGATTGCAACAGGACATATTTTTATACAACATCAGGCTCAATTCATGTGAATCTAAAGCTTTTAAAGCCTATGGACACTGACCTCATTCAGAAAAGGAAGCATTCACCCTCCTGCCCGCCATGTCATTTTGCTCTAGTGCCATTTCATGAGCAGGCATTTCTCAAACTTATGCTTTTCGTTGGCTATGGCTTTGGAACACACAATAAATACCAATTAGGTGTATTCAGTTAGAGGTTCTCTTTTGATGGGGGCAAAAGAGGGGATGGTGTGTCAACAGTTTATGGTCGTGATTCACTACAGCAGTTCATGTAGCCTGTAAAAATGACAGCAGCATTAGAACAGGGGAGAAAAGAAATGGAAAGAAGCTTGTGGCCAAAGTCCTGGCATCAGCAGCTTAAGTCTAAACATTAACCTTTCATTCTCATGGCTGTAGGTTTATTCAGTGAAGTGCAGGGTCTTTTCAGTGGTCTGTTGTTGCTTTGCTTTTGTATTGTTTTAAACTCCAGTAACACGTACTTGCCTGGGTGATGGTGTAACACGTTCTTCCCTCTCAAGCCCAAAGACAAGTTGGATGTTTGGTTTATTCCTAATCTCCCAGAATGAAAACTACAAATGCATTTGGTTTCCTCTCCAGCACTGTTATGCCTGTCTCATAAACTATACTGCCAAATTAAATGTGATCACAAAAAGAAACCTTTCATAAAACTGCAAACAAACCATGTTACTTGAAAGGCTTCCAAACTCTCTGCTCTGCTTCCACGTTAGAAATGCACTGTAGATCAGTTTTTCTCTTCTTTTTTTGGGGTTATAATCCGCTAGGCAGTGATCAGGGTGAACATGTGAATGCAGCATGGCTGTTGTGAGCTATCATATGCACCATCAAAAGGTGAAGTCAGTTGTACGTCGTGTTCAGTGGGGTTTCGGTGACGGTGGAAACCTGTTTCTCACTCTGCTGTTTGCAGGAATGGCTAGCCTGATAAGGCATCAATTATGTGTGTCTACTTCCTCACAAATGGTTACACCCCAGACCTCAAAAATCTCAAGTGTAGTCTTTGGAAGGGTCCTTGGTAGCTCAGGGAGGAAATGTGTTTCAGGACTGGCTGCAGTCTCACTGCTCTGCTCTGGTGCTGCTCTGATCATCATGTTCATCATCCCGTGTTGATGAGGAATTGGTTGAGCCCATGTGAGGAATGCTGGTGGAACAAAACACCTCTTGAAGTTCACGACCTCCTTAGGTCCCTTGCGGTTTAGTCTTCTCAGCAAATCTGATCTGCATTTTCAGCAATACAGGTAGTGCTGGATGAGGTCATTAAAACCTACTACAGGGACCCCCTCAATCCCACCCTTCTGTTCGAATAAATGGAATTGCAACAAAGAAATTCAAGGACTCAGACCTGTTCACCAAACCCCTATCTAACATATAGTCAAAGATAATTGTTTAAAACAGTACTGATTCAGCAAGCTAGGGTGGATGTTGGCACAGTAGATATTAAAATTTACCCTTATCAAATACAGAGACATACAACAAGTTGAAGAGTGACACTTAACCTGTCCTTCTAAGGGTTGAATGGAACTCCAGCTATCTATGAAAAATATCCATTTGTCCCTTCCTTATGTACTTTTTTTTCTGCTACAGACCTGCGTTTACAGGATAGCTGTTCATTATTTGGGCACTTATCCTGCAATGCAAGTTAAACAGCCCCTCAGATTTTTGGGAACCCTCTGGGCACTAGACTCTTGCTTAAGCTTTTTGAAGTCTCTGTCAAAACGGCAGCTGAGAGATGAAAGAATTGCTCTCTAGCCGATTGTAGGGATGATGTATAATGAGATGCAATTTGCCTAAATGCAATTGTACATCATAAATGTCGTGGTGCAGCTATCAGTAAAAGTCCTGCTTTGAACAGCTACAGAGACCTGAACTATGCCAGCCCCAAACCCAGTTCTAAAAGAGGGAAATGGAGTTGCTCGTGCCAAACCCTGCTTGCGGGTCAAGAGCCTTCCCCAGAGCATCAGGAGTTCAGAAATAGTGCTGGCACTCAGGGATCATGAGACTGCCCTTGCTATACATTTATCTGCAGGCAAGCTTGAGGGGAGGGAGAAATCTTGCATTTCCTTGTGGGAGGTGTTGAGCTGGATTAACAAGTTCCTAGTGGGTGGAGGTGCACAGCACCTGCAGCTCTGTTAGCTTCCATTTGAAGCTCAGCTTTTTGGAAAGCTCTTCATGCATGTCACCTCCTTGGAGATAGTGTTTTGAAAAAAGAAGTGCTCAAGCATCGGAAGAAATAGAAACCATCTAGGATGGGATTCTTGCGGTGGGTTGGAAGAAGACATTTCTTATGCAGTGGATATGGGTGGCTTTTTTTGTGGAAATTATTTGTAAATATATGAAATATAATCTGAGAATAAAAAAAAAGAGTCCCAAGCAAGTAACTGAAATGCAAAGTTCATTGTCTCAAAATGCCTGATTTTCAAAAAAAAAGAAAAAAGATAAATCCCTTTTAGAGTTGTCCTCATCCGCTGGGACACTTGCGATCCATAAGCTCTTTGAATCAATCCCCATGAGGCAGAGATGCTTTTTAATTACTGAGAAATTGATTTGAAACCCAGCTCTCATAGCCTTTTTGTGTACACTGAACACCCATCCTGTCCTGCACACGTTAGTGAACAGTGTGTGCTGCCTGTGGGTCCCCATAGGATAATTCAGAGATGCACGTGAAATTTCCCATTTTGTACACGTTTTTAACACATTTTAAAACCCAGAAAAGAAGATAGAGCATCTGCCTGCATTTGGGGAGGTGGGTGCAGAGCATGTTAAGTATTTGAGAACCCTTTTTAAACATAAAAAGGTGATGTTAGGTGTCTGGAGCATGTCCACTGACCTAGCTGTAGGACTTACTTAAGCTCTACAGGGAGCTTCGTGACTAATTTCTTGTACATATTTGTGTGTGTGTATGTATGTGTCTGTGTATATATATATATATATATATATAAAAAAAAACCCACTGTCGTCTTACACACTATCTGAATATTTCATTAATTACCTCACCCTGTTTTAATTGCATTTTTGTATCCTAAACTGTTACCTATTATAAACTAGGTAAGGGGAGGTTCCCCCAAGGTCATCTAGTTAAACTCCCTCTTAATAGTGATTATTTAATATACTGTATTTTCCAGTGGTTGTGCTCAACTTTCTTTTTAACATCTTGAATAATGAGGTTTCTGCTGCCCATCATGGAAGATGATTTCACATGGTAACGGAACTTGCCAGTAGGCTGTTTTTGTTATTTGTTTCCTAAAGCTTTTTATCACCTTTCAAATACCAGAGTGAGTCATATGCTCTTTGAGAACTGTCTTGAAGCATCTGTAATGAATCCCCATCCAGAAGATACACGCAGATTTCAGTAAGGTGAGGATATGGCTGCACAATGTCATAATGCATAGTTTCTCTCTGCCTATTCGGTTCAAGAAAGAAAAGGACACAACAATTTACTTCTACTTCTGGTATAAAAATAATCTCCCACCTTCCTCTTACTTCTGACCAGAGCTAAAGGAGGTGTATGCTTAAGAAACTTGATTTTGGAGAAAGTAGAGGGCTACTCTTATTTAAAGCCAGTCTTCCCTAGGGAGTTACAAATGCACATTCACCAGTAGATTTCAGTAATGTTGGGAATGTTGCATTGTGACAGCTGGGGGGCATGAGAGGGTCACAAAATTATATCCTAGTGATACGCTTTTTTAAAGCTTTATACAAAATATAGTTTTTATACTAATTCTGTGATGAGTTAATAGATGTTATGGGGCCAGCTTGTGTGTGCTGTTGCCATAACTGAAAAAGGAGAGACTGACCTGAATTCAAATGAGGAGTTTGGAAATGTGATACATCTAGGCTGCAGTGTCCGAAAAGGGATCTCATTTACTTTCCATTGATCTCTGCTTGTCTGTATTGGCCACAGAGCCATCTTTTTTGGAGGGTTAGGAGCAAGAACAGTGGATATGCACGCTAAAGAAACAGGGCTTGGAGTGATGTTTCATCTTGATTTACCTGCCAGAAGAGGAGAAAAAAACATTTTGCTTGCTTTACAACACACTTCATGGATATTAGATTGGAAGTTACAGATACCCTGGAAGGGGGCTATAGAGACAGAGCTGCAAAGATTGCGAAAGAAGAGTTCTATATGGCCCATGCTGTGATGGGAAGTGGAAATGTGGAGGTTTGAAACCTGTGTGTGGAGGGGGAAATGGATTGTGGCACAGCAAGCTGCAGCTTAGCAAAAGGCAAGCAAGAAATCTGTATGCAAGGAGGAGGGAGTGAAAGGTAATGCAAGGAGGGGAGGCCTCTATTTAGCCTGTCATTGTCTTTGCTTGAAGGTTGGCGTCACTTGGCTGAAAAAGGAGTGATTTTGCAGCTAATCTCGTACTTATGATACAACCTTGTGTATGTGAGATGAAGTTAAATACCTAAAAGCAGCAGCAGTCATATTTGAGGACTGCAGTTTTCCTTCATTTAAGTGTGCTGGGCGACCTCTAATCACAAGAAACCTTGAGATGGAGCCTTTGACCAGGTCTTTGGCCAGAATAAATGATGCCAACTGTAATGGGTACCTTGAGGCAAGACAGATTTGTGCTGTTTGTAGCAGTTAATGAAACAGTTACAACTTACCTCATGTTTTATAAATTATTTATTTGTCTTCTGTAGTCTCCTTCTGCAGATCTGTTAGAGAACAAATTAATTTGCAGGCTGTTCATAGAAACATATTGTAGAGAGTATTGAAACTCTTCCATTTCTTTTGGATATACATTAGCTATCTGGATTGAGGCGCTCCACTCTGCATGGTATAAACAGGTTATTTGGTTCACTACATAGACTCAGGTTATCTTGATTGAGGAATTAAAAATGTAAAGAATCTTGTCATTATCTTCAGATTAAACCCAGTATTTTTTAAGAAGTTAATGTCAAAAATGTGAGGCACTTGAAGAAAATTCCAGGGTAAGGGACATGCCATATTTACTATGAACTATTTAGTTGGGGTTTTTTTTCTCACAAAATACTAAAGCAGGAGGGTATAATGAATTATGAAATATATTCATCTTTGGCTGAAGAAAGACCTAAATGTGTTGTACTCCTAAATACAGTACTGCTGGCTGACAGCTTCTCTACTCTGAAGGCTCAAGCCAAGAGAATGCATTATGTATCCAAGTTTTATTTGTTGTTTATCCTGAAGATTGTAATGGGATTTATATATTTATGTATTTTGTGTGTATATACTCATATTTATATGTAGAAATAAAATGATACGGATATATTCTTTTTTCCTCATGAAGTAAAAATGGGAAATACTGAACATTCATCACTGTGAAGCAGGCGGACAGGGCAGTGCTTTCCATTAGATTTACTGGAACTAGAAACGAGTTTTAAAATTGTGTCAGAGCACTAAAAGCTGTTGCTTTTGATGCTTGTAGGTAGAGGAATATTGGTATATTGAAAAAATGGGAAATTCAAAGCACTGTTGAATCCTTGAATGAGAGTATCAGGGAAATCTTGCCAAGCAAATGAAGATGAGTACTGTCAGATAATGACTGTCAAGCGGACGAGATGTAAATGATGCAAATGAAGTCGAGCAGTGTTGGGTGACGATTGTTAAGTGGACATGAACGAATGGAGATAAATGATGAGGGGTGATGAATGTCAAGTAGGCAAGAAGCAAATGAAGATAAACAATGGCAGGTGATGTTTACTAAGCAGCTAAGAAAGAGAATCAAAATGTTGTCTTATTTAGATGGTTTACAGATGGTTTACTCACACTGGATCCCTGAGTAAAACCCCTTCTTTATGGGCTTGCATGTTTTGAATTTTAAAACACTGCAAATGCGTACCATGGTCTCCCAGTGGCTGACCTACTCCTTGGATTTAGTTACATTTGAAATATGCGCCTTGCAGTGAGCTTCTCGTTTAAAGAACAGGGACATTCTGGGAGTGCTAAAGGAAGCAGAAAGGCTTATTAATGCTTTTTCATTACATTCAGGCTTTTATATATGTGAATCACGCTGGGGCTTTATGCCTACCTATTTATCCCTTGCTGAATTTTATACAGAATTTACTTTGCCTTCTTATAACAAACAAACAAAAGCCACTTCCTTGTTTCAGTCAGTTATCTTAGGAAGGCCTATTGCATACAATTGTCTCATATTTTTTACTTAGATTGCATCCAAACTGGAGCAAACTTAAAAGCTGAGTTTTAAGTCCTGAATTTTACTGGTGATAAGGGAGCCAAGCTGTTGAGGTCCGAAATGGGAGGCAGCTGGAGGGATCAAAACCCACTTATTTGAGAAAAGCTTCAGTCAGATCATCTTAGACATCTAAGCCAGAAAACCTCAAGAGACAACCTAATTGGGCTTCCTTCATTTTGGAACGTTTGGGCTCTTGTATCACTCAGTTGTTCCCCGTGTGTTTGTGTTATATCCTGTCTGTAGCATCTGCATTGGTTATGGTGATTAATATTACCTATTAATTCTAATTAAAATGCAGTGTTTTCGATTTTAAAGCAAAGCACAATGCAGCACTTGCCAGTAGTTGTCTTGTGGTGGCATTGAAAATACTGAAGTATTTTCCCATATTTGCATTGCTCCAGCCTTTCCCTCTGTTGTGGTTTAAGCCCATCTGGCAACCCAGAACCACGCAGCTGCTCGCTCGCTCCCCACCCTTCCTCCCCCCCGGTCCTGGAGGGATGGGGAAGAGAATCAAAAGAATGTAACTCCCACAGGTTGAGATAAGAACAGTCCAGTAACGGAGGTATAACACAAACCACTGCTGCTACCACCAATAATAATAATGATAAGGGAAATAACAAGGGAAGAGAATACAACTGCTCACCACTTGCCAACCGATACCCAGCCCGACCCAAACAGTGATCTAGCCCTTCCGGGTAACTGCCCCCAGTTTACATACTGGGCATGATGTGCTGTGGTATGGAATACCTCTTTGGTCAGTTTGGGTCTGGTGTCCTGTCTGTGCTTCCTCACAGCTTCCCCTCCTCCCTGGCAGAGCATGAGACTCAGAAAGTCCTTGGTCAGAGTAAACATTACTGAACAACAACTAAAACCATCGGTGTTATCAGCGTTGTTCTCAGGCTGAAAGTCAAAACCACAGCACAGCACCAGCTACTAAGAAGGAGAAAAATGACTGCTACTGCTGAACCCAGGACACCCTCTTTGCCTGTATTAGCCACAGTAGATTTAAAGTCTAATTTACCCTGCTTGTTTTTCTCTTCCCTGCATAGGCAGACAGGTTGGGGAGCTGGACTATGATTCTTTCTTCATCTCTCCATGGCCGAGTCACCTACAGGTGTTAATTTTCCATCAGAGTTTCACTCTGGGTGACTCAATTTGATAAATCTGTGCTGCTTTTCTCTGTGGTCTCCAGTTAGATGTCACAGAAGCAATGGGCAGGATGCGATTCATACAGACTCCTTAGGCTGTTTTTCTCAAGGCTTGTATTTTGCCACATCAGTCTGCTCATGGGCCCTTCATATCTGTTCTTGAGAAGAAGCAAAAGAGAAAGCATTTTACCAGAAATAAAATGAGGAAGAAGAAGTGTTTAAGGTGTTGTCTTTGTAGCATCTTCTGCAACATCAGGAACAGGCAAAACTGCATGTCTTATGAAGCTTCTTGTACATGAGCTATGTAAGAGGATGCAGGGAGTTTTATCTTTCTCATCAGGTATGAAACATCGAACCAAACACACTCTAGGAAGAGTGTAGGATTTTAAACACAATCCAAGTCCATTCTTCCACCATAAGCAGTGTTTCAACAGCAGCCCTGGATGCACAGTCCATCGTCCCTAGGCCTGCACAGGTCCTCAGTCGTCTCAGTAGCGCCACCCTTACCAAGGAACCAGGGCAGATTTTTCAGTTCGTGCACCCTGGGATTGCTGGGTCAAATGTAGCCCTGGAGCTAAGGGTGCAGCTCCAAGTAGAATCAGTTAGCAGTGGATTTTCTACTGTTTGGAAATACGATCGTTCACGTTTTTAACCCTAACCTTGATAAAAAAGCCAGCATATAATAGCTTCTGTAATTTTTAGTCAGTTGAAATATTCCAATTCTTCTATAACTATTTTAAAGACCAGACTTTGAAACAAAGTGATTATGAAATAGGCAATTAATCTTACCATTCTGAAATGGTGCGAAAAGGTTGTTTTGCCATTTACATGCTTTCTTTTTATGCTGTTAAAAAGAATTTCCTTCAAGATCATCTACTTAGTCATTTTTGTTAGAGAAGGTTTCTGTTGAAGCTATTTTTTTGCCAGTTCTCAGTCATTGCAGGGAATATTTCTTTTAAGGGTCATTGGCTCCCTATATTACTGTGGAAAACTCTTTATTAAGTAATCTTTATGATTCACTGATACCAAGGAACTGAGTTAACTGGGTCCAATTCACTGTGACCTGACTATTGGAGCAAGTACAGTGACAGATTTAAATGCTTGTTAAGTATTTAAATATGTAAGATATAATTTAAATGTAATATGATTATATAATTTAAATATAATCAATAATGTATTGTTCAAACTGAAAGAACCAGGTCAGTGAGAAGAAATTAGTGTGTATTTAATTAGCAGTGAAGTTTAATTATTCCTTTAGTTTATGTGTTTGTGTAAGAACTGTCATTTTCTGTAAGTTTAAGCAAAAGTTGTTTAACATCAAAAGGTTATGATGTAAGTACATCAATAAATAATGCCAGCTGACAGTATGGCTATCATGTCCTGTCCTATATTGAAATACAGCAGCCCAAAAAATGGAAATTATTATCTACTGTGAAAAAGCTAGGTTTAGAATCTCATGCCCAAAGTTGTATTTTGATGTGTAGTTGAAAAACTATGGAAAACTACTTTTTAAACCATTACTTTTTAGAAGTATTACCTAAAAAAAAAGGCTGAATAGTCTTCTCTACAGTTAGTGGAAAAATATGGGGATGTTTCGGTTGAATTCCAACGAATAGCTGCAAATTCTCCGCAAGATCCACAAGAGTTTTCCAGTCTCAGGAACACTGATAGAAGTTCATGTACTATAACAAAAGCTTTTGTCATTGGCTTAACTTCTGTCAAATTCAGTGCCACTGGGCTCACTTCCCGTAGTCTTGTTATCTCATTGCTGCCTTACAAAGGGTGTAGTCTTGTGTAGTACAAAATGATGCATCTTTGTTACAGTTTTGGCATGTTTCTCCTTTGAAAACAAGGATTTTGTATGGTGGGTTTGTGGACTCTTAATACAGCGCAAGCAGATTCCAGGTCAGATCCAGTGTGGATGACATTTTCTTTCTTGTTCATGAGTGTAAGTAGTCAAATGTTATCATTAATAGATGATATTTTGGTTCAAAAAAGCACCAAAGACATTAATTTGCAATACTGCAGTACCAGCCAATGACTTTTTTGGTTTAGTCATTTAGAGCTTTGGTGCAATGATATTATGGAGCATTTTTCTTCATAATAGCACTACATGCTCCCGGCCTGGCACTCGAACATTTGAATGTGAGTATCTTTCAGCTCAACATCTTAGACAAGTTTGTGGATGGAGATTGAGCTACATGTTAGGAATGTTGCTCATCACTGTTTTCTGATATTTATATCCCTTATTATGGAATCATAGAATAGTTAGGGTTGGAAAGGACCTTAAGATCATCTAGTTCCAACCCCCCTGCCATGGGCAAGGACACCTCCCACTAAACCATGCCACTCAAGGATCTGTCCAACCCTGCCTTGAACACCACCAGTGATGGAGCATTCACAACTTCCTTGGGCAGCCCATTCCAGGGCCTCACCACCCTTACAGTAAAGAACTTATTCCTTATATCTAACCTAAACTTCCCTTAAGTTTGAACTCATTATCCTTGTCCTCTCACTACAGTCCCTAATGAAGAGTCCCTCCCCAGCATCCTTGTAGGCCCTCTTCAGATACTGGAAGGCTGCTATGAGGTCTCCACGCAGCCTTCTCTTCTCCAGGCTAAATCTACTACGAAAAAGGGGGAAGTTGCATATTTTTTCTGGCTCTTCTTGGATATTTCAGGCCACAAAACAGCTAGTGTAGGCAAGTTAAATTGAAAAAAGGGGGCAATGCCTTAAGTTTATGAACTTGGCATTCTTTTATTTACTGCATGACCTTTGATAGGAATGCCCTAATTAGCAAAATGAAGTGCATATATATGCTGTTGAATCAACAGAAAGATGTTCAATTATACCCTCATTTTTAGTTTCACATTCTTTTATTTTGTGGTATAAAGCACCTTTTTCTGCTTCTGTTTTGTGGGGTTTCGGTGTAGCTTTTTTCCCTTACAGTGTTCTTGTCACTCTCTGACACTCCACCTCCCTGACACCTGTAAAAAGAAGTGAGATTTAATCAATTATCGCTTCCAATATCATCAGAAAAATTGAATTGAAACAGCCTCAAGCTCCCCAAATGATTCATACTATCAAAACATTAATGCTTTGGAAAAAGACTTTTCCACTTCTACCAGTTGACAGTATGTGGAGAGAAAGAGGGAGTAATCTGGATTGTAGTCTTGGAAGTCAGGTTCATGCAGGGCGGCTTTGTTTGCAAAACCAGATGCAGAAATTGGCAGAAATTTTCTCTGTATGTCATTTGTTTTTGTATATGTACTCCTGATAAACCTTCATTTTAACGTCATCTGTATCCCCTGCAACTAGAGTAGCAGCATCAGTTATTGCTGGCTGGTATCTGCTGCTTCAAAGGATCTTAAAGAGCAGATGACATGATGCAAATGGCACTTCCTGTGCTAGTACTGTTGAAGCCACCCCATGCAAATGCTTGAAATTAAAGGGTCCGTCTACTGACACATTAACTGTTCTCCCTTAGATGCTTTTGTGCTAGAAAAGCTGATTTGTTGGAATAGGGATGCAGCTTTTCTATTCAAGCAGGGAACAAAATGGCTTTAATCATGAAGAATAAGTCTTGAACTAGGCTAGATTTAAGTGGCAACAGGCAGTGTTAGGCTTAAGGTGTACCAAGAGGTCTAAGTTAAACTTTTTGGCTAGTGACAAGATATGCTTTTATTAAAATGTGCATTCTTCAGTTCTTAATCTCTCTTATTGTAAATATGAGAGCTCTCTCATATCCTTGGCCTTAAGCTTTAAAGTGCCAAAAAGGAAAGTGATCCTGATGGCCCTGTCAAGGTGATTGCCTACCTGAATGAAACTGTGACTAATGAGGTTTTGATACTGCAGTCGTTACTCAAGCAAGATATAATTAACTGAGGTGTCAGGTCCTTAATGTCTTATCCTCAAGCACCTTCTTTCCTCTGTGATACTTCCCTTTAGCTTCCAGTTTCAAAATTGATTACATCAAATGCAGGTTCTTTCATTTTGTTATAATAAAAATCTTTGCTATGAAGATAAATGGAAGTTGTTTCTTTTTTCATCTTGTGATGTTTCAGTGCATGCTGCTGGTGCTGTGAAATAATAAATATCTCACAAGCTTTTTCTCAAGTTTAGAGAAGGCAACAGAATTACAGTCAAGGAGCATCTTTTTCTTATTAGCATTTTTTGTGTTCTTTTCCTCTGCTGCTAACCGATTGTTAGTTCAAGCTTATGTCTGCCAAACCCTGTAGAGTAAAACTTTTGAAGTAGCATCTGTCTCTTCTAACAGCTTGCGTGGATTGCAGTGGGAATGCAATTCCTTTTGACTCACCTCCAGTTCCAAAAGAATTTGTGTGTTCTTATCTATTAAGAATGAGTCTTCAAAAGATCTATATGCAAGCCTATGTATGATAGACAAAAAGGCTTTACCTAAGGCTTAATGTCCTCATACTGTAAGCAAATCGGTGCTGTGCCCTTGGAGTCATCTGAATCCCAGAATGTAGGTCTTTTATAAACTGTAAATTGCATAAAGGTACTATGTGACTTTTTTTCTATGCACTGGAATAGTGTTTTGTCCTACAGAGCACAGTGAAGCTGTGTAATAGTGAGCTAGCCAAGGTTTCTGGTAGTTAGTTTTCACTCTTATTCAGCTGGTTCAAGGCAGGATACCTTCAGACTTTGCTGGCCTTTGTATTATGACTTTATTTTTTTCTGCTGTGTATAGCAGCTGGAATTCATCTGTGTGAAACTTCACTGACAGCTACAGAATTTCCCATTTTTAACAAAATAATCAGTTTACGTTTACCTGAATAGTGTTGTACATTAGATACGATTGCAAATGTCAAAGGAGCTTCTGTTCTGAGAGATTAGCTGTAATATTCCACAGTGTATTCGGCACACAATGAAGTCAATGGGTTTAGGCTCCCACATAGAATAATTGCTTTGAAGTAGTTTAACTGTCAACACTGGGAGAGGTAGATGAACCCAAGAAACATGAATTCTAGGGTTTGGTGTGAACATAAGGTCTTCACAACCAAGGAAGGAACATTAGAGGGTAGGCAATCCTTTTTAGTGCAAATGAAGCTCTAATAGCTGAAACTTGTATGAGTGCCTTTCCTTTCTAGGTTCTCCAGGGCTTGCTGCCTACAGAAATTGGAAGTAGTAGGACAGCAGTCACAGATGGTTCCAGCTGATGGAACTGTAAAGCCCCGGATCCAGGTCTGCTGAGTCCTAGTGAGTCAGCTCTGCAGTTTTCTGTCTTGTCTAGCCAGCTTCTGTGAGGTTGTGTCTGGCTGTGCAGGGAAGCCCACGCCTGGCTAGCAGATTGGAACAGCATGACAGATGTGAGATGACCTCATATGTATTTGTGTTCCTGCCCCAGCTGTGTTCTCACAGTGGTAGTTTCAGTCAGTTTTGTGGGTGGCTTTAGCTTTTGCATTCTTATTTTTGAGCCTGCTGTGTTTTAGTTAAGCTCTGTGTCAGTGTGACAGCAGTGTTGCAAGGCAAGTCATTAATTACATGTTTTTCAATTAAGCATCTTAAACGTTCACAAAATAGCATTTGCACAATGAGTTATCTTTACAGCTAAGCTGTGAGATGTTTTAGATTTTCTAAAAAGAGGCTTGTTCGTTTTCTGATGCTCTGCAGCAGTTCACCACAATTCAACAGTTGGCATACTTGGGTTTGTACAATGTACTGACCAGCTGAATCATAGACTCATGAAATCATAGACTCATAGACTTGTTTGGGTTGGAAGGGACCTTAAGGCTCATCTAGTTCCAACCCCATGCCATGGGGTTTCCACTAGAAACCACTAAACCAGGTTACTGAAAGCCCCATCTGAAGACGAGGGCAGGACTTCATCTGGCAGGTCTTTTGTGAGCTGTCCTCACAGTGAGGGCAGTCTTTTTCCCAGTGGTTTGTTAATAGTTATACCTGTGAAGCTGAAAGGCTATTTGTCAGCCTTTCCATTGTCTGGATAAGCGTGTGTGTTATTATGCTTTAAATGCTTCCTACAGGTATTTGCAACTTAAAAGTTTTTTATTGCACATTGCCTATCCAGTCAGGAAACAGAAACTAAGCCAGTCAAGCCATTCTGGGGTTTGGAATAAGAGGCAGGTGATATAATCTTTCTTTCCTTCTCTCTTGGGGAAGAAAAAGCTTATGAACAACTATTTCTAGACTTAGGATCACATCTTCCATATGCAGAAATCTATTCATCTGGACTAAGACAGGACATGTTTTCAAATGAGGGTGACAGAATAAGCTAGTTCTGCATTAAAGTCACCACTTGGTTGTGTGCTGAAGATACTGCTAGGGCCAGAAGGAAAAATTGAGCCTCATAGGCCACTTGCTGGTTAGGTATTTTGGCTGGAAAATGGTTCTGTGACTTGCTGCTCTGCTGATGGTAAATCAGTGTGGCTCTAGGGTGGAATCATAGGAAGGTTTGGGTTAGAAGGGACCTTCAAAGGTCACCTAGTCCAGCCCTCCTGCAACGAGCAGGGACATCTTTAACTAGATCAGGTTGCCCAGAACCTGTTTATATGAGATGGATACTTGCCCCCATCCTGTCAAGAAAGAAAAGGGAGAAAAGTCTGTTTACGTATGTATTATGAATGTTATCATAACTATCCTTTATTTTAGTTATATCAGTTCTCAACCTTATCTTGGCAGAGGGTGAATGACAGAGGAGTGCTGCCTTTTGTGTTCCTGTCAATATTGCTCTGTGATTGTCTACGGAACAGGACTATAAGGGCTGAAATCTGTGCAGCAGATTTCCCCTCTGCATGGACCAGTCTCCGACAGCTGTATTTTGTTTTCTCCCCACACTGGGTGATTCCCCACCCCCAGAAGAAGTGATAGGACTGGCAGTCTTTGTCCTGCCACCTGTTGTGTATGAAGTTGTGTGCCCAAAGGCTGTGAATGATGATCTCTTAACAGGTGAAAAGTGTCTCAAGTTCATTTTTGTGCCTCTGCAATTATTGTCATTACCAGGTGGCTTAAAAAAAGAAAAATCTTCTAGTGAATACTTTCTGTAGGTGGAGTACATTTGTGGAGAGGTCCTTGATACTTACCATTATGGTGTACAGGTACTGATATAAGCAAAGCAAGTGCCTGGAAAACATAGGGTTAAAATACGTTGAACTTAACTTAGGTCTAAGATAGAGAACAATGTTTGTGTTGTCTGTGGTGTGATAACGGATTTTAGTATTCTTACTAACAAGAGTGAATTGTTTCTTTCCATCCTTCTAATGAGTGACTTCTTTCTTACCATCCTTCTAATTTATCAGTGAGTTTGGAGGCAGTGACTCCCAAACATCTGCTAGCTTGGGATCCTCCTTGTCTCCCCATCCTGTCCTGCTTGCAGTAAATTTTGTACCAAGGTCACACTGCTCTAAATCTTTGGCAGCTCTCAGAAACTTGCAGATACGGCTGGTTTCAGCTAATTGTGAATTACTGGGGCATCCAACTGTGCCAAAGGTGAAAAGTGCACCCTGAGGAAGACTGCTTACTTCATCTTGAAGACCCCTGCCCACATGAGGAAGACTGCTTGCTTCATATTGAAGACCATTGGAGGGCATTGCATGAGCTCCAAAAGGGGGGAGACTTATGATGAGTACCTAAACTAATTGTAATATCCACCCACTCTCTGAGGAACCTAATGAATATGCATGTTTGTGTGTAATAAATATCTGCTTGCTTAACCCCTTGGTGTGCAAGTTAGGAGAAGCGATCCCCCTTGCACCAGGCACTGTAATAACCGTACCTGCTTTATAACTGTCCTTGAGTTGTAGAGTCTGATTCCGTGCATCAGTGCCTCCGATAGTAGGGTGTGATTTCTCTAATACTCTTCAGAAACTGTTTCATTTCTTTTTTAAAGAGAATGAAAGGGAGCCAATTTTTTCTTAATATTAACCACTTAATGCTTCGTCTGATAAAGTTAAAGGAAGGAAAAAAGGAATGACACAAAGACTTTCCAAGCTCTAGCTTTGGACAAAGGCTGGATTGCTTTCCACTTTGCCAGGTTAGTGAGGGAGATGATGGGCTGAGAGAGTTGCATTTAGCATGGCAGGCTTGGTCTCCAGGATGGAGCTAGGAAGTTGTATAGAGTTGTGAATGGGAACCTAGTTTCTGAGGCTGCTGCCAGACGCTATGCAGAAAACTTCTCCTCCAGCTTATAGCCTCCAGGCTCTCCTGCAGGCACTTGTGCATGACAGTCCCTTGGCCAGCAATGTACATCCTAAGACAGATGCACGCTCAGAAATGTGTTCCCACCTGAATTCATGTGGTCGGGATGCATCTGCTATGCCACCCCTGAGGTCTGGTAGTTTTTCCTGATCTTAAATTTCATTGAGTAGCAGTTGTCGCTCTTCACTATGTGGCAGCTGTCATCAGGTTACAGCAGTCCTCACACTGCAGCTCTGTTATTCTCCCATCAGAAAAGCCTTCATCCCTCTCACAAGAGCATAGTTGTATGCCTGGAACATTGCATAGCCCTGTAACATGGTAGAGCAGGAAAGGCACTTCATGATCACTTCAGTGTTTGGAGAGTCTTCTGCTGCTGTAGGTGCAATTGCTCCATGCTGGAGGATGTGATGAAGGTGCAGCCTTACTGATTTGGAGCTTTACTTCCCCATTCATGGTGGGAACTTATTAGGTGTGGTCCTGGTGCAAACCCTCTGGTTTGGTTTCATTTGCAAGAGAGCCAGTTTGCGTGCATCAGGAATACTCCATGATGTAAACCAGGAAGATGCTGTGTGCAGACAACTGGGTAATTCATTTCAAATGTGGCCTCCTTTCTGAAATAAGATGCTAATGTGGGCATATCTAAAGGTGATCCCATCGTTCTTTGTTGGGAATTCTTTGTTCTTCTTAGAATGTATTAGTTGCTCTGGTACCTTATTACTTCTCATTGCAAGAGTCATAGTATTGCCCTCATTTGACAATCACTGTGACAGTTCAGCTGTCACTAGTGCCAGCAGAAGATACAAATATGTGTTTGTATGTATATGAAGCTACATAATCCTCAGCACAAACAAGAGCATCAGAAGAGAGTCTAGAGGAGAGATTCAAAGGTTAGTAGGGAACCCAGTTCTTCCCCAGTCCTTACCATGTGGTCCAACCTGATTCATGTCGGGAGAGCATTAGCCTGGGATAGGCAGATGTTCACATGATGCAGTGAGCAAGTCTAGGAAAGTCTAGTCACTAAAATGTATTGCTTGCTAAGGGTTTATATTTTATTTTTCCAGTTAATCTTGCTGTGTTTGAATCGTTCCTCTGCTTTGCAGTTTGTTGGTAGCGCATTTCCTTCCTTTCCAGTTCAGGAAAGAAACAAATTATCATCTTTGGGGAGTCTGGCATAACCAGTTCTTCATGTATCTACCTTCTCCCTCCCATATATCATGTAGGAAGTGGGGAGTGCAGCAGGTAACATCACTTCTGTTGACTCCATCCCATGAACCCAAGCAGCCTCTTCCCAGGTTCTGAAGGTCCCTGCCAACTTGGATTATTGCTAAGCACAAGTTTGTACCTTTTAAACCACACTGCAACAGATCTCATATTTAGCATTATTTTGCAAGGCGCTAGGGACTAGAAGAAGATTATTGAGCTTCACTTCCTCTAGGATGTTTTGTTATCAATGAGTTTAACACCTCTACTTAATACAGTCTTGTTTGGTTGCCGTTAGAGATGTGACTTCAGTTCAGCCTTAAGAACTCTCAAATTATATTGTCTGTCTCGCAGGTTAACTGGCTGATTACAGATAGAATTTGTAGGTCCAGCTGATTCATCAAGCCAATTAATTTAATTGCTTCATCAAGATTAGCTGTGCCAAAATACTAGATGACACTCTTGGTACTATGCTATAAAATGGATAGATTTTAAAGCAGATTTAGACATTTACTGTGCAAGAAGTCCTAGAAAAATACTTGATGTTTTCCATTAGTAGCTGAACTAGAAAAGAAGGTGAAGGGAGGGTATGGTGGGTAATAGGCTTAGAGGGGGGGAAATAAATGCAGCTTTCCAGCTCTGAAAAAACAAAATCAAAAAAAGCTTTCACGCTTGATCAACCTATTTAATGCAACCTCGAATTGAAACATGTTTCTTCTCCCTTAGTGAAGAGCATTTCTCCTTTTTAATATCCTTCATTTTCGTATGATCTAAGGGAAAGTTCATTGTCTCATTCTAACTTCGGTTTGAAAACTGAATTTCTGTATTTCTTCCTTTTATTTTCTCTTTGGCTGATAGAGTTCATTTACTCTTCAGCCATTCGTGTGTGTATGAAAATATTTTGCTCAGGCATTTGTGAATGCTTCAGTGATGTTCAGTCACTTTTAAAATCGTTTCTTTTTAAACTCATATTAATATTGTTTAGACAGGCTACATTTGTTGTGGTTGGAGAAAAAGAGAAGCTGAAGTTTTGCTGCGCTTAAAAGGAAACTCATCAACATTTGAGAGTTACTTTTAAATCAAGGAGAGCGGTGAAAGAGGTTGGACTTGCAGCCTTGGTGAGGTATTATTACTGGGAAAATGTGATCTACTTTGTTTCTAAACCCAGTTGGCTCAAATGTTATCTAAACAGGTTTTATCTGTTGATAGACCAAAACACCTGAGCTAAATCATGCCAAGTAATCTGTCCAAATAAGGCTTTCCTTGTGTGCTTCAGCTCAGCCTTGAAAACCTTGTTATCAATACACAAAAGTATTGAAAACGGATTTAGTTTTTAAATGAAGATTAAGTTCATCTCTTTCTCAAGGATCTTCCCTCCCTTATGATTACAGTGCAAGATGCACAGTATTCCACTCTTGTGAACATACAGTTTCTTTGAACACGAATAAGTGATTTTTTTTTTTCTACCCTTCTCTCTTCTCCCTTATATTATTTGGCTTTATTGTAAATCTGAAGAAAATTACTTTTTTCATTAAATACTGAGTTTTAAAAAGGGAGATTATATATATCGCTTTGTTAGCAGTGATAGCAGTCTTTGCTGTTGCAGGTTAATGCAGTAGTGCTCTCAGATCAAAGCGTTTCTGAGGATGCAGTGCTCTTACTACAGGCTCTAGAACCACAAAGTGCAAAGCACTTTCTAGTCAATACTGACAGGAGGAGTGTCATCAGTGCCTTTCCTTTTTTGTTTTCTCTGTATTTAGACACAAGTAACTGCACAAATGTTAACAACATTCAGAATAAGTTTTCGCATACTGTGATAGCTTTTTTTCCTCCATCCTGGGCACTTTGTCTTGCTCAGGCTGTGGAAAGCAGTCAGAAGTCACTGGCTCCACCATCCCTCGCTGCCTCTCCACACATCGCTAAGAGTAGGTATTTGATGCACAGGCAGAAGTGGCTGGTCCCGTATGGTACTTCCAGTAACTGACACAAGCCAAAAGAATTCTTCAGATTTCACATGAGAACAGGCCAAGAGCAGCTTCGCTTAAATAACTGGTTTCTTGATGATTCTCCACTGAAAGTATTTCAGTATAGGAGTACATAATGTCTGTTATTTTTCTACTGATGAAACGCTGTTCCTTTTATGTTCAAATAAAAATAGCTTTGCTCAGCACATATGCACAACCCAAGTTCTTTGGAGCAGAAACCAACCTTTATTGTCATCATGTTTTGAGCCTAAAAGTGAGACTGTAAAAATCTCATTCATTCTGGATAGTCCTTATTCAGCCAATATTCCTGTCCAGCTGTGAGCACTGACAAGCTTCTCAGGAGCTACCTCTTGATTAAAAACCAGCTATGTTTAAGAAAATTATTTGTTGTAAGCATTTGAGACGCTACCAGGCCTCAGTGTTCTGTAATGAGGAGTTGCCGCATGTCATACTGGTTTCTTTTGTTCTTTCTCAGTTTCAGGCTTTAATGGTTTAATCTGAGACATGCTTGGGAATGGTCCTGCCTTGTCACAGGTTGATTTGTCCCAGGTTAAATCCCAGGCAGAAAGTTGGTATGAAGTTCCGTTTGTTTCTGCACCGTATTTGTCATGGTGGAGTGCAGCGAATGGCCTCTCTGTCTTCTGGGGTCATTTCAAAATAGATGAATATGGTACCCCAGAATGGTACCCAAACACTTGGTTCACAGAGGAGGTTTCAGCTCATGAAAGACTGACTTTAACTCAAGGAAAGATGTAGTTCCAGGAGTAAAGCAGTCTTCTGAATCATTTATGGCAAAGAGAATAATGTGTTGATACTAGATGGTGTGGAGGCATCTTAGTTCAAAGGTGATCATTTTGGCAGAGAAGGTAAAAGTAAGTACCATCACCTTCTGATAAAGCAAAATCCCCTTTGTATTTAGTAGAGTACCAAGAAGACTTTCTGGATTGCTTAATGTGTAATATTCTAACTTTGCTTCTTCCTTCTCCTTTTTGAATTATGGTGAGTTTTAAAAGAACGGCAGGTAGATACCACATTATCTTCAGAGATATTTTTCTCATGAGACAATTTGATTGCACGACCATTTTCCAATCATCTGATTAAGTTTCTGCAAGAGGCTTTTTTTTTCATTAGCTAAAATTTCCACTGGAATTGAAACTCAATAAATTTGACACATCTGGGAGAAAAATATTTTCAGCATAAATTTCCCGTTCATACAGTACTAATTGCTTATACAAAACCGGTGTTAATTTGTTAAGACAGCAAATCATGATAATGGGAATTTTGATTATGGGAATTTCAGCTGGAAACATTAAAAAAAAACCCAGCAAACAGGTATTAAAATGTAGCATTTATATTAAAACGTGTTTTGTTTCCAAAGCACCTGCATATTTTTGCCCTTGAATCGTTGCTTGAATAAGCTGCAATGGGAAACACAAGAAAGAGTCAGCTTCTTAGCTAGTGTGAATAAATCAAACTACTGCAAATCACATAAGCAGAGGATGTAGCCCAGAGTCCTCAGCTGCTCTAGCATTTTTCAGGAGGATATGGGCTTTCCCTTGTGTGCTGCTGTTTGGTAGGATGACTGTTTGATGGCTGACTAGCATCAGTGGTTGCAACTGAAAGAGCCAGTGCTGTTCGCAAGTGCACTTTATGCCAGAATAAAACTGGCTATGCCACAGTGCTCCTTATTCCCTCCCTGGAAAGGTGACTGGTCCATTTGAAAATGTATTGTGGCATTCTTAATATTTAAAAGACCTCACCGATTTTACCTCTTGAGGATGCTTAAAGGTGACCCTGCAGAGAGTAACAGTGACATGGAACTTGTACGTGGAAATTACTTGAAATATGCTAACATACATACATGTTAGCACCTCTCTAGACAGGCTGAGAGAAGAGGTGGGCTTGTTCAGCCGGGAGAAGAGGACACCTTAGAGCAGCTTCCAGTGCCTAAAGGGACCAACAGGAAATCTGGAGAGGAAAATCTCCCCTTTCGACAAGGGCCTGCAGGGACAGGACAAGGGGGAATGGCTTTAACCTGACAGAGGGGAGATTGGGAATAGACATTAGGAAGAAATTCTCCCCTGTGAGGGTGGTGAGGCCCTGGCACAGGGTGCCCAGAGAAGCTGTGTCTGCCCCATCCCTGGCAGTGTTCAAGACCAGGCTGGATGGGGCTTGGAGCAACCTGCTCTAGTGGAAGGTGTCCCTGCCTGTGGCAGGGGGTTGGAACTGGGCGAGCTTTCAGGTCCCTTCCAACCCAAACCAGTCTGTGATTCTATGAAATAACAACACTCAGCTTCATGGAGTACTTACTGATTGCATACTCTGAGCTTATGGTTCATAGCAAATAGATGACCTAGTTATACAGAAAACATTCTGAAGAGTCCTGTAAGCAATGAAATAGAGGAACTGTGCATGTTCATAAATAGAAAAAAAGGTAAAATCTGATAAACAGAAATCATAAGTGTTTCTGTTCAGAAAGATTAAACCAGAAGAAAAATGAAGTGTAAGAATTGTAGTAAAATGTTATTGTAAGCTATCTATCTGGTTATAGTTTCCATGAGTTTTAAGAGTCTCTTGTAGGGAGCTTTGAGGTTGGGTGTGTTGATCCTTCTTTTAAAGCATAAAATCTGAGCAAAAAGGAAGAGACAAGACATCAAGGGGATGTTTCAGTATCTATCAGAACCACTAGGAAATGAGTCATTTGCATTCAGAGGGTGTGATTTATGACTGAGAGAGTGTTGGAGGATCATGGGCTTGCAGAGGTAAACAGGCTGAAGCTTAAAAAACAACACTGAAGACAGCTCAAAGTGGGAAATGGAAGAACACGGAATGCGCTGTTTTCTAACTATACTTAAAGAATACAGGAGGTGTTTCTTTCCCAGATACAATTTTGGAATGTTAGGATTCCATGTGTCTCAAGGTCAAGGTTAATAAAGTCATAGACTTAAAGGTGGTTGTATACTGTAAGACTGAAGCATTGCAGTTGTCTTCATGTAAGACTTGTACTTGCAAATTATGAATCTTATTTTAATCTGTTATTGTACAAGTACTAATTCAAGCTCCAGAATCCCACTTATGATGCCATTATGATGGCTGTTCTTGAAACCTGAAGCTCTCCTATTCCAAACACCCCTCAGCTCACTCTCTTCCCTGAAGAAGTCAAGACATCAAAAATATCCATGAACATGCAATAAAAAGGCCTGCCGCTCTGTAAGTGTAGTAATACCCTTAGCCATAAATCCAGTATACGCAACAGATTGTAAGGGCTGTTTTAGGCATCATGCTCAGACTTCATTCAGGAAAATGCACGGCTGAAGAGAAAAAACCAACTTCCTTTTACCACCAGTGGGGAAAATAGGATGGAGGAAGCAGGAGTCAGAAGTTTCTCAGCTACATAAATGCCATCAAGGCAATGTTTAGGTTTTTTCCTCACTAAGCTTTGTCAAAGGGTAATGAATAAAATCCGTTACAGGAAACATCATATGTTTTATATGGTAACTTGCAGTATCAGTCTTCTGCAGACTAGCAGGAGGCCTAACCTAGCCTCTGGGATTTCCAGGGGTACCTTTCGCTGCAGATTGCCCCAAGGGTTTATCACCACCACCAATTTCTTTGGATTTTGTCATTTTCATAAAAGCTGTGTGACTTGAGACTGTCAGATTCACTTGGGTCTATTTGAAACATCAGATGAGATTAAAACGGGAGATAAGCTCCTGACTACAAAGCTAGAATGGCTGTTGCAGAAGGGAGGCATAATGTAGGAAATGTACGGTGTAAAATGCACCTGAAAGCAATCTTTTCTCCAAAGTACCATAAAAGATTGTGAATGGTCTGAGATGTTGTAGCCGAGGGCTGATTCTACAAAGCCCCAGTCAGAGAGCTGCCTTTGAGAGCAGATGTGTGAAATGACTTTGGGAAGGGAGCAGCTTAGTCCTGCTTGCTCTGGGCACTCTCTGACTCATTTCCTCTTTTTCCTTGGTTTCAAACAGGTTTCTCAGGCTCACTAAGCACTCTTTTTCTGTCTGTTTTATCCAGAAAGAAGATTACTTTGATGATACAAATCTCTACTAGTGTTTACCCTATTCCTTTTAACTAATTTCCTGCTGTAGTCATTTCCCCTGTCTTGGGGAGCCTTCTCTAAGCATGCATTGCCATTTTAGTCCTCACTTAGCACATTGCTTCCAGCTGAAAGCCTTTTTAGGCCTCACTTAGCACATTTTTGCTGGTTGAAAAACTTCATTTTTAATTATTTTGAAATTATTTTTAAGAGGTTTCTACCTTTTCTGGACTCACAAGACCCCATATATATCATAAGTAGTCATTTTGCTACACATAAATCCTATTAGAATACTCACTGCTGAGTTTTTCATTAAGATCATACATAACAGCTGCAGTGTTCAGACAGTTGTTTAAAATGATTTTGATGGTGTTGCCAGTTTTGGGGATCCTGCTGTGACAAAATGACTGATGTTGAGAAACATTTGTGCCACGGGTGGGATTCCCTGCAGAAGCAGATGTGTTTACCCCTGGGCAGGCACAGAAGTAATATCTTGTGAAGGAGATGTGTGACCTGTAAGAGGAAGAAGTAGGGCTGTATGTATTTCCGTACATCAGTTGCTTTCGCAGGTGAAGGTTCCACAGACTTTGGACATTTATGCTTACTTGGATGCTGAACCCACTGCAGTGCATCCCTCGCTAAGAGTTCTCCCAAAGGGAAAAGGCATCTACTCCATAGTCGTCCAGCAGGCTCTAGTTTATCCTCAGCCTAATGAACTACATAGAAACTACATGACCTGACTCTGCAAAGTAAGTGTAAATCAGGAGCTCCTCCACTGAAGTCAGTGGGATTATGGCACTGTAAAAGTGACATATGTGAGAGGAAAAACAAGCTATAAGATGAATGACTGGAGTTGTCACTGAGCTGCAGAATCTCTTGGCATAGTTGGTCTGTGCATGATGCTTTCAAAATCAGAGCAGCAGAAAAAGATTTAGGGGAGACATCAGTAAAGCAACAAAGCAGAGGATCTTGTTCAAGAGGGAAACAAAAGTAATTCTAAACTTTCTGAAGACTTGGTGGTTGCTCAATCAAAAAGCAAGAGTGGGTCTTTTCCTCACCATCTGTCTGAAAGGCTGGGGGGAAGGTTAGCTTTAAACTCCAGACTCTATTGCAGTTTTTTCTTTTCCTTTTTTTCCTTCTTCTTCTCACTTTTCTGTGAAATTATGCTAAACTAATTGCTACTCTACTGCCTGTGGTAAGAAAAAAAGAGTAATCTTTGCTTTAGCTTTTGCATTGCTTTCTCATTCTTGCTGGAATTTCTTTAACGCAGACTTTGCAATCAGTTCTTAAAATTTTCTTCTGTAGGGAAATAGAAAAAACACAAGCCCAGAAGAACTCATCTGCAGCCTTTCTGAGTTTCTTACGGCATCATCGGTCTTTGGAGCTGCTTACATCTTTGTTGCTTTGAATAGGCTAGAGCAGCACTCCCATGATGTGTGGTGTTGTGATCTATTTTAAGTTCAGATGTGAAGTAGAGTTCTCGGACAACTTATCTGTGAGGTAAAGATTGAGTGAAACCTTGGTGCCTCCATTCATCAAGCACGTATCTTGTGCAGGCCAGCGTTACATGAATTTTAGATGGTACTAGATGGTTTCAGGGCACTTTGAACATATTTTGCCCTGATCAGTTAAATTGTGATTCAGTTGTGATTAGCCACACAGCCCCTCCAAGTAGATGAGAAATCCTACTGAAGCCTTCCACCAACACTCTTAACAGTTCACATGAGCTACCTGATGGCACAACTGTGATCTGCGTTTCTGTGAGTGATACCTGTTTTCTCTGTGTTACGTTTTAATTCTGCTGTTTGCAATTGCCCTTCTCTTCCTGTTTATTTGAAGGCAGAATGCATATTTTAAAGGAACAGCCAGCAGGGAAGTGCTGCATTTTTCATTGGGGTGATACATATAGAAAGTGAGAGACTGCCGAGCCAGGCACCAGTTTGCTGTTTGTCGCTGCCTAAAACCATTAGCAATGTGAGATTATACAAGGCACCTGCTGAAAGATCAAAAGATCTTGCTTGAAACCCTGGAGGGTAATATTAAAGGCAGGTTTTTAGTCTGTACTCTGCACAAAAATAGAAACTATTTCTTTTTCTGAGAGCTTTTATGGCTTGACTAACAAAGGCAGGCACGGTTTTACATGGCTTGTCTCAAGCCTTTCAGGTTGTCCAACGTCATCTCTGAAACATGTGATGAGGAGTAGAGTGGGAGTTGTTGCTGGTACTGTTCCATGACAGGCATAGAGTGGTCACATCCTTTATTATTTTAAATCCACTTTGTTCATCTTGGTGTGGGCTCAATCAGCGCTGCAGCTTTGACTTCAAAGTGCTTTGTGTCCTGATGTACATGACGGCCCTGACTTGAGAGCCAGGGTACTTGGTGTAATGCAGGAGGGGAACTGGGTGCTTGAAAAAATGAAGTAGTGCTTTTTAAAAGCTTGGGCTAACCAGAAGAAAGTACTAGAGGGGGGAAGACAGTTGTGTACTGCAGGAGGGCATCCATCTCCAGTCTAATTTCCTTCTGGTATGAGAAAGAGTAGAGGAAAGCACACGACAACACCGCTGCAAAAGTAAAAGGTGGGAGGGAATGAAACCTTTTGTTCATTTTCCCTAAAGTTAGAGCATCTGCTGCCATTTTGTAGCTGACTCTGATAACTTTGTGCTGCTCTGCAGTGTCTGAGTGACACATGCTTGAAGGTTTTCACTCTGCTTTTACTTTAAAGTAATTAATAATTTATTGGGCTGGAGTGCAAAAAAACACAGCCACAGCCTAATGACTAGTGGGTGTCTCCAGGAGAAATACGAAGTGGGTTCACATCCCCACTCCAGTATGTACTTAACATTATATATTCATTGAAACAAGCTCTTGCTGGGTCAGCTCCTTCCTAGACAACTACCGAGATCACCAGAATGCAGTGATTCCTACTCGTGTGTATGTACTCCTTCTCTCCATACTCCACTCCTCACACAAAATGGAATACTTTATAGTATAACGAGTATGAAATCACCAACCTTGAAATATTACATAGGCTGGTAGTCTGAGTTTTCATGTTGGCAGTAGGAGGGACAAGTTCAAACCCCTTCAACCACAGGATGGAGTTTGCTGCCTGTGTCCTTTGTGCATGTGAGTGAAAGGGGGAGGCATTTATTCTCCAGTGAGGGTTTTATGTGCAATCTGACTGAATAGGTGTGCTCTGTGAAAACCTGCATGCTTCTGGAAAGAAAGAAAAATGCACAGAGTAGTCATAGTGGTTCATTTGGAAGCAGCTCAGCTGAAAGTCTGGGCTTAATTTCTGAGGTTAACCACTTTGTGAATAGCGAAAAGCAAAAGGATGGTGTTTATGATACCTGTGAAATTGTCTTGTAAATAAGATACAAAAATAAATTCCTCCCTATTTTCGAATTAGACTTTCAAAAGAAGTTGAAAGCTTTCGTTCAGCTAACTTGTAAAAATTTACATTACTGTGCCTAGGCTGAAGTAGAATCCTAGAATGATCTGGGTCGGAAGTGACCTTAAAGCTCATCCAGTTCTAACCCCCTGCCACAGGCAGGGACACCTTCCACTAGAGCAGGTTGCTCCAAGCCCCGTCCAGCCTGGCCTTGAACATAGGGTGCCATTGACTTCTTTATAGCACATGAATATTTAGAATTATTTTCTTTCCTGCTGTAGAAATGTTGCTTTAAGTCTTGTTTCTCAGCAAAATGGCTGCCTCAAATAGAAGGCTGTGAATACACTTCCTGTCGGCATGTTTTGGCTGCGTCCTTCGATCTACAGCGGTTGCCAAAAGCAATCACAGCAGCCACGGATGCAGCCGCAGGAGGGTTCTTCAGTGGAGAGGGATTTTCTCGTGGCAAAGCTTTGAGGTTTTTATTCCGCTGTCTATTCTTGCTGTGGGGGGTGTTTGGGGAAGGAAAGATCTGCAGCCAGAGTGCCTCCGAGCCCTGCCAGTCCCTGCTGCTGGAACAGGCTGTTGGAGTGGGGGGTGCTCAGGTATGAGTTAGAACAGCTTTTTTGTGTCTTCCGCTTTTTGCCAGACTTGGGGCAGTTCCCAGCTGCCCCCAGAAGGCAAAGAGTGTAGAGAGGTGGCTTAATTCCCTTGAGTCTGGCACAGTGTCATGACTGCTGGGTTTGAGAGCACTTCTAGTGCTCAACAGCAATTTTCCAGTGCTGTGAACATGACAGTGTCTTCTTACCTTGCAAATTCTTCCATTGGCAAGTGATTGTCCTGGCTCCAGCTGAAATGTCTTCTCATTGCAGAAAGAGACTTTGTATGCATTTGTAATAGCTGTTTATGTCACTTTTGAAAGACTTAGGGGTTTTCTATATTCCAGTGTGAATCAGATTTTAGACTGTCAGGGGTCTGAATGGGTGCAAGCATATGTTGATAGGACTGATGACTTGAGGATGGTAAACAGAGAAAATGAGAACAAGATGACCAGCCCTAGAGAAACAAGTTATGAATATCAGGAGACAAACCTTCAAGGGAAAACAGCAAAGAATAGGATCAAAACAGTCCACAAAATCCAACCAAACTAAACCAAACAAACCCTTAAGTCTACCAAGAAAAGGCATACATGGTAAGCTAAAGAATTTTATATATATATATATGTATACATGTATGAAGAATGCTTTTTCAAAGCTCACTAAAGAGGTAGGTACAGGCTCATTGTGCAGTCTTTCTGCTCCTCCAGGAACACAGGCCTTTAGTTCAAGTCAGTCACTCCTTTCAAATATATCACTTCAGTTTGGAAGTTGGCACATCGCAGCTAAAATCAGTGAATGTGTTTTAAAGAGCTTTTTGGCTTGAATAGAGATTAAAAAGTTCTTTCTGAACTTTTTTTTTCTTTTATAGACACACATGATTCTTCCGCATTTGTGATTTAGCACATTATTTAACCAATAGTTAGGCTGAGTGATTGTATAATGCAGGAGATATTCCAGGAACTGGCACTGTTTATCTGATGGGAATAGCTGTATTTCAATTCCCTTGCTTTGTGTCTGAGAGCATTTACTTCCTTCTGCCTCTCCTGTTGTCAGAAGTCATCCTTTTCCTTCTAGATCCAGCCAGGAGCTGTCTGACAGAAGTCTGATGATCCCCTTTCCAAGCATGTCATCTCGTATTCTTTGTATGAGGTAGTTTCTTACAACTCTGGAGTGCTAAAGAGCTATTCCTTTCTCATTTTATGTATGGGCTATTGAGGCAGGAGTACAAGCCAGGAGCTGGTGTCTTTACAGAGCAAGATTCCTAGGTTGGAAACCACCCAGTTGCTTTTTTTTTTTCCTAGAAATGGAGAAGAAAAATGCTTGAAATTACCTTATTATGTTGATGTCACCTTGTCAATCAAAACTTCTTTTTCTAGAAGACAGTCGTATGGGTAAAAAAAACAGGTGGGTGGATGGGGAAGGCATAGAATAACAAAATCTCCTTTAGATAGAATAGAATTCATTGCTGGATTGGTCTGAAATTTATTGTTCAGTGCAAAGAAATGTGCGTATTAGTGCCTATTAGATTGTTAAGTGTTTTTCTTTGGTCATTTTCATCCATTTGGAATGATCGAGGGTACAGACAAATAGATATTAATGGGCTGTAAGAGCCATTGTTGTTCCATTCTGAATGCCAAGTTGTGATGGTTCCATTTCATTCCTCCTGCATTTATACAGCTGCAAGGTGGTTTCTTAGAGAAGATATTTCTTTTTTCTACCATCTTTTCCCAGCTGATCCTTTTTAACATACAGTTGTTGGTTTCCTTTCAAGTACAAAATAAATGTCAATTAGTCCTTTGTCTATTTTGTGAGTGATCCTTGAATCTCCAAGGTGAAAAATCCAAGTAGCTATGTGTGTTGTGCTGATCTAAAAATGGAGATTCTGGCCTGTAATATTTACCTGCTTTGCACTGGCAAACTTTGAATCTGATGAAAGAGTCTGCATGAGAACAGAGCTCAGCTAGTGCAGAAGAGCAGGGGGAGGATTAAGCACATTTGTCACCATTACCTTTGTTGTGTCTCTTCCCATAAACAGAGCATTCCTTTTAGTTATGTTCCTGCTGGTTTCCCGGTGTCCACTTTTATTTTGAGAGGAAACAAATCCAATTTGATTTTCTTTCTCTGATCTACATATTGATACAGCTCTGCCCTTATTGTACTTTTTTACCGGCTCATCCTTGCTAATATGCTCTTGCAAAATTTCTCATAAATGTTTCATTCCTAGCAATCGAGTACCGGAATAATGTTCATGGTACAGAAATGTTCCGCTGACCAACTTACCGGAGTAAAAATGCTAATATGACCCTTGGGTCACTCATGCAGCCGTCTTTAATGCAAATTTAATGCAGTGATTCCCCTGGAGATGGAAGATGGTGGGCTTACCAGAGTGCACTGAATCGAGGTATCAGTATTTAGCATCCCTTCGTTACTAGGCTACTGTTCACCTCTGAGACCAGGAAAGATGATCACAGAAATGCACTTTTACGTTATCTGTCACATACACGATTGGCTGTGCTGTATGAAGAAAGGATTTTACAGATTTGATGAGAGGTTTAAAAATAATAAAGGAGTGAATGGGAGGGGGAAGAGGGAAGGGCAGGCGACACAGGGTGCCTGTGCACCACTCTGCTCTCCAGTTGTTTCTGTGTAGAAAACCCACAAAAAGCCCAATCCATACTCTTGATATCAAATAAAACATCATATTTTTCATAAGCTGAATAGCTGCCTTGGAGAGCAGCCAACGAGGGAATTTTCCACTTGTGCTGCCTTTGCAGCCTCTTTCAAACATACTGTTAAGCAGCAGGGGCACATACGCACTTCGCTCCCTTTTCTATTATGCAGCTATGACACATTAAGCTCCTTGGAATGGTATTCATATTTTATCAGCTCTCCTAACTTCAGTTCTTTATTTATAACATGCTCCTTTTTTTTTTTTTTTCCCTCCTGAATATCCAGATTTAGTAAAGAAAGAGACCAAAGCAGTGCAGGAAGGAAAAAACCCACCCAAAACCCAACAAAAACCCCACAACCCCATCAATGAATTTAATCGTACCTTTCAGATGGAATGAATGTTTTCACTCAGTGTTAAAGAACGCACCTGATCATTATATTCTCTTTACATACTCAGCTTGCCATGGTACCCTCTGCAGGTCACATCTGATTTGCTTACATCCAGTATAGAATCTTTACTTTCAAGAATAGCTGATTTTATTCCCTAAAGCATGCTGTTTAATCTCTGTGTCCTGCCGAAATGCTGAGCTTCCTGCACAAGAAAGTACTGAAGTATCTATGCAGACCTGTGCTGATTTGCAAATGCAGTGATACAGGCTTGACGAAGACTTCAGAAAACAGTGCTTTGTAGCCTTGTTATTATAAGCCCAGGAAATCTCTTTTGTGGTATTGAGGAAAACATTAATTAACTGATCCCTATATCACTATCTGATAAAGTTGAAGGCAGCCTATAAATACCAACAGGAGCTGAATTTACTACCATTACTCCAGTAACCTGAGCAGCTAGTCAAGATTAAAGACCCTGCAAGAACACTCTGCGTAGGTGGAGGAATTGGTAACACGAGCACACGATATTTTTGGTGCAATCTCAGTGTGTTTGTTTTGTAAATAAGTCCTGTTTTTCAGAATACAAGAGAAACAGCCGTCAGAGATTGTCCCTATTCTGAAATACCAGCCTTGCTACTCCAGTAAGATCTGTCCTCAGGAAGCCTTTCTCTCTCTCTCTCTTTCTCTCACTCCTGCCTCCTACTTCCATCATATATTTAGACTTGTTTCTTAGCCCATGCTTCTACAGGGAGGAAAACATTTCTCCCCAGCCCACACCAGTCAGCCCTGCCATGACCTGAGCCAATAGCCGTGGCCAATGAATCCAAGGCAGAGGTGGGGTTTTGGATGCTGAACAAGAGTAATAGCGCCCAGCACAGGTGCCTTGTATGTGAAGGTAGTAAAAGCATTTTTAAACTCAATGGATACATGAAACAATGTCTTCATTTACCTATGGATGCCAGGAAATTAGTGCGATTTCAGTATCTGTTTGGTGAGACTGTCTCAGGGACGACTGGGGGCAGGGAGAGTTGAACATGCTTTCTTTGCTCTCTGAAAAGGATTTTGATATTAGCATTATTTGAAAATCTTGCATGTCAAGAGAAAAGCCAACCCCTCAGAGCTGGAAAAACTAACCAAAAAATGAGCGCTAAAATGAATCTCAATCCTTCCTGCTTGGAGGACATTGCTAAAGTAAAAGTCATAGAATCACAGAATCAGCAAGTTTGGAAAAGACTATTAAAATCATCCAGCCCAACCATTCCCCAGCACTGCCAAGGCCGCCACTAACCCATGTCACTGAGGGCCTCGTCTACACCGTTTGTGAACACTTCCAGGGATGGTGACTCCGCCACTGCCCTGAGCAGCCTGTTCCAATGCCTGACTGCCCTTTGGGGAAGGAACTGTTCCCAATATCCAGTCTAAACCTCCCTTGGTGCAGCTTGAGGCCGTTTGCTCTTGTCCCATCCCTTGTTTCTTGAGAGCAGGGCCCAGCCCCCTCCTGGCGCCATCCTCCTGTCAGGCAGTTGTAGAGAGTGATATGGTCCCTCCTGAGCCTTCTCTTCTCCAGACTAAACCCCTCCAGTTCCCTCAGCCGTTCCCCATCACACTTGTGCTCCAGGCCCTTCACCAGCTCTGTTTCCCTTCTTGGGCTCCAGTCCACCACCTTGTTACCTCTTTTGTAGTGAAGGGCCCAGAACTGACCATTGAACCACTGGTTATCTCTTAGTGGATGGAGGATGAACTGCATTATGTTTGGCAGAGCAATAACAGTGTACATGGGGCAGACAGCACAGCATCTTCAGATACCCCACCCTTGCCCCAGTGGGGTAGGGATGCTGCTCTTGGGGTAGAAAACAGGACCAAAATGTGATGGCAGGGCAGTAGAGCACTTCTTAAGTATTCCCTCAATACTAAGCACATGCATAAACCTAGGGGCTGTGAATAATTGTTTGATGTCTTCCTGGAATGAAAAGTTAGAGGTAAAATGGACATTCTGAAAAATCCTTTGCCCCACTGTAAAGAGACGAATCTAAAAATATAGTCCTTTAGTAGGGCTTTTGTTTTACTTCTTAGACACAGTGTCTTCTGTCAAAGACTTTAAGGAGTTTTGTATAGAAAAAAAATGAAACTTGCATTTTAATCTCATGGACCTACCAGCAGCTTTAGACAGCATCGTAGCATGCAAATGGACTGTAAGTGATAATGTACAACTTGAATTACTTTGGAATGCCATAGTGAAAGAAACAATGCTTTTCCCGTTCAGTCTTCCAAAAATGCTCCTTTGATATCACTCCTCTCAGTGTGATACCTCATTTGAGGCATTTCTCAAAGCCCTTTGCGCCTGCAAAACACTTCTGACATTTTCTCACTTTAAGCACAGAAAAATGGATGATGCAAGATGGAGAATTGAGTCCTCCAGGTTACAGAAATGAAAGGAAATGTGGCTTCACTTCGAGACAGATTTTGACCTTGAGTAGGTATCATTAGATGTGTTGATTTAATTAAAACTTACCTGTGTGTTTCTCAACTTTGAGGGCCAACTTTCGGTTCAGTGTTCTTTAACTCTGAGTTTTATGTAGCATTTGTGAGAAGATACTTTGAAGGATATTAACTCATTTAGGTGTAAAGGTTCATAACCTCTTACAGCAATCCTTTTTTTCTCTCATTGCCAGACAGTTTCAGCTGCATACTACAAGCAGAGTTGAACATGACTTTGAAAGATATGAGGAGGATGCTTCGTACTCAGTGATAATTCTAAAGTGCACTCGTTGCCTGAGTTGTTTTGTTATTTTTCTTGCTGCTGACTTTTATAGGTTAAGCACTTCAGTATCTCTTGATCAACAGACAAGTCAAGGAAAATAATTCTTTTGGTATCATGTACAGCATGTACCTGTCCAGTACACACATGAACAGACAAAACTTAAGGAATAAGCAGTCACAGATAAAACATGAAGCCGTGACCGACCTCTGTGTTAGAATCCATCACAACAGAACCAAGCTGAGATCCTCTTTAACTTCTCAAAGTGGGAAGTCTGGTGAATACTGCCATTTGTGTGAAATACCAAAAATGAAAACAGGAGCTGACCTCTCAGATGGTCCTATACCAGTTTACAAGGTTTTCTCACCATCTTGTGTCATGTGGATGACTGGAATTCACTGGGAATAAACATTGCTGCAAGATTTCAAAAGAATTGCTTCTTAGACAACGTAATTCCATGGATTTTCTTCTGAAATCAGCTGAATTTCTCTCCATTTTCACCAGTATAGCGAGGAACGGGACTTGGCACTTCCCCGGTTTTGCTAGGAAATAAAAAACGTCAGGTAGCAATTCAAGAAACGTCAAGGTCAGTAGGTTTGCTTTTCTGCAGACATGGTTGGCTTTTGTTGTTTCAGGGATTTTTTTGTTAGATTTTAGCCAGAGCTGTTGAAGGAAACTACAGAAAGAGAGAAGGAAATAGGGATCTGAGCTACTGGCTTCTTAGTGTAGGATCAAGCTTCTTTTAAGTCACTCTAATGTGTGAGTTGAGATCAAACACTTGGTTGAAGATAATGAGTGTAGTAAATCCAGGGAAAATTCTTTGATTGCTCAGTGGTGCTAGGGTAGGTTTTGGTAAAAGAAAAGGCTCTCAACCATACTGCATAAGCATCTTGATGACCCATTTAGCTTCTGCATTTTAAAGGTGAGATGAGCTACAAAGAGTTTTGAGTTTTGGGCCAGCTAAAGTGATTGTGGTAATTGCCCTGTTTTACATGTGGCATTCTGATTAACATGTATGTAATGTCTGAGCTGAAGTGTCCTGGTGTGAAGTGGCCTGAGCTCTGACTATCATGCAGTCTTGGACCTTACTCATTCTTACCTCGCTGAAAACTCTGGCATATGCTGTAATGAAGAGCTAATGCCTGAAATAACACAGGCATGACTCAGAGTCTGCTTGTAAGAGTGAGAAAGTGATGGGTAAAATGTGTCATGTTTACATCTGAGGTTATTTTGTTGAGGAGTAGAATTGCATAATAAACCACAAGTTAGATGGATGCAAAGATTTGATTTCTTCAAGCTATTTTGTTAAGTGAGAAATATACAGCTTAAGCACTTTTAGCAAGAAGTCTTCTCTGGTAAGGACAAGCAGAATCCATGAAGTATTTCTGTAAGTTTAAAAGGAGATTTAAGTAATTTTAAAAGGTTTACAGGTTTGAAAGCTATGTTATGCAAGACAATTATAGAGCTCATTAATATAGATAGAATTGGTCTCAAGCTGCAAGACCGAAGCCTGAGGCTTTGTTTCAAATAACCTTAAATGTGGGTTTAAGTTGACAGTAAAAAATGTGCCTAACCTTCCTTGGCAAGGAGGGAGGAAGCAATCCTGTTGCAGAAAGAGGCTGTATAAAACATAGCAGGAATGTTGATTTGATGCTTAAACTCCCCTTCAATAAATGCTTTCCACCTGCAATGCAAACAGTCCCCCACTGTTTCCCACAGGTAGTAATTAGAATTGATAGAAAACCAAGTGGAGAGAAAAATAAAGAGAAAAAAATGCAGCGGTATTGTTAATGATTTATGTATGGTTCATTCTCATTTGCTTCTCTTAAGCACCTGGTTTGTGGACAGCTTGTAGAAGGGAGCCTTGAGGTTTTAAAAAGGTATGGAAGCGGTTTAGAGGCATTGGCTGGTATCGCCAAAGAGAAGGATAATGCTTTAACAAGAAACTTCCAAGTCAAAATCCTGAAGTATGGCAAATATGAAAACATGAAGTGGGGAGAAGAGGAAGAAAATAGCCGGAGCAGAGCTCTCTGCTGTGCGGCAAGACTCAGTTATGAAAGTCATCTTGTTTAAAGCAAGATTGACAATGTCTATGCTGCACTGCATAAAGAATCAGACTGAAAGCAGAAAACTGATCCATCAAAGGAGAGTCCAAGAAAGGGAGCAGAGAGACAATTGGGAGAGGAATCAGAAGATGAGGAGTGAAAAAGCTTCGAAGGGTGTGTTTTTGAGGAGAGAGCAACCAACAGTGTTAAAAGCCAGCATGAAGTTCAAGAAAGAGGAGCATGGAAAATTAATTAATTCAGAATTAATTAATTCAAAATTAATTTCATTTTGAATGAGCATTCACTTGAAGGAAATCTGTTGGAAAATGGCAAGCAGTTCCAGCAGGCTCAGGCAGGGTTTTTTGAGGTCTAGCTGAATCATTAGAATATTCCAGTAGAAATAGCGGAAGACTGAGTACTTATCTTTTGAAATTAGTTCATAAATCCTTCTTGTGGTTGGAAACAGAAAATCATTACTTAAATTTTTTCTTCTACACAAATGATCTGATGTTGACTTAATGGCAGTAAGGTCCGGTCAAAGCCAATAGGAGCACTTATTTCCCTGCTCTGCTACCAATACCTCTTACACCCTGTCTTAATAAAATATCTTCTACATGTTTACCTACCAAGTGAAGCCTTAAAAACTGAATCAACTTCTTACATGAAATGAAATCACATCAAATTATTTTGTTTAGTTTAGTATTGCATTAAGTTCATGTTGGACCAAGAATACATTAGTGTGATGCAGTACACATCCTCTTCCCTTATAAGGAAGAAAAATCTGCCTTGTTTAACAGTGTCTGCAAACAAAAACCCTTTTCTTTTTGCCTGGTGATGCCATTAGGCAATTGTTTGAGGTAATTATAGGATGTAAATATTACGAAGTCCTGTTAGCATTCCCAGAGGGTTTTGGGGGGGGTGGTGGTGTGTTGTTTGTTTGTTTGTTTTTTAGTAAACAAAAGGAAAAGCCCAAGTCTGTGCCCAAGTTGTGTGGTTGCATTCACAGCACAGGGTTAATCAGAGAATCCCAGACTGGTTTGGGTTCGAAGGGACCTTAAAGCTCATCCAGTTCTGACCCCCTGCCACAGGGAACCTAGGATATGTTCTACTAGACCTGATTGCTCCAAGCCCTGTCCAACCTGGCCTTGAACAGTGCTGGGATGGGGCAGCCACAGCTTCTCTGGGCACCCTGTGCCAGGGCCTCACCACCCTCACAGGGAAGAATTTCTTCCTAATGTCTCATCTCAATCTCCCCTCTGTCAGGTTAAAGCCATTCCCCCTTGTCCTGTCCCTACAGGCCCTTGTCAAAAACCCCTCTCCAGATTTCTTATTATGCCTTTAGGCACTGGAAGCTGCTCTAAGATCTCTGCGAAGCCTTCTCTTCTCCAGGCTGAACAAGCCCAGCTGTCTCAGCCTGTCCCCAGAGCAGAGCTGCTCCAGCCGTGATCATTCACCTTTCCCAGAGCCCATTGCTTTTCAAGCCAGAACTTACACACAGGTGTCCTCCTTAGTGCAGGTGCTCACCTGAGGAAGGATCAGAATTCTTGGTTTGCACCTCAGATATATCTTTGCATTGCCTTCCTGTTTTACAGGGGAATCTCAGCGCCCATTATTGATACTCAAAGTGTTTTTCCAATGTCTTAAAGCAACTACCAACATAATTTTTTTAGGGTTAAGACAGGTTGTTAAATGCTAATCAACATATTGTTTTATAAAACATGGTTTCCAGTTCATTTCTTTGTCAGTTTGACTTAAAAGCAGTTGGCTTTCCAGCTTCAGACTTTTCCAGCTTGTCACATGTTTGTACATCAGTTTTAAAACCAGAATGGTTAGAATAAAGTTCTGTAAAGGATATGTGATTGTTCTGAGATAACCTAGGTAACAAAATAATGATATTTATTAGGGAGTCTATGATCATTTTATATGCTTTATAGAAAAGCATTTTTCTAACAGATTAAAATGTCTTGAAGGTTTGTGAAAACAGGTAGAATGGCAGCTTTTTATTTATTAAGCTTATTATCATCTTTACCTTTAAGCTTGTGCAGATACTCGCGTTGCAGATACCATTCTCATGAAACAATGAGTAATGACCTTGTCTGTACTTACTAGGAAATAAGATGTTTTAGGACAGCTCTGTAATTGCCAATGGCGATAATGCTTTGGGAGATAATGACTGCCTCCTTATAATGATGTACTTCACAAGGATATTATTTTATGGATCTGGAGTATTGTTTTTTCATCTGCAGGCATCTATTGAAGATTGTGTACAAGGACTTAAGAATTTGTTATGCTTAGAATAACAGGGCTTCAGACTTGCAAGGTGCATGGTATACCCTCTCTGTAGTCAGCTAGTAGCACCTCCACATTTTCATCTCTGTAGTTGCCACCTATGAGCTTCCAACATGTAGGAGTAATTCTATTTATTACTTATTATGCGGAAACATGCATTTTCCTGATTGAATCTCATTCCTTTTCTGGGACTGCGGGTTCAAACTCATCATTTCTTTCTTTATGGTACTCAAAATCTCTATATTGATTATCAGAAATTTAATTAGAATTCTCAAGGTTTTCTGTAGTCATTAGGGAGAATGTTGAATAAGACACTTGAAATTGCTCTGGGTGGAGAAATCTGAGCTTTCCTTAGAAATCTCAGGATAGCATCAGACTGTATCTTCTTGGTGCTGACACCTAAACAAGCTTCCAGGAATTCAGTTTTCAGCAGATATTAGACTCAAAGAGACTTCTTTGGAGCTCGCACTCTGGTAATTACTGTTTTGAAAACAATAGCAGTGCCACATTGTCTAAGCAGGGGTTGATTCTCATACACTGAAAAATGAGAAGAACCTCTACGGCATTTGGAATTACACCTTCTTTGTGACCATGAAGTTATAGCCTTATGTTTATCTAGCTCTCATTTGAGTTCACTTTAAAATAGGTAGGATTGGTACATCAATCTCTGCAATGTCTTGTACTTTTTTGCATTCTAATCTACATCCATTTTCCAGAACATTTAGCTGTGGCTGAATCCTCCTTTGTCATCTTCTTCCAAGACTTACTATCTGCTTCAGAATAGATATCCAAGCATGAAATGTCTTGGATATAAAATTATGTCATTTTCAGGACTTGGTGAGCAACATTTCAAGTTATTTTACTCTATAAAAAAAAAAAGGGAAAAAAAAGTCTGGATTATGTGCTTATAGAAATACATCTTTCCCTGTTCCTTGCAGATGTGAATGAATGAGCTCATTGTATTGGTTTTGGTAAACAGGGCTTCGCTGAGTGGAGATGATGGAAGCAGGCTGAGAAATAAAGTGGTTCTGCAGCTTTTTAGATATAGCAAATACACAAATTAATGTACTCCAGTATAATACCTTGGGTCACTTCTGGACTATCACTCAGGGCCCAGATACCTGAAGTACATGAGTGCACTTTTGCTATCAAAGTACTCATAGTTTAACTCTTCTGTGAGAGGCTGTTAAAGATACCCATGAGAGAGGCAAGCGAGAGACAGACGTCACTCCCTTAATACCTTTGAAAACTCCACATTGTGATTAATTTTTAAAGGTCCATTGTTTCAGGGATAATTTCCTGGCGTTAATAATAGGCTTCAACAAACTTAATCTTTCTCTTTAGTTGCAGTGTCAGTCCTCAACTGCCGAGAGATGGGTCTTGATTGTTGTTGCTGTTGACTGTGGCTGCTTATAGAGTTGCATTTAAGAATTTTCAGTACAGATGTAACCGTATGTGATAGAAGGGTGACAACCTGAAAATACAAGGAAGGGCAAGAAGAGGCCCTCTGTTAATAAATGCTGTGTACACTGAATTACGATTTTTAAAAGCAGTTGTTTTCTATGTAAGCTATCTTTCCTTGCAATTATAGTGGAACATAGCAATTTATTTAGGGGTGATTCAGTAACAGAGCTCATCAAATGATGTATTCTGGAGATTGAGGGAAAGAGAGAAAAGTGTTGATAATGATAAGATGACCAGAAGTGAAATCAGAGTTTGCCCATCTGCTTTCTACTGAAGTTGTGATATGAAAATAGCAACCAGGGGATAAAAATGAGACTCATTGAGAATAATATTCCTAACTGTGGTGTGGCACATGAAAATGTGATCGCAGGGAAAGTAGGTCTGTGAGAAGAACATGAGGCCTTTGGAGAAGAAACTGAGGGGGAATATATGTAATGATTGTTGATAATAAATGACAAGGAGGAGCAGAAATATGCTAAAGAAAAGCAGTATGGAAGAAGATCCCAAATGTTCATTTTACAGGGTGTTTTTGGGTGAATCTGTCTTCAGGCTGGAAGGTATGATATAAACTCTGGCACAATGACAGTTTATACTCAAAAGTCAGCTTCTTCTAATCCCAATGTGGAAAAGCACTTCCTTCATTAAAGGAAGAGTGGAGAAAATAAAACATAAGGAGTTTACTATTTTGTGTCTATCCATATTTATTTCATTCATATATATGCATGAAAATGTAATGTAAAGATGGAATGTGTGAGTATTCCAGATGAAGCTTACCGCAAATTCAGGCTTTCTGAGATCTATGATAATCTATGTTTTGAAAGTGCATAGAAATGTTTCAGAAGAAATGGTTTTATTTCTCTTTGTATTTGACTGAAATAAAATCAGAACTTACGGTTCTAAGAAAAGCAAGGAACAGGGACAAGGGAGCAGATGCTGCAGTAGTCAAAAGGGTAGCAGAAAATCAGAATCTGAATCTGTTTGAAATAGGGTGGCTGGTACAAATGGCTAAATAACAACAAAGGAACTCTGTCCCTCTAGGATAAAACAGGAAGACCTATAAAGAAATCTTTTCTTTTGGTGTGACTAGCCCTTCCGAAGGAATCTGAAATAGCCTTTATGGCAATTCTTTTGACCTGAGAGGCAGGAGAGTCGGGAAATGACTGGGGAGCCATGTATATATGGAAAAAAGAATGGGCCCTTGTCCTACCAGACTTTAAGGACAGCTTAGAAGCAAGTTTGGACTTGGAAAAGTTGTTGGTCATGCTGGGCAATGCTTTTAAAAATTATAAGTTTTGTGAGCATCACATATAGCCATTAGTTTTGTGTAGTCTCTGTGTACAGAAGATTTGAGCCATCCATTTGCCTCTTTAAGACCTTTGAGGCCTGTGAATTCGTATTTTGTATTTCCCCTCTCCTGTGAGAATAACAAGTCTTGTGCTTTTCTACTTCTCTTTCACTCTTGAGACTAGTGAGGCTGTCTCCAGGGAGCCACTGGGTCCTCATGGAGGCAATCTGTCTGCTTATCCGGGAGACATTTCTGCTAAAATACAAAATATCAGGATTCCTTGTGTTTTGGTGGCCTCAGAGTCAACAGCCCATATTTCTCATGCCTGAGCAGGAACCCCTTAGATAATTGTGTATTCTGCAGGGTAAGCAGAGATCTCGACAATCATGCAAGCAAATAGGAATGTAGTCCAATACCCAGGCTCTCGTGGGCCCAATGGAACCACAAGCCTTTGTCTGAAAAACAATATTCAGCCAGTAGCAGTATTCTGATTTAATTGCTGTTATTTACAGATCAGAGTATCACAGCATGCAAATTAAGTCATTTTTGTCTCTCTGCTGGTGACTACATTCATCCTTTCAAATGCTTTCCAGAGCACGTACTCTTCATTTTTACAGATTTGCTAGCTCACTCTGTTCCTGGAGGTTAGTTAGTGATGCTGGTGCTCTGCTTTGGGGATGTTTTCAGAGCTGTGTGCATTTTACCAATAGGGTTTGCACTTTATGTAGAGGGAGTTTTATGCATTTTTATGTGAAAGGGCAGTTTGGTTTACTCAATTCCACAGTATAAGGCAAAAAAATACTGGGATGCTAAACCTACTTCTGTGATAACAATATAATAGTTCTCCTTTTTAAGTGATGACAGAAGGGGGTTGCTGACACAGTGTCATGCTCACTTGCCTAACCAGATCTATGCCAGGCTGCATTTATCTCATTTGCTTTCTCAGGGGTAGCTGTATAATACCATCAGGCTTCCCACATGCTTTCTGACTATCCAGGAGTGCATTTTCAACGGGAAGCCATACAAGTTAAACATCTGGCATTTCGAAGGGTCATTCCTGTTCAACGGGAACTGGTGATAAAGTATTTTTAGGGGGTATTACTATCCCTTCTTGCCACAATGAGGATAGCAGATTTTTGCAAGAGAGAGGGAAAGAGAAGAGGGGAAAGAGCCTGTTTCATCTGCATAATGGCCAGCAGGGTAAATCCTTCCAGATATTTTTGGTTTAAGAGTAGTAATTTTGAATAATACTTGCTAGGAGCCTAAGCAGTGTTTTTGCAGAAGTTCCCAGGAGAATGCAAAAGCAATTTGTGATTTGTGTAGATAAAAAGGCTTTTTTGAATACCTGTTTTTGCTCTTCCCTGTGATTAGTATCATTCACAATCCGTGCCTTATGGTTATGCTGGTTTGTTACAAAGATGTTGCAGGGACTGTTGTCCGCATTACGTTAAATACGCTCAGTTGATTAGTCTTGGAGACAAAATGCCTCTTTAAATTTGATTGTTTCCAAAAATTGCTCTTGTTATGATCAGAATGGCTTCCCAAATGCAAAGATGATTAAAAAAACTGGAACAAAACCATAACAAAACCCACACAACAGAACCAGCTATGAAATCTGTCTGACCTTATCAATGTAAGCTATGTTGACAGGTCTCATCTCTGAGTACATGCAGTTTTCCCAGCCAGCATCAGTCCTTCTTAGGTCAGCTTCTGTCTTTGCCAGCAGCAGATTTAATCTGTAAGAATGTCTTCTCATAATGGAGAAATAGTTTTCAAAGCCCCAGTCTTATCTTCTTCTCATTACAGCAAATGTAATTTTAAATTTACATCTGTTTAAAAGGAAAAATAGTAAACATTTTGTCAGCAAAAATGATGTGCTTTTATCTGAATCTTTTGGGTGTCATCATAATGTATTTCTCTTGCCTGCAAGATGGAAGAGACATACTTAGGTATTCCACATACTGTTACTTTGAACCTGCTGTTGATATTATTAATTTGCATAATTATTGATACCATATGAATTTGTACTTGGAAATAAGAGCAAACATTCAATGAACTTAATGTGTACCATAGGCAGGTGTATGGAAATGCTTTACCTGTAAAGATATACACTACAGACAGGGCTGTCTGATTATTTGAATACTGAAGAGAAACATGGGTAAGTTGCCTATCCCAAGTGGTCATGAATTGCCACCATAACATTAATGGCCGCGCCTCTTCTATATCGATGCTGAAATTGATATCAAGTAGTCAGATAATCAAACAATAGCTATTTTAAGCAACAAGAATAAAGAAACAACTAAATGAATCCAGATGGACTCTCCTCCTTCCTCAACATAAGCCATATCATCAAAGTAAAATGCTCAATTAATTAGTTGTGTGACTTCTCAATACATCATGCTAATGTCATCATCCCACAAGCAGGAAACAGCACCTGCGACACTGTCAGATTACAGGCAGTGGTGGACAGATCTGAGTAGGAAAAATTGGCTGGAGGCATTTATTTTTCCGGTACTCCTACTATAATTTTGTCTGAGGAAATGAGACATAAAAATACTATAGTGACTTTCTTAGAATTATCCAGTAAATAAGTAGCAGAGCAAAGCTATGATACAGCATCATCTAAGTTAAATGTGTTTATCTAATTTACCAGACAAAGCTTCCTTCCTGTCTTTTAAAAGGTCATTTTGATATCTAAAAAGTAACTTTTTTAAGACATTAAAATTATGGCCGTTTTGTGAGTAAATCTTGGCACACATACTAACCTGTTTGACAGAATGTGATAGCATTAAAGCAGATGTATACCCAGAGCTGATGCCCCTTTCTGGTGCCTCCCTGTCACCTCATCGCTTCCTTTGGGCTTGGGCATTTCTTATGTTTAATGGCATTTAAAGCAGTCTGCATTTTCATGTGCTGTTTTCTTTATGGGAAAGAAAGAGGTGCTTTTAGGTGAGCATCTCTTTTGCAAGCTGATACAGTCTAGCTTTTGCATCAACCCAGTTCATACAAGCATTCATTTACTTTCTAGCACTAATTTGGCATTCCAACACAACCTTTATACTAAACTAAGGAATTAGCGGACATTTCTATTGCTCTAAAGAGGCTTAAAGATGCTTTGATCCAAGAAAGCTGCAAGTACTCACCTACAAATGAGGTGATCAACCTGTCATACCATTCAATAGCTATGAGATTTTCCTGCCTGTAAGTGTCAGGCACAACAAATGATGGGTGAGTTTTAACAATCAAGAATCTCTGAACTCTCCTCTTCCACTTAACTGAACCAAACTGAACTTTTTGGGTGCCTTTACTAGTAGGCAATTAAAAAATTAAATTGGGGACGGGGTGGGTGGTGTCAGAGAATGAGAAATTACGAAAGTCTTTTTCTGCGCACTATGTTTCCATTTCCTTTCACCTGTAAAAAGATGCTTTCCCAAGGCTGTAATAAGCCAAATTCTTCTTTGGTATAGTAAGATTGACCTCTGTTGGCCAGCACCCAAAATGAGCGTATTTCCCTTCTCCTTTAACACCATGCTGTTAATTTGTATTTTGCTAGAGTAGTGTTTTGCTTTTTCACTTACGAACCCCCTCTTCCAATGTGACACTTTCACTTGCTGCTTGATATTTAATAAGTAATTCTAATGCCAAGCAGAATAAGAGGGCTGGTGATAGGATGGATGGGTTCATAGAGATGAATCCATCTGAAAGATCCCTTTTAAAGATGTGTTTTTTGTTTGCTTGGTTGGTTTTGGACTCTGTTTTTTATGGAAGTCAGCCTCTGAAGGATGCCTGAAAAATATTCATAGGTGCTCTTTCTTTGTAAAGACTGTAACAGTGTTTCTAAACATTGATGTGTCAAATAAACATACAAATGTTGGACCAGTGTCAAGTAAATGCACAGGTTTCTATTCCTATAACAGCTGTAAATAGCAGTTAGTTCCTAGGGAAAGCAATTTTTTGTCTTTACTAGCCAGGCATCCACTGACACATCAGAAAGGTTATTTCCTTACCAAGGAAAGGCAAAACTCTGCCTCTATTTTGTGGAGTGTTAGATCATACTGAGGGTCTTTTCTGGTTTAAAAACGTTTGACTTTGTGCCTCAACCTTGCAACTTTTATTTCAAAAGCCTGATTTGAGACGAGAGAGTTCTCCCTTACTCCAGGAGATAGCATGCTTGCCTGAGGGCATTCTTCCTCTAGATAGGTTCTCTTCTCAGGGGAGAGGGGACAGGTTGGATGTGGATCCCGTTTCTGGATATATTTTATGCAAACACTATTTTTCTGGAAGATTTACTTCCAAATCTTCTATTCGCTTCTCTGGTTGCCACATAGACATGAGCTTGAATCTTGTACTCTCATCCCGCTAGCTTGTTGAATGAGACAGTGTTCTTGCCTTTTCCTCCTTGAAAATAATACCCTCCCCTTTCAGTGCAGATTATTTTATGTCACTTTAATTCATTTAATGTAGCTTTTAATAATTTATGCTTACTGAGCTATTACACTAGAAAGTGATTACTTCAAATGACATTGCTCTGTGAAACTGTTACAGAAGGAATGAGTTCAGTGGAGGAATCCACATATTATTATCCCTTCAATTTTAGCTGGATAATATAATAATTATTTGAATTAAATGGTTTATTAGGTACAGAATACATCATATTAAATCACAACAAATAATCCAGGCTGTGGACTGCAAGATGGGTTAAGCTCCCAGAAGATAAGTATGTCTCTCGTACTGTACTGCTTCTCTGTATGGAAGAAGCTATTATGAGAAACAGATTTCAGTTGTCTCCAAGAACAAATAGGTGAGAATCTATTCTTCCTCCTTTATATTAAATTTAGAATGATAGATATAATAGAGTCTTAGTATCAGGCTCTTTCCCAATTTAGGCACACTATTTTTCCGTTGATTCAATAGTCTGTAGTGGAAGGTAAGTCAGGGCAAAATTCCTTTTAATGGGTTGTAATAAAATCAATTATCATTATTCAGTAATCTTGAAAATAGTTCAAGCCCTCTGCGAGAATCTGAGCAGAAGGCAACTACAAACCCTTGGTCATAGTCATGTCCAGGACATCAAGTAACTAAATTAGAGAAGGGGCTTGACAGGCTTGAGAGACAGGCCCACGCAAACCTCATGAAGTTCAACAAGGCAAAGTACAAGGTCCTGCCCCTGGCAATCATAAGAACAAATACAGACTGGGGAAGACTGGATGGAGCAGCCGTGAGGAGAAGGACTTGGGGTGTTGGTTGATGAGAAGCTTCCTGTGATCCAGCAGAGTGTGCTTGAGCCCAGAAACCAACCCTGTCCTGGGCTGAGCTCTGGTGAGACCCTGGCTACAGCCCTGCAACCAGCTCTCGGGGCAACAACACAAGAGGGATGTGAAGCTGTTGCAGTGAGTCCAGAGGAGGCCACGGAGATGCTGTGAGGGCTGGAGCAGCTCTGCTCTGGAGACAGGCTGAGAGAGCTGGGCTGGTTCAGCCTGGAGAAGGCTCCAGGGAGGCCTTAGAGCAGCTTCCAGTGCCTAAAGGGGTCAACAAGAAACCTGCAGAGGGGCTTTGAACAAGGGGAAATGGCTTTAAAGTGATGACAAAGGGGAGATTGAGATGAGACATTAGGAAGAAATTCTTCCCTGTGAGGGTGCTGAGGCACTGGCACAGGGTGCCCAGAGAAGCTGTGGCTGCCGCATCCCTGGCAGTGTTCAAGGCCAGGTTGGACAGGGCTTGGAGCAACCTGGTCTAGTGGAAGGTGTCCCTGCCCATGGCAGGGGGTTGGAACTGGATGATCTTGAGGTCCCTTTTAACCTAAACCATTTCATGATTTTATGATTCTGTGACTTCACAGCATCTTTCAAATTAAGAAATAAACTGGGGGAGGGGGAAGAGAGGGGAAATGGAAAAAGAAAAAAAGTGGCGCTTTCCAAAGTCATCCTCACTGTGAAACATTTTGTAGGCAAGCTAGGTGAAGAAACCTCCAAGCTCCTCCAGCTAAAGGCGATTTGACAGTTGAGAAATGCGCCGGATTTTTGGTGGGTTTTTTACCAATGTTAGGTCATGCATAGGAAACAAGCTTATTTTTCTCTGTCCATACAAGAGAAGTTTATTTTGGTCAACTGCTTGTTGAATGGACTTTTTCCTGTATTTTTGCCAATGGATTTGAGGTTTTCCTATTATCAATTCTTCTTGTTTCTATTATTTCTATTATTATTATGATATAATTTTTGGTTTTCTGTTATTTCTGTTGATTTGCTATGCCCTCTGGATTATGAAAACCAGTTTGAAAAGAGCAGGCTAGGAAATTAACAGGAAATTAATGTCTCCCTTCGAAATTTGAGATTCTTCCTACAGGATGTAGATTCTCTTTGACATATACTCCTGGAACTCTTTAATTCAATTGGATTCATCCAGTTTTCTTTACTCAGCTTACTTTTGAGGCTTGATATACAGAAAACAAATTGGGCTGTTGTTATGGTTGCTTACCTCCTTCTGGCAGTTGCAATGGTTAGCTGCCCTTATGATTCGTAATGGTTTCCCATCTGCTGCTTGCTTCTGTTCAAGATGCTGTGCATTTTTAATCTTTAAACTGTTAGGTCTGTATTAGTTTGGGGAAGCATAGCTACCTCAGAGAGCCTCCTAAAGACAGGATTTTCCTACTCCTATTTCTTCCAGATGGAGGTTGCTATTCTGTGAAAAGAAGTATCTATTGTGCATGGAAGGGGTGATATGTACACTAAAATCCTTTTTGAAGAGGAAAATTATAATCTGTTGTCAGTATGGATCCACGTGAGCTCCATTTCCATCTTCAAGAAGTGTATTTGCAGAGTGGACAGCATCTCTTCCACCAGCTAGATTAGTTGCCTTTAACACTTTGTTAAAATAGTAAACTGGCACCAAAACTGCAAGTACTGGAAGCAGATGTGGTACCCAGGCAAAATAAAATGTTCATGTCATTTATTTAGACCATCTTGAAAGTAGTTATAGGTCTTAAATCCTTCTGGTTTGGGGTTGCTCAGTCTGCGTCACTGAAAGAATATCGGAGTTATAAAGAAAAAGAAACTCTTCTTCCACTGTAAGGTGTCTGAAATCGCACAGATTTTAAAGATCTTAGCTGCAAGCATTAATTTGTTTGTAAGATTTCTACTACTTGATCTGACACAGAAATGCAGCTGTTTCTATATAACTCCAGTTAACGATTAAGAAAATTATAGGTTATTCTTGAAACCCCTTCCTCCGTTCAGGAATGAGGGCTTGCATATATATATATTTTTACACACACGTATATTCAGATATATATACACACTCACTCTCTTAGTTCGTTCCTGAAAGGCGTAAATAAATCCCAAGGGACCACAACAGGCTTTCCTGCCTTTCCAGGAACTCGCCTCAAATCATGTCTAAAGGCTTCAAAGCACCTTCATAGGTGAGTCACAGCACATAATTCAGGGGAAAAAAGAAAAGCTGCAAACTCAGTTCAAATTAATATTGGAATTGAACCATACAACGAAAGGCTACTGCAGCTGAGGAATGACCTTACTTAATATTTGGGCCTGAAATTTGCTACTTTGCTTATTTGATTGCTCTACCTACAGCAAAACTACAAGCTGTTTGGCTCAGTTCTGGTCTCAGTTTCATGCTAGTTTTGCTGAGATCATTATTTATTCCATCATGGAATCATTTATGGTTATGTGATTTATCACAGTAAGCTTTGTGTTTTTTTATTAACCTATGGGAGCCAACAGGTAACAATAATAAAGAGCCCAGACATATTACTCAGATAGTTCAGCACCTCAAGATGCAGCTTTAGTGGTAGAAGGCTTTGCGGTGTAAGTGGATGTGTCTTTTTGACTAGTGATTTGAACTGTGGTAGTGGTTTAACCACTATTTACTGTGTGGTCTGTACACACAAAGTGTGCAGCAGACTCCCCATAGCAAGTTTCCTGAAGGGACCAGAGGTACTTGGCATGCAGCAGAGTTGCTCTGACCATCCATCGTGGGCCCTTGTCTGGGCTGTTGTGGCTGCATCATTCTCTTCTCCCACGTAACAAGTGATAGGACAAGATGAAACAGCCTCAAGCTGCGCCAGGGGAGCTTTAGACTGGAGATTAGGAATGATTCCGTCCCCAAACGTCAGTCAGGCATCGGAACAGGCTGCTCAGGGCAGTGGTGGAGTCACCGTCCCTGGAGGTATTCACAAACTGTGTAGATGAGGCCCTCAGTTACATGGTTTAGCAGTGGCCTTGGCAGTGCTGGGGAACGATTGGACTGGATGATATTGAAGGTCTTCTCCAACATTGATTCTATTATTCTGTGATATAAAGAGAGATGTGGGAGTGTAACTCCTAGCCAGCCACTAATGGTAATTTGCTCATGGAAACAGTCATTGTTCATTGTAGCATCCTTTCTGAAAACATCTTCACCAGCTTTCATCGATATATTTGTATTTATACGCAATGTTTTTGTATATAAATAAATGTTATTTTCAGTATTTAAGTTTTAATAGATTACTGAGCAGATAGCTTTGAGCTGTGTTTACATCTTCTCATCCTGATAGGAGAGGTCTGATGTGCAATACCTTGTTCTCTGTCCATATTTCATCTCTGTCAGGAGTCTAGAGACAATTCAACAGCTAGAGGTGGGCAGGAGGATGTTCCAGCTCTAATCCTCAGTCATCTTCTCTTTCTTTACCTTTTCATGGGGACTGAGACTAGAGAAGAGGAAAGGCAGGGGCAGGGTTTCAGCTTCTCATGCTGCTTTAGCCTCATCTAACACATGCATGTTGCAGCCTCAAGGGTGGCTCAAGGGAGAGTTAGGAAGATTTTGGGGCTCTTGGAATTACTTAATCTTTGGGTTATTAAATATTTTCTTCTATGGCTCAAGAAATGCACGCTGTGGGCAAATTCTTCCTTTCTGAAAGCTTAAATCCGTGCCACATGTCAGAATATAAAAAGCGTTTAAATATGTGCATATTTTGCTATGTTTTCTTTAAAAATATTCTCCCAGGGTAACAATTTAATCTTCGTAGTCAAGCCATGCATGAAATCTGAATGTGTCTACCTGATGCCCTACTTGTGTTGCAAAATGGGTGTTCGGTAACGAGCACTGATGTAATTAGCGAACATTTTTCTGTAAGAAAGAGATCTGAACATATTGCTGCAGCCTTCTTATGTGAACTCCTCCCTACAAGTTTCTCTCTGCTTCTAAACTATCTTCTTGATCTTCCTGAAGCTAATGGTAAATCAGTGAGAGTTGACCAGCTACTCAAGAACTTACCCTAAAGTATCTTTAGTTTATTAGATAGTTGTCTATGTTTAAAAATTAATCAAGAAAAAGAAGAATCACTTTTGAAGCTTCCAACTTTTAATAGTTTGTAACTCAGTTGATCTCAGTACGGCCAAGGACCTGCACTCCTTCATTCAATCAGATTTTATGCCTACCAGTTTCTTAACTCATTCAGTTCTGCAGATTCTAAATAATGGCTGTGTCTTCTGCTGTCTGTAATTTGAATAAGATGAAGAACCTGTTTGCTTCCTTGGTAATAGTGTATTGGGCACACTGCACAGTGATAACAAGCCCCATTTTAAAGACAGCTTCATTATGCTCCCTTCAGGTACTGGCAAAGGCTGGAGGTGAGATAGGGGGTGAGATGGATCACTGAGCTGATCAGATATGGCAGTCCTTGTGTTTTCTGCCTTCTCAAGGACGACAAGATTTTAACCAAGCATAAACAGCTTACAGGTGCCTTGTAGAAATCTGGTTTATATGTTTAGGGGTCGGGGAAGAAGGTACATTTCCCAAAGGTTGTGGGAGAAGTCTGTAGCATGGATGCAGAAGATGATGATGGATTTATAGTTAACTGGCTGTTTGTAGCAGCCAGTTCAGTGAGGAGCAGAGCTCAGAGTCTTTATTGCTTTGTAAAAATAAACAAGGATGTCTGTTACTTCCTGTTTTCATGAGGATTGCCATTTTAGAAGGGAACAGGCTGTTTAGGTTTTTTCCCCCAACCTCTTCTATTTATTTCTGCTTAAGGATGAGGTACCTGAAAATGGCAAAGGCATATCTTACATGAATAGGTAATTGTATGATAAAACTGCTTGTGTACTTTTTTTTTTTAATGGATACGTGCAACATGTTTGAGACAACAGAATTGAATTAGCAGAGTTACTGGAAGAAAGTGTTTTGCTATGATATTCAGAAGAAATTATAATGGAAGGATAAATTAAATTGTGGCATCTAATAAGGAGAGGAGTGCCTAAAAAATCATAGAATCATAGAATCATAGAATAGTAAGGGCTGGAAAGGACCTCAAGATCATCGAGTTCCAACCCCCCTGCCATGGGCAGGGACACCTCCCACTAAACCATGCCATCCAAGGCTATGTCCAACCCCACCTTGAACGCTGCCAGGGATGAAGCATTCACAACCTCCCTGGGCAACCCATTCCAGGGCCTCACCACCCTCACAGTAAAGAATTTCTTCCTCAGATCCAATCTAAACCTCCCCTGTTTAAGTTTAAACCCATTACCCCTTGTCCCCTCACCACAGTCCCTAATGAAGAGTCCCTCCCCAGCATCCCTATAGGCCCCCTTCAGGTATTGGAAAGCTGCTCTGAGGTCTCCACGCAGCCTTCTCTTCTCCAGGCTGAACAGCCCCAATTTTCTCAGCCTATCTTCATACGAGAGGTGCTCCAGTCCCCTCATCATCCTCGTGGCCCTCCTCTGCACTTGTTCCAACAGTTCCATGTCCTTTTTATGTTGAGGACACCAGAACTGCACACAATACTCCAAGTGAGGTCTCAGGAGAGCAGAGTAGAGGGGCAGGAGCACCTCGCTTGACCTGCTGGTCACACTCCTTTTGATGCAGCCCAGGATACGGTTGGCTTTCTGGGCTGCAAGCGCACACTGCCGGCTCATGTTCATTTTTTCATCAACCCACACCCCCAAGTCCTTCTCCGCAGGGCTGCTCTGAATCTCTTCCCTGCCCAACCTGTAGCTGTGCCTGGCATTGCTCCGACTCAGGTGTAGGACTTTGCACTTAGCATGGTTAAACTTCATCAGGTTGGCATCAGCCCACCTCACAAGCATGTCAAGGTCCCTCTGGATGGCATTCCTTCCCTCCAACTTATCAACCGAATCACACAGCTTGGTGTCATCGGCAAACTTGCTGAGGGCGCACTCAATCCCACTGTCCATGTCACCCACAAAGATGTTGAACAAGACCGGTCCCAACACCGATCCCTGGGGGACACCACTTGTTACTGGTCTCCAGCTGGACACTGAGCCACTGAGCACTACTCTTTGCGTGCGGCCATCCAGCCAGTTCTTTATCCACCGAGTGGTCCACCTATCAAATTGATGTCTCTCCAACTTAGAGACAAGGATGTCATGGGAGACAGTGTCAAAGGCTTTACACAAGTCCAGGTGTATGACATCAACTGCTCTGCCCCTGTCCATCAGTTCCGTAGCCCCTTCATAGAAGGTCACCAGATTGGTCAGGCAGGATTTCCCCTTAGTGAAGCCATGCTGGCTGTCCCCAACCACCTTGTTGGTTTTCATGTGCCTTAGCATGCCTTCCAGGAGAATCCGCTCCAAGATTTTGCCAGGCACAGAGGTGAGACTGACTGGTCTGTAATTCCCTGGGTCATCCATTTTCCCCTTCTTAAAAATGGGGGTTATATTTCCCTTTTTCCAGTCATCGGGAACTTGTTAAATGCCGGGGGAAATAAGGTACCTAACTCCATTAGACCCTTTCATACGTCTGCACAAGTCACCTAGAATCATCTTAAAAGTTTAAATATCCTTTGCTAATTTGGCTTCCACGCTGCAGCTCAGAAAAAAAGACCCCAGTTGGGGATGGTCCCACAGTACATACTTCAAGCGAGCTCTCTGGGACAGTGATTTGCTTAGTCATGTGTGTTCCCATTTCCCAGCCTGAAGGGTAAGCTCTGATAACAATTTCAGTAAGGAAATCTTTGGTCTGCATGTGGAAAGCTTTGTGAGCTTCAGAGAACTAGTGCTAATGAAACATGCATAAGGAAACACAGGCGTGCTTTGATTTTTTTTTCCCTTCTAATGCTGTTTTGGAATGTTCTTACAAAACTCATTGCTCGAGCTGTGATCTCTTTACCCCAGAAAGAAGCTCGCTATAAAATGAGAAGGCAGAAACAAGAATCTGTTGATGGATTAAACTATAAAAACAAGTGATAGCCACACTTTTAACAAAAAGCCTGTTAAGTATCTTTTAAATCTAATCTTGGCAATTGTAGAGTCAGGAATTTAGAGAGAAGAGTATTGAGAGCTGGAGGGGACACAGAATGAAAATAGCTGTGACAGAGCCCTGGTGGGGCTAGGTGTGACCAGGAGGCTAGGAGCCCACTGGTACCCAGGCTGGCTGAGCCCTGGGGAGGAGAGCACCCCTCCAGCAGCCGATGGAAGCAGTCTCTCTGACACCTTCTGCAGAAAAGCTGCAATGTTGGTGGCAAAAGCGAATTTTTTAGATGCCTTTTTCTTTTTTTTTTTTTAATCCATTTTTTAGATGGATTTGAATTTCTTACATAACATGCACTGTGTTTTCAAAGAGATGCTGAAAGAAAAGCGTGTGACTTTGAGTTCCCAATGGTGGTCACGTCCCTCTGGGCTGTTTGAAGTGCTTGATTGAGATCATATGTTGTGCTCGCAGATATGGTGTATTTACTCAGCAGTGTGCATGCATGTAAAGGCAATTTGTGTGCATGCCAGTGTGTATAAATATATGCAGAGATATCTCAAATTATATAAATATATTCATATAAAATTAGAACACTCTATTTTCCCAAGGAGACATGCCTCAGTTTGACACATTATGCTGAGGTACCTCTGTTGTGATATGGTGTTAACATTCATGTCACTGTTGCTTAACATCTTGTGCATTCAGTCCGCCTTCCAGCTATATTGGCATGAAGTAGTCAGTCTGTGGTACCATATAGCCTCAGCGTTTGTGGGATGACATTTTATATGTGCTGCTTTAGTTTCAAATTTCCTGGAAGTAGTTTCAACTTTGGAATTTGACTGTTGCCACCACTTCTGTCCTGTCAAATAAAATGCATTGAATAGGGTAGTCAGGCATTGGAACAGGCTGCCCAGGGCAGTGGTGGAATCACCATCCCTGGAAGTGTTCACAAACCATTGTCCCGGGTTCAGCAGTAGCAGTCATTTTTCTCCTTCTTAGTAGCTGGTGCAGTGCTGTGGTTTTGACTTTCGGCCTGGGAACAGCGCTGATAACACCAATGCTTTTAGTTGCTGCTCAGTAATGTTTACTCTGACCAAGGACTTTCTGAGCCTCATGCTCTGCCAGGGAGGAGGGGAAGCCGGCAGGAAGCAGAGACAGAACACCTGACCCAAACTGACCAAAGAGGTATTCCATACCACAGCACGTCATGCCCACTATATAAACTGGGGGCAGTTACCTGGAAGGGCTAGATCACTGCTCAGGTCGGGCTGGGTATCGTCGGCGGGTGGTGAGCAGTTGTATTCTCTTCCCTTGTTATTTCCCTTATCATCATTATTATTGGTGGTAGCAGCAGTGGTTTGTGTTATACCTCAGTTACCGGGCTGTTCTTATCTCAACTCGTGGGAGTTACATGCTTTCGATTCTTCTTCCCATACCTCTGGGAGTGGGGGGGAAGGGGGGAGTGAGCGAGCGGCTGCGTGGTTCTGAGTTACCAGCTGGGCTTAAACCATGACAACCATGTAGACAAGGCCCTCAGTGACATGGTTTAGTGGTGGCCTTGGCAGTGCTGGGGAACGGTTGGACTGGATGATCTTGAGAGTCTTTTCCAACCTGGTTGATTTTATGGTTCTATGTCTGTCTGTGATCACATGTTAATATTTTGTAGACGATGTTGTTTCCTGGTCCCTTGAAACATTTGAGTCACTCATATCACCCATTTTCTGCTGGTCTTTGTGGGTGTGTAATGAACAGAAAAAAAAAAAACACATTAATCCAAAGTTAAAAGTCCAGTGTTTAAGGCTTTGTTAATGCTTCCAAAGGAGCAATAATAAAATGAAGGTTTTCAGATGACCTCGTTTTGACAAGTGGCAGTGTCTCAGCTGCAAGCTCATTGTGTTTCCCATCTGACATGAAGTGGTAATGACAATCTAGACGTAAGTATTAAAACTATTTTTGTCTTAACAGGTTGTTTCCATTTTGACTAAAGGTTGCTTAAGTGCTGATAGTCACCTGATGAGAAAAATTTGTTGTGGTGGTACTGAGAAATGTGCTTTAACAGGAGGCATGTAGCTCTGACTGGTTTGGGTTGGAAGGAGCCTTAAAGCTTACCCAGTTCCAACCCCTACCACAGGCAGGGACGCTTTCCACTAGACCAGGTTGCTCCAGGCCCCATCCAACCTGGTCTTGAGCACTGCCAGGGACAGGGCAGCCACAGCTTCCCTGGGCACCCTGTGCCAGGGCCTCAGCACCCTCACTCGGAAGGTTTCTTCTTAATGTCCCATCTCAATCTCCCCTCTATTAGGTTAAAGCCATTCCCCCTTGTCCTATCCTTACAGGCTCTTGTCGAAAGCCCCTCTCCAGATTTCTTGTATGCACTTGTAGGCATCACTTGGATGTACGCAGTGATCACTGTGAGGCCTGGAGGATCTGGTGCTCCTCAGGCTGCACAGAACTCCTGGGACTTCTGGTCAAAGCTGCCTTTTAATCTTTCTCAGTAGTAAAGGGTCCAGGCACCATCTTAGATGCCTTTGAAAGCCTCAGACTTCACTATTTCTGCTGCTGCTAAGAGTTCCCATGTATCTTCATTACACTTTAATTAAAAGCAATAAGCGGTGGACTCGGCAGAGCTGGGGGAAGAGTTGGACTTGATGATCTTTAAGGTCTTTTCTAACCGGGTTGATTCTGTGATACTGGTTAGAAGACCATAATCCAAATTTATTTTTTTTAAATACAAGGCAATAGATGAAGACTGTCTTTGTCACAATAATCTCTAGAGTAAAGCATTGTTGTTGCAAATAAAGCCAGTTACTCGCTAATGTCAGATTTAGAATTAGTTGTGGTTGTGCATTGTAGGACATTTATTTTGTTATACGAGTAAAGGTCTCTTATTTCTGAATTGGTTTTATTACTGTGAGGTTGTGAAGCTGTTTGGTTTTTGTATTTTCAGTCTGCATTTCTTTCCAACTTGACAAAGTTCCTAAATATGAGTGAGGAAACTCTTCCTCCGAGGGAGGAACACAAGATGGACAGACATATTTTTGCATCTTGTTCCAAGAGAGAGAAAATTGTCATTAAACAGTAAAATCTGACCTTATTCATGAACAGGATCTGGGCTTTGGGAAATATTCAGCGTGCGCTGATTTGCAGTGAAAGGCGGTCACTTTGGGTTCCCTGTCACAGTAGGGACTTTTCTAAAGGGACCATTGCTAATAGGTCTAACTTTCCTGAAACAAGGGAGCCAACAGAATGACTTTGTATTATAAACAACCGGAATATTCAGCCAGTTTTGTCTTAAATGCCAGGGTCTTATGCTCTTTTGTTGGTTTTGGTATTAACTCACCTATTCCAGTGTATTTCACTGGAATTGCGGTTTGTTGGGATTTGCACTGTTGCAGAATCTCAAAGCTGTTAGCATGTGTTGATTAGCTTTTCTTGATTATTTGCTAACTGGTGTAGAGAACAAGACCCTTCTAGTCAGGCAACAGGCAATGCATTCAGAGAAACCTTTCCAAATCCTCTTCCGGATTATCATCCCTCCAAGGCAGCACAACTACACATTAGAATACTGAAAAACTCCAAACAGATCATAGAATCACAGAATAGTGTGGGCTGGAAGGGACCTTCAAAGGTCATCTAATCCAGCCCCCCTGCCATGGGCAGGGGCATCTAATGAGAGAGAGATTGCTCGCCTCTCCTCCCACCCCAGGTCATAAAAATGATGTCTCTGCAGGAAAATTATGTGACTATGTCCAATGTCTTTTTCTCCTTTGAAGTGCACAGAATCATCTTTGAACCCTTTTTTCCCCCCCTATCTCATCCCATCTGCCGCTGCTCACCACAGTGTCAGAATTGGATGCTCCACTTGAATCCTACTCGGGGGGGGGGGGGTATCACCCATCCTTTCAATTTCCTCCTCCCCTGCCTATTTTGGAGGCTCTTACCTTTCAGCTTGGAGCTGTGTGCTGCTCTTGTGGTGTTTTAAATTAACAACACTCCTCTAGTTCCCACCTGAGTCTGAGGTTATTTTTTTCCTTTCCTTTATCTCCAAAATCCCTATGCTGCACAGACTTACCCTACATCTCTCTCCTCAAATCTTTCTTTTCTGCCCTTTCCCTGTCTCAGTAGCAGCACGAAGCAAGGCTCCTAATGAGCTACTCCTTGATCAATTTAAGGTGCATGCCTCTAGCTTATTCTTCTTGATTTCACTGCTGCCTTTGACAAAGATAATTGCTCTCACCTCCTCTGCTTTCTCTCTTCTCCTGCCTTTTGTGATTATATGATATCCTGATGATGTGTTGTTGACTGGTCACCTACAAATCTGGAGCAGCAAGTAGTCCAAAGGACAAATAGTTCTGACACCTGCAAGAGAAAACTCTTTCGGCAATCTATCAAGAGAATACTTAAAATCCTTTCTACATTCAGCTGAAGTTCTGTTTGCAAATGCGTCTGGATTGAGAATAATTACAGAAGAGCTTCTGATATTCTGTGAATAGTACAATAGCTCCAGATTGCTCCACTGAGAATTTCCATTGAAATCAATGGGACTATTACTGCAGTAAGCAATGAAAAATATCAGAGTAGGGTCAAAGTAAAAATTCTGTGAATTCTTGACTGTTGCTTAATCAGAAGTTTCACATAAGGGATTACCAGTGGGATTTTAGAATATTTTTTCCCTTTGATGTTCAGAACCACAGATACTGGAAGTAGCAAGACTGGGAAATGCTAATTCTTAATTGGTTGAACTGCAACTCTTCCAGCTGATTCTTCTTTTTCTTCTTTGGGTTTTAAGAAAGTAATGTTGTCTTTCTTATTTGAAATAGTCACCTCTTTCACGTAGGGAATTTCTATCACTTAATATTCATAAAGTTTCATTCAAGTGGAAAGTTCTGTATTAGTAATAGATGATTATCATTAAGAAGTTCATTATGTGCAGGCAAAGTACAATTGGGGATACCATTTTCATGAAGAGTACCATGAGGGTATTTATCCCCATTCAAAAGCTATCACTCCTGTGCTCAAATTAATGGGAAGCTTGCAGTGCTGAAAGCGATGCAAAACAAACAGGCAGGGTAGATAATAAGGTTATAATAATGTTTTGGGGATTTGCATTGTTTAAAATGAAAGCATGTCTTCAAAATGCCTATAGAGATGACACAATTACATACCTGTTAGAATTTAGAGAATCAAGAATCCTCTACAGTCTACTGATTATTAAACTTGGGTAGCATTTGTGGCAGTAAGATATAATACTTATATCATTTGAAGTGTGTATCATAACTCTTCGATTTAATATAATGTTCATAGAAGTTAGAGCTTGCAGCTTATCTCATCCGGGGTAAACTGCAAGACCAGAAAAGCCCGAAGTACACATATTTGTACATTGCAGTTTATGTGAAATTCAGAGTTGGTCTTCCTTCAAGGTTTAATGTAGTCCTGTTATTTCCCTCAAGGTTTTCCCTTTCTCTTACAGCTTTATTGGGTTTAGAAAGATCTCTGTGGTTGTATCTCTTTTTTAAGTGAACTAAACCCCTCTTCAGGTAACCTTAAGGTATCAATAAAAATAAATTTTACTTATTTTCCTTTACAACTTTAATTGAGCTAAAACCATTTTAATTTGGCTCCATCCTTTTGATGAATATAACTTACACTCAGGTAAGGTATAATACACAGGGCTTATATCAAAAGTCTACCTGGGAAAAAATTAGGACTGTGCAGGTTTCACTGTGTTCAGGTAAGGGACTGTATATGTATGAGTGGATTTGTGTGTGGGTACATATACATGTTTGTGTGTGCCTGCACTTCTCCAAGTACAGTCAAAGGATTCAGCTTTTTCATGCTCTGAGGATGTTGAGGAAGCCCAGTCATGAGATTATTGAATGTTTCTTGTCAGTCTTATGAGGAGGTCTGCATGTCACACAAAACCATTAGTCATTGTTTGCTGAACATTTGGCTGAAGCTCAGTTAAAAGATTAGCAGAACTTTCCCAAATTCTTTTGCGACTGCAGCTGTCTGCCATTTGCAGTGATTCCTGCCCACACAAAGTGAGTAAATAGTACTCTTAATTCCAGCTGCTGAAAGTACGTAATTCTGGGTTTCATTTGGTTTCCTTACCAGGGTAGTAAGTTAACTCATAGGAAGGAAATAATGAATTTCATCCTTTATCTGACTTGAAATTTATTTATTTTGCATGTATACTGAGCAGTTGGAACTAGATGATCTTAAGGTCCTTTCCAACCCTAATTATTCTATGATTCTATGAAATCTATACCAAGCCATGATATTGTTATCTGGAATGAAACCTTTGCTATATCTACAAGGACATGTAGTGATAGGACAAGGGGGAATGATTTTAAACTGACAGAGGAGAGATTAGGGAGAAATTCTTCCCTGTGAGGGTGGTGAGGCCTTGGCACAGGGTGCCCAGAGAACCTGGGGCTGCCCCATCCCTGGCACTGTTCAAGGCCAGGTTGGACGGGCTTGTAGCAACCTGGTCTAGTGGAAGGTGTCCCTGCCAGTGGGAGAGGGAGTTGGAATTGGATGAGCTTTAAGGTCACTTCCAAGCCCCAAACCATTCTATAATGATTCTAGGATTTCAGTTACTCTTTTCCCAGTAAATATATTACTGAGAAAACTTCTTCATTCTTACTAATCTGGAAGCAAACAGAAAACAGCCCACAGTTGTGTTTAGCCACTACTGTGGTATCAATGATAGGGTTCTCACCTGGTGTATGTTTTCAAAACTGTGTTGGTTTCTATCAAATCATGGTAAATTGCACCAGTTAAGACATTCTTTTTTCCCCAGAATCCAAAAGTGTCTTTCTTTTTTTCTTCTATGCTATTTCTGCATGCTTGTTTCATACAGTCACTAAATATTAGTAAATTCAATTAAAAGGAAGCAACCAGATTTAATCTGTATTCTCTTCCTGCTTGTTAAGGATTTATTTATTCATTCATTCATTGAGATGCTCTGCAACAGGGTATATTTGACAAAACATAACTTGCAGTATTCATTGTCATCCCTGAATTACTTCTGTTTTTATTTATGGGAACCATGCAGGGAAAGGGAAAACAGAGAAGAAATCTTTCTTTGTGGACTGTACTAACTCTGCAGAAAGCCAGCCTGAGTTTTTATATGAAGATGTACGGATATATTATTCGATTATTTCTGTGAACCTCTCATTTTTGATCATCCAGTAGAACTACCCTGCTCTCATGTTTTTCATTTTTATTTGGAGTACAGAGTAGGTCAGGTGCAACTGTTCTATCATGGTTTCTTTACCTACCTATGCACAGTCACACTAAGCCTCTTTCAGCGCTGCAATATGATACTTCTCTCTCATGCTTGATTCATTCAGTCATGGAAGATTTATGTTATTTATTAAATTTGGGGTTACTTTTTTAATACTGAAGAAATGAATACATTCTATTTTCTGTGTGGAAAGTGGCTTTGTATTTGGGGCACTGAAGCAGAAGGCAGTTAAGGCTGGGGGTGGTTTTTAATTCCAGTGGGAGTTCATTGCAAGGCTTCAGAGATGCCTCAGAGGAGACTCATGTCTTGCTTGAATGATCAGTATCTTTGCAACAGATAGTTGCACTGCAATCAAGAAACAAAGGTATGAACTATATGTCCTCATTTTGGAGATATAGTAACCATCACCTCCTTGCTTTTACCAAGATGTCATTGGTGAACCACAATTGGGAAAGCAGTATACAGCTTTTCTTTGATACTTGAATATTCCTTGGCTTCGCGGCTGAAATCCAAGGAAAGAGGAATCCACAAGGCTAGCAGACTCAGAAATCTGGTCCTCTGTCACCCTGGTAGCATTTCAGAAAGCTGTTACTGAACCTTGCTTTTCTGATTTTCAGCCTAAATATATTTAGTACCCAGTTCACATCAAACTGTTGTTTTGCCAGCATTGACTTCTGTAGTTAGTTAGCCTCACTCTTTCTATTTACCCAAAGGTATTCATAGGCAAGAGTTATAGCTGATCACAGGCTTTGAGAGGGTAAGCTAAACAAGCTGAGTTCTGGTTTGCCTCTGTAAGATGGACTTTTCATTCACCTAATTATCTCTGTGAACACTGGAAGTTCACAGGCATCCTGCCACTGAGTTTTATATGCTGATCTCTGTCATCCTCTGTTGATAAAACTCCTGGCTGCTATTTTGTATTAGCTCCTAAGTGTATGAACTTGCAATCATAATTCATTATTTCCGCTTTTGAGGTAATTTAGGTTTCTTTGGATGGAATCTCTACTTCTCTGCTCATAGTACCTTCCAACTTCATGTCATCAAGCAAGTTTTAGGAGTCCATTCCAATGTTTTGTGCCAGAGGTGTTTAAGATTAAACTGCTCCTGAGATCCTCTTTGAGGGACCACTTGTAATCTGCTTTAACTCCCATTAATATAAATGTTGAAATTTTTTCTTTAGGTTCTTTAGCCATCTTGCAGTTTCTGTCGTGCTCTTTTATATCAGTTTGCCATATGGCGCTGCGTTCAGTGGTTTTATGAAGACTAAATACATTTAACTTCCTCACAGGACAATGGGGAATGGCTTTAATCTGACAGAGGGAAGATTTATATTGGACATCAGGAAAATATTCTTTACTCTGAGGGTGCTGAGGCGCTGGCACAGGGTGCCCAGAGAAGCTGTGGCTGCCCCATCCCTGGCAGTGTTCAAGGCCAGGTTGGATGGGGCTTGGAGCAACCTGATCTAATGGAAGATGTCCCTGCCCATGGCAGGGGGTTGGAACTGGATGAGCTTTAAGGTCCCTTCCAACCCAAACCAGTCTGGGATTCTGTCATTATATAAAACCAGCTTCTTCCTTCTCTACCATATGGCCTCCACAACGAAATTAATAATAAATTATCTCAATTTTAAAATTCTATGTATTTTCCCTGAGCCATAGACATTTGGCTAACACCATTGCTGGCAGAAATTACACATTCACCTATAAATTATCCTGGCAAATGTCACTCTGGAATATTGCACATTGTCAGCGACATAAAGAAATGTATTCTCGCACACAGGAAAGGAAATATTTCTGGTTTGTTAAGGGGAAACTGAGGCATAAAGTTGTTAAAAGACTTTAAAATTCAATGCAGAAATTGTTCCAAATCTTTTTAGAGTCTTTGCAGCAAGACTGCTCCTAAGCATACAAATAAAACCAGTCAGTGATGTTCACCTTTCAAGCCTTGAATGTTGGAGATTTATAGTGGCATATGCCACAGCTCAGAAATTAGGAGGGTTGCCAAACAAACGCTCTTAAATACAGTTTGCAAAATAACTTGTACAAATTTCAAAGAGATTAAAAAATATGCAAAGCCTGATGGGTAATTCACAGCAAATTATTTGCTTGGCTGACCACAAATCCTCTTAGAAGAAGTTAGCTAAGGCTTTTTCACAGCTCTTTGGTTTTCACCGTTTCTTATCAGGTTGCCAACATGAAGACATTTTAACTATTGCTAGGAGCTGGTGTACCACCACCACCACCAATTTTGCATGGACAGGACATTTCACAAGGTGATAACTTAGAGTCATTTCCGACTGATTTCTCAGAACTCTAGTGGTTTTGAGCTCATCTAAATCACTGTGTCTTTGTACTTATTCCACTTTCTAACCTACCTACATTTTTTATCGCTTCCCCTTTGAAGTCAGGGATTGGGAAAACTTATTGAAACTTAGAATTTGCAATTTGTGCATATAGTTTACTCTGTGCCCTTTCCCAGCTGTCATTGCGTTTGCCTTCTTCATAGCCCTTTTCCTTATCTTAAAATGAAATTAATTTACTCCTTCATCTCTTTTCCTCAGTCTTGGTTTTTCCTCCTTGCAGATAATTTCTTTGTCTCTGTTTACTCAATGATATTTCAAGTGTCTTCACTGATGTACTTTTTTTTCTCTGAGCGTTTGAAAAAGCTCTCCTTAGCCTTGTCATTTGCGTACTCCATTAAAGGCATCTGTCATTGGGTACCCCGTGCGGTGGGGTTTAATTTCTTTGGGTTTTATTTGTATTTCCCTGCTGCTTTGTTTGAAGTTGTACAATTAGGGGTCACTAAAAATATCTAATTCTTAACCAGTCTTTGGGTTTATCTTTATTGCTCTAAACAGGCTTACAGGCTGATTAAGAGTCCCAAAGCAGTATATCAAGATATGGGAAATACTCAAAACTCCTCATTAACATTTGCTTGGTTTTGTTAAATGAAAAGTAATTATGAGCACCATTGTGTCATGCAGGTAATCATTATGTTGAATATGTCTTTGGGAAATAAGATAGCAGATCAGAGCAGAGCATTAAGCTGTCCGCATCTATTTGGATACAATAACTATAATTGCAGCCAAGAGACCCCAAAGGGCTCATGGTGCAAGCAGTTTTCTACTATTTTTCCATTTTTGTTCTTTCTGGCATACAAGATCACAGAATCATAGAACAAATGAAATTGGAAAAGACCTCTAAGACCATTAAGTCCAGCCTTTATCCCAGGACTGCCACATCCACCATTAAATCATGTCATCATTGTGTTTGTATAAATGTAGGAAGACACTGTTGTGTTTCTTTGCAGTGGAGATTTTGTTTAAGCTGCCCTATTCCAAAAAATGGAATAAAAAGTATTAATGGTGGTTACATTAATAGCATTTTTTCAATGTGCTTGTACTGTCCTTTTAGTTTTCCAGAAAGTGAATGTTGTCTTGTGATCCCATTCTCTCTGAGGCTGAGGAATTCTTTGGAATATGCTCTGGTTTTCCCATGGCCTTTGCTTCACCTGGAAACGTGGACAAGAGGGGACAGCGCATGCTTGAGGCTCACTTACAAGCCTCAGGTCAGTCTATAGTAGCTTGAAACTGGATCAGATTTAAGAGATCCTGGGAATATAAGAACTTAAGACACTGGATCTCTTCTCATTACATTCTTCAACCCTGTCCCTGGACAGGCAGTTTCGTTAAGCAAAATCAATCTAAGCAGTGCCACATGTACAAATTTAGTTAGAGATTATTTATGAATTCAGGGCAAAAAAACAACCCACAGCACTCAAATTTCAGTTATTTCTATTTTTTTTTTCCAAATTTCAGCCTGTCATTGTTATCTGAGATTATACATTCTTCACTCCTCCACCCTTATTTTCTAATGGGCCACAAAACTTGTGTTCACCTCTTTTGCCATCCTGATACACGCAAGGCATTTGTCTCATTATTTTTCAAGCAAAAGAGACGTGCAGACAGAACTGTGTGGAGTGGATTCCTTGCAGGCTGTATGCAAGGGTCTCTGAGTGATGCACTGCTTTTCAGTAAAGGCTCTGAATTCTTTCGCAACACATCTGTTACTCTATCCATTCTCAATCAACCATATAAAGCTTGTTTTGCTCTCATCTTACTCAAGAACTTTGAAGCTATATTTCATTCTTCTGATCTAGCTGTCTAATGCTTTGCTTTCCCCCCAGAGTACAGGCATTTTATGTGCCAATGGAAGTGATAGATTTAACCACAGGGCATGATGTATGCAGACAGTAGGTGTCTTGCAGTTTTCAATGACATCTATCACCTTTTTTCCGTACACAATGTTTATTCCAGTGGGTCTTTTTCACAGAATTTAGTCAGCTTGCAGATCTGTTTTTATGGTGCTGCACATCCTAGTGCGATGTATCACTTCTTACCCAGGATTACAGTAGAAGTGAGTCTTCCATAAATATCTCAGGGCACAGGAAAAAGCTTGAATGTAGCAAAGACAACATCTGCTAAAATTGGATGTTTATGTCATATTCTGTATTGTGTATTGGTTCTTGATGCATTGTATTAAATTGCAGAAGTGCCACATCAGATCAGCTGTGCTGTGGTATGCCTCTGTTACGTGGGTTTATTCCCTTTAGTATTTAAAGATTTCTTTGCCTTTCTGTGTCTCTGCATTCCTGACCAAAAATGAAGCAGCAGTTGACTTGCATTTTGACTCCAGCAGTGTGAATCACGAGTAAATAAGCCCCTCATTCCATGCTTTACCAAATGCAAGCAAGAAAAGTGAATGTATACAGTGACCATTTTACGCATACCTTGGGTTTTTTGCAGAAATTATTTACCGGGGAGATCTCATTCACCTAAAACATGCCACCTTCCAAGAATTGCACTGTTTACAAACCCTAAGGTATTATCACAGCATGGCATTTCATCCACTTCTGTCACCCAGCTGCCTGCCTGCAATGTGGACAAGCCCAGCTGCAGACATGTGGGTTGCAAGGAAAGCTGTCTACTTTATGTTCTGTTAATGCGCATAAATCAAGTTAAAAATCCACTTCTGTTTTTCCGTTGTTGTCACACAGTGGGTGGAATTCTGTTTGTCTGCCCCTTGCAGCTCCTCCTCAAGTGTATGCTTACTGCTATTTCCCCAGCAAGGTGTGTTTTAGCATAATTGTTACTTTTCTTTCTCTTTGAATACCAATTTTGAAGCATGGGAACTGCGCTGGTTTTGGTGTGACAGACTCAACTCCCTTGAGTTATAAGACCAAATAGAGAAAATCCTGCCTAGAAAAGCCTTATCAACTTGAAGTGTGTTAGTGTAGGTGGGCATGAGCAATTATCCACATAGCTGGATACAGACTGTTGACAGTTAATTAGAAAAGTAAGATTGAGACTTTCCCTTACAAAATAAGAGATTTTTTTTATTTCCCTTTTGCTTCCCAAAATATCCTCAACTCCCACATTTTTCAGCATTGGTGGTTGGCCTGATAGAAGGTTTGGGTGTCAGGAAGCTTCTTTGAAGTGTTAGGAGTTTGAATACAGTTCTAGATGTTGCAAGTTAAGAATATGGGAATTTTCTGACTTGATTGTTGATGAAAACAGGCATTTCCCTTTACTTTTACAAGTATATGGTAAAAAAGACCTGAATTGGGGCGACACAATTCATTTTTTTAGTTGTTTTTTTTTTAATTCTTATGTGAGTATGCAGAAGGGGTTTTACATGGGAACCAAAACGGAATGCCTCGTGTGGCTCTGTAAGCAATGGCTCTGTGTTTATTCCCTGATACTTCATATATTATATACTCTCCTCTGGAGGTGCTAGTGGACTCTGCCTGCCTGGGCAGCAAAGCAGACAGAAGATACATCTTCACAAGTCTGTGGAGCCCAGCACCTTGCTAGTGAGGAGCTCCTGGGGACAGCATTAAATCCAGGGCTCTTCCCTGCCTCCCTGGTTAGGGTTTGGAGCATCCCAGCTGCTTGGTGCCACCCCAGAGGGACATCTAGGTCCCCCCTGCCTACTTCCTACCAGTGGTTCTGGTAGAGACATCACGTCCCTCTCTGCCAGGGGAGGCACATCCATCAAAAGACTTCTGACCATACCTTGTTGAAAAGCGTTTACCATCTTTTTATGACATTAGCTCCAAAGGCCTGGTTACCACAAGGGTTTATGTTGGGTCAGATTTCAAAGATCTACTCAGGAAAGGGAGTGACCCTCACTGAAAGCTTTCATACAGGAAAGAGAAGAAGTTACCATGGTACTTTAGAGTGAGCACATATATGAGCGAGAAGAACAAAATGTCCAGCTCTGAACTTTGCCAGTGATTTAGTCTGAGCTTGGAACTCCCTTAGGTACTAGACATTTATTTTTCAATGGGCTTACAGCAGTGTGAGACAGGAATACCTTCTGTCTCAGATTGCCTACCTATAAAATGCAAATTACACATTCACACCTTGGAGAGGAGTCTTGTCAGGAGTAATTAGTTGATGTGTGCAAAATTTTTCAAGGTAGTAGAATAAAATTGCACTGTATTGCATACTGTTACATACAAAATACAAAACCTTAGTGCAGGGCTCTTGATGCTCTCACAGAAGATTAGGCTGGTTACACGTTGGCATTTTGGCAAAAATAGTCACAAAATTGCTTCAGTTTTATTTATGTTTTGGTTTATGTCATTCGAGTCTCAGTGATTCTTCTCCATAGATGACTGTTTGGTGTGTACTGATTGTGAAATGAGTGTCAGAGGTTTTAACACAGTCATGGACCCTAGTAGTCCCTGGGATTGCTTGTGTTACCGAATCTGAAGCATCTCACTGCCTCTCAAATGTCAGTGGGACACAGCTAGGCAACTGAACTGAAACCAGTTTGTAACCCTTCCCTGTCACTTTTTTGGATGGCTTAAGGTAAGTGCAGCCAACCATAAGCAATCTCTTTGAGCTGAAGGAAGATGATACAGGTGGAAATTTCAGACTCTCCCAATGCCTCTTCCAGTAGACCTGTATCAAAATGTTGGTCTCGTGATGATCCCTGGAGACTTTGGAAGTCTTCCTAACTTTGGAGTTGGGTATCTTGCAGTCCTTTGGTATTGGATCACGCAAAGGAGAGCTGGCATTTTGGCAGTGCTCAGTATTTTAGTGCAATACCATACAGTCAGCACTCTGAGGTCAGTAGCACAGATGTAAGCTGTTTGAGTTGAAAGGGAAACCTGTGGCATGAAGTCATCCTCTCTGCAGATCTGGCACTAGAGAGGGATGAGGAATGTACTTCTGCTCCTAAATTGCTAAGCTGTTGCCTGACTGCATTTCAATTCCTGCTTCTGGCATAGGTTTCTGTTCCAGTTTCTCCCTTGTGCCCTGCTTCCTGGCAATCTCCACCAGTGCCTGTTTATTATTCTCCCTTTGCTTTTTTCCATATTCATCCTTCTTCTATGCCTCCTCACTTGAGCATGGTAAGCTTTTCATTCATTCTCTTCTACACTAGCTGAGTAAGCCAGTATTAGGAATGAAGGGAAGACAGTTTTGCTTCCAGTACTCAGTAAGGGCCACTTCCAGCTAGAAACAACGAAGGAGTAACAGTTCTCCTGACCTGCCGCAAACTCCTCTCCCAAGTCTGTGCACATGGAGCCACTCCATGGATATCAGGTGGTGCTCAGGGCAGGCAGGATCTTTGAGAACAGCAGTAGCATCTTGTCACCAATCTCACCTCTTCGTATAATAAATGCACTCTGAAAAATAGCTTTTGTCACCATAGAGAGTAGCATGGGTGTTGATAAACTTCAAGTTAAATTTTTGTTTCCTTATTAAAATTGCTTGCTGTACTGCAATTCGTATCAGCCTGCTTTGTGAAGATGGAGGCAGAGCACTCTGGTATACAGAGCAGAGCCAGGGGCACGTTCTGGCGCTCTGTTTCAGGTTCTGAGGACAGACTGCAACTCTTTCTTACCCCTGGAAGTCTGACTGCATGTTTGCAGCATGACTTTGTCCATTGCACTGGCAATTTTCCATTTCCCTGTTGCTTAAGGAGGTTTCTTTATGCATAGTCTACTTATTTTGCTTTTAAAACCTTGCAAAACAAAGTTTTGTCTCACTTTATCTCACTATTAATCCATCCTGAAAGAAGTTGCTAGGTCACATTTTCTAGTGATGTGTTCACCAGTCTGTGAGCTAATTGATACAACCTGTATCAAGACAAAGTAGCTAAAGGAGTTGGCTCTTTTTCAACTGAACCTGCAAGATGCATTAGGGCCATTGCACATCCCTGCTGTTGGCAGTAGTGCGGAGAGAATAGATGACAACGAATGGGAAGAAGAATCCTGACTCATTCCTGGTTGCAGGAAGAGGAAAGCCGAGATTTGGAGTGTTAGAACACTCGTTGTAGAAGAAAATGCTCCACAGGCCAGGCAGGAGTAACCAAAGAAGAGATCCCAGGATGCTCCGTGACTGTGAATTCCCTGTCATACACCTATAGGCCATTTGTCACAGCTAGAAAGCTGCAGCCACAGTGAATTTTAAAGCCTTGAGATTTTGTGCATGTTTGAAACTGGGTTACATCTGCAGCCTCTAAAACCAAAAAGCCTGTGGAAGCTTTTTACAAGTGTGGTCTCTATCAACATCTTGGGTGCCTTGGTTGCAGAGAACGTGCTCTTTGCTGTAGTTGAAAGCTCTTCGTCTGACTTCAAAGATTTCCCAGACAGCTGTGATAAACAGTAGAGTGATTCTATATTTTACTGTATTTTTTATATGGCAAGTGCCAAGAGTGATCCAGCCGTGTCAAGAGTTTGCCTTGCTCTGGGAATATAGCACCTGTCAATTGGTTTCCTCAGTAGGGCTTCACCTGCCAGGGAAAGATAGTCCTCCCATGCTGCTTGGGCAAAGGTTACTATCCAAAGCATAAAGAGGCTACTTTCTTTAGCTGTTCTTTAAGTGGGACAGTTTGATCTTTTGTCAACAGCAGAGAAATATGTCTCAAAACATGCTTTAAAGGAGATGCCAGTAACTCTAAGTGTGGTTTTCTTGCAGACTAGAATTAGAAGGGAGCCTCCTGTGCACATTCTCTTTGATTATATTGATCCAGAAAGTTCCTCAGTAAGCCTGCCTCAACGAAACTGAGAGTCTGCCAAGACTTCTGGCTGAATCGTTACATCTTCTGCCACCTGAAAGCTATGCTGGAGTCAGAAGTCCTGCTGTGATGGTCACAGTTTACCAGGTCACTTCTGTCCATGCTGCATGCTAATCAACTCATCCTGAATTGCTGATGGTGTTAATATATTCTGTATCAGTCAGAATGGTTGTCTGAAATGCGAACACTTGATTCATGTCACAGGAGAGGTTCATCACCCAGGAAACTCAAACGTATGACTGAGATATCAGTCCATCACTTTTATCTCACACCACTAGTACATCAAGCTCTTATAGTGGAGAGTAACCGGTATAGCTTTCCCCTTACTTTGCCATGATACCTGTGTCCTCTTCCTAATTTGCAAATTTTCTTTCCCTAACAGCTCTTATTCCACCTACTGAAAGAATGAAAGTCCAGTGGACAGTCTTGAGAGAAATGATAGCCAGCTTCAAAGAGAAAAAGTATTTTATGCTGTATGTACAGACAACAATGCGAATTTAGGTTTGGCTTTCTTTTGACTTTCTTACAGTTTAAAAATAGTCAAACTGATTTAAACTTTAAAGGCTTGCAGGCATTGAACTAATATTCCAATCATGTTTCATCTTGGAATGAATTTTTAGGACAGAGTTCATAATGAAAGTGAGCGTTGATACGACATTAGCCATCCCAGTGTGAACAGTGTGACTATAATCTCCACCTGAACTAACAATGAGATTGAACACTGGGTCACATGGGGTTATTTTAGCTGCCATAAACTCTAACTAGATAAGACTTGAGTCTGCAAGTGTGAGGGAAAGACATCTAGTACAGCTAGGCATGGTTCCAGTTCTGGGGAAGATAAATGTTCATATACACTATCCATATGGGTAGGAACTCGTGATAAAATAAGTTTTCCAGTAATCCAGAGGAATAAATTAGACTCCTGTGTGGGATGATGTGCTCTGAACTTTCTTTGTGATCTCATTGGCACAGCTTAAAAGTAATGAAGGCAATTTCATTGTCATGCTGTAAAGTAAGTAGAAGTGAGGCTGGAATCCAGCCCTGGCATTTCAGCTGGTGTTTACACAAAATGAGCAAATAGTCAAGGTCAGCCTCCTACACCAGGACTTTGCACTATGGTGATAGAGTTAGAAATAAGTGAGTTTCCATTCCATGAAGCCAAACCAAGGCAATGAACAGCGTGAAAAAGAGGGAAGATTTAGAGACCAGTGTAAGCCAAAAACACTTTCAATGTCAAAATGCACATCCATTTTGCAGTCTTACTCTACAACCCTACCAGAAAGTTTGAGTGCAACAGGAGAATGCACATGAGAGAGTTCTTTGTTCTGGTGGTTGTGGAAAATTCTGTTGTTTCAACAGGGAGAAAAGGCGAAGGATAATTCTGAAGAAGCATGTAGCCTCCGTGGCTCAGCAGGGGGGGGCAGCTTTGGGAGAGCTGGCGAGTCTATTTTTGCAGTTGTCGGGACTGACTGCATTTTGGGCATGAATAGCTTCCCAAAAAGACTGGTAAAACTGCTGGAGATTTGTGGACTGGTTGTTTATCAACTCTGCCTGCTGCAGTGTCACAGAGCAGCCATGAAAAAATAATTTGACAAGTGGAAATCTCCATCCATTCGTTGTCTCTGTGAGATGCTAAATTTATGGAAAGAGCTCCTTTCGATATGTTGTTCCCTGAAAGCTGCCCTTTTCAGAGAAACAAACAGCAATTCAGATGATTTTTTATTTTTCAAGTGAACTCTCTGTATTTCTCCTTAATCTGGAATAGAGAAAGGAGAGTATCCGGTATTTAAAAATCCTTCAACTGAAGTTGATTAAATCTCATGGCTGAAGCGCACTGTAAATGCCAGATGAAAAGGGTAGACTGGGACCAGGTGGTTGCACTCCACAATCCCCTTTAACCATCTTTGAGCTGATGCGTTTGCTGCGGGAGTTACATATTATTTATGTAAAAAATGTTTCCAGGTTATTTTCAGAAGTGAAAAAAAGGTAGAGTCATAGAATCCAGATTGGTTTGGGTTGGAGAGACTTTAAAGCTCATCCAGTTCCAGCCCCTGCCATGGGCAGGGACACCTTCCACTAGAGCAGGTTGCCCCAAGCCCCGTCCCACCTGGCCTTGAACACTGCCAGGGATGGGGCAGCCACAGCTTCTCTGGGCACCCTGTGCCAGGGCCTCAGCATCCTCACAGGGAAGAGCTTCTTGGAATTTGTTTTCTTTGGTTCCTGTCGTTTTTGACCTACTGGAAGCATGTGAATATTAGTTTCAGTGAAGGGTTTCAAAAGATTATTCCTGTAACAGTTTGGGAGCAGACACTCATCATTCACACAGTGAATTGAGATGTGTCAAATCTAGGTCGTGTTCCTTTTTTACTGCTGTTGATTCTTTGAATCCTCTTTGGCAACTCATTTTCATTTCCTTTTCTCTTCTTTGAAGTACCATGCTGCTGCAGTGGTCTGATTCTCATTTGTGGAAGGGAAGTTGGACAGCAGGGAAGGAAATGGCCTCAAGCTATGCCAGGGGAGGTTTAGACTGGATATTAGGAGAAATGTCTTCCCCATAAGGGCAGTCAGGCATTGGAACAGGCTGCCCAAGGCAGTGGAATCACCATCCCTGAAGTGTTCACAAACCATGTAGATGAGATCCTCAGTGACATGGTTTAGATGTGGACTTGGCAGTGCTGGGGAAATGGTTGGACTTGGTGATCTTGAAGGTCTTTTCCATCATAGTTGATTCTATGATTCCATGATTGTTGTGCAGTACAATGCTTGGGAATTTGGTATAGTATTGAGACCATACTGATACTGACCACTCCAAGACGAGACCTTACAGGATGGCTTTTCCTTCATGGAGATTGGGTTATTACCTCATGTTTTGGAATTACCAAGTTTCCCACAGATCTGCAAAGAGATTTGTGGATTCATTTGCATTTAGACAGCCCTCTCCCGTAGATTAAAGGTAATTTCAGAGAAGTTCTTCTTTTGTTTGTTGAACTCTAAGGGAGTAGTGGGAGGAAAAAAGAAGGCCAGTTCTGCTCATATGTGGAACTAACCAAATAAAAAGAGAGGGAGAGCTAATGGTATTTTTCTGAGTTATTAAGAAACTCATTCAACGTGTTTTGCAGAGGAGTTAAACTAAATGCCAGTTCTCTGGTGCTTTTCAGCAAATATTTGCATTAGCAAAAGTATCTCTTGATTGCAGAGTCAAACCTGTGCCTTGCAGAGTAGTGGTAAGCTAAAGCATAAATTCCAATTGCTGTAATCAAATCCATTGAAGACTAATCTTGCCCTTAAAATTAGTACCATCTAAATCTGTAATTTTCTTTCAGATGATGGAGAAGAAGAATTAAATACTACCTAAGGTTCATAGGCAACATCTTAATAAATCATTTGTCTGAACTTAGAAGTTACATTCTTGCCTCTTAAGGCTCTGTTGATCATTTTATTCCAAGGACATTAATAGTTTTAAAAAATGAGGAAATTCTATCTCCGATGGTGATGTCTTTATAAGGTATTACAAAGCGGTACCTTTAAGATGGTATGTTGTGAATCTGCTTCACATGAATTCAGAGATGTTACCACAGTTTTATGATTCAGCATTTTTATTTCTCAAGTAATTCAGGATAGTAAAAATAAGTTTGATGAAAGCAGCTTTGTGCAAATAAGAATAAGAAATCAGCAGCAATAATGAAAGCCAGCTGGGAGATTTTTCTTTATCTGAGCTCAGTAATGAATCCTTCATATTTTTTACTAAGGCTGAGGACACAAAATACACATTATTTTTCCTATTCTAGTGAAATTGAGGTGCAGATAAAATTCCTTTGGCAAGTTTGAGGTAAAATTCTCTCTTTTCCTCTATCCCTCAGTTCAATATCAATACAAGTTGTATCTGAACACCTCTGTTCAGCATCAGTGCCAGTGGCTGGTAGATTAATTTTCCAGTTACAAGCTCCAAGCGCTACTACTGAATAGTGATTCAGAAGCTGGAAACCATACATACTGTATTTCCTTGTAGAAGAAAGTTGTGCTATTTTGCCTTTATAAAGCTTTTGAATTTAATTGCTTTGTTTCTGGTCTGCTCATTAACAAGCTCTGGTTATTACGCAGTATAGATATGGCTCATTCAAACTCTGCCTTTTCTGAAGCGTATGTTTACCTGATGGATGTCCTGTATGGTTCCATTATGTATAAGACTTGAAGAAGAATATTCTCATGTTAACTTTCATTTTTACAAATCCATTTGTGGTTCGACTGGTTCTTTTCTACCTGACTTCTGTTGTCTCAATTATATTTGACCAAAATGGCTATTAAAGCAGATTCATTGTTCTACTTTTCAATTATCTCCCCAGATATGCTAAGTAGGATTTTTTTGTTGTTGTTGGGTTTTCTTTTCTCTTTTTGGCTTTTCAGGGTTGTTGGCAATGATCAGTGCCCTTCATTTTATTCTGATTAATTTTCCATACTTTTCTCTGTTGGTCATAATTAAGTTTCACTACCAATATTCTCCATGTGTATCCATGTGTATTGAGTAAGAGCAAGATTACATTGCCTATGCTTCTGTCACTATCTCTCTCTTGATAGTGGCCCATGTTTCTTTCCAGTCCAGTCTTTGAATGGCTCTTTTGGACAAACTTTTAAGCAACTATAGAGAGATTTATTTTTCAGTTGGAAGAATTTTACTTGATGAGAAGTCTGATTTTCAGGTGTTAACCTAGTAAGGAGGCATTGGAGGTCAACACTTCTTTTGCAAATGTTTCTTGGAAAACTTATTTAATGACTTTACACTCAGTACTGAAGTACAGCTTAAGCAAGATTTATTCTTTACTGTAGGCAGGGTTTTTAAAATGTATTTGTCCTGATTAATTCTCTTTATTAATAGCTACAGAACAGATAACTTGCCCTATATGTGATAAGAAGTTTGGGTTTGGGTTTTGGGTTTTATTTTCCTAAAGAAGGTTTCTTTATATTTCTGCACAGATTGCAGATTTTCATATAGCTTAATTGTTGCAACTAACACAGAGAAAAAGAACATTTTTACAGCACCACTGCAATATTATTTCTCTCTGACAAGGGCTGAAACACTACCTCATCAGTTTTCCTTGGGACAGAAAACTGCAGTTTATGTCCTATCACTCTGCTTGTGATTTGCAGCCTCACAGACTAAGAGAAGGTGCAAGAAGGTAGTCACTCCTGCACTGCTTTCTTCAGTCATCTCCTAGAACAGCATAATAGCTGTGCATCATGCCAATGAGTCATCCTTCTGGCCGTTGGTTACTCAGCGCTTGGGCAATACATAAGCCATGAGCAAAAGTAATCACTGAATAAGCATAGGATGCAAAGAAATGATTGTGAGCGTTTTGATTAAAAGGTCAAGTGCAAAGCAGATATGATGATAAATGGAAAATATTTTCTCAAAAATAAACAACTAAAATCGATTCCACAGCCTTTATCATAATGTTGAAATTGCTTAAGCTAATTATGATAAATGAGGCTAAATGGAGTGTGCCTCCTGACTGAAAATACTCCCGCAATTGCGTTGTGCCAGCTTCAAGTTTGCCAGAGCCATTAATCATCACAAAGTTGTGGTATACCCTCTTGCTGATGGATATAGGAATTTATATATATTTTTTATATGTATATATCTAAATGTGTATGTAAAGTTCTGTATTTGAGGGTGGTGAGGCCCTGGCACAGGGTGCCCAGAGAAGCTGTGGCTGCCCCATCCCTGGCAGTGTTCAAGGCCAGGTTGGACAGGGCTTGGAGCAGCCTGCTCTAGTGGAAGGTTCCCTGCCTGTGGCAGGGGGTTGGAACTGAATGAGCTTTAAGGTCCCTTCCAACCAAACCCGTCTATGATTCTATGATACATACTTTTATATATACAACTTTAATATCATTGCATCGCAATCTATTTCAGATTAAACATTTTCCACAGGGGTGAAATGGTTGCGTCTTCTTTACATGGGATACGGATGAAGCCTCAGGGCAGCCTAGAAACCAAAGTAGTGACCTATCAGAGAAATAATTTGTGGAAAACTCTTACTTAGGAAGGTGTCTATGCAGTCTGTAGGGGACCTGGGTGATCTAAATTGAACACGTAAGTTAAATACACATCGTGCTGTTAATTTGTCATTTGCAACACTGAGGAATTTTAATTTTGATTGTACAAGAAAAGGTAATTTAAACATAAACTCCAAAAAGTAATTCTGTCATATGCTAATGCCTTTACGGCACATCTCCAAAGTCCTTAATATACCTAAAGAAAACAGGGAAAAATTAGTAAGGAAGGAAAAAGCTTTTGTGAGTTGAATAATGAACACTGGAAATGCTTTATTGATTTGGTAACAGGTTTAAATTTTAGGTGGTAGGTAGAGTGAGCACTAAAGTAAAAATCATTAATCAGAAATACACAATAGTGGCATTTAAGCTGAAAACATGTCGACCTGTCTGCCACATTATGAAGTGTGCTGAGAAAGGCAATTCCAAATGTGAATTCCTGAATACTTAGGTACGCCACAGCGTAGTGCCATGGCTGTGACTGTCAAGGTAGCAAGGTAGTAAAGCCTTCCAGTGATACAAGAGTAACATGCATGTGTGAGCATACATAACATCAGTTTTTATTTGTGACAATTTAAATACTTCTCTGTATAGCCACTTTTTAGAACGTTAATAGAGTAAAGATATACAAGTAATTTTGCAGTCAATGTAGATGTGACTTTATTTACTGGGTCTTTGTAGCTGTGTGTCAAACATAATTGCATCTAACATTAGGAATAGATTTATTTAAAGCAGCTGTTAGGTTATGTGATGAAAGCTCTTCTGCACACTCATCAAGGAGCTCAGAGAGATGCTGGGAGGAGGGGGAGCCCAAGTAATACCCTGACAGCTGCTGCCAGGCTCATTACTGGGCTGTGGGACACATTGTGGGATGCAGGGAAAAAGCAGTTTGGGATTGTGCAGGACTTATTATGGTATGTTTAGGGGAAGAAACTTTGGGAAGCATTTAGGTTATTTAGGGAGGAACTGGTATGGGAAAAAGAAGAGACAAGGTGCTAAAAGGCCTGATTGCATGAAATAGTGAATGATATGTCTTCCTCTAACATTATTAACCTTCAAAACTGTCAACTGCTATTGAAAGTCATCATTATGAAAAATGTATCAGAAAAGATGAAAGTGGAGATCCACACTTCAGGTTGAAGATGTGTATATAGTCCAGTGACGAACATGGAATTCCAAAAGTCAGAATATCCAGAAAATGAATTTTTGTAATTCCATATCACCTTGCATAATTTTACATAATTAAATATAACTGGATAAAATGCATCTTTTTTTTTTGTTCATTCAGTATTATTTAGGTCCACTTAATTTCCTGGTAGGCATTTCAGAACAACTGGTATTTCTTCAAGGTTCTGTTTGTTTATGCAGAATCCTACAGCTGGAACATACTATTTAAAATCTTGGTTTTAATGCTACAAGTGTTTGTTTCAGTGCAGGAAGGATTAAAACTGCTAATCCATGAACACGAAAAATTACATTTCGATTTGAAAAGAGCCTGAGAAATGTTGGCCTATGTCCTCCAAGGTACTTAAGTACTTATAACTGTAGTTGGGCTTTTAGTGAGACTTTGAAAATCACGTGCATTGCACTTACGAATTTCAGAGGGAGAGGTGAAAGCGTTAATTCCTGAATTTTTTCAGTGTACCTATTCTGTCTATAGATACCTTTGAAAACCTGGATCTGAGGCATTTTTCAGATTTTTAACCATATTGCCCCTTGAAATGGTTTATTTTTGTCCCTCTGTGAAATGGTAGGGTAGATAGAAGTGCAAGCATTACAAACATATTATCCAACCTGAAAGGACCAAATCTCCCATTTATTTTGAGCTCATTTTCTTCTTTTCCTTCTCATGGGTTTTATTTGCTCTCCAACTCATGCTATTTGCTCTTGGAGTTTCATGGAAAATGTATTTCCCAGGGTCAAGGCTCCTGCTGTAACCTCCACGCACCTCTTCAGCTGTAGCTTTTACTTGGCTTCTTAAACAGCTTTGGTGTGCTGTACTACAATAACCGTATTCACTTCTCATCTCCACTGCTTCTTCACTCTCCCCAGTGGTTGCCTCAGGTTTCCTGGAGCAATATGCATCAAACAGTGCCTTTGCTCTTTCAAACATCCTTTTTTTTTCTTTCCTGGTTCAGAGATAAATCCAATATCATCAGAATATGAATTCTTTTATATTATTAAAATGATTTGGTCAACCGTGGTTTTGGCTCATGAAATAGTTTGAAGTGACCTGGTCCACTTTGGGCAGTGTAATTCCTTTCAGCAGCTGTGTTAATACAGTTTGAAGAGGTTAAAGGAAACATTTAATCTTTCTCTGTTGCTTACTTCCAAGTATTTTGTTATGTTTTCTGCTGCTTCTGGGCTTATAAATCAGCATGTATCCTCTTGCTGTTCCTGTGGAGAGATGCCCTCCCAGTCCATGTCGGAGCTTCTTTTGTAGCAGCTGGAGTGTTTGTGCCCTTTGACCCCACATCTCTTCAGAGATGTCTCTTAAATGAGACTTTCTGCCCTGATGGTTTCGTTTTCCTCTTATGTTTGTCCAGTTTTTCTCTTCTTGAAGACTTCAAGGACAGTCTTGAAGACTCACTCTTTCTCTGAAGTCCTAGGCAGCACAGCTGCCCCAGCAGACCAACCCAAGCCTTGGGATAAGGAACAGTCTCCTGAAGTTACCTTTGTGTTCCCCAGTTCCTTCCCTTTCGTGAAGGTGGGATGCAGGTCCATCTAACTCCAGGTTTAAACTTTTACTCTGATGATGGGAGAAATGAACACAAGCCTATTTAGTTTCAAGGAGAAGATCTGTAGTGAGAAGTAGCTGGTGAGAAATTCCCAATTCATACTCTATTCCGCATTGAATCATTTGGCTGAGATGGAGAGAGAGCACAAGGTGTCCAGGAAAGTGTCTCTAGTCTGAGACAAGAGGTCATAGTGTGAGAGCAAGCTGGGAAGAGGGATCCCTGTTCAGGAAAGTCAGGATGGAGAATCAGGGAGGAAATGATGCCTGGGGGTGTTTGTCGATGAGAAACTGAACATGAGCTGGCAGTTTGTGCTCACAGCCCAGAAAGCCAACCGTATCCTGGGCTACATCAAAAGGAGCGTGACCAGCAGGTCGAGGGAGGTGATCCTGCCCCTCTACTCTGCTCTCATGAGACCTCACTTGGAGTATTGTGTGCAGTTCTGGTGTCCTCAGCATAAAAAGGACATGGAACTGTTGCAACAGGTCCAGATTGGAGGGCCACAAGGATGATCAGGGGACTGGAGCACCTCTCGTATGAAGATAGGCTGAGAAAGTTGGGGCTGCTCAGCCTGGAGAAGAGAAGGCTGCATGGAGACCTCATAGCAGCCTTCCAGTATCTGAAGGGGGTCTATAGGGATGCTGGGGAGAAGCTATTCCTTCGGGACTGTAGTGATAGGACAAGGGGTAACAGGTTAAAACTTAAACAAGGGAAGTTTAGATTCGATACAAGGAAGAAGTTCTTTAGAGTGAGGGTGGTGAGGCCCTGGAATGGCTTGCCCAGGGAAGCTGTGAATGCTCCATCCCTGGCGGTGGTCAAGGCCATGTTGGACAGAGCCTTGGATGGCATGGTTTAGTGCAAGGTGCCCCTGCCCATGGCAGGGGGGTTGGAACTAGATGATCTTCAGGCCCTTTCCAACCCTAACTATTTTCTATGATTCTGTATCAAATACATAAGACAATGAAATAGGGAGAGAAAATCTGAGGAAACATCTTGTAACTGTACATACAGTATCTGGAAAGGACAACTTGTGGTGAAATCAACAGGCCATCTGAAAGCACTTTTTATTCCTCCTTGAACAAGAGTATTTTAGATAGAAAGTCAACTGTGAAATGAAATATATTTCTTATTCAGTTAAATTTCCTATTTTTCAGCTATTTCACCTACCAAGCCATGTATCTCACATGCAGAATCCAAATTACCATTTGCTAAATCAAATAAAAAGACAGTGAATCAAATACATTGCCTAGAAAATCAAATAAATCCTAATTCAAACACATTCAAGACCAATGAATTGTCTGCTTCTAAGTACTGTTTTCTTCAAATATAGAGCTCTTAATATCGAAAGATAAATTTATTTGTTTACATATGTACATACATTAAAATATTAAGATTTATCTTTCAGCTGCCTCTAGAAATACCCTAAAGCAGCTTAGTGTGCTGTTATTGCTGGAAATATTATTTTCCCCTCTCTCTGTATTAACAGAAGAATTGTTCCTTGTACTTTTTCCTCTTTTCCCTAGACAAGTTTAAGATGAAAAATTAACAATGAGGAGAATCTACATATGAATTTATGGTAGGGTACAACAAATGGAAGCCTGTACAACTCATGTTACAGTTTTAAGACTGTCTGATCTATCCTATTAAACACTTAATAACTTAAAAAGGTAACTATATATTTTGGGTGCCGTAGTAAGGTATTTGCTTGCTAAGTTTTAGCTAGTGTAGTACCCTACCATAAATTCATATGCAGATTTTCCTCAGCTGTTAATTCTCAGACTTGTCTAGGAAAAAGAGAAAAAGTACACGGAACAATACTTCAGTTAATAAAGAAAGAGAAAAAAAGTATTTCCAGCATTACAGAGGTTATTAAACTAAGCAGCACATATCTCAAAAGAAATTCTTTTATATTCCTTTACTATACATTTTCAATATCTCAAGAACCTTTGTGAAATACCAAGCTATTTATCTAGCTTTTTATCCTGACCTGTGTGCTCTTCCATCCTTGTTCGTGCACTGAAGAGCTGGGAGTTTGACAGGTGGGGGTTTTTATGTCTTGGGTTCCTTTTGAAATAGTAATTACAATACATTAATAAAAAGGCCACTAGAGAGCAATTGTATGATGTATAACAGAGGTTCTGAGTAACACTCGGCTGATGATTTCCTTTCCCAAAGCCAAATGAAAAAGCAGAGAAGAAATATTCCCAAATATTTGGCAAATTAAGTATATCCATCATCTATTTGATACCTTTGATAGCAACTTTTTCTTAAAAATAAGGAATGTTATAAATTCTTTCCTGTTTATTTGATTTGTAATTTCAGTACTTCACTGAATGACCATTTTTAACCATGTGATTTCCTTATATAAGCTGTCACTTAAGGGAATCATACCTTCTCTGAGCTTATTTGAGTATCTGATAACTCTGTCAAACAAATGTGTTTGTATGCATCCTTTTGTACATCCTTTCCCACCACTGACACACAGGATCAGTGGATTATTTGGACAGTACGTATGTAATACTGAAGAACAGTGTGTATGTTTCAAAATGGGTTGGAGCATTAGGTAGTGTAGGTGGAAATATTTTTTTTAAATGAGTGCTGCAGGTCATTTAGTGCCTCTCAGAACATGTCCATCTTGGGCTCAGTAGAAACACAGAACAAACTCTCCTGACTCTGCATATAATCAAAACCTTCATAGAGATACTGGGTGGAGACGTCTCTCACTCTAAAACCAGCAATGGGGCATGATTGTGGAATTTTGTTTCCCTAATGCTCACGTTCACTTGGCTGTTTGCCTTGCTACCCAAAGGCCTAGCTTGGGGTTGATGTTGTTATTACTGCGTCCTGCTGTCCTTGCTGATGAGAAGTGACCTTGACAGTCTCGTTGAGTGGCCATTGTAGCTTTGATATTTCCAACAGGGGATAGAGGTTTGGAAAGATACAGCAAGACATCTGTTTCCATTGAGCTCTGGAGCCAGCTCTTCTGCCTGTTCAGTCTTTACATAATACTCTGAAGGTGCGTTAAAGAAATGGCTCACTATTAAAGACTGTAACAAATCTCAGTCAATTTAAGTGGCACAAAGTAATTTCTCATCTAGTAAAGACCAAAATAGCATAAAAGTCTACAAGTGAAAATTAGTGACACAAAACAGTATCAGTTTGCTGTGATATCTTTGTTGCCACCCTATAAAATCAGAAAGCTTCTTTACAGGAACTGTTAGGAATTCCCAGATTGGGTTTGGGTATTCTGCTGCCTGTGAGGCACAATAATAGTTGTGGAGAGAGTTTAATTTGCTTCTCCTAAGTCAGCTTTCCTGTTAAAGGGGTTCAGTCTGGACAGAAGGTTACTCTGAATGTCTCTTTGTCACTCTTTTTCCAGGCAGGCAAGATATGTGGCCTTAAGAGTATTCCGGAACCGCAGTCAGGACTGGTGATGACAGTTTGAGCCCCTTTCCTTCAGCCTCATTTCGCTCTTTCTCTCTGGGTTACTACAATGTATGCATGCCTTAAGTACCTGGAAGTACAGCGCTGAACATTTCCAAACACATGAGCAAGTGACCTGACAGAGAGAAGTCTTGGCTCAATTCCGGAAGACAGTTCATATCTCAGGGACTTAAAGGTAAGATCAGAAATAAAGTTCTGTGCCTAACATGCAACATAGGTACAACTGAGATAGTCAAGTTGAGAAGTAAGACGGTAAGAACTCTTCCTATGTATCTCTTTGCACTAGTGAGATGCTACATAAATGCTGTAAGGATGCACCCACTGTAGCTAGGAGTTCATCCAAAGTGGAAGACTCAGCAAATTGACTCCTGACTGCCCAGAGGTTACTTCCTGTACAGTACTTAATCAAGAGCCTTGGTTCCCGTAAGATCAAGAGGCTGCAGATGCTTGGTGTGTAGCATTTCATGGGATGTCTACAGGCAGCTTCCTCTCAAATCATGCTTCACAAATCCCTGACTTCCCCTTAGCTTTGTCTCTGTTCACCTGATTACCTGATGTGGTCCTGTCCTTACGCTTGACTGAATTTGTGCAGAAGTCTATAGGATGCCATGAGGTACCTGGATTCATTAGCTCTAACCTGTTATGACCACAATCACTGCAACTGTGTTCTGTGTTTCTGTTCCTTGTCTCCCTTGGTCCTCCCAAAAGGGATAGTGACAGGCTCTGCTCAAACAGACAGGTTTCTCAGTGCATGTAAAGCTGCAGGGCAGTTCAGTAGAGAGCACTGCAGAAACCAATGTGTGAGAAGTTGGGTGCAAGCAAGTGGTGGTACAGTAAACTGACCATACAGCAAGCAGTGGCTTGGGAAATGCAGCCACAACTCCTGTGGAAAAAAGGAGTTTGTGGTGTGTTCATTTTTATGTTCATGACATAAACAGCCTTGATGGTCTGGCTTAAGATGGCACCATTTAACTTAAAATTATCAATTTTCCCATCTCAGTGGGGTTTTTTTTGACAAATTTTATTTTTTGTGTGCCAAAATTGTGAAAGGGTCCTGATTTCATTCTAGCAAAGTCCATATCCTTCGTATGAGGAGATGTGAGATAAATGCAGAACAGCTCAGGGGTCCAGGTCAGCTAAGGGAGTCAGAAGTCTTGGGAATGTTGCATATTAAAACCTGTTCCCCAGGCAGGATTCAGTAACATGACATTTAAAAAATGAATGGCAAGTCAGGAAGATCCTTTCTTAATATGTTAGGTGCTTATGTAAGGCTTTTACTGTCTGCTGAGGATGCTGGAGTAAGTTAAGAAAACCAATCTTTTGGATGGGGTTCTGAGGCAAAGGCTCTTAGTTCATCAGTAGACCAAACCCTTCGAGTTAGATGTGGCTTTCCACAAAACTAATATGATAGTGCTATCCATTTTCCACCTCTAACATTCCCCTTCTTCTGAAATGAGATGTAGTTTTGAAAGAAAGTCAAGTGCATTTCAAATAATGGGACATATTCTTGTAGCCAGGAGAATTCACTTATTCTAAGAAACACTCAAAAAAGATCCCTACTCGTAGACTAAGAAGCTCATTAGAAAAGGGAAAGAAATTCTACCAATATCCAGGATACTCAGATCTTGATGAGTTTTAACAATTTGGGAATTGCACTGCTTCTGCCATTCATTTCAGCTATGTTTGCGTGCCAGACATTTGGAAGCAAGTGATGCAAAATGAAAAGGAGAAACATAATACTGAAGAAGTCTGATCAATTCCACATTTGCTGTTCCTTCTGAGCAGAAGACTGGATATGCCCATAAATTAAAATAAACCTGACTGGATACTACTGCTGCTAGTTCTAAATTACCAGATGAAAAATCTTCTACAGCATCCCTTCTGATACTACCTAATTTAAATTAATTGCCTGTCTGTGAGTCCAAATCAAAAATTAAGAATCAGACTAAGCCTGCAGTATTAATATTGCACCTAACTGTTTAATCCTGGAAATTGTTCTTCCAGAGCTTGACTTCCAAGGACAATTGCTATGAAGTTCTGTGCAGGTTGTGTATGTGCAAAAGGAATAGTGACTCTTCCACCTCACCCAGCTGGTTTAAAATCTCTCTGCATCACACTCAGCATGTGTGCCATACAGAAGAGACCTTCATCTGTAGAAATGCATTTTACAGCTCTCCCTGATACCTTGTGATGATGTATTCTGTATTCAAACCGAGGATTTCCTGGGGTTCATAATCCATAATCTCATCATCTGAGTAGTCATTGATGGAGTTTCAGTTTATTTCCGGAGGCTAGCCTAGGCATGGTGCGTAGTTATACCAAATGGTGCATATTTATGGAGCATGTTTATAGGAAAAGCATACTTACACTGAAGTAACTCATCCGTCCATAAGGCACTGTCATAGCTGTCCTGCATGGCTTCAATACAGTGAAGTCCATGGCTGGATGACAGTGCTAATTAGCATCTCGGTGTAGTTGATCGGGGAATGCTTTTCACTAGTGAAGTGGTTTGCTCAGTTATAGATTTGATTTAATAGGTAAGGGATCTGAATAAGTTGGTTGTGACTTTGATGCAGTATATAGCATCTCTAATTTGATAGGCCATTAATCAGGTTTAACTAAGTAACAAATTGCAGCCTTCATCAGCTCCAGAAATAAAACGTGGTGGGGTCTGGACACTTTCTACCTGCATTGCCTTTTGTCAGTGATTACATTGTTCAGGGCATCTAAGCTTCTACTTTGTGACTTATTCCTTAAAGTGCCACCATTAAAAGTGGATATTTAAGGCAATGTGGGACTACGTAAGATGTGCTAGTCAGCAATTCTGTCTTGAAAAATCGTGTTTCTGCAGGCAGCCCAGTACTTCTAGCAGCATCAGTAGAATCATAGAATAGTTTGGGTTGGAAGGGACCTTCAGAGGATATCTAGTCCCATCACCTTACAATGAGCAGGGACATCTTCAACTGAATCACATGCTCTGCTGAAAAGGTGTTCCTAAATGTAGATACACCTACAGCTTTCTCAGTTTCTCTGGTGCTACAGAATTGGGTTTGATAGCAATGTATTGTGATACTGGCTCACCTGATCTGAAAGGTAGTTTATTTTCTTTTAATTTTGATAGCTTTTGTGAGATTAGTTAGACACATACACTGCTATTTGACGGAGCTTCTGATTTCTCTGAACGCTAAGGGTTCATCTTTGTATGCACAACTGAGTACACATCCTTTCAAATATTGGTCAGTATTTTAAAGCTTGCCCGAAGTCCAGTGCAGTGGAGATGTGTTCCAGTATTATCAGCCAAATTTTCACAGTACTGGCACACTGAAAGTATAATGCATACAGAAGATCTAAAATGTCCCAGAGCTTTCCACTCAAAGACCATCCAACGCTCCTCAAAAGTATTGCAGCCAAAATTGCTTTAGCAGGGCTTTGACAATTGCAAGTATTTGCATCTTCTTGAAAAGTAAAATATGTCGATAAATGAATTTTCTAAATACTTATGAAAATCATGAGAGATTAATCAAAAATCATTCCTATATGATGTGTATTGTCCTCTAGCAGGCAAAAATTAGAATCTTTATCTGAAGGTCACGGGTGATTTGTGGGATTATGGAACTGAACAAATTTCCTTCACTTTTCGTAAGCTATCTATCTTATATTTTCATAATAACCTAGTGTGGTATTATCCATAAATATGTCTTGGAAGAATAATAGTCATGCAAAATAGTGGCTAAGTCTATCTGCATTTGAAGATGTCTAAATGTTAAACGACACACAGTACATGCAAAAAGAAAACAAGATGAGAGTGGTTAAGTATTGGAGAACATCACGTTCATTGGACAAAATTCAGAAATGAATACTTAACAAGAAGTCTGAGTGGAAGACATCTATTTTCTTTATACTGTTTTTTTTTTTGCTGACTAACATGTTTCTAAACTGAATTTGAGATACAGTTTTGAGCGTGCTTGAACTTAGGGAAGAGGGATGAGTGCATTTCGTTGTTCCAGGACATACTTGATCAAAACAAACACTGTACCGAGATCCAAGTAGGAAGCCAGAGGTGGAGGGGGATTGATTTCCAGATGACATGGTCCAAGAAATTTAGAAATGTAAATGCAGTTAGGGGAAATACATCCTGTGCTGCAAGCTAGCAGAAGCCCTCGGCACCCTTCAGGCCTGCGTAAGCCCTGTGTGAATTTTCAATTCCAGATAAATATGCATTTTACAAACGGTCTGCAGAATGAGAATTATTTATTGGACATGTTTGTGAATAATTTGAAGTGTAATACGAGCTCAGTCATTTTTAAATTCCATTTACAGACAATTTACAAGTGGGTGGGGAATAAAGAATCAAGCTTAAGAAATACTTGTTTTAAGCCTCCCCGCCAGTTCATCTAGCTGTTAAAAAAAGCTCAAACATGCTTCACAGTAGGGGAAATAAGGACTTGCACTATGTTGGGGACACAGAATGTCTCTAAAAGTTCTCAGATGTGCCCTAATAAGATCTTAACTATTTTATTTTGGGGATCAGAGCATGTTTACTCTCTGGGAAGTGAGCTCCATTTTGGGGAAGCATGTGGACAGAATGAGATTTTGGTGGTGTGTAAGTCCATTGGCAGGCTCCTTGTTCATCCTTTTCCACTCCGAGAAGGTTAATAAGGGACTGATCCCAGAGAATCTAAAATCAGTTCTATAAAAAATGGATGGCATAAGGATATTCACTTAATTTTGTTCTTTTCACAAGCAGAATGAAGTGCAAACCTTTATAGTCTCTAGTAAATGTTACAGGATACACGTCAGGATGTTTATGTTATGGGATACATGTTGAATGCACGCATACTCATGCATTCCCACACATGTACTTTGGTAGGGGTCATAAGACCAGTGTACTCCTTTTCAGGCTGAATACGGAGCAACTGGGCAGCTCAGTTTTTAATAAATCAGCCTGAAAGGACAGGTGGTTCTGCTTTCAGGTCCTTATCCAAATTTCTACCCATAATTAATTCATGGCTCGTTTATATTCATTTGTCCTTGTGCCAATATTTTACTGGTTGCTTAAGTAATTTTTCTCTCCCTTCATGTTTACATACCCAAATATATTTATAGAGAACAGTCATATCCCTTCTAAGCTATTGTTTTGAGAAGCTGAACAAGCCAAGCTCTTTTAATCTCTACTTGTAAAATGAATTATCATTTATATTGCTCAAGCACACTTATTTACTGTGAGGTTATTTTTGTTCTGGCCTGCGCTTTAATTATTCTTTGACTTTCTTATTTGTTAGGAACAAGCAAGAAAAAAAAATGGGGGGAAAAAACCCCATAAGCAGTATTTTCTGTGCCAAAGCAGGCTTGGACCCACAAGGTTGTTTGTATAAATGAAGGCTGGATAAATGTCTGCAAAAGCTGATACACTTACATTACCAGAGTGCATTGGGGATGGGCTGTTTTAATACATGGTGGTATAGCGGATGTTAGAAAGTGGCAGTTGCAAATTCCTACCAGGAAGTGCCAACTCAGGAAAACAGTTCCTTTTAACAGCTAAACTGAGTAAGTTATATCTTTTGTGTCAATTCAGCAGGGAAAATTTCTGAATTCCATAACTGTACTTGATGCAGATACAAAATTATTTCCTCACTGTATGTTACAGTGACTTGGCGCTGAATGAAAAGGAAGATTTCCCTTCTGGTGGATATTCCAAAACCTCAACATACGTGTTTTCTCACAGATGGAGACTTGATTGCAATAAAAAGCCTAGTGTAGCAAATATTCATAAAGAAAATAGCTGATTAGGTTTGTATTTTAACTTGCTTGCTTTCTATAGGTCAGATGAAAACCAAACATTTCCTAAAGTTCTTGTTTTATTTCGGGAATGATGTACACAACTTTTCATCCACTGGTGGTAAAAACCTTTGTGCAAACTGCAGTGCCCTCTTGTCTTCTGCCACCCCCAGTCTGCCACGTCACTGAGGATGCAGGACGTCCTCTCTCAAAGGGGTCATTCTGTCTTAGGAGTGATGGATTTGACTGAACCATAGCAATGCTCGTGAGGGAGAGAGAATGAGCTCAGAATTCCACCTCTGCGACACCCAGTGGGCATTTGGTTAACAATAGATTTTAATCCCCAGGTAGAACAGACTTCTGCTTAGTTCTGTTTTGTGCTGTCCTAGTGCAGTGCAGTGTCATGCAGCTGTAGCAGCAGTGGAAGAAATATGGTGACAGTTGTTTGGGATGCCCTCTGGAGTTAAACCTTCTGCTTGTCAGAAATTAGTAATGCCAGTGAAGCTTCAGGCAACAATCACACCAAAGGTGTTTGTTTTTTCTTACTGGCTTACTGTTTCCACTGCTGTCTTCCCTGGCTGCAAGCTGTACTTCTGGCTCACCATAAATGATACTCATTTCTTTCCAAAATTCAAAAACAAGAACAAATAAGATTTAGGACACCACAATGTAAGGTAAAAACCAGAAAATAGCCCAGAACCAGAAATACTGGGGATCACTTTGCAGGTACAAATTTATAGTACAAAGGAATCTTTCATCTGATACAATAAAAGGAGGCAGATAGTTAGAAATAATCACAAGTCTTCTTCCCCACTTCCCAATTTCTCAAATCTTCAGATTAGCTCAAACAAGAAATTCTCATATTTCATAAGTCTAGGCTATCTGTAGCTGTAATGCCACCATGTTAAGTTAAATGTCATCTATGAAATAATAGAAATAATATATAGAAATAATAGATACAGAATAATGTAATAATAGATATAAATAATAACAGAAGTGTGCGGTAAGACTCAGATGACAATAAATAATGATTCAAGTGCCTCATATTTACCTGCCAGTTTAAAGACTTTCCTTTGACCTGTTTTACATCATAGAATCATAAAATAGTTAGGGTTGGAAAGGACCCTAAGATCATCCAGTTCCAACCCCCCTGCCATGGGCAGGGACACCTCCCACTAAACCATGCCACCCAAGACTCTGTCCAGTCTGGCCTTGAACACTGCCAGCAATGGAACATTCACAACTTCCCTGGGCAACCCGTTCCAGTGCCTCACCACCCTTACAGTAAAGAACTTCTTCCTCATATCCAATCTAAACTTCCCCTGTTTAAGTTTGAACCTGTTACCCCTTGTCCTATCACTACAGTCCCTAATGAAGAGTCCCTCCCCAGCATCCTTGTAGGCCCCCTTCAGATACTGGAAGGCTGCTATGAGGTCTCCATGCAGCCTTCTCCAGGCTTTTAGATCCATGCTTTTAGGTTGTTCACTTAGATTCATCTTCATTTGTGTACTTCTAAATCTTAGATTTAAGAATGGTGGATGAAATTCATGTCAAGGCTTAGATTAGGTGGGGATTAGACAGCAGGAAAGTCAACGGTGCCAGCTCTCTTGAGACATCCACTGTACCTGTAAGTACACAGGGATGCTTCTGGGGCTGCTGCTTCTCCTTTCCTTGGGACTCAGAATAAGAAGCAGATTGCAGATATTTCAAAGGAAAAAAAAATGGTGTGATCCCCAGATGTTAGAACTTCACTTGGCAGCTGTCATAATTATTTGGTGGAAAAGAAACTGGAGAAGCAGCATAAACTCATTTTCTTATTAGGGGGTTGCCTGGTGCTGCTCAGGGCAATGCTGGTGCACCTGAAGGAATGGGAATTACTACCACCTGCTTGCTAAGGGATTGAACTCAGATGCTAGGAAATATGTAGGTAAGGCTCATACTCTTAAGCTCAGTTATTTAGCTGACCCAAGAATTTGGCTAGCGCTTTGCAATGTTTACTGTCTTTTCTTCTTTTCACTGTCATCTCATACTCTAATCTACAACAAAAGCTACAATTCTCCTTAGTTTTCTCTGGCCAAGCAAGGACTGATGGAAGCTGCAGGAGTGATAGTTGTTACAAAAGCACACTAGCAACCTGAGGAACCTCTTCTTCTTATCAAACATTTCACTGGAAGACTGTGATAAAATCGAAATGCATTTGGATATTATCACAGAATCATAGAGTGGTTTGGGTTGGAAGGGACCTTAAAGCTCATCCAGTTCCAACCCCCTGCCACAGGCAGGGACACCTTCCACTAGAGCAGGTTGCTCCAAGCCCTGTCCAACCTGGCCTTGAACACTGCCAGGGATGGGGCAGCCACAGCTTCTCTGGGCACCCTGTGCCAGGGCCTCACCACCTTCACAAGAAAGAATTTCTTCCTAATGTCCCATCTCAATCTCCCCTCTGTCAGTTTAAAGCCATTCCCCCTTGTCTTGTCCCTACAGGCTCATGTCAAAAGCCCCTCTCCAGATTTCTCGTTGGCCCCTTTAGGCACTTGAAGCTGCTCCAGAGCTTTCTCTTCTCCAGGCTGAACAAGCCTAACTCTCTTAGTCTGTCTTGTTCAGTCTTCTCTGTTCTTTTTTGTTTGCCAGTACCTGTGCTGCTATTTTATAATGCTGTGCTTTACATCATACTACACTCATCATGCCAAAATGCAATATAACATACTTAGCAAGGAAAAACAGTTACTGTAAGAAATTTTTTACAAATGGGCAGCATACGATCTTAGTGAGCAATCCCCAAACATCAATACAGTGTGTTCTGTATTAGGTTTCAGAAAGGGCATCAGTCTATGAGAAGTAGAGACAGCCCTGCCGATTTCCATTTTTTGGCTTGGCATTAGCAGCCATCCTGTCAGATTTGGCCTTTAGAGATAGATCTGATCTACCATAAAACAGGCTGTTCAACAGGTGCCTCAACAGTGGCAGATCTGCAAGCTACTAAAAATACTTTCTTGAGCAGCCTTTTGTGTGGGATGCTGTATTGGTTTAGACTTAGCCATCGCTTTCATTGCGGAATACTGCTGGCCTGATTCCCTTCTGATGCTTGTGTAACCTACTGACTGTGACAGTGCTGATCTGAACACCAGTGTCAATGAATTAGAGAAGATACTGTGTTTCTAAAAAAGTATGTGAGTCACCTCCAAAACCAGTTTGATATAGGATGGGCACTCAACCAATTAACTCGGAATGTGCTGGGTCCAAAAGCAAGCTCATGCTGATTCCTCCTCTAAGCAGTTTAGCTGATGGAGCAATTGACCTGACAGAAACTTGCTTCTCTGCCTGTCCTCTTACTCTGCAAATAGCTCATTGATTTCATGGAGTAAGGTGCTGAGAATTTCTCTTCGAGTCTGTTCTGCAGTACTTCATTTGGATAACTGTAAATTAGCAACTCAGGTTATCAGCCCACTCTGGGAAATGTGGTACAATCAGACATGTCCCTGCAGATTACTTTGCCTCTGGGTGTGCAGATACCATTGGGAACTGAGTCCTCTCTATGGGAAGAAAAAAGATTACTGAGGCTATGCTCCTCAGTGTGCTAGCCAGAAAGCAGTTGGAAATGACTCTGATGTCTTCCTAACTCTTAAAATTGATGCACCTTCACTGTTCAGCCTGTGAGCCAACAAAACAGCCTAACTAGCAGTACCAGGTTTAAAATAAGACGATTCCTGATACGGGCTTTCCTGGGTTTTCCTTTGGAAGATAAACTATTTCTTTGCTAGGAAGAGGTATAAACAGGCCTTAATAGTTGAAACATCTTGTTTGTTTAGTTTTGCTTTTTGCTTATCTTCATTTCAAAAATAGACAAGCTGATTTAAACATTTTTCCTTTTAACTGTCAAGAAACACAGTATTTTATAAGAAATGAGTGTTTTATAAAGGAGGCACTGACAAGCTGTCTCCCCTGCTTGGTACTCTCTGAATATCAAAACAGTTATTTAAAATGCCTGATCTAGGAAAGAGTTTTGTTTCACCCTCCAAAACAATAAATTATTCTTTTTTAGTATGTTGTTTTCTTTTCCAAGGTATTTAGCAACCTGGCATTTTAGTGATGGCTGCACAGCAAAGGACCATCATATGTCAACAGCAGGCCTGTAGCTGTCTCTCTTGCTTTTCTTTTTTTTCCCTCATCCCTATATATCTCTCATGACCCCCTACATCATTATTTTTGTAACATGAGCTAGAACACTTCACGCTCCTGACCCTAAGAGTAAAATGTGCTCTTATTAAAAATGAAAACAACTACCCAAATGCCTTTGTTTTTCCTAACCTACCAAAATGAGAAGCCCCAATTAACTGCCACTGCCACAACTTCCTATGAGCCCAAACTCTGAATGCAGAACTAATTGAGCTTCTTTTCGTATTGAATAATATGGGCTGAGCAGGAGGCAGTGTCAATCCTTGATTACCATTAATAACATCGTTTTAATTGCCCTGAATATCTTGCTGTAGCTGTCAGCAAGGTGATGCTCAAATAGACAACTAAACGTGGCATGTTCTGTATATCTGGCATGTTCTGCAAACCCTTTGCCACCAGGACAACCAATCTGGCCAGCAGACTGGCAGTCATTGTCTGATGCTTGCAGGAGAAGGTGCTGCAGTGCTGTACTCTCTATGACATAGGGCATGTGGCATAAAAGCACACTATGAGGACAGAGATACAGTTATTTATGTTCTAAGCAGATAGAAGTGCCAGATTTTGTGGCACAGCCACAGTTAGCTAATTAGCTGCATCAATAATACAGGGCAATCTTAAACAAATATTTACTGTTTAAAAGAGGGTTTTTTGAAGAGCCCCAAATTTCACAGATTTTGGTTTAATATAATTTCCTACCAAATTCACCTGCACAGTTAAGCTGAAATAGATTAAATTGATCTTTTTTTCCCATTATTTGCTTTTTCCCTTTTCTTGACAGAAGTATCACATGAATGAGGAAGTGTCATTCTGGATGAACTTTAATTATGTCAGGAAGTCTGATTAGGAACAGCTGGGCTACATATTTTATGAGCTTCCTTTGAAAGAAAGCTTTTTGAACATACTGCTGTCAGTCAGTATGTCTCTAGCTCCTTCAGGTTTCCTTTTGCCTCAACCAGTATGCCTGAATAATAGGCTGTAGAGAACTTACCAGAAAGAAGAATGTGTTGAAAAACAAGGACCATTTTAACATATGCTCTTTATTTTTTTCTCTAAAAGAGATGGGTTTTTTTTCTGTCTTGACCCTAGTACTAATCTCGTTGGGGTTATGGGTCCCTGAAATACTGGTTCCTTCTGCAGCTCCACAATTTCAGATCTGGTAGTAGATGTGTTTTCATCAAAGGACTACTGAGGATGTATTTACGCTCATCAAGACCTTGCTGGCATTACAAGAGTGATCTCAGAATATTGTTTGAGCCTGGAAAAATTGACTAAAATATAATACTGAGTTGAGGGCACACTGCTAGGCTGGACTCAGGAAATGGAGGTTGGACGACTTCTCGTGGAAGAAGTGGCAAATCAGCATTTCCTCCATTTCAGTTCTTCCAAAAGAACAGGCTAAGGGCATTTGTTGACTCCCTTTGTTTGCTTTTCTCAACTCTGTTGGCCTGCATGAGAGCAGCTCCGTCTGTTGCCTGCCCCAACGCAGGCAGCTTTTTCCTAGTTATGTTTTCGTTTTCAGGTACCTTCTGGAGACTGCTGCACAGGAAAAAAAAAAAAGGAAAGAAAAAATAATAATCTGCATCTATAAAAAATAACCTTTGTGTGTTTGGATAAAATAATGCCTCTGAAGAAGAAGAGAGATTTGCTAAGGCTTTTACTCTGCTTCTGTGGCGCAGCCCAAGGATGACTACGTAACAGAGATGGTAGGAATATCTCTACTCTTCTTAGAAGCCAAGTGAACCTCATGGCACAGACACGGAGATGGTTAAACAGGATATTTTCAAACAGCATGTCATTGAAACATAGTCAAGACTCAACTTTTGCCAGAGCAGCAGAGATATCATCTCAGAGCATAGACAAGGGTGTCAGATTCGTACACTGCTGTATTCCCTTTTTAATTCTCACATGCTAATTGCATTTCTTCCATTCACAGCTAGAGCACTGAGAGGTTGGCTCTAGTTATAAATACAGTTTTTGAATCTTTTAGTATCTTTCAGTACATAGGCAAATTGGGTTGTTTCCAGTGAATCTGGAAATCTTTCAGAAAGGAAGCATGGTTGCACCTTAAAATCTCACACCTTAAAATGTTAGGTAACGTTGCACATCAGAGAGGGATTAAACCTTATGCTCTAGAGTTTTTATTACTGTTTTTAATGTGGAAAACATGGCCAGATATTTTTTAGCACACTTTCTCCTGCCCTTACTCTCATATTTTCTGATACAAGCATTTTGGCTTGGAGACTTAGCTGCAGACAATACCGTCACTTTCAGTTTTGCCTCTAATGAGCTCTTATTTTATGGGAGCTTAAGGTAGTTTGCGGTGCCAAAATTAAACAGCACAAACTTTGTGTTACTTGACTCCTTAGCTAGCAGCTCTCAAGTGCCTGTTTTCTTTTGTTTTCTAATAGCCAGACCTCCCCCCCCAATTTCTGATGATGAATATGACACAACTTTGTTGGCAACTCATAGTGGTTTGTCACTGACATCTTATCAATGATGCAGTCCAAAACAGTGAACATCAGAGTATTTCTACATATTTTATTTATTATTATTGTCTTTTCATTGATTGCCTGCCACTGCAATGGAGTTGTGATGTTTGGTCTTCTGCTTTTTCAGTGATGGACTTCTTGACCTGAAGGACTGGTCAAGCCCTGGGGGTGAATTTTGCAGCTTTCTATACAACTTGTGTCATGAGCATTAACCCATCAAACTCACTGTTGGGTGAGAAGAGCAGGAAGAGAAAGAAGTGCAAGAGGGGATAGAAGGATAAAAAGGAAAGGTAAAAACAGATGCACACCATTTTCTAAGATTCCCAGAGCTGGGAGATTAGCTCATGAGGCTACTTATGTAGAGTGTCTGGAGGAGGCATCTTGTTGTTTCACATGTATAGGGTGATAGAGTCTGAGTCTTCTTCGAAGAGGGGTGTTAAATGACTTACGGAGTCCCATTTGTGAGAGGCTGAGGCACCGAGGAGACGGGAAGGAGGCAGTAGGAGGGGATTTGTGGAGAAAAGAGAGCACTCGAACTGCAAGGAAGCATTATTTGCTCTGAAGCGCCCACTCAGAAACTAACTTCAGATAGCACAATATAAATACAAGGTAAAAATATTAAAGATATAAAATGGAGCATTAGTCACAATGTGATGATGTTTAGCACTTCATTGTTGATGTGTTTCCTTAAGAATATTCCTTAAGAATGACAGTTTCATACAGGCTTTCTTGTGATGCAGAAGAAAACACAACATTAAACTGCTGACTTTGTCCTTGCTAACTCCATATGTACACATAACATTTTATGTAAGCAGTAAGTTAACAAGGAAGGTGTTGGCTTTATAAGTATACATAACCATTCACAAGCATATTTTAGTTACATAAAGCATACTTCTATTTGCTTTTGGGAAAATAAGGGCAAATAAATCACATTATTTTAGTTGATACAGTCACAGCAGAAAGTGTTCATGTTTAGCATGCTGATCTAGCATGCAGTTCAGAAACACTCAGATTTGCAGGAAACTTCTGGTTTTGAAATTTAATGATGGCTAAATCTGTTAGTTAATATAATTTTCAAGCTGTATGTTGTTAGAGGCACAACCTAAAAGGGGAGGGGAGGACAAAGGTGGCTGAATGAGTACAGCTAACATGCTGCGAAGCAGAAATGTTATCATGTAATATATGTTGGTAATGTCATTAACTCTCTGATCTTCTGCCATTCAGAGCCAGGGGTGAGAATGGTTTGCAGCAGCAGCTGAACAGATATGAAGAAAAAAAATGCCAGGCTAAAACTATCTCCTGCATTATTGATCATCTGGAATTTCTGAGTTATGATTTGTGTAACTCAGTTTCCCCACACCTGTTTGCAAAAACTTTGCCACTAGAAGAAACTACTTCTTATTACTGGTTTTTGACAAACATCTCAACACGGAGTGTGGGTACCCTAATTCCAATTTAAAACCATCTCCTTTCAATTTACGTCTGTCCATTTTGAAAATAGATTGAATGAATCCAAAATAAGGCAACCTATTTTTTTCTTTTCTTCTCTCCCCCCCCCCCCTTCCTAGATGGATATCCTATCAGGAATAGTCAGTCTGTCCTCATTTCAGGCTCTAATTATCCAAATTAATGCAGTTCTGTTCGAGAATTTGGTGGCATCAGACTTTCCATGCTTGAAAGGAAGTCAGGACAAGAGCAGTATCTTTTGCACTGTAAATTGTACACAACCTCGCTTTGATTTACAGCAATCAAAGTGGTACTTCAGGTGTTAAGGATTTAAAACACACCCTGCATTGGCAGAAAGATGAACTAACACTTCTGTATCATTCTGTTAATCTAGTTTTTCCATATTTTAATACAGCAATCAGACAAGAGCTTTTCAAAACAGTGCCTATGTTTAAAGCAATGCATTAAGTTTTCTTTCGACTCACAAGATTAGAGAGCATTAGAAAGCTTGTTCATCATTAGCTTTGTTCCAGTTTCTTCCAGTAATGTTAAACATAACAAAACCCCAAAGTCCCAAGCCTGTTCCTGTTTAAGATATTGCTGTTGGTCATCAGCTAGTACTTCAGGAGTTTTATGCATTAGAATATTTTAATAGAGCCCCAAATAATTATTTTCAAGAGTGTCTGAAGGGCATAGAGATCAGTAGCAAACAGTAATTTAACTGAAAAAGAATTTAACTTAATGTCACACAGTGCAAATAATGGTGTGAGTTACACTGACTAATTGCCATTTGAGAAAGAAAACCAGAATTTGCATAGTCTTCTAATAGGCTGTATTCTCCTCTTAGAAACAGATCAAGCCTGGGAAACAGAAAGGCTCTTCCTTCCTTTAAAAAGACTCCCTTTCTGCCTCCAAAAAGTGCAGCAAACTGGTTTATTCATAAATGTGTTGTCAAGATGCCCAGTGTCTCCATAGTGCCCTGGTTGTCAAGCAGCAGTGTGGCCCTGTGTTATGAGGTCAAGGCTCCACTATGCCCTGTGGACATTTCTCATGCCAAAGAAGACCCAGAGATGTTACTGGTTCCCTTCTCACCTGAACTGGAGGAGAGGCTTCAGCCGTGGGGAGAAAGCGAGCAGCAAGGGGTTTGGTGTCTCTGCCTCCAGCATTAGCATAAAAATTGCACAGAAATAAAAGTATCTACAGCATCACAAATGCATGCTAATCATATAAGAATAGATCCCAGATGTTTTCATATGATGAATGGGAGCTCACACTGCAAGGATACTAATTGGTTTTAGTGGTAGCACTTTAAGGGTCCCAAAGTGCTCTCTGTTAAGAAATACTTATGAGAGTCATGTTAAAATATATATCCAAGGGTTTGGGGTTTTTTTGAACCTTTTAAGATGATCAATCAATGTATTGTTCATTGTTTCTTGAAAGAATTGTATTAAAATGGAAATGTGTCCACATCAGCCCAAACAGAGTAATTATATTGCTGCTACTAGTGAATCAAGTTTTATGGTAAGGTTCAAGTCCACAAGCTGGCCTTGCCATTAGTAGCAGACCTAGTTTATAAAGGCACGGTGGTTCTGTTCCCATCTGTGACTACTAGCCAGTCATAGAAATGATTTTTTTGCCAAATGCATCAGTTCACCAAATTACCTATAAATGCCTGCATGGGTATCTTAGAAAAACGACCAAGCTCACACCTTCAGCAAGCAATCCTCTAGGGATAGAGGTTGGGATTTTGCTCCAGAGCAGGAGCAAAAAAATCCAAACGCAGGAAGCATCTGATTAAACAGTGCATACCCTACCTTCTTGAGAGCAAAAGGGGTTTTTTTCTGACTTGGGTGATACTGCATATTGTGATGACTCCCAGTCATATTTCAGTTCAGTTAAACAGTGGTGAGCTTGATATGGAAATGCTTGTGCCATATGTGAAGGAAAAGCTTCATTACTTTACCTAGGATGAAAAAGGAAAACGTGAAAGCTGCATGTCATTTAGTTCTGAAAAATGACCTGACCAGACGTCAACATTATTAAACAGCAGCATGACGGCCCTTGGATGCCAACCCTCGGAAATAAGACAGGAAAGACAAGGAGGTATGTGGACTGAAACTAAACTCTGTGTATGTTCTTTAAGGGGAAATAAAAGTCTGTCTCTAAATACTGGCTTAATCATTTGTTCCCAGCAGTCAGAAATGTCAGCTGAAGTTTGCGAAATTGTGTGGAGCTGGAAAGTTTCAATCTGTAACTTTGATGATCTGTTAGTTTGGTTTTCTGTCAGGAAGGCTATCTTGGACATATTCTCCAGAGGTTATTTATTAAATGAATACACTTTTAAAAAGGGATTCAACAGAGGAGAACTTTGTTTGCCCATTACTTGCTGTGTCCTTTTCTGTTCCCTAACAAAGTCCATCAGTAGTGTGGGATGGACCAGAAGTGGGTAATCATGTTGCAAAGGCTTCATTGACTGTCATGTTACTGACATGTCAAGGTCTAAATGGCCCCAAAGAAAGAGCTCTTACACTTTATTCCATGTATAGGTTATGTACGGTTACTTACAATCTCACCATAATGTTGGCAGTAGAACTAGATAAATAAGAAACTATTACTAAGAAACTATTATTAAGAAACTATTTGGAGGTGTTTTGATCTGCAAAACACTTTATAACCATATCTCAAACTCCACCTTTTGCAGATAGGGTGCTGCAAGAAGATATTTATCCAACACTGATGGAAAAATAAGAATAAGCAGGTAAGTCCTTATATCCTGTATTTGAATTGAATCTCCACTCTGTGACAGAACAACAGACTGGTTAAACATTAAGTTCTACAGTGCTGCTGTTCATTCCATTCTAGAAAAACTAATAAAAATGCTGGTTTATATCTGTTATCCTACTTCTAATTGTTTCTTTGGTGTAATCAGATCGTCATTGATTAAAACATGAATCTTGCATTTTTCTGCAAAGATAATTGATTTTCATCATTTATTTCTGAAGCAAAAAAATTACAACTTAATTTCTGTTAAAACTTTCTTACAAACTATTTTGTTCGTTGCCTCTGAAAGTTAATTAAGAGCAAATTAATTTTTTTTACTATCTTCTAGCTGTAGCATTTAATTTATGACTTGTAATTACAGTATTTATTATCTTTCATCATTGGTGTCAGTCAGCTTCCAGGAACCTACAAGTTCAACAGAGTCTAATGTTTGAAAGCTATACCCAGAAATTGAGAAGTTTCTAGAAAGACAAAGAAAATAATATATGGTAATAACATACTTGGTGTGAGAAATCTGTCAAAGGAACTGAATTCTTGAAGTAGTTCTATCACGCGCTCAGAGGAACCTATTAGTTCCTCTGGGCTTTCTTTTGGGCCTGGTTCTGCCAATATTACTTGATTCAGTTCTTGCTAGGACTAATGTAAATCTGCATTAACTTTATTCAAGATTAACTGCCTATAGTGATGCAGACAGAAATGAAATCAGATACCATGCAAGAGCTTAGGCCTCTTGGGGAGAGGAGGGAGAGCAGTTATGATAAGGCACAGGATGAAGATGGCACCTTGCTAATACAGGTTTTGGGCTTGTGTCCAGCCAGCTGAAAGTATGGAGGGGAGGACCTCGTGTCTGTCAGTCTGTTGTCCTGTGATCTTACCCCTGACAGTTCCCTCACAGACCAATGAAAGGAGCATACTCCTAACTTCTAGTACAGATTTTCTGGAAGTATTGATGTTTAAAGGACTAGAGATGGAAAGAAACATGAAATGGGACAAGATTAGACAGGCTTGCAAAGCCTGACACTTGACCCATGAACTTTTCCATCCTGTTTTCTCTTCCTGCCCTGCTGAGGTTTGGGAGTGAGAGAGGAGCTGGGTGGGCATCTGGCATTCTTTCCATAATTCTTTTGAAAAATGATTTGTTACAAGAAAGCTGAGATCTTGCTTCAGATGAGTGTAGATGGAGGATGAGATAGGTGACCTGGGCAGGCAAGGCACTATTCAGTATGATTATCTTTAGGAAGAAGAGCTCATGGCATTCAGATGGAAGGGTGTATGTATAGGTACAGGAGGCAGGTTGTCAAAAGAAGACTGGCAAGGTTGGAGGACTCTCTGTACAAGCTAGAGGGTGTGCATGTGTGTGCACAGAAAAGATATAAAGAGGAGCTAAGCTGCCTATCAAAATTGCCTAAAGTCAATTCCTGTCAAACCAGCTTCTCAAGTAGAAGGGAAGCATTCAGGCAGCTTTAGTCTCCCCAAGCACCAACAGGACCCACCAAATAAAGCAACAAAGACATTTTAAGTGCCAGTGGATTGTCACAATTTTTGGTTTCAGTTTGCCCTCAAAATACATATCAGACTACTTCAACTACTTGTCATCTGCCTGTCAGGACAGATATTTCAGGCCTCCAGAATGAAAATGCTGATTTGGACAGAAATCCTGAGTTCACCATGAAGAGACTGGAGGGAGACCAGGAGACTTTATGACTGTGCAAGTAGGCTTGACTTGAATTTGGGACAGGGTGGCCAGCAGGTACCCAGAAGACCTAATTCTCTTCTACCTTTGTCACTGCTGCTGCTAGATGGGGGACAGATCATTTCACTCTCTTTGCCTCAGTTCCCTACCTGTTTAATTTGCATTATAAAAGATGGGTAGTAGTGATGAAATGAAAAGGGGTATAAAGAAATAGAAAAAGGCTATTTGATAATCTTCGAAATGTATTTTGACAACCCTAGTGATCTTAAGTAGGATGGTCATGATGATAATGATGAATGCAATGCAATTCCCGACTTTATCTCAGTGTGTGGATGAGATTCATTTAAGATCCACACTCCCAGTATTTCTAAGAGCAAATAACCACCAGAAGACTAACCTTGCCGTGGTTAATGTGTCATTGTAAAGTAATAGATGCCACTATGTTTGTGTGAGTCTTTGACATACAGCGTCCAACACTTGATATGCTGGTGGTTTCCATTTGGGGGTTTACTTTGCAGAACAAATAGCATGGGAACTCTGTTGCCCTGTCCTTAAATGGGTCAAACTTTACAAGGTCCAAACAGTAGGACTCAGCTCAGTACACACGGACAGGAAGCATCTTTCTCATGAAAAAAATATGAGCTTTGTGCTTGTTACCCTCAGTGTTGCTGATTGCTGGGATGCTGAGTTCCAAAATCAGTTTGGCAGTGTCCTGATTGGCAGTTGTGGTGGTGCAGAGCTGTGTCACTGGGTGGGAAAGGCTCAGTAAATCAGGTTTTAATTTGCACTGCAAATAAAAAAATCATTGCTTGTCTTCAGAAGGATGTTGGGTCAGAAGCAAACTGGGTTCAAAAAGCTGCCTGTGACCCAAATTCAAAATCGTAATGCTGGGTTGATTGCAGAGAACTGAATTTGAAAATTTAGACCTGTGGTTCTGTGTTGAACACATACTCAAAACCAGTGATGGCATGGGAGAACATGAACCGTACTGTTACATTGGCAAAAGTGAATGGAAGAAAATAAAAAACAATACATGAAAGAGGCAGATCATCTGAAGTATTTGATAAGCAATGAGTCTGAACATGGTGCCAGTCAGAACCATGCTTACAAAATAGCATAACCTGGTTGTTTTTTTTTTCCTCTCACCCTGCCCCTGGGTTCTTGAGTGCATCCTGACTGTACCATTTTGATGGGCATGTCTGTGGTCATGTCTGAATTGAGCAACAGAGTTCTTGTAGAGATCTGCAGACTGCTCTAAGTGTCCTTAGGAGCAATATAGCTATGTCAGCCCAAAGCAGAGTCTGCGTTAGCTAGTGCTGGCAAGTGACAGGTCTTATTAGTGTGCGTGGGGCACACTGTTAACGTGTCTATGCTGCTTTGTCTCTGGGAGAGCATCTCCTCATAGCATTGCTCTTGGCAGTGTGGATGCAACATCTTGTATGGGTGCTAGTATAAGAATGTTTCTGCATGAGATAAACAGACCCAGAATATGAATGTGTGGAGAGAATGTTTTATATCTTCTTTCTGTAGTCTTTAAAATATTGGGGACAGGTCATTGTGGAGTTATTTTCAATTGAATAAGGAGGTGATGAACCTACAGGCAGATGTGTGGGGATATGTTTGTCAATATGATGAAGCAGAACTCCAGAATCCTGATACTGAAATGCTTTGCTTAAATAGGTTTTGTGTGTGCATGTTCTTTAAGTTACCCTTGGCTGTAAGGTCATGTTTTTGTTACACCTGGAGAGAAGGAAGGCATAAAGGCCCTTGCCTCCTCTAGCCCCCATTAGTCATGGTCATGAGTTAGCCCAGTGACCTATGTGTAAGAAACCTATGCCCAGGTAAACCTGAGGCTGACCCTGCTTAGCACATTGCCTCCTGAATTCAGGAGCTTTAGATTAGGAGCTTCTCCTAGTTGGAGGCAGGTGGGGCTCGTAGGGTCACAAGCTAATACCCTCTGTGCCAGTAACACTTTTTGGATTCAGGCACTGAAAATATAAGGTAGAGCTTCCAACTCATGAAGAAAGACTGTTCTGTGCTCTCCATTGTGTGTCACTCAGGGATGTTTCTCTTGGTACTTCTCTTTTTTGCACAGCCCCTAATGTAGGGCTAAGCCAAATGCCACAGTATAGCCCTTGGTAATTCACCAAATAAAAAGGAAATGTAAATATTACGATGGTATGGATGCTAAGTAGTAATGCACCTATTAAAATGTTTGCTGGTGGAGCTTCTCACTTGCTGGCAAACACCATGACCCATATTATTCAGTGTGTATTAAACAAGCTGTCACCTAAGCATATTTGTGAAAAATAACACTGCACTTTGGGTATTTTTAATGCCTGCAGCATTTAATGTCTGCTTGCTGTATTTGCCAGAGCCAGCATAAAGTGTACTAGACTGCAAGGACAGTCTCTCCTGTCAGTTAAGGTGCACATAATATTGTCAACCCAGAGCACATGATGCAGATTGTCACTTAATTTAAAAGCTTTGTACATCATAGCAAGATCAGTTTTTGAGCTCTTAAGTACATCATAAAAATCCACACCAGTAATTGTCTGAAAAATAATCAACAACTTTATAAAGTATGAATTTCTGGGATGAAAGCTACCAATCTGTGGAGAGAAAAACGTGGAAACTTTCCATCCTCTCCCGTCCCCAACAATGCAGGGAAAAGTGTGAAATTTGGAGTAGACTATAAAACTTTTTTACCTGCAGACTCCTACTTCAAATTCAATTTAAGCAACCACTCAGGGAAGGTAATTAGCTGACAGCTGGTCTGTGCAGGAGAAATTAGCTAATGAGTGTAGTCCATTTTCTTCTTAGCAGACAAGTACCTGCATCTTATCCAGAACGAGTCAGTGCCCTCCCGGGTGGTCCTGCAGCAGCCAAGGACATGCCAGCCATGGAAACAGAACTCACCCCAAGATGCCAACACACACATGCATACAAGGTCATTGGAAGAATGGAGAAGAAACTCTTCACCTCTTCCATGGAATCATAGAATCACAGAATGATTTGGGTTGGAAGGGACCTTAAAGCTCACTCAGTTCCAACCCCCTACCACAGGCAGGGACACCTTCCACTAGACCAGGTTGCTCCAAGCCCCATCCAACCTGGCCTTGAACACTGCCAGGGATGTGGCAGCCACAGCTTCCTTGGCCAGCCTGTTCCAGTTTCTCACCAAGCAGGTCCTTCCTAGAGTGTGACAGAAAGAGGTAGGGATGGCTGATGGCACTGATGAAGAAAGCTGTTGCCCAGGAGTACAATCCTTGTGTGTGACCCACCACTTCCTCAACCTGTCCTGTGACCAGAGCAATGCTTGAGGGAGCTGATGCCAGTTTCATCTTCCCTGCTAGGAAGGCCTGCATCAGGAGGAGGGTCTTCACCTCAAACTGGTACTTACAGTGAAGCTGTAAGTGAGGCTGTAAGTGAGGCAATACCTCATTTGGGAGAAATAAAATCAGATTGTCGTTCCATAATACTCTCTCTGCAAGACCCTTCATTTAATGGTCTTTAGACTCAGTTTTCTGTCTTTACATTTCAGTAGCACTGTTTTCCTTTCCTAGCACAGAAGTCCCTGGCTCCCTCTGCATATACTCCTCATTATGAATGGGTGGAGGCAACGTTGGCTCAGCTATGTTAAAGTCTGTTCTATCCCCAGTTTTGCAGCATTTGATCTTTTCTGTTATTTCTGAGCTACGGTGTTTCACAAAAATCCTTTATTTGATTTTGCCTTGCTTTAATTCATATTGTGTGCAGGTGCAGATGTAACATGGTCATGTTGACTTCATGTCAGACTGGTAGAGAATTCCTGATTTTATTCCCTACTATTTCTCCCCATCAAATCTATCTCAGTTTCTATTCTACATCTTCTTGGAGCCACTCAAAGGCATCATTACTGGAGAACTGGTTTTGATCACTTGAAATAGACTTAAATACTTTTTCAGTGAATAGGCAGACATTACTTTGTATCTCAACAAAGTAAGTGCTGATCTGACATTTAAATGTCTTTTTGACACACTCTTGACCTATATGCCTTTGTTCCTTTGAAAAGCTTCAAAGCCGATTTCATATTTAAAAGTCTTTAAATCAGTCTTAAAGGGGAAAAAGATAACAATTGTATGACACATTCTAGGAACCACTATTTTTTACAGTCACAGAGAGGCAGTGATTCTTGTTCAGCATTAATACCTAATCAAGATTACACAGTGCATCTTAGATATGAAATTCACTTCAACTTTGTGAGCCCCAACATTTGCTTGGAAAAAAACAGACAAAACAAAAAACCCAACACATCATTTCCCAGGAGTGAACTGCTCCAGCGCTATACGTATTCTTTGAGTAGAGGAAAAAATTCCTTTCCTTTCCTATTATCAGGAACTAGGAAAGCATCATCACAAATAACTCTTATCACCTGAAATCACATAAAGAAAACTTTCTGAATTCAGTAGAATTTGGTTCAACTCAGGACAAATCTCAGAGCAAGTCTGAGAGTGATATCCAAGATGTGATCATAGTTCTAGGGTCTCCACAAAGGGGAGAAGGACAACTGGAACTTTGTCAACAGGAAAAGTTTCAGAGATGAGGCCTGATTACTATCTGGAAGCAAAAAGACAAGAGCAGTTAAAGACTATTTGTTGTTCACTTTAGTAGGATACCATCGAAAAAGCATTTATTTGTGCTTGCCTGTAATCCTTTAAAATAACAGGAAACAAATGTTTAAAAACATAAGCATCTGTATAATGCTGTCATTATTCCAGTCATTTCTGGATCACACAGGAGTAAATATACATGACGGTAATCTTTATACATTTATCTGCTGCTGGGCTGTGTATTTTATCTCCTGTCTTTGCAATATCATTTGCAATCTTCTTCCTACTCATCATCCAATGGGCAAGGTTAGATCAGTGCTGTTTCTGACAAAGTAAAACCCAATGTGGCGTATTTGCAAATAGAAACTGCTGAGCATGGTCACAAAGCACAACAGAAAAGTCTTACATATGAAACAAAAGAAATCAGTGTGCAGAATGTGTATGAAGAAGTAATTTACATGTTTATGAGAGCCTATAAACTTCTTTATTGCATAAAAATAGGTTTTCAGCTTGTCTGCTTCTGAGTAAGTCTTAAATAATAAATTTTACTTTGGATGACTGATTATAGGACTCCAACCCAGGCAGTTTAAATCACATCTCCTGTCCACTTTAAGAAACAATGATTTTCCAGCTTTGACATCATATATCTTATTAAGTTTATGCCACAATATAGTGGGGACCCAATTCTGTTAGCCTAGCCTGTAGTCATGAGATCTGTATTTTTAGTGTCATTAAAGCAGCCTCGAGCATAGCAGGATAAAGCTGTTCCTCCAAGAATAGCACGTTACTTTTGGTCACCTGGTAAACATATTTGGTTATGGCTTGCAAGCAGGACAGTAGATGAGGGCATTGTCGCTGTATGTGCAGAGAGTTCCCTTTCATTTACTATCAGGAACATTTCCAAAAAAATTCCTGTTTTCCATCTCAAAACTCTCCATAGTCTAACTAGCAGGCTGCAGTCCAGGGGGGCTGTGCAGGCATATCCATATAATTGTAAAGGTCGATTATACTTTGTTATTATCTCTAGACTTTGTCAGATTACTTGATAAGCCTGTTTTTATTAATGCACTTACGATGGCTGGTGAAAGGCAGATGGAGTTGGATAAATTTTCCTTCCTAGTGCAATACTTCAAATTAAAATATGCTTAATTTATTATGCACTGTAGATGCAGTATTTTTAATTCCAAGAATATCACAACATTTTCTTTTTATTCTTTTTCTGTCTGAAACAATTAAAAGGAGGTGTGATAGCTCTTTTGTTTCCCATTTAGGAGCAAATGTAAGCACCAGTACATCTCCCTACCAGACTGGCAGAAAAAATCAAATACCTGATTACTGAGCAGTCTTTCTTCATTTTCTGTCCTGGACATGTTTCTATGCTGCAGAGTCCCTCAAACTGCCATCTCTCTTCACGCTCATCAGCCTCAGACTGAAACAGAAAGGGGGTGGGGGGAATGATTCCTCTCCCTGAGGACACTGACATTAGCAACAAGCAGTCAGTCTAAAGGATGCAACCAGAAAGGCAGAAGGGGAAAATGACAATGGCACTTCCTAAATATTAAAGAAGCTATTCTAAGACAGAAGCAGAAGTATGTGTTGGCAATATCAGAAGATGAATGGCTAGCTATAATAAATTCCTTTTAGATAAAAGATTATTCTTCACAATTATTGATGTATTTAATTTTTTTTGTTTATTTGCTTTCATCTTTTTTCCTCCTTCCTTTCCCCATCATTCCCCCTTTACTGTGATACTTGACATTGGCTTCCATGCTTTTATTCTGCTTATTCATTTGTTGTCCAAACTTCTTACAGTTTCCTAGGAGAAAAAAGCATCACCTAGGCATTGCTAGCTGTTATGCTTGTTTTATACCTCTTGCTTCTTCTGAGTGTCCATTTAATAAAGGCACTTCTTGGGCAAATGCCAATTACTCATTTCATTATATTTCAAGCTTGAATATATTTGAGACGCGTCATGCCTGAAGTTAACTATCTGCCATCTGATTCAATAAAGGAAGCAGCCTACACATTAACTCCGTTTAGAGCAAGTTGCATACACTTGCTGCTTCATGTAGCTATGTACTGGATTTGATTGTGTATTATTATTTTGCATCTATTTTGGTTTATGTCAGGATTACACAGTGAATGAGTTACTTTATTTCTTACATCTCCAGGTTAACGGTTCTCTTTGTATGCACTTAGCACATCAGCTGCAGTTCTTCATAATGGGGATACTAATATTTCAAAGAATGTATCACCATCACAAAATGCTATGAGTATAAAATTCATATATGACTGCAGCGAGAGTCATCTTAATGTTTTCTTGGCTAATGTAAAGACAAGTCTTAAAGGAGGGAAAATTTACTTTGGCTTTACATTTGGAATCCCCAGGCACATTCAGTCATTTTAAAATTATCCTGGCTTGCTTAAACGAAGCAGTAGTTTGTGTTCTTCAGAAATAGCTTCTGACACATTATCTTGCTGCTGAAGCCTGTGTATTTAATAAGTAAAAGAGAACCATTTTCAAAAAACCTCGGCTATTTTGCATGGGTATTCATCATTGTCATTATCACGAGTCATCCTGGTGAACACCAGGAAAGCTGCATATTAGTCACTGTGAAAGGTGCTAGGTTGAACTATACATCACTGCTACCTTCTAATAGACTCTGAAACAGGATAGCGTGATTTACTTTTTTTTTTGCATTTTGGAAAAGCAGATGAAGGCTTTTTTTTCAAGTCCACAAGCATTCAACTCTGCCAAATTAGCACTGATTCTCTGCCAGTTCATTACTGTGGGTACGAGGGAACTGTTAGGTAGGGAACACATTATCCTTATTTCCACAAGGGAGTCAGCAGTTGGGGTTTGTGGTTGCTGCCCACTGAAGCATTTATCAGCCCACCTGGAGAACCTGATGATGTGTCCTCCAGGACCTCATCCTAATGTAGTAGCATTACAACAGAGTGAAGGAGCTCAGTGGCAAATCCCCATCCTAGCCATACTTCAACATGGTTCTCTCTAAACCCCCAGATGCTGTAGTCTTACTGCCTGAAAGATTCCTTAGGCACATTAGCTCTGCCAAACATACAGCACTAAGACTGTAATTTTTCTTTGCCATTTCTACTGCTGCAGTAGTTGGCACTTGGTATGGTACAAAAGCAGCTAAATAAAAGATAATCAAGGTCTTTGAAAGGCTGGCCAAACAGAGCCTCTCCTCAGGAAGGTGCTCCCTCCAAGTGAATGTATCTGCTCATTACTAATCTGTTCACATGCTGATCCAAATCAGGAGAGAAATTCTCAGTTATTTTGGGGAAATAGGAGAAATCCCAAAGTCCTTGAATCAACAGGACCGTAAAAGCTAATGGGCAGGCCCAGAACCCCCCTTCCTGGGGTTCCTCACATTCTTAAATCAACAGATTTAAATGTGTCATCACCTCTAGCACATCAAATACAAGAATTTTTCTCCATTCGAATATAGAAAAACCTTTTAAAAAGTGCTTTATCAGGTCCTAGCAGCACAGTGGGTTTCAATTCAAACCTGTATTTCTGTTCTTGATTTTTGATGCCATTATATCCAGATACTAACTGACAGGGCTTTTGTAGTGGTCATGGATAAGTCATTTTGAATTAAATTTGGAATACTGGGGATGGAGTTCAGTGAATGATAAACCTCTGATGATTCCAGCCTTTTTCCAGCCCCCTTCTTTGCACAAGGACTAACACGAGACTATAATCACATTATTGGCTTAAGAGTAAAAAAGATGGGATTGGAAAATGAATATTTATAAAATCTAACCCAGATATCTGACCAGAATGCTGACTGCTCATGCAAAACAAGTCATCACCCTTTACTACTTCCTGCTCTGGCTTCCTCCCTAACACTCAGAATGTTTCTTCCATCTGTTTTACTTCACGACTTCTTGCTATATTAACCATAGTTCTCTGCTATTCAGTGAAAAGTGAGAACTTTCCTTGGCATCCTATCTTCATGGTACTGCCGTTCTTGCTGAATTCAGTCTCACTGGCTAGATTCACATTTAACATCTACTTGAGAGTAGTCGTCTAATAAACAATTTATATGCACCTCACTGAAATCAACATCTCAGCATCAGCTTTACTTCACCTTTATGCATGGATTAAAGATGTTTCATAGGAAGACAAAGCCTTCCTCTGATGCTACAATAAGTTGTTTCTGCAGTCTGCTAGCAGAGTGGAAGAAATATGTAAATGAAGAAGAGAAAGTTATCAGAAGACACCAGCAATGATGGTATTAGTTGGCTGCAACTCTTTATGAGAAAATTCTGTGTTCTGGGATTCTGTTAAGTATTTAAACACATCATCAGTGAGACTGACATACTATGATCACTTAAGCCCTTTCCCATAACCGCCCAATTGTACTTTTTGCCAATATCAGAGCTTCCACATATGTAAGCCAAAGTAATCAAGTCTGAACAAAGTTTTAAATGAACTCTTCTTACATGTATAGTAAGTATAAGGTGGCAGTGCAGTGATTCGGCACGGAATTGGGAGGGGGCACATCCTTTTAGTACTGGAGCAATAAAGAAGCTAAAGGAAAGAAAGAAAAAAGGAAGTGTGGATTGCTCAGGAAGTACGTACGTTTATAAACCACTCTCCTAATAAAATATTCATTAATTTAAAATGTATTAACACCAGTATTTTAACATACTTGCAAAGTTAAGCTTTGATAATGATGTATTAGTTGGCTTTATTGATGTACTATTTAATCAGTAGAATAACTCTCCAAACCATATAATAGGTCACAGCCCCATATATAATGACAGATGGATGTGTAAATTCAATGGTTACGGGAATAATAGGCCTTCTGGGGATTTTGCTTTGGTGCTATTTTCTTGACATTAACTCAGTGCTATCTGTCATTCATCTTGTACCTGCTGAACCAAAGGGGTTTGTGAGTTGGATAAGAAACTGCTGAAGGTTTTCTTTTGTTAGAAGATGTATTGATTTTCTCTGTAAAGAATGTTGAACTTGCATTGTGTTTTATGTCTGTGGTGCCAGGGTGCAGTATTCCCTATTGTAACTTTAATAACTGCCACGTGACTGTTTAGAAGGACAGTTCATGGAGACAAATAGAGAAAGAACTATTAAACACTTAAACACTGACAACAGAGCGTTTAAGCAAACATGACAGAGAAGCACAATTTCTTTTCCCAGCTTTGAATCGTGTTGGATTAATGACAGACTTAACATGAAGGAATGCCTGTGTAAAGAACTACAACATTTTATTCCACCAAATGGGTGGCATATCAAAGGATGCCCACTATCAGAACCTTTAGGACCACTACCATTCTTGTAGAACACCACACTAATCAAACTCTTTCCTATTTTATGTGTCTTTTCCTACTCAATGTCCCTAGTAGCTTTCAGGCATGTATATGCCTGGTACCCTAACTGCAAATCTCTTAAGGTGGAGAAGGAAAACTGACCATAGCTCAACCAAAGACACAACATTGCTGTGTCTGATCAGCACCAGAAGTTTGACCAATATGTAAATTATAGGAAAACATGGATGCCTGGGGCTTTTCAAATTCTTGCCCTTCCCACCCCTTTCAATCTCATTTATTCTTAGACATTTTATATTCTTCTGGCTGCAAACACCTATGTCCTTTTGGGGATCTGGCCCTCATGTTGAAAGTCAGTGTATGCTTTAGACAACTACACTGGCATATTGCCTCTGACTATATTTGCTGTCCCACTTACCCCAGCCATGTATAATATCTTGTAAATTGCATCTCAATATCCTTGTATTAAAAGCCTTTGAGGACTGTTTTGGGGATGAAGGTAAATTAGGCAGGAATGCCCCTGCAAGTTATGCTCAGTATTACAACAGGGCAGTCTTTTTCTGGAGCTCAGTGTTGTCAGAGTCCAGCTTCAGCATAAAGCTGTTCATACCAGCTAAGGGCATGGCCTTAGGAGTACAGGACATTTTCCATCAGCTTCTTTTCTATTTTCATAGCACTCTTCTTTCATTTCAGAGAGAGTTTTCTCATAGATTATTCTCCATTAAAAAAAAAAGTTATTTTTTTTCTCGCTGCTTTAGAGGATTTATTATCCTGAAACCATTATCTAAAGATACGTTTGCACTGTCTTTTAGTGAAATCTCTGCACAGTTATGGTTACTTATGCCACATTAGTTAGCTATGTCAAATCAAAGTGCTGATACTAAAGGCAGTTAACAGGGACATAGTTTGCATTTGTATTGCTCATGGGGAGGGGTCCAGAGGAACAGACTAAAATGACAGTATGGGCATGCACTAAATTATTTGTTGATTTCAATTTTATTTTAATTCATAACATTTGATCCAAACTCGTAAACTTAAATTTTGCTCCTTTCTATCATATCTGATAATATTCTTCCTTAGTACAGGACATATAGTGTCAAAAAATAATTTCTCTGTTGCTGCAGAATTTGATATGTTTGTTTTTTTGTTTTTTTTTAATCTGGAAATTACAACAGCAAATATATTTCTAACTAGTACTACTTCCTCAATATTTATGAGCTGCAGTGACAGCCAAGTGTTGCTGAAGGTGCTGAAAAGGAAATGATGGAGTGGTTTATTCCAGTACCACGCACTTGTACATCCAAACTCAGTAGCTGTTTAATAACCATGACTTACATAATTGGATCTGTATGGGTAACTTGTTCTCACATAGGAATGACTCTTGCCGTGGTACACTGATCAACCAGTTCATCGTTCAGCTCACACGAACACCCTTCTTTTCAACTTTTAATAAGCACAAGCTCAGCCTTTGGAAAAATCCTAAGAGACTAAAGGAGCTAAAAGCCTCCAACAATCTCAAACCTTTGCACCAGCCTGAGTAGCCCGCTGGATGGGACACTGAACTGTGACTCTGGAGAAGAGCCTGCACCAGCTGTGCTACGTGATTTGCAGTTATTCACTTAATAACACCTACATGCTGTAGCAGGTTTTCAGAATAGAAAGTTCTTACTGTATCCCAATGCTTAGCACAATAGAACTTCAGTTAGGGGTGAGATCTCTACTGGAACTGTAATCTCAATAATTGTTTTCAGTTAACCAGTCTGAAACGAGGAGCAAGCTTTCTTGCCGCATCAGTGCAAAACTCTCTGGCATGTAAATCAGTGCAGAATACATCTTGGCTGTGCTGGTATCTTTCCTTTATCTTTCCATTAAGTGCTACAGTGCAAATTCCTAAGTTAGCTACTACTCATTGATGTTATTCAGGACTAGGCTACCAAAAGAGAAAAAATCAAATTAATTTCATATTCATGTTGCAAAATCTTAATCCAGACAGAACTTTAAATATCTGTATGGCCTGCCTTAGCAACAGATAGTTTGTTTTCTTTTCAAAGGCACACCAGAGAAGGACCTGAATAAATGAGTTGTTCCTTGTGCCAAGTTTAAGTGCTGAATCCCCCAAAGACTTTGTAGTTCCAGGATGAGGTGGACTAAACACAGAGAAGTTACCTTTCTTCCGTTCTTGATAGGATGTGAAGTGGATTTCTGTGTGCTAGAAAAATACGTGTTGCTAATAAAGGATTCCTAGATTATGAATCACTTTTTTCTTTTGTCTGACCCTACTTTTTTACAAGGAAGTGCGTACCCAAAAAACACAGGAAGAGCAGGATAGCAAATTGATTGGCTTAGTCAAGAAGCTTAAAAGGATTTTACTTCACACAACTTCTGGCATGCAAGGTCAGACCATTTGTTTGATCAGTGCTTTTACATCAGAAACGCTTTTCTTAAGTTCCTGTTGGAGCAAAGTTGAAATTTCCTCTTTTTTGTATCAGTGTTCCGCTTTCTTAGCAGTGATTCTAGTTCACGATGAGCTAATTCTTGTTTGTTTAGAAAGCACTGCAAAACATTTTTATATTTACGGAAATCCATGAGTTCCAGGAGAAGGTTTTTTTCTTCCCAAACCACAGACTCATACTGTAATAGTTTGTGTTTGCTTTTCTCATTGAGTCCTTTTTCCCCTTTCAGACTTGATAGATCAGGTGGCTAACTAGTAGAAAGTAAGTTTTTCCACATTCTGAGTTGTGGCAATTCATTCTGAACCTTCTCTTGTATCATTTTTGCTAGATATCTGAAATTCTTTATGGCTTTCTCATGTACTTTTCTGCAGTGACAATGGATCTATATGCTAAAATGTAGGACTGCGTTCTGCAGGTTTATCTGTACATGAGCGACAGACTTAAGTAGGGGACATTTGAAATCTTGCATCCATGGGGAGGGAAAAAGGGAGAGAGGGACTGATGGATGGATGGATGGATGATAAGGCTTAACTATCACAATATGGTGCAAACTGATGACAACTGATGAGGAGAACAGCCTCTTCATAAGAGGTGAATTTAGTTCAGTTCTCATGCCTCAGGAAATCTACCCCAAAAAACAGAGTCTTTTCTTTGCCTTCATTTGTTCATTATTAACTTAAAAAAAAAAAAAAAAGGGGGCGAGGGCAGGAAGGACAGAAAGATGCCATTTAACTCCAAGAGCACTAAGAAGAGAAAAAGGAGAAATAAAAGTAATCACAGTGTTTTCCTTAACTTTTCATCTCGCTCTCTCAAAACAGTCCTCAGCTTTCATGATCAGAAAAAAGCCTCTCCTCCTGCAGCTCTGGCTGGTGTTGGCATGGTTCTGGCATTAAGTAAAATAGCTGAGTTTTGCAACATGGCACCCTTGATACACTCCTAACAGGATTACTGTAAAATGAAAGAGCATCTGCTAAAAATACAACTTTAAAAGCACTTGGAAGAATGTGATTCCACTGCTGCAAATAGAGAAGGAATGATGATGTGCTGCCTTCTTGCTTATGTTGGTGATGCAGAGTAGGACAGGGGTGGATATGGTAAGAAGAATGCAGACTTACATATTTCAGGCCAAATGTCAGTCAGCTTGTTCTTCTCCAGTGCTTTTCTGTCAATGAATTCATCTGGAAATCTGAAGAGTTTTTGCTTAATTTATTAGTACTTAAACTTTATCTAGCCAGCCTAGTTGCAGGGTCTCTTACTACTTTATTACTTGTATTGATTCTGGTCCCAGAAGAAGTATAAAGCTATAACAGAATGAAGCAAAAGATAAACTATTTCTATAGGCTGTAAACACAAAGCCTTCCAACATAACCTAGCCCACTAATTATGGCTATTAAGAAAAAAAATAATCCCTCTGGGCAAGTCATTTACTTTATGCTCCTTCTGAAGCATCATGTATTGCCTGCTATAAAAGATACTTCTAGTGAAACAGCTGAACCACAGAGCTGAACAAGCACAGGATTTCCTCGAATCTTTGGATTTTAAGGCTAAAATAAACTTTTCTGATCTTCAGAAAAGTGGGTGTTTTTTTGTTTTAGAGGAAGACTTGAGGGAAAATCATCTCTACACTTTGTGACTCCTCTGCTGTGGATCAAACTGTAATAAACAGTTAGCTTTGTTGTAGCCCTTGTCCATTCCTCATTTGTTTCTTATTTTCTCTAAAAAATTATTTCTTGTACTTTTGAACCAAGCAACTACTTTTTCTTTAGCTAATTTATACTTTGATGCAGCATTAATGTCTGAAAGCACTTGTTTCCTTCAAGGATTCAACTTCAGGCAACACCACTTTATGCCCAGGCTGAATACTTCAGAGAGAAAGTTACTTTACTGAGCAGCTAATTTAGTTACATGTTTTACCAACCTGGTCATTCTAGGTTTTCTGTTTATTTAGTGTCTGAAGTTTGTCTTCTGCAGAAAATGATTCAGAGCAGAATCCAACTTCAGAAAGCTACTAAGCAAGTAATGCTAAACAAGTTCTGTACAAGTAATATAACAAATCACACAACCTAAAGAGGAAAACAGTGTTTGCTCTGATCTCTTTGAAATTTTAATCAGTGTACCAACTTCTTCAGGGCAAAAACTCCCCTTTAAAATCTGAATTAGCAGTAGTAGTCAACAGTTCCAAGTATGTAATACAAAAAGGGTATGGCAGACTTTTCAAGATGAAAGAAAAGCTGCTCTGTCCCTGAGTTTTCTCACTTTAAACAGGGAACAAGAATTAAGATATTTTTTAGTGTGGTATGTATCAAGCCTACTTAACAGTATTACAAGGCTTGATGTTATTTTCAGTTCTCAGATGCTGGCAGTAGGGAGTCTGCTAACTCCAGATTCACAAGATAAATAGCTTTGTATATAAAAATGCAAGGTACTATCCTTTTAATCAACACCAACCAAATCTTCAGCTGATTACTGATACTGATAGCTGATTACTCATCTATCCTTCAAGGACAGGTGAGTTGTCATCTTGAAACAAACCATCTCAACTGTTGCTCTTGTTTGATGAGAAATACCACTGCTCAGCTGACTAAATGAGTCCAGTTTCCATATGCATAGGTTTTAAGAAATATAATGAATTTAGAGTTAAATTATTTGTATTCTGAGTTTTGAAAACGCACAGATAACATGTTAAAACTTCCCTCTGCAGCTGCAGAGGTTTGCAATACATTATTCTGTAATAAAACACAAGACTGAGTGTGATCCATGAGCTCCCTCAGTTTGATCTCTCAGTTTGTCTCACAAAAGAAGGTGGAGACAGTGGGATTTTTCTTCCCCATTTTTTTCTTTTTGGCATTAAGGAGCTATTTAAGGTGATGGACGTGTAGCTTCAATGGGAACGTAGGAGGTAAGGACACTGACCACCAAAGCACTATTTTTCTGCAAGTGCATACTGGCAGCTTTTATTAAAAAATGTTCTTTGAAGCAGTCACATCGTATAATCTGAGCAGAATGAGGCTAATCTAATGACTTGAAGCTTTTTTTTTTCCTCACCATTACAGAAGAAGGAAGTGGTTGCTTTTACAATGTGGAGCAGCTATTAAATTAAATTAATAGACCTAGTATGTCTGGATTTGTAGAAAGCTATTTGACAAAGTTTCCCTTGGTAGATTATTGTAAAAGTTCTCTAAGTATGGGTGAGGTAATACATTATTAAGATGGAAAAGGAATTGGTTAGAAACCAGAGACATGAATTAAAGGTATCTGTTATTCATAGCAGTTGGTAAAGAGTGAAACCCTTCTGGGCTCTAATTGTGTCAATACTGTTTAATGGTAGTTTTAATGTTTCAGCAGAGCTGTAGCATGCTCCTGCTTTGTATTTGTGGGTGTTAGACAAGAGAGAAGCATAGCTCAGTGAACTGCAGCATTTATGGGCTTGAGCCAAAGGTTTTGGGGCAGTGGGTCAGGCCACACAGGATTATTTGCATCAGTGAAGTGAATGGCTGCATGGACAGAATTTGAATATATACCAGCTAGAGCATCACCAATCACTGACACACACAAGACAGTGGTTAAAGAATGGATAGCAGAACATCCCAGACTGCACTGAGGCAATACTATAGAGGTTTTACAAGTGTAAGCATGGCCAACATTTTCATATTTGGACAGATTTGCTAGCCATGAGAAAGGCAATTTTTGGAGCTACTGCGCTGATGACAGGCTGACAAACCAAAACCATTTTGTCCTGGAGGCGCTGAGTACTGCATGTGTTGTCCTCTGTTGGCTTCTGCAGGCAATGGTAGTTCTGCCTACCCTATCCAAGTGCCCAGATCAAGCTGTGGTTCCTAAAAGTGAAGCTGCTTTCTGCACATGATTTAGAATCATAGAATAGAATGGCAAGGGTTGGAAGGAACCTTAAAGATAATATAGTTCCAACCCCCCATTTAGATTTAGATGGAGAATACCAAACATACCCTCCTAAATAGTCAGGTGCAGTCTAACCCACTGGTATACCTGGTCCATCACAACCTGACTGAAATCCCAGTGAGGTCTGGAGATCACCAGTGGAGTTGGATCACATTGCTTGTGGCTGCCGTATTGGTTTCAAGCAGCTATGTATGTTTCCATACTGAGCTACATAGGTAAGCCAGATTGGAAAGGAGTGATTTTCACACAAGGAAGACTGTGCACCAGCTTCCCCGTGAGTACAGTGATTACCTGACAGCTCTCAAGAAAGCTTTCTAGACATTTAAATTTTCTATTGTTCCCTTAATAAAAAACCCAAACCTTTTATGTAATGAGATCAGCTGTACCAGCTTTTCAGACAATTTACATTGCTGATACATATTCATACAGTACACAGTGACAGAGCTTAGAAATTAAACCAGCAGTTGTGTTTGATCCACAGTGGTGGCTGAAAACAGTGTATACCATCTAAACTGTATATACAACCCCCAGGGGTGAGGCAATGAGGTGAACCTTAAAGACACAATTACTTTTGCTGAGATTGTGACATGAAAATTTTATGTGTGAATCGAGATTTTTGTTGGGTTATTTTTCATTAGAAATAAGTGAAGTGGAATTTGAATGCATGCTATCAGATGAGTGACACCTTATGGGAAAATTATAGCACAATAATCAAAGTCTGAGACAGAGGAACACTCTATTTGACCACAGAAGAAGAGATCATACAGTCATTAATATAACAATAGACAGAACTTCCAGTACTTAGTACCAGCAGTCCTTTTGCACCTAAATGGGAGCCAGACAGCTGCAGATAGAAGAGTGAATGTCTTTCTCATCGATTTTTCAAATGTTTCTAGCATCAGAAGTGACAGGTCACTTCAAGTGTAACATGGACATAGAGAACAAAACACTGGGAGAACAAAATATGCCAATAGAGAATTTGATTGCATTTTGCTTTTCTGTGTCTGCCTTTGAAAACCTCTATATTTGGAAAAAAACCCAACATATATGCATTGAAAAACATCATGTGATAGCCAGGGGCAGGATAACCTGGAGAAGTAGTTTGAATGGGCTAGTCCCACTAGAAACAGCAGCAGCCCAAAGCATGAGTTGTCTCTGCTGCAAGTTTCTACTGGTTGTCTGCAGTGTATTCATGCCCAAAGTTTTGGCATGACTGCATTTCTGAAATGTAAATGTGCTTTTATGTCGCTATTTTTTCCCCTTTTTCTGGGGTCAGTGATATCATTGTGACTGGAAGTTAATCAACCTGATAACAGATGAAAATAAGCAACAGTTGGTTTTCCTCTCCCTTAGCCACAATGTGAACATATGGACTCTACTCTGACTCATGGCTGATTGTATCTCATGTTAGCAAAAGGAAAAACAATGACAAAATTGGATATGATACTGGGGGATGGTCTTCTATGTAGAGAATAAATACAAGATGAACATTTAGGAGCAGGTTTCCACTGAATTAGCTGAGGAAGAAAGGAAACCAGCCTGCCCAGAAATAAGACCGCTATTTAATGAGGAAAAGGGTTTGCTGAGAATGGAGTATGGGTGTCTCTGGAAATTTCCAGGATCTTCAGTTTGAGAGTTAAATAGTTTCTTTGAGGGGAGTAGTAGTGAAAGAAAGTTAAATGCCTCAATATCTCCCTTGTAGACGTGTGATCTCTGTGACCACTCTGCTAAAGCAAAGTCCACAAGACTGCACTAAGTGCTTGGGTTCCCTGTGTGGCTCTGGAAAGAGTACCTGAAAACTAATAAAGTGATCAGGAAACCATCTAATTCGCCAATAAAAAACCAGGGAAAATGGCTTCGAATTTTCAAAACATGGAAATGTGATGCACAGTTACTGTTTTCTCCTGGGAGAAGGAATCTTTGGTCCAAGTCCTAGATCTAATGACTGTTGGTGCATTTTAAAATGTACGAGCAAAATACAGACCTTGTCCTTGGAAATTAAACAGGCACCCAGGACTTCCCCCTACAGGTACACAGTTTTACTGTTAGGCTAGAGAGCCACTGTCCCAATTAACCATGTATTCTGTGCTAATGAGATATCTTATGTTGTAATACTGAGAATACATGTTCCTTACTGCACATAATATTCTGTCTGATTACTGAAATCAGAGGAGGTGGACTTGACTACACCAGACAAGAAGAACTGAACTGTGGTCTTCCTAGATAAAGAAGGCTTTAAAAATGGAGCTATTTAAACTGATGGGATGGGGAACAATGCCATCTTCCTTCCCTTGGCTTTGTCTTAAAGGCTACATTTAAGGCAGTATGAGCTTGTTTGCTGTTACTTGCTTGCCAGATTAGTATGGGGAAAAGAAATGGGACACTTCATTTGTAGACACGGCTGGAACTTGTATGGGGAAAATACTGAGTTAGCTGGTAGTGCTAAGACAAAATTCCTGCACGTGCCCAGAGGTCTTCTTGGAGCTCTACTGTTAAAAATTGACCTCTTTAGGGACTCAAGGCAATTCCAGAGTTGGACAGCAGTTGAACAGTTTCTGTGGATAACAGTTTTGGTCATCTGAAACTACATCCCAGCTGAGAACCAGCCACAAGAGAGAAGGTTCAAATCCGGTGAGGTATTTAGGGTGCTTAATGCCCACTAGTTGCAGTAGGAGCCAAATGTCAACGTACGTTTGTAGATGTCAGCTTCAAAGTTCATTGTAAGTTTTGTAATAGTTTTAAGTTTTCTCACTATATGTGAAACAGTATTCTGGGCTAGCTTTTATATCTGTACTTAAAGCCCACATGCTGTGCATAGTCCTGCCATCAGAAATGTTTAACCCACACACTGTTCTTTTAAAGGAAAATTAATGTTTTCTTTACATAGCAGCAGGGATTTCACAGTTGAAGGCTGAATAATGTATCTTTTAAAAATAGCACTTGATGCTTTCATCTCCAAAGCCTCTTGCTAACACTGGGCTCAGCCATGCATTCCTCCAGGTGTTCAGTTCCTCCGACTGTAGAGGAAAATATAGATATAGGAACTGACAGGACCAGTCCTGTCCTTATACACCTCCTGTAAAGTAAATTATTATCCTCTCGTTACAGACAGGGAGACAAATATAGGCTGAATTTGATTTTGTCCAATTCCAATTACAATGCTGGGTAGCTGCTCACAAAATCAAGGCCATATTTCACAATATATTTTATTAGCTCATTGAGCTCACAGTTTTGCCAATGCAGTACACTATGAAATAGGAATTTAGTAGTAGTCTGGCAGTGATCTGTACTTCACTGGGACTAATATAAATTAATTCTGTATTTATACTGAGGTGCTAAAATTACTTAACTCATTAAGAATGTAACATTACAAAGATCCCAATGGATAACACAAAGATTTTCAAGTACAAACCTTTACACTGGATGAGTTTAAATGAAAGAAAGCCTGTTCTTTCTCTGCCGTTTTGCTTATTATTTTTGTAAAATCTAAAATACGACATTTAGAGATTAGAGCATATAAACAGCAAAAGATATATTTAGAACTTGTCTCCCAACAGTTTTGTTTCTGCAAAGTTAGAACTGTCTGACCTTTCTGGATAGTGTAACATTTCAGTTGTGTTGACGATACTGAAATTGATACGACTTCGCGAAAAGAGCGGTTCTTAATTCTCAAGCTTTTTGGAAAATTTCAAGTTTTGAACTCTTCAGAATCGGAACCTGCTTATTTCTAGCAGCAAAAAATAAAGCATAGTCATGGTACATTTCTGCCCTTCTTGTGTGAAATTGTAGCTGTTCTACACGCAATCATCTTAATTTTACTAGGAGTAAGACCCACAAAGCTGGGCTTGAGACTCCATATATTGATCCTCATTAGGGAGAGGAGCCTAAATAATTGCAACTTTCAAAATGCCTGGTATCTGAAAATTTAAAAAATTACTCCACTTTACTTGTTGCTATGGAAAGGAAGAAAGAAGACAGAAACATGACAGTCAGTAATACCATTGGAGCAGAATTCTTTAGCAGAGATGGTGAAAATTATGGAGGTCTGAGAAGCATTTCAGGATGAAATAGAAACAGCAGAGATGAAATTTAACTTGGAAGTAAACACACATTAGCCTAAATTAATCCCATACTTCAATTACTGAGCACAATTACTGTGCTCTGAGAAAGCAGAACCTCTCCATAGGAGGAAGCATAAACAGCAATACCAATTTCTGCCTAGCCTCCATCAGAAGATACCAACACAGATACCATTTTTAAATGAGTGGAGAAACATCAAACATGTGACATCTTTGTATCCTTCAATCCTATTGTTGCATTTGATATGCTTTGCTAAATGTCTTTTCATTGATTTTAAGATACAGGGACCAGCTATAGTGCTAACAGGAAAAATAAAGTTTAAAGTTCCTTGTACTGTACTATTTATCAGTTTGAATGGAGAGAAAGAAAAGGAAAGAAGAAGCATGTTTTAGAATTACTGAGAAATACATTTGTTGTGTGTAAGTAGACTGTAGGATCAATTGCTGCAAGAGGCACAATGTCTGTGATGTCCTTGGATGATTAAATGATACATCCCAAAACAGGTTGAAGGAAATCATATGGGACATAAATAGGAGTCAAGATACTCCACATTATTCTGTAATATTATAGACCCAACTAGCCACAACAGGGATTGTTTCTCTTTGAGTAACTGTTCACTGGATGGAGCAGAACAGAGTGAGGTATGTGATTTTCCTTTTGAAGATGGCAAATGAATAAGTATGTTTTAAAAGTTTTTCTTTTTCAACCCCTAACCTAAACCCCCTATATTCTAGAAAAAGCTAACCTATGCATTGTTAGATCAACCAGCTAGTTGTCTGCAGTATTTATGGTTTCATGGGGATAATAGAAATTGTCAGAAATAAATGTATACTGTCACAGCCACTAATGCAAAGTCACAGAGCCTTAATTTTTCAGGTCTCTTTTATAGTGATAAAAGGCTTAAAATGTTTTTAAATTCACTTAGAGAGTTCTTTGTTAATGTGTCCAGAAGTTGGTATTTTCAAAAGATTTTGGAATAACGTATTATGCTAAACTGTCTGAGAATGACTGTGCATCATTTTAAGTATCAGTCTGGCTTATTCATCTTCCAGACACTGTGTTTGAATGTGCACAATGAAGCCAAATCCAGAATTCTGATTTTGTTGTACCTGCTCTGACTTCAGTGAAGGACCTTCCTGAGGATGATCACAGGATTAGCTGAATGGTACACAGACGAGGTAAAACAGCATTTTCCCATGGCTCAAAAGCAAGACATAGGATAATGGAACAGAATACAGGCCTTAAGACCTCATTCTGTGTGATGTTGAATGTCTTAACTTGGATTGATTTCAGGGGAAAAGAACTTAGGAAGAGCCGAGAGGCCTCTAGGAATGACTTCTTTAAAAAACAACAACCAGCATCAAAACACAAAAACAAACCAACCAACCCCCATAAAATCACAAAAAATTCCTGTCAGTATGTATGTATAAGTCCTGATTTGGTCATTTTTCAACTTTGTGTAAGTGAGCTTCCAGCTCTTCCTTGAAGATTATTATAATGTGATCTGACATTCATTGATGTATAAGAGTTTGAAAGATGTATAAAGGAACAATTTCACTGCAACAGTGATGAAAACAGGAGATATTTTTAAAGGACCAGATTATTTGAGTTAGTAAAAAACCACTGACTTTCCTATTGTCATATTGAAGTAATGGTAACTTTTCATTTCTGTGATTGGTTTGTGAGGAACAAAACTTCAGTTTTATGTTACCTGAGGTAGTTTGGATATTTACATACCTACATCCAAACTCTTCTGATCCAGTCGCTTGTCCTATATCTTGGGAACACTTCAAAATTTTGTCAAAGTATGTCAAAAAGAAGATCTATGTGAATGATAATTACAAGAGACACTCATGGAAGGCTTCTTCTATCCTTAAAACTTTTTTTTTAATCAGAAGATACTTATGTAGCCAAATTGCTTTGCAACTCGGGCTGATCAGAACATTCTCCTTGTTACTATAACTCCCCTGACAAGTAGTAGTATTACGCTGCATTAGCTTGGTGGCTTACGACCACTGTCGTAAGCTCCTGCTCTCTGCACCCAGAAAATTCATTTGGTACTTTTTGGGTATATGAATTTATAAAGCACTCATCTTGACAAACATCATTGTCATCAAACCTCTTCCCTCCATAGACAATGGAGCACATCCCTGTGCAGAGAGCCCTCACCAACACGTTTTGGTTCTCAAATGCTGCCCTATAGGCTCCACCTTTTCCTGGATTGAGTGTGTCCTGGGCTTGCAAGGGAGTGTTGTCATCCCTGGTACCCTTCCTGCCCCTCTGCATACTGCTCACACATTAGACCTCAGTGCACAGTGCAGAAGGTTGCTGTCTGCATCCTGCTGACCCTATACCAGAGAATAGCACAGGGTAAAATGGGACCAGCTTTACTGAGAGTGCAATTAAAGCAAGCAAGAAATTCATTATCCCCCTTTAATGAGTGGTGGGCTTAGGTAAGCTGCTCTGATGACAGGACTCCTGTGCAGCTGTACAACCACTGATTTCTTCATTTTGTGACAGTAGGCAGGCCTTCAGTTTACATTTTGGTCACAGAGGATTTTTCTTCCCACTGAAAATATACTCTAGTTACTAGTAATATTATTTAAATGTAAAAATTCTAGTGCTGATGAACACTCTGCAACAGATTGACAGCATGATAGCCTGAACAGTTCCATCTTGCAGAACTCCTCATTTCTCAGAATGTTTTACAGTATTTCGTAGTGTAATAACAGCACCTTAAAACCTCAGCTTTTAAAAAGGTTTTGAGAGAAAAAGAAAAGTCCTGCAACAAAAATAGAAAATTGTAACATGTTTTATGGCAACAGTTTTAAATGAAACTCTTTCAGCATTAAAAATCCATTAAAAGTTAAACAAAATCTCCCAACATAAAGACAAATATCTAGGGATTCAATTACTGAAACTGCTTGCAATCAACTTATTTAAGTGGAAGATCCTTTTTTCAAGCTTACAAGAAAAAAGAAGTTTTGAAATAAAATAGAAAAGCTAATGTCAAAGTTTCTGTACATCACAAAGCAATAAGGCAATTTAATACAATATTAACATATGAAACAGAAGTTTAACTATGCTTTTCAAAGAGCTCTTTAAAGAGAACTGGGAAAAATGGGCTGAAGATAAGTTCTTAGGCTTTCGTTTTAAAATTAAAGTGTTCCATAGTTTCAGAGGAGTAAGTTGAATAGGAAAGTTGGCTCTTTTCTACTATGCTTGTGCTTCTGGACCTAATTCCATTCAAAATTAGAAATGGAGAATATTGCCAAAATTTATCAGATCTGAAAATAGTTTTGTATTTAAGTCTTATCTGACTTATGAGCAAAGTTTCTGGGTCCTTCTCTCCTTCCTAATTAAGATGAAATTGGCAGAAATATTCAGTGTTCACTTATATTGATCCAGAACAAATTTAAATAGAGTGTTGTGGGAATCTTAGTTCACTGGTACAAGAGATCTGGAGTTCAAAGACCTGTACTACTGTACCTTCACTAAGAAAATAATATCCATCATTCTGTACTAGCAAAAAACCAACCAGAAAAAAAAAAAAAAACAAACACCACTTTTTTTCCAAATTGTTAATTCTCTTGGGAAAGCTTTGCAGTTAGAATTTCTTATCTTAATAAAACCGAAAAACTGCTGCAACTCTTCTCACCACTCAAGAAATCTAACACACATATAAACATGGTAAGAATAGTTATTTTCCTGCTTTATATCATCCATGTACATTCCTCATTCATTTCAAGGGGGCCATTTTCAGCCCAGGAAAGATAACTGCAAGTAAAAATTTGCAAATTACAGGCTTGATAATGTAAACTGGTCACTTCTTCAGCTAACTACTGATTGAAAAAAAAGCACACATTGATTTAAATTTTCCAAGTGATGAAAAATCCTCCACTTAACCTGGTAAAACCTTCCAGTGATTAAGTTCTGCCTTACTAACAGTATTATATCCTTTAAAGGTAGTCAGGGTTATCATACTGCATGAAAACACAGCTGTACTTTCCATGACATACAGTAGGCAAGCGGATAATAACTTTTTTGTTCAGCTCCAAGAATCAGTTTGCAAAATGTGTCATTTACATAGTTGGGGGTGTGTGTGTGTGTGTGTGTTACTATATATATATATATGTATAAGCAAGGCTAATGTAGAAAACTGGGAGATTATTAGAGAAGTTTGAAATGGAGAAGTACTGACAGAAGAGTATCATGAATTTCTGGCAAAGAGCTACCTTCTTGTCTGTAAAATAGACACATCTCTGGTGTCACACAGCAGAGGAGGAGGAGAAAGATAGCTGCAAAGAAAGGCACAGCTGTGAGACAGGCAGACAGAAGGGAGTAATTGCCATGTTAAATAGCAAATAGGGGCATGCCTGCTGAAAGCAATTTGAGTTCACTTGGGTGAAAAAGAAGGAAAGCACTGAGTTCATATGTAACTGACACAAATTAGTAATAAGCTATTTATTCTCGCTGCTCCCGTCACCTTTGACTAATACCAACCTTTCACGGTAAAGGAATGATTAAAGTCATCATGACCAAATTTAACCCAGTGACCGAGAAGTCGGTAAATGAATCCACTCTTGCGACTAAAGTCAAGAATGGCCAGTGGTATAAAATTAACCCAGTCTTAATGATATTTGAGAAATGTAATTTCATGCTCCACCTCAGCTAGTTTGCCTTGTTATATTTCTTTAGAATCACTAATACTACTTCTGAACAAGGGAGCATGCCTTTAGAAATTGCAGATGTCATCAGTGCATTAAGGGAAAGTTTAGTTTCATCCTCAACTCCTAAATGTGGTACTCTTATGCACGAGATGTCTAAATTATGGTGACATCATGGATAAATGACAAGATAATCAGTTTCATCTGTCAATGAATAGCATACTCCTCTTTCAAATTTTACCTTTAGATTCAGAGAGCTGAGGAACTGAAAGACAAGGCGAACTCCAGACCTCTCCATCTATGGCCTGCACCAGCTGCTGAAGGTGGACCTCTGATTAGCCCAATGTCAGTTTTTTGGCAAAACTCTGTCCCATAAAGCTCAATGGGACCATCATGTTGTACAGTATTTACACAAATAGATGTTACCATGTGCAGATGTGGATTATCCAGGGAAACTGTGACATAGCAGCAGGGCTGTTCTGTAGTCTGTAAGTCTTAAATGGTCCTTAACATGAAGCATCAGCCACTGCTGTTGAGCGAGGACTTGTCTTGCTGGAGGGCAATGGCCATGGGAGCTGAGGGTACCAAAACCCCTCTGTGTAGCAGCATGGATCTTACAAAGCTGAAAGTTAAATATAAACACATCACGGCAGTGCCTGGTCAGACAGGTTCATGTTCACAGTGTGCGCCAGTTCCTCAGCCTGCAGTTGCCTATGAGGGGTATGAATGTATTCCTGTGCCTCAGCATGGCTTGCGTCTCTAGATATTCACAGAATCACAGACTGGTTTGGGTTGGAAGGGACCTTAAAGCTCATCCAGTTCCAACGCCTTGCCACAGGCAGGGACACCTTCCACTACAGCAGGTTGCTCCAAGCCCCGTCCAACCTGACCTTGAACGCTGCCAGGGATGGGGCAGCCACAGCTTCTCTGGGCACCCTGTGCCTGCGCCTCACCACCTTCACAGGGATGAACTTCTTAACGTTTTATCTCAATCGCCCTGCAACGTCCCGCTTGACCGAAGCGTGGTGTCGGCACAGCGGCGACTCGCCGGTTAATCACGGCTCTCACCGGTCACACCCAGGCTCAGAGCCTCTCTCCGTGCAGCAGGCTGCTCTGACAGGGTGCTGGCTGCACGAGGCACTCGTTGCGCTCCACATGAAAGCAATATCCATCTATTCGAAGTGAGAATTAAACTCGCAGTGCTAAAGCTCTCCGCGCCACCCTCACCCCGCCATGGTTGGAAGAGAGAGCGAGGCTGCCCGCCCTGGTGCCTCCGGGTGGCGGGAGAGCGGGACTGCCCGCCATGGCGCCGGTGCGCATGTGCAGTGGGCGCCCTACAGCGGTTGTAATGGGTGCGGCGCGGCTTTATGTGGGCTTGGGGCTTCCCGCGGCTGGGCGGTGTTGGCTTCGGTCTTCTTTCGGCCTCTCCTTTCAGTTCCCCTAGGGCCGCCTGGCCCTGGCGGCTAGTGTAGGTGGATTCTGGGTGAGCGAGGGCCTGGCTCCCGTGGCAAGGGCGGGCTGGCGGCAGCAGTTACTGCCGCGGTGCTCGGTCTCGCAGGCTGGGGCCGGTGCAGCCTCCTCACGCCACGGAGCTCTTAGAGTCTTAGAACGTGTTGCTGTGGTGATGCTCCTGGCACAGTGGGCGCCCCGAGGTAGGGCTTGAGAGAGTGCCTCGACCGCTCCCTTTCGGGGGGACAGGGAGAGGGCTCTTCTGTGGGAGGTGTGACTTAGAACATATCTCCTCGGGTAGAATGAGGGGAGCCTGAGCAAGAGATGGTGGCTCTGCATGAGGCCATGGTCAAAAAGGTAACGAAAGGATAGCTGTTGGAGTACGGAGGGCTGGAAGCTTCTGACTTAGAGTAGCAGGAGGAAGCCCTGTGTCTGCAGAGCTGTAGATGCAGAATAGATATCTTGCCTTGTGAGGATGAATAAGACCTATCAGAGGATGTATCAGAGCCAGCTGTCACCAACCGAGCATCCCTGTGCTGGGGGAAAAGGCAGGTGATAGCTATAGGAGACACTGAGCTGTGCAAGACAGAGGCAGCAGTGCTCATGGGATGCCTTGGAATGTTTAGTGGTGGACTTGACAGTGCTGGGGAATGGTTGGGCTTGATCTTGAAGGCCTTTTCCAGTCTAGCTCATCCTGTGATTTGGTCCTTGCCAAGGTTTGGGTTTGGGATTTTGCAAAGACACTGCCAAGGCTTGTCTAGCATTTGCACTATTAGCACTTTTCTCTCTTCCGTGTGAGCACCAGTTACCTCCACTGGAGGTAACCTGTAGCGTGTCAAGAGTTACTCTGTAGAGTGAAGGACAGGGAGACCAATTGGTAGCCTCCATCCTTCCAGTGAATAGGCTCAAACAGTAGTGGACTCTTCCAGGCAACATTGGCTATAGTCACAGGCAGGGCGTTGGCTTTTCTGACCATGAGATCCCCTGAGGTCAGGCAGCCTCACTTCAGTCCCTGGGAAGATGAGGGAGATGTTCTAAACACATGAAAGGCAAGATTATTACTAGAAGCAGCCAATATGAATTTAGTTTTAACCAGGGCAAATCTGGTAAATCTTACCTGACCAACCTTTTGCTTTCTGTGACAAGGTGGTTGATGCTGTAGAGGAGGGGAGAGTAGTGGATGTCCTATGCTGAAGCTGTAGTAAAGCCTTTGTCACAGTCTCCCAGGACCTTATCAGCAAGTTGGTGAGATGAAGGCTGAATAAATAGGCAACAAGGATGGAAAGTTGACCAGACTATGGTACTTCCTGGAGTTAAGGTCAGTGGTGTAAAGTCCAGCCAGTGGCCAGTAACTAGTAGCATACCCCTGTGATAAATCCTGTGACCCGTTCCAGTTAATCTCTTCATTAATGACCTGAATGATGGGATGGGAGTGCTCTCTCAAAAAGTTGTGGATGACACCAACCTGAGGGTGCAGCGGAAGATGTGTTGAGCAGGGCAGGCTGGAAAACAGGGTAGACAAGAACCTATGAAGTTCACTAAAAGTCAGCATGAAGTCTTGCATGTGTATAAATAATCCTACAGGCTGGGGTCACTCTGGTGAGGAAAAGGATCCACCTCTGCAAGTACGGGTCTGGAGGTCTTAGCAGGCAGCAAGTGGACCACTGGCTGGCAACATGTCCTTGCAGCAAAGACCAACTACATCCTGGACTGTATTAATAAGAAAGATAGATATTTTTTCTGTTTCCTTGAATAAATTGCAAGTTCAGTTGCCATTGTAGATTGTTTTGAGGATAGCTGACTGCTTATATTTAGTCATTAGCCAAACCCAGAAAGGTCATCCATTCCCTATATTTGGTACTTGTGAGAGAGTGCATGTGGAATACTCTTATCTGATTTTGGGCTTCCCTATAAAAAAGGATATTGACATGATGGAGCTCTAGGAGGCCAACAGGGTAGTCAGGAGCCTGAAACATGGTGAATGAAGAGAAGCTGCGTGAGCTGGGCTCACTCAGCCTCAAGAAGAAAATGTTTCAGTGGGACCTTACTAGTTGTCTACAACTCTTGTTACCCTGGGAGCCTGTGAAATCTCCATCACTGGAGATAGTCAAAGCCTGTCTGGCCATGACCCTGAGTAACCCAATCTAGTTAGGCATGGGCTAGACTTTTTGAGATCCATTCCAACTTAAATTTGTCTGTGTTTGCAGTCCTCTGAGCTACTTTGAGGAGAAGGACAAGGCTGGACCGTTTATTCAGAAGCTATTGCAGACCTTGTGGCGGGGATAAAAGCAGGGAATTTATGAAGTAAAATACTTTGGCAGACTAGATCATAGCACATATGAATTAAGGGTGGGATGAAAACTATAATTTTGACTTTGTAGGCTAGATACGCTTCTAATGTGAGTGCGTGTGAACTGAAATGAGGAGCAGTTAATTTCTTAAAAGTTGTTTTTAGTTTGATATTAATTCTCTTGCATTGACTCTTATGAATGAACATATGTAATTCTTGTTACTTTTATATCAGTCTGATTTTGCCCAGTCTGCTTATTGACTTTCACACTTGCAGAGAGAAGAAATTTCAGAAGACTTTCATAATCTGAAATGTACATTAGTTATTTGTAATTATGTACCCAGCATAGTGAATTAACCCACCTTTATCATGCTCTCTTCTGCCTTAATTGGTTACCGAATAATTTTCAAGCCAGTTAAATTACTTGACCCTCTTAAATTTTCCCAGTCCATTTTTTTCCCCCCTTCTCTTTTGCTTCAGAACTTCCTACCTTCTGTTGAACTGGCAATTAATCATAACAACTCTGTTGGCAGTCAATTGCTTTCTCTTTATAGAACACACCGTATGTCTCTTGCTCACAGTTCTCTAGTTTTTGGATATGTTAAAAATAAAGCCAGTTGAAAATAGCTGAGGATTTTAGCTAGAAGCTGCTTTTGGAGTTCTCTGTGTGATAGAGTACTTTGCAAGTCAAAAAAGATTGTGCTGTTACAAGAAAAGGCATGAACAGTAACCTTTACAAATTCTTTATCAGTAAGAATAGACTCCCCATAGACATACAGTTTTGACTCAAATTTCCCTTGGATATTTCAGCAGTGCCTCTCATCTGAAATAGGACTAACAGCCTGGGCTCAGAGCCAAAGTGCTACTCAAAATGGAGTTCAGCAAGCGTTTTAATCGCTTATGCAAGCCCAGTGGGAGATAGTAGGGCTTCAGCCTGTGCTTAAATCTATAAACAATGAAGAGAATCCTTGTTTGCAGTGCTTGGTGGTTTTCTTTCCTCAGGAGCTCTCAAGATCCAGTTGACTTGACAGAGTACATTGTCCTATAAATGGGAGAGATCTCTCCCATGTGATGGGATGCAGTCAGCATGAGATGCACACTGAGCAATGCAGGAAGCAAAAACATGGAGGCAGTGTCCAAAAACTGGAGTTAAGGAACAGAGATGCGTTTCTGGGAAAACTGTTTCTAGACTCTGTCACCAAGGTTCACTCTTTCTCCCTGTCACCTTACAAGAGGTAGTAGCCTTCCCATTTTGGAAAGAGGAAAGATGCACTTGTCATCCTCCTTGCAGTGTTACAGGGAGAGCTGCAGACAGAGGGAAAGACATCCCAGACCCTGGAGACCTGGGGGAAAGGCTGGAGCAAACTAGAGGTACTCTTTGTGCAAAAGCATCTGGGAGGATCAGGTGGAAGAGGCAATCAGAGAACACTTCAGCAAAGTGGAAGTGCACAAGTTCCTGATGGGCTCCTGTGGAGTGTACCCTGGAGTTCTGAGGTAGCTGGCAGATGCCTTATGAGGCCACTCCAAAAGGGAGATGTGCCTAAGAACTGGAAGAAAGCAAACCTTATGTGGGCAGTGCCGTGGATGGAAAACTAGCTGCAAGGCGAGTCCCAAAGAGTGGTGAGCCATGGCACCAAGTCTAACTGGAGGCCAGCAGTGAGCAGTAAACCCCAAGGCAAGGGGTAGTGCCAGCTGATGAAGGGAGGTGGTCCTTCCCCTGTGCTGTGTCCTGCTCCAGGCTCCCCAGGCTTGGGCAGACCTGGCCATGCTGGAGGGAACCCCCAGTCCTGCATCCACCCATGGCCTCTCCCAGTATCCACTGGACACTTGGAGCCAAAAGCCCGCAGTGCCAGAGGACAGAGCTGTGCTGGCCCAGAGCAGTGCTGGGAGGAGGCAGGATCTAGCTGAGCAGCGCTCCCTCAGCACTGGCAACAGCTTCTGCTTCCATAACTGTATGTGTCTGGGCACTGGCGTTGTGATGCACTCAGGGCTGCTTCTGTCCTGGGGGGATGGGCCAGGCCAACAGCTGCTGTTGCTCCAGGGAGGCTCTCATGATGCTGAAGCGGTGCTCAGCATGGACCTATGGCTGACCCAGGGTCGCATGAGGAGTGAGAGGGGCCTGCTCCTGCTCCAGGAGCAGCTGGTCATCACCAAGTTGCGGCAAGACCCTCAGCGCCCAGCTGCCTTTCCCCCAGCCCTGTCCGTGGGAGCAGGGCAGGGACACCAGCACCCATCTTAAGAGTGAGTCAGGGACAGGGCTCTGCCTCGACGCGCCCAAAGAAGGCCACCTCCATCCAGCTCAGTGCGTGCCTCTCATCTCTGCAGGTGTGGCACCAGGACGTGCCCAGAGCCACAGCAGCCATTGGCCTGGCCCATTCCGTGGGACAGGTGCAGCCTCTATTTTCATGCTAATTAGGATTTCATCAGGGACACTTCCTCCCTCAGAAAAGCAGCTATCAGCAACATGTGTTGCATGTAAATATAGCATTATTTGTAAAAGCTGAGAAACACAGAATGCTTAAAGTTTCATACAGAGATATGATGGTAATTTACTTTGTCATTTCAATTACTATATAGAGCCTTAAATATCAAGTGAAGTTAGGTAATAGTTAACTAACTCAATTAGACATGAATCGTACATTGTGGAGTTTTCTGGTGGCTTCTTTTGCTTTGTAAATCAAGATACCAGAAATCCAGTTAATATTTGACATTATAGTTATTTACAGTTTATAAAGAGAAAATGAGGTTTATATGGACCATGCACTTTTAAGTGAATTCAAGGCCAAAAAAAAAGGTAACAAAAATTAGCAGAGGTGCTATAAATAAACTGATGGATAAACAGAAAGAACATACTTAGGTTTTTTTTCCCTCCTTTCTGAAGGAAGAAAACAACTACAATGAGAAGCAAGATGCATCTCACTTATGACTAAGAGAATGTGGAATAAAGCAGCAGGAAAAACCAGCTTTGTGAGAAAGAGATAGCAATCATCTTAAATGCGTAAGTATTTGTATGTGTTCCCTACATTTTCTGGGTAATTGCTCATAGTGTAATAACGTGTTCAAAATTCTATTCATCTTGCACTTGCATTTCACATGTTAAAAATTCATGAGCAAGAAGAATTTTAGTGTTCTGTCTTAGTGGAAATGAAATCCAGAGGCTTACAAAAGTCAGGAATCTCAGTAGGAAAGAAGAAAAAAGATCATTTGGTTGTAATCTTTAAAACTGGAGTTATTCACTAAAGTCTCTGTATAAGACAAGCATCTAGAACGCTTATGTTCCATGAGAAAATAATACAATTGGTAGAAGAATTGAAGTCTTTCAAGAAAAAAACGGAAGGATGCTGATGATACCCAGCAAATAGCCGTGATTTTTGTCTGGGATCATGTGATATTTGGTAGGGTGTTTTAGTCCTGTTTTTTGTATTACTCAAAGTCTGTGCAAAAAAACCTCTCATCTTGAGATACAGGCTGAAAATATACCAGCTATTGTAAAATCTCTCTTAACTTATATGTGAGATTGGGTGTATGGGTCTGTTTTGCATTTGATGAATGTTTGGGGTTCTTGGTGGCAGTAAAATATCTCACAAGGTGTTTCATGCTGAGTGGAAAAGGGAACCTGACTGCACTCCAGTAAAGTCAGATGGTTTCTTGTAGAAGGGATCATGCATTATATTCAAATAGGAAATTCTTCCAATTCTGTAAGAAGCTAAAATACAAAGGCTGAAATGCGTTTGTGTGAGGAAGCCGTGAACAGGAATGTCTGCACAACTTCACTGTTTCAAGTGAATTTCTGTGAGAGTTTGCTGCTGGTGCAGACTGAGGTTAGGAGAGTAGGATTTGACTCTGATTCGGGGGAGAGGGGTGGTATCTGTTTTCCTCAGAGTAATAGGTATCTGAATCTGGAAGTTTACTTCTCAACAAATATCTGCATTTTTATATGTGGTTTGAAAAGTACTGTTTGAAAACTTATTTTCAAGCGTGCTGTTCTTCTGTGTGGAAGTTGAACCAGAGAACAGAAGCCTGAAGAAGTGACTTGTTTTGCCAAGCCTAATTTAAGATAAAAGAAAAACACAGTGCAGATCACTGTTATTAAGTGACCTGAGTTAGTCAGTTTGGTTCTATAACACGTGTAGTTAGTCTTGGTAATTATTGGTGTTCTGACTGGTCGGGCAGCTATTTGCATCGATTCATGAGGAAAGATTTTTGACAGTGGCACATGCATTTATTAGGTTAGAATGAGCTTAAATCCTATTCTTTATTCCTGGGAAATGACTTAAATGCCTGCTTAAAACTAAGTCCATGTTTAGTATTTTTCATGAGTTAGGGATATGTTTCTGAACTTGAAAATGCATTCCTTTGTGTGTTTGGTTTTTTTGGTTGGGTTTGGGTTTTTTTTGTGTGTTTATTTTTGTCAGAAATCCAGGGCTACTTGTGCCCCATCAGTATTACCAGGATCTGATTCATGACCATGAAAATCAGTGGAAATAGTCCCACTAACTGCAAGAAGCTTTGGAGGAGGCTTCATAGTAAGAACAGGGTCATGGGATCATAAGTAATAAGATAAATAAATGCCCATATTTGATCAATCGTTATGATAACTTGTTCTGTATAGACTGAAACATTCTGCGTACTTCAACTGCAGCTAAGACTGGTTAAACACTAGAAATTATTAACTGTTTGGTAAATATTGCCATTATTACCTGAATAATTTATGAGTATGAATACTGCAAAAATATGAATTGAATTATATTCAGTGAAAAATGGCTATATTTACAGAATAATATATTAACAGAATAGTGTTGACAAGGACCACTTGCAGTGCAGACACTAGAGTCTTGTTCTACTTGAGAAGAATATTTTGAGAGAGATGGAAGAATTTAATCTATTTTCTTCCTCTAGAGTGCTGAAACTACTAGTACTTGTAACTGTCTCTCCAGAAAACAATTATTTCCTATTGGTATGTTCAGATTTCATACTGTTAATAATAACAGTAATATAAGGTCTCCACGCAGCCTTCTCTTCTCCAGGCTGAACAGCCCCAACTTTCTCAGCCTGTCTTCATATGGGAGGTGCTCCAGCCCACTGATCATCCTCATGGCCCTCCTCTAGACCTGTTCCAACAGTTCCATGTCCTTTTTATGTTGAGGACACCAGAACTGCACACAATACTCCCAAGTGAGGTCTCACAAGAGCGGAGCAGAGGGGCAGGATCACCTCCCTCGACCTGCTGGTCACGATCCTCTTGATGCAGCCCAGGATACGGTTGGCCTTCTGGGCTGCAAGCACACACTGCAGGCTCATGGTCATTTTCTCATCAACCAACACCCCCAAGTCCTTCTCTGCAAGGCTGCTCTGAATCTCGTCTCTGCCCAACCTGGAGCTGTGCCTGGGATTGCTCTGACCCAGGTGTAGGACCTTGCACTTAGCATGGTTAAACTTCATCAGGTTGGCATCAGCCCACCTCACAAGCGTGTCTAGATCCCTCTGGATGGCATTCCTTCCTTCCAACGTATCCACTGAACCACACAGCTTGGTGTCATCGGCAAACTTGCTGAGGGCGCACTCAATCCCACTGTCCATGTCACCCACAAAGGTGTTGAACAAGACTGGTTCCAACACTGATCCCTGAGGGACACCACTCGTTACTGGTCTCCAGCTGGACATTGAGCCATTGACCACAACTCTCTGCTTGAGGCCATCCAGCCAGTTCTTTATCCACCGAGTGGTCCACCTATCAAATTGATGTCTCTCCAACTTAGAGAGAAGGATGTCATGGGAGACAGTGTCAAAGGCTTTACACAAGTCCAGGTAGATGACATCAACTGCTCTGCCCCTGTCCATCAGTTCCATAGCTGCATCATAGACGGCCATCAAATTGTTCAGGCAGGATTTCCCCTTAGTGAAGCCATGCTGGCTGTCACCAAGCACCTTGTTGGTTTTCATGTGCCTCAGCATGCCTTCCAGGAGAATCCGCTCCAAGGTTTTGCCAGGCACAGAGGTGAGACTGACTGGTCTGTAGTTCCCCGGCTCATCCATTTTCCCCTTCTTGAAAATGGGGGTTATATTTCCCTTTTTCCAGTCATCGGGAACTTCAGCTGACTGCCATGATTTTTCAAATATGATGGACAGTGTCTTAGCAACTTCATTTGCCAGCTCCTTCAGGACCCTTGAATGGATTTCATCCGGTCCCATGGACTTGTATACGTTCAGGTTCCTAAGATGATCTTGAACCAGATCCTCTCCTACAGTGGGCTCAGGGTCTTCATTCTCACTGTCCCTGCATCTGCTTTCCAAGACTTGGGTGGTGTGGTCAGACTATTTTCCGGTGAAGACTGAGGCAAAGAAGTCATTTAGAACCTCAGCCTTCTCTAAGTCCAGGGTAGCCAGTTCTCCCGATAACTTCCGTAGGGGGCCCACTTTGTCCCTCATCTTTTATTCGCTATGTACCTATAGAATCCCTTCCTGTTATCTTTCACATCCCTAGCCAAGTTTAATTCTAAGTGGGCCTTAGCTTTCTTAACCTCGTCCCTAGCTTCCTGGACAACATCCCTGTATTCTTCCCAGGCTGCCTGACCTTGCTTCCACCTTTTATAAGCCTCTTTTTCCTTCGAATTTTCCTCAGCAGCTCCTTATCCATCCAAGGAGGTCTTCTGGCCCTCCTGCTGCACTTCCTTCTAGTTGGGATGCAAGACTCCTGAGCTTGTAGTAGGTGACCCTTGAGTACCAAGCAACAGTCATGGGCTCCCCTGTCCCATAGGGCTATATCCCATGGAACCTTACTGAGCAGGTTCCTGAAGAGGCCAAAGTCTGCTCTCTTGAAGTCCAGGGCAGTGAGCTTGCTGCATGCTCTTCTCACTGTCCTGAGGATCTTGAATTCAACCATCTCATGATCGCTGCAATCAAGGCTGCCCTGGAGCATCCGATTTCCAACCAGCCCTTCCCTGTTGGTGAGGACGAGGTCAAGCATGGCACCTCTCCTTGTCGGCTCCTCTGTTACTTGCAGAAGGAAGTTGGCTTCCACACAGTCGAAGAACTTCCTGGATTGCTTGTGCTGGGCCGTACCATCCCTCCAACAGATATCAGGGTGGTTGAAGTCCCCCATGAGAATAAGGGCCTGTGAGCGTGAGGCTGTTCCTATCTGTCTATAGAGTGCTTCATCCACAGAGTGCTCTTGATCAGGCGGTCTGTAACAGATCCCCACAATAATGTCACCCATCACTGTTCTCCCTTTAACCCTGACCTACAAACTCTCTATCAACTGCTCACCTGTCCCCAGACAGAGTTCCGTACTCTCCAGCCTATCCCTAACATAAATAGCAACTCTCCCTCCCCGTCTGCCAGGCCTGTCTTTTCTAAAGAGCCTGTAACTTTCCATTCCAACACTCCAGTCATAGGAGCCATCCCACCATTTCCAAGTAAGGGTCGTTTAGAAACTAAACAAAGAACTCTTCATGTCTAAGTTTTGAATATTTCTAGGGAGGCCTTAGTAGTATGCAAGGCTTTATAAGAAATTTTGAAGGTGTAGCAGATCTGACTGTAGTAATAAACACAGGGAACACAGAGAATTCCTTTTTCAAAGGAAGAAAACAGCAACTGTACTCAAATAAAATATACTAAACTAGCTTATGACTGAAAGAACGAAGATTAAAGGAAATGGAAACCATTAAAATCAAAAGAGTTTGGGGGGGGAGTGTTGGTTCTTTTTGTTCAGGGATCATATAAATTGTATTAGTACTTCTTTTTGGTTTTTACACTTTTAAAGTTATTTTAATATGGTTTTTAGCTTGGAGTGTGGATGTAAGCAAAATGACCCCTTTAAGCTGAACTGGAAGCCTTAGCTTGTTCAACTTGTGTATGTGCTTATGTCTTGGCAAGGTTGACTTACTTCCTGGTAATAATCATCAGGTTGAAAAAATCCTTTGGGACTTGTATTTGTCTATAACTGATTTCATATTTTAGATGTCTGTTGTTACAGGGAGTTGGTTTAGTTACCTGTTTTAATGTGGGTATAGTGATGAGCTTTCTACCTTCACAGAATGATTGTATCATCAATGCAGGTGGTTTGTTATTAGGTGACAGCAACAGTTTGTAGTAGCCATTATCCATTGTGAGTTTCCCATGCAACATCACTGAAGTTAGGACTTCTGCATTTAGGTAATTGTTGTTCCCCCCGATTCTACATTAAAAAAACAATCTGCCTGGATATATCAGTTGTCTGAAACAAAGTGAGGCAAAAGAAGTTACCTCTTATGAACTGTAGTTTTATAGTAGGAGAGTTAAAATTCTCAGGAAGTCATCAGTAAAACTGATGAAAGCCAGTTTGGATATTTTTCCCAAGCTTTATTGTCTATCATTTTTTAAGCATAGGTGGTTGTGGTTTTTTTGACTGTCTTAACTGTAATGCTGGATCTGATTTAATGTACAACCGTTCTTCGTGGATTTTTAGAACATATTTAATGTCATTTTACTTCTACAAAGCATGAGAAAAGCATTCCACTACAGTATTTGTTATGTGTTTTTGAACGTCCAGTATTTTGCTGAAGTCCTGTTTTGCTGATTCACTGCCAGAGGTCTGGAACAAAGATTTCAATTCTAATGAAATAAGGAAGTCACTGAAAAGAAAGTTTATGGCTATAGCCTTGTTCTTGCAGATTGACAAGTTATTTGATCATCACCCAAAGCATAGAAGCCCCTGCTTGTTACTGCAGTCTTCTTCATCTTTGGGAGCAATGCTCACTGATACTAAGGAACTTTATGATGAAGTGATACCACCTAATGAGCTACAAGATAAGCAGCCATTTAAGATGAAAGCTAATACTGTCAGAGGCTGGAATTCTTTTTCTCTTCTTCCTCTTCTGTTTGCTAAATTAGGGCTACACTGTGCCTGTCCATCTCTCTAGAATGAGTAATGTGCAGCTGTGCTGCAGCAGTTGTAATTCAGTGCCTGTTACCCCATTTCCCCAAGGGAAATTAAGTTGCTTAATCTTTTTATAAGGTGTAGCACACCTTCTCCTCTCTTAGGATAAGTCTTTTTCATCCCTTTGCTGGTTCTTGTACCTGCTTGTTTGTCAGAATATGTGTGTACAGCCAAACAAACCCTAACATCTTGTCACTCATCACATCATTATCTCTTTGGGAATGCTGCAGTAATAATACTATGTTAGTTTTGCTTTAAAGGCTAGAATTAACCAGAATCTGGACTTCAGTATGTAAGTAGTTCATTTCATGAAGAGATGACTAATTCAACTAATACACAGTCCACTTACTAGGTGAAAGGGAACAGTAGTGACATTTTGAAGGTAAGGAGAGCATAGGCTAGAGTTTAGCCTTTAAACTGTGTGCAAAAGGGTTTAAGGTATTTTCTTTTCCCATTAGTGCTATCTTCTTGGCTTAGATGCATCACTTATTTTTATGGCCAGATGAGCTTAGACTCATGGCACAAGTCTCAAATTTACATATGCATACTGGAGAATGATTACAACCATAGATGGAAATCAGATAATTTACAAGTTCAAACCCAGCACTTTCAAAACTCAGTACGGTATCTACACTTCATTAAATAGGTTTTCCCTGAAGTCCTTGGCTCACTGTTGTCGCCATGTAGCTTTGCAATCGTTTCTAGGAGGTGAGTGGTCTGGCCCGTACCAATTTGACTGCTTTAGGCTGAGATGAGGGTTGAAGATGTCTCTGTCATTTCTTCTTTGGTTGGTCTTAAAGCTACAGAAATTTTCGTAGAAGCAAGGACCCAGTTCTTCAACTCGTCTACATCTGGGTGGCTGCCCTGAGTTCAGTAACCCAACAAAAACTGACAATCTTCACTTCAAAATTCCAGACAACAGAAAGAGAAGTGTGAAATTCAAGGTGGGGTGGTTTTAAACTGAAAGATGATAGGTTCAGATAAGACATCAGGGAGAAATTCTTCTGTATGAGGGTGGTGAGGCACTGGAATAGGTTGCCCAGAGAAGCTGTGAGTCTGCAGAGGACTACTTTAGAACTAAAAACCTTTCTCCCAGTGCCCTTTACTGTTTTGTCACAACAGGATTTTTATATGCCATAAAGTATGGATTCATGGGTACAAAACTGTGCATGTTTTATTAGTGCCAGGTACATAATACATTCCCCAAATTAGGTCAGTTCCCTTGATCAACATTCAGCTGTTATTTCCATTCTGTCACATTTTTGAAGCATCAAGGAAGGATTTAAACAAGAATTTCTTGTATTTTTAAATGGGAAATTATAAAGATGCCAGGTAATTTATAACAGCATAACTCTATTCTCTAGGAGTCTTTTAAAGGGAACCTCCATCACCCTTCCCTGAGTGGGAGCAGAAGAATACCCTTGAAGTGATTGTTCTATTCAGAAAATAACTTGGTGGAAAACATTATTCTTATTTATAGAATAACTTTCATAATTCATTTTAAAAAGAAAATGAAAAAAATATGCTGAAGAAAAGTAATATATTTTTCAGCCTGAGTGAAAAGTGTAGGAATGAGCTTTTGTGAGCAAAAAATTGCACAGTGAGTAGGAAATGTAAGTACATAAACAAATATCCACTATTAAGCAACAAGTAAGACAGTACTAGAGACAGTATCAGCCAGGCCTGCTGAAGTCACATTGGTAAATTGCTTCAGTTGCTGCTGCCTCTGTACATCAGCTTCTTATGCAGGCTCAGGTTTCTTCCTGTCCACTTATTTCGTGTGTTCTCTTGCTTAGATGCTGTACTGGGAATTGGTATGATATCCTGTTAAAAATGGTTCCATTCATAGCAACATACCGGGTAGTAGTTTGCACAGCTAGACGTTCCCTTGTTGAACCTGAGTAATCCCAAGTGGCATCTCACAGAGCCGTGTTTTGTCTGTCCACATGCAAATGTGATTTGTGTATGGCCAGGACCACAAGGAAACGGCTTTTGTGTCAGTGATTCCCATGTTTCACTGTTGTTCCCTTTGGGCTTAAGTTACAGGAACTGTGAACTGGCTTGGTGTTTTGCTAGGAACTTGACTTGGACTCCAGAGTAAATGAGCAAACAGGGAGGTGAAGTGTGGTAGGATGATGGTGTATAATCCCTTGTATGAGCTCTGAAGATTGTGTTTATTGTATGGCAGAGTGCATATCCACTGTCTGTGACTCATTTGTAGTTCCCATCATTTGCACATCTGCTCCATTGCTCCATCTGTAGCAAGATCACGTGCTGGTTGCTTTAGGTAAAACGTCTTTGAATGTTGGACTCAGTGCCTGTAGCAAGCACGGTCAAGAGACACTTGTTTTTTGTTACTGCATGTTTGTTTTCGTATTCCCTGTCGTTATATTTTTATAAACAACCTTTCCAGGTGAAAGGAGATCACTTGGGGAAACAGGGCAAGTAAATGAATAAAAAAACCTTCACAATCAAGGAATATTTCTGCATAGGCTAGTAAAACACAAACTTTGCAAGAATCCCACGTATGTTGCTATGAATGCACTTTTAGCTTGTTTGTTTATTCCAAGGAATCTAGAACATTTGCTTTTATTTTCATATGGTGAGTGTCCTGGGTTCAGCAGTAGCAGGATTTTTTTGTCCTTCTTAATGGCTGGTGTAACGCTGTGTTTTTGACTTTCGGCCTGGGAACAGTGCTGATAACACCGATGTTTTTAGTTACTGCTTAGAATGTTTTGTTCTGACCAAGGACTTTCTGAGTCTCATGCTCTGCCAGGGAGGAGGGGAAGCCGGCAGGAAGCAGAGGCAGGACACCTGACCTGAACTGACCAAAGAGGTATTCCATACCACAGCATGTCATGCCCAGGATGTAAAAACGGAGGGCAGAGACCCGGAAGGGTGGGGGTCGCTACTTGGTTGGGCTTGGTGTCAGGTGGTGAGCGGTTGTATTCTCTTTCCTTGTATTTCCCTTGTCATTATTACTATTGGTGGTAGCAGCAGTGGTTTGTGTTACACCTCAGTTACTGGACTGTTCTTATCTCAACCTGTGGGAGTTGCATTCTTTCGATTCTCCTCCCCATCCCTCCGGGATCTGGGGGGAAGAAAGAGGGGGGAGTGAGTGAGCAAACTGGGTGAGTTATAGTGGCTTAAACCACAACAGTGAGAAAATAAATAAACCTCTGTTAACCTTCATCCATGGTGACAGCACAGGTGACCAAATTACTAGAACGCAGTTGCCTTCCTCTGCCAAAAGAAGTAAAAGGCTTTCATTATGTCTTCTTCCTTTTGTACTTTATTGGTGAATGATGACATTTATACTCAGGTTATTAATTCAGAATACAAGCTGATGTCAAGGAAAAGTTTCTGAAGGTAGGTTCTTTTTAGCATGTTTTGACTTACCATAAAGATTAGCTGCCAGATTCAGTATCAAGCCAACTCTTGGCACTACTGGAGGATATTTCTATTTAGGTCTGCCAATAAAAAAGCGGAAAACTAGTTTTAGGCTGTTTGTTGCTTTGGCATTTCTGTGCTATCTAAAAGCTAACTGCAGTGCAAATATAAAAAGAATACTCATTATATTTCATTAATTATAGGTAAATCTATTTGACATGCAGTTAATATCACACACGCAACAAATGCAGTTATATTTTCTAACACATTAAATTAATAACGAAAATTATGTGCATTTAAAGGATATGTAAAAATAAAGCTAGATTAAATTGCAAGTAACAGCAAAAAATTTATTAACTGATTAAGTGACATCAATATGAAACAGCAAGGGTTAGACAAGTCATGACACTGCTACAGAAATAAGAAATTTTCCTGGCATGTCAGAATTCACAATTCAGTGCTGATTTTGGTTATAAATGTTCTATACTTTTTTGTCTTAATATGGGTTAGTTTTCTTTGGTCAGAGTAGCCGTGTGGTTATACTTTATTTATGAAAGCTGAATTATAGATGCAATGCTCTCCCTTCGCTTAGCCATGGTACAGTGTGTTGGATGAAGATGAAATTTAATATGTATTATGCTTCACTCCCTGTCTTATTTATTATTGTGGTATGCTTTTAAATAGCTACTGTGGCCTCCTCTAAGGCACTGTTTATCTTCAGCAACAAATGATACAACTTAGAATAATTTTTTAAAGAAGCTTTTGGCATATTGAATCAGTCAGCTGGTTCTGTCTAGAACATGGGACTATTTCTGCTTTTTAAATATGCCAGTGTAAGAAAACAAAACCAATTAGCTTTTATTTAAAAACAGGGGAGTGCTATTGGAGGGGAGTTTTCATGATGTGATCATTTCCTTTGACTTTCAAAGCATCTTGGCATAGTGGAGGGTGAGGTTGAGAGGAATGGTGTGCAAGTCCCTGGGAACAGGATTTTTTGTCATTGAATCCAGTTTAAACATCAGAATAAAAACCTGTGTTGTTGGAATATATCGCAGGCAAATAGCACGTTAAGCCCTGTTTTTGTGGATATAATAACAAGAGGATCAGTGAGTGTGAACATAAACAGGCAGAATATATTTGTGTGTATAGATCCATACATTCATATACAAACATAGCTGTGCTTTAAGTACACAGCTAGGAGAAAAGGGCATATGATTTCTAGCTGTACAAAGATACAAAGTCATACAAATATTCCCACAGAGAAGAGCTTAAAGAAGCTGTTGTTTTCTCACCAACAATGTGCCTGCTAAAGGATTAAAACTGAAATGGGAGTTTAAACTTTACAGGTATTCATATCTATGAAGTATCATAAACATTAGAGCCCCAAATTAAAAATTCTTTTCAAGGAATCCCAGTAGAATGACAGCTCCTGATTTCTGTGCAGCTAAGAGAAGAAAAATAATGTTTACTTTTTTGTAGCATCTGTCTTTAACCTTCAGTCCTTTAAAATCTCTTGCTTCCTGAAACACAGGAAACAAAAGGGACACATAATAGACTTCCTTTTGCACATGGAACAAAGCTGGATGTAACTTTTATCCCTAGCTCTTTTGTTGCTCCCCGAATCTATTCCTCTTTGAACAATCTGCCACTACTCTGTGCCAGCAGGAGCTTTAGGAGAAGGCCATCTGCACTGGCTGCTGTGTGTTAGGACAGACTCTCTTAATTCCTGATGTACTGTAATGGAGATTTCACTCTGTGTCCAGAAATCCCACCCATTATGTTTTGCAGATGGGGCAGGGGTGCAAGTCTCACATACCTGGGTACTGCTGCTGAGGCCATTTACTCACATTTTGTGGAGGGGGATACAGTACGTACCGAGTCTACCCTCAGAAACTAAGTGAAAGTTCTGGTGTTGTTTCATCTAAGTACTGCCAAAAAAATGAGTGACTTGGAAGAAAATTTTCATAGTAAAATTTTAGGTGGATTACTTAAGTTATGGATTTCACTGGAGAAAATCAGAAGCTTTCAGCCGCAGTAAAGTCTCATCAGATGTTTATATAGTGGCAGTACTCGAGGGGTTCCTGTTAAGCTATGGAACTATGGAAAAGAGGAAATGCCTGTCTTGAATGTGTTTCCACTGCAATAAATCATACTTAAACCTGAGCTATATCTCTGCAGTATGCTGAAAGAAAAGGTTGTTTTGATTAAAGACATCAGGCAGAGCTTTCTTCTCTTTAATTCAATCCTGCAAAATATGAAATCTCCTAAGTGTTTTCTGGATTCTTGTCTTTCGTGTCTTCCTTTTATATCTTTATTATGAGCCCTGTCTTTGGGAAGATTGTAAGGGTATTGCCCCAGATACCAAGATCTTCCTAATTCCTTTCTGTTCAAGGACAAAATGACTTTACATCAGTTAAAAGGTTGACCTGCCTTTTCTAATGAGCTTGTTGACCTGTCTTTCACCCCTGCCCTCTGTGTAACAGATGAGTTGCAGATTGGTGGAGGCCATTCCCCCAGAGAGGAAGCAGGGTTACAGCAGTATTTCTTTTCGGCACTCTTGTCTGGTTGATTATATTTACTTCATCCTTCACCTGTTTTTCTCATCCTGAAGCATTGTGCCATAAATGCCATTTTTAAAAGGCAAAAGTGATTATAGTGATTTTCTCAGACAAGTCATGAAAGTCTTTCTGAACGTTGGTAGCACATTTATTAATCCTAATAGTTTACTAGGGAAGGGAGGGAATTGAAGATTGTCTGTGCCCTCTATTGAGGTATGTGCAACTGTACTTCATTGCAATAGTCTAAAAATAGTGAATTCCCCTTCTCTCATTAAGAAATGATAAAACTTGATAGTGCTCTTTTGAGACCTGTTAGCAGAATAGTTTTGGGCCTTTCACAAGGCTGCCTTCAGTTGCACTGTCCGTACAGCTCTATTTATAACTGGAAGATCATATACAGTGCCAAAGTCCATTAAGGAGTTTGCCATCAGAAACCCAGGACTTCAAAATTTGTAAGAAAACATGTGGGATGGGGAGCCTTTAATTAGATTTTAAGTACAGAGTTGAAGTTGACACCTTCCTTTAAGTATTATGTCCAACAAGGACAGAAATCGAGGGCACTGCCAACATAGGCTTGTTCTGCACTGGGGAACATTTACAGAACATTCCCAGTATTGCAGCTCCACTGACATTAGTGATATGAGGAGCTGCAATGTTCACAGCTCTCCAGCACTAGCAGCTGTTTCAGCACTGTGTTAATTAGATTGGCACTGAGCTGGTTTAATAGGCATGATGCTACTGACAGCTGCTGGGGTGTCATCTACACTAGGGCTGCCAGCACTGATAAAGCTGTAGTAGTGTTGGTAGCTGTGGCAATTATTTGTAGAGTTCTCCATGGTAAGTAAAGCTGAGATATGTGGGCTGAAGTTATAGTATCTATGTGAATGTGTATATGTGATTTAATCTATTCCCTATTTTCCTCTAGCATCCTACTCACGTGTATGTGCTTTTCTGGTCATCTGTGAAAAATTGAAAATCTCGTGAATTATCTGTCTTCTCGTTTGATATAGTCTTGCATGAGGGAGAGTGGAAGGAACAGGAAAGTTTCATATTTAGGATCAAGGATGTGCATTGGGTAAAACAGGATTAATAATCATCTCAGTGTGCATTGTGCTGTGAAGAGGTGATAACTTGTGTATTGATTGTTAAAGTACTTTAAAAGGATTTCAGTGCCCAACACAAGTTGATTGTGCTGATTTCATCCACATGTATGTGATACCTGTTTTTCTCTTGGAAGCAAGATATGTTTTGATGAACCAAGCATATTTATAATGAAGTATAATTTATAAACATATGGAATGGAAGGGTGTCTGTATGTGAGAATGTGTCTGATCATTCTTTTTTTGTATTGTTTTGTCACTTTAAGTTTTAAATAGGTAGAAGCACTATTGAAATCACAAGTCTAATCTTTATTTCCATTTTCTTTATTCCATTTACTCAAAGCACTACAGTTCTTGACATTTTTTTTCCTTTACTGAAATTAGCACTGCTTGGCTTGACCCATATGTGAGGTTTGTTAAACTGTTTGAAGGATAAATAATTTAAAAAAACACTGAGCAAACAAAGAACACCATTATCCCCTTCCTGGTCTTTCTAATGCAATTACCTTTGAACCGACTAGGATGAGATTTTTCAGAAGTTGCCCTTGGGCCTTTCTGAAACCATTTTGAGACAAGTCACTTCTACAGAGAGTTGATTCTGCGCATGCAAAAATATGTAAACAGGTGAGAATAGAATTAAAAGAGTAAGTTTAAACCATCCTGTAATCTTAAGAACAGCTTAAAGAAGAGTTCAGATACTTATCTATGGATGTCAGCAACACACTTTTTTAAACTGTGGGAAATAGAGACTAAGGGTAGCAAATACTTCTTTACCCCTCTATTAAAGGCCCTGTCTGCTGTTGTGCCTGCACCCATAAGGAAAACCAACATCAGTGCCTGTCTCCTTTTGCAGAGAAATGCACACACATTCAAGCAAAATTAAATACCCATTTGCAGCTAAATTGCCTGTGGTAAACATTGAGAATTCTACTGATTCCCTTATAAATCACTACCCAGCCATGCATATGCTTGGTTCTGACCATTGTTTTGCCCAACCCCATGCTCACACAGAGTTTAGCTTTATAAATCTGATAGCCTAAATTTGTTAAATTCTCTTGAATATGAAAGAAAATGCCAGCCTGTTTGAACTATTCTGTGTAAGATATCTGTCAATTCCTTTTCACCTACAAAAAAACTCCCATTTTTTGAGGAAAGCTTATAGCTGTGAAAAATGCAATGCGTGTGTCAAATGTAGACTCATTGATTAATTTGTTATATTTAAAGCACAAATCAAAAGTAGCAATGTGTATTGGAGAACCTATGCTGGAGTAATTGGAAGGCAGTATGAGCAAGTAAAGTATACTCCTTCATTTTTGTGTATTTTAGTATGTATTCTCTGTGCTGGCAAGTGATAAAAGCAGTTGTGAACTCCAGCCATTTGAGACCATAAGAAAATTGTAATGAAAGCTCTTCCAAAAAACATTGGTTCTCTATAATATCAGATGACAAGCATATTTATTAAAAATCAATACAATTGTTTTAATGGTTAAGGCCACACTTTAGCTCTGCTGTTGTTCTGTGTAGTTAATTTCTAGTTCCTAAGCTTCTGTAGAACTAGGAGCCCTCTTGTGAAGTAGACAGGATAATGCTTCCTATCCCATGCTGTTCTTTTTCTTTTTTTTTTTTTTCAAGAGTCATCCTTGAATAAATATAAATATTCCATTATTATTATTTACAAGTAAGCAAGCAATACTCATGGCTGTCTTATGTGTGGGGAAAGAAAATGGATACATGATTTTTCACCTAAACTATTCATCAGTGCTGCAAGTTTTCTAGAATTAGTAAATTTAGACTAAGGTTTTCCATGGTTCAATAAAGACTAAAATTTTACAATCCCTGCAGATGCAAGGCAAACCTTGGATGACCTCGGTTCTGTCACCCTTCACTCACTGTGTGTGGTATTTTGAATGTGAAAATAGTTGAAGGCTTCTACAAGCAGGGGCTGTTTAATGATTTCACAGTATATTCTAACCCTCTTCATCTCTAAATCCACATTCTTTTCCCCCAAGGGATTACATTATTTTATTTCTATGAAAGGGTAGAGTTTGTAGCTGTGACAATGGAAAAATTTATCAGAACCACATGAGCAGAAGATTGATACTATTAGTAGTAACATCTTTTTCCATAGGCAAAGGAGGATTCAAGCCTGATGTTGCAGAGGTTTTTGGTGATTTATAACTTTTAGACATTATTGCTGAGAAAAGCATATACATTAGAAGAACTGAAGGCAGCCACTTGATAATAACTCTCAACAGGCATGGTCTAGAAGGTGTTAGAGGGATGAGATGATCAAAGGCATGAGGGACCCATTTCAAGGATCAGAAATACGGCCACTTTTCCTCACTGGTCTCTGTTCAGTCCTTCTGACTTTGGCTAGTTCTGGAGCAGAGGTAGTGATCATAGCATGAAGGAAACCTGAAACAATTCTTCACACAATGTTTTCAAGCCTCAGTGAAAACCAGGTGTGTGGGGAATTTCTAATTAGAAAAAGAAATAGAAATCACACACTAAAAGTCAATATGGAATAAAAATTTCACCATCAGTTCATCATGGTTTACAAACTTAAAGGTTTTAATTCAAGTTAAAGAACAATAAATGGTAGTTCAGTCTGATTAGTCTCTGACAGGCAATATTAGTTTGCTTTTTTTCTTACCATAAAAAAGAATTATTAAAAAAAATCCTGTATTACAAATAAGATTCTTTCACCAGCTACTGAAAATTGCCATGCAGCTGACATGTACACTAGCTTGCAATACGGCACGTAAACAAATTAGCAGTGGGTTATGTTTAAGACCAGCGAGGAGGAATAGTAAAGGTAATATTAGGTATGATTAAATGGGTTAATGGAGCATTTGGGGTAAGAATTTAATTTACCTTGTTAGAGTGAAGTGGGATTAGAAATCAAGTGAGCTCTACACTAAAGTGAGAGTGGCAAGCATGAGAAGGCAGAAATGGAAAAATACTTTTTACAGTGACGTGGAGCCAGTTGGTGTAATCTGCTGTTGCTGATACAAAGCTGAGACTGTCTTTCAGCTAGAGAATGTATTTTAGAATGGCTTCCACCTGCAGTAAAGAATAATGATGATCTCAGATATTAACACTTCTTCAGCAAGCCCAGCAAGTAATCTGGGAATGGATCCAGATTATTAAACATAGCTATCTAGTGCCACCTTTCATGTCCTTGAGCATCTGAGGAGCTTGGCTGACAGTTACAAGAGTAGATGGCTTCTAGGATGTACATCTGTAGAAGCTGCTAGAAGCCGGAGGGGAGAGCCATATAAAATGGCATATAACATAGTAAATAACTTGTGTTCCCTCTCCCAGAGGTATCTGATGCCTCTCCTTGATTGAAACATTTAGTTCACAGTTTTTATTAACAGAAGTCAGACTAAAATCCAGGTTAAGGTTTTTCTTCAAAAATCAATGTGCAAAGATACTGTTACATCATAAAGGACTTTCACTTTAACCCAAACTTACCTCTAGCCAAACATCTGTAAGAGCATTAAGTCTTACTTCTACCTTTTGATACACAAAGTGTCTATATGTCTGGATGCAAACTGATAAATGAATTCCTACATGCATTAAGTGCGCTGTTAGTCTATCTGCAGTGATAGCGCTCTGTTGTCCTTCAGTATCATACTAGATTTAATGCTTAATCTTTCCCCCTGGTATATTGTAATTCTAGCCTCCAGCTAGATAGTTCTGCAGGTGGTGCTGTGGGAAATGTTTGCAGTTCAGAGACAGGGCTGAAACAGAAGTGGAGGAGGAACAGCTTCATTCCTCTTCAGCTTTTCCCAGAACAGAAATACTAAATGTTTTCTTTCAAAAATCTTAGGTAGTTACGAGTGCTTTTATTTTTAAGAGGGGAGCAGTCCTCAATACATGATACTCAATACATGATCTCTTTGGAGCACTCACCCAAAGGTCAGCAAAATTTGTAGGGGATGCAAGGTGTACTACTCATCTGATGGTGCTTTTAACCCACTTTCTTATACTGTTAATGAGTAATATTTATTTTGCATCCTGTGTAACTAGACTTCTTTTTTCCAGTAATAAGAACACATGGGGCAAGAAAAGCAGTGGAAAAGAATAGCCTGGACAAAAAATGTACAGAATAAAAATGGATTTACAGAGAAATTGTTTGGGCATTAAAAATAGAATCCTTACTTCTGCTCTTGGATTCTGGTGGCCAGTTGCAGCCCTGAACATGGCGTATTCTGGGCACTGAGGGAAGCTTCAAGGGTAGTGTGTGGGATACTGCACAGTGCTCTGGAGAATACCAGCCTCCGTAAAATCCTTTGGGGGAAATTAGTATCATTCACAAAGGGAAACAATTGTTTTCTGCAGCTCACATCATCTCCAAAACTTCCTTGCAATTTGGAAGAAAGGAGCTTTTATTTAGCTTCTGCAGCCGTGTTCTAAGAAAGGAACAAGTATTTTAGTATTTTTTGTCTTCTGAATACCTTTAGGAACTTCTTCAAGTCAATGCCAAACTGTCACATCTTTAATCTTTTTTAACATTGTTATGACTGAAATAGGGGAAGAGTTTAGAGAGACATATGTGTTCTCTATATATCTATATGTATGTATGTATGATATATACTATCTCATACTATCCACTAGATGGACTCATGAATAGACCATTCAGAATCAAAACTCAGACTCCTGGTTAAGCTGCTGCTGGAGTCTGTCTCACAGCAAAGTTGGGGATAGAAGCTTCTGCACCAGCACCTTCTGTCAGTGCAAGAACCAGCTATAATTTGCTAGGAGAGAGGTTCTGGCTGGCTCCGATGCTCTCTCTAGTGATAGTGTTGAAAAGACCAGCCAAGAATCTTACAGATTTCTGCATATACAAAGTGTTATGTAAGTGCTTGAGGTAATTTGAATTAGACCTCTCATATGTGCTCAGAGTGCATGTAAGGGCGCCATATGGCCATAAAAGTGGGAAAGGCATGTGCTGAAATTCACAGATAATTAGCTTTAGCAGACAATTGAATATTCTACTTGAAATGACAGTCTTACTCCCAATTATTGTCTTCAGTTATTTTTTCCAGTCACAAGCTAAGTTATTATTGCTCTTTGTGTTAGTAGTTTGTTTTCTTACCATAACCAGCTGCTTTTCACTTTAGTTGCTGTATTTGCTAAATGATGCAATACTTTCTCAACCCATAAAATCTGAACAGCTAACAAAAGCATAAGCAGTAACCATTTCATTAAAATAATTATTTTGAAATCACCTTGAGCATACAGCTGTAGTTATGCCTACAGCAAGGGATAGAAATGGCCTCCAGGGAACATGCTTGCATTTCCAGATAGCATGGGGCTGTCAGGGTAGCACTGTATTCTCTCCTTATTCAATTCTGACATCAGAAACAAGCCAAAAAGTAGCCATAAGAGAAAATGGAAAAACATCAGCAGAGCTTTGTGATTAATAGCCACTCGTATTCCAGCTTCTTTCGATTTCATACAGTGTATAAGCTGAAGTAGTTCTCCAGCAGCTGTAACAGCACTGGGGCTTGACGAAGGCCCTGGGATACTTGACTATAAAACTGAGTGGGGAATATACAGTTACTCTTGATGCTTGATAAAATATTCAGGGCTTGATAAAATAGTCAGTGAAGTCAGTGGGTTAGGTGTCCCAGTAGTAACAAGACAATAGAACACAGCAGAAGTGCCTTAGTGCTGTGGAAGTATAGTAAACTAAATGGAAATAAATAATGAATGCTGCAAAGGAAGGTAAATGTGTGTTCCTACCACAGCCATTCAATCCCCACAGCTGGCTTTAGTTTATTAAAGAGCAGCACCCTAAATGCTCCTGTAATTTTTGGGAAATGGATTAAACTCTATTGAGTTTATCTTTCAAATACTGTTATAAGGCCAAGTTGATGTTTTTTCCTCATTTCAACTCTAGTTGTCTATGAATGAATATGCCTTTCCATAAATATTTTGTGACAAATACGTTACTAGATGGATTGTGTAATACGTGCTATTATAAGTAGAAGCTGACAGAATCAGAGAAGCGTAGAACTGCAAGGACCTGATGGATTTTCCATTCTCAATGTTGCAAATGGCTCTCCTTTTCTTAGAAATTCCCTTTTCTGGGACTTCAACAAGCAATTCATGACGGTAGTTTGTTATTTTTGTCAATGAAAACTGAGTTATTTTTAAATTAAAACCAGTATCCTGTGTTTTTTGTCTAATCAACACTCATTTTTTGTCCCTCTCTGCTGTGGACCTGAAGACCAAGATTATTTCCTCCTTCATTCCAGCAGATTTTTGTGTCATTGAAAGCATTACTATGTTCCCCTTTTTAACCTCCTTTCCTCTACTCTAAACAACCCCAATTTAAATGATCATAACAGATCTTGCAGAAGAAATCTTAAATTTCAATCTAAGCCTTGTATTAGTAGATACATCAAGTGGATTTGAGAGGCCAACTTCATTAGATTTTGAAATGAGATTGGGATTCACTGTTCCTTCCAGCCGTGGATGACTGATCACTCTGCACATAAAGCCAGCCTGTTGCTATGACCTTCTGTGAGGTTTTTGCTGCAGTGATGATAAAATATTGTAAATTAAAGAAACAAAGACATGCTTAAGATACCCCAATAGAAAAGGACTTTGTTGACAGACTGTTTTCTATGTGGTCTTTCAAATGTGAAGAAGCAACAGCAAGGAGATACATCTGTGAGGCAGGGTTATTAATTGAGTAAGAAGGATCAATGTCAAAGTGTTTTGACTGGCTTCAGCTAAGAAGGTGGAGGTTTGAGAATAAAGAGTTTTGCAACTCAACCAGCAAGTAGTAAGTAAAACTAGTCTCTTGAAAGTTTGTCTTTGTCATAGAAATATACTGGTCCTGTAAATGTCTTGGAGAGTCGTCTTTTACCAGTTTTCATGTATTCTCAGTTATATTCTAAATTATAAGCCAAATTTAAAGAAGACACCACAGCTAGTATATGTGCAGCCTCTTTTGAAGGAAGCAAAGTACTGAATTTTAAAGGAGAAAAAAAGAATTATAATAAAGTTTAAAAATAACTTTTTTTTTTCTTTTAAATGTGGTTTTCTTGCATCTTCCATTGCTGTGAAAATAGTAAATAACTCTGTCACTTTCATTGTGCTTTGAGTATGTCCCTTTAAGGAAAAGGACATGTCCTAGCTTGCAGTATTTGCTGTAGTCTTAGTACTGAGAATAGAAGATGACATCATAGCAAATTTCATTAACACATGTAATAAATGCCCTGGATTGTTATATCATGTATGTAGATTCAACTACTGGATAATTTTCCTGATGATAAGACATTAGTCTAAGAAAAGAAGAAGACAATTAACTAGCAGTCTAAGAAAGATAAGTTGTTTAATGGCTTCTGAGTTCTGTATCCCCCTGGCATTTAGAGCTGTCTTCCTATGTTACTCCTCTGTAAGTGGAAACAGTGTACATGTAAAGTGCATGGAGGACCTGCAAGCGAAGGGAACTAGGTGTTACCAAGAAAATATCAATAATAATTGACCACAAAGTTTAACATAGTGTAATATGACCTATACATACCTCTAAGAACAGGTTAAATCAGTGTCTTGGGTAGGTGTTCAATATATTGCATGGTCTTGTGAGAGAAATCTCATGCTCTTTCTTTAACACTTAATATTTACCTGCTAATAAAGCAGCATCAGAAAGAAACTGAGTTTTGCTAGATATGCAGTAGTGATATCAAGTCTTAAGTGTGTTTTGGAAGAGCTTTCAATCGCATTGCTAAGTCATTCTTACTCTGTCTTTAAAAAATCTGATTTAAAGTGATGACTTAAACTCAGTATTGATGCAGAATGTTAATAACTGCAGTCCCCTTGCCTAGAGTCACAGTAGTAACGTGTATAAGGGGGTTTCATGTCTATGGTAGTCTTTGTCTCATATGTGTCATACCTTTTGTAAGTGGTTCCCTGTCCAAGGTGGAGTTCGTAATGCTGTAGTTTACCATTCACAGAAATCGGTAACACCCCTCTGTGGAGCTGTGAGACAGGCCAACTTCAACAGTAATTTGACATACCTTCTTAGTTTCTCTCATTAGCCCTTCCCTCTTACTAGTCCTGTTGGTCTTGAGGTTACAACTAGGCTTATTTTTCTTAATGAAAACTGCAAATCGCAAGTAGTTGCAGTTTTCTACATACAGATACTACAAGCATTTGTACCGCTGGGAAACATACAATTTATTTAAAAATGCGTGATAAAATCGCAAGAGTGGGCAACATTCAGAACATAGCACTATTCCCAGCTCACACCCCCACTGTCTGATGCTTTCCTTGATTGTAAGTCTGTCCTTGAATGTCGAGAAAGCAGTGGGCACTAGGGAGTAGCAGTAGCTTTAGTTCACTCTACTAATATCATTAAGGAATACATCAGCTGTGACAATTTAGCAGCTGTAGGAAAGCATGATCACATTTGCATTTCTGGAGTTTCTGCAGGTTTAAAGAAGCATGGGAAGGGAATTTCTGTCCTCTGTCCTACACCCTTGTAGATGTAAAGTGACTGGGCACAGAGATAAGCGCTCTGTGCTGAATTAATAAAAAGATGCTGAACTGGCATTGCATTTTCTTCATTTTTAACCCCTGTAGAATTTGTCATTAAATGGTTTTCATTGCTTTTGAGAAACCTAAAGACATTTCTTTTGCCCAGCATTCCATTATTAGCTCTCATCTGAAACTGACTATATACAGATTGTATTTACATATATTGTATTTACTCCTGAATAGAAGAAATTCTAAAATTGATGCCCCTGAGTGAGCTGCTGTTGAATGCATGAAGCTATTCTGTATGCTTGAATTGATGCTTCACTCATTAGTCAGTGCAGAGCACTGGAAACCTTGCATGTGTATCATACCATTAGAGGAAAAAAAATCAAAACAACCCACACTCAATTGCTCGCTCTGTTTAGTTTGGTGCTACAAAGTCTGTAGTAAATCCTTGTTATTGTGCTGAATGAGTTACTTCCTTTAGATATTAAAATAAATCTGGGCAAGCCAAATAGGGTGACTCATAAAAAATTCATCTCATGTACAGAGGACTTTGGAAGATAATTGTCAGGGTCTTAGAAATACCATGTGAATACTGAAATATTCCTATGCGTTACTTCTAGACCAGGACTAGTCCAGTGAATTCCCAAAGTCTAACTACTTGTAATATATTCTGACATTTTTATTGAAGGATATTGGCTAATCAAGCTCTATCTAACTACAGGAGGATATTGCTGCTTACAGATTGTTTTGGTGAACATGAATTATTGGGTAAATCTTCCAGTTACTGTGATTTAGCTCTGGAATGACAGGCTTTATGGTGCAGTTGGTTTTCTGATCCTGAAACTTTACTGTCTTTCTAATGGGATACTACAGGTGCTACATTCTGGAACTCTGGTTACAAGTTCTGTGAAATTTTCTGTCTCTCTAAAAGCCTACAGGGTTTAGGGTGGAAAATCAGCAATACACAAAACCCCAGTGTTCTCTGATGAACTTTGATGAGTATCATGGAAAAGCACCTTACTCTTTCAGCCCACTTCAGTAAAAGTGGATGCTTGAGTTAGGGACCTTTGGATTTATCAGTGGACTTTCCAGAGGGTGAGTCAAAGCACTCAAGTGCCGTATAGGTGTCACTGACTATACAAAAGGCAAAGATCTATTTTGGGCATGTGTATTAACTGAATAAAGTCGACAGTGTGAATATCCTGTTCAGCCCTGACATAATTTACATTCGCTCTTATAAATAGAAAAATCTTTTTTATCTGGTGAAGTGTATTGTTATATGTGTCTGAAAAGAGAAGTGGGTAAGGTATGGAGGATCATTTAATTACTTGAAACACTAAGTGTTTAAATTGTTTGGAAATGTCCATTGTCACAGCTTGCTCAGGCATTTTCATCTGGCATGCAAACTAATAAAGCTGCTTATGTTTCCTCCTCAATTTAAAGGGAAGTAATTTTCTGGTGAGCTGATGAAGAATTAAGATGTTTTTTCTAGTAATTTTTTCCTCTGTATGCTGACTCTGTGATTCTTTGTTTACAATTACTTTAGTCTGACAATCTTATTACAGCTTAACAGAAAACTTCTCTCACACTGGACTAAAAGAGGTCTTCTGACAGCATGAATACAGGTAAGATTTAAAGTAGAGGAGCCAGCCAACAGGCAGGGCCCCTTTTTCTTCTGTGACTAGTTAGTTTCTTGAATAAAAAGGAAAAGAAAAATCTCCACTGGAGGGTGATAACAGTAGAAAACAGTAGAAATTCCAGGAATATTTCATCACTGGATGACGCTTACATTTCCTGGTACACTAAACGCTAACTTCATGGTGGTGAGTATCCACCCTCCATAACGCCCTGCACATCAGATACAGATTGCAAGTTTCCATAAAGGTTGGATTTGACTCATTATTCAGCTCCAGATCCATGGTCCATGTTTAGTCAAGGCTCTTCTCACTTCACTCTCTGAACAATTTTTCTGTAAAGAGCAGCTTCTTTCCACACTGGCTAGACGTTCATCCTGTGGCACTTTCAAGCACTGTGGGATCCTTTAAAAAAAGGATGTATATGTATTTATGCAGGGCTTGTTGTTTCTGACGTAAACAATTGAATATGTCATGTCACTTAGAGTGCAGCTGCTCATTTCTGTTAAATCAAATAGGCAGAATAAAATCTTGTTAAGATGAAAGTAGGTATATTAGCAATGTTTTGGGAGTTGCTTAATACTATTCATGCTGGTGATTTTCACTAGTATGTCTATCTTAAATATTTCTTTCCTGTTCTGCAGTGGTTGTTTCAGGATGGACTAGATTAAACTGAGGTGACTTATTTCTAAGATGAAATAGTGCATGCCGAGCTAGTGGATATTTATGGTACAAATATAAAGCAATATTTCAAATCCTTTAATTTTCCTAAGCAGTTATGTATATGTTTGATTTTCAACTGCTTATTTTTCCTTTCTGTTTGTTGTCATCTCTGTTGTGATTTCCATGAGGTCCTTCCTATTGCAGAACAATATTCAATTACTTAAGGATAAGATTCAGCTTTGGAGAGGTGGTCAGCACAGTACCATATGCTACATGGGAACCACTGGGAGGGTATAGAAGCAATTACACAGAGGCAGTAGCATCACTGTTCAGTGCTACAGAAGTGGCACCAGTACAGACCACTCTGAATGCTCTGGAGTAAATCCTGATAGGGAACTGGCAAGAGGAGACATGAGGGTAGTGCTCACCCTCAGCAAATCAGCAACTGCTGACATACAGAACCAAAGTATTGTGAACCTTTGACCATTTATTTCTTCAGACTTTTAGGAGAATTTTTGTTTGTTTGGGGGTTTGTTGTTGTTGTTTTTTCTTAGTGACAGACACCTCATCTCTACCTCGGCTTGTGAAAAAGTGCAAAAATTTCCTTTGAGCAGTCCTTCCCAACCTTAATAACTGCCTATTTTATCTGGCCATGAATTAGACTGTCAGTTTCGTGTACTCTTTGTAATAGTTCATTTCAGAACTTAAGCATTTTTATAAACATCTGCATCACTACTTAATAAATTACTCATTGTACCTTAAAGCAAAATGGTAATGCCTATAATGGTACTTCAGTATAGTAACTAGGTGAATGAATAATACATGTTTGTTTCATGGTAAATAGAAGGAAATGCTGCTTCCTTTCCCTTTCGGTGTATCGGATGTGCAATTATGGTATAATTAAGTTCAGCTTACATGACAGGTGAATGACATTTCCACATTGCTGTTCCAAGCACACTAAATACACTGTACAATAAAATTTCAAGCAGAAGCAATGCAGGCAGCTACTTCAGTGCATTTCATGAGCCAAAATGGCTTCTGTCTCAGTTTCTTCTACCATGAATAGGCAAGATACGCTTTTGACAACATGTGTATGAACTGAGAGACCCAGTAAGGCAGTGAAATTCCTTAATTAGAGTAATCACAACAGTGAGTGAGTGTGGAGTACTGGAGTTGTGATGGATAGAATTAGTAAAGTTTAATCTCTTCCATGGTATAATTTCATGTCTTTTCTTTCTTTGTTTAAATGTGACTACACCCATTTGTCAACTGACAAGAAGTCCCGTACCACATTTGCAATTCTAAGTGACTGAGCCTTATGAATCATTCTGCAAGAGATGTGTAGGAAGTCAATCTCAAGGGAAGGAAAATATTCCTCCAATCAAATTGATCTAGCCTATCCCTCACTGCAGCTCTAAGAAGAGGGTTGAGGAAAGTTATTTTTGTTTGAAATTATGGAAATTGTAATTTAAACAAAAATACTCAGTCCTTGTAATTGCATAGGAATTTATAAAGTTGTAACAGTTAACTCTTAAACTGCTTTTAATTTGGGGAGGCTTTTTCATGTAATAAGCCAATTAACAGTTAGTACATAGAAGGGTGGTGTAAAACTATTATAGTCAAAGAATAGCAGATTTTAACTGTGCTAGGTGTTTCCAATTACGAGTGTTTCAAATGCAGATTCAGGCAACTTGCTGGAAAGATGGGTACTATTTTTGTTACTACAAAGCAATACATGAACTATGCAGAGTTGCAATAAAATCATTTTTCGCAATATTAAAATAAGCAGTATTCCCCAGACTAGGCAAATCAGAGAATGCTGTTTCAAAGTCCTTTTGTTCAATCCATACTCAATGGGTGTGGCTTTATTTTATCCTGCCTTTTCCAGGCATTTTCCATGGGGCTTGTCTATGCAACATGGAACTCAAAAGAAGAGTTTTGCCCTTCATTTTAGCCCATAATAAAAAGCTCCTTTTGAGGATGGAGAGAGACACACAATGGTGAAATGTTTTCTTTAGGTGTGAACTCTAGTCAAGTTCTGTTAAATTTAAAATGAGAAGGGATTTGTTTTTACCAAGTGCCCAAAATTTTCTAGTCAAAACCTGAAGTGAGCAGATGTAACTCCCCCTGCCTTCATAAGGTAAATGTCTAATCCAGTGTTTTAGTTTAATCAAGTAGAATTTGAAGGAGGTTCAGAGGATGTTTTTAAAAAGAAATAAAACAAATTCCTTGCCACCTCTATTCACAATGTCTGGGAATAAAACATAAATTTTTTTAGGCTCAAGGGTCTAGGTGTATTTCTCTTCCATTCTGAAATATGCAGCTGATGATGTGCTACAAAAGAAAGCTGATGGTGCTGAGGTGATGTTTCGTTACTACTGTATTCACTGATTGAAAGTGAGAGGTGTGAAAAATCAAAATTAATAGTAGCTATTCTGTTTTAATAGGTCAGAGTTTGTCTTTCTCATCATGTTGGGTTGAAGAAATGCCAGAGATAAAATAATAAGTTGACTTATATAAAAATGTTAGGTCTTAGATTAGATCAGTATTTGTCCAGAAAGTTCACTACATTTTCTGCTATTTCAAAATTATCAATATACATTTTTAGAAGAAATTTGTTACCAGTGTTTGAACAACATGAAATCTTTGAAATATGAGTGAAATTTCATCCCGCTTCTGCTGTTCTGTTGCAAACATTGTCCCTTTTTTGTACTCACAATGCTTCCCAGTAGCTGTGGAATCAGCACATTCCATTAGAACACTTCTTGTGCCAGGGTCACCGATACAGATTTTGAATGCTAATATGAAATAGTAGACTTTTTGCACTTCATTGGCAGAAATCATTCTTAGGTGAAAGTTTATTGTACATCTTGAAATCTATTTTCATATATATATATGTAAATACTTTATATACATAACAATTACATTTTAGCTATTCTATGTGATTAAAATTATTGTCACCATTAATGTCAAATCACTATTAAACTTTTGTAAGATACTCCTAGTACTGGCAAGCAGAAAACAAGTCCTTCAAGCTTTTAATCTCTGGCTCTTCTATCTCCATTTATTTCAGTTAATCTTCAGGATGTTTATCCATCAAGTAGTCCCATGAATGAAATAATTGCAGAGGCATGATTTCGTGCTGGTTACTTACACAGGTAATGTACACCTTGAATAAATAAAAAATCTTTTCATGGATTCATTATTGTTTATACCATTGAATATGCCTTGGTCGTCAGTATTGTATTCAAAGAAACCCTGAATAGCCTTTTTTGTCTCTGGCATGGTTAACTCCTTGTTCTGCTTTAAAGTACTGAGCGCATTAAATAAATATTTCTTTACAGCCCCTTTGCTACCATTTGTATAGCTTAACAAACTTACCTTTGTTCCTGAAAGTTCTCTGTCTTGGTAGAGGTAGAATTAAAAATGAGTACTTACATCATGGCTGTTTGAAAAATCTCAGGAACTAGTAAAGTAAGTAGCCCAATCTAAGGAGCATCAGTGGTAAATGAGCAAAGGAGATCTTAAATGCAAGATTAATAATCTTTTTTCATTCTGTATTTCAACACCTAAAGTTCCTATGCATGCCTGGATACACATGTATTATTTAGAAAAACTCTTAAGTGCTTTGTTGCCATCAGGACAATTTTGAAGACTGTGGCAAACATTTATCTTGACTTTCTCCAGAGGCAGGTGAACATTCATTATGTATTTTCACAGGAAGTCAAAGGTGCTCTGTAATATTGCTTTAAATAAGAGCACCCAAAATTCTACTTATACCTAGGTTTCAACTGTTTTCAAATATTTCCTCAAGTAGAAAACAACATAGTATGCTCTAAGTAAGGTGGCTGGTATATTTTGTTTTGCTGTGAGAATGCGAGAGGATCTTAGACAAGAAAAGACCTAATTAAGCATCACAGCTTCATAATTTTCAAAAGCTCTTGTGGATGCTGAATAGTCTCTTCTGAAGGCAATTTGAGAAAGGTTGGATCTTTGATCCTAGTTGCATATTCAGTAACAATTCCAGATCTGTAGTAATAGTAATAATTCCAGATTCAGTAATAATTCCAGTAATAATTTCTGAGAGCACCACTGCTGCCTTTTCTGGAAGTAACTTCAGTGTCATGTTTTCAAGATTTGCATTAGGCATCGAAAATTTCACATCTTCTATGATTCTGTGTTTCTGTGAATGTCATTTAGCACCTTAACTGATCTGCAGATAAGAGAAGTTCTCAGCTATGGTGTGTAAAAACATATTTTGATTACGAACATCTGCATTTGACTAATAGTGGTTTCTTCCCTACATATTTTTGTCGTGTAGTATATTTTCTGTAGAGAAGTGGATGACTACTTAAACTCAAGAAAATGCTTAGTATCCTAATAGGGAAATACAGTGCACAGTTATAAGTCTGTCTGCTTTGTGTTAACTTTGTATTAGGAATGAAAAAAAAGAAAAAGGAAAATGCAAACAAATTACAGGATCCAAATACATTTTGTTTTGTTGTTTGTCTTTTTTCTGGAGAATATGGCATTAGTAAGTAGGTAGAGAAGAAAGACTTGGGTGTATGTGTCCTTTCTGTAGGTGCCATCTGGTAGCTATATAACACAGTTGTGGTGGTCAAGCAGGTGGTGATTAACCATGATTCAAAATGATGTTGCACAGCAGCCATCCACAGCAGGGAATGAATTATGGCATTTGGTAATATTCTGCTGGAATTCACATGCTGGGGAGAGTGAGGTGACATGCAAGTGCTGCAGGCAGGAGAGTCTGGGAGCATGTAGGAGGTTCCTTCTCCTTTGGAAATTCCCTGGAATATGAGGATCTAACAAGAAAGTATCAGTCTTGCTGTTCCTGAAGTCCTTGCTTTGTATTTCCCTGCCACAAAAATCAGTTGCCCATTAATCCCTTACACCTCCTGCTTCATCTGAATGGTGTAGTGCCTGACAGAATTTCTTCTTCAGCTCTTTCCAGTTATTGTAATTCATATGAGACAGTGAAGAACACTTCCCATTGTTGTTCTCTCTCCCATGTATCCCAGTGGAGGAAGATGTTTTGTATTGCTGCATATCGTATGCTGAGGCTCGTCTTTCTCCTACCATTGACATCTTCTGTTTGAGGACTACAACTCTGTGAATGTTTGCCCAAATCCTACTGAATGATCATGTCTTCCTTTAAGTGATCAGCCTCCCCAGTAATACATACTCATAACTCAGTTTCTTCTGGCTACAAATTAGATTTCATTCTTTCCTATAAAACACTATTTATTTTAACCCTAATTATCTAAACTAGGCTGTGCATGGAGTGAACCACTGACCTTCTATTCCCACTTTTTTTCCTCTCTACATGCATTCAGCAGTAATCATAGAATCATAGAATAGTAAGGGTTGGAAAGGACCTCAAGATCATCGAGTTCCAACCCCCGTGCCATGGGCAGGGACACCTCCCACTAAACCATGCCATCCAAGGCTATGTCCAACCCCACCTTGAACGCCACCAGGGATGAAGCATCCACAGCCTCCCTGGGCAACCCATTCCGGGGCCCCACCACCCTCACAGTAAAGAATTTCTTCCTCATATCCAATCTAAACCTCCCCTGTTTAAGTTTGAACCCATTACCCCTTGTCCTCTCACCACAGTCCCTAATGAAGAGTCCCTCCCCAGCATCCCTATAGGCCCCCTTCAAGTATTGGAAGGCTGCTCTGAGGTCTCCACACAGCCTTCTCTTCTCCAGGCTGAACAGCCCCAATTTTCTCAGCCTATCTTCATACGAGAGGTGCTCCAGTCCCCTGATCATCCTCGTGGCCCTCCTCTGCACTTGTTCTAACAGTTCCATGTCCTTTTTATGTTGAGGACCCCAGAACTGCACACAATACTCCAAGTGAGGTCTCACGAGAGCAGAGTAAAGGGGCAGGAGCACCTCCCTCGACCTGCTGGTCACACTCCTTTTGATGTAGCCCAGGATATGGTTGGCTTTCTGGGCTGCAAGCGCACACTGCCGGCTCATGTTCATTTTTTCATCAACCCACACCCCCAAGTCCTTCTCCGCAGGGCTGCTCTGAATCTCCTCCCTAATCTTTTGGTTCATTTGTTTGATCCTTTTTGGACATAGCTTTAAGATCATAATTTGCTTCCCTGTGAGCTTGGTACAAGATAAATGATGGAAAATGTGAAGACACAGTTAGATGTTCTTCGAAAGGACCAAGGCTTACAATAATTTTTTTATTATCATGGATGATCTTATTGACTTCAGTTTAACAGCTTGGGAAAAAACTTCTGCAGGAACAAATTGAGGGTGTTTTGTCCTTTTGTTCGTCTGGAGACAGGTCACATGTGAGGATCTGATGACACTGATGATTTACAAAGTGTTTTTTGTCATATTGTAGTTTTTACCATGCTCACTGAATTGAGAAACCCTGTGCCGCAACTCTGCATTTTAATTTCTGATTTAGTAGGGTCTATTTATTGCTCAGTTTACTTCATTCTAGGTCAACAGCTTTAATTAGTGTATTTTTAGCAGGCCATGAATGCAAATGCGTGCAGACATGGGAATATATTAACCAATACAATTCAGGCAGATAGTGGAGCACCTTTTTGTTCCTCTTTAAGGAGAAACATTAAGTTTCTTGTAAGCATTACTAAGCATTTTTCTTTTTTTTTTGCACTCACACTGCTATTCTATGATTCTATTCTATTTCTCCGCATTGTAGGGTTTTTTAATTCTACTTTTATTTCCCCTGTAAAAACCGTATTTCTAACTCATAAAATTTTATGCAAAGTGTTGTTTAAAAGTCATATGTCTGCTCAAAATTTTTATCTATAATAGAAGGGTAAAATTATCGAAGTCCTCGTCTAGAATGTTACATTCACACCTTTACCATGGACTGAATTAAGGTGTTTCCTTTATTTCTAAAGTAAATGTTAGGGTGGGATGGGGGAGTTATAATTGATAACATGAGTGTTAGGAAGAAGTAGAATGATTGGATTTGATTTACTAACACATGCTGGAGGTTTCTGGTTTTAGCTAGACCTTGCCTTTGAGAGGTGTTAGAAGGTCTATGAATAGGCTGATTGAAAAAATGAAATAGAATTAGTTCAACAGTAGGGACTGTGGCCCTTGAATAGACACTGGTTTGAGAACAAAGGTTTTGTTGTACTAGCGTACGCATGATTCACCTGGAAGCATTCAAGGCCAGGCTGGATGTGGTTCTGGGCAACCTGATCTAGCTGAAGATGTCCATGCTCATTGCAGGCAGGTTGGACTAGATGAGCTTTGAAAGTTCCTTCCAACCCAGACTACTCTGTCATTCTGTTCTATGATTCTGTGATTTTTCAAGTGGAGGTATTGTCTGCTACTCCAAGTCTCTTATAAAAATCTTCAATTCCTAAGTTAATACTGTTGCAAGTAGAACAATTTTGAACAAACATAGGCTTTTAGTACCATACATTTTTTGTGAAGAATCAGTTAGAAAAGCTACCGTAAAGAATCAGTTAGAAAAGATCCTGTTGCACCCATGCTCCAGTATCCCAATAAGCCATGTGGCAAAGCAGAACTGCAGTTCCCATACTGATGCTGGGAGCTATTGTGTAATTAATGTTTTGTATCAGGCTGGAATCAATTTGATGGCGACTTAGGAGAAAATTATGTGGAGGACAAATTACTGTTGTTGTTCTACAGCAGCAGTCAATGCTGAGCTTTATAGCGTCTTTATAGCAAAATAATATACATTCTGGCATTGCACTTAATGGAGGCTGCATGACAAGTGATTAAAGTTATTAATTGCTTCTATGAGGCTTCATCTTTTCCTGCGTTTTAGTTCGTATTACAAAACCTGATGTAATTATGCATTTGGCAGTTCTCCTTGTCAATCATCTAATGATTCATAAGCCAGTCAAACAATATATTACACACTGAATCATCTGTGAAGACTTTCTGGCACAGCTCCTGGCACTGAACTTGGTTTTACAGAGTATGAGCCTTGGTTGACATGTTGTAGTGTCAGGTGTCCCTGCCCATGGCAGGGGGGTTGGAACTAGATGGTCTTATGGTCCTTTCCAACCCAAACCATTCTATCATTCTATGATTCTATCTACATTGCTTCTGGACTGGTCATGTAACCTCTCTGTACACACAGCTGTAGGCTTTTAGGCTGTACCTATCTTGTTGCCCAGTATGACTTATACATCTTTCCAGAAAGCATACAGACAGTGGTGCTTCTTTTGGCATTAGTTTTTCATGTCAGGAAATATACGTCAGGTACTAATTTTACAGTTTTTCTGGGGATATCTACACTTGTATGAAAGTCTGCTGTTTCAGCTTGAGGACACTTGGTTACATTTGCTTCCCATGGTTTGGTAGCCTTTAGTTATTAGGGGGCCTTCTTCACTGCAGATAACAGCACAAAGGTGTAAATTACAACTGCCCTGGGGCTGGGAAGAACTTTCTTCATATATTTATTAGAAAGAAAAAGCTAGAAAAAATTGCTGAGCACAAACTATTGGCACACTGAAGTTCCCTCCTCAGCAACTTTCTCTCCTTTGTGCAGTTCCTTGCTGCAGCTATCCTCTTCATAGGGCTTTGTAAGATTATACCTATAACTAGTCTTGCTGCGTTAAGTATATAGTGGTATATAGTATTAAGTATGTCCTTCTAGGTTATTAAGCACTGACAAGATAAACAGTGTGCACTGCTGAGGTCTACATCTAGGTTAAAAAGTAATTGTTTTCACAGATTGTCAGGAGGAAACATCAGTTGTCCAAACAACCCTTGGTACTATAACCATGTATAGAAATTAAAGCTTGCAGAAAAACAGAGTCATAGAATGGTTAGGGTTGGAAAGGACCTCAAGATCATCTGTTTCCAACCCCCTGACATAGAAGGAGTGATCCCAGTATTTAACAGTATGAGAAGATGATGAAGCATTATGAGGTAAGCTAATTGTGTACCCTGTAAACGAATGTTCTCTTCAATATAAATTCTCACAGATAACTTTAAGATGTGCTGTAGGGAGAATTAGAAGATAAACAAGGTTCATAGCAAGTAGTTGGCAGTCTTTCCTAGATGAACCAGTTCTCAGGGGACGCCACTTTTTACAATCTACCCCTTTCCTAAGAAGCCACTTTACAGTTCCACTCCCACTAGAGCTCTAAGCTGTCTCTCTCTCTCTCAAACCAAACCCTACGCCAAACCAAACGCTAATTAGAGACAAATGGTATCTCTAGGTCCAGTCTAAGCCTCAGCACAAGTCCCTCATCCCTGTCCTTAATGAGGGATTTCTCAAGGGAGAACTCTTGGCAGGCTGTGCCTTCCATTGACAGCCTGTACACAAGCCAAATTAAGAAGTTCTCAGAGAAGAGACATGACTGCAGCTTATCCCTTCCTTTGGCAATCCGTTTTCAGCCCCACTCCAACTGGAGCTTTAGTAAATACCTTTCACTCAAAGTAAACCTAGTTCATATTAGGTTTCCCCTGAAGAAATCTTGATATAGGGCAGGTCTTTGGTTTTAGGCTCAAGCACTTGCCTGTTATTAGAGTTAGGTTTGTGATTCATTTTGGGAGAGGGACATTTTAAAGCTTCAGCTGGGAGTGGAGCTGGATGAGGTGAACTGCAGACAGATTTCTCCATTGACAAGTTGTCCCTTTTGGCAGTCTCTTTGCAGCCAAACTCCAGCTTATAGTCTGGGCTTTGTTGCTCTTTGTCACTTAGCCCCAGCCCCTCAGACAACGCCCTGAGGAAATAGATTAAAAGGGGAGAGTTTGAATTTTTCTAGTAACAAAAGAGCTGTGTGAGGAATGTTTGACTTGCCTTTTTCCAGCTGTTCATTCTCATGGTTGTGAATGGGAGCTCTTACTGGACTTATATTTTAGTTGTAACTAAATCATCATAACAACAATTGTGTTCATACCAGCTTTCACTGGGCTGGACATCGCAGGATGTTACTTAAAGCCAACAAAACTATCAGGGTCAGACTAGTGATGGACCACCATCTCTTCAATGTTATATACCCTGTGAAGAAAATCCAGTAGTACATCTAATAATTTTATTTAACATTATGTAGCTATTGTGGAGGCTTTATATGGAATTGCATGATTTCTGAGTTAGCACAAGGTGTCATTCTAGTTGCCTTTCCTGAAGGGAAGAAAGTTACCTACGAGATTAAATTCTCTGCTCCGATATTTTATTATTCAAAGTACAAATGCTTTCTGCACTTAGTCATTAACCTATATACACATAAGCAGGCACTTACCTGGTGACACAAATTCTGTTATAATTTGTCACTTCTGTTGGTGTGCTGGAACTTTGCCCTGTCTCTTGCATTTCCCTTTAATTAATATAGATTTTCAATTTAAAACAGTTCATAGCTTTTTATCAAAGCTTTCACACAGAAACCTGAGAGGTTTAATGTTTCTTTTTACCTTTAACAGATCTAATTTCAGTGCATGTGGGAAATGTTAACTAATGAGAGTTTTTTGAAGTAATTTGTAGAAGTATACTTCTACAAATGATAAATCAAATGGGAACTTATTTGCTGACCCCATATTAGTTTGGGGTAGGAATTGAGAGATGTACAACTTTTATTTGCCTTAGGTTTATGTTTAAATATATAATCTCATTCTGCAAAATTGTTTTTCAGGAATTTTTCCCCCCCACATTTATTAGTTTGTTAATAAAGTAATTAAAAGTCAGGTTTAGGGCAGTATCCAGAAAAAGGAATAAAAAACTAGAATAAGTGTGATTGACAGAAGGAGAAATGCTCGGCCAGCACAACTTATTCTGCAGTCAGGAAAATTCTAAGTATAACTTTCCATGTTTTATTAACTTTTACTCATCTCAATTTTCCTTATCAGTCATTAAAACTGAAGAAGGAAGTGTCAGAATCCCTTGCAGAAAGGTGTTCTTGCTTTATTTCTAGCCAGAAAGCAGATGGAAAAGGCTGAAAATTTTAGTAGTATGTCTTTTATTTCTTCCTCTTTTTTTTTCAAAGCTTGAAAACAAAATAGCTAACTTCCAAAATACCGTTTTTTTTTTTTAAGTTTTCCTTTTACAATTAAAGAGCATCTATAACCTGAAGTTTATGCATCTGTAGTAAAAGGGCAGTCCTCAGACATACCATGCAAACCAGATGACAGGGATCATTTTAGCATAAAAGCTAAAGTAGTAGATGTTAACTGTACACTGTAGTAGTAGGTCGAAATACTATACAGTGTTGGAAAATAAAACATCACTTGAAAACCAGGGTCATTTTTAAGAGGATGCTGGAACTTCCTGTATAAGACTGGGTTTTTTTATTGTTGTGTTTAGGAGTAGTGGAGGTAACAGCATTAACTTTAGATTAACATTAACAAGGTTAACACTCCGTTGATGCGAATGAAGAAGTTCAGATTCCTATTGAGTCCTCTAGCTATGACAGGATTAATGGGTTGTAGATATCAAGGCTGCAGGAATGACGCAGGGCTAGATGGACTGGCTTAAGATTGCAGCAGTTCTGCTTTTCTGCGAGATGCCTATCAGCAAATTTTTACAGGACATCTGGGCTGTATCACGCTGCTTTTTTTAATGCTGGAGAAGTGACAGACAGGGGACTAAGATTTTCTTCCCACTGGAAAATTCTCCATTACTACAGTAGGTCATAATTAAGTCAAAATGACACTCTTGCTCTCTCTCTAGGAGGAAACTGATATCCTGACTCCCATGTTTACATCTTGCTCAAGTGAACAGTGCCTATAAGCTACTCAGAGTAGCCCCTTATGTCTCTGGGCATCGGTGAATTCTGGTCACCTGTGCTGCTGGAGCTCTTTGTTCCCTGTGACTGAAATTTAGATAAACTCAGTATACAAACTGTTGGAAGAGTTTGGTGATGTGAAGTTTTGCAAAATAGTAGCAATAGCAGTTAAAAATGTGCACTTACTTCAATGCTTTAATTGAGATAGTGAATAAAATTCCTATGTATCTGAACAAGAATAGAGCAGTTGGTATAATCCTATTTCCATATGTGAAATAAGTAAGAAATATGTGTCAGAATTTGTCTTTAATTGATGTTCAAAAAAACCTGGGACGTATGCAGAAAAGAATAACTGCCTGATCCAAAGGAGAAGTTCCAAAGACAAAGTTCTTTTCATTAGAAGCCTGAGCACTGTAATCTGCATTTTTTTTTCCCAAATAAAGTGTTGAAATGTACCTCACAGCAAATGACTGCCTAAAGGTAACAAAAAAGAAGAGGAAAAGACCCAAACATTAGAAAATCAGATTATAAATAAATTGCATGTGTTTAGCAATGAGGGTTACTAACCTCATGGTTTATCCAGTGATGTGATAGATTACTAATTACTTCTAATCTTGAAACCAAGTTAGGTCCATCTTTGACTTGAAATTCTTAAATTTTTTTCACATCTTCCTGCACTTGAAAATCACTGTTTTTTTACAAATATGTAACAATGATCTTTCCATCAAGGCAGATTGTGAACCTCTCATGAAGAGCAATAGCACATCTCTACTCATATGTGCATCTCTTCAGTTTTTAAAAATAATATATCTAATCCGGGATAGAATTGTGCTAAATTGTTTGCCAAATCCCAGTATGGGATGATGCCTTCTTAGAAGAAATAGAATTTAAAATGCAAAAAGTAGTTTTGTTGCATGAGAAAAATGGGACCTGCTTTTAAACAGACAATTGTAGTTACAAACACCGAAAAGGATTCTGTGTCTATAGAGTGCAGTCATTCACTTTAACATTACTATTCCAGCTTGCCTTCAGCAGTCTTCTCAATTCAGTTATAAAATCAGTCATAAATTAAACTCTCAGTGCTGTAGTTGAGCTTTACCTTGTGGAGCATGTTCCTGACTGCTTCCATTCTGCGTTGGCCTCTCACCTTTAACCGATTCTCTTTTTCACTTCGCCATTTCACTGTTGTGCTGATGAGACTTTCTTCTTAACAGAGATGGTTATTGTGCATCTTTTTGCTTTACTGATACTCCATTTACAGCAAATCTCAGCTCAGATCATTGATAAACTCCAGTCAGAAGAGTGGAGACAGTTTATGATCATGAAGCTAAGCTTGTTACTGTTTGGCGGGGTTTGGGGTTTTGTGTTTTTTCATGTTCTCTGAAGAACCAAGGCTTCTTTTTGAGATCTGTCATTGTGAATCCTATTTCAGGATTAAGCTTGTTATGCTGTATTCAGATATTCCTGGAAAGTGCTTCAAGATACATTTTAGAATCAACTGACAAAATACATATACATTATTTTTACGCTTTATGCAGCATTAGATGCCAAATGTGGCAGAGCCATTTCTAACAGACTTGAATTCAAGAGGCATCTGCTTTTTGCTCTTTTGGCATGAACACTACATTTAGATACAAACTGAAAGACACAATAAGGAGCTGCTGTTAGATTCCAAATAAAGTTTAAGTAATGAGTTCTGTTAAATATTGGGAGTTTTGCTTCGCATTTGTATTTAATGTCACAAAACTCTCATTAACTGTTCTCTGACTTAAGTGTCTCAGCTTTGAGATCATACATAAAATGGCTTCTCGGCATGTTGTATAATCTGACAGACTCAAAAGGACCTGGATAGAAGGAGACCAGCTCAAGAATAAGAAAGGCCAGCCTGAGATTCCAGCATATGGGCCTTCAAATTCCTTTAAACCAGCTATATGCAATAGAAGGCTTTGTGATTTTGAGTACAGTTTTGACAATTTCAGACCTCACATTTTGAGGTTTTAAGGAGCATGTGTGTCATCCACAACTTCTGTGGAAGGAGTGGTCCTCAAATCACTCTCGCCCATCTGATTACCTGGTCACAGATCCACTTTGACTCACCCCAGGCTATGCCATTTCTTTCTGAGGTCCTGAGCAGTTTTACTTTCCAGCCTCATGTGAGGGAAGTACAGTGGTCAAAGTCTGCTGTGTTGCCTGGCAAAGAGTTCAGGCAGATAGAACAACCTGCACAGATGCATCTGGAAAGACAGATACTGAGTTTGATCTGATCTGATCAGAAATGTGCTTTTGCATTTAAATGCAGCAGAGATCTAGGACCAAGGAAGAAGAAATAGAACGTGTAGCAGATGATCTTCTGAAAAGCTTACATATATTTTTTTAATTTAAGCTTCTCAACATTTCTCAAACACATTTCTGTCTCAGCATCTATCTGTAGATGGCATCTATCTCAGAAATTTTTCATCCGCTTCTGTCAGTCTTCATCTCACCATGTGCTTAACAATGAATCCTAGTGTGGCTTGAAGGAAGGTGACCTATCTTCTTTGCAATTATCATTGATTTTCATGCACAAGCACAGTCGTAAGCTGTTTGTGCAAGCTTCTGTATCATTTTCCTGCCCTTCAGAGAGCATTATTAGCTATAATACTAGTATACATGGCCTGCTGATTTTCCTAGGAAATGTCACTTTTCATACACAGGACCCAAAACAATGCCCATTGATATCAATAGGAGACATTGTGTTCCTTTTAATGGACTTTGGATTAGGTCCAGTTCTCCCCAGGGCAGTTCTTTTTAGTTTCACTTGATAAAAATCTCTATGAAAGAAAGATAAATTTTGCAGTTCTACTGTTCCTGTTACATGAAGTGTTTCAAGTTTTTGTTACAAGTGTTTCATCCTGCTTTTCACAGGATTTGCTATAGTGTTCTGTTTTGTTCTTACTCTTTGGAGTTCAGTGGGTGTGAATAGTAAGGAATTTAGAACTCATGAATTGCTTGATAATAATCGTGACTTCTTTTAGGTCAAACAAGGCAGTAGTGCCAGCCATTGTAACGCAACAGGCCAGCCTCTGTTACCTGACAATTTGGTTAGCAGTGTCTAGTTTTGAAAGTAAACACATTTATAAGGCTGTAGAGAGGAAATTCCTGAACAAATGTATTCCACAGATCATCAAATCATACTGGCATTCTAATTTTTGTTTTTCTTTGTGTGCTGCTCTCTGTGTGAGCATTTGAACTGTTGCTTCCCTAGACCCTTCTTCTACCACACCTCTTCAAGGCAGGTGGTATGTTTCTCCCATTCCTGGTTTGTATTTCTTTTTGGAGATTAACCATGCAAATGCAGGACAATCTGATGAACACGGTTCTCTACTTCACCTTTTTCACTTATTCTTCCTGTGAAAGGTGATGATGGTTGGTTTCCTTGTTCATGCCATTTCACATCATTAATTAAGTTACCTAAAATACTTACCTCTTAATTAAAAAGGTTGGCAAGTTTGAACATTTATGGCTCTTCAGCGTGTGTAACAGGCTCCAGAGATGGACCATGTTTTTGCTAATTCAGCCTATAGGATGGTTTTGTATGCCCTAGTATTATTCCTATTGAAATACATTAGAAGATGCTTCTAAGGGTTACTGTGACTGCAGTCCCAAAGGCCCTGAGAAGACGTTACTCAGATTCTCAGGGCTCTCTTCTGCAAAACAGGTGTATGGACTGGTGGGTAGATTGAAATTTTAAAGGTATTGAGGGGAGGACTCATGTATGAAAATTATTCTGTAAATCAACTCTTAACAATCCAGTTACAGACCACAGAGTTACTGACTTAGCAGTTTTATCTAAACCATTGATTCTTGAGAGCTTGAAGGATAATTTGCTTAAATCAAGGTTACGTTAATTATGGAAGCTTGATTAATTGCTGCAGTGCTCTGGCTTTCTTGAAACACATTAATCCTAATAGAGGCACCTAGGTACCAAAGCCTTGACAAATACCAAGTGTTGTGTATATGGCATATAATTCATGTTATCAGCAATATAACCATTACATTCAAAGACACGTTGTTTCCACCAAGTGTTACTGCACCATTTTGTGTAATTGGTCCTGACTGGCACAGCAATGTATATGACAAATGAAATGGAATACAGTCAAATACCCAAGAATGTACTCTGCATTGCTTGCAGAAATGCAGCACATAAATACAAATTGAGCAAGAAAGAACTGAAGCTGACTTTGATTGGAACATAGGCGAATAGTGTAAGTTTGTTCCCTGTGTAGTTTAAACAACATGGAAAAGCAATTTATAACTAAATAAAGTGCTGGGTGTGCTGATCTGAAATTGCAAAATAGAGCTGTTGGGTTCTGAAGTTCAGGTGAAATTGTACAGTGTTCTTTGTCTACTCATTTAATCTCTTCTCGCAGGGGACTCGGTGGTCAGGGCCATAGCAATGAGATTTGGTACTTTTTTTTGGTGAAACATTGAAAGAATTCTTAAACTGTGCTTTAGTTCTGGCAAACACTCAAAAGAAGAAAGAGTTAAGCAAGCAAATGCTTTATAAGTATTCCATATTCATGGTTTCCTTCTCCTGTTAAATTTGCCACCAGTGGTAAACTGGCAGGTTAATATTCCCCTCTGCATGTCTGTCACACTGTTTCTGTCATACGGGACATCACATTTCAGTGAGATGGTTGCCTTCAGCATTAGATTCAGAAATGTCTAACTGCCAGCTTATACAAACAAATTTCAGTCTTCTATTGACAAGCGTTTCTCAGCTTGTTAACTTTTTGACTGTTTGGCTGAACATAATGGGCATCAGTTATTTTTCATAGTTACTCCCCATTTTACTTGTTTGAAAGACAGAAGCAGCTAGGTTTTTCAGCAGTAGCTGAGCAATGAAGAGCATGGCTTCAGAAGAGTAGGTACATGAGTGATAATACATACATACACCCACTTACACCCTCAAACACAAATAGCTTTATAGGGGAAACTTACGGAAGTGTGTAGGGTCACAGATTAAAACATGAGGCTAATGGACTTCAGATGCTTAGACACATTTATCAGCCTCACCAAGCACCACTTGAATCTTACAGCATCTAAATACCATCTAAAGCATAGCCTTGAGCAATACTATGCTCCTTTGATCCCTAGAATAAGTAGAAAGAGCCTGAAGGCAGTTACATATCATGTGGGCTGTTTAGGGTCCTTGTAATCCATAATTTGTAAACCATAATTTCTAACCAGTCATGACGCTGTTCCTCCTTTACACACACCCCAAGAACTCGGGTGGATGGTGGCGAGGAAGCTGTCACATGCTGCCCTTGTGGCATGGAGAGCCTCACTTCAGAGTGCCAACTTAAGTGTCCTTAGGGTTGCTTAAAACTGCTCCTCCGACAACAGAGATTAAATTCAAGGCAAAATTCTTGTCACAGGTGTGGATCACTCAAGAAGAGGTAAGAAAAGGCACAGTGTGTTGTTATGCAGTCTTTATATGCAGAAAAACTTTCTGGTTTTGCAAGGAATTGCAGTTTTACGAAGATGCAAGTTAAGTCTTGGTATTGCCAGTGTCTAGACTTCATGCTATAGAAATACATTATCCAGTTACCCAACAGCAACAATATGATGCTTGCAGACAGCATGTAAGAAAGTCTCTTTCTTCAGTTTCTTATATGATTTCAGGAATGAGTACATTAATAAACTGCAATTAACACTATGAAGTGTTTTCATATAATTAGGCATTTTAAAAATAATTAAGAGTGAGAAAAGAGTGGAAAGCCAGTGTCCTGGATCATCTGAGAGTGAGTGCATTGGAAAATAGGAATTGTTAGGGCTTATTTGGTGTTTATGTTGCTTCCACCTTATCTCCAAACATGGGATTATAAAGCTCTGCTTGGATTTTGTGATTTTTTTGTTATGTAAGTGCCTGTCCTGGGTTCAGCAGTAGCAGTCATTTTTTCTCCTTCTTAGTAGCTGGAGCAGTGCTGTGGTTTTGACTTTCGGCCTGGGAACAGTGCTGATAACACCAATGTTTATAGTTACGGCTTAGAATGTTTGGTTTGACCAAGGACTTTCGGAGTCTCATGCTCTGCCAGGGAGGAGAGGAAGCCGGGAGGAATCAGAGACAGGACACCTGACCCAAACTAGCCAAGCAGGTATTCCATCCCACAGCACTTCATGCCCAGGATGTAAAAACGGACGGCAGAGACCCGGAAGGGTTAGATCGCTGCTGGGTCGGGCTTAGTATCGGTGTGAGCGATTGTATTCTCTTTCCTTGTATTTCCCTTGTCATTGTTATTATTGGTGGTAGCAGTGGTGATTTGTGTTATACCTTAGTTACTAAACTGTTCTTATCTCAACCTGTGGGAGTTGCATTCTTTTGATTCTCCTTCCCATCCCTCCGGGAGCAGGGGGAAGAAAGAGGGGAGAGTGAGTGAGCAAACTGCATGGCTGAGAGGCTTAAACCACAACAGTGCCCTGCCCAAAAATCATCAAAGTATATATGTTTAATTTAAGGAAAAATATACATTGTTATTTTACTATGAGTAAAATAATATTTGCATGGGATGTGCAGCAATGCAACTCACAGATAACAAGTATTTATAAGCTAACACAGAATTAAATGAAAAATTAGAAGGTAGTTATTTAACCAAAGTTAAAAACATGGTTTTCAAATTTGTAGTAGATGATAGTTATTATTCTTTATATTAAATTTCAGATGCAGAGTCTTAGACTTAAATTATGTTTAATCCTCTTGAAATCCGTGGCTTAAATCTACGGTTTATACCTTATTTAGAAGTCCCAACTATAGTAAAATTGCATATCGCTATCTTAATGATGGAGTACATTGCAAATTTTGAATTTCTTATATTTAGTCAGGAATTACATTGCATATGGTAAACAAGTGAACATTTCAACTCTTCAAAGATGATAATGTATGTTCTTTCACTATAGATAAATATGTAGGCATGAATGACAGACTCCTACCATCAGTAGTCTTCGAAAGAGTCTATGTATTATGGCATTCAGGAAGTGATTTTTGGTGGTGATAGTAATTCTTGCTACATGAAAATCTGTGAACATTTTAAGACAAAGAAAAATGCTAATTTCTTCTCTGTGTCTTGGGATAAGGTTGCAGGTGTTATGTTAGCCTGTACTGTTAGAGATATCTTCCATATGAGGAATAGTTTCTTCAGTAGATATTTCAGCAATTGCTTTTCTATACACATTCTAGCTAGGGCTTCATTCATCCCTTATACTTTTTGTTTTTCCATCTTCATTTAGGTTTTCACACTACACTCATCACCACACTCTTTTCTTCCGAGTCCTCAGGCTGCCTGCCATCTGTGGATGCAACTCTTTATGATCCACTCCTTCAGTTAAAGGGGCTGTGTTTGTAAGACTAACATATCCATAAACAGGCCAATATACCTGTGGTTGAAAACTGTGTAGTACATTTCTCACTGTCAGTGAGCTACAGAGGTCTTGTGTACACGAGGCAGGAAGGGTCCACAGACTGCTGGATCAAGCCTTTCAACTGAATTCGGTGTCACCCTAAAAGCGGTACTCAGTGTTGGAGGTTAGTATTGTTCTCCCTAATACCCAAATCTAATAGTGTGTGTCTGTTGGGATTTCAGACACCAAATGCTGATCTAAGCTCTTCCCAGTAACTGAGAACCTTCAAGCCACTTTTATGTACAAGATAAACTTGTCACCATCAGTAAAGATCTGTCTTGTGTGAGTCTCTTTGCTCTCTGCTTATTTAATACCATCAGCTCCTGGGGAACACACAATTTAAAAAGTAGCATGTAAAAAGAAAAGTAATTTGCTGATTCCCTGGCTTCTTGCTGCTGCACTGTCAGATAAAAATAAAGCACAATAAGGTGAAAATGATCGTTTCAACAGTTTTATGACTGTTAGGAGGAAAAAAAACAAAAGCAAAACCTCTGATTCCCTGCCGTAAATGGAGTCACATCTCTTTACCAGAAACAGTGAGAGCTTTAGAGTCAGATGCTGCCATTCACTCTTAGTCAGCAGTTTTGAAAAGTCAACTTCCTATTCTTAAGCTGGATTTCAAAAACATCTGGGTGCTTCAGCTGGTGAAAAGTGTTTGTCAATCATATGTCTACAGACATCTGAATAGTTTAATGATTGTTTTTCCGGATAGGGATGCATTGTGAGGCTGTGCGTCAGTGCTAATGTTGATAGTTGCACTTAAGTGCTGGCTAAGTAATGAAAGATGATGCATCTCAAAAGGCATCATGGTTATTTTGCCTTTAGATATCCTTGGATTTAGTAACAAGTAAAAAAAAATACTTTCTAGTAAAAAAGTCTTTTTGGTAAAAAAATCCTTAGTAAAAACTGGATGCCATATCTAATCCAACATCTGAAGTAAGAGAACATTTTGTTTATTTAACCACAAAATTGTGTTAGACTAAAAGCCATTCTGAGGAAGAATGCATAGTTTTGTTCTGGAGACATCAACTGATAAAAATCAGTGCTTCCCTTTGAATATTGTCTCAGTAGTTCATAGCCTTCATCCTTAGAATTTCTGTTTATATTTTCATTGAGCTTTCAGAGAATCTCTGCAGGTTGGGATGTCCTAATTTTCCTTGACTAATTTTCCTTCCTGAGCAAAGCCCACAGGAAAATCCTCAGCAAATGACAGTTCCAGCTCACTAAACACCAAGCAGGTCACACTGGGTTGGTATAGCAGGCTCCTTGTGACATTCGGGAGTCTTTCATCCTAAGTCTAGAAGGGTACATCACATTCTGCCCAACTGTACTTATTTCCTTATCCCTTTATTGTCATCCCTTTATTGCACATGACCTCTGTATTTAAAACCTAGGAGATTCTAATTAGGTGTAGAAAATGTTCCTTTAGTGAGACTCCTTTTTTTTTGTTCCATTTATAATGTATGTGATAATTTGATAGATGTTTTGTGTTGCTTTTTCTCCAAGGGAAATTTTCAGTGACTTTGGTTTTCATTTTTTTCTTTCCAGTTTTTTCATTGAGAATATGTGATCCATAAAAAATATCCAGGTTATAAACACAGAAAGTGTTCCATACTGAAGGCAAGGATCACTGTCCACCAACCATATGAATAGAGGCAGAGCATCTTTACGTGGTAAGTAAATTTTGGCTAAGGCAGAATTTTACCCCATTTGCTCCTGCAGCTTTATCAAAGCGGAGATGGGATTGTGACAATTATTTGTTTGCTTGCAAACTTCAGACATGCAAAAGGAAATTTAAAGAACTGTATTCCACTATAAATAACTTACTAGGACTGCATGAGTTCATTATAGTAATTACAACCATTTGAATTCAGTCTATTCCATTTCCTTAGATTGGTGGTAGCTTTATGAAGTAAAAATTGGCAGTTTTACACTAGATACTTTAATAGCTAATTAAGCCTGCTACTTCATTATTTCATCTTGAAAATGAAACCATGCTGAGGTAAAGCTTAAGAGAAGGGCAGTGTAAGCAGCTGTGGTTACTGTCAAACTATTGACCATCTGTCAGAGTGAAAACTACACAAGAAAGTGAATGTGTGCTAGTTACCTTTGACAGTCATATCTGGTTTAGAAACTGTTTGTTTCCTACAGAAAAAGTGGTTGTAGTGGCAAAAATTCCTGGAAAACAGAGTTCCTGTTTTCAAAGCATTTTTCTTTTTAAAATAATAACAGTATTTGTTTGTTGTTAAAATCTGCCTTTGTTTTCAGGGAATATCTCCAATTGGTGAAAAATTGGTTACAGCAATATGGCAACCATTTTTTTTCCTTTGTATTCAAATGAAAAGTGATCATTTGGAATCACATCTTCTCAAACAGTATTCAGTGTGTCCATGAAATAGTTAAGACATAGTATGCCAGGCAAAGAAACAAGCTTTCTGCCTTCCCTTTGAGATTAGAAGAACAGAATCCAGCTTTGATCTGTGTGATGTGACAGCCCTTTAAGATACTTGTTTTCTCATCAGGATGTATTGTCTGTAGTTTAACACCACAGTTGCAGGATCACTGGCCTTGTGGTTGGCATGTGGTTGTTCACCCATGTACATTAGCAGCTTATCCTAAAGTAAAGGATTTAGGCTTTTAGGCTGAGCTCAGCAATAAGTTTTTGTGATCAAGTTTTGGGACTAAAGTGGTGCACATGCCAGCATTTTAGGCGTATAATTCATAACTTTATACATGTTGTATGGATGTGCTTTGCACATTATTTCAAGCCACATGGTTAGCAAATGTTGACTGGTTAAAGCATAAAAGGAAAACTTGTTTTCCACCATACTTTATCCCACCATAAAGCAGTCTTACCACCATCCTGCTTCATTACTCTTCAGTGCTGCACAGGGAAGTGGTGCAGTCACCATCCTTGAAGGTATTTAAGAGGTGAGTAGAAGGGGTGCATAGAGGACATGGTTTAGTGGTGGACTTGGCAGTTCTGGGTTTATGGTTGGACTTGCTGATATTAAAGGTCATTTCAAACCTAAATGATTTGATGATAGCACAGGGGAAAAAAAAATCTGAAACAATTAATCAGGAGCCCATCCCCCAAACACTACAAGCTATAAAAAAATAAGGCAAACCCCAAGCTTGCCTGTTATCCTTGCCAGCACAGAGTAGGACACACTGACACATACTTTCCTGACCTTGAGAACTAATTAGATGAGTTCTTTACACCTAGGGATGAAGTCTCACATGCTGAAAATATTCTGAATAGTTTCAAGGACAGAAATCCCTTTGGTCTCAAATAAAAGAAAAGGAAAGATCACCCCATTGTTCTCCTCTGTACACGCCTCCAAGTACTGAAAATACAGGCTGATTTAAAGGCCTTATCCTCGTATTTAAAATCTCCATGGAGATTTTTCCTGAGAGGAATTTTTAGCTTTAAAATTGAAACTGACAGGCACAAGGAAAGCTTACACTGGTGAGTAGCAGATACTTCAGAGAGGTAAAGAATTACTTTGCAGTTCAGTGCAGTGGGAGATCAAACTGGCCATGTGCCTTTCACCATGAAAACAGCACGTGAAGTTACCAGGTTTTGACTCGGTGGCATTTTGTCAGACAACACATCCCTTCACACACACAAGCCAAAGTACGCAAACCAAGAGTTATTTGCTATGGCAAATAAAGGAAGTATAAAATGAGAGAGAAAAGGAAGACTAAAAGTCTTATTTCTGTGTTTGGATATGTGTAATATTTTCAGATATTATAGAGATAAGCATATAAAAACATAAAGCCTGTTTTCCACTTCCTGAGAGTGCATAGGCTTTTGAGGCATCCGTGTTAGTGTTATAATTTGTTAGATTTGTGCATAGATATCAGTGGCAGTTTTATCTCAGCCTTTGCTCCATGAAGCTAGCGTAGGGACCTGCATTACAGTTTGCATCTTTAATGTATTACATTCCAAAATATATGTCTGGACACTGTAGCACAGAGAAGAATTTTTTGCTTGCAGTTAGGGTCCCAGTGGTGCAGGGATGGCTAATGAGATGCTTAGAGATGTCTGGGCTCCTATCATCACATCCAAGTTTGGTCTACGTCATTTGCTCCAGCTCCTATTGGCAGTGATACGAACGGATGCAGTTTCTCGAATGACTTGTCCTGGAATCTGGCTGGTGGATCATCCATTTTCTCTCAGGCATGAGAAAAGGCAATAGCCACAGAGAGCAAAGGACAGCACACTGACAAGTTCTGATTATACAGTGCAGCCCGTAGCAACATCATTTGTTCTGGTTTCAATTCTGGGGGAGGAAGTTGGAAAAAAAATATTGTAAGACCTGAGGTTTGTCCATTGTCACTGTTTTCACATAGGTTTTTGTCTAAGTGTACACTTGTGTTCTCCTTTCTGGCTATGTCATGCATAGCTATTTTATATGATACAAACTGACGTGAAGTTTTGCCACTGCCCCCTGAACTGTGACATTGTGTCAGCTGGAAGCTGTTATGTGGGGAGAAGAACATGCAGTTTTTGCAGTAGAGAGTATTTGCAATGATCCCTCCATGAGAAGGAGCAGCCTGAATTTCTCCATGCCAGCTAGCACCATAAACATGGAGAAGGTATGTGGAAGTCATTTTTATATATATATATTTAAATGGTTGATGTTGTATCTGCTTTGCAACTCTTAGCTGGGCCTTCCATGGAGTGCTGAAAGAAGACAGGAAAATTGTGATTCCTATCTCTGACACAGGCACAAGGAAGGACAAGGACTGTTGTTACAGAAGCATTCCCTGGGCTCTGGCACTTCTACTGTGGCAGAGTAATGGTGGAGTTTTACCTCCACCATCTGGAGGTGGTAAAACATGTCTCTCATTCCATCATCAAAGCAGAAGCTTGCTCAAGTTACCAACTGATCCAGTTTTGGAAAAGCTGATCAGTCCCCTTACCCTAGTGATTTTCTTCTGGAACTTTTTAATTCTCTAAGGAGAGTTACTACTGCTGTAGAGAGTGTGTAGGTTACTCTGGACACCCTCAAATCTTCCCCACACAGCCTAACCTTACACAACACTGGGACCTTATTAATCAACTTTAAATCAACTAGATTCCATGTTCTGTGGAAGAGCAGAGGCAATACATGTGTGCATACAGCTATGGATCTGTTGTTGGTTTCATTATTGACCCTGGAGATTTTGGTGGTTGACTGTATATCCATCAAAAATACATTTCATATTCATTATGTAGTACTGTAAGAAATGGATACCGGATTGAGTGGGAAAAAAAAAAGCACAGAAGCGCTAACAGCACCCTCCAGCAAAAGCATTTCAAATGTTTAAGCCACTGTATTTCAGGTGAGATTTCAGTTTGTATTATTGCTCAAAATGGCTACATATAGAAGCAAATGAAAAATCAGACACAGAGGGATGCTAACACGGAGGGCATCTTTTTCCCCTCACAGCTATATGGCCCTGCCTGAGTGGGGGTTAAAGGGATGTAAGTAAAAGCAGCATATGCCTGATAGTTCCCCAGTTTGAGGTACAAAAGGCAAGCCTGAGAGGTGTGAAGTTGGCCTGAATGTGAAAACAAAATCATAATGTGAATATGTAAATAAAATGAAAGTAACCAGAACATTCTCTAACCAGATTATAGTGTCATCTCCAGCCCAAGAGACAGCCTAAACCATGGTCTCTGCAGGTACTTCTTTAGCATCACTGACTGCTGCTGCTGCTACCCACAGAGCCTCTTAACTAGCAGAAACTGTTAGCTGAACAGTTGAATGAGCCTGAGAAGGTGCAATGAAATCCACAGTTCACTAAAGCTTCTGCTATAACTCTGGGTCTTTTCTGTTCTTTGTGGCGAGAGATGCAGCAAGCCCTGCCTTGAAAATGCAAACACTTGCTGAATTCATTCCCGTTTGGTAACCACTGGAAGATTTTCATAGCTTCAAATGAAGATTTTTCTTGAAACCACAGAGAAGGGTGTTTTTTTTATCCTTGTCACACAGTTAAAATCTAGACAGCCCTGAAACCTAGGGAAACTTCTACGCTCCCCTGTATTTCCCAAACAGTTGATACTGGTAATTAATATAGGCTTTGTCCTAGGGCTGCTCGGTCAATTTAAAGTTCCAGTATAACTTACGCATTTGAAGCTATAAAACTGACATATAAATATGGATAAAAACATCATATATTCAGTTTTGCTATGTAGTGGATTAGGCAGGTAGCTAGACCGTACTTGGCCATGCAATAAGGATGTTCTTCATGCATTTCATTTAAATAGAAATGCGTACCTGTTTTCACTGTTCCATGCTTTGTCTTCCTGTACTATTATTTTACCTGTTGTTTTTGGTTTTTTTTTAGTGAAAAAAAAGTGTTCTTAAAATACTCACATTAAACGCAGGGGAGCTAATGGCATGTTGATATTTTTTCACATACCTGCAAGGGTAGATATTACGGTCTCAGTGATATTAAGCTTGGAAGGCATTTTGCCAAGAGAAGACACTAGAAGAAACCCTACAGAGCCAAACTATTGTTAATCTCCATGCACTTTATGACTTACAATACCTGGACATACACCAAAGAAGAAACATTTTGCCAAATCTACTTGTATTTTTTAATCTAAGCAAGACATCAGCATTATGTAGACACTTCTTGCAGGTATTTTATGACCTGTGTAACAAAATTGCATTGTCTTAGTGAGTATCAGGCTATTCGATGTGTTTGTTAAAGCAGTAGTTCCTGGGGGCATGGGCTTGTGAAAGCCTTTTGACTTTTATTCTAAAACATCTGAAAAATCTCCCCTTTGGCTGCAAAACAAGCTTTGGAAAATATGTGCCACTGCAGGCTTAGAAGTCAGAAAAAAGCCCATAAAAGAATGAAAACATAAATTTGAAAAGTCTAGAAAAAAGAAAGTCCAAGATAGCTTTTAGTGCCTGACATCAGATTTTTAATTCAGAATTGTTGAGACAATGCTATATAGAATCATAGAATAGTTAGGGTTGGAAAGGACCTTAAGATAATCCAGTTCCAATCCCCCTTCCATGGGCAGGGACACCTCCCACTAAACCATGCCACACAAGGCTCTGTCCAGCCCGGCCTTGAACACCGCCAGGGATGAAGCATTCACAATTTCCTTGGGCAACCCATTCCAGGGCCTCACCACCCTTACAGTAAAGAATTTCTTCCTTAAATCCAATCTAAACTTCCCCTGTTTAAGTTTAAACCCATTACCCCTTGTCCTCTCACTACAGTCCCTAATGAAGAGTCCCTCCCCTGCATCCCTATAGGCCCCCTTCAGATACTGGAAGGCTGCTATGAGGTCTCCACGCAGCCTTCTCTTCTCCAGGCTGAACAGCCCCAATTTTCTCAGCCTGTCTTCATACGGGAGGTGCTCCAGTCCCCTCATCATCCTCGTGGCCCTCCTCTGCACTTGTTCTAACAGTTCCATGTCCTTTTTTATGTTGAGGACACCAGAACTGCACACAATACTCCAAGTGAGGTCTCACGAGAGCAGAGTAGAGGGGCAGCATCACCTCCTTCGACCTGCTGGTCACGCTCCTTTTGATGTAGCCCAGTGAATTTTACTAAGAGTTTACATAGTAACATAAAAATTAATGAAAATTATGCTGGAAATACATTTTTTCCATGATCTGCATGTAGTTCTGACATATACCACTGTTTAAGTCAGTATGCAGTGCAACCTTTTAATTATTTTTTTCTTTTTACCATGGAAAAAAGTTACCATTTCTAGTGAAAAACCTGTTCTGCTAATGTTTCTTCAGAATTTCTGCAATTGTTTATGTCACCAAAAATGCCCTTTGGAAATCTGAGGACAACTTAGTAGTTATTTTAAACACTTTCTAGTAGTTGACTTGCTAAATCAAGATAAATTACAGTCATCTCCAGACATGCTCATGAGCTTGTCGAGATCACAGCCTACAAACACATGAAACAACACAGAGTATTCCCTTCCATATGCAAGCTCCAGGAGCAGTTTTAAAGTTGTGAGGAGACATCAGCTCTGAGTTCCCCTTGAGTGTGAGGGCTCTAAATGGCAGAACGCTGACTGCTAATTACTAGAATGAAAATGTATGTTTTCTAAATGTGTGATAAACTGCTCTTGAAACGTGAGAACCCGCAAATAGGATGTGGTTTTCAGCTACACATATAGTTGTTCTAGGTTAGTTGTTTGCGTTTGTTTTGCAAACTCTATTTTAACACAAGACCTAAATGGAAGTCAAGAATTGTCATTTCAATATTTCTCACATTTTCTTTTTTATCTTGAGGTATCCATCCATGAGAGAGCGCTATTACATGCTATTCACACTCTGGTAGCACAGTCATCATGGCCATTACATAGTTTGGCAGATGCAACCATTAAGCTTACCATTGTGGTATGAAGTTGGCATACAGGGCAGTGTGGAAGCAAACTCCATGCACTTTCAGCATTTCAGAAATGATGCTTGCAGTGCACTGGTCCAGATTTTGTTGACTGGGCCAAGATGCTTTGCAGCTACCTGCTATTGACTGTGGAGGAAGGTATGTTCTTAAATACAACTGGCTGCCTGGACCCAGCTTCTGTAAACAAGATTAAACATAGAAGTGATGGGAGTTGCCAACTGCTGCCTGCTTTTTTACCTAAATGCTCACTTTTGCAGGATAATTTCAGTGGGAGTAAAATGCTCCAGGTTCAACCACAGGAAATTGTGGCATTGAAACATGCCATGCTTTGCTAAATGCAGAGATTCCCCCTGCAAGTACTTTAAATGATATAATCATATGAGGGTGGTGAGACACTGGCACAGGCTGCCCAGTGGCTGCCTTATCCCTGGCAGTATTCAAGGCCAGGTTGGCAGGGACTTGGAGCAACCTGGTGTAGAAGAAGGTGTCCCTGTCCATGGCAGGGGTTGGAACTAGATGAGCTTGAAGGTCCCTTCCTACCCAAATCACTCTGTGATTCTGTGATAATGGCCTCTTGAAAACATAGTCTGTATATAAAGACTGCACTTAAAATGTATAATGTTTTAGGTACAAACATTGCACTTGCTGGCATGAGTCTTCAGTAAGGTCCTGTGACTTAAAGATCCTGCCCCCACCATAGGCCAGCCAGGTGGGCTCCTGAAGGTCAGAGTGAGGGGACATGCTATTCTTTCAGTCCTGTCATAACTGTTGCATATATGACATATTTTGGCCTTTGCCACATCTTTGACTATTTTATTATTTATAGTTAGTATTTTAAAGTTTCCTTTTTCCCCTCCTCCTGTCACAAGAAAATGAATGCTGGTTGCTGGTACATTTTGATCTCATTTACATGCCTCACATCTAGAATGACTCTGCTAACTTCATATCCACTGATTATTTCACAAAATGCCAATTCCTGTATTCAAAACAACTTTCCAAACAACTTAATTGGATATTTCTCCTCCTTGTAACTACATCATTAACCTGAGTCATGAGTATCTGGCATAGTCTCTACTTTCTGGACCATGCATTGAACTTATTTCAGACATCTGCCTGCAGAATAAACTGAGGAATATGTACAATGATCTCTTTCTGTTATGTGTGTAAATATTGGCTTAAGCATCTTTCTATTTTTGTTTCAGCAGCAGTTTGCACTATGCAGATAGACATTGATCAGCCTGCATTCAGTAGTCATATTGAAGATAAAGGTGGAGACATGCTTGGAGGACAGTACCATTACAAAACCAGAGGTTGCACATATTGAATGCTCTTCTGCTTAACGTCATGATTAACTCTTGCAGTCTGTTGCATATGATATATTGGACAGCTTCCACAATATTCTGCTGCATGGCTGGCATATTCACAGTTCAGTGTCATTGGCCCCATTCTCTCTGCGACGACAACAACAAAAAAATCAGAAAAGCTGGTAAGCCTTTCTGTTAAGACGTCAGAGAAATGGTGGGTTAGTAGATGGTTTATACTGCATTTGGATGCCCTCTTCACTGCTTTTCTGTGAGTAGGTCATACCAGCTGATGTAGCTGCCTGTGTTAAGTTCACTGCCACTAGCTGGTAAGGGCATTTTTTACTTTTGCTCCTTTTTCCTTTATTGTAAGCAAGTGATTTGGGGTCAGAAGTGGGAAATAGTAAATTATTTATAGCCCTTTTATCACTATAATGCTCTAATTACCTGATCTCTTGGTCCTTCTTTTTTTCTTATTATTGCACTGTGATAAACTAAATGGTAAAAAATCTCTGATAATTCTTGAAGCAGAAGCTCCAGATTAATACCCATGAAAGTATTCAGACCAGCGTGTGCAAACTTTTCTTCTGTTGAGATGAGTTTTGACATCAGTAGTGTGGATAGTCAAGTGTTTGCCAGTGCAGGATGAGCCCTGCAATTGCAGTACCCATTCTGGACCTTTTCAGAAACAGATCCTGTCACCGATATGTTTTCATATGGGTTTCACTGATCTAAAGAAGCAGAATTTCAGTATGATGATGTGAGAGGATATGCAAAGAGTTTATTCAGTCAGTGTACCAGGGAAATGACCTTTTGTGTTAGAACAGGCAACTCTGTGATGTTGACATTAGTGTAAAGTACAACAGGAATTAAAGGAAAAATACGGTTCCTTGTAATACCATATAGTGTTGTCCTGCAAGATGCTGCAAGATACATGGAATCATAGAATAGTTCCATCTGAAATAAAAACTTGTATTTGATGGTGACATTGTCTTCAACGTGAAACATTTAAATGTTTTTGTCTATTTTGGATTACTTCTGCAAACAGAATAGCTATTAGTTGAGTTATGTGGATCATACAGTGTAGGTGTCAGTAAACTGTTTCCCATATCAGTGCTGGAATGAGTATTTAACATGGAGAAATGCCAGCAAAACCCTAGAAACTGTATATTTCACTTCCTCTGTAACTGTTTTCCCTACTAATGAATATTTCAAATCAGTTTATTTGATTTTATGGTGTTTATTTTCAAGGCTGGGTTGTAAAGCCACCATATTAAGGTGAGAACCTCAAGCACTGCTGGGAATGAGATGTGTGCAAATGCCTGGAAGAGGGACCAGGACCAGGCTGCCAGCGCCTTGTATAAAAACATCAGTTGGACTCCCATGCATGTACCTGGCTTAGCTTCCACCCAGCGTGGTGGTTGTTGTAGTGGAGTTTTATGTCCTCACAAGAGAACGGAGGGAAAAATAAAAGAAATTAATTATGTGGATATGCATGCTGTTGGTTGAAGGGATTTTTCTGTGTGTCCTCTTTGTGTCAGACCTTTATCGGTCTGTCATAATATCATGTGTGGAAGAGAGGAATTCTTAAATCATGTCCCGTTGTCTCAAAAACTGGGACATATGCTGTTGTCCTACTTCAATATAATAACCTATTTCTGCATTCAAGAAGTTTATTTCCCCATAATTGCTGATGATTTATTTAAGGCATAGTCAAAGTCAAACAGATTTTACTGAAGGTTTGCCAAAACATACTAAGAAAAATTATTGTATAAGGGTTAAAGGGAAACCAAAATCACTATTCTTTCAAAAACAGTATTTACCTTTGAGTTTTGTTAATAGTCCTTGTTTGATATAATCATAAAAGTAGGATTGACCACATCACTTAACTCCTCCAATGATTCTGAAAATAGAAACATCACACTCTTCAGGAAAAATCCGCTCTGGAGGAACTAATTTAAAACCAAGAAGTTCATAAATATTTTCTAACATTACACTACCAAAAATGTTATACTTTCAATAATATACATATTAGCACAGTGTTTATTTTTCCTTTTGTGCAGAGACATTGTTTGTAGAAAATACATGACAAAGGCAAGGACCTCGAAGTTCAGAGTGTTACTTCAGATTTGCCTTTGGATTGTGCTTTTGCCGCTTTTTTCCTACTGAGAAAAAAGTGGGGTTTTTGCTGACCTATGATTAATATATTCTGTTATTTAATAATCTAAGTATTTATTTAATATATTTATATAAATATTTACTAAATTAATGATTATGCTATTGAAATATGTATTTGATAATATAAAAATATTGCCAGTAGACTGCCGAAAGACTGGCTATTGCAGAAACAAGGAGAATAGTTTAAATCTACTTTGAAGTTTTCTTCCCTAAATCACTCGTTGCTATACTGGCAGAGGGAAGCAGGACTTTACCTCCTCTGTGAAAACTGTGAACGCTTCCTTTTCCCGTGTTCATTGCCAGCAACAACAAATTTCCGAATCTTTGGGGGAAAAAAAGTAGCTGACATGTTTGTACTTGGAGCAAGCTATGATATGATTGTGGTTCTCTGGAGAAGCTATTCTTAATTGTCTTCAAGTCTGTGTGTTTTCTATACCAGGTTAGCATTGAAGGAACAGAAGAAGTGCTAGTCTTACAACCTGCAAAAGCAAAGGAGAACTTAATAGCAAGAGGTTAAATGGACTGGGGTCCAATACAGCTGTATGGGGCATGTTTGTCCAAAGAAGAGCTCTGGCAAGGCTGTGAGAATAAGATTAATATTGGCATTTTTCTGTGAACAGAAAAAGCAGCACATGCTTCTAATTGTTTCACATAATGCATTCAAAACATATGCTTGATAACTATGGAGAACATTTGATGGAGTGTTTACAGAATAATAAACAGAACAATTAGAATAACAGATCACTCTGTGTCCCTGGACCTGCTCCTGTTTCCCCCCATACTCTTGTTTCCTCAGCTCTGGTACATTTTTCCTGTTTTTAAAGTCTTTTTAGATTGATGGCAGTTTGGGCTGATTTTAAATTTCTTATCATTCATTTCATTCCCATTGACAATATATTTTGTCAACCCCTCTGCCTGGTCCAAAGATAATAAAGCCCTGATGAATTTCTGGGTTTGAACTTGAGGTCAACTAAACCAAACCATTTCCCTCTCAACCACCCATTGTTATGCTATCTTTGAATAACCACAGAAAGGCAGAAACCTGTAAAACAGCCAGTCTCAGAGCAACAATCCCACATTTCCTGGCTTACCACTTTTTTTACTTGACTTCTTTAACCTGTATTTTAGGAAGTGCAGAGGCAGAAGGAGGTCAGATGATCCCCAGGCCAGTGTGAAGTATACCTCAATGTTGAGCGCACACTATAAGGACTTCAGCAGAGTTCAGTGTTGGTGCCAACTCAATGGCAAGAAGATAGACACTGGATATCACTGTGGATGTACTCTTCTGTCTTGATTAGAGAGTTCCACTTGTTCGCCATAAGTCACATTCTGTTTTAACAGATATTTAATTGGACTTTGGCTCTGGGTTCTCTTCATCATAGGACAAGGAGTAACGGGTTAAAACTTAAATGGAAGATTTAGGCTAGAAATAAGGAAGAATTTCTTCACTGTGTGGGCGGTGAGGCACTGAAGTGGGTTGCCCAGCGAAGCTGTGGCTGCCCCATCCCTGGCGGTGTTCAAGGCCAGGTTGCACAGGGCTTGGAGCAACCTTTTCTACCGGAAGGTGTTCCTTCATGAGCTTTACGGTTCTCTCCAACCCAAGCCAGTCTGGGATTCTATGATTCATTCCCCAGAAGTTTGTGAAGTTAAATTAATTAATAACAAGACTGTGTTGATTTTTGGTGACTGTTTCGGCCAGTGATTTATCTTGGCAACTGGTAAGAGTAGCTTCACATGACTTCTTATATTCAGTTGTTTAATTGAGCTGGATAATTTGAATATTCCTTCTCCTCCCCCAGCGGTAAATTTTGAGATAAAAACAAATCAAAAAAAGTGGTAAAAAAATATGCAGAATCTGTCCAGTTCTGTTATACCCATGGGCAGCAGAAAAAAACAAAATTCAAGTCCTGACTAGATTTGGCTGTGACCTTTTCTCTTGATCTGAAAGATAGCAAAATGCTAGATTCATATGCCTTAAGTGTAGCTGCTTATCTTATACCGTATGCAGTAGTATGCATATGGATGGTCCAGCCTGTGTGTGTGTGTGGGTGGGTAAGGTGAAGCAAATCCAGCCAATGTTCCCATTCCCTAACTCAGATCTGATGGAGCCTTAGTATAAAAGAAGAGGTAAAAAACTGGATAAAGAGGAATAGGATGTAATGTGCATTAGTGTGGAGACTGAAACTGGTGTAGAGTTCATGATTCATCTGTGATGTGCCTAAATATCTTTGTATCACACATTTGATGGTGGATGCTCTGTTTCTGTCTACCAAATGGTGTGATGAAGCAGGCAGGAAAAGGGAGGAGGGTTGGACAAGCAGCTCAAGACAGATATTCTGTGAGTTTAAAACATTTAACTGAATAGAATTTAAAATATCCTGGTTTGTTTTTTGCATGTTGTGTGTATTTTGGGAATATTTCCACATGATAGCACCAACAAGTGTCTCATTAAAGTTGCCTCAAAGGGATCTTTTGAAAGAAAAGAAATCTTATCAATCATGAATATTGTTTTATGCATAATACGTAAAGCTATTCAGTATTACATGTTAAAAGTAAAATATTGCATCTATTAGAGACACTAAAAGTTGGTGTAGTATTCACAGTTGAATACATAAATACTCTGTTGTTTCCTTTTCACTCAGTACTTAAAAAAAAATAGTTGTTACATTGGAATATTGAAAGCATCTTGTATTACATGACTTGGTTTTACCTGGATAGAGCACATTAACTTTCTTTTTGTCACTCAATTGACAAACACAGACTTGGCTTTGCCATAGCAAAACTCTAACTGTAATCCACTGTATTTCACCGTTCTAAAAAATACTCAAATAGTCTGAAAGATCAAAATTAATGACAAATGACCTGGTTTTGTTTGTCTATAGCAGTCTAGGAGATCCATGAGGAGGAAGCTGGAGTAAGAAACCAGAATGCAGCAGTTCTACAAGAGCTTGAGTTACAGTCCATGCATGGCTGCTACAGCAAAATGAAAACTTGTTAAAGTAAGTTTTACTTTTTTCACCTTCCCAAAAGAAGAAATATGCTTAAAGTTCAGCTCTACACTAGGTTTGGGTAAGCTGTGTGTGCGGGTTGCTAAAGAGGAATATGGCTGAGAAGGCAATCTGATCTTCCATCAGTAGAAAGGTTTGTACACTATGTATTGCTTCATATATAAAGTGAATTTGGGCAAGCCAAAGGTCAGCTAGCAGAACGTTCAGAAGTTGGAAAAGAAAATTTCCACAGATTAAAAGGATAACTCATGTAATGTGTTTTAATATAGGCAAACATGAAACACAAGTGGCAGTTGTTTTGTGCAGTGCCATTATGATAAGATACAAGAATTATAGGAAGCTTTCATTATTCTCAAACCAAACATTACAAAAAGCTAGGAAAATATGTTGTAACCTAACGGGAATGTATTTTTAAGCACTTAGGAAATTTATCCTTGCCTTTATATATAACATGAATGCAGTGCTATTTAGAACAACATACATTTTGTTTGCAATTTCAGATAATAATGGTAAGGACCCTTTTTTTCTCACTTGGAATTTTAATATTACTTCTCCTTGGCTAGAGCTAAAGTTCTTTGAGTGACTTCATTTTTCCATTTTCATACCTTACTTCAGTAAGACATTATAGTATTTCTCAATTTTCCAGGAACATAATTTTTACTGAAGTCATTGTAACTTTACTGCAGTGGTTTCACAGTTGAGAAACTAGTAGCCGCGCTCCCAGACTTTACTCATGATTAATATACAAACGTACATTACATCTGGGAGTCTTCTCTTTTTTAATTAGTAAAATGTTCATACAGGAGGAGTAAACAAGAAACCTACAGAGAACTCTAACAGCTTGTATTTCCAGTAGTGTGAAGCTGTGTATAAATAGGACATGATGCATCCACTTCCCCTATGAAACAAATATTTGTAATTGTCAAGATGGTTGATGTTGAAATAATAATCAGTCCTTCTTCGGTTCAGTTTCAGGGAAAAGCCATAATTACATATGAAAATTCACTGGAATTCACCCTACTGTCTATAAAAAATTCCATAAGTCATCTCAGCAGGAGAGGCACGTGCTAAGAGTTTAGTTCAGTTTGAAAAGGAAGACATTTTTCTTTCAGTGTTCACTATGCATTTGGCAGTAAGTGATGCGACTTCTGTTGTGGCATTTTTAGATATTTACATAATGATCTGAAATGTGGTTGTGTGAAAAGAAAGGTAGCCACACTAATCTACTTGCTAAACAGTTCCGTCAAGCTTTTTATTGAAGGGTGGTTTATGTAAGACATACTAAGTGACAGTTGCGTCTCAAGATTTCGCATCAGAATACGTATGCTTGTATGAAACGTGTTTATATTGCATGTTTGTGCCCTTTCGTTCCATAAGATCTTATATACATGCCTCCTTATTTGAAATTTCCAGCAGACTGATCATTTTCAACTCAAAACATAAATGAGTGCTGGCTGTTCATGGCGCAGCACTATCTTCACATAAAATATTTCATCCACAAATGAAACGCCGGCTTGGCAGATCAGATAAAAAAAGCAGAGTACATCCTGCACCCAGATCTGCTCTGTGGCTAGAAATAGGCAGGTGAAAAAATTCTGCTTTATTTGGAATGTTAGTGTTATTTTGCAGTCCGTTTCTGAAGGATTTCACTCTTTTTTCCTCCTGCATCACTAACCTTAGCAAGTGAAGAGAACCACACAGCTCAGGGTTTGTGCATCCTGATAGTTCTTCAGTCCTGCTATTTCTTTTTCAAGTGCATGCAAAAAGCATGAGGAATTCAACTGTGTGTGAAGCGGCCCTCCAAGCCAAGTGCACCTGATGCACCACAACAAGAGGAAATGCAGGGCTAATAGAAGTAAGTGTCAGTCAGACACTTGTGGAAGGAGACTCCACAACTTCTTGGGCAATCTGTGCCAATGCTCAGTCACTCTCAAAGTGAAAAAAGTGTTTCTTTGTGATCAGATAGACTCTCCTGTGTTTCAGATGGTGCTCATTGCCTCTTCATGTCACGTGCTAAATGTATTGCTGTAGTAAGTAGAAGCAGAAATGTAACCTCTGTTACACCTACAATCTATACAAAAAGGACAAAAAAGCCATCTACTAACTGAAAATTTGTAGTCTTAAGAAAATTCCTGGGTTTGTTGTTGGTTGGACGGCTCTTTACATGCCATGGGAAGTACTAGTGGTACAGTCTTACGTTTCAACTTCCATTAAACTACTTTTTGACTCTGTTCAGTATAAAAAAAGAGCAAAACAGGCTTGATTTCCTGTGTACGGGAGAGGATCGAATCTCTGCACATGCCACAACCTCTGTCTTTTTCCTTCCAGACAATGTATCTTTAGTTTATGCAAATGGTCATTGCTACACTGACTTCTGTAGCACTGCACTGGTTCTCACCTGCCTGTCCCTAGGAGTTGCAGACTAATGTTAGTTATTTGATACATATGTGCCCATGTCATACAGTTACAACATAGTGTTCCTTGCATTCTGTCTCCACCTCTTTGTTTTAAGATTTTCAATAAAAAACTCTCTTACTTTCCAGTCCCCGCCAGCAATCTCCAATACACGTAAAGTGGGTTGTGGGTTAGATGCAGCTTTGAGTAGAATTAGCTTAATGTCAACTCCAAATTCACTTCTTGTCTTTGTCTCCAAGGATGGTATCTGCAGAGGACAGGGGCATTTTTAATGCTGTATTTCAGGACCTTAGTTCTGCTTTATTACCTCCAAAGATGTGTGATATATATGACAAAGACTGAAAGCCATGAGAGCCCCACATTCAGTTGACAGTACCATTTTACAGGGTAGTTTATTGCCTGCATGGTATCTTTCAGGACAGTAGGAAGCATCATTGATTTTAACTTGAGTTTTCTTTTGTTCACTTAGCAAATAGGCACTGTGAAAAAACTCTCAGCTTTACCCAAGTGTCTTTTGTTTAAATATCACAGCTGATTAAGTTAGGCCCAAAATATAGCCCTCTGAGGAAAATGGATATAGAACCATAGTGTGAGTATGACTGCTGAAGGAGTTTTCCTAGACTTTAACTAAAAACATTTAAGTCTGGAACTACTGAAATCTCTAAGACAGCAGTATTGTACTGATTCATAAGGACTGGTGAATGTAACTCATAATTTTCATTTGTCCCGAATCTGCCATCCTTATCTCTGCTAAGTCTTTATGTCATTAAAACTCCCATTCCTATCACAGCTGCAACCAGTGGAGCAATGTGGGGGATGAAGTAATTCACAGCTAAGACACAGACGGAAACAACTGAATTCCAAAGTAACTATAAAAAAGCTTTCCTAATCTGAACTAGACTTGATGTTTGTCAGCTTTCTTTGTATTTTGGAAATGTGTATTAGCCTAATTTTACAAATGATCTTCCAAGCAGCTCACAGCACAGAAAGATGTGGGGTCCTGACTCTACTATGATAGGGCTCTACAGAAACAGAGGCGCACCAAAAATGCTAAAGGGTTTCTATTGCCCTTGGCTGTCACCTTCTCTCCTGGTCATAAATCTGTATTAGAAAAATGGTAAGACTTGAAATAGGATTCATCCTCAACTCTTAGTGGTTATTTGGTCTAAGTTGTGCCTGCTGATGTAAAGGTGAATGTTGTCAAAACACTCCCATTTCCTCTCTGACATGGGTTTTAATTGTGCACATTTTCAGTACTTGTTAATTAGAAGCACCCCAAATAAACATAATGTGAGGACTGGCAAAGGTTTACCCCTTTAAAAGAAAGTAGGAATAAACCACCATAAAACAGTTCAGCTGGACACCAGCGCCATGCCCAGTGACAGACATCGTGAATAAGCTTCTAGAAGTATCATTGCCAGTAATATTTGGTACAACCTGCAGCCCCTTGGCTCTCCTAACACTGGGTCTCTTTTGAGAAGACCTCCCCTCTTGTTCTGCACCATGCCGAACTGGGTGGTGGCCTTCACTTTGGGCTCTCCAAACGTTTCTTGGGGGAAGGGAGCGGCAGTGGGAACATGACTGAGACCACAGTGATGTTTTGAAAACTGAGCAGGCAATTTAGTCAGAATCAATAATAAGCAACAAAATCAGGAGAAATTGGCAAAATGAAGATTGATTGATTAATACAATTAAGTGCAATTAAAACATTGTCCGTTTGTTTCGTGTCCTTAGGCCGTGATAATTCTACAGTTTGTGTAGCTGCTTTACTATTTAATGCTAGATTATTTTAAATAATGGATTGTTCTCTTGACATTTATAGCAAGGTAAGCATTAAAATACTCTGCCTGACTAGCTAAAGTATTTTCTATCTCACTGGAGTCTCTGAACATATTGATAAGTAAAATGATGCTGATAAAAGTTTCCCTCTTAGGTCTTCTCTAACCACTGGGCTTTATCTTGCCCTTTTTACTTGGTTTGTCAGTTTAGTCCTTTTCTCATTTGTTTTATCAGACTAAAATGTTCCAGAAAATCCTATCTTTAAAAGTACTCTACATTAGCTGAATGCAGCAGGTAGGTAAGTAGTCACTTATGCCAGTGACATTAACCCCATCTTCTTTAACGAGGACAAATGTGAACTAAGCACATAATCTAAGAAATCAGGCTGTCTTGTCTCCTTCTTGTAGCACAGCATAGATTTTTGTCAGGTTATTTCTGTATTGAACACAGATCCTTGTGTTTATGTGGTGTTTGGGCTTCAGACAAACATCTTGTCCCTATTAAAAGAGTTTGGAGGTGGAGGATAATCTTTTCCTTCAGTATTTTCTTTCAGTGGTTGCCAGTGTGTGTAATTTCTCTTTTCAAACTGTCTAACTGAGATAGATTTCAAGTTGTTGGTTCTTTTGTAATTGGCAGACTCTCTGAGTGATAAAACCTATCATCTCTAAATTTGCCTTTGGGCGAAACAGGATTAGATTCATTAAGGCCCTCTCTACACAGCCATACTTTTTGGCCTTCAGTGCTGCTTCTTTAATAGCCTTTCTAAAGTATATTTAAAATAACAATGCATTTTAAAAGGAAGTTCAAGTATCATTCTTGCCAATGCTGTATGCTGTTATGAAAGAACCACCCTCTCCAGCTTGCCGTTAGCTCTTGGACCATGCAAGGTTCATGTTGGTCCTTACAACATGAGTATCAAACTTTTCTCAGGTTTTTTGTCTTCTGCGATTCCTGCATCTGCTTTACAGTAGAGCACCTATACAACCAATGTGTTAAGGAGACTTTGCTGACCTCTCTGGAGGAGGTGCTTGGATGAAGTTACTGATGAGAAAGGGAAGAAGAAGAAAGAACTGAAGTGCCGCCATCGTGTGCATCTGTCCCACAGGCAGGTTATTGGATACTTGTGAAATAGTGGTATGGTGGGGGCAAGGTAAATCCATGAAATCTTCCCCAGGAGTTTACATGTATTAGTTCTTTGAAAAGCAGATGTGTTCCTTAACAAATGCTAGTGAAGGCGCATTTAGTGAGTCTTTGGAAGAGTTATTCAACCACTCAGGAAAAAAAATCTTTGAGATGGAAGAAGCCAGTTTAAGTGATCTACTCTGTCAACATGTTAATTCCTAACACCGTAGGACTGATCAGTGCATCTTCTGGTTTTGTGTGCGGAGAGGGTTTTTTTCAGGGCGTTTGCCCAAGCACTGAGTGTTGGTATGAATTGGCCTTACTTTGTTCATTATATTTTATATGAAACTACCGTGCCTTCAGGAAGTTTTAAACTGTGGTACTGTTATAAAAATTCAGGTTCAAGGAATATGTTAGATAGGACTAACGCATTTTTATCAGGGACTAAGAGTGAAAAAAGTTTGTTTTGTGCGTCTGTGGGCAGGATGCACAAGTAAAAGTCATCTGCACCAATAAGCCAAGTTTTCTGACCATTAAGAGTGAAACTGGCAGAGATTCACCAGATTAATATGTCTCCTTCTTTACTTTGGTGATGTGGAGCCCAGTTTTGCTGTAAAAGTTCCAGATGGAGGATAGGCTCAGGTCTTTCATAGCTACCTAGAAACCAGGATGCCTGAACTGTACTGGTTAGTTATTTTTGTTCACAGAGCATGGTGGTTGTTTTCAACAGGAGAAAGCACCTGAGGATTTCATCCACACATTATCACTGCACCAGTGTCACTGTGCACAGTACTGTTGCAATTTTTTTATGGGTAAAGAACACAATTTTCTATGGTTTGCCTGTTTCTGTTCCGTTTAAAACCCAAAAACTTACATTCAGAATATGCAGCTTTCATGACACTGTGTTTTTTCCATCCGTTTTATTGCTAAACTTCTTACTGTTTAAACTTTCTTACTCTTCAAAGAACTGAGCAAGCTCAAACTGTTTTGTAAGCTTGAATATTATGGGATGGACTGCTGTAGATAAGGTGCTATCTTACTGGGATGTTGATACTGTGGGATCGTTTTGCTGTCTCTATCAAAACAGCATGGGTTTTTTTTCTCTCACTGTTGGGTTTTTTTTTCCCTTTTTTTCAAGTTCTTTAATTCACTGACAGTTTAACTGATCAGTGTGACAAAACCTCACTTTTAGTTTAGCCACTGACTCTTATAAATGCTATAGGCTGAAGAAAAGCGTCTTTTCAATGGCTCTTTGAAAACTGAGATTAAAAGCAATCAAAGAATACAGATACTTCTTGACTTGAGGGTATGTTTTAACGCATGGAACAGAAAAGGCTCATACAAATCTAGTCAGGCAAACAGTTTAGTTTCCACAAACACCCCAAAACCACTATAAATAAAATTGATATATCTGAATTTTGGAAGTTTCTTTGAAGTTTGTTTCAGCAAATGAATATATTTTCAACCCCACAAGCCTGCACAATGCGGTATCTTTAGCTGTCAGTGTTCTTGCACATTCTTATTTCCAGTCACTGCCATGATATCACTATCATGAATCAAGGGCATGCACTGGTGATGATCAGAGCAGCTCAGTCAGAAAAGCCCCTGTACTGCAAGGGCTGGGCTGTTATCACTTGACAACTTGGGGATTGATGGTGGAAGGCTTATTGCTTCATTGATTCATGGAAGAAAAATGAATTGGTAATTAAAAAAGAAAACAAACACTTGTGACTTTCTGAGCTGTAGAACGGCAGAAGAGTTAAGAGTAGGCATAAGAACTAAAAATAGATATAGTGTCCTTTCAAGTCCTCTTGCATGACAGCAGTAGTAAGTCTGGGTAGGCTTGTTGGCACAGTACCTATAACCAGGTTAAGAATGTACATTCCTTTTTTTTTTTTCCAAGAAAGATGGTTTCTTTGCATTCCTCCTATCAAAGTAATTACATACATAATCAAAACATTTGTCACTGGCGTGAACTCAGAGCACTTTACTATAAGTCAGCTCAAAGTAATGTGGTATAGCCACTGTCTCCCTGCTTCTGCCCACCTCTGTTCTATTTTTAGACAGTATTTTAAGTTGGTCTCAGTGTCATGTGTTGGAAGGGTAGTCTCCTGTCGATGCGGAACATGATACCCCACAGCTAAGTAAGGTCATCAAGAAGGGTGCATCTGACCCCTTAACTTTCGAAGAAGGGGAATTCCTGAGACATGCTGGACACAGTGTCAAGCTGACTCAAAACAAATCTATAGAAGGCTAACAAAAACTTGACCTGAATTAGAGGGATGTCATGTGAAATGGAGTTAATATGTTCAGGGCCACAAAAAGTGATCAGAAGGGTAGAAAAGCTGAGGAAAGGCTGAGACAGTTGGGGTTGTTCAGCTTGGAGAAGACAAAACTTTGGGGAGACCAGACTGCATTTCAGGACTTAAAAGGGTTCTGTAAGAAAGATGGGGAGAGACTTTTTAGCAGGGCCTGTTCTGAGAGGAAAAGGAGTGATGGCTTTAAGCTAAAAGAGGGGAGATTCAGGCTGGATGTGAGGGAGTTCTTTACAATGAGGTTGGTAAAACACTGGCATAGCTTGTCCAGAGAGGTGGTGGATGCACCATCCCTGGAGACATGCAAGGCCAGGGTGGATGTGGTTCTGAGCAGTCTGATCTAGTTGAAGATGTCCCTGCTCATTTAGGGGGTGTTGGACTAGATGAGCTTTGAAGGTCCCAAACTTCCAACCCAAACTATTCTGTGCTTCTATGATTCTGTGATTTCCAATTTGGATCTGTTATTGGAGCTGTCAGTTCTGCAAGTTTATGTTTTGATCTTGCCATTGTCCCTTTTTCAGGAAAAATTCCCAAGGCAAATTTCATCTCCTTCAAACGTCAAATGCATTCTCCCCTGCCTTTTATCTCCTTCATACAGGATCTTATAATACATAGGTAAGGCTGAGTCTGCCCCTACCAGAAAAATCCGCTTTTTATGTTTTTTTCTCTTCACTGGCCAGACACTGTCAATGCAGTACAGAACCAATTTTATCTCTGTCAGGTAAAACAATTTAGTGATCGATTAAAAAGTAGCCCAATGTAGACCTCCCAAATATAACATGAAATTACAATACCATCCTTACCCTTAGGCTTTAGGCCAATGCCTCTCTCCACCTTGGAAAACAGACTTCCTTCTTCATGGTTGTCTTGGTTTTCTCAGTGTCCTAAAATTATTACAGCAGCTCTCAGAAAAGCTGCTCTTCTTCAATGTCAACACTAGCCAGCTCAACTTCAGAGCTTCTGAAGAACTTGTCTCAGGCTCCCTGTTTAGAAGGACAGAGATTATAGCGAATAGCAGTTAAAGCGTGTTACTTCTCATTACTGGCCATCTTTTTGCTATATATTTCTAGCAAAAGTCTGAATTGCAGAAATCAGTATTTTTGCTGTTAATACTGTCAGAAAAGGAGCAGAATTCTGTGAGGAGGTTGTTGAGGTCCCAAGTTGCTCATAAACCATATGGAAATTAATACAATGGAAATTCAGCTTTGTAAAAACTGAATTAAACATTAAAAGCTGTTAAAAGCACATTATAATAATATACAATAGTCTTAATAGAATTTATGTTACTCTCTTTTCCTCCTCACTTCATTATATTAGAGAGGATGGCGTTATCTGGGGTTGAAACAAAGCGGTGTATTATTTCCAAGAACTTTCTATATTGTTGTAGGTCCCATGAAGTAAATACAACAGACTTTCCTACAAGGATATTAATCTAATATGATGTTAGCCCAGGATTGTTGGCTATACCTCTGTACAACGTTCCTATATGATCCTCATCAAGTCACTCATTATTTTTTGTATGGGATCACCAAAAGCAGGATTTAGGTGCCTAAAGATAAGCAGTACCTAATCCAGATATTTCAAAGAGACCTGGAACACATCAGGAGTGACTGTGCAGCTCTGGGGGTGAGGATGCAAGCCATGGGTGTTTTCTCCTTGGTCCTGCTGATGAAGTGCTAAGGCTTGGGAGCAGACAAATCCTCTGGGTCTCCAAATGGCTTCACTACTGGTGTTTCTGAGAGAAATTTACTTTCAGGATCAAGGGACATTTTCAAATATCAGGGACTGATAGTGGATGTAGGATCCACCTGACAATGGAGGTGAAAGTGTCCTTGCCAAGAGGCTAGCCAACTGGCTGAGGAGAGCTTTTAACTAGGAGTGATGAGGAAGGGAGCTTACTAGAGTGAAAGAAGCGATTATTGCCCTCTACTTAGCGCTCGACAAACTGCATTTAGACTATTTGGTCAAGTGTGCCCTCCCCCACCCACCTCTCCCCAGTACAGGAAGGAAGCGTTTAGTTTCGTGGCTTGGATTGGAGATAGTGCAGGGAAAGCCACCAAGGTGGTGAGACCCTGGGAGGACAGGCTCCAGGACCAGGGATTGTTCAGCTTGGGGAAGAGGTTTTCGGGCCTCAGCAGCAGCCCCTAGCACCTGTGGTGAGGAGGTGCTAGTCTCCTTGTGGTACTGAGAGATGACAGGAAACAATGTGCATCAATTTAAACAGGAGAGGTTCAGACCAGAGCTAAGGAAAAAACTTTTTTCACGCTGAAGACAATCAGGGCTGCCCAGAGAAGTACCATTTCCATCCATGGTGGTTTTTAAGCCACAGCTGGATAAAGCCCCAAGCAACATGGTCTGATGACAGAGCTGATGCTGATCTGAGCTGGAGGGTCTGATCAGAGGTCATTCCAACTTGAATTATCCTATGACTAGTCCTATCTTGAGGCAACTCAATTTTGCCATGCCAAAGCTGTCTAGCTTACTTTATGTGAGCCTAGGTGGACACATGGTCCTGAATTGCACATTTGATAAGGCTTCATGACAGACAATAAAGTCAGTTTTATCCACGTCAATAAAATTGAAGTGAAAACTGTATTTCACACTTTAATATAGAATTTTAAGTTTTTTCCCCAAATCCAGGCTTTACGACTGTAGCGTTCTATTTTCCAAACTAATGCAGTATCTTTGTACTTCGCTATTTCTCTAAAATGACTGGTGTGCAGTCTTCATGCAGGTGTTGCAAAAGAAATGTGTATTTATGAACTGGTCACAGCAACTAATGTAGAGAAGTCCTTGAGGAAATTAATAATTCAATAACAGGATTTTAATCATGGGAAGTGAAGAAGGCATAGGATTACCTGTTTAATGAGGGACATAAAAACCTAGAGGTGGGGATCTGCTCATTAACTGAGCATACTCTGTCCCGTGAGTTGATTTGAGTCCTATGAAAGAAACAGCAGGTAAGCATGTAATTAAAACAATGTTCGTGCATACTGTGCATATGTTATAGATACACACAAAGCAGAGAGGTTTTAAAATTGAATTGTCAAATTCTGCTATAGTGTTTCTTACCTTTTGTATGCTTCACTACCAACCTTAATGTTCCCTGATGAAAAAGCTTTCTTTTCCCTCAGTGTTGTATCTTTTAATGAAATCTTTGGACAAGTGTTTCATGGAAGCTGTGTAAAAGAGAAGCAATATAAAGCTCTCAGGTAAATTTCATGTATGAGTTAAAATTATTCTTATGGAATTAAAGCTTGTGCAGAATTATTGATCTGACATAGACATATTAGTTTGTATAGGCTATGGGGTTGTGTCTGATATTCATAAACACAGTAAATTCATGAGAACAACCAGGTTGCACAGTGCTGTCACAGATCTTGTCAGCTTTTGCTATACTGAAACTTCTGGTTTTGGTGGCCCCTTTCAGGTTGCAGTATGATGCAATGCACTCTAACTACAGTGCAGCTGTAGCCACTGGCAGTGTGAGGTTTCAGTATACTAAAAGACTTCATTTTTCACATAGGGTGACATTCGATAGAATAGTATACACACGTTTCTGGAGGAGAAAAAAAAAGGCTTTATGTATGGAATTGTAAATCACCAGTATTTACTTTAAATTTTCATGAAATCCAATACGGTACAGATTGCAGAAAGCACTTTAACTCCCTGCTTTGTACATGTGGGAAGGTGTAAATAAATAGGTATTTACACTTTCTCCGTATTTTAGTTATGTAATAAAGTTTTCATAGGTAAAAATTGTACAAGAAAATAAACTTGTTTTGGAATGCGATGGCAAAGCCTCAAAGCATACCTTTGCAGTGCAGACCAGAGAGGGGCTGTTTATGTATAAGCTGAGTAGAAAGAACATACAAGTGAATTATTGCTAATAGGCAAATGGCTCAGCTTGTAAAAAGGTAAAAGCAGAATTGTTCTCACTGCAAAGTACTGTAGGAATATTTGCAGGCAAACAGTGTGCTTTATGCCTTTGCTAGAGCAGATGACTCTGGAGTGGCAATGAATCTCCTGATAAGACAGGCTTAAACAGTTGAACATGTCCTAGTTTATATTAGAAATAGGTTCAGGGCAATACTTCTTTGAACCTGTGACTCATTTCCAGTGAAGATGGTTCTAACAGTTGTACACAGTCCTTGCTGTTGGTCTCCTGTGCTTTCATTACTGGTCAAAATGTCCCTTTGGACATTGTCCAGGTTGAGATGGTCAGAACCAGAAGGGGTTCACAAGGAAAATAAATATATGGAGCAGCTTACATTTTCCAGGCTGTCCTTTTCTCAGGCTTCATGAAATTTGTTGTTTATATCATTTAACATAAACTAGTAATATTTTTTAGGCAAAGGAGCAGTGTCAAATGGGATGATGTAAGTGAACTTTCTGAAATTTTGACTGAATGTTGATAAAAAGCACTTGCAAAATGCTGTGAAACAGAGTAACTATGTTCTACTTTACATGTTTCTCTATACCATTTACAGGATCAGAGTCCACTCCAAGTGAGGTCTCACAAGAGCAGAGTAGAGGGGCAGGTCTGGATGAAGGATCAGAGTCCACTCTCAGCAGCCTTGCACAGACACAAAACTGGGAGGCTTGGCTATTGCACCAGAGGGTCATGCTGATGCCATCTAGAGGGACGTTAACAAGCTGGAGAAATGGGCTGATAGGAACTTCATGGAGGTTCAACAAGAAGTGCAAAGTCTTGCACCTAGGAAAGAAGAGCCCCATGCAGCAATTTATGCTGGGGGCCACCCGCCCAGCTGGAAAGCAGCTTGCCAGAGACCTGGTGTGCTGGTGGATGCCAAGTTGAAGATGAGCCAACAAGGTACACTTGCTGCAAAGAAGACTGACTGTATCCTGGGCTCCATGATGAGTGTTGCCAGCAGGTGAAATGAAGTGATACTTCCCCGCTACTTGGCACTGGTGAGGCCACACCTGGAGTGCTGTGTCCAGTTTTGGGCTCCTCAATACAAGAGAGATTGGACATACAGGAGAGAATCCAACAAAGGACCACTAAGATGATGAAGGGACTGGTGCATCTATGAGGAAAGGCTGAGAAAGCTGTTCAGCCTGGAGAACAGAGATCTCAGAAGGGGATCTTATTAATGTATATAAATATGAGAATGAAGGGTGCATAGAGGATGGAGCCAGGCTCTTTCTTTCCAGTGCTATCCAGTGACAAAACCAGAGGCAACAGGCACAAACAGAAACACAGGAGGTACACAAACAAACACATGTCAGGAAATGTTTTTTACTATGAGGTGACTGAGCACTGACGCAGCTTTCCCCAAGAGGTTGTGGAGTCTCCATCTTGGAGATAACAAAAAGCTGTCTCAATATGGTCTTAGGCAACTGGCTGTATAGGGGGTTGGACCAGAGGTCCCTACCAACCTTAACCATCCTGTGTGTTTCTGTGATTCAGGAGTGAAAAATACCCAGTAAAACTTGAATACAGCCATGTACACAAGTGCTTCCTGCTCCACTTCACAGGAAAAGAATAAAAATAATGACCCTTAGAAGTTGTATAAGCTAAAAATCTTCCAAAGTAGAAATAAGTGCACTTTTTTCCCATACAGAAACAATCTCCGTGGAGCTTCAGTGCAAATGAAGTCTAAGATACATGGTACATATGAAGTGATAACCATAACAGAGAAGGAATGAGGCCCTTCAAGGCTACAGACTTCCCTCTAAATGAAGAGTTGTTCAGTCTACCCTTAAAAGCATCCACATTTGCTAAGTGTGACAGTTGTTTTCAGGGTCAAACACTGTCAACTCCCTTCTTATTGAAAAGCATGGTGTAATTATGTACCTTGGGTTGCAGTTCTTCTCAGCGCACTTTACAAATTGGACAGTACAAGGCTTTATCTAAGTACTGGGTCAAAGTGCCTGCATTCCTGGCGGAGACGGGCCTGGTGCTGCTCCCAGCACTTCAGCTTATGTCAGGTGGAGTCAGACCCAGGCAGTCACAGGAGGAGGCTGGCACAAGAGAACTTAAATCTGTATTTTCATATTGGTGTCTCTTTAAAAACCGTAACATTTACTTTGAAATTCATGCAAAGTTTTGCTCATCCTTTGGAGGAAATGATGTTTTTCATTAACATACTGATAATTCCCATCATAACTCCCATGGTTCCTTAGCAGAATACTGCACACTTTACGCTAATCAAATGCTTCCCTTATGGCAGAGAACTCCAGAAGGGTGATATAAAAAAAGAGCCAAGAGACACTTCACTGTGAAAAATAGGTCCCAAATTCATTGCTAGACTCAGAAAATGAAAGAGATTTGTTTCTCTGTTTCTTTAGGAAGCAGTAATAAAAGGACAATGCATCTGTATCACAACCAAGAAAACGTTTATCCCTATCTGAATTTCTAACATCAAGTGAAGTATGAAGAAAATTCAGCCATGTCTGTACTGACATAAAAACCCCAGCCAACCAAACAAACAGATCTAGCTTTGTTTGGGTTTAAATGTGGTAAGGAGAAACGTATTTAGAAACCAGCCACAAGGCAGTAAAATTGATTTCTGGTTTATCTGGTACAGCTCTGAGTCTCTCTCGGAGCTGGGAAATAATTGATTGCTTGAAGCCTTGTAGCAGTAGTTAAAAATTGATAAATGCTAAAGCTGGCACAGTGTTTTATAGGTGCTCAAGAATTGTGGAGCTTCCATATTTCTTTCTCATCACCAGCTCTAGATCATGAGATGAAATTTAAAAGACACTTCATCTTAGTAAATTACATTCAGCAACTCTGAGACCTTTTGCTGTGGGAGACAAAGTAAAATCTTTAGTTACATAGTACTGATCAATAACATGTGAAGACAAATAAGCGTTTTGCAGGTCACCGTACTGTTTTAAATCAGATGATCAAGATTACATTAGAGAACAACAAAACATCTCTGTCCATAAATGTCTAGAAAAATTACTGGTCTTGATAGCTGTCATCCCATGAAATGAACTGCTGTAAAATACTGCAGAATTGGGTCCTACTTAGCAAAGTAGTGCTGAAAGATTTCATTAATGTAAGTTTTATTAGTGTAGGAAGTTGGCTTTTGTATCAGCTGACTGCTGACTTTTATACTGGCATAAGCATCTTTATTGAAATACAGGATGCCAGATCTTCTCTCACCCCCTTCCAGATGCCTTTCATACTGTCAGCAAAACAAGGAAGTCAACAAGTTGCCCAGGTGGTCATTCTGGAAGAATATCTAGACTTCCACAGTAATACATACAGTTGTCACCTTTGGAAGAATTATTTTAGATACTTATCTGAAATAAAACTTATCTCCTGCTCAGATTAGGCTAGTAGTTGGGGATGTGTCCTTGTCACATCCCCAAGCTGTAATAGTAAGATGGTTTATACAGAGAAACTAGTTACTAAATGACTATCTACAGTAACTCTTATCATCTTGAGTAGTCCACATGAGAAATCCAGAACACAAAGGAACTGTGTACAATATAGTTTAGAACTGTGAGCCAGAAACTTAATTTTAGGTGAACAGTTTCTGAGACTGAGCTGCAAAACTTTCAGTTTACCAACATAAACCCCTGAAATTAATTGTAAAATTCACTTTTACTTAATGTGTACAGGATCAGGCTCAAACTACATGAGAAATAAATCATGGTCAATTTTTAATAAACCAAAAATGTTAGCTATACGCACCTTAGTACAAGTAATCACCACATAATGTTTTTTCCATATCAGATTAGTAAATACTTAGTTTCATATCTCTGTTTCACTGAAACAGAGACTAATATTGAGGCAAATTTCAGTACTAGTTCCTTAACTGAATCAAAAATGCAGCAGGCAATGGAGCTCAAACTCTGCCTTTTACATCGTCTATTTAGAGGTAGGGATCAAATTAGTTCTTTACTGACTATTTTGCTTAGCAAACAAAAACATTTTAAATTGTTTCTGTAAGCTTAGCAATTCAGTACTTACCTTCAACATTGCTGGCAACATCTGTGATCTAACTGCAGTTGCCATTTGCAGGTGGTTAGCATAAAAATAGCTTGTTTATTCATTAAAATCCTGCTTTTTAAGACTGATGCTGATCTTCAAGTCGGAGCACCTCCTGTATGACACAGCCCAAAGCATTTCCCATTGCAATGCTCGTAGCAAACCCAACTACCTTAGGAACACTGAAAGTATATAGGAATTCTTACTGTATTATTGATGTTTTAGAACACGTCCAGAATATCAGTTGTCATGAAGACTTAAAATACAACTACAGTAATGATGAAAGTAAAACCTTCTCCTCCATTTGCCCCTTTTTTGCTTCTGTATGCGCTCCTGTGTAACCTGCTCTAGGTGGCCCTATCTTAGGACTGGATCAGATGATTTTCAGACATTCCTTCCAACCCTAATGATTCCATGATTGGTTTATCTACTCCCCAAGAGAGAGGACAGAGGGAAAGAAATACAGGCAAACACAACCGATTCTGAAGGAGCTGCCTTTTCACTGAATCAAAAGGCACTGAAGAAACACTAACACAAAGTCTTCTAACCCAGTTAACTTCAGGACTTCAGTTCTAATGGTGCTGGCAAAATAGATATTAAACACAAATGTTTGTAGCTTAACCTACTGCGTTTTCCCCATGCAGATAAGTGCATCTGTGTGCTTTTCATGAGCTTGAGCTAAGACAGGTATGTTAGTATCATAAGCATTACTGAAGGTATGGCTTACCACCAGGAACTTCTTGCTGGGGAATGTTAAAGTTGTCTTTAAAAATACATAATTTTACATGTATAAATTAAATTAAACTAAACTAAATTAAATTAAATACATAAGTGGAATTCTCTCCAAAAAGGTCAGAGACTTCTTGGCCCAAAAAACTAGTTTGGATGCTAGGAGATAAAATAGAAGTAAACTCTTTTCATCTTTGCTCGCCCTAATAAAATGTTCCTTTGAACGGCTTTTAAAGAAAAATCTCTTTAAACAAGAGAAGTTTGAATTATCATAAATCAAATGTCTTTTACCCAAATCATTAATTCTGTACAGACAGTGAATTTGCCCTGGCAAAGAGTGGCTCAAATTGAACAATAAGGTTCCCAGATGGTGCTTTGTGTTGTATTTGAAGCATATATTTAACACGGACCTCATTCTTTGTCCTTTGCACCTGGTAAGAACAGAACTTTCTCTAAACACTCAAAGCTCAGGACATGCTATCAATCTTGGGATTTCCTGCTCTCATCTTTTAACAGCTTTTTTGGGCTCCAGTGGGCACACAGACTCATAAGTGGAACACACTCAGATGCAAACGTGCTCAAAAATACATATCCCCACAAAATGCAATGCTGTGCTGAGATATTGTGCAAACAATGCATGTAATTTATCTTCCTAATGAACTATACCATTAAAAGTAGACAAGTAATAGTGTAGGATACAAAACAAACAAGCAAACAAATATTTCTTACTGTATCAATCTCTTGCAGGTTAATAAGCAGTTTGTAGTAAAAAACCACTTCTTTTTTGAAGAGACTAGATCTTAAAATTGTTACATTTGTAATTAGCCTATCCAAAAACTTACTGAAAGATGAGCAGAGAACCATCAGTTCTACTCAGGGCTCTGAAGTATGTCTTTATCTAAAAAGAAATATGATGAATCACCACAGTTGCACAGTTCTTCAGTATTTTCCACTTCTACACAAATTCAGATCACTCTGTTGCAATGAGAATATACTGACATTGTATGACTTAAAGAATTGTCATATAATATGACAGCATCTTTCATTATGGAATGCAGTTTCATTCTCTTGAATTTAAATTACTTTTCCTTACTCGTTACGTGTCTTTTCTGTAACTTTCATTACAGGCATTTTTCTTTTGATAATTCACAGACATCCATAACTTTTGATAACTTTGTCTCCAAGGACAGAAAGATAAATAGGGTATCCTTGAATAGTTCTAATCTTGCTCTTGAAAATGCAACTACATATTATGATGGGTGTTTAGCAGCACACAAACAGAAAAAAAAACCTTGATTAATTGCCCTTTAAACAGCTCTAGCAATAGAAATGCAGATAACCTCTAACAATGTGCTGAATTCTTTAAGTAGCTGTCAAACATGGTTCCAGACAGTATTTAAAACTTGAACTGGCTTTACTGTGTGATGCTGTAAGACATAAACTGGAATCTTACAAAAGTCTTAAGAAGGACTTTAAAATATTCTGCTTTAGATGGAGGTACAATCACATTTGAGGGGTTCTTGCTTCTCCCCATTGCAAATACAAGGTGTCTAGAACAACCACAGATACTGAGTCCATTACCTTGGTCAGGTGCCACAGGCAAGGGGATCAGATCTGCCAGTGTTCACTTAAACTTTTTAAAGCCTGAGTGACTTCTAGAAATAGTTTGAAGGATTTTAAATTAGGCTCTTAAGTTACTTCAGCACTTTAAAACTGGACCAAAGAGGCTGGAAAAACAAGGCTACCTTCATAAAATTGCATGAAATAGGTGACAAATCTGAATAAAGGAAGCTTTCTCCTCAAGACACTATCTGTCTGTTTTTAAAACTTAAGAACTTGGGTCCAGGAAAATGACACAGAAGTCTGTCAATTTTGTGTAGGATTGTAGTACAAGTAAGGTTTCTAACTAGGATTTATGACTTTCTTTGTATATTTGGACCCCAATTCACAATTCTGTGATAAGGTCCCTGGATGTTACAGAGCTTGCAGACTGGGCCCATCTCCGTAATGTTTAGTAATGAAAAAGGCCTATTTAGAAATGAGAAATTATAAGTAAATATGACTGCTTCACACCCCCAAAAAAAATAACAAATATCAATTTCTTTTTATGGGCTGTTAGATTTTTCTTTGGGTTCCACATTTTTATTGCTGCTGAAAGGTTTTTAGTGCTAAAAAATGAAATATAGAAGTAATCCTAAAACATTGGAGTTTGGGAGAATGGCCACATTGGTAATTACCCATAAGCCTTCACAACACAGCAAGGAATGTTTCTATGATTTATTTCTATTGCTCAGAAAAATCTAGAAAGCCTGTACAATATAGCATGCCCTGATATTAGCTTTACCTCAGCAACCTTACTGAAGCTTAACTTAATGAAGTAATAAATTCAGAAATGTGTTTCTGCATGCATTTGTTTCATAGATTTATTATAGATAAATCCACGTCTAAAATGCATTGGGATGAAAAGTCGACGCTGCAGAAACTTCCTAAATACTGATGCATGTATTACAGTCTCCATTACCAATAATATATAGAAGATAGAACATTTACTTTAATGATGATGAACAGATGCTAGACACAGACTGAGTGCTGTACAATACGCCAGTATGGTTAAGTATAATTCTCAATAGCTGTTAAAAGGAAAAGAATATTGCCTGTATATAACAGGTAAATAGTTTCATATTTGTACAATATATTTGCTGTTATCCCTATTTAACCTATATGGAGACTATAGACATAAAAGCAGTTAGGCAAATCTACTTACATAAATAGTCCAGATCCTTATGATTCCGCTCAAGTCGTCACCAGATTAAGCAGAAATATTTTCATTTACATTGCATCAGCCCCTTCTGGGTGAAGAGTTTTGGGTAAAGCTGTGACTTGCTTAAAAAAAAAGCAAGTTTCCACTAACATTTCTGGAACCCTCCACCAGCAAAAGTTTTAGCAGACTGGGCACATGACATATTGAAACATTTTATTTTGTAAAGAATGGGTATGTTTATAACGAAAGAATACACTTTCAAAGGTTTTAATCTTCACCCTTGAAGCCATCAACATTAGTACAGTAACATTAAGGTCAGTTAGTATTAGTAAACATCACCTCATCACTATAAGGAGCTCATTACTGTAAGAGGAAAGAGAACACTAGGTCTGTCAAATTACTTTAACTCGCTGTCTCCTGGACTTACTTACATTAAGGATAAAGGTAATTCAGAAATGGCTTTTGCAACGTTTGGGAACTTCCCTTTCCCTTCTCTTTATTTTTAGATGCTTCAGACGTGCTGGAATGCCCTTGCATATGATGCTTCAGTGGCTGTCATTTGAAAAACTTCACTCATTGATGCCAATCGGCAACGAAGTATCTAATATTGATTCAGGTAAACCACAATATTTAGCCATCTGAGGCACTGAGGTACCTCTTGAAACTTTATTCATAAAGTCCCTACAGTATTCCTTCTCAAACCAGCCTTCCAGAAAAATATATTCCTTGGAATACATGGTAGGCTTCGGAATATCTGGGGAGGCCGGTTACTGTAGGAAGGTGTGCCTCTCACGCGAGAAGAGCCTGGCCTGAATAGGAACCCAAACTGTAAGAAGTCTGTCTTCTCTTGAGACAATCAGGTTGCACAGGTGGATGTAGAATCCATGTTAACTCACTTGAAAAGTTTTAGATCTCTCTGAAGGAAAAATGAAATGTTTTCAATCCAATTGAAATTAAGTTTTGACAATTGGATTGCACTGAAAGCAGCATCTTTCTGCAAAACATAATTCAGTCAAATACGTATTTTCAGAAGAAAAAGTGTCTTATCTGTATTTATTCTTTATCAAGAAACTTGCCACTAGTTCTCTCCTTTATTAACATCATGGTTGCCTATTGCTGATAATGCTAAGCACATAAAGTATAGGTATTTTCAACCAAATTTGTTCAGTAGCTCAGTTGATCTCATTTCTGATTTTCTTTCTAAGTAACACCTGAAATGAGATATTAATCTGTGAATTCATACACGTTGAAGAAACTTGTAACCATCTACTTGTCTTAGATTTGCAATAATTTTGAGATCTCCTGTAACAGTGGGTATTTGTGTGCATATGTTTGAGCTGGTACATACTTACGATTTTAGCATGCCCACGGACCTTTGAGCTGCATTTTCCACACATCTGTGCATGCATGTAAATCTTACAAGGTGTAACTGTAATAGTAACCTTTATCAAGGCCTGTTACGGAGGTGCACACGATACCTTAAAAACATGTCTGCAAACGACAGCTCCAGAATGTTTCTTCTGTATCGGCTCCATTTCTCCTTCATGTTTCTATGTAAAGATGAGGTTATGCATGGCCTCTGATGTTCTATGTATGAAGTTATGTACACATTCATACTGAAGAACATTTGACAACATCTTCATTTTCAACAGTGTTGCAGATTTCAGTGCATTGCATTGACTCTAGAAGTAAAGGCCATAAGAATGTATCATTCTTATGGTCCCTTCCAACCCTAACTATTCTATGATTGTACTATTGCATTTAAACAGACCAACAAAATTTAAGTTAGGATTATGCAACTGGAATTATTTGTATCACAACTACCATAAAGTTGTGACTACATCCTGGAATGCTTACCAAATAAATTGCTTATAGAAAAAGGCAGGGTGTTTCTGTAGGGTAACTTCTTCCTTCAGCTCACAGGCAATATGCACCCTTCAAAGAAACTACTGAACATTTTATCCATTTGAAAACAATGGGATGTTGAAATTCACTTGTGAAAATACTGCCCTGTTGTTCTTTGCAAGTGCACATATGCATGTAAATGAGAACAGAGTTTGGCTGGGACATTACAGACACAGTCTACACTGTTACCCAACATTTTCTAAGACCATCTGCAGCATTATCCTGAGACTCCTTTCTGTCACTGAAAGCAAACTCTATGCTTTGGGATCTGAATATAGTAATTCAAAGCTTCTTCAGTACAGAGAACAATTGTGTATTGTTTAGTCTTTGAGACTGAATTAAATGACAAAACTCAAAGTGCTTTCCACTGACGAAGGAAGTGGCTTGCATTACTATAACTCCCAAGGAATGAGCTATAATTTATACAGTTAACATATGGATGTTTATACAATTGCGTCTAACTGCAGATGATATTTTTTAACCATATTTAATGGCTATTGGATTAACTTCCATTCACACATCCCTTACAAAGCATGTGATGATATTAATAATCTAAGATAAAGGAGGCAAACCTATTTTAATACATGTATAGTACACGAGTCATATTATTCTTGTAACTAACAAGAAGCTCTACTGTTCAAGGTCTGATGGACTAGAAAACCTGCCTGTGCCACAGTGGGAGAACCACTGGATTTTTAATAAATTCAAAAATTACTGGAACTGATAATGCAGTGTGTTGTGCATTGAATAGAGTGAAGGCTTTTGTATCATCATCTGATGATTACAGAGATGATTACAGGTGCTTGACAAAGTCCAGAGAAAATCAGTTAATACCAGCGCTAAATCCAGGGTACAGCCTCGTAAACTGGTTCAGCCACAACCTCTGCTCCTTTACCCTCTTGCTTCTGCCAGCACACTTGCCCTCATCTCATTCATTCCCCAGAGCTCTTCACGCTGCTGATTCAAAAGTCTTTGTTTTACTTAATTTTCCTTTTCTGAATTGTGGTCTTGACACAAAACTCAAAGTAGTGGATTTTCACTCCCATAGGGATGTGCATGCACAGAAGTGCCTGTTTTGTGATCACATTATCCATGCATTTCCTTAGTACACTTAACAAATTATTATCATTTCTTATTATAACCCCTATCACAAGTCATGTGTTTTCCCACAGATATCCCTGTTCTTGAACCAGTAAAGCAGAATAGCTTCAAAATTTGAGAATCCTTTGATTTTTCAGTGTCATTTGCACTAGTCTCACAATCAACACAATAAGGTAGCATATTTTTGTTGGTTTAAATGTTTAACAACACAGTTGTATAGTGATTGGTTCAAATACGGAAAACTGAGGTGCTGAGTAACATCCTCTCAGGTTAAGCCTATTGTAGCGTACTAAATTTATTCAGGCCCATTGTCTGGCAGCGCCCTGGAATAGCCTGAGTCTGTGCTATTAAACTTGTAGCCTCTAGAGCAGGATAACTACCTCAAATAGCCAATGTGAGATCATGCGTGGTCTGTGCTAACTCTTCAACTGTGTCTGCTTATTGCCTGGGAAAATGTTACATGTCCTGAGCAAAACTGTGGCAGGGATCATGCAAGTACTACAGAGTAGAGGTAATATCACATCCACTGCCATGTGTGCTTCCTGGCATTGGTAATTATTTCCTCATGTTGAGGAACTGTCCTTCACACCATCTGTTTCAAATTCCCATTCATTCAGTAAATATGAAACCCTGTATAAAATTCTTTTTAAAGAGAAGATTTGAAAGTAGTATCTGTCAGTGAGTTCTAAAATACTTGAACATGGTTTAAACACATAAGGCACAATATATTAGCTCTATGTACTAAAAAGAGTCACTTTCATAATAACAATGATTCTATGAACTTAAGGTCAAGTTTTTTCTTCCTCCATCCCCTTCCCCATTAAGCATGAACTGTTGATTCAGGGAAAATAGTTGAGGTTGATCGAGGGAATAATATATGTCAGTAATCAGAGAGTTCATTTCTGTACATCACTCCTTTTCTAGAGAACTTCAATCTTTACCATGAACATCTGTGTAGGCACTGTTTTCTTTCCTTAGACATCCATATATAATTTTATATGTCACCTTCTTGTGCCTGTTTACTATAATAACAATGATGCAGAAGGTAAGATAACTCACTTAGAGGTGTGAAATGTGTTCAAGACTACTTCAGATCTGACATTTAACACTGTTCTTGTTTAAAGCTTGGCTACAGAGACAGTAGCATTATGACTCAAGCAGTGCAGCTGGCATATACAAGCGCTGAAGCAATCTTGAGACTAAAAACTAATAAAATACAAAACCATAGCCAGCTATAGAATGCTGGGGATGTAACTTTGGTGTTTCTTGGTGTTTCGGACACTTAAGATGAAATATTATTAACAGCTTTCCTTGTTTTTTCAAAGATAAATAGACACATGCCTCAAACATGTATTCAGAATTAGTATTTCATTCTTGTTATCACATGTGCAGAATGTAAGGGCACATTTTTATCTGCACAATTACTTTCTCTGACAGGGCTGCAGAAGCATGTCCGAGAATACTTCTTATACCAATTACATCAACCATTTCCTCTTATCACACTAAATCATCTGTAACCATTTGTGTTCCCTGTGTGCTAGAAATGCAACTGCCGCCAACGCAGAAGTACAATGGGAAAAGCGATCAATGGGCACTTGCAGGAGGTGCCAGGGCAGTTACATGAGCCCCTCGTGTTCTCCAGCACAATTAACAACAGTTCTGACATTGTCTTCCCCAGGCCATGAGAAGCCAGCTACAGTACTTCAGTGACACATTGATTGTGTTTTTTGATGGGAAGAAACTAGGTCTTATTATGTCTTGTAATGGAATTTCACAGGTACTAACTCCAGTCCGAGCAGCTACCACCATTGGATGATGGGCTCTGCACTGTCCTGGGGATAAGAAATCACAGTGTGACCAGAAGTCAGCTGAAGAGCTGTAAGAAGACTAATGGGAGTAGCTGCCCTTCCAAAAATCATCATTTCCTGCCTGCAATTGCACAGTGAGATATAAGAAAGTGTATCTTATGGGTAGGGTCTAGCAGATGCCTTGAGTGCTTCTAGTTGGGTTAAGAAGTGGCCTTTCAGTCATCTCCAGTACCAGAGCTGATTTCACACATCCTGAAAGGTCCAGCAGTGATTAATTTAAATGTCTTTTGTTTTCAATGTTTAGAGAGGAAAAACATTGTAAGGGCAGGTAGATACCTCAATTGCAAGGAGCAAGCCCCGTTCCTGGGGAGGGCATAGTGTGAACATCTCTAATGTCCATACAAGATGCCATCCAGTGTCAGAAGAATCACAGAAGTGGCAGATCTGTCTCTAACTCCTACATATGACAGACCCTCTAATGGGAAAGATGAGCCAGAGAAAAGGAACAGGACAAACAGCTTGACACCTAGGACTTTTGATACCTTGCGATCTCCAAGTGCCAGAACTGTGGAGTGGGACCAGTCTGGGTCACTGAGAAACTGGAGGAGCTAGACTTGAAGCTGTGGAAGTTGAGTGAGACACAAAATAGTTCCTAGATGTTTTAAATAGTGCATAGCTTCAATAATGTGCAGTTTCTGCTTTGAACAAGACTGACGGGGAAATGCAAAGGGCAAAGAAGGTCAGGAGGAGATGTATGGCAGAGAAGAGTAAGGTGAGTAGCAGGAAAGAAGGTTTTGTGGCTATCATCCTGCTGGGCACTAACAAGCAGCACAGTTTGCAGAGGATGGCTTGGCCAGCTGGGGTCCAAATGAGGCGGTATCTTTCAAATCACCGTGCCCATTCCTGACAAGCTTCAGTAAACTTGATAAATGCATTCCACTGCTGCTGTCAGCAATGAAGTAGACAAAAGCTCCGTATCACCAGCTGAAGAAAGGGTCATTTACTGGGGAGCTTCAAAATAAAATAGATTTCCAATGAACTGAAAATCCTGCTGTTTAACCAGCTCTAGTGGTAAGCTGTGCAGTGTCAATTGCTTTCAACACAGCAACTGTCACTTCTTTTGACAATTTGCATCTTTTAAATGCATATTTTCAATCAACACTTTAGACTTCTGAGCTGTCACTACGCTCACATGTCACTGCCATTACTGCAATCACAAGTCATTGCTTATCAGAGTGATTGCCAGCAGTGCACTTCTGCCAAAACTGCCAATGGAGGTAGTTACAAGCTTTAATGAAATAGTTTCAAGTGTGTGTGTGTGCATGTGTGATTGGGGGAGACAGAGAGGGAGAAAGAGACTATATTGAACTTTTGAATGCTCAGGTGGTAGAGCTGTTACAGGCTTACATCAGGATGAGAAAGAATTGTTATCAACTGTTCTGATTTTAATGAAAACAAAACAAAAACCCGACCAATTAAAAAAACCCAACAAAACCACAAACCCAAACCTCTCAGGTAATATAACTGCGTTTGGAATGCGCACCTCTAATAGCCTTTTGACATGAAATAGGCAGCAGAAGTCAGGACACCTCTAGGCATGCACAAACCCCTCTTCATGTGTACCCAAGTACCACCAGCAGATACACTGGATTAAAAGTTGTCAGGCATTAACCAACAGCACTAACAACATCTGTCAACATTATTTTTTATCACAATCTCATACACCTAAAGACAGTGGGAGAAGTTTGACCTTCTGATTTAAAATAGCAAGTGTGAAAAAGTTTCGAAGCTCCATTACAGACTCCGCATCTAAGACTGTCCTAGCCCTTGTGTGTTAAACCATCCTGTTACAAAAGTCTAGTTTATGAGTACTTAGCTAGGGTAGACTATCGGTACTGAGCAAGGTTGACAGTTAACTAGAGCTGGTTCAAAATTTTCTGAGATTTCTTTGCTATTAAAAACATTAATTCATTTGAATAAGCATATTTTGCTGGAAGAAATGGCATCACAATGTTTGTAACATTATTATTATTATTTTATTATTTTGCAAATAATTTCTGGTATTTGTAGGTATTGTATGAGAAAACTTAAAGGCAATTTGCAGTGTTTCAGTGTTATTTCTTTAAAGTCTTTGATCTTTACAAGATAAATTCTGAAACAGTGTTTTTTCCCCAAATTCCTATCTGTGAAGAGACTTTTGGTTAAGTTCCAATAAATGGATTTTCTCTTTCCATGACTTGATTTCTACTCATTTTACTTGTCTCTTCCCTAAAAACAATGTGGGCATGTACATCACAAGCAAACATTATAACTGCATTCGGCCAAATACTACTCCATCAAGGTGATAGTACTTCATGCGAGCCTGGAAAACCGAAACACCAAATGTTTTTTGTATAACTTACACTGAAAATGTCTCAGTATTTGAACCTTCTCTGTGAACAGTGGACCTGAGTATAGGGAATACTTAGACAAGATTTTACATGAATATTTTCCCAGCAAAAAAGTGTACAGCTTAACCAGGGCCCTGATCAATGCTGCACACACCTAGCATAGCCTGATGCCAAAGCAGGCATGCTACTTTGCTTCAGGCATGCCTAATACCTCTGCTAGTATTACAGAGGAATAGAGGAATGAGAAATGTGATTTAATATGAGTTAATAAAGCTTGGGAAATGAACATTTGTTATTAACTGACACCTGAATGCAGCCCATGGCTTTTTTTTTTTGCTTTTTGTTTAGATTCTGTATAACACAATGACAGAACTAAAAGTAATTCCAATCTCCCTTCATTAAACAAAGGAAGTATCTCCTTACCTGGAACTCTTTATTTGCTGAGGCATTCAAGGCATCTTTCTCAGCCCTCACTGCATGCCCAGCTGGCTCCTTCTCTACTTTTTTAATGCTTGCTCTGGATGTCATTATCCTGTGGAAGTTACCATTTGGTGCTAGTGATGTATAAGTAGCCAATTTTGTTCCTCAGTTACTAATGTTAAATACTAATTTTATTTTCCTTTCTGATTTAAACCCTTTGAATTTCCTTCATGCATACAAAGTTAGAAGTATTTAAAAAATAAAACCATTCCAGTGGGGAATAGTGACAACCAATAGTTCCCGTGGTTTGTGTACTTTAAGCGATTTAGATTCTGCAGGCAGGATGATGGCATGATTTACAGAAGCATTGCAGGGTCACTGTTTATTGCAGGCCCATGTGAGAATGCATTTAAGTCTAGCAGCTTTTGCAATGAGGCTTAAGAAGGCCACACTGGTATAAGAAATTCTGGAGTTTAGCTGGGGTTTTTTATATGTCTCTTTCTCTTTTATAAGTCTCTCCAACATCAACTGGCATTGCAGTCAGTGTGGGTTTGGCAGATTTTGGTCAAAGTCGGATGACACCTGTTTGACCATTGCATTTGAAGTGAGATAGAATATGGTCCTGCTTATTTTGTTCAGCTACTTTGGTATGTAAGTTCTAAGTATACCAACTGAAGATCCCTCATTTTCTGTTTTAAAACTACCAAGTCCCTGTTTTCTTCAGTTCAAAGTAACATCATCCTGAAACAAAACTTCTGTGGGGCACCACTGATTTGACTAACACACAACACACAATATTTAGCAGGACAGCAACATACAACACGCAGCAAAAAATCCATTACAACCATGTTCTATGTGTGATCCCTTTTAATTCTTATCCCACAATGAGTAAGATGCAAGATAAGGATCTTCTCAGCCTCAATAAAAATACATTTTTTTAAGGACAGTATCTGTTATACAACTGTAATGGAAAATGCAATAGAGATGATTACATCCTGAACTCTCATTGACAAGGCTTACAATTAAGGGTTTTGTGTGCTTAGCATCTTCCTACACCGAGTCTATATTATACCTGGGAGTCCAGAATGCGTGATGGATCATCCTGAAATCCACTCGGTAGCCAGTGAAATGATCTCCCACTGCTCTTCTGTTAATGCTTGAAAGTGTGCTAGGTTCCAGCAGAGAAGTCCTGTGGCTGCTGGAAGAGGAGCAGAGGAAATGGTCGTTAGGAGGGCATGCAAGCCTCTGACAGCAGCAGGCTGCTGCAGGCGATTTTCGGTGGTGTACTAGGACCTGAATCTCATAGTGCTCAGAAGATAAAGTACCTGCATCAGCTGCCTAAAGCTCTATCAGCAGAAATTTTGCACACTGGAAACACAGAGAAGACCTCTGAATTACTGTGTAACCAGAATAAGTACTCCAATTTTTTTTTCTAGCTTTCTGGGAGTGAATTAACTCCACTTTCAGCACTGCTATATCAAATACTTGTTTTAGTAGAACCACGGATGTGAAACATTGCAGTGACTAAGCTGAGCAGGACGACAAGGACTGAGATCAGAGAAAAAAGTAAGATGTCATAGAATCATAGAATAGTCAGAGCTGGAAAGGACCTTAAGATCATCTAGTTCCAAGCCCCCTGAGCAGGGGGGTTGGATCTAGATGATCTTAAGGTCCTTTCCAGCCCTCACTATTCTATGATTCTATGATTCTATGTCAACAAAAACAGGCACACGATGAACGCTGAGCATCTGCAGGATTGCTTCAGCTTGTAAGAATTTCACTTGGCCTGTGTGGTCTGCCTCAGAACTTTCTACATTGTCATTTTATGAACAATTGTCTCTGGTGCTTCTCTTGTGGTATATTACATTCAAAAGCCATTACCTGAACCCACTAAAACCAATAGTTGAAATAAAAAAAAAACCCTCTAATTTCTTGTTCTGATATACTCCTTGGTCAAAGCCACAAACCCCCAAACTTACTACTTTATGAAAGCCATGCTTACTGATAGCGCTTCAGCAGGTGGAGCATTAAGAAAAGCTGCGAACGCAAAAGGTTAATAATAAAACTGTGAAAATCTTTTGGCTGGGTAAGAATATGAACAGAGAAGCTCATCTACATTGAGCACCAGTGCAAGACCTTGAGTCTGCTGCAGCTTCCATCTTAAAAAAACAATTCCCTGAATTCATGTGGAAAAGAATTGCAAGATTAATGCCAAATTATTACTTTTAATACTTGCGCACCTTAAAATTTATCCCTTTCTGCCTTGAGATCAGTACAACTTTTTTTCTCCATTGTATAATTTTAGTCTTTAGAACTATATGTATGGCCTTAATTTTCTGAATGTGTCTTTAAATAGTCTGACTAAGGAAAAGGTATCTACTGCTACCTTCCTCAGCCTTCAGACAGTCATGTTTTCATATTACGTGCATATGTGTGTGTGTTCCTTCATAAATACATTCTATGTATGATTTATTTTATCATGAGCAGGGTGTCCTACCTTGCAGTTTGGATACTTCTGCATGCTTTGTTATGTCAAATAAGCTAAATCCAACATTTAGGTACCACCTTGGGCATTCAGACTCTCATGAGCCTGAAGACAGGTAAAGTTCTCTGGTGGGGCAGCCAGCTTCCTTCCTCACCTCACCTAATGACTCGTGACTTAAACACCCAGGTCGCATGCTTCCGAAATGAATTCCCAAAGAACTGCCCAATTGCAGCGAATACCCAAACCCAATCAGGATTCTGGTGTTTATCCCTCTGTTATTCTCCCTCAAGTTGTTCAAATATGTAGAGAGTCAGCCAGAAAATTAAAATGATTCCATAGTTTAAGCGTCCACCAGGGCCACCCAGAGCCTCTTCTCAGCACTCACACAAAGCCCAACAGCTTCACCTGAATGTCTCATTCCAGAATGTAAATCAGGCAGAATGTGAATTTTAGGAGCTCCACATCCTTAATGATAAATTGGATATGGAGCTTCCCTTGCCTCTTCCTGGGATATTCCAAAAGGCCAGCTTCAGTATTTTGTAACTACAGATTATTCCTTTTCTCCTTACTACAGTGGTTGATATAAACAGTTATTTCTTACTGCTACATGGCAACACATAATTCATTAATTTTCATATTGCCTTGATTTGTCTTGTCTATTCCTTATTTTCATTCACATTAACTATACAATTCAGTACCATTATATTCTCTTGATTTTGCTTTTCTTCCTACTGCTGTAAGTTCTTTACCTCTCTCTAAAATGATACCTGGAGTTTGGGATTGTTTTTTTTTTCCAAAATGAAATTTCCTTCCATAGGGAAAATTCATTGTATTGGAATCTATTTTAAGGAAAGGGCACACTCTGAAGAAGTTTTTAGTCTCAAAAATAAGGGAAAAAACCTGAAGTCATTAAATAATTGGGTTATGTAACTTTCAAAATGATTTTTTTTAATGCATGTTGCCTTTTTATCATTCCATTCATAATTTTGCCAGCAATTCCACTATTGTCTCACAGAATAATGCAGGCTTTTTTCTCTGCTGATTAATTCCAATCAGCTCAAAGTTGTTCATAAGGGAGAAAATATTTTCCTTAGTTTTCTTGGTGTCCCTTTCAAACATCATTAAGATCTTTGATAAGCCTGAAAGAATTCACATGCTTCCTCCATTTTCTTCAGTGCATGACTCCACAATCTCCATGACAGTGAGCTATCAGTACCATGCATTTTATTTCTATACAGCAGTCTTCATATATGATTTCACACGTTTTTTTCTATGGCAGGCAAGGAGAGATGCAACAGAAATGTATTAACTCAGAGCCTATTGCAAAGAGAGAGACCAAGAGCTTCTCTGTTTTGTAACTTCTCTGCACCTCAGGATCAGTTTTAGCATGGCCCATCATATCCTACAACTTCTTCACAAGACAGATGCCTGCTTCATTCTGCTTTCCTCAGTGAATGTCTGGTATCATCCATGTGGCTTTATTTTCTGTTGAATACAGGACACGGGTCCTGCTGAGCTCTGGAGACTTTCTTACTTACCCATGTAACATCTTTTGTTATTCAGCTTCATTTGCTGGAGTCTGTACTGTGCATCCTCCTTTACCAATCAAGTGAATGGATGAAGCTCTCCCACATCGCTCATTCCCTCGCAAAGGGAATGGAGGACATAAGGAGATATTTTCCTCAGTGCAGGCAGCACAGAGACACCTGCTAGGAGAAACACCTGTCACCACTGAAATCAATCGAAATCTTGGCATTTGTCTTGGTGGATGTGGTGTGGGCTTCATCAGGGTTTGGTCCAAAAGTTAACTGTCATCCCTAGCCATTGAGCTGATTAATTCCTGTGGCTCAATGCCAGTAACGGATAGATTCCCCTTTGTAGCTGATCCAATGAGCAAACTAAATGTTACTCATAAACACATTCCCTGGTCCTCACAGAGGTGCTGTCCCTCTTGTACTGGACAGGAAGCCAGTTCCCATTTACTATATGTATCTGGAGATAAGGCCAGAATTTAGCCCTAAGCTGCCTTTGCAGGCCATATTGCTGACTCTCTTATGCCACTTCACTCTGCTGTCCTAATTTCCATGCATGCTTTTCATATTCGGCACTCACTGATATACAAACTGCTTAATCTTCCTCCAATTTAGCTTTTAGTATCATCAGTCTTCCACCTCTGTGCAGATCACTCATTTTAATTTCCCAGTGTGCTTTTAGTAATCAGGTATACATTCGTTTCATCTACTGCTTACCAAAACATTAATGCATCTGTCTCTCAATCGCTACAAGAGATGTCTTGGGGGGACATTTAAACTAACATAGTTGGTGAGAGTAAGGCTTGTTTAAAGGTACTGAAATGGGAAAATCAGGAACACAAGACTTCTAGTATTATGCTTGCGAAGTGCCTGTTATCCTGGGTTCAGCAGTAGCAGTCATTTTTCTCCTTCGTAGTAGCTGGTGCAGTGCTGTGTCTTTGACTTTCAGCCTGAGAACAGCGCTGATAACACCGATGTTTTCAGTTGCTGCTCAGTAATGCTCACTCTGACCAAGGACTTTCTGAGTCTCATGCTGTGCCAGGGAGGAGGGGAAGCCTGAGGAAGCAGAGACAGGACACCTGACCCAAACTGACCAAACAGGTGTTCCATACCACAGCACATCACACCCAGTATATAAACTGGGGGCAGTTACCTGGAAGGGTCTGATCACTGCTTGGTCGGGCTGGGTATCGGTCGGTGGGTGGTGAGCGGTTGTGTTCTCTTCCCTTGTTATTTCCCTTATTATTATTGGTGGTAGCAGCAGTGGTTTGTGTTACACCTTAGTTACTGAACTGTTCTTATCTCAACCCATGAGCATTACATTCTTTTGATTCTCCTCCCCATTCCTCTGGGAGCAGGAGGAGGAAGAGGGAGGGAGTGAGCAAGCGGCTGTGTGGTTCTGGACTGCCGGCTGGGTTTGAACCACAACAGTTCTTTTTGGTGCCCAACATGGGGCACAAAGGGTTGAGATAACAACAGATCTGACCAGAGTGTGTTGAATTGTATTTGTGATAAGCATTGAATTTCCAAGTTAAACTGCAGTTGGAAACAAAGGGGAATTCCTCACGAGGAGAAGAGTGGGAAGGATGGTGCTAACTGACAAAGCAGATCATGTTTCTACTACAGCTTCTTATGACTGAAGTGTAGCAGAGCTTATGTTGGCTTAACTGCCTCCCCAGGGAATTGGCACAGAAGCCACAGACAATGCTGAATTTGTTTAACATAGATGTGAGAAATAATGCAATAGGTAACAATTTTAAGTATATGCTGATTAGAGAAAGAACGTGTGAGACGTATTAGTTTTTAGCAAGAAATGTCAGAAAACAATAAAAAAGTCCTAGCCTATAAACTGAAACAATCAAGGCATGGTTTTGATGTCAGTCTTCCATTTCTAACATACCTCACTACTGCCCAGCTAAACATTAACTGAGCTCACCTTTATCTACATTTAAGAGTTCTGTTACTTATCATGGGTGTTTTCCATTTGTCATATATATGCTAATGATGCTCAGTGCACCCTACAGATTTTTGCCATGTAGCATGGTCGTTCTACATGTCTTTTTATAAATGCTTGAAAATATCTTGGTGTGTGTTTGCTGCAAAGTCTGAGCAGACAGAGATTTTGGGGAACTTTAAGATTCAGGCAGTTTTTTTAGCACAGCCATGAATTCAAATAGTCATTGTCTTTCCACAGACATTATTTTGTCACTGTCTTTCACAGACATTATTTTCAGGTGTATGGGCATGGTTAGCAAAGGAAGCAAGACTCCTACACATGCTTATCTGCCAATAACACCCATACAAACCCTAGTAACATAAAATCGATGTGGCTAAATACAGAGGGAAACTGTTGTTATTGTGAGAGCATATTTACCCCAGATAATAATGAAAGTACAGTTCTGCTAACATTGGTTTCCAAACCACTTTCTTTATTACAGATACGACTTTTCTCAGAAGGTGAACTGAAGCAATTTGGGAAGTAGTGAGTTTTTAATCATATTCCAAGTGCAGCTCTCAACACACTCTTCAGTGTGGCTTGACACTGACTACTTATCTTTTGAGTTACAAGCAGCAGAAGCAAAATGAAACAATCAAAGTTTAAATTGAACTGACTGCTTGAAAGACCCTGTTTATGAAGAAAGAACATATTTGTACTGTGTTAATATTCTCATGTAGGTCAGAGACATCTAAAACATAGTGTAAACTTGCTTGGTTTAGGCAGGTCTTTAGACTCTAATAGAATTTCTCCTCTGAAGTAATAGAAGAGAGAAGGCTGGCATCCTCCTCAGGCAGCCGTAGTGAGACAGAAGGCAAAGTCCTTCTACTTTCCTTCTGGCATGAGCTGTTTTTTCTCTAATGCCTCTTTAAATAAGAAACTTGCTTATAGAAACATAATGGTAGCAGAAACTCCTTGGCTGCACTTAAATCAACAATCCTCATGCCAGTTGCCTGTTAGCAATATAGATATACCTTGTCTTTTGCTGATAAGCACACTGAAATCTGTCAGGATATACTCTGTTACCTCTTTTTAATTAAAGATAAAAATCCAGCATTTTATGTTACTGAAACTGAGCCTGATTACCTATCTTGAGAAGTTGAGCTAGTGCTGTACTGAGGACTAGGAAATGTTGTTTATCAAACTGAGCAGAACTGGAATTGGAACAAAATTTCTGGGCATTGTTTGAACAATAGCTCCTTTCCCTTCAATTCTCAGGACAAAGTAAATATCATAGATTGCTGGTAAACATTTTTCCCCTACCGATTTTATTCATGCCTTAAAGGTCTTGTTAGCTTGTTTCTTGCAGAATGGATGCCTAAAGCTGTGAGAACCTTTCAGGGTAAATCGTTACATAGATCACAACTACAACTATGGGCTTTTATGGACTTGTTTCCAAAACTCATCATGAGAAAATGACTAGCTGGCTGCTATTTCCTATCTCTTTTCATAGCATCTTTAGTTGTCTTCACACTAAATGCTTACAAATATCTGAGTAAGAAAAAAAGGAAATAGTTTCTGCCATTTAAAAGTTACTAAGAACATATTGTAGAGAAGGGTCTTCACAAGTTTACATTTTAGACTCAACTGACAAGTTTTTACTCACTCAATTTTTCAGAATGAGCATTTTAACTATTAAAACCTCCAAATATACGGCATCAGGCTCTAAAATAGAGCCATCCTCCAAAAGCACTGTGCAAAAGTTTCTAGTCAGATTTTTTAGTTTAAAGAAAACAAAACCAACAGTGATTCATAAAATTATACTAATCCAGACAAAACTACATTCAACATGAAAGACTAAATGTCTTGCCATGTGACAATCTCATCATCACACAAGCTCTTCAAAATCTACCTTCCTCATTCTGATTTATCTACCCATGAAATGGCATGCACAAGAAACCCACAGATAGCCTTAATAATTCTCACTTGGAAGAAGAATATCATTATTTGAAAATTAAAAGTCAAAATGAAAGCAAAAGATTACTTCTCTGCTGCAAATAAATATTTTGCAAAGTTCAGTTGCCAAGTTCATTTGCTAAATTCTGTTTCCAGTTCTTGCACACCCAAATGTGTGTCAAGTAAGCCTTTCTATAGCCATAGTCCCACATCTAGCAGAATTTAGGTTGGAATTTTAAAACATCCCTGCAATTTTCTAGAATATATTTTGAATTTGCAAGTGATTTCTGTTCACAAGAAGGAACCATTTCAATGGATTCACAGCCCCTCCGAAAACTTTCGGAGGGATTATTCTAATGAATTATTTCTAGGGATATTTCTAGGTATTATTCTAAGAGTTTCTGCAGAGAAGAGCTTGAGTTCAGCATGTTATGACCTACTATAGTAACATTTTCAATATAAAAGTAACTTTAAAAAAAAAAAAAATAAGCTGTACAGCCTCTTACTGATATAAATTCAGTGATCACAATGGTGAGAATATCCCAAAGGAAAAAGCTTATATTCCAGAACTATCCAGTGCTTGAAACACTGGCAGTTTAGACTTTTGACTCAAGCATGAAAATGACAATTCTCCACACTGTGAAAGTGCTCTATACAGCAAGTAGAAGACAAATTCATTTAGGAAATGTTGTGTCATGTACAGCAGAGTTCAGTGTTTCAGAAAGTCAAGGCATGGCACCACATGATCCATGAAGTGGCGTCATTGATGCTGTGACAGATTAGTCAACTCAACTAAACTGGAAGCTGGTTCAGTTATGGCTGCACCACAACACAATCAGCCATGCAGATGTACTAGGCTCTTATGTTTTCTAAACTGACTGGGAATTAAAACATGCTATTGACATACAAATGCTGACCACACTGGCTCATGCTGTCTAGATCTTATCGTATTTTCTTTTCTCCAGACCTTAAATTATGACTAAATTAACACTACCTGTTCCCCCAATAAAGATGAGGCTCATTTTAAAATAAAATCAGCCAGAAGAAGTTCTTAGAAAAATCATAAATTTAAAACCTTCCTCAGCTATGTGTCTGACATGGCACACATACTCTATAACTATCTATGTCCATCTTGTCTAACATGACATATGCTGTCAAAGAATGACAGACGGTTCTGCACTTGAATTTAGTTATGTAAATATGATTAAATCACTGATTTAAAAAAGGTTTAATATTATTCCGATGTGACCAAACCCAGAATTTTGCTTCGAGTCTTTTTGGGTTTTTTCAAACATCTGGAATCCGGGAATAATTATCTTAATTAAGATGTATGAAGAGTCGTTGTCTATTTGGTATTTGTATATTTAACACTTTCAAATATGTGTCCATTTCATTAGCAGATGCCTCCATTACCTTTTCCCATTGTGATACAAAACACCTCTTTTTTTTCTCTCTCTGAGTGCCTTTTAAAATGCAAATAAAATCATCTAGGACTGAATAAAGATGAAATTTACATCTTGTCAACTTCTATGGTGAAAAGCAAGACTAAAAAGAGAGACTCAGGGAAAAGGAAAGAAAATAAAGTGCACCTTGGTGAAGAATCTCATTGATGATTGTTGTCAGCTTCAGGATGGTGTCATGACTTTTCCTTCAGGAAAGCAGAGCTTCATCTGTTATGGGTCATGCTGGAAGGCCTGATCAAAGATTGTTTTCTCTGTTTCTCGTGGAGAGGAAGGAACTAGCAAATAGGTATTGTGCACGGTTTCCTGTAAAATCAACTTCCTCCTCTGTGTCCGGTATATTTACCACCACTGCCAGCAGTGTGAATAGGAAAATGCTGAAAATCACAGGTACAGGTATTAATTTTTCAAAGAACCTTTTAATACAAACAATTCAATTCAAGAAAATCCACATAACTATAATCAGTCTCAAAATACATTAACATCATTTCAGTAGCTTGATTTGAAGTTGTCACAGCATTCTTAGACAATATGGAGGCGTAGTCTGGTTTTGGACATGGGTGATGCCACAATCAATCAATAAAGAGGTTTCATTTTGCTTTAATTAGGCTGATCAGGAGTTTTAAAGGACAAATCCAAACACGTTTTAAAGCCTAAGAAAGGAAAGTTTGAACTGGTCAGAGAAATGACAGGTTAACTTTCCTGTGAAGGTTTTTTCCTACCTTTCCATGCTGAATTTAATAAGTCAAGTGGCTTTACTTCAAGGATGCAGTGAAAGCAGAAAACTCAATACCTGGCTAGTCTCAGAGTTTCATTCCCCAAACAGTGGCTCTGCTGAATCAAAAAACTAGTTTCTGATGTTAATGAGGTACAAATCCATATAGTAGCTGGTAATTTTGGGGGCAGTAACTTGTACATTTCATGATGGAGGAACAGCAGTGAAACTATGTGTGGGATTACCCCTTCATCCTTTGTCTTTTGTTCTTGGAAATCACTTCCTGAAAGCTACATCTGCTTAGGTTTTTATCAGATTGCATTTTATACTTGCATGAAACAAAGCTGTTAGTCAGTAAGATGTGTTGCATTGACCAGACAAGACAGCTATATTTGCATTCATCAAGCTTTCTTAAACACAAAGAACACTATCTTACCAATGGTGTTTGGCCATGACGCCTTTATTTTCAATCGATCTGTGAAATAAAACATCCATGTAGTTTTACTCATAATTGCTAATTATGTTTATTTCTAATTAACTTTTCCTTTATAGATGGCTTGTGAGGAAGAACTTCACGTCAAAATACACTTCTAAGTCATTTTTTACCGATGTGCCTTTAACTAACTCTCCCATCTGCAACTCAAATAAGCATGTTTGCTGTGTCATTTGATTTGGAATATTTACTTTTAATCTCACATATATCTCAATATAATGTGTAACACCATAGGTACTGGGCAGGTCATATTCTGCAGCATAACTCATGTCAAGTCTGAAGAGTAAAAGAAATTCCTACATTACTAGCAGGAGCTGACATACAGAGAGGCTCAATACTTACTTTAACGAAAGATTTGGGATCAGACATTTGGAGTTCCTTGCTCCTAGGGGAAAATCAGAACCCAAAGGCAGTGGTTTCTCAGACTTCCTATATCAAGGATAAGGACTTCTGTGGGTTTTAGGCACTTCTATGACTAGATGTTTCACTGTAGACAGAAGAAATGTAGGTAGAGAAAGGAAATCCAGTTTCAGACTTGACTTAAGAAACTAAAGCCCACGTAAATTCCGACTCAACAGCAAAATCTAGCAGCAAGGTAACATCTTGTCTCCTTTCTGTGTCAGGACAGAGGTTGATTGCTTGTTTGTAACAGTCCACATCATCACACTAACAGCTGGCTGTCAAATACTACGTGCTTGGGCCCTTGCAAGGCCATTAATTGCAATTTCAGATGTAATACATATAACCTAGTACACAGTCATTATTTTGATGTGTTGGCTGCTATGAAGTGACGAGCACAACACTATGTTTTACAATATATCTTTCTGAAAATTCATATAAACCTTAGGTTAGTCTTCAGGGGAATACAAATGAAAAAAATAAGGTAAAATAAAATGAGGTACAGCACTATGAAATAAGTTAAATTCTGTGATAACAAACCCTAACTTTTTTCCTGAATAGCAAACAGTGAATTTATGTGATACACCTCTGTTAAATTGCATGATACGTAGAATTTTTTAGTATTGCAAAGTAAAAAGCATTCTGGATTGGCTATCTTTCTGTTACCCTTGAAAACAGATGTTTTGGTTCCTGATGTCGAAGAAAGGCTGTCCAATTATCAGAAGCCTTCATCCAAGACAAGATGGTTAAAATCCTTCTGAATACGGTAGAATCTTCCCTGAAATGCAGACAGTCCCCTGTGGTTTTCAATCAGTCAAACTGCATATGGAAGGCCTACCTCCTTGGGAATCATGCAGAAGGAGGTCCAGCAGTCCCATGAGTATTGGGCTTTTAAAGGCGGTTCTTTAAAGAAAGGGTTCCTCATCATTAAGAAATATTTCCCCGAGGCTGAAAATGCTGTAAACGAAATAAAACAAAGCAGAAATATTCAGACTGGAATGATTTTTACTCTTTTCTTCTGTAGTTGGTAACAACACCATCTGCTCAAGGATTTTCTGCTAGAAGGCTAAAGTCATTGAATAAACTGCACTCTCCAGATTGTTGCTCCTCCGCTCTATATAGCAATCTACAATTGTTGATTAATTAAAGTCCAGATTTCCCCAATGAGAAAGGTAGGTACTATTATTCCAGATGGGGAAACTAAGGCAGAGAGAGTTTACCTGACCTGTGAAAAGCAGCTGGAGAATTCAGTTTTAAATAGTAAATCACTAGAGTAACTTTCCACATCATTACACAGCAGCCTGAAATATTGTCATATGCTTTCTTTTAACTATTTTTTGGAGCAGTGGGAATTTGGGGAAGGAACTCAACTGAAAGGTCCTTTCATATACCTTCAGGAGCAGCTGCAACTGCTAGTGATAAATAATCAAAAGTATACATTGCCATCTGATGTCAGACTGCTTTGCCTGGTTTATACTCTGAAATTCCATAAGGCAGGGGTTTCTTTGACTGGATGAGTTCCAAGATGGAAAATCGTATGTGGAAAAACATACCAGATGATCTCAACTATTGCATTGATCCTTCTGCTTGAAAATTAATTACATGAATATGAATTTGATGTCCAAACTGCACTTGGAGTACTGTGTACAGTTCTGGTGTTCTCAACATAAAAAGGACATGGAACTGTTGGAGCACGTCCAGAGGAGGGCCACGAGTATGATCAGAGGGCTGGAGCACCTCCCATATGAAGACAGGCTGAGACAGGCTGTTCAGCCTGGAGAAGAGAAGGCTGCGTGGAGACCTCAGAGCAGCCTTCCAGTATCTGAAGGGGGCCTACAAGGACGCTGGGGAGGGACTTTTCATTACGGACTGTAGTGATAGGACAAGGGATAATGGGTTAAAACTTATACAGGGGAAGTTTAGATGGGCTATAAGGAGGAAGTTCCTTAATGTAAGGGTGGTGAGCCACTGGAACGGGTTGCCCAGGGAAGCTGTGAATGCTCCATCCCTGGCGGTGTTCAAGGCCAGGCTGGACAGAGCCTTGGGTGGCATGGTTTAGTGGGAGGTGCCCCTGCCCATGGCAGGGGTGTTGGAACTAGATAATCTTAAGGTCCTTTCTAACCCTGACTATTCTATGATTCTATGATTCCTCACTCCTCAAAATAAAAGACATGGTTGAAACAAAGGATTCAAAGGGTTAAAGCACCAACCTGGTGCCTGTCCAACAGGAATTCAACTCAGAACTGAAAACTTTTACATAAGCAGAAAAACTAAATAGGCAAACAAATGAAGTTTGAAGACAGTCTAGGAGACTCACATAATGAAGACAAATGCACCTTCTTGCCACCGAAGGGCTAAAAAATAATTGCAGACTTCTTATGTACAGATTATTTGTATAGCAACATTTGTATTCACACTCTGTGTGCAGTTTGTGTATGCACAGTTCTGTAAACTGCATTTAGATTTGTATGTATGATATAGCATATACAGGACATAAAAAGCAGTAAAGGTTATAATCACTGCACCACTAAGCTTACACTGCAATTTGAACAAGAATGGTTGTATGACAGTATTTCAGGAAGGAAGATATATAATTAAGAAGCTTTGAGCCTTGAGTTAAGGAGAAAAGAGATTGTTCTTGGCAGTGAAAAGGCCAGTCCCACAGCATGGCTGAGTTCTGCAGTGCCTGCAATCAGAAGATGCAGAGTAGAGCACGTGATGACCTCTGCTGTGTTTGGTGGCAATCTTGCTGTCACTCTGTGACCGTGAGGTGTCGTCAATGGGAAAGAAGCTCAGCAGGGCCAGAAATACCAGCGCAGGAAATAGAAATGGTCTCAAATGATCTTTCTCATGCATTAGCAACGAAATTAAATTAAGAGTACACACTGTGTAGAGTTAGAGATGAATGGTTTAAAGTGAGAAATGAAACGTGTAAAGTAGAGCCAGAGTGCCAGGGCAGGACATGATTATGGCTGGATAAGACGGGACCACAATAATATCTTCCTGCAAACGCTATTGTTTGGTCCTGACTACTTTGGATAACTTCGGATAGACTTAGTGATAAACCGACAAAAAACTCAGGCACTGTGTGTGTTTGAATTGTTGACTTCCAAATTCAGGATAAGCACTACCAAATTAAGAAGCAAAATGCAAAACATACCTGGGCAAAGACATCAGAAGGGAAGAGGATTATATTGGAAGTTTACCACAGCACTTTGCAGCAATGTCATTTTCTCCATTGCTTTAGCTACACATGACATATGATACTAATTGATATTAATTGATTATATTCCCTTTACATGATTCTTAGGCAGTTACAGCTCTAGGTTTTTTTATTTTAGCATTTTCTTCTTGAACAGAGATTAAATTATTCTCTATTTTAGTACAAAATTTAAAATGTCCTATTCATCTCACATCAAGAAAATTATCACTTCGCACATCAGCAATTTAAACTGGCCTCTGCTGAGTGAAAATTGATGCTAACAACTGGTAAAATGCCAAGTAAACCAAATGGTCTTGCTGTATTGCAATAGCTTGTCCCCAAACGCACAATACCCTTGACAACTAAGTATGTCAGCCTAAATTGTGATCAGACTAATTCTGCTGTAGATCCAAACTGAATTACTTTAATGAGCTGAAGAACAAATTTTCCTTTTACCGAACATGTAGAGGCTACTGGCTTCATTCCATGGAAGATGCAAATGCTGACTGGGGAGGCTATCACTTGTGGGAGCAGATGTGAAGAGCTAAGTCAAAATAGCTCATGGTTAGTCTGAGGTGCTGGAAAGAAAATAATACTCAAGAAAACAGAGTTTTGTGTTGAAGCAGAAGGCCCACTGGAGATATAAATTACCTAAAATATAGAAAGACCTTAGTGGTTTAGTATGTTTCGTACAGCTGTAACAGTTTCAGAGCCCAGAATCTTGCTGAGATTGGTGGCAGTCTAATCGAGAAACCCAAGTTCCTGTTCCAGAAATCTTGCAATCCAAGCCATTGAGAAAGAGGTGAATACACTGAGGAAAGAGATGAAGAGAAATAACAATGAATGCTTCATTCCTAAGTAATAACAACACAAAAATATTCTGATAAACAGATATTAAGAAGTCCTCCATGTTAGATTTACATTCATCATGGAATAAGGAGCTGTTTTTTTTTAGAGACACCTTTCATAGCATTATTGTCCCCTGGACTAAAAGCATTAAGTCCAGAAATTCACATTTATGTAAAAAACGTTTAGTTTATTCTGCAAGACAGAGATGGACCGTTTAAAAATGGTACCATTTGGAACCTGGGGCACGCACACACACAAACACACATACACTTTTTCTTCAGAGAATACAACTTCATTTTTCACACCATGTGCTCCCTTCATACCGCTTTATTCTTCCCTCTGTGCTGCCCCATCAATCCAGGATTTAAGTTGTTGGGTTTTTTTGTAAGTAGTCCCATTGCTTTTTTGCTTGTGAAGTGTTACAGTTTTCATGCAGTAAAATTTTTTGTGCAGCTCTATGTTGTTACAATGCTGTTTCACTGTAAGCTGTTTGACTTACCATTGTTGCAAAAAAAAGCCAGCTTCTTGCACACATATAACAAAGACCCTCAATGTTTTCCAGATGTGTATCTGAAATAGATTATTTCTAATTAAAAAAAATCCTGCAGATCTACTGCTGAGAATAATGATGTAAAAAATAGACACCTTTCTTAGTCTAGGCAGTGGCCAGTTTCATGTGTATGATATATCCAGTCTGGTTTTCAAGTGTGGGGCTGTTTCTAGGATGACACTAAAGACAGCAAGTTTTCCCTCAAGTGATTTATTAATAGTGGCATCACCCTGTACTGTACTTATCTTCTAGCTGCTCACCACATTTCTGTGCCTCTACCTTCAGTTTAGGGCTGGACTAAAATACCCTGAATCATTCTATGAGATGGAGTGTAGTTCTTCATTGGGTCTTTCAGGATGGCAATAGCTTAATGATGATATCATACAGCAGAACAACCATTATCTTCGTATTGCTGTTGTCTGCTGGAGACTGCAACATAAAACTGGACAAAGAGGGATTAATTGCCCACACTGTGCAATTAAATAAAAGATAGTAATGTCAACATACTAAAAAAAAAGGGTGGTAGTGGTACGTATTTGGGTTATTAATGATAGCAAATGTGCACAGAAGTAAGGAACTGACTGGAAGAATTAGACCCTTTCCCTGCTCTTGCTTTGTGACAGAGAAACAAAACAGCAAAACTGGTTGAGTAATGAACAGAGCCTCTGATTTGCAATCCTGCTGTATTCATAGGTATTATACACAACTTTTGTTTCATGCCAACATTGTATGGTGGTTCAGTTGTTTGGTTCTTTTTTTTCCTCTGTGTTTCTTTTCCTCCACATACATCCTTGAAAAGCTGACTTACCTCCTCTGCTAGTGATGTGCTCAGCTCCCCAACCCTGGCTCTCTTGGGCTCCTCTTACAAAATGGTCTCCACAAACATTTCCTGTAGTTCATCTCTGCACTTGATCCTCTGTGAGCTTACCTCCTGGCCTGTAAAATCATGTGTCATTAGCAATATCACTGTTCTTTAACAGATAATTCACCTATTAGGCTCCGTGGAAGTCATTCCCAGTGTCTTCCACTCACTGATAGGGTACTGCAAGGAAATGTTCAGTGCCTCCACTCCATTATGAGAACACTAACAGAGTCTTTCTTTCTCATTCCTGGCTGAAACAAAACCTTTGAGTTTTTTACTAATTGCTTTAAGTTCCCCTTAACTGAAAGTTGGGAGAATAAAACTTCTTAGAATCATAGAATAGTTAGGGTTGGAAAGGACCTTGCCATGGCAGGGGCATCTCACACTAAACCATGTCACCCAAGGCTCTGTCCAGCCTGGCCATGAACCCTGCCAGGGATGGAGCATTCACAACTTCCCTGGGCAACCCATTCCAGTGCCTCACCACCCTCATAATGAAGAAATTTCTTCCTAATGTCTAACCTAAACTTCCCCTGTTTAAGTTTTAACCCATTACCCCTTGTCCTATCACTACAGTCCCTAATGAAGAGTTCCTCCCCAGCACCCTTGTAGGCCCCCTTCAGATACTGGAAGGCTGCTCTGAGGTCTCCATGCAGCCTTCTCTTCTCCAGGCTGAACAGCCTGTCTCAGCCTATCTTCATACAGGAGGTGCTCCAGTCCCCTGATCGTCCTCGTGGCCCTCCTCTGCACTTGTCCCAACAGTTCACAGAATCACAGAATCACAGAATAGTAAGGGCTGGAAAGGACCTCAAGATCATCGAGTTCCAACCCCCCCGCCATGGGCAGGGACACCTCCCACTAAACCATGCCACCCAAGGCTATGTCCAACCCCACCTTGAACGCCGCCAGGGATGAAGCATTCACAACTTCCCTGGGCAACCCATTCCAGGGCCCCACCACCCTCACAGTATAGAACTTCTTCCTCAGATCCAATCTAAACCTCCCCTGTTTAAGTTTAAACCCATTACCCCTTGTCCTCTCACCACAGTCCCTAATGAAGAGTCCCTCCCCAGCATCCCTATAGGCCCCCTTCAGGTATTGGAAGGCTGCTATGAGGTCTCCACGCAGCCTTCTCTTCTCCAGGCTGAACAGCCCCAATTTTCTCAGCCTATCTTCATACGAGAGGTGCTCCAGTCCCCTGATCATCTTCGTGGCCCTCCTCTGGACTTGTTCTAACACTTCCATGTCCTTTTTATGTTGAGGACACCAGAACTGCACACAATACTCCAAGTGAGGTCTCACGAGAGCAGAGTAGAGGGGCAGGATCACCTCCCTCGACCTGCTGGTCACACTCCTTTTGATGCAGCCCAGGATACGGTTGGCCTTCTGGGCTGCAAGCGCACACTGCCGGCTCATGTTCATTTTTTCATCAACCCACACCCCCAAGTCCTTCTCCGCAGGGCTGCTCTCAATCTCCTCCCCGCCCAACCTGTAGCTGTGCCTGGCATTGCTCCGACCCAGGTGGAGGACTTTGCACTTAGCATGGTTGAACTTCATCAGGTTGGCATCAGCCCACCTCACAAGCGTGTCAAGGTCCCTCTGGATGGCATTCCTTCCCTCCAATGTATCAACCGAACCACACAGCTTGGTGTCATCGGCAAACTTGCTGAGGGCGCACTCAATCCCACTGTCCATGTCACCCACAAAGATGTTGAACAAGACCGGTCCCAACACCGATCCCTGGGGGACACCACTCGTTACTGGCCTCCAGCTGGACACTGAGCCACTGAGCACTACTCTTTGTGTGCGGCCATCCAGCCAGTTCTTTATCCACCGAGTGGTCCACCTATCAAATTGATGTCTCTCCAACTTAGAGACAAGGATGTCATGGGAGACAGTGTCAAAGGCTTTACACAAGTCCAGGTAGATGACATCAACTGCTCTACCCCTGTCCATCAGTTCCGTAGCCCCTTCATAAAAGGTCACCAGATTGGTTAGGCAGGATTTCCCCTTAGTGAAGCCATGCTGGCTGTCACCAACAACCTTGTTGGTTTTCATCTGCCTTAGCATGGCTTCCAGGATAATCCGCTCCAAGATTTTGCCAGGCACAGAGGTGAGACTGACTGGTCTGTAATTCCCCGGCTCATCCATTTTTCCCTTCTTAAAAATGGGGGTTATATTTCCCTTTTTCCAGTCATCGGGAACTTCACCTGACTGCCATGATTTTTCAAATATGATGGACAGTGGCTTAGCAACTTCATTTGCCAGCTCCTTCAGGACCCTTGGATGGATTTCATCCGGTCCCATGGACTTGTATACATTCAGGTTCCTAAGGTGGTCCCGAACAATATCCTCCCCCACAGTGGGCCCAGGGTCCCCACCCTCACCGTCCCCGCGTTCCATGTCCTTTTTATGTTGAGGACACCAGAACTGCACACAATACTCCAAGTGAGGTCTCACGAGAGCAGAGTAAAGGGGCAGGATCACCTCCCTCGACCTGCTGGTCACACTCCTTTTGATGCAGCCCAGGATATGGTTGGCTTTCTGGGCTGCAAGCGCACACTGCCGGCTCATGCGCATTTTTTCATTGACCAACACCCCTAAGTCCTTCTCTGCAGGGCTGCTCTGAATCTCTTCTCCACCCAACCTGGAGCTGTGCCTGGGATTGCTCCGACCCAGGTGTAGGACCTTGCACTTGGCATGGTTAAACTTCATCAGACTGGCATCAGCCCACCTCACAAGCGTGTCAAGGTCCCTCCGGATGGCATTCCTTCCCTCCAGCGTTATCAACCAAACCACACAGCTTGGTGTCATCGGCAAACTTGCTGAGAGCACTCTCAATCCCATTGCCCGTGTCGCCAACAAAGATGTTAAACAAATCCACTGAGTAGGGAGTATAATGAATCCAACAGTATCAAGAGACAAGTAAAGAATCTTGGTGAAAATTCTGCATTCTACAAGGAGTTTGTTATTCTTTTCATTTAGGCAAATATTTTGCTCTTTAATAAGCAGCAAAATTAGGAGTTTCTGAAAGGAACAAAATGACTTGTTCACTAGTGATTTGATCCTAACTACTCTAGCTTTTACTGTCTCCATTCTACAATACCAATGTAGCATTAAGAAGCAGGCATTATTGATTACAGTGCTGGATGTACGAGGATAGCTCATCCTATTGAAGTGAAAACAGAAAAGTGCTAGGCTTGGTTACAGCTTTCAGCATCAAGCCTTAAAATCCTGTGGTAAAGTACAGAGTAGCTATACTTGACCTTAATGAAATTTCAAATAACCACATACTTGCAGTGTTAGGAACACAGATAATTTGGATCTGTATCTGGACTTTTAAATACTATGGAGTCTACTCTGAAGCCTTCGGAAAAGTATCCGTAGCTCATCACAGATACATATGTGTCCTGACCCCTCTTTGAAGCTTGAAGGCATATGAAACTCCTGAAATTTGAGAAACAAAGAGACTTCAGTTGAGAATATTTCAGTGGTGCTGTTGATTTCTTTCTTTTACAGCTGCCAGCTCAGTTGGGTGAAACTATATAATATATATATTAAAAACATGCATAGGATTTTTCTCCTGCTGCTTCATATTAAGTTCATATTAAGCTCAAGCCATTTAAAGAAATTCCTAGATTTTGTTTCTCCTTGAAACAAGTGTGAAATATTATAAAGTCCTTGCAAGTCCTATATATAATACCTCAGTTGCTGTCATGAACAGGCTTAAAAGCATCACCATCCAGGTGAGCATATTCAAGCTGTCTGGGGAACGTCAGACAGTTAGAAAACTGAACAAAATGTGTTGTTTGATTTTATGTGCCATACACTCAAATCTATGAAAACAAATGACCTGTTGAGAGTAACAGAGAGCCAGCTACATAATCTTTTAAACGACAATAACAAAACTAAGAAAATCTACCTCATAAACTAGTAACTATGTCTGAAAACGTTCATCAAAATAAGTCATCCTCGGAAGGAGGAAAAGCCATCACACAGAGTATTGCTGGTTTAAAGACTATCAGAAGGTCTCAAATGTGAGACAAAATTAAGCAATGAAAGAAACAAGTCTGCCTACTAACAAGAAGCAAATCAAAGCTACATGTACAGATGGACACAACAGGTGAGTTACCATTGTTCATAAATAGCTCTTTTTAAGTGGGTACCCCAAATGCTGACTCCCAGTGGGACTCTCACCTTTTTCTCTCTCCAAACGAAAACAGTTATAACCTTTACAAGCGCACATAGTGATAGGACAAGGGGGAATGGCTTTAAACTGACAAAGAGGAGATTTTTATGAGACATTAGGAAGAAATTCTTCCCTGTGAGGGTGCTGAGGCCCTGGCACAGGGTGCCCAGAGAAGCTGTGGCTGCCCCATCCCTGGCAGTGTTCAAGGCCAGGCTGGACATGGCTTGCAGCAACCTGCTCTAGTGGAAGATGTCTCTGCTTGTGTCAGGGGGTTGGAACTGGATGAGCTTTAAGGTCCCTTCCAACCCAAAAAGTTATGAGTTACCAAAAAAAAATGGAGGGACGTTACCCTTTATCTGGCTGTGTGTCACACAGTCTTGCTAAATACCAAGCACGGTGTTCAAAACTCAGTGCACGAACATGAAACCAGGTTTACCTTTGCGTTGCCCTGAAATTAAGAGGCCTCTGTGCTTTACCTCCTCATTACCGAGGCTCTACTGGTTGTAATCTGCTGAAGCTGTTTTTGTAAATTGGCTCCTGGGTATTGAAAACATTAATTAAAGCAGCAGGCCCAAGACTGTTTAAAAGAACATATTTCTAGATTCAGGTTGCTATTTTTCCTAGGTCTGATGGAGGTTCGTAAACATCAAAGACTGGAGGCCAAGAAACTGAAGATTCTACTCTTCTTCGTGTTTTCCCCTAATAGTTAGACAAACACAGTATTCCTGTGTACAGAAATGATACACAATAGCGACACTACTCCTGAGACACCTTAACACAGAACAGAACAGAGACAGCTAATATATGCTAATGAACAGCTTTCAATTATTTGCATCCACAGTGCAGTACAACTGCTAACAGTGCGGATGAGAAAAACTGTGGGAATATGGAGGTTATTCACTTTTAATTTAAGCACTACAATGAATACCTAACTTCTTAAATGCACCGACCAAACAAACTTACCCACTCTGTATTTACCATCACACCACTCATTAACATGGTGATAATTAACTCTATGTGAAGTTTCACAGTCTGAGGCACTATATTAATTAATATATTAACAGGTTTTATGTAGTTATTATTCATGCTAGTGCGTTTGACATGGGACTAAAGCCAGATCATTTATAAAACTGGACATGCCACTTCACTGATCAGCAGTCAAGATTCAAGTTTCTCAGTCATATAGCCTGCAGAATGCCTGGGAAATGTCTGTTAGAAATATAAGGGCTTCAAAATGTGCTGTACATTTTGTTTTCTCATTCTTTCTCTTGGTGTCTGCATATTTCTCCTTCCTTTGGCCTCTTCATTTTCTTCTGTTCCAAAGCAACCTCAGCCTTCTTATTCTTGTCATATTTATTTATTCTGTTGGAGAGGAGAATTTTCTACACCTTTTTTTTCCTCAAAAAACTTGTGTGATTTTAAAAAAATAAAGGATGTTAAATATTTCTAATGTTTTCTGTTCCCTTCACAAACTGTTGAGTTATATTTTTTCTTCAGAACTTTAAAATGACATGCTGAGGGAACTGTCATATGTGGATTCATGACTGTCTAAGGTCCACTGGATTTTGAACTTCCTCAGGGGATATCAGAGCTTTGCAGGAATGACAAACAGCAACTGAGAAACATCAGGAAGATTCCGAAGTTCAGCTAATTCATATCTTACCCTGTCAGACTCCAGGTAAGTTACCCTGCTGGCAACTAGCAAAGATCCGAGATGTAATTCTAATTTGTGTAAATCAAATGTAAATTGTGGTGCCCAGACTTTTGTTTCAGACTCTCAAAAGAAAGCAGCTGCAAAGCCTGGTTTTATACCAGAGGTTCCCCCTTGTTTGGGGATATGTAGCTGAAGAATATACTTGTATAGCTTCTACAGATACCCAAATCCTAATGACACAGCACATACTTTCATTTTTGATGAGAAATGATGCCACCCTTAAATCAAGAGTGGGGCTTGCTGGAGATCTTCAGCTTCCCAGGAAAAAATACAAACCAGACCTCCAAAAGTTCCACCCTAACCAGTTTAATAACTATGCCCCACAAGGGCATCCATTCAGGTAACTAGTGCCATAACTCTTTCTACAGGCCAGATATCTTTGGTTGGAAAGAGATGTAAAAGAAGACATCTAGATTTTTATCAGTCTCAGAATGGGGTTAATTCTACCCTCATTTTTTCTCAGCCAGAATACAATGTGGAAAGAGAAGAAAGGTTTAAAATAAGCCTGGGGGTATGTAGGGTTAAATACTGCAACCACAGGTGACATAGTGATGAAACTTATCTCCTCAGAAAACGTATTCTGTGCTTGGGATAATTAAACTGAAGATATATTTTTAGCTAGATAAGATTTCAAAAACTTTCTCCATTCTCCCAGAAGAAGCAAGAAAACAACTCAAATTTGACCTGGCCACTGGCTGCTGGCCACGACGCCTGTTCCTGGAGAGCTTGATAAAATAGGTTTATCTTTGTCCCTTACTCAGTGAAAGTATCATAGAACCACCTCTAGCATTATTTTCGATGAATAATTCCTTGACAGGGGCCTATTAAAAAAAAAAGCAAAACAAACAGCTGCTTATTCATCAAGTGGCATCTTTGCAATGATTTTTATCATGCCCCAGCTGACTTGACTGAAGATATTAAATATTATTTCTATTAGCACTGAATAGACAATGCATCTGAGAGAAAGTTATTTTGGTTCCCAAATCATTTAATACAATTATTAGAGCTTCAGGGTTTTCAAACAGGCTAAATGAATTAGACATACAGATCTTACAGAAGTTTGAAGAGGTGGCTATCAAAGTAGTGAGATGCTATTTTAAGCTCCCATGGCAAAATCTGTGGTTTCTGGGCCTGGAAGGCAGAATGATAGCTTTCAGATTCCAGGCCGATCTCCAGGCATCATCTTTACAAATACCCACTGAAACCTACTTCACAGTAAATGAGCTAGATGTGCCTAGAATTTGTTAAAAGAATAACTAGGGTATTCCTAATTCCACTTTCAGGACAGAATATGTATGATCAACAGATTGAGAGTCATCAATTAATAGAGAAACTGGTTCCAGTGCCATTGTAAATGAAACCACACGAGGGGGGTGGGAAATATTTGTATCTTTCAGAGTGATTGAGTTCAACAATAAGGTACACAACATTTGCTTAAACAAAGAAAAGCAGAAAATTGAGTGGAAAACCTCATCAGGATATGCGACAGATAGGACTTATAGAATACAGGTTGTTTTATTGTGTGTCTGTTGCAACCTGTAATCAAAGATTTCTTGGTTTTTTAACAAAGGTAGATTATTCAAGTTCATGTGGCATGGTTTAGTGGGAGGTGTCCCTGCCCATGGCAGGGGGGTTGGAACTCGATGATCTTGAGGTCCTTTCCAACCCTAACTATTCTATGATTCTATGATTCTATGATTCTATGTTTGTCTGCTAACAAGAAGGAAAATGTGAAATAAAGGTCTTAGCATTCTGATAATATATTTGAAGATTCATTTGTATTTTATCTATAGTCTGTAGATTTAGAGTAGTGAAGGTTATGCAGTAAATAAAACTAAATAGCAAATATTTTATAAATATTTTGGGTTATTATTTCCTTTTCTTAGAAAGAGTAAAAGTTGTCACAAATCCATTTCAGACCCATTTTCTAGCGCTGAGCATAATGCTGAAGGAAGCAGGTGGAAGCAAAAATAGCAAGCAAGCACTGTAAATGTTTGTGGTGTGAATTATCTAAAGGCAGCTACGATTGCACCAGATTTCATAAGTTTGACCCTTATACTGCCTGTATCAATACAGTATTTATGTCTGTATCTCATTAAGTTAATCCCACTGCTGTGGGAGGAGAAGTAGCAGAGCAAACGACTTTAATAAGCCTTCTCAGCCATATCCCCAACCCCTCAGACACATATGCAGCACAGGCTCAGTTAAATTCTGAGTCATCATTCTGGCTGTGAGGGATTTAGAACACAAACAGTTAATTCAGTAATATAAAAATATATAGAAAGACAGATAGTGGTGTCTGTTATCAGAGATGAGACCTGGCAAATGCACCTGGCAAACAGAAAGGAGAGGCAATTAATCAGTATCAAGCACCACATTCAGAGGTAATGGAAAGAAAACAGTAACAGTATGTGGTGCAGTTCTTAGTGGGAATCCTAAACAAGTATGAATTTATTTTGTCACAAACTGAGCCCAAAAGAAGTCAAAACAAGGTCATTGGTAAATTCCCTCAAAGTCCACTTAATCAAAGGTGATGTGATAAAGGTTAGTCCACTTTCCGGGAGGCTGCGATTTTACTGGACGTTCACACGGGATGCATAAAGGAAAATTCAAGGCTAATGTAAAAAACATTCCTGTCAGGGTGACAGGATATAGCTGAATAACTGGAAACCATCTGTCAGGCCTACCAATAAGTTGTATACAGGCTTCCCACTTTTATTTTTTTTTTTTCCAAAATACTGTGATAAGCTTTTTTTAAACTGAACTGATAGCAGCTTGCTTATTCATAAAGTAAATTAGCTAAACAGTATAATACTGTGGGATTTATAACCTACTGTAGTCTCTGAATGCAATTTGGTTTCCCCATGCTCTTACAACAATGTGTTTAAGAGCTAAAAGCAGGCCCGTGGGACACATGCATTTGTGTACATTAACATCTTCTTGCAAAATTCCCATTCTGGAAGACAGAAGAAATTCCCCACCTTACCTGCCTTTGCATTATTAGAAAAGACTTTTCAAAGCATTTTACTCCTAGAAAAGACTTCCATTCAGAGGCAGGATCACCTTTATATTAGATACTTATCATCGTTATTAATGGTCTACTACTCCTGGCTGAGTTCATCAGTCACTACTATCATAAATATTGTTTATTAGAGCTTGGTTCAGTTGCACAGAATTTTTCAAGTTTGATTTCCCCACTAATGTCCATACCAAAAATCATTATTCTACAACTGGTATTACTACTGAAGATGTGGACATAGTGAGCAGGTTTAACTAAAATAGCATAATAGCTTTAGAACAGTTTAACCTATCTGTGCTTTACATAGCCTTCCTATAATGCTACTCTCAAGGCTGCGTCATGGTTGGCCTTGGTCCTCCAGCTTGGCAGTGGGCATCAGCTGTCTATCATCAGATGTGACTATAGAAATGCTAATGCTGGTGTACTTTGTGTAGCATGCAGTCTTTCAGTCAGCTTTTGACCTTTAATAGCTAGTATCCTTCTTGCTGAAAACAAACCCTGTATCACTGGCAGTGCCATACTCAGAAGGCACATTGTAAGGTTGGGGTACGTTCAGCAGAAGCTTGATCTGGTTCTAAGCTTTTTGGCAATTCAGTCTTTTGCAGGAACACACTTAAATACTAATTCCCCAAAAGCAGCAATGTATAATTATTTTTTTCTCAAGCCATGATTAACCAAATGGAGAAAGTTTCTCACTTTTGTTTACAACAGCCTAACAGAGAAGCCTTCACGACCTAAAACTTGAATGGCTTTGGATTCAAAGTTGTAATAGAGAAGTGCCAAAATATCCAAGGTATAGGGAAAAGACATTTAAAATGATAATGAAACTGCATGAAAATACATAGACATAAATGGAATCAGAAAAAAAAGTTAATCTCTCCTGTTCAAAGCCCTTTTCTAAAGGTAGAGATGTACATCTTCTTGTCTGGATCCTATAGCCTTTTGGCTCTTCTATCCTTGCCTGTTTGTGCCCAGTCACAGCCTGACAGTTACACTACCTAGGTGAGATATTGGAGGTGGGATGAAGACTCACATTTTCCTAACTAGAGGCCGGTTCAGAACCACTATGTGTCACCATACACTGGCCATGGCTTGACTATTGAAACAAGAGGCATCAACTGCTGTCACCTTTTCTAACCATCTGAACACAGACCTTACCACCAAACATCCAGAAGTTCACAAGAGTTCTTAATTTTTAGCTTGGTGCTTATTCACTGTGTATGAACAGTAGAGCTGGGCAGTTTCTAGTCCAGACCTTAAGTCTATAATCCTTTATTACCCAGAAGAAGTGCCTTATTTTTGCCACAGACACTGGCATCACATTCAGCTGGTCTGTGGCACCCTGCTGCTTGCAATAGGTGTTTTATTTTTAAATGCTGAAGTCTACCACAGGTGTCTGCCTTCACCAGCTGGAAGCTGACCCAGAGACATTTAATTTAACACATTGAGTACTGCCAGGAAAACAGAGCCCTTCAGCCTTGGAACCAGGAACTCTTAATTCAGAATAGCTGGAGAGAGCCTCCATGAAAATAAACCACGTTCCAAATTAAATTGCCACCATCAGCCAGATGCACGACAGCCCAAGTAAATAAAAGCAGAACTATTTCTGCATAAACTTTATTAGTAGGCTGAGCTTGAGTTGAGGATCACAAGGGACCCTAAGGTTAAGAGACTTCTTAGTGGATGATTCTTTTTCCAGCCCACACTGTACTCATGCAGCCCCTTTCTAGCCTCGCTACCACTGCAGCTCAAGTGCTTATCTCTGTCCTAAACCCAACCTTAGTACTGGCCTCAGCCTGAGTGCTAACCTAGAGATTTTGAAACAAAAGGCTTGACAATCATTTAGCTAATTTTTATCCAAATAAATGTGCTAGTAGAAGAGAGATCTAATCAAGTCAGACTACATGCAAAAACAGAATTAAATCCTCCAATAAGAACCAATGTATTCTTTTACGTGTTTATTTCTGTGTAAACAATTTGCATTTTCCAAAGGATATTTCCTTAATAATTTCCCCTACTCCTACAAAAAATGAAGTATAAGCAGAATTACATACCTGGAAGAAGAGATTTCCAGACAGTCAAGCTTGCAGCACCTCTGCTGACTTGAGTGGAATTGTACCGGGAGATAAACTTTGATTCTCCTTCTTTAAACAGAGGCTACTTTTCTGTAACAAAGCCATGAAAAACATAAAACAAAGGTAGAATTATTACAGCCATATGAATAATAGAAACAATGTTAAAATTAACTCAATTTGTTAAAGTTTTTCTCAATCACTGCAATATCTTAGCTTTCCAGTCATCATGGACATTTTTATGTGGAGAAGCAGCATTACACTAGCAGATAAATAATCCCATGCAATATCTGCTATTCAAGAAAATTATCTGTATTGCAACATAATTATCTCAGATGACATACTGACTGACTCCTAATTATAACAGATACAGCTAATTACTTTAGTTTATCCTGTAAATAGCTCAGCATGTATCTTTATGAGAATTCAATAATGACACATTGCTCAGTGGGACTGTATATGTAAATTGATACTCAAGTTTTTTATGCATAAAGTTCTTATTTTTCAGTATTTGTAGAAGTTTTCCTTCGTATCTAACTTCTTAGAAACTTAATGATGGCGAATGGAAGAATATTCAGGAGAACTCAAGTGATACAAACTGGAACGGTTGGGATTTCTGGACACTGTTCTCAATACCTAAAGAGGAACTGAATCCTGGAGTCAGATTTGCATCATACCATTTTAAAAAGCTCTCTTCCTCTGTCAGGGACAAGACAAATGGTAATTTACCAGTCTACTGTAAATGCATTTGTTCTGTACAAACTGATCTCTTTTCCTCCTTTACTTTACACCATGGAAAAGCAGTAGCAGGCAAGAGCTGTGTAGTGCTTGTGCACCTGTATACAGAAGTGAGGAATGAGTAGGAAGCTGCCATGATAGATACAGTGTTAAGTACCCAAATGCAGTCAAAATTTGGTGGAAAATGGATGGAAGCCTGAATCTACTTAAAAACAATTCCCATCTGTGTTGTTTGGATCCTACAGCAAACTGTAGTCTGTCAAGATATACAATAGGAGACATCAAATGTGTAGCCATCAAACTGGCCAAAATGTTGATTTTTATTTCTTTTATCCTAATTTCACCTGAAAAAGTAGAAATGTAAAAAAAAAAAATGCAAGAAGCTTGTATCACAAAATATTTTTATCCAAGTAAAAGTAAACAGGTTAGTAATATGAAGCAGTATAACATATATAGTGGACCACTTATGAGACTATAGTGACTTTGGAGTAAGTTTTTTATTCTGAGTCATTACAGAACTTTTAGAACCAGCTATCAATTGAACTTTACACCTTTGTGCTCTGGCTAAAAGCCATTGACCAGTTTCAAGTGTAGAGCATTACATTTTCTCCATTCCAAATATGCTTTCAACCAAATAGTCCACCAGTCTCACTTACAGTCCACATTTTTTTACTGGTATCAAGAATTCTCAAAGACTTTTTTCCTCAAAGATTTTTCATCAACCAAAAGTGAGACTAATAAAAATGTATTTCATACATATAAAAACTCATCTTAATCAATTTTAGGTTGCATATTTTATTATAATATAGTTTGGTTTTTTTTTTTTGAATAAGAAAAAATGAAACTTCACCATCTCTTATCAGGATTTTACTCAAGCCAGCAAGGTGATCCAAGCATGAATCTACTATCTTTTCTTGCACTAAAACTTGACTGACAAGAAAGCACGTTTGTACTTTTTACTGTGATATATCTGGAAAGTACTTGTAAACAAGTGCTATTCTTCATAAGCATTTTTCATAGTAGCACTTTACTCCAAATGCTGTGGCCAAATTAACATCTTAGTGTGTATTTCTCCTTTTCTTCCTGTAGACTGAACATTTCCCTTACTTTTTGCCGAAGTCCTCCTACCTACTGCCAAAAAGGCTGTTGTACATCTCCAGAGACAGCTGTAATTCAGTAGCAAAGAAAGTGATGTAATTTGTAAAATGCTTTATATTCCATTAGGGCAAATAGCAATATATAAGTTGAAGACATTTTGAAACAGCTCCTCAGGTGGTACACACAATGAGGTCGCTTCAGAGAAATTATGGAGACAGGAGGCATAAATCTGCTAGCACCTGCCTCAGTATAATCTCTTGGGCTGAGGATTGATTCTGTTTCACTGGAAAAGGCGAAAATAACCACCTTGATAGAGAACCTGGCAAAAAGAGTCTGACTCTTTCTAAATTAGAATTCCATTTTTGTAATTGCCCCATTCTCCTCTGTCATTAATTAGACCATTAAAGAAGTTGTCTCACATTTAGATGCTCACAGCTGTGCCTTCAAAGCATTTATAAAAACAGAAATGTGCCAAGCTTTTAAATCCCTCTTCACACTTTCTTATGTGTCTTCATATTTGCATAAACCTATGTAAAATCTTTGCTACATAGCCATTAAATAAGAAATATGACTTCTTGCTCAGGAACTTGATGATCAGAGGTTGCTTGATGTTGGAGAATATTCTGAGAAACGGCAATAAATGAATATACATACACACATTCTTACCCTGCTCTTCCTGTCAGAGACGTCATTGCAATGTTCTTTGCATTTGGATGATCATCTTTTGACACAGGCATTCAAAGTTCGAACAAAATATGTTTCCTGAAGTACCTCTGCAATATCAGAGGAAAGTAATATGTCTCATTATTCTTTCTTTACTAGGCACTACAACCCTGTACATTAAAATATAAATTGCCACAGGTAGCAACTGCTGCGGCAGCTTTAAGTTTCCAGGCTTTTTTGACCATTGGCCACCTTCAAAAATATATCAAAATCATTTGTAATTCAGTTAAAAGTTTAAGTAACATGGCCTTGCAGTTGTCTTGGAGATTGTTTACCATGCTTTCAGATCAGATTTCTACAGAAAGTTTGCAATTCAACATTCCATTTATAAACACCAAATTACCAAGGATCAAGTCTCAACATGACGAGCATAAAAAGGCATCAGTTCTCATGCAAGTCTCTGAACTACAAAATCCTAGAAGCGACAGATCACACTGAATTCAGAATATTGAGTTCCCAATGAATCTTCAGATCAGTGAGGTTAAAATCAACCGTCTATAGTTTCTTTGAAATATCACCTCACCTTTTACTACCCCACCTAGGAAACAACAACTCATTAAGATGACTACCTGAGTCTTGTCTTACTTTACAAGGCATATTTCATGTCTTGTGGTATCATTAAAAAGAATGCTTTTATGGTTTGATTTCTTCATGTAAAATTAATGAAGCTGAAAAGTCACATTGAAAAATTATGTTTACAGAAAGATTGTGATACTAGCACATAAGAAATACATTTTTAAAGACATAGAAAAGAGTTAGAATTTATTAAAATGCAGTACCAGCATTCAAGTATAGAAGCAAACATAAATAGAAATTAATATTGGACAGCGAGAGATGAGTAAGAATTAAGATCAGGATATTTCCAGATTTCTGGTGGGAGTTTGTTATTAAAGAAATATTTTTTCCATTCAAGTTGGTGACATGATATTGTTGAGCTTTGAAATGGTTTTACTTTAATATTTATGATGACATTTTGCTTTAATTTATAATTTCTAATTATTTCAGAATGGCACACAAAAAGGAAAAAAAATACAGCAACTACAACAGGCTTATTTATGAAGTAATCAATTGCTGACCAATAGAAATTGTCAGGCAGATTGATAGCAAGTTATTTCAATTATCAATAATTATACCTATTTTAGAGACTTAGACCACTGGAGGGTTGCCTGTGTTTTTTGTGATAGGGGAAACTGTTAGGATTTTCTATCTTCTGGCAAAATTTTCTCAATATAGAAAAAAAACCAAAAGTCATGCAAAGTTTGTATGACAAGGATCACCTCAATTTCTCTCTATGCTATTTTTGATACATTGTGCATGTCAACCCGTTGTTAGACTTCTTGCATGTTCTGACAGCTACAATGACCATCTCAATGCTTATTTGCTTCTATTACCAATACCTCTATTGAGCTCTTGTCAAGTATTAAGACCTCTTTGTACAAAATACGGAAGAAAAAAGGGGAAGAAACAGAACAACCTGTTCTCAGGTTTGTAAAGACTGAGAGCAAATCTCAAAGGTTTTGAGGACAGACCAGAATTGCAAAGATTTTTCTTACTGTGTTTTAAAAGTGCTTGTGACAGCTGGCACGCTTTTTAAAGCTTCCATGGAGACCCAGTCTCTGACTATAGTGCTCTAGACAGAGTTCAGCAGCTATTACTGATGCTAGCAAATCGATCAAGCATATGATGTGCTTTACACAATAGTGAGAGAATTTTGCTTTACAATAATGATCTTAAAGACAACAAAAGAAAGCGGGAATATGAGCAATAATTTCACTTATATTAATAAAAAGTCTAGATTTCAAAAGTGTGGTATCCCACTGGTGTGATGCTCCCAAGGGAACGCAGAAAGAGGTATTAAGAAGAGGCAGCCAAATGATTTCCCAATGCATCATTATGATATTTATCACATAGTATTTACACGTAGTTTCCACATTTTTGTCACAAGATTTCATAATAAGCAAATTTAATCCTGTTGTTTCTACTTTTGTGTACTATGTTGTTATTTCAAGGGAGTCACCATAAGGTAGGAAATGGTTATCAGGCCTATACACCACACAGTCTAGCTTGTCTGGTGAGGCTCCCATTAAGTGAAGTATAGATATCCATCCTGCAGACACTTCCAGCTAGGAAGCAGACTGAGAACCTTAGATCCTCCCCTCACATGACAACATTAGTCAATATTAGAGTAAGGTGCATAATTGGCCAAATTGCTGTCTTTCTGACTGATTGCAGGAAGTCCCCAAAGGAGACCACACTTTCTCTACCATATTTATCACTTGAAATTATTTTAGTCATTAATTTCTGCAGGTGACTCTGCAAATCACCCACAAAAATCTAACCTGAGCCTGAGCAGAAATGCAGTGTGTATAGTACACAAAGTTCCTTTCACTTGCTTCTAGCAGTATAAATTCTCATTCACCTTAATATCTACAGTCATGAATTTGCATTGTGCTTCTGGCTGTTCTCTGTTATCAAAGTATTTGCAAAGTGGCAGAATAATCCTCTCTCATGTCAAAGTGTCTCATATCACCTGTCTTGGCCTAGAATATTGACATTGCAATAACAAGGTATTCTCATTCGTATCTATTTCTGGTGAGCACAAGGATTTATTTCGCAGTTGGTTCCAAGGAAAAGAAAAGGGGGGGAAGGAATGGAGAGATGGAGAGTAACCATTAATTGGTGAGGTAACCATTAATTGCTGATCACCATTAACCCACAAAAAAGCTATTTCATTCAAGACGTAATTGTGAGTAGTGATAAAGTATAGAATGTAATGGAGTCCCCTGAGATGTAATATGGGAGATTTATTTAAAGTAAGTTAGCAAGGAAGTCTGAGAAATATATATTGCTTTACGATTGCTTGTGCCTTTGTTCTACATTTGTCCTTCTCTACTACTTCTTATCCTCTGTTGAGATCTTTTTCTAATATTTTGGTACACACTAAGCCCAGGAAGGTTCATAAACATCCAAGATTAACCTCAGCCACACTCTTGCTATCTTCTTTAGAAAAGCAAATTCAGAGAAAGTCTTCAGCTGAAGTGATAGTAGTCAGGTAAAGAGTCATCCCTCAGGAAAACAAGATCAACGTGAGCAATGGATCTGTAACCATCAACCAGGTAGCACATCAGAGGTAGCTGGAAAAGCAGAGAAGATGCAGATGAAACATCTGAAAAGATAGCCTTTATCTTTAAAGAGATGGCTGAATTAAAAGCGCATCTGACTGTTAATGAGAAATCCTAAGCAAGTACACTCAAAGTCTATTGCATTAATCCTTCACATCATCCTGTATCTTCCTCTTCAAACATGTTTTACTTCTGTACTTTCCTTTGAACTATAGACCAAAGATACTTCCATATTTACACTTCCATTAATCTTGGTATAGAAAACTCATGTATACTTTCTTCTTTAGCCACCAATATAACAAGTGCTTGCCCTGGGACAGAATACAGATTCTGCTATCAAGTGTCATGCAAGATTGACAGATCAGATGTCATTGACTCACAGTGACCACCCTTGGCCAGCCAAAGTAATCTCTGTTTAAGCTATAAAGGGAATAGAAATGGGCAAAATATGAGCTACTTAAAACTGCATTCACATGCGTTACTGAAATGTGATCATATCTATTGAATTGTTCGTCCAATAAGTCTGGAAATTTGTAAAATATTTATTTTTCATCTGTGCTCAAGAAGGGACATTACTTAAGTGCCAAGTCTTTACAGAACTATTAGGATTTTGCAAGAGGCCTCTTTGTGAGGTCTACCTTGCTCTAAAAACTTAGTGACATTCTGCCCCCTAATATTTTTTCTGCACACTGAAGGAAATCCACTATGTTGATGACCTTCACTTCGTTTGGTCTCTGGTGTCAGAAATTTGCAGACCAGCCAGGTTCATGAGGAGACCAAAGGCCTACGGGGACAAGCAGGAAGAAAGACAGGCAGATACGGCAATTCTCACATTAAAGCCCTCAAAAGATTTGACAGCACTAAGAAACAATCTGGCTTTCTTTCTACCACCATAAGCATACCTCCAGACCTCTATTTCCACTGCCATTCACATATGAGCTCAAACACTGAAGCACAAGTAGAACTTTTGCATGCATTCTCCATATCCCATAAAACACCTCCCACACTGCCAGACATGAGTGAGACTGAAGGCATACTCCAGATTATTATTTAAGAAAAGTATGTCTTTCCACAAGCTGCAATGTAATGTCTGATCCTTCACCATGCCTCATGAGGTAAAGAGCAAAAAGTAAGAACACATTAGACCTGCACTGGATGTTTTCCTTCAACACTTCAGTGGAGCATTTTAAAGGGAAAATAATAAATAATCTGTTTCGACAGGGGAAGATACCCAATGTGCCATAGCTATAACTTTCATAATTTTTCATATATAAGGAAGGAAGACAAACTGTTTAATAAAGGGAGCTTGAGAATGATGGAACAAAGCCCAGTTTCACTTCAAGTCTTTACATCTTGTAAAAGAAAGGATTCCTTTTGATTTTTCTTCAAAAAAAAAAAAAAAGTCTTCGTGAAAAGTCTAAATAATATTAGTGCAGTGCAGAAACAACCTCATTTCTAAGCTTCCTGGAGAATTTGCCCTGCAAAGGACTTATGGGTGTTGGTTGATGAGAAACTGAACATGAGCCGGCAGTGTGCGCTCACAGCCCAGAAAGTCAACCGTATCCTGGGCTGCATCAAAAGGAGTGTGACCAGCAGGTCGAGGGAGGTGCTCCTGCCCCTCTACTCTGCTCTCGTGAGACCTCACTTGGAGTATTGTGTGCACTTCTGGTGTCCTCAACATAAAAAGGACATGGAACTGTTAGAACAAGTCCTCCAGAGGAGGGACACGAGGATGATCAGGGGGCTGGAGCACCTCCTGTATGAAGATAGGCTGAGAAAGCTGGGGCTGTTCAGCCTGGAGAAGAGAAGGCTGCATGGAAACCTCATAGCAGCCTTCCAGTATCTGAAGGGGGCCTACAAGGATGCTGGGGAGGGACTCTTCATTACAGACTGTAGTGACAGGACAAGGGGTAATGGGTTCAAACTTAAACGGGGAAGTTTAGATTAGATATAAGGAAGAAGTTCTTTACTGTAAGATCAGTGAGGCACTAGAATGGGTTGCCCAAGGAAATTATGAATGCTCCATCCCTGGTGGTGTTCAAGGCCGGGTTGGACAGAGCCTTGGGTGACATGGTTTAGTGTGAGATGTCCCTGCCCATGGCAGGGGGGTTGAAACTTGACCATCTTAAAGTCCTTTCCAACCCGAACTGTTCTATGATTCTTGATTCTAATTTGCCTCTTTCAGAGACAAAAAAGGTTTACCAGGATTTGTAAAAGAGAAAAATAATCAACTGTCTGCTTCAGTCATCAGTGAGGTTAGTAGGAATTGCTCTTGAGTAACAAAATTCCTCAGCATTTTGATAGTAAAATAATTTGGTTTTCTCTTCAGTTATTTGAAACCAGTCTTTCACTAGACATACAACTGGTAACACAATTTACTTTAGACAACACTAGTGGGTAGAGAGAATGTTTTGATTCAGGTTCTCATACACTTTAGCACCTGCAAGGCAGATAGAAACATCTTCATTCCCAACAAAAAAGTATCACACAAGGTAATTTAGACTTCTCTCATTTCTGTTTCAAGATATGCTTAGGCCAGTTTTGGAGAAGTTCTAACCATTAAAGTACAGCATTTTCAGAACAGTTGACAACAATGATAAATATAATCTACCTGATTAAAGACCATGTGAGCTTCTTATTTCACATCAGTTGACGTGAAGCCTGGGACTATAAAAAGAAGAAAATTACTGCAGCCATTATTATGCAATTTTTGTTTTTACATTGCTCCAGATTCCTTCAATACAACTTATTAATGGTTAAACATTTCATAAGCACAATGTATTTCATGAGCAGCAGTAAAAGGACGTGAAACAGCTTTATTTTCATTGAACTATCCATCCCAAATGATAAGCATAATTCAACAACATTCTGAAACCAGAGCAACTCATTTGAAATCAGTGGATTGAAATCAAAGAAAAACACTGTTCATGGAAGAAACGTGACTTTTATTCTTTCTTTTCCAGGATACGTGAGTGCACTTGGAGATCTTGGAAGAAGGGGATAATGAAATAACTCTCTACTGCTGCCCAGAACAGGCTATTCACAGAATCTCAACTTACTGAATTACCCTACTGAAAACAAGGCTTTTTATATCCAAGTGGAGCTTGTCAGTTGGCACCTACTACATTCTTACAAGTATTTCTTGTCTAATACACATATAAATATGAAATTACTTGATTTTAGAAACTCGGTAAACAAAAATATACACAATTCTAAACCAATGAAAAGTCGTACAAAGATTCATGAAGCAAATAAGCAAGTATCAATTAAACCCACAAACTATTCTCAATCCAAGCTGCAGTGCAACCTGTTGTACTAGGCAACCAATGTGATTTCTCATGCCAGTGCTGCCCTTTGCTTACCACTTTATTTCAGTGAAAATGTTTCATTTCTCTGGCTCAAATTCTTACAATCACAGACAAGGCAAGGTTGGACAGAGACTTGGAGGACATGGTCTAGGGTGAGGCAGGGACTGCCCACGGCAGGGGGCTTGGAACTAGATGATCTTAAGGCCCTTTTCAAAGCTAAATATTCTATGATTCTATGATTACCCATTTTTCCTTTCTATATCAGACCTACCTACAGAATGACTACTTTGTATATGAGAGGTATAAAAGCTTATCTGAGAGGAAAATTTGAATGCACAAAAGTTGAGCTATCTAAAACTGTTACCTTCTCTGGAGGTCTCAGAGAATGTCTCATGGATCACCTCCACAGATTTTTAAAGCATATCTTTGTTTTTCAGACTGAGGTGTCATCTTGGAATCTCTTAACGCCAAGATAAACAGGAAAATGATAGAAGTGATTTTGACAGTTTTCCCTTAAAACTCAACATTTTAATATGTATCTGAAACTTTTTTAAAAGAGTGTTCAGATATTATTCTAAAATGCAAAATTTTAGGCTGAAGAAAGTCTTGATCCTGCAAAGATAAACTACATGCTTAGCTCTCCATGTTTTGGGACATTTCATTGAAATCAATAGGACAATTCACAGGGCAAAGTTGAATTCACAGGCAAGTCTTTGTCAATTCAGGCCTCTAAATAAACTTAATACTTCTTTTTTTTTATGACTTTATTTATCTCTTATCCTTTTTACTGTTTTGTTCTTTTCAACAATTCCTAAGTAGTCTGCTTCAGACCTGACAGGGTAGATTAGAGTCCTATGGGATATTGTTCAAGTATGGTTGGCAGATTTCTCAGTTAATCAAACCCAAACAAGTATATTTAGTCACTGAAACTGTTTTTACAAGACTGTATATTTATTAATGAAGTCTTATATCTCCAATGCAACTCCACTAGCCACTGGACAAGAACAAAACACAAATAAAATTAATCAGAAGAGAAAGAGATTCAACAGCCCTATACTCCTGTTGTAGTTCTGTTCCTTATACTCTGTAGAGTGATGAACTACAACTAAAACTTATTCAACAACATGTATCAGTGTCGTTGCTGGATAATGTTCTGGAATAGCTTTATAGCCTGATTCTGGCCCAGATATATGCAGACAGGAGTCTCCCTCTGAGATGCATCCCACAGAAAAAGGATTCAAGTTTCTCCTGCTCAGGTCATACTAATATTGCTGTTACAAGCTACAAATCTATATGCACAAGGCAAATCAGCTGGTCAAAAATTTTAAAAGCATTAAGTTTTTAATTAAACAACGCTTTGATTGATTCAATTCACAGAATTTACTCTATTACATTGACCAAGGCTATTGATAGAACAAGGGGTAACGAGTTAAAACTTAAACGGGGAAGTTTAGATTGGATATGAGGAAGAAATTCTTTACTGTAAGAGTGGTGAGGCACTGGAATGGGCTGTCCAGGGAAGTTGTGAATGCTTCATCGCTGGCGGTGTTCAAGGCCGGATTGGACAGAGCCTTGGGTGACATGGTTTAGTAGGAGATGTCCCTGCCCATGGCAGGGGGGTTGGAACTAGATGATCTTAAGGTCCTTTCCAACCCTGACTATTCTATGATTCTATGATGAGATTAAAAATGGTGGTAACTGAAATAATTTAAATGTCTTCATTTCTTAAGTTGTCAACATGGCTTTAAAAGATGCAACTTGTTAGTTAACTGCTAAAACCTGTCTTTTGGGTTGTATCCATAGAACTTATTCCTCTCGCAATTAAGAAACCTAGAAGACTTACTGGGGCACAGACCTGTTCAATGAATGTATTTGACATGCTCCCTTTTTCCAAAACCTTTTTTATCTTTCCTCTGAATAAAAACACAACTTTTCCTCAAGCACCAGTCAGATAATTGCTATCTGTCAGGGAGCAGCAAGAACAGGCTGTTCCTGAGGGGAAGATGACTCCAGCTAAAGGCAGTGCCCTACCAGTGGAGCATAGACCTGAGCCACATGGGCAGAGTCAGGCAGTAGTAGCAAGTTTCATTGACAGCCCCAAGCATTTTATATGCTTGCTTCTTGCAAATATTAGGAGGAAGAATTTTTATTTCTTGGAAAGTTTCCAGCAAGCATATTTCATTGTAGTACAGAAATAGCTGAAAATAACATTTTAGAAGATGAAATAGAGCAAGAAAGCATTGCTGCTTAAGCTGCTAACTAAAGCTATAAAAAGACCCCAAATTTAACTCCTTTCTTTGCAGAAAGATCCGAGTTAATTCATAATCAAGTAGAGATGTTACTAAGAATGTTTCTTCAATATATTACTAATATTTAACTAATACTTCTACTTAATTTGATCTACAGGTATACCTGTGGCACATACAGAAGTGACAGAAAAGGCTTACATAGTTCTTTATAATGTAAAGACTTCTTACATTATTCAATAAAGGCCCAGGTCACTTTCTCCAATAAGGTTAATAGAAAACTTACATGAGTGATGGAAAATATTAGTCTTCCAAAACTAGGTAGAAAGCAGGGCTGAAAAGATATTCCTCTTCCTAGATGTTATGCAAACTCAAAATCTAAAATAATGCTGCACAGCTTAAGAAAGATGTGTAAGAACACTCCCTACTATCTGTGAGCTATATTCTTCTCAAAATGTTCCAGTGATCTTAGTAGTTTGGCAACACCTCTAGCTATTATACCAAGAATTATATTCCTAATCGATACAAGGTAGTTATTGACAGAGCATCTTATGGGGGAGACAGCAGAATCACAAAATAGAGGTTGTCATTAGAGCAGATTATTAAGCTAATGGGAAAAAAATATTAAAATCAGATGAGATGAGGATTTTCTATTGAGCTAGATTCCTAAATTCTACTGAAATGAATTAGTTTATAACTAGCTTATGCTCACTTGAAAATTGTATTATTGCTTGTCCTACAGCATTTACATGGAAATAACCAAAACCTGTAAGAATACAGAAAACCAAAAATAATCTTTATGCTACTGTAAGCTCCAAAGAGTTCTTTCCAAGGGCTGTATTGATTTTTGCATTTGTTATAGTTATAGTTGGAGCCATAACTATAATATTTCAAAAATTACCAGCCCAGATGCTATGTGAAAAGTTTTTCTACTGCATTATGCTCAAATCCTTTGTTAATTACTTGCCAAAGCTTCTGGTAAAATTTCTTTACCTCTTCTCCTTTTTAGGGAAATCCCTGTCAATTTTTTGGTTTACCTGTTTAATATGAAGAATAACTTTGCCCACTAAGCACAAATTTCCTGGGAATCCTGTCTGGTGTCAAAAAAAAACCAACCAAACAAACAAAAAACCAAACCAAAAACCAAACCAAAACACAAAAACCAACCCAACACACCAACTCCTTTGTTGTTTTTCTGTTTTGTTTGCTTTTGTTGCTATTTTAAAGATGCTTAAAGCCAGAATAACTTATTGCTAGCCTAGCCTGTCTTTCCTCCTATCTAGCTAACCTGTTTTTATGCCAGCAGCCTAACTACCTGTCACTTCAGTGTAACAACAGACATCTGAACAAAGTGTATTTTAACTAAGCCATGCTTACCTCCTTCCTCCAGCTGCTCTTGAGTCCCACAGCACATTGTTTCGCTCAAGCCTTCTGCCTCACAAGTCATACTTTCATTGGCAATTGGAGATTCAGACACAGAACAAGAAAAAATAGCTGGCAAGCCAATATCTACTGCTTTTGCTGTTTCATACTGCAAGGTATGTAAATGCTAATGCATTTAACACAGCTTTAACTATAATAAAACCTTAAGAAATCAAAATAAATCATTTATGGAAGGGGAAATGGAAGAAAAGACAAAGCGTACTCTGCTTAGCAATTGACTTGTGTAGCTTTAGTGAGAGAATTTATTGGTAAGCACTACCATAAAGAAGGGAAGGCACCGAGAACTCGACTAGCAAAGCCTCTCAGTCATCATGGGGTGGAGAGGAAATCTGTATTGAAGAAAGAGTCAAAATGCCACAAACTCCTCCCAAAAACTAAGACAGCACTAATGCAAATTATTCATACCAGGTCTAATAAGACATTATGGTCTGACCTGGTCTTCCTCGCAATCGAGTCACAGGAGGCCCTCACACTGTAGTTCACAGAATAAACCCATTAGCATTACTGCCTCTTCTTGTAGCAGCTGCAGATCTTTCCACTGGCAGCAAAGCACTAGTAGAGATGAGGGAGGAAATAGCTGTGCTCCCCTCCTGGCAGCTCAGCAGCTGTAATGAATAGGCTCTCTGGGAAGTAAACTTGCTTTAAGATGTTCTCACTGTCAGTGAGATTACTCTTCAGAGATACACTAATTAACCATTGGAAGCTTGCATGAAGATTAGCCTTTAACCCCCACATGATTACTTTACTCCTGGGTTGTCTAAAAGAGGCCAAGAAGGGGCCATACAGGACTGCCCTCTTCCTCATCTACCATGGAAAATGTGTTCTTGGGTTCTTACTGAATGCAAAGTGCCAGCTCTCCCTAGACCCACCTCCTTGTAAAAATCTCGTCATATAAAGCTGGGGTTTCATAAAAAAGAATGAAGAACCAGAGTGGCCAGCTAAAGCTGTTCTTGGATGAAGATTGTGAGAAGCAAGAATCTCTGAGAATGCTCCTTGCTATGCCTAAAACAGCGCTGGGGAGGAATAACAGACAGTAACATATGAAAGAGTGACTGCTGCTCACAATGGAGACACCTTGAGTTCCTGGTGGCTTTTCAGCCCCAGTCCCAATTCCCAAGAATTCCACAACCCAGTGCTACAGGAGCTTGAGGAACAGAGAATTACAAAAGACAGACTTTATTATCGCAGCGCAACTGTAATGTCTTCCTCCAAATCTTTGAGCAGGAAATGAACAATGTCCAGACAAAGGAGACAGAACATGTTGTTCCTCTACCTATATCCAGCTTTCAGCTGATTTTTTTAGCTGATCTGACACTGACAGAAAATTACATGTATCATGCTGTCTCCTCAGGAAGTTTTAGTAACTACCTTGAACAGCCTTTGGGTATATGTAAAGATCAGGGATTACTTAAAGTACTTCATGGAAAAGTTCAGCCAGTCAAAGAATCAGTGCATCTGGCATGACGCATTTATGGCAGAGCCTAGAACAGTGAAATATCATTAATGACTGAAGCCACATCGGGCTACTGAGTTTTGAATTGGACCTTGGAAACACTATTTAGGAATTCTTCGGATTCAAATAAATGCTTAAATTGGAGAATTGAAAGGAGGCAATAAGCTAATCAAATTAATTAATTATTTAAAGGTTGGGAAATGAAACATTAAGTATATTTCAGGAAAGGAATAATAATATGAGCTTGATAAATTGAAAAAATAGACTGGCATCAATCATGTAGTTGATAAAAATATACACAGGCACTTAAATATAGACAAATAATGAGATGTAAAGAAACAGCAGAAAATAGAGGATAACTATCTCAACTTCAAAACAGGCAAGAAGAAAGCAAATGCAAGGCTTGAATACTATTACTAGGGCATTATGTGTAAAATCAGCAATTAGTATATTTCCCTTTATTTTATACTGTTAAGGACCCAGCTTCAGCATTTTCATCACACTTCAAAACGAGAATGAACAAAGTGAGAGAGTTCACAACCTTGAATGACAGAGAGTGATTAAAAGTTAGGAAAGTGAAGCTGATGATAAAAAAGCTTGCTTAGACTCAAGAAAAGATAGCTCAGGGAAGACAAAATTGTCAGGAAGTAACAATACGGATTTTATAAAAAGACAGGCATCGATTACTCTGACTTCTCAGTGAGGACAGGAACAAAACAGAATGTGTTTAACTTAAACTGCAACGCAAATAGTCTGTTTAAACATTAGGAAAAACAACTGTCAAATGTCAAAAGGTTAGCAGAGTGCTAGACATTATGGAAAAAAAGGTCATCTATCTACCCAGAGCCATGGAAAGAAGTCTAAATATAAAAACAAATGCTACGAAGGCATTCTCAAGAGATTGCTATTGTCATGTCCTTACTATAAGATTCCAAATGGAAGAGGAACGAATGCCTTGCTGCTAAAATGAATAGTAATTAATCATTTAATAAGCTAACTTTTTAAGAAGAAAGTAAGAACAGAGACATATACCCTGTCAGTAAATATGATTCATTCAGAAACTATTTTAGAATTAGTCTGGATGAATGTTATATAGATTTTGATTTGATCAACCATACATTACTTTCATACAGTCTGCTCTAGTTATCTTGGGGAGCTGGTTAGGCAAATCCTTTTAAGTTCATGAACTTGGTATCAAAAATCTAACTAAATTTCCTAACATGTGAAACAAGTATGAATTTAAGCACAACTTCCCAATATTTTACAATTATTCTGAAAAAAGACATCTGATGAACCGTATTGAAGGGTGACCACATGATCATTGCATATATAATCTCTGTAGGAAATGTATTTATTATTTTGATATAAACTATGACAGCCTTTGCTTCCAATTTACCCTTTTATGGAACAGTTTGAACACAAGCAGCCCAGAGTTCCCTGACTATAACTAATAAATATATGTATATATATATAAAATGACTTCTTGAGAATTTAATACTGATTTTTTTGAATACCTGATTTTTTTTTTTATTTTTTCAATTTTGTTAATCATCCACAAATAGTTTTGTTTCCATTCTCAAGTCTATCTTTAGCATGTTGACGTATTCCATCCTAATTCAGAAACTATATTATATACTTTTTTGTCAAATACATGCCTATATATGAACCTACTTCTGCCCAGGTGCTTATTAGCACTGCAGTGCTGCAACTTCGAAAGCTGACCTCTCTGTACTTTCACTAACGGCATCATAACCTTATAATACCTGCCAGAGTAACTGGATTGTTCTTGTTTGCTTGTTTCATCCAATCCAGGAGTGCTGGAATGTACTGTACTCTCTTGTACACATCCATAAGGTCAAAAGCAATCTGTTGGGACCACCAAACTTTGGAGGGATTTCAGCTAAGAGCTTTTCTTCAATTTTTTTTTGTAAATATTAAACTAATACATGTTTTCAGTTGGTAATGGGTTTTATGAGACAGTATTAATTGCTTCTGACTAAAACAAAGAACAATGCTCATATTTTCTGGCATTTAAATAGCATCTTACTTTTTTTCCCACAAAACCATGCAGCTCAGAGTTGAATAAGCTTAAATTCTATTCAGTGTTTGAAATCCAGGATACATTTCCTGAGTGTTTATATACAGTGAAAAATGAATGATGCTGTAGGTGGACCAGAGGGTCTATGGAGGTATGTGAACCAGACAGGGTCTATGAAAGTTTTCATCTGACATCACTTCATGGTATATGTATCCCTGTAGTAAGGGATGGCTCCCTAAATTGAAATGGAGTAACAATTTCAACCCAAGCAGTACACAACTGTGCTTTCTGATTTCAAATGAAAGCCCTAACAAATTCCCAGAATTCCAGATTAATTCCACCCTGAGACAGCAGTGTTCAAAGCCAGGCTGGACAGGGCCTTGGGAGACATGGTCTAGTGTGAGGCATCCCTGCCCACGGCAGGGGGGTTGGAACTAGATGATCTTAAGGTCCTTTCCAACCCTAACTATTCTATGATTCTATGGAGTTCAGAAGTCCTAAACACAACCAGTTTAAATATCCAAAAATGTATGGGAGGGGAAATCATATCCAAAAATGTCACTCTCAGTAATAATCGCTGCAAGAAGAGATTCTTAATCCAAGTGCCACCTTTCAACTACAGTTGTCTAAAGATAGTTTTACTGTAAAACTAAAAAACAAGAATCTAATCAATAATTTTAACAGTAATTTACAATTAAGCAGATGCACTATGTAGCTCATGTCAGGCACCGCAACAACACACAGAGCTATAAAAACCCAAAAGCTGGCTGACCAATTTATGCACAGGTTCTGCAACAAGGAAGGAAGAATTCTGTGTGAGAAAGTTGTATACTCGCAGTACCTACAGAGTTGTCCATATGTTGTACCAAGTTTAGAAATTTATCAGGCACAAAAGCAGAACAGAAAATAAGGATGTATGTCACACATGTCAGCTACCTAATACTGTACTTTATCCTACTAAGTATCCTACTCTAAAAATAATGACATCCCCAGCAAGACATGAATTGTTCTCTCAGCACTTTTTCCTAATCTTAAATCTCCGCTCAGTGGAAGTGAAAACACTGCCAATTTTTTTGTGCAGATTCATAAAGAATGAGGATTAGCAAAGCATCAGGTAAGAAGGTTATACTGTACTTTTTGAGATATCAGAAAGGACCATCTGCCATGCTTTGCATAGCTACAAGACGGGTTTTGGCAACAATTACCCAGATGACTGTTAGAAGACCAATTATAATTCTAGCCATTATTTCACTTGGCCTCAGAAGTATGACATCCACATAATAACGTCTCTTTGCACTTTTTTCACAACTGTAAAAATATTTCATGGAAATTCTGCTTTCATCATGCATATTAATAATCATAAAACAAATATAGGGAAATATTCAGAAGCAACAGAATGTTACCCGAAAGAGTAAAGTTCAGTTTACTTATCATTATCTATGCAACTGTTAGAGAAGTAACTATTTATTATTGAATGGAATATTGACACCATAAATTCTACTTCTGAGATCGAGGGGATTTCAGAAATCCTTACTTTTATGAACATTTAACAAGGTATTGCTAGTTTTGTTGTAAACTACTGAGTGCTGAACAGCAGATAAAATTCATCCAGTTCGAGTTCCATGTGGAGGTCCTATGCAATGTATAAGTGCCAGCAAAAACACACACTATGAGGACCAAACAAGGTAAAATACTTAAAACAAGTTAGGCAGTTGAGGAAATGACTTGCAGAAGGCTATTAACTATATTCTTTTACTTGCTGATAGAATCAAAGATTCAATCCATCTCATGTAAATTTGAATTGGTTTAGTCATCAAATAAGCCTATTTTTCTTTAGCATCTCACACTACCACGTCATATTTTACTACAGAAAATAAAGAGCACATCTGTTGTACCTGCCAGGCTAATTTAGGCAATATTTCATTCCACAGAATTTGAAGGTTTAGCCAAGGATTGTTGAAATGTAACAGAATATGTAAAGATGACTACTTGCCAAGAACAAGATTTCTGCTTTGTCCAGAGGCTGACAAATTTCAGAAGCCTCACATCTGTTGTCACCATGCAATGACATGTCACAGGCAGCGAGAGGGGTCTTTGTTTCTGCATGATCTCAAGTGTGGATAAATGTGTAGGTTACAGTTCCAGCAAGAACAGTGGCAAAAGCAGTACACTGGAAATTACGTGCACATGTGCGTGCATTTGCAGAACCAGATTCTGAGGAAGGATAGCATATTTCATGAATTTGAGTCATCGGAGCAAACGCATTTTCTCTTCTTCAAAATCCTTCACCCAAAGAGTAAGGATACTTTTTTCCTGAGACATCTGGGAAACAAACATTCAGGAGGTAAAAATGCAAGTTGAAACATTATTAAAAAGCAGAGTATGGGAAATACATCAAACTAGAGTATTGTTTTATGCTGCTTCTTGTTTTCTGACCACCTCAGAAGGAAGTTGACAACAGTGAAGCAGGAGTGTAAGAAATCAGGAAGGACATCTGAAGTGGCTTAATGTATATCACTGAAGGAAATATTATTGGTGGAGATATAAAGCAAACACATGCTACGAGGCCAATATGAAAATAAGCACATCAGTGAACTCCTTGACACAAAAAAGTCTGGACACGGAGCTAAGACACTGTCTCTGATACAGTAGTTCTAGTAATTCAGATGAGTCTTCTGTGATTAGGCATCTACTGGGATGATGAATAAAATCAAAGTATCTGATAGAATCTTTTCTGGTGAACTTTAACCAACATCTGATTTTATTCAGCTCAGCTAGCAGCTTGTCACAAAACAGGCCAGTAATGCAACCCACCCGACTCTAAGAGCACATGGCTTTTCTTAGGAAAACAGGATATAACCAAATGTTCTCTGTATTATTCAATATAGTGCTAGCAAAAACAAAAACAGAACAAAAAAGTTGTATTTATTCTTTCTACTTCCCCATCACTAAATATTTAATGTGCCTTCAGAGTGAAGACTGTGGTCCTCACAACAATATCCTCACATCTTTAAGGAATTTACTTTAAAAGAAATTTCCTAAAGTGCAACAAATAAGTATGAAAAATACTAGCAACTTCTCCTCTAAAAGCTTGTGAAGCTACCATAGGTGACTTTTTAGTAACATACAAAAAGTCTGCAAAACAGTAGATGCTGACTGAAATTGTCAAAATATTGTCCTTTCTGATTTTTGAATGTGCACAGAAGTTCCACAGTATGATCTTATCTGGAAAGGTTACGACAATTTTAAGGTAACTTACTGATTCTGTAATTCATGCCTTACATATTAGAGTCCATATATGAACTGTGTATAGAGGTTCACCTGTACAACCTGACCATCTTATTTTTTTGTTTTAATTCAGCCAGGCAGAAAAAGTTTAAATTAACAGTGAAACTGCGGATATGTGACAGCACATGTATTATTCTGATGAAAAAAAAAGACAGTTCACTGACAGGGCTTCACAGCTAAATTTGCTTTCCTTGCTTCCCTCTGTTTAGTCCTATCACCACTAACTGACAGGCTGGGAATATGAAAAACAAACAAGTAAAAACAAACAGACGAAGAATCTTTCTTTTTTTTTTTTTTTCCATTTTATGACTGTTGATGGGTCCTTATTTTTGCTACAATTAGGTGTTAACTTCATAAAATGCATTCTTTGGGTGAAATAAAGATGCTGTCAGTGACTACAACAATTCTGTCAAAGTGAGAAAGGAAGAAGACCACCTCTGATCGTGACAGAATCCTATTCCATCCAAATACTAAATAAAACAGTGTCAGACGAACACATTACTGAGAGGAATTTTTTTAGTTTTAAAGTTAATAAATTCTGGACCATTGATTAGCATCACATAGCAAACACATAGAAAGCCAGCCAGTCACTTACATCTTGTGACCCACATTCTTTCCTTAGTGTGGAACTAACTAACCTTTCAAAAATCATAGAATCATAGAATAGTTTGGGTTGGAAGGGACCTTCAACGCTCATCTAGTCCAACCGCCTTGCAATGACCAAGGACATCTTCACCTAGATCAGGTTGTATTTCGTTCAGGATTTCAGAGACCACACAAATTGGCAGCTGCAACAGCAGCTATTTTGATTCATGGCAGAAATCACTATTATGTCTGAGACACAATTTTTGCAAGCACTGTTAAAGCTAAGAAAGCTGAAAAAAATACAGAACTCATTGCTGGCAGCTAGGCATGCTGTGCTGGTGGCTGCTGAGTCAGGTGCAGTGCTGCTGCCCCAGGCTACCTCTCCAACCATCTCAGCCAGCCAGAGCCTGCAATGCAGTCACAGCCTTATCCGCTCCTGTGAAAACACTGAGTTAGCACAAATGCTGTCAATAGTAGCCTTCTGACTGGGTTTTGTTAAAACTGAGACTGTTTCTGTAGAGCTGAGCTACAGAGGTACTGTAACATCTGTAAATCTGACAGCAGACCATGGATGTTGCATGGCTGGGAAGGGGATGGGCAGCCTCAAGGGTGTGATCTCTTAACTTGACTCAGCTGCAACTGTACAGATGGTCATATCCTAGAATCATAGAGTCAGCTAGGTTGGAAAAGACCTTTTAAGATCATCAAGTCCAACCCTTCCCCCAGCACTGCCAAGGCCACCACTAAACCATGTCACTAAGGGTCTTGTCTACATAGTTTTTGAATGTTCTCCCAAGTGTGAGTATTTCAGACCCGTACAATCTTGCTCTTATAAAAACCAATACAGATGGGGTAACTGAAGAACTGGGAGCTTGAAAACAATATTTAAATAGAAATAAGTACCTGTCCTGGGTTCAGCAGTAGCAGTCATTTTTCTCCTCCTCGGTAGCTGGTGCAGCACTGCGTTTTTGATTTTGGGCCTGGGAACAGTGCTTTCAGTTACTGCTGGGTGATGTTTAGGCTGGCCAAGGACTTTCTGAGTCTCATGCTCTGCCAGGGAGGAGGGGAGGCTGGGAGGAAGGAGAGACAGGACACCTGACCCAAACTGACCAAAGAGGTTATTCCATACCACAGCACGTCATGTCCAGGATGTAGAAAAGGAGAGCAGAGACCCGGAAGGGTGGTGGGGGTGCACCGGTGGGGGTGCACTGCTTGATACTGGGTGGTGAGCAATTGTATCCTTCCCTTGTATTTGCCTTGTCATTATTGTTACTGGTGGGGGTGCACTGGGTGGTCGGGCTTGATATTTGATGTGAGCTACTGTATTCTCCTTTTCCTTGTATCTGCCTTGTCATTATTATTATTGGTGGTAGCAGTAGTGATTTGTGTTATACCTTAGTGACTAAACTGTTCTTATCTCAACCTGTGGGAGTTGCATTCTTTCGATTCTCCTTCCCATCCCTCCAGGAGCGGAGGGAAGAAAGAGTGGGGAGTGAGTGAGAGAGCGACTGTATGGGTTTATAGACTTAAACCACGACAGTACCTAAAACCTTAAATTACCATCATATATATGTATATACTCTTGTCATTTTCTGCTGATCTCTGTATCTCTTTATAGCCCCCTGCCCTTTTTTCTCTCCCCCCTCCCCATTTTTTTATTCCAATGGCAGAAAACAAAAAAACAAAAGAAAAACCCTCATAATTCCTGAGATTGGGCAACAGAAGTATTTTTCACCCCAGCATCCCTTTCTCAAAAAACAGATGAATTTCCTTTCTAATGCAGCTCATCAAACACAGAATCAACCTGAGACAGATAGGAGATATAGATTTGGATCACTTAAGGCTAATGGGGATAAAAAACTAGAGTTGCCTTTGCCTGAGTGACAGAGCTCTAAAAATGCACTCATATTTTTCAAGAGAAAGCTGAGAAAGACAACCAAATCCACAGGGTCACCTACACAACCACAGCTGTTACAATCTGCCAATTCCAATCTCATGCACACTGAGATTTGTGAAAGAGGTAGAATTTCAGATCTGTTCCTTCTAGCTTGTCTTCTAAATACTTCTTTTCGGTGCACCATTCTCATGACCCCTGTTTGTAAGTGTCTGCTCTTTCCATGTGTATATATTACATAAAGATGGATGCTGTAATTGCGAATTCTGATGCAGAATATCAGTATGGCTGTATTAAAATAGCCCCTACAGAAATTACCTGACAACTATATAATTACTAAAGCATGCAAAATCTACAATACTTCAAAATGGAAATGGAACCATGGCCTTGATTACAGAGTTTTTCCTCTACCATGACATCCCCTGGGAATTTTAAAATTCCATATAAGATCCTAATTCAGCAACCAGCTTCATAACTTTGTGTCAACCTTATAAACTTGCCTTATTGCCATTCAACTTGAAATACAATTCCACAAAATACCCTACATGAAGCTGGTGCTGAGTAATAAAAGAATTTTTGTTCTGTTTTCCAAGATCTTATTCTTCATCTTTCTTCTATTTACAAATTTAGAACATGGGACTCAACTTGGGAGGCCAGGTCTACCGGAGGCTGTAGAGCTGGTCTGACAAAGAAGGGAAAGAGCTGTTTTGGTAGGACGCTTGCCAGACTGGTCAAGAAAGCTTTACCTAGATATGTTGGTGGAAGGGGGCATCATTCCATCCCAACACACCCAGTCAGTTGCCAGCAACTATAATAACTGCAGGGAGTGATGCAGGGATATTTCAACTCCTACAGCCAATGAGCTGGCTTCATTTGGAGCTCAGATGCCTCTATACAAATGCCTGTAGTATGGGGAATAAACAAGAGGAATTAGGGATGTGTGCACATCTACAGGGATATGATATAATTGAGACCTCACGTGGAGTATTGTGTGCACTTCTGGTGTCCTCAACATAAAAAGAACATGGAACTGTTCGAACAAGTCCTCCAGAGGAGGGCCACGAGGATGATCAGGGGACTGCAGCACCTCCTGTATGAAGATAGGCTGAGAAAGTTGGGGCTGTTCAGCCTGGAGAAGAGAAGGCTGCGTGGAGACCTCATAGCAGCCTTCCAGTATCTGAAGGGGGCCTACAAGGATGCAGGGGAGGGACTCTTCATTAGGGACTGTAGTGACAGGACAAGTGGTAATGGGTTAAACCTTAAACAGGGGAAGTTTAGATTGGATATAAGGAGGAAATTCTTTACGGTAAGCGTGGTGAGGCACTGGAATGGGTTGCCCAGGGAAGTTGTGAATGCTTCATCCCTGGCGGTGTTCAAGGTAGGGTTGGACATAGCCTTGGGTGGCATGGTTTAGTGTGAGGTGTCCCTGCCCTTGGCAGGGGGGTTGGAACTAGATGATCTTAAGGTCCTTTCCAACCCTAACTATTCTATGATTCTATTATTCTATATACTATGTGAATTCTGAATACCAACATTATGAATTCAAGCTTTCCTTAAATGTGTAGCCCAATTAAGAATAAATACATTGTGTTTTTTTTCAGGTTGTTCTTTATGAATCCAAGTGTGCTATCAGCTACATCTGATGAGAAACACAGATGTTCTGAACTTTCAGTTAGCATCTCAGGTGACTGCTGAACTGCAAACAAATCCATTTGCTGCACCATAACCCCAGCGGAATAAAATCTTCCCTGATAAATATATTATTCAAAGTCAAAACATAACTTTCTAATTTCAGCTGAGGACACTATAAAATGCCTATGACAATGATCTGAGAATTAATATCTGTTGCAGAGATTCACTCTGTTTTCTGAATTTTGAGGTTGCTAGGTGATGAAAAATAAGTTGATTGAATCAATAGAAAATGCTTATGGGGAACTATGAAATGTATTGCAGGGTACAATTTTTTGAACATGAATTAGCATATTCTTATGAGAATGAAGTCATTTTATAGAATTACAGAGCTGAAGATCTGATAAAAATCTTACTATTAGAAATCATGAGCATAAAAATTATTCTGGAGACACTTAATCGTTCGCAAAGAAAAGCAATAAATAACTAATAATAACAGAAAAGGAGAATACTGAAGAAGATGTAAGAAATCAAATAGCCACACTGGTTTTTAGATCAAGAAAAACTGCAACTGAAACCTGTTTTGATGCCATTAGGGTAAAATGCTGTTAAGAATACGTACTTATACAGATATAGGCAAAAGGAAAAGCACATTTCTTTCTTTAAAAAGCTTCATTAGCTACCTAATTAGAGGATCCTTACAATACTTTACTTCTTGAGAATATGAATACAGTCTCAATGGAAGAGAGCAATACAATCCACCAAACTACCATTAACAGAGGCAGAGCACTGTATATTTCCCAGGCATTATAACATGAAACTCCTAAAAGAACCACTACACTTTGTTTAATTTTTGTTATAGAAAAATCTAAATAGCTCAGTGCAATGAGCAAGCGGTACTTTTATACTCTGAAAAAGTTAGCAGCAGTGGCAGTTACTGCCACCTTTCTAAAGTAATATGCCTTGGGTATATTGGTTTTGCCTTCAAGTAACAGCTCCTTAAAGCAAAGAATAATCATGCAAAGGGACTGTAGCATTAATGAAAATCAAGCTACATGGGACAGCAAGGGAGAAAATGGAATATCACAGATGCAGCAATAACTGAAAATTAAATGCAAAAAACATTTGTAGCAACTTACCTTTAACCTTGGGAACAATTATAGGGACCTCTCTGGGAACCAGAGGAGAAGAAAGGCCTTAAAACAATGCAAAGATCTGAACTGTACTTCAGCAAAATCTGCCGGAAAACGCAGTATGTCTACAGGAAACTTCTAACCAGATGCCAGCTATTAAATAACAAGCATTACTGTGACAGAGAATTTTGAATCTCAGATACTGTGACATGCAGGATGAATAAGCAGGATTCTCATCCTCCATTTACTGGAGCACTGCAATAGTGGCAAAGACCATGGGAATGGGTTACCTCTGAAGTTTCTATGAGACATATCTTATCTATCTCTTCCACACAGCTCAAGGTCATTTGGCAGTAGTTTCTTGAACAAAAATGTGGCCTCATTCTGTGCCTTTGCCTTGATAAACACTAGTTCCTTGACTTTTTATGGGGTCTCTTTATGCCACAGCTTAACCTCAGAACAGCACTGGGATGCCTCCCAGGAATATGCTTTTTCCTTTGTTAGCTCTCTCAGCCTTTGGCAGGTTTTTGGGCATCCCACTGGCTACTAGCAATATCAGACTGAAACAGCACCTGCTTTTCAGCTGTCCTTTTCTTTTGCCTAGCTTCTTTCAGATTATTTGTGTGCACTGTCAAAACAGTTTATGCCAATAGGCTTAAAACACTTGCCCATGCAGTCACAGACTAAGTATTTGTTAACCCCAGGGAAATTTCACACCAACACATAAGTGCAGTTCCACTCCACTGGCATTAGTAACATTGAGAATTTAGCACAGTTAGGCTCTGAGAGTGTGGGTCAGGGCATAAAGCAAACAGGAAGATATGTGAATGCAGTCTGCATGTTAACAAACCCAGACAAGCAGTCCCAGGGCTGATCTGCCTCTCTGCAGGACTTATTAGCCTGAGGCAAGCCCAGTGCTAAACTGCATCTACCTCTTTTCCAGAGAGATTGCAAGGAAGAGCCTGCAGCTTTCTGAAAACTACCAGGTAAATACTCTGTTGAATAAAGTCTATGTAGTCAGAGACGCCTAAGTTAGCTCAGAGTTCCTAACACTGATCTTGCTTCTGGACATCTGGTAATCATGGGGATTTCCTTGAAAATTCTTATAGTTTGAACACGGCTTAGGGCAGGTGGCTAAATCAACTTTCTCACAATGACCAAAAGCTGTCATGGAGACAAACAGTAAAGATCCTGACCTATCCAGTACTACTCAGTATAAAGGTAGCAAATTCTGGACTAAAAGGCCGCTGAATAGTGACATCAAAATTGAGCCGAAATTAAGTTGTATGCTCACTTAACATAAAGCTTCAGATTATTACCCGTTTGAAGAAAGATGCTTCTCTAGCCACTTCTCTACTAGATGTTATTTGAACCATGATCACAAAATTAAAAAGTTGTTTACATCAGATACCATGTAAGTATAATTAAGGAAAAATAATGTATGGTCATATGGGAGTTGAAATTATAGCCACAGATTCATGTTGTCTTCATTATTCATTAGAATTAGGCAAAATTAAATTCCAGGCATCACTATAAAATACTGATATTACTGTCCCTTAACAGGCTATATTATAGTTCGTATAATTTTGTTTATGCTTTAGAGGAGTTACTGTTCCACAAAACTCACTGTTTTGAATAAGAAGTTTTGTATGACATTTTGAGAAGGTCCTCAGCTGGCCTTTGGCATTCAGGAAAGCTAGCACCACTTTAATAGCACCATGTCCTTTCTCAGGGTACTGTTCTAAGGGCTGGTAGTAATATCTGCTTCTGCCTGCTTTACAGTTCTGTCTAGTAATTTCATGTCTTCCGAATGGGATAATAAAAAAACCTGATAGCACTAAACTGTTTTTATTTTCTCTCACACAGATGCTTATTTAGTGACAGTTAAAAAAAAAGTCTTCAACCACCTATAGTACATAGAGCTGTGTAACTCTGAAAACACCTTTATAAGGATCTATAGCAGAATAAAAGTGTGCTGCATCAGGGAGATTGTCCAGCCTAACAAATATGCTCTCAGCTGTACAGATTTGTACTATTTGTAAAATACTACTTCAAATATTAGAACCCTGGTTATGGTAAATATATTTAAGACCAGCTCAGTGCAGAAGACAGTGAGTATACTGGTTTTAATAAAGCCACATCCCATTCAAAATATAATCAATAACCTAAGACAGCCTTTAACTTACAATGCCATGTTACTGTAGTAGTGTGATATTGATGAATTGCAATGATATTTGGTTAACACATGTAATCAAATAAAACCATGTATATTTAGTTGTGAAAGCAAACAAAACCTCATAATGTCATAATTTAATCACCAAAATGAGCAGCACACAAATACTGTATACTTAAAAATATATGAAATAGCTCAGATGTTACAGGAATTTACTGTTAAACTCTTTTTGATTAGTAATATTGACTTTGTCAGTATTGAAATTTAGAAAACTGATATTTTGCACAGGAAGACTGAAATTCAAGCATTTCAATAGTAACAAAAATGTCAAAGGTGTATTTTTTTAATATGTAAAGGATGAAGATGAATAATATTATTTTTAAAAGTCTGCAATAATGTTTAAAATTCTCCTTTGGAGGAATATTTTTCAATACATTTTAACAGTTCTTCAGTAAGAACTCTTGTCCATTCTTTTTTCCTAGAGTACATACTTTTTATGGAGTTTAAGTACCAGACTGTTAACCTATAATTCCACGTTTGCATCATCTCAAATCTATTCTGTATGTAATTAAAAGATTTATATTATATTGAATTTAACAATTATATTGAATTTAACAATTATGACATTTTGAAAAAAAAAAAGTAAGCTGGCCTCTGATCTAAATGGTTAGTAAACATATGAAAAGTATTCTTCTGGAAATACATATCACACCTAATCAGATTATTCTAATCATCATATATCAAGGTGCCTGGACAACCAAAATTGATGAATTCCAAAGTTGTAATTTTTATGAGTAAGTCATAAGTCACTGTTTTTTTTTAACCTGTGCATCACAATTAAACTCAGACCTTCAAACCAATGTATAATTATAAAACGACTTGAGGTGGTGCCCATTCCTATGGCAGGAAACCTGTGAGAATCTTGCTATTGAGTTCAATAGCTGCTAAAACATACCTCTAGTAAAAGTTTAAAATCAAAACTCTGAAAGCAAATCCTGGAATCCCATTTCATAGTTGAAAGTCTTTTACACAAAGGAAATAACTTATAACGTTCCAAACTTACATAGTAAGCCCACAGCAAATCCATAAAAGTATCTATATCTGTCACATGAAACGCATCTCATAATATGAAAATGTTATCCAGTGTCCTGAATAACAAAATAGCACCTTTCTTCGCTTTTCTATATTTATCCCAAAGTAAATATTATGTATGTTAAAGTCAATAGTTTAGATACCAGATGGTCTAGCTTTTCAGTTCAAGGCAACATATAGTTAAACAAAAGCATTATTTTTATAACTTAGAGCATCAAATCTGATTTCCTATTAATAGTCATGCACTCAGGAATCAGATTCCCAATTTGTAAATATTTTGACAGTAACTGGACATTCATAGCAGGAACTAAAATTCTGACAGGAATTATCCAGAATGCATTAGCAGTCCTTTTGCTTAATAGCTATATTACTTGCTTACAAAAACATGACTAACACTAAATTGGTGTTCACAAACACAACAAACAGCAAGTACTCAGCGAATGGTTCACAGGCAACTAATAGGCTGAATACAGTCTACAAAAATATGGTACAAATAACTGTAAATAATAAATATACCTGCAGAAGGCACAAAGGGGCAGTATACAAAGATTGTTATTGGCATGATGCAATATATTCGGGATTTGATTTCTCAACTGAACTTTAAAATACAGGCACTGAAATCAAAATAGAGTCATATAAAAAAACACTTCTAGCCCTGTTGTCACTGCAGTACCATTGATTCTGTCAGTACTGAGGGTACATTTGACATAAATGACTACACTTAAATCCCCTCACTTATCACAGACTTATCACAAGTTGTCTGTGTTGATGAGCAGGAGCCATATGTATCCACATTCCCAGTTCGCTTCTGGGGCTGACTAAAAGAAGAAAAATTGTCAGATTAGACTTTGAAAGGTCTTCTTTCTCCAGTACTGCAGGAATAAAAAGGCCAAGGCCAGGATATGAGTTTGAACATCAGAATGAGCAATGTTACTACTAGTTACTTTAACTCCTGTTACTTTAAATGATCTCTACATGTAACTTCTTAGGCATAATTAATTCACTACTGCAGTGCATACCGCAGTACTTAAACTTTGCAAGGCATTGAAGTTTCTGATCAAGCTAGTAAGTAAACTTCATATTTTTCAATTTGCTTATTGTTAACTGAAAGTGGAAATCGAGTTGTAAGTGCAAACTTACCACCTAGAGAATCAGAACATAGCTTTTAATCAAAATCATAGTGAACTAAACCCATGAAATTTATACAATTCCTCACTAAACCAGGTTTTTTCCCCACATAAAGTTGTGAGATTGAGATTTTTAGCCAAGGCAAGCCCAGAAAACCTTTGGGTACCACCATAAACAACTACTTGAGGCCTAGTCACACATCCAAGTCATTAAAAGCAAAACTGACCTGTATCACAATGCAAATATGCATAAATTTTAGATCTCAAATATTACTGTTTATGTGATATGATGAAATGTTTTAGTGAAATATCAGATAGAGTTTCAGCCTTACATGTACTGGAATTAATAATTTTAAAAATCAAAGGATTAACAGTCTTCCATCCCGCCCCTCCTTAGTGCAAGAAGAACTACAGGTAGGTGAGGATCTTTAAAATTGTTTTCAGTGCTTGCTTTTTTGTTTGTTAGCATTGCTGGGTATTTAAACAGCAGAAAATGTGTTGTCTTTACAAACATTTCATAATGTCTCCTAAAAGGATGGCGGAGTTCAACTTGAACTTTTAATTCAATATCCAAGTAAGTCCAATATCAGACAAAATTAATTCACTCATCTCTTCCTACATACATTCTGGCAAATACAGCTTCCAGCACCACAGCAAATAGTGTATTTATACCTGTGTGTACACATGTGAAGGCCCTATTCAGGGTTAAATAATACATAACTTGACAATATATTATGTACTTTAGGAAACACAACATGATTGATGCAATCAGACAACATATACTTCAACATAAAACAGAGAAGATGAAAATTCAAGAGAAAGAAAAAAAATCCACAAAACCCCAAAACAAATCACTTTTGTTCCTGAAACAGGAATTAAAAGAAAGAGGCAGGTTTTCATGAAAGAAAGAGAGACACCAAGAAATCAAGAGGTGAAGAAAATACTCATTCCATTTTAGCTTGCTATGTTCAAATGTTTTTCCAGTTTACCTAGTTTCAGTTTCAAATTATTTTTTCTAAACTTTTTTTGCTGTAGCATATTTTACATTTTCTTCCCATTAAAGTATTAACTGTATTAATGCTGTAATCATAAGGATTTGACCTACTTAGTTAAAAGAATGTAATTTTGTGCATTTCTCTGAGTACTTTTTGTAAGCTAATTATAGGTCTCATCTTTCTGACATCTAAGTTTTCTCCATAGACACGAAAAGCTGGGCCCCAAAACCAGAGTCATAAATAACAGAATTATAAAACAAAATCACTGCCCTACACAAGGGTAAAAAATGGAGACCTTTCTTTTTTTTGTCTGTGATTCCTTAATTCTACAACCATAGATCACATTACAACCTCATTTGCCAAAACATCACACACAGAGATCATGCTGAGTTATTTATCTGCTCTGATCCCAGTCTTTTTCGTATTGTCTCCTTAAAGCAGCCTCTTCTTTCTACTCCTATGCCTTCATGTAGGTATTACAGGGATTATTTGATACTATATATATAATTTTGCTTTTTTTTTCTTTCAATAGACTTAATTTACCTCTCAGTCTAAAGAGTTCTTTGACCTTCATAGCTTAGCTGTCTGCCAAGCTTTGTAAGTGACTTCTAAGTAATTTTATATTTACTTTGGACTACTAAAGGCATACTAAATAATATTAGACCCATTATTTATCTCTTCAAGATTCTGCTAAAAACACCCCCAGTGACAACTACTTTTGAGATCTGTCAACCAGCTAGCTCTTCATTCATTTCACATGGGCTGCATAGATATGAATAGTGCCATTTTCCTATCACAATGTTGAAGGCAACTATATTATATATACAGTTACCTTTATCCATCAGAACTGCAAACTCATATACTGAAAATAAATTTACACCACCAGGCAGATTTTGCGTATTGTGTATTGAGTATTTTTTACATTCTTTGGAGCTTTATCAATTTAGGATTATCTTTTTTCCCCATCTTGCTCATTTCTGATGTTTTGATGTTTTACTAGAAGCCTGTCAGATTAGCTGTATTACAGGAGGTTGTCTTGCTTGCCTTTCTGAAAAAAGGCCCAAGAGCTTTGTGGGGTACCTCAGTCTATTTATTTCAGTAGATACATTAAACCCTGAAAAATTAAAATATATGTTCAACCAATTCTTTTGGGGAAAGTATGCAGTGTTCAGGGTTTACTCTGTATTTACGCTTATTTTAAGGCCTCTTGTCCACTTACTGTCCTACCCTAAATGGAGAAAGAGAACAGATTTCAATTGCTGTTTAAGAAATGTCACCCTTGAAAGCACAATTCACAAGATACTTAGCCCTACTAATTTAAAAAGTTGAATCCCTAGGAGATGCTATCTACTGTCTGCTATTACAAATGGACTAGAGTGCTTAGTTGTTGTCAATCACATCACCAGATACACCTACATCATTTCACAGCTTTCCAAACACAAAATAAGTTTCTTATTAGTGAATACCTGTGCCTTTTTTACATAATTATTAATGGCTCATTATCTCCATCTGGCTTATGACCCAGCAGGATTTATTATGTTCCACATATAGTTAAAAAAAACCCAAACACCTAGCCCATTATTTTATTGATTTTCATTAAGAGCAGGGATTTCTTTCATGCTGTCTCCAACTTCTCTTGTCAATCTTCAACAGTTTCAAACCTCTAATTTTTACTGATAACTATTTTCTTATCTCCTCTTTCCTATTACCATATGACTGTTTTTAATAACTATTTATTGCCTTCATTTCATTGCTTGTGCTGTTCAGTGAATTGAGCAAAGAAGAAATATGCAGGCTTAGAAAAGGCCACAGAAAAAAGGAATACCCATATAAGTGGGGAAAGAACACAAGTCTTGAATTTGAAATTGGTACTTCAGAGGAAAGACTTCACCTCTGTAAAAAGATATCTGACATCTACAAGTGCTAAGTATGATGTAAGAATTAAGTATTTTTACTCTGTTTTACCAAAAGCGTTCATCCTGGACTGCAGAGTTGTGACCTAGCAAGCATTTTTAGAATTCATTCACATTCTCTCTCTTCTCTCAGAAGTGTAAACCCTAGCCCTCATAATAATTACAGGCACTCTCCAGCATACATTTGTAAATAGAAGTCCCAATTAATAATTAACTGATACTTTACAAGGGTAGCTTATCCTGTTCTCTAGTCTGATTTGACCAGTATAGAGAAGACCACTTCCTGCATTTGTTGTTGAGCTGTGCTAGATAACACACTGACTCGCAGGCATTCGAGATCTAGCACTTGTGAGTTTTCAGCAGCCTTAAATCAGGTAATGATTTCTTTAATAAAGAAGATCTCTTTCTCACTGATAGAAACATGGATTCTAAATTCCAGAATGAGGTAAAACAGTTTACAGTATTCTCATCATGTGAAATCACCCCAATCAGTACCTTCGATAATACCATGTGTATAAAATATTTTATACCACTGACAATTTTTAGTTTTTTTGCTTTACTATTTAGCCTTCATAACAAAGCAGCTTTAGAACTGCCTTTCTTCACAATTTTGTAAGTTTGAGTTTGTGCAGAACTAGTTTATTTAATGTTCTCTAGGATGCTTCTGCTTACCTGTCACTGAGAAGATCAGTGCTTTCCTACAAGAACAGGCTGACTTGCTCACTTGGGTGTTTTTCTTGTGAAAACACAGCATCTCCCCCAAAACACACACACACCATACATGCAACAGTTCACCCCCTGTATTTTCTGCTACCTGTCTCGTTTATGCAACCATAAGGACATCTGAAAGACACTTCATATTTTTCACCCATGCAGTTGCCCTTCAGAACTCACACTGGAAAAGGCTTTTTTAAGTATGCAGTTATTCCATACCTCAGTTATATAAATATCCTACATAAAGTTATGCAAAATAACTTTATATTTTCTGACAAACCTTGCTGTTATGGTTTCCATTACATGAATGTAGAACACCTTGTATTTTGTTTCTGAAAAGACTTCTTTTTCATTATTTGTAATACAGAATTCTTGACGAGTTCTTGCTTCTATAACATGCTTTAATAACTTTCCTTAGTACCCTTCTTCATGCCAAATAGCATTCACGAAATATGTTCCTGGTAACTGTGTTTTGTCCTTCCAAAACAGCTATCTCACTATATGACTCATCAAATACATTATAAAAATGAAACATTCCTAGCTAGATAGAAGACCTCCTACTTCTCTTTAGCAGTTCATTATCAAATCACCAATCTGTTTCGTTTTCTTTGTAGTGTTTCTGGCAGGGATCTCAAACTACGTCATCCCAAGAAAAACTTTATTTTCTCAAATACTGTGTTGATATTTTCATTTCAGATCACTGACCTTTTCCTTCACAATTATCAGATTATACTTAATGCTGCTGCAATCTCCTTTTTCACTTTGAAGTATTTTAAGGACGAGGGATTCATCAATATGTAGGTTAGTGGTTGAATCCTTACAAACACGGAGATGGAGAGATGAAGTGGGAAGCAGAATAGAAAACACAACCTGTCCAAGGCAGCTTAGTCATTGCATTTGATTACTCATTATCTTCTTCTGTTACCTGCTGCAAAGCCATCTGTTAGTGGAAGGAACTCTACTCTGTTTCTCCAAATTTGCTCAAAATCCCTTGTTTACCACTCTGTTCAAGCAGTTTCTTGGGACTGCTTGTACACATAAAGTTAATCGTCTTCTTACATGTTCACAAGGTCAAATGTTTGCCAACAAGATTAAGAAGTTACCAGTGTTTTCATTCTTCAATGAATAGAAACATTATAAAACTCCCAAAATAAAACATAAAAAACCATCTTTTTCCTCCATTTTTTCCCCAGTTCTTGTGATATTTTTCAGTGAACATATTTGATGAAAAAAAGAGTTACAACTATTAGTCACTTCGGCAAATAAATCAGGACATTTTGGTTTTTTTAGATACTAACCTCACCCAGGCCACATAGGGACAGATGGTGTTCATGTTCAAGCTTTACAGTATTGCACATTTTAACTTTGCAGTACATTGAACTAAACTTCTTTAAATGTTGAAGTAATCAGTAAACACCTAATCCAGTACTTTTATTTCCTTGAATAATACTGTTTGGTATTTATAAGCCTGTTGGTCAAAAAAAAAAATAACGCATAATAATTTTCCCCATAAAACTGAGTGCAGTAAAACATTATTACAATACCTATAACATGATATAGTTTTCCTGAGTTGCAGAATTCATGTTTTCTTGTACAAAAGCTTTACTACTCACAGCTATTCTAATTTTTTCATTGTTTTTACCCTTGAAACTAACATCTTTAATATTCAGGCTTTAATATCTGCTAGTACAAAGTACCAACTTAATTAACAGTTAAATGCAGTCAGTATAGTTAAATGTAGTTAAATACTTTGCTGTGGGCTTATAAACAGAAACAAAATACCTATTTACACGAGCTGAGGTTTTTTTAATGACATAGAAGAAACAGTATCATTTTCTTATTGAGAGCTTTCCATAAATATTCTTAATAAATAGGTAGATATATAGGGGAAAAGTAGTCAAATTTAATCTGCATTTATAAGAACATGTATTTGCAGTAAAATTACTATGAACTGGGAAGAAATTAAACACATTAGGTTAAATGTTGTGCTGTAAAACAGGTTATTAACTTTACATTCCAAATGTCCTAAAATAGGAATTCCAAAGGTAATTGTTGAAATTGATATAATTTTCTTCTGTCCAAAGAATATTTTTGCTTGACAACTTGATTTTAGCTGGCATTTTGTTGAATTAATTTTATTCAAATTAGCATCCTGTAAAAACATTGAATTTACAAACTACTCCATTGAATTTTTCCTCCTCATCATCACAAATTGCTCATAGAAAGTTATGTTTATCAATTTTGTCTTTTTGAAATAGTTTCTGTGACAAATTGCTTGTTTAATATCTTTTAATGAGAAAATTGCTGTACAAAACCCCAAGTGTCTAAAATCCACCTTGTGCTATTTTTCATACCTGTCTTTGAACTCCGCTGTTCAGCTCCCCAAACCAATCCATTATAAGTGAGAAACTGCAGCATTCCTTCTAAGGAAAATCATGTCTATTCACTTCATGTTTGTCCTACACACTATTTTTTATAGTATTCATGTGCTACACTAGACTCATAAATTGTTGAAGCAACTACTCGAAAAATTTAGTTTCCAGCTAATAATGAGGCATGAATTCATAAAAGTGATGATTATAGAAGATCATTTGAATGTCCTATATGGGGAACATTTTGATGTAACAACAAAGCTAAAAGAATGGAACAGTAAGCAGTTTCTCATTGTTCTTATTAACTAACCAGAGTGTTTAAATGCAGTAAGAGACCGTCCTGTAAAATCAGGGGAACACTAAAACCTGGAATATAGAAGAGATTTACTCAAGAGACAGTTTAGCTGTACATTAAACCATTTCAGCTGAAAGGTAAGACAGATACAACACTCTAATCATCTGTTTCTACATATGTGCAGGGGTTTGGGTATTCACAGGAGTTTCTGATTCTCATCTGTGTTTAGTAGTTTATACACAACATTTGATTTTCTAAACTTCTGTTGTATTGTTCTTTTTAAACACCCTGAAGAAATGCAAGTCCAGGGAAGCTTCCTCAATTTTTTAGAGTAGCAGTCTCACTGAAGCCTTTCACTTAGCAAATTTACATCCAGATTCTGCTTGGAGTATACAAAGTTCAACAACTACTTCAGGTCTACAGTTTCATTTGGCTGCCTTTTGATGGGGGAAAAGTCTATGCCAGTTGTCACTGTTCACTAACATCAGAGGTGAATTTGCTCCTATCTGATAAATCGGACATTTCATTAGATGAAGCTGGTAGATCGATCCACTTTTAAAAGCACACGGACATTCCCTGGATCTTCATGTTAGGAAGAAAAACAGCTGAATTAAAAAACAAAATAATAACAAATATGGCATAGGGTTCCAACTATCAGTTTTCATTTAAGAACATTTCAGGGATTATTAAGTAATTTAAAAATTGTAAAACTACAAATTCAGATCATCAGAGCTGTAATGATTAAGCCAAGATTGACCAAAAGCAGACCATCCAGCAAAACAGTTCAGGTTTTGAACTTGTCATGAGATTTCAAACAGCCACAGCCAAGGATCCATTAGCATAGCAATCCAAAGGTTGTGATTTGATCCTAAGATCACTATTTCTCTCTTCCCTAGGTTGGAGGGTTCATTAGAATATGATTTTCACAGGAACAATAAAAGGAATAAAATCTATTGTCATCTAGCTGGTGACAATTATCCATTCCAAACTTACTTAAATTTTCCTTTAGTATTACCATTTTCTGTAAATTTCTCTTTCCTTTATCCTTTCTTTAGTTCCAACTCTCTGACCATACAGAAAGTTCTATTAAAAACCTCGCTTTAGACTACCCTTGCCATTGCACAGTTTTCCTGCTTTCTCACATCTAAAGTACCTGAACAATTGTCTGTTCCAACTGTCTGAAGTCATTCTTCCTTGAAAAAGAGATTCCATTATAAGGTTTAATGAGCAAGAAGGAAGAAAAAATGTTTTTACTTCTTAGTTGCTCTGTCTGCACTATTATCTTCAACTGCCTTTGTTTTCACAATTTGGCACTGACTGGTATGTCTGTGTTTTTACTGACAACTTTATCCTCCCCTGTCCCAGACTCATTCAGTGGCTTGTCCTATTGCACCTTAGGAGCAGCGGAGGCCAAGTTGTTCTTAAAACTTTTGACCAAAACCTCCTAAATCTTATTGGGTACCAACTCAGCCTTTCTACTTTTCAGCCTCACATGTGTTCCTTACATCTAAACATCAGCCCAGCATGAAAGAATACCAGCTGTTATCCTTAACTCCTGACAACTGCCTTTGTTTCTTCACCATGTTTTTCTTTCCCAAGCATGAAACTCTTGTACTATACCAGATTGTTCTTATTTTGTTTTTTGGTTTGTTTTGTATGTTTTTTTCTCCCCAGAGTCTTCATATCCATAGTGTGAAGATATTTTGCAAAGGATTTGTCTCTAACAGTGCCTCTTCAAATTCTGAACAAGTGAAAATATTATAAAGATGCTATCAGCTGTACTTATCAGCTCATATCAAAATTGATGTGGCTGCATGAATAACAGACAAATAGGCATAAGAAATTTGTGGGAAACAAGCTAATAAAAGGTTAAAAAGAAATGATAATACAGAGAAAAAAAGAAAAGGAATAACCTTGCTTTGTGTTAATTCATTATATTAATAGTGCTTGGTTCGTATTAATTTTATCCTTTCCTATATGGCATTAAAATACATATTTATGGTAATGCAGAAGCAGGATTTTTTTTTTACATGTTTAATGGCTTACATGATGCACCCAAACTCTGCTAAGTAAATTCTGAATAATTCTGAAGTTTTTGTGATACTCAAAAGATAACTCATTTTTTAGCCCATCACATCACCACCAGCACAAGCTTTTCAATGCAAAGCTTCCTATATGTTTTATCATAGTGGACTTCTGCAGGCATTTTAGGCTGTCAGTGCTGAAAGAAAAGCAAGGTTACCAGCTGTAGCTAGTTCCAGACAGTGCGCTCAGAATTTCAGTGTTCTCGAGTGATCTGTTTAAATTTAAACTTGAAAGGTACTACCTACTAAATACTTATGTTCCCCAAGCAGACTGTTATTCCATCTGTTTTCTGCTCCTGGCATTCACTTCTTCTCTTATTTTTACTAAATTATCATTAGTATGATGGGAACAATATTTACCCAAGATATTAAGTGGCTAACCCTCACTTCCAACAGGAGTCTTGCCTCCACCAATCACATGCATTCTCTTTCTCACTCTCTAGAGGAGTGCAATAGTATGGATAAAATTCTTTATGTGTACACAGATGTACTTTATCTAGAAAGATACATTTATAAATGTGTATATATATAGCTATAGGTACATATATAAATACATTAAATACATATCTGCATACCCACATCTAGTGGTGTTCCCTTGGCAGGGAGACAAGAACTAGATAATCTTAAGGTCCTTTCCAACCCAAAGCATTCTATGATTCTACGTATGTAAAGTGTAGGTATATAATGCTTAAGACTTCCTTTAAGAAGAGCTAAAGAAATTAATATTTAAAGTTCAAATGTGAATATAAAAGAATTACTCAAATTTCTTCTTACATGCTACGCTGCATTCATGCTATACTATTCATAGGATACATCAAACCTGGAATAACTCATCAGGTCAGTATGCTACAGCCAATTACCCAAGGTAGATCAAGGCACTGGCATGGTATGTAAGACCAAAACTCTTATTCTGTAAGTACCTTTTGGAGTTGAATTTGTGACTTATTGCCCAATTGTTTATGGCAGAGGAAATTGCAGGCAATAGTGTTCACATTTCATCAAAATAACCTTAAATTTCATTGAACATCTTTTGGTACTCATGTACCAATGACAGTAGAAAAAAAAGTACCGATAGTCTCATCTCTAGATATAAGAAAATGCCGACTGGCTTCCAACCAACAAAGAGTGTATGGCAGTAATAAATACTAAAAGCAGGTAAAAATAATTGTTTAACTTTGAATGTCAAGTAGTGTTAACATTTCAGTGATGTGTTTTGTCAACATACTTCTACCTGCCGTCCTAGGATGCTTAGAGAAGAATTAACACCATCTGGAGTGTTACAGAAGTACAAAGCTGCTATCTGTTGTTTTCACCAAAACTTCAAATGAAATGGTGGCAGCAGAACCCATTTAATCAAATGTATTAGTGAGTTCATATTTTTGGTAGCAGCAGATGGGTGGCAGTCTGGAAGACTTAGCTAGAAAAGGCTCAGGGTAGTTCTGAATATTTTCTTAGCATCTAAGCATATGCTGGAAGTGAGTGAGTTACCACACTACAGAAAGTTACTGCTCATTAGTAGAAGCCGTGGTAACTGATCATGTGCAGATTTAGTCCATTCAGTTTGCAAAGTATCAAACACATTAGATGATGGAGTTCATGTTGCGACTAGTTTTTAAAGATGTTAAAGCTGGTACGAGAGAATGGTTTTCGTGCTGTAAGTGGTACAGGCTAAGTGCAGACTGGTTACCAGGGCTCACATTTCTAGTACGATAAACAGCATCAGAAACGATACAATTACTTTTCGGTGTTCATTCATGCACTGTTACTCAGGAAGGCAATGCTTACCTATCAGAGGCCAAAATTATATTCTCTCTGCCACTAAACTCTTGCCAGAACCCTAAAGGTACTTAATTTTTAATTCCTTAATCCAAAAAATAAGAGTATAGCAAGGATTTTCTAAAGCTTTCAGTACTGTCTTAACAATACTCCCTTTTAAGTAGATAATTGCATTTCTGAAAGAACTTGCTTTTTAGATCCTTCAGTGTAAGACCAGAAAGGTCAAAATAACTACAGTTTGAAAACTGAGGCAGGAACAACTATGCTTATTTTCTAGTAAGGTAATTGACTTTTCAATGTGCAGAGATTTATTAATAAAAACATTACAAAAAATTTTAAAGTTTTTATTCCAGAAATTTATGGCAGCAAATTTTCTGTTTCTGCAGTTCAAAAAAATATATGTTCACTCCTCTTTCCATAGAGTCCCTCTAACTTCCATACTTCCACACCTGATCAAGAGGATGCTGTGGATGATCACTCTATAGACAGATAGTAACAGCCTCATGCTCACAGGCCCTTGCTCTCATGGGGGACTTCAACCACCCTGATATCTGTTGGAGGGATGGTACGGCCCAGCACAAGCAATCCAGAAGGTTCCTCGATTGTGTGGAAGACAACTTCCTTCTGCAAGTAATAGAAGAGCCGACAAGGAGAGGTGCCATGCTTGACCTCATCCTCACCAACAGGGAAGGGCTGGTTGGAAATGTGATGCTCCAGGGCAGCCTTGATTGCAGCGATAATGAGATGGTCGAATTTGAGAACCTCAGGACAGTGAGAAGAGCGTGCAGCAAGCTCACTGCCCTGGACTTCAAGAGAGCAGACTTTGGCCTCTTCAGGAACCTGCTCAGTAAGGTTCCATAGGATATAGCCCTGGAGGGCAGGAAGGCCCAAGACTGTTGGTTGGTATTCAACGGTCACCTACTACAAGCTCAGGAGTCTTGCATCCCAACTAGAAGGAAGTGCAGCAGGAGGGCCAGGAGACCTCCATGAATGGATAAGGACCTGCTGAGGAAAATTCGAAGGAAAAAAGAAGCTTATAAGAGGTGGAAGCAAGGACAGGTGGCCTGGGAAGAATACAGGGATGTTGTCCAGGAAGCTAGGTTAGGAAAGCTAAGGCCCACTTAGAATTAAACTTGGCTCGGGATGTGAAAGATAATAGCAAGGGATTCTATAGGTACGCAGCAAATAAAAGACAGATTAGTGACAACGTGGGCCCTCTCCAGAAGCCATCAGGAGAACTGGCTACCCTGGACTTAAAGAAGGCTGAGGTTCTTAATGACTTCTTTGCCTCAGTCTTCACTGCTCAGACCACACCACCCAAGTCTTGGAAGGCAGACGCAGGGACTGTGAGAATGAAGACCCTGGGCCCACTTTAAGAGAGGATCTGGTTCGAGACAATCTTAAGAACCTGAACGTACACAAGTCCATGGGACCTGATGAAATCCATCCGCAGGTCCTGAAGGAGCTGGTGAATGAAGTTGCTAAGCCACTGCCCATCATATTTGAAAAATCATGGCAGTCAGGTGAAGTTCCTGACGACTGGAAAAAGAAATGTAACCCCCATTTTCAAGAAGGGGAAAATGGATGACCCAGGGAATTACAGACCAGTCAGCCTCACCTCTGTGCCTGGCAAAATCTTGGAGCAGATTCTCCTGGAAGGCATGCTGAGGCACATGAAAACCAACAAGGTGCTTGGTGACAGCCAGCATGCATTCACTAAGGGGGAATGCTGCCTGACCAACTTGGTGGCCTTCTATGATGGGGCTATAGAACTGATGGACAGGGGTAGAGCAGTTAAGGTCATCTACCTGGACTTGTGCAAAGCGTTTGACACTGTCTCACATGACATCCTTCTCTCTAAGTTGGAGAGACATCAATTTGATAGGTGGACCACTCGGTGGATAAAGAACTGGCTGGATGGCCGCATGCAAAGAGTTGTGCTCAATGGCTCAATGTTCAGCTGGAGACCAGTAACAAGTGGTGTCCCTCAGGGATCGGTGTTGGGATCGGTCTTGTTCAACATCTTTGTGGGTGACATGGACAGTGGGATTGAGTGCGCCCTCAGCAAGTTTGCTGATGACACCAAGCTGTGTGGTTCGGTTGATACGCTGGAGGGAAGGAATGCCATCCAGAGGGACCTAGACACGCTTGTGAGGTGGGCTGATGCCAACCTGATGAAGTTTAACCATGCCAAGTGCAAGGTCCTACACCTGGGTCAGAGCAATCCCAGGCACAGCTCCAGGCTGGGCAGAGAAGAGATTCAGAGCAGCCCTGCAGAGAAGGACTGGGGGGTGTTGCAGATTTTACAAATGAGCCCTAACATTGCAAATTATAATTTCAACTTCCTTTCCCCCTTCCTCTTCTTTCCCTTCTGCTCCCTCTCCCCTCCCAACTGCATCCCAAAGATGTCTCTACTGCTGACGTTAATCATCATCAATAGGTTGCTAATGCAGTTCTATGCAATTTCCACTTACACTGTAAAAAAGATACACCCTTTGTTGCAGCTATTAGTAACGGTGTTATCTGATTTGTGTTTGTACCTCTGGGGATTCTAGTATCATCCTCTTCTTGTAATCTGGAGGCCTCTATTATGAACTACTGAGATCTATTGGTCTGCAGGTTTCTAATTTGGCAATGTCAAAACAGCAGCGCGGTTAATTAGGTTATATTAAATAGTCAGACACTAAGACCAGGTGGTGTTCAAGGACAAAAAAGGCTTTACTTCCATACAAAATACTTCAATTTTGTAGCCTGTCTGCAAGCTTCATGGAAACCATTGTCAAGGCTTTGTTAAAGTATACTTTGTAAAAGTGTACTTAGATGCAAAATCAAACCCTAAAGGGCTTTCTGACAATTTTGTCCCTGGTTGATGAAAACACTCAATGGTTTGTTGTTTGTTTTTCTTTCTTTTAAACTAATAATTCTTGAAGCATTTGAAAGCATTTTAGGAATAAAAATAAAATTCTTTCTAGAGGAGATGTGATCATGGGGAAAAAAAAGACAGTCTACAAAGCAGCGGCATATGCCATCTTGTTGGATTTGAAGAATTTCTGGTATTTGCAATATTTGCCAGATGAATATTTAAGAACAGGCAGACTCAGATAACCTTGTTCAACTACTGGAATCACTCTGATTTACACATAAAGATCATCAAACTTGCAAGATTTTTCTGTGACTTGTTTTGTCTATTCTTACATTCATAAAAGGGGATGTGGTAATACCTCTAGCTTGTCAGGAATTTTTGTTGTAAGTAGCTCTTCAGCAAATTAGGATATTCTGATAGAGACACAACTTTTGCAGTAATGTGCTGATTTTTATGAGCATTTCAGGAAAAAAGAAAGTATTTGTGTTGTCATAAAAAGCTGACTGGAGAAAGAGGTCTTTTCTTACAGATAGCTGTATCATTCTGTTTTTCATCTGGAAGTGGAGCTTACATTTGTCAAAAAAAAAAAACAAACAAAACAACTCAAATCTGTCAAGTGCAAACTGAGACCAGGATTTCAGCGAAGTACTGCACCATTCCTCTAGAAGATCTCCAAAAGCAGAAAAACAATGGTTCCTAGTTGAGAAAAACGGAAGGATTAAAAACAGAGAACCTATGGAGGGAAGGATTGCTTCACTAAAGCTGAAGTGGAGTAAGGCTTCTGGCATGTCAAATTAGGAAACCTCTGAATTGAATCATTAAAATAAAAACTGCTTGAAAGTCAGCAAGTGTTTCATTCTCCAGGGGTACATTAGTTTAAAAAATCAATATTATTCACAGTAACAAAAGACAGGACAGAAATCAATAAGTTTCTTGTAGGAAACACGGAACAACAGCCACAATGAAACGAAAGTAAGAACAAAGATAAATATACATGTGCTTCTGTATGAATATCAGAATCTAGAAATAAAAAGAATGGACTGAAAAGACTGGGTTTAAATAAGGCTGTTGCTACATTGGGCATGTACAGAGTTGGTGAAAAATAACTTATAATCTATGGAATCACAATATTGTGGAGTAAAGCATTTAGAAATACTGAAGTCCATGAAGAAGTGATACTGAAAGATGAAGAAATGAAGAAAGCATGGAGTGAAATAAGGCAATAACTTCAAGTGTACCAACAAGAACCAGTGTCTGTATGAGTCTGAAGATCAAGAGGTAACTTAGAGGAGTGTAGCAGCTATAATACCAGAATATATACACTTACTAGGCACCCTACTAAAATGGTAGTAATGAGCGTAGTGAGTAGAAATCACAAGAGCAGAACCTAAACTGATAGCAAGAGATTCTGATCATTGCCACGTAAATTTGCTACACTTTGAAAGACAGCTTCTCAGAGCAACAGGCTGAAGGAAAGCACCTAAGCAGCATGTAGGAAAACATTACTTCTCTTTAGAAATAACTGGAAGGTGCTTATATTTAAAATCACTTTAGAAACGGAAAGAATCCACTACACAGAAATTCATTCCCCTTTCTATTTCGCTGTAGAGAGGGGAACGAAGCAGCTGGTTGCAATACCTGCCCAAAAGGCTGCAATAGTTGCAGCAGCTCAATCGGTTAAAGATGCGACAGTGAATGTACATAATAGATGCATACACCACACAAAAATGGCAATAGGAGAAGTGGGCAGAAGAGAGGAAAGGATGTAGAGGCAAGGCTTGCATCTTTAACAGGAGAGTAAAGAAAGATACTAGAAATACAAGGTATTTTTAAAAGAGGTGTCCAACTGAAAGAAATAATAAAGGGCATACCAGGAAATTTGTTTTAACATGGCAATTCTTTAACAAGATAATGAAAATCTTACTAAAAGGAAAACAATCCCTAGCCCTACAAATAAAACTTCTTTTCCAAGTACATTGACCTTTACAGAACTGATAGGTCCACAAATGGTAAAGAAGTGAAAGGAGCACTCTTGGAAAGCAAAGTGCATAAAGATAAAAACAGAAAAAAGAGAAAGAATTATTTGGTAGCCATTATTTTAGGGAAGTTGCTAAATGAGTTTTTAGTTAGAATGAATCTCAAAGATTGTTTTAAATGTAAGTATCAATGCTAAAAGTTTGAGAGTAGTAACTGTTTACCATTCTGCATAGCATATGCACAAAGCTAATAGAATTTTCCTTGACCTGTTAACTTTTGTTTGGCCTCAGGACCAGAAGAAGAGAGAACTGTAAATGCAGTGTGACTCTTTTTTTATGGTGAGAGGCAAGAGAGTCTATTGAATAGCAATAGACCAGAAAATCTGATTTATCTAGTGGATAAAATGGAAAAAAACATACAGAGCTATAAGACGTATGGACAAGTATGATACAATGGATGTACTGTCAACATTGCTTTTGAAAGAAAGAAGGCACATCTGTGAAATTTTATTAGCTTTCCCTGAAATCACAGTTGGAGAGTGGAATGAAGGTGACCAGGCTGTTTTTAGGAATTAGGATATTCAAAAATTGTTTTGATATGATGCCTCCCTAAATCTCTTGGCTAAATTAAATTGACAGAAGCAAAGATCAATTCATGAATTAATAACCAACTCAAAGACAAGGAAAAAAGTTGTGGTGAGCTCAAGTTACCAGTAAGTCCCAGAAGTATCAGCGATGGATGATTTTTTCATTTCTTCGCCATGCCATATCTTCCTTAGTAACCTGAAAAAGGGTATGAGTAAGAAAGAAATAAAGAAGATGGGAGACATAGTTGTGCCACTTTTGTCTCAATCCAGACACACTCAAGAGGTACCCATTTCTTGAACATTGAGCACAGTGCAAGTGTGACAAAATGAGAAGTCCAGAAAAGGGTAACAAGAATAAGAAATCATTTTCAGATGAGGTGAAATTGCACAAACCATGGCTCAGGACAAGTTTGTAGGGGAAGGGCGTGTGTGTGCGGATAGTATAATAAATGGGTTTGAAATAAATTATATGGACATGATGTATAGAAAATGGTTATTCACTATCACTTATTGCTATTACTTCAAGAGCTAAAGTGAAATATATCTGAGAGTCACTTCAGAGTCACTTCCTTAAAAACTGACATGCTTTACGACTAAGGATAGATATTACTGCTTAAATTATGACTGGGATTATCAGATTAAATCTTAAAGATGGAATAGTATCATCTGTTCCAACCAGTTTCAACTGTTGGTTATATATTTGTGCACAAATTTTGTACTTTTCTATTAGTTCTCCATTACTGTTGCAAACTCTTACCATAATTCCATGCTTAAATATAGATTTATAGTTAGATAATTTTCCTGCAAAGCCTGCAAACTTTTCCATAGATTTTGTTCTCCTGAAAGTAGTGTTTCTGTCTTTTCATGTTTGTAATGCATCTTGCATAAATACAAAGAACAGATAAATAGTTACACAGTTTTTGGAGTCCTACATTTTGTGACCTTCTTCTTCAATGAACTTGATTAAAAGTTGATGATTGGTGAAAAGTATGAGATTTCTGAGGTTATAAATTTGTAGTTTATTTTCAGATCATGTGATTTTTGGAGTCATAACCAAGTTTTTATGAAAACAGTACTTCAAATAGAACTTTAACCCATACTGATCTAACAATCTGTAATTATGCATTATAGGTCTATGTATGCACACAAATACGTATTTTACTTATATACAATTTATTTAACCATGCATATAAGGTTTTTGCCACAGTGTTATCTTAGAAATAACAAGCATCTTGAGTTATCATCAATGGTACGTAATACATAGATATTTCTAAATCTAGAAGTGTCAGGTACAGCAGTAACTAGCCTGTCGACATCTAGGCAGTATCAGCTCATTACCAAATTGAAAAAACCTATGCTTCTTGAATTGCCAGTATTATTCTTCTGGTGCCTGGATTTGTCCAACCTTTCTTAGCTTATAAGAGCTGACAAGAACAAAGCCTGATGTGTCATGCGTGCTCAGAAAGTTATGGAAATGTATTGTATTTGAAATTCGGCGCTCAAATGGACTCTGGAGTAGAGTTATTCTTTGTCAAGTTTCAGCACACAAAAAGCATTATACAGCTGAGCTATAAACTAGTAAAAATAGAATTTGCAAATCAAGTGCTGACATGAGTCTCAGGCATAATAGGATGAGCACTATCACATATGAATGAGTCTTTCTCTCTTTCACAGTTGCATGTCATGCAATATGCAAATAACTTGGCTTAATGAACAGCTTCATTTAAAAAAAGAGTTCATGTGGTTAAACACTCAGAGACAGTTATTAATGTTTTAATTTTATGGACTGAACTAGGATGCATAAAATTAAATCCAACAAAACTCTAAAAATAATTAAAAAGAAATCAACTAAATAAAAGTGATCATAAGCTAGTATGTTGCTGCTGGCTTAGGGTTCCTAACTTCAGGAAACCAAAGGGGATATACTGTACAGGGAGGAAATAATAAAATCATTCATGTAAAAATACATCTGGATACTCATGTAGTATGTCAAAATAAATTTAGTTAAGCTACGTAAAGAAATTCAAGATGAATTAATAGTGGCTTATAGGTATGAGATATAGGTATACACTAGGTAGAAGGCTTATAGGTATATACTACCTATACATGTTACTGCTTTCAAGGAATGAGTGTAACTCCAGACAGTTTAGAGATAGGAAAATCTCAACTAAGAAGCTTTGAATAAAATAGACATACACAACAACCTTGAGGGTCTTAACTCATTATAGAGCTATTTATATACTAGGTCTAAATATACAAAATAATGGGTTTTAACAATAATTAAAATTTCACCTCTAATGAAAACTCAAATTTGAGCTTTGTAATAGAATCATGAAAGAATCTGCTATAATATTTACCAGCAGTTTAGTGATACCTTGTTCCAGGTTCTTCAGATCTTTCAGGAGGTTTTGATTAAGTTCTATTTCTCGCTTCTGCTAATGCAGACCCACATTGTCAATTTGTGTGGGCCTACTTGAAATGAGCAGCAATGTGGCTTGCTTTTGAGTTACTCTAACAGATTTTTATAATCATTTAAAAGATGTAGCATGTAGTTGATGAAGTCTGGATATATGCAATGTTTCTAAAATGGTCCTTTTTTAATTTTCGTAGTAACTTTTTAATTTTATAATTGCAAAGAAAAAATATACTGATTATTTAATATCATATTAGGTTAAAGAGTATTTTTTTTTTTCAAATCCTGTTTATTTTGAAACTCTTTATAGTCTGCTCCACTCTCTCAACTTCTAATATGTTGATGAAGCCTCTCCATGCCCAGTAATTGAACATAGTCTTCCAGCTCACAGGCTTTTCTCACTGGTTCTGGTGTGGCAAATTCCTCTAAATGTAAGTGCTACTATCTCTCCCCTACATACACAAATACTCCTAAGCACCTTCTCTGCAGATGACAGCCATTCTCCTAAAGGCTAAAACATACGCCTACATTGGAAATGTACAGCCTACAACGCTACCAAAGCTGGCAGGCCCAACAGCAACAGGTCCAACTTTTCAAACCTACAACACACAACATCTGTTTGTCCAGTATTTCCAAAATATCAACAGCCTAGGCTGCCAGACTTCCCCAAATACAGTAATCATTGCCAGAAGTGGTAAGGCAGTAGATTACCACTCAAATTAAGTCTCTAAAAGCCACAGCTTACTACTCATATCAGTGGAGCTCGCAGGTCTGCGTGAAGCACGTATTTCAGTGTTGACAGTCCTCGAAAAACATTTTACAGACAGTTCTTCTGTTAGTGGTTGGTTTACCTAGATTTGTATCTTTACAGAATTCATCTGCTTCTTTGCTGGCACAGCAGATCTGCATGTATGTGAGCCGTAGGTCTCTGGAGGGAAAAAGTCCTCTCAGTGGTGACTAGTATTGGCCATTGATCAGCATAAACAAATCCCAGTGACACAGTGCTTTTCAGAAAGAGACATTAATAACATAGGGGCATTGACACCGGCAATTTTTCACTGGCACTGATGAGTTGCTGAAGTTGGGCCTTTCATACGTTTCTTGAGTTTTTCCCAGACTCTTAGCTCAGTTTTCAAGTCGAAAGATATGAAATCTCTCCCAGATAGACAGAGTTTTGGAGCACTTGGGATGAAGACACGAGGGTTAGAAACTATATCTCCACTCTGCATTTGGCAGATGAGTTGTCAACCAGCAGTTGATGAATTGTTTCAGTTTTTTGTGAAAGATAGTATTTAAAGAATCTTCAACTCATTTTGATATGAAATGGAAAACTTTCAACTTTTAAAAGAACTGGGAAGATCTACTGAACAAGAAAAACTGCTTCTGAAGAGGATCTGAACCATTCTGAAATAGATACCTACATGGCCTTGCACAAGTTATTTAACTTCTCTCCTACTGTTTATGCAGAGATAATACAATTGCCTAGTTTATACTGAGAATCAACTATACTGCCTGTGGTATGCTTAGTGAACTTTCAAGTGCTCTACCATTTCTTGAGAGCTAGAACAAGTTTCTTAGCACCTACGACGTGTGAACAAGGACACTGCACTCTGTAGGGGACAGTTCACTTGACCAAAGTATCAAACTGAGCTTTAAAATACAATTTTGCATGCAGCAGACTGCAGTATCATTCTTACAGGGAACATGGGGAGTGGTGAAAGAAACCTATCTAATGCTGTCAGCTCTGCTGCTCTTTTTCCAAAAACATTTTCAAAACCAGTTTTACTCTGGGGTAAAGAGTGTGCAGTCAATGGTAAGCTTTTATGGGCATTGATACAAAAATTAAGCCGAATTAAGTATTAAATGGGACAAGACTTAGAATAGGATAGCGGAGATAGGTTTCTTTTATTGATGTAAATCCATATCACATTTAACCATGTATATATTACATACAAAAGTAAACTGATTACTCCTTACTGAGCTCTAATTATCCAGAAGTTTTGGCAGTTGAAGGAGAAGCTGAAAGGCAATATTGCCTTGACAAACTAACGGAGGTAGCTGCTGTTTTAAAACACAGTGAAAAGTTTTAAAACCACAATGCTACGGACAATGAAGAGAGCAGATTTCAACTTTTACAAAACAGTGTTCCATTGATAAAATGCTTCTCTAAATTTATGAGAAATTACATAAAATTTTAGCTCCATTTTTAGAGAAATAGTTTTTTATCTTCCTAATTCTATGCATGTGACTAATCCAGATTACTTAATTGGGTCTACTCATGTACTTAACATTGAACATGTACTTCAGCATTGATATGATTAGTTTCTTGATGACTATATGGTGGAGTCATGTCCCATTCATCTTATACCAGATGCATTTTGTAAACTGTTTTTATGCTAAGTATTGTATATTATGTTGAATTAGAAAAAATAATTATTACTGTTATTAGCTGGTTGCCATCATTGCTTAGACAGTTGCAGAGCACCTTTTAGGATTATTATCAGCATGAACTGTGGGAGGCTGATCTTCCTGTATAAAACTGACTCATTCTGCTAATAAAAGGGGTTTTATTTTAGAACTAGCTCTATGAAAGTAGCCGTTTACCTCTTGACACCTACCTTATAATAAGATTATTTTTTTTAAACTGGAATATGGTCTTTCCAATGACTGACACAATCCGTACACCAGTATATAAAAACATTTTTTGAAGTACCTAAAATAATCCAGTCACATTTTTTCATTGTTTTTCTCTCTTATCCCCTAAATGTTTATTTCAAACCATACTCTAACCCATCTCCTAATAAACCTTGACATGTGTCATATTGTCTAGATTCCTATCACCAGAATTATTGGTATTTTGTCCACATCAACAAAGCTTACCAACTGATACTGAGCACATGACTGCAACTCATTTATGCCATTATGCCATTTATTAGGAATGTAAAATTATTCTATGCTCAGATAAAAAGAAATCAGTCTTGTCAAAACAAGTGATACTTTTTCAGTTCTAAAATGGGAGCAATAGTCTTCTGTGCCCAGTTACAAAAGCAAACGAACCATTTATTCCCTAAAATAAAACACCTGGGGAAAGGTAATTGGTAACTGTGCATCAATACATAAGTATGAATTTTTCTAATATTACTAGAACTGGTATTATACCAAACCATTAGAAAATAATATTCAAAATGCAATAGATTAAGTCACATGGCAATATTTGCTCTTCTCTGAAAGGCATTGACTCCAGCAAAAACACAGGAAGTAATTCTACCGGCTCAACTAGCATGTGGTTACTACTTATATGAAGAGGTATGGACTGAAATAACTAACTACCTGATATCCATTAATGTTAACTAGCTCTCTCCATCTCTTTCACTACTGTCCCACAATGAGCCCCATAACAGTTCATTATTTGCTTCCTAATTGCCAGATAGTGGACAGCAAAGACTCTCCAACCTTTTGTCACCTTACTGATGGTGATTGGGGCACTGCCTAGGAATAGGACAATCTACTTCAAAATGATGTCCGAACTTAGACCCAGTTGAGGCTAGAATTGCACTTGGAAGTAGGTCATGGAAGACAGGTAACTTTTCCACATTCTATACATCAAATTGTATCAGAACACAATGGCTCTTCTATTCCATTCAAAATGAAAATGGTCAAGTTCTCTGCTGTAATGAATAATGACTGAAGTTGAAGGGGGAAAATGCATATACATACATTAGGTTATCTACAAGTTAAGGTGATTGTTTTGAAGATAAGAGATGTAACTTGTCAAGTTTTTTCCCTGATTCACATAGCAAGGATTTAACTTTGTCTTCTTCAATGAAAAGCACGGTTAATATTTGAAGGTATTTCTGACAAAATACAATGATGTAAGTTACAAAATATAGGGTTTAGGATCTGATATTTTGTTTAGACCTTTAAATAGCCTAGTCAGTAATGAAATGTACATAAAATAGTATCAACAATAATGAGTTATTTCAAAATCATACTATAAAGCCATTCTTTCAAAAGTTTGCTTACAGAACAGCATGGCATAGAAGACTGCATCTAACCTAAAAATATACTCCCAAATGTATAAAACAGCGCACACTTAAAGTTTCAGACTTAAGAAATAGCTTTCCCTTTAGCAGTATGCTGGGGAAAGGCACTTCACGTCGAAAGAGTGATTCCACTTAACATTCTGATACCCTGCTTACATAGTTATAACCTTTGCCTTCTCACCAAATGTTGAGTGGAAGGTTTTAACTTTAATGATACACTAGAATGGGTATCACAGCAGAAGTCATCTTTTCCAGGATGCCCTATTAAAATATTTCTAGCATTGCTATGGAAATCACTTATAACTGCAAGATACTTCACATCATTAAATGCACTGAGTGGGCTGTAATACAAGATCTAGTGAGTGAAATGCTATTCTGTCATTCCAGCATGGATCAGCATGGATCAATACCAGTACTTTTTAATACATTTTAGTCACATTCAAAGCTACTTTTCAAAAACAGTATTTGTGTTCAGAAAAAACTAATCAGTAGCCTGGTCCACCCAATAATCACCTACTTCTTTTTCATCTTTGATGTTTCCTATTTGTTCACCAACTGCTGCTTTTTATTATGTGCCACAACTGTCACATTTTCTCCGCAGCTTGTCATTACTATTTATTGGGTAACCTAAGAGAGCAGATGCTAACCTTTTCATTAAAAAAACATAAGCTAACTAGACAGACACCAAATCAGAATGGCAATTACACATATTCATGCACCAGTAGTCTCAAAAATGATGAGATCTTTTCCTTTGATAGCTGCCATTTCAGAGGAGTTGTTGAAACCTTAAGGATTTTCCTGTGACATTGTATGTGTTGGCCTATACTACTTCTATTCTTTCCTACATTTCTGGGTATTAACAAAGCAGTGAAAAGTAAATTAATTTGGTAACTTTTCAATCATAAGACAGTTCTATCAAGGACAGAACAAAGTATTTTCCTAATACTTCACCTAATTTCACAAAAACTGTGTCAGGATAACAGTGGGCTTATGAAAAAATAATTGAGAGTGCTTTTTTTTTTGGTAGAAAATTAATAAATATTTAGAAAGAAACTAGGCAAGAGTAGCCCTTTGCAAGTCCTCAATTGTCACCATACTGAATCAAAATGACAGATAACAAAGCTGGGGTTCTGGGTTGTGATTTTTTTAGTAATCTTGCTGTTGTCCTCACTACTAAGCATTTCTGCTTTTCTCTGCACTGTGCTTCTTCCAATTGCAGCCATTAAGGGCAGCCTCCCTAGATGCTTCTATATCCCAAAGGATGTATCTTTCACCAGCCAGTCATAGGTTTCCCTTTATGTTTTTGCCAATGTTTAGGGGGACTGGGATAAGGCAAATTCCTGATATAGATCCTGAATGCGTAAGTGGAAGGACAGCTTAGAAACTCTGAATAACAAGCTTTCCAAACCAAAGTTTGGACTGTACACAAAGGTTGTGGCTCACCCAGAGGGTTCAGGCCTGTCATCTGACAGATGAAGACATGCCTTCAAAAATGACATCTGCACTTCCTATTCTTACATTCTGTTCTACTGAAGCTATAATCTGAGGAATAAAGGTGAAGGAACAAAGACGCAGCCATGTATGACTTCAATGTTTTGCCTTAGAACACCCGCTTATTGGATACTCCAACACAAAATCCAATTCAGTCACTGTGGAGCTCAGCTGACCTCCACACACATCAGAGCTCCACGGTTCGCATTTTACCATGTCTTCTGCCTTATGACTGAGAGCCTGGATAACAGGCTTTATATTATTAATCCATTACTGCCCATATATGCTGTCCATCTGGATAGCTGCCAAAGGCATGCAGCCACATATACGCATCTGTTCTACTACTCCCTAAAGAAATCTGGAGTGTAGAAGCTCAGAGATGGATTGCAGACTTACAGGAAGTTGGCTACTTATCCTCACTAGGTATTGAAACCCAGCACACTGTAACGTGTGCTAAAAGCCACGGCAGAAGGATTCTGATTTTGGTGGCAGCAAAGAGGACCTGCCCCTTTTGAGCTGCCTGTGACACATGCAGTGAGGAGTCTCTCTTGGCATGGAAAAGTGAAAGAAAATATTAGTTGCCTGTAAAATGGCAATATTTTCTTTGTAGCAAGCATTTACAGATTTTAGAATAAAGCATGCAGGAATGTTCTAAAGCATATGCATTTCAAAAATAAGCAAGGGAATTTCTGAAAATGGAGGGTCAAATACTCAGTTGGCATAGCCCTTGTGATTTTGTCAGAGCAATGCCCCTTTACAGCTACAAAGAGTTGTGACACAGATTACACATAGACTTTTGTAAGGAACAAAAAAATAGCAAACCTCAGATGAGCTTTGAGCTGGGGAAGAAAAAACTGTTCATCTGAGGGAGTGTATAAGTTTTCAGAGAAGAGCTGAAGTTCTACCCACCTGTTTTGTTTTGTTTCTTAATATCAGCGTGTGCTCGCTTGCTTTGGAACGAAGGCAGCCTCTTCACATGGTGGACTGAAATGCTCACTGAGCCCATGCTTAAATCAGATTACTTCTGTTACCTGGTTTAAAGTTGAATTAACAATCCGAAATCCTGGTGGGAGAGGCTAGCAAGCTGATCTTCCCAATAAATAGATAGAAGGAATGTAAGCAGTGGGAATGAAGACGGGAAACACTGAAGGATGGTGTAGACAGATGGAAGTCCAACCTAAGCTTGACAGAGGCAGCAAGTCACCCCTGATGCAGAAAGTTTTGAGTGACTTTCAGACAAAGAGTTTTTAACTCGTCTGTTCCAAGAGTGCCTTTCCTTTGGAGTAATCTAGCCTAAATACTAGATCCCTCTCCCTACAGAAATTCATTCCTATTTTGTACTTGGTACAAACAAGCCATCTCTGCCCCAAATTGCCCCAAATTTCCCGACAAAATTCTGGAATTGTGAAAAGGATGGTTTAAGAAAAGCACCCATGCACATGGATGTCCAAATGGATACAGGAGAAAAACAGCTTTTGACAGGTCCCTCTTCAAGTCAACTGGACTTAATTCTGCCATTTCCAGGGAGAGCTGTGATGGGACAACTATGTTTACTACCAAATCCCTCTTAAGGTTGATGTACCACCAGAGCAGAGTTGCTTCTTTAAGAGCATAAATTAATATTAGAAAGATTAATTTCATTGTTTCAATAATATTTATAACACTGGTGAAATCTAGAACATGGTGAAATGTGTGGATATTGGTAAGCAAATTGCTGCAAACAGCTATTGTAAAGCTTATCTCCTCGTGCTTCAGTTCACCTGCCATTCTCACTCTCTCCATGTACTGTTGCACTGAAAGCTTTGTCCTCCCTTGCCATCCTGAACAGTTTCAATTCATTCCAGTCCTGTCACAGCTCATTTTTTTCACCGACACATTGCAGATTTCTAGAGAAATCTCTGTATGAGGTAGCTTTTGTCAGACTTCTCTTGAGATTCTCTGAAAATCTCAGCTTCCTGGACTAGTTCCATATTTTGAACGCTCATGTCTGGCCGTGGCCCAAACAGAGCACATTTGTCAGCTCAGCCAGGTCATTAACATTCACATTGTGTCCCATCCCTTACAGCTAGCATTTAAGCCTTGAGAATACCAGAAAGATGCCTCGGAGCATGTGAAAGGATATTATTTCCTCCTTTAAATAGAAAAAATACATTATATCAGAGCAACCAGCATACTCAATGATTAATTTTTAAAAGCAGAACTCTCCAAGTTATATTAAGAGCCCGAACAGCAAATACTGCATATGCAGTTGAGAATATTTAATAGTAACTTTAAGTTACATAACTACTAAATTATTTGAAACAGACATTTCTGCGGTTCTAAGCATACACAGACACATAGACTCATGAATAATTGCCTCTCCTTTCTGAATGACCTGTCCCTTTTCTTCTGATGCCTGTCTCTGAATTAAGTTTGATGAACGGATGAATACAAATTACTCTCCAGTTTTTTGTCTAAGTTAGATTTTATTTCTTAAGTGGGGAAGTCAAAATAGTTTCTACTAGACATAGCTTGTATGCTCTTCATAAATGTCATACATCTGCAATGAAATTTATACTTGAATTATTTCAAGATTCCACTATTAATTCCTTTTCTTGATCCTCTTTTCAGCTTGTCTATAATGTGTGCTTTTCTTACATGAAAATGCTGTAAAAGCAGTTGTATGACACACTAAAAATTTACAGGACAAGGAAATACCTTGATCCTTAGAAAATTACAAAGTTTAAAATGCAGCATTAACCTCTTTCAGGTAACATGCCTCTCTCCAGTCTATTTTCTTTCAAAACCAGATTTCTTTATATGTATACCCTTTTATTTTCTAAAATATTTTAGAAATATTTTAATATTTTCATTTTTTTTTCCTTTTAAATACTAGCAGCCTGATAAAATTTGCAGTAAAAGAATTGAAAACATTATCATTAATTTCATCAGAAGTTGATCAACCAGGATTAAAACCAGAGTGTATTTACAACAAGCCTCAGAAAAATGCTGAGGTATTGCTTGATACATTACAAGATTTATAAATAAAACTTTCATCATGCCCATCCACACAATTTGATTATTACGCTGGAAAATGGGGCAAATTATTCTGAAAACTAAAGTTTAAAGGGTACAAGGTTGAATTTACTTGTTATATGTTGATAGTTTGCATTCTAAACAAATATGGTACTAGAGACTGATCCAAGACATAACCAAAAGCTCATAGCCAGGCACACGCAGGCACTGGAGTTCATCAGCTTGCACGGCTGAAAAGTCCTAAGCAGCCACATTCCCTTCTCAAGCCTCCCATAGGTTTCTAACAAGCTTCATCCCTGCTTACTCCTGAAACCAGCCTTTTCTGTGGTGGCAGGCAGCTGTGTTCCACTGGACAACGAAACTTAGGTTTCCTACCATGCAGGGGCTTTTGAGACAGAATTCTGTAGCCAAAAGCTCTTGACACTATGCTTTTGTCTGAAATGTTACACAAAAGTATGCAAGATGTTTCAGTCTTTCAGGAGGAACACAGCTCTTACTAGAGAACTACCTTGTTTAGACGGCAAAAGGCAACCAAGGGTACCCAGTCATGGCTCCTGATAACAATGAAAAGGTTGTGTTAACATTACTGGAAGCTAGACTGGATCACGAATCATTACAGCACTTGGTAATTAGAGCCTTTCTTTCATTTGACAAGATAATAAAAAATCAGTGATCTGTTAGAGAGTAACAAGAAAGAACAAATTCATTTTTATGCAAAAAGGGATTGTGCTACAATGCAAGAGTCTTCAACAGGTTTCTTATTTATAGATTTTCTTTAAAAGGTGATAGTCGTCACCTTAATATCTTGCCACTTTATATGATGCAGATTTATCCTCAGAAGACCTCTAAAATATGGAACAAATTAATTCAGTATTACAAGGTGACAAACTGTGGCTGAGCAAGTCAGACACAAAGCCTGTGGACGAATCACAAAAAGAATCACTCAACAGAAACATCAAAAATTCAGTGAAAAGACAAGCTTCAATATGTTCCACATTACTGAGAACAGGAAAAAAAAAGCCTCTACTAAATACTCAACACTAAAAAACATAAAGCACATTTTAACCACAGAAGATCTTCATAGGGTGTTTCTTACAGCAATCTTGCATATCAGAATGTTTTCAAATTGGTATATTTTTCCCCACATTGAAGGAAAACCAAAACTAAGGAAAATAATCAAGCTTCCTTTAAAAATCAAAGCAGCAAGAACAGTCACAGTAGTTTTCCATCTTCAGCCTGCAAGTAATAGGTTTTTCCCTTCTCCCTTAGTTTTATTAGAGTGATTCCATTTTCTTGTCAAACTGGATATTCACTTTTGAAAAAGCAGGCTGTGTTTGCTTTAGGCTCTATGCAAGGAGAGCAACATTCCACAAGAAGCTTTGTCATATGGTCAAAGCTGACGACCTACTACAATAATCTTGAGATGAAAATGAAATATCACTCTTGTGAAGTCTTTTGGGACTTTCACTTTTCCTTGACTATAATAACTCTCTGAATGAGACGGATCCCTTGAGGTACGTGCATATTTTCACTGAGTTCAAAGGACTTAAAACAGTTTACACAAGACACAAATTCAGCCCCCTTTATTTTTTACATTATTGAAAAATGTCTCTTATTTTCTAACAAATAGCCTTCTTATTAATTGTTTAGCTGCACAAATGTATCTTTAAAAATATCTCAGTAAGTACAAAGCACAAAGACTTTTAAGCCGGGAAGATGTGGAAGTTCTTCAGTTACCAATCTCCATACCTGAGAAATTAAATCTGCAGATATTCCATTTCATATTTTATCAATGCTATCACATATGTGCTCCAAGAAGTCCTGTCTCTTCATGCACTGTGTTTTAATATCAATAAGAATACTACACTGCTGTTAGATGCCAGCAAAGCAGCCTGAAGGGCTAGCAGGTAGAATCCATGCTGGCCCACAAAATAAGGGGAAAAGTTACATAGATGGCTTACTGGAATTCCAGGAACGAACAAACAAAAAATTGCTGTCACTCCATTATGAAAACATCCCTCTTGCATCTGAAACAGGCCCATTTTTATACAAATAATACAACAAAAAAACAAATATGGATGATGTAGCAAGAATAAATTTCTGTCTTCAACTTTCTGCTTGCCAAACACTGGAGTGGCATTAACCAGTAGATGCTTTTGCCTAGTAACTACATAATGTCCTGGATACTTGTTTGTGGTGGCGGTATAAGCAGGATACTGAAGCCTTTGACCTATTGACTTGCAAGCACATACACACACAACAAGGAAGACAAGTACAGTTGTACTATAGCTGCACTTCCAGTGAATTTCTAGAATATTTGTAAACAAGTCTGTGACAGGCAACCATGGAGTCTCTGGAAACCAGAAATTATAGACCAGTTTAACAATCCCTTTAGCAATAGAGCGAGCAGTGTAATTGCATGTGAATTCTTCAATTCAAATACAAAAAAACATCTAGACCGCATATTTTAGAGACACGGATGCAAGTGATTTGCTTTCCATTTTGTTTATATATTTAAATATAACACAAACTTAAAAAAATAAAGGATGTCACTGGCTAAGGAACTAGGTGTTGATACATCCAAAATTCCTGAAAATGTAAGTATCTAACAAAAATAAGACTCAAATATGTGAAGTAAATAAAAAATAAAGGAACTGAAATCTACCAATATTTTGTTTCAGAAGTATAAGAAGTGTCATAAAAGAAGCTTGGAATTGTTGGTTTCCCATCTGCTAGGCAGAAACACAGGAAGATCTGGAACGTGCTGAGTGGACCTGACATTGTCCCAAAGTTTCACTGTTACCTCCCATAAAGTAAAACTAAGAGAAATACTGACGGTTTTACCAGTGATCTTCCTCTGGCAGTGAAACTGTAGAACTAAATGCCTGCGGGTACCACAGTTTCCTTAGAGTTCACGGATGCAGTGGATGAAGTCAGTTCTGAGCTTAGAATACATATTTTACACTGCATGATTTTAAAAGTACATCTATGAAGATAATTTATTTTTTGTTACTGCACAATGAATTAAAAATCCCTTTACCCTGGGAAATATCAAACACACTATCTCAACCCATTATTAATACAACAAAACAGATTTCATAACACCGCTTCTTCAAAACTGCTTCCAGTGAGAAAGTTGATAATGCTCCCAAATTTGCAGGCAGAAAAGCAGCTCCAGTAAGCATGTGGCCTCTTAAAAGTTACATTAACAGCAACAGACTGCTACCATTTTCTCAGGCAAAACCTTCATCACCTTAGAGACTCAATCCAAGAACACTAAATTTGCTTGAGTAATGGGGATAGAACTTGATCATGAGAGCTAAAAAGAGTAAAACTGTAATAAAGGTGGGTTGTTTGTTTTTTTTCTTAGCTCAAAGTTTTTTTCTTAGTTCCAATTGTACATACTACCCACAACCAATGTAGAACAAGTCTTTCCTGCAGATTGATGTCTGGCTCGTATCAAGCTGCCTGTCTGCATATGAAAAAACTAACCTTTAAGACAAGGAAGAGAGAATCAGACATTACAAAATCGTTTTTTAACTGGTGGAATGGCTCTTGGAATGGAAATTGCTTATCAAAAACTAATATAATGCATGAAAGGTAAGATTGCTCAGGAAGAAGTTCCCAGGGAAATAATGATATTTTTCAGTATTTCTATATTTTTATATCCTTTGGTAAGAGAGAAGTATTTTCCTCTTTTCCTTTATACACCAAGAACCTTGGATAAACTTAATTTCAACCCCAGAATAGACCAAAGCTGAACAGCAGTTATTCCCTCACAGTTTTAGATGGGCATCAGCTTCCACCTGCTGATGCAATTAGCCGGTGAGTCCTATCAACATGAACGGATCATCAAGAATTGTCCAAGAAATAACTATATAAAAACTGCATGAAAACCCCATCTTCTATAAATAATAATTTATAAATTTTTGTGGGTTTTTTTTTTAATTAGTTCTTTGCTCCGAAAATAATTAAAGATATTAAGATACGCATCAATTGATGCAATTAAATTTTGCAATGAAATATCAAACAACAAAGATCGTTTTAGCATGTTTGGTTTTGAAACAAAGTGGATTGTGGGGATTTTTGGGGTTTGGGTTTTTTTTGGGGTTTGGTTGTTTTGTGCTTTTTTTTTAACTTTTGGGTGGAATACTTGAGTGAAAACTTGAATAAATTGGCTATTAAACCTTTGAGAACAAGGCGACAAGGACAGCAAAGCTGGTTATCTTGGAGAAATGTGACTGAATGAAAAGGAATATAATTCAAAATAAAATTATTTAATTTGTTGTACTTTGTAAAGCATCCATTTCAAAATTGTCACAAATTGATGCGATCAAAGATGTCTTTTAAATAATTCTTTTCCATGTTCTTCTTGCCTTCATTTAGCTTAACAACTTTAGCAGCATGCTTTTGCTTTTAAAAAAAAAAATAAAAATAAAAAGGCAAACAAACCCCATTTCCACTCCCTGTATTTATTTCTGGCATTTCTCCAGAAGCCGACTTTGCAGGCTGTACTTGCACCCATGCACATCATGACCATTTTCCTACTCAGCTAATTATGCCCAGGCACATCTCAATTCTCCTTCCATCATTGAATTCTTGAAACATCCCCTCCCACATATACATAGCCAGAAATCTGCCAGTTCATGGCTGTCTGTAATATTTCCAAATGCACATGTACTCCTAAGCTCCTTTGGACAGAGTTTCAAGAAACTGAAATTCTTTCGGAGCATAAATTCTCCCCCCTTGCCTTGCTTCTATTTCTGTATCTATGCTGCTTGAGTATCCAGTTTTGATTTCAGAGCTATCAAAAATCAGACTGAAGTATGTTAAAGCTTGCTGAAGATGATCCTGCTCATTGCAGGGGGCTTGGACTAGATGGCCTTTGAAGGTCCTTTACAACACAAACTATTCTATGATTCTATGTCAAGTTTCAAAGAGATTGAAATGAAGCATGTTACAGCAAGCTGGGAGTACTACAGATTGAAAATATCTCAGAAATCAATAATGTAGAACTACAGAAAAACACCAGCAACTGAAATGTAGTAATAAACAAAAATTTTGAGGTTTAGCATTAGTTTTGAGTAAGAACGGGGTCTAAATCACCATCTGTTTCAGGCTCACCTTCATTCTGGTTTACCTGAACTTTATTTAGGTGCTGAACAGCCTGGAAGCAGGTTGTTGCTTCAGACAGTCACGAAGAAGTAATGATCAGTAGCAGCTTTGAGCTTTAATGATGAATTTGTATACCTGTTTCTTTGGGGTTTTTCACATTTGCAGGAAGAAGTGAGTATAGAGTCCCAAAAGAGACTTTGCTGTTGACTTTGCAACAGTTTATGAACCAATCAGACCCTTTCTCACAAAAGCTTTGTAGTTCTGCATTTCATATACTGGCCGTGGGGATGACCTGAACGAAAGTAATTTCACAACCTACTGCATAATGCAAACAGGCTTATAGAAGATACTCTCTCATAGTAAAATCTTCATTTACATAAGCACCAAAAGATGAGCCCCAGCTCTTGTTACCAATGGCTTTGGTGCATAAAGAGTCAAGGTATTTGCTTATAACAAACAAGTTACTCTTGCAAATGCATGCTTTAATGAAAGAAAGCTGCTTAAAAAGTCAAAAAGCCAAAACAGGTCACTGATCATCCTTATTTTTATTACTTTAGTGAAAAAAAGCACATGTACTATCACTGAGCTGCTTATACTCATAAGTCATATATTCAGGCACAGACACAGAGATGGCAAATTATTTCACCTCAGATGAGCAGGTATATCCTCCCAGCAGATAAAGACACAAGTTTTGGACACAGCCCTAGCTCCTGTTGAATAAATGGAACAAAATCTGCTCACCTGAAGATTAAAAGAAAGGATCCTGCCTTGGATGAAACAGTGGAATTAACGAAGGATGATGATTGAGCTGGAACAACCTTCTCAGGATTAACATTTATGAGGCTTTCATTATTTTAGTGAAAATGAATAAAGGCAAGTAGTCACTGTAAAAGAACATTGTACAAAAACTCTCTCAATGAGATGTGTTCCTGTTGTTGCTGTTTTGTAAAGTGTTTTTAATCTTTTAATCTTCAAAGCTGACAATTTGCCATATTTCATAGTAACAATTTATTTAAAATGGCCACACAAGTATATACAATACACTGTGATTTGCTGAACTGTCTGTTGTTGCAAACTGTAACCATTGCATTCAGGATTGATTTATAGACATCGGAAGATTGCCAAAACAGACTTTGTACTACTCTGCTGATTTCAGAGTTACTAAGAGTTTAAACTGGTGCATTCAAGAGCAGAATGAGATTATGCAGATAGAAAATTATGCTGCTTCTAGACAAGAAAAGGCTTGCAAACACCAAATTTATTCGTATTTGAAAAGATATTTGTGCAGGAATTAAATTTTATGCCCACAAAGACTACACAAGAAGAAAATGAGGAACATGAAATAAAGAAGAGAAGCCAACAAATAATTTAAAGTGCACAACACAATACCATTTTCTTCACAATGTATGAGTTGAACACTTTTACACATTACTAACAGAACAATTGATGTAAGTATGTGAGAAGAGCTCAGTTTCAGGACAGGCGTGATATGTATTTCAAGCTAAGAAACAAAGCCTTAGGGAAATACTGCTGCTATTATTTGTCACCAGACTTCTCACTACGAAAACTTCCATTCATGCTTCAAAACGAAAATATTCTGAAAGTAAGCAATGCAATTCGATTTCTTTTTTCAAGACTTAAATTCAATTGCTTATCTACCTTCCTCTTAAAGAGTAGATTAGCAAGCCAGTTTTGTTCAAATGCATTGAAAACTCTTTGCTCTTTATTGCTCTGGTGAGAGTATGCAATTGGCTGTGAACTTCCATATATATACACAGAGTTTAGGAGTAGTCAGGATATAATTTAGTTAGAACATTTCCTACCTGCAACAGTGGAGGAACACAGAGTACCAACTGAGCTCAGGTAAATAGTACAACTAACAGAATTTGACAACAGGATCCAGCGTGAGATTAGCTGGAGCCCTATTGATTTCACTGGTGTTTGAATCAACTGCAATAGAATTTATCCTAACTCTCCAGCAAAAGACTACTTTGCAGCTTGTATCTCAAGAATGCTTTGCAAGCTCTCACAAATTATGCAAGCTTAAATTTAAGCTCTCTACTGGCAAATTATACACTTATCCTAACCACCTATAAGATACCACAGCAGCGACACCCTCCTTACCTGCTGTGTGACTATTTGTTCAATATGCATTCAGGCAGAGCCAGCTGTTGAAGCCCATAATGTCAACACCACCACACTCCTCTCTCACAAGAAAGTAGATGAATAAATGTAAACCAGAATTTCTTTTCTTAATATAATACCAAATAACTGTTATCGCTGGTTTTGTTTTGAAAGCAGACTTCTGGTGGGGGAAAAAACACTTAAATGTCTTCTACAGGGCTGAGAGTTTATCAGTGAGCTTTCTTAAAGATAGCTGCTTAGAAACTGCCACACAAAGCCATCAGGGCTAATGGCGACAAACATGATTCCAAGTGCTTTCCACACAGAACTAACAGCAGCAGACCTCAGATTCAGCAACCAGTGCTATTCTTCAAGACACTGCAAATGAGAGCAGGGTGATCTTCAGAAAAGATAATACTTCCCAAATTCTCTTTCCAAAGAGAATTGTTTGGGATCTGGAGCGGCATTAGTTTTCCAGGAAAAGATGAGTGACTTGATTGAATGGAAATGAAGCAGTTGAGATACCTCACACAAATATACATATAAATGCATTTGCCTCTCTTAAACTGCTGCCTTTATGGCCAGCAGTTCTCCAAGGTGAATGTATGGCAAACTGTTTTCATAAGAGCAGGTAGCATTAATTAGCAAAATTAGCACTTCACAGCGTTTAAGCTTTAAGCAAGCAGGGAAAATATTTTCTTTCAATAAATGCTTTAGAATTACCAGTACGTATATAAAAAATGGAAAGTTGGCTTAGAGGGATTTTTAGTTGGCTTTTCTCTCATTTTCACATGTAATTCTGAGAAAACAAAAAATGCAGGCATTGCTTTACAAGATGCTACAAGGAGTTTCTCACCGTACTCAACTGGCAGCACAAAGCAAACAACTGTACAAAGGACTAGGAACTGGTCTTCCAGAATATTTTCTCATACCTGTCCCACAGTAAGGGTTTAAGTAGGCAGCAGACCTTCAGCTGTGATAAAACAGAACAACCCCAGCACCAGTGTGAGTGATCCTTTGGTCAGTAAGGGCTATACTAATATTTTCTGAGCCCATATCCAGAACTCAGTCCTTGAATTCATGCTTAAACAGGGGTGCTTAAAAGAAATATTTTGGAATTCCTGCTCTATTGTTGACCCAAAACTGACTATTGAAAAAAGCAGAGTACTAAAAGAAGCCAGTTCTTCCTCATTTCATATATAGAATACAAAGGGAGGAATAGATTTTGAGCATCTTGAAAAAGGTTTGAAAAGATAGAGTCTTGAAGATAGGGTATAACAGTCTACATAACTGCAATCAAACTGTGGTGTCTAGATACAAAACTACCTGTGTTTTTGCCTGCAATATGCTTTTGCAACAGCAGACAAGATTCCTTACCCATTTAGAGTCATACATTCATTAACAATTTTAAAATAATACATATAAAATTCTTGAAATATTTTTTTTTTTCCTCAGAATACACTAAGGACCACTCAGCAGCATCAAATAGAAAAAAATAACACATCCAGTTACACAGAGACATTAACACAAGGCACATTTGCTAAGCTAGCTATTACAACAGAGGAGTGGTTGGGGTTTTTCTTTCACAGCTACATCTTGTCCCAAACCCTTGTCTAATCCATGACCACAGCCTAAGAAGGACCCTAAGCTTAGATGGTTCGGACCACTTATACTTAAATACTGGAACAGCCTAAAGACATTTTCATTATACACAGTCACTAGTTACTTTATTTTCATCTATTCCAAATCAAATACCTGGCATAAATCCCTTCGGATTTTACATGTCACTACATTACAAAGAATCAAAATAGACCTTCAACATCTTTATCAAATCTGTAAATTAATATTAACTGTAATGGGTTTTAAATCACCTCTATGAATATGGAAATCATCTCATATGTGTAGGGTTAAATGGAGTTCATATTCAATAAGTAAAGGAACAGTCAGATATTTGAAGGTCTCAACTAATAAACAAACTGCAGCTTTCAAAGCTCATGAGTTTATGAGATTTTAATTAAAGTGATCTGCTGTTAATTTAATATATACCCTAGATACTCAGGTATTGAATTAAGCAGATTTGAGGATATGGAGCTTTTTTTTAATTATCACTATTCTTCTAAGGGTATTTGCATTGCTGAATTAGACCTGCTCCATGTGGACAGTGGTTTTAAGAGCAACAGAGCTAGATTTATCTCACTGCTTTAGGCATTGGCTTAATTATCCCTGTTCTGCAGCATCTGTAACAAAATTCTCAATTAAAACACTTTTAGAGTACTTTGTGTGGCTTGAGTTTGATTTTTTTTAAATTCTTAAAAAAAAAAAAAAAAAGAAGGGTGGCCTTTTAATGGCAGAGTAAGATTTTTTACATGTGTCACCACAGCCTTTTTGGATGTGGAGCAAAATGAGTGGAGCTCAGAATTTTCAACTACACATTTACAAAATGTTGAATGCCTGCTCCTAAGTATTGCCGTGGGAATTACTGGGTGCTGATAAAGTGTGACAACCCAATCTCCATCAGCAGGTAGTAAGCACCTGAAGCCTCAACTTCCAAGGAATTACAAGGGGTTTTCTGAATCTCAACTTCTGTTTACAATAAAACCCTCTTCAGGAATATGATTTTGCATAACCCCTACCTTAATCACAGTCCAGTCTCAACAGAAGAATATTATTTTTATTGAACACCATAAATTGGTACTACTTTCCATTCAGGTTGTGCTTCTTTTCTCATGTTTATTGTTTCAACTTTTCATAATGTTAAAGATACAATTTATCTCGCCTAAGAACTTGTAAATATGCCCCTGAAGATAATCACACCTGGCAAGAATTTTATACGAACACAGACAGAATGGCCCAGAGGACATGTGCAATAATATTTCAGCAAAACAGAGCTTGCAGTGAAAGAACTATCACAATCCAAAGTGTGTTCCTTCAAGGTATTTTAAGTGCCTTTAAGTATCCTTTTATTTTACGTGAGGTTATATACCCAAATGATAATGATTTCCTAGTGCTCTGTCTAGTGTACCATCAGATCTCTTACGTATATTTTCCACAGACCAAGCTTTTTACCCTAAGACTGCTTCTCCTTGCATTCTGTTTACATTTTTCCTTTCCCTTCAATCAATTACTCCTTAAGCAAAAGGCACACTCTAAGCTCCCTGCACTTAACCATTTCCTCTTAAATCCCAGAGCCTCCTCACTGGAAAAAGGACACAATCATCTGGGACCTAAGATTTACGTGCCTGATCACATCTTTGGTCCATGAGGTTTTACAGCTTCAGTATAATAATGGTCATCCTTCTCTCTAAGTTGGACAGACATCAATTTGATAGGTGGACCACTCGGTGGATAAAGAACTGGCTGGATGGCAGCACACAAAGAGTTGTGCTCAATGGCTCAGTGTCCAGCTGGAGACCAGTAACGAGTGGTGTCCCCCAGGGATCGGTGTTGGGACCGGTCTTGTTCAACATCTTTGTGGGTGACATGGACAGTGGGATTGAGTGCGCCCTCAGCAAGTTTGCCGATGACACCAAGCTGTGTGGTTCGGTTGATATGTTGGAGGGAAGGAATGCCATCCAGAAGGACCTTGACACGCTTGTGAGGTGGGCTGATGCCAACCTGATGAAGTTTAACCATGCCAAGTGCAAGGTCCTACACCTGGGTCGGAACAATGCCAGGCACAGCTACAGGTTGGGCGGGGAGGAGATTGAGAGCAGCCCTGCAGAGAAGGACTTGGGAGTGTTGGTCGATGAAAAAATGAACATGAGCAGGCAGTGTGCGCTTGCAGCCCAGAAAGCCAACCGTATCCTGGGCTGCAACAAAAGGAGCGTGACCAGCAGGTTGACGGAGGTGCTCCTGCCCCTTTACTCTGCTCTCGTGAGACCTCACTTGGGGAGTATTGTGTGCAGTTCTGGGGTCCTCAACATAAAAAGGACATGGAACTGTTAGAACAAGTGCAGAGGAGGGCCATGAGGATGATCAGGGGACTGGAACACCTCCCGTATGAAGACAGGATGAGAAAATTGGGGCTGTTCAGCCTGGAGAAGAGAAGGTTGCGTGGAGACTTCATAGCAGCCTTCCAGTATCTGAAGGGGGCCTATAGGGATGCTGGGGAGGGACTCTTCATTAGGGACTGTGGTGAGAGGACAAGGGGTAATGGGTTCAAACTTAAACAGGGGAAGTTCAGATTGGATATGAGGAAGAAGTTCTTTACTGTAAGGGTGGTGAGGCCCTGGAATGGGCTGCCCAGGGAAGTTGTGAATGCTTCATCCCTGGCGGCGTTCAAGGTGGGGTTGGACATAGCCTTGGATGACATGGTTTAGTGGGAGGTGTCCCTGCCCATGGTAGTGGGGCTGGAACTCGATGATCTTGAGGTCCTTTCCAACCCTAACAATTCTATGATTCTATGATTCTATAATGCTGCAAAAGGCAGAAAAGGAAGAAAACTGCATGCTCTCTCTTCTGGTTTTTGATTAGATGTGATTTTGGTAGCAATGTTAACACCCCCAGATGTAGACATTTGTGATGGATTGAAATTCTTGGAAAAACAGCCTGTCATTTCATTTTTTATGATCTTTCTCTCAGAAATGCAGCTAAAATGAGTTTCATGAAGAGTATATCCAGACTATGTCAATAATTCTTTTCTCCATGGCAAAACCCAAGGAGCTGCCTGTCATCCTCAGAGGTGTGACACTGTCACATTGAAACACCAATGTCCAAGGAAAGAAGTAGTACAGACAGAGTTAGAAAATAATTTGTCTTAATCATTCTCCACTGGTTTACCCTAGGTAGACTCCTTTGTGTCTCTAGGGAACAATGAGTTAAACAAACCCACAAAAACAGACTTGGATAAAATGCACCACTATCTGCCAGAGACATAACACCTCAGACAACACGGATGCCCCTTCAGAGTCCCTACCTATACATCAACAGGAAGATATACTCTCTATCTTTCTGAACACATTTTTCAGTATTAAAACCAGTACAAAATTATCTTAATTCACTTTCCCAATATGTAATGACCTTAGCCAAGAGATTTGTGTCACATGAAGGTTTTTCAGTTTCTCCTACCTTCAAGGGAGAAGGAAAGGGAAAAGGCTCCTCACCTTATAGTGCTGAGAGGCCTGCAGCAATACAAGTGAAGAAACAAACTCTTCAGTGGCAACAGAAAACTACTCCATAGAAGCCTTTTTCTTTTGAGGAAGACAACTGAGCAGCAAGGAGTGATCCTTAATATCTGCTGTCTGAGCAGCAATTCTATGGCACTCACTAGTCACTTTTGGAAGCTAGCAACCTGTCATTAAAACTTATATCTTTAATTATTTTCAGAGCAAAGAACTAATAACAAGAAAAAACCCACAAAAATTTATAAATTATTATTTATAGAAGATGGGGTTTTCATGCAGTTTTTATATAGTTATTTCTTGGATAATTCTTGATGATCCATTCATGTTGATAGGACTCACCGGCTAATTGCATCAGCAGGTGGAAGCTGATACCCATCTAAAACTGTGAGGGAATAACTGCTGTTCAGCTTTGGTTTATTCTGGGGTTGAAATTAAGTTTATCCAAGGTTCTTGGTATCTAAAGGAAAAGAGGAAAATACTTCTCTCTTACCAAAGGATATAAAAATATAGAAATATTGAAAAATATCATTATTTCCCTGGGAACTTCTTCCTGAGCAATCTTACCTTTCATGCATTATATTAGTTTTTGATAAGCAATTTCCATTCCAAGAGCCATTCCACCAGTTAAAAAACCATTTTGTAATGTCTGATTCTCTCTTCCTTGTCTTAAAGGTTAGTCTTTTCATATGCAGACAGGCAGCTTGATACGAACCAGACATCAATCTGCAGGAAAGACTTGTTCTACATTGGTTGTGGGTAGTACGTACAATTTGAACTTTCTTATGACATTGAGGTTCATGATTTAATTACATATTGGTGTAGAAGTTCTTTTTTTTATAGTACACAGAAGCATTCAAAATAGCTATAAAAGAATCATCCTATCTACAAAGAACACTTAGTGCAGAAACATGCGTTGTCAGTGCTCCTCCCTCTTTAAGATCCTTCACAAAAATTCTGAGAGCTAAGAAAAAAAACAAAATAAACCTCACCTTTATTACAGTTTTACTCTTTTTAGCTCTCATGATCAAGTTCTGTGACAATATCCCAGGAACATTCAAATTTCTCTCACTGGTACAGCTCATTAGCTTTGCTGTCTGTACATGCTCATTAGCTATAAAGAGATCACTCTTTGACCATACAAAAAAAGATCAATCCATTCTTGGTCATACAAGAAATTGACTGAGTTTGTAGAGAGACTGAATCAATAGCTATACGAATGGATATTTTCCCAACTGATTCAGGATGTACTACTTAGCAGCTGATACTTACACTTAAAATTTTAAATCTTTCAATATTTAGCATCTCAAGGAAATCTATACTTGAGAAAAAATAAAGAATGCTACACAATTTACTATAATTGGAACCTTTATCCTTGTGACTAACAGGTAGCTTGTACAAGAGCTATAACCATTTTTTATTGTATCATTAAAGTTTCAAGCAAAAGAACTTCAGAGAATACTATTATAATAGCATTTCATTAGACATTAGAAAAAGGCTTGGGAAAAGATCTGGTTTTTATCTCAGTTTATGTCACATCAGCTCCTGAATTTACACATTCACTGTTTGAGTGTGGTCCAGAGAAGTCCTGAGGAACTTCTAATGCTGGTGGGTTTCCTGCAAGTAACAGGTTCTTTAATCCTAACTCTAAATTAAACTTGAATTGTGTGATTAATCAATTTAGATTGTTATCCTTAAAACAAATACTTTTGGAAAACTTCCAGTAATATTTTTTTTAATAACTCAGAATAATTCTTTTCACGTCTTCTCGTTATTCATCAGGCTTTATCTTCATTCCTACATGACAAGAGGACAGGAGGACAAAATGTAAGCCAGTACCCCAAGTACTGACATGTCCTCTGAGAACAGGACAGATTAATTCTTTTATCCTTTTTATATAGCTACTGTAAATACATTATTTTTCTTCTTCATTTGCTGCACTATAATGGGAAATAACTGAGCTTCCCAAAATAGTCATCAGCCTTCTTATTAAAAGTCTGTATGAATTCAAGGTTTCTAAAGATATGAGTTCAGGTTACTGTCTACCTATATATTAACATTGTTACTCATGTTTAATTTCAGCTGCTGTTATAAAAGCCAACCTGTTACAGATGGCCAGGACTCCTCCAGTACATTTAAATACCAATTAGAGATTCTCACATCTTCTGTAATTTTTATTTGCAGACCAGCTTTAGTGTAATCAGCAAACATTAGTAAATACACTATCCACTTTCTTCTCTAACTGCTACATTTGCTGCTTGACAGTATAGTAATTTTCTATGGCATCCAGCTTCATGTCTGCATGAAGATGAAGCAGAAAAGCTACATTAAGACTACTTTATTTCTTCCCCTGAATTGTTTTTAGGTTTGGTTTCCCAAATCATGCTATTGACCTAGGAAGATTCAAAAGTGGATGGTAGAATAAGATTAGAAGTATGCTAAAACATGGAAATCAGCAATATAAAACCATGTATGTTATACTACAGACAAGCTGACAACTGACTACTGCAAATACTTTTACTAATTAATTTTTAAAAGTACATTAGAATGGCAAAATATAAAAGTCACAGGCAGACATCTACACATCTTCGGTAAGTGAAAGGGAGACAGCATTAACTCAGTATACACATATAATAAAGTGTTATTAATAAATTAATGTAACATGTATTGTGTCACATATTTTATATATACTATAACATTATAAGTGTTACTTCAATCACTGTAAACTTGCAAAATAAAGCTCTATTCTATATTCTAGTACTCTCAAAATACGCATATACTAACTTGTTAGTCAAGCGCTTCAAAAGGCATTCTCAGACATCACCTGTGACAGTAACTGCAAATCAGTTGTGCAAATCAGACAGTAACTGCTAATATCAGTTTACACAGTTCTGACCTGTATTTAACTCAGCATATCTTAACTTCCCAACATATACACAGTATCTTTTTCTACAAGTCATTAATAACATACCAGTCAACAATCCCCGGGATCTGTGCACAGAACAGGACAACGTGCAGAAATACATCGTTAAAGGCGTTCCATGTTTTCTTGATGATGAAATGACCTGGCTCAAGCTAAATAAAAGTGGTATCAATCGTAACATATTTCTTCTCTCTATGAATAATATCAAGTAATTTTTTTTGTTTCCTATTGCTCAGCCAGTGTATATAGTTTATGACAAGACATCATTTCTTGCAATTTTTATTTTCCCCAAGGTCGCTTGTGTCACATTGTTATCTGGAATGAAATGACACGGCTCTGTTGACTACAGTGCAATAATGCTGTCTAAACACACCCTGAAAGATTCATGAAAATAAAACTTCTAAAATGTATTTTGTCGGATGTCCTTTCTTTTTTGCCAACTTTGAAGGAAAGCAGTAGGCCTAATTGTCCTTTCAATAGGCAGTGTAGGTTTGATCATCTTGTATTGTTTTCAACCCACTAGTACACAATACTTAACTTTAATAAACCTCTGACTCTATTTCACATCCATTTCTGGTGAAGCGTAGCAGTCTGCAATTCCCAAAGACTTTCTAAATCCACAACGTACAAAAAAAGAATCTCCAAAAAAAAAAACAAAAACACATGGACTATTTCATCTACTTTTAGAAACAGCTGCTGTTAATTTACTTACTTGATGGATTTTTCACGATTTATGACATATCCAAGCATAATTCGCTTATGTCAAATGAATACTACCTATAGTCTAATGCTTATAGTAAACCTGGGATAAAGCACATTGAAAGGATTTGATGAAGTGTTATAGAAAGCACTGCATAAAGATATGAAATGGGTAAACAGGAAGCAATATATTTATATTTCAGATGATGATGTATCTCATCAGATTTCAAAAGTCAGATTTTTTCACTGTGAAAAATATCTTCACTTTTTTCTCATGAGGGAGGCATTACATGCAGTGAAAATGAAGTGGCTGTACTTTAACTTCCCTTTAGTTGGGAGATGGATATTTTAATTAACAGTCCTCCCAGAATTTAATTATCCACTTTTTTCAGCGTATGGATATGCTGAGTAAATCTTAATCCATGGAGGTTACCTAAGTAAGAGGTGAAAAATGAACATTTTAGCAGGTGAAGTGTGCTAAGCAGGAGTTCTGTATCTGGCAACTACCCTGTGACTTCAGCTGTGAAGTCTACTCTGCATCCCAGTAAATCAGCTCTACATCTCTTCTCATTAACTCATCCTGGAAAGTTCCTTCACGTGAAGAGCTGCATTGATTTATAACCCTTTGAGAAGGACCTGAGCTGGAAGCAGATTCTAGCAACTGGGATAGCATTCTTGTAACAACTATCTGACAAATCAATATCCTACCTGACGGTATTAACCAGCAAGGGATATTGGTTGATTGGGTTTGTTTTGGTTTTTTTTTTTTTTTCTTTTTTTTTTTTTTGGGCGGGGAGGTTCAATTTTTAAATTTTATTCTTTTTAATCAATAAACCAGTGAAAATAAGATAGAAAATCTGTGCCACAAGTCTTACCTATGTTGGAAACCTGCACTTACTTACTTGAGATAATTTCATTTTACCTACACAACCCCATTGGCACTCTGCTTTCAATAATTAGCAGTCATAAACTAGAATTATTTGTTAAAATTTCTGGTTTGATTTGGATTTGGTTCACTGAAGATCAAAAAATAATACAAACAGTTCAGAACTCTTCATTTATATCCTATACGTGAAACTAAATACCATTTCTCCTCAATGTCTCATTGAAGCTAAACCTCTTCATATGAACAGTGAACATAAAGCAACAACAAAAAAGAAAAAAAATTCCTGGTACATCCTTGCATTACTTTGAGGCAAATTTGATTTTAAATTAACTGGGGAGAGAACTTCTCTCTTGGAATGGTCTGAAGCTTTTCATAGAAAGTGTCAAACAATATAAATATTTTTAAGCAGGTTATTTGCCAGTGCAGATTAAGTGCACTGAATGTCTACATGCTAATGTGTGTATGAAAAATCTAATAACTGCAATGATGTGAAAAAGATGCAGCAAAATGAACTGTAATGTTGCTACTGTTATTGTCACTGTACAATAAGGCAAGAAATCCCTGTAATTTCCATTCTATTCACCTACAGACTTTGGGTCTTCTGTGTGGCAGAAGTTCAATATAAGGAAGAAGTTCTTCCCTGTGAGGGTAGTGAGGCCCTGGCACAGGGTGCCCAGAGAAGCTGTGGCTGCCCCATCCCTTGCAGTGTTCAAGGCCAGGCTGGACAGGGCCTGGAGCAACCTGGTGTAGTGGAAGGTGTCCCTGCCTGTGGCAGGGGGTCGGAACTGGATGATCTTTAATGTCCTTTCCAACCTAAACTATTCTATGATTAAATGAAAATGATAAAGGTGTTTGCAAAGGCTGCGACACACACTGAAAGCTTTTAACAGGACAAAAATCCAAGTGAACTGATGGAGCTCTCAACTGAAGTAGCACTACGCGCTCTCTTTCAGACATCTCAATCTCAGATGAACCAAAATTTAGCTGATAATGTTAAAACTCCCTCTTTTATTTATCTCTCGTATCTGCTAAAGAAAAAAATTAATCAGTGCAAATACACTGAAAGAAAATTATAAGCTAGGAAAAAATCAACGAATGAATTGCTAGTCTCACAAGCATTTTTTACCCCAGCAGCTCATACCCAAATTTTCCAGGAGCAAAATTTTCAAGGAAATCTGAGTGATTTTACCTTTCAAACACTTGAGCTGCTTTTCAGATTAGAACTTGTAACCTTTATGATGTCAGGTTTTCAGAAAATCTTCAAGTCATCCTGAACAAATACTTAATTTGGATGAATATATCTTTGAAAAATGTCTGCTGTCTCAGGTGAAGGTGTCTCCACCCTATTCCCAATATTAATAGTGGTACAGTAAACTTGAAGAATATCTGTAGGGAAGACTTTTCTAAACTATAACCACTTTCTCTGAGAACAGAGATGACATTCCGGTGAAGCAAATGGAAATTCTATGATTGTTGTAAAGATCAGGATTTTACTGAAAAATGTACCTGTGTATGTCTTTCCTGTACTAATCCACATTTCTCCTCTCCCACTTTTGCTAGAATTTCTCTTGCAGAAGGCTCTTGGGGAAGCCTTCATGTTTCATAACAAAACAAACATCAAAATCAATTAAATCCTGCGGATAAATTTCATGTATAGAGCTGAATTCAGAGGGAGTGATGGAGCAAGTGCTTAGTGTGCCATGCCATGTCAGGTATTAGAATTCTAGTTTTCTTGTAACACGGTTTCACCTTTTGTTGAAGAACAGGGAAGAACAGTTTTTCCAAAACTTTTCAGGAAATGATACACACCTTGAAACCTCCAGGCTATTCTGTGTGAACCCCTGCTAAGATGTTAAACTTTTGCACTTAACTTTCAAAGATAAAAGACCTGTCTGTATCAAAACCTCCAGTTAGTGTTCAAGAATCAGATACTGAACAATACCAGTAAGACATTCTGGTCCTGAATAACGTGGCCCCTTTCAGCTACATTGCTTGGTTTTGAACTTGGGTTTTACCAAGGGCCATAGGATGATTAAGACTGGAAGGAACCTCATCAGGTCATCTCTTCCAAAATCCTGCTTAAGGCACAGTAATTTGCAGAAGTAATTTGCTCATACTGGTATCTCTACATAATATACAATGCATATTCCCAAGTCCATTCTGCATTTCTGCCTGGGAATCTTGAAATAATTTTCTCATTACACAGGTGTGCAAAGTTATATTTGAAAAAGGAACCAAAATTTAAATTCTTCAGTTTTCCTCATTAAAACACAGTATTGCTGGTATTCGCATATTATAAATAATTTAGTAGAATTAATTACATTGCTACTTCAGTTTTAAGAGAGGTATTTTTCCTGTTATGATATACTTTCTTCTATGGAATGAAAAACAGGATTTAGTTGGCAGTGTACTTTAAAACCCAGAGGGCTTTGGTCTACTCTCAGTATTGTTATATGAGCCAAAATCCCAATATACCTGGCAAGGTAAGCCAGTTTCCTTGCCAAACTGTTGGTATATTGCACTGTATTCATAAAAATATGAACAAATAAATACGGGTGGTGACATGAAGTTTTCTACACAGACAGGAAATAATCAGTGTGGCTACCATGAGTGACAGCAACTGTGTGTTTTGACACAGGAAACACTTGTTTTCATAGCCAATTTATAGGAGTGGGGGGCAGGGTAGGAAAATCCTGAAGCTTTACAAAATCTACCACACTGTACCTCAGTCTTTCCTGTGAAAACCAGAGTTTTGCAGCATTCATATTCTTAAGCAAGTGTCAATACATGGCATATTATTTTTTCCATTGAGAACTATAAATGTGCAGGAGAGTCATTTGTAATATCTGACAGTGAAAAAGTAGCTCTTCAATGCATGGCATCATTTATTTTCAGCAGAAGCCATGCTGTGCTCTGATTAGAAAGGAAATTGTAGAGGAATTAATGGGTTCAAGGTAATAAAACCAAAAATCCTGCTCATGCTCTATTGCATTAATCAAATCTTGCTTTTTAAGACATAATTCAGGTAATTAGTTGTTACTGGCTGCATTCAGTAAAACCACTGTTGTACCATTTATATTAGAAGCAAATATATTTTTAAGAAATGATGGCATTTCAAAGCTTGACTAGTGACAGTTCTATTAGCAATTGCAAAGAATTGGAGAGTGACGAATGGCCATGGAGTACAGACTTTGAGGGTTTTGCTCCTCTTCACAGATTGAACAGCACTCAACTTATGAATCCTTGAGGTGGTGAGCTTAAGTCCCTCAATGCCGATGATCATTTAGTTTCCAATATACATGAATTTTATACAACACCTTTAGCTTATCTACCTGAGTAAACTGTGACCATCATTACAACCAACCATAAGCAAAACCAAAAGTACACTGAAGAAGAGGTACAGCAGAATCTATGATGAATATTCCAGATTTGTTGGAAATCAGGATAATTTTCCAGTGACTTCAACAAGTTTTGGCTAAGGGCTTTATTTTTAAAGCTCACATTAAGATGTCATTTTCCTATTTTTCATCTTCTCACCCATTTCTAGAAAAGCAAAAGTTCTAACAAAGACGGAAGAACTTCTAATAACCCGTCTTGTAGAAGTGTTTGTAATTGCCACATAAAACTGCAAAAATTGTCCACAGAGAAGCAGGAATAATTCTTACTCTGTATTGGGCACAGGTAGGAGATCCAACAGAAGAAACACAGATTCCTGGAAGAAAACTCAACTAACCAAACAAGTCTGCAGGAGCATATATATGTCTGTACAGAATCAGCTAGCCAAGAGGTTATGGCAGCCAGTGATCCTCTGCTCTATTAGGAGAGATGACATGAAAAAGGCTTTCCTACAGATTTAGTCTAGATCCAGCATCTGGACAGGTATGTTCAGAGGGAAGTATTATTTAACCATGTAGACTAAACAGAACAGATTACTTAAGAAAGAATCCTATCAATTTAAAAATTATTGGTACTCAAGATAGAGGATTTGAACAAGAATTCTTCACACTGAAGCAGGTACTTGCTGGGCCACAGAAATTATATTTGATAATATGAAGTATAACCTCTCTGTTTCAGTGTGGATTCAAGTTCGACTGAAAACCACCTTCCCAACAACAAACAAACATAAAACAAGAAAAAAAATCTAAAGATCTGGGGTTTTGATGACCTGCATCACTTGTAAATTTCTGAACATTTTCCTACACATTAACAATCCTAAGGAGGAATAACAGCTGGAGCTCCCACCATGGAATTCATAGAAAATAGCTGAAAAGATTCATTCACACTGCACGGCTTCTAACCTTCCCAGGAATACTTGCTTCCTAAGCTTCACTTCCCATTTACAAGAACAGCCGGTCTATATCTGTCTTTCTGAACCAGCAGATGAGAATACAAATACACACTTTGCTTCACAGCTTTCCCTTCCTTTTTTTTTTTCTGCTATTTTTTAAATCACTGAGCCATTATGTTCCATTTTGTACTACCCTGGAGCAACATAAATTAAGAGTTACTATGGCATGCAGAATTACTTGTCTAGAGGTTGATTCTTACACCTTATACTCTGCAATACACGTGGTTTTATAGCTTTGCACCTTGCAAAGTACATATTGCACTCTTTCAGTTCACCTTTACCTTCATGAACTCAGTCAAACAAAGCACAATTAGGGTATAAATACTGGGTTAAAGGGTTATGGCTTGGCTTCAGCTGCTTGTGGCTCCCCTCAGAAAGCTACTGCTACAGATCTGATATCACATAGATACACATTCTCTGCCTGCTCCAGTTCTGTCAAATGGTCCGAGTTTAAAAAACAAAAAAGAAAAACAAAAAAACAACAAAAAAACAACAAAAAAAACAACAAAAAAAAAAAAAAAAAAAAAAAAAAAAAACAAAAAACAAAACACAGATGGTATGAGAGGGAAGCAGATGCATAGTTAAGCTGTCACATCCAAAGGGTGATAAATTCCGCCTTACAAAGTCAAAGGGTACATAGGAGACAGCAACAAACCACCCAAGGCAGTGATCTAGTGAGCTGCTCAGCTGCAGCAAGAATAACATCTCTGACCATATCCTTAGGAGTGCACTTGCGTGGTTCTGCCACTACATTTCTTGTCCCATATGAGATTTACAATATAAGGAACTGCACAGTTCACAAAGGTATAAAATACACCTATACTGTATCTGTATCCATGCTATTTTGCCTTTAAAAATTGTATTCTTCAACATATAAACTGGGATTATTTGCAGAATTAAAATTAATCAATAGTGTGAATTGTGTTTGCAGTACAGAAGTTATTAGAGCCATTCTGAATTACAGCCACTGAAATTTTGTCTCGCTGTATGAACAACTTTTAGCGAATTACTGAATATCATACAGAAAGGAAAGATAAAAGTTTCATTTATAAAACCATAGAAGAAATGTCTCATCTAAATAACAGGAAAGCTTCACAAACCAAAATGATGACTAAAATTATTTCCTGTCTTCTATATCTGCTTCCCCTTGTGTATTAATTACTCTTCTATGCTTATCTGATACCAGTCTGCTTTTAAATCACTAATTAAAATATGAAATGTAGAAAGCTATTTTTAAGCACAGAATTGTATTGTTTCATCAAGCTGAGTTATTCCTTCCATATTCAAAGAGGTGTTAGCATGCATTTCAGATCTTAGGGTCCAAAATGGAATAGAAACTGAAGAGAAAGCACTAACTTCCCCATCGCTTCTCAGAACAAAGCTTTATGCTCTGGTTGCAGCCTGTCTTAGCTATCCAAAATCACTCTCCTCTGGGAACTGTCCTGGTCTAATTAGTAATGCTGGAGCATGACCACAAATACAGCCCCATTAATCTCATCTGCATTCAAAACACAGGGAAAAGTCTGCTGATGGAAAGAAAGATTCCTTCTATTTCTTGTTCCTGCACAATTCTCCTCTGTCTCTACTCTGCTTAGCTCCTTGTTCTGGATGTTCATTTTCTTGTACCAAAAATACCTCCATCCAAAATGTGTTCATAAAATGCTCCTCTTCTATAGGACCTTTCAAATCACACTGTCAGATGTTGGCCCAGATGAAGTGTAGGCATTTGGTAGACAGTAATAAAGATAGGTCTAAAGGGTCTTTCATTAGTATTTTGGCAAGATCACGTGAACACATTGTTAGCGAGAGACTATAAAATACATAAGGAATAGTCTGAATATCATTAAACTACCTGAATTATCTCTTTTTTGTAAAAGACCATGACCTGCTGTGGACTTCAAATTTTGGTGCTATGAAAAGTATTTGAGCCAAACTCCATCTCCCAAATTATCTTCCCTCCTTTTACAATAATAACTGCACACACAAAACTGGACTTGATTGTAGAACCATCACAGGATGAAACATAAGAATCTTAAAAACAAAGGCTTCTGTATTCAGTTTTAATGCTGTGATAACAGCTTGCCCTAGTATGAAATGTAGTGAACAAGGGGAAATTCAGCATTTATATAATTTATTTACAGATTCATTCTGTGTATGATCAAAAAAGCCTCTCATCTCACTAAGTGCAAACTAAAGTAGATCCAGAAAGATATCTTTTCTATCTGTTTACACTAGTAACTGCTCAAGTTCCCACTCAGTTTTCAAACTCACAATCACAGATGTTTCAAGCTCCTGTTACACAGAACAACTTTGAATGCTCTTAAAGCTATAACTTCTCAGAGTATCAAGGATTCGCGTAACAATTCTCTGTACAATTATCAAGGCTATAAAGAAAGCAAGCAAAGATACTATGAACAGTGTTATTAAACATATCCGGTCTACACATATATGCTGCTAATTTGCTATCTTCACTTTTCAATCCATAAAGTACAATGAGCAACAGTCGTTGTTCAAAAGGATGCTATGGATTCATACTCGCTATACAGAGTTGGCCAGATCTGAGGCATAAGCAAAGTAAACTCACATGCAAACTCATACAGGCCCTTTCTGACATATTTTCAGGTTGGCTGACACCCTCACAGCCACTTGCCACTTTTACTGGTTTCACCTTAAATTAAGAGGTTGGAGGACACTAAACCTTTTGTTTCCTTTTCAATTAAAAATAGACAGAAAAAGTGAAAAGACAAGATGGTATTTTACAAAGATCCCAAATACAATTACACTATGTGTACTCCGCAACTGCATTTTCTAATTAGAATTACATAGTAATTTTTTATAATTGTCTAAAATACAGGAGGAAAGTTCCTTAGATCTATTTGGCTGTCTCTAACAATCAAAAACATCAAGCGCTTGTGCTGAGCATTACAGCAGTACTAATAGAACTGAAACACACTCAGACATTCATACTGCACATGGAATATACCTACATTGAGGTACTGAGCTAAGATCAAGAAACATTTAAGTAAAACCACAATCTTAAAATAAATAAAATTTAAGCAACCTCCATATATGCCTATAACTCATTATATAAACAAAAAACTAATAAAATTTAAAACCAGCATGGTGATGGGCATGAATGTAGAAGAAGGGAGAAAGAACATAAGAGTAAACTTTGCTTTAAACTTTGCGTAAGAGTAAACACTACCTTCCCTGCTGATCCCTGGTTATTTCCCATTATCCCCTCCTTCTCCCTTCAATTAACCGCCTCTCCTTGACAATGATTTTCCTTGGAATTATTTGACTGTGGCGGTAGCATAGGAGTTTATTTTCTCGAAGCAATACTCCTTAGAAGTGGCAGATTATCCTAGACTTGGCTATGCATACAAACACACATATTTGATGAATATGGTTGAAATCCTGGCCTCAAGGACCTGCTGTGGAAGGAAATTTAACAGACCAAGATTTCATTGACCCCAGTGGACTTCATCATAGATAAATCCATGTCAGGACTTGAATACATAGTACCCAAATTCTTTCCTGTTGCTTTACTACCAAGTAATCCAAACTCTACACAAAGTATTTTTGAGAAGCAAAACATTTGCATTTATTAAAACAATTAAAAATATCAAGTCTAATTTTAGATCTCAGTTTTCAAGTTTTGTTTCTCAGCTTATTCATGGTAATTCTATTAACAATCAGCATATGACCTGCACGGTCATTACTGTGAATGGTAAAATGTGTATCACTTTAAATCAATTATAAAAGGGTCTCTAGTGGTATTTTGCCAAAAAAAGCAAACTCTTTCTCATGTGGTTTTGTTAATTATGAGACTAGTACTTATCTCCCATTAACTCAGAATGAAGGAGATCATATCTAAGACTTTGCTATGATCTGTCCAACCTCCTTGTGACGGTGGTAGCATATGATTACTGCAACTTCTAAAAAGTTATTTGCTTCCTTGTTTCAGGGATGAATTCCACTAACATTGCTGTTATTCTTGCTTTTCATCTTTCTTCCTTTTCATATCCTCCCTATAAATCTCCCATTTCATCAGCCTTCTACATTTACTTCAGTATTTTACTTCGACATCTCCCCGATCTCATAATGTTGGCTATTCAAGGAACACAGAAAAGCTTTATCATATGCGAGTAATATATATACGGTCCTAACAGAAACTCTTGAATTACTAACCCCACTTCTTGTGATTCTTGGCTATTTTTCTGAAATCCTCCATTAAAGTAAACCTCTGATATGAGCCTGTTTCACTTGTGTAGTAGAAGTGGACCAAGGTTTATGATTAGAACCTTGTTAACTTAAAATATCACTTAAAAGAAAACTGCTCTTTTGTGTGACTCTAAAAGACTCACTGCATTGTAGAACTATTAGGGAAGAAATACAGTTTTGTAATCACATTTTTTAAACTGCTTATTTGCCCTAAATCTCTTGCTACTTCCTCTGTTTTTCCCCTGAAATTTTATTCTTTTTTCTTCTTCTATAATTTCATCTAAAATTTTACCATAGAGGTAATAAATATGTATAAATAAAAGAAGTACGGTTAGACATATTTCTACAGTTGAACTTATGCAACAATCTCATTTGAAACTATTCTCCAGTAGACTATTTGGATTCCACCCACCAACTATCTCTCTTTCGCAAATGCACATTTTATTCTGCATTTAAACCTCTAACCAAATTCCAAAGATGCGGATTCTCTCCACTGATGTGAACGGGCTTTGGATCTCACTCATGCAGGGACACGATTAGGCATTCTAACAATAATGCCCTCAAGTTCCGTGCTGAATATAAGAGAACAGCATTCACCAACGTTTTTAGAAGCTTTGCTTCATATTCCTGAATTCTAAAAATTAGTATCACATTGTTTCTACTTATACAAGAATGTTTTCTGCCATTACATTTTAGGAAAGAAATTCTACAATGATATATTCACTGAAGCATCAAGTCCCAAAGCACATTCCCCTGCAAGAAGGCACTACAATATCATATGGACTACATGCTAGAGCTCCAACAGGTCAAATAAAATATGACATTGCAAATGCAAAACAGTTTCATTTGGATGCATGTAGAGTAGCCCAAACTATTTCATAGAGAAACATACAGTATCCTTTGGGCATCAGACAGCACAAGCAGCAATCCTGTCACCCTTTTTCTGTCCATTGCACTTGCTTCGAACTGCATACTCAAGCTTCAAAAAGAGAGCTCCTGCCAAGTCAGAAACAAAAACATTTCTTAAGCAATCCAGCTCATCACCCCAGAGCACATTGTTTTACTTCAGGTCATACTGAACTCTATCAAATTACAGGCTGCCACACATATCTGCAATATGCTCTGTCACATCATTAGCCAAGGCAGACATTCAGACTAAGGACAGGTTTATGTACGTACACAGAAAGACAACTGGATCTAATCTCCACTGCTCGCCGAGCTGTAGTATGGTTTCACACAAATCACTCCAGGGATATACAAATACAACAGAAAAGATCCATGTACCATTTGAACCTCCTTAGTACCTGTCTGACACTGACAACTCACACAAAACCTGGCTGCACAGAAATAATACTGTATGTGTATCTAACTTTGCAAATTTAATTTTAATAATACAGACAAGCACAGGGATTTCAACTTTTTAGAGTCTTATTCTTTTCCACTTGTTGTCATGGATACTACATCTTCTCCTCTTTCCCTTTTCTCTCCCCTTCATCATATCTGACTTTTCTGTGTTGGTGTCCATGGTGACATCCTGCTATCTGTACACAATGCATGTTCATACTTCCATATTTTTCTAATGGGCTCAGGTACTTAAAGAAGTTTCCCCTATGTGACTAATGTTATTACATCTTAATCTTTCTTTACTTGCAAACTGGGAAAAAATAAATAAAAAAAAATAACAGTTTGTGTACTTGAGATATTTTCAGTTTTATTCACTTGGATAAACTCATGAGAATCAACATCTTATTTTCAGGATGGCTTCTGGGGACAGCTGCCATATATTCAATCCATCACACAAGGCAAACAAGGATGCAGAACAATCAGGCAAGTGTTTATGCATCAAAATATGATTGGCTAAACTTCCAGAGATGCAGAGCTTCAGAAGCAGACAGCACAGGCATGCAGGCAGGGCAAGAAATTTGAGAAACTAGTAATATCAAGTTAGGGCATTTCAAAAATACACATTTCCCCCAGTACATCACAGTTGCTTATAAATCATTTACCAACATACGACCGGAGGGGGGAGGGGGGACAGGGAACCCAAAACTAACAACAACCAAATCTCCCAAAACCCTAGTAGTAAACTGAGGCACAGGATTTCACTGTTTTATTACCCTCCCATTTATTAGACCCTCTGAGGACCCAGCATACACATTAAGTGGAGGGACAACCTACCACATAGAATTGACTTGAAGATGCTTCTTGCACATCATGTGTAGGCACACTTTGTAGTAATGAGTTAGGGCTTAAAAGATCTCTGCAGGGTCGTATTTCTGGGGTAATGGTTGGACTCAATCTTAAAGGTCCTTTCTAACCTAGCTGACTCTATGATTTTATGTTGGTCCTGGCTTACTATAAGGACTGGATAGTTTTGGCTTATGAGGGGAAAAAGAAAAAAACAAAACCACAAAAAAAAAAAAAAAAAAAAAAAAAAAAAAAAAAAAAAAAAAAAAAAAAAAAACCAAACAGAAGTTATATATGAATCTGTATACAATGGGCAAACTCATGGCCCTCAGTGCATCAGTGGTAAAGCTTCCAATAGCTTCAATAAGGCCAGGATCCCAAATGGCACTTCAAATATTCACAGTCGGTGAAGTGTAACCTGGGCAAGCAAGCTCCAGGTTTACCAAAGCCCCTGAAGCTCCGAAAAACAAAGAACTGAATCACTGTGTTGGAGTTTGCCTGGCAGCAGCTTCCAAACATTCCCATGAATATTTGATGGTAGGGATCCTGGCATACTATTGTAGTCAGCACATGAAGAAATAATTCTGATCTGTCTTGGTGTGATAAAGTAGCCCAAATAAAAGATGTTTACAGCTGCATGAAATCACATTTGTCAGGACACAAGTGTAGGAATTCTTCAGTTTATGGTATTCACAACAAGTGTTCCCTAGTGCCATAGATTGTAGAAATTCTGCCATGGGTTCTGCGAATCAGACTTGATAGGTCCTCCCTGAGATGCAATCCAGAAATATCTCCCCAATTTCCTTCACTTGCTTTCCCATCTCCCCAGGAGACAGCTATTCTAACTTGCTTGATCAGTACTCTGAGATCTAAAAATTGGTTGCTAATTACCATGTGTTTCAATTCTCAACTGGTGATCTGGGAAATCAAGCCATGGTCTCATACGTATAGTAACATCGATAAGCTACCACCTAGACTGCTGAGACATGATGTCGGTATTTGCCATTAGACAGTGTATCCATCCTCTGGTTTGCCTCTAAATTCTAACAATCATGTGCTGTTAAAGTATTCAGACTGTTCGGTCAAATTTACCCTATTCTTAAAAAAAAAAGAAGAAATAAAGAAAAAAGTGTGGATCTAGTAGCTAGACACAACTAATCCCAGTAGGGCTTTCTAGATAATGCATTAAAAAAAAAAGGAATAGTTATTTCAAAGTGAGTTTTACAAGTAACCTGTTTTCAACTGTTAAAAAGAGAGGAGGAAACAAACATGAATTATGGCTATTTCCTTATTTAAAAGTAATAGATTTCTCCCACCCAAACATAAGCTATGCAGATAAAAGCAAAAGCATTGAACAGATATGGAAATAGTGGTGGTTTTCCCTCATCTGGGATAACTGGCACAGGTCTGTTCAGCAAATTCACAGAAGAAGCAACTCAGACATCCTCCCACTATGTGTGCTCTCACTGATATCTAACAAATAATGACTCCTAGAAGAGTTTGGGTTGAAAGGATGAAGAACCGATTTTTATTGCTACAGAACATTCTTTACAGGTACTTGCAGAGCCTCTAGTTTCAGGAGCACATTTTCACAGCCCTGAGAAATAGGCAACCAAGATAAACTTATATCTTGAATCACCTGCTTGTTTTTGCAGAAGGCAAAAAAAAAAATACAAGAAGAAAAATGAACTTACAAGGTGATACAAAATAGCTCCCACATGGCCAGAGTTAAACTTGCAACACACCACATCTAACTGGTTTAAAAATTAACTACTACTACTAGCGCACAGAATTTGTAAAGGATTGTACAGTTATGGACCAAAAAGGCAGTCTAATCCATTTTCAGTTTCATAGTTTGTAATACTGTCTTGGTTTTTAAGGCACTTTCTGACATTACTCAATTGTATTATGATGCTTCAAAATTAAAATCCTTTATCTGTGGTCTCTGTATCTACTCTAATGCTAAAACCTTAAGCCCCTCTAACACTAAGGTCATTATCTGATCCCTCCAGTATATCCTCTCTAAAACCTTAAAGCTCTTATCTTAGGACCTCTTACAGGGCCACACATCTGTTTAAAGACATGACTTCTCAGTTTTGGTTATTTTCTTTTTTGCTTCGCATACAAACTATTTTTAGTGATTGAGACCTTTGGAGAAACAGTTGCATCTGGGACACAGGTAAACACAGGGCAAAGGTAGCTTTTATTTCTCACTATGAGGTAACTTAGCAAGCAGGTTGGTGCAAATCTCTTGGCTACTTTGTTTCCAATCCAAAATCCCATTCCATCCGCTCATATCACATACACCACACTTAGAAAAGACCTATGCAGGTGAATCAAGAATTCAAATATATTCTCCTTCAGTGAATTCTCCTTCATGTGGACTTCACCTCTACTGCTCTCTTGTCAGTGGAAAAGGCTCTGTGAAACCACAAGCAGAGAAATGAACGCCATGGCTGGGTCTCAGCAACTGGATATGCTTTCCTGACAAGAGCAGATCCAGATAATTTCTGGATCATGTCTTGGCACACACATCTTGTAACATCTCCGGAGACAAAACAGATTTGTGATCAGACACTTCCAATCAGCCTGCTAAATAGCTCTTCAGTAAAAACATCAGGCTCCAGCTAAACCAAATTTTTGAACAGAAATTACTGACTTTCCATGAATTTGTTTTTAATTCATTAAGGATTTTCCCAACAGAAATATCAGACAATTATAGCACCTCATGAGATCTATTTATCTGCTTCTTTGTATTTCCACTGTCTGCAGTGGGCTTAGCTCCCATGCACATATTTCCCACAATACACTATAATGACCTACTCCTTATGAGGACTGACATGAGATATGAGGTACCACATGAGATATAACCTAAGATCATAATAGATAGGAGAATGGAAACACAATTACTCAGTCTCAGAAAGCATGGAAATGGCTGTTTAGATATTTGGGGTTTAGATATTTTACAGATATATTGGAGGGAGGGCAAGACAGCAGTATTTTTAAGATATGCATGGCAAACCACTTCAGAAATGGCTTTTGCAGAGCTGGGAAAGGTAGATTTACCTTTTTCCCTAACAATTGCTTTAGTTGTACTTTCTACCTGTATTTTTCTCCTGCATGAGAACCATCTCAGGGTTTTTTTATTCCTCCTTCCTCTTAGAAGACAATTAATGAAAGCTAAATTCTGAATATTCTCTGGCCAGCTGATAACTACCAGTACAAATATGCTTTGAAGCACCTCCAGCTGAGCACTACAACAGCACTTTTCTGCTTCCCATGGAGGGAGGCAACTGCTATTTAACATAAAACTCGCCTAACTTTGGCTTGCAAGCTTAAATGAAAGAAGCTAGGACATAAAGCACTACAGTGAATTCTGGAAAATATAACACAGTGTAAAAAAGAATAATCCTAAGCATTCACATAGAATTCTCATCAGGGCTCTAAGGTGAATTTGTGAACTGTAAATCTGTTTACTAGAAATGCAAGCTTGGAACAATCTATCATTGTATCATCTAAAGCTTCAAAGCTCTCTTTATCTGCCTTGTTGAACTCCTGCCCAGTGCAGAAGATACTTATATTCAAGCAGAACAGAAGCTAATTTGAAGATTTAATGTACAACTGCTTTTAGATAGTAATAAAATCCTTCTCAGAGCATTAAGTGTGCAATGGCATTGCAATAAATAAAAGAGCTTTCAGACTCGCATCTCCAATTTCTTTGTATTTAAATCCCTATGGATGGTGCCATAACTACCTCTAATTAGATCTTGTTTTGGAACCTATGTATACTGCTGCCACAGCTCCTCACACTTCCAAAGGAAGCCAGAGGCTACCACAGCACTCAGTAATTCAGACCGTCTTCTCCAGCTGCACTCATGGCCACAGGAGTGTGCAACAGGACTTGAAAATTTTCCATCTGCCATCCCAATTTAGCCTAAAACCCTTGATATTTCCACACGCAACAATATTTATGTTACATATATTCTTTATGTATATTTCAAATACTTTTGAAAGGTAAACCTACATATTTCAAATTACTTACAAGAAGCCTGAAATGGTAAATCCAAACAACATCCAGGGTTAATACAGGACTGGGAGCTACTTAAATAGGAAGAAAAAGTTTTTCCCTCACTACCATCATTTCCTGAGAACTAAAAGTATCCACCTAAGTACGGATTTCTTCCTACATGAAAGTTAATCTTTAGGACTGAATATAGATATTGCAAAAGTCAAAAATCAATGTTCCTTCAGGTTACTTGCAGATCTTGTGTACTGTGTTTCTTCAAGCACTCTGAGATTTGGCTTAACTTAAACCTTTTTTTTTCCTCACAAATGATATAAAGCAATTGCTCTGAATGTATTAACTGCTTAGGCAAAACCAAAAGTAGGTATGATTTAGATCTTCACCTTTCTCTGTTCTTAATGTAATTCCAATACTTGTATTTGTAGATTTCAGTGACAAAATTATTCGGTTTAGTTAGCAATTTTCCCCACAAGCTTGCTCGCTTTAATTGCTATACCCTCAATTTTCATAGTAGAAGTTTGTTTAGTGGCTTAGAAATAAAGGTATTCATCTATACTGCTATTTAGAAAAATACTTTCTTGGAGAAAGAAAAGCCAATATTCAGTCTGAAGAATTCATCAGGAAAAAACCTCCAAAGCTAGCATTTTCAAAACCACTGGACTGCTTGTAGAATTATAGATCCCCTTCCAACTGACCCTATTCAGAAACTGATAATTTTTCAGTGCCCATAATTAACTGACATCTCACAAAGAAAGGATGCATACCCAGGTTTTTTCCACACAGATTACCTTAGCATGTTGGCTGCTGTTAGTCTGCTGTGCTGAAATAAATTATGAAACAGAGCATTTCCTAGTTAGTTACTTCCTGACCAGGAAGAGACCTGGGTTTCCATTTAAAAATCTTATTTTTCTAATGGTGTATTATGTGTGGAGAAATCTGTTTTTCCATTTAAAAGTCTTCTTTTTCTAAAGGTTTATTTATGTGTTAGAGATAGCAATTCTGCTGATATGTGTGTGTCCTTTTTCTCAGCTTACCTCTCTCAAATCACCTGAAGTCTGACAAATTCATCCTTCCCAAGACAAGCCTACACTGTGAATAAGAACAGTTCAGCTAAAATCCTGCAGTCCTTCTCATTAAGGAGGGACATCTTCTCCTTTCTTCATATCTAGTCCTCTGTTCTATGCTCTAAGCACGTCTCAATTTCATCAATCTGCCAAAGGCAGAGTTCTATGTTGACACCAAGCTGAAGCTTATTTTATTGCAGTCATAGGTGCAGAATGGATATGGCTCCTGAAGTATAACAAAAATGACAATCCAAATGCAAAATTTCACTTAAAATCAAAAGTGACTAGTGGGGTCTGGAAGAGTTATTGGTAACCCTGGCTTGAGCATAATTATTCATACCCATCCCACTGTTTATCCACATGCCAATTAGCTGCCAGAATTACAGACAGTATGTAACAGATCGTCAGAACTGGATGATCTTTAAGGTCCCTTCCAACTCTAACCACCCTGTGAGTCTATAATTTTGAAAAGCATGCAAGGGGCTTTGGGTTTTTTTCCCCACGGAAAAAACAGCGCTACACTTCCTGTTTTAAACAGTTTTGTTTCCTCCCCTCAGTCCTGATGCCCTGTCCTATTATTAAGGGCTTCTTCCAGCTGTATACCAGCACAGACCATCTGTGTAATGATGATTTTATAAATGGACTACTCCCACCATGAGTTTGCTGCCCATGATGGTTCCTCCTAGACCTCTGCTTTTACGCTCCTGTGCTTTTTTCTTTACATGACCATACCAATGCTGCTGGTGACCACAAAGGAATAAAATCATTTTCCGCCAACATTTATTAATCCCTCAACAAATTATGTCAAACACAAAAGCAGTCTATAAAAACCATATGCTTTTCAAGCTCTACTACTATGCTAATATGTAACTGTTGCTTACTTTTGTTTCTGTTCTTTTTCCCATGGGCAGCTGAGCCACTCAAGGAAAGCCACTGCAATCCAAAAAGAAAACACAAGAAATCTACCTGCTAGAAATGCTTCATTAGTATTTACTTACTGTTTTTCTTTGCTTTAGAGAACAATGAGCCAGAAATGTAATACAGCTTCATTTAAATTTAAATTCCACTTTAACTGGGGTATTGCTTATTGTGTTCCATCACCTACTTCAGTTACTGTTTGCCAGCATAACAATTCTTCACTTGATGGCACTTGTTCCAGCTGTGACCTTGGACATATAAACCAAAGATGAAAAACTCTTTCTTTTCAAAATTATGATGAAAGCAAAAGGTTTCTGAGAGAGCCTTGAATATAAAGTAGAAAGTGAAAATCAGGTACAGGATCAGCCCTGCAGCAGATTTGAAATAAAAAATGATCTTAATTTTGAATAAAGTTAAAATATTTTGTAAAGTATTAACCAAAAAAGAAAAAAATCCATAATTTGTTGATGAATTACATAGCTACTTCCTACTAGCCACAGGAAAATAATCAAATATTAATAAGCATATGAAATGTTGGTAGGTGTTAAAATTAAATACCAGTAGGCATATACACCAGTCAGATTCTAAACAGTAAAAAGCACAAAAATACTTTGGTGTTTTTTTAAAGCAATAGGAAGTCACTAGGACCTCGGAGTAAAGTACACCAAATATTTCTGTTTTCCTTCAAGTTTCTGATTAAAAGAAGGGTACTAGAAGGAATTTGTTGTAAATTTGCTTTATATGAAATGTTTTGGTTTCTGCCTTGGGGAAAAAAAAAAAAAAAAAATGAAAACTAGAAATGACAATGAGGACATCCCAAAGCTCAACCCAGTGAAAACTGATTCCCAACTTGGAAAATTTATACTCACATTATTTCTTAAAACTTCCTAGAAATAAGGTCTAGCATATGATAACTCCAAACGTATCTAAAGCTTAATGGTGAGTGCATAAACAGTTTGGAAATGACCAAGACCATTTCAAGCACTAGGAGGGGACAATGCTGCCTTGTGGTTGCTGTTTTGCTGAAGGTCAGGGGCACCTCACGCTCAGCGATACACAAAGGTTTTGTGAGCACTCGTCACACAGACTATATACCCAAGCAGCCAACCTGCAAATACCTGTTTCAGTGGTTGTTTAAATTCTGGAAAAACTCAAGATACCTCAAGTAACTGTAGCACACTGATACTACTTCAGCTGGCTGAGCTGTGAAGGCTCTGATAAGCAGCAGGTAGACAACACAGAATCAAAACATCAGCTTACTTGGAAAAGACCTTTAAGATCTTTTAAGTCCTACAGCCAGAACACAGGGCAGAGCAAAACACCTCTTTGGTGGCTTTTATATCCTCAAATTCCCACAAATGCAATTTTTAAGTAGTTGCTTTGTTCTGGTCTGGCATACCTACCCTAGTAGGAATAAAGAGCATGTGTGTATCACACTATTAAAAGCCAAGAAATAAAGGAGCTAAGATGCAGTTTTTCCTCTGCTTTGCCTCTTGTTCCAGAGGGGAAGTCAAACTGCTGGCTCACACCCACCCAAACTTTTCCCCTTCACGTAAATCAGATGTTCACCTCAGTCTGTGAAAATTTGAAAACAACATTACTGAATCTCCATCTTTTCACACATAACAGCAGGCAGCCCACCAGAATTTGCTTTTCTACAGACTGATCAAGTGAGGTGTTTTACCTGTCTACATCTTAGACACCTTCCTACCCCCAAGCAGCTTCATAAAGCAAATGGATATGTTAACCATTCTCAGACCCAAGAAATTTAGCACAAACAACTCAGCCCAAGGAACTACGGTGCCCTGCAACAGAAAAAAATACATTCATTAACCAGAACTAGATTAATTGTTGAGCCTCCTCTCCCAATACATACTTTGTATCTATTCTCATTCAATTGTTTTGTCAGACTTTCTGCTAAAGGATACACATTTTCCAAATTCTCAACTTAAATGATATTTAAACCTGTTTAATAAAAGCTGAATGCATTCTCTATATCTTCGCTTTAAAATTAACTGCAATGAGAATTTTTGCTCATAAAGGGACCAAAAAAAAAAAAAAAAAAAAAACAACCAAGACAACTTTTAGCATTTGCAATGCTGACTTTATCTTCTTATGTCCTTTCACTGATTCTCCCTGCTTTCTGCAGGCATCTCTTTTCTTTCCATTTGTAGGAGACAAAGACAATTTAAAAGATTTAAGTATCTCTTCTCTTCTGCCACCTCCATCCCCTCTGGTATTTGCAGAGGTATCTACTCTAACCATGGGGTTTTTTTTAGAACAGGTTAATTGTGCAGGTGCACAAGTTCATTTGAATTATCATCTCTTTTTCCTGAATAGTAAGAGGTGCTGGCTGCATTAATTGCCCTCATCACAGAAAAGAGCCCTACTGTTCCCTACAAAAGGAAGTGCACTAGTGAATAAGCTCAGAAGCCTCTTATGCTGTCAATGGAGAAAGTAAAACAAAATGCATCCTCATTCCTCTGCAAAGCCTGGCTAAGTTTCCTCATTAATTCCTCTGCCAGAAGATAAAGCCAAACTTGCACCATTCTGTGGTTTAGCTTATATGTAAAAGGGTTTTGGAGCCTTTCTGTTGAAAGTGTTTTCAAAACAGCAAGTTACTGTTCTTGCCAGTTTAGCTTAAATCAATCAATAAACATTGCCTTTTCCTCCTCCTGCATACAATTCCATTTTAATGCTGCTTGTTCTGTCAGTTTTATACCACTGACTTGCTGGATAATATAGAACAATTCCAGGCTTTGCTGATTACAAAAACACATTTGCAATATATGTGCATATTTGCATATTACATTTGATTTAAGAAATAGACTGAAAACTTTACTATAAGCCTCCCACTACAATGCCTGTAATTAGGAAGCCTGAGGTTGCAGCAATCTCATGACAACGATGATGTTTTCTCCTTATTATATTTGCATGCACAGCAACACACTGTCAGGTAACCCCTCTTCCAAAAGGATAGATTCAATTGGTGGTACTATTCCTGAAAGAGCCATATCCACAATTTTTTAAATGAAAGCCATTCAGCATATTTTGGATAGAAAGAATTCTGGGCCTCCATGGTTTTGCTACATTCCGGGACACAGGGATGCAGCCAAGTACCAAGCCCCACATGAGTCAATAATAGCTCTGCTCCTTTCCCTTATTATTTTAGCCTTAGAGGGACAGATTGAGAGTGCAAGCATACAAGCAAATACAGAATTTGGCCCTCTGCATTGTACCAGCACTCCATCAGTTCCGCTTTATGACTTTATAGTAACTAGAGTGTCTTCTTACTAGTGTAAAGAGACTGACAATCAGGCCAGGGCTAATGATAGCCTTGATGATGGTGATGTGCACTCAGAATCACTCCATTTTTGCCTCATTGGCTCTGCAAAACTAATACGAATAAAAAAGTTGAAATATCTATTGCTCACCAAAATAATATGAGATTGCTTTGAATACAGCTATGGATTATTACTTTGGAAGAAAGGAAAAGAATTTGGCAGTTGTTTCAAACTGTCATGATTTTTTAAAACACAGACATAAACTTTAAGCTTGTGCAGGATTTATAAGTCCAGCTTTCAGCTCCTTTTTTACATTTGGATCTTTAATTGCCATAACAACACAATGCCTCTAAAATTGCTTTATGGTGTTCAGTCACAACTATTTCTCAAACCTGTTTGTTCTTTGATTTCACAGATATATACTGAGCTGTGCTTTCCTCTGAAATGCACAATGGGTAAAATGTCAGTAAACTAATAAACAACCTGGAAAGAAGTAACAAAAAAATGTCAGACTCCCTCTGGAAGTCTTAGAACTGCACAACACAACAGTAGATACAGCTAGCTATTAGAACTCACGTAAACAACTGCACTGAAGTTCAGCAGCCCATTATAATAAAATCCTCCTATTTTTAACCTATTAGGAGACAATGTCTGGATATTACTAAAACAAAACCATATTTTATCTTCTGGGGACTGTAAATATACAAAAATATATATGAAATTCTATATATAATGCAATATAACATCTATATTTATATTATAAATATGTGGTCAATATCACAAGTACTACTTCACCTCAAGTAACTCCGTTTTCCATTTTCTAGACTACTAGAATTACTATCTTTCAAAGTGAAGCAGAGATCCATTGGATTTGATAATTTTTCAGAGGTTATAATACTCCAGAATATGATTTTTGACTATTTGATGCATATTTGTTTCCAGTGGCTCCCAAATACAATTTGTTCAGTGACAAATGGAAAGCTCAGTTGCCCAGGTACCAGGGCTATCGTCAGAAAGCTGGGTAGGTATAGTCACCTGAAATTACTTAACAACTAACTCATGCTGTATCGTCACCCTCCTTCACAAGCAACCCTAAGTATTTTCTTGCACTGACACTGTATTTTATTTCCTGCTGTTCCTATTTTAATTATCTTTATTATATTTTTCTTCTCATGTCACAGTGCAGCAAAATATTACTACTGGTATCCTAGCAAAGTACAAACTCCTGAATATGATTCCCAAACATACTCTAAAGAAGTGAAAAAAAGAAAATACGCTCTCAGTGAAAACAGCACATCCACTCATCAACTGATGGAGCTGTAATTAGACTTTTGTTTCCCACCATTTCTCCAAAAGAGCTTTTACTGCTGGTCTTCGCCTCAAGCATCTGATCAGAATTCAAATTTTTCCTTATCAGCTTCTTCAGACAACATGAAGTTGGGGATTGTAATGAGAAAAAATAAGTCCTTTAAATCAAAGCATATTGTCTTATAAACTTACATTATAAATAGAATCATAGAATAGTTAGGGTTGGAATACTTTCCTAATCATTCTTACCAGCAGTATCTCTTGGCTGCATTCATAGAATTAAAATACATCTTAAACATGTGATTAAATAAGTGCAGCTTAGATGTATTTTGAAAGGTATTACCTGTGTTTATTGCAAGTAAATTAATCTAGACATTAACCTATTTGTACCACCACATATTACAAATGGGCATGTAATGAGAATTGCATAAGAAAACAGGAACTATTCCTGGTTTCTAAAGGAACATAATGGAAGTTCTAGATACATATTTGCTTCTCCGCCTCTTAATAGCGCATATGTCAGTAATGTTAGAAATATATCTGAGATTTTCTGGCTGCTTAGCATGAAAAACTATGAAGAAGTATTTTGTAATCTTAGATGTTACACTTACTAATTAGCATTAATATACACTACTGCTTCAGAGCAATATTAAAACTGAGGACCTTATTTTGACAAGTTTTTAGCATACTACATTGTGTTGACCTCTAATCTGCTGATGTACAAGGATGATTCTTGGTTTTAAAGCATAAGTCAGTTTGAGAACTGGCTAAATAAAATGAAACTAAATACCAGTTTGAGAACTAAATTTGCAACCAGAAGATCTCAAAGATACTATTTTTGTGAAAAAAGGCTCGCCAAATTAAGGAAGTCTCCGTGAGCCAGCCTTAGACTGTAGCTGTTGATCATAATCGCTGGCTGCTTCTATCTAAATAGTGGTAGCAGAGGAAGAATTGACAGTTGTTGCAGGGATTCATAGCTTCTGCTTTATGAATTGGTACAAAGATTATTAACAGGAAAACAAGAGTATAAATAGAATGCAAGAGCCACAGTACATGAGATTAATTACTTATTTGGTGTTCACTGAAACTGGATATCCACCTGCAAAATCAATGGAAGGTGACAGATGCAAGTATGAAGAAAGTGCCACTTGAAAACTACATGTGAGCTCATTTGAAAGGCTTCCTATTATCTCAATTATAAGATTAAAGATTTCCCTGTTCCATGTGCCAAGAAAAAAAAAAACAAGGACACAATCTAATTGTCAAGGCACAAAGGCTTTGGCCCGGAAAATACACCCCTCCATTTTCTTCCCTGTTCTCCATGTTAAGATTTATGGAATATGTTGGATATTGCACTGAAAAATGCAGGTGTTGACCTTAAAAAAGTCACTGCACAGTGGGCTGCTCATAAAAAAAGAAAATATACAAGAGATGCTTATTTTTAACTAGCTTAAGATAGATATTTCTAACATGTTCACTACAAAAGACTTGCTTGAAATACCAGAAATATTTTCCATGAACAAACTTCTGAATTTAATGATGAATTTCTGATTCCAGTAGCAGCTAAGTCCCTCTGAGTAGGAGAGACTTTTTTGTTTGAAAGCTTGCTTAAGTACAGGAAGAGACTCAATTAACTTGAGCACCTCTGGGATAGGGATAGGAAAAGGATAACAAATCCCATGAAGTTTAAGAGAGTTGAAACAAGGACATGCAGTGAGGTATGGACTATATGTTTTTTTAGTACTTTTAGCTTAAGCTAGAAAGATTGAGAACAGAAACTATCACAGAAACAGGAAGGCAGAGTAGGGTGAAAACAGTGCATATAGAAAAAGAAAAAGCAGGAAAAAGAACACGTCCCAGTGATGTCATCCTGTAGTGCCTAGGTGCCATAATATACCAACAGCATGGAAAACAGGAGCCCATGCAAGTGAAATATAAGCAAGATGTCATGGTGATGACAGCAGTGAAAATTTTGATTCCCCATTCATGCACCACATAAATAGCGCTGTAGGCTTTCCCTGTTCATTAGGGTCCAAACCATGACAGTTCACTGCGCATCCGTTAGCAAATGGTAATCACTTTCATTCAGTACAGAGCATCTGCATAACGACCAAATTCAAAACAGTGGCCTGCTGATAAAGATAGTGACAACCTTTTCAACTATTATAAATACTAAATCTTCACAGTTACATCATTTGTTGCACAAGCAGCAACATTCTCAAAAGAATTAACAATTTTGCTGTGTACAAAATGGAAATAGTGAAGACAATCATTATGCTAGAGCATAATAACATAGAAAGAAAACAATTGCAGCTTGGAAAGAAAAAAAAAATAACACCAAAGCAACACAATACAAAAATTCCACTACTGAACTACGTTACATGGATTGTCATTTCCACCTTTCCTGAATAAAACAGAAGAGAAAAGAAAAATAAAGGCGTTCCCCTCTTAACAAACAATATATACATGTTATCTATTTCTGTCCTTAAAGTACATGATCAATTGCTCACTGGCACAGGTTGCCCAGAGAAGCCGTGGTTGCCCCATCCCTGCAAGTGTTCAAGGCCAGGCTGGACGGGGCTTGGAGCAACCTGGTCTAGTGGAAGGTGTCCCTGCCTGCAAGATGTGGGTGGAACTGGATGAGCTTTAGGGTCAATGCAATTAATAACATGTAAAACTAAACAAAAATAGGATGCAACATGTCGCTATTGCATTTCCAGTTCAGATTTCCATTGCAGGTCTTAAATGTGGAGCATTTCTCTACTGAGTTTCCAGCTGAAACCTCACAATAGATACAAAAGGTATTTTATTCTAGAAATTCTGTATTTCCCGTTTCCAGCTCTAATTTGAGGGCCATCTTTGAGTTACATATAAGGTCATTTTTCATGTATCAATCTGGTATCTTATTAAAGTAATCCTGTACCTTGGATGGATAAAAGTCATACAGAGAATGTCAGCATCCTTCTATGGAGAAGAGCTAAAAGACTGGACTCAAAGTTTTCTGATAGTACAAATTCAAGACCTAGACCTGATTTTCCAAAAGACCATCCTCCATGTACATAGCCCGTTACAAAGCTGTTTGGAGTATGAACCAGTCTCGGGTCTTGTTCAGTTCCTTTTTCTTATATGTATTTTCCCCATATCCGTATTTTCTAAAATTTTGATTCTTAAGACATTGAAGACACTTTAATTCTACTCATTTGTCTTCTAGCTGTTCAACCACCTCACTTTGTTATTGAGGAGTCAGCCATCAATTCCCTCTGACCCTATGCAGCACCTCTCATCAGGGCTTGCAGCCATTGAGCAGCAGGGATCCATGCATTTGGGCCAGCGGACACCCCTCACTACATCTCCCTACAGAGCCTGTATCACCCCTCACAACACTCCTGTCATGTAAGCTGCAAAACATGCACCATGCCACTGGAATTTCAGTGACAACACAGCCAGTCACTGGGTGAACACAGACTTAAGAGTTCCTTCTGTTTCCATAATGAGCAGCGATGTCTGATCTAAGGTGGGGGGGAGAAGTGCTAATAGTTTTTAAAAACAAGTGAGCAAAGAGGATTAGATCTTTTTTTCCAGTAGACTAATTTTTGGTTTAGTTCTCCAGTTTTCAGAAACAGACGTTTTAACTCCATTCATCCTCACACTGTTTCCCTGAGTCACTTCATACAGAATTGTATTTTTCACTACTGTGTATTAATCTATATTTTTAAAACAAGAACTCCACCTCTCATGAGACTTCCCCCTGTGCCTGGCTGATATTTAAGATTCTCCCCACAGCTTCCTTGAGGACATTCAGATTCTGATTATTCTGAATAATTTTGCACCTATAAACATTCCCATCCATTTCCTCGGGACATTAAGGATCTAGCTATACCTACATATAGCACTCATTCTCCACAGAGTTATTTAAACGGCCAGGCATCTGAACATAGAAGCCTCAGATCCTCATTTTGCTCTTTATCTCTGAGCCTCTAGGGACAGTGGACCCGTGCACAGAAGGAACGACCCAGCTCCACACAGAGACATCTGATTGAGCAAAATCACCAAGATACAGGTTCACAGTCATTGATCATAAGAAAATGACCAGAATTGAAGAGAAAATAACTGCTGCTCAACCCCACCAACAAGGTAATGGGCTTAAAAATGACACGTCTCTTACTCCATATGGAGAACCATCCAACCCCAAGACAAGTACAGCTCCTGAGTTAACTCATATGTAAAAAGTACAATTTTACACTGAAATGAATAGACATTCTGCAATAAAAAGAAGACAGAAGAGGGAAAAGGATAGGATTGTTAACACTTCATTTTCATTTACCATCTGGCTTCATCTAACAGAGATTACCTCTCTAGAACAGCAAGGATCCCCTTTAATGCGCTCATGAGAGAAGCTGCAAACTTCCTTCTTATTGTGTCATATATGATCATTAAAAATTGTTCATTCCAAATGTCTGGACTGCATATAAATCTTTCCCTTCCTTAGAACAAAAATAATGTAAAATTCATTCATAAGGATAAAGGGGAAAGAAGAAAGTTTTTAAGTGTCATTTTCAAACCTCTTTTCAGTTTGAACTGGAAATGTTTTGTGTGTTCAGACAGTTTATGAGCTAGCAAGAAATGGTCTAAAGAGAAAGCAGCCTAGGGAAAAAGCGCAGGAAATTTTTCTCCAGTATTTGACTGTAACATCATTAAGAAATACGAAAATAACACTCTTAGAAAGAAAGAGCTGTTTGGATCATGAGTATCTGTGCTCTTCTGTTGCAAGAAACCACATCACATACTATTATTTGTGAACTTGAAAAGATCCATCTTAAGCTATTTTGGTTTTTTGCTCTCTCTATTTTTCTTCTCAAGACTTCACAGTTTTGCTCTGGAAGTAACACTTTCACTTTTAAATGTCGACACCTCACAGTGTGGCTTTTAAAATGTGAAAAGTACAGTTTATCTAAATTTCCATGTCATTTTAAGCAGAAAGATACTGAGAATTAACCTAAAGGTGTTGAAAACTGGAGGCTGAAGGCAGCATTTCTTTAAAGTCTGGGGTTTGCTACAAGGAAAATTAGGATATTTCAGTGCATATATTCCAAAGGGAGATTCCCCCCCCCCTCCCACCCCCCATTAAAAACAAAACAAACAAAAGAAGAAAGTTATTTTTAGGATTGCTCTAGTAATGAATTACTCTCTCAAATCTGCAGAAATTCAGACAACTCACGAGAAGTGAGTTGTCAAGAATTGTATGTCTAATATATTGGAGCAAGATAACCAGGACACAACTGCACAGAACAACCTCACTGTTAGCACTGCTGAAGATGGGATAAAATGGGAAATAATATTTCCCATTATTAGACAATAAAATATGAATCAGTAATGATGCCTGCTAATAGAGGCATTAGTAATGACTTCACAATACTAATGCATCTCTGGGAACTCAAATTTAAACATATGTATTTACAGTCAAACTTGACCACTCTGTAGCCAGTATGGAGAAAGGCACATTCTAAACTGATCTTACCACCAAGCAGGCATGTAAATACAGATTTTAAAATACAGGTCCGCCATGGAGAAATACACATGGAGGAGCACTACACACAGATAAGTAATAGGCAAGTGTAAACTCATATTACCAACAACAAATTCGAACATATCTAAAGTCCTACTCTTCAACAAGATTTGTGATCAGACCACGTAAAAATGCACAAGAGGTTCATGAACTGCCCAACTGCTGATATATACTATAGCCAGTATTTTTTTCCTGCATAAAAATAAAGCACAGGTCTTACTGAAGAGAACTGCAATATCTCAAGGAGTTCTCTACAAACACATAATCAATTGCTCATTGACTTCAATACTGCATGAAATGACCCATTAAAAGGAAGATTACAGAAACATCATAAAGGCACAAAAAGTATTCCTTCTTTTTTTTTTTTGCAAGACTCTTTTTCCCAGTACCCTTCTCTGTGACAAAGTCAGTAATGACTTTGAAGCAGACCTGCCTAGAGTGTCAAGAGAGCTTCCCAAAGAAAATCTGAGGCTTCCAAGATAACAAAGCCCCGCGTTAACTGAACAGTGACAAAACCACTTTAAAAATAGAGAAAAGTCAAACTGATTAGGAAAAAAAAAAAAAAGGAAACAATATGGTTTATTCCTTTGCAGACACTTGCTTCCAGGCTTGGTTTTGGTTCAGTCAATGCCTCTGAGTGGCAACAAGCCTCACACAGGCCACCTGAAACTTCTCCCTTTCCCCAGGGGCCAGGCCTGCTGCCTCCTTGATGCTCTCTGCAGTCTTTGAGGCTGTATCCATATAGCAGATAGTTTTCCATTTTTTGCATGCTGAAACCAACAGGAGAGAAACAGGTAACCGTGGGTCCTGCCTCAAAAGAAGCCTAGCTGTACAAGAGCATGTGCCCACTCTCTCTCAATGGGCTCACCCCAACCCATTTTTTTGTTAAATGGCATAATTCAATTGGGAACAAAGCCAAACTGGAAAAACAGTCTCTCACAGAAGCTCAAGAAGGACCCAGTCTTTAATGGCTACCTCAAAAAAAACACTGGTTGTTTTGCAGTCCCCTTTTCTTTCAGATCTTTAGCACTAAAGGTACAAATTTTGATACTTGTGACTCATGAGTTATTTCCATTATAAATTAAGAATAGAGTTTTAAGATTGAGAAGGTTTATTTCCTCCTTGTGAAGAAAATAAGTCTAAGAGTAAAGTAATTTTATCAAGTAATAAATCACATCTGAAGGAATTTTATTAAGGATGAAAAAATGTGCTAATATAAGACTGAAGGAAAACATGCTTTGGCAGAGAATTCACATGAAGGTTTGCTTGGCTGCTTCATTTTCACCCCTGTCTGTGTGATAAATGTTGTATTCATGAGTTGGATTTATAATTAATTATGAAAGCAACCCTTCTCCAGTAACCTCAGTATCAGTTTCTGTTTTAAACCCCCACATTTACATATAAATTGTTCCACAAATATGGCAGCTGCCTGACAAGGATTATGGAAAGTTAATGCTGTCACACTTCTTTAATACTCTGATTTATGTCTCCCAAGGACTTCAAGAAAAGGCACAATACTTTCACATGGCTGGTCTTAATACTTACTTCATTACCAGCTATAGAAAAGACCATACACATTAAGCAATTAACTTTTATTACCACTTATACCAATTATGGCCTGGAATTACATAGACATGACTGTAAGATGATGCTTCTTCAACATGATTTTTGATTTTTTTTAACATCCCCAGCTACTTCTATTATTATTATTAGATACATAGGTTCTCTATCAAATAACATTTATTTGAACAGGTATTTGAAAACTGAACTTGATCAACAAAATCAGCTTTTGCCCAATTCTGCATGAGATATAACAAAGTATTAGGTATTAGAAATATGTTTACGTTATAAAGAAAGTAAAGCAAAACTATGATAGCCTAATTACTGTCATTTTCATAAGCCCATTTCTCTAAATCATTTCATTGGTCTGGTCTCCTTCAGTCTTCCCTGTGTGGACCAAGCAGTTAATTGTGTTTCAACAAGGGAAACAGCACATGAAGATCTGTAGTCAATAGTAGTCAAGAAGTGCTTTGTCTGAGTATTTTCTGTCCCTGTTCAGTAGACAGCCTTCCAAAAATCCATTTCTAAGGGCTGTAACTATACCTCTCCACTCTAAAAGGAGACAAGACAGCATAAAACTGCGCATAGATTAAGGCTTCCAGTCTCAAATAACAATAACAACCACAGCAAAGACACCTCAACGGATCTTTGTGACAGCAGGAAATGTGCGAAGATTGTGTCAGGGATGGACATCCTAGCTTCAGGAAAACCTTGCATGGAGGTAGACTGCGCTGATGAACTACAGACAAAGTAGCATGAATGAAAGCCTTGATCTGAATCAGCCTGCAACAACTACAAACAACTGGGTACATTAAGAACAGATGTTTTTAACTCATACTTTCTTTTCTTTATTGTTGAGCACAAAGCCACTAAAGTGACTATGATAAAGGCATTTTCAAATAGGAATTAGTGTAAAAATGGCTGTGCAAAGGGTTGGATGTCGTACATACAGCTGTTGGAGGGAAGAATCAAATAGAAAATGTTGCTGAAACACAAAGTCTTTCATTTCCTTCTGAGGGCAGATCACTAAAGAGAGAAAAGCTGCAGAATGCTTCATGCCAGCCTCAGTACTTATAAAAGGAACAACCAATCACAGCCTACAGAAGACAGTATCAGAAGACTCTCAGAAAGCATGCAAGTTCCTTTGACACTATATTGATTTCCCTAGCTTGTCAGACATTCATTATTTATGCAAATATTTCTGACAGCCACTAAAGATAAAATATTAATTTAACATGAATGTATGACCACTAGGAGTAATTTGAACATGTCATGAGACAGTCTTCTAATATATATTTCATTTGTAAAAGATGGTGCCATAATCGATATTTTATTGGTATTCTCTGCTCAGCACTAGAAAAGAAATGCAAAAATTAAACCTGGCTGGATTTCAAAAGATTCCCAAATGCATTCTGCTTTGTATTTTTTTTTTTAATCAACTATATTCTTAGTACTTTTTGCCTGGGGTCCCTTACATCTGTACAAACATTAGACAAAAAAATTGTTGTTTATCAGAATAAAGATTTCATAAATTGTTTACAACAAAAGAACACTAAGACCAAAAGAGTCTGGTATAATTAGATTTGTCTCAAAAACATACACTCCACCTCTGATGGTTGGGGGTTTTAGACAGTCTAAGTGCCTGGAAAGGTGAAAGGTTCCTTGTGTCAAGTACAAAAAATTGAGGGGGAAAGGACCCTGGGAATGCAAGCAGTTTTCTAATGCAAATACCTTTTAATTGCACTTTGTGCACACATAAATGAAGCAATTATACAAATCCTCAAATTCTACTGCATGACAGCTGCAATGCAAGATTGCAGGTAATAGCTTCCCCCACGTCAGCTGAAGTTATTTTTCCACATGAAAACAATAACTACACATTTTATCTAACAATTGTATCAAAATTACTTATTTTTTTATTATGCAAGTGATACATACCATTGTTATATAGCAGACTGCAGATTGCTGCTTGATACCCCAAAGTCTCCACTCAACACCTTCATCCACCAGCTCTATCTATTCTTCAGAGAGCAACAGGAGGCTGGTTTAAAATCACATCCATTCAGATGAGATCTGACCAGAAATTCAGGCAAAGCAAATCTAAAAGGCATTAGTCCTGAGGCCTTGCAAACTCAGGACAAAGTTTACAGCCTGATACCAGCAGCAAGAGCACTACATTGCTGGGTTACAGGGCACCAACATAATTTGCCAATGAAAGTGTTTTGTGGATATATTTGGTTCACCACTAAGTCACAGTCTTCTCACTGATACTAAAGCCTTCAAAATTTCTCTTCAAGTTACTAGAAGTGACAATCATATGCCACACTATATTTTAAAAGTAGGCATTTTCAAATTAACTTGAAAGTAGTTCACATTGTTATTCCAAAACCAGGCTCAAGCTGTTGAATTCTGTTGTCTGCTCTCCTACCTGAAAGAGTGTACTAATAACATTTTCACTATAAACAGACCCCAGTGCCTACCATGGAACTGAGAAAACAATAAATGAAATCAAAACCCCTGCATTATTTAAAGTATAAAATGGGAGTCATACAGGTAATAGCACCTGTACTCGGAGAATACAGCAACTATTTTATACTCTGTTTAAGGAAGAGTAAGAGTCATGGCTTTAATTCATCCCCTTCCAAGAACTGTCTTTTGAGGTGCTTAGCTCCACAAAGAAGGTAATATGGACTACAGACAATACATAAGGAACTATGCATACCTGGAAATCCTAGGAGACGCTCTTTGTGTCTCCTAATGAGTGAGACACACAGAAAGTGTCAAAAGCCAAAGCACACAAAGCTAAAGGAACTTCCCAATGACAGTACAGCTCTGCATAAATCCAACCAAAACCGCACCCCTGATCATGGAATAATAAATCACAGACTGGTTTGGGCTGGAAGGGACCTTAAAGATCATCTAGTTCCAGCACCCTGCTATCAGCAGGGACTTCTACCACTAAACCAGATCCTGTCAGTCAGACAGGGAAAAATTTTAAACTCTGCTATAGCTAGAGGTTGCAAGAGAGGGCCGTAAAGAAATAAACAGTGGGGTTTGTTGCTTAGCTGAAGCTGAAAATCTGAAAGTGTTACACACACAAATTTTTGGAACGTGTTGTGCAGCTTACAGAAAGCATATTTACATAAAGGATCTAAGTGCTACTCTATATTAATAAGCAACAGGTGGTGTTTTTTTCAGAGATTAAAACCACCTAAACTAGCATTAAAACAAAGACTGTTTAACTGCCAGATGCAGTGTTCTTAAGTAAAAACAGGAACACAAAAAGGTCTTGGTTTTAGCAAACTTTTCTATAAGTGAACAAATTAAATGACTGCTAGTTGCAAGCAGCTGATTCAGAACTGGATGCAGAGTGCGTTGGATCTTTCCTGTTAAATTAATGGGCTTCAGATAATGAGGTGTATGGGCAGCAATGCTGACATTTTCTATCCCCTGAATGCCACAAGCACCTACTGTACTTTTTGTTCTGTATAACCATTTTCCATGCTTAGTTTCCTCTTTGCCTCTGTAAGTTTATTTTCAATGGCTTCATACTAAGACGTACTGAGAACCATGCACTTTTCAGACATCCTGCCTAAACACCAGATTTACAGTAGTAAAAGTCTACAGACCTATACACCATTCACTGGATCGGCAAAAAACAGCCACTTATCCACAGAATCAGACATCCCCTGACAAAGTTCAGAGCTTTACTGAAATTCTCTAAAGATTACTGGGCTGGTGTTCTATGACTTAAAAATGTAGTTTTTAAGAGAAAAAGATGTGTTTGCTTGCAGCAAAGCAGTCTTTTTCTGATAGAGTAATAAAAGTTAAACTATATGCGTATTTTTGTCCCTCCAGGGGCTCTGCAAATAACTGGTCTGTCAGTCTGTCAGCAAAACTGAAAAGATCCACCCAGATATTGGGCAGTAGGCTAGCCTTTAACTCAAGGACTCCACCATAAAGGATGTGGTAAATGAAAGCCTTTTTGTACGGATAGACAAGACTTCTGAGTATTCCTATGCTTAGCATTACAGAAGTAAAATGAAAATGTTAGTTTGCTGAATTCCTTTTAAACAGGTATCATGATTTTTTCTGCTTGAACATGTTTCCAGGTCTGTATTTCATAGAAACTGCAAAATAATTTCCTGTACATATCAACAGCATCCTGGAGAACTTCTGTAGTGCTTTTCAAGTTATGGTTCTGTGGAGTCTATCCATCTTAATCACATGCAAGATCTTAAGAGGTACAAATCCAAACAAAGCTGTGAATGTCTTTATCATCCACTGAGTGTGGGCAGTGGGCATAGATAGTTTGTGATACGGATGCTTGGGATTGGCTGACATTTGGCAAGTGCCTGTGGGTACAACAGGTTTAGTATTAATCATCTGTGGCTTAAAAGGCATTTAGATGCGTCAGTATACTTGGATCTGTAAACATTTTAGGACAATCCTTTCTTAATAAGTTGCCAACATTTTGATCTAAGAATTGTCTGAATTACCTTGTATAGTCACACGAACAAGCAAACTTATGCGTAGTGATAGTATGGAAATGTGCCATTTTGCTATAGATAGAAAACTGCAATTATGTCTGCTGGACTAATATGTAGTAAGACAAAGCAAAATCTGAAGCATCTTCTTCATCCTTGCACAAGTTGGCTTGTGTTCGTTAATTTAGGGGAGGGTTGTTTGGTTTTCGGGGTTGATTAGGGGTGCATTTGGGGGGGGGGTCGGAGAGAAGCAGGGGGGAAATGAGGTATTTCTGCAAGTATTTTAAACACTTGGTAACAACAACAACAAAAAAAGGCATAAAAGCAGAACAAGCCAATAATAACTTCTACCAGCAACTTTCAAAAAGGCAATGCAACTCCAGAAGCTATTGTATGTACCATATCTACCTACATGACCAACAAATGATTTTCACTAGTACCTCCACTGTCACTACATCATTTTACCATTATAATGACCATTTACCCCACAGCCTTTTCCACTGTACCATTCTGCTTTCGTTGGCTCTGCATGCTTGCATGCTCATCGAACGGCTGATCAACAAAGATAACTTCCATAATTCAGAAATCACTATAACCTAATGCAGATAATTTCAACTGAAAAAGCCAAAAAATTAAATTTCCACATGAATCTGTCCATTCTAATAGGGATTTCAACAGAGACTAGAATTTCTGGTTAAAAAACAAAGAGCAAAATTTCTGTTTCCATATCCACTTAACTCGGAGGATCTACTGCTGCTTTTTACACATTCTGGAAATTTCTATCCTGATGTAGATAAATATTACTTAATCTTTATATCTTCAATCTGTTATAAAGAATGGAGAGCACTCCCTGCCTTAACTTAGCATGCTTATGGAAATTCAAACCACTTTAGCAAATTTAAATACCAATATGTGAATTTATGCTAGTGTTGCATTACTGGTTAGTAATACAGACAGAATTTCAGTGAGTAGCATTAGAAAGATGTAAAACATATTCATATATAATTTATTCAACTGTTTATGAGGCAAGCCTGGTGGTAGAATAATTTTATATAAATATTTTACCCATCGATTCAGCTAATTTATAAACAACAAATTTGACTTAATATTTTATTCAACACAAAATGCCAAAATTCACTGGATAAATTACACGCAATACAATTCATATATCTGTAATTGCATGTCACTACTTAAGGATTCAACAGAATATTTTGTTCTGCTGGTATTAAATTAGTAATGAATCAATTTATCTGGGTTTTCTTTCTTTGGTTTTTATTTTTAACCTCATTGCCTGCATTGGATAGGAGCTTTTAACTTTGTAGTCAGTTCTTACAAAGAAGCTTCTTATATAACTACTAAGTCATGATTCCATAGTCAAAATAACAGTATTTTTGCCTAGATTTTTGCCCTAACTCAGAGAATAGCAACTGGAAATGAAAAATTAGCACACACTTAGCTAGTGGTAAAAATGTACTCATTCATATAAGCTATGAGCAATGCAGTGTACAAATTACTAAAGAAAACTAAAAATATCAAGGAAAAATATTCTGCCACTTTTGGGGTTTGAACAACAAAGGAATTAAGTATAGAATAAACATGGCAATGATGTAACAATAAAACTGCCAACAGTAACATAGAAGATACAAATGTTGAGCAGGTATTTTCTGTATTTTGGTGTAGGTATGACAGGCCCTCATTCTGCAAGTTCATAAAGTATTTTCAATTGAAGGTAGGTATAAAATTTATGATGTGGATAAATATTAAGAAACCAAAAGGGGAATACTTCCAACAGCCATAAAAATGTACCTGAGGATAGCTGATGTTATGAGGTTTTAAAAGGAATATTGTGAAACTGTTGAAACTCCAAACACCAAATTGAATGTTGACATCATACCAATGTTCACAACAGAGATAATTCAACAATCAGTACAGGCTGGTTAATTCTCAAAAGAAAATACTTTCTGTAAAATAATTCTGATTTCATCCTCTAATCCTTGGAGAAAGTTATTTTAAAGCTCTTATATATGTATATATATATACACACATATATACGTAAAAATATAAATGCACCAACTTCTACATTTGATGTAGTACCACCTAATATTCCAAATAAAAATATAGAAGGATGTAACACCAATAAAACACAGAGACTACAAAACACCTAATGACTAATTCTCAAATGCAGTTGCCAACGGGGAATGGCAGGAGACCTTCTACAGAGATTCCACAGGGACTGACACAAGGTTTCTCAGTGGCATTTTCATTTATCTCTTGACTATTAAACTTTGTCTATGACACAGTTAAACAGTGTCAATCACTTCATCTTGTATCTAACTTTTATGAGATCCTGAACAAGTTCAATCTACATTCTACTATTCATAAAATCTGTGAGTTTTTCAGCTCAAGTGAAGATTGTGGTGAAGTGGTTCGCTACTGACGAGAAGCCTTGGAAAGAGGTTATCATGGACACTAGCAACATACTATTGAAGTTCCCACACAAAATACCATTTGACATCAGAGTTTGCCAACCACTAAATTATCGTTACCTTATTTATGAAGCCCTATTTGAATTGTTGCAGATGTACCTTGCCTTAATAGATTCCCTATAGCCATAATGTTGGATTCAGGCTTAGAATGTGGAAAAAGTAGTTATCAAATTCCCCTCTTCTGGAGAACTAAAACCTAGTTTAAACCAGACACAGAAGAAACTGAACCTGAGGTTTGCTCATTTCCAACAAATATTGCCTCCTTTGCTGAAATTCTGCAGAAAGAGTTTATTTTAACTTTTATGTGGCACAGACAACGGTTCTGAAACACTGCAAGCTGTATGAAAATAAAATTGTCCTTCTACTTTTTGTAACAAAAGAGTTTGTGGAATAAAATATTTTTTTCACAGACATTCTAAAGAGTTTATAAACCCCTTTGTTTGTTAGCTTTATTAAAGACAGGTGCCTGAAATAGACGTCTGACTTAAAATACCTTTACATTTCTCACATGAGAATGACAAACACTTTGTAGCCTAATTGGCAACGTTTCCATTCCCTGTAGAATTTTGTAATAGAGGAGAAGAGCACGTGAAAAGTGTAAGACAGGCCAAGATGGAAACCAAAATATTCAGTGTTGGGACTGAGGTTTCTGCTTCATACAACTTAGCACATGAATTTTTCACCTGCATCCAAAACAGAGCATTATTTCTAGTGGACAGAGCTTGCACAGTTGATCCTTCAAAACAAAACAGGCAACTTGTGCTGAAGAGCACAGGCTCTCTTACCACTAGGTTACGAAGCCCTTGTCCAATTATTCACTTTAATCATTACACTCAGATTATACACCACCATTTGTTTATGAATATAGCCTGATTATATTTAAATTAGTCTCGATTATGGAGTGGAAGGTAAACTAAAACTCACAAAAAATTAGCAGTCTGCTTCTTTCCATAAACTTGCTGCATGAAGTAGCTGTAATGTGAAGTGAGTAACATTCATTTTGGGTTAGAGCGGTAAATAGTAAACTGCAGTGTTGAAATTTCTTAGCAAAAAAAGATTTCAGGTTTGAAGTTCCACTTGTGGGTTTATGACAGTGAAGCCCCAAACCATATGCTCAGATTACGTTATTTTAATTTAAGTTTCTAAATTGACTCCTACCTACCTCTGTTTCATAAAAGACCCAAAGGAATGTATCACTAAGCCAAAGTCTGTAAGAACTGATGCACAAGTACCTGTCAATACAAACACTAATGTTTGAAATAATTATTAAACCTTTTTTTATATCAGTGAATTGAAGCATCTGTCAGTGTTTGTTGTTATTTGGAGGTAACAGGAAAACAAAGAAAGAAAAAAAAAACCCAAACTTTCTTTTGCAATTTCATCAGCCTATGAAACCTGTGAAAAATTTGATTAGCAATTATTCACAGAGACAGATTACTCAAGTGCTACTTAAAATAAGCTGTCAACAGGAAAAGGATAGATATACTTGGCAGACTCATAAAATAGGGTTAAGACTTTAAAATTAGCAGTGCAATTTAGAGTTCAGATTACTAAGGATGCAACAGGGCAAACAAAAAGTCACAAAATGTGGTATGAAAGAAAAGGAACAATTTAAATCTAGAAGAACCATACTAGCTATTCTATGATACTTGGTGGTGTTACTTGTCTAATTAAAAAAAGAGTCTTCTGTTGAACTTATGTAAATATAAAATGGAAAATTACATGCTCTACTTTGCTGGTACAGATAAAATATAGTATTGATATGGTTAAAAACACACCTTACCACACTATGTTTATACTATAATATATAGTTAGGAGTATTGCTTATATATTACATATATTACACATAGATTGCTTATATTATCTGGTCCATTTTTCAGAATGTATAAGAAAACCTAGGCTCATTGCAGGACTCAGGTTAAGTTACAGGTCTATTAATTCGAGTAAAAACTCCAAACCATGCTTCCAAAAAGTAAGACAACTTTCTTATTTGTAAAAAGATATTTTCTCATCAACTTTTTTGTAACAAATATGACCACGGATTACCTACACCTTGCTTCTGCAGGACCAGTTTTAGTGCAACCGTTCCATCTTCATAAAAAAGCTGCTCACCCTGTTTTAGTTGTGATCATTGCCATCCCAGTCTCTATACTGCAAAGATTCCAGGACAGGGAAGTGACAGTACATCCATCCTGTAGCAGCACAAGTCTTCTCTGTGTTAAGCATTTTATGCTTAACACAGGTAGCTTTTAAGGCAAACATATAACATCTAAGGTCCACCTAAATCACAACCACACACTGTTAGGCTAACTCAACCAGCAAGACTAAGGCATGCTAGTTTCTATGCTGGGTAGCGCACAGCACACAGATAAGGGAAAAGGTTTCAGATCACAATGAAATAACCACCAGCCTGCATCTGAAGCTTAGTGCGAAAACTGAGATGGTTCAAGCATGAAACCATGTAAAGATTAACTTCAGTTCAGGCTAGCAAGAAATTTCCAAACAGCAATGTTGAGTTTACAGCCAATAAGAACAAGACCCACAAAGCTAAATTATTTAGTTATATTGTCCATCAATCCCTTTTTCTGCTATTGCAAATTCACCCGGTTTGCTTCTTTTTATTTTTAAACCTCTTTATCCTGGTGATGATACCAGGGCAGCCTTTCCTCCTTTGGTATTCAGACTTGTACTTTATAATGAAGAAAACCCAAGTTTCATGATCAAGTATTCCATAATCACTTCTTACTGACTACTTTTTATTATTTTTTATTTATGGAGCTGTTGGTTGTCTTGAAATCATTGTTTTATGATGTCTGCCAAAGTCAGAATAGAATTTTTTGACATTAATGGACCTTTTTTTTCTATGTTCAAGAGCTTCTAATCAGATCTTCTGCACTTAGATTCATGCAAAAGCAGATTGCAGATTCTAGTCATACATTTAATGACATGTTCTCCCATACAACATTTATTACCTTTCTATTTAATATTTTATAGCTAGAAGCATTACTGATGAATACTTCAAATACATTGCTATATTTGTTGACAACCACAGGAATTTGACGCAGACACATTCACAATTGCTTCAGTTAAAAAAATTATGTGCATATTTCCAAGACCAATATGGATGTGTGTGTCCACACATATGTATGGATCAATGAGAAATTTCTCAGGAAAATGTACTACAATTCTATGATGAAAAGTACAGACATAACATTAACATGTAAAATTTTTAACTGAAGATGAAGATGTATTGCTGAATTCAGTGTAGACAGGACAAATAAAATGGCTAATATTAGGATTGTCTAACACTTTCTATTAAAGTAAATTATTCATATTAGTTGCGGGTTTGGCAAGCTTTCATGACTCAAAATGAAATCTTGCTAAGGCAACTAGTCAATTTGTCATGAAGAAATAGGTGTCTTCCACCAGGCTAAAGAACTAAACTCTAGCACACTGCTTTGAAATGTAACAGAAGTGCCCTAATTTCAGGTGAGCCTTGTGTCGCTGTTGTCAGTAATTACCAATGAAAGAGTTACACAATATGGGTATATTAAAACATCTTCACAAATTTCAGGAGGGGGAAGGAAGGAAAAAAAAAGTTCTAATGTTTGCAAAAGCCTCAAAATTTCAATGACAGCAAAAATTAAAACCAGAAGTAGTTCAATATATTTGGATTTAGATGCAACAAGTACTGTATTAAAGCACAGGAACAAATGCTGAATTAACATACCATGCTACAGATCTCCACCTTGTGGAAGGAACCCCAGCCATTATTGGCCAAAATGAATCACGAGGGAAATGCTCTTGCACAAAAATCCCTCCCAGAAATAGGTTGAAGACTGAGGACTTCTCTTTAAAGATTTCATATTTCTGGATGGTTCCACATACTTGGATATTTGCTTTTGCTGAGATAATCTACTTGCAAAGCACTAACTACGGAAACAAACACCATATGCTTGGCAACTCTATTCTCAACTCAAACCCTCTACTGCTCTTGCTGCAAAGGAGAGTCTTCCCATACATTCCAAATAATTCCTCATCTGACTCACATGGGGGAAATGTTTCTTCTTTCTTTAGGCCAAGATATTTGTATGGAAAACATATGAATAGAGAGATCATTCACCTGGGAAAAATTCCTTTCAGGAAAGGGCTGGGGAACTCCAGAGTTTCATGAACATGACTGCCTAGTCCAGCTACTTAAGGAGATGGATACATTTCAGTAGGCAAATCCAATGAATCAAATAAGCATATAGACATATATTTCAGAATTAACTGCCTATAAAGAGATATTCCTCAAGTAAGATAGACTGGAAATTTAATAACTTTGAATTGCTGTGCCCAATAGCCACGAATAGAGAAACTACTTCTCCATTCTCTTCAGAAGCTCCCAAGCTGAGGCCTATCATCCTTACTGATAACTACAAAACTTTTGTTTTGATCAACCAACTTTCACTGCAGATGATCCAAGAATAAAAAAAACTTTGCAAAGCATATGCTTCTGATATTGGATTTAAAACAATGCTGTAGAGATTAGCGTCATTATTTACTCTTTAAAGATCTAAGAACAGAGTTGGGAGAGATTTGGACTTAGTCATACCGAAAAGGAAACAGAAATAGGATCCCCACCTCCTGTGTCTGAGCCCATTAGATGGTACTACATGACAAACTACTGTAACTTCTCTTCTGTAAGAAAGTTTTTATTACAGAGAGAGATCAGTTTGTTATGCCATTCAATGAGAGCTACAGGCTTGGCATTTTCAAAGACTAAATTTCTCTCCCGTCCTTCAGGCCCTCCATTCCATTTATTTATCAGAAGACACTCACCAGAGGAGCCTAGCTTCTGTGATTATCCAGTACAAAAAAACTCCACTTCTGGAGACAAGGTATGTAAATGGATTTAAATCAGAATAAAGAAGCATATCCTTTGTTTCCAGATTGCAGACAAGTCCAAAAGCATGATAAACGCACAAAGTGTTTTTTGTAAGGTAGTACCCTACAGATAAAATATTATGACAGTCGGAAGCAAAACTAATTTCCTTCTCAATGGGCCAAGATTTATGTAAGAATGAGATAAGTCCAAAATGACTGATAAAACTCATGTTTAGACTTCAAGATCTTCAGAGAAACAGGCACAAGACTATGATGCTGAATAGTGGGATTTTTTTATCACTAAAATCACACTTAAGTGATTTCACACTAGCCAGCTGCACAGAGAACTTTGCCAGCTGGTACCTCTGGAAACAAATACCTCATCATTCCTTCTGATTACTCTCACAAAAAACCCTACTATTTCAAAAAACTACCTCTTCTACTTCTGGCTCCCTTCTATATGGGAAGCTTTACAGTCTTCCCCAATACCTTTAAGAACTCTTGATTTATATTGAAGAGTAATTTGATGGATGCTCTTTATGAACATTTTTAGAAAACTGTAAAAATACCAAGTACTCACATAGTCTACAAACTGATACAGCTGGTCCCAAACCAGCACATTTCCAAGCCTGCTTAGAAAGGAGACTATAAAGGCTACTCAGTAAGATTTTGTTGTCTCCAAAATCTATGCACAAACAATCATAAACGTTTGAGTAGATTTATTTAGCTGCAATGGAAGATTTTACTACATTTATTTCTTTCCTCCCATATGTTGTTTCCTTCATAACAAACTGTCTGAAAATATCAGACTGTCAAAATCACAAAAGGTCAAAAAATCTTTTTTTAATCCTATTTTATCACATGCCATGGCTATATTACAACATGGCATAGAAGTTGGTTTCTTGTTTGTTTTTGTTTTTGTTTTTTTTTTTTTAATTTAATACTAAATTTGCTTTATCCTAAGAATAGTGGAACAATAAGATGGGCTACTATACAGGGAACATGAATCAGAAGCCAAGGTGAACTCACCACTGCCCCAAGGTGATGGGAAAGACAGTTCCCTTACAGAGCCACAGTACCTGAGCAGAAAGAGTGAGAACAGATCCAAACACTGAATAATCATGAAGCAAAGCAAGGTCCAAAGTCAATTCAGAAAATTAAGCAGCAACTCAGACATAGCAGAGAATAAGAGAGAAAACAACTCTAACACAACCTGGAAAACAAACACCCCCAGGCACAGCTTAAATGGAGCCACAGGGCACATGAGCAGAGGCGTGGTGGGAGCCTCCGCTGAGACTGGTCAGGACCATTAAAGCCTCATAGTGCCCTGATGGCCCTGACATTGAGCAAGCTCTTGTCAAGGAGACCAGATGTCACCCCAGATGAAGAAAATGGTTTAGATATAAAGCTTAGATAAGAAACTGCTTGAAGGTTCCAACATGTGATTGCCACCCGGACTTCAGCTGATCTGATTTTTAGTAAAAGTGAGAATCTGGCTCTAGAAGATGCTACTTTTTGCATTTCTTTCTTCCTCTAGAGGTAATCCTCCTGTGACACAGCCAGTGATTCACTTCCACGATATACAAAACTGTAGTTTTTCTCTACAGTGTGTTGGCTATTCTTCCTAGATTTCAGTTGAAAGGATCTGGCAAAGAATTATTAATTTGAGTGAAAATGCTAATGCAAAAATCCTGAGAGCTGCAAAAGCATGCATGGTCCAAGGACAGCTGTTTTGGTGTTCAGGCTAAGTGAAGTTAATATACATCTCTTGAGCATGCCCGAAGTGAGAGAAATGGCTTGACTGCAGGCCCTGTGGGAGTTTCTGGGCAGTTTTGAAGTCCTAGACCATCACAAATTGAAACCCCTTCAGGATTTCTCTGATTTACAACCTAGGTTATAGTCACTGCCTTCAGCCCTGAAGCACAGAGAGCTGCTCCTGCTTCCCCCTCCTATGGGGCAGGGGGGTGCCACCACTGCACAAACCACAGAGAGAAGCTAGCTTGTTAATGGATTGATTCTGTTTCCATAGAATTAGCAGCAACAGAAATGAAAAATAAATTTCAAAATCTATCAGCAAATTACCACTCAAAGCTACAGCTTTCCTGAGCCATTCCCATTTCATAATTAAATAGCTTATGCCTTCCTCTGGTGATACAGAGGAATGAAATTACTTCCCTTTTTTTTTTTTTTCTATTCACAAGAAACCTTGCAAAGAAGATTCAAATAAGTCATATGGCTTTCCCCCATTCTACCCTGTCAATCCAACCTACGAAAAAACCTCTAAGATGTGATCCTGTCCAGCTGGTATTAGAAATCTTTGAGTGAAATCACTTGTACGACAAGTACCCCTGAAGTATTAGGAAAACCGGCCACAGGGAAAGACAGCACTGCCCCTGTAATTCACATTGGTTTAAGACTCTGCAGGATGCATCCTGTGGGTCAAAATCCCCACTAGTCATCACCAAGAGGGGAACACTGGGGTTTTCCTGTGATGTTCCCACTTGAGAAAGATTTACTTCTGGGATGCCAGCCACAGCTCGCGGTTCTCCCACTCACTTCCCAAGATCAGCATTTATTTCCCCGGGTGTCTTTCAAAGTGTCAGAATTTCAGCTGCCCGAGGTTGTGAGCTCTTGCACACAGTATAATGTTAGCCCAGCAACCGCTTCTGGTTTTTAAATAAAACTTCTTTACGTAATTAAATCCTAGCGTTTGAACTTGGTGGCAAGTTTCTGGTGCTGATGATGCTTGTGTGACAGCACCCAGATGCTGTACGGGCTGGTAGGGCCTGGCAAGCAGGGTAGGCCAGGGGCAGCCCCAGGCACAGAGCACCAATCTGGGGTTGGGCAGAGGACAGATCCAGCCATCAGTCTAGTGCAAAAGGGGCCTGTGGCCAGGCACAGACAAATGGCCGCTGGAAGGGGCTCCCAGCACAGAGATGGAGCATCAGGTCCAGGCCACTGAGAGGGATTCTCCCAGGGCCTTCCTTACACGGCCAATGCCAGCAGCATTGCACAATGAATCTCTGCCAGAAATACACTAGTCATATAATGTACAGGTCAGAGTCATGAAAAAAGTAGCAATGGACCAGCAAAGGCTAAACAGTGGATACTTCTGCTAGATATCCACTGCAAAGTGAGCAGAAGTTGGAAAATTAAGATTTGTAGAGCAGGCACATTTATCTGCAGCTGTACAAACTGCATAGTTCAGATAATGGACTTACACTGCATGCATTTCACATTCCAGCTAATAATTTAAGTAAGCACCCACTTGATTTCCCTCTTTCAGCAGTTCCTTTACCAGCAGAGACATCAACCCTTGCAAATCTCTTGTAGCACAACCTGTTAAGTAGCATGTTTCTGGAAAATGAAAAGTTGAAAGAAGCAGGTCCAAGGCAGAATAAAACCAGTGTCGACTAACTTTTGCCATAAGTCATTGTACCTTTGATGATACAAAATCTAGATAAGGCTGTGTTTTACTAGTTAAAATACTTTATATAAAGTCAGTTAAAGAAATCACCTCATACATCTTCACTGCTTCAGCTCATGCCTTCAAATAAACTGTAGGAAAACTGCATCCAGCTGTTTCCTAACCTATTCCCCTCCAGTTCAGGAAAAATGTTTCGGCCAAGTAAGCACACCAGAAATGTATAGAAAATTTATGATACAAGTTTGCTTTAAGCTGAGATACAGTGCATTCTATCTCAAAAAAAAAAAAAAAAACAAACAAAAAACGAAGCTGTGAAAAAGCATCAGTGTCTGGCAATAACAATAATTATCAGCCTTGGAAAATTCCTGTTTGAAAGAATGACTTAGAGGATTGGGATTACTTGTCTCAGGAAGCAAGGAGTAAGAATGTTCATAACAAAAGCATATAAAATCATAATTGGTGAAGAGATAAGAGAGGAACTCTAGCTCTTCTTTCAACAAAGGCACAAGGAGTCACTCAATGAAAGGAAAAATGGCAAGTCAGGATGAAAGGAAATATTCTTCTTCAAAGTGTGATTTTAGGCTATGGAATTTACCACCACAGGATGCCTTTGAGGCCAAGAGTTTAGGAAAATGTCCTGAAGACCTTATTATCTAATTGGTAAAAAGAGTGTCTAGACCTTAATAGTGAATTATAAAATAAGATTTGGAAAAGTTAGACACATTCTGTAGGTAGAAGACTAAAGAGGGAATATGTCCTCCATATTCCCATGGTTCTATCAAGGATTTGAGTTAGTATCTTGCAACAACCCCTTAAGCTTTAAGGTCATTGGTTTGTCGTATTTTTTGCATGAGAATATGTGGTTTTCAAAAAGGAAATAGGGATAAAAGCATGGTAGAAATGGAAATATACTGACTAACCATCAGTTCCATGACATTTTCAAGCACTTTAGAAAAATATTTTTGCAGTGCAAACCCCAATAATGTAGAGATCAAGTAGTTTTGTATAACAGAAATTTTTGGGGTAGTTCACCAGATGCAGTATGCTCCTATGAAGACAGGCTGAGAGCTGTTTTGTCCAGCCTGGAGAAGAGAAGGCTCCAAGGAGACCTTAGAGCACCTTCCAGTGACTAAAGGGGTGACAAGAGACCTGGTGAGGGGCTTTTCACAAGGGCCTATCAAAAGGACAAGTGGGAATGGCTTTAAACTGGCAGAGAGGAGACTGAGATGAGACATCAGGAAGAAAGTGAGGTGGTGAGGCCCTGGCACAGGGTGCCCAGAGAAGCTGTGCCTGCCCCATCCTTGGCAGTGTTCAAGGCCAGGTTGGACGGGACTTGGAGCAACCTGCTCTAGTGGAAGGTGTCCCTGCCCGTGGGGTTTGGAACTGGATGAGCTTTAAGGTCCTTTCCAACCCTAACAATTCTGTGACTCTGCAATATGATTCTATGACTGTGTCTGCCCAGGGACTGCGTATTCACAGTATGCATGGGCTTCAGTGACTAAAAATGACTAGGATGAGTGCTACATGTAATTTTCAGCAACTAAAATTGTAATAAGCTTGATTCTGCTCCAGTGAAATGAACATGAGTTTACTTTCAATGGCAGTGAAATACAAGAAGAGACTGAGTACAAAGGAAAAAATCCTTACCTAGCATATGACTGGCAATTTTTGTTCTCTTTTACAATATAATCTATAACATAATGCTATTAAAATCTTGTTTCTGTAGTTTTCATCAGTTTTCGTGTACCTGGGTAGATGCTGAAGACCTCAACACTATGGAGAATCAGGATGCGTATTAGAAATGTTTAAGAACTGCGGATGACCTGCTTTTCTTGACAACTAACAAAGTAAAATGCCTGTAAGGGAAATATGATCAAAACAGTGCAATCACATATTTTTAAACAAAATAAAAGTCGTGTGATTTTTAATGTGACTGATGTTTTCATCAGTTTTCATTTTAAATCAGCTTGATTTATAAGGTTGTCTGCCTTATTAATCATTAGAATCTCCACAACATGGATGCATGGGACATGATTCAATGGAAAAATAAAATCTGATCAAATACTAAATTAAATTTAAATTCATCCCATCCAGATGCTGAATTAATTTTAGATTTAATCTATGCATTCATTACATTGACTAAAAACTAGAATTTATTTGAATGTTGATTCATCTGATTAAATATTGAACCTCTTTAACCCTAAGCACCCAAATTAACCAACAGTTACATAGAGAACAGAGGGACTGCTTAAAATACTGTTGCAGAATTTCCACAGCATCGTGTACCTAATTACTTTCCTTGAAAGTTAGAATCATAAGACATACGAAAATAGAGCAATAGGCAGAATATTTATTGTGCTTAAACATTTTTTTCCCCGACATATGTGCAGTAGAGTTACTCAGTAACAGTGTTTTTGGAACAGCTTTACTGTGGAGTTGCTCACTGGGAATTTTCCAGTGTTGTTTAACTTTTTGACAGAAACACTGCATCATATACATGGGTGTTTTATGACAGGTGTGGTTCTGGCATTTTGGAAATGCATGTGTAGGAGCTGAAGAGTTTAATGAAGAAGCAACCACTTATTCTCGAAATCTAGCAAACAAATGACCCCTAAATCACTAGTGATATGCCTTAGGAAATGGTTTTGATGGCAATTTTATACAACATTTGCCCTGGGTCCCACATCTCAGTGCTTGTTTTATGGATGGTGAATTATCACTTAAGCAGGGTACAAGAAGAGAAGAAAAATGAAGACAATCTTGAACAATGAAAGATAAGGTTTAATGCCCAAAATGAATATGAACATCAGAAACAAATGGCTTGACGTTTATGGTGCTATCATTTTGATATGAATAGAAACTGTTTTCCATGGATCTTTCCCCACTTGTAGCCTAGATGCAATTTTGCATCAACAAGCACACACAATCTATACAAAGTTAAACTATAAGCTGCTATTAGTTGAAGTTGTGTGTATGTAGATCCATATTTGATTCAGAAAAAATTCTCTCTGATGGAATTCAACTAATTTTGGATATGAACTAATTTTGAATATGGCATAAAGGGTTTTCCCTTGCAACTGAAATGAGTCTTTTGATCACATCTGCACACAAGCATGAAATACAATTTATTAATTGCAGCAAGTAATTAATATTGTATAATACTTCTTTTCAGCAAGTAGTAGTGTCCACACCGAAGATTAAAAAAGATTCTGATTGAGATAGGTAAGGAAAGCTTGAGAAATTCATTACGTTTCATGAGCAAACCAGCTCAGTTTACTGTTTCAGTCTTCCCTTTGAGAACTGTCTGAGAGATGTACCATGCAAACAAGCTCAAGCATAAAGGAATTTAGCCCACTTGAGATAGATGGAGTCATTCTCTATGAAATTAGGATTCTAGTACAAGCTACTAATGATTAACTGACTGATGATAAATTTGAAGGAGGAGGACTCTCTCTTCAGAATTAAGCTGGAAAATATTAGTTAGACAGGTGCATTATGAACAGTTATAATCTAATGGTAATGAGGGGGTATTCAGTTTGGAGGGGGTGTTAACGGATACACAGTAGGATTTCTAATTCTGTGGGAAAGAAGCCCATTAACTCCTCTTTATAAATTGTCTCCCATTAAGCTTTATTCATAATACCATAAATTATATGTAAGTACATTCCACTAACAGCACAAAAATGATATCAAAACTGCAATTTAATGAGATATCTTAAACCTTTGAATAATCTTACTGAACTCCTTGAGTCTACAGGCATTCTCAAATGTAAGCATATGGGCAAAAATGTACAAATCTCTTCCCTTATAAGCACTTCTATTCACCTTTGTGCTTCCAGGTTTTAACATTATTTTTTAGTCTTGGTCCTCCCCCCACAGACAGTTTGTGTTCCTTACAAAGGCTCCTGATCCCTTCATAATTTAATTGCTTTGTCATAGCCATCGTAACAGAAGAAGCTAGCTTTTCCTCTTTACTTCCAGAAGCCTTTCTCAGCCCTTCAAAACAGCTGAAAAGCAGGAATAGCTTACTACCATTACGCACTCATCAGCCAACCAGCAACTTCTCTACGAGTCTTACAGAATAAAAAAAAAAAAAAAAAAGAAAAAAAAAAAGAAATAAAGAAATATAGAAATTAAGTGAAATAGTTTTTAAGTGGCCCAGAAGATATACATTTCACTCAGTGAGAGGTTGCTGTTTTATCACTGTTTATATCATGTTTCTATCATGTTTTATCAAAAGGATAAAAAGGCAAAAGGCCCATGACTATTGGTTCTTAGAGTGTAAATGACAAATCTACTTCCAATCAATTTGCCTTTCAATCACAGAATCATAGAATGGTTTGGGTTGGAAAGGACCTTAAGATCATCTAGTTCCAACCCTCTCCCATGGGCAGAGATGTCTCTCACTAGACCATGTCACCCAAGGCTCTGTCCAACCTGGCCTTGAACACTGCCAGGGATGGAGCACTTACCACTTCCTTGGGCAATGTGTGGCAGCGCCTCCCCACCTTCACAGTAAAAAACTTCTTCCTTATATCTAACCTGAACCTCTGTTTCAGTTTAAATGACCTATCCACTAGATCATGTGTTAAAGCGAGAACTAAAGTCACATGGTTATACTGCTTTTCTTTATTAAAAAAAAGAATATTTTATTTATATGTACCTTAGTATAAAATATTTTAATAAAAAATAAAACCCATAAGTGCTTGAAAACCAGTGTTCATAATAAACATTTTTATTTGTCTATGATAACAGTTTTGCTAAGCAGAGAAATGGTCCCTTCAGAATGATTCCTTTGCTTTGCTAATTATTTTTTCTATTCCCCCTGATCAGAAGAAAAAAGTTACTGCTGTTCAGTAACCAAATTTAGCTAGCTGGATACCTTTAATTTGCTTTTAAACATGGAAGATATACATGCAGCAAATTTACAGACAAATGAGTGGATTAAACGGATTACATATCAGAAATCTAGAGTGAATTCCATATTCATCAGTGGAAGAGGTAGGGTCAGAGTCTCTGTTTACGGGAAGCAGGAAGTTTTCCAACTTTGAACCAGGAATTTATTACACTTCTTCAGTTTCCACCCAGGACCCAGAATTACAGGAGTAAGTCAGGGAACAGAGGTACAGGATGTGATTGAGCAAGTGTGAATGAGTTATGAACCCTGCTGGGGAATGCAACTACAACTTCAGACATACAGTTTTTTCTCCTTGGCTTTTTCCTTCATCTGACAGAAATGCCTGAACCCAGTAGTTTTGTCGCTGTGAAAAGGAGCTCCTTGTGCAGTTTCTTCTGCTGACAGTGTTGCCTTGAGCTTAAAATGCCTGCAAAACTGCAGGTTTAGATGAATGTCCCTTATCCCTGTGGCCTATGAATATTAGATAAGACCGATTTTTACAGGTTTCTTCTGACCTCTCTTTTAAATAACTGCACAGAGAGAGAGACAATGACTCACACAGCTCTATCTGACTGCTGCAGATATTAGCTTCCTAGATCATGTATTTTCTGTACCATCTACGGGAAAAGGCGTCATACTCCAGGGGAGATGATCAAGAGGCTGGCTGTGTCCTGGAGAACACAAAACATCAAGATCTTTCACGCTGCTCTGTTATCTGAATGTCTTTACTGATCTGTCCTGACAGCTCTGGACAAAATGGGGCAGTCTCATGCCAATTCTCACCCTCTGTTAGCAGGGTATGAAAAAGGCAACAGTATTAAATGACCATAGAATGATTTGGGTTAGAAAGGACCTTAAGATCATCTAGTTCCAATCCCCCCCGCCATGGGCAGGGATGCCTCACATTAGACCATATCACCCAAGGCTCTGTCCAACCTGGCCTTGAACACTGCCAGCGATGGAGCATTTACCACTTCTCTGGGCAACCTGTTCCAGTGCCTCACCACCATCATGGTAAAGAACTTCTTCCTTATATCTAACCTGAACTTTCCCTGTTTAAGTTTAAACCTATTACCCCTTGTTGTCTTGCTACTGTCCCTGATAGGTTTCTCTCCGGCATCCTTGTAGGTCCTATTATTCCCTGTGAATATTTCAGGATACAAAAGTCTTCTTTTCCCCTTCCTCACGTATCTTTGCTGATTCCATCATCCTTTATCCCACCTTCATATTTCAAACTCAACAGAATCCTCCTGTAGACTACTGTCCAGAGAAGCTGTACTATCTCACTTAGTTATACCTGTATCACACCTTGTAGAGGGACCCCCACGCTCTCTTCCCTTAGACACAGCTCTGGTGTTCACAGCAGCTCCATGTATCACAACAAAGTAGCAGCACTTTCTTCCACACTCATCTACCTTCTTTCTGGGAATATCATAACCAAAGTTTCAATTTTGCATTTTCAATACATGGACATAATGTGCGCAGAGGGATCACACCAGAAGTCTGTCAAGTCCACTACTGTACCTCTGCCAGGGTCCACACAAAGATTCCTAGGGACAGACAGCGAGGAGTGCCAGATGTATGGACCCTAGCCTGTACATGGATGCAGCATAGGAACAAGGCAAAGATACATGACACATTTTACCTCGGCTCTAGCAGCCACTTTCTTTTCAGAGTCCTCCTAACCTGGATATCAGTGTGTTAAGGATTTCTTCTCTGATTTCTCTTTCATGAGCTCATACACTCTTCGCTTAAACCCATACATGTGGCTGAAAGTGTAACAGCTACAGTCACAGAAGCACACTGATGTACAAATTTGAACTTCCTATGACATACACGGACTGAGCAGTTGTTTAATGTACATGTCAGTATTCCAAAGTGAACAAGCAAGTAGCATGCCAGAAACCATTAGCCAGAAACAGGCAATAGCTTAGGCTATGCTGCCCAACTCAGAAGAACCTGCAATTCAAATCTCTTTCTGAACCTGACACAGTAAGTAGGCATTTTTCAAAAGCACCATGGTGGGGTGTGAGGGTTATTCAATACAAAGGTACAGAAATTACCTTTCTTTTCTCTTTCAAGACATTTACTTCAGAACTTTTAAACTTATGTGCTCTGAGATTTCAAAAACTTCTTCACAATCTTCAATTTTCCAAAAATCAGATATGAATATTCATAGAATCATAGAATCACAGAATAGTTAGGGTTGGAAAGGACCTTAAGATCATCTAGTTCCAACCCTCCTGCCATGGGCAGGGGCAAATCCCACGGGCACGGACATCTCCCACTAAACCATGCCATCCAAGGCTCTTTCCAACCCTGCCTTGAACATCACCAGCGATGGAGCATTCACAGCTTCCTTGGGCAACCCATTTCAGGGCCCCACCACCCTTACAGTAAAGAATTTCTTCCTCATATCCAATCTAAACTTCCTCTATTTAAGTTTGAACCCACTACTCCTTGTCCTCTCACTACAGTCTCTAATGAAGAGTCCCTCCCCAGCATCCTTATAGGCCCCCTTCAGATACCGGAAGGCTGCTATGAGGCCTCCACACAGCCTTCTCTTCTCCAGGCTGAACAGCCCCAACTTTCTCAGCCTATCTTCATACTAACACAACCTGTGTTTTCTGAAATATTATACCAAAAAAAGCCCCAAATGTATTAGGCTCTACTATTTATCACAGCACTGGACTCTGTCCAGCCATCCCTTCTTAATGACGTCTCTTTCTTTTCCCATTTGTTAGCCTGTCCTTGTTTTATCAGTCATCGCCCAGGATAACTTTCTGGCTGTTAAAAGCGTAAGTCTCCCATTTCGATGAATCTCTCTTCTGTACTACTTTCTTGCATTCCTCTTCCAGGTAGTATTTTTTCAGATCCCATTATCAGTCATTATTTACTGAATGATTGCAAGGCTCCATTGTCTTTCATCTAATAAAATTTAAAATGTGGTTTTTTTCTTAAAAGTAAGTTTTTGTTAAATCCTCAATTTGTTAACTCCCAGTGCAATCAGAAGGGGCAATCCGCAACAACATCTGCCACAGAAAGGGCAAACTGTTCTCTGGAGAGCAGGGCAAAAGGGCCTTTGTAATGCATTTTAGCAGTCTTTACTCCTAATGCACTAGCTTACTGAGGCGTGCAAAAGTCATTTCCACATTAATCTACACCCGAAAAGGCTTCTCTGATAAGACTTGGCCTCAGTCAGTAAATCCTTCTCAGCTCATCTTAGTACTACTGCAAGGCTAATTGCACAAGCAACAATCACATATCTAACCAGGGGATTGACTTAATTTTAAGCTCCTGTTGGAGCTATTCTGTTGCACAATTCAGTGCTGATTTTCTGTATTTAGACTATTACATATAAACTCCTGTCCTTGGTTTTTGCTGACTTCATTTCTAATAAAAATGAAGCATTTCCCCCCTCTATATAAATCTGCATGCACCTCCAATTATTAATGTCAAACCCTTGTCCATCTGTCTACGTTAGCAAAGTTGAATTCCTTCTAGCAATTCCCTTCTAAATCACTTCACCACAATCACTCTGTGCATGAGAACATTAAAACAACTGCTCAGAGTGGTGTTAGTCATGAATGCAAAAGCTTTGACTAAAGTTAATTCACATTTTTAGATATTGCTCACTGAAATGAGGATTTTTAATGTTTCTGCAGATGACTTATTTCTGATACAGAGCGCACCAAGCTCTATGTTAGAAATTCAACATGAGATGCATTTGATTCTGAAACTACAAGTTCATGGGAAGAGAGGACTTCATGTGTAATAAACACAGTGCTGAGTTAAAAACCACAACAAACAAAACATTGTGACCACTACCCTGGGGCAGTACACTTTTACCCTTCCACAAAGCATTGCACTTTTCTAGTATTGGTAAATGCAACCGTTTAACCCAATGGCTCTCCCAAATTACTGTGATCAATATCATAAACACCAAAATGATTTTTTTTTTACTCTTTCTTTAAAACATATTTTTAATTTGTTTTCTGAACAGCGTTAGGTCATGCCTCGTTCCAGAGTTTGAGGATACCAGGTTGAGAAAGAGGCGAGACACAATAGATAAAAAAAACTAGTTTATTACTACAGGAAAAGATAGGGAGTAAGAGCCAGCAAAGGGTAAAAGAAACAGTGACAGATATTTTTGGTGAGCGTTTATCTTACCAGCCCCAAAGACCACGTGATGATGATCAGGAAACAAGTCCCGAGAGACATCATCAGAGTGGGAGGTGGCAGGCTCAACCTTAGCGGGTGTCCCCGCGGGGGGCAACGCTGACCTGGGTGGTATGAGGGTCTGCCTCCTCACACTGCAGGAGGCTCCTGCTTTTATGCTAGCGAAAGGGCACGCTCCTTCCGACATAGGGGACCAGCCTACATCGGAAGGAGTAGCCAGCTATACAAAATGGGTCACTGGGGATCAGGACTTTTAGGGGTTTTTTGGGGAGGAGTTACCACGGACCATTATCTCATGTGTCTTGCAACTGGTATGAGACTCTCTTTTGCTAACAGCGGTGTTAACTCCCCTGTTTTCAAGGTTATGTCCCCACAACCCGTGCCAAACAGTACTTTTCTATTTTTGTGTGTTTCACCATGGACCATTATCTAGTGTCACTGACACATGGTTTTCTCCTTAAGCATGAAGATTTTTTTTTTTTTAAAAACATGGAAATTTATTGATAATCATTCAACTCCTGTGGAGGGGATTAAGGAAAAATACCAAATATATCAAGATCAAGACGAAATTGCAAAGGCAAAATTGAGACAGTGATTCTTCTTCAGCTTGCCAGCTCTGCCAGTTGGTGTGTGGGTGGGAAACAGAGACCCCCACCTTCCTATGCTAGAGAATGTGCCTGCAGGGACTACAATCATGGCTAGGACAAAATACAACTTCTTTCATCCCCAGAGTCCATGTGCAAATAGAAAACTACCATCATGTCCTCAGAGCCTACAATATTCTAACCAAGGAATAAACAAAATACAGACTGCGCCTGCTACGCATTCAGATGACAAACTGCTTGATCTGTGCCAGAGAGGTGGGCTTGCTCAGCCTGGAGAAGAGAAAGCTCCAGCGAGACATCAGAGCAGCTTCCAGCGCCTAAAGGGGCTGACAAGAAATCTGGAGAGCGGCTTCTGACAAGGGCCTATAGTGATAGGACAAGGGGGAATGGCTTTAAAGGGACATGGGGGTGATTCGGATGAGACATTAGGAAGAAATTCTTCCCTGTGAGGGTGGTGAGGCCCTGGCACAGGGTGCCCAGAGAAGCTGTGGCTGCCCCATCTCTGGCAGTGTTCAAGGCCAGGTTGGACGGGGCTTGGAGCAACCTGGTCTGGTGGAAGGTGACTCTGCCTGTGGCAGAGGGTTGGAACTGGATGAGCTTTAAGGGCCCTTCAAACCCAAATCATTCTATGATTCTATGATCTCAACATTTTCTATCAGTCTGAAGGTCTGTCTTTACTTTCTTATTGGACCTGAGCTCCCCCTTTAAGTCCTGTCTAAGGAGAATGATAGCAAGCCACCACAAGCATTTTATTATTTCTATGCGCTTTCACAGTACCTGATGCAAAAAGTTTAGACAAGAATACTGTAAAAGACAGAATAGTTTAGCATATCTTGACAGTTGAGGCTACAGAAAAATTCGGTGGACTTGCCATTCCTCGAGGGGTAGAAGAGTCCGAAATGCAAATATGGACGTGCAAGAAAGTTGCCAGGCTGGAACTAAATAACAGTGTTGTCAGTTTGTACGATAGGAAGTATTTCACATGTAATGTAGTTACCAAATGGTTGATGCCTATGAACAATTACCCAGCCAGATGTGATTTATATCTAACATTACTGTCTACTGAATAATACGGAAACAGGAAGGAAAGAACACACAAACTACGCAATTCTTGCTAACTGCAATCCTTTCAGAACAGAAACTGTAAGTCAGCCTTCTTTCTGTTCTTTAGTAGGTCTGTAACTGTAACTGAAATACAGCTTTGAAACAAACATGTACAGAACTCAGAACTGATAGTAAATTAATGTGATTAACATAAATATAGAATAAATATTAATAGAAACTAACATCTAGGCATAAGATTACACGCTATATAGCCTCAGGAGATGAAATATTTAACTGGTTTAAACCTGTTTGGAATCATCCAGTTTTAATCCAAATTTAAATAATATTTTCCCATCCACTGCTCAAAGGGGATGTGAGAATTAATGAATATATGCTTTGACCTATAGATCACTATAAAATGCCAAGTTTCATGAATAGTTCTGGACTATGGATTTTTCATGGGGCCTTGCCTTCACTGGTTTTCATTCCCATATGTACAACATATTTTACAGCTTTTGCTTTACTATTTTAAGGTATTTTTCATAGGTTGCATGTAGCTACAACTACTAGAGACGCTCATATGGATATAACTCTTCCTCAAGAGAAGAGATTTGTCTTTTCTTCAGGTTAAAGCATATATGCCATACATAAATACCCATTCTCTGCTGGCTGTGTTTCACCAGGTAACTTGAATTTGTGCAGAACACACATCTCCACAATACCAAGTCTTGAACTGAAGTTTCATCCTCCATAGAGCATGCATGTAGAAAAAGTAATTCACACACACAGCATTCCCATGTGTTTAGGTACATCAGACTCACGGAACATTTCATGGAGAAACAACCTGCCCACCTAGATCTTATTTATTAAGACTCGTATTACTGTATCTGCCAATTACAACTTGTTTAGCTTTGACATGGGATGCAGAATCTCACAGAATGACTGACTGGGTAAGACTGGAAGGGACGATCTAACCCCACAGCTCAAGTGGAGCCACCTAAAACAGGCTGTCCAGGACCATGTCCAGATGGCATTTGAACATCTCCAACACCACTCTGGGCAAGCTGGGCCAGTGCTTGATCACTCTCACAGTAAAAAAATATTTTCTTACGTTCACATGGAACCAACCTCCTGTGTTTCAGTTTGTGCCTATTACCCTGGGTCCTGTCTCTGGGCACTGTTGAAAATAGCCTCTGTCCTCTATGCACCCTCCCTTGAAGTATTTATCTACATTTATAAGATTCTTCCCAAGTTTTCTCCATGCTAAACCATCCCAGCTCTCTCAGCCTTTCTTGAGAGAAGAGATGCTCTAGTCCCTTCATCATCTTTGTGGCCCTTAGTTGGACTCTTCAGTACATTTCTCTTGTACTGATGAGCTCAGAATCAGGTACAGTATTCCAGATGTGACCTCACTGGTGCTAAGCAGAGGGGAAGGGTCACCCCTCCTAATATCTCACATTCTTCTGGGGAAGACTGTTCTAAAATAATAGCAAGAAGCAAGAATAATGGTAAAAATGCAAACATGCAGTTCAAACGCGCAGTTGTAAATTCAAAGGCCTGAACTGTTCTATTCTCTTCTGACTCTAGCTGATAAGCTGGAAAAAGCAGCTCCCAAGCTAAACGAAGACTTGGTAGAGCCCTTGTAACTGGGGACAGAATTTTAAGGCAAACTAAAAAGAAAGAGGCAAGCTCTCAGTAAATATGAGACAAGATGAAATTTTCTGTTCTTTCATTGAGAAATGCTCCTTGCAAATGGAACTATTAGTTCAGATGAAATGTATTCTACTAGGGTAGAAGACAGACTTGCCACACAGCACATATTGTTCCAATCCCTTAAAAAGCTAGGAGCCTGGCTAAAGTAAGAAAAGATTCATATCAAGCAACTGACTAGATAAACGAACATTGTAGACTGCTATCGAACAGTGTAACCATATTAAAATTTAGATTGACTCTATAAAAACTGCATAATGGAACTCTACTTCCATCTCCCATCACTTTCTATATGAAGTGTTTCCTTAGAGAGCACAGCCAGTGGTAGCAGGAAGACGTGATCCTTTCAAATGGCACTCCCTGAAGGACAGGAGAAACTTTCTGTGTTTCTAAATCCAGCAGCACAAATATTCTCACCTTTTCCCCACAGTCCCCCTCCTTTCCCAACCTTTTGCCTCTTTGTTCTTCTCAACTGTTCTTGATGCTCAGCAAGGAGAACCTAAACAGATACTGAAAACAGCCAGCAAAGGAAGCTGGAAAGAGACAGACACACATGCGCTGGTGCCAATATAGACTGGGGGGACCTGGGAAGCATATGAGGTCTTATGTTTCCACAGCCTCTCATTAATATTTCGTACAGCACATAATACAACTGCATTGTTTGATGCCACTCCCTGCATAGAAGTAACTTCAGACTTGCACTTCAGAACAGTTGTATTTTTTCAGCGTTTTGTTTTTAAAATGGAACATGTCTCCAGACTAGCAGGTATCCACATGGAAACTCAGAATGTTTTCAGGAGGTTTGGAAAGCCTTATGAGAAAAAAAATGCTAAATTTTAGGGATGCTTTAGGGATGCTATAGGGATGCTGGAGAGGGACTCTTCATTAGGGACTGTGGTGAGAGGACAAGGGGTAATGGGTTTAAACTTAAACAGGGGAGGTTTAGATTGGACCTGAGGAAGAAATTCTTTACTGTGAGGGTGGTGGGGCCCTGGAATGGGTTGCCCAGGGAGGCTGTGAATGCTTCATCCCTGGCGGCGTTCAAGGTGGGGTTGGACATAGCCTCGGATGGCACGGTTTAGTGGGAGGTGTCCCTGCCCATGGCAGGGGGGTTGGAACTCGATGATCTTGAGGTCCTTTCCAACCCTTACTATTCTATGATTCTATGATTTTATGATTTTTTTCTCTGTATTCAATGAAATCCCATTCTTAGGGGTTATATTCATAAACTTCTGTCTCCTTTGCCATATTTATCCGATGAACACACAGTATCTGGTTGTGACGTTTTATATGTTTTTTGATTATAATAACTCTTTGCATTCCCGTGATGATTAACCCCCTGGAGTCTTCTCGCTGACCTCAGCAATACTGGTGTTACTTTGCATTATCTTGTCTATCAAAGTAATTCCATTTAGGAACCTCAATAAAGCTTTAAGACCTTGGCTTCAGACACTCAGGCTTGAAAGCTATTAAAATGCAAACATTTTTTTTTTTTGCTCACATTTCATGATGCCTGGGAAATCTGCTCTGTTAACCAGTGGTTGGAGGATGTTTGTTTTGAACACGTTTTGTTAACAGAGTAGGTGAAAATCCATTTATTTTTTACAAATCTACATAAGCCTACGAGTTTTATTTGGTTTATTACAGTCTCTCATTTTTTAAATTTACATTCAAAACACCCCTTAAACAAGAACTAGATGCTGATTCCCCACTCATTCCAATATAGCTAATGACACATTCAGAAACAGGCTGAATAAGAATCCCAATTGCAAATCACAAGTATAAAAAGCAACGGGGCCTGCACCTCCTTAAAGTATCTCTACTCAGATCTCCAGAAGTGTATCAGCTCTTACTCTGAATTACTTGTGCCCAGCAAAATACATCCTCATGTGAACTGTCTCATGGTATCTTTCTGGTAAATGTAATTTCAGAACAAGAGTCACGAGATGCCATCACTGATGACATGAATGTTTCCGGTCCATTTCAGTGATAAATCAAACATACTAGCTTGAAGCAAATAGTGGATTATGAGCCTTCGCAGAGTTAGCAAATTTTAGTTCTGAGACAATTCAGAAATGACATTAGAAATCATGCCTCATACCACTCAGCTAGATTTGCATGTCTGTCAAAGTGCTGAGTTTCTTTATATGTAAAAGTGGTGAACAGGGCTTTGGAGGAATGATCATTACTAAACATTGCTTCAGGAAAAGATGCTTTTAGTGAATGGAGTTTGTCTAGCATAGGTAACTGGCTACTTGTCATGCGCTATAAAACACTGTGAAAACCTAGGTATTTTGAAACTATATTTGTGATGAACCTGAAAGCAGAATCAGAGAATAGTTCGGGTTGGAAGGAAACTTCAGAATGTATCCAGTGAACCCCCACTGCAATGAGCAGGGTCATCTTCAACTAGATCAGGTTGCTCAGAACCACAACGAGCCTGGACTTGAATGTTTGTTCACGTCTTCTTCTCCTACTACTATACACCATCATTTGTTTAAAGATTCACAAGAAAAGTATAGATTTCTAATCCTTATCTACCGAATGCATTCAGGGACATGCACGTGTTGCTAGATGTGCCAGCTCTACAGTCAAAATTTCTTAGAACCAGAAAGAAATACTTGATTGATGCCTATCGACTCTAGCACAACTATTTGAAAGACTGTACTACCATAAACTGCAGTCTTATCAGCTGAAAGTGTTTTTCACCCTGTTAATAAAGACTGAAACTAAGATATGGCTCATCTGGTGGAGACAGCTTTTCTGTGATTACACTGCTGTTTGCACCACAAAGGAAAGTACTACTTGACAAATTAAATAAATAGGCTGCCACTAGAAACTAATACAAAGTATATTATTATTTAATGTTTCTCTCTGGTATTGTTTTGAGGCTCCCTCCAGGACTGCAAGGGTCTTTAAAATCATTTTCTGAAAAAGTATGTACACACTTGAGGAGAATATTTGTGCATTAAGCCTACAATCAAAATAGACAGAATACACAAAAGGAACCTGGAGACAGCAAAAGTTGCGCAACATCACAGAGCAGATCAGTTTAAAATTTCAAAGAGCATCAAGATATTCAGAGTACTTGTTAACTTCCAGTTCAGGAGAATGAACTTTCCAAAGTTTGAAACATCTATCTGGTGCTGCTTTAATAGAAAACACATTTGATTGGCCCAGAGATTTAGATACACAAGTTTTGTACCACCTATTTATTTTTCTGGAGGTGATTACAATATGAGACATCTGAAACAGCAGACAATATAGTAATTGGGAAAAAAAAAAAAGAATATTGGGTGCCAACCCAGCACTACACATTAGTTACATTACCAGATACATGAATTGTTTTTGGCTTTTTTAATAAGACTATTTATAACAGATGCTAAACTTCTCCTCAGATATGACCATGCTGAAGTCCCAGTTAAGATTTTTATTGCTTTACGTGTACTAGCATGGTTTCCTTCCAAAACCAGGACAAGTGCGCACAGACTAGTACTTTTCTTGTTCTTTCCTTTCTTTTAAGAATTGAAGGAGATTGTGCGTAGCCTGAAGCATACTCATAGTCTATTTTTGTTGCAGGTGGCACTAAATATTAGAACCTCTTAGAATATGAAGTTATGTCTATACCTTTGCAAAGTAACACAGTTATACCTATGTACACCTGAGAAGGCTGATGTCCCTTAATCTATGAACAGACATAATAATGGTGAAATACTGTGGTCAAATATCACTAGTTAACACTTGTGTTCCAACAACTGATTAGTGCTCTAGATAATTCACTGTGCTAAATGTTCTCCAAGTGCTCTTCACAGCTGCTATAGTCTAAACCAGAGCGTAAAAGTTCAGGTGAGAAAGGAGTATATAGAAAATAAATTTCTTCAATCAATTTTTATGACTGAGTTAAAGGACACTTTACTGAGTTGTGTGTCGTGTTTCAATTTCTGTAACAGAAGGAAAAAAGTCTGTGGATGTTAAGGAGGAATGCCATACAGACATGAAAATTACGATGCAAATCACCACCAAATTGATGTCACATTATCAGTAAGTTCACAGCTCTCAAGAAAGCAAGCGATAATTACACTGAACCAAATAAACAGACACATTTGTTGTGGGTGTTTTTTTCTGGGAATATGTGATAGTTATTCTATTGTCATATTTTTGGCGTTCTTCTGTATTACTGCCTTCTTCATCTCTGATTATAGAAGGTTGAGAGGGTTGCTCATGACTGAACACAGAATAACATTTAATCTGTTTATTCCAAATTTGCATAAGATTTTATACTGCTGTTCTCCTGTGCAATGAATTTAAGAAGAGGGTTGAAAAGCCTGTTTAAGATGAAGTGCCCTTTTAGTTTCTTTATCACAGTAATGAGTCTTTGCAAACTTAATGTGATAAGACAGGAACAGACGCAACCAAATGTACTTTTTTCTCTTATTAAATGTATATCGATACACACTACACATATATCACATGCTGTGACACATATTTACTGTGTGCATAGATGTATGTAAGTGCGCATGTGTGTGGAAAATAGCATTAAGAAAGAATGAAATATTAAGTTCCTTAAAAGTAAAAAGTTAAAATAGTTCCTCAGTTATTGGCTAAATCACAACATACATTTTGACTATGATTTTCCAACGTTCTTGGTATCAGTTTAAATCTGTTCCTATGAAAGGCAATGATTTCCAAAAGCTGTCACAAGCCACTTTATATTTTTTACATATAAATTAGTACGCAGTAGTAATGTACAATATTGGTTGAGAGCTTTTTTGCCTTTTATTTTTTTCCTTAAAATGTTAAAAAGCTTTACACCAGACCATATGATTAGAACAAGAAAAAACCCCAAGCAAACACCAACCCCTTCCAGCAATATTGGTTGAGAGCTTTTTGCCTTTTATTTTTTTCCTTAAAATGTTAAAAAGCTTTACACCAGACCATATGATTAGAACAAGAAAAAACTCCAAGCAAACACCAACCCCTTCCAGCCCCTAGCTCTCACAAAAACACTATTAATATTCATGGCTAGATTAAACCTTTGACTACCTCTTAGCATGAGTTTGACTTCAGTCAGGTTAGTTGCTAACTGTAAACATGTTATTAATGGTGTTAGTTCTATCGAATATTTGTTGGTTTGGTTTGGTTTTGTTTTTTTTTCTAAATATGAAAGGAAGCAAACTGAAGCTCTTAAGTTTTCAAATTTGCGAGCCATTCTCACCATCAGCCTACATAAAATGAACAAACGTAGTATGTACAACAGGAAAACCCAGCCTTATGTAAGTCTGGTTGAACCTAGTCAGCCTAACCATCATCTTCTCAAACAAGTATCCACCTTTTCGTAACATCATACAATGGTTTGGGTTGGAAGAGACCTTATGTTCATCCAGTTACAACCCCCTGACACAGGCAGGGGCACCTTCCACTAGACCAGGTTGCTCCAAGCCCCGTCTAACCTGGCCTTCAACACTGACGGGGATGGAGCAGCCACAGCTTCTCTGGGCAACCTGTGCCAGGGCCTCACCACCTTCACAGGGAAGAACTTCTGCCTAATGGCTAACCTAAATCTCCCCCATGTCAGTTTAAAGCCATTCCCCCTTTTCCTGTCCCTACAGGCCCTTGTCAGAAGCCCCTCTCCTGTTTCTTTTTAGGCACTGGAAGCTGCTCTAAGGTCTCCTTGGAGCCTTCTCTTCTCCAGGCTGAATAAGCCCAGATCTCTCAGCCTCTTTCAGAAGTGTTCTAGTTGTCCAGAATCTGGGTGCTGAATTACAGCCACAACTATCTGAGTCCTACACTGTAGATATCACTTCATTTTAGTGATTCTGGTTGTTGATTTTGAGTAGCACCCCTGGCTAAGGCACTCCAAATTCACAAAAGTAAACAGTACAATAAAATGAGTCGCCAAAATAAGCGCAATGAAAGAAGTAAGAAAGGAAAGAAAAAGAGTACAAACAAGGCTTATGAAAAGACAGGTGAAATAGAAATAATAGGAGAAGAGGCAACTGGTTAACGAGTTGCTAAGATTAAATGAGCTTTTGGAAGAGACTTGAAAGAGCACATTGATGTAAGAGAATGAATTGAAAATGGGAGCTTATTCTACAACACACAGGCAAGAAAAGAAAGAGTGTGTGAAGTCAGTAAGGATGAGAGAATTAAAATTGCCTTTATGTTCTAGCTTTTTGCATCTCAACAAACACTCAGCAACCAAAGGTTAGTAACAAGCAACTTGTCATAATTGAGTAGCTCTCCTCCCTGCACAGCAGCAGCAAGGCAAAACATTCACACTTGCCAGCTATGACATGCCCTGATAATTCCAAAGTAGTACTGAGAAAGATAGAAACAGATTAATAGAGAGCATAGCAAAGGGAAGGAACAATAAACAATCAGACCACAGACTATAATCAAAACCTGACCAGAAAGAGTGACAAAAAAGGAAAGATCCACTGCTGTTACATGAAATCTGACAGCATGCTTGAAGGGCCGCTAATATGTGTGGAACAGTGGCTACAAACATTGTATTTCCTTAGAGACTTTATTTACTTCCTGCAAGTTCCTCAAAACTCTTATCAGCCTGCTTTTCTGATCACATTTGCCATTGTGGTCATTGTGGCAGAGCAAGGATAAGGGTAATTCCAGTGTCCCATGCATCATCAACAGAATTGCCACACATTTTTTGATTACACAATAATTATTAATCCAAGTAATATCTGAAATATAAAGAACCCAACTTGATGCTTCTGGTACAGCTCTGATCTTGTTATGAATACCAATACTACACACATACAGAATCATAGAATGTTTTGGGTTGGAAGAGACCTTAAGTTCACCCAGTTACATCCCCCTGCCACTGGCAGGGAACCCTTCCACTAGAGCAGGTTGCTCCAAGACCCATTGAACCTGGCCTTGAACACTGCCATGGATGAGGTGGCCACAGCTTCTCTGGGCAACCTGCGTCAGGGCCTCACCACCGTCACAGGGAAGATTTTCTTCCTTATATCTAACCCAAATCTCCCCTGAGTTTAAACCCATTACCCCTTGTCCTATCACTCAGTCCCTGATGGCATCCCTGTAGGCCTCTTGCAGATATTGGAAGGCTGTTATCCAGTCTCCACGCAAGCTACATAGATTTTATAAAAAATTAATAACAGAGCAAAAATGTCATTATGAGGATTTTTTGGTTTTCAGTGTTGTTCTTCTCATCAGTTTTACACTTGAAATCTGAGGTGAATAAAAATCAAGTAAACATGGAAAGCAAGGACAACTGAACCAAAAAAGACCCAGCGTGTAAAAAACCATCATGCAGCACACTCTGCCAAACACAAGACGTATAAGACGCAGATCATGCAGCTTATGCATAGGAAGAAAAATAACCTAAGTATCATTGTGTTTCAGCTCTCTTTTCCAAGATAAATACAGCCCACACATTTTTGGGTAGAACTGCAAGATAGAATTCTGCAGATAAATTGTGCAGAAAAGTAATAAAATTAGAAGTTTAACATTGTGTCCTGTTAGAAAGATGTATTGCTTCTAAAAGTTAAATACATGAAGTTTTGTAAGTCCAAATAGCTGCATGTAGCATTACAGTTTCCCCAGGCAAGAGCATTTGTATTTTCCTTCCTGACATTAAACTCTGATTTTCTTGATGTAGTGGTGAATTCTCTGGATTGTTGCCTTGCAAATATTTAAAAAAAAAAAAAAATAAGAGAATATGCAGGTCTTTATAGTAGAAACTGTTTTCTAGACCAGAAATGTTATTTCCTAGGCCCCATCAAAACATCAATAGGGGCACAACAGACCAAGAAGCAAATCCTGACAGTGCAATAAAGCAACTGATGCTTTTTTTCCTTCTTTCATCTTAAAGCAAAAACGCTATAAACAGTCAAATATTGCAGGAATTCCCCAGACTAGTCCTGCATGGAGAAAGGGAAGAAGCCATGCAGCATGAGACATTCTTAACCAACCCCTTTTCATAACATCTTTGTGCCCTTTTGTGCTCCACCAGAACAGGTCTTTGATTTCAGATGTTTTCTCTCAGGGTCTAACAAACACAACAGTGTCAAGAGCTCCCTGCCTGTGAAGCTGGAGGACAAGCATCAAGTATCCTCCTCCTCATCCCTTAGTGAACTATGCAGCTATTTCCATAAGACTTCATACCCTGCCCACTGCTAAGGTCAAGAGGTAGATTTTTTTGAACAGAAGCAAGAATTGTCTATCCTTTAACATCAAAAATCACACAATAAAGCTCTTACTCCACTCGTGCCATGAGTAAAACTCCCACTGGCTCAAACAGAGCCAGAATTTTACTCCTTGTCCCATTTGTAAAAGGGCACAGTATCAACCACTGAAAACTCAAATCCACCCATAAGAAAGTGTAGCTTTTAATGTAAACAGCATAGACAAGCAGGTAAAAAGTTGTATTGATCCTACAGAGGTTCAATTTTAATGCAGTTTCATCTAGAGCAAAGAACACTGATACTGCACGTTTTTCATAAGAACTACAACATTTCATCTTGAAATTTTCCTCTAGAATATAGCAGACCATGTTAATTTTAGAGAATGAAAAGTGCCTTTTTTGTGTGAATGTTTGGTTCTGTGCGCCAAGGTCACAGTATCGGCATGGGAAGACAGAAAAATAGTGGTATTGTATTGCATAGATTAATTTGAAAATTCTGTAGGAAGTGTGTCTGCTTATTTATTTATTTACAAGTAAGTACAAAACAATCTACTGATTTTATTGTTCTTTCATTTAACGATGTTTTCATTCCACATATGCCTTACATGATTTTTCATGAAACAGCAATGGGAAGATTGTGGTTTTCAGACTTAAACATTGTTTAAATTGTCTCTTCTCAAATGAAAGATATATAACAGAATACAAACTGCACAGTTAGATAACTGGGTGAGAAAATGTGGTTTGATGATTTGCTTTCTGGTTTGTGGTGGGAACCTTCCACTAGACCAGGTTGCTCCAAGCCCCGTCTAACCTGGCCTTCAACACAGACAGGGATGGGGCAGCCACAGCTTCTCTGGGCAACCTGTGCCAGAGTCTCAACACCCTCACAAGGAAGAACATTCTGCCTAATGTCTCATCTAAATCTCCCTCATATCAGTTTAAAGCCATTCCCCCTTGTCCTGTCACTACAGGCCCTTGTCAGAAGCCCCTCTCCAGATTTCTTGTCAGCCTCTTTAGGCACTGGAAGCTGCTCTAAGTTCTCCCTAGAGCCTCCTCTTCTCTAGGCTGAACAAGCCCAGCTCTCTCAGCCTGCCTCCAGAACAGAGCTGCCCCAGGACTCAAAGCATCTCTGTGGTGTCCTCTGGACTCTCAATCTGCTCCTCTCATTCGAGTCCAGAGGAGCTCTCTGTTTGCGTGATCCCTCCCTGATGCTTCAAAAGAGCTCTTACACTTCTCAACCTACATTCTCTAAAACATGCTTGAGAAATTATGTTGGACTCCACCTAAAACCCATTACATCATCAATTTGAAAAAGAGCCCTGCTCTGCATGTGATGTAACAGCAGGATATAAAGCACCGGCGCATATGTAGAGCACTGGACTTAACTTGAATTTGTATCAGTACAAGCAACTTCAGACAGTAAAATAAGGCCTTGAAATTTAGAAAGTAATCTCTGTGGTTCCAGGCTAGAATCACTTGAGGCTCAATAACAAAAGGAAAAGCCCTTCAGACCAACCAATGACAGAGGTCGGGCAGGCTCCCTGCCATCACCCCTTGCACCAGCAAGACTTGGGGTGATGGGTGAAGCCTAATGCAGGAAAGGCAAAGTGATGCTTAGGACACAGGAACACACTAAATAAAGAATACTTCACTGTTTAAGTGAACAGGATTTAAGACCACTTCATTTTGCAGAGGCAGCTGTAACCGGCCTTGGGCTTTGGTCCAAGATATCCATTTTGTACCAAATACACTATGAATGAGCTGTGTTTAAGGAGTCTGTAGTCTCTCAAGGTAGCATTTTGCCAAGATGAAATGGAAGAAATAGGTTTTCCAGTCCAGTTAGTGAAGGCACCTTAGCAATTCCCTTTATCAGTCTTCCCAAACATATATATAAAGGACTAAGGCTGACTTGCAGTAAAACGGTTCACAGCAAGGAATCCTACTGAGAAACAGCTCAGCTGGGGGACAGGGGACAAAGTGGGGGAAGGTGTGTGTGTGGGGGTGGTATTCACATGTAACTTGGTATTCTTGATTATATCTTACTAATGAATGGAAATTCTAGACAGAATGTATAAAGTGTCCCAGACCCGGTTAGGAACAGTAAAGTTTCCCACCAGCGACACTAAATAAAAATAATTATTTCTTGACATTTTCTCCCCTTCCTCAAATGTCAAGTTACTTTTTTCCAGGTTTTCACTTATTAATGTGGCAGATCCTATCCATCACATCATGTTTACTCTTATTTTGTCAGCAATTCAAGCCAGAGATAGAACTCAAAATAATCACATTAAATGGTCAAAAGCAAAGTATCTTTTCAAATGTTTTGGTTGTGAAACTGTAATTTGCTTAAATTTTTTATATATAATTTTTTGATTTATTGCAATAATTTTTAAGGGACACAAGTATTTATCTGTATCTGATGAGCTTTAGACATACTATCACAATCTTTTCAAGAGTGATTTTTATGTCAGGAATTCAATACACAAATGGTCCATGAAAAAGAAAATTTCAGTAAAACAGCGTCTATTATTCTTGTGGATCTCAATTATTTATAGTACTTGTTCATACAATATTTGTGTGTACTAGTAACAATCATAAGGTTTTACTTCTAACTATAGTTAATGCTTCTGCATCCTTTTTTTTTTTATGGAGACTGAGCACTTGCTGTATGACTTCATACCATAGTGCATGTCCTCTACCACATACTCGCTTGATCTGGTGGACTGAATTTTGGAATGAGTTAGTAACCAGATTTTCTAAACCTGGATTTCTCACTTGGATCCCTTGGTGGCAATGAGAAAGTCATTAAAGCTGTAGGTATCTTTTTTCTTCTGGCTCTAAATTAGGAAACCAGCACTGATGAGAATTACTTGCTGCATACTGTTAACTGAGAAATTAGCTATAATAAATTAAAACCGTAAGAGATTTAATGTAACAGTTGTTTAGTGCATCACGATAGTTGTTAGCAGCTAGGTTTAGGTGTACAAAAGGAAGTTAGATTTAGAGTAATCTTTCAAAGCTGTATTTTTCTCTGCATAAAAGTGAGTGCCGACCTGGGCATACTGACTGCACACAGTTTGATGTGTCTTGTGACAGGAGTCTAGGGCACTTTTCAATTGCCAGGTCTGTACAGAAGATGACTAAGCAATGCAATCACATTCTAACATGGCAAATAAAATGTGTCGACTGCTGCATTTTCTTGAAATGCTGACAAAATCAAAGTGAAAAGTGTTATGGAGCTGTTTGCTCACCTTTGACACGCCACCTTATAGGTACCTTTCTAGCTTCATAGCAGCCTACAGGAAGTGTTTAAGCATATGTATGGAAGAAACAGAAAAATGCAGTTAAAGTTCAGAATTTGGAGAAAGTCCAAGTGATACAGTGATGCTTGAGAGTCTGTTAGAACACTTATTTGAGGTATGCAGGCAAAAAGAATCCTTGACTAACAAAAAAATCATTATGTCTGTCTTTACAGAAGCTAAAGCAGAATAAAAGAAAAATTACCCTCATGTAAAAGCAATGTAATACCACATAGTTAAATCATGGACTGCTAACATGCCACCTTACATAAATTATATATAGGACAATGAATGTGCAAGAGATTTATATAGACCAAAAATAGCAATCAGACACCCTAGATTTGCCTGTGTAAAACCCAGCGCTTTGCAATATAAAATTAAAGATGAGAATAACTAGCTCAGACACATAAATCAAAATCTCCACAGAACAGCCAATTCCTATTCAGCCCAGCTGGCTACAGCAGTTTCTGTATCTCCAGCAAGAGAATGTCTTGCAAGCTACAGTTATCTTAGTCCTCAACCAGCTCTTCTACGGGTTTGGAGAAATGCAGGGAAAAGAGAGCAGACACCGTCAGCAGAAATGCAGAAACATTGATCGGAGTACTGGTAGTATAATTCAGGTCAGGAATGTCACTTTAGGAATCTGGAAAATGGGATATTAAAAAAAGAAAGGAAGAGATGGCTCCTTGTCCATTTGATGATTGTGTGTTAGTTAATTTGGTTTTATTCACAGTAATATTTATGTTTGGGAAAGGGCATTAATCATAAATATCTACAGGACACAATGATTTTATGTTACTACCATATCCAGAGCTTTTGGAAGAAAACTGTGAATTTAATATGAGAAACTACGAGATGTTTGCATATTTCAGAATATATAGCTCTGTGTAAGAAGCATTCTCAAAACACGGATGGGCTTCTGTGTGGCTGTTTCTGACAGCTGTGATGAACACTAAGAATTCCAGAACCTTTCAAATGCCATTTGCAGTTTAGATTTACTTTTTTAATTTCTTTGGTGAATGACTCTTGGCTAACAGTAAGTTCATTATCATATAGTGATCTGTGAACAACAGCAGTTTCAAGTTTGTTTTTTGCTAGTCAATTAGAGAGCTGACATGCAACTATGCAAATCAACTTATATTATTCCTGCATCCTGACTGGATGCTTAATTCAATAACTGAGATGATCTATAGAATGATATTTTTCCCCCCTTTTGGTAGTTGATAAAATTCAAGCTTTCATAGGAAAAGTTCACCCTTAGCAAGTCTCCATACGAAGATGACTCAAAGTTTTGAATGTTCATGGAAAGCAAGTGTAAATGAGCAGCAGACACATGAACCTTAACTTATCAGTTACTACATGCCATTGTAGGAGTACTAGTTAATACACTGTTCTACAGGTAAATTTGCAGACACTGTATACTGGAATAGGTCTCAGAATTTGGCCATTAGGGTGTTTTGGTTTTTTTTTGTCCTAGAGACTGACAACAGGGCAGAAAACAACACTGATGAAAAACCCAAAGTGATGGAAAGGGGAAGCTACATGAAGAGCACATGGGAGCCAGGCAGCAGCAGCTCTATAAAATATGATGAAAATAGGGCACATCTGAACAGCTTTCACACCAGAAGGCATCAATGTGCCATTGCAGATACATGAGTTCCATAAAATATCAGATTGTGATGAAGTGTGAAAGGACCAAGCCTCGGACCCTGCCCAGTGATACTGCCCTGCTGATAACATGCAGGCAGGGGCTGGAGTCCGTATCACTCAAGATGTACAAACTATGCATACTGTTTAAATGACTCAGGGGTGCATTTTCAACCTATGGTGCCGGCCTGCTTCTCAGATCTTGTAACACTTTGCTGGTCCCCATAATTTCTGCTATAGGCACCTGATATACCAAAAACTTCATACTAAAACAAAAAAAAGTTTATATAGCTTATCATTGCTTGTGCTCCCAGCTCAGTCAGGGGTCAACCGGAATGGAGTAATCATCCATTCCATCTTCTGCATTGCCCAGCATCATTAATCGCCACCTCTTATTTACTGCATTTCTACAAAACAGTACATTTTTCTTAAATGCATTTGTGCCACTAAAACTGAAACAAAACATAGTCAGATCTACAATATCACAGACTTCATTTATTCTGTGCTTTTGCAATATATGTGGTTTGTGAAGTAGCTCTTCCTCAAAGCTGATCAAAGCCTAGAGCTGCCCATTTTCTTTCCTTTTTCTACTCTGAGAAAAATTTCATATCAAGAAGCCTTCTTCTTAGAATGTCATAATTGCCACAACCAGTTTCTTTTTATTATGCAGCATTTCCCCTCTGTGAATGTATCGCTTCAATGAATTCGCAAACCATCCCTGTCTGGTTCAAATCCATGAACCTACACTTATGATAAGATAATGAATGCACACTCATCAAGCAGAACCATATTGAAATTGCTGTGGGCAAATGTACAGCACAATAAACTTTGTTAAATGAAAATGATGTATTTTTAGAGGCATATCACTTCTCAGAGGGCTTTGTTCATTCATCCAGCCTCACTATGCACCACAGAGGAGACTTTTGGTCACTCAGAGAAATAAAGTAAAACAGAAAATGTAAATAAAGGAAGCATTAATGAATATAGGTATATATTGGCATAGTATTTAATTACTGACAGTTGGGAAAGGGAACAGCAATGTCCAAAACTGATTTGAACTGCTTCAAATCTTATTAGAACCATTTAATCAGTAAGTAAATCATGTAATGCCAGGCTAAAGTTTAGATGGTCAAAACAGCAGCACAAACCATACCCCTCCTTACACCAGTGGATAAAAAGCGCTTTATGCACAAAAGTTGCCATATTATTACCACTAATAGTAAACAGCAGTGAGAATGCTTCATATGCAGGGTAGATTTAGATTGGATATAAAGAATTTTTTTACACTGAGGATGGTAAGGCCCTGCACAGGTTGCCCAGAGAAGCTGTGGCTGCCCCATCCTTGGCGGTGTTCAGAGCCAGGTTGGACAGGACTTGGAGCAACCTGGGCTACTGGAAGGTGTCCCTGCCCACAGCAGGGTGCTTGGGGCAGATGATCTTTAAAGATCCCTTCCTACCCAAACCATTCAATGATTCTATTTAATTATCACCCTAAGAAAACAGCATGGTTTGGCAAGGAGTAGGTGGAGGAAAGGGATTGTCTCATACAGGCTTTCAGAGTCAACTTCAGCTCTAACATGATTATTCAGGATGCTCTCACATATGCAGATTCAGCAGTAGGGCACAATGACTGTGGAAAAAGATGTTAAGATCATAAAGACAGAATATCCACAGACCGTCTTTCTGACAACGACTGCTCAAAAAATGTGCATTCCTCAGTAGATGAGCAAGGTATTTAGCATCTCTAGGATCCAGTGAAAAACATATCCCTTGACTTTTCTCAACCTCTTGACATAGCTTTTTTCCATGATGCCATTATGGCTTCCATAGCATACGAGTTTAACAACTGAAAATGAATGACGGGCATTTCTCATACAATTTATAAAGCACAAAATTTGCCACATGAACTATCATTCCTCGAAAAGTCTGCAGCAAGGGTTGCCACATCTCCCAGCAAGACAGTGCTCTGCTTCTTCTCTAACTGAAAATTTGTCCTGAGCAGGAGTGTCAGCAAATTGCAGGCACTACCATATATTGTCTAACAGAGGAAAATTCATCTGGGAGCAAACAACAAACTGAGTTCAAAACTTCATTGTGCTGCACAAATCTTATCTGTTATGTAAGGCTATCCCTCAACAAGAACAAGCCTGGACCAGCTGCTAAACTGCTCAGTTTAAATATACAGAAAATCTACTTGGCTTTTTAAATTTTATTGTTGCTAATGAGATAACACCACTTGCTCATATCTATAAAGTACAGAGAATGTTAAGTCTACAAATTGAGACAGTATAGAGCAATTTTATGTATACTTTTAAATTCTATTTCATAAATCATAAATTTTATAAATCTCTCATTTCCATTTTTATACCTTTGCTTTATTTTTTGTGTCAATCTGTGTGTCTTCTTGGTTTCTCCTAGTTTCCTGCCACAGAGCTATGTGACTCACTTAACACTAGAGAAAGATGAAGGGCGCCTTCAGGCAGCTTGGGCAAATTAATAATTTTCTTGAATGGCCATAGCATAAGCTAATGCCAGAGCCACAAATGCCTGTACATTCATCAAATACTGAACACTGAAAGTACTAAAGAAATACTTTTTGGTAACATCAAGAGACTATTTTAATTGTTCAGTTCAGTAAAGTTCCTATAGCTCAACCACATCCAAGATGCCTTTGATGATCCTTATGTGAATACATTTAATATTAGCATTGGTTCTATGAGATTAAAATGGTAGTCTGTTACACAGAAGGTTCAAAGTGCAATGAAGACTTGCATTTGTCTTCCAAAAATTCTGTACAATATGTTTAACCCAGCTTACCTCAAAGTCTATTAGTTGTTGAAAACCACATTCAACAAAGCTGATACAAACTAACACGTTAACATCTGAATTCCCATAGGTATCTCATCAGCCATTCATGCTTGTAGACAACCATAATATTGCACTCTTGCATATAAACCCTTTTTTCTACCTGATACCTTTCTAGATATGAAGGCATCTTCTCCCCTGAATTGATCATAAAAAGGTCCCCAGCCTCCCTAATGGCTTTTCACTCAAGGACAATGGGCAACACTTAAAGACAGTAAAGTGAGGTTAGGTTTTACTTTTTTTAAGTACCAGATAGTACAACTAGGTTGCTGCAGAAAGGAGTCTTTGGATTACAGGCTGTTAAGGAAAGAAAATGCCTCTTTTATGTCTAATCATCACCACTGAGTCCTTTCCTATATAACCTGTTGTTTAACAGCATATAACAAAATATATAATGAAATGCAATATTGAATCTTAAGATCTATTTTCGGTGTGGGAGAAGATTAAAACTTAATTCTTTTAAAAAGAGACAATAAGAGCAGTGGTTGAATTCATACATCCTTCAGAGTGGAAATGACAACTGTAACTAAAGGGATAGGAGATAGGAATCTTGTTTTATTGTGTGCAGTCTTCACAAACATAAGCAGTGGAAAAGCCAGACCCTTGATCTGAAATAAACAGTTACAGTTAACTTTACAGTATCTGAAGTGATAGTGATTCACTGAGTGAGCTTCAGTATTCGATACTGAGCATTGAACTTTTATATTCTAAACGTTGAGTACACAGGAGCAGACATTATGGGTAAATTAAAACAAAAACATGATTAATAACAGCATACAGCATTAATACCAATGCCATTCTTCCCCCACTATAATGAATACCCAAAACTAGCTTATGTAGAGAGTATAAGTAACAGACAATTTCATCATTAAGACTGTGTAGCTCTACTTGCTCTGCCTAATCGTTTCTATTTTGAAGCAAATTCATCTTTCATAATAATACAAAATCTTAAGTAACCTTGAATTGCCTGTAACCCAGGAGAGTGACCTTGAATACTCAAAATTATTACTCAGGTTGGAATGAATATCAAACAGCCATTGCTGTCCCAGCAAATACAATAGAACTGAAAAGACAACATAAACCTTATTAGTAAATGATTTCCACACCACTGTGTCAGAAGCTTTCTCTGGATACAGAGACTCGATGCATATCAAGTCAGTTGTCAAGTCAATTGTTCTTAACTTAATCGACAGCAGAGAACGTAATGAACTACCAAGGAGATTTTTAGGAGCTTAGCTAACAGTTGGGCCAGAATGATGCAGGTTTCTGTGGATAAAGTTTCAGTTTAAAATATGAAGAAAATATGAAAGGCACCAAAAGCAAGATTAGAGGAAAGAAGGTTTCAGTTCTGAGAACAGCTGTGCTCTGTATCAAGTTTCTCTGGAATTACAGAGAACAGCAGAACTAAGCAACTATTGGCCTAGGCAGCCATTCTGTGCTTGCTTGAGACTATTTGCTAAAATATCCAACACAACTTTTAGGAACACTTGTTTGGCAAGGAAGGTAATGACATTGATAGCAATGAGAGAAAACACCGACCATTATAGCTCGTTATATTCTGCCCATATAATTCCTTGTGAGAACGTTTAATGATCAGCAAACATGAAGTGCCTGTGAAAACTGTAATTCCCCATTCATTCAAACACTGACGGAGCTACCTTCAATTCAGCCTCAGCAGAGAAAATTTCTACTTTCTCACAGCCCACTCCTACCTTCATCACATGCTGCTATTGACTTTGATGAAAACAAAACTGAGGCCAGTGATTTGCAGCCTTTTATTACTGCGTTGCAGCCTTGATTCTGTCTTTATTTCTGTTCATAACACTAGATGGTTTTTCCTCCTTCTTTCCGTGAAAAATGAGTTAATGAATTGATTAATGAAACTTGTGTTCCAGTTTCTCTGTGTTCCTGTTCACATACCTCTTGCTAATTACAGTGTGATTAGTTAACTCAGAAACTGCATTCAACTCTTCAAAACAGAAAGCTTGTGAAAGGCCAGTTACTCTCAGCCTCCCAAAAGAAAAGCTATTGTGTTACCCTTGCTCAACCCAGTCTTAACACATGCAGACTAAAAGAAGCCAAAACATGTTGCATCTTTATTTATCTTTTGAACTAGTTGTGAGGTGTCTAATGAGACTTGTAGGTCTTGTTTAATTCTATTTTATCCCTGGTAATTTGCATAGTCAGTATATCTGGGTGGAGAAAGTGATGCTCTTGACCTATTCACAGTGCTTTTATGAAGCCAGTAATAAACTCGATTTGTTCACAGTGATCATGCCCAGCTGTTAAATTATTTTAACTTCCCTGCCATGGATTTCCACAACATGGGAACCGCAGAAAGTTCTTACTAGCACTGTGTACGTTTATCTAGAAACAACATACAAGACACCACTTGCCATAATCGATGTTTCAGTATTGATTTTAGCAAGACAATCTATTTGATTAAAGTTATTTATGCTCAAATGATTCGCCTTCAAAATTGTGTTGATGAAAAAAAACCTAGTATATGCATTTTAGGCAGCAAAAGAGACAGAAGAGTACTAACGCATTAACGCAGTTTTTTTAAGAAATTCACTTATATCATTACCCAGTAAGAGAAATTAATTATGAGTGACAGAAAAACCTAGAAATAATAGCTTTCATAATACCAAACATGCCCTTATAATATTAACAGTAATAAATCATTTAGTATTCTAATTAATGTTTTTGAAGAAGCATTTGACAAAAAAAAAACAACTTAAATATACATTTAATGCTACATGTGCATATCAGTGCCCTCTGCTGGGGAGAGTAAGATCCAAACTGGTTCTTCGGACAGGTCTTCACCCAAAAACTAGCTGGTAAGAAGTCACAAACTGATGTCATTTAGTACAGAAGGTGAAGGAAATCCGTGCTTGGGTGGCATAATGGATAAAAAGGGTTTGAGATCTGTAGTTCCTAGATTCTGTTCCCAAATCTTATTGCAAGTGGTTTAGGTAAGCAGCTGTGATCTTCCTATCTTTTATCAAAGGAGTCTGCAAGCATCTGCATTTGTCTCTTCCTTTATCCGTGAGCAAGTGTGCACACCACTACACAAAGGATTTCGCTGTGCAGAATTTCAGCATGGAATTTTATTTTCCTTTCTCCCTTAGCTACAGCCTTGTGTTTTAACACTATATTTTACACGAAGCCCCCAAAAGTGGCCTTCAGAAATATTTATTAGCTATTTAACAGAACCTGCTTTATTGCTGCTGAACTAAATTTTGCAGAAAAGACATAAATGCTGCCCCTACTTTAGCTTCTCTGAGGATAAACAGCATACTCTAACTTCAGGGCTTTTAATCTAGCCAGTTGTAAATTCTTTAAAAACTACATCCCAATCTCACCTTTATTTCACATGAGATGCTGCCTTCAGGGTACTTCACAGAGGCCACCTATGAAAAAGGTTTCACTCTACCATTCCCAAGAGGTTGGACTGGGGAAACCGAACAGCTTAAAGGTAATACCAAGGAGCAAATGCATTAAGTAGCTAAATGCTTGAGGCAAGGTGCTGATTTGGCATTGCTCTACATCTCCTTTTTCTTCTTAATAGTAAAATTTTCTTTTTTTCCACTTAAAGGAAATGTGCTCCATTCTGGACGCCCTGTCCACTTTGATAGTAGCACTCAGCTCTTTCTACTTTGAATAGACACAAGTAACCATTTATCAGCTGCTTATCAGTAACTAGCGCATGGCAGCATCTTCCTCAGAGCCCCAAAATTAATCAACAGCTGGGAGCTGGTACCTTGTCAGAGCTCTGCTGCTTCCATAGGGCCTGCAGCTCCTAGTTTCAGCTGGATCCTACATTCACACTTGCTCTGTTTTACTCAGTGAAGAACATTTATAGACAATAAATGGCAAAAAAAAAAAACAACAAACAACAACAAAAAACACAAGCATGCATCAGGACCAGGACAATATCCACAGCATTAGTCTTTGGGGCAGAGATGTATTGCGCCAATGCAGCATCCCTGGTTTCTGTCAGGCTTATGCCTGGTTTAATATATGCTTTGCAGAATGCAGTATCTGCCCACACTCAAGCAGACAACAATTATAATTTTGATATTAACTAAACAAGTACAGCCTCCACCCTTCTCAGGGCAAAAATGCCATGAAATGAAGGACTAACGGGCAAGATCTCTTTGGACCTCAGCCAGGTGTGGCTCACTTCTTCCTTACAAATATTGCTTCACTCCTCTCCCTCACGCTCAGCTACACATGGATAGTAACCCGGATGGATATGGGTCACTGTCTGCTCATAAATGTGGGATGTGATATGTTTTCTCACTGTGGTATGCTTCGTCAGTCAGGATGCTGTACTGAGACAACCCAAGAGGCTGCTCTCTGTATTTCTCTGTATACCTGATCCTCTGCTTTCACCCCAGGTATTTATTCAAGCCTTTTTTGACTTAAGTAAAGACAAGTTAGAAATTGAAGGATGAATTGAGTTGATCATGCACTTTTGGACATCAACACTCTTAAAGTGGCTATAATCAGCTGCTAGCTAATAAAACAGAGCTTTTTGACTAAGTAACTGTAATTCCAAAAGCTACACTGTAAAAACCAGCTTGTATGGTTTTTTTGTAACATTTATTATTCTCATCTTTCTTTTAGCTATACTAGTTAGAAACATTATAGTTAACCCGGGGGGATAGCAATACCCGTATCAGTTGCCCAAATAATCAATAAAAATTCTGCCTTTTTATGTGAACAAAACTGTATTTTTGTGTCTGTGGAATGTTGCTTGGGATAAGCAAATCTAGTCACTCTGGAAATGTCTGTCAGCCAGACATCATGCCACAACTGACAATGATCAGCCATGAAAGTATTTGCAATTAAACCTAATTAGTCTTTGAAGTTTAATTGTATTGAGCACCAGAATTTGCCAATCATCCTCAACCAAAGTTTCCAAGCCTAACCATTCTATGATTCTATGAAATCAGTAGGACTATCATAACAGAAAAAAACTTTGTCTGACCCTAAAGGACTTGGGGATGCTTTCAATTTTCTCACAAAAAGAGAAAGACAACACTGCAGCAGTTAACCTTCTAGATACCATCTTCATGGTTTCCTGTATCACAGTTACAGACACACTATAAATGACCAGACGGAGCTATCTGTCTGATTATCAGCTGTTCAAAAACAAGAGGCATTGGAACAAACAGGAAATGATCAGAAATCAGAAGTACACAATGTTCTTTACCAGAGCTCTGGCATGTCCTCAAAAGTATGTATATGTATGTATAGGCTCTGCTGTCAGGGTAGGAAACAAAATTTTAGGGGATATCCTTTGTCTGGGAGAAGCATGCCAGTGTAAACATGTGTGGGTAATAGACTGAAACGATGACATATGGAGCCAATTACTTTTATCTGACATTATTTCCACATTTATCTTTACTTGTATACTTACTAATCACTGAATAGGGTAGTACTCTTGAGTATAATTCAGGTACAAATACAGCAACAGAATAAAGCTCCTACAAACTCTATGAAGGATCCCACTGAACAGTTAGTAATCATCCCTAAAATACCAATTCATAATTTGCAGTATCTCATAAAATTATAGCCTATTTTCTATACTTTGTGGAATGTTAATAAAAATTTAATGTTTACACGGATTTATAAGTAAACTATAAATATTGCTTTTATTAAACAGTATGTGAAGAAAGTCTGATTTATAAAATATTTGAAATACATATGTCAGCAAATTAATAATTTCAATTCATTAATGCAAATGTTATTAGAAAGCTGACACTAAAACAAGTCTTTGCAACTTTACTAAATTAAAAGCAATGATTGTATTTCTTTGAAGGTCATACACCTACCAATAAAAGGCATCCAAAATAAGCCCTGAGATACATATACTCTGAAAATGAACATAGTAACCTCATTCATTAGTATTGTAAGCATATTATTTTTGAAAGTTAGCCATTATATGCAAATAAAGAGTTTTTTTGAATATGCAGAAGAAACATAATAATCGTGAACAGGCCTCAAACAGTAGTTTCAACAGAAATACTTTAGAATTCCATTCCTAAATTAGCTGTAAACATTCTGGAAATCTCTAGTTTGTCAATAAATCTATTTTTAAACTTCAGATGTTTCACGAACTTCAGCCCCATGAGATTATTAGGTTTTGGGAATGCATTGGTTTCATTCACTAATGATTACTTGATAATTGTCTGTCATTTATGCTTTCATTTCCTGGACAAAGTTGTTCAATATCCTCTTTAGAAGCAGACCTGGCAGTATGACATACAGATACAAAATTTCTTAAATAACCAACTCATGCAGCACAAAGTTGCTTGTGCACTTTACTTGAGACTCGCATTGAAAAATAGAAGCTGAACATCAGCATGAACTGACTTCCTAATGTCATTACACTGAGAAATGAATTGAATCAGAAATGAACAATTCATAAACACAACTCAGTTTGACATTTGTTCACAGTGAAAATGATCTCTCAGCAAACGGCCTGAATAAAGCCCATGGATATCCTAAATTCCCCCCAAATCCTCAGCACTGGTGATGCAGTGATCACAAAGCACGGCTGGGATCAGTATGTTGTGTTTCTGAGTCCAAATGCTTGATCTTGCACACCAGGCTATAATTGCCTTCTGAACTCCAAGACTGCATTTGATTTTTCAAACGAGACCTTCTTCAAAAGTGACTAAATAGGATGATATGACTGGCAGATCTTGTGACGTCACTGTCACTTCATAATGTTCCTAATAGATAACTGTCCCTGTCACGAAATGGCAATGTGAACCCTGGCACTTGCTCTGCCTTGGTGAGAGTGCCCAGTGGAAGACTGGTGGACCCTTGTGACAGTTCGCAGCCCACACCTTCCCTGTGCACAGCTTCTAGCGCTGTCCGTGATGCATTTCACAAGCACTACATTGACTCAAATGATTTTTTTTTAATTATAACGCATTAGTTCATCTAACAGTATTACTGTTATTATTTTTCAATTGCCATAAATAAAACATTTTGATTATACAATTTTATATACCATGAATACAGAAATAACTGAAAGTCAAATACCCTTTATATCATCTGAAAGCCAATTCATTAGCATTGGTTTAGAGTGGTTGCTATAAATTGCCTTCTAGGTATCCTGCTTTCAGACTTCTACTTTCTTTCAGAGCATATGGGGCAAAGGATTAAATCTGAACTATACGCTTGATACATTTAAAGTAGGTGGAATCTGTACGTACTACGCAAAAGTTTGCATTGTTTTAATGAGACAACATTCTTACATTGGAAATTAATGGTACATTACTTAAACATAATAGATGTGTTTGTAGCATATGTTTTCAAGAAACATCCCTAGACATCTTCCAGAGGAAGAGTATTAGTCATACAATGCAATTGTATCTAAAAGCATCACTCAGGATGTTAAACTAACATTGGTAGGCACTGTACAACCACGTAAGATGGCCAAAACATAAGAATTAGGTGAATTTGGTTCACTGTAAATGTACAACTAGGTCCAAACTAGAAACAGAGATCATTTCTGTATTCCTGAACAGGGTTTTTTGAGTATAAATTACAAAGTGTGCAACAACACCTCAGTGAAGTCCTTTGGACTTAGGAGATGCTGTACTGTATGCATACTACACACGAGTCTTAGTACTGTCCACTTACAGTCAAGTAAAGAGGCAGCTTCCAAAGAAAGATGGTCTAATGCTACATGCTATATGGCGTAGGTGATGCAGGCAAAACTGCAACAACTGCTTAGGCTCATCCACCAGGATCATCCTCAGCGGGAAAGATTCCTAGACTATGGCCCACTTAAAGGAAAGGTGAATGATGGAACGTAATACAAGGTCTGCCAGTCGTCACATTAACCAAACATAGCCTTGCTGGAAAGTCATTCTTTGGAAACCAGTCATTTCAATCTGACAATTCCTAGAGCATCACTGTCACAAGTATTTCTCTTTCTAGTAAATAAGATTCAGTAGCAAAAGCTAGTGAAGGATCTTCAAGCAGAAGTTAAGGTCTACTATGTACATATACAGTATGGAAAAGTGGTTTGTTTTGTGTCCCAGATGACTCAAGCTGAGAGCTTTTTGTTTTAATTGTTATTTTTAAACCTGTAAAATGCTTCAGTATTCAGCCTAATACTGGGATTTTATTGGTACTTTATACATTTAGCTCACAGACGCTGGAGGCACTGTCAAGAGCCTATTTTTTTTCCATCATAGCTCTGAAGCTTTTACAGCTGCTTCCTCTACTATGCACTTTATGTTTTGTACACACTTCAATTTGAGAAAGTAACTGGAAAGCAAATCATAAACAAATATATAAAATTGGCAAAACTTGTCAATAAATGTAAGAGTTTGGTTTGGAGCAAAAATAGATCTTCTAAATATTGTGTTATATATTCAGCAAACTAGTGATCTTAAAAGCCATGAGCTTTGGAAAAAGCTAAGAAAGGCTGTCAGACATGCAGATTTCAACCTTGACAGTGCATCGGGACCCAGGCTTGCAGTCCAGATAAAAGCACATAAAGAGACTCAGAAGAGTACAAAAATCAGCAGTTCTTAATGAGGATTTTTTTACTGTAGGATTAAGTGCTCTTCCTTTTCATCACAGAATTTATAATACAAACACAAAAAAGTCACCTAATCTAGCACTGGCAACTAAAGGGACAAAATACATTATCATAGAATCACATAATGGTTAAGGTTGGAAGGGACCTTAAAGCTCATCTAGCTCCAACCCCCCTGGCTAGAGAAATATACTTAGTTTATGCACAAGTAGTATTTTCTTCAAGTTGCCACAAGAGATGGCTTGATGCTGTAGCCTAATTATATATTTTGATTGACCTCCATATTTAATATAAACACATGGAAAATAACAGGTCATTGTTGATTGACTGATCTTTCAGTCTTCTAAGAGGAACCAAAGGATAGTACCAGGAAATCAAACCTCCACCAGAAAACTTTCCATACATTAAGTCTTCCATGGACTGCATACAAATAATACATCTAGACAGATGGATAACTCCTGTAAAGATAACTGTGATGTCCTGATCTACTCCCACTTTGCTATTAAACAATAAGACTATAAAGAATTTACAGCCAGCTACTCTCGGCTGTGGTGACACTGGCTTGTCTAGAAACAATCTATACCACCTTAAGTTGGTGGTAGTTGAACTTCCAATTTACAAATGAGATCCTAATTCATCTTGTCAGCAGATAACTTCCATAACTTCTAGGGCATAAAGATTGTCTCACACACTCAGAATGAGTTGGTGGCTTACCACAAAATAACAAGCTAAAGCCAACACTGCACTTCTTCCACTGTCTGTCCTTAAGATTTCCTGAACCCTTTGTGGCTCTGCTATGGATGGTGATGCTGCTGCAGTGCCACAGGGGTATGCCTGCCCTAAGGCTAGAGGTAATTTATTCAGGAAACCAAACTTTCTCAGGTTCATAGTGCTATGGTGTTGCTAGAAAGCAACACAATTGAACTGAGCAGATAGAGAGTTACCAAAGTACTTTGGAAGCACTCGTCGTAACTGACAAGAAGGTACATTTTCTTTGCAGTTTTTAACTTAAAACTTATGATTAATGTAAACCAGCCTAGTGCTCTGCTTTTGCTGCAGTATGTGCAATGCTCAGCTTATTAAAATGAATGACCCCATGAAAAAGCATTCGCATTTGGCAATTTTGGGGATGTAATGAAGCATAATTAGAATGATTAAGAAATAAATTGAAAGAAAATAGTTAAATGGTCTATGTGTGAAACCCAGCAGTGACACAGGAAGCCTGCAGAAGGCCTCAGCTGTCATGTTATTTGAGCCATTTCTGCAGCCCCCCAAAGCTCGGGAAGAGTGACTGATATTCTGCTAAACATATCAATTTTTCAGCTGCTGCCCACCAGAAGCCTGGGGGTGAGATATAAAAGGACCTCTTACATTGCTGTAAGTAACGTTAGCTGCTATGTGGCAAACACTGCCAGAAGAAAATTAGCGTGCCTGGGTTTCATCAACATTTTCACTAGAGTCAATAACACAAATCCATGTAATCTGAGCAGCTCAGTGTTATAGCTAGTGTCTCACATTTCCAGATTATTTCCTAATGCATTGACGTGTTAGGTTCTGATTTATCAAGCCATCTACTCAAGCTGAGGACTTGCTTTTCATGTTTTCAATGAAAGCTCTGCAGATAAGCAGCACAGGAACTGTACAGGCAGCAAGTAAATAACAACTTCAGTAAACATTAACTTGTGTAAATCTGTGAAGGTCCATGAAATACGAATAGACAGAAAAACGGCTGTTATTGTTTGGCAATTGCAAAATGCAACCGGAACTTTTTAAAAGCAGACCAGTCTGGCAAAAAATGCTTCATGAGGTATTCCCAGCTTATCCTAAATTACCTGCATCATGAAAAGAAGAATAAGGTACGAAATCTAAACTGCTTTCTCTGGCTTATTTCTAGTTTGTATGTAAGAACACATATGGCAGGAATGAATGAAGCAAAGATTTTAACTCAGCAACATACATCATTAAAGGTGAAAGAAGGATAGGAAATATGTATATGGACCTATCTGGTTTAGAAAGGCTTAGATAAAAGTGCAGTTATTTAGACCGTTTCACCAAAATACAGAAGCAATACTTCTGTATACACCTATACCCACAAGTTGTCAAGTCATTCTTTCCTGGTAAAACATCTTCTGACTCTCTAAATAATGTTCAGTGAAGAAAAATGCTATGATTCAAGCACAGCTATAGGCATTTGTCTTCATTTATAATAAACAACCTCACTTAATTTTATATATAGATGTATTAGGAAAATTCCATGTAGCTGGAAAACACAGAGAAGTAATAGCCTGACACCAGAGTCAAACCTTTCTGCAGTATCATCAGTAGCAAATGCAAAGGTCATTCTCTTCTGGTATTGAGGCAGGTTTCTTATTGATTGTTTTTTGTGCCAGGGAAAAAAAAAAATCAGATTGAAACAAGAAGTTTCTTAGTCTCAAGCAGAAATGAGAAATAGCTCTTAGGGAAAACAAAAGAAAGGCAATCAAAATTACTGTATTGTGCCAAATGCAGGCAGCTTCAGCTTCTATTGAAAAGTCCATTCACATAATCATAAAAGGAGACTTTATAGCAGAGGTACAATAATAATAAGTGTTTTGTCTAAAAATAGGTCATTAATATGAATATTAGATGAGATTAACGTTGCCACACAATTGCTTTGTTCTAGTTTGGATTATTTTCTGCAAATGTCTGCTTCCAAAAAAAAAAATAAATTCAAACAACAAAGCAACAAAAAATCCAAACCAACTATCCTAAATGAAAGAAAATCATCAAAAGGAAGCCGAAATTCTCCCGGTATTTAGATAACATGCAGGCTCTCTACCTGGAGTGCTCCTCTGCTCTTCACTTGACAAAGTGCATTGAATGGAAATCTCTGTCAATGGTAAGGGAAGCATAATTTGCAAGGTATCTAATCTCCTGGTAAAGAGCCATCTTTCAAGAGTATTATTCTTCTGGAAATAATATAGCACTATAAACGGTGCCACAGAACTGTTTTTCCCCAGCCACAATCTCCATTTTCATCCTAATGGTGTGAAAAGAGCCTCCCCTTGTTCTTAACAGTCACACATTCAACCTGTAAATACCATTATCATTGGCAATTGGCAATGCTTAAAATGACTTGCCCTTTTCAGGTGAGAAAAACCCTACTTTAGATACATTTTCAAAGCAAACATTAATAATTAGTGTCATTTACAAGATAAGAGAATTTTACTTAAGTCTATCCAGTAAGAGTGAGTTCCCCCCTATTTAGAGGATATCCACAGAGCCTATAATTCTAAAAAGGGCATGTAAGTGAGAATTAAGCACTGATTTATGGTTGTCCGTCTGCCCAGAGATAAACAACAAATGCATTTGCATTTAAGTTTATATTTTCAGCAATGTACCAAAATCTAGCCCAGGATGGATACAGTCATATTTCCTTATTATTAGATTGGGCTCTAACAAGTAATAACCAAGCTGTGTGTAAAATGCTGTCAATGGGAAGTTGGTTTAAATCCTTTTTTGTTGCAGGCTGATTTTTCAGGTATAATTAGCTTTCAAAAATTAGTTCATTAAAAACACAACATCCTCAGAATTCCAAATCATAACTGTAATGGATGTCCTGAATTTTAAATTGTCTGAAACTGTATGTAAGCTCTATGTGAATTTGGTAGCCAGTGCCTTTCAGTGTTGCCTATTGTTCAGTGTCAAAGATTAAATTTCTGTGTATTTACTCAGTCAAAATTCTTCATAGTATCTCAAAAATACGCACAAAGGACTCAGTTGCACAAGTTTACATTAATTTCATTATGTAAATATTTAATATATACAAGCACATCAGCACCTAGCATTTTTATATAGAATCACAGACTGGATTGGGTTGGAAGGGACCATGAAGCTCATCTAGTTCCAACCCCCTGCCAAGGGCAGGGATACCTTTCGCTAGACCAGGTTGCTCCAAGCCCTGTCCAATATTCCGAACAGTATTGAACTGGAAAACGTCTGCTTCTTCACTATCAAAAATCTTCCAAATATGCAGATTTTTAGAAGTTTTAATTATATGCACACACATTACATGTGTAGCCATGCTTTTGTCAGCTGGATTTTAGGAAAACGCCAACATACCAACACAGAAATTGAATGCTACTACTTATTCACAGGTTTTAGATTTTTGATTTGGGTTTTCTTTTTTGACAGAGAACATTTAAGGAGTTGAAAGTAATTCATAATTTGGTGTTAATCAAGGACACATGTGATTATCTTTCCAATACATGTCAAAAGAGTTACACTTCTATACTGACGTGCGTTGAAGTGTGGTATTGCACGTTGTCTTTTATTTACAGGTTAACCATGGATTATTCATGCTGCACGACTTGTGCTATGGTGTATTGTGTTCACAGTGAGGTAACAATAATTAGCTAAGTAATGAGCACATAAACATAGGTACTACAACTCCTCATTAATGCGCATTATTCACAAGAGCTTGTAGTGAAAATGCTAGGATCAGTAATCATGTTTTCAAAGGGATTATCTCAACAAATGTTTGGCTGCCACACTGTAACCCTTCACAGAAACCCTCATCTGAGAGAAGTACAAAACTATTTTGTAATCAAAGTATTAATGCTGTAGCACTTGCATGTCAACTACAAAGCCCTTTGCTGATAGGTGATAACAGGAGAGAGGTTGCAATCCCTGCCACAAAGACCTGCAACCCGAAATTTATTACAGGGAACTGGCGAGGGAGGGATAAAAATAAGAGAGAAGGGGGCTGCTCCTGGACAGACAAGGTCAATACTTGTGAATTGCCTCCTTCTAATATGTTAACAAACTGCAAGTGTGTTCAAGTATTAGAAGAGGAGAGGTTCAAGTGGCTTACCTATAGTTACAAAGTACATGTCTATTTACTTTGTGAAAAACCTCCAGCAGTTTTTTTTAGAGGATGCGGACAGAAAAATTGTTGACAACACGTAACTCAATGCAGAAATGGAAGGGACTTTTCTACCATGTCCTATCTCCGTAGCAATGTTCGTAAGCAAGCTGCTTAGCAGCACTCTGCAAGCTCCACAGACCAGATTGGCCGGGGCTTGGAACAGCCTGGTACAGTGGAAGGTGTCCCTGCCTGTGTCAGGGGGTTGGAACTGCACAAGTTTTAATATCCCTTCCAAACAAAACTGTTCTGTGATTCTATTAATAATATCTAATTAAATGTCATAATAAATTGAGATGAGCAGGAAAATCCATTTTATGGAGGATCTAGAAATTTCTGAACTTTATTTAGTTACGATTTGATTTTTTTCCCAATTCTCTGACACAAAAGGGTTATGGGCTTACAAACTCTTGGCTTCTGTCCTTTGAAAAAGTTGCCAGAAGCAGAGCACAGCAGAAACCACACGGGTCTTCATGGTTCCCACCATAAATTTGCCATAGTCCAAGTACCAGGATGAAAACTGCCACTTCTCTAAATGATAAATTCTACAGAAATTATTTTTTCTGACTATGCTTTGCAATATTATGTACATAATTTTTTAAGGCTGAGATGTTACTTATTCTGATAATGTTTGTTGGTATTATAAACACCTGATAAACCATCCTCTGTGATACACATGGACATCACTACTGTAATTAAGCACTTATATCTGCCAGAGATGGGTAACAAGCTGGAACGGTAGCTGAACAAATTAGTGTTCTAGTGTGTTTATCCTGCTGCATTCAAATGACTGCTGTTTTTTTTGCCTGACAGCCCCAGCTGGACTGGGAATCAGAACCATTGTTTATATTGCATCTTAGAATTTCTAAGCTTCAATGTGCCTGATGAAATGATCACTCTTTCAGCAGAGGCTGCCTTCTCTTAGCGAGCTGACACAAACTCCTTCGCTCTTGCAGACCCCAGCTAATGCTGCCTTGGCATTTTGTACCAAAGCTGTCTGGGGTCAAAAAGAGTTACCTTAGGATAAGCACTGCCAGCATGGAGTCAGAGTGAAATTCTCTCTTCTTCTTTAAGGGTTGTTCTTACCTTACGAATTAAGACACTGTAATAAAATGAATCTTTTCTGATAAACTGTTTGGAAGTTTGGCACTAGCAGACCTGCTCTCCCTAATGTATATTGTTATTTTCACACATGAAAAAGAGTGCAAAACACTGACGTCCCTTGTTCAGCTACCTCCGACTATGTGCAATTTTATTCACAGCAGAGAACTCAATGAAGAATGAGCCTTTCTTCTATGAGAATGTCAGATACCACTAAGTACTAAGTATTCTTTACAAGTTGATCTATGTACAGTCCTTTGAAGATATTTTGTTGTTGTCACTGTTGTTTTAAAACAGTATAATTCTAAGGGGGAAAAAAGAAGAAAGGATCTGTTTGTGAACTCACTGATGGTAAAGAAAACTGGCTGTGAAGCTGGCATCTGCTTCAGAACAAGGACCAGTAAAATGCAGGTTTGCGTTTCTCGTACTCCAAGATTAAAGCTACAGCCTTTTACAGCACCAGCAGCAAATCCTGGCCAGGGATGGGAAGAAACTGTTGTTATAGATTTTGTTTCCTCAGATGAGAACTGCCCTAGAAGATGCACTGAAGAGACAGAGCCACTCTCTGTCTCACTGAAAACCCAATGTTATTCTTGTGTGCCTTCCATCTCCCCCTTGGCATGGTAACTGAGAAGTCATAATTCAACAATAAACCTAGACAGATGGCTTCATTCGCAGCAGGTCCCCATGCTATATTAGATATGGCTAAAAAGCAGCATTCTAAAGTCCAGGTAAATCTACTGAGCTTATTAAGGTCCAGAGAACACAAAAACAAACAAAGAACATCAGAGTTAAGCCTTGAACCCTGAGTGAGATAACAGATTCAAATTTTCAAGTGACGTCTTAGACCAATTCCCTTTGCACTCTACAATATCTTTTTTGCAAATAGACAAAAGGAGAAAATATTTATCAGCTCAGCTTTTTAAGTTGGATGTAGAAATTATAATTTGTTTCCTCATGGAAATAATCCCTTTCTTTCAAATGAACAAATGTTAAATCTGGATCTAAAACTTTCATATTCATGTGCATTTCTGAGACAAAATAGCCAAAGTTCAAATAAATCAGAAGCATAATAAACTAATTTTCTTGACTGACTAGACATTCAGGCTGCTGAGGCAAGAGACAGTCATTCCTACTATTGCTGTAACCATCTGTTTCCCTGTGTCTCAGAGCAAGAATGATGCCTGATTAATGCACTTCATGCAAAAGCACAGACTTTACAAGAAGTGACCTGCAATTATTTATGAATAATTGTCCAATGAAAAAATTAGTCAGTCTATTAATGTGGAGAAAGTACCACTAACAACATCAGTCAGGTCAAAAGTGAAGGCTAGTGCACTTTTTCTGACTGTTAAGACTTAGGACAGCATATAATGTCTATGCTCCAGTGGGTTTAACATTACTTGTGAACCACTGTCACTGTGTCAGAGACTACTTTCCAGACCACGATTATAGACCGTGTTACATAAACAGTGAAATTTCCTTTCTGTGGATAGAGGTATCTTAGAACATTCAGCTCCCCAGTGCAAACTGATACACAGACCCATGCACAGAGACTAGGACTGATGCAGAGAACAGCAGTGAGGAACATCCCTTTTCTTCCTGTAGCATAAACACTGGTCATTGCCCATACTGCCCTGCATTAAGCACAGCCTTGGAATTATTCCTACTTTGTTCTTCAAGTGAAAGAATTTACCAATGGGCTTACGGAGAAATAAGGAAACAGAACAGGATATATCTGTATTTGTGTGAGGCTTTATCTTCTGAGTTGTAGATGATCTCTCAGCAACTAGGGTATTGAAGGAAATGGACAGCAAACGCAGGGTCAGCAAAGAGGTGGGAAAAGGAAACAGGATAAAAGAAAAGGAAAGGGATGTGCTGTGATGTTCATACAGTAATTTCAAAGGCTGCTAGAAACTCTCTCAATCCAGCCAACATCTGCAGTTACTGTGATAAACTACCACAGTATTTGTGGCATTACCCAATTAAATGTTCACGAGTCATTAATGTAGCTGATAAATGGTGAAGCATTTTGCCTGTTCCCGAGACTGTTTTTACGTGTCAGGGTGGCTTACATCAATTCTGCTGCTCTATACCAGCTCCTGCCTAGCTGTGGTAGTTAAGAACTGTTCCACCTGTCTAACAATGACTGCCAAAGTACATCAGCAAGAGTTGTATCTACACTGATTTGCAGACCACCCTGGATATCATTCAGGGTTAACTCTTTTTAAGTCAAAATAGCCATGCATCTATGCTACTACCTGTTAGGAGACTCCTTAGAGATTGCATTTGAAGGGGAAAGTCAAAGTTATCCTCCAGAAGATGTTGTTCTGACCAGTAGGTACAAATAGAGCTATCAGACACTCCATTGTTTCTTGTGTAGTGATATATTATAGGGAAAGAAACCTGGGAGAGTAACTCACAAGAATGAAAACAGAATCCTTTCCTACAAGAGCTTCAGCATGGCATAGACAGTCAGATTTGATCTGGCATTTGGAGAGAGAAGATAAGAGTGGATCCCATAGAAGCATGGTAATATGAAGACAAAAGCTAACAGATTTTTTTAACCATACATGAATACACTCAAGGTAACAAAATAATAACCTCATTCCTTTTTTATCCTTCTTGCCCTACCAGCAATCTGCCATTAGGTGACAACTGTTTTCTTTCTAATTTCTAGGTTTAAGGAATAGCTAATTTTCTTCACAGCTTCGGCCAAAACTCTCAGTTAATTCCAAATACAACATTCTCTTGTGTAGCATGAAAACTCCTTATAGGGGCCTGAGTACATCAAGGTGATGTACGTAAGTCAAAGAGTCCACAGACAGCAGTATCTTTCAAATGCAATCAAGCTGAGTAAGCATTGAATCAGCAAACTAGAATGCAGGTGGTCTATATCCTCCCATCTCTGACCCACTCATCTATCATTTTCTCTACTAACTGTTCCTTGAAGTCAGAATTTCAGTGAAGTTTCACAGTCACTCACTAAAAATGCTACAAAGTGTAATGAAGCTAACCCCAGCACAGTAAGTGAGAGGCAAGTAGGACTCTATAAAAATAGTATCAGCATACACAATTGAACAGATGACATTTGCCTGCCTGATTTCAAAGGATAATCTGGAGTGCAAGCCTCCGTTGCATCCATTTGAACACTGGCGTAAGATTCTTCATGCAAGATGAGCTAAAAGTGCTCATAAATTATTGGTTAGGATGAAAAATGAATTCCCCAAACACACCAAACTCTGGAGATAGTCCATCCAGGGAATTTTGATAGGGATCACAAGCAATAAATTATTATCTAGACATTCAAAAGCATGTGTTTCTTTACAACACTGAGTGCAGCTTTCAGCATTTGTTGTAATTTTTTGCAGCCATGGCTTTTTTTGGCTCCTTCTACAGTTCATATCAGTAAAACATTGTTTTATCAAACAGACTACAAAAGTGACGATTTTTCTTTTACTGTCAGATATAGAAAAACTTATATGCAAAATAATGCTTTTCCAATTCACTCATATTTTTTCCGCTATATTATCTCAATTCTTCTGCTTTTATGCTTTATGAAAATTGCAAAAAGGAATCAACACACCCTGCAAGCTTTGCAGCGCTAACCTTTTATTGTGCTGTGTTGCAGTTCTTTCCAGCCCTAACTATTCTATGATTCTATAATTTCAGCAAGGAAACCCTTGAGTCTTTCTATCAAGCAATGGTCCTTATGATTCTATGTTTAATTTCAAGTTGTTTGTAAGACAAACAGAGTTGCAGAGGTGTTTTAAAACCTTTCTGTGTAAAAACTAGAGAAGACTGGCTCTTCCACAACTAATGGCCCAGCTAAAATATTATCCAACAATGATATAAAACCCAGAGAATTAATTTACTTTTAGATGTCATGGGCCCTGAAGGACTCATTTGCTAAGTAGCTTGTGGAAATAATTAATGCCAGAGGTCATGTGATCTTTACATTAAAATGTCAGAAAAATAATTTCCTGGGAATCTCATTAGCACAAAGCAAAATAGCGCACAATATGATAACCCACATTTTCCAGCCCAGACTTTCATTAACATTTTAGTTTATTTATTTAAATTTGATGGGTTGAGTATATATATAAATGTGAATTAATATTTAACTTTACAAAGTATTTAATTACCATACTTGAAGACTATTTACTAGAAAAACAAGTAGATAATTGAAATGGTTGCTAATCAGCTACATTTTGCTGACCCATTCAAAAGATGGGGAAGAAAACATGATATGGTGCCTATGATACATAGGAAAAACATGACAATTTATTTCAGCCTCACAAGACTTTGGGAACTAATCCAATAGCTTATGCACTCCTTCAAGGAAAAGCCATAGGGACGGTGCAAACATGTCAGGCATCCAGGCGTTTTAATGTGAGCACTATTATAAATATCTATCTTTAAAGCTGGAAAGTCAAGAACACCAAAGTTATGAAATACCAGAGTGAAGTCTGGAGAGTCAGTTTTAACTGAACCCATTGTTTGGACATATTATGCTATACTCTTTAATTACATGAGCACATACTGTTTTTCCAACAGAATGCCTGCCTCAGGGCACAATATGGATGTGGCTGACTTACTGAGCAGCTAGTCAATATTTTGTATTATTCTTGTTGTTTGAAGTGCTTTATTTACTTCATGCTACTCAAATCCAGCTCTGAGAAACAACATTACTTTTCCCACAGTTTTTCTTGTGGTGTTCTTTGGTACAGCATTTGATTACTTCATAAATATTAATTATCTTATCTTTACAATGTATCTGAAAAATGAGAGAATACTATTTACAGATCACACACTTGAAATCGGGGGGAACTTTCTAATTTGTAAGTCATGTTGTTACAGTTCTGACGATCTAGGGGTGACAAGATTTGCAGAAAGAGATACTACTATCCCAGGACCAGATAGCTACTTACCAAGGACAGGTTCACCTAGCGGTAGCCTATGATACTGTTTGGCTATTTCCAGTTTCTGTTGTCCCTCTTGAGTTGGCATTATGATATATCCTTCTGCCCTGTTTTAACTTAGTTGTGTCCAATTCCCTCTTGCTTTCTAAGCTCCTAACTCCAGTTTAGCTTTCTCTTGGTCCTGACTGTGGCCTAATCTGCTGCCCCTGTCACTTGCTTCAGTTCATGTACTATGAACTCTTTTCCTTGTTCTTTCCTCTGCATCTGGACTAACCCTCCTCCTACTTCTGCCAGTTTTAGGTGGCCTTCATAGAATCATAGAATGGTTAGCATTGGAAAGGCCCTTAAGATCATCTAGTTCCAACCCCCCTGCCACAGGCAGGGACACCTCACATTAGACCATGTCACTCAAGGCTCTGTCCAGCCTGGCCTTGAATGCAGCCAGGGATGGAGTACTTACCAATTCTCTGGTCAGCCTGTTCCAGTGCCTCGTCACCCTCACAGTAAAGAACTTCCTTATATCTAACCGGAACTTCCCCTGTTTAAGTTTAAACCCATTACTCCTTGTCCCATCCCTACAGTCCCTGATGAAGAATTCCTCTCTGGCATCCTTGTAGGCCCTCTTCAGATACTGGAATGCTGCTATGAGGTCTCCACGCAGCCTTCTCTTCTCCATGTTGAACAGCCCCAATTTTTTCAGCCTGTCTTCATATGGGAGGTGCTCCACCCCTGATCAGCCTCATGACCCTTCTCTGTTTAGTTTCTCAAATAATAATTTCTTGGTGACCATCATGCCTACACTCAGCCTCAACAGCAGATCCACCCCAGCTGCTACCACCGCTCCTATAAGTGCAGCAGTTACGAAAATCAGTTTTCACACATATTTAGATGCATCTAATGAGACATCCATTCAACGCACATTGCTAGAATAACTCCTTAAGAGCTAGATCCTACATAAGACTTAGGAAGTCAAGAAGAATCTACCCTTGCAATATCTTGCCCTCTTTTCCAGCATCCATGAAGGCAGAAACTGCCCAAGTTTGGGTCCTCAGTAGCTCAGTTACAGTACAGAAATAATCCATGCAACACACTTCAACTGTCCTGAAAGTCTCTCATCAAAGGTGTAACAGAAATTTTACCTAGGCTAAGGATCACTAGTATGGTGGACATCTCTGTATGGACCTTTCACAGAACTCTGTATCCTAAGTGTCAAAGTTCCACCTTCAAAAGTAAGGCCACTGAACTTATGGTGTAGCTGTTATCTCTTATAGACAGAAGTTATCTATGACAAAGGCTGTCGAAAGTGAGAGTAAAGCAAATCTATTCAGGAGGAAACCAGGCAGTGAGTACATTAAGAGAAAGACAAAGCAGTTCTGGAAAATACTAAAGAAATAACAGAACTGATTTCTAAATCCTTTCTTCATTACAGCTGAGAAATAAAACATAGTTACATTATCTCAGTAAGTTTACATTATGCAACTAAAATAAAAAACCTCTGCAGAATTGTTGCTTAGAAAAACCCATTTCTATTCTGCGCATAGAAGTTTTTAAACCTGCAGAAGACTTATAAATTAAGTTTGTCTCCTGGACAACCCGTTTAGAAAAATCAAAACAGAAAAATTCCCTTCACACAAATAATTTTGTTAAGCAATAGAAACTCTCACACAATGAAAAATTCACATGACCGGGCATTGCCCTATTTTGGAATCATGCTTCTTATTCCATCCTTCCTTACCAAAACTAACATTTTGTTGGGGGCTGTATGTCAAAGTCATATTTTATCTGTCTGTGCTGTCTGTTTTTTCTGGCATAGATTGTCCCATGCTTAGAACATGGACTAATGACTCAAAACTTGACTCTCACTTTCGGCATTGGTAGGGTTTCTGAGGCTACCCCACATTGTCAAGAAATAATGAAGGTTCTAGTGCAAAGCATGTTTCAGAAGCAGCGGATCCAACAGGTTATTTACAAGTATGGTAACACAAAGCAATTGGTTTCCTTTTGTATTTTTATATAGTAAGACCTTGATCCCTGTACTACTGGAACTTTTAATTGTCCTAAAGTAGTAATTAAGTGCTGAAGTTAGAAGTGACAACGTTTTACAGGCAGCCTCTAATTCAATTCAGCAAATAAAGGCACCTTTAACATAAGAGGAGACTGTCACAAACTACAATCACAGTTTCACAGTTGCATGAGTACATAGATGTTATTATTGGTAAACAGTTAGAATTTTTACTTCTTCAACAAGAATAGCTCCAGTAAGTTAAGCATTTGAGACATATAACAAATGTCAGTGTACCTCCAAATGACTTCATTAAGAGTACCTATTTTTGTTATGATGACAAACATTTAATTCTCCACCAACATATGGACCTACACACAAACACCTTTATATAGAATTTACCAGGATTCAAGAAGACTACATTGGCTTGAGTACAGCTTCAGGAAAAAAAAAAAAAAAAAAACAAAAAAAACAAAACACACAAAAAAAAAAAGGCAAGTATTAAGGAAATACTTGCTCTTCGTGAGTTATTATGCTTGTTTTACATGGCATAACTCAATAATGAATCACTACAGAATCCTGATCACATCTATTTACCATATTCATACACACTCATCAAATTATATTTCAATTTGATCTAATTAAAATGTTTCACATTATTACGCTTTTTAAAAAGGGTGTCAAGATGAAAACTACCAACTGGTAATGTCAAATTTAGTCCCAAGATCACGGCGCTATTTCCAGAGTTTTTTCTGCATCATTTTTTGTGGAGCTCCAGCAATTTTTTTTACTTTGATCCCCACAAGAAATTCAAATTCTATTAACATTTTAAGAGTGTAATCCCCAGTAGCCTTAAGAACAGAACCAGTAATATCAGAAGCACTGTGTGGGCAACACACTGGAGGGAAGTGATGCCATTCAGAGGACCTGGGGAGGCTGGAGAGGTGGGATCATGCAAACCACACGGAGTTCAACAAAGGCTAACTGCAAGGTCATGCCATGGGGCAGGGCAATCCCAAGCACAAATATAGGCTGGGAGAGACTGGTGTGAGAACAGCCCAGAGGAGAAAGACATGGGGTCTTGGGCGACAAGAAGTCAACATGACCCAGCAGTGTGTGCTGGTAGCCCAAAAACCAACTGTGTCCTGGGCTGCATCACCACCAGCAGGGGGAGGTTCTTGCTAAGGAACAGGGCAAGTTGAATGGCTCCTTACCATCCTTTTAAATAATTTGACTGTGGAAACATCTGAAAAACCCTTCACTGGGGGATTGTTCTCAGGGCTGCCAGTCTTAAGTGTGACAGATTGTTGACAGCAATAGTTAATAAACTCCTTGCTGTGGTCCTGCAGCCTGAGAAGTAGGAAGCGATATAAAGAAACATCAGTAATAAGGGGGAATTCCATTTTCTAGCCATCGTCATGTAAAAAGCATACTTCTGCTCACAGAGCTTGAGCCAGTCTCACCCTTCCAGTTACAATTATCCACCCAGACATAGGCTGCAAGGCCGTAAAACAATATGCGCAATTCCCCCTGGGAAGGTAGAGCTGTACATGCTGAAATTAGACCGTTCATTCCATGACATTTCATAAAGCTTTTGAAGTATAAGAGAAACTAACAGATTTGGACAGCACTGTTGGGTATTCCAGATTGCACTCCACCACCATTGCTTTTCTGCCTGTTTGTCCCCAAAGAAAGTGTGGCCGCAGCTACCGTGTGTTACATGGCTCTCCTAAAGGCTCTCAGGCATAAGTGAGCTTAATCAAGAGAAGTGTGAAATCACAGCAAAGCCAGTGCTTCCTGTTTTGCAGATGGTTAGCTGCCAGAAAGAATCAGCCCAGACTTTAATTGCAGGGCTGATGAGAAAGGCAGGCAAGATGAGAAAGGTATATACTATGGTGTGGGCAGATCATTGCATAACAGTGAGGCTGTTGCACACGTGGCCCCACGTGAATCAACACGCTCTAACAAAAATGGCACCACGCATGCTTTGCCACACTCCAGAAACAGAGAAACAGAAATAAGTACCCCAACTGTTTGTCCTCCCCACTGAATGCTGAAGATAACCCGAGATAATCACTAATGGCTGGGGAGGTCACATGGATGAATTAACAATCTGGTTTGTTTCCGTTAGGATGAGCAGATCAGCAGGAAGCAATACCAACAGCAACAAAGATCATGTGCAGCACAGACAACAGGCAGAGATAGTGCCTTGCATGTGTGCAATCCACTTTATGTTCACGGAGCCAAACTGTTTTACTGCACTGCTCATAGCCTCACTGACACAGAATCATAGACTGCTTTGGGTTTGAAGGGACCTTAAAGCTCATCTAGCTCCCCATCTAGCATCCCTATCTAGCCCCTTGCCATGGGCAGGGACACCTTCCACAAGACTAGGGTGCTCAACCTACGCCTTGAAGACTGTCAGAGATGAGGAAAACTTTTTTGAGTCTGATCAAGCAAGCATAAGACTATTATTTGAAACTTACAAGGAGCCTCCTTATTTAACTTGCCCCAAGAAGATACAGAGTTAGTCAGGTGCACATATACCCATACACCCACATACACATGCTCATGTGTATTTAATACTCATGCACTAGACACACATGTACATATCCTTATAAAGAAACACAGGGTGGTGTTGTTTTTTTTCTTTATGCATAGATGTTACCCTAAGGCAAGGAAATGTCCTATGTCACTCTAAGAAAATTTCAAAGAAGGAATTGCCACTTGTAAAGCCATGTACTTCTAATCATTGTCTTGCTTTTCTGCATGGGCTGGTAGTGACAGTCATGCTTATAAGTGTACCTCCCTGGAGCAAAGAGGTATCCCTGAGTCTCTATGTTTCTTTAATGATGAAAGGACTTACAGAAATACGATACCAACTGCCTGTCACTGAAACAGGCAGAAAGGAAGTCAATAACCACCAAGATAGTTGAGTGAAGTATAAAATCTGTACTTAACTGAAGTGTCCAAAAATGCTTTAAGTATCACAACCCTGATGTTCACGTTGTAAAAATCAACTTCACAACCAAAGTGCTAGGAAATCAAAGTTTTCATCGTCTAATGAAAGGATGACAACACATGAAAAAAAATGTTTGTGGAAATGGCTGTAGGCATCAGGCATCTAGCTGCTTCTATGGGATTTCTATAAGAATTTATGTTTCTATATGGGTTATATTACATAGGCTTTCTACTTCTATAATGCAGATGGAAGGAAGCTGTGCAGATAGCAGTGCATAGCTATTTATGTCACTAACTGAAGTCACTGGTTTTATATCCTACCTTAAAAAAATAAACAAAAAAACAAAAACCACACACACAAAAAAATCCATAAAATAAGTCACCTAGATCATGCAAATATTTTCAGCAGAGCATGTGACTTGAAAAATGGCAGAGGAAGTGAAATACTCAAAATCCATGCAACAGAAAGGAGATTATCGCTGAATAGAATAAATATATTTCCAAAAAGAATTTGCTTGTTTCTAACAAGACAAGCTGGAAGCTTCTAATATCTAAATAGAGTACATATTTATTTAAGGATTTTGGCCTACTCATATGAGGGCTAGGAAATCTTAACCAATACCACTTCTTAAGAACATGATCTGTTGCTATAATTGTTGCTTTTTTCGGTCTATAAAAAGAAGAGGATCAGTATCTCTGGAAAGGACTATTGACTGAGAATTCAGCAACGTACCCTTACAATCTTTAGACATTATTTTTTCTGTAAGCAATCTACAAATTCAGCCCGAGTCCCAGTAACAAAATAATGGCTTGGACGAAGTAAATTGAAAAGGAATAGAAATATTAGGAAGCATCTTTTTCTCTATTGCTTTTTAGGAATTTGAGAACAGGTCGTCATCATCATCTCCATGCTTAGAGGCACCTCAAAGTCAAAATCCAAAAGAGTGCCTCAAAGCCTATTTAATATTAGAATAAATTAACATACTCTTGGAACAAAAGAGCTCCTCTAATATTTCAATAAGAAGCAGACTATCATCACTATGGCCAAAGATGTGGAATGCAATTTCAAGATTTGCACTGTATTAGACAATACTTGCAATTCCATGGAGGAAAATAAAGGCTGTGATGGTGTAGTTCCAAGCTAGAATCCGCCTGGACTTCCCATTTGCAAGTTCTGACTCTGTCATAGAAGAAAAGTAAAGCTTAGAAAATAACGAATCATACGTTTACAGTTGTGTCTGTTACCCAAACTTCATTTTATTTTTCTCCTAGAATGTATAGATGAAGTAACAGATAACTGGCTGACCAGACTTCATTATGAAAAACATATAGAATTCACTTTGTAAAATCCTTTATCTTATCTACTTTTCATACTTGTCATAGAGGAAAAAGTGTATTGCACTAGTTTTTATGCCTCAGATATATTTTATGATTGTCCATTTGATTGACCCCTTCTGTAATTACTAGCTAGCATGGATTTTTAACAAGGAATAAAAATAAAGTTTGAATGCAAACTCTGGAGATTTGTTAACCTAAAAACTTGGGGGGAAAAAAAAAAATCTATTAGTTGTTTCTAAACCAGGTGAAAGTACTGAGGTATCAACTAAAAGTATTAACTGTACCCAGACACATCTATAACGGGCAGTTGCCTTTTGCAACTAATGCAAACAAAATATTTGCAAGGACAGTAAGCCTCTCTGAGTTAAGATGATGTTACACTTGACACACTGCATGCTAAATCTAACAGAACCAGCTCCACAACAGTGATGCAAACACCAGTAATCAAAACATGTACATTTGTACAGGCTTGTAAACTTAACACACTAAGCTTGGTGACTGCTGGCTGAAGCTCTCAGCAAGTAGACAGGGTCTACACGGAAGTCATGTAATACAGAATGAAGATTTTCCTACATTTAGATTGGCTACATTGCAGCTAATTCATAGGAAAAAGAAGTTGAAGCTATACAAAACAGTAATAGCAGTTGGGACATATTTGGGACTACAGTTGAAGCGCAGGCTATAAAAGCAACTATTCAAAGTGTTTCAGTCCAAATTTGCCCATACTTTTCCCTAAATTTAGGAATAGCCCTTTATTAGATGAAGTAGAAAAGGAATGATGGAATGAAAATGACAGCCCTGAAAGGAAAAACTGTCAGTCAGCAGTCTACATCCAACAAAAGGACAGCTCAATCAGAGATCTAGCAGATGAGACTATGATTTTCTTTGTACTCCTATTTTCCCTCCAATTCTTTTTCAGAGTGTATCATTGCAAATAACTACGATTCATAATTAGCTTTTGATTACATTACCAGAAAGGATAATTAGAAGATTGGGAGGCATCCATCTACAAAAAATTTTTCAAATCATGATGTGACATTCTCTGGTTATCCAGAAATTTTTCTTTGGCTTCTTTGTATCTGTCAATGTTTGCTGATTGCCATAATTCTGACTGTGAAGAAATCACTCGCTTTTTGGAAAGAAAGTAAAATTTAACCTGAGCTATGTACGCACATGCCTGCAAAGCCTTGTTCTGAAGGGCCTAAGTCTAAACCTACATGACTTACTTGCAGTGTGCTTTTATTCTCTGACACGTAGAAAACATTGAGTTACCAAAAAATACACCCACAAGGAGGTGAGCAATCAGCCATCTCACACCACTTGCACCTGATCAAGCACATGCAAGTCACCACTAACATAGTGATAAAACACTAACAACATAAAGCTTGGTGTATGTATGTAGTATGTATTCATGTATGTATGTAGTGCTAGCGAAAAGCATGGTGGAACACCATCACTGCCAACCCCAACTGCCATCCCCTCCCCTTCCTGTCCTTCTCTTTAACTTGATATTTAGCCAATACACAGGATACTTTTAGCAAACTGTGGTGCCCGCTTCAGGACACCTTGTTGATGGGATGAAGACCTGCAGTAACTGAGCAGGGCAGGCAGAACTGGGTGCTGGGGGGAGAGTCTATTGTGGTATTATCAACTAGCTCTGGTTTCAGCTAAGTATCACTGTGAAAAGAACATGCCACCTGCATTAGAACTGGATGAGCAGATTAAAGAAAAACAGAAATAAAAATAATCCACTCATAGAGTATCTTTCAGCAGAGAAAAACCTTACTGTCTCCTGCCACCGGTGCAATCAAACTTCAGTAGGCAACATTTTTGAGGAGCCCTTATTGTCTAACTTCTTTTAAGTTCCTAGAGACACAGCTCTAGGAACACCAGAAAAGGAAGCAGGTTTCTGAATTCCCTGCATCCAGCCTGTTTCAGAGACTGAAACAGCAACAAACATGAGTGAAGAAGTGATGAAAACTGTGCTTCTTCCTATCTGTGGAGCAGAAGCTTAGAAGTCACTGCTGCAGCAGTACCTGCTTTAGCCCAGCCTGCAAGTCAGATCTTGAAGAAACACTGCTGGAGTATCTCCTGGCCCCTTTGCATGTTCGTAATCCAAATAGTCTAGATCAGGGATGGGAATACCAAGATGACAATATCTCTCCTGGTCCAGTATGAATCCATATTCCCAAGACTAAAACTGGCCTTGCTCCCTGTTATTTCCATGCAGAGCACCATTATTATTTGCATCTGATAACAGTCCCAAGAATACATCTACAAAATCTATAGCAGTCAACAGGAACTGTTCACTTGTAAGGAACAGAACAGCAGTGAACAGGAACTGCTCACCAGTAGCACTGGAAGATTAAGGTATCACTTTATTTCAAAGAGGAAAATGGTTTTATTTTAATTGAACAAGTTTGCTAATTCCCATGCAAAACTGCTTTACTGACAAATCAGGACTGCCTTGTCACTGAACTATTTATTTTCCAGTTAACAATAAATAAGACTTTGCTCACACAAGTGTTAGGAGTTATTTGTATATAACAAGGGGAAAACAGACTTCATTGATGGATTTACATACTTGATTTAGCATTAGCATATATTAGTCACTGAGAATGACTATGCATACAATGCATTGCACACAATGAATTAACCTGAGAACAGATCTTTATTTTCACAGAACTTAGGTATTAGCCCATTAAATTACTGACACTGATGCTATTTATGATATTACATATTTGCAACCATAATGAAAACAACCAGTACAAAGGATGAGGATTTTCAGTATTACAAGTGTGACAGATGGCATTTAAAAGTAAAATAAATAAAATAAAAGGCGCCACTTCTGATTCAGGAAATATTTGATCACCAGTGTTCTCACATTCAGCAAGTACCATATCACTGGAAACTCAGATGAACTCAGGGGAAGTATTTTTAACCATCCATCCATCCATCCATCCATCCATCCATCCATCCATCCATCCAATCCATCCTGCCTTACTCATACATCTGCAGCTTGGCTAGATAGCTCCTCAGTCCCGTTCAGCACAGTCATTCAGATTAATTTGCCCTCTCTTTGAGCATCATCAGCGTGTATGAATACAAGTATCTAGCCTATATATTAACTTTAAATTTAATATTCCCGGGTTATGCATGCTATTTATTCATCTCTAACTGACCATTTACACCACTGCAAGTCCACTAGTAGCACTGGATCTGTATCGGAAAGCAACTGGGAATAGAATAAGACCAAATGGATGCTAGTGGAAGAGTATCTTTTTTTCAGCACAGTATGTCTCTTTTGAGCACTTATATGATCATTTCCCTTCCCTCCATATACTTAGTAATAAATAGCTCACAGCATCACAGAGATGTGCTGGGTAAATGCTGCAAGTTATGAGGCAAATTTACTGCCTCATAAACTCACAGCCAAGAAAAGCTGTCATTTGCAAGAACAATTAAGTCATCATTCTGTTCCATGGAGGGTATGGGGTATTCCTGAAACCTGTAAATTCACAGAAAAAGAAAGCTGGTCATATGTTCAGAATGAACACTAACATTTTATTAAAATTAAATTCACTTGCAGGCTTCAACCCTGCATATATTTTCTTTGTTTCTCATGATTTGCAAGCTAGCCACTACTCCTTATCATATATACTGTAAGAGGCAGAAGAAATAAGAGTACCCTGTGACTTTTTTTGTTGCCTAGGCCTAAAGTATACTCTTGAAGTCACACTCGTGAGCTGTTGCTGAAAAGATAGGGGAAAAAAAAGATGAAAAAAATAAAATTGTTATCTCTGAGCCATGTAAAGATTTGGCATTTGGGGCTACTATAAAAATTGTTCCTGCGGCCTGAATACTGTCCAAATGGACAGAGGATTATATTATAAAACACTTTTCTTGCATAACATATTTTCACTATTCACTCATATAAACCCAGAATAGGATCTTTAATCTTCAGGGAAGCAAAAGATAAAACTTCACAAGGCAAACTTTACAAGAATGCCCCATCCCCGGCAGTGTTCAAGGCCAGGTTGGAAGGGACTTGGAGCAACATGGTGTAGTGGAAGGGGTACCTGCCTTTGGCAGGGGGTTGGAAGTGGAGGGGCTTTAAGGTCCCTTCCAACCCAAACCATTTTATAATCCTACACTTCCTGAAACAGTATAGTAAGTCACAGATTATTGTGAATACTGCAGGTATGGAAGGGTCACCACCTGACTATGTACTTTCCAAGGAATGGATCCACAAACAGTATATATATGCTGCATTGTAGCAGCACAAGTCACTGCTTCCCTGAGAATCTGAGTCCTATATGACCTTCACATTCGACTACAAGAAACATGTATGTGTATCTTTTGCACACAAAACTGTAGATACACACGTTGCAGCTATCTTGCTATATGTTAGGTGAAAAAAATACATTTGAAAAAGATTAAAGAATGAGGCTGGATCGGGTCACTGAACAGGAGAAAGCCTTGTTTGTTATTTAAGCAATGCTGGTTCTGTCATTTTAACTTGGACCAAGGATGCAAACCTCAAATCCCTTGCTGTATTCACCGTCACAAAGCTGACCCACATTTCTTGTTTAATTAGAAGTGAGCTAACTGCACTTCCAGGTAAGAAAAGTCAAACTAAAGCTGCAGAAATGGCTCATATCCAAGTCCTCTGCTTTTAGAAAATCTAAGTGAAACTTTTTTGAGCCACCTGGTTTCTGAGCTCGAGTTGAAATTCAAGCAGGGCTCCTTAGAGCAGGGCAGATAAAGTCCTCATTTTCTTTGGTGCCACTGAAGAGATGCAGTTAATGCGGTGTGAAGTTACACAACACCTGCAGCTTCTGGAAGCATCTACACAGTATATGGATCCCACCCAGCGCTGCCAGCTCTTCTAGTCCTGGGAACTGAACCAGAGAATCAAGGAATCATAGAATAGTTTGGGTTGGAAAGGACCCCCAGAGGTCATCTAGTCCAGCCCCCCTTCAATGAGCAGGTAGCAGTGCTGGAAAACTTCAGAGGGAAAAAGCTGGAGTAGCTAAGCCACATGGTTTCTGTCTGAGGAAAAGTATTATGAACCCCAAAACATACACAGCACACATGTAAAGCAAATGTGGAAAATTTCTATCTAAAATTCTATAGAAAGTGACACAAGATTCATGTTATGAACCAGAAATCAGAATATACAGTATGTTTTAAACTCTCATTACTGCCAGGGGAGCCATAAAAATGTACTAAAAGCCAGAACAGGCCCCTTTAAATTATTGATTGTAGTTGCCTAATAATAACTTGATGAATAGCAGAAAAACGGTAAAAATGTACTATTAAAAACGTATTAAAACAATAAAACATGTCAAGTGCACTGTTCTCCACCAAGCAGTTTTCTGTATAATTTATTTTTTTGTACAAGCATCTTTAAGTAAAATTACACTTTTTGCCCAATTTGAGTATTTATGATATTAATTTCCAGAAGGTTTATATGTTTTGCTGAATGCCCATTTCAGAGCATCACATTGATTCTCACAGTGGAAGTAAAGAGGTCCCAGATGTTAGCTGTACCCGCTGTTGACATTTTTAAGTGCAAAAAGCTCATAGGTCTGTAAATGAGCCAAACCTCTGAAAGCTCTTGTTACACAGGGGCAAACCATGGTAGCAATGGGATACTGTAGCTTTTCGAATCCCAGTGGACACAGAATGCACAAAGCAGGCATCTTGACCAACTGTGGTTTACAGGGCTGTGTGCAACTGGACAGTAATAAATGACTTACTTAACCTGAACTCAGGGCATGAAGCAAATCCCTAAGAGAAAGACATGCAAACCCTGCTATTTGTTAACGTACTTGAAAACACCTTTTTTTCAGTGCACTGCTATAAGGCCATAACTTGAAAACCCATTATAAAATATAAGTATTTCAGGGGTCTTCTTATCATACTAAAAGCTTCCCTATGAAACACTGTTATGATGTTGTGCAAACACGAAAACAGATGGAGAAATTTGCTTTCAGCATAATGTGTAAAATACAGCACTGTAACCCATAGCAGCAAAGATTACTGGATAGCTATTAAAATATTTTTTGAGGATTTAACTTCCACACAGCTCACTAAATTCCTGCTAATTATCCTGCAGTTAAAAAGTGAACAAACTGCTAATGTTATTACATTCTGGGCTCTGCTCTGAAAGAAATGACATCGTATATCTTGTTATGCCATTAAAATTTCTCTAACTGGAAAGGAAATCCTTTAAACTTAATCTAACAAATAGTCTCCCCCACAAAGATATTTCTCTTTGAACATAGAGATTATTTATTTTTTTTTTACATTCCTTCTCTTGTTAAACTTTGCTCTTTAATTTTTTATGGTTATTTTAAATGCTCTACTCAAATAAGGCAAGCCCCTTTCTTAAGCTGTCTGTCCTTACTGTTTTCTAAATTTCAAATTCTATAGAAAGTAAAAACCTTTTCTAAAAGCATTTTCTGAGGAGGTATGACTGAGTTCAGGTAAAGCAAAAAACCAGCACACTCTATTTGCCTTGTGTTCATCAACTGCCCTTTCATGAATGAATAAATGTATAATAAGGTAGATTAATTGTGAAAAATGATGCATTAGTAAAGAGATATCCAGATGGTACTACGTTACTTTGAATATTCCAAATGAAATTATGATGTCTTTGTAATTACTATGAGGGTATTTTATCCCCTCATTTCTAAAAGAAACAAAAAACAACAACAAAACAAAACCAAAAAACAACCCACTTTTCTCCCTTCATAGTATTATAACAGTAAAGCATGTCTGTGAGTCCAGTAATTGATAATTCATGAGTAGGTGAAAGGAAATTTCGTTACTTTGGCGGGACCTAACATTTGTTATCAAATGAAATATCATAGGAAAAATGCAATTTTAAAAAATCATACTTCTTCATAGGTTCAATATAATATACTCTGATTCAAATATAATAACTACCCATAGTACCACAGCCGCTCTGTAGAGTTGGTATGCTGGGTTAATGACATAGTTTAAGCAACCAAAAAACAGCACCTCTGAGACTTGGAGTGTATCTTTTGTATAGGAGAACACACAAACAATAAATACATTTATCCAATCCTTTATCTATCTGTTAGGGGGAGCAGGAATTCAGTTCTTCAGGTCCCTGATTGCCAAAGGTTTCCCCATGGGAATAAGAAATGTATTCTCACAAATTTTGCTTTCAAGTGAAAAGAAATTCCTCAGAAATTAAGAAAATTCCTATGGCCAGCCACAAGACAGCTAACAGCAAGCATTACAGGATACAATGAATATGGGAGGAAGAACGTAATGAAAAGAGTAAGACATTATACTGAAATTTGAGAGAAAAAAGAAATCAATTTCTAGATGAGACCCTAAAAATCTGGTCTCAGTAGAGATCTTTTTCATTTTCATAAACTGAGGAGATAGAACTGGGAACTACTAGTTCATTGCAAGATAAAAGTTTTTAAAGATTTAAATTACAAATTTCACATTTTAAGCCCAAGCAAATAAAAACGACAAAAACCACACAAAACCCAAACATTTGCCATTTTCATATTCACAGCTTTCAATTGTATAATTTTCAACTTATATGTACCCTATAGTTAGATTTAGGTCATATGCATCTTCATTTGCAGGAGAAAAATCTCTCTTCACTTGCTCCTTTTTTCCATGTAACTGTGTTGCTCAGACATTTCAGCTGCGCTGGCTAAACTCAGCACACAAAGGAATATGATTAAAAGTACAGAAGTAAAATTAAGACTGCAATATCTCATCTTCCTAATCAAAAAATATATTAATACAGTATTTTTAATTTATTTTAAGTGCAAATTCAACTGACCAATTTGATTATTCTGAGTTTGGTGTAAGTGCATATGTAATAATACATTATGCACATAGTATACACAATGCATCATTTTATAGTTATTCTATTTGTGTATATAAATCAGAATAAAATCCTTCCACAACTGACTACAATGAAACTAGCAAGACTTGAATTCATACCATAATACCTGTCAAGAAATTTTATTATTAGTATTGTCAGGACTGGAATTTTACTTCTCAGACTTTTGTTTTTTCATTTATTAAATTTATTGGTTGTGTGAGCATTGTACAGCTCTAGGAAGTTATTTATCTCATGCAACTTACTGATTGCAACAACAAATACAGATAAAGATCTGGACGGCTGAGTGAATGAACCACAAGCAATACAAATCAAAATCAAGATTTCTTTTACGTTCAAGATGATCATAGGAGGAAAGGACATAAACTACTTCAATGATATCTTTTATTTGTCAAAAGCAAATAGTAAATTCCTCAAGCAGCAGATGTAGTGTTTGGGGAATATATATCTACTCTGGATGGGGTGCTACTCTTTAACCAAGCTATGGTATGCGTCTTTTTGGGGGAGGGGAAGTTTAATGATTTTTTTATGTTGTCACCAGCCCAAAGGATGATTTAGATGCTGAAATGTTAGTAGAGCGCATCACGATTTCTATTGAACCACAAAAATAGTGTAACTAGTACAAAATCTCAAACATACAGCCATAGCTGAAGATGATTAAACACTCTAAGGTTGAACAGTGATAGAAATCAGCAAAGACACAAACCATTAAGTGACCATTAGGCCACCTGCCCTTTTTCACAAGGTTTGGGACTCATCTGTCTACAACCCAGAATTACATCCCTGTCAACTGACACGTGGCTGTGCCAGCTGCCCTGCGCCCTAGGCATCTTCCACATAGGTACCACATTTATTAACACCCCTACACATATAGGTGTCCTACTGAAATGTCTAACCGCAAATTTTACCATCCCTGCATCCAACCTCTGTTACACAAACCCCAGCCTTGTTGACACAAATGACCTCAATCCACTCTCAAGTGCATGAAGGTGCATCAGAAGGCACATGTCCACAAGTTAACACGCTGAATTTCATTAATACATCTTCTAAGAATATCGTTACAGAAACCCAGCACACCATACAGTGACAACTGGATACAGGAAGTGTCTCTTGACTGTAGTTGGTGCATCTGAGAGGTAAATAGCTGGCTGCTCCACAGGCAGTGAGTTAAGCTGACTGCAATTGTACTCCCACTCTGCCTTTCCCCTACTTCCCTCCTTTCTAGAGCTGGGGCCAGATAGTCACTGAATTAAACTGCAAAACACACGACTCTCTGACACTGAGGTTAGAGCTATCATAAGCACTGGCTGGAAATGGCTGCAAGTAGTACTTGTTGTGCCCTCACTTTCCATTGGAAATCGAGTAATGACACAGGCAGCAAGTAGAAGCCCTTGCAAAGGTCATGGATTTACACTGGCAGAATCAGTTTCTTGCAACAGCATTGCAGAAGCTGTAGAGGAGTTTTTTAACCAAGACTTTGTTATTTTTTACATATTTTGTGCATGTTGTCTTCTTTAAAAAAAAGGACAAAAAAAAAAAAAAACAAACAAAAACTAAGAGATGCTAGGCAGCAATTTGTGTCATTGAAAGCTGTAAATCCAAGGTCCCTTGCTGGGGTTTCCACTGCCCAATATACAAAATCCAATGGCAGTTCAAAATCTCAACAAAGGCAGAAGTAAATGCTTCAGTTCTAAAAGAACAGAGACTGAGCTCACTATGGCAAAAGCAATATGAGCAAGAGAACGCAATTTCTAAAGGAAACAGCTATGACAAAGCAAGTGAGCATCCTCAGTCAGTATTGGAAGGCTATTAATTTGTGTCCAGGCCACCACAACCTTTCCAAAGATGCAAATGGATAACCCCTTCTGTTTGCAAACATCTTAACATTCCACTAAACCTGCAGGAGAGCCAAGAGCTTGATTCATGTGGATTCCAGTTAGCTTTAACCTCTCTCTGGCTTGTACTACTCAAGTATTCGGATGAACAGAATTCATTACTTGAATCCACTATTAATTACATTAAAATATATATAGATATAGGAAAGTAAGAAAATCACAGAGGATAATATATATATACTATAAATATATATAAGCATTACCATCATGACAATGCCAAATAACATACTTTTTAGTCTCAACAGAAATCACCTCTCAGAAATTCAGCCTTTCCACATATACTAGCACAATGTATTTCTTATAATAGAATTTGAACTAATCAGGCCTTTTTTTATCAGGAAGGACTGCTGGCAAGAGTAATCATCAAGATAAAGTTAAAAATAACATAAATTAAAAGCAAAAATATATGTTTTAACAAAAATTATTTATGCCAAGAGTGTTTGAAAACTCACAGCAAACACACCTTGTTACCATTTCGCATGCAGATTTAAGTGAATAATTGAAATCAATTCCACGAGAAAGAGTTCGGTGGGGTTTTTTGTTGTGTTTTTTCTTCTCCTTTTGTCCAGGGTTCTTCTCCAACTGAAACACCCCGATCTTTCCTATTAAGGATCGCACTTAAGAACACATTTAACTTTTATTGAAGTTAATAGGCTTTAAGTATGTGTTAAAGTGCTTTTCTGAACTACATCCAAAATTTGAAAGCAAAGCTGTGAAGTTCTGTTTTTTCAGTAACTGCATGTGTTCGCCTCAATTTCAGTCACGTTTTCTTTAATTTCCCCAGGATTCAGCATTCCTCTGGTGACTGAGGTATACTTAGATGGCAGAACTTCTGAGTAGGTTTTTAAAGGTATTTAAAAACTTAAGAACACAAACCAGCAGCCAGTGATGTTTCCACTGACTGTGAAGTAAAAACTGGGGTACCTGAATCTTTAAGTGCCTAAATACTTCTGAAAATCTGCCTAGTGGCACCTTAGGTCTTACACCAAAACCTTTAAATTCTGATACAACCAAAAAGAAGCAATGAAAGTCTTGTCTCCAAAATACAAAAATCTTTGTCTTTTTTAAGGGGGGACTGCAACTTTCCCAGCTGTTTCTTCGCTATCCTCTCAACTCACTTCTGCTTATGATATCCCTCTCTGGTTCCTGAAAAGGTCTTCTGATGGGAAGCACACACAGACTTTCCACCAACTACTTATCAATGGGATTCCTATAATGCACCAGAATGTCTCACAGTGCTCTTACTGATCACCTTCCTCTAAATTACATATACCGTGGCGGCCGGGGGTGGCGGAGTAGGGCAAAATCCTGAAGTTTTGACCTCAAACACTCCTACTCTACACCAACTCATTTAATTTGCCTCTGTGCTCTCTCTGCAAAATAGATTACATATGGCTCGAATGTACTGAAGAATTAAATCCATGTACTTTAACAGTCCTCAGGTATTATCCCAATAGTTGTAGGTGGAAAACATCCATGTTGCAATCCAACCCATGAAAGTAACATGACTGCTTTTCCTTATTGTGCTGTTTCTTGACCCTACGACAGATTCCATTGTCTTCAGAGATTCACAGAATAGTTAGGGTTGCAAAGGATCTTAAGATCATCAAGTTCCTGTCATAGGGAAGTACTATAGTGATTTTCACAGAAATCAGTGAAAATTTGTTTAATTAAAATTCCTAGTAAACACTTCCATGATTATATTGTAGCAGGACTTGGCTCCCTATTAACTCCTACAGCAGGGCTGGAAATCTTCAGGAAGGAAAGAGACAAACTTATAAGCACAGTGCCTTAAAAAATTCATTTCATTTCAGGATGGGATTATCTGTTTCTATAAAGACCACAATAACATCTTCACTGTGTTAGTCGCCCAAGTTGCTTTTAAAAATCAGTGGTGATCTACTCAATACAAGTCTCTGGTATAACGCACCTCGTCGTGAAACACATCTAAAACAGGGCGCACTTCTCCAACACCGCAGTGTCCATGGAGATCCCCTTGTTTCAAGTATGCACGTTTACCTTTAGGAGGACTGGCATCCCCAAATTTTACTTTTACCTTTGAAGTCTCCTGCTTCTCCTGTAGACTTGACGATACGTGACTGGCCGAGGGAGGCTGCTCCGGGGCCAACCCGACCTGCAGCGGCACGACACATCCGAGCGCACGGGACCTTCACCTCAGCCGGCGCAACCCCACCAACGGCCGGCAGGTCCGTTACAGGCACTGACGCGTTCTGGGCGTTTCCAGAGTAACTGAGGCCACACCCACAGCCTATCAGAAGCGGCCTAGGGAGCGCGAGCACGCCAGCGGGGGCGTAGCGAGGCAGTTTGCGCGGGAAGGCGTGGGAAGGAGGCACTTTACCACACGTCCTGGTCTGGGTTGGAAAGGACGTTAAAGCTCATCCGGTTCCAACCCCCTGCCATGGGCGGGAACACCTTCCACTAGACCAGGTTGCTCCAAGCCCCGTCCAGCCTGGCCTTCAACACTGCCAGCGATGGGGCAGCCACAGCTTCTCTGGGCACCCTGTGCCAGGGCCTCAGCACCCTCACGGGGAAGAATTTCTTCCTAATGTCTCATCTTAATCTCCACTCTGTCAGGTTAAAGCCATTCCCCTTGTCCTGTCCCTACAGGCCCTTGTCAAAAAGCCCCTCTACAGATTTTGGGTCTGCCCCTTCAGGCACTGGAAGCTCCTCTAGGGACTCCCCAGAGTCTTCTCCAGGCTGAACCAGCCCAGCTCTCTGAGCCTGTCTCCAGAGCAGAGCTGCTCCAGCCCTCAGAGCACCTCTGTGGCCTGCTCTGGACTCACTCCAACAGCTCCACTACCGGCTTGTGTTGGGGGCCCCAGAGGCGGATACAGGACGGCAGGGGGTTCTCACCAAGGCCAAGATTGGTTCTGTTGGTGGTTATCACCCTTCCAGGAGGAGCTTGGACATGGTGTGCACCAGGTGCAAAGTTATGTCCTCTGCACTCGCCAGGAAGGATGTAGTAACTCAGACAGAGCTCCCAAAAAAATATGCAGCCATCCAGGTCTCAGGCTGCAGGAGTGCCAGAGCCTTTCACTGGTGTCAGATGGCAGCAGGGGCAGCAGCTCTGTCAGATGAGACCAGGTAGATGATTTGCTCAGTGGGGTGGCAAAGCTAAAAGAGGAAGTAGAAGGGTTAAGAAGCATCAGGGATGCTTGAGAGGGATATTGGTGGTTGGACTAGATGACCTTTGAAGGTCCCTTCCAATCCGAACTATTCTGATTCTGTGGTGGAACCAGGCTCTGACCTCTCTTGAGACAGGAACAGGAACAGCCAGCAGAAAGAAAACCAAGATGCAGAGGGTCCTGAATCCTCCCTCTGCCAGACTGAAGGCAGTAGCTTAAGGAAAAGGAATGAATGGATGCAAGTCCACACTCCGCTTCCCTGTCTCACCCTCCCAGGTGCCTCTGTACAGCAAGTATGAAGCTCTGGATGTGGACCTGATGAGATCCATCCCAGTGTCGTGTGGGAATATTTGAGAAGCCCTGGCAGTCAGGTGAAGTCCCTGGCAACTGGGAAAGGGGAAACATTGCACCCATTTTTAAAAAGGGTAAAAAAGGGAACCCTGGGAAGCACCAACCTGTCAGCCGCTCCTCTTTGCTGGGAAGATGATGGAACAGATCCCCCTAGGAGCTATGCTAAGGCAGATGGAGGACAAGGAGGTGATTCCCTTTTACCCCTCGTAAGTATGTTTTTTCCTTTTCCCACATTATCATCACTGTGTAAAAATAGCACACACGTTTTGCACAAACATTTAAAGATACTTCAGTTTCTCAGAAAAATATTAATATTAAACCTTTTCCATTGTATTTGGAGAATGTATCATCTTCCAAAACATTTATTTTCATGTCATGAAAAAATTGAGGGTTTCTTTAAGACTACTACACTATTAGCAGCAATATTGTTTTGGATACTTCTCTTGGATACTTCTCTTAAAGATACTGAACAAATTCACGTTCTTTGTTTAAAAGACGTAATTCATTGCCTGTGGCATCTTGTCATTAAGAAGATGCAGCACACTGCCTATTTGGTATCTAAAATGGCAGATAGGCATCATGGTAAATGGGGGCCTGAAAGCAATAGCTTATTTGTAAAGATTTGTAAAGGCACTTGTAAAATACTGCAATGACTAATTTTAAAGTCTAAAAGCAGATATGAGGAATGAATACAAATTAATGGCCTTGAACTCTGGTGTATCTTTTGACATTTACTTTCCGTATGCATCATTACTAAATGGGGTAATTTTTTTATTTCATTGTAAAACTTTATTTGTACCATAAAACGAATTGGTCACAGATGTAGTTCACTAAGGCAAATTCTGTATGAACACAGACACCCTATCCGAAAGCACTGATCTACCATGTCTTACTTATACCATAATAGATAGAGGAGCATAGGAAGATGGTGTTATTATACGAGACTTATATATGACTGTCTTAGCAGCTTATTTGCTTGCTTACTGTCAAGTTTCTTTAAGCCATTAGAGATGAGTGTTTCAAAGTTTTGAATGAACTATTTTGAGAGCGATACAGCTGACCAGCATCTGAGCTGGTCATCCACCTTGATACATCTTCAAGTAATGCTATACCTGGAGTAAGATCAACTACTGAGCCAAGACACCCTGCTAATCAGCTCTCCTTCCTCTGCTATGTTATTTTATACCAGATAAGCTCCCACACAATCTTGCATATGCTAATAAATTCATCAGTCTTGATTGAAAGAGAGTTCATGTGCTACCAGCTCTTTCTGAAGAGTGCAGCTGGTCTTCCTGCATTTGTGTGGGCCTAAACCAAGCCTGCTCTTGCTATTTCTGATAAATATTTATATAGCAATGTAAATTTACAGGGAACATTACAAACAGATGAAATATGTTCTTGCCCACAAAAGAGCTTAAAACAATATATATGTTTTCCTATTGGGAAAATAATTACTGAACAATTGCAAGAAACAGTACAATATGCAACAAGCTTAGGTTTTGATGACAAATTGGCTATGAAAAGAATCATAAAGTTACAAAAGAACTGGTACAGTACTTGTTTAGGGATGCATGAGTACTGCCTAGACACTGTAGTCTGCCAGGTTCTAGATCAAGCTGCTTATTTAAATGGAAATAACATCCTTTTTTACACCAAAGTGTACTCTTTGACAATTCAGTAAGCCTGGCTGGAGTCAGCACTCCTTGTAACTCTGAAGAGACCTACCTTTTCATCCAGTAAGAAATTATAAGTAATCGATAAACAGTAAGAAAGATTCTATTGCAATGCAGGCTTATATTCATTTTTCTTTTTTTTGAGTCAAGATGCTTATGGAAACTCTGGGCACCTTGAAACTGAAAACATTTATTGCAGAAAGCAACATCAACCTATTCAGAAATACTCTTTGGTAATGAAACTTTGAAACAGTTGCTATTAAGAAAGTATGTTTTACTGAGGGAGAAAGATCAAGAGATTTTTATAATTAGGAATTTGCTCACAACTAGCAATGTCGTTTTCAAAGGTGTTCTTTTTGCCGAAGAAGACTAGACAGATTCTTGTTTTCCATCCCACCCCCCAGGAACTCATCATATTGAAAGTTACTTTTCTGAATTATTAAGGTGCCTGCCTCTAAAACGAGTCAACATGACAAGTGAAAAATAAAACCACAGAGTTTCTTTACAATAATTTGCTTTTTTTTCTGATTACCACCTTTTCCATTCTTTTTATATCCCTTCTGCGAAACTCAAAGTAATATAGTTCCAAGCAAAATTCATAACTGTAGAAATGGAGACAATGGAGACTATGGATGTTTTCTGATACCTTGTACTCTTGTTTCAAATACTGTTAATCTCAGAAATATTAGGCTTTCTTGGGTAGCAACATATAATACTACATTTCTTATTCTTCTGTGTGTCCCAACTCCATTCCCCATCTAAGCAAAAGTAGGACTGGAGTAGGAAGTGAGTCAAGACTACTGTTTGCAACATTGAGAGATGAGGAACAAACACAACCTGATCTCTTCTCACCCCCCCCACCATACAGCTACTGATGAATGTATGCATGAATATTCAGAAAAAGTGTCCTGCTGTTATCAGCTACCAAAGCTGATTTACCCACATGCAAAGACAGACCCAGGAAATGAATTATGAATATCAAAAATGCAGTTGGTGACTTTGATCTCCCTTGGGAAACTCTTATTTCGCATTGTCTCCGGTAATTGCAGAAAATAGATTCCCCCTTCCTCCCCTTCCCCCCAACCAATCTGTGTTTTCATTCCAATTTCCATGAACTGAACAATAACTACAAAAAAATGATTCCTTGAAACTGGGCTGATAAAGCTCTGCACCAAGACCACGAATCTTGTTACGCCACCATCAGTTAGTGGGCTTCTGGAAACAGCTTTCTTTGCAAAGAGCAATGTAATCCCCAGTGCTGGTGATATCCAGGCTAGTGTTCTTACTAGGCTGAGACTGACTAAGGGCTTAGATTTCTCCTTAAATTTCTTCAGAATAAATTTATTAGATTATATCATTTTTTCTGTGATAATTATTGTACAAGTTCCTAAAAGATTTATGGCCCATTTTTCTCCACAGGAATTCAGATTTCCCTGAAATCTTTGTCTCTGGTGGAAGGTACAATGATAGGATGTAAAAAGCAAAGGCGAAAAAGCAGAGGACACCTGAATAACTTCAGTATTGGAGAGCAGCCATGGCCTGCCTGCCCTGGTGCTGGTAGCGCTGCCTTGCAAATTCTGTGGTGAGTGTGCAGAAATTTAATCTTTCCCGAACAGAATTTATTAGGATTATAAACCATTTATCTGTTTTATGTATTAGAAATTCTTATGAAATATGCAAAAAGAAGTAAAAAAAAAAGAAAAAAAAGCTGAAACTGGAGAAAGGAATTTATGTGTGGTTCAGGGGATTTTAATACTGATGAACTTAGACTGTGGATAGCTTGCAGTGATACAAAAACTAGGAAACAAAGCTACCCAATATTTCAAAACTGTCCATAACTATCCAGTGACCTTGAGAGTTACCAAAATTCATCTATGAGGGTCAAATAAAATTATATAAATTTATGTGAAGGGAGTGTTGCCATAAAAACATAAAAACTGAGTTTTCTGTGTATTTATGATGCTCCAAATTTCACTTAGAATTAAAGATTTATACATTAAATCAAGCAGCAGCAGTAAAATCATGTAAATGTCATTTCCGTCTTCGTGATGAGGCCTTTTTTTAAATATGCATGCTCATTTGAGTGTTCATTTGGGCATAACATATACTTACCTATTGAGTGGTTCCACTTTTTTTCCCAGATGTTCTACTGACTGTTGTTAGGTGGTTGATTTGGTTTGTTTAGGGAAACAAATCATTTAAGAATAGAAACCAACATACAAATTCCTCAGAACTCCTTGGCAAAAATGAGAATTCTGGGTTTTAAAATACAAATGATATGCACAAACCATCAGGGCCCTGAGGACATCGTCAGCCCTTACCAGTCCCAGAGCTCCCTAACACTAATAGAAATGAAGTATTTTCTGTTTAGTGGAGCTATACAATTAAATGTGCTTTTAAATTATACTGACAAAAAAAGATTTTCATGTTCTTCTGTTTTTATCTCCAAGTATCTGTGAGCTTCTCAACCGCACTCCAGGAATATATAAAGAAAAAGGTCTTACCCTATGAAGAAATCACTTTGGTTGAAATTATTAAAGTTGGGGCTTTTTTTATAAGTTGATTGGTTGCTGGTCTGCAGTGTTCATATGTAAAGTTTCTGAAGACATACTGAAAGTGTTATCTCTTAGTGTGGATACAGCAGCAAGGTAAGAGTCCACAGTTCAAACTGTAGCAAAAAAAAAAAAATCAGTTCATCAAAGCCAGTAGAGTTCTTTCATATGCTATATAGGTTAAAGTGGAAAATATCTTCAGATATTAAAAATACCTGTGTATGATGCATGCCCACATGAAGGTGAAGTCTTAAGAAAGGGCTTCTTTTTGTCAAAAACTGTTTGACAGTCCTTCTCTAATTATTTTTAATTTCTGTGTAGAGATGGACAAAAAAGTTCACCTCGACTGATCTATTTGGCAAGAAGATAAGATTTCAACTGGTATTCATATTCATTCTTATGAATGCTCACTACAAAAATAGATCAGTCTACAGAATCCTTCCCAACTGCTATTGTTTCAAATGCTGTCTTCAGCACACACAGTTCATGATATGTGACAGGTCATCTCAGGAGAGATGGCCAAGCTGCACCATGGTACAGGCCCAAGAGGGGTTGCAGTCAATCCCTCCTGAGTAACTTTATCTTTCTTCATTAGCTGTACAGAGAACTCAGATTCTCAAGTTAAGCAGGCAAATTCTGTGTTGAAAATAAATCAGAGCTAAAACTTCTGACAGAGCACTTTTTTTCCTGAAAATAAATACCCAGCACTTTTCTTAGGTAAAATTAATCTTTATGCCTAGGCATAACACTCAGCCTATACAATATGTATTTTTCACCTCCTCCCTACTTCACAGTCTTAAATAAGGCTTAAATATTGCATAACTCTTCCTTTTAACTCTCTGAATAGTAAAGAACTGTGTGTTACATGAACATCCTGATGAAAACATGCCCTGAAAAATATCAAGAGTATGAAAGAGAATACAAAGAAAGCCAATTTATATTTCACAGAAAATCCTAAGTGTTCAGTACTTGTTTCATTCTGCAAACAAAATTTAATGCTTTTAATGTTTTCATAAAATATATGAATGTTAAAATTTCATATTCACAATAAAAACAACAGGTTTTAAAGTTCCTTCTCAGTTGGGTCACTGATAATGAGAGGCTTTACAGTCAAATGAGCCATTTCCTCCTAAAAACCTTCTAGAATTCAGCAGATTTCCACAATTTTTCAAATTCAACAGATTTGCATATTTCCAGTGTATTTTCTTAGAAACTTTTCAGTTAACTTCACATGTAAATATTAGTGAAGTACATTGTCTGTTGACGCAAACAGTCCGCAACAGTCCTCTCCGAGGCAGCAATTGTCAAATAGTGTTCAAGCAAATGCTACAGAACATTTATTTTCATTATTCTGTTATCTCTACTCAAGAGATATATTGATTACCACCAGTTCAATGTCAAGGTCCTAAAAATAGAAAGCAGTATTTCATAAAAGTAGAAGGGACATAATTTCTATCCTGGATTACCCCACAACTATCGGTTACACAGTCGGTGGGTGAAAGGGGCAGGAGAAGATTCAAGAGTGTTAGTTTTCTGCTATGAGTATAGTCTATGGCTTTCTAAGTTTAAATGGCCTGAAAAGCTAGAAAGATTTGCTATAGACTGGATGCAAATGAATGTTTCAAAATGCAGAAAGTATCTGCAGCTATGTCATTATAAGGTGTGGCTTGACCCCAAGTACTGAATTTAGCCTCCCATCCATCACAGACTAATTATGTTTCCAGAAAGAAAAAAAGGATAATAATTCAATGTGATGTGCAAGAAGTGGCCATATAACTGCCATTAACCTATGCATCACACTAAGTAATCGCCCTAAGGTCCTACCACTAATCCTGACTTGAAAGTTTCGTTCAATAAAATTTGAAAAGGAAAATATTTTGGCCTCCTGCAAGTGAGCATTAGTACTCACACTACAATCATCATCTAATATGAAGGTTCCTATGTAACAGAGCCATTGATCAAATTGAGTAAATGAGACAAAATGCCAGCATTTATGCAACAGAAATTCCTTGTCACAGTTTCACTTACTTTCCCAGAGGACCCACACTATGTTGTGTAATTTATGCCATAAGGAATATGTATTTATCTTCATCGTGCTGATGGAACGTCCTGTACTAGTCGAAGTTCAATACCTTAACTCCGAAGATCTCTCCAATAAAAGATGTTCATGTTAACTACTCAGCTTTCAGCATGACTTCCCTGAACTGTATGAGGACACAGTAAAGAGAGGATGGAACAAATTCATGGGTCTCTTGGAAGGGATGTTGAGACTCCCTGACCACAATCTTGACAGGTGTGCACAGGCCTTTTATTGCCTAGGATCATGATTTCAGTTCCTATTCTTATGACTCTCCTTTTAAAGATAATGCTTATTATTTTTCCATGCTTCTGAAACAGAAAACATGTTCTGTTCACTGGCTTCCTGGCAGCAACTGAAGGAGTTGGCAGGGGTTTCCCTGTGAGTGCACACAGGACCAAGACATAATCCTGTCTTCGACAATGTACTAATGAGTGATAAATTCTTTCAAATGCAAAGAAGGGAGAATGGATGTATTAATAATCTTTAAGCTCTGTTAGTGCAGACAGTAGCTGTCTGTTCCTAATTACGTAAGTAAAAAACATGCTGTATCAGAAAAGTCTTTTCCCCAAATCTCTCAGTTGTTTCTTATGAGCAGAACAGGGTAAATACTGCAGGGAATATTTGCAACTATGAATATACATTTTCAAAACATTGGTCCTGAATTCAGTTTTATTGATGTTCACAACCCCTTTTACTTGCTTCACAGTAACACTCAAATCAATATCTTTAATACCTTTTATTTGTGCAAATATTCATGTTACTGGCTTGAGTAATAAAAATCCTGCAGGCTTGAAAAAAAAGGCAAGTAAAGAACATGCTATACTGTTCACAGACACCTGTTTTCGATGAATAAAATAAGGAATATATCATGTTCAAATCCACATCTGCTCGTGGACACTATAAATTTAAGTAGGCTATACCCATTTACTGAACAGGTCGCTAAATGTCCTCATACAGGCTACAGTACAGCTACACAAGGATGACAGAGCAGAGAAAACTATGTCATACATCACTCAGTGGAGAATCTGCTGCTGATTAAGAGCCCTTGGAACATTTATGGAAGAAAAAAATCCCCAGCAAGGCTCATTAGCTCAGACATAGTGCTATGCTAACAGCTGGTACACAGCTGGCTAACTTTTGCATGAGCAGAGCAGCTGTACGTCTATTTACAGAATGATGCAGCAACACCACAACTATACTGGAAAGAAAAAAGAAAAACCACTAAAGGAACTAGAAGACATACACGCATTGAGTGTTGGGTGCAAAAGCTCTTTCTGAGTTCCCTGCTGGAATAGAATCAAGGTCCTTTTAATTTGGCAGGCTGTCTCTTGTGATGGTCAGATTGAGAGGCTTCAAAGGAAGACTGAAGAATTGCATGCTATAATTATGGCAGATAATCATCCCAATAAAACTGCTGAGGATATTGTTGTATCCTGAAGTTTAGCAGTCTTCAAAATTGTGTTGGCAGTGACTATTGTCAACACTTTTTGATTTCTTCATCATTATATGAATATTCAAATCTTTCTGGAATTTTGCTTAGTCTTTGGCCTCAGTAGCAATCTGTACAAATGTGTTTCATAGTTCAATTATATAGTGTGTGACAAAATTTTCACACACAGATTTGAATCAGTTTCTTTATGGTTTTATAGAATATCTTTCTCATTATATCTGGCAAGAAAAAAAATAACTTCCAATCTATTCCCTTTTAGATTATTCTGTAGGTTTGAGGTTTGTTGATGGGGGTGGTTTTTTTCTCATGTGTTTGATTTTAAGTGTTCATATGACATATGAACATATGTTCATATGACTCATATGACTCTTCTCATAAAGGAAATTTCGGTCTTTTAAGTTTTTGATGAGCGATCTTATGATATCCCAAGATAGTCATTGATTCTCTTCTCCTGTTCCTGAACCTGTAATGAAATCAGGCAATACTCTTTTTGTGATGGGTTGACAAACACTTAAGCAAATCTCTTAGATGAGGTCATAGTATTATAATATTGTATTATGTTGTTTCCCAGTATTGACCTCCATTAAATGTTCTATCCATCCCCCCAAAATTGCTAGCTTTTCTGAACAGTGGATTGAGAAATTACCTTCAGCTATATGTTCATAACTGTTCTCAGGTTTGCCATCTAACTTCTACTTAACAGTTCAACAATAAGGGAGCAAATTGTTAACCAGCTCCATGCTGCACTCAGTCAATTTGCTCAATATGGTTGAATTCTATATTATGTCTTCATTTGAATTACAAAATGTTTTAACAACAGATTTGTGCATATTCAAAAGAACGAAAAGTTCAGATGTTACTTGGAAGTACCTATCACATCTACAGGGACACCTGTGGTCTGAGACGAATATTCAACAAAGCATATTGGATAAAAGTTACCATATAAAATAATTCATTAAAATCCTAAAATACCTAAAATCTATATAAGATAACAAATAAACAAAATTAAACCTCAAAAAGAATAGGAGGAGGACAGCTCAGGGAAAATAAAGGCATTCTTCATAAAAGGTGAACATTTTTAGTGACTCAGTTAACAGGAAACAAAAACTAAGCTGTTTTGAGGGATTGTTACTCATGTAATAGGACAGTTCAAGGGCAATTACTGAAAAGCTTTCAAAACAATCTTTTCCAAAGTGTACCAAGGAACTTAACAAGATCACTGCAAAATTTTTTATCTTCTTTAATTCAAATACACGAGATAAAAAATTGCATTTGGGAAAAAATGCAGTGATAACCTACTGGGTTTTATTCCTCATATCAAAGTGATTATCACTTGTGGAGACTTGAAGCTTACTTTTTCCATCCAACAACAAATCTGCCATGAACCAAGAGAACTACATAAACAGATGGGATTTTACATTCTATTCCTTCATTCTGCACCATGTCACAGTGAAGTCCCTTTACTTCTGTGAGAGTCATGATTTTCCTAGGGTTTTTTCATCTCAATCTTCCTTTCCAAAATGCAGCTTCATATGGTCCGAACAGGTGCTGTATGATTTCTGCATCCCCAATAGCAAGTATCTGCTTCCAAATCTCAAGTGTTGTAAAGCCAGGCAGCCCAGTTCTGGGAGTGGCATTTCTTTTTGCACCCCACAGGATTAGGATGCCAAAGGTTTTATACCCTGTATAGGGTAATTCGCTCTATAAAGAAATAAATCATTACCTTGTCTTCTCAATACTTTTCAGAAAATTAATGTTTGTTTTTTGGCAAACATGTTTTATGGACAACTGTAAAACATCTATGGGTAACAGCTACAGAGCTTGCAACAGCAAAGAATTAAGTCACTGCTACCCCTGGAGTGCTAATGAGGTAAAAATGTGCTGAATGTTCTTACTTCCGTTGAAATACAAATATTATACTTGCTACAGGTGCACAATGCTAATTTGCTTTTTGGGCAAACTGTGCTCAATTTGCATAATTTGAAAATCCAGAAACCTGCAAGCATCAGGAAAATCTGTGTGTTTCTCTGCCTCTAGCATTAAGTCATTGAATACCTAAGAATCAATGTAAGCTCTCAGAACAAGTAGGGAAGCCCTATTGGAGTCCTGCATTAGCTAAACTATAGGATCAAAGTTTTGAGGTATACCAGCCCAGGTCTTTTGTCTATAACCAACATAACCATGGTAATTTCACTGTCTGCAGCACCAGAACTATTTTTTTCTGACCCAGCAATACTGACAAAAAATTGTCAGTTACTAATGATCCATCCACTTGGAAGACATTACTACAGGCTTCTCTGATAAATGCAGAACTTAAGCTTAACAGTGTCTTGTAGACAAGTTGTGGAGTAATTTCAAGCTTCCAATTTACTTCAGCAATAATTGAACATGATAGAGCTTATATATCTTTAAAATAAAAGTGTGATATTTTTATTATTTAATCTGTCATTTGTCAAGTTAAATACTTCTGTGTATACTGAAATAACTTGAAATTAACAGTCAGTAGATGAGGACACCTTTCTAATGGATACTGCAGCCAAAGAAGTTTGTTGCTGAGAGTATGTATAAGGAATACAGTGTAAAATGTAATGTAAAATAATATGAAGAAAATACGAATACACATCACCAAAAGAGCACATCTCATCCATGACAATAGAGGAATCTTAGTAGGGAATAGCTTCTAATTAGTACTCAGAGTTCAATCTGGATCTTTTAAACCTTCTTCAGATTATTGTGGCTTGTTCAATTTGGGGTTCACTGGCTACAGAATGATAAAATTTTGTTTTACAATGCATTCAGCAACACAAGAGTTTACCAAATACCAAATGAGAAAGAACTTGAGTCTATTGTTAAAAATAAGGAGTATCTTGACCTTTTATCCTGCCATTAAGTAAGTCCCTGTGAAATCTCTGTTTTTCCTACCGTCTTGGTAGCTATGGTATTTTCGCCCAGATTTACAGCTAAATCAAAAAAAAAGTAGTCAGCAAAGGCAGCAGTCACAAAATGGCTGGAAAGAATGACAGAGAAAGAGTAAAAAATAACTGTCTATTGAACACATCAGAGGAAGGCCAACAGTTGAAACAGCAATAGGAAAAACAGAGTATGGATCAAAAATTGCACAAAGTAAATGCTAGTTTGGTGGTATTAAAAACACAAATGCAATTTACATCCTGATATCAGAGAAGCATATTTCTCAGAAAGAGACACAAACCTCCAGATCGTACAGAAAATCTGAATATCCATATTGGATAGAAGTAGCTTCCCGGGCTTGGAGAACAGGCTGTCCTATATGCTGGCATTTCTTGGTCTTTGCAGGTGGCACTAGAAAGAACTCTGGAGCTATAGACAAAGTGTTGCTAAGAATTTGTTTATGGCAGCTGCATTAACATGTTTGACATTAATTGTCTGGAAGGTCAGACCAGAAACATTGCTAGTATTATGAAAATAAAGGCAAAAGCAATCTTGCCTAGTCTGAGTCTTAAAGTGAGTGGGTTTGGTGCCGAACAGAAAGGAAATAATATTATTATAAGAACTTCTGTGACTTTTCCCCTTCAACAGGACCACAAGAACTGTATTCAGTTACAGCAGTGGAAAGTTTACCCTTTCCAGTCAAATTTACCCTGGAAGCACCATGGGATCAGCCACAAAAAATCCTGCTGTGCCATACACCATGTGCATCAACTAGGCACAGGAGAAGCAGCCACAGAGAGTCCTCCTGACAGCTCCAATCTACTGTCACACTATTTCTGACCTTGGCATGATCATAATACAACTAAAGATATATGGTTTTATTTTTGGCCAGAGTTTGCTTCTGTCTCCTCCACACATGCTATGTAGTCAACTTTCCGTCTTCTTTGTTCCTTAGGGCTACTGTAAACTGATAAGACACCCAAGTATTTACAATTTGTCCTATACCTCATTACTTCTTTTTTGACTCTAGGCAAAATTCTTCATCAGCAACAATTTTGATCTGTTTCCTTTTATATATTTTTGTTTACTTTTTATTCATCACCCTTTCTTTATTTCCAACAGCAACTGTCGCTTTTTTAACTTTGGCTGCTTGCTTTTTTCTTCTCACTTCATGTACAGCATACTTCATCCCAACTTGTCTCCTTTGCTGTCTTCCAACCTGTCTTTCTTTCAGGCCCTTGTCTTATTCATAGAATCCCAGATTGGTTTGGGTTTCAAGGGACCTTAAAGCTCATCCAGTTCCAACCCCCTGCCATGGGCAGGGACACCTTCCACTAGACCACGTTGCTCCAAGCCCTGTCCAATCTGGCGTTGAACACTGGCAGGGATGGGGCAGCTACAGCTTCTCTGGACAGCCTCATCTCACCAAAATCTCATCTAAATCTCCCCTCTGTCAGATTGAAGCCATTCCCTCCTGTCCTGTCACTGCAAGCCCTTGTCAAAAGCCCCTGTCCAGATCTCTTGTACGTCCCTTTTAGGTATTGAAGACTGTTATGAGGTCTCCCCTGAGCCTTCTACTTGCCTTCTTTGGTACTTTCTTTTGTGCTGTGTTACAAACACCTGAACTATCAAGAAGTAATGATAACACTAAGGACTCTCAAGACAGATTGTGGGGACTAAACAAAAATAAACTGAATCAAGCATTTAAACTAATAGTAATTAATACTGCAATTTCTGGAAAGGGCAACTCTCACTTCCCTTAGTGAAAAGTTTTTTGAACTAGGCTAGCTGCCCTGAAGTGTAAAAATACTAGTCATCTGACACAGTGCAGTATTCCCTTAGTGAATCTCATCAGCAGGTGCACCATTTATGGTTTAAACACCAATGATATCAACTACCTATCTGCAGCTTCACACCACAAATATCCCTCTGCTTTGATGCCTTAGTAATTCTCACCAACATTAACAATTATAACAATTTTTGAATCAGAGTATATCTTCTGATTACTAGGAAATTATACCCTTATGAAAAGTAATATATTTTTAGTATACTTGGCACCCTTTTAGTACAGCTAAATATCTGTAGAATACTTGAATTATAGCAAGTATACTCATTTTTCATAAGTGTAGAGTGACACATTATAAAACAAATTATTATAATCAGAGATTTTCTTGACGCTATCAAAGGGCTTGATTCAAAATGGGACACGTTCAGCCCTCATTAGCGGTTAGAGGGAGCTGAGGGTACTCAGCACCTTCGAGGGAAGTTCCCGTGTAAGACCCAATACTGCAGCTGTGCAAGATGCAATTTCTTTGATTGCTTATACTAATTTGCATACTACATCGGCCACACTGATAAATTACACTAGAATATTGTGTTGTTCTGCCAGCCTTACAGACTTGCTACACATTGGTATATGTGGTTTAGTGGTGGACTTGGCAAGTCCTGGGGGAATGGTTGGACTTGATGATCGTGAAGGTCTTTTCCAACCCAGCTGATTCTGTCATTCTACGGTTTTCAATCTGCAAGGTCCTTGGAAAAGAGCTTGGTTTTCATACAGGGCCCCACAGGACAGAGACTACCCAGAAGCTCTCCTAACACAAAGGGGCCCTCACCACACTGATATATCCAGGGCAGAAAGGATGAGGAAGGTGATGACTGCTGCTGCTGATTTCATGGAAATGTATACAAATGACACACAAATGGCATTCATATGAATTCCATATAAATTACATCAATTACATATGAGTAGGAACTTAGTGAAATTTTAAAAGGAATTATGGGAAATTATATGAGCAACATTTATAAAATACTTGGATGAGTTTTATAAGAGTTTTTTTAAGAAATATTAAGCAAAACCCTTCAGGGTTTAAAATAATCTATCTTGGAGACTGCAACAAAATATTAACCTCACATCTGCTTACTGTGGGATTTCTTATACATTTCTTTCAAGCACACAATTCCAGACAGTTATGGGATGACATGAGCTTCCGAGTTCTTTTGGTGACTGTTATCCACTCAATGGCAACATACAACAGTTTGTTGTTCTCTTCAGTTCTGCTTCTAAGCTAAAAGATTGCTTATACTTTGCTGCTTAAAAACTGTCTGAAACCAGATTTTGAACTAGAGAATACTTAGGTATTTAAAATTGATTTAGTTCCTTACATTTTTACAATCAAAGGCATTCAGTTGCACAATAGTTACATATACTATTCTTAAACTTGAATCTGGAAGGACAGCCTCGAGATATATCTGCTGCATGCAGATACAAATACTTGATACATGTTATGTCATGTGATCACATAAAGATTCACAGAAAAGAATCACTCTTCCAAGATATGGACATAGGGGCCTCTCTTGAAAACAGCAAAGATTATTGATATGACAGTTACTCTTATAGTTAAAAAAACCCCACAGTATTGATATTCATATCAATCCTATTGAACTCTTCAATAAAGAAAATTCTACCACAGTCTTCTTATGAACAGAGTTAATACCAAACCAAATGTGCTTTGGAAGCCTGTCAATTTAACAGTTCTCTGTTTTGCCACGCTTTGCTCAGCTGACTGATACAGGCTGTCAAATCCAAACTTATATATTGAGAAGGACCTTTTGCACCACTTTGCAGCTTTGGTGAGAAAACCATTGCTACTTGTGTCTTATCATAATCTGTTCCAATACCCACTGAAGATTCATCAACAGGTCTAGCTGATACATGACTTTCTGTACAGCTCAGAAGAGATAATTTGGTGTCTTTCATAATAGATTTCTCCTGGTGATGGGTACTGCTGCGCCCGTCAGTCAAGCCTTGTGCACAACTGGAGTTAGAACTGGTATAATCATAGAATCATAGAATAGACTGGGTTGGAATGGACCTTGAAAGGCCATCTAGTCCAAGTATGTGTGAAAGTATAATATATCTTCAGCTGTGAGACTTAGAGCCATCAAACTATAGGTTCTTGTCACTAATGATGTCTTTTAAACGCAGTCTAAGGATTTTTGAGGTCTTGGTAGCTCCTGTATTCTTCACACTATATTTTCCTCAATGAAGATTTTGTTGTAGGAATATGATTATTTTCACACCCATCAAGTTTTCCTTTCATTTAATTAAACCGAAAAACAAACAGACAAACCCACAGATTGGTTATGCAGCTCCTGGTAAGTAATACAATTTTTAATTCAATGTCTCACACATGTTTCATATATGTAGATACCACTTATGTTTATGCTTTGAACTATTAATCAGGTCTGGGTTTTTCAGTGCTTTAAGCAATTCCCTGCAATGAAGCTAGCAAAGCCAAAAAACCCCCTACGTTAATCTCTGAATCATCCTAAGATTTTAATCTTAGGGATCAAATGGGGATTTTCATCAGGATGTTACTTATTCCTGTTGAATTCTTTTGAACATGTTTCATGCTGTTTTTTCTATATAACAGTAAATATAAGAAAGCAGTTATTTCAAAGGACTAACGTGCAAGTCTTGAAATGGTTTGTGGTCAGCTGAGATTTTGACGTTACCAAGAGTCCACAAATAACTTCTGATTCTCTGATATGCTTACACCTTTCTGATAATGTTTGTTTTCTTTGGATGAAACTACTTTTGGAGCCCAAAAGCCACTTATAAACTGTATGTGTCTCCAGACTTCTCATTGTAACTAGAATATTGTAGCACTAAACACAGCTGATACCTTCTGAAATAGCAGAAGACTTGGAAATATCATTAAATGCCAGTACTATGTATAAGGTCAATAAATACTTTAAATCCTCATAAGTATGCTCCTTTATTATTTATCCATTCAGAATTGTTTTTAAGCAAGTTTTTAACACCTTAATCCTCCAAAGTTAGCTATAAGCTAGCTCCAAAAATACATCATCTACAGACACTATCAAATACAATCCACTTTTAGTTAGTTGCCTCTCAGTTCTGTTTTCTGAATTCAAAATGTGACTCAGTCAAATACCTCCACCACTATATTTGATTATTTGCTGCAATTCATTTTGTCCCATACAGTTTTATCTCTCTTTTACTTCAAGATCTTCAAGTTTTTACTTCAACTGGTTTGAATTGAGCAAGTGAGGATCTAGGTAACGCGCTGACTTTGTTCCAAAATGGGTATCTTCTGATTTCTTACTGTACATTTAACTACTTTCTTTACCCACAGCTGAGATTGCCCAGTAACATGGCAGTTAACAAGCAGAAATTATAACTTTCTTCCTCCATATTTCTTTAAACCTCACTGGCTGTATACAGTTACATACTGCTCCGCTAGTTCTGCTACACATCTGTGTCATCCTGTTTGTTCTTCACTCTGGACCAACTTCTAAAGGTATTACTGAATTGCTCAGAAGAATGTTACTGGCTGTCCTCTAAAAGAACTTGTATTCAAACACACAAAGGGTCAACATTCTGGTGGGTCTGGAGCTCTTCTCAAAGGTTCAGTTTAGTACAGAAGGATTACTGATGATAGCTCCAAAGGGAAAGATGTGATTACAACCAGAACAGAGCTTTGATGTATCCCCAAAATCTAACCACCCCATTATTGAACATGCCCTGTAGCACTTCAGCAAAGAAACAGGTTTCCTCCCTTTCAAATATTTAAAACACTTCCTGCTGTCTCCATCTCAGAAATAACTTTGTTCCTTCTCGCATCTTCCTGATACCTGCCCAGATAACCAGTGTTCTCTGGAAGCACCTTTAGTTCCATAGTAATTGTGTGTTTTGTGTTGCTTTTATTCTTTCCCTCAGCAGAATCATTCTTATTTCGCCTGCACCTCTTTGACTGGTTACTTCTTTTTATTAGCTCTGACAGCCATGCCAATTGCATGTGCGTGCCTCTGAGACAGCCCCAGCATTCACTTCAGCTTGCCAACAAATCTCTTATTTAAAACTACAACTGTTGGACAATTTCACATATGTACTTTTTAGTGACTCAAAGGCACTTTGTTCTGACAATATACCTCCAAGTCTGAAACCTCCAAATGGTCTCAGACTTGCAAGCTGGATAACGTGCTGCATTCTCTCTGACAGAAAATAGGATTGGTTTGTTTCCAAGAATTATCATTGCTGCTTTTATATCTTTACTTTTCAAAATCTATAAATACTTTGGTATAACACGGAACATTAATTTATGCAGAAGAAAGTCAGGTTTCTGTAAGGCCACGTGCTTCTTATAAGATTTTCCATACATTTGTCAAGCTGAAAGACCTACAAAGATAGATGGTTTGGAAGTTGTGGTTCTTTTTTTTCCCCTTCCTCCTCTTATTGTTTTTGTGCTGTTTCAGAATGAATCAGCTATGACACCATATGCTGCAACAATTGCTGAGAATGACAGAAGGAATACATTCTCCTCAAACTCAACCAAAAAACACCATTAAATTAAGGAAATTGTATTCTCCTATATCTCCCTATGTCTTCCTTGCTCATGTAATGTCTCATTGCTCCATTCCTACGTAGGCTCTTCCTAGCCCTTCTCTCACTGTGGCAGGCTTTGTACTACAGATTTAGAACATGAACATCCTCTGGCTACTCCTGGAATAACTGAACTGCCCCTCAGTTGGAAGACAGAAGAATCCTCCTCTGCCTCTGCCAGCACCAGCACCATGCCAGCACCTCCAGGGTGGACTGGGTTTTGGCTTTGATACTCCCTATATAAGAACATAAAAGGCTTTGCCATGTGTTCATCATGAGCAAAATAAGACCATAGATGGAAAATACTATTTTTACATTATATTTATTCCCACAGACACTGAATACTGACTTCCATCAGGTTACAGTTTTGTTCCTTTGAAACTGTGCATCACTTATCTTATTACAGCCTCTGATTTGTACACTTTTCATGGCAGAAGAGATATTTGCTCCTTGCTGTCTTTGCACAGGTCAAGTTACTAGAGCTGTCGAGAGAAATCCTCACTCTGAAAATAACTGGATATGAATATCATCTAGCTGAACAAAAGGGAGGCCTGATTATACTCAAGATATGTTGCGTCTCTAGCAAGCTTTTCTTCTCATTACTTAACATGTTGCTTGGTTACCTCATCTAACTTGTCTGGGAGGAAGCCTGTTTCATTAAGAAAAAATAACTCATGAGGCTAACTCCTCTGGGACTGCGGTGGGAGAATGACTTAGGGGTTTTTACACTTATTTCTGAAGTTTCAGGTCAAAACTGAGTTGCTACGTTCACACCCTGGACAACAAAAAGTATGGTTGTAGAGACCATTCACAGAAAACTCTGGGATGCTCCATAGTGGAGTGCTCTCGAGACTCTCAGTGTGACAAACATCATTCTCTACGCTAATAAGTCCCCAGGCCACTGGCTAAGGCAACATTCAAATCATCTACAATCAATCCATCACCTTTTTGTAGGCCACTGAGTGCAAAGTTAAAGGCCAGTCAATAGACAAAACCAAGGATGTCTGGCATGATCAAACACGTGTGCTGCAGCTAGACCCAATGATCTTGAGAAATCTTCAATTCCTCTAATAGTTTGCGACCATTTGGAGGCAACATAGTGTTAGGTAGGTTTAAAACCACACCAGAGAGCAGTGGGGCTTTACCGAAGACTTCTCCTATGGTTGTAGATACAGTCCTTTGTCAAGAGCCTCTACCTTCATTTTCCCACAGGCTGTGCAGAATCCTCCAAGCTTCAGTTCTGCGGAAAAATAATAACAACATAGAGTCATAGTATCAACCAGGTTGGAAAAGACCTTCAAAATCAAATCCAACTCTTCCCCCAGCACTGCCAGGGCCACCACTAAACCAGGTCACTAATGGCCTCATCTACATGGTTTGTGAACACTTCCAGGGACAGTGACTCCACCACTGCCCTGGGCAGCCTGTTCCAATGCTCGACTACCTTTTTGGGGAAGAAATTGTCCCTAATTGTTCCTCTTGTCCTATCACTTGCTCCTTGGAGAAGAGATCAGACACCTCCCGGCTTCATCCTCCTTTCAGGCAGTTGTAGAGAGAAATAAGGTTCCCCTGAGCCTTCTCTTCTCCACACTAAACTCCCCAAGGCCCCTCAGCCGTTCCCCATCACACTTGTGCTCCAGGCCCTGCATCAGCTCTATTGCCTTTCTCTGGACCCGTTCCAGCACCTCAGTATCTCTCTTGTCATGAGGGGCCCAGAGCTGAAGGCAGGATTCAAGGTGCGGCCTCACCAGTGCCCGGTACAGGGGGATGATCACTTCCCTGGGCCTGCTGGCTGCACTATCATATATCACAGTATACAGGCCAGGATGCTGTTGGCCTCCTTGGCCCCCTGGGCACACTGCTGGCTCAGCATCAACAACAGCAACAAAACCACACACCCCCTCCCAAAAAAGCCATGCCGAGGGAGAGGAGCTCCGGCTGGGTGGCAGAGGTGTTTCACCGCCTCACCCCCTCCAGACACCGCGGCGGGGCGGGTGATGTGCGGAGGGTGCTGCAGCGATCGCGGCACCGCCCCCGGCGGGCAGACGGGCGCGGCGGCGTCACGCAGCGGCTCCGCCCCCCACTCCCGCCGCCGCGCACCCGCAGCAGCGCCCTCCCCGCTCCGCTCCGCCGGCGAGCGGCAGAGGCAGCCCCGGCAGCCGCGCCGGCCCCGGCCCGCCGCACCCCGCGCAGGTAAGGCGCGTCCGGGGCGGCGCGGAGGACGAGCCCCGCTTCGCCGCGGCGGAGGCAGCGGCAGAGGCGACGGCGAAGGAGGAGGCGGTGGGTTCGCGTGCGGCGTTGTGAGAGGTGGATGGCCATGAGGGGAGATGGTGGAGCAGAGGGAGAAGTTAAAGGTTGGATGCGGTGATGCATTATCCCTTTCAAAGGAGGAGGAGGAGGAGGGAGAGGGTTTGTGAGACTTCGTATCCACCCGCTGCGTGTTTTCCCTTGGCGTGAGCTGCCCTGGAGAGCGGGTATTGGGGGTGAATATCGCAATATTGCTGTGATTTATCGGCGGCGAGGGATTTGTGCGGGAAGTGCATCGATAATTTGGGACATTTTCTATTGTGAGCCAGAAGAAAGAGGGCACCCGGCTGCCTCCATACGTGTTTGGAACTGTTCGGGTGCCTGCTGGTGGTATGCATTTTTTGAAGGGGTAGAAATTATATCATGAGCATATTAAAATAGATACATCTGCAGACCGGGAAGGTAGCAGAATCGATCATTCCAATCGGTTAGGAGAGGATTTGATTCTAGAAATTACGTAGAAATGAAAGCCAAAGATTAATGAAGCTGTTATCAAGTGTGCTTTTGAATTAGAGCGCTTCTCCCTTTGGCTGCAGCAAGGTTGTTTTTCAGATCCTTTTATTCCAGCCGGTAATTTGTGAACTCTTTGGTCTTCCCCGCACCCAGAGACAATGCCGAGTGCTTCATGCAATGAGGATGGTGCCAGGGATCGTGCATGCCAACCAGCCTGGCATTTAAGGATTTATCGACCTATGGGTGTCTCTCTCTCTCTTTTGCTAATTTGGAAAGGCTCAGTCGGGGCACCTGTGACTAAATCATCATTTTGGAAGCAAAAAAAGATGGTTGTGGAGGGGTGGGGGAAGCACGTTAATTCCCCGGTGAGGCGCTGACTGCAATAGATGTATTTCTGTTGGTTTGTGTCTATTCCTCGCTGCATACATGTGTGTTCACACGGACATTGCTGGGAGGGATGGCTGGTACTTGGGAACCCATTTGAGAGAGAGATATGTGTTAAATAAATTGCCCTCTTTTGAGAAGGGAAGTGGCCCTGTGCTTCCGAAATGACTAGACAGGACCGAGCTGTTTATTGACACTGTGTGGATTGTATCGACAGTAATAAATAAGCAATTGGTTGGATTAGGTTTGGGGTTTTGGGGGTTTCTTGGGTTTTTTTTTCCCTTGAGTTTTTATCTTTTTTTTTTTTTTCCAAGTCTTTTCATCTCTCTTTTTTTTTTCCTATAATTTTTCCTCTCTCTTCCCCCCTTCTTTCTTTTTTCCTCTCTCTTTTCCCATTCTCTTCCCCCTCTTGCCGCCGCTGCTGTGTGTGTGTTTGTGTGAGCGGGAGGGGAGGGCCGGTGCCGCAGACAGAGGCGGGCAGCGAGCAGGGATGCTCCCGAGGTGGGATCCCCGCTCCGCGCCTCTCCGCGGACACCTGTAGGGATCGCTCGGGAGCTCGCACACCCTCACACGCGTGTCCTTGCCCTGTTCCCACCGCCCCACCTCCAGTCCCCGGGGCTCCCGGCGCCCTCCGCCCCACGCAGAGCTGCGCTCCCCGCGCCAACCCTTCCCCCCTGCGCCGGGCCCCGCGCACCTTGCGCCCACCTTCCGCATTTTCCACCCACCGCTTCCCTCGAGTGACCGGCAACCCGGTAACCTCGTGAACGCGCGCACACACACACACACACACACATGCATCCCCTCCCCACACACCGTCCTCCAGCCCCCCCCCCCAAATCGTGTCTCACGCTGCCGCCCAGCCCTGGCTTCCCGCAGCCCCCAGCGCCCCAAATCTGCTGCTCCCCGCGCCCCAACTTCCCGGGTGCAGCCGGTAGCGGCGGGGCCGCTTCTGCCGCTGGCGGGCGCAGGGACCGGCTGCCCCCCCCCCATCGACTGCCCGCCGCCGCCCCGCCGGGCCGCGCAGGGCGGAGCTGTTCATGGTGCTGAAGCCGGAGCCGCCGGCGCCGCAAGCGAGCGTCGCCCCTGCCCGCAGCCACTGACCGGCAGCGGGGAGCCCCTCGGCTGGTAGCTGGAGGGCGAGAAGTAGCTCCTGCGGGGGAAAGGGGGATGCAGACCTGGGGGTCTGTGCTGCCTGGTGCGGGCTGGGTACGGCTGGCCTCTGCCCGCGAAGTTTGGGGGTTCTCCTCGCCTCCCTTTCGCTGCTTTTGCACACCTCGCATGTGACAGATAATAAAAATAATCGTGTTGACATTCAGAGGGATGGAATTAAATATAAAGACAGAGTAGGAGGTGACTTAGCAGCTCTGAACGTGTCAGGTGCAGGCAGCTGAGGTGTGTGCCTGTTTGAAAGAAGGTTTTGCCCTGGCAGGCTCGTCTCCCCTCTCACCCCCTCCCCAGATCCCAGTCCAGCAAAGGGCTTGGCAGCGGCACTGGTCATAATATTGTGCCTGCCTAAGCGCTGCTGGCTAAGAAATGGGAGGGAGGTGAAGGGGAACGGGTGGGCGAGGAAGGTGTCGGAGATCCTCTCCTCCATCAGGAGAGATCTGCTAATGCACACCTTCCAGAAAAGATACAGCGGCTTGGGGGAGAAAAACAGAGAGGGGAGCCTCTCTGCTGAAATGCTTTGAATGCAGAGACCTCTTCAGAGGAAGAGAGTGAACTGTGGCATATATGTTATTTTTAAAATGAGGGGTTGTCCTCTTAAATAAGGGCAGCTGAGTAAACATGCATAAAATACTGCAACCCATTTCAGAGGACTAGCACCTAGGATTACTGATCTGCATTGTGAATACTGTCAACATCAGAGCTGGCTTGAGTCAGATTTTCTCTGCCGTAACAGAGGATATCAGTGGGGAAAGAAACGAGGTGGCAGAGGAAAACGTGGTTGGGAATGTTCAAAAAGCCTTCTAAGAAACCGCTGAAATTCTTCCTCGCCCCATGAAAATAAAGCGGCGGGTGTGCCATGTAGAGTGCAGCCTGCCAGTTCCTGCTGGGAGCTCAGGCCACTTTGTATGGGTTTGGGCTGTATTGGAAAGAGCTAGAATGGGGCTTGGGAGCATCATGTGCATTAACAGGACCCTACAGCTTTACAGGGGCTGGTATTTCCGTAAATAAATTACAGTAAATTGCAGAACAAGCACCACCTTTTCCTTTTAACATTGTCCTTGTGATAACAAAATCTGGTGCTAAGATTTAGGTTTAGCGCTGCAAGTTATTATGATTCCTCACCAACTCCAAAATTGCAGCAGCAGTTCATTTTCCTAACATCGAACAGCAGCTGAGATGAAAAATTAATCACAAACGTCCACTATTGATCAACTTTATGATTTAACATGTTATTAGTTGTCATTTCTTATTATTCTGTTTCAATTCCTTGCAGATTAGAAACAAAAACAATAGAGGAAAATCACCCCCCTGGATCTTAGCCTTGGCCTTTTGCAAGCAAACAGAAGAAGAGCTGTCAGGCTTTGCATGTCAAGTAGCCACTCGGCTGTTTGACAGCTTCTGGGTTTCAACCCCATTGGGATTGAGGCAGCTCAGGAAACCATGAGCGATGAATCCTGTCGTCTGCTGACGCTGCTCTAGCACCATGGCAGACAGTCCGTGATCTGACAAGAGGATCCATCCTAGGGAGGCAGCACTGGGATCAGTAATTGGCTTCCTGGGAAACTACAGCTGGTGGAGAGGATGTAAAAGGAGGTGCACACGTGCCGGGATATTGTTACGGTCTTGCCAAGCTGGTGGATCCACTTGGAGAAGGGTTTTGCCACTGATTTTGGGTTTTTCTCCCATTTTGGTAATGTTGGCTTTGGGGAAAATTTCTGCTGACTCACCTGCCCCTGGACACCTTTTGCTAAGCCCGGCTGACCAGTGAAGAGACCCAACGGCATCTTACCTCCACCGTGGGTCCCCTCCGGTGGCACCGGACCCTATCCCACACCCAACCCCATCCTGTGGGGCACCTGCAGCCTGTCACCCCCCGCCCCGGGGAGTCCCCCATAGTGACCCCCGCACCCGGGGCGGGGGTGAGCGTGCCCGAACTTCCCATTGCGGCCGGTGCCCGGCAAGATTTTACCCTGTGTGCCGCCGGGGCCCCCGCGCCGCCGCCTGCCGGCCCTGCCGCCCCACTCGCCCGCCCCAGGCCGCGCAGGATGGGTGCGGCGCTGGTGCGGCGCGGGGGCTGCCTGCTGCTCTGGCTGGCCCTGCTGTTGGGCTGCTGGGCCGAGCTGGGCAGCGGGCTGGAGTTCCCAGGGGCGGAGGGCCAGTGGACCCGCTTCCCCAAGTGGAATGCCTGCTGTGAGAGTGAGATGAGCTTCAACATGAAGACACGCAGCTCCAGCGGGCTGGTGCTCTACTTTGATGATGAGGGCTTCTGCGACTTCCTGGAGCTCATCCTCACCCAAGGCGGGCGGCTGCAGCTCAGCTTCTCCATCTTCTGCGCCGAGCCCGCCACCCTGCTCTCCGACACAGCGGTCAATGACAACCTCTGGCACGCTGTCGTCATCCGCCGCCACTTCAAGAACACGACGTTGATCATTGACCGGGCCGAGGCGAAATGGGTGGAGGTGAAGTCCAAGCGGCGGGACATGACTGTCTTCAGCGGCCTCTTCTTAGGGGGGCTCCCGCCGGAGCTGCGGTCAGCGACATTAAAGCTGACGCTCTCCTCCGTCAAGGACCGTGAGCCCTTCAAGGGCTGGATAACGGACGTCCGGGTCAACTACACGCAGGCGTCACCGGTGGAGAGCCAGGAGGTGCGGCTGGATGATGAGCAGAGCCGCCTGTGCGCCAGGGAGGACGTCTGCCTCAACGGGGGCGTCTGCTCGGTGCTCAATGACCAGGCTGTCTGCGACTGCTCCCAGACGGGCTTCCGGGGCAAGGACTGCAGTGAAGGTAAGGTGCCATTCCAGCTCGCTCCCCATCGCTCTGTGGAGGGGACAGATAGGAGGCCAGGCCTGCATGGAGTTTCATCTGTTTGAGTGGATCTCCCTCCTTCCCCTCCCTCTCCGCCACATCCCTGGCTCCTCTCTTCTCTGCCTTCTCCTCCCTGTCCTCCACATGTCTCTGTGGCCAATCATGGTGCCATCACTCTTCTGTTCCTTGCCAGGCTGGGTGAGTGGAGGAGGGCATTATTTGGATGTCTTCCAGAGGTGGGGTGCGACGTGGGGTTGCACTGGACAGAAGAAAGAGGGGTGCTGGGTACCAGGTGTCACCCGGGCAGGAGAGGGTGGCTGGCACCACACTTGGTGATGGACATGCTTGCCAGAGGCAGCTGGTGGCAACTAAGTTTGGGAGTGGGGAAAGTGATGCTGAGGAGAATTTTACTGGATTAAGTGCAAAGATGAACTGGGTTTGGTTTTTTTTTGTGGGGTAGGGGAGACCCAGAGTCCACTCTGTATTTGATACTTGCCTCTGCTTTGTTGTTGAAATAAAATCAGTGATTTATTTGTGAATTCCTGAAATTGTTGCTGGGGAGGAGGGGAACTATACAAGGGATTATGCTTTAGCATGGATGTGAACGGTGCTGCTTTGCAACATATTTAGCAATTCACCGTGCCAGTCAGACAGGGAGAATGCAAAAGGACAAGGGAAATGCAAACTTGAAGACCACAAAATTCCTGAGTACCTTTACCAAGGAACAAGGAGCTTAGAAAAAAACCCAGCAGTTTCCTGAAACCCATCTACAAATAAATCACTGAGTAAAATATGATTCATATTCAGTGCCCATTGGTTTTGGCAAATGGAAGGAGCGTGAACATTTACTTTGCAGATGCATGTAGGACTTTTTTTTCTATTATTATTATTTTGCTAGTAAATGTACCATTGCTTGCAGCTCCTTAAGCGTAGAAATTCCTATGTTGTGTACCTAGAACAGGACGTAAAGGTATACGAGTGAAATAGGAGCAAAGGTATCAAAGGAAAAATATCTTCTTCATGTCAAAATTGGAGAGCAAAGCCCTAAGTTTAAAATACAAAAGGTAAATATAAATAAGATACTGTCAAGGCTGAATGAAGATCTTCATTGAGTGCCTGCATGACATTTATGGCTGAATAATTTGCCTTCAGCATTTCTATCAGATTTCACTCATTATAAGAAAGAAAACATCATTTGTGACTGTGCTTTATTATGTAACACCTCCTGTCCTTAGTGTCAATACTCAAAACACTACACTCATTCTGCATCCTGTTTACTTTATCTCTCATCTGCCATCCATAAAAAAATCCAAACCCTATTCACATTCTAAGATCATTTTTAGTAAGTAAATGATAGTTTCAAAAGGTAAGATGTTTGCACTTCAATAGCACACAGCTCCAGACACTGTAAAGTGAAGTATCTTTTATATGAGGCAAGATCCTATCAATGGGTTTAGTATTTGGATGTAAATTTTTAATATCTGGTGCTACATAATATATAGCTATATGTTAAATATTGAGAGGTCTCAGCATCTTTGAGTCCTATAATAAACCAAAAAGAAAATTAAGAGGTGTAGCATCTTGGTTAAAGCAACAAGGATCATTTATATATTATTATACATTTACATGCCCTTTGCATTAAAATATAGTTTATTTGAAGTTGCTTTGAACATGTAATATTTATATGACAAAGTTCATATAATTGCATGGAAGATCAGACAGAGAAAATCTGTTTACATAATAGTAGGTTTAACAGCTATTTTTAAGGAACGTTTTTATGTTTAGACTGAATGTTACTGAAATACATATATGTCCTTATATATTGAAAATGGTATAGAGCTTACTAGAAGGTAACGCTTAATATTTAGAATCCCCCAAACTTAGGGTAAAATTTGGCTTAGTTCAAATACTGGTGGTTTTACAACTGACCTCAGTGGGATCAAGATTCCCCTCACGTGTCCCTTGAACACCAAGAAGCCTTATAAAGTAATAGCAAGACTTACAATTTTAGCATATTTTCTCCACAAAGGATCATCAGCTATTCAGGTTCTGCTTTCATTTGAAACAGGAGACAACATTTCCACTGCTAGCATTATAAATGGAACTAGCCCTACAGTTTATATCTCTCGATTGAGAAAAGATAGTAGCTGAAATTCCCATCAGTCAGGTTTCGGTGAAGGGATTGGGAGCTGCTTAAATGTGCTACCAAAGACATTGAACTACTTTATAAATGATTCAGTATTCTAAGAAATAGAAAAGGCAGAAGGACAAGTAAAACCGCAGTGCCTGCCAAGAGAGAAACCCTGGCTATTGCTGTTTAGTTCTTTGTAGCCAACATAGAAATTATGCTGCTGAGTTTTGATCTTTTGTTCCTGGAATGTGTCCATTTCCCACACACCTTGTCAGAGGTTGCCATTGCTGAAGGATGTTGGATCATCTCAGACTGCAGTGGTCTGGAGGGGTCTTTTGAGTTTTCCCTCTTTTGGCTTTTTGGCTAAAAATAGTTTACATGGGAAAAATCCCCAGCTTTCCATTTTTATCTCAAATTGTAACCATGTGTCCTAGTTGATACCTTTGCTTTAAAGGTAAAAGATGGTCATTAAATTTTTTCCTTGGGTTTTTTAAATAAGGGTTTTTTTGGGGGGGGTGTTGGATTTAGTGTGTTTCTGCATCTCTGTGGTCTGGTAAGACAGAGAGTCCCACAGTACAATGAGGACTTCAGGAATCAATAACAGCAACCACAGAGATTTTCTATCCTGACTTGCACATTGGAGAGATTAAAAAGCATTGATTTGGAGTCAAAGTTTTGAGCCTCAGGATGCAATTTTTAATAGAACTTCTGTTGTTTTCAGGAAAAAAAAATATCCTTTTTTTTTTTTTCAGATTTTCATCCTTGAAAATCTCATTAATTTTTCCTGACGTAAAACCTTCTCATAAGAAGGAACTTTAACCACCTTTATTTAGTTTGGAAAACCCACAGTAATGCAGGTTAGTTCCAGTAGGCTTAACTGTTCCTGGACCTGTGTAAATCAGGAGTTGCCTGAACTGCACCAGTGTAAGAAGAGTGTGAGCTAGGGAAAGAACCAGATTTACTGCATTCAGTCATGCCCTTTAGTCTGTATAGGATCTAAACCCTCTTCAACAAGAGCTTTGGCATGAATCACAGAAAAAGGGATGAAGTATTGCTTGAGGATCCAGGGTGTGCAATCCACAGCACAGAAAAATATGACCACTAACAGTTCTGTTGTGTATGAGTGCACGTGCTTATGAGTAGAGACAGTACAAGAGCCTTCTAAAAGAGAAGATAAAATCTCTATTTAGTACTGAAACAGGCAAGGGAATATTATCTCACGTAATAATAGAGACTCAGTAGAAGAAAAAATACACAAAATGATGATAAATTTTGTTAAGAATAAGACTAGTGTTAAAATAAACCCTGATTGCCATATCAATTTCCTGCGAATTTTTTTACATACATCATCATCTTCTCTTCAGTGAAAAACTATTATTCCCTGAAATGACTCCAATTGGTATGGCTTGAGTCCATGCTAGGGAGAGCTGTTCGTTAAAAAGACTGATCTTTCAAATCAGATTTTTAGTGAATTAAGTCAGGGTCTTACAAGGGAGGGACAATACATGATTCATATCAGTGAACTTCCATATTCCTCTTCTCATTTTGCTCCTTACATTAAAATTTCAGTACAACCCCCCTATTTTAAGTATTACATGACTAAAATAGTGACCCTCTGGCTTTAGATTAAGAAAAAATATACATGTATAATTTTCCTTTCATCCCCATTTTTGTAAAAGCAGCCCTGTCCAGTATCCTGTCTGAGAAAATAGGCAGAAGCCCCTGAAGAAGGGAATAAAAACCACGTAACACACTTCGCTTTGGGAGCAGTTTGTCACTGACCCTAGCTTCTTGTCATTTCATACCCTTCTGCTTTTCTGTATCTGTAACTGCTTGAAAAGAACTGCATGCAGAATAATTTATCTATTTAAAATACAGCTTGCCTACTTGCCTGAATATTAGCCTGTTATAGAGGCAATTACTCTTTGAAGTCAAAGTATTCCTGTTTAGAACATGTTTTATTTTAACTGTTCTACTGAGTTGTTGTTTTGTGAGAAAAATGAGGAGCATTCATGCAGCTGTTCGCTGTAAGAGATATTCCTTCTTGTCAGATATGCAGAAATTGATGCCAGTTTGAACTGTGAAAGGGATTTTTCTTAAGGAAGTGAATTCCAGCTGTCTCAGGCTAGCCAGCATTTAGATTTGTTTGTTTGGGTTCTGAATATATTACATCAATCTTTGTGGTGCATATTTGCTTCTCCATGCTAACTTCAAAAAAAGTCATCCAATATTTATATATTTTTGAAAAAATCACATTTTAATTCATTTAATTCTCTTTTGACTTGAATAAAACAGCAAAAAATAGTTTGGGATTAATTATCTTTTGCAAGATATGTGTTTGAGTGCAAAGAGATGCTAGTGAACTCATTGCCTATAGTCAGTCTTAACAGAGTAGCCACCATGGTCTTTATCCTTGAATAGTTAGCTAAATACACTTTCAGCTAGTAAATACTGTGAGCACGACTTTCCTTTTGATTTATATTTCATAATCTTTATCTACAATACACATCTCTGTTACATGATCTGTATTTCTTCTGCATAGTAAATTTCTGGTCAGTGCCAATGGCCACTGGGGTGATGTTGATTTAGGCAGGAGGTAGGCTAGAAATCCCCATGAGATTATATTAAGGTTCTGTTGTATCTACCAATCATTAGATTAATTTAACATTAAATGTTTTAATTTTCTTTTAATAATTTTAAACAGTGTGACTTTGTTGCCAGGGTATAATCTTGAGGGCAGATAGTCAAATAATCCCCTGGTCTTTCAAAACTGTATTAAACCTCTACCTTTCGCATCTAGTCGTGTGAAAACAGAATCCTTATGTCAGCTCAAAGCAGAATTTTGCATCATTTTCCTAATGCATTTTGAGATATTATTTTGTTTGCCAGGATTCAGCATTATAGGATATTGATTTCAGTATCTGTCTCATGTAAAATCACAGCAATTTAAATACTGCGTCACTGGTAATTAGGAATTGGCAGTCTGTTGTGTATTATCTTCTCAGAAGGCTACTTGTTGGGTATTGCTAATCTTTTCAAAATGCTGATGTTGAAATAGTTCCAAAATACCACTTACACATACAGCATACATCTTAGTACCCCAGATCGATAGTATCTTATATAGTGAGGTTGTTGCTTCCCTTTGTGGCCTGTTGAGATGCAGGGTCCTTGTTAAGTCTATATTGCAAGTTAGAGAGTGCTAATACGCTGGAATAATTTACATCAAGCAGCACAGAACCTTGTGTCACATTGGTCAGATGAATTCAGAATTTCAAATTTGTATAACAATATTGTCTATATTTTAATGTAACTATGCTTCAAGGCTTACGGGCATTTTGGACCAAAATGTGCTTGATCTTTTGTCAGCTGCAGTGTGGCTCCTTGGGAGTCTCAACAGGAGATGGTAGCCAAGGAGTTGTGGGAAAACATTTGGATTACAGAACATATCCTTTTATCCCATCATCATTTCTGAGCTGATGGATAGGAATGGGGAAACAAGCTGGCAAGTAAAGCCAGTTCCTGATAGATAGAATATAGCTTTATGTATAGGCTAATGTTAATGTATGCAGGTTTGAGGTTTTATGGTTCTTTTAATAAACATTTCAAAATTGGTTGGGAATTTCAAACAAAAAGGCTCATCCTTCTTTCTTGTTGAAATGAGTATAATACTTTGTCTACTGGAAAGCTTTGTGTTCCTTTCAGATAGAATCACAGAATCAACGAGGTTGGAAAAGACCTTTAAGATCATCAAGTCCAATGAAACCATTCCAGCTTCTGGAAAAATACTTGTTCTAGTTTACTGTGCTGTAGTTGAAATTTGCATACCTTCATAAACAGAACATTTTACAGAATAGTGAAGTATTCTACAGAACAGTGAAGGGCATTCTGAGGTGCTGAGTACCATGTTGTACCTGAGGAGCAAGTTGTAATGACCAAAGTATACTTCTTTTAGGGAATGATTTTGCAGAAAGTAGCAAACATACATTTAACTGTGTTGTTATGTATAGAATTGACCAGCAATGTCAGGGAACATAATGCGTTGATGCCTTTATTTAGTACTCTGTGACCAGGGATCATATTTTAATCTTTTATGAAATAATTTAGGTTTTTCCTGCATAGATGTGCACTTTCTGAAATGACACTATCTCCTTCTGTACTTCAGCAATGGTACCTATCACAAGCACTTTACCAGTCTGGATTATACTGTCATATATGCAAAACTCAATCTTTTAGCTCAGGTTCTCTTCTGCCAGACTAAAAAGTGATGGTATGTGGTGCATTCACGCTAATGTCTATCCATTCTCCTGGCTCTTGGTGGAGTACTCAGTAGAATCAGTGAGCGCTTCAATGCACAAAATATCTGTAGTAACTAATGAACGAAGTATAAAAAAGCACATGACTTTGATTTGACATTGCTTTCTCAGGCACCTGTGCGAGTTCATACCACTTCTGCTTGGCTTCCCCATCTGTGAAGCTAAACTAATGACACTTCATAGAGGATTTCTGGTAGGATTTGCTTTCTGGCAGTCAGGTACTTGAAAGATTAGAATTACTGTTACGTATCTAGTAGGGCACATCAGGACTTGAAGCTCCCTTTACTGTAGTGCAACCTCTTTAGTCTACAGAACTGGTAGTAGCTGGCTTTGAAATTGCCACCCTTCCTGCTGCCTTTCTATCCATAGAGGAGTGTTAAGAATAACGTGAGGGGTTTTTGTGCAGAGCTGGTCTTCCATTACATGCTTTCCATTAGTCTTGACTAGATATTGGAAATGATGTAGCTTGTCCACACATTTCCATCCTCCGCAAGGTTACAACACCTGTACAAAAGTAATCCTTGTTACTGTAAAAGGATTTGAGATTTACTGTGTTGAGGACAGTGGAAAACTCTGGCTCCCAAGTCAGAGATGCAATTTTCAGAAGTTTAATTCTCTTTCATTTTCAATGAGAAATTTGGAGTGAAAGCTGGAGATGGCCTCAGTCATGCCTTGTTTGAGCTTGTAAAGAAGTAAGAGACAGAGGTAGTATGCTGGCAGCATTCTGTAAGAACAGGATTGGATGATAGGTTTTTGGATTTCTTTAAAAATTCTATGGAGTTTGCATGAACCTGGAACTATGTAGCTAGGTCCTCATAAGCAGCAAATTTGGTGCCTTATATACTGCTGAAAAAACAGGTTCTGTTTTCATTTTCCACTGGAATCTATTTGAAGCCCTATTGACTCAAGTTTAGAATTGGGGCAAACCTAATAACCTGCTGATTCTGAACTTATTATTCAAGTGGGAATCTGGAAACAGAGATCTAGGGCAAAGTAAGTCACCTGCTGATTCTCACTGTAGTATTCATCTGGGAGTATCTATAGAGAAAATACTTTTCATAAATTCAGATATTTATTACCACCATCATAATCATCATTCTAATTATTCATTAATACATGCTTATGAAGCATGCTGTAAGAATAGTTATGAGTAATCTTAATTTACATTTAAGGGACTCTGTAAAAATCTGTTTCACAAAAAAGGCGTGTGGTGTATTCAATAAGAGTCACTTTTGCAGTTGCTGCCACTACAAACTGTGAAACTGGGTATTCTGGCTATGGAAGTGTTACATACTAACGATGCTATGTTGGTGTGTGAGTTGCAGATTGCTTTTAGTCTGTGGCCTTGAAAATTAAAAAAGGTCTTGAAATTAAAAGGTTTGACTTCCTGGTGATTTTGTCTAGAGAAAGGGCTTTGTGCTGCTTAAAGGCAGAGAAACTAGACTGATCCTTCCCACAGTGATGTCTTTCTGTAATTAAGATAACATGTACAGCCATTATAGAGGTCACTGACATTGCAATTGGAGAGGTATGTCACAGTTCCAAAATTTCAGTATTACATCTTAATTTCTGATACAGAATAACCTTCATGTTGATCTTCTTCCTCTTCTGTGCTTTTTAGCTTTAACAGCAGATTTAAAAAATGACACTTTTGTCAAAGGGGGTATTTCCATTAAGAAATGACTCCTTGAGAAAGATAATATGTATGTATTATAAGTTAGATGTACTTGAAGAAGTGTATAGAAAATCACAGAATTAGGGAATAGATGTGGGGTAAAGATCTGTATTTCAATATTGGAATTTTCTTTAGAAGCTTATCCTGATTCTTCTTTGTTCCCAAAGGTGACAACAGAAACGTTCGCACAGACATATCAGCATTTGTACAATGGGTGTCTAGGGGACAACCATGATGAATAGCTTTAGGATGAATTACAGTCTTCTGATGCACAGATAATACTAATTATGAATAAAAATATGAGAACTGGGCCCTGTTGCTATTAAAAAACCACACATGCTCTACAGCCTTCTTAGGAAAAACATTTCTCTTTCCTGATCCTGAATCACACAGGAGTGATGAAAGTGATATAAAAATGTTTAGATTCTACTGATTGCAATGTAATACCAGGCTTGCATTTTACATTTGTAAAATAATTTTTACATTTTACATTTGTAAAGTAGTGTTTACATTTTACATTACACTCTTCACCTGGAAGGCCCAGGGATAAGAGACAAGGCTAGTGAGACACTGCATCTACTTCCCCGAGTACACATGCTGCTATGTCTAAGCACAATGGATTTCAGGCGAGTATACTGGGGTGGACAGATGCTTTGCATGGTATCATCCCCTAGAAAAGTAGTGGGATTTTTTTCTGGAGGTTGCCAGGAATGTTGGTGCCGACAGAGACTTTACTAGTTTTGCTTATTTTGAGTTGGTTTTTCTTCCCATTTTTCCTTATCAGACAAGAGACAGGTGAAAATGGAATCTATAAACTGATAGCTGCGTGTCACCTAATCTTTAGATTATCATGGGGTGATAAAAGAAGGATTCGTAAATATATTTTCCAAGAAGTGTTTAACGCCTTCCTGCTACATCCTTCTCAGTTGAATGTTGCTGAACTTCCCAGGTGCCCATTCTCTGTGAAGTTTGTTTTCTGTGATATTTATTGCAGGAAAATAATTTCTCTAATATTATTACATTGCAAAGAACATGGGGTTGGTTTGTTTCTTTAGAACATACACGTTTGCAGAGATAAATTGTGGACTGTCATTCAATATTAGACAAAAGATTTGTCTGTTTAAACGTGTACTGAAGAATTCTGAATAAAGATTTCATATTCTTACATAAAACATTCCTGACTTAAGTGTTATGAGGAAAACACCAGCATTTTCCCAGTAGGACACCAGGAAGAAAGTATGATTTGAATATATTTCCTTGCTAACCCAAAACTCCTTAAGTTTTCCATGAATGCTGTGGTAGTTTTCAGGAGTTTCTTGGGGGAGTAGGGGTTTGTCACTGTTCTTAAGATAAAGTATTTGGAGGAGCAGCTAGGATGAAAGTTAATTACACAGCCTTGAACTTGTGCTTCTTCCTCTAAAGCAGTTAAATGACTGAGTCTGGCGTTATAAGAAGTTTTAGACTTAAGCAGTATAGCACAGTTTATACTTTTGTTTTCCACATTACAGATTTTGAAACTCAAAATTTAAACAACTCATCCATCAGGTTCAAAGTTATGAGAAAAATATTTTCATACCTTTTCTTATTCAGGTTTTTGTAATAAAGTTCCAATAACAGGAAAAAAAAAGTTCATGTAAAAGAAGTTTTGACCTGCTATTCTTGCAAATCCACTGACAACCTCACTTCTATTATTGGAAACATTGTTAACATTCAAAGGTTTTATCTGTTCTGTTATCACTGGCTGGATCCCATTCTCTTGTTTTAACTATCATTGGAGTCTTTAAATAAGTAGGGTCTTTCTTGCACATTATAAATACATACATCATTCAAGTTTGTAAACGGTCTGATTAAACAAATCTCTGTTATTCAGGCTCATATTACCCATTGTGATACTTGAGTCATGCTGGTGAATTCTGTAAATCTTAAACCACAGAAGTATGCTCTATCACTGGCAGTGTTCAAGGCCAGGTTGGACAGAGCCTTGGGTGACATGGTTTGGTGAGAGGTGTCCCTGCCCATGGCAGGGGGTTGGAACTAGATGATCTTAAGGTCCTTTCCAACCCTAACTATTCTATGATTCTATGCACAGTAATGCAAGTGAATAAAATTCCTTTCCAGTTTCTCCCCTATTAAAAGCCCAGAAACATATCTGATAGAAGTGGAAAAATAACAGTCCAAGCTGATGACAGCATGAGAATTCAGAAACAAAGCTACCTCCAGGGAGTGGTGGCTTTCCTCTTCCTTGTTCCTTGTGTTGAAGAGAAGAACTTGTCTCTCCATTTTATTCACATGTGCATTAAAAAACAACAAAAATCAGTAAGTGATGCTGTATCTATTCTGGTAGAGATATACCTAACTCAAAAAGCATGCCTCTGAGAACTTTAGTAATGTTTGGTTGTTTTGATGTTGGACTTGAATACAGGCTCATTACTCCTTGGAAAGCCTAAATATATAAGATGAACTGAGTACAGGTTGTGATGTCACTGAACTTTGCTCTTCCTTAGCTTCCTTGTCAGAAAGCTGAATAGTAGTACATAATTATGTCTTGGAAACTTGGTCCTTACCTATTCATGTCTTGATCCTTGTCCAGTCTGAGCTCTCAGTGACTTAAACTAAGCTTTCAATCATCAGAGAATGTAGAAAGAGGAACTAAGCAAATGAATCAACTCGTGGAAATGGAAGAAGAAAATGTCTTCAGAAATCATACATATTGTTCTGGCCAATATTTTTTATATATTTTGCTTTTGTAGGTTTGCCACATTCAGTAGAATCTCCCATCAGTTAATGGAGTAAAATAACTTGAGTATTCCTTTCATGTGTAAATCAGGATCGATGTCTCCTGAAGCTAACATACTAAGCCAGTGTAAAATAAGAGTAAGATCAGAATCAGGTTCTCTCGTTAGGAAAAAGGAAATTTTTCAAGTGTATTAATATTAAAGAACTCCAAACCCTCAAGAAACAAACAAACCCTCAAGAAACCCTCAAGAAAACAAACACTACACTACTATGTAGTATTAGGTTGTGATCTTTGTAGACATTTCCTTTGTCTTTCAGATGCACAGAAACATTTTGTCAGCACAAAAATGACTGCTGAGAAGCTTTGCATGCTTGTTTCCCATGCACATGTAGTAACAATAATTACTTACTGCACTCTTTAATTTTTCTGTATATGTAGAGGTATAATAAGAAGTTGCAATGCAATTTCCCTTATAAAATTATGAATTTATGGCTAAAACAATTCCTATTTTAACCCATTTCCCACCCCCATTGCTGAGATGACCTATCCTATATGAAAATGTTTGCCCTTTGAAAATAGTCTGTCATGTATTCTTTTCATCTACATGTCTGAATGAATCTTCGCACTCCTTTTGTTGTTCTTACACACCTATTTAGTGCACAGGTTTTTAAAGCAGAGCTCAGTATGGCCAGTTGGCTTCTCTAATCAGCCTAAGTCATCGGTGTCAGTCTAACGTGTATGAATACTCAGAGCGCTTAAAATCTGTGCTCTGAGAATATTATTAAGTGTATAAAACAAAGCGCTTACAAACTATGAACTGTCAGGACAAAAGATACTGTACAATTTTAATTTTATCGATTTTTGGGTATCCATTATAAAATAGTCTTTAATTACATGCTCACATACCCCTTTTTCCTTGAGCTTTCTGCCTCATTCAGTGCATAGTCTGGATAATAAGTTCTTCAATATTTTATTTTCTCCTTGCTGTTCAGCTTGTAGCCCTGAGCCTTATTTATTGTCCATATTCAAACCAGCTCCGTAGAGACATTATTAATTTTTCCCTGGGCTTTTCTAAGGTTTTCATAACTACAGTACCTGAGCCAATATTAAAAATTGCAGAATGCCCATGTAAGATGACAGATGCTATTATCCCAGTTGTAGAGGAAAACTGAGGCAAGAGAGGCTGATGGTAAAAACATTCATTAATACCGAGTACACAATCTGAAGTTTTTCTGTGTGCTTCACATACAACACTACATACTCTAAGCATCCACTACAACTTCAAAGCATGCTTGCACTGACTTCAGATCACAGCTTTGAGTGATCAGCGCTGCATGTACTGGGATATGGCAATGATATTCTTGATATATGCAAGATAGAAGGCATGCTCTCCAAAGATGCAAATGTCTTAAACAGCATAAGGAACAACTGCTCAGAAAATGCCTGGCTTTAAAAACCTGTCCAAAATCACATGGGATTTGTAGAAGAGAAGGAGCTAGAGTATATTCTTTCACAGCAGTGTTCCCCTGTCCTTGGCATGTGGTACACCTCACTCCTTTTAGCAAGGACTCTTGCACTGGAGGGGCAGGTGTAGTGCTCATTGGCACAATAGCTTTCTTCACTATTCGGTCATTACTTATTGCTAAGAATAGACCTCTTTTGTGTACAGAGCAACTAAATGAGGCTCTGGAGACAACTGCATTAAACTGTTTAATTAAAGGCTATATCATAACGTATACAAATAAAGTGGAAGGATCTAAGTTACGTAAGAAGCCTTATGTCTCAGAGCTGCTATTTTTGTCTTTGCAATCTAAAGAATGTTCTTTTAAGGTAGTAAAATAGTCAGTGTGTGTAATTCTTTGCAGGTTTTCAAAATTCTACTCCCACTCAGACATCCCAGCCACAGCCACTGTCTTTTTTGCACTTGAATGAGAAAGTACCATTTTCACAGGGCCCATTCCTGGCAGGGAAGTTGCTGATGGCCTGACACTTTCCCGGCTCCAAATCTGGGTAGCTGGACCTATAGCCCAGGCTACACGGTGTCTAATGACAGGGAAGACCTGCTGAGGCTGAAATTAAAGTATGCAATTACAGTCCAAACAATCTTTCAGGACTTTCCTGATGAAATCTAAGACATCTCCACTACTGCTGTACAAACATATTTTGCAACTTGAACAGATTCTGGTGGGTTTTCAAAGGACTGGCAAAAGGTTTAACCCTGAAAATCAAGTTACTCCTGCCCAAATGGTTTTTATACTTCTGCTTCAAAATAAGGCTAAAGTCAAAAGGAATCAGAATGGAAATGAAACTTACTTACAGTTCCCTTGGGGACATACTGCTGCTAACATAAATGTCAGGTTTTCAGTTGAGATGTTTTTGGGTGACTAAATCAAATATATTTTGAGAGACTTCAAACTGAAAAAAGAAGGCTCCCTTACTATACTGGGTCACTGTCTATTTTCTTGCATTACTATAATTGATATTCCTCTGTAGTAAATGTGTCTTTTAAATAAATAAATAAAGACTTACACAGAATTGTTTCAGTACATTTCAGAACCATTTTTTCCAAGGAATTGTGTTTTTTAAATAAAATATAAACATTGTACTTGCACATCTGCTTGTTCAGTGTTGCCATTAAATAACTTTGCCTAAATATTTCTGAAACTCCTCCTGTCAAACTTTTATATGAGAAATAGTATAGCCCTAATGCAATATTCCATACGCAAGAGCCAGAAATGCAGTGCCAATCTTTGACTTCACCAGCCAATATTTTTAAGATGCTTCTGTCTTTGTAAGAGTCACATTTTTTAATATCCCAGGATTTTTGAGCACATCTTCATTATTTTTCTCCGTATGTAGAGGTTGTTACTTTCTCTACTTACAGAACCAGGTGCTCATTCCTTCTTTGTGTGTTAAAAAATTTATGAAGATTAAACATATTTATTTTCCCTTTTCCTTTCCATGATTTATGTTATATCCATTATGTTATACTGTGTACTATTTTGACTGTAAAGCGTACAAATATGTTTTAGCCATTAGGGCAGAAGGTGAAGGCAGAATAAAGTCACAGTCAAATTACCAATACATTTCTTTGTGATCATTTAATTCACAGATGGTCCCACTGTATTTGTTTGGATCATTTGCATGAATATTTTTATCCCCTTGATCCCCAATATACATTATTATATACAATTATGCTGCAGATAACCATACTTATGTTAATAATATGACTATTAACGGAAATTATTATCCTATATGTTACCTCATGGTATTTAGTCACCTGGTGACATTTTCAGGAATATTAAATGCTACTACCCACACTCATTTAAATAGGACTATGTGTGTTAGCACAAAGAGAGAAGAAAAGTGTTTAAAATAAAAAAGTTCAATAGTCAAAAAAGAGCCCCCGATTTAAAATTGTGGTTTAGCATAATCAGACATGAGCTATACTGCAGAATCAGAGACTAAAATTAAAGTATTTATAAATTCTTAGAGACGTTGTGCCTAGTATGTAATCTTATTAGATTCATCTTCAGAAATTCCTTTTTAATGAAGAATAATGAGTTTAAATTCAGATTTCCATGTGCATATGAATTTTGTCCTATCTCAATGTATGTATCTTTTACCACCTCTTTGTTGCATTTTCTACAGAAGAATTGCAGTGGTATTTCTTTAGGAAAGCTTAAATGCTGCGGGAAAACAGTACCAGTCAGAGATCCGAGTCCTGTGTAACATCCCTAAGGGCTGGTGTTTGCTAAGCAGTGAAGGGAGTATAATTTAATGCGCTCTGATTTTACCGTCACTTAAAATATGTCCCGAGCTCAGCAGTACTCCTCTGCAGTATTTTTCTTTTTTCTTTTGAAACATAGAAGATAGTACACAAAAAGTAAGACAAAAAGTTTACCAGCCTAATGGGTATCAACAAAAGCTACATGTATTGATTCATTGATCATCATTTCATCTGCTATCTACACTTACCAGACTAACCAAAATACGAGCTGCTGTGATTATTTACAATATTAATGCATTTCATAAACTGGCTAAAAAGTCCTCTCAATTGAACAGAATACTAAAAAAACCTTGTCCTAAATGTAACTTTATAAAGCCTCCTAAATTATATACAAAGTGAAGGAAAAAAAAAAAAGGAAAGGTTTTTTTATAGGCAATGCTTCTTTTATCAGCCAGTGACATGTTTATTTTACAATTGTTAACGTGTCATCTCTGGGATTTATATCAGTAAGATTAAAAAAATGTAGTTTTTTAGTCCTTCTAAAATTGATGCAGTTGTTATTTTAATTTCTGTTACTATTATTTCTAAGTGAAACAGTATAGCGACTGCACTAAGGGTATTTCTTCTCCTTAGGGTAAAATGAGAACAAGGAGGAATGGCTTTAAACTGAAAGAGGGGAGATTTCAATTTGACATTAGGAATAAATTTCTTTACCTTGAGGGTGGTGAGGCCCTGGCACAGGGTGCCCAGAGAAGCTGTGGCTGCCCCATCCCTGGCAGTGTTCAAGGCCAGGTTGGACAGGGCTGGGAGCAACCTGGCCTAATGGAAGGTGTGCCTGCCCATGACAGGGGGTTGGAGCTAGATGTGCTTTAATGTCTCTTCCAACCCAAACCACTCAGTGATTATGATTCTGTCATATCTGCCCCCATACACATGGGGAACCATGCTGAAGCTTGGTCCTACTACAATGTTATGCATAAAGAGAAATAATTTTTCATGGGAGGACTGTGTTAAATTCATTTGGATAGAGCAATTCCTCAGGCAGTTGTGCCAGTTGGTCCAAAAGGGCAAACTGGAAGGAGTTTTCTGACTGAGAACATGCAGTAGCATAAGGGGAGCCAAGGTCTTAGCCTGTTCACCCTGTGGGCATATGAATCTTGCTTACAACTTCTTGAATTTCTGTCTATACAGCTGTGACTGATTCCTGCAAGCATTATTGATTACCAATGGTCTGGGCAGAAAAATCATTTAAGGAATTTATTTGAAATACTATGAAATATTTCAGTGATTTGGAAAATATTTCCTCTGTTTTAAAGGAGTCTATTTTCAAAGATCAGTAAGGTAAAATTCTCTGAACAGAGAAGCCTAGTAGCTACACTATACTATATGTTGATAAAAATCACGAAGTTTTTGAGCTGAGCTTGGGAAATGGACCTCCATTTTCTCAGAGTTAGTAGCATCGCTTTTAAATCAAATCTTGGAAAAACTCTTATTACTGAAATTTCCATAGCACTCAAAAGTATTTGAGAGTTGCTTTCCTTTTAGCTGCATTTCAAGACAGGTTCCTCTATTCATTTATTTATTTTAAGTATTTCTGCTACGTTTTTGCTTGGTAAGAGCTGAACAATAGTTCGTATATGACTGCAGGTTCTCCTCTGAAATACTGGATTTCTTCAGAAAATCATTTTAGTTGCAACAGTGACCTTTGGTTCTTGGGTTTCACAGTTGGGTTTTCCTTCTTGCAGGATTTACTACAGTTAAGAAAAAATTACTATGCAACAACCTCTTTTTTTAGCTTTGGACCCAGATATTATTTCTTCCTTGAAAACCAGATCCTTCATAAATGACTATATCAGATGAATGGTAGACATCTGGAAGCATAAAATGGAAAAAAAGGAGAGATGAAGGACTAAGAAGTAACTAAGTACTAGAAATGGGATTTGAAATTGCTATTTTATTTTCACAATTCTATTACAACTTCTTTATATATCTCAAGTATTTAATCTCCCTCACAGTTTTCCATCCATAAAATAAGGTTAATAATATTCAGTGTCATCTTATTACTATTCCCTGTTTTGTTTAGTAATGTCTGAGATTTCAGAGCGTATTTTGCTATGTTCCTACCAATATCTGCTACAAGAGACGTGGATCTTACTTGTGGTGTTAGATGTTCCATATTATATATAATAAGCTGTAGTTGAGATACAGATATTGGAACAAAAATAATGAACTTTTTTTTTGTAATTTAGGGTATTCCAGATTACTTTAAGGGCAACAAAGTTCCTGATGTACTCATGCCTATTCCTTGTAAACATGTTAATTCTTTGGGATAACCTGTTTGGGCATTGTTTGTGGTTTATTTCTCATAGCATAACATGGCAATAAGATCTATCAACAACATTAATCTATCCATGAGAAAAACAGTGTTTATTTCAAAAGGGGTCCTTAACAAATCAAAAGATTCTTAAGTTTATCTCCTTTGCAAGAAAAAACAAAGATGCTTTTTGGAAGTGAACCGAAAACCTGCTAAAATACATGTAGGATTGCATTTTATTGGGATAAAGGTCAGCTGATAAAAAGAATTTTCTTAGGTGTGCTGCATTTTAATAGTATTTGTGGATGCTGTTGCGTGAAGGATTTTGGGCTTTCCAGCAGAAAGTGTTTACAAAATGTCACATGATGTAAAGCTCTGCACTTGCAAAAAGGTGTAAGGTGGGAAACAGTGATTTTCATTAATACCTGGTTATGTAAAGGCTATTCTGAACAATACAGACTGATTAGCTAGCAGAGAAGAAAAGCACTTTACTAAGTCTATAGCCTTTTGATTCTTCTGCTACTAGGAATTAGCCTAGAAGCATAAGATGAATTTGTTCATCTATATTTGAATTGAAAGGAAGATCTGATTTTCAGTGATATAACAGTGGAATGATCCTCCTCGGGCACCCTTTGAAAGGAAAGGAATATTCTTTTTGATTTCAGAAGTTTTTGGATCAAGGAGTTTGTTTCTACCTCAAACTGCTTCAGCTGTCATCTGCATGGAAGTTAGTTATTTTTCATGATAAATGTATCCAAATATGTTATTTTTACTATTTATGAAAAAAATCATGCAGAAATTATTCTGATCTGATCTTTATATGATGAAATAGTATTATGAAGGCCTAAAGTATATATAGCTTAAATGAGTGTAGCTGTAACATTTGATGTCATGAAGGTCTTATGAGGGTTTCTTTAGATAACAGTTAGATAGTAGAACAACAAGTAATTCACTTGTTTTTCATGAACAATATGTATTGTATTTAAAAGGATGGATAGATTGGGAAATGTCCAAATGACCATTTGAAAACATGTAACTTGAACTGAACACACAGTCCAGCTACACACTGGATAAAAGGACCAACCAGAGAGTATATGACACCCATGTCATAGAAGATGATAAGCTAATGGAGAATACAAAATCTAAAGGACAAAGAACTGGTTAAATATATGGGAAGGGGAATCACAGATTGCATTCGAGCTCCTGAGTTGTTAGATTCCATTGGCACAATACATTCAGCTGAACTGTTCAGCTAAGCAAGGCTAATAACTTGGATCACAAGAAAAGAGTGATTAGATATAAACTCAGCACAACACCACAGACAAAATCCCAGAATGAGCAATCCACAGTGCTGACCCAATGTTCGCAATTTCAGCTCGATTTTAAGTGGAGTGACAAGGGGGTTTGAGGGAGCAAAGCACTTTGGCTAAATGAAATGTCAGCAAGTCTGTGATTGCAGAAGGGAGCATGGAGAGTTCAGACCTTTAAATCTGTGAGCAAATGCACTGAATGTGTAAACTCCTAATTGAAGGAAGAAGTTAAGTATTAGCTATCTGTCATAAAAGTAAATGTTTAATCATTAATGGAAAGAACAATAGTAAATGGACCAGTTATTCTAAAATGTTGAACAGGCTACTGGAGTGTAAAATACTATTTTAGCAAGTAGAAAAATGCTAAAATGTTTATCTTCAAAATGCATTTATTCTGACATTTTAATTTCACTAAGTAGTGAGGAAATACAGAGTCCATAGCTTTGAAGACCGTAAAATTACTCTGACTCCTCCTCTGGGACAGGTAAATCTTTGTTACAATTTACACATGTACTCAAACACATTTTAAAATGGAAAGAGCCATAAACATAACAAGATTTTATGAGCTTTCCTAGGTGCAGAGTAAATAGGAGATGTTTTCCAAAGCAAAGAGCGTACTTACTCACCTCTCATGTCTATAGGAATTTGCTGACAAACTTTCTTTTGTGCCTTTGGTTACTACACCAGCTCTGAGAAGTAATCAGACACACTATATAGGTATTTCCTAATATTGCTAAACTGTAGCAGAATATATTAAAAGATAAGACACCATCTCTTCTATGGTCCATTGCCAGACTATGTTAAAAGTGCATCACACTCCTTTCCTTTTTCTTTCCTTTCCATAGCTGTGTATGTTGCCACTATAGGATCACTGGAGGTAGTGTACATATTTAATTAAATAGTTTATGTTGTATCCGCTACACCATTCCTGGGCAGTAAATAAATTACTCTTACTTTGAAACACCTACCTATCTCACTCGGGATGTTACACTGCAGAAACCCAAGTGCTGTGTTTTTTAAATCTCTAGTAAGATTTGTATGTGCCAAAAATCCGTTGCTAGCTTTGTAAGTACTTCAAAGTAAAACAAGATCAGCTATTTTCAGTGATGGTCTTGGACAAGAGGCTACAGATTCTGTTTCCTTAAAACAGTATAAAATATATATTTCCTTTGGGGTGAAACATATGAAAGTGATTTTTCCTCTCTATTTAATCTATTTTGCAAGGTACACTGTAGTGCCATTCTATTTCAGCAAATGTTAAAACAGCATTTTTTTTTTCCTTTTGGGAAAAGACTTGCATTTTTATTCTATTGAAATGCCTTGCTTACAAAGAAAATGTCTGGAGTTTGGGGGAATGTATCAAGTTATTTCTGTGCCTTTTTCATAGAACAGTTGCTAGCAGACACTATTCATCAGCAGAAATTTGGGTATATTTGAGTAACACAGGCCAGGGAGAGAAACAAGATCGTATGTTTGGTTAGAATTTCTTTGTGCCTCCTTTAAAAGCCCTGGGAATATATGTACATTTCAAGCTGTGAGAAAGATAGTAGAATTGTCATTAGATTTAGGACGCTGGATTCTGATGAAGAGATTTTGTAAACTTCTGTAGGAATAACACCAAATTGGCGAGTGATGTTTAAATCACATGTCAGCAATTAAATACATAAATCTCTGATTAGTTTATCTTGGCATAAACTCTGTGTCCTCTTCTCAGTTCCACTGAGTAATAAATTGCACAGTGCAATTTCATTCAAGGACCTATCTGAAGTAGAATAAAATCCTACAGGTTTTATTCTTACCCATTAATTGATAGTAAATGGTATCCTTCAGATATCTCAGTCCTGTAGTTCTTATATTTGAGGACTGAATTTGTTTTTTCAAATTCAGTCTTCTTCAAATGTCAGTGGATGTGAGTGTCATATCCAATTTCAGCCTGGAACTATTTTCCCTCATAGAAATACTAACAGGTTTGGTTTAATTTGCTCTAATCCCTATGCAAAGATGTTAAGGAGGCTTAGCTTATTCTTGGGTGAAATATCATTTTATTGTATTTTTAGAAATTTTATTATACAAATCTTTCATGAGCTACCTGACTTAAACAGCATGACTGTCACAACTTCCTAAGTATGCTCAGGGACAGACTTTTTTTCCCCCAAAGTCCTCTTGAGAGGTCACATTTTCTCTATGCCTGAAGTAAGCCTGATGGACTTTTAGCTTGTGGAATACACTGTATTTGCAATGCATTCAAATGATGAGAATTAATGCGTTAGTGGTTTCTGAACTAAATATATTTTTAGTATAAAATTTTCACTGCACTTAAATCCATGAGAATTTTTGTCATTTGCATGATTTGTTTGTGGAATTGATGGTATGGTTTCACATGTTCTAATGCATAAGAGCTCTCCTGGCCCAAATAATGAATAATTTTTGCCCCTCACAGTCTCAAATGCTTGAAAGCTGTTTGCCTTTTTAATTCCCCAGCAGATATGTACCTTGCAGTGGCAGCTCCATTACAATTTTATGCAAGAAAAAAAATATAGTTCTCAAGCTAAAGATTTACGTTCCATTTACAGAGTGTATTCAAAAGTAAAACTTCATATGAAAGAATCACAAATTCTATACAATATAGAACATTCAAAAGAGAATTCTAATGCAATACATATGGAATTGAAACAAGAACGTTGTGGAGCATTTCTCAATGAATATGATATGTTTGTGCTATGAAGATAAAAAATGATATAATCAGTTGTATGAAAAAAGAAATAAGTATCTACTTCTTGTTATGGAGACATCAGACTTTTGAATGACAAAGTGAAGGGGGTATTTTAAGCTCACTGATTAAAGGTCAATATAGAAGCCAAAGAGAATGAAGAAAATCTACCACTCAGGTTGCTCTCCAAAGCAGCAAAATAGGATTCATGGTTCTGTAAGAGATGAGATTGCTGGAAATGCAGTACAAGAGCTCTCCAAGAGGTAGGACCTTCAAACAGGCCATTTCAATGAGTAGCCATTCCTGAGGATATTATGAAAAAAAAACCCTAACCATATGGTCAGTCTGGCGCATGTGAAAAAATAGTAGTAAAGCAGCAGGATGTAGTTGGACTATATATTGTTTTACTCAGGACAGGTGCTTTCACATTATATTTATGTAGTGACCAAGAACTACCAAGTGACAGCAATGCAAAGGTCAGAATTTCATAACAGAACAGAATTTCTCGTATCTTGGAAAGGCCGGGCTATAGGGTAACACCTTCTTAAAGACTATCCTGAGACTTCATCTCTGAATAGGCACAAACTGTTCTGCTTCATGTTTATTTGGCTATCAAATGAAAAAAGCTCCCTCCCGCCAATTTACATTTCTCTCTTCTTCTACCTATACACTTAAGTTCTATTTTCTTATACCTTGTTTGTGCTCTTTTTGCTTAGCCTTGCATTCTCTCTTTTCTTTGACTTTACAAATTAAATAAAGCAGCTAAAAAAGGACAGGTCCAGTAACTGCCTATATTCTCAAGCCTTGTTTTTCTAAACAGGATGATTCAGACTTCTGAACTTGTGGATCAGAGCAAACAAACAGATCCTTCTAGGAGGATACAAGTCCATCATAATCGAATGCATTCATCCTCATTTAAATCTAAGCTTCTGCAAAATAATTAATTTCAGCTATGCATCATGTGAAGTGTGGATCCACGTAAAGGTGATTATTTAATCTGAATAGAGCAACTACATTTTGAAAGACAGTAGTCTGTATACATACTGCAAGACCAGTCTCTTTATATGGTTCCAATTTGTGTTAATCTAATGATCCAGCGTGGATTTTATCCACCTCAAATTTCATGTTCTAGGACGGTACCAGATGAATTGGTCCAGGTTTCATTGCAGTATCACTAAGGCCGCTCTGGTCAACGTAGACATTTGTTGAAATGTCTTGCTAACTCTGCTACTGGACCCTGATGATATGCTTCCTATTGATTCTGTCCTCAGTTGTGTGCTAAAAAATGCCATGTAATCTTCTATTCAGCACTTCCACAATCTGCTGTTGATATACCTGTCAGCTGCACTAGTTTCTTTACACATCCTCCTCTTTACTTCATGTGCCGCTCCAATTTAAGAAGATACACCTGTTACTATCTACTATTCTTTCTTTCTTTTTCCCTAATGAATATAATACTCATCTGCTGTTGATCACGTTCTCCAGAAATGACAGGATGTCTGAGATTCTCAGGCAGTTTCCTTTTAGCATTCCCCAGTTATCACATTGTCTAATTTGCATTGCTGATTCTTTTAAGATGTTGAACCACATTCCACTAAAATTTCTTCCCTTGGATATTTCATTCTTAGACTAAGAATAACTCATATTCCTTATTGAATGACATTTAACACAGTGATAAAGATAAGGAAATGTACATAGCAATCATAATTGGGTTTAGATGGCATATATTACTGCAGACGGCCTCTACGGTTTTGAAGGGTTTCTTGGAAATATTTTATTCCTTTACAATCTCCTTGAATGCTCTACCTCTTCCCTTACTGCTATGTCTTCCCATTTCTTTTCCTTAGAAATAGTTCCTTTTCCATGTTCCATGTCTCCATTTCCTGTGTGGTGGTCCTTTCCAATTTTCAGTGATGTGGGCCTCTTCATTTTGGCCTTCCCAGTTTTCCCCCAAGCCCACATTTTCTCTGAAGGCCTAGGGGTTTACCATTCAAGGGACTTAACTCTTCTTTATTCAGTTTATTTATTCTTTGCCTATTTTTCACCTTCAGACCACTGTCTCTGGCCTTTGACGTTCCTTGTAATGACTTCTTTCTCATCCACAGTGAAACCTTTGAAATTGTGTATGAAAAAGCAAACTCTTCCTACCTTAAGGAGTATCTCAGCTTCTTTTTATTGCTGCCTTCTAAGGTGGAATTTAGATAGCTTTAACATGGTGATGTGTTGTAATGCTGCCTAATCTTATAGAGAAAACATTTTGTTAAAAATATATGACACAGTTTCTTATAGATGTACCTAGAAAGTGACACAAATGGAACAGCACAGCACCAGGACCTCATGCTCAAAGTTGTTAATTCAGTTCATAAAAGAAATCAATATGCAGTATTACAGAGCTCTCATGTCTTGTAAATCAGCTTGGAAACAAAACTGAGTACAAGTTGTATTGGAAAAGTTTAAATTAAATTGCCTACAGAAGCTATTTTGGGTGGCCATGTTTGGATTCCGTACCAAAGAAGCATGTGTGTGTTTTCTAATGCACGCTCTGTAATGCAGCTGCTGCTGTTTCTGGTCCTCTGAAAGAAGGTTTAAATGTTCAGGCAGAGAAGCCTCACCAGATTTGCAGAAGATAGAAAACACTCCAAGATAGAGAGCTGCCTGGGACTTCCATGAAATGCAATTGCCTGTGAAGATCAGCAGATAAAGTGAATGCAATTTCATTCTAACTGATTCTGAAGGCCATTCACGTTTGGGCCTGTGGTCAAAAAGCTAACTTTGCTTTTATCTTACAACGCTATCACTTCAGTCATGGAGAGGTTCAACTGAGCTATTAACAAGAAAAGCTAAGGCTTGATTTGGGGTGAATTTTTCCCCTTTAGAGACAAAATAGCTCAGGAAGTAAAACAAAATTAGTCAAAAAATGAAGGGCAAAATGTAAGGAATTAATCAATTTTCCTTACTAGCCACACATTATACATCACCAGAAGAAAATAAAAGCAATGAAAAAAGGTCTAATGAAGTAGCTTATAAATTGCAGATTGCCTGTTTGTGAGACATAAAAATCGATTATATTCTATAAAGAATATAATCATATCACTGAAGGTCTGGAATCACTGTCATTAGAATTCATGAGGGGATAGATTAACCTTTCCCTCTGTAAAGATTTTATGTTCATCATTTGGCAACATGAAGATCAGGTAGCCTAGCTCAGCTAGTAAGTAATTTCAACATGAGGCTGCAGCTACAGGAAGCTGAGGAACTCCTTATGACAGAAATTGCATTAGCCGTAACAGCGCATTACCATGGAAGCACAGGATTCTCTTATTTTCTAACTTCTCATTGCCAAAGAAGGAATGAAGGGAATAATCTATCCCCTAGCACAGAAAACATAATAAAAACATGGGTAAACTCTGTTTCTAACTTGAGGTAATTAAGGAGGAAGATAGTCAAGGTCCTTCAGCATCAGCTAATGAAAAAAGGGAGCATGGCAGAGCATTGTGTGCCTAAGCTCAGGAGAGAAGGAACACATTTCTCCTTTTAACATTTGATCTTCTTACTTTAACCTTTAATTACATCAGTGACTCTCTATATGAGAGGGGAATTAAAGCCTATTCTAAACTGTGAATTCTGAAACCTGTTTCTCTATAGGGATAAATAATTTACACAGCCTTGCAATCCAGGAATTTAATGAGCCCTTATGCATGTAAACAAAGTTACAGCTCTTCTTAGCTACTGCAGAGCTCTTCAGTAAAAGAGTCTAGGGTGGAAAAAGGCTTTACTGAAAGATCTGCTATTTAATTGTGTTATTGATCAAAAAGCTTAAACAACATAACAATAAACATCTAAGAGCTCTGTATTCTAATGATAATGGTTAGCTTTAGCTCTTTGTCTAGACCTGATAAATTACTGAACACAGTGATGAGAAGCAATTCAAGTATCCTGTTCTGACGATTAATTTTCTGGATGCCAGCAGAAGTTGTATAACCAATACAAGGAAGCACATAGGCATATGCTCACACCTATCAGTAACAAATTGCAAGTCTGACAGCCCAGGAGTGTGAGTAGAGGGGCAAGTGGCTACAGTAACTTAACAAAAGAGGAAGGCAGACAAAATGTCATTTCTTTTCAATGTGGCTGCTAATTTCAATGGCTCTTTTTTTTTTTTTATTACTGATTATATCCTTTGAAAACAGAACAAAATAATGAATTAGTTCTGTAGAGATTAGGGATGTCATTCTCATGGAGAACTATTTTATGGGAAAATAAGTTCAATGCCAGACATCTGGAAGGCAAAAAATAAAAAAATGTTAATTTATTGAAGTTATTTTTGTCAGATATGTTAAATAGCAACCAAAGAAAAGAACAGCTCCACCATACCCACAAAAAATCCACATCCTTTTTCATTTTGAACATAAGCATGTTTGTGTTTATCTTATCTCATCGTAGTTTTATATTGCATGTGAAAAAGGGCATAATGATGCAAATGTGGCACAGAGAACAAAAGTGTGAGAAGGACAGAATGAATTTAAGAACACAATGGAAAGATGCAAAAAAGTAGTAGCAGGAAAGGCGAAAAAGAAAGAATCCCACATGCCTAGAAAGCAAGCGTATGAAATGAGTATTTTAAGATGAAAGAAAAGGTATGGGTTTGTGTGCAACAGAAGCTACAAAGAAGAATAGAAGAGTACTAAACCAAAACCATGTAAAATAGGGAAAGTAATAACACAAATAATGGACAAGATTCTGACTTGAATAAATAGATCTAGCTTCACTGATTTCCGTTTCAGCTATACTTACTGACAGCCTCGTCTCCACTAGCAATTTCCCTGTGGTAATTAAAGCAAATCATTGACTTTAAGTAGATATAGCTGAGCTTTTGCATTTCTGCAGTATCTAGGATGGGCTTGGCTTAGTATTACACATCTTCCCACTTGATATTATCCTTAAAGTAGTCCCACAAGCCTGTGCTTCCACAAGCAGACTTCCCTTAGGAAGCAGCATGCTTAGCAACACGGGTATCCATGGCAGTATATGCCATGTACTATCTAAATGTGGAAGCCCTTTCACAGTTTTTTATGTCACTACAATCATGCTGCCTACCCCCAGCTCCAGCCCTCATTCACAAGCTGAAGTTAGGCCATCTACAGACACACAGAAGACCTGGTCTGATGACTTTGCTTTCCCTCTGCAAAGACCCTGTTGCCTGTATTGCTGTTTCAGGATTGTGAGGCCACCTGTGGGGAAGGAAATGATGGGCATAGAGGCCACTGCCACTGTCCCAAACTGAAGTTCCCAGGCACCAACTGGCAAGACCACTTTATAGCCTGAACACGAGGTAACCTGGGTGCAGTGCTTTCAAAGGTGAAGCCTCTGAAACCCTATGCCAGAAAAAAAATCCAAAACCCTTTGAAGCCCTATGCTGGAAAACTGTGCACTGTCTTCACCACAGACAGTGGTGTTTCAGGGGTGTAACAGCACCATGTCTGCTGCAGAGTGCAGGTGTCATGTCCACATGTCATTTGCCCGGTTTTGCACCAGATTACAACTGACTGAAGCTGCTGTGCCTTGCAGGGCCTCTCTGGGAGCATGGGAGAGCCTTTTCATCCAGGCAGCAACCATGAGGGCTGGATGCTACAGCCACTGTGGCATACAGGAGGTCTCCAGCACCCACAGCCAACATTTCCTGTCTGAGGAGACTGGCATCATGCATACTCTCAGCTGTGGGCTGTCTGGATAGTACTTAAGAGGATAAAACAATTTAGCTGCTTTACATAAAGTAATTTACCTTTAAAATGGGAATATTCTCAATCCTTTCTTCCTCAGTCCTTTTTCTGTTCCATCAGGGGTGGTCACTGGCTCCTTTCCCCTTGGCTATGGCTTTGGCTTTTGAATCCTCGTCCTCCCCCCATCCTTCAGCAGCTGTGCTGTACCTCATCCCCCACAGCCTCCGTTTTCCACTTCGCTATCCCATCCATCCCACTTCAGCTGTTTCCCCACGTTCCAGGACTCTTCTGGCTCCGGGTGCCTCTTCCCGCCCTCAGCAGCTGTCTAGCTCTGGGACGCGAAACCTCTGGCCCCTGCTGAATCGTGGGTCCCTTCCCAGGCCTCTGCCCTGGCTCGGAGCCCGGTGTTTTTTCTTCCGCCACTCCTCCAGAGCCAGCCTCTTCTGCTTCGGACTCCTTCCTATCTCTGCTCGTCTTCAGCACCTGCCGCCTTCCCCCGCCTCTCCTTTGGCGCCTCCGGCCCGGCCTCAGAGGCCGCCTCCGTTTCCCCTTCCGAGCCGTGCGCCGTATGCCTGGAGACCTTTCCTAGCCCTCAGGAGCTGTTCCCGGGCGTCCGATCCACTCTCTCCCGGCTGCTTCCTCAAGCCCGGCTGCTGGGGGACCCTCTGCCCTGGCGACCCTGCTGCCCCCGAGGCCTGAGGGCCCTTTCTCTTCAGCTCTCGGCGCCGGGCGCTGCCGCTGGCTTCAGGCCCTCTCCCTGGCTTTTTCTTCTCTGCCATGCCAGCAAGCGCAGGTGCTGTCTGCCGGAGCTGAGAAATGGTGTGGCAGCGACTGAATCCTCACATCACGCTTCACTAGTGCGACAGCATATTGCAGCAGTGACAACCGAGTTGTCAGGATGGCCTCCAGAAACAATCGCAAGTAGGGGCACAATGCGGTCCACAGCAGAAACGCTGTTAAAGGGGAGGCCAGGGTGACCTGTAGGAAAACATGCACTGCGCCAGGGCCAACCCAGCCCTCAGGATTAACAGCAGCAGAGGCACTATGCCCATGTGCTGAAAAGGGCAGCCAGAACAGCTGTGGAGTTAAGCAATGGTTTGTTGCAATTGCTCCTCAGCAGGCATGGCCTTCTCATGGTAGGTAAATGGAAAACTGGCAGCCATTAAATTGCTGTTCAGGTTTGAGCAGGAAGGAGGTGTGCAGCGGACACCATTTTGATGCCAGTGCTGGCATAGCCTGTGAGGTGTGAATGCTGCAGTGGGCTTTTATTTTCTGCCTCACATGAAGGAAACTGCTCATTACTGGCCAGGGAACTGGATTATACCTGAGTTGCCATTTGGAAGAGACTACCAGCAGCTCCCACTAGCAAGAAGATGACATTTAAAGGTAGCAGCATACTCCTTTTCTGATGAACTTATTTGCGTGTCATGTTACTGCACCATCATAAACTGTGTAAAAGGATGGCATGACCGGGATGGTGGCTGAGGTACAGGATTGGTGCCTCAGTGTTCAGGGACCTGCTGTGGTGGTAGCAGCCTTGTACAGCTGCTAGCCTTCTCCTGCTGCTGCCCCAGGGAGGAACAAGTTCACCCTAACAGTTCAGTCAGGCCCTCACTTCCAAAAGTGACATCAGAACCCAAATAAGGGAGTCTGGGCTGGTCTGATAGTTAATGTCTCAGACCTTCAGAAGCTCCACCTTCATTTGTTTAAACTTGAAGAAGCACCACTTCGTTTTCCTAGCAGCAGCAAGTCATCTGGACACCTCCTGATGCTGGCTCAGGGCAGTCTGTTAGCGAAGTCCCAACCTCTTCCCTCCGCAGCCAGAGAAGTAAGATTTATTTTGGAGTTACAAGTCAGATTGTCATAAAAATTTTGCTGGGAAGGAGGATACCTATTTTGAGTTTCAAAAATTGAAGAAAATCTAGACAGAAGAGTAACAGGAATAAGAATGAAGGACCAGGACCAGACCCAGGCCATGACCAGGCATAGATGGCCAAGGGGAGGAAGATGAGTAAAGATGAGGCACCTGGAAGGCCAGGAAGAGCTCAGGTGTTTGTTGTGGGTCAGTTTTGAATTTTAAGCAGCAGTTGTAAGGTAGTTTCAGTAAGTGTGGTCTTGGAGAACATTGCCTGAGGGGGTTTTTGTTGTTGCTGAGCAATTTTGTGGGGCACAAGAATTAGGTTCTTTCTGCATGTGGGTTCAGTTTCCTGCTTTTTGGTGATGTGTGGGATGAATCAGGGAGAGGCTTTTGCTTCAGCTTCATCCAGAGGGAAAACAATTTCTTACACCTTGATGCATTCAAGACCTAAACCAGCACATAATAAATGGTTATGAGTGGGGGACTCCCAGCAAATACTCAAGCTAGTTCTGATTTAAAATGCTAGTTTAGGTGTCATAAAATCATAGAATCGTAGAATAGTTTGGGTTGGAAAGGACCTTAAGATCATCTAGTTCCAACCCCCCTGCCATGGGCAGGGACAGCTCACACTAACCCATGCCACCCAAGGCTCTGTCCAACCCGGCCTTGAACACTGCCAGTGATGGAGCATTCACAACTTCCCTGGGCAACCCATTCCAGTGCCTCACCACCCTTACAATAAAGAACTTCTTCCTTATATCCAATCTAAACTTCCCCTGTTTAAGTTTGAACCCGTTACCCCTTGTCCTCTCACTACATTCCCTAATGAAGAGTCCCTCCCCTGCATCCCTATAGGCCCCCTTCAGGTATTGGAAGGCTGCTATGAGATCTCCACGCAGCCTTCTCTTCTCCAGGCTGAACAGCCCCAACTTTCTCAGCCTATCTTCATATGGGAGGTGCTCCAGTCCCCTGGTCATCCTCATGGCCCTCCTCTGGCCTTGTTCCAACAGTTCCATGTCCTTTTTGTGTTGAGGACCCCAGAACTGCACACAATACTCCAAGTGAGGTCTCACGAGAGCAGAGTAGAGGGGCAGGATTTCCCCTTAGTGAAGCCATGCTGCCTGTCACCAACCACCTTGTTGTTTTTCATGTGCCTCAGCGTGCCTTCCGGGAGAATCTGCTCCAAGATTTTGCCAGGCACAGAGGTGAGACTGACTGGTCTGTAATTCCCCGGCTCATCCATTTTCCCCTTCTTGAAAATGGGGGTTATATTTCCCTTTTTCCAGTCACGGGGAACTTAACCTGACTGCCATGATTTTTCAAATATGATGGACAGTTTCTTAGCAGCTTCATTTGCCAGCTCCTTCAGGAGCTGCGGATGGATTTCATCCGGTCCCATGGACTTGTGCACGTTCAGGTTCCTAAGATGGTCTTGAACGAGATCCTCTCTTACAGTGGGCCCAAGGTCTTCATTCTCACTGTCACTGCTTCTGCTTCCAAGACTTGGGTGGTGTGGTCAGAGCATTTGCCAGTTAAGACTGAGGCAAAGAAGTCATTAAGAACCTCAGCCTTCTCCAAATCCAGGGTAGCCAGTTCTGCTGATAGCTTCTGGAGAGGGCCCACGTTGTCCCTAGTCTGTCTTTTATTCACTACATACCTGTAGAATCCCTTGCTGTTATCTTTAACATCCCTAGCCAAGTGTCTGTGATGTGTGATTTATTTCAGTGAATGAGCTGAACTTGTCTCTAAAAGGAATGAAAGTAATAGAGCATTCAACTTTTTTCTGTACTTGGCTGTGTTGGTAGGGTATTGTTTTGTGTTTTTTTCTTACTGTGTGCATTTGCCTTCATTAATTACTTCATAGCTTAATTATCTGCACTAAATATACCCTGTAGGTGATCAAGAAAGCCCTGCACTCATATGCAGACACATGTTTGTTGCTCTGAAAAGCAATATCCTTGTGAGAATGCCATCTGATTCTGCTGCAGTGCAGTGAGTGACTGACTGGGGTTAAAATCTTTGCACACAATTCCTACTAGTTGGTCATTAATCTCCAGGAAAAGGCCCATATCTTAATTGCTGTTGTATAATTAGTAACCTCTCCCATTTAACCAGTGTTAAGCTGAAACAGTAATGTGCCAAGTCGCCATCATTCTCTCTAAATGAGGATCTAGAAGTACAGCTCTAAACAGTGTGTGACAGTGAAATTATTTGTTTAAATACGCCTTTGAAATAAAAGCAGCACCATCAGTGTTATATTGCCAGCTCCAAAAACCCACAGAGCTGCCACAGATCACTGCAGTGTAAGTGGCTGAACAAAGTAGTCCCAAAAATTGAAGATGTAAAGATGAGCAAAGTGTGTCTTCTTATGTAACATATGTTGTAAAGGAGCCTAAAATACCAGTCAGTAACTATGTCTTGATTTGGAGAAATCTGGAGCTGAAAGCAAAAGCAGAAAGACTTTATTTAAATACAGCTGTGACGCCCAGGGCGGCCAAATATAACTAAGCTTGAAGAAGTTGATGTATTTTCCTTAGTGTCTGTGGGCTATATATTTGAATGTTTGATATTGGATTAATTGATAGCTCAGTATCAGTGGTAAATTGATTTAGGTTTCCCTGTGGATTTAATATCTCCGTCTGGAATAGGTTTCTGTCCTGAGCAAGATACATGCTATAAAAGCAAAATTTGGATGTAGAAACATAGAAATACTTGATTTTAATAACAAAATTTTTTTTTCCATCAATAATTTTCAAGAATTGTACTGCTAAACCTGATATAAACTTAAATGTGTTATTTATGAAAGATATATATATAAAGAAAAAACAAAGGAAAACCAAATTCAAATTAAGACAAACTGTAAACCACTTCTGTTTTCACTGAAGGTCTCCTTTGGATGAAACTGCACTTTCTGAGGATAAAATACTTCTCAACAATTTTTCCCCCCAAAATAATTAGCATTCAGCTAATGACATTCTTGTCTTCAGTGTGGTTGTGAAAAGATTCTAGGACACTGATAGACCTTGGTGCCAGTCTGAATAATCAACCATAGATAATAGTGAAATTGCACACAGAAAATGCAGTGAATGTGTTTTCTTCTCTCTGACACAACTATAATTGGTAAAACAAAATTAATGCAATAGAGATGAGCATCTAGTTTGCCTTAAGAAAGTCTTTTTCCTGGTGTATTTTTCCAGGGTTTATGGTGGCACAGATGACTATCGGATGAAGGCCCAAAGAGTAACTTGGTGTGTATGATATTGTGTAGTGATGGATAACTAGTTGAAGACTGCTGTTCAAGAAAGTATTCATCTGAATTTTTCTTTTTCTTCTTTTTGCCTGTGTTATATGGTTAAAGTGATAGAGGATTTCAAAAAATAAGACAAAACTTCTCAACTGCTTCTCTGAGAAGAGCTTGAAAAATTGAGATGAATCAGCATGTAATGTTTAAATAGTTCCTCAACTGGAATATCGTATGGCATACGTTATGCACTGTCAGTGGATTTTCATTAATGTTCTTGTCCAAAATAGAGAGGTCAGAAGCTCTGCCACTTACAAGCACTGTCAGAAACTGGTTTTTTTTTTTAGTTATTTAATTTTCTACTTATTAAATCCTCTAGACAGAAGCAGCTGAATCTGTAGCACTTGGTAATGGTTCGGACCAAATTCATCTTTACTTTCATGCTTTGCCGAAGCTTCTTGGAGCTTAATACAGATTTTCTCTATTCCCATAGTAATTTCCAGTATTCCATAGTATCTTTTTTTGGGGTTTTTTGTTTTGCTTGTTTGTTTGAGTTTTGCTTGGTCTGTATGGTCTAAAAACCAGGATGATTTAAGTTCAGAAAGACACTTTTCTAACTAATTCCACTGGGCATAATAAAGCCCTGATTTCTGCAGAAACTTTAGCTGCTGTGTTAAGTACTTGTAAGGATAAGAGAGCACTCTGTAATTTCTGCAGTTGCCTTCTCCATGCTCATCACCTTGAAAAACACATCTGATGAGCAACAAGTCCCAGGAAGGCAAACAAATAGAAACTTAAAGAGAAAATATGATTTGTCTTTAAGCTTGAGAAGTGTCTTATTAATATTGTTCCCATCATTTTATATGACCCAAAAATGCTAACTGAAAACCAATGAGAAAAGAAGGGGCATTCCAAAGAGAAAACCAGAAAGAATAAAAAGGAAGGTTCCAGGTGCTTGTTGTTTCTGATGAAATTCTTTGTAATTTAACATTTATGCTGTATTGCTTTGATTGCTAGTAGTAATTTTGGATGAGCTTCAACATCCTTTATGTAATAACTTAGGCAGTGCAAATATAATGTAGGTATGCATACAAACCCAAAATTCAGGCATCTGAATCACAGCCATGTTAGGGAGGGCTGTGTTACCATGGGAGTATTTTACCTGTACAGGCAAATTCACATGCTTTAGAATAATTTTAGGAAGTTCTTTACAGCTTATTAAAACAAAATGACAGAAAATATGGAAGGTCAGAAATGTGGGGAAAATATTTCTGAGTAAAAAGTACTTAATTTTGAAAATTTTAATCCTTTGTATTAATAATAATTTTCCTAACTTACTCCCCTTCTGTTACGAAAAAAGCTAGTTCTGCAATTAAAGAAGTTTGCTCTGAGTCTAAAGGTCACCTTTTTAATCAGCTGAGCTTTTCAAATTACTTCAGGTGGTAATTCTCAGATTATGTCCACAGCAAATTCTTCCTGGTGATAAAGGGTTATTTCTATTTTATTATTCTACTGTGATAAAACATTGTTTCATACTATAATTAAAAGATGCGTTTCCAAATAGTTTTCCATTGAACCAATAAATCTTCTGTCTTCTTTTGCTGCTGCTTCATATCTTCTGACTTTTTTTTCAACGTTCTTTGTACGTGATCTTTGTAAGTAAAAGTTAGGTGGTAATCAGATATTTTAGCTATTAGGAGTAATACAATAATGAGCCTTGAACACTCATACATGTTTGCGAAGGGGGTTTTGTAGTCATAATCTTGTTCCTTAGAGAAGTTTTAGTTAGAAATAGTCCTGAATACAACTGCTTATTTCACCTTGGAGACAGAAAAATGCTAGGACTGCTTCCATATCTAGCCTACTTACTTGAATCAATGTATTTAAAGTGGTGGAAACCACTAGCAGATGAGGGAAGAAGGGTTGTGAAGAAGGTGGCTGTGGATGAAAGCCTTAAGCAATAAGTTACTTGCAGAAGAGAAAAAGTAATTTATCATTTGCACCTAGCTGCTTTGCCTTCTGGGTTTCTCCGTCCTCTATACTGCTGAGTGTTATTTGTGGATAAATTTTAAATTAAGGAGATGTAAATGGTTGGTGCAGAGAAGAATTGGCTGTTTGGAGGAAAGCAAAGAGCCTCTTGCAGGGATAATAAAAAGGTAAACCATTATAATTTTGGAAAACAATAATTGCCGAACAGGCTAGTATTTAGTAGCACTGTTTTCAACTAGATGTTTCAGAAATGTTTTACTGCAAAGGTTATGAAAAAGACTGAAGAGCTGCCTTATATAGGGCCGCACCCGCCTTCCTTATCTCTGGAAAGGAAATCTGGCAAATCGGAGGGAGGAGACTTTCATGGGAACCATGGAGTACAATGAAAACAATGAAGTACTTCCTTCTATTCTCCTAAGTGTAGGCCTTTTACCAAGAACACTAGTAGGCACCTGGTTTTGCTAAATTGTTAATATTTGTGAAGATAACCAAAGTTACAGATGGTCATTGGAGCAAACATACAAGACAGGTCTGAAGAGAGCAGTTAAGCTCGAACACCTACTGACATTTAGTATTCTTCGATGTACCATTTTTTTTTTACTATCCATTTTCCTCTGTTACCCAGGAAATAGAAAAGTTCTGGAATTCACTACACAAATCATAAAATTCCATGTTGCAAGGGACCTCAAGGATCATCTGGTCCAACCTATTTTGGCGAAAGCACATTCTAGACAAGTTGGCCCAGCACCATGACCAGCTGAGCCTTGAAAGTGTCCAAATAATGCACTTGATTCATTCCTGTATATATTTATATTATGCCCAGAGTCATCCTTGTTATTTTAGAACACTGATGTTCTTAAATGAAATCTGCCCCATCGCAGTGAGTGACTGGCTGGGGTTAATGGTCCTTGGCACAGCTTCTCCTAGTTTGTCATGAATCTGCAGGAAATGCTCTGTGTTTTAATTGTTATTGTTTAATTAGGAACCTCTTCTACCTAAACAAGTGACAAATGACCTGAAATAACAATGACAGTAATTTTCCCTGACCATTCGAGATATGCTGTAAGCAGATTCTATGCAAGCAAACCAAGGCATGGTTAGTGCATATCTGTTCAAATAACGGGGGTTGTGACGCTGAAATAATGTTCTGCAGATATGATCATTAATAAATGCCTTTTTTAGATTTTGGGGATGTCACTAGTTTAATCAGTTACTAACCCGATGACTAAAATTTAAAATGAGAAAGGCTGTGTTTGCCTTATTCCTCATATAATTTAGTGTTCCATATTTCTAATCAATACTGACATTGCATTTTCAGTCTTGACAGTGGTTAGCCATGGTTTTAATCACTGTAGGATCTGTATAAATGCACACACACAAACCCAGAGCACATTGCTACATGGAATATAATCTTGCATTTTTGCTTAGGGCCTGGGTTATGAGAATCTATACTGTGCACTCTTGGCCATTAACTTCTCTCTGTGCTTTGTTTCCTTTCTCCGTCCTTTGCTGCTTAAGATCTGTATATTTTGATTGTAAACCCTTACAATGGAAATGAACTCTTTCTAAAGTGCATGCACAGTACTTAGGCCACATGGGACTTCTGCATGCTCCTGGAATATTGTCTTTGCAGTTGAGTTTGTAAATAAAAGATAAATTCTTTGTTTGAAGGTAGAATATAAATATGACTAGCCTGTTATTATATCAGTTTGCATCATATAAAATTCCATATTGCTTGCTGATAAAATTTCAACTCATCTGATACTTTTCTATGTGAAAGTGGAGTGACTATTATACAAGTAAAATCTTGATTTTTTTCTTTTTCCAGTTTTGGTTTTTGGCTAAAAACATTCATATTTAGTCTTCATCATCCGTGTATCTTAAACTGGGTTGAAGTCAATGGAAATAGGTCCAATGACTTACAAGGTCTTAGGTTCACAGAAATTATTTTGTAAATATGATAGTTACCGACTCTGTTATTACAGAGGAAATTAGATTTCTTGGCTTACAAGCCGGAGAAACTCCATAAATGTAGCTGGTTCAGTATGTGTAGAGTTTGAGTAATAATTTTTCACACATTTTTTGAATCATCAAATGGCAGCCCAGCTGTTCTACTTTGCTCTGTAATACCACTGTAATTCCAGCTATCCCAGTCTACAGGCGCTACTGCCAATGCCCATCTGCTTGTAATGCTGGAGAGTAGCTGAGAAAAAACCAGAGACAGAACAAATAGAAATCTTAATAAGGTCATTTTAGCTGCACTACTGGATTTTGTGAGCTTCTGTGAATTTTTGATACAAATATTATACATTTGTCCAGTTTTAGTGCAACATGAAAAATTACTAGAAAAATTGTGGAGCCTGAAATGGAAGCTGGTGTTGTCTGAACGGCATGTACTGAACCATTTAGTAGGCGTGCGTAATTCATTTTAATTCAATCTGTGGACAAGATTTCCAGCTAATTTGAACTATTTGACTTCTGTTGCTGATTTGCCTTCAAAATCTGTTTAGCATTGATTTGTCGATTTATTTACACATTAGAAAAAGCTCAGTTTCTGTTAACTAAAGAACTGTCTATCAGAAACACTCAATATAAATGCTGTTAAAAACGATCTGAGCCTGTTTTGAAGTTTACATAAAACTTCTTCGAACTTAAGAGCTAGTAAGACCAAATTCACCGCATAGCTGAGGACGTACATAGCTAGTTGTGGTCCAAACCAACAAGCATTAGAAAAGGCTATAAATGAATAAAAACCTGTAGAATTTGTAGAAGAATATACGCAACAGGCACATTCATAATTTACTGTGCTCCATGAATGCCATGGGAGTAATTGTTTCCTTTAAGTACTTGGCAAACGCTGCTAGTATCCATTCAAAAAAGTAATTTTCCACTCAGAGAACTTGTTGTAAGCACTCATGGAAAGAACAGCCAGCAATACAGTGCTTTCTCTGTAGTTCTTCCTGGCTACATTCATGTACTCAAGGCAGAAGCTTTAAACACAGAAGAAATGAACAGCTGGTATCAAATCCACAATTAGCTGCAGAAAGATCATGTTCTCATGAGAGCAGAAGTTCATGGTTATTATGTAGTTGTTAGTTTTCTGGTTTGTGTCTCTCAGCAAAACGCTTTTAGTTTGAGGCAAAGTTCTACTGTCTTCTGAAGAAGTGTATTTGCAACATGTGAAGAGGTTGGCATGATAGACACAATCACCTGGTCTTGAATCTCTTTGAATTGTGAACTGCAATTCCATCTTTTCTGTAACTAAATAAATCATACTTTATGGACTGGACAAACCTGGTTAGTTGAATAGGTTGGTTGGCTTCAGTGCCAAAGCTGCAGGATTTTAAGTGTTCTAAAGAAAATTAATGCATAATCTGTAAGACAGTGAAGTGATATGCATGTGCATATACATGCACCTAATTAGTAAGTAATATGGAGCTATTTAGTAAGTAAGGGAATATAGATGCAGCTGAACAAATGGATGGTAGTTTACTCAACCGTGCCTGCAACTATTGTGAATTGTCTGCTATTCATGTAGTTTCAACTTGCTGCTCATCTGCATGATGTCTTGATGAGTACCATCTTCTGTTCTAGAATGTGCTACTTTCAGAACACTGCTGTTAGATTTTTGTTACTGTTAGATTCTGCTAGGTAGCAAAGATTCAGATTCACATCACAGAATGTAAATATTAAAATATTTATTTATAAGTCTTGGTATTGGTATAGTAATAGCATTTAGATGTCACCTTGATGCTCTCTTGGTTTGGGGTTTGTAGAAGGAAAAAGTGAAAGATTATTCTAACAGCATGTCACTTAAATACCAATTTGTTATTTACCTTACATATCCATATTTACAATATTTCTAAAGTTCAGTGAAATGGGATTTAAGAAGTTCTGCATGATTTTGCAGAGTAATTGACACTTTCATCAGAGCATAGATATTTTTCTCTCTAAGAAGCACAAAATACAAGATTCTGCATAATTTTTGGCATTTTGAATATACTCTGTAAGTGGATAAAAATAGGGTTGTCATCATAACAAACAGAAAAATTGCCCACATCCAGAAATACTATTTCTACAGATAGGGTTTTTTTTATAGTTGGAAATGTATATAGCTCTTACTTGTGCACATACTACCAGATAGACTAGGGCTCAGGAGAGAAAAAAGCTATTGGACAGTTGTGTTCCATTACAAACATCAACTAATTATAAATAAGTAAATACTTGTACCTGCATAGAATGTAGCTGATCAATAGAACTCTTCATCAATACTTTTCTCTGTAGCTGCACAGCTTACAGTTTGCAGAAGGATGGTTTAAAATTCACATTTAGCTGTGGTGGCTTTTTTTTTTTCCCCTCAAGAAAATGGCACAGAGAAGTGGTGCATTTCTGATCAGACAACCTCTCTTTATGCGTCCAGCCTTCAAAGGGAATATTAAGGAAGAATGCTGTACTTTTTGCACTGCATTTGTTGCTTCTTTCGTGTCAGCCTTGCCTCTCATTCTAGTTAGCTTCATGTAAAAAATTTATCAGATATACTTTTTCACTTCATCAGTGATTTGGTACTGCTTGAAGTTTAAGAATTTCTGCAATTGAGTCTGCTTTTTAGGAAACAATGTATTTTGAATGGTATTGGAAAGTAGAGGCACTTTTTTCCGTGTAGTTTTTACATTCTGTTTGGTCTGATGCAAAATAAGGTAGTAGGGCAGTACGATGTAGTTGTTAAATACGTTTGGGAAAAGAAGTATTTTACTGTCTAAAAATGTTTGCTAAAAGCTGGTAAAATAACACTGACAATACAAAAGTTCTTGTCCAAAATATCTTAAAGGACATGTGGCTATCATGTGGGGGGAAGAGCTGAGATAGAAATAATTGTCTCTGTTTGTCCTGGGTTCAGCAGCAGCAGTCATTTTTTTCCTTCTCGGTAGCTGGTGCAGCGCTGTGTTTTTGATTTTGGGCTTGGGAACAGTGCTGATAACACCAGTGTTTTCAGTTACTACTTGGTGATGTTTAGGCTGGCCAAGGACTTTGTGAGTTTCATGCTCTGCCAGGGAGGAGGGGAAGCCGGGAGGAAGGAGAGATAGGACACCTGACCCAGACTAACCAAAGAGGTTATTCCATACCACAGCACGTCATGTCCAGGATGTAGAAACGGAGGACAGAGAGCTGGAAGGGTGGTGGGGGTGCATGGTGGGGTGTGCACTGCTTGCTTGGGCTTGATATAGGATGGTGAGAAATTGTATTCTTTTCCCTTGTATTTTCTCTTGTCATTATTATTATTGGTGGTAGCAGTAGTGGTTTGTGTTATACCTTTAGTAACTAAACTGTTCTTATCTCAACCTATGGGAGTTGCATTCTTTTGATTCTCCTTCTCATCCCTCCAGGAGCGGAGGGAAGAAAGAGTGGGGAGTGAGTGAGTGAGCGGCTGCGTGAGTTTGAGGGGTTTAAACCACAACACTGTTTTTCTGTGAACCAAACTCATTTGCCAGAGAGCAAAGAGGAAAAGAAAAGCCTGAGATAAAATGTCTTAAGCTCAGAAACACAACAGATAAAAATGACAAGCCTTTTTCCATCCTTTGGTTAAGTTTATGAGAAGCAGATCAGAAGAGTGTAGGCATGCATTCCTGCTGCCTTCTGCAGATGTATTGTGGAAATGCTGTGTGCCAGTTCAATTAATTAGAGATGTAACAATCTTTTCTGCAGACACATGCACAAGACATTCTTTAATGCTCTTTAGAAAATGTGTAACTGGTATTTAAAGACTAAGTAATTATTTACCATTTTTCTGAGTACTTCTAGAATATCAAGTAGGAGCATTTAAAATCATTATTTTAAAAAACTGTTTTCATCAGTAGGACTTTATTCTCAAAGATGACAGCTGGACCAGGCTAATTCCTTATGTATCAAATACAGTGGTAACTAATCCTGTAACTTTATATGTATTAAATACTGTGTATAATTGGAGCATGAGGTTGTTGTTAACTCATTTGGAAAAATTAGCAAAGCCATAATTGCTCACAAAAATGTGAACATCTCTTATGTATACACTAATCAAGGATACATATGATAGGCACAAGGATATGCAATGCTGTGCTGCACACTTTATACAATTTAATGGGTACTTGGCATTTTTTTTAATATCACAAATAGTGAAGCAGAACTTTGGAGCATTGTGAACATACCACACATACTGTCTTGGGATCTTCTTAGTCTCCATTTAAACTGTGTTGATTACATTAAGAAGAATTACTTCTACATGTCACATATTCTGAAAATGTTCAGTAATATATTATACTTTAGAGTTCTGTAGGTTAACAGTTCTACCATGTGATTTGGAGTTTTTCTTACTGCAGATCATAAGCTCTGTTTGAGTTCTGATTAATTACCCTATTATCCCTTGTTGCATGGAGCACAGCTAAGTGTTGCAGCTGCAAGTCCACCTCTGTTACTCAGTTTTTGTTGTTAAACAGAAGCTTATTCTTTTCTTTGCACTGATGGTATTTAAAAAAAGAGCAGCTCCACTGCTTAATGGTTGAGTTAAGGCAATGTCTGAAGAGTTTTAGGAACTTACTCCCAGTCTATTGATGTCAGGGAATTTCAGTAGGCTTTGGATTGAGAATAGAAATTAAGAAGAGGAGTGTGTATCCTTCATCCATGTTGTCATATGTTATATATATTTTTTTCATAGAATGACAGAATGGTTTGGGTTAGAAGAGACCTTAAAGCTCATCCAGTTCAAACCCCCTGCCACAGGCAGGGACACCTTCCACTGGGCCAGGTTGCTCCAAGTCCCATCCAACCTAGCCTTGAACACTGCCAGGGATAGGCAGCCGCAGCTTCTCTGGGCACCCTGTGTCAGGGCCTCACCACCCTCACAGTGAGGAACTTCTTCCTCATGTCTAATTGAAATCTTCCCTCTTTCAGTTTAAAGCCATTCCCCTTTGTCCTGTCCCTACAGGCCCTTGTCAAAAGCCCCTCTCCGTGTTTCTTGTTGGCCCCTTTAGGGACTGGAAGCTGCTTCAAGGTCTCCCTGGAGCCGTCCCTTCTCCAGGCTGAACAAGCCCAGCTCTCTCAGCCTGTCTCCATAGCAGAGGTGCTTCAGCCCTTGGAGCATCTCTGTGTCCTTTCTCTGGACTCACTCCAACAGCTCCATGGCCCTGTTATGTAGTTGCCCCAGAGCTGGACACAGGAGTGCAGCGGTGGGTCTCACTAGAGTGGAGCAGAGGGGGAGAATCCCCTCCTTTCATCTGGTCATGCTGCTGGGGATGCAGCCCAGGACATGGCTGGTTTCTGGGCTACAAGCACACACTGCTGTGTCGTGGGGAGCTTCTTGTCAACCAATACCCCAAGTCCTTCTCGTCAGGGCTACTCTAAATCCATTCTCCACCCAACTGGTATTTATGCTTCGGATTGTCCTGACTCAGGTTCAGGAGCTTGCACTTGGCCTTGGATTGCATAATTGCATTTTATTTTTCTCTTTTGTTTTTTGTCCTCACTGGATATTGCTTGTAGCAAGAGTGAGAAATGAGGCATAGTTATTTTAATTGGTTTCTCATTCACTAAAGCTGGTAAATGCTGAATCCCATTTTAAGAAGTACTAAAACCAGACAAAATGATAGTATTTTGACTAAGAGAATCAGGGTAAGAGAAGGGAATTATTGCATAAAAGAGTACGTCAGAACAGATGTAACAAATTGTTGCTAGATATCTTGGTGCATAATTATTCAGTTAATGCTTAACTACTAAAAAATCCCATTATGATAGATATATTTTCTAAGAAAGGAAAGTCTGTTTGAACTAAGGCATTATTATTAATGATGGATTTTGGTTAGAGTAAGCAACTTAGTGGCTGTTTTTATCTTTCTGGCCATAAATGGCTCACATACTAACATCCTCTGCTATTCTTCCTTATGGTCAGAACTTCAGACAGAAAAACCATGTCCCCTAAACAACTTCAGGCAAAATTTTTAAGGTGAGGACAGCTAGTCCAGATAAGACATTGTTCAACAGCAATCGTAAACAGCACAGAATTTATCAGAAAAGAAAATTAGCTTTTAGGCTGGTGTTTCATGAACAGTTTGATTTTTTTCCAATTCATGAGTCCACAATATGAGAAATTAATTAGAAAATGCCAAGTTGTTAAAAAGATATGTAGACATATATATCTCTTATGTGTTAGTTGCATGAATCTTTCCATCTTCCCAACTGGGTACTAATGAATAAAGCATGGTTGAGTACCAAGCCACTGCTAAGCTAAACGTTCTACTTTTTTTCCTTGGTTTACAAAATAGGATTTCCTACTGAAAAATAGATTCCAAGCATGTGAACTATAACTATAAGCTGCAGCTATCACATATTGCTGAGTGAAATGGTTAAGGGGGAAAAAAAATTCAGGATACATCTTGCCCACTAACATGCTCTCTGTTGTATCAAGATACAGTTTTAGCCACTTGATGCCTGTGCATATGCTGATCTTAGAAAAGAGCAGTGTGAACAGGGCACTTGTCAACTGACATGAGGCGAGGCGAAGTGGATGTCGTTTTGGTACTTTATCTCATGGCATCTTACTAGATTCCCAGTGGCTTGCTACAGACATTAAAAATGGTAGGAAAAAAAGAGAGATTGCTTCTAAGTAGCCTAGAAAAAGATTTTTGACTCTACTGTAGGATAAGAAAGTGTTTTAAATAAGAAATTAATTCCTGAATTTCATGCTGACTGATATTACTGCATATAATAGATTATTTTAATTACATCCTGGGATGATGTAGACTATTAAATAAAAATGTTAACATCTTCCTAGCAATGAAAGATAAAACCATGTACAAATAAATGTAAGACCTGGATCATGGAGGCTCTTGTCTATTAAGGTTATTTCCAGCTTCATGTCTAAATCATTGAGGATTGTAAGTGTGACTCTTCCATTATAAAACACTCTTAGATGCCAGGAATGGATATACTCACAAACATTATAACTCCTGAAATGTAAGTTTAAGAGTTGTATGGAATGTTCTTGAAGAAAGTAAATTTTTGCTAGCTAACATTAAAGGTGAAAACACATTTGAGAAGCTTAAACAGTTACAATCTTCATATGACTATATGGGGAAATCTTCATCCCCACCTATTAAATGTTGCATATGGATCTCTTGATTTCAGATCTGCAGCTCATGGTACTATCTGCTGAAAGCTTAGTAAAATTCAAATAATTAAGTTTTAGCAGCAAATACTTATTACTTAGGAAACTGGCATATTTAAGACTAAAATCAGGCTCGTGTTAACCTAATGGTAATCTGATTTAAATGGTCACATTTTGTCCACTATAAATTCAGCTATGAATATTTTTAATCAAATACATGGTATAACCTTATCATTGAAACTCATGTTCTGATAGGACTTGAAATAGATTTGCAAAACCATACATTTCTTTAAGGAATGATCAAAAAATTCAGAAGGAGCCTGATTCTGCTCTCAAAATAGTTTTGAAATACCATGTGCACTTGAAAAGCAATAAGTCATTCCCCTCTCTCACCCAGTATGATGAAAACGAATGCATCCTTAGCTCATATAAACTGGCATGGGTCTGTTAATTTCAGTGAAGCAATACCAGATTAAATCAGATGTGGCCTTTAAATACAAACAAATCCCAACGTCACTTACAGTTATTGGGCTAGTTTAAAATAAGCAATGAAATACTGTGATTTACAGATGGAGATAAGGGATTTTTTTTTTTTGTTAAATGAGTTCTGATAAATGACATAAGTACAGGGAGATGGGATTTTTCCCAGATGAATCATTTTAGTTGTCATTCACATCTTCTAAAAGTTATAGTATCACTAGTGTTTATCTGGCTCAACTGTCTGGTTGGATTATTTTGTTAATTGCAGAGCTGCCTTCAACTGAGCACAAATACTATTCCCTGCCAATATATCCATGCTGGCAGAAACCCTGCATGTGAAGGAGCCAGAAATACAGAAATGTCCAAGACTGTTAATTTTTCAAGCCATTCATGAAAATTTTGTTTAATAAAGGAACACTGTAACATATGCAACAGGTAGATCATCTCCTTCCCTACTTCCTTTTTATTCTATACTTATACTGCCTTTACCATTGTAGATATAATAGCTTTTAATTTATGCACTATCAATTTAGTAGTAAAGTCAAGCCCAAAATAAACACACAGAACACCCTCCAACATGTTTCAAAATGCTAATCAAGTATCATAGATTTGTTGTCATAGACAAAATGGGCTGAATATTGACAGCGCTTATGAAATATGGTAGTTTCATCTGTATATATATAATTAAAATATATTAATTTATTTTATAATTAAAAATCACACAATAAAATTGTATAATAGAAACTACTTTTGGGGGGGACAATACGAAGAATGAAATAGCCTTTGTGTGGCTTTGGCAGAACCTGAAAAGAAATCTCAACATGTGCAGCAGGGGTACAGTGTTTTTGGGGAGGTAAAGATTTGAGAAAGATACTGAATTAGAAGTGAAATACTGTGTTTAGATTGCTGGAATGAAAGATTTGTCCATTGCTGAAGGTCTTGGAAAGTCTTGGTTATACTGCAGGCTTGACTCCTGTAACTGAAAGGGGCCTAAAAGGATGCTGGAGGGGGACTCTTCGTTAGGGACTGTAATGGTAGGACAAGGAGTAATGGTTTCAAACTTAAACAGGGAAAGTTTGTAGATATAAAGAAGAAGTTCGTTACTGTGAGGGCGGTGAGGCACTGGAACAGGTTGCCCCAGTTGTGAATGCCCCATCCCTGGCAGTGTTCAAGGCCAGGTTGGACAGAGCCTTGGGTGACATGGTTTAGTATGTGGCGTCTCTGCCCATGGCGGGGGGTTGGAATGAGATGATCTTAAGGTCCTTTCCAACCGTAACTATTCTATTATTCTGTGATTCTATGAGGAACATTTCTGAGGCTGGAAAACCAAGCAGTAACTAGAAGGGTGAAGTGATTTCTGGCGTATGGGGACTCCAGAATAATATATGATAAGCTTTGTTTAGGACATTTGCAATTGTTTTCTGATGATAAAACTTGGGGGAAAAAAATCTCAAATTTGAGCATTACCAGGTTGTTTCTCTGATAAGTTAATAGCTAGTTGATAGAGATCTGGTTTTTGTTTGTCTCACTAGCCAAGCCTCAGTGTTCTCAGAAAAAAATGATTCAGAAAAAAAAGCTTTTAAGCATGCTAAATTACCTAAGGCGTATATGTAATCACTAGGCTAAGAAAAGCTATAGATGAGCTTTATCAGATTTTAGCCATTACATATAATCCATGTTACAAGTGGAATACATAGAAGAATATTTCTGACCTAGAAAGCTATGAAAGATTTAAGTTAAGACTCTGCTCCACCACAGCAGGAAATGAGGAACCAAATTTATGCATTTCAATCACACTTCTTTATGGAAAGTATCAAACCTGGGAATGCAGAAGTGGCAATAGAAGCAGAACTGAACGCAATCCTACTGTGCTTGAAATTGTTCAAGGGTGGCAAGTTTGCCAGTTTTACAGCACACCTCCCTGAAGTGTTCACAATGCTAATACAGTTATATAAAGACAGACCTATGATTTAAAAAGCTGCTGAGTCACATTTTGCCTTTACCGAAGTGGAGCAATCTGTTGGTAATACAGACAAATTGCACAGTGTTATGTGAAAATACAAATCAGCTGGGCACATCCACATGTGCCCAAGCAGAAAGGCTGTTAATCAACATGTCAAACAGCTGTTAAGAAGAGAATGCTGTATGTCACAGGAAAAGGCTGGCAATTGTTGTTCTAGGTAAACATGCTTTTCGCAAATGTATGTGAGAAGAGCTGCTTTAGAATCTGATTACCTGCTTTCTTTTAGAAAATCATGGAATGGAATAGAAACAAAACACTTAACCTCTTCATTGCATGCTAGCAGTGTTCCAAAAAATACTTTGATCAGACAAGAGAGTCTTTCTTAAAAAGGAAAGCTTAAAGCATGACAGCATGCCGTATAACACGGCCAGAATTACTCTCCCAAAACAAGCCCATAAGAGTTGGGCTTGTTCAGCCTGGAGAAGAGGAGGCTCAGGGGGGACCTTATAGCAGTCTTCCAATACCCAGAGACCTACAAGAAATCTGGAGAGGGGACTTATTACAAGAGCAGGTGGTGACAGGACAAGGGGGAATGGCTTTAAACTGACAGAGGGAAGATTTAGATGAGACATTAGGAAGGACGTCTTCCCTGTGAGGGTGGTGAGGCCCTGGCACAGTGTGCCCAGAGAAGCCGCGGCTGCCCCGTCCCTGGCAGTATTCAAGGCCAGGTTGGATGGGACTTGGAGCAACCTGCTCTAGAGAAAGGTGTCTTTGTCGGTGGCAGGAGTTTGGAACTGCATGAGCTTTAAGGTCCCTTCCAACCCAAACCATTCTGTGATTCTGTGATTCTATGATAAATGCATATATTTTGCTATGACTAGACTAAGACATTCTTACTCTGATAACCATAAAAGCACCTTGGTCTTTTAGAGAACAGTTGAAAAGTTTCTATGAAGCAAATATAAAATCTATAAAATTTGGAGCTGTCAAGTATTTGAATTAATTTAATTTAAGTATGATCTTCAGAACTAACTGGCCAATTGAAACAGGAAGACAAAGTAGAAAAGAAAGCACACAGTGGATGGTGAAATTTATGTTGGTTTAAAATAAACAGTGTTCAGCAAAATTCTTCTTTGTTATGCAATTATGGGCCAGTTGAAGGTGTAAGAACCTCTTCAGGAGCAATGCCTGATTACATCATATACTGAAATACAGTTAAATCCTAGTTACATCTTTTGTAATCTAAACATTAAACTTAGTAATACTTCCCATACTATTTTAAGTTCACAATGGTGTTTGGGCTCCCAGATCTTAAAAAAAGAAAAATGATAAGCATGCTCTTACCTGTCAGTGCAGTCTGTGGCAAGTTTTCTGATACTTACCTAGAAGTTCACAAATATACTTTCTTCAGTAGCATGGACAATTATCAGAATAATGCAGCCAAATCTTACCTTACTCCATGATTTCTGTGCTTTATTTGTGTACTTTCAAGGGATGATATGGGAGCAGGTTTATGCTGTGATAATTTAAGCAGAAATAGTGTCTTTGGTAGATGCTGTATATAAATCCAGAAGAAATGCAGGCAACTTAATGCCTACATTTTAATGAGTTCTTCAGGTATGCGTCTCCATTTCTTTATCAAGTACAAAGTGTGCCACTTTTTCATTCTCATTTTCATGTGAGAATGTGGAAGTGTGAATGATTTAGAATTCCCAAACTGTAGGAATTTGAACAGAAAATTTATGTACTATATTTTGTGTTTCAATTTCATGTGTTTTCACAGTAACTGGCTAAAAGATATGTCTTTGTACTTTTATGTTTATTTTTTTTCTTCCATTCTTTTCCAAATCAAAATACTGTGTGTGTACTGTGTAATTCATGAGAAAACTTCACATTTAGATCATTTTTGAGTGGATTTTCACAGGCAAAAAAAGCAAACAGGAAATAGTTTTCAGATAACATTGGATCGTACAGGTTCTGGGTTTTCATTCATACCCACAATGTCACAGTTTCACTCTGTGTATTGCCTAAGTTTTTAAGAGTACCTGCTTATATAAATGATAATGTAAGAGACACAAACAGGATACAGTGAGTAGCTTGCAAAATAAAAATAGCATTTAAGAATACGTATGGAAGTACAGATTACCTTGTGAGCTTTCTTTGCTGTGCTCGTTTTCTCTTCCCGAGGCTTTGAATAATACTAAAGCACAGAAGCCAGGCAAAAGCTAGTTTTCTCCTGAGTAAGTGGAAGAAGCTATAGGCATTGTAATTCAGGCATACACACTTCAAAGTCTCTTGAGTATGAAGGAAATTTAGAAAATACTGTGTAGGGGATATTTTCAGCAGGGTTTTAGGGAAGAAAGTGGTATTTGTTTGGAAAATGCCTCTAAATAATTGGATTACTGAATGGCCCTCACCAAACACAAAACTCTTGTACTTCTTCATGTAGCATTTGCAGGAGATTATTCCTCTTGGTGCGATTTCATTGAATTAAAAAGAGTAGAGCTTGCTGGGTGGTTTTAACAGGGCAGTTTTTCGTTAATAAGGTCAGTAGATCAAGTGAAGTGAATGCTCAAGGTGTTATTTTAAAATTCAAGAAATCTTTGTTTGCTCTAAACCAGGCTAGAAGAAGTTTAATTAATTGTTCAGGTAACAGGGAAATATCTGAATTACCCTTCTAATAGTGGGGATTTATGTTACCTTATTTATTTGTTTCTGTAATTGAGTAGGAAGTGAGAATTATAGAAAGCCTTTTAAAGGTGATGGTAGTGTATTTCTGTAGACATTCATGAGCTCGGATAACTTTAGCCATTTACCAGCAAGTGAATATTTTCTGTTTACTGTTTGTGTGTTTGTTTGTTTTGTGGTGTTTTGGTTTGGTTTGTTTTTCTAATTCTATGCTTTGATTCTGAAAATAACCACCACTGAGTCTCTCCCAGTTCTGGAATTAACATAACGGCCTGTACGTGATTCCTTTCCGTGTGACGCATCTCAATATGAAACTGTAAAATATCTGAGCTATATGAAGCTGTTTGTCAAGCATGTTCTTTTTCCATTATCAGGTTTGACTTTTCCTTATCATATACAGGGACATAATTTAAGAAGCCATTTCCATTACTGTCAGTGGTTCTAGTTTTATGCCCATAGTCAGACACATAACCCACTAAGGTCAATGAAAAATGCCCTGTGACTTTAGTGTTCCTTATGCGACATTACTTATACCTTGCAATGTATTGTTGTAAAATAATCCCTTGAGTGTATTCCTTTATAGGTATTTTCAGTTATCTAGTTGCCTTCGTAATTACAGTAACTATTTTGGGGCTCATTTAACACCAAAGATCCAGCGCTGATGTAGGAGTGATCTACTTCAGCATAACCAGAAGTAAACATCATGTTGGAATTAATTATCTTTCTGGAAAGACAATGAGGCTGCAAAATTCATTCATGAATTTGCACAGATAAAACCGGAGGCATAGCTCTGCATTGTAACTGTGCTATTCCTACTGATGAATAGAAGGAGAAAAACCTTGCTGGTTTTGATTTTTTTAGGCTGTGTGCTGCTGTGCAGGCAATTGGAAAGGTTTTCTTCTGAATAAAACGTGAACATTTTCATTGCAACAGTGTCATGTCATTGTATACTTTATGAGAAATGCCTTAGAGTGTACATGAACTTTTAGTTCTTTTAAAATATGTCATTCCAGGTGCATATTTTAAAAGAAAATAAGGATAGAAAAATATAGCTAAACTCACCTTGCTTCCAGGTTTTGATGTAAAACCTTAAGTAGCCATCTAAATGCTAAGTGACCCTACTGCAGTTTGTATACTTTTATGTGTATATATATATATTCATAGAACTGAGCAGGAGAAAAACGGAGCTGCTGTTTTTATCATCAGCTATATTAAATTAATGATAGCATTGATAAAGTTACAGTAGGCAGTAGATAATGGTAAATCATATTTAAAAGTAATTATTTAGTATAGAAAAAATTACAAGTGCAAAAATATGAATAGATAAATAATAAGTAATAGTAAGTTAAGAAAGGAAATAAACTTTTGTCTTTGTTTTATGATTACTCAGGTGTTCATAGCAGTTTATATAACTCATAAACTCTTAGAATAAGAGGGTTTATAGATAGCTAGATAGATAGATAGATGGATTTATAGAACACTTAGCAGTTTGAGCTTCGATGAAAACTCCTTGCCGTATGTTTTCTCTTTCAGATGTATAAATGTTATAAATTGGCACCATGTTAACTAAGCTTTGCTAATTTTCTGTGTATTCCTGGAACTTCAGCTGGAGCTGGAGCTAGACCAGGCTTTTGTTGAATGGAAGCAGAAGTGAAACTTCTGATCTTTGTGAGAAGCTTCAGATTTTATCACTCAGTTAAAAGGTTGATGGGAACCATCAGTGCATCTTTATAAAATAGCAAGTGCTTCTGATGCGCAGCAGGTTTCTTGTCTGTGAAAAACACTGTTTCATGGGAACAATGATTACCAGAGGCTAATTTTCTTGCCAGCCTCCTCTCTTGGTTAGTTTCTACCCAAATTCAGTCATTTGACAGATACAGGAAAGCCAAGAGCCTCAAACCTATTACTGATGCTTCTTTCTTCTCTTGACATAGCTGTTTTTCTCCCTGTTCACCAGTACAATCATAGACTGCGTAGTCTGTGCATGACCTTTAATGGTCATTGTGCATAATATCTTTGTTAAAAACCTCTATTAATCTCTCATCATGTTCTTTCATGGTGGTAAAGAGTCTGTGGAAATTATTGCCTTCTACCTTCTTTTAATGTTGTGGAAGAAAACCGCAAAATACAGACAAAATGTAAAGAAAACAATCTGAAAGTTCGCTTTAAAATTCTAGAAGTGGCTTACACCATCAAAACTTCAATTATTTGGATAAGGGCAAGTACTTTCAGGAACTAACCCAGGGCAAGAAAACACGAAGTGCTGAACTTTGCACGTTACTTTGATTATGTGACAGTTTTGTGTCAATCCATATCCCCTCAAATTAGGTTTAACAATCTATAATACCATTTTAGTAAGTAACTCAAATTAACTTACAGTTCCTATTAGCATTAATCAATTAGAAATTTAATGAGAAATATTTGGCACTGCAGGTTTTCCTTGTTTTCATCATAGCAAAATGATCTTACGTTTTTTGTCTCAGCTTCTTCATTTGTAAAGTGGGACAGATATGTGGATGGATTGCTGCTGGGTATTGCTCCTTGAAGATATTCAGATGTTCAGCTCATAATCCTAAGAGGTGGTTTTGCACTTGGAAAATATTAAAAACCTTGCTGTTCTGATAGAAAAGACAATAAAGCAACTACTGTAGTTGAAAGCTGCAAAGAGACTCAGAAAAATGTTTGCCTGCAAACATCTGAAGCTCCAACTTTGACCTGATGGGCAAAAGGAAATTGTCCTTTGTACTTTTTGTAAAGGAGTGTTGTTTTTATTTCTGAGAAGCTAGAGGCCAGGACCCGTATTTATTTCCCTCCCATTTTTGTTGTGAAACAAAAGTATGCTGAAAAGAGCAAACTAAAAGCTTTTGCAAAGACTTTTCAGATGTTTGCAAAACAGAATTAACCTCTGACATTTTACTTAGGCTATAAAATGAAAGACGTTTAATCTTTGTTGCTTAGTGTGCAGATAGTTGAAAAATTGTATTAATAACAAGAAAAGTGTTTTACTGTTTGTACTACTGCCAGTGTGGGTATGACAAATAAAACCCAGGGAATTCAGAGTAAGAAACAATACGTGATTCGGAATATTAGATAATCTGTGGCTGACTACGCAGAGTGTTTTTAGAAGAGCATGAAATTTCATATACCAGCTGAAGACATAAAACTCATTGTCTTTCAAATTGAGCAGCCTAATATGTCTAAGTTTAACATTTTAAGAGACAAAATATTCACATAAAACAAGTAGGTTACTGTTAAAAGATGTAAAAAAATTCCCCTGTCCTCCTCCCACCTTCAGTGTTGACCAGTTCATCCTGAAACACAATACCAAGTTTCTCTTTCTTTAAATATACTCGTAAAAATAATAATAAATTTGTAGTAAAGCTGGAATTCCAGTTATTTACTCCAGTTATTCTGCCTTCTCCAATGATTACAGTTTCTCTGGATGAATGTCAGTGCAAACATTGTTAAAATGAAGCCTGTCAAACTTTTTCTCTTGCTTTGGAGTATATTCCTAGATGCTTTGATGTTCTTTACAACCACAGGCATTATTTATGCTAAATAAACTCAAACCTTCAGACATGTAAGTGCATATTTAGCTGTGACCTTAGGTAATAGGGAAATTGCCTTTTATAAATAAGCAGTTAGTTTGTGTCATGGTTTAAGCCCAGCTGGCAACACAGAACCACACAGCCTCTCGCTCACTCCTCTCCCTTCCTCCCCCCAACTCACGGAGGGATGGGGAGGAGAATCGAAAGAATGTAACTCCCACGGGTTGAGATAAGAACAGTCCAGTAACTGAGGTATGACACAAACAACTGCTGCTACCACTGATAATAATAATGATAAGGGAAATACAAGGGAAGAGAATACAACTGCTCACCACCCGCCGACCGATACCCGGCCAACCCGAGCAGTGATCTGACCCTTCCGGGTAACTGCCCCCAGTTTATATAGTGGGCATGATGTGGTGTGGTATGGAATAACCTCTTTGGTTAGTTTGGGTCAGGTGTCCTGTCTCTGCTTCCTGCCGGCTTCCTCTCCTCCCTGGCAGAGCATGAGGCTCAAAAAGTCCTTGGTCAGAGTAAACATTACTGAGCAACAACTAAAAACATCCATGTTATCAGAGTTGTTCTCCGGCTGAGAATCGAGGACACAGCCCTGCACCGGCTATTAAGAAGGAGAAAAATGACTGCTACTACTGAACCCAGGACAGTTTGCAATGCAGTGGCAGATGAATAACATACAACAGCACCATTCATGTAGATAAGAGAAGAAAAATATACATTATATACTTAAATGGTATAAATCCATATAGCTTCATCCACTGCAGAGGAGCTGACCTGACTAACACTGGAGGTCCATGAATGTCATATATAAATGATAAGTGTCGAATAGTGTAGAATGAGATGGCATAGATAAAAAGGGTGTCAGGGGTAAATGTACTAAGCAAAATACTGTCTATAAAAGTCCAATTTTAAAAGTACAACTTTGGGGATTTTTTTTTTGTAACCAAATTGTACCACACTTAGTGTTTTTTGAGTGGAGTTAATTTAAAACTTACATTAAAAGAGAAAAGCAAAGGAGGGGAAGAACAGCAGAAGGCTGGCAACTAATGAGCTTAATCCTGCTAAGGGACTAAAAGATTTGTCTTGTTACTAACAGAAGAAATATAAGGTATCGTGCCAGAGACAGATACGCTTTCTAGAGGGAAAGAAAAAATGTTAAAGGCCTAGATATTATGATGGAAAAGACAATAAAGCAATTACTCCAGATAAAGTTTACAAAGCATTAGCCCAGCTGAATTTGACTGCTGAGTTCTGAAGGAAGTAGTGAGAAAAATAGTTAAAATTTCAAATACACATTTTTGATTCACAAACTCAAGAACAAGAGATCTTATGAAGGTCATCAATTTAACTGCTTGACGTAGCACACAGGAAAACATCAGTAAGTGGGTGTCAGAGGAAACAAATACTGATGGTTTAAAGCATCATAGAATAATTTGGGTTGGAAGGGACCTTAAAGTTCATCTAGTTCCAATGCCATGCCATGGGCAGGGACACCTTCCACTAAACCAGGTTCTCCAAGCTCCATCCAACCGGGCTTTGAACACTGCCAGGGATGGGGCAGCCGCACCTTCTCTGGGCAACCCTTGCCAGTGTCAGTAGTAAACTATTAACATTTTTGACCATTAACAACAGCCAGTTAACTTGCTTCCCTGTACGGTCCCAAAGTACAATGTCCATTTACAGCACCTGGAAAGCTCAAATCTGTCATTTTTCTCTTGATAGCGTTTGCAATGTAATGCCTGCCAAGATTCAGCACACCATGACAGTTATAAAACTTTAACAGTTGCCTGGTATCTATTGGAAGTAATATAAAACTTAAAAATCTGGACACCTTGGGTTTGTGATTATTTTCACACATATTCAGCAAAATGCTAATTCATACATTCATGCAAGTCTGCTGCAGAAATTGCATTACAACCTAAGTACCAAGAATAGTGGAAAACCTTGTCCTTTAGATATGGAATTTAGTCCTAACTTTTCAAAGTGTCTAAACCTTTGCCCATAGATTATTAGTTCCTTTTGTATACATTTACTATTTGCAAAATTCTTTGTTCAAAACCCATGAAGCAATCTGTGGCATTTTAGAATTATAGTAAGACATAAATATTGCCAGCACTGAATATAGAGAGAAAATCTTTTAATAGCCACATCTTTATATGAGAAATTGATCGATTTCTGTATGCAATATATATATATATGAACTCTTGTAGCTGCCATGAATAGGAACAGTGTTGTTTTTAGCAGTGCAATCTATAGAAAAACTACAAACAATTTAGTATCCATTTTGGATTGTGCAACTCCCATCACTTGTACTATGAACATTGACAAATAATTGGGTTGCCTGCTCTTTGAGCTTTTATTTCTCCATGTAAAGCTAGACAACAGTGTTTTCAGGACAAAGTAAAGAATTAAAATATGGATATGAAGCTAAACGTGTGGCTCAGTCACATGTAATTTTAATCAAAGCAAAATTCTTCCCTGTGAGGGTGGTGAGGCCCTGGCACAGGTTGCCCAGAGAAGCTGTGGTTGCTCCATCCCTGGCAGTGCTTGAGGCTAGGTTGAACAGGGTTTGGGGCAACCTGATCTAGTGGAAGGTGTCCCAGCCTGTGGCAGGGGGTTGGAACTGGATGAGCTTCAAGGTCCCATTAGATGTGTACTTTTGCAGGTGTTCAGTTCATTGCATAGCCTAAAATTTAACCTTTGTCTGTCACAAACTGAAGTCTCTCAATGCACACTAAAATGCTTCTGAAATAAAGAGTCAAATATACTACCTCTTTATTATCACTCTCTTCTTAGCTTCATTATCAGGTGTAAGATTATCCTGCATAGGTACTTTAAGCATTAATTGTATTCTTTACATTTCAGCTTATTCAAGACCTTGGTGTCCATGAAGTATACAAACGAGCATGCTGCAATGAACAGCAGCTTTATACTTACCGAATATTGGCCAGAAGCAATCTTACCTCTATTAGATGTTTCCTTTAAGAAAAGTTTGTAAAGGTGTATGGTGTCTTGGAAGACTGCAAAAGGGAGAATATAGTGCCAGCTTTTAAAGTTGCAATGAACAAGAGCCAAGTCTAGCTTACCAGCTTAACTTTAGTTCCTGGAAGACTTTGGAACAAATATTCAAGCAAATGATTTGTTAGCAATTGCAAAGTAAGGAAGAAGTGAGTAACAGTAGACATGTATTTGTCAGCAGCAAATTACATAAAACCAATTCTTCAACAATTGTTAGAGATTGTTTAGAAGCAGTAGATGTCATATGTTCTTAAACAAGTCTTTAGTCATTGTCTAACATGACATTCTTGTAAACAAGCTGGGAAATCTTGGACTAAATTAAATTTCTAGATTGCTAGTAAATTGCATGCGAAGTTGGCTGGGTAACTGTGTGAGTTGTCAGTAATTATCTATCAAAGTGAAAGGACAAACTGGCCGCAGGCATCACTCCTGGGATCAATTCTTTGCTACTTTTCTTTAATCAGCCTGGATGGTAGAGCATAGACCAAGTTTATTAAGTCTGTGATAATGCAGAGCTGGGAAAGAGAAACAGTATACTCAAGGACAAGCTTTGAATTCAAAATCAGCTTGACAAATTAAAGCAAAGGACCAAAAGATATGCTGAAGCTCAGTGGAAAGAAGCAAGAGGTGCGAGGCGTAGGAAGGAATTATGGACAGCAAAAATATGCTGTAGAAAAAAAATAGTGAAATACTGTTTCCTTGAAAAACAATCTGTGAGTCTGCATGTATCACATTCTGAACAGGGGTCAGCAAAGCCATGAAGTTGTAAAAAACTCTTGAAGAACATTTTATTTCTTGTAAATGGAAATAAAGCTTGGAAGACATGGCAAAGTGATTATCCAGTTCTGCTCAGTGCTATACTCCAGGCTGGAATTCTGCGTCCAGTTTTGAGCACTGCATTTCACCAACAAAGTAGACTAATGAAATAAAAAATGAAAGACAAGGGCTTGTGTACCTTGAAGGAGAAATAACTAAGAGGGGGACCTGGTGTTAAAGATCAAGTTTGTAAAGGGGTGGTATAGAAAGGAAAGAAATAATCTGTTCTTCTTTTGTCCATGGTAGATAGGACAAGAAAGAATGGGGTTAAATTTCAGCAATTAAGAATAAGTTAAACAGTTAGGAAGAACTTCCTAATTATAAGAATAGCAGAACACTGAAATAGATGTAATGGGAGTAGGGAATGGGCAGATATTAGGTAAATATTGTCAGGATTGACATAGACATAGTTCATCCTACACCAAGGCAGAAAAAGATGCTTGATGATTATGGGTTTTATAACAATTAATTACATTGATACATCCCTGAAACAGAACAAAATATCCTTCCTAACAGCTGGTGGCCACAGAGCTGCATCTTCCAATACAGTAAATGCCAAAGACAAAAATTGCTAATAGCTGTAATAATTCAGTATTACTTTCTTTGAATGTTTATATAAAATATTTTTGCCTTCATGTTAGAAGTATTTGTTTGCTTGCTTGTTTGTTTTAATTCCTTACTCTCAGCAGTCAGATTGTGGGAAAACTCTACTTGTTTCTCCTTTGACAAAGCACAGGGGGGTGTCAGCAGGGCTTGTTATTGGAAGGAATGAAAGGACAAGTCAAAGGAATGTGGTGGTAGAAAAAGTGGAGCTGTGGTGCTTTTTATTGTAATGATTAGAAAATAGGAAGAGAATCCAACAACACAAACCATATTGCAGTTTGCATGGTTTGGACTTTACAGGGTCATGAGTGGCCCAAGAAACAACAGAATGAAGTCTGAACAGCATCAACTTTTGCTGAAACTTGTTGCTTATACTGTCTCTGCTTTCTAGATCTTACAGTGGGGTAAAGAAGTAGATGAGGAAATCTAAGCAAACTGTTTGCATTTACCTCTTTCCTGAAGTAGCTTGATGTTTTGGCACGTAATGTTATTGCAATGAACGATATGTGGTGCTTTTGTTATTCTGGTTGCTTTTTGAAGACTCTATAGTTTGGACCTAACTGAATTGAATATTTGTCTTCCTTATTTCTCTCCTGAGAAAGTTTTTCTGCATATGTAGCAACATTTCTTCTCTATTACGCTTGATAAGAAGAGATTTTTTAACTTTCTTCTTGGTGGAAAAAAAGTAAGTCTTCTTTATTTTCTTCTGTTTGACATTTTATCCTTCATATTAAATCTACAATTCTTTCTACAGGAGACGTAAAACCAAAGGGGAAAAGGGAAAGTCTACAATAAATTAGATTGGCACTTGGGAGGCATTTCCTAAAAACATTCATCTGGGGTGCAGAAGATTCTGATCTTTTTCTTGCCCACTTGTTGATAGTAGCAGAGTTGCTTTCTGTTATGATAAAAATTGCAAAAATAGTAGTTTAAATAGTACCATTGCTAAAACAGTAGTCTAAACTAAGAACCAGAATTCTTAGAATAAGCAAGCATTTAAGACAATTTAAGACATTTAAGGCAAGTGCTTCCATAAGCGCTTTCCCTCCTTAGTTTCTTAGCTGAATAAAAAAAGGAGTTCACAAATTCTCATCACATTCAGCGCTGCATATTTTTTCCAACTTAACAAAATAGAGCTGTAGAATTAAATCCACCGTCTAAAAGACTGCAACAATTGCCACAGACATTATGGTCTAGAGAAGCAGCATTATGCACAATTTAAACATTTCTCCTGTTTCAGTAAAGTATGGCTCATATGATTTCTACCTGATCTTTCATAAGTGTTTATGTCTGGGTATCACCTGCCTGTAGACCAAATATTGTATGCCTAAGCCTAGCCTAATCTTCTGTCTTGGCTTTTAATCTCAATTTTTCCTGAATCAAATAAAAATTCCTCTGTTCTTCAGCTCAGCTATGAGTGGAAGAAGTCCTAGATGCACTCATTCACTTGGAACTGAATGACCCTCACATCAGTCTCAAGCACCACTTGTGCTTGCATGGAAACATTTGCTACCAGATTTTCTGTGTGCTTCATGGAGGCATTTGTATGTATAAGCCACTGAGGTCCTTCCATGAAAGACACTACAGAATCACAAAGAGGTTTTGTTGCCTAATGAAGTGTGGATACTTCATCACTGAACTAAAATGATTTTTACCTGCAAAGATTATGACCTTAGTTCTCAGTGTGTGAGGATACAGAATGAGCTGAAAAGGGAGAGTCATTTTTAGGGATCAAGCTTCAAAAATTAGAAAATAACTAACTAACCAAATAGAGTACAAGCAGAATGAGCAAAAATTAACCCTGGGAATAACCAATTTAAGAGTCTATTGTTTTTTTTTTCCCCAAAAACAAAGTAGTAAGTTCACCTGAAAAAATACAGATTTACAGCAGGATCTAATGCTTTAACACTCTGCATTATGTACTGTCATTATTCTGTGAACTCCACGTTGCAGTCATGGTCTATCTGTAGCTGCCTATAGAGATCAAGACCCATTTTCTCTCTTGATATTTGTTTACTAATAGTCTCGTGAACTGTCATTTCCATCTTCTTCTTAACAGCATAGCTATGTGATTATTTTTTGTGAGGAGTGGTGCTCGTGTCTTAATGGATGAAAATGCTGTCCCAGAATCTGATTTTTCAAGGTCCTGTGTAACTCCTGCATGAGTTTTTGAGGACAGTATTTTTTTTCATACATATGATGTGCTTGAGTTCCAGAGTCTACTGAAGTACCTTTTGTATCCCTGTAAAGGAATATAGTAACCCTCAAAATCTCTTAAATCCTCTGTGTTGCACAATGAATGTAATTGCATATTATATTTAAGTTCATGTTCACAGTATCTCTTCTAGAGAGGGTCCTGATCAGCAAGGTAGCGTGTCCTGGTTTACCATACAGCTCATCTATTTCAGTTGTTCAGTTTCTTTACAAATCTTTTTCCTCCCCTTCACATCACTGTTAAATTAGCCATGTAATGTTTTGCTCACAAACTGGTATGTAATGGCAACAGGATTTGTTGACACTGCACTGGAAATCAAATATGGGCATATGGGTTTGCTAATTTCATAGTGAAAAGATGTGTACTTGCCTAAGCTACTGATCTTGTATCAGTCTTGGTTCACCTGAACAACGTCTCTCTTAAGTCAGTGGGAGATGTTGATAAAGACATCTTACTGAGGTCAGTATTATTACTCATATAGTATACCTCAGTATTACTGAGGTCAGTAATACACACTAACTACTATGCTTTCCGTGGCGGAGCACACTGCCAGAAACTATATTGCTTTGGAATTACTTTTTTTGAGGTATTATTGTTGATAAGACTTTCTTTAAGTTAATACTGTGTTATCCAAACCAACCAAGTGCTCTCTGAACAATTGCATATGAGGTACTATTTCATGCTGATGAATGGATGTAATTTTTATCCTTGGATATCGAGCTCAACTAATCTAACCCTGACTGGTAAACTGACCTCCAGCTTTCTCTTATAGCTATCAATAATTCTCCATGCATTGCTCCAGAACCAAGCACAATGAGCAAAGACTTCAAACAGTACAGATAATCGCAATTGTGTTCATAGTTTGCACTGAATATATTTAGACTATTCTTTGAAGAGGAAAAGAGGCAATTATCCATTTTGTTCGACCTGAACCTGGAATTACAGCTAATTTTTTTACTAAAAGATCTTAAAAAAACCCAAACCAAAACACAACCCGCTTCAGTGTAGTTTCTCTCATGTTACCGTGAATTGCGCTCAATTAGATATACGGGAGCTTCTCCGAAACAGAAATGCTGTTTCCTTTAAATGGCCCCAGTAAACATATTTGTTAAAGAAAATTGATACAGAAAGAAGAATGAATCACTGCTCCTGGTGAGAAAAAAAAAAAAAAAATTGGCTTTGATTCGTTAGAATTGCTCAGAAAATAATTGTGGGAGGAATGACTCCTGGAAATCCTCCCAAGGTCAGTGAGAGTAAGTAAGTGCTAAGTGTGTTACACTAATTGTATGCACGGTTCTCCCCAAAGAAATTGCTGTTCTTCTTCTTTTTGCCTTCTTTATAAAAAAAATCACTCTTTTTATATTTTTGTTGTTTTGTTTTTCTTCCTCTTCCTCCTTTTCCTCCTCTTCTTCCTCTTGTTTCATTTCTATATAGTCCTTATATTTGCTAAGAAAACTAACAAATTCCAGGGGGGAATATCCAATTTACATAGATGAATGTGATCACCTTTTAATGTAAATGATGCCAAATATGTGTCACTTGCACAGAGATGACTAAGATCTCTGTGCAAACTTGAGCCTTTAGGCCCAATCCTGTAATACAGTTGGAAAATTCCTATTGGGCTGCAATTTCCAGTGGGACTTTTGTCTCATTTCAGAGAAGCGTAGCTGTGGTTAATGCTATGTAGTGAGCTTCTGTTTTCCTTTGTACCGACCATTCTTCTCTTTCAGCATATGTGAACTCTGTTCTTCAGTTTCTGGAGAAGCTGGGGCTTACAGCATGTGCTGTTTCTATTCAAATTAAATCTGTACGCCACTCCTCATTGGATTTGGCTTATATTCTTTAATGGTTGTGACTATAGCTTTTTTTTTGCAATATTTTGACAAATGGAAAAAAATAGCCAGCACTTAAAGCGAGATCTTTTTTCTAAACACTGTTCTCCTCTTTTTATGCTCCAAAATATATGTAATTGAATGATGCAATTCCAAGAGAAGAATTACAATTTAAAACATGTTTGTGAGTGTTGCAACCAGAGATTTGAACTGGTGTTATAAGGGACTCACACCAGTTTGCGTATACTCGAAGTAGCAATCTTGTCTCAGTGGAGATTTACATAACCATATTTCCCGTCAGAATCTGCACTTTCCCATTGCATGCTCACTCAAATCAATTTAGATGAAAAATCTATTGCGCCTGTTTTAATAACTTTGCTATCACAAATCATGTCTAAATATGTGGGTGTGTAGGCATTCACGAATGAAACATATGAAGATGATTTCATGTGAAGATGATTTCATATGAAGATTTTCTGTGTTGCTTTTATTTCATCTTATAAAATACAAACAGTCTTGATCTGATGTATAATGTGCAGCTTGGTGAAGCAGCAGCTATACACTAGAGATGGCACTAAGCTCATTTTAACTACATCATAAACCCAGATCTTGAAAGCATTGCGGTAACTTCCATTACGCTAAAAGCTATTGATTAGAAATGTTTCCCTGGCAGAAAGAAGGGACTCATGAACTCATTGTGTCCCAGTGATTCACCACGAGATCTCAATTGGAGTTGTAGATGACAAGTAGCATCAGCACAGCAGATAAACCATGAAAATCAAGGAGCAATCCACGTCTTATCCAAGCTGTATTAATTAAGGAAAAGATTTCTGTCCACCTGAATGGGATCTATAGAAGATCCCATTGTATGTCACTACTGTATCTGCCCAGGTTTTATACTCTACTTACATTTTACTAATACTTTACTTGTTTTGATGATTTAAATTTTATACTTCCTATGAGACTACTTGTTACTGAAGACAGAAAAAACATGTAGGACATCATATGAAAGACATGTCCTTTTTATGTAATTTTGTTGCAGTATTTATTAGGATACATCTCATACATGAAATGCAAGCAGATATCATTGATACAAGATGTAAGAGAGTAACCACTGTGATGTTGTTTAAACTCTGTTTTAAACAAAGACAGTATTTAAAATGCACCATCTTCTGGTTAGGGCATTATGCCAGTGCCCCAAGCAGAAAATGGGGTATTTGAAAAAACTGGCCCACTACAGAAAACAGTGATAATGATAATGCAGACAGGATTAAAAATCATAGTTGTCAATACTGAATGTTAAAAGGCACATTCAAAGAGGTAAAACAACTTGAGACCTTGGTATTCTAAAGTACTTTTGGAGACAAATGGCTTTTTGGGGAGGGAGAGTTGGTTTGTTTTGGTGGAAGTAAAATGAGGTGGCTTTTCTACATGGATTGCAAGCATGCTTTGGGAAATGTGCTTTGAATGTTTTTCTTTTTGTAAGAACCAAGTGATTACGGTCATTGGATATTCCTCATAACAAATGCTTTTGGAATAAGCGTTTGTTTCTTAAAACAAGGAGGCATTTGCTATAACCTGTAAAAAGCAGAACAAAAAAAAGGATCAAGCACTTTTTAATGTTCTATAAGATGAGGCTTTGTGAATGAAAACAGTTTATGTTGTTAGTGGCTTTTGTACAGTCCTTATAATCTTGTTTTGAAACAAACTGTAATTATAGAGCTGCAGTTCCTTGAAATGTTTGCTTGAAACAAAAGAACGTACAGCAAATTCAATTTGACACTGCTTTTTCAAGCTCATAAGCATCTTCATATGCGCTAATTGTTGTTTTGTTGAACTGTAAGGATACTTCTCCTGAAATTCATTGTTACCTATTTCTGTCCCTTGGCATGATAGGACATTTTGAAGGAGTTCCGCATTAGTAATGTAAATTCTTTTTCCTGTGTTCAGTGTGAAGATTGCTTCTGGTTTGGTTTCTGTACATATTAATAGTTGGACCATAGCACATCATTTATTGTGCATCCTGTTGGCTGTAAATCATTGCATTTAATCACATTTTATGTTGCATAAGGTATTACTATTACATGAATGTGCCTATCCTTATGTAGTCTATATATTCAGTATATACTCATAACAATTCCCTCTTGTTCAAAGGTGAGTTTTTCTTTTAGTAGATTGTTAGTTGCTCAGGTTATTTCTTTATTCTGAAAACGTGACAGAAAAAAACAAAAAGCAAGACATGTTTGTGGTGTTTGGGAGGTTTGATTACTTGATTAAGTATGTAGGTTATATGATACATGTTCCTTGTTTTGTGATTGTAATTCTGTGAATTGCCTAATGGCATAAATACTCTGCTGGGGAGAAATTTTAATTATGGTTTAGATGTAGGAGTTTTCCACTTTGGGAACCTTGGAATTATTCCTCCTCTTCAGGAATAAAAACTAGGAAGTAGGTGATTTGTTTGCTCATTTCAATAATGGGCCAACAATCAAACAAGATTTCTGTTACTCACTAGGATTTACCTTACAGAGAAGGATTTCCCCTGGAGGACAGTTTGCTAAGTCCACTTATTATTAAAATTTTGTTTTAATAATATAAGAAATACCGTTTTATATCATGCTTAAGATGTAACCTCAAAACAGTCCTAAGAAATACATTCAGAACATGTTGTAATGGATATATTTTTTCATATTACTCAACCAATAATATTTATGTCTCCTCAGATAGTTTCTTTTATAGCTCTCTATTTAGATGTTCTCATTAATTTCTTTCTAAACTTCTATTTGATCCAGTCCCATGAAAGGACATTACAATATTCCCCGCTGTCCCCTTAATATGTACTACAGGGCAATATACCACAGAGACAACTTTTTGTGAGGAAATACTATGATTGGATCTGATAAAGTTTTAGCCCAGGAATAATTCTTCACTAAAGAATCTTACATTAATTTTTCCTGGTGGAGCATCTTTTGTTATTATAACCAATTTGCAAGCTGTAGAAGAGCTGTCAGTAGAAAAGATGCCTTACTACTTTTTCACTGGCAACATGCTGCCATGCTGATACGATAGATGAATTACATCACAGCATAACTGTGCAAAAAATCATCTCCACATGGCCTATACTGAAAGTAATGTAGGTTCGAAAGAAAAAAACGATAGCATCAGGATATATATCCAAATAATTTCAAAAGGAACAAGGGTGTTATGGAAGATCTTAAGAACTGCCAAAGATGACATGGGTGTTTGCTATAGGCCGCCTGACCAGGAAGAAAAGTGGACGAGGCCCTCTACTGACACTTCACATTCACAGGACCTGGTCCTCACAGAGGACTTCAGCCGCCCAGAATGTCTGCTGGAATGACAACACAGCAGGATATAAGCAATCCAGGAGGCTCCTGGAGTGCAGTAATGATAAATTCCTCCTCCAAAGGATAGCAGAGCTAAGGAGGAAAGGTTGTCTGCTGGACCTCATATACCAACAAGGAGAGGCTCATGGGGAATGTAAAGATCAAGGCAGCCTTGGCTGCAATTACCATGGTGGAGTTCAGGATCCTGTGGGCGCAGAGGAGGTTGAGAAGCAAGCTCACACTTGCTTTCAGGAGAGATGACTCTGGCCTCTTTAAAGATCTGCTCAGCAATGTCCCATGGGATAAGGCCCTGGAGAAAAGAGGGTACAAGAAAGCCAGTTAATATTTATGGATCACCTCCTCCAAGCACAAATAAAAACAAATACAAAGTCAGACAAAAATCCCAGGAGGCCTGTTTGACCAAAGAACTTGTAGCCAAACCCGAACACAAAAAAAGCAGCATGCAAAGGGTAGAAGCAAGGACAGGTAGCCTGAGAGGAATACAGAAACATTGTCCATGCATCCAGGAATGAAGTTAGGAAAACCAAAGCCCAAGTGGAATTTAATCTATCCAGGAATGCCAAAAGACAGCAAGAAGAGCTACTATAAGTTTGTTACTGGCTGAAGAAAGACCATGGAAAATGTGGATCCACTGTGAACAAGATGGGGTACCTGGTGACACAGGACATGGAAAAGGCTGAGGTACTGAATGCCTTCTTTGCCTCAGCCTTTGCTACCAGCAAGACCAGCTTTCTGGAATCCCAGAGATGAAGGGGAAAGGCTGGAACATGAAAGATGTAACGTTTGTGGGAGAGGATCAGGTCCAGGAATACTTAAGCAAACTGGGCATACAAATGTCTGTGGGGCCTGATGGGATGCACCCATGAATCCTGAGGGAGCTATCAGGTGTCATTGCAAGGCCACTCTTGGTAATCCTTAATTAATCATGGCAGCTGGGAGAAGTACTCAATGACTGGAAGAATGGAAATGTCACCCCCATCTTCAGGAATGTCAGGAAGGAGGGCCAGGCAATTACAGGCCCATCAGACTCATTGCTAATCCTGGAAACCACCCAGATTACCATCCAGAGGTCTTTTCTACCCCAGCCTTTCTGTGATTCTGTGATTTTGTGATTCAATAATGTTGATTAAACTGTTATGAAGAGAAGAACTCGCTCTAACTTTGGGTTCATTTTCTAGATGTCTGCAAAATATAACTGTCTTGAAACATCTCCTGTTGCTAGAAATCTTAATTGTGCGGTTCAAAGATAGGAAGTCATAAATGACGAATTAATGGAGCTAGCAATAACATACATACAATGAGGTTTTTGCAGAAGCATGACTGGTTACAGGATCTCCTTATCAGGAGCCATCATTTTCACCTATTCTAAGCTAATGCCTGCAAGTTTTTTACGTCACTTAGTAGCCTTAAGAAAGTTGCAATATATATAGGTTTATACCAAGAAAATAACTGTTTAACAAATTCACATAGAATCATAGAATCATAGAATCATAGAAAGGACCTCAAGATCATCGAGTTCCAACCCCCCTGCCATGGGCAGGGACACCTCCCACTAAACCATGACACCCAAGGCTATGTCCAACCCCACCTTGAACGTCGCCAGGGATGAAGCATTCACAACTTCCTTGGGCAGCCCATTCCAGGGCCTCACCACCCTCACAGTAAAGAATTTCTTCCTCATATCCAATCTAAACTTCCCCTGTTTAAGTTTAAACCCATTACCCCTTGTCCTCTCACCACAGTCCGTAATGAAGAGTCCCTCCCCAGCATCCCTATAGGCCCCCGTCAGGTATTGGAAGGCTGCTATGAGGTCTCCACGCAGCCTTCTCTTCTCCAGGCTGAACAGCCCCAATTTTCTCAGCCTATCTTCATACAGGAGGTGCTCCAGTCCCCTGATCATCCTCGTGGCCCTCCTCTGCACTTGTTCTAACAGTTCCATGTCCTTTTTATGTTGAGGACACCAGAACTGCACACAATACTCCAAGTGAGGTCTCACGAGAGCAGAGTAAAGGGGCAGGAGCACCTCCGTCTACCTGCTGGTCATGCTCCTTTTGATGCAGCCCCGGATACGGTTGGCTTTCTGGGCTGCGAGCGCACACTGCCGGCTCATGTTCATTTTTTCATCAACCCACACCCCCAAGTCCTTCTCCACAGGGCTGCTCTGAATCTCCTCCCCGCCCAACCTGTAGCTGTGCCTGGGATTGCTCCGACCCAGGTGTAGGACCTTGCACTCGGCATGGTTAAACTTCATCAGGTTGGCATCAGCCCACCTCACAAGCGTGTCAAGGTCCCTCTGGATGGCATTCCTTCCCTCCAACGTATCAACCGAACCACACAGCTTGGTGTCATTGGCAAACTTGCTGAGGGCGCACTCAATCCCACTGTCCATGTCACCCACAAAGATGCTGAACAAGACCGGTCCCAACACCGATCCCTGGGGGACACCACTCGTTACTGGTCTCCAGCTGGACATTGAGCCACTGAGCACTACTCTTCGTGTGCGGCCATCCAGCCAGTTCTTTATCCACCGAGTGGTCCACCTATCAAATTGATGTCTCTCCAACTTAGAGATTAATAAAAGTCACTGTTCTAACGCATCTCTTTCCTGGTGACAACATGTGCAAGTATTCTGTATGTATGGGAGCTTACTCCAGACACTCATGTGGCTACAATAAAAATGTTGCTCAGTTCCTGTAAGATCTGTGGAGGAAATAAAGAATATATCTGTTCTGACTTTAGCTGAGGATGACCAGATTTTAAGTGAAGAAATGTTGATTTTTTTTAATTGTAAAATTTCTTGTAATTAGTTTCATTGTCATTATCTGTAACTACTAATTAATCAGAGTAACATTCAGCATTAGCATTGAAATGATTGTAGACTAGTAAAGGAGAAAATTATGTTCAGTTCTGTAAAAAAAGTAAAGATATCTGTTTTGTTCACTCAGAATCACAGATAGCTGTGATTAAATTTTAATTTGCTGTCAAATTAAACAGTTACAGCAAGCTGCCTTCCAGAGTACAGCTCTACTCACTGTAAAGAGGAATTTCCCATTGAAACAAGCAGAAAGTTTGTTCTGTACCGTTCTAAAGGCTTTCAAAGGCTGGTTCAGCTCTGTTGACATCCACAGTGATGTGATCAGTCCACTGAGTTTCATGCAAAATGAATGTCAGTAGTAGCCAAGAAGGTTTTATGGTGACCAGTTTAAGTGATTTTGACTATTGTTACTCTATTTTTAATTGTGTACAGTGCATCTTCTACATGTTCAGCTGCTCTCAAGAGCACTTCATCCCGAATTGTCTTCAATTTGTCTTCACCTGTGTTAAAGTCATAGCATCACTGGTAGCACACAAACATTCCTTGCTTTTGTATAAAGACAGGTGAACACAAAAATATGGCTAGCTTTGCATGTAGTATGTTAATGTTGGTGTTGTACTAGTCTAGAAAGGCACAAATATCCAGCTGTAGAATCAGGGCCTGAGTGAATCTCTCAGATGGGCACAAAAGTGCAGTCATATGTCATCACCCTTTAGTAAGTATTATAAAGGAGAAATATTATATTTACACAGCAGAGATTGTGACAGTGTAGATAGCTGCCAGTTCACCATACAATACAAAACCAGTGGAAAAATTTTAGGAAGCATTGTGTAAACCCAGTATCATTCTCATGGACAAAAAACATGACCTCTCCTCCTCCGAGACTCCTGTTATTTTATTCACTGGATCATCACCTCTGTAAAGCTGCCATCCACTTGGAAAATTACTTCTGCCATTCAACCACTGCACAGCATTTTTACTTACTGTCAGCTCAGCTAATCCTATTGTATTAATGGGTCTAACAGACCACTTTTACTGAAAGCATGATTGGACAAGGATTTGATTTCTTCTGATAGTAACTGGGGCCTGATTTTGCAGCATCTTGGATAGACATAATGGACCACACAAAGCACAGCACAACAGTCAGATTTACTGGGCTAGTTTCTACCCTTTTTTACACCAAAACAAGCAGAAGTAATTCTGAAAAAATACTTATTCTCATTTCACAACTGTTTTTCAAATAAGTTGTTGAAATAAGTCATTTTATGGAATTTTCCAATTGATTTCAAAAGAGATATTCTTAAAATAGAAATACCTTCATCACTCTGCATCACTTTTATAGAACATAATCTGTTCTTGCCGTTACTCTCTGCCAGCCACAATAGTTAATTCTGTATAAAAGGTTTTGATAAGAATAGCCTGAAAGTATATTTTCATGTCATGTACCCAGCAGTGCTAAATTGGAGAAAATCCATAGGAATAATAATAGTGCTAGGAAGAAAAGAGGAGTTATGGGCAGATGTATAGGCCATGTTAAAGGGGATCATACTGAGAATTAAGTCAGTCCTTAATTCTAGTTAGTCTATCCATTCTCTGTGATAGGAAGTAAGACGTCTAGTGATTGCAACGAAGAGGTCTAAAAGCACAAATCTAAGTAAAGTGTGCAGATCCCAGAAATTTTCAGTGGAAATGGCATATTTCCGATCCAGAGAAATAGCCGCAGAAGCTAAATGGAAAAAGAACAGCAATTCTTAACAAGTATCTGCTTACTGAGTGAAATACCCAGGTTTACATTGTGTTTCATTTTCATATCATAGGATCCTAGAATCACAGTCTGTTTTGGGTTGGAAGGGTCCTGAAAGCTCATCCGGTTCCAACCTTCTGCCATGGGCAAGGACACCTTCCACTAGACTGGATTGCTCAAAGCCCTGTCCAGCCAGGGGTGGGGCAGCCACAGCTTTTCTGTTTACACATGGAAATTAAAACACTGGGGAGGAATTGTGGTTCTTTGACCACTTTTACATATGCAAATGAATTTATTTTTCCTTTCATTATCTCTATTACTTATATTACTAAACTCAGTTATTAAAAACTTTTGATTCCATCTTTGATTCCACCTTTGATTCCTGGTTGTGGTTACTGCAGCCATGACATGGGTGCAAAAACATTGTCCTGGTGAGTGATGCAGATTTTTATAAAGCACTGGCATATTGGGAGCAAGTCTGAAGTTTAGTACATCAGAGACTAGCCAGACCCATTTTGGAAAAGAAAAATCAAATCTAATGAGGTGGCAAAATAAGGCCAAGGTAAAATTTCTTGGGACAGTAATATAATTAATAAATATGTAATTATAATCAGAAAAGCAGTCATTTTTGTATTTACATCATGATCTCTCCCCTGAGTCAGTCCAAGTTTATTTAGAAGTATGGTAAAAATTACTTAAAGGAGAGGACAAGTGACATTCCAAAAATGTCAGTTCTAGAAGTACTTGAGAGAAAGGAGATATAAGTATTAAAGATGTGCATATTTGTTAACCTCTGTGGCTCCAAAGAAGCACAAGTCTGATCAGATGTGCAATATCTAAAAATGTGTAAATAAAAAAATCATAGATTAATAGCATGAAACTAAAGCAATGCTCAATGATTTAATGTTTGATACACTTGTGATGATAAACGATGGAAGACTGATTAAGCTGCATAGGAATCAAACAGCACATGAGATTTCTGCCTCAGAAAGAGAATTGATTTAATTTGATCTCGATTTTGAGTCTGTCATCTGCAGACAACTGGAAAGGGTATTAGAATATATTACAGGGTGTAGAAGTAAATTGGGGTGGAGGTGTTTTCCCACTGGGAACAATAGTAATCATTTGTCTGAATGATTTTTTTTCACCCATTAGATTTTAATTCTTCATGGGAAACTTTTCTCATTGAGCTGTTTGTGCAAATGGTGCAGAGGTTGCTTCTGAGAAAGCAACTTATGTGAGCATTTTTTTGTGTTTAACAGGGTGTCAAGGTAGTGGCTGCTGTTTGTGCTTGGTTTCTGTTCTCATTTAACTGGAGACCATTTATAGACTCATGCCAGTTATGGCCAGAATGTTCTGCTATAACCTGACCTCCTAAACAGCAAAACGCAGAATTTCTTCCAGTGATTTCTACAATACAGCCCAGAGCAGTGATTGATGGACTGTTTCTGTTGGACAAAGGCTGTCTTAAGACTTCAGGGAAGAATTTCCCAGTTTTATCTTTCTTGAGAAATTTCATCTTATTTTGAGTTTGAACTGTTCTCGTTCTTGATCCTGACATTTGTCTGGTTGAAGTGACTTCCAGTATGAAGAATCTTTCTCCCAACATTGATAGTTACAGACTGCATTCAAGACACCTCTTAATCTCACATTTGATATATTTGAAAGATTGAGCATTTTAGGGCTTCCATTGTTGCTCAGTTTTCTTAGGGTTTTGATGCCATGAATGGCTGTGGGGAAAGTTGTTCCTTTTTTTCTCAAACCTCTTTCATTTTTTACTTCCTTTTTAATGTATGAGCACCAGAACTAAACACAGTAATGGTTTTAGTTATGCCACAGAAAGTAATCCATTTTCTATTTCTGTTTGTTATTTCTTTGCCTGTGCATTCTAGGCTTGCAGTGGCCTCCTTAGTTGCTGCTTCACACCAGGAGCTCATAGAATCATAGAATCATAGAATAGTTAGGGTTGGAAAGGACCTCAAGATCATCGAGTTCCAACCCCCCTGCCATGGGCAGGGCCACCTCCCACTAAACCATGCCATCCAAGGCTATGTCCAACCCCACCTTGAACGCCGCCAGGGATGAAGCATCCACAGCCTCCCTGGGCAGCCCATTCCAGGGCCTCACCACCCTCACAGTAAAGAATTTCTTCCTCATATCCAATCTAAACTTCCCCTGTTTAAGTTTAAACCCATTACCCCTTGTCCTCTCACCACAGTCCCTAATGAAGAGTCCCTCCCCAGCATCCCTATAGGCCCCCTTCATCTGCAGTAGCTCAACTAAAATGATCTTGCCATTATTCCGTTCTCAGTGCCCTGCAGATAGATAGCACTCTCTAGAAATGATGGCCTCACCTAAAGTAAATTAGTGGATGTTAGCAGTATTTACAGAGGCGTACTGAATTTGGGCTGATGACTGTCTTGTACAAAACTGGTAGAAGTATCTAATTGTGCTCTAATGATCCTCATTTGGCAGAAAGCCTCATCCACATCATCCTGACTTTTGGTCAGGAAGGTCATCTGTGCTCCTGATGGTATCATACCTTTCTCTTAAGTCTTGTACAGGGCATTCTGGAAAAGATGGGATCTTCACAGAGATGTAGATAGAAAATGAAGCTACAACAGAACCAAGCTCCTGTTACTCTGAAATTTCCCCTTTCCACCAAAAATACAGTCCCTGTAATATTATATTCCTAACCACAGCACTAGAGTGAGTGTGCACTCTGAATGGGTCCACCCAAATCTGTGTGGAGTCTGGGAGAGGCTGTCCTTTCACTTCAGACCTAACAGGGCCGTGTGGAAATGTAGGAACTCCTGAGCCCCCTTTGCTAGAGTCTTGTGGATTTTCAGATTTTGTGGATGAATCCCAGATTTTGTTCCATGAAGCCTAGCTGTAGGAAATGCTGCTTCCCTATTTACTCAATATTCAAGCAGAAGGCTGCAGCAGAATCAGACTTCTGTAGGAAGTATCTTTATAATAAATTTGTAATTATTCATAATTACAGTCAATAATTCCAATCAATATTTACAGTGGGTTTCAAAAGTACCTTTTTAAAATGCAAATAATCGTAATGGAACTTCTCAGCCGCACAGCACTTGAGAGGACCAGTGCTCATATAGCCACAGATTTTCAATGTATTGCTTTCGTCCATCATTACTGAGACTATGCCTGTTCATGCTTTATAACATACTTGATGTTTTCATATCCCTTCCAAATATTTTCTTTTGAGGCCCTGTTAAATGAAACAGTTTCTCTAACAGTTTCAGAAACTGATGGGACAGGCTAAGTTACATTATCCAAGAAATGCTGGGTGCAGTCCCATACAAAAAGCTGACGCTTGTAATGACATTTTCCAGTGCAGTATTTTTAAGTAGATAAATTGATAAAGAAGTATACCTATGCATTATTCTTTGGAAAAACAAAAAATAGGATCTCTTAACTTTCTAGCCATAATTTTATTGTAAGATTCCTGCATAAAAATAAGCTTTATTTCAGGCTACTTCCCCACTATTTGTAGTACTGAATATCTGATGAAATTTCATAAAGTATGTCTGTGGTATATTATACCCTTCATTGTTGCTAAATGTGATTTTGAACTATTACTTTGATGTGGGAAAAAAGCCACCAACCTATAAAAATGCCACTTCTAATTACAGTTTCTTATTCTGGTATTTCTAGAATGCTGTTTCTGTAACTTCACAATACTAATGTACTCTTACATCTGTTTATCATGAAAATACTGTTCTTATCTAATAGTCAAGACAAATATTGCACTCTGTGTGTGGCTAAGGTGTAAATATTCTAGCAGACAAAAGAATGTAATAGCAGAAATAACCACAAAATATATAGACAATCATTTTCTTTTTAAAAATCAAGATTTCTGTGAAGCACCACTAAATATTAAAATGATTCTAGAATTAAGGAAAACATCCTGTAAAACGTAATTCCCATTTTTACATCACTGAATCATATTAATATGCTAAAATAATTAGCATTTTTGGGGGGGTTGCTACAAAACACATGGAGCAGATTCTGCTGTCAGCTCAGTAGGGACAGCCTGAGAGAAATCATCTGAAGATAACAAGCCACGTTCACAGCCTGTGTAAGTTGTATTGTTCTGATTTCAAATGTCTCACACCAGATTTAAATCAGCTGAATATTCGGCTGAATATGTGCAGTCAACAAATTACACCAGTATCATACCGAGAGCAGAATTTGGCCAGAGGAATTAGGTTGTAACTGCAGAAATTAGCAGTGCAGTTTAGTATCGTTAGGGGGAGAAATAAGACTTAGCAGTCTAGTTCTTCAAGTGAGTAACTCAGTGCATCATGGAAATAGAGGGCGTTACACATTTACTAGAAGGCAGAGTGCTGTAGAGAAAGTTACCTGTCTGGCCAGTAAGAACATCCGTAAGGCTATTCTGCTTCTTTGCTATTGCATTAACAGTCCCTTTCAGCCCCTTGTCTTGGGCTGTGCATTGGTGAAAATGATTGGCATGATCATCTGATGCAGAAAAGGCTTAGAGCCATTCAGTGCCAGTGCTTACAGCAGCTAGGAGAAGACACTTTAGATCTTGAAAGCCTCTGGTTCCACTCATGCCAACAGAGCTGTTCAATAGGCAGTAAGGTCCACCAGGGTGGATGGATATAAATGTGAGTAAATTCAGACTGTGGCTGGCTAGACCATCAGTGATGGCAAGAGCCTTGTTACGCATTTCTGTCATTGCTTCTTCCTGTGAAGTTGTGGATGCCGCATCCCTGGAAGTAGGAATGACAAATGTGTAATACAGCTCTTCTCTCCTTCACGTACATAGGTTTTACACCAATGCAGCTGTAATGATATAAACACAGTTACTCCTGATTTAAATGAGGAACAATTTGTTCCCTCCAAACTGCAAAATTAAGATGTTGATAGTATGCATGGCTTTCAAAGAGTTTCTTCTTTAAATTCCTCTTAGAATTTGGGCCTTCTGGCTTCTTAGCTGCTGCTTAGAAGAATCGGCAATTCCAAGAAAATGGGAATAAGACGAGTCAAACAAAGCATTAGTGATACGGAAAAATATCAGCCATCACAAAAGAATGCCTTATGTAAATAATAGTGCTCAGTGCTAATCTAATTTAAAAACCTTGTAAAGTACCATAAAGAAGCTGAACTAATTTTTTTTTTCTCAGATTGAAAACCTGTAAGATGGTTTAATTGTGTGACAAAAACATAGAATCATAGAGTCAACCAGGTTGGAAAAGACCTTCAGTATAATCCAGTCCAGCCATTGCTCCAGCACTGCGAAGGCCACCACTAAACCATGCCACAAATGGCCTTGTCTGCACAGTTTGTGAACACTTCCAGGGACGGTGATTCCACCACTGCCCTGGGCAGCCTGTTCCAGTGCCTGACTCACCTAAATGTTCTGGGAAGAAATTGTTCCTAATCTCCAGTGTAAATCTCCCCTGGTGCAGCTTGAGGCTGTTTCCTCTTGTCCTATCACTGTTCCTTGGGAGAAGAGCCCAGCCACCTTCTGCCTCCATCCTCCTGTCAGGCCATTGCAGACAGCAGTAAAGTCCCCCGGAGCTTTCTCTTTTCCAGACTAAACCCCCACCGTTCCCTCAGCCGTTTCTCATCAGATTTGTGCTCCAGGCCCTTCACCAGCTCTGTTGCCATTCTCTGGACCCAGTCCAGCACCTCAATATCTCTCTTGTCGTGAAGGGGCCCTCATTCATGTGGAAGAATGTATTTTTGTTGCTGTTTGCTAGTTGTAGGGAGGGTTGTGTAGATGTACTGTTTTATTCACAGAGTAGGAATTCAACACTTTCAATTTTACTTAATCGAAAATGTTTTGGCAGTTTAGTTTACTAACACTTGAAAATTTCATCAATCAGACATTGAGGGAAGCTGCTCAGATACTGTAAATCCTTCTTGTGGCAGTCATCAAGAAGACATACCAAAAAGAAACAGAATTGGGCCATGACATAAACCAAAATATGCTGAACTCTGTAACCAGACAAGTTTAACCATCTGATGCTGCCTGTGATGTCATTTTCAGAACATTGTGATGGCATTTAACATCATGAGCAACAGAACCAGTCTTTTAGCAATTTCACTTGTTGGTTGTAAGTAATCATATTAAGCTAAATATGGCCACCAAAAATGATGTTATTGCAGTATTGGCATTGCAATATACCAACACTGCAGTAAAGAAGACTAGATATAGAAGCCTGAAGGATTGAAATAACTAATTTGTTTTTCATAGGTTTTGTGGGGTTTTGTACTTCAAGCAAGGGAATTACTATATGCAGATAAAGGAGGAAGGCTAATCCAGAGAAGTTTAGCTATAAGTAGATATTTCTAATAACCCAAATATCACAGTAATTTACTCTGCATATAGAACATAATATATTTATCTTGTGAAATGGGGTGTTTTTCGTTTTCTCAGTGAACTTTATTCAGGTTGTTAATCTTCATATACTTACATCAGGCATACTGCTTTTCTTTTTGTTTTTCAGCCTCTTATTTTCTTAAACGCATGATACAGTCTGTGCACTTTGCACCTTCATAGCAAACTAAAATTTCAGGCAGTGAGATTTTAGTAGTCTAAATTTGGAGTGTGTGCATGGTAAAGGTGATGTATAGTGTCTTAAGCCAAATAACTTGATCTAGGCTGACCTATGAGTATTAGAAGTAAAAACTGAGAGACTTAAACCCATAGTATTCATCTTTTGTAGTAGTGGTAAACTTCTCTATTGGAATATTGTCTAGTTATGATGAGATTTTTCAGTGTTTTGTGGCATTAAATTATAAACGCTTTTCATTAGGAAAAGTGACACATTTGGGCAGGAAATTGCTTTGTTTGTTATGATTGCTTCTCAGTGCTTGCTCCGCAGGATGCATTGGTAGAGACAGCATGAATGGCAGGAAGAGGTCTCCCAAGCAGTCAGACTGTGGTGTTGTCACTCTGCCCTGTTTCTTTGTTGGTTTTGCATAGTCCATCTCTTCGATGTCCATATTGTTTTTCCTTTGTTATTTTACCTTTCCCATTTTCTCTCTCCCCGAGGTATCTTTGTACTCTCTGCTGTCCTCAGTCAAAATCATAATGGGTAACAGAGACATACTCCCTCCAAATCACTTCCTTAGGGAGACTAGTGTAAGTACTAAGACACTGAGCCTGTTTCTCAACTTTAAATTCTGTCCACTTCATTAGATGAGGCTCAGTTCCTAGTCCCCTCTCACTTTGTAGGCTTTGGGGAAACCTTCTTTCCTGTGCCCTGTGTTGATGTCGGGTTGGCAATAAAAGGCCAAGTTATTGCTTGTTGATAGCAGCCTTTCCTTAGGCAAGATGCCCTTTGATCTAATCCGGGTACAGAATTTATGCCTGAAATTGCTGTGGTCTACCTATACCAGGCAGAGAACTGATTGACTGATTTAAGATGTGCAAGTTTCTGGTGCTGACAAATGCTGTGGGATGTGATCTTACAATTCTGAGTTACTCCACCCAGTTTAAATAACAGTTTTTCCACACAGGATTTGGAGATCTGACCCAATGACCAGAGTAAGTGCCTCAGTAATGAGCGCAGTATCAGCCATGCTGCCTGTGGAAACATCTTCACAGCATATACTAAAACTTAAATTATCTTGTGAAATCTGTTTAAAATCATCTACTTCATAGAGGTCATTAAGGAAAATTCAGAATGGGAAAGTAGATCAAATGAACTTACAATCCCTATCACATATGACTGATGGCTTTAAAATATGTAGTCATAAAAGTCTTACAAGAAGGTCCTCTGATTAAATGACTAATAATAATTGAACTTACAAAGAGCTGCAGTAAATCCTATACAATTTTTGCACTTTGGAAACAGTATTATTTTATTTCACATCATGTGAAGTTTGTTAAACAGAGGAAACACTGCTTCCCTGGTGCGTTTGTTTTTCCCTCCGGATTGTAGCAATGGAGCACTTGCATGTTGTGTTTGATGCCTTGCATGATGAAGACATGCAATGGCAAGTTCCAGTCTGCATGCTGCTTAATGAATGTTTTCCTTTTCTCTCCTTCCCTGTTATGTGCTTACAGAAGACAACTATGTGGAAGGTGGGTGCTTTCTACCTTATTTTCCTAAGCTCTTGTTTTCCCCTTCTGTTTAGTGTTTTTTCCCTTCTGCTTAATGTTATAAAAGTACACATATGATTCAGTACGGTAAGTTGCATTTTTTTACCCATAAAGGTATACAAGTTTATTTAATAAGTGTGATTTCTTTTTCCATACAGAACACAGGCAAAGCTCCATTTTAATCTCTGCCTTATTGGTGTAATCCAGAATATCCCCAGTGTAAGAATGGGATTTATACTTGTATGACTGATATCACCCTTCAAAATCTTTGCAGAGATTTGCAGCAGGACTGCTTTTTTCTCATGTTCTGTATGAAAAACACTTCACGAAACTATTTGTTTCATTAGTGTGGAGCAGAAATCCTCCTCATAATAATGTAATGCATGTTAAGTATCCATCTTTTAATTGCTTAGGAAAATGGAAAGCCCTTTTCTCTTTAATACTACAAATCTTGCTTTCTATAATATCCTTTACAGCGCTTTACAGCACAAAGATTTAGGAAAAAACGGTTTTCTGTCTAACTTTTCCACATAAAAGAGTCTGCCTTTTGGACAATGTGAAAGAAGCGGCATGTGATTTTAATAAAGTTAATGTTGGTATGTAATTAAGTCCCTTTAAAGAGAGTATGGCAAAGGGCAGTGGAAACTAAAGCGCAATGCCATCTAGCCTGAATGTTGGTAAGTAAGCCTATTAGCTGGTAAAACATGTTGAGTGCATATATATTATGTGTATCTTAGTTTCAAAGGTATGGAATATGCTTGACAGATCACTTATTGCTGGGAATCAGTACTGTCTTTTTGCTTATAAGCTAAAAGGCGCAGGTGCTTTTGTATGTTTTTAAAAGTCTCCCTGGGCTGAAGTTTTGCAGAATGGGTAGATGATTTTCTAGCTGAAAAATCAGTTGATCTAAACTGAGCAATAACTTGAATTTTAGTTTTTCCAGTAACTGTTAAAACTATTTCTAAATCAAGGACTTTGTAAGCTTAACTTGGGTGCAAAGTGACTGTCCTGGCATGGCTCTGACCCAGGGTCCTATGTTGAACCACTGTGGGGCCTGAGTTCATTCAGGCTTCAAGTCACCATGGGCCACTGCCTGCCCATTCAGTGGCAAATTTCTAAAAGCATTGGTGCTGCATTTCTCTCTGCTGCTGTATTCAAGGGCAAAGAGGGGTGCTCAGATTTAGCACATACACAATGCTGGGCAATTTTATTAAAATATATGTTGCCAGTAGGAGAAAGAAAATGTAAACAGTTCTGATGCTGTGATCGTGTGCACTGTCACGCTGTTATGTACCAATACATATTCCTTACCATTGTGAAATAAATTGTATTCAACAGCACTGGGATAGGAGTTCTAACTGAAAAACGTAAAAGCCTAGAAATAAGCACCTAATCTTCTATTTGATCTGTGTGTAAAACTCTTACTGGTGTCAACATGAGATTCAAATGTGAATAACTTGATAAGGAGGTTCAGTTTCATTTCATGTATTCATTTATGCGCAGCAGTACAAGGTAAAGCCTGGAAAGCAGTTAATCCAGACTTTACCTGAATCTAATTCTGAAAACTGCAACCTTACATTTATTCCAGTACAGGTCTGGATACTTATGCATACATTAAAGTTACAAAGGATATATACAAAGAAAGGAAGCACAGAATGGTGTATCCAAAGCACAATTTGGGATCTGACCTATAGTTTTTAATCTTTGATTTCTGTGATATCTGAGCATCTCTGTAAGTTAAGGCAGGAAGAAAACAGAAGGATTTGGTATTCGCAGAGTTAATTTTGTATATATTGCTGGTATGAAAAGGCTGCATTCTATTCATCTTACTGGAAATGTGCTAGGTTTGAACATGTTCACCACAGGTTTACCATGTTAAGATTTTGTTTTGGCCTGTGCTTTGCATGGAACTCACACACCAAATGATGAAAATATCCTGTCTCCATTTCTGCTTCCACTATCCCATCCTGTGCCCCTTAACTCTATCCTCTCAGAGCCAAGTTCAGTATAAAGACGGAGTGGATCACACATGAGGAATTCCTACTGAATTCTGAATTCCTAATTCACAAAGAAAAGGCTTTTCTCATTCTGTTCATGAAGTAATGGTGCACAAATGAATATTTTCAGTGTATGATATACCTATACATAGTTAAGACTAGAACTTTTCCATCACTATCCATTGTGGTATTCTTTATTATAAGTAGACTGTCATTGTGAAAATCTAGCAGTGATTGCTATCACGGTAGATTTATCTGTATCATTTTAAACCATTCTGTGATTGCACAGGTACAGTAATAGATAGTCTTCACTCTTCCATAGCCTTCATCCATAGATTGCAAAAATATAAAGTAAGGTAAGTATCATTACGTGCTCTTAGCAATGAAGTATAAATAACCTTACTGCTTCACAAATAAACGTACAGAGTCAAACAAAATACAGTGTCTTGAGGACTTCTACTTAATTTTTTAATTGATAGGTATTTGGTTTGAGCAGTGTATTTTTTTTACACTCCCTTGACTTCCATTTTTTAGTTGAACAGCACTGTGAATGACTCTTTAAATTCAAGTGGTTTCTATGATGTTTTCAAGAGACACTTCTGCCACTTACTTTTTTTTTTCCAAAGTATATAAGAATCATGTATTTACTGACCCATCTCACATACCAGTTTAGCAAAAACCGTAGCTATCAAGCAGTGGTCATTTCCTGAAGCTAGGCTTTTTATTTAGGTCCCTATAGCTATAAAAATCATATTTAAATGCAAGCTAGTAAGAGATTACTTTCTTTGCATTCCCCTAGGATACATGACAGTGATGTGCTTCATTCCTTGTAGAGGCTGAAAGAGCTCACATAAAGTAGCTGCTGAAAAGTCACAACTATATAAAAGGAAAAGATCTCTTCCAACCCAAACCATTCCATGATAATTTCCATGTTGTAATGTTCAACTAGTTTCACCTTCCCTCTATCAGATATAGTTAAGACCAAGTAACAAGTCTGAGATTTCTTGCAGTGGTTGCCTAGACAAAAAGTTCAAAGCCAAAAGACAAGTTAAATAATTACATGAAGAGACTAATACTTCCAGAAGGCCATTCAACAAGGGCCTTCTTCCAGGCAAGGGCATTCGGCATTTGAAGAAGGAAGCTTGACCATGGGTCTTTGTATTTTGTGTATTCAGCAGGCCTCTTGGCAGCAACACTTGCCAAGAAAGAAGATACCTGAACACATTTCTACTGTCTTTCACAAGCTGCGGAACTGCAGCACAGCTGTGTGATGTTTCCCAAGCAATGCTTATGCAGCATCTCTTCAGGATCACACACAGGTTTTGTTTACATTCCTGTAAACCCCAGGTAATCCCACAGCTGCAGGGGGATGTATTTGTAAACAGAATCTATTCTGCCAGAAATGGGGCACATCCCACCCTGCAGTTTAGCTACATCTAAAAAGGGTGACACTAAAAGCACTAATTCAGCAAAACCACTGTTAATCTATTTGGAACATCAGTTGAGGTTTGGGACTGATAAGACATGGACCTTTTAAGACTGACTGCAGTGAGGAGTATCTTCTTTGAACTCCCCCCAAGTACTGAGTCATTTGTGCAGCTAATTTTCCTTGTGAATTAGAAATGACAGGAGCTCTCTGGGATGTCTGCTTTCCAATAAAGAGCAGGATACTTTATTGCAAACCTTCTTTGTGTGAGTTAATTAATTGCAAATAAGAAAACAATGTATCACTTTTTGTAGTTGCTGGAGAAGAGGAGCCCAACTAACACATGAGCAATTAATGACTTCTAAAATGGATCCTAAACCAACTAAGTTGAACAAGAATAAGCCCAGTTTTTAAACCAGACATAAGATGTGGAAAATCTTCATATTTATAGAAAAAATGTTCTCCCTACATGACATTATTCTCAGTGCGAATATAAGTATCATTTTATTAGCATGAGTTAAAAAAGCTGAATATTTTTGCTTAAAGAGTCACAAAATTTGGCTCTGGTTGAGTGATTATCATTATGGACATCTGTTTTGAAATGTCACTAGAGCTATACTGGTATGATTAGATTTCATCTTACAGTACAAATATAAAGCAAAATCTATTTCTCCCAGGTTTATGAAGTAGCTTCAGAAGATGTCACTTAAATTTTCTTTATTGCTGTTTATTTGATATCGCATATGTAATAATTTGCCTTCTCTGGAACAAATTCATTCTACTGTCATATTTCACACAAATAAGGAGACATCCCTTGCATTACCATTTCAATGTGATGAAGAAATTTTATTTAATTACCTGAAATGCTCATTTTTATGAGGGGAAAAAGATCAGACCCAGCCCATTTTTCAGGTTTACACTTCTCCAGGTTTTTAACATCATTTCACATAGAGGACAGGAAGTCCTCCCAGCAAAGTGTTCAAAGCAATATTATCAAAATACAATAAAGACAGATGGAATATTAAAGGAATTGGTGGATTTGAAAGCATTTTATTATTTTCTGTCATCCCAACTACTGCACAGAAGAATTAACACAATAAAACAGCACCCAGTGTTTGAATTGCAGTTCTGTTACTCGTAGCCCAAAGCATTCCAACCAGTGGTTGAAAAATGCTCTTTGATGTCCCTCTGTGATACAGACATCTCATAGGAAACAGATGCCTGTCACAAAACATTTTTGTCACTGTGACAACACCACCTTCCCGTGCTCCCTTGTTCATTGCTGACTGTGCTCTTGTTTCCCTTCAAGGTCTGGCGCACCTGATGATGGGCGACCAAGGTATGGGCTCTGTTCCTTTTCCACTCTGCTTTCATTGTTTCTTCTTGTTCTGTAGCTGCTTTGAATCCATCACTGCAAACGATGGGCAAATGCTTGAAAGCTGTCTTTGGCTGCAAATAAACACATGATTTTAGTCACATCTTTTCTTATTTCTTTTTTCTTTTTTTTGGTTTGTTTGCTCCGTAAAGTTTTGTTCTTCTGCCTCCGCAACTCCCCCTCTTACAGTATAATAGCTGAAAAGAGGTGAGAGAAATAAGAAGGTGATGAAGAAAATTTATGTATTTATCAGAAAATTAAATTACAGGTGATTCTATAAGAGATAAACGAAGCACAAGAGCACTCTTCAGATAGCTCCCAAAAGAAGATTCTCAATTTGTCACAATTGCACACATTGAAGAGTCCATTTACATTTATGCATGGCTGATTGGTAATGTGCAGAAAGCACCTGCTCCTGGCTTCTGGAATGCTGAGAGTATAGTTTTGCAACCTAACAAATTCATTTATTTTTTGTCCTCCTAACCCATTGTCCATGTTACTTTTGTGTCACTCTTATTTAAGCATGGTTATTTCTGTGTTTCTCTGCATGTACATGGTTGGAACAAAAAATAAACTAATTCCCTACTATGTCACTGATTGCATCTCCATTTGTCTCCAGACACTTACCTTATACTTTGTCTCTTCATGTTCAGATACTACTGCATTTACATATACTCATGACTCTTACTGTTGTTTCTCTCCTTTATTCTCTTCTTGTCTGGAAATGCTTTCTTCATGGAACCATTTCACCAAATCCATAGGTAAAAGTAAAGGTATACATGATTTTCTTAATTTTTTAATGTCATCGGTATACTTAAATGTATGTATAAGTAATGCAAATAAATGTAAATCTTTTTGCACTGATAACATGAGGTAGGTATATTTTTAAAGTAAATATTTCATGGACGTCAAGGTAAGCAGAAGTATCCTGAAGTACAGGCTGACCTTTTGTAAAGTTTGTCTTCTGGTTTTGTGAGAGATGTAAAGCTTTGGCAGCGATAAAGGAGGCTACAGTTAGAGAAAGCAATCAGGATGAAATAACAGCCACATTTTGAGGTATGCGTTTTTCTGCTTTCAAAGAACTGTAGTCTAAACCACCAGGCACAGAAAAAAGTATGATGTTGTTCAGCAGAGACTCTCTGGAGATTATCTATCCAGGGCCAGTCCACGGCTTGATGTAAGTTTGAAATCTGCATAGCACTGACTTCAGCAAGTCTCTGCTATCAGCTGATCACATTTGCCCTGAGATTTTCCTTGTATATTAATCACTTTGATTATATCTGAGAGAAGAATTGGACAAAGGAACGAGGACGAATGAACGCCAAGGAGAAGTGTGGGGTTTATTTTTACTCTTCTTTCTTTCTTTATGTAAAGAATACAGGCTGTGTCTATTTTCTTTCTCCTGGAGGAAACGTGCAGTAGGGTCAAGACTCTTTCTCTATAAATAAACACCAGGTTTTGCTGCCAGGATACTTGTTCATTGACATAGTGTGAATATATTTTTTATGATACGAAGCTTGTCATTAAAGTCCATTAAGTCTGTGTTGCATATGATGGATAATATAGTTCTATTCAACTTAAGCATTTGTCAGGGTTTGCCTACTCTTGCTATAAATCTGAAGTCCAATCTGCATGGTCATACTTTGCTATGTAGTTAAATTAGAAACAACCTTCCAGATTCCTTGGTGTCTTGGCTGATTTAGTGTTTCCACACCTAGGAAGTTCATGTGATGCAAATACTAATTACAAACCTCTGGTGTCTCATTCCTTGTCATATCAGACTGTGCAAAGACTGTGTACCTGGTTATAGGTGGGATACTATTTAAAGGACTGTGTGTGTTCTGGAGCTGTGAGTCTTCTTGCTGAGGAAAAGTTTTAAGCAAATAGAATGAGAAACAGTCTACTGATTTCTTTGTTTTATACAGTTGTCTTGTTTGTTGGATGGCTGATCCTTGTTGCGTTTTTCTTAGCAAAACCTTGTATGTATGACTTCCTCATTTCTTATTGTTACTACCTTACTCCTTACTGGTAGGTGTCTTGGGTGGAGTTACCTTAAGATGACATTTTATAGTAACTGAACCTTGACATTATAGATAATTTTTATTAATATTAAGGAATTATTTTTCTAGATTATTCTGTACACAGAATCCATGATGCAGTATGTACAACACTGAAGGGGATTTTATGTATAAAAGGATGAAAACAAGTACTATAAGTAGATATATATGATTAGTAGTTAATCTGGAAAGCAGATTTCAGCAAAACAGGAACTTTACAAGTATTACGCAATAGTTAGGCATACATATTTTTGTTTTAAAAGGCTCAAAGATTATATTCACCAAAAATTGACCTTGGATATATTAGCTACACTTAATGTTTAATGATGTGCCATGTGATGTAATTTAAACACCAGGGCCAGTCATCAAATCATTTGACTACATTTTTCATGTCACATTTTTCTTTTTTAACAGCATTATGTAGTTTACACAGCAATTTACTATGTTTTGATAATCACAATACTTCTGTGAATATAATGATGTGTATTTCTTTGAATGGAGGGAAAGGGTTTTATGTACACAAACTCCAGTTGCTTGTAACAGAAAATATCGCTCGATATCATACCATATCCTCAAACAGGGGGAAATGGCTTCATTTTATTGACTATCCTGAAACTACACTAATATTACCTGTTGAAACATTTGGCCTTGAAACAGTTATGGTAGCACCCATTTGTAACACATGACAGCATAACAAAGTAGGAGGATGATGGAAAGGAATGAAGGGACAAAAGAGGAGCTCAGCTCTGAATTCTTATGCACCTATTTCAGATTTTCATTATAAGTTCAATTCATTTACAGATAGGTAGGGTCATTAACAAAGAGTTTTGCAAAATTCTGAGTGAGTATATCATGAATTAATCTTATTTTGAAAATTTAAGCAACAAAACTTTACTATGAAAAAAGAAAGAAACTTTACGATGAAAAAAGAAACTTTACTATGTAGTTTGCCCTGAAGTATATAAATGGCTGAAGCATCACTATCTTCTTTAATTGTGTAGGTATTGTTTGGGAATGGAAAAGGAAAAACAACAATGTACCTTCAGAATTAGGACAGGATGCTGACAGGACAGGGACCTGGTGTTGACAGATGAAAGAGGGGTGAGGCAGCCTTTCCAAGTGGGCAAGCAATACAAAATCTAGTGTGATCTCCCTGGATGGACCTGCTATTTGTCATTTAGTTGTAAATATAAATTGGGATACTCTGGATAATTTATCAAAAAGGTTTTTTATTGAAGCTTTATCAATATTAACAAAGCTGTCCCTGTCCCTTAGAGAAAGGTAGAAGCAAAGCCTAAGACATTTGTCAGTACTCAAGGTCATATAATTTGATCTGTGTACAAAACCAGGTGACATAAAGGAGGATATATAACATAAAGAGCCTATTAGAAGCTTGTCTCACAATTTCAGAGCTCTACAAAACTTGCTTTCTGATCCATTGCACTCTGTAGATGCTAAGCCTAATTCTAGGAAGAGCCACAAGCTTTTAGTTGTACTGGCATTTGTTTATTTTCCGATGAGCATCATATATGTTCAAAAATACTTAGGAATTCCTTTCTCCCCTTCCCTGGAAATCGTGTACCCCTATATATCTTTAGCAGTGGAGTTGTCGCAGCTGCGGAGGTGAAAAGACAAGGTAAGATTTGTAAATGGGGTTCATGTTATTATTAGACCACTTGAATATGCTACTCGGAGCAGTTGTTTGAAGCAAACCTTGAAGTCTGCTGTGTGTAACAGACATGGAAAAGGATTTGTTAGCTCAAAATAAATCTGTGCCCAAACAAATTCTCTCTGGTTTCTCCAACTGTTACAGGTGGTCTAATAAAACTGCTATTTTCACATATAGCCCTTTCCTCACCAACGGTACCTCTTGGATTTCCCATAAGGAATTATTTTGTGATGAATAGTAATGCAGCTAAGATTACATGGCAACTAATGTAAAAGACTTTGTTTCTTTATTTAAAAAAAATAAATCCTCTCCTCCTTTTCATTTTCTTTTGATGAGCAATAAAAGGGATTTATAATTCAGTTACTATAACATAAAGTATTGATTTTATAACATAAAATATTGCTTCCTTTTTATATAGCAGTTCTTGTAAGCCTATACATATTTTTACCTATAGTTTATTTCTATGTAAATAGCCTACTTTTGACTATGTATATTACTCATTCTATACATAAACACAGTGTTCATTCTTCTATTACCTTAGATAATATGTGCAGCTTTAAAGCATACATGAGTCACTCAGGTCCATAACAAACTATTAAATGATATCTAGCTGAGCAATAAGTGTTTCTACCAAAATATTGATAGTATAACTGCAATTATGGTTTAGATTGAAGACTTTTGATGTGCTGGTATTTGGTACAGCATGTATAAATGCTGAAGAAAGACTTCAGAACATCAGTTTATATACGTCATCTTTCTTGCCCAAAGAGGGCAAGTTTTGCGTTGTACACGCTGTTGTACGATACCTGTAAAACCAAAGTGATACTACTAATTTGTTAATTATCAATCACACATTTCAGTTGACAACTGGAGAAATAAGGCACTGAAAAATACAAACGATTTAAATAAATCTTTACACAATCATGGGCATTAAAATGGTATGTTATGGCTAAGTAATTATGTAGTGCTTGTGTTGTGCATCAGAAATACCACCTTATGCCACTAACCTTCTGTAACATCAAATTATGTGGAATTCAGTCATTAACCTCAACATGACCACAAGTTCATCTTCTTGTAATGACTTTCATTTTTGCTCTGTTTTCAAAGAACTAAAATAGTTTGGGCCTCTTCAACTCTCTGATACTTCCAGGATTGTTAAAAAGCCATGTCCTCATCTGCTTTCTTTGTGCTGCTTCAAAGTGCGTCCTCCAGCCATCCTCCACCTGAGCCACCAATAGTCCAGAAGGCATGCAAATGGTTTGGTACAGCCCTGAGCTCTAGCATAGCTTCTTATTTTTGGCTGGGTGCCCTATTGACATAGATTCAGTTACGTGCCTTCTCATCTGCAGCTGGCTTTTTCCTGGGAAGTGCAAAATATGGGCAGAGGGCTTTCTTGACTCTCTGGTCTTGTTCATGTAGTTATATATCCTAGGTGACGGCATCTTATTTGAATGACTTACTGGTAGAATTGAGTTTATTTAGGAGTTTTAAAGAGGATGGAGTTGCCAAGCTCAGGTAATTGAAATTATTTCTAAGTGATGTTACAGTAGAAGGATGGATAATGTGCATTTCCCTGCTCAATCTCATAGTTGCTCCTACTGCTAAAAGAGAACAAATCAACAATGTTTAAAATTTATTCTCCATTTAATAGATCCAAACCACTCCAACAGTCTTGCATAATTTAAAAATTATCAGCACAAGAATTTAAAAACCATTCCATCTAAAATTTACCTCATTTTTTTTTAAATGAGAATTACCTCTTTAAAGAAATCAAAGAACATTAAGTATAAAGCTCTTCAAGTGCTCCAAAGAGCAGTAACTACACATTGTGTCTGTTTTGTAGTGACTTTTTTTTTAAGAGTCTCATAAGTTTAAATAGCAGCTGATGTTCTCGAAAAGTACTGCAGTTAAGTTCTTGTGTGTAAATGATGCACCTATGCCTACACATATATGTTCCAATAAATACTTTTACTATCTTTATATTTTTATGGTTAATCTGTTCACATTTTTGTTCAATATCACAATGAGCTATACCTAAAATGTTTTAATCAGAAAGGTGGTATCTTTATGTATTTTCAAATTGTGGTGCTTTGAAGCAGATAATTTACTTGCACTTCAGTGGGTGATACCTAGCAAGCCTAGAATATGGCACTTGGAGCTGCAGCTTCATCTTTATGTTGAAATGTGATCAGTTAATGTTCCCTAAGGAGAAAAATGCAGCAGAACATGACTGTTGAAGATGTTTTCTGTCTGAACTACATGGCTCAGAAGACATGCATCAACATCAGGAACAGAAATGCAGATTCTATCTTGAGATACCTATGCCCAAAATTGTATGAGAGAGAGCTGATTCATGATCAGCAGTATGAAAAGAAATTGTAAGAACCTGCTGTAAATATCGAGAAAACTATATATAGAAAGAGTAACACGTTATTTTTAAAATGTTATTTTTCTGACATGTCACCAAGTGGTAATGCCCAATCCATGCCATGAGTTCTAACACCTTTCCACCACCAGAATGAAACATTTACCATATTCAGAATAATTCCAATGTCATTCAAAATGTTCATGCATCATATATATACATATGTATGTATGTCATACGTCTCCTGTGGATCCAGAGGAAACAAAATAAATGTGGGTAATATTTTGGCTTCCTTGACACTAGGCTCCGCTTCTGAGCATAGATTTCTCCAGAAGATGGGTATGCTGACAGAAAACTTTTCAATACTATGTTAAAGCTCTTTCAAGATGAAAGATACGTATTTCACATCAAAAAGTAGGTGGGGATTTATTGAGGATGGCAAACAGTGAAGCTGTCACTCTGAAGAGGTAAAAATAAATTTGAGCAGGTAAGCAACGAAGAAACAGAAAACCTAGGCATTTGTTTCTTAAAGAAAACATTTCTTTTTACTTCTATATAAATATACGTAGCAAATGAGAATTAAAAGCTGCAGCAATCTATGTGTTCGCACAATGAAATTCCATGAGAGTTTTAAGACAAATTTATAAGCATTTCTAATGAAACTGAGATTTCAAAGGGATATATTCGTTGGATATCCTGTAAAATGTCCTGGCACATTCTCTTTTGCACTTTCTTTTAATATCTGATGTCATTACTGAGCCAAATACATCATTAGAGTGACACTAAGGCTTACAGCTTCACTCTAGGGTTGTACTACAGCTAGGATAAAAATCAGTCCTTGAAATCTACAAAAGCAGCTGAACAAATCAGCCCAACATACTCTTAATTTCTCTAATTTCAGTGAAAACCAAAAGTATTTGGAGATTACTGGACATAGCACTTATAACAGAAGTCTCAACTGACTTTAACAAATCCCAGTTGGAATTCCACCAGTGAAGCGTAAAGAAATCGGAGCCCTAAGAAGGAGTATTTTCAAACATCCCTAAGATTGTCTGAATGCAAGCTTGCTAAATTCAAGAGTAAACTTTATCACCATTTCTAAAGAAACTATATTAAATGGAAATTAATAACTGTTAAGTAAACCACCCTAAAATTGTACTGATATAACTGAAAATGTGCACTATGCTCTCTAAATGCACATCATAATGACATTTTTCCACCAAGAATTATTCCCTGTGAAAGAATTGAGAAGTGTATTCAAGCAGTCTAGTCAGAGTTGATTTCTCTTGTAGAAGTAAGAGGTTGCATACAAGATTTTCCATCTACTCTGTAATTTTCTGTGGTTTTAATAATATGCCAAGCTACTTAGAAACAAGAAATATTTGAATTATCTTGTCTCCTTTAAAATCTTTTAATTAAACAATATAATTTGCAGTGACGCCAGTAATATGTCTCTTTCCTGATATGGCAAGCCTTCTAAAACGTTGTCATTCTTAATTGCTTTAAGGTAGCTTTCCGTTGTCACTTCAGGGACCACCCAGAGCAATTATCAGTAGAATGGTGAAACTGTGTAATGAACTGGGAAATTCAGGAGCACAAAGGAGAAAGCTTTCATAGAAACTGAACGATAGACTGCGGACTTTCCTATGAAATTCCACCTTCACCATTCCTTTAATGGCTTTCATACATACCAGCCTGTTTTCTTTTTTCTAGACGTGGGAGAAAAAGCAAGCAATTGAATCTGTTTATTGAATTAATTTCCTCTAGTGAAAGAAGTTATTTTTTCCCAACTTGCATCAGCTATATTTGGGGATTTTTCTGTTGGTACCCACTTCCACTAATTTTCTGATCAGGGCAGCATTTAATTTAAAGGCTGTTTTCGTAACTTGCTAATGTGAGTTAAAGAGTCTGGTACATCTTGTTGCCTGCTTAAAGTAGACATTTGTTCCTTAAAGAAGGGAAACATCTGGAGCAATTCACTGGCACCGTCTCTAAAGCTTTATAGAAGCAACGTCGGATAACAAGAGGCTATCAGAGGAACTGGTAGAACACACCTGGCACTGTTGGCAGCACAGCATTGACTTGAGTAGCCTCTTTGTATTGGGGGTGGGAGGAAATAAAAGCAGCTGGGTCTAATCCCTTTTATCTATCTTTGCATATTCTTCAGACAGAGGAGAGTCTGCTTGGAAAGCAAAATTCAGCAGTGAGTAAAAGTCTGCATTTTTCACTGGAGTTGCCCTTAGTTCTGTTCTGCAGGGATTTCATACCATGAGCCATTGTTAGCCCATTTTCAGGAGTAGCCACCCAAAGGAAAGGAGGTTAGGTATCATCCTATGACCATTAATATTCTGCTTCTGAAGCATAACTGGAAACCCTGAGGGACTGATTCCTGATGCCAGCTACATTGGTAATTATATGACCCCACTCACACCCAATAATAATATCTCTTTTTAGGATTAAAAATTAGAAATCATTTACCTGATTTCTCACTTCATTGAAGTTGAATATTTGTATTAGGAAGAGATTGGGTTATATCAAAAAGGTGCCAGATAAGGGCTTCCATCTCAGAAAAAGGGTATTGCAGGCATTTTGCTGATAGTACAAGCTCGTCCTTTGATTTTCTCAGTTAATGGCTCTGCTTAACAATCTGGTCTTACAAAGTCCTATGGTTAGTATTTGCACAACTCCACAAGAAATCTCCCCCCAAAAAATGCCAAGCTCAGGTGCAGGTAATTCACCTTTTAAAGCTATGTTTGCATGCATATGAGATTCTTAAAAGTTGTGATTTTACTATTGAACCTGTGCAAAACAAAGCAAAAATTAGTTTTGGAGACAGATGCCTCTTGGACAATGCTGTTTTCACTATGAATGGATGTGTATTTAAATGGATATTTGATTAAATTAAACTGCAACTTCTGACTAGTTGTATAGTTTTCGATTTGAGAAGTTGTTTGGGTGTACTACTATGGAAGTGTTGCATTGGGATATGTTTATGCCATTGTGAAGATGATGTGAGAGTTCAAAAAATGCGTATTTTATTTTAATTTAATCTTCATATGCCTGAACCCCTCCCAGATTATTGTGCTACAAGTACTGAACTGGTGCTCTCGTTTCACCTGAATGCTTGTGCAAACTATACATTTAGCAGGTATACCTCAAGGTGCTTACAGTATTATGAACCTTCAAACACATGTAAATACATCTGAGTCTCTATCAGTCATGAACTGGTGCTTTTTTTGTGTCCTTAGCAGACTTTTCACCGCTATAGTCCTCTGCAATAAATTACTCAGATAAGGATACTGACTGTGATTGTAACTGTGTTGTAAGGTTTGGAAGAAAATTCAGACTTCAGGAAAGAATCATATGAAAGTATCTAAGTGCAAGGTTGGAGCAACAAAGGTAAATTTGAAAATGGGCAATTTTATATGATTCTTGTACAATGTGCTTACCTGTATAGAACTGGTACGTTCATACATATCCATACCTCCAATATTAGAGGAAAATGTCTATGGTAAATCTATATTCTGAACATTACATGAAGCTACCTGAGGCCCACTGTTAGTCTACTGCTGCGTACCTCCCCAGAGCAAAAAAGGGAGCTGTTTAGACTGCTGTGAAGGGGAAATATTCCTGTATTTCTGTTGAAAATTTGGAGAAGTACTGAATACATAGACTAAAAGATAGTAAGTCGTTCACAATTCTGAGGGGCAAATTCCTCAACAGTTTTAATAGTATATGCACATTTAACACACATACATATATTGAGGACATAGGCACATAGATGGATAAATAAAAATGCCCTGAAACCATTCAGTTCTGCTATACTTAATGAGTTTGACTCTCAGAAATGCCTCAATCTCAAGTTTTCGATAGTGATAAATATATAATAAAAATGACTGCCATGTCTGCATCTGTAAGTCACTATTATGTGTCATTTATTCTCTCTTCCAGAAAAACACTTGTATTTGTTATTTATTCATTGTTCTAAGAGAGAGTAGATAAGATAGTGCCTTGGATTGTCCCTGAAATGGATAGTTTTGTTTTGAAAGTGCTGCTTTTATTGAGCTGTTATAAAAGTAATGCAAAAGTGTAATTAGTATTTTCCTTTTCAGAACACCTAAAAAATGTGTTCTGCTGTAAGCCCTATAGCTTTTAAAAGTACATATAACTCAGAAATGTACATATATCTAGGTCATGCTAATTACCCACCTTGGGAAGCAAGTATGTGCCTATACTTCTTTACCTAGTTGCAATACTCTTGAGACCCAAGCCAGAAGAGCAGGATTCAGAAAGTCTAAAAATAAATTTCCTAGGGTTTTAGCCGTTAAACTGCTTAAAAAGGAGATCTCTTATGTACTGGCTGACAGCCTGTAATTTGTATTATGCAGGAAATTAGACTAGATAATCAAAAACAACCTTTCTGGCCTTGAAGCCTATGAATCACATGTAATAGAGAAATTACTGTGGTAACATGTAAGAAAGTTGTCAGACTATAAAAACAGCCACCTTGGTTTTATTTTAGTTGGAATAATTTTACTGCGTTTCTTATGTAGATGGAATTACGCATCCTTAAGTCCCCCAAAACACCAAGTCAAGCCCTGACACTCTTTATGCACTAACTGGGAAGACACATTCAAAGCATTCCTTTAAGTCAGAATTTAACATGAAAACTGAGAGAGTTTTGTGAAAAGCCTCAAGCATGTATGGAAGCAAGAATCAAAAGGAGATTAGTCTTTCAGAAAGTTCAACATTTTGCTGTGATCATTTGTTTTGAATACTTTACATTGAGTATTACAGTTAATCTCATTTTCAGGAATGTTATGCCATTCAGTATTTATTTTATACACACTTTAATAACATATTTACAACAGGGCATGGGGGTCTTCCATTTATACAGTAAGAAATGAGGTTACTGTGCTATATGGAGATTGCAACACCAGGTGAACTTGAGCAAACCATTTCTGTGAATTACTTGTGCAGCAAAACTGGAGCTGTTCATTTTTGCTTTTTAGTACAGGGAAAAATGCTTATACAAAGCTGACAAATTCAATGAGGAGCAGAAATTGTGATCTAATCCAACAGATTTTATAAACCAAAGGCTAAAGCAGTCCCATAAGAGTTCTCTGAATTAATCTTTCTTCTGCTTCACTTTTCTAAAACCCAGAGTTTTTTAATTTAAAGATTGAAGTCAGTGTTCTCTAATATTTAGTTTCTCTTTGAACCTCGCCATCCAAATATGTATTCACTGTGAGTTAAGTAGTGTTCTTGAGTTGCAATAAGCACACACAAAAGGAGAGGATGGAATCATAGGCTACTTCAGTGAAGGACTTATTATTCTACATCAGAATTATCTTTATTCATGAAGACTTCAAATACTTTCTTAATATGCAGTTTTACTGTAGCCAGGAAAAGATCCTGTTATTTGCTAAAATTCAAGAAGACAAATGAGAGTCTGTATTTTCTGCCTGAACAGATGAGAAAATCAGGGAGCATTTAACTCAATGCTATAGAATATTTATGCATATACTATATATTTCAATAGAGAATATTTCTAGTATAAAATAATTCCAAACTTCTGCCTGATAATGCACGCTATCAGAGAGCAGAAGAAAAGCCAGTTGTTGAGGTACATCTTCTAAGCATCATTACTGATACTCAGTTTCACACCTTGTAGACTGACATTGGGTTGTTAGCAGCCAGGTATTGATTGATTATCTGTTAATAGAATGTGTGAAATACATATACAAGGAGCTGAATATGTACCACTGGGGAGAATACAAAAGCATGTTCACTTGGGTGGGGGAAAATGTCTCTGCTAATTATTCACTATATAATATGGAAGTATGTATGTGTGTGTGTAGTAAAGAGGAGGCCTCTCTTTCACCACATCTGTCTTCATTTTCTAATCTGCCTTTGCATCCTTAACAAAACTGGAACTTATGCTTACACTCTGTGGGGAAATGCCATAGGGAAGTGGGAACCTCGATATTCAGTTTGCTCGCATAAGGAAAAACTGAATGCTATTTTTCTGTATCTTTGGACTGTGTTCAAACTGTACCGGTGCTGCACAGAGGAACAGGCTTCAAATAGAAGCCCACAGTTCCTCCTGTGCCACTGTACAGTGAGCGTGGAGACTTCAGAAGCTCTGCAAGTAGCTTCCTGCTTGTGCTCAGTGTCATCCCTCAGAACTGGCAGCGTCTGATATTTTCAGATAATTAATTTAGTAGGAGTATTTGAGAATAGGGCATATTGAAATGTCACTACAAGGATGCTGTCATATTTTTGAAGGCTGAAACAGAATAATTGACAGGGAAGAATAAGCAAAAAAAAAGCAACAACAAAAGTGCAACAACAAAAAACCAACCCCAAACCCTCCAGTGGTTATAATTAGATCTTTTTGTATAATTCGTGTTGGATTATAATATTCACCTTCACATAAATGAGTACATGGGAAGAAAAAACCCACACAATTTCTTTTCCTTTATAGTTGCAAAATATTTTATATTTATGTTATTTTGTGTTGCCTCTGTTTTCTAAGAGTCTTTGTTTAGCAAGAGAACTGATGAAGTCCTGATGCATTCATGGTTGAGAAATGTCTCATTATGCTGAAGGACAGAAGAAAACCTAATTAGCAGTTAAAGCAAGAACTTTCTGTACCTTAAAGTATGGTTCTCAGTGACTATTTTGCCCTTAGTGCATCTGCTGACAGTTTCAGCAGATGTTTGAGTATCAGTGAAGTGCGGTCTTAACTGTTGACATGCCCAGGCATGTTATTTGTGCTGAAAAAACAGCTTTCCAGTGATCCAGAATTGCTATATCTTTGATTCAAAAGCTAGATTAATTTATTTTTAGGAGCTCTGCATGGAGCCCCTCTGATTGCTTCAGTGTTTGAGCTTTTTTAGGTTTTTCTTTTCAGTAAGTAGTCACTAAGAATAAAACCAAGCAGAAAGTAGTGCCAATCAGGATGGTTTGGGAAAAGGAATTTGTCAGTAGTAATACAGAGGAAGAAAGGAAAAAGAGGAAACTTTGAACATTGTTGCTGGGTAAATTTCATGGTGTATTGTTAAATAAATTAGTAGTATTTTTTCCCACATTTCCATTTTCTTTGGAAGCTATGCAAGTTATGCTTGGACTCTTTTTCCTTCTTCCTTGTTTTGCGTGGTTTTGGTTTTTGGGGTGTATTTAACTAAAATAAGTAATGAACAGGGTTTCTGTGGTCTAAGAACAAAGCCACTGCCTGTGTGGAGACAGATGAAGTATTAATTAGAGGTGCACTTAATTAATGTGCCCTGAAGGTGTTCAGTTTTCCTCTGATCAAGGCAGTAGTGTGCATATGGACTGGGAGAAAAGGACTTTCTCCTGCTAAGTAGAAACCTCAGAGAGTATGAAGAGGGTGAGTAAAGCTGACTGGACATCTGTAAAACTTTAAGCATCTCTTGTCCCTCCTGTTTCGTGAAGGACAAGTGCTTTTCCTTACAGTGTGAAGATTTATCTTTCTTTTGTGAAGCTCTTTGCTAATTAAATACCTGTAGCACCCGTGAAGTGCTTTCAGAGTGATAAGATGGTGACTTTCGGCACAAGGTGGTAAGAGCAGCCTGTTGTGGGTTACCATGTTCAAAACTGAAAAGCTAAGCCATTAAGTGAAAAACTACGTGGGCAAACTTCAGTAGCCTAATGTTTAAATCTGTTTCTAGACAGATTTAAAACTACCTGTATCTGTGAAGTCTCAAGGAAGCCAGGAAGGCTCTGTAGAGCTATAGAAATACAGGCATAAAAGATTTTATCATTCCATTCTTTTTTCCTACTCTCTGTGTCTCCCTGCTGCTAGGAGAAAGGTAACTGCTCCAGAAGTTTTCAAACACCTTAGCTATTTCCTGCAAAATATATTCTCCTAGGGCCAACTGTTCTAATATTTCATAGGCCCAAACAAACCTGTAATAAAACCAACCACATATTCACTTTCTTATTTATACTGCAAAGGTCAGGAAGGGGATGAGAATTTTAGAGGAATGGGAAGTAGAAAGAGCTGTCATTGTGGGGAGTGGACCACAATGTAGAAGTGCAAAACCCAAACCCGGCCATCCTGTCCTTGCTTGGCTTGAGAGCGTAGAGAAAATTACCTGAGAGACCTGGAAGATGTGCCTCGTGGAAGCTATCTAGATCTTCATTTAATCTTCCAAAAGATGAACCTTGCTTATGCATTTCTGTCCCTTCTGATGTGTGATCAGAGTTCAACATTGCTGTATTTTTGTCAAAGACATTTCAAATCTGACACTTTCATATCTATAGTTTTCATAATTGATTTGATAACACAATTACTAATGTTAAGTTCATGACAATATTTTTTGGAGAGAAAAAGGCTTCCTTCAACCATCCTCCTCCCCTCATTACTGTATTAAAGTTGGTAATATTAAATATTTAGGCTATAGGCTTGATTTTACTATCATTTGTACATCAGCAAAGTATCTTTTCAAATACAGTGAATTGCATTGAGCTATGTGTATTTCAGCATACATGCTTTCAGACCAGTTGAGAAGAAAGGATGTTGTGAAGTAGATCTACATCAAGAGAGGAAGGCTAATGAAGACAAAAACCTGAGACCCCCCCACCCCGGTCTTAGGCAGAGGTCTGTGAGATTTTGCCTAACCAGATTAGGTTAATAGGCAAAACTAAGTAGGAGAGTGCTCTCACATAATCCAGGGGTTGATAGTGGTGGCAAAAAAAGTAAGAAATAAGCGTAACAAGGCATAAAAAATGAGAATTTACTATGTTTGCCTCTAAAATGAGCAAGCTGAAACAGTCAAAACCAGTTTTACCTCATCCCCTTACACCACAGATTGAAGAAGAAAGGAAACAGGCAGAGTGTTATTATAAAATAATGTGTTTGAATATAATGCCCAAACATTTATGTTCCCCCTGAAGAAAGATACTGATGTTTTTTATCTAAACATAGAAAAGCCAAAAGAAATCCAAAACAAGATAAAAAAAAACCCTCAATATTTTTAAGTCCAAAATTTTTAGGATGAAATGGCATTACATACATTACATATACACAAACGTTATGTTCATGCGTTAAAGTGTCAAATAATGTGAAACAGAAGTAGCACTATTTCAGAACTACTTTTTGTATAAATCCAGGAGCAATATCTATATAAAGTAACTCTAGAGCACAATGCAGCATGCTGAATGTGTTTAAAATTTATCAGCAAACTCCATTTAGTTACCAAGCAGAACATTTATCCTGTTCGTTATTGACATCTCCCAGAATCCTTTCTGTGGTTCTGTGCAAATAGCTTGTCAGCCTTTTGGCAAATAAGGGTGATTTTCACTAGCATTTTTCAGATTCTTCAAATTGAATTATACATCAAGAGGCAGTCAATCTTTCTTACCATTCATTTTACAGAGTTAAAAGGCCCCGAACAACACACAAACCTTTCCCATTGAAAGCTAACTCTACGAAGGAGTCCTAAGCATTGCAACACTAACAGATATCTAACCGAAGTGCTAGAGAGATCTGCCCATCAGAATTAACAACCCTTGGTTTAGCACACAGGATTATTCTACAGGACATGGAAAAATACTAAGTGCCTTTGGGTAACTGGGGGAATTTTAGTATTTGAAACTCCTGTAACTGTGAAGAAGTGGATGAGAAAAGAATGGGAGTTTTAAACTGCAGCTGTTACAATTGATGTGCATTTGCAAACCTCTCAGTTTTGGCATCGAACATGACAGTGAAGGCACATCCATGGCCAGAGACAGCCCTGTGTGTGTTTTGGCAACTTCAGATTTTGTTTGTACTCTTTGAATTCAAATCTGTTAATACATTTTCTTTCAAAGTAGTTTTAAAAAAATGTGTCTGTAATTTTAATGGCAGTGATAGACTGTTAACCTCATTTTAGTGACTCATTAATATGTGAGATCCATTACCATGTGATTAATATATCAGTACTGGGCAAGGTCTTTATTAGGCCTTTTGATCTCTCTTTTCTTGCCTATTGTGAGCCAGGAAAGAAGACCTAATCAGAGGAAGATTACAGGAATATGTGAAATCTTTACATCATAGCTAACACTAAAGCCGGGAATAGGGCTGGGCTGTAGCAGGGAGCCTGACTTAAATGAAGAGAGCAGTGTCGCTACCACGCAACAGGTTAATCCTGCACAGCTAGCAGGATCATCAGAGGGATGGCACAACTTTGCATACACAAATCTTTTATTGCTACTGACTGAAACATAGGAAAGATTAAAGGTTTTGATCAGCCTCAAATACGTGGGCTGTAAAATTACTTCCCTTCTAGTACTCAAGTTCAGTACTCATCTGCTGTTACAAAAGTCAATAAAAGTGTGAAAATTGAGATGTGCTAAATGAGGTGCTATGCAATGCATTTAGTTTGGCATATCATATTGTAAAGAAAAGTTCAAGGTTCTCTTTTAGCTATCAGATGTAGCATTCTGCAAATGGGAAAAGGTGAGTTTCTGAAATCACAGATCAACTTGCGCTGATTTAATACTTCCCTTATGAGAACACATATTATCATAGAAGGTTGGATTTGGGGAAAACGCCTTACAAATCCATTGAGGGTTTGCATATGAATTATATTATCAAATGTTAGCTAATAACTACTTTTTTGTATGGCAGACCTATTTTTTATTATCGAAGTGGTTTTGTCATTATCCAGTTCTTAGTTGTCTTAAAGAAAGAATGCACATATAGGTGTGAGCTGATGGTCAATAGGTGATCCTTTTTTCAATGAATTTTACATATTGAAATAAGAACAGAGATGACAAAGACAGTATTGTTTTCATAATTTTACTTCCTTTGAATCTCCTGTTGAAGTTCTACTATCCCATGTTTTCTTTGGAGTGAAGGAGCAAAACAACTGATGCTTTATGTCCCAGTCTTACTGTTCAGCTGCAGGAAATATTCCTACTTCCTTAAGCACAATTTCAACCTGCAAGCATGATGCAGAATGGATTTTGGCAGGTTTTATATTAAGTGTTTTATTGAAACTGGATCCAAATTTTCCTATAGCTACTGCTTTTTTCTGCAGGTGGTAAGTGGTGACTCTAAGACCAGGAAAGCAGGAATAGAAGTGTAGGCAATATGTCAGGCAGTTAAGTCCATTGTGGTCAAGTGATGAAAGAAGCTATCAAGGAGAGACCCCTAATTTCGAAAGGCACCTTCTACTAGGCAGAAGTCCTCAGCAGACAGAAGCTGCTGAAGAGCAGCACTGTTACTGCCTCTGCGGTGAATCCTAGCTTTGGTAGAGCTGTTGCTGGGGCACAGATATGTGAAACCCACTATGTGTAAACAGTGAGAAAATGTTTCATAGTCAAGCTCTTGGGAATAACAACTAATTGCTTTAAGGGAGGAAACGGGAGGACTGTGGTGTTATTTATTGTAAGGATGTCAGATGTAACTGTATAAAAGCCAGTCTTCTGCCATGAAACCAGGTATTATATCAGCTACTAATTTGCTTATGTGGTAAATGGTGAGTGCTGCTCTTATCATTGAATTGCTTATAGAAAAATGGAAAAAAAACCCTGCCTGTTCCCCTTCATCCTGCCCACAGACATTATAGGCAGGCTGATATGGTTAGGAATTTGTTTTGTGTTCAAAGTGATAGTAATGAAAAGGGTCATCAATATAGCTAATATTGCTATTGATTTAGTATTAGGGGTTTTTTTCCTTGCAGTATTGCTTTGCCATGGTCTTTGTCTTGTGTACTGTGCATTCTCTCTCTCCACTGTTAAGGAATGAAAATATACTTCCCTCAGTCTATGCCTTGATATAGTTAATAGCTGCTGAAAGAATGTTTTTAACTTTGGGCTTTGACGTAAGACCTTCATACTTTGGGCTATGGCAGGTTCTGTTTCAGCTGCAGGATAATCTAGAAAAGTGTAGGGGTTTTAAATGTTTAAAATAAATTTATGTATTATCATCTAGGTGATAGTTTGAATAGTATAAAACCCAGTCACTAATTTTGTGTTTATATAAATTATTTTTTGAGACTTTACGTTGAATGAATAGATTTAAAATCAGATTACTCAGATACCTCTGAACTTAAAATATATTGATATTTTTTTCTCTGAGCTTCATGAGGGTAGACTTTATTGTACTTTGGATCAATAATCTGGCTCTGATCTTGTTAGTTAGTTAAACTCTGTAAGGGCAATATCCTAGCCTCGCTGAAATCCATGTCAAAACTCTTATTGATTAAAGTGAGGCTGGCAATGCAGCCTTATAATTTTTTTTAGATTTAAAGACATTCATCTTATAGAACTTTTAAAGAATAATTACAAATTACCTCTTTATTTTTTCATATATGAAATACAAATAGGAAGAAAATTGCCATTTAACATTCATGGTATTTGCAAAAGCACGCACAAACTACCCTAGTCACCAAAATAGAATAGGTCCTAAATTTATGGCAGAGAATAAATTAGATGATATTATGGAGTTATCAAGTTCAGCATGTTATTATAAATCATCTCTTAATCAACGATACTAAGCTGTTAGTGTTAATTACTGTATTGAAATTAGAATGCAGATGAAGATACAATACCATATTATTTAAAATAGAGTTTTAATGTGGGCAATGCTGAGATGAAGTTGCTTTCAGAGATGGGAATATGTTGCTGTTAAGATAAAATTGTGCAGAATCATCTGACAATCGATTCTGGCTATTTATCCTGCTCTTCCTGAAAAAAAGTTGTAGTGAATCAAACATAGCTCTGTTGAACAATGCAAAGAAAAGCAGAGATGTGCTAAGCAGGTTTTCAATGTCATTCAAGTTTTGGTTGCTGTAGACTATAAAGCTTTAACTATTACTCTTCATCTGAATAGCTTGTGTGTTTGGTTTTTAAGAGATGTGGCTTTTAAAAGAAGAAATACATGATTTAAATGTTTGAGTAGCTTGATCTTAGGGTATAGGAATAACAAAATGTGGTTTAGGTCTTGCAGCCCAAAGCCAAGCTGCTATATTTAACATTCACATCCTTCCAATTCAGATTTGCTCTGGGATAGAGCAACTCTGAGTAACGTGTAGGTTTTGCCTATCAAATTTACAGCTGCTTCAACATGAAATCTAGTAGTGGCATTATGCATGTCAGATTAGCAGTAATAAGGCTTTCTTGATGTTATCTTTGGAGAGATTGGAAGGCTGTGGCTGTCTTTTACACACTTTTTATATTGCTCTTCTCTACATTTGCAAAGATTTTTTTCGTTGCTCATAATCACTTTGAAGAGTGAGATCTTAGATGCACATTTATAGAACTCAATGTTCTTGTGAGGAAATGGAGAGCAAGAAAAGGGTGAAAGAACCAACAGGTATATCTTATGAAACCTTATACTGTTTCATAAATTCTACTAGGAGCTAGGATCTAGGATTGTCTAGAGAAGCTGTAGTCTGGAAGTGTTCAAGGCCAGGTTGGACAGGGCTTGGAGCAGCCTGGTGCAGTGGAAAGTACCCCTGCCCATGGCAGCGGGTTGGAACTGGATGAGCTTTCAAGTCCTTCCAACCCAAACCTGTCTATAATTCTATCACATTCATCCCCTGTCAAATTTTGGGCCAGCCACCTCAGATTTGCTCATGAAAAATTATGTAACTTTGAATGTCCCATTACTGCATGAAAGGATTAATGGGATCCCGTGCTTTTGGAGTGAGGCCCTTCTTTGTGGCAGTGTAACGTGAAGTGGTGCCAGAGAGCCTGTTTGCCAACTTTGTGCAATGCAAGGCTTTTCTGCTGGGGGAAGTCCCAGAAATCTGACTGAACTGTCTTAATAGTCCTTTTTTTGTCATCAGAGTCCTGTGGAAGGGTGTAGAAAAGCTGGAAAACTGCTTATGAAACTTGACATAGCATTTCTCCCCTTTTTTTCCCCTTCCCTAATAAAGACACTTGGAATTTTCTAAGTGTTTAGGTGGGAAGATGGGTGCTCAGGTAATCTTGACTTTCCTTTCTGTCCTTATTAAGACTATATTCTATATTTATTTAAAAAATGAATCTGTGCCTTCTCTAGTCTAATTATACTCAAAATCTTAGTTCTGTTTGAACAGGCTGTTTCTGCAGAATATCAAGACTATTGCTGGTATACAAAGACCTTTTCTTAAGAGACGTGTCTGTTAGTCACACTAACCTGCAAACCAAACCTTTGAAACCAAGCTGCATCAGGATGTATATTTCTATTATTGACTCTTATTATGACCTGAGTTTAAATGCTTATACTCTAATATGGGGAAAAAAAGTGTTCTTTTTATGGTACAATTTCATGAGAAGAAAGTTGCTTGCAGGTTTTCTTTACATTCACTCAGGCAGTGTTGTGCATGTTCTGACATCCTAAAGGTCATTCAAAATATCTTTCTCTAGATTTATACAAGTTGTGTGGAAATAAGAAAAAAAAGCATTAGGAAAAATGAGACCTCAACACAGAATTTGGAAGTTTATGATTCATTACAGTTTGCACACTTAGGTTTAATTCCCTTGGAGAATTTGTTTTGTATGATTTTTCAAAATAGGAAATGACATTTGGGGGGTAAAGAAAGAAAGAAAGAAGGAAAAAAAGAGAGCAGCCTCTGTGCAAAGAAATGTACTGTAATTCGTTTTTTCTATCTTCTTGCTGTGCCATTCACAGAGATGGGAGAAAGTTATTGATCCAAGCAAGAGATCAATAGGCAGAGCCATTCACAATTAGACACTCACTAGAAAATAACTTGAATCAAATTAACCTGGAGCACTTGATGCCATTTTGCCGGTAACCTTGCTCTCCAGCATGTTTTAAGCTTAATAAATTATATTTATGTGGTAAAAAAGGGTACTGTGAGAATTGTTAAACTCTCTAGGTTGAACTGTAATCCCTTTTGTAATCACTTATTAGTATAGCTTTTATGCTTTGAGATTATAGGGTTTTATTTCAAAAGAACATGGTCATACTGCTTTTATTAGTTTCTCTTCTAAAGGTCATGTCACAGTTGTCAAAAATAAGCATAGATCTTAGTATTAATATTTTAAAACACAATCTCGGCAAAGCTGATATTGTTACTCTCTACCCTATGGTAATTTAAGGTTGGGAAGCTTAACTGATTAAACCCTTCATTTTAATTTTAAACATTTGCATTTAAAAGGTTACTTCTTTGACTGGTAATAAATGAGGCATTGGTTATATTTAATAACTCCTCTGCATTGTGGTGTCACAGCAGACCCAAAAGATAGTACGTGCTGTCACATTTAGGATGATAGATTGTATAAAACCGTGTTGCATAAAGATGAACCCCTTTGTGCTACCTTGCAAGGTTGCCATGGTGACGGAGCAGTGCATCATGGGAATTTTACTTTTCTGGTAATGGCAGATACTGAACCCAAAGCTGCTTCTTTAGATTGTTCTTAAATCTCACTTTTAATGTGATAGCATTTTGTGGAGACTTGATTCATCTTTTGTATCTTTATTTTCTCAAGAATATCTCCTCTAATGCTGTCGTAGCTGAAGCACTAAACATGTTAACTTGCCCAATGCTGAGCATAGTAGACAATCTAAAGATTGTGTTATTTTCTGTTCCATGCCATTGCTCAGTTTTATAAATGTTTAGGATACATTTTGCAATTCTAGACTTTCTGTGAACTGTAAAATGTAAGATCTCAGGTATTTATAGCCTGTAGAAACATTTTTGTTGTGGGAAAACATGACAGGCAATATGCTGGAGACAGAGAAATGCTGTCAGTTTTTAAAGAAGACATTTTGTTAGCAAAATGAATTTAAGTCTTAGCTGTATGGAAAACAGTTACAAAATTGTTTCTAGGTCTGTAAATATAACCACAATTGTCTGTGGAGTTATCATACATTTCTCTGCAATATGTGTTGTATTTTTATTATCCTATACAAGTAAGAAATCAAATGGGAACTTTAATTGATTCTGGCATTCATAAGGCAGTGATTTTCTTTATCTTTACAAATAAAAATGACTGACGTGGAAATCCTTACTCCCTGCCTTACGCACATATTCCTGAGTGTTTGGCTGTGGATTGTTCACTGTGCTGAATCAGCCAGAACTATAATATTCCCAGTACAGCCAACTCCTTGACATATGGCAGAAAATATCTGCATGAATGTAAGTCATACCATTTGGTACCCAGTTGGAGCTCCCTAGCTATGCTAATGAAGTTCATGCAACAGGAATATTTTTCTGGAGGAAGGATCTCTTGCTGTTTTCAAATGAAAACAGATAAAGTAAAATGCTTTCCTTAGGAAAGTGTTGGAAATTGTTCTGTACGTTCTTTTGCCCCGTTCATGTTGAATGTTCCCCCCGAGTGCTGCAATATTTGTTCAGACCATCTAGGAGAGAGACTGGCAAACATTTCACAATGACAGAGCCAACTGAGAGCGAGTGCTGGAAGATGTGAGAGCCTCTTCCTGCATGCATCTGCGTGGGGAATGATGGCACTGTGCTCAGCGTGCTAATTAAACAGGCTTTCCTTTCCCTCTTGCCTCCCATTTGAACTAATCTTGGAACAAAGGTGGATTGAAAAGGCCAGAAAAGGAATGTCTCAGGAGGAATGGAATGAAATGAGGGAAGATAGGGACATGATTTAGTGGTGGACTTGGCAGTGGTAAGGTAATGGTTGGGCTCAATCATGTTAAAGGTCTTTTCCAACCTAAATGTTTCTATGATTGTATGATTCTAAGACTTTCTTCTCCCTTACTTGCAAAAATTTAGACAAATGCAAGTGGAGAAAAATCTTTAAAGTTAGTGTTTAAACCCATCTACAAGCTGTCCTGCTGCCAGTGAAATCCTTCGCTGTATGTAAACTTGCAGATTGTCCTCGTTTGCTAAACTTTGCACTAAGAGGTTTACATGGACCTATATATTGTAAAAGACCCAGGCTGTTGTTAGACATTTTGCTCCAGAATATCTTTGCATCTTTAAAAAATGTAGTATGACTTCAGTAAGTGTCTATAAAATTTGTAATGAATTGTAAGAGTTTATCAATGTACTTAAAATCACTTCTTCATTGTTGACAGTTCTAACATAGGGTAGGGGGCCAAGCTGATTAGGAAGGCTTCAGGAAACTACCACTCATATTACTTTTCTTATTATACAGGATAGTGATAATTCCCCACTTTATGTAAATATTCATAAATATATATAACCTCATATTCCGAATAACTGTTCATTAAGAGAGAACTTTGTCCTTCTGACAGTCTCCTGAAATATTGTCAACATCTTTCTCTCTCTTAAAGAGGGAATTTTCCCCTGATCCATATGTTCATCATATGGAATGCATATGACTTTTTATCTACTGCAGTAGACAAGATCAGAAGGCTGAGATCCTGAACCTTCTTCTTCATCACAGTGTAAATTCAGTCAATATTTTGGATAACAAGCCATGCATCATCAGCAGAAAATCTGCTGTTGCTATTGGCACCTCAGTTCTGTCTGACAAAGAAGGATTAGACAGGGAAATGTTCCATGCTGCAAACCAGAGAGAGAAGACAGAAATTATTTTTAATCATCAGCAATTCCTTACTGTCATAAATTATTCCCAACTTCTTTTTTTTTAACAGAAGCTTTTTTTTTTTCTTTCTTCACATAAACGAATAGTAGAAAAAACACTTTCGTTTCAGATACAAGCTATACCCAGGAATCCTGCAGTATTATTATTGCAAATAAAGTGCAATGACCCTTAGCTTACAAAAGGTTAAATATTCCAATAAAACTTACATATTTGTGTATTTGCCTTGCTGACTCAATAAAGTGTGCACACAATTTCTCTCCCTCTTGCGTCTCTCCCTGTGATAAGGATGTCATACTCTTAAAAAAAAGATTACTTTCTTCACTCTCTGCCTGACAAGCTACGTACCAGTCTTACTCCAAAGTTTTACGATAAGCTGATCTTCCACTTTGAGCATGCTGACAGGTATCTTGTGGCAGGAATGTGTCAGGATGCTGCAGTGAGAAGGACTTGGGGGTGTTGAGTGACAAGAAGCTCCCTGTGACCCAACAGTGTGTGCTTGAGCCCAGAAACCAACCGCGTCCTGGGCTGCATCCCCAGCAGCGTGACCAGCAGGTCAAGGGAGGGGATTCTTCCCCTCTACAGCGCTCTGTTGAGAGCCCCCCTGCAGTCCTGTGTCCAGCACTGGGGGCAACAGACTGGATGATAACACACTCCTGTGCAAAAAGGAGTCCAAAATCATAAGCCTTTTAAAGTACAGTCATCTTAATAGTCATTAAAAAGGCTTCATGAGCCGGATTTTTGGGTTAATGGTTTGGCTTGTTTTTCTTGGAAATTTGTTACTTGTAGGATAACTCTTCCTGCACCACCACATTGGTTAAGGATCTGATCTTCTGTCACCCTGTTGCTAAGTGTTAGCATCATTAGTTCATGCTGAAGACAACTAGACTAAGGGCGATCAATCTCAACCTCTGCTGTAAGTTGTAAGAAGTTTGTGATTTGTTATTTATTTAAACGCTGCACTTACAGTAAAGCTGAGAACCTCCCATGAGCACTGTCATGGTAGATGGTTGTGTAGAAAACACATGCATGTCTTTGGCTTCTGTCATCTAAGTATTTTTGTTTGCTTTGATTGGCTTCTTGCTCATGAGCATTTGAACAAAGATAAAATGGTTTGGGCATGTTGGAGAGAACCCTGTAAACTTTGCCCCCTTGCTCTACTGAGCTTTGTCCAAATTAGGTGGATTTTTTAACTGCAGCCATGTTTTTGGAGGTCATGAGAAGTAGGCCAAGGAAACCAACTTGAAGAGTTCTACTGGTTCTTTACTAAGCAATGTACTGATTTCAGAGCTGCTTTTCTTACCTTTAGGAATCAGCATATCATAGGTCCTTAACAGAGCAACAAAAATTCAAAATCTCTGTGTTTGCTTTATGCCTTTGTGATCAAAATATAATTCCTACTCTGTGGGAAATCCTGGGGGTTTAAAACTTTTTTCCATCCCATAGAAAGTGGGGTTTCAGAACTTTCTGTGAAGTGACACATTGTGTCAATGTTGGCTTTTACTGAGATAGTGTTAATGTGAGATTCATTGAATCATAATCAAAAAAGGATACACGGCTACGAATCTGGATGCAATCTGGAGTCTTCCTGGGCCACATGCTCAATTTGAGCATGTGCCGCAGGGACACAGCTCTTCGCATTTCATTACAGAATTGGCTTTTATATTTGTAAAATGTACCCTGGCCAGAGAAACTGGCCAGGACACTTGTAAATGCAGAATAGTACAGAGGGCTGGAGCACCTCTCCTATGAAGACAGGCTGCGAGAGCTCAGAGTCCCTCTCCAGATCTCTTGTAGGCCCCCTTTAGGAAGACTGTTATAATGTCTCCCTGAGCCTTCTCCAGGCTGAACAAGCCCAACTCCCTGAGTGCTGTGATACTGTTGGATTGAGTTTGTATTGGTAGAATACAACAGCAGTAGATAAATGCGACCCTGCGTCTCATTTTATGGCAAGCAAGAATTTCCACCTCACTACAACCAGTAGTCAAGTGTCCTCTGATTGCTTATAATTACTGGTGCAGATACTGAACTTGTTTTCCAGGAACAATATGCTCATTATTTCCTACTTTGGTCACACCAAAAATCAGAGCAAAACCTTCTCTTTCTCCTTTTCTCCAAATGAAATCAAACTCAAGCATGCAAGGATAAAATTAATAAAGCAGTCATTTTTCCAAGATCTTTATGGCCCAAAATAATTAATCTAGTATATATTATAATTATGTCTAGCTACAAAAATAGAAAGTAATACAGTGCTATTTTTTTCCTACTGTCAAAATGCATTGAGGTCATTACATATACTTTCAAGGAAAGGTCTGTGTTACTTCTTCACTATCTGGAACATAGTTGTGTGGATTTCTTGGCAGTTATTTTGATCGATCTCTTTTAAAATAAATAAAAAAAAAAAACAAGTAGAGATAACATAACATGATCCTTTGGTTTGAAAAGGAAACTTACAGAGTTTCCTTGTTAGCTTAACCAACAGATGCTATGGCCAGCTGCAGAGCTACTCCTGATAAAAAGGATTTGAATTGGCCCTGACGTCCAAGTATAGCATTCAGCAATGTCTAAATTACTGTTTGCATCAACATCTACCTTAATTTAAAAAAGCATAGCTTTTTATTTCTTAATATAGATTTGGATCTAAAAAGATAATTTTTAATTTCTAGTCTATGGATTAAATTACTATTTTGATGAAGCAATTCATAAATACTTGATAGGACAGCTAGAATTCTTGGTACGTTCCCTCCTGACACTTCTTAAATGTGTACTGCTACCCAAGATCTTACATCTTTTGAAGTCTTTTTAGGATCAGGTGGTTACAGACAGACAAGGTGTTGGTATGGAATTTCACCCAGTACTAAATGATCTCCTTTCTCTCCCTGTGGCAGAACAATATTACAATATTCTCTTTTTCTCAATAAATATATACCACTCCTCATTTGGACTTTCTGCTATACGCACAGTGTTGTATGATATTATTTCAGGCCATGCGTATTTCATTTATATCCTTCCTGACTTGAAGATCCACAGCCATATGTTTCAGCCATATATCAGCAGGGCTGAGCATCTGTTCTCTAAAGAGATGAAGTGGTTTTGGGGAAGCTTCAAGTGATAAAACCATCTTCAAATCCAAATTCTGTACATCTTGAATGACCAGCACATTTCCTGAGTATTATTAAGAGCAGAATTTGGTTGTCTTACTTCCTTGCCTAAAACTTACACATTAGCTAGCAGGATGGGAATGGATCTCATCCCAGACATGGTCCTTCATTGTAAGAAAACGTGTTAGAGTTAATGCAGTGGTCCGGGCCTAAGCTAGCTGTAGCTACAATTTTGTCTCTGACAGCCACTCAGTTGTCAGAGTCTGAGTAATTTTAGGGCTATGCAGCCAAACCTTAATGCCACTGGATTGCTGTTTCTTCAGATTGCACGCAAAACATCACTGTGAGCTATTATCACAATGGTTTTTGCCCTTATGAAAGTAAAGTGGTGAAAATGGAGCTTACTGTAACCCTGTAAAGAAGCATCGTGTGCTCTTTCAGTCTCTCATCTGGGATACATAGGTACCCAAGGCTAGAATTTGGCTGAAGAGGGGCGGAAGAGTAGCCATGACCGCATCTTGCACGTAACTGTTTGGAAAAGTGCAGGGCCAGAAAGGAGGCTGAAATCCCATACATGATCTCCCTAAGTAAGAAGGAAGCAGTGGCTGGTCTCTTCTCCCAAGTAACAAGGGATAGGACAAGAGAAAACAGCCTCAAGCTGCAGCAGGGGAGGTTTAGACTGGATATTGGGAACAATTTCTTCCACCAAAGGGCGGTCAGGCATTGGAACAGGCTGCCCAGGGCAGTGGTGGAATCACCGTCCCTGGAAGTGTTCACAAACCGTGTAAATGAGGCCCTTAGTGACATGGGTTAGTGGTGGCCTTGGCAGTCCTGGGGAATGGTTGGACTGGATAATCTTCAAGGTCTTTTCCAACCTGGTTGATTCTGTGAGTCTATGATTCTGTATTCCCTAAGATGTCAGGACTTAGACCCTGTTCAACTGATTGATCAGTATAGTCAAGTACTCCCCCTCTGGATTTGTTATACTATGATAAAGGTACTTCAGCAGGCATGAGCCAGATAGTTACTGTAAAATTTGCTTCAGCCTTAATATAAAGCTACTTTAGTAAATCTTTCCTCTCTAAGCACAGTGTTGATGATATGTATGTTTATTTTTATTTGCTTCAGTTATCTATGGGAAATTAATGCATTCGTCTGATTTTTTTTTTCTTACTAATGTTAAAGGAGTATTCTGAAGAAAAACGTGTACATAAGGGTTAATATTTGTCTCATTTACTGAACTTTGAAGCCACTCCCTTTCATGAAAGGTATTGTCAGTTCAGCATCATTTTTTCATAGCCTGTTGTGAATCTTTGATGACCAGGTCTCCAGGGAGAGAGAGAGAACAGAAATCATTTAAGACAACATACGGTATTGTATTCTTCAAACAGACTGACTTCTGCAAAAGCAGAACGCAAACCACACAGGAGACATGAACCACCCAGTACAGCTGTTTATCAGATGATGTGTTGAAAGTGTTCATTGTTGTATATTGCACAGATTACACAGCTTAAAAACTTTTTTGTTTAGGCCTTCAGAATATTGGAAAAGCTCTTTTAATGCATTCTAAAACATTCATTTGTCCACCTTCTAAAACTTGCACAATTTTATTCCTAGCACTTTTTGCTTCAGGTGAGCCTACGTAGGTATTAAATACACAAAGATGTCTTGAGATCATTTTTGAGTATTGCTTTTGTAACATTAGTTATCCATCCCTGATGGCTGTAAGTATTGCAAGAATTCAGCATCACAGTTAAAATAACCAGACCACTTGAATCTGTGAACATTGGACTTCTAAATTGGCTCTGCTGCACACTGTTGACTTGCTAGAGCAAATATGAATGCTTCTCTTATGGATGAGATACATGTGAAACCAGTAGTAAAGTTACAATTTAAAAGTGAGAATGTTGCAGATTTATCTTAAAGTATCATATTTCTGAGTTTTCATGGATCTAAGTAAAATTTCATCTATTAGACATCAGGAAGAAATTCTTCCCTGTGAGGCTGCTGAGGCCCTGGCACAGGGTGCCCAGAGGAGCTGTGGCTGCCCCATCCCTGGCAGTGTTCAAGGCCAGGTTGGACAGGGCTTGGAGCAACCTGGTCTGGTGGAAGGTGTCCCTGCCCATGGCAGGGAGTTGGAACTGGATGAGCTTTAAGGTTACTTCCATTCCAAAACAGGGTGTGATTCTGTTCATTCTCTATCTCAGGTTTGCATTTCAGGAGGAAAAAAAAAAAAAAAAAGGAAAAAAAAACACACTTGATTTTTTGGATAAAATGACACAAATTTCACTTCCAGTTGTGATTGATTGTCATTGTGACTCAGATGTGTTGCTACTGAGACCCAGATTGAAAGAGAATAGAAAGATGAAGGTGTTGCCAAAAGACGCCAAAGAAAAATTTCACATACTGAGTTACATCTAGAAATGTAAGTCAGGGCAGATTACACCTGGCATGACATGCAAGAGGCCACTGCACTGCAGCTGGCCAAAAATAAATTCATAAAAGAAGAACAGATGGGAAATTCCACAATCTACAAAGTTTAGAGTGGCCTGATGTAGTATAGGATAATGCTCCAATGAGATATCTTCAAGGCCTGTAGCAGCTTTCTGGTTTTAGACGTAGAAGTTGCCCCTTTTTTTATTATTTTTCCTCCAATTTTTAGTATATTCTAGTAGCACTGTCTCAGGAAGCAGGATATCAACTTCCATGCAGTGCTAACTAGCAGGACACTGTATCTCTGCATCTCAGGTGCAAGTGTACTTCATTTTTGGACCTGAGTCATCTATGTTGTCTTCCAAGTTAGGTCTCAATGATTTGCCATGGAATTGGACGGTAAGAGTATTTGTTGCTAATTTAGTTCTGAGACCTCTGCTAAGAATTTAAAAGTCAGTTTTGATTCTTGATCAGAGTGAAACTTGTGAGATGTTAAACTGATTTCTGAGCTCTTCATTTTAGTCCTTTGTCTTCTAAGCTCTGGGGTTGGGTTTTCCAGCTTGGTGCACTAGAATTCCACATTTATTGTTCGTAATGAAAGATGAGATCATTATACACCACAGTCAGGAGAATCAAGATTCCCATTGGTAAGAGTGGTTAGTTTGTGGCTTTTAAGCTGTGCTGAAGTGTTGATTTGGTTTGAGCATGGCTCGCACACCAGCTTTGTGACACAGCTGAGTACAGGGCTGTGATGGGGAAAGCTATTGACCTTCACATCCCTCCATCTGCCGAAGGAAGGAGGCCAGCAGCGGTTAGAGGAGGTGGATAGTGCCCTGAGTTTCTGCAGCCAGTCTGTGCTTATCCTGAACGGATCAGATGCACTGTTGAAAATGCCTGTCATCATCTAAATTGCAACTACTTCCTTAGCTTAATTTCCCACCCTTCTTCAATATATGTGTTGTGTAAAAGAAGATACTAATGCCATCTAGCTCCTCATCAGAATCTTTTTTCTATATGCAATTTGTAAGGTTGAAAGTTGGGCATTGAAGGACTTCAGGTACTGGTCATCACTGATTAAAGTACTATTAATTGCAACTGAAGTTACGTGTATGCCCCGAATTAGGATATTGTCACTCCCTGTCAAAAGCAACTGGTTTCCAAAGGCAGGTCCACAATGCAGTGTGGAAAATAGTGAGCAAAAGTTAAAGAATTTCTGCTAGAAGATAAGGATTCCTGTACCCAAAGACATACCTGCCTGTATGTACTTCTGCATAGGGTTGTGGTCACAGGTCTGTTTTCTGGAAATTAACTGTGCTTTGGTTGCTGCTTATTATTCTCAGTAAAAGAGAATAAGGGAATATTACATGGAGTATGTTCTTACTCTAGCAGATAATTTAAACAGTCTCTGGGGTTTTTTTCATGATGAGGAGATATGCTCTTTCTTTAATCCAATGAGTCCAATGTCTTGATGTAAACTAGAGCCTTCTAACTCAATAATAAAAGAACTATTGAAGGGAATATAAAATCCTGATGGTCTGATTTAATACTGGAACTGCTCACAAATTAATTTGTTCCCACCTTCATCCATTTTCCCCTGTGTTTTCAGAGAGGTATCCAATGAAAACGTTACTAGACTTCATTCATAAGGGCCAGTTCTAGCCCAGTTTCCCTTCTGATTAAAGGCTTCTTAGGGAGGCTGTTCATCCCTTTTCACAAGTTACCTGATAAATAACTTTAAAAAATACAGCTTCTTGTCTCATGCAGTTAATGATCTCTAATGTAAGAGCTGGAACAGGAATCTGGAGGGAAAAGGAAGTTTAAGGAGCTATGATACAAAGCTGTTAATGTTCTTTTGTTCATTGGTATTTCAAACAGAGATTCATGCCTAAATAGCTGCCTAAGATTGAAATCAGGGATGATGACTCTGCTTACAAAATTGTCTGGCTACAACTAAATTGTGAAGAAGATCAGAAACTACCAAGCTATTATATCAGGATGATAAGCAAAATATCATATAGAGATACTGGCAGGGTTCCCAGAAACAACAGGCCCAGACTAAAAAAAAACCCTGCTTTTCTGGGAAAAGCTTAGCTAGTTTAGACTCAAGATATCACTGATACAGATAGTTCCTTCCCATTCTTAACTGGAGCAGATGGGGGATACATATATACCCTACATCTATCCCAGTTTGTAAAGTTATGAAAAAATGATACTGTAGTGTTGCCTGCTGCGTTTTCCAAGGCCAGAATTTCTTCTTTCCATGTGTGTATTTTACCTTTCATTATGAAGATTTATCATATGCCCAGAAAGTCAACAACTTTAATCCTGTTCTGGTTCTCATGCAGACTTTTCTGATGGTTTAAAATCTGTTTTTATCTCCAGAATAGTAACTTTGGATGAAACTCTTGAGTTTGCATCATGCATACACTGGGTAATTCCACAAGTAATCTTTTAAAAAGCGTGCTTCGTATTAACAGTTGCACACTGATGATGAAGGTGGAATTTTATACCACTGCAGCAAGACTGAAGCACAGAATTGGTTCTGAGCAGGCACTACTCAAGATGTACAGCATATAGCTCTGGGATATGAGCGAATAAGATATATTAAAAATAAAAAATGTATTAGTATTGAATCCGTCACCCTACCAATAGTGGGCTTAGCCCTCAGGCTACCAGCAAAATTTGTATTATCTATGAAATTATTGATCACTTTGAATTATTTATTGATGAAGGCTGTTTTCATGTCTGCTTTTGAAATCTTCTGAAGTTCTGAGTGTAGGAAAAGGTTACTGCTGGCATCAGAGTTACGCTTGTGTCTCTACTGAGGTGAGGGACTAGCTGTAGTTGTCAGTTGGCAAAACCAGAGCACAGCAAAGGTTCTGCTCCCCATTTTTAACAAGAAAAATGGGAACTGCTTGGTTTTATTCTCTTTAATGAAGTTAATTGTTCAGTACAGATGCTCTGGTCACCTCTTGAACACTAACATGCCTTCCTTCATCCCCAAAGATCCATGCATTTTCACTACCTCAGGAATCTTCCTATTTAAAAGGCTGCCTGTATCCAGCTGCTGTGAATCCTCAGCGCTCCACATAAACCCATGAAATGTAGCTTTCCTGAATGGCATAACTGTTCAGCTCTCACTAACCTCTGCAATCCTTTAACTATTACAGTTTCAGTAGGAACTGGTTCCTCCTGTGTGTTTTTACAGTGACCAGAATAGCTTTGAGAAGACGTTAAATTCCAGTATTTCAAAAATGACAATTAGTGTATTAAATAGCTTTTATTTCCAATATTCCCAGTATTTCCTGTGTGCTTTCTCAACCTTGTAAATATTACAAATGTGGTACATCAATGTTATTTTTAAAGTAAGGTAATATGAGAAAACATGAAACTCTTTCCTCTTGCAGGTATTATCTATGTCCTTGTTGTTGGGGGTTTTTTTGTCCCTTAGACCATAATTTTAGCCTTTTAACCTCAGAATAGAAAATAAATGTTACAAATTAATTTGTGTTGTGCAGACAGCAGGGTGTGACAATCTGTAACTGGCTTTGGGCTTTTATTAATGGCCTCTTTGTTGAACTCTAATGGCATGGTTTATTGAGAAAAGGCCAAATGTTAGTCAAAGAGCAGGATTTCCTGTTGCTTGAAAATGAAGATGAAACTGTTATCTTTTTCTGCAAACCAAACAATAACTAAGAAACAACAGGGAAAAAGAATTAAGCTCTCTATAAGGAAACAGGGAAAAATTTTTTTTAGGAAAGATAAGGTTGCTTTGTTTATTGAAATTACTATAATGTTCTACCAGAAGAAGAGTATGCCATAAGGGAACGGAAACACTTCAGCTAGTACCTTTCGTGATGCTTATGATTTCAGCTGGAGTCGCTGTGTCTGCCCCAATTCACTCCAGCCAACTGCCAAGTCATAAATATATTACGGCTTTGTTGGCTTTTATTACAACTTCATTGACCTTTATCTCAACATGAAACTTTTTAAACTAAGACTTTTTCTACCCTCTGATTAGACATGTTTGGCAGTTTTCCCTTGATATATGACTGTGGCACTGCAAGTTGGTTTTTAATTTCTTTTAGATATAAAAGCAGTGCAAAACGCTGCCAGATGACAAATGGAAAATGAAGATTCCATTTACAGAAGTGTTAAATCGAGATGACCATTAACATGAAACAATCAACCTTCATCAAGAATGGTATCTCTCTCTTCCCTAAGGGAAAGTGAACCAGCCATAGTGGTCAATTATCTCTTCATAATGACCAGTTCATTGGTTGTTGACATTTAATTAGAGGTACAAAAGAAAAGCTGTAGTAAAAATTACACAAACAGCAATAATTAGGTTCACTTCATTCTAAAAACAAGACTTAACTGAATCTTAACCTTGCTTTTCTTTTAACATATTACATTCATGTAGATTTGTACTGCCAAGTTTCACCAGATCACAGCTACGTTGTCCCTTTTACTAACCAACCTTCAACAGCAGAAACAATCAGTGATTTTTTCCTCCTTCTTTCTTATATTTCTTTTTAATCTAAAATTACAGCACATTACAAGTTAGTGGAAAAAAACAGGGTGTTTTTTATTTCAGTTCTATAAAATAATGTAACTTAAGCTTTTCTCACAAAACATAGGAACTACAAATTTCTATACCTTCTATTAATTATGTATTAAACTACTTTTGTAAACAGATCGAGTTTATTAATTCAAGTTTTAAACTGTAAATGGTAAGCACATGTGTTGTAGAATCATAGAATAGTTAGGGTTGGAAAGGACCTTAAGGTCATCTAGTTCCAACCCCCCTGCTATGGGCAGGGACACCTCCCACTAAACCATGACACCCAAGGCTCTGGCCAACCCGGCCTTGAACACCGCCAGGGATGGAGCATTCACAGCTTCCCTGGGCAACCCATTCCAGTGCCTCACCACCCTCACAGTAAAGAATTTCTTCCTCATATCCAATCTAAACTTCCCCTGTTTAAATTTGAACCCGTTACCCCTTATCCTCTCACTACAGTCCCTCATGAAGAGTCCCTCCCCAGCATCCCTATAGGCCCCCTTCAGATACTCGAAGGCAGCTATGAGGTCTCCACGCAGCCTTCTCTTCTCCAGGCTGAACAGCCCCAATTTTCTCAGCCTCTCTTCATACAGGAGGTGCTCCAGTCCCCTGATCATCCTCATGGCCCTCCTCTGCACTTGTTCTAACAGTTCTATGTTCTTTTTATGTTGAGGACACCAGAACTGCACGCAATACTCCAAGTGAGGTCTCACAAGAGCAGAGTAGAGGGGCAGGATCACCTCCCTCGACCTCCTGGTCACACTCCTTTTGATGCAGCCCAGGATACAGTTGGCTTTCTGGGCTGCAAGCGCACATTGCTGGCTCATGTTCATTTTCTTATCAACCAACATCCCCAAGTCCTTCTCTGCAGGGCTGCTCTGAATCTCTTCCCTGCCCAACCTGCAGGTGTGCCTGGGATTGCTCTGACCCAGGTGTAGGACCTTGCACTTGGCATGGCTAAACTTCATCAGGTTGGCATCTGCCCACCTCACAAGCATGTCTAGGTCCCTCTGGATGGCATTCCTTCCTTCCAACGTATCAACTGAACCACACAGCTTGGTGTCATCGGCAAACTTGCTGAGGGCCTACTCAATCCCACTGTCCATGTCACCAACAAAGGTGTTGGTCCCAACACCGATCCCTGAGGGACACCACTCATTACTGGTCTCCAGCTGGACATTGAGCCATGGAGCACTACTCTTCGTGTGCGGCCATCCAGCCAGTTCTTTATCCACAGAGTGGTCCACCTGTCAAATTGATGTCTCTTCAATTTAGAGACAAGGATGTCGCGTGAGACAGTGTCAAAGGCTTTGCACAAGTCCAGGTAGATGACATCAGCTGCTCTACCCCTGTCCATCAGTTCCATAGCCTCATCCTAGAAGACCACCAGATTGGTCAGGCAGGATTTCCCCTTTGTGAAGCCATGCTGGCTGTCACCAAGCACCTTGTTGGTTTTCATGTGCCTTAGCATGCCTTCCAGGAGAATCCGCTCCAAGGTTTTGCCAGGCACAGAGGTGAGACTGACTGGTCTGTAATTCCCTGGGTCATCCATTTTCCCCTTCTTCAAATGGGGGTTATATTTCCCTTTTTCCTCTCATCGGGAACTTCACCTGACTGCCATGATTTTTCAAATATGATGGACAGTGGCTTAGCAACTTCATTCACCAGCTCCTTCAGGACCTGCGGATGGATTTCATCAGGTCCCATGGACTTGTGTACGTTCAGGTTCTTAAGATGGTCTCGAACCAGATCCTCTCTTGAAGTGGGCCCAGGGTCTTCATTCTCACAGTCCCTATATCTATTACATCTTATGTTTTAGTCTACCTCAGTTGCCTTAAATCTTATACTTTGACTTTTTACCAAGCTGTTGATCTTCTACATTTTGTTGACTTCAGCTGATGATGGATTTACAAAATCAAGTCACAATTTTACATAACAGCTTGTTATCTTTTTTATTATAGTACTGGAAAAATAACGACCTATTAAAGGTCCTACTGAGACAGATAAAAAACATGCCCACTTAACAGTAAGATTGTTCTAAAGCCTCATATGAATTTTTTTTTCTGTATAATTAGATAGGAGGAAGTCCTTAATTCTTTAATTAGCCCAGTGGTAAACACATCAGAAATAATTTTAGTCCTGTTTTTATATCGTGCCAAGATTACCTGATGTCCCACAAACAAACTGGACTCTTTCTCTTGGTGAGCTGTCCATTCTCCTCACAGTCCCTTAGAGATACTCCACTAAAGATACTACCCACATGTCACTGGCTCCCCTTTATAAAGCTCAGTGCTCATTTTCTCTTCAGGGGACTGGCTTTCAAGATGAGAGGAAACATGTCTGGTACAACCAGGAAGGCTTTGTCACTAGCACCCTCTGCAGTCACTGACTGAGGAACATGTTCTGTTGGAGTTTACTGCATTCTCTCAGTATTATTATTTACACTATTATAATTACTAATAATATTAATCATAATATGTTATCATGGCTGTTCTAATGCTTTTTTGCTGGGTTAAAATACATTGCATCACTACCTAGTAAAACTGGCCTGAGCAAGGCACACAAGTTGAATACATGATATTAGATGTAAAGAGGTCCCTTAATAAAATCAGGAAGATAACATTTTCTTTTAATGTGCAGGATTTTGATGCTGGTATTATCACATAAGAAATCAATCTTGCAGGTCCAAACAAATGCATTTGTTATATTTCCACATGCTGTATACTAATTTATTTTTTTTAATGTTCTGAGCACCAGAGCCAATCTGCCCTATGGTCCCACTGGGAAAACAGCACAGCTTGGAAAAGGCAGTGGAAGGACGAAAGCAACCTGTTCGTTTTCCCACTGATGTGCCTTTGCAGCATCAGGCTTTCTTGATACCTTTTAAGAGTAGGCTCTAAATGTCTGTAATCTTCTCTTTCTTAATCCAAGTCATTTTGTCCAAGGCTGTGTCCAGAGGCCACAATAAGAATATGCATGGACGAGATCTCAGCTGTATCATAAACAGTAAAAAATGACAGGGGATGTGGTTAATTATTATAACGTAGAAAGAATGGCTTAGTGATTTGAATACTCTTGGGACGTGATTTCTGAATTAAATACACTCCTCAGGTTGCTTCATTGTCACTTTGAAATGTCATCGGTTTTAATCCCAATATTAATTATTCAAGGATAATACTTTGATCAACAAAGTTTGCAAGATAATGCCTTAAATCCAGGAAGGTTCTTCCCTTTGCTTGAACCTGTCCAGTTGCCCAACATGTCTCTGTGACCTACAGTTACTCTGTACTATATCGAGTCATACAGCTGTAGAGGTTAACCTTCAGCAACCCTAAATATTAGAGCATCTATTCAAGAAAAAAGCTTTTATCTAATACTCAGAATTTATACGACTCTGATAGTCTTTTCTGAACTTAAAAGTCCAGAGGGTCATTTAAACATAAGTGTGAGGCGATAGTGTTCAAAACTGGTCAGACACTGTTTTGTTAATTCATAAAATGCCAAAATTAATATTGAACAGGTTACATGGGAATTTATTAGAGAAAACAAAAAATGCAACAGAAATAGTGGTAATTGTAGTTCAGAGTAGTGAAAGTGTGTGGTTTTCTCTTTCAATTACCATTTATATAAATACGCTGTATAGTCAGAAATGGAATATAGAATTTGAAAATAAACAGGAAATTTTTTTAATGGGTATTTCTTATTTTGAATAATGTATGGTTTTAGAGTTGTACCTTGGTGAGCATGTTATCATCAACAGGGCTTACTCAAAATTCTTCTCCATTTACTATCAAATACATACACATTATTGTGACAAGTTTTAGGTCGGGCGAGGTGTTCTATAAAACATACATTTTTTAACTAGCTGATGTTCATGAAGAGGGCATAACTCTTAGATAATATGCGTATTCATGTCTGGTGTTATGCTCACTGGACCGATCTGTAAAGTGAAAATAACATTTTTGTCTGGTCAATTCAGCTAATTAAGGAAATTAAAGCTATGAAGTATCTGTTCTGCTTTAAACAAGTATTTCTTATGAAATAAACCGGTATTAATGCAGGTGTCATCTGTCTCACCTGAAGGTGTGTGACAAAATGATATTCCAAAAGATATGGAATAAAAATTTTATTTTTTGCCTGCTTTTTTTTTTTTTTTTTTTTTTTTGTACTCTTACCATCAGCTTTTAATAAGAGCAGAGTGTTATGGATGGGTCGAAAGTGGTGATTACCCTACTGTAGTCAGCACTGGGGTTGCCTCACTCTGAGTGCTGCTTGCAGTTCTGGGCCCCACAATTAAGAAGATGTGAAGGTCCTTGAATGCGTTCAGTGGAGGGAAACAAAGCTAGTGAAAGGCTGGAAGGAATGTCCTATGTAGAGCAGCTAAGGACTTCTCTAGTTTGGAGGAAAGGAGGCTGAGGGGCGACCTCATTGCTGTCTACAAGGGAAGTGGAGAGGGTGGTGATAATCCTTTCTCCCTGGTATCCAGTGATAAGATGCATGAGAGTGGTTTAAAGCTGCACCAGGGGAGGTTTAAACTGGACATCAGGAAGCATTTATTTACAGAGAGGGTGGTCAAACACTGGAACAGGCTTCCTGGGAGGTGGTTGATGCCCCAAGCCTGCCAGTATTTAAGAGGCTTTTGGATAATACCTCTAAACTGCTTTGTCTTCTGGATCATGCTTGAACTTCTGATCAGCTCTGAAGCGGTCAGGCATTTGGACTAGATGATCATTGTAGGTCACTTTCAACTGAAATAGTCCCTTCTCTGCTCTGCTCAGCTCTATTCAATACAAATTTCAAAACCAGATTAATTTTCATGAGTCTGTACAGAAGAGTAAATCAACATTCATGTGTTGATACACCAACATATTACATCATATTATAGCACATTACAATCGGGTAAATAATTTTCTTGATTTCAGAAAATGTTTTGTGTAGATTTAAGGTGAGTTCTGAATACAAGGCAACTAATTAGCTTCTGCTAATTGGGGAAACATGAACATGAGCTACTTATATACTAGCTCATCAACAGTCAGCTAGCATCCACTGCTGGAAAATGAGATCCTGTGACGCTTGCATTAGATTGCATCATCTTATGGTGAGGTGAGATTATAGAGATCACAAAGGAAAAACAAAGAAAAAGTAGCTAATGACAGAAAGGGTCATGATTGATTTTATGATTATCCTGTGATTGTACTATCCCTTTTCTTCAACAGAAAACCATCTATTGAAAAAGCAGGTCAAATTACAGGTAGTTGCTGTCCTCCATGTCTGACTTTATTTCATCAGAAGGTACATCTTCAGTATAATATGGTTAGTAAAATAGATATGTCTCAAAAAAACAGCACCACAGTGTTGGCAAGCAGCCTAGCAAAAATACAATTATCCATACTGCCTGCTGTCACCCTGTTTAAAACCATAGTCTGATACCCTGGAAACAAAGTATTTGATGCTTAGCAGTCAGTTCTCCTCTTCTAGCGGTCATACAGAGTAACCAAGTCAGAGAAAAGCTTAGTGACAGAAGGACTCAACAGCTAGTTCAGACAGATTGAAACAAATTGTTCGCACATGCCATGGCATTTTAAAAATGAATACTGACACAGCTCCAAACTGCTAAGTCTAGGCCTTCAATGATGCCTACCTATATACCTATAGTAATTTCTACCCTGGTACGGCCCTCAGATTACTGTCCCTCATTGATTTTTCAGGTAGGTAGCCATGAAGTTGCAACAGGAAGTCCAAGGGCAGTCAAGAGAGACTTCAGGGCCATGAGACAACTAGTGAGGGGATCAGGATCACAGATAGTGTTCTCTATCCTTCCAGTTGCAGGGAATGATGAGGGAAGAAACAGGAAGACTCAGCAGATCGGTACACGGCCCTGAGCCTAGTGTTACTGGTTTTTTTCATGACACCAGGCCTGCTGGTGGCAGAGGGGGTAGACCTCTCTCAAAGGGGAAAAGAATCATTGCAAAGAATTTAGAAGGAAAAGAATCTTTGCAAATAATTTAGAAGGGAGACATAGTGACAAAGGATGAGGAAAAGGCTGAGGCACTTAGTGCCTTCTTTGCATTAGTCCTTAATAGTAGGAACAGCTGTTCTCCTGGAGAAACTGTCTGCTCATGGCTTGGATGGGTGTACTCTTTGCTGGGTAAAAGACTGCCTGGATGGCCAAGCCCAAACAGTCGTAATGAATCCCTTAAATGCAGTTGGGGGATTTAATATCTGTTTAATATCTGTATCAATGATTGGATGAGGGGATCAAGTGCACCTTCAATAAATTAGCGGATGACACCAAGTTGGGTGGGAATGTTGATCAGCTGAAGGATAAGGAGGCTTTACAGAGGGATCTGGACAGCTGGATCAATGGGCTGTGGCCACTGGTATGACATTCAACAAGGCAAAGTGCCAGATTCTGCACTTGGGCCACACCAACCCCATGCAATGCTTCAGGCTTGGGGAAGAGTGGCTGAAAAGCTGCTCGGTAGAAAAAGACCTGGGGGTGCTGATTGACAGAGCTGAACATGAACCCGCTTGTGCCCAGGCAGCCAAGAAGGCCAACAGCATCCTGGCCTGTATCAGCAATAGTGTGGCCAGCAGGGCCAGGGCAGTGATCATCCCCCTGTACTGGGCACTGGTGAGGCTGCATCTTGAATCCTGTGTTCAGTTCTGGGCCCCCCCACTACAAGAGAGACATTGAGGTGCTGGAGTGGGTCCAGAGAAAGGCAGTGGAGCTGGTGAAGGGCCTGGAGCACAGTGTGATGAGGAACGGCTGAGGGCCCTTGTGTGGGTTTAGTCTGGAGAAGAGAAAGCTCAGGGGAGACTTCATTGCTTTCTACAGCTGCCTGAAAGGAGGTTGTAGCAAGGTGTGTGTTGGTCTCTTCTCTCAAGTGACAAGCAGTAAGGCAAGAGGAAGTGGCCTCAAGTTCTGCCAGGGGCAGTTTAAACTGGATATTAGGGAAAATTTCTTCACCAAAAGGTTTGTCAAACATTGGAACAGGCTGATCAGTGCAGCGATGGAGTCACCATCCCTGGATGTGTAGATGTGGTGCTTAGGGTTATAGTTTAGTGGTGGACTTGGCAGTGCTGGGTTTACAGTTGTCTTTTCCAAGCTAAACAAGCTATAACATGGTGCTCAAGGTATTCCAGGCATCCGTATTTTTTCCCCTTGATTTTGGTCTTTGGAGGAAATCCACACCGGCAGGAAGGGCTGCACATATGCATCTTTTTGCAAGGAATTCATCTCCATCCTTCAATACACATATTTATTGAAGAAACCAGAGTCTTTAGTTGGTTTTGCATTTTTAAAAGACAGTTCACAGATGATATAGAATGGGTAAAGGCACGCCACTGATTTAAGGAATCACAGAAAATAGGCAGTATTTTCATGTGGCGACAGCACATCAGCTGGAACCAAATATAGCTTTGATATAATTGCTGGTTCCATTTACTCCTCTGAATGAAGCTCTATCATTTAGGTGATGTTGACCAGTGAAATGTATAATTACTGTAATCGATCAGGATGTTAAAAAATTAAAAAATATCCTCTCCATGTATATATTTGGAGTATGTTTTTTCACATTGTGTAATTACCATTAGTGGGTCCAGGCGGGCTCCTCGGATGATGAACAAATAATTTCTCTTTGAACAATTTACAAACAGAGGAACTGAATGTCCTCATTTTAAATAGGCGCAGACTACTGGCAAAATCTGTACCCTGATTAATCACAGGTTTCGCTGAGCAAACTCAGGTCTGAACAGCTTGAAGTAGTGGTTAGAAATCAGAGGATGGGTCAGAACAACAGCAGGAGGGAAGCAAGGAAGGGAGTGAGGGAGGGAGGGAGGAAGGAAAGAAGGAAAGCAGGAAAGGAGGGGGGTATTGAAGGACAGAGAGAAAAGCTTCTTTCTTGGTATCTTGAGATCCATCTTACTGATCTCCTCCTTGAAGACTGAAAAAAAGCTAGAACAGGATCTTAAAGGACAGATGGCATAGCATAACTCTGCTGATACTGTGTTCTCATTTCTCTGATTCAGCCTTTGCCCCATGTGTGTTGATCCGAGAAGTCATGGGCTGCAGTTTAACTCTACTCATTTTGTTGTGAACATGCATTTCCAAGTGTTTTTTGAGCAAACTGACCAGCACAAGTCTAAATATAAAATTAAGATGTAACCACTGAATATTCATTAATATTTCTGTCCTCAAATAGCTCTACTGGTATAGTGGATTCATAGTCATTGTCAGGGGTAAAAGTCAGGAGATGCTCCTCACAATTCACATGTGCAATCAAACTGGCCTCAAATTAGATACGACTTTTCATGCCTGGAAGGAATTTTTGTCTGCATCCCGAGCAGTGTGAGCAGCAGGTTGAGGGAGGGGATTCTCCCCCTCTGCTCAGCTCTGGTGAGACTGTAAAAACCAGGTTTTTTACAGGGGAGGACTGTCCCTGCAGTCCTGTGTCCAGCTTTGGGGCAACAACACAAGAGGGACATGGAGCTGTTGGAGCAACTCCAGAGGAGGCCACGAAGATGCTCCAAGAGGTGGAGCACCTCTGCTATGGAGAGAGGCTGAGAGAGCTGGGCTCTATCAGCCTGGAGAAGATAAGGCTCTGAGGAGACCTTAGAGCGCCTTCTAGTGCCTAAAAAGGCTGACAAGAAAGCACAAGAGGGGCTTTTGACAAGGGCCTCTAGGGACAATACACGGGGTAATGGGTTCAAACTGAAATATGGGAGATTTAGGTTGGATGTAAGGAAGGAATTCTTCCCTGTGAGGGTGGTGAGGCCCTGGCACAGGTTGGCCAGAGAAGCTGTGGCTGCCCCATCCCTGGCAGTGTTGAAGGCCAGGTTGGACGGGGCTTGGAGCAACCTGCTCTAGTGGAAGATGTCACTGCCCATGGCAGGGTGAGAGTTAAGGTCCCTTCCAACCCAAACCAGTCTGTGATTCTGTGATGTGTACATGTAAAGGTCAGGGAAAAGTACTCTTTTTAAGGGTGGCCAGAGGCATCAAGCATGTGATATTTTGCATCATTCAAATGACATGTTTTTCTTATCTATTTCTACTCAAAACTGTGACTCCAGTTCATTCAGTTCAGTGGAACACACGAAGTTGAGACTGTAACAGGATAGTTTCTGTTGAAAGTGCCTGTCTTGATGCTATATTTTTCAGAATAGTTAAGAAGTAGAACAGCTTGTGTGGTTGCGAGCTCAAGTAAATGCTGTAAACATGTTTTCTGTAATTGAACCTTATTAGCTTTAATTCATATTCTACATAATTAAGTAATTCTTTTTTCAGAATGTTGTCATATCAGTCAAAATAATCTATTTTTAATGAGTGTCAAAGCAAAATGGATCTAAAACTTGTTTATATAACTCAGAAACTGTTTTGTTTTGTGTCAGGGTTTTTTTCACCTTTTTTTTTTTTGAAGAGGATTTCTCTTGACTGGAAAATAGTAGTTTGAAATAAAGACTGTTGCTTTGACATGAGTTTGAGTGACTTTTCTGACTACAAGGGAAGTTGTAGTCACGCAACATGCAGTGGAAGCTTTTCAAGGTGCTAGAAGTAATGGTTATGTGAACTAGAGAGATCATGCTTGAATTATTCCATTAGAAAATCCAGATCACATCGCTTTTTCACAAAGTCAGCATTTGTCTTTTAATCTTCCCATTTTCTGCCATCCAGCTCAGCCTTTGTTTAAACTAAAAATCATTCTAGCCATTAAATCCACTGAAACAGCCTGTACCACCATACTTAAGAGCTCATGACTCTAAAGCTAGCAACAGCAGAGTCAGTTGAAAGCCTTAGCTTGGCATTAAAGGCATTATGTTTGCAAAAGTCACTTGTCAATAACCAAAAACCTTTCTTTGGGATACATGACTGCAAACCAGTCTGAGAAAGGACAGTCTGTGTTCACTATTTAGTAAATGCTAATCAGGTTACAGTGTTCTCCTGATACTTGCTTGTGAACTCATAACATTTGGCTCAGCTGAGATTTGGTGTATATTTCTCATTCGGCATCACTAAAACCAAGGACTTGAACATCAAACTGTTCATGTAGGATGTGGAGTAAATCTTGCATGTATCAGAGCTTCCCTTGGGAAATCCAGTGGCGGCTTTTCACTGAAGCACTGACTGCGTGCATTTCAGTGCTTCTGAAATAGAATGTCATATAATTTCACCTGTAATTCCATTTCATGTCTTAGCCTTTCATTGTTTAGATGGGATGATACATATTTTTAACTAGAAACTCCATTAAAATATCTCCTTATAGGTGGAGACTTGCGATTTGCTTTTTTTCTAGCCAACTCTAATCTCCATTTCTTTTTGTGTGTGTGTCTTCAAACAATCAAGAAGGAGCTCAGGTGAAAATGTGGTGAGAAATTCTGAACATCTACACAAATTACTCTGACTGACATTTTTGCATGTGCCTCCAAATGCAGGGAGCTTGGCTAGATGACATGGAGCATAAAAATCACTCTCCTGAAACCTTTTTGACATGGTACCTCACTATATGGAAATGCTGGGATTTAACATGTTTGGCAATGGCAGGCAATTCTTCATTAATATGCCTGCATACTAAACAGTATGTAGTATGCAGTGCATACTGAACACTCTGGCTTGCTGACAGGGCTATATTCATACAAAATGGGAGTCTTGAGATAATTACAGTTTTGTGTCTGGAATGGAGAAGCATGTGGAATAGATCTTTACATCAATAGCCAAAGAAGAAACAATTTTCTCCCTTACGTGCATAATTAATCTTAATAAATGGACAGTCTGGATTTAAGATGGTCTGTTGAACTATGTACAGTATTTAGAGTGTGTAATTGGGCTCTTGCCAGTATAGAAACTTATTGTTACAAGACTGGGGTTTTGAAAATAATATGTAAAGACGTATTAGCAATGGAAAAAGTTGGAAAAGCTTCTACATGGAAAACTTTATCCTAAGAAATCATGGGGTGATCATACACTGGTTTGGGTTGGAAGGGACCTTGAAGCTGATCTAGTTCCAACCCCTGCCACGGCCAGGGACACCTTCCACTAGACCAGGTTGCTCCAAGCCCTGTCCAACCTGGCCTTGAACACTGCCAGGGATGGGGCAGCCACAGCTTCTCTGGGCACCCTGTGCCAGGGCCTCAGCACCCTCACAGGGAAGAATTTCTCCTTGATGTCTCTTCTAAATCCCCCTCTTGTCAGGTTAAAGCCATTCCCCCTTGTCCTGTCCCTACAGGCCCTTGTCAAAAGTCCCTCTCCAGCTTTCTTGTCAGCCCCTTTAGGCACTGGAAGCTGCTCTAAGGTCTCCCCGGAGCCTTCTCTTCTCCAGGCTGAACAAGCCCAGCTCTCCCAGCGTGTCTCAAGCAGAGGTGCTCCAGCCCTCAGAACATCTCTGTGACCTCCTCTGGACTCTCTCCAACAGTTCCTCATCCTTCAGTAAATACACTGAATTTTCCTTTTTTTCTTTTTTCTTTTTTTAAATAAATCAGGAGGGCAAAAAACCCCACAAAGAAAGTAAATGCAGAGATGGAAGAAAAGAGTCGGCAGCTTTGCTGTAAAATCAGCAGAGTTAATGTTGGCAGGAAGTTCTTGATACTTTTCCCTTTTAATTATGGGATACATTTTCTCATTAAGCTTCTCTATTTAAAGCTAACTATAATTGGCTTACATATTAAAAATAGCTGTGACAAACACAGATTAGGATGCGTGTTTGTATGGATATGGATAAGTACCAAAGCTCTTGCTGAGAGTAACTCGATGAAGGGAATAATTGAGCCTCCTTTGTTACAGGTGAGGATGCAAAGCACTTCATTTCTTCTCATAAAGCCATAGGATTGTTTGGGTTGGAAAAGTTTAAAGCCATTAAGCTCATATTGCTCACAGAGTCTAAGCAGAAGCCCTCTCTCTAGCTAAGTGTACCTAGGTATTGTTAGGGTCAGAGGGCCTTGGTATGGAATAAAGGTGTTTATCTGACTTGTTTTACTGTTAGAAATGACCATTGATTTTTAGGGTTTGGTTGTAACAGGGGTTTGGGAGGCTGGTGGATCTGCCTTCTGCCCTGCTTTCTGCGGGACATGTTCTCAGCCCTGCAGCCAGGCCTTTTGAGTTCTCACTGCCCAATTACTTTCTTCCTAGTTGCTCATCGGCCCATGGTTTTTAGCCAGCAAACTCATGGTCCCGTCTCTGCAACCTCTGCCTAACTAACATTGTGGCAGTGCTTGCCAAACAGATCATGATAAGGCATAGTCCTAGGTTCTTCTGTGATCTTACTATCATTTGCTGTTCCTCTGGGCTGTGAACACCATGACTAAGTGGCCATGAGCAGGCAGTGTTTTAAAGGTATGCCTGTGGCAAAAACAGGCTGGTGATTTGACCAGGATGTCCTAAAGGCTTTGGCATACACCCTCAGTAGAGCTTGCCTTTCTTCACTATTGTTTCTTTTTTCCGTCTGTCACCTAAAAATGAAAGAACTAACTCCAAACAAAACCACCTTGTATTGCACCAACAGTGTCCTGAGGACCAGGAACATTTTTAGCTAATTAAATCCAAATAGGTGCCTAAAATTCCATTGCTTTCAATGGTAGGTGCCTGAACTAGAGTGATGCTATTGAATGTCTGTGTAAGGCCATCCCTCCTTGTTTACATGTAGGTAGTGGTCACTGGCATAGCAGTGACCTTTCTTTATAAAATGAGCTGTTTGCGTTCAGTCTGGTAATAGCAGTCTGCTTGTATTGATTTGTTTATGTGAGTTACTATATTTGTGTTGCTGTGCAATACTTATGTAAATTGTGTTTCCTTTGAGTATGATGGGTAGCACAGGTTTGAGTATAGCTGTGAAACCACTTATTCTCCATTTATTTCCTCCACAAAAATTGTTTTTGGCTCATTCAACCACCCACATGGATCTTTTTACCCAGGAACATAATTCACTGTGATTATCAAGTTTTTCTCATAAAAAATAAATATTCTTGAGTCAGTGAGAATGTACAGGCATTGCCTATGCATTTCTTCATAGAAAGTCTTCCAAACCCCCAAATTTGTTTCAGAAATAATGCAAGATTTCAAGAAGCAACCACAGTGTTTTCCAGGAGCATCACTCACCGAGTCCAAGCACTTAGTAGCGATAATGTCTAGCTAGGATGTTCTAATTCTCACACCATCTGAAAACTGAATGTATGCATGCATAAAGAAACATACTTAATCACAACAATCTCAATCAGCAATGAATCACAGTTAAAAGTATAATTGCCCTTTTGATTTTAGTATCAAAATATTCCAGGGTTTTTTATGTGACAAGTATCTGATGACAGCTATTTAGACTGGAAATTCCCTGCCTGTTCAGAATAATGCTATCTTTTTTCTTTTTAAATCTGTGGAAATTAGGAGAATATCGATCGCCTGCCCATCTGTGTTATTAAATTCACAGTTCAAATGAATAAATTCATGTGCGTATGTATATTTGCTTTGGCTTTTAGATTGGTCTGATTTTAGAATAGCAAACTTGTGTCAGACTTCATCTTGATACTTTATGTACCTCAGGTGAACATCAGTTTTTTATAGAGCAGATGGAGGGGTAATGCAGATAAAGGTAGTGTAATAGGATGAGTGGCTGCAACCTTTTAGTCAATAGAAATTTACCAATTGGACACTGCTGCAGAGGTATAGTATGTAAACCAACTTAAATATCAGCTTCAACCCCTTAACCTGGAGAGTGTATTTATTAGACTTGGGTATTTGAAACCACAAATGACCTATTGCTGACCACACTCTTTTTTAATAATTGTGTTGATCTGTATTTCAGAATAATTTCCTGATTGTTTGGGGGTGCCCAGTCTGATATACCTCAACCCTGGTGTTTAGGAACACAAAGTCATAGAATCATAGAATGGTTTGGGTTGGAAAGGACCTTAAAGCTTATCTAGATCCAATCCCATGACACAGGCAGGGACACCTTCCACTAGAGCAGGTTGCTCCAAGTCCCGTCCAACCTAGCCTTAAACACTGCCAGGGATGGGGCAGCCACAGCTTCTCTGGGCACCATGTGCCAGTGCCTCACCACCCTCACAGGGAAGAACTTCCTAATGTCTAATCTAAATTTTCCCTCAGTTTAAAACCATTCCCAGTCACTGCAGATCACTGTAAAACAAAGGGGGTATGAGGCAAGAAATTAGCACCTCTATCCTGAGCTCTTAGCATTAACCACAATGTTAATATTTCAGCCAGTGCCCATGTGTGTTTGTAACCTTCACAAAAATAGTGTTATATCCTGAATTCTCTGCTCCACTCAGGCTTGGATTCTTCAACCGTGGCCAGCACAGGAATGTTCTAAAAGGCTTATACACATGGAAATCTTGCAGAGGTGATTCTTAATCTGGTTATACACTAGGTGACAGCAGGAAATATTACATTTTCAGACAACCTCAATTAATGTGTAAAATTTCACACAATATACTGAAATGCAAGACAGAAAGACAGAATGAATGAATGAAGGGTGAATGATTTAGACAGCCACATCTCTAAATATGGAAAAGTTCACCTGAGAAATACATCAAATCAAAGAGAAGAGGTAAAGAGTGGAACTGAGCTTCAAGATGAGTTAACCATATCTTTCTGGCACCATAGAGACTTCAATTATTATTTGCATTAATTGCACAGCTTAGCATCCAGTCATCAAGCCCCTGAATTTCTATAAATAGTTATGCTCTGAAGAGCTCTAATGACCTGGAGCTTTTTGCTATGCTTTTGTATTTTGTACAAATACGTAAGTACAATGCAGCAACTAAATAATTGTTTTAAGTTTGCAAAACAAAGGGTATTTCTACTTAGGAACTTGGAAGCTTAAATACTTCACAGAATCATAAGATAGTTTGGGTTAGAAGAGCTTAAAAGGTTGGGGCTTCAAAGATCATCCTGTTTTTGTCTGTTCAAATTCTATTAAAGTACCAGTCCCTTCACATTCAGTCATTTCCAGAGAACTTTTTTTTCCCCTCCTCATTAAACTTTTGTGTAGCTCCATGAGCCTTTTAAATGTAGTTTTTTCATCGAGTTTCCATGCATTTTCCAGAGATGTTTCCATCAGACTTTGTGTTCAATAAAATTAAATGGGTTTTTAGGTTACTGGAAAACAAGCATCTGTAAAGAAGGTGTGAGTGGGTGGTTTTTGTTTTGCTTTGTTGTTAAATAGAGTACAATTTGCCAGCCCCAAATAAGGTGTTAAGTCTTCTAGCAGAAGTATCAGCCTAATCACATGGAACTCTTGAAATGTGTGACTTTTTGGAATCAGCTTTGTAAAAGTGTATCCCTCTAGACTAGGGCAACACAGCGCTCCCCATGGCTCCCTATCCCAAAGAACAACAGACTAATCTGAAAAGGGTGTGAAGGGAACCCAGCTTGATTAGGTTTGTTCCCAGACTAACCACTGAACTGTAGCAGGGATGCAAGAACTGGGAATGCCACAGTTCATTATTCATAACACACATCCCTCTACTAACTAGATCTTGAATACAAACATTATAAGCAAACCAGCTCTCCTTCAACTGGCTGGCTTCCAGGGCCATTCCCTTCTACCTCAGAATGCAGGTTTGGCAAGAGACTAATTTAAAGATTCTCTGATTAGTTTTACAGTAGTAGATGAGCTCTATTTTCTGATGATACACATAGAGAATTTTAAAATAAACGTTTCAAACTTCTAAAATTTCAGGGGTCTCCTACCTTGTTAGACCAATTGAAGATAGAAAAGCTTGCCTTTGGACCTAGGAAGTCCATAGTAAACTGGAAATTATAAGGCTTGTGCTTTTAATGCACTCTAAAGTAGAGAATAAAACAAAATTTTTGCTGAATGCTGTTTTGAAATCCTCATTGCTAACCAGCCCCTTCTCAGTGGAAAAAAAAGTTTCTTCCTCTTTATAAGAGGAGAGAACTGAAAGGTCTTTAAAGTCTGAGAGGCTGAGCTGCAAACTGCCATTAGTGTTTTCACACCTGATTGCAAGCCGCTGAAGTCAATGCTGTTCTACTGACAAAGCAGTGTCAGCCTGTCAGTTTGGGATTTAATTCCAGCCTTTCAGAGCTGCTGTCTTGGAAGAAGTGTAGAGAAGTTAAATAAGAACCACTGACTCTCTTCCAAGTTTCCTGGGTTTGCAGTGGAAGATTTCTCACACTGCTATAGCTGGTGAAGAGAATCTTGTGTGCTTCATCTTTTGCCGTGATTCCTGCATGCTTGAACAGTTTCTGTATTTAGAAAGGTGGGTTGCTTTTGGTATTTTTCAGGACCATTCACAGCTGCCAAGAAGAATGGGCAACCTGATCTAGTTGAAGATGTCCCTGCTCATTGTAGGGGGGTTGGAACTCTGAAGGTCCCTTCCAACCCAAACCATTCTATGATTCTATGATTCTAATGCCAGCTTGGGGCTGCAGAGTTTTATTACTCTCTTTGCATCTCTAAATAAAATCTGTATTAAGACTATCAACTAATTTGTAGCTGCTCTGGCAGGCTGTAATGACTTTTTTGGACATTGTTGGTAGGAAGTAGAGTGAATCAGCCAAAGCTGAGTGAGATACAAAGCTGCAAATGCCACTAATGTCTTAAGTGGCAGGGATGTTATTGCTCTCTTCAACTACCTGAAAGGAGGATGAGGCCAGGAGGTGGCTGGTCTCTTCTCCCAAGAACAAGTGATAGGACAAGAGGAAACGACCTCAAGCTGTGCCAGGAGAGGTTTAGACTGGATATTAGGAACAATTCCTTTCCCAAAAGGCGGTCAGGCATTGGGTCAGGCTGCCCCTGGCAGTGGTGGAATCACCGTCCCTGGGAGTGTTCATAAACTGTGTAGACGAGGCTCTCAGTGACATGGTTTAGTGGTGGCCTTGGCAGTATTGGGGGAGTGGTTGGACTTGATGATCTTACAGGTCTTGTACAACCTTGCTGATTTTATGATTCTATTTGAATTAGACTTTTGATTTTAAATACATTTGTCATCTTTGTCAACAAAGGTAAAATTTTATGGATAAGACATGCTTCCTTGTCTCCAATTTCCACTCAGTCTCACAGATGTAGCCTTTTAGTCTGGGCAAGGTTCTGTCCATCAGTTCCATATGTCCCTTTCGAAAATCAGTCTAAAATCTACTGGTAGCCAGGGCTTCTCTCTGGTTACTCATGGAGTTTTTCTAAGTGTTTTCATAGGTTGAAGTTTTGCGGTTTGGGGGTCAGCTGCTTCTCATCAGCTTTTCTATATGGAGCCTCGGCAGCCCAGGAAAAACAGATGATCTCATATTGAGGATTGATGCTTTTGACGTGATTTGGGCTGTTTCTCTAATTTGGATGTAACATGGCTTCTATCAGAAACAGTACTTCGTATTCCAGTTACATGTCTTGGGAATATGAATGCATGCCAGGAATCGAAAGTTTGTCTCAGTGTTTTCTTTTACCTCCATATACTGTTAGCACTTTCAGCTACCACGTGATTTATCTTCTAAACCCTTTCATTCAAGAAAGAAAAAGGTATGTAGGTTGTCCTTTTTCTTTCTGAATTCCACACAAACCTCTGTGAATTAAGAGAGTGGATGAATAATTAAAGCTACACTGCAGACTCTATTACAAGAACGTGACAAAATCCAAACCTGCATGGTCTTTCCCCCAACTAGTATTCATGAAAAATGAATGCCATTAGTGACCACTGCATTAAATAGTCTTATAGTAGATGGTAACACTTAAAAAAACTACAAGAAATCTTCAGTATACAAGGAGAATGAGTGCTATAAGCTGATGTCTGAGATAATACATGGATAACTTGAATATGAGGGCAAAACATTTTCCAAAAGACAGAAAAACTCTTTGTTGGCACCATTAAAGTTACTTCTAAAATATGCTTAATTCAAACTTCCTATTTCTAGCTAAGCTAGAAATGCTGTAGTCTGATCTCGAATAACACTCAAGGGATATAATGAAGTTGGTCACCAGAAGAGATGTAAAATACCTCCAGATCATGAAAGAAAAAGGATTCTGGGACTGAGGGCTTTGGAAATGGCATGTAGTTCTCTATGCAACTCAATAATTAAGCTACAGTTGATGATGATGGTAAGTCTCTGATGGCTTCTTAGGTTTCCTGCATATATATCCAGTTTAAATGAGAGCCCAGACCTTTGGCTGGTATTCTGAAAGAAGTAGCAAATGATTGAGAAGCCTTTGGAGTCCAACTCCTAGTTAACATATATTCTGTTGATTTAAAGTTTACAATTTGTCATAGTACTTAGTGCTTTAGTTCCCCTGTGGTATTAATTTCAGTTACATTCAGCATGTATTTCTTCTTGCTGGCTGCCACTAGAAGAATATAATTGAATTCTTATTTTTTATCAACTCCTGGGATACTGCTCAGTATTCTATGCCTAGTATTTTGTCTTGAGAATAGTAACAAGAATGTGAATATACGGCAATCAAAACAGTTCATTTAGAGACATTTGTGAGCCTTCCAGCAATGATATTGTTTGCACACATCAGAAACCTTTCCATCTGGGGGTTTTCTTCAGGCCACTTCTTTGGATCCTTCATTTTATGTCAAGGGAGTTTGTTGTTGTTCTTTTATATTTCCTTGGAAGAATGATGAATTAGAAGCTGAGTCATCATTATTTGATGTAAAAAGATTGAGGAGGCTATTAAGATACATGAAGGATTTAAACATTAAAAGAACTTTTTAATAGTCCTGCTATATGTCTGTCCAGTGAGAACATGTGATCCTCTCAATCTGTAAAGGACTGTGGAACTATTTCGAAGTACGAAACAAATGAGAGTGCACAGATACCATCAATGACATCTCATTTTAAACATCTGAAAGTTTAATTGTGTCTTTCTTCTGTGTGCTAGGATTTTAGCTGTACAGATTTTACATAATGGAAAGGGCAATCTAAGCCGGGAGAGATTTGGACAAAATTTTTATCAGATGGTCTTTTGTTCCTCCCCCCCTAAAACTCAAGCTAAAACAAGTGAAATTAATGCATAAAATTCTTCATTTTTTGCCTTTACTGCTATAATTCACTATTGTTTTAAAAAATGCAAATACTGAAGAGAGTTTTGACCAATATCAAAAGTAAGTTCATTACTGAACAAATACTTCTGTATCAATAATAAGTAGTTAGCAACATGATAGCAGTGCCAGTGAAGAAAATTCTAGCTTTGATTGCTGTGTTTCTAGCTAAAATCTGAAAATCTGTTCATGAAAATCACAGTGTATGTGCTTTGGATGGTTTTAGATGATTTAGACGTGGAAAATGATTACTGTTTGAATGGAGGGGAAGATTAAAGTCAGAGATAAATTCCCTTTAAGTCTGAAAGGAATAATCTTAAGAACCAGAACTAAGCCTACTCTCAGGTAACAATTTTTGATGAGACAGTGTTGAAATGCCAGGTATCTAACACAAATTTGGATCTCAAGAACACACAAGCTGGAATTCCTGGTATTGCCTCATCTACTCCTTTTCAGAGATAATTCTAAGCACCTATAATAATAGACTTATAACCATAATGATAGTATTAACTGTTCTCTGTTGTACATTTTGTTCCCATTTCATTTTTCTTTCTTTGCTGCTAATGATTATGGGATGTTTTCAGTTTCTTTACAAATACATTGTCATTTTTTACCTAAGAAATACACTTTTCTTTTTTTTTTTTAATTTAGAGTGCTTGGCTCTACTTTTCTCTCTTTCTCTTTTATTAGCCATAGTTGGAATAAAAAGCATGAAAGCATTATCTCCCTATTTCTCATAGAAGATTAATTGGAGTTGGGAGCAGTTGCTTGAAAGTAAATTTGCAGTGAGGCTTGTTTTTCAAAACTGCTCGTATTCATAAACCATCTGCCAGTTCCTCCTTAATTTACAAAAGCTTCTAGGACAATCTTTGCCTTTCATGAAACACAAGGAAAAACAATGCTGAGAAGTTCTGATCTGGCAAGAAAATGGAAACAAAAACCTCCGTGATTTTCTCAACAGTATAAAAAAGAAAAACCCTATTAAATTAGAGCACTATTTAGGCAAAGTTTTTTTGCCAATCTGATTTTTTGAAAAGGAAGCTTATGTACATGTTTCCGATTAAAGGAGAATTCAGCCATGAGTATATGTGTTGTTTTGGGGTTTGGGTTTTTTTTTTTTGCCTATACCTTACTTATTCTGTTTCCTTTTCTGTTTTCCCTACCATAGGGTTTTTTTAGTCCTACTTTGCAGTTCAGTTTGGCCCTGAATATGATTTTTCCAGCATGAAAAGGGGAAGGGAAGTTACCTGGTAGCAGACAGCAAATTTTGGAAGAGCCTTTTTAAGTAACCTGCAACAGAAGTGAACCTTTACATCACCTTTAGCGTATGCCAAGGTAAATGCAACAGGACTCTGTGTATAGGAAAAGGTGCATCCATGATTAATTAATTTAAGTAGTTTTTAATGGCCTCACTTGCTTTTTTCACTTTTCAAGATTTTGTAGAAATTAATGTGCCTCTGGTTTCAGTTAAAATAAACTTTACCTTCTTTGATCTGTACTGCCCCTCCTCAAATTACAGGCCCCTTCAATCACTTCTAATCAATGCAGTTCTTTACGAGCTGTTGTTTTCACTCTTGTAGAATACATCCCATGAGAGCACTTCTATCAATGCATTATCCTTCCTGGATTATCACTCCGTTCACTATTAATTCATAAGATTGATTCACCCTCGTCCTTGTAGAGAAATATTAACATGTAATTAAGATACAAATCCAAATGTGAGAACATAATAACAGGAAAGCCATCTGAGGGAAACAAAATCACAGCAGTGACATGTTTGAGAAGAGGGCTGCAGCTGAAGATTAATTGGTGAGCACTCACACTGACAGCAGATAACTCATACGTTGCATTCACAGAGGGAATGAAAGAGCTGGAATCTGCACACTCTTTGTCATAAATAAAGGGGACGGCTTTCTGCAGAGCAATGCCTAAATCTGCTTACATTTAAAACGATGGCTCATGGTGAAGGTAATTCACTGAATACTATGTGAAATCTGCATAGCTCCACTGTAGTCAGGCCAGTTCACACTCTCCGGGGACCTGGCTCTTCTATGTCACTTACAGTGTCAGTCAGCAGCTGTGAATTCATACATGAGCAAACTTTGATTAAGGTCACGCTACTGGAGCTGCAGAACGGCTAATGGCATTCTGAAATTATGCTTGGCATTTACTGCTGAGATCTTACAAGATGCTTAAGCACACAACATTTTGTTTATCTGGAATTATATTTTGTGTGTGTATGCACGTGGTTCTCAGTAAAACTTTGAATTTCTTAGTCACTAACCAGATTTACCAAAAGGGAAGTAGATGTTTTTTTTTTAATACACTTTTACACTGTTGAAAACAGATGAAGATTTTTAAGTGGGAATATTGCAGCAGATGATTTGTGAACAGAGGGAGAAAATACAATTTCATTTAGAATGTTAAAAAGAAATAGCTTTAAGTCACGTGTCTGCAAATAACTTCATCTTCGTTAAAGATTTAATTGCACTGCAAAGAGGGCTCATGCAAAGTTACTCGTGCTGAAAATACTGTGGAATCATAGAATCACAGGCTGGTTCAGGTTGGAAGGGACCTGAAAGCTCACCCAGTTCCACCCCCCTGCCACAGGCAGGGACACCTTCCACTAGAAAAGGCTGCTCCAAGCCCCGTCCAACCTGACGTTGAGCCCTGCCAGGGATGGGGCAGCCACAGCTTCTCTGGGCACTCTGTGCCAGGGCCTCAGCACCCTCACAGGGAAGAATTTCTTCCTAATGTCTCATCTCAATATCCCCTCTGTCTCTTTAAAGCCATTCCGCCTTCTCTTGTCCCTACAAGCTCTTGTCAGAAGCCCCTCTCCAGCTTTCTTATCAGTCCCCTTAGGCACTGGAAGCTGCTCGAAGGTCTCCTGTAGCCTTTTCTTCTCCAGGCTGAAAAAACCCAGCTCTATCAGGCAGACTCCAAATAGTATTTAACTGTTGTTGGGATAAATGAGTTTAAGAGGTCTTTTGGGGAAGGAATCTTTCTTCTCTGAACCTTCACTGACTGATGGTGGTTGATTTTTACCACAGTGAGATAGGTTGACTGAGAGCTCAGCGTCTGGAACTGCATCTTCCATTCAGTCTTCCTGAAAGAGTGTAATAGGAATACAATTGATCCTCCTTGCTCCCTCACTTTCATTCTCCCCTCGCAATGAAAGGGTAAACTTACCCGAGACTTTGAAAAACAACTCACCATGCCACAGTGGGTGTATCAAAGCTCAGCTGCTCCACCTTTTGCAATAACAGACACAAAATAGCAGCAGCCATTTTGTGATTACGTAGTAAGCTCCTGCAGTGGTGCAGTCGTTCAAACAAAATAAAAGTGCATGAACAAATTACATAGGCTGTAAGGCTGCTGATAGTTGTGATTTTGGGCGTGAAGTGCAGGCAACCATTTGTAACTGTTACATTTGATACTGCAGTGTATCAACCACTCTGCAGTATCGAATGTAACCACTCTGAAAATCAGAATCATTATGATGGCTTCAGCCTTCAAGAAACACTCTGCTTATCGCTCTCAGGCTGAGCAGATCTAAAAACATTACTTTTATCAATAATTTAACAATTCTCAAAAGATTATCATTATAAATCATGCCCTGATTTTTCATTAGGAATATCCCATAAAGTCTCAGGTTTGCAGTCCTGGCTTTACGGGTAGGCTATACATGTCCTAAACAGTGTAATAATGGTGAAGGGTGCATATGAAAGAGTACACCACATTCTTCCTTCCTTTCCATCATCACATTTCAAATATGTTCATGAGCAGCCAAAGTTAGATACAACGCCAGTTTGGCCTGGAGATTACATTTATCTTTTGATGGATCGTGTAATTATACCAAAAATAATTAGGATTGGTTTGGAAAAGTGTTCTGTTGGCCCTTTTCAGCCATCGTTTTTACAATCATCCTGTCCGAACTAACAGAAAGTAAATAATGGTTGAAAGGTAATGAGAAGTAATGGACCTTAAGCAGATTGACTGTTGATTGGGTACCACCAATTTGCAGCATTTGTGCTTCCTTCAGGGCCCTTGAGCTGTACAGCTACCTAGCAACCATGAAATCTGCTATGAGATATTCTCACACAGAAAAAGCTGCGCTTGCCAGCACTGTACTGTGATAATCGAGCTGGCAACACAGCTGAAACTGCTGCGTAACAAATACCCTTACGTTCTGCAAGATGCTAAGGTCTGTACTGTGCGTCACAGCTAAGATTATGACCCCCTAAGATTATGGCCTCTCAAGGAGATGTTTTCATACTTCAGCTGCAATTTCATTGCAATTTGTTGCAATGAAAAAGTTGTTGTGACGGGGGGATGTCTCATGCTTTCTCTGTCAGAACACTGTAAGCATTAATATTCTAGTTTGCTAATCTGAGATAATATACAAATCTAGATTTGGGCAATCCAAATGTGGACCCCAGCTTCTTCAAAATATTGGCATTGTACTTCTTTTGCTTTGGATTTGGAGACATTTCTTCCCCTGTGCATTATTTCCTCATGGATAAAAGAAGACAACAACATTTATATACACCATGGGGTAGAATTGGTGGAGAGGAATGAAGTTACTTCAGTGATGGAAATTTTAATTATTTCATTGTTACTTTGTGAAGTGATTAGGTAGAGATGGCACTGCATCCTTCCTACAGCAGTAAAATGGCTGAATCTTGGTGTATCTGATCTCCTGGCTCCAGCTTTAGCATTATGTCTTGTTCTAGTCATATAGGAAAATGGCATCAAAAGTGCAGCATCCCAGCCATCTGCTGAATTCTTGTCTATTGAAAATAAGACTAACAACCTCACCTACCTTGTTAAATTCTTTTTTCAACATATCGTGGCTTAGACTTACAGAATCATAGAATCATAGAAATAACTTAAAAGTTATTTCTCCCTACAATGAACACTTATAATAAATTTCTCATATCTAGTTTAAATATTAAGCCAATTTACAAAGTTTTTAGTTTTTATTTGCTGTAGTTAAAATTAATACTGCTTTTTCAGATATGACACAGGAATGTTTTAATGTCCTATTGTGTACGATGTCCTCGCACATTAACATAGTACCTTAATGTGATTTTTGTCAGAACATCTCCATCTCTTTAAAATAGCACTTTCTGAATTAGGTCTTAAACTGTTTTTCAGGGCTGTACTGTCATCACTTTGTTATGCTCAATTAAAATGTGTTAATTTATGCATATTTTATTTTAGATTATTTTTGAAGTGCAGTATGAGGCAGAAATACCAAGTTTAGAAGGAATAAGAAAAGTAACAGCTTTGGGAGCCGGGGCATTACTGTAAAAAATAATTCAGGAAAATCTATCTGGTTAAAAGCACCATTCCTGGTCTGACAGCATTTGGGACTTCTTTTAGCACTTCTTTTTCCTTACCAAATGTGATTGAACACACACACACACACACACCCCCCCCAAGCGTACATGTCTGTTGTCATCTCTCCTCTGGTCCTGAAGCCTGGGGTGCAGTCAGGGGGATGATAACCTTGTCCTGATTCACCTGACAAATTACAAATGTGAGCAGTGCAATGGACGGCTCATCAGAGCAGCTGAACGCAGAAGGTTAACACAGATGTAATATCAGACCATTTTGAATTCCAACTCCAAAAGTAATCTTGAAAAAGAGAATATTGGATCCATTTGTTTAACATCGGTCAGCTAGTTCCAGATTTGAGCCTGGCAGTGACAGGGAACAACATGTAATATAGTGTGGAAAGCAAAGTGTGCATATCAGAGTAGGCTTTATCAGTCTTAGCCCAAACATAATGGCTCTTAGTGCTGTGCCTTTAAGTGATGTATTTTCTGAAGTTTACAGTTTTGCTTAAGAAAATTAATGGTGGTGTTACCATGGCTTTAAAGCTTTGTGACACATTTTGATCAAGTAACACAGAATTTGAAACTTGTTAAAGCCCTCAAATCGTAATTGTGACTAGGGAATTGGCTTGGGCAGCCACAGGTACGAGGAATTTTTGCAGGGATTGTACCATTTTTAGCTATGATTGCCCCAGTAAGCTGCTGACCACGGGCGGGAGGTCCCCTAACAGATCCCTGCTCCTACAGCTCCGTCTAGAGAAGATCACGCGAAAGGACTATGCTTTATGTTGACCTTGGAGATAACTCCTCCTGGAATAGTTTGTCGACTCTGGGCCAGCAAAGCAAGGAAGATGAATTAGAGACTTGAAGTTGCAGAACGGGAGATTTATCAGGGGGTTGAAAATGTGGCGCTGCCTCAGCTGCTCGCTCCACCTGGCAGGTAAGAGATAACTGCGGGAAGAGGAAGGAGTAGGCAGCCCCACAGCTTTAAACGGGTGTTATTCAGCGCGGGCGGCGGCTATAGACCTGCACTAGGCGCCCTCCGCCGGTGGTACTACACTCGCCGCCTCCGGGCTGGGTCGAGGCCGCCACCGCCTGGGAGGGAAAGGCTTTACCGCAGGAGCTTCGGCCCGCGCTATGTTGAGGTAAAAAAAAAAAATCCTTTTCCCCCCGTTTTTTTCTGTGTGTGTGTATGTGTGAGCAGCGCTTACTCCTGCGGGGCTTTGAAGGCTTGTTTCGATGCGTGGAGGTCCTCGACTGTTGTGGAAGCAGCCCACCATGTTGAGGCAACTGCAGGGGAAGGGCGGCTTGCTGCCCTGGCCGCCGGTAAAGCTCATTTTCCTCTTTGAAATGAGCCTTTAAAGCAAATGTGCCTGTGGGGGCTTAATGCCATTTAGAAGATCCCGTTGCTTTTCAAGTATAAATCGGCGAGGAACGAAGCCGCCCTGCTCCCTGTGGCTCTCCTGGGCTGGGCGGAGTTTACCTCAGGCCACCTTCACGGCGTCTCCCTTCCGTCGGATGCTGGGTCGGGGTTGTTCACTTCTGCACCGTGGCTTTTCACTTCAGGTAGGCACCTGAAAGACCACACTTGGTGTTGAAACTAAGTTTTGGCAGAGTAAATGTAGGCTGCTGCTCTTCTTGGCTTTTCTGCCCTAGGTATGAAGGATAGAAAAGTAAAAAATGTGGCCTATAAAAAAACATGTGGTAGCTTCAACGGGGCAGTGATGTGTAGGCTTTGCCTGACCTTACTTATGCAAACCCTAAAAGGGAACAATGCTACATACTGGCATTGATTTGGAATTAGCCCTGTTTGCTGTGGCCGATGTTGATGCAATTTATTGTAACATGGGGGTTGGAACTGGGTGATCTTTAAGCTCCTTTCCAACCCAAACCATTCTATGATTATATATTCAAGATGAGCAATTTTAGGTAGTCAACAGTAGTTTCAAAGCAAGGTGGTGATTTCTGGGTTTGTATATACCTGCTTCTGTGGAATGTGAATGGAAGAGTGAAACCTGGCCTTTATTTTTCCATTGAGTGAATTTGAAACTTGCACTGTAGGGATAAATTTGTTTGGCACAGCCCTACTGTTCTTCATTTAATCTACCCTTCTGTGAAAAATGATAGCTTCTTTTAAAGTGTCAGTTTTCCAAGTCTTTGGGGGCTTTGTCGCAATACTAACATGCTTTGATTGAAAGGGAAGCTTACAGTTTTTGTCTTTATGCCACTTCTGCAAAACTAAAATCACTGATAGCAAAAGGTTTGATTTGCTGTGTTCAATTCTCGGTTCTTTTCCTGGAGAATGAGGCTTGTCTTGGTGTCAGAGTTTCATCTGCAATGAGAACCGTGCTGGGAGCAAGGAAGCAGGAGCGGGTCTTCATTTAGTGCTCATATTGGGGAATCTTGCCCAGGTCTGAGTTTATAAAGACATCGTGTATCATGTAGGTGAATCTGGTTTTGGTTTAGAAAATACCGGAATGCTAATTTACTCAGGACCACTGAATATGGCTTTGGCAGACCTTGATATCCAGGTGGTCGTAAGTACTTGTACTTAAGTACTTTCATGTGTTAAAGGATGCCTTAAGAACTCTTGGGAGTTATGTTGATCCTTTTTGGTTTTTATTCTGAAACTTAATTTATTCAGGTGTAAATTAAAATTAGTTTGTAAGAGGGAAGCTATTTCAGTATTCTAAAAATGTAAACCATGTACATTTCCCCTTCCTAGAGGGTTGTTATTATTCTTGCATTACCTTGTAAATTGATAGTGTGTCTTACAGCTTGTGAATTAGAATCATAGAATAGTTAGGGTTGGAAAGGACCTTAAAATCATCTAGTTCCAGCCCCCCTGCCATGGGCAGGGACACCTCCTACTAAACTGTGTCACTGAAAAATGACATAATGTTTTGAACTATCTGCCCTCATTGTTTGTTTTGAGGCATTCTAAAATGTGAATATTGGGAGGCTTGAGCTTTCAATAATGGAAACTCCTTTGGAGAACTATGGTATTTTGGAGAAAAAAGGTTAATACTTTAAGAATGCCAGAAGATCTCGCAAGTTAAGCAGTTATTGGGGGTGGTGGGATAGAAGTAGGTAATGTGTTTCATTGAACAGTTTTCCTAGCTGCTTCCTCTCATTCCCACTAGTTACAGAAAAGTTTGCTGTATGCTGTTGTACTATCAGAAGAGCCTTTGAGAGATGTGTTTGCACTTCACGTTCTTCTCCTCCAGGTATAGAATGATGTGTGGGAACTTGCAGTATTACCTGATGGTGAAACTTAAGTGATGACTAAGACAAAACAGCTAGTAAATTATTCTGTACTCTCTTGTTTTCCTGTGGTTCACTCAGGGCCTGAGAGTGAGCTGCATACTGGGTGTAGCTAATTCAAGGGTAGATACAGTTCAGCTGGGGATGCAAAATTACAGCAAATACTTGCTTTTGTGGTGACTGAAGTGCTTCATTATCTGTATCAGGTGTGAGAGCACCTGTAGTTTTCAAGGAGGGTGTTATTTGACGAATCAGGTGTTCTTTCTGTTGCTCTGGGTGTGTCTTTGGGTTAAGGAATGTGAATTAACTGACATAAGAATGGAGCTCCATATGGCCCGTTATTGTCTTCTGCCTGGCACGTACTTCTGGACATTGCCAGAGAAAGCATCAGTACTTGTAACCACATAGTAGGACTGCTTCAGAGTACTGTTAGGTATTTGTGTTGTGTGGCTTTCTGAATTAATAGTGGTGACTGCTTTTGATAGCAATTGCTAGACTTCTGTTCCTATAATCCACTAATCCTGTTTTGAAGTAAGAAGCACCCCCACCTCTTCTGTAGACTGTGTGAAGAATGATCTCTTGCTTTATGTCCTGTTTCTGCTTCATTTGAAGCTCCTGTGTGCTTGTACTGGGGAAAAGCTGTGAACAGTGCGGTGTTGCTTGCTCACCTTTCTATTTTAAATGTGAGTTCAGTCTTGGTAATGTCCTGCTATGGTCACCTCTCTTTCATTTGAACAGTCCTAGTCTGTTAGTTTCTCAGAAGAGGCTTTTTGGTTTTGACTGCCTTTGCTACCTTTCTCCTTCCTTTTTTGAGATAGAGGGGTGGAGAAATATATGTGAGCGGCGTGAACTTCTGCAATGGCATTAGCTCTTGGTGTGATGGGGCGGAAAGCATGCTGTGATGGTGTGGACTTCAAAGAAGGAACTTGTTTTGTGCTGGTGACAGTGTGAAACTAGAGCAGTTTGTCTGTGCCTTGAAAGTGCTTAGAACTGAAACACTGGAACTAGGCTGGGAGCTCACAGATGAGCAAGTGATAGGGCATCTGGTTTGCATTACCTGAGATCTCATAAATATATATTTTGAGGCTATTTTGGCAACTTGTCTTTTAGTTTAGAATATCACAGAATCATAGAATAGTTTGGGTTGGAAAGGACCTTAAGATCATCTAGTTCCAAAGCCCCTGCCATGGGACACCTCCCACTAAACTATGCCCCCCAAGGCTATGTCCAACCCCGCCTTGAACACCACCAGTGATGGAGCATTCACAACTTCCTTGGGCAACCCATTCCAGTGCCTCACCACCCTTACAGTAAAGAATTTCTTCCTCATATCCAATCTAAACTTCCCCTGTTTAAGTTTGAACCCATTACCCCTTGTCCTGTCACTACAGTCCCAGATCACTATAGGTGCTAATTAATATTTAGTGAAAATTAAGTGTCTTCAGGTAACACTGTTCAATGTATTACATCAAGAAGGAAGAAAAGGAAACCAAAGCTGGGGGGAAGTCCCCAAGATATTTGGAACCAACAGGTATGCTTTGAAAACTGAAGCTTTTGCAGCATTTGCTGGGCAGCCTGACTTGAAGTAGACATTTCAGAACACAAGTTCATGAATCTTAAATCAGAAATCCCAGGGAAAGGTTATTAAACTTAGTGGCAATTGCTGTATTTTTTAGTACTTCCAGAGTTTATAAATAGACTGTGAATACTGCATGCTAAAATTTGATAGCGTATGAATGAGAGGGTTTTAATTGCAATCCTGTGTTTTATATGGAAGTTTGAGTCAGGGTGTGGAAGAAAGTCAAATGCAGAGTTAGCATTTTGGCAATTATTTGAATAAATATGGGCTGTAAAACAGGACTGCCTGGTCAGACTGATGAAGCCACAGAAGTGGCTTTACATGGGTAATACATAGAAGCAAATAGAGTGGCTGTTTGTTAATCCTGTATTGCAAGTGGGTGGATTTCTAGATAAAAGTACAGCTTCTTACTTGTCTACAGGTTGTTACCTCTCTTAAGCACCTGAGAAATGAGGTGATCACATGCTACTAATGTAGTAACAGCAGATTTTTTTGTTTAGGCTCCTATCTTATTCAGACTTGGTGTTCACAGCTGGCTGAGCTGCTCCCACTGCCAAATGTAAATGGCATTTGTGGATTCTTTCACTGGAAAAGGCTTTTTTAGTTGAACGTGCAATGTTACACTAAGTGGCAGTGCAACCTGTACATCTACTTGATAAACAAAATGCTTGTGTTTTTGAACTGATAAATGCAGTTTTCAGTTTCATGAACTGACTGTTTATAAATATGTATTTACAGTACATTTTCCAACACTAATTGGGTTTCCGCATGTAATAAACTGGCATATTAATCTTGGAGATAAAACAGGAGGAGCTTGTTGTGTATTGGCAAGAAAAGTTATTTTCAGCTCAAGTAACCTATTTAAATATGAAAAAACAATTATGGAAGTGCTATTCCAAAATTTGTCTTTCAAATCATTTGCTCATTTCCTCTTAATGTTTATGCATTTTTTTTTTTTGGTAGCTGGAGTGCTATAGCTGCTGCTTTTAGCAGTATTCAGCTTGGTGCTTTTACTATCAAGTTGCATTATTCTTAGCATATGATAAGCATAAAGATCACCTGAAAGTTCTGATGATTTGTACGTTTAGGACTTACAGTAATAAGCATAATGGTTATATCGCATGATTATATTGTAATCCACTGAACAAATAATGGCAATTAAGATTCTGTGTTCTTAGCAAAGGAGAAATAAAACTATTTCTATTGGTAATGGTAAAATGCATGATTGTGACCACTGACCTAACACAGATTTCTCTGTTACACGTGGGTATAAATAAAATTATGCTGTGCTTCAGAAACTAGTTGTGCCCAGGCCAGTCATTAATTAGGCCATGCCGCTACCTGCAAGTAGTGTGGATCAGGAGGTGGAGGGCTCTAGAGCAGAGGGGTCAGATCTGGTGATGTTGATTTAATGGTTTGTCTTAATGGTTTTGGCATGCTTCAGAGTGACACAGTGGATTGAAAGCCCGTTCGTGCCTGTTTAGGGGCAGACTTGGAGCACAGTTTTCAGTTGTCTTTGATTCAGACTGAGTCCAGAGGCGGGTCACAAAGATGATCAGAGGGCTCTGCTGTGGAGACAGGCTGAGAGAGCTGGGCTGCTTCAGCCTGGAGAAGAGAAGGCTCTTGGGAGATGTTATAGCAGCTTCCATTGCCTAAAGGGGCCAACAGGAAATCTGGAGAGGGGCTTTCAAGCAGCGCTTGTAGTGATAAGACAAGGGGGAATGGCTTTAAACTGACAGAGGGGAGATTTAGATGAGACATTAGGAATGAATTCTTCCCTGTGAGGGTGCTGAGGCACTGGCACAGGTTGCCCAGAGAAGCTGTGGCTGCCCCATCCCTGCCAGCGTTGAAGGCCAGGTTGGACAGGGCTTGGAGCAACCTTGTCTAGTGGAATGGGGCTGAAATTGGATGAGCTTTCAGGTCCCTTCCAACCCAAACAGTCTATTTTCTGGTTCTTTGGTATCTGTGTTCAGGGTCTACTGGGAGAGGTACCTGAAAAACACCACCGTTTTTGGAAATAAAACCACTGAGGTAGCTGTACCTGCCATTTCTAGCATCCTGTAACTGGTTTTGGTGTTATGGTCATTACTCAGTAAATGTTCTAATAGGATGCAAACATGTGTTTTATCAAGAACAGGTAAAATAAAATTGGGGAGTGGGGTATAAACAGTTATTGGTTTCAGAGTCTTTCCTGGCATTGCAATTTTTGTTTCTAAATGAAGCCCTTCTGTTTACACTTCTGAAGTCCATGAAGACTTTAACTACACTAATTGTGAATACTAAATACAGTAATTGTGCTGAACAGGTGTGTCAAATGTCAGCTACTAGACAGGTTTGTAGACTTAACTACTTGAAATGGCCTGGTTTGTTCTCAGGGAGGCGAAGGTAATAGAGTATTGTCTGTTGTGCAGTTTTTACCTGTGGTCAAGTCAGTAATATGACACTTGAAATAAAATTCTTGCTTTTTTCTAATAAGTCCTGCTGCACTAGTGGTCTTTTAAGGCAATTAGGGCTGTCTTATATGGCTGGGTAAACATGTGAGTAACACTGCAGATTTTAATCTTTTTAAATGGTCTTGGCCTGCTGGCAGTAGTGTGGTTTTACAGGAAGGGAGAAACTGCCAAAATTTAATTAGTTCTACGTTTCTTAAAGTCAATATATTGATCAGAAGTCTCCTGTTAATTAGTGACTATTGTATTCAGTTTGTCATGTGCCCTTGATAAACCAACTTACGTTTAATGTTACCATCATTTGGTTTGAGGCTTCTTTGCACAGGTAGCTTTGCATGTCTCTCTAAACTGTCCAAATTTCGGAGTTGTCACTGGTATTGAGAGCTAATGTAGTGGTCTTTTTTCTGTGTATATTTTTCTAATACTTCCTACATAGATAGATTTAGTCACTGGTCAAATATTGACCAGATGTGTTCCCTTTGTTTCTTTAGTTCCATGTAGGTGTAAAATTCACAAGGTTATACTAATGTGAAGTTTGAGTGTGGTTCATGTGTGTAATCAGGTTCACTGACCACAAAGTAGCTGTGACTTTCCGCATCTCTTGTGTAAGTATAAATTGCTTATATGTTACAGTAGAAAAGTGTTTTATAGGAACAATGTTGGACTTTTTTTTTTTTTAATTCACTTGTTGGCTTTATATTCAGTAGCATTTTGTATGTGTGCTTGCATATAGAATTTAACATTATGATATTTATGTGTTTAATTTGTATTGTCTAATAACTTATGGTTCAAAAGCATGGGGGTAAAATGTGCTGCCCCAATTCATGTGCTGTTAAGGCTGTTTAAAACTGAGCTGCTGGTTATTTGACCTCTGGTTCAGAGTTTGGTATCTCATGTGGCAGGTGTTAATTCAGGTTAGCTTTTTATTATGAGTTTTTTGCTCTGGAATGGAAACCCTTAATCTGTGTGTGAGCAGGCCTTGAACTACAATGCTGCTAGTAAGTTACAGTTATGCTAAGCTGTAATTATATTAAGTACTTTATGCAATAAATTTGGGGGAGAAGAGTAAAGATAAGGATTGGATGTCTGAAGGGCTGAGTTAATAAGGTCACTAACTATGTAAATATAATGAACCTATTCATTCCTTTTTCCAGTTTTCAGGCTAATTGTCTAAAGAAAAGTATGTAATGCCACATCTGGAGCCTTGAGACTGATGCCTGTGAAGGCATTGAAGTGTTAATCTGTTGGTGCAGATGCCATTGTATATATGGAAGTTACCGTTGGAAACGGAGGAGTAGGGTGAGCATACTGACAGTTGCCCTGGCTTGAATTAAGCAAGGTGCTACCAGACACTGATTTAAGCACTGAATTGTTTTGTGACACTTAGTGGTTAAATTACTGTCCCCTGCCCCCAAAAATGTAAGCTAGAAAGATGGAAAAGGTAATGTACTGTGCTGAGCACAAAGATTTTCTTATTTCTATTAGGGCTCTAAATACTGTATTAAACAAATGGTGTGGAACATAAAACTTGGCACTACATTTTTAGGGTTTGCATGTGACTTTTTCCACTAGTTAGATGAAGTCGAAGCCAGTTGAACTGTAAGTCATGCATTCAATTTGTGGCAGACGTTTGCTGTTTTATTTATTTGCTTTGTAGCAGCAGCAGCATCTGATGTAACTTACTGATCTGACACGTTGAATATGCTAAACTTGTCCTATGATATTGAATGTGATGGATAACTGACATCTGGTGCAAGTGTTGAGTTTCGGTTTTATTCTTTTTACAGTTTTATCTTCTGAAATACCCAAGGGGATTTGATTTTAAAAAAAAAAAAAAAAAAAGGTGATTCTTCCAGTTGAAACCTCTTGATTGTTGCAGCTGTTTTTCAGCGTCAGCTGACTCATCCTGGATATCCTCTCTGACCAGGTTATCGAGCACTTTATGAGGTATGGAAATATGCTTATTTCCATTCCACCCCTTCTAAATACTGCTGTTTGGTTCTCTGCAGTACAGAAAAACTCAGTTTTGTTTTAAGCATCCAAGATATCTGCTAGGAGGTTTTAATAGCTTTGCCTGAAACTCAAATTTAGAACGTCAAATTCTGCTCAACTGTCACAAGCCCTCAATATGCCAGAAGTCTCTGAGCACTTGAATTTCTGATGCTTATGTTCCCAAACTGCCTTATGTTGTACTTCTGGTCTTGATCTGACTCACCTCAGATGCTGAACCATTCACTATTGCCAAGTCTAAGACTTGTCAGTATTTGAAGGCAAGTTTTTTTTACTCGCTGTCTGAAGGTGTCTGTTAACTTCAAGTGCAGCATCCTTCCTGGGTCTCTTACATAAATTGCTTAATTGTAAGAAGGTTCACATAAAATGATAGACATAGGCTCAAATTATACTGTTGCTATGGAGGGCTTGAATTCAATTTCATCTCCTCAGTGCTTCAGTGTAGAAGCGTAACAGCTTCAACACACAGGATTTGGGAAACTCACAAACTGAAGGGCTTAAGGGATTTGATTACTTAGGGAATAGGACAGCAGTAGTGCCTGTGAGTGGTGTCCAGTCAGCTGGATTAGCTAAACTGAATTGTAAATCAGAATACTAAAACCCATTGTGTGAAAGGAAAAAGGAGGGGCCGTTTGGTTTCACAAATCATTATTTCCCAACTGATTTTTGCCAGGTAAACCCTGCATCCAGATTTCTTAGTTGTTTGTAATTACATATGTGGAAAGCACAGGTAACTTGAAATACCTGGCTACGTGTCTGCTAGCCACTGAACAAGGAATGGATATGAATTGTTAGAGAATCCAGGACAGAAACTTCAATCTCTCCTGGTGGTTTTTCTTGCAGGGGCTCATAATGACAGATTCAGGGAGTGTCATCTTTTCTGTGCGTTTAGAAGCTTGCTGTGCTGATAAAGACTCATTGAATTGAAGCTGTTTGTTCTTGACTTCTCTGAGCTCAAAGTGTTATTTGCTTAACCCAAAAAGCCTAGCTACTATGGTTATGAAATAATTAAACCGCACTGGAAAAGCTCTCTATTTAGAGAATCATCTTTTTGTATAAAATAACACCTTTTTCATCCCAGATGTCTTACAAATAATTCAAAACCTAAATGCAGTATATGAGCCATGAACACTTGGCATCTATTTCACTAGAAATTGTTTATACAATTTGTTTTGCCTCTTTAGTTTTATGCCTTAGAATTTTGTCTTCAAGTGGGTACTTTTTCATAAAACTACTTTTGTTCGTTTCACTAGGGTGCCTCTGCCTAATAGAATGAAAATCCAAATTTGAAATTGGTCTTAAGAATAGAATAACATCCTGATTCTCCCCAGCTCTAAATTGTATGCATTATGCTGTCTGTGTTTTTCTTCATCAGGTGGGCACTGATGCAGTGAGAATTAAGGGGAAAAATGCACCAAAAATCAACAATTTTTAGATGCAAATATATTGTGGATGGTGGGTGATGCTAATAGCAGATTAATATTTAATATCTAAGACATGGGTTTTTTTGCTTATAGCCTTCCACAGTGTATCTATTGGTCAGATGATGGCAGATCTGTGGTACAACTGCAACATCTCTTCCCCTTACACCACTAAGTGTATAAAAAAAATAAAAATGTAACAAACCAGATACAGCGCCCCCTCTGTCACCTTTTCAAGACCAAGTACTGATACTAAGTTCTGCTGGTCTGCTGTTCTTGGTTCTTATTTGATTGGCAATCTCAGGCACAGGTCCAGGCTGAGGTGTCCCTGCCTATGGCAGGGGTGTTGGAACTGCATGATCTTCAGGTCCTTTCCAACCCTAAGCATTCTATGATATTCTGTTTAGTACAGAACCAGTTCATTTGGTCCAAGAAGATGTTTTATCTGTGTTTTAAAAAGGAGGAAATAAAGATACAATAATTTATACTTGCTCGTTGGTCCTGATGAACTAGGAGCAACTGTAAGTAGACTCATGAATTGTTTGACTTGGAAACTAATGTCTTTAGAGGTACTGGTGTTTCAACTCCTGTAAAAGAAACAATACCCCCAGCACTTAGTTGAAATGTCTATTGGGACTCTTCCTTTTTAATCCAGGTTAAAATCTTTGAACCTGGCTTATAATATAGAGATAAACAAATGCGTGATGTAACACCAAAGCTAACGGTTGTGCCATTTTTCAGTTCTGTAGGTGTGGCCAGTTCTGTCAAATACACAGCTTTGCATACAGTATTTCAGCTTCAAGTGTCTCATATGTTGTGTTGGTTTGAATACTTGTATGATAGATTATTAGTGGAAAGAGGGGAATAAATTATTTTGGAGGGTGTGGGGGAAGGAGTTCTCTAGTGGGTTTTGTGGCATCAAGGATTTATTTAGTTGTGTATATTTGTATAACTGTGTACTATGTTTGTAAGATCCAAACTCACCTCAGTCTAACATTGTCTCGGAAGCAGATCATGATTCTTGAGCTTTTTATAGCTCAAGCCTTTTTGGTTTTGTGATCTAATTGTAGCTGACAAAAAAGTCTAGTCTTGAAATGCTCAACCACATTTAGATTTTAGGAGTTAAAGCAGGCTCTGAAGCAATGAAAGTTTAGCTTGAAATAACTGAACAATCTGGAAAAAAAAAGGTCTGGAGTTTGGTACATATGTGTAAAAAGAACTTTGGCTCCAGGTGTTAACTTCCCACCATGCCTGGTCAAAAGGATATCATATAATATGCGTATCATAAGATATTTGAGGTCACATTGTAGAATACCTGATCTTGCTTGTGTAAAACCAGCAAGAGTTGTCTTGTTTTAAACTGGTGATACTGAATTTTGATTTTCACTCAGAGCTTTACTATAAAAAAGAGGTATTAATGCATCCAGGAAAAAAAAAACTTCCCTGAAGCTGACCCTTGCCCTGCTACTTCAAGTCAGATATGCTTATTTTTGTGACATTTAGGGGTGGAAATTGTTTCTGAAGAAATTAAAATGATGTGACAAATGACTATACAATGAAGAAGAGTTGGTGATACTTCTTCCTTGACAGAGGACGGTTGACCATACAAGTTTTATTTTAATTTATATCTAGTTTATGAAATGTGTTTTGCTTTACATTGATTAAAAATCTGTGAAGAATGGCTGATGTTATATTAACATTGATGAATAGCGTGCTTGCTGCATTTGGCATGCAGTCACCATAGCAACTGTGCTGTAGAGTGACCCAAATTAATTTTCCACCAGTCACTAGGTGCCCTGTCAGTTTTCCCTTGTGCTGGGGAGAAGCAGGCTGGAAAGTACTTGTGGTTTTTTGTTTTTTGTTTTTGGTTTTTAAGAATCTTGCCTTATGATTTCTCTCTTGAAAGCAGTGGCTGAGCTGTGTTAATCAACCAAAATGAGAGAATCCATAGGATGGTTTGAGTCAGAAGGGACCCTAAAGCTTATGTAGTTCCAAACCCCTGCCGTGGGCAGGGACACCTTCCACTAGGCCAGGTTGCTCCAAGCCCTGTTCAACCTGGCCTTGTACACTGCCATGGATGAGGCAGCCACAGCTTCTCTGGGCACCCTGTGCCAGTGCCTCACCACCCTCACAGGGAAGAACTTCCTAATACCTAATCTAAAACTCCCCTGCACACCATTGTAATTTGTGCACTGAAATGCATGCTATTTAAATCTCACCATTATGGGAACAAACACTTGAATGAAAAACTAGTAATTGAGCAGAAGTAAATATACAGTATCTCCATAGCAATTGGAGTACACAGTATAGTATTGTCACTTACAACCTCTGTCTTCACATGGCTCTGCTGTTTTTACATACATGTTTCTAAGTTCCTGTTGGTGAGCAAGTATTTACTGGGCACAATCTGAAAAAGGCCAGAGAATGGTGTGCTTTATGCCCCTACCTAGCTCCTCATGATTCGTTAGCAGGATACTCAATGAATACCAGTTGGAAAAGGATTCCTTTTGCAGCAGAAGGATATAGAGTTTTCTTCCCTGTGAAGGTGGTGAGACACTGGCGCAGGTTGCCCAGAGAAGCTGTGGCTGCCCCATCCCTGGCACTGTTGAAGGCCAGGTTGGATGGGGCTTGGAGCAACCTGGTCCAGTGGAAGGTGTCCCTGCCTGTGGTAAGTGTTTGGAACTACATAAGCTTTAAGCTCCCTTTCAACTCAAATCAGTCTGTGAATAATGAAAAGTCTAGTACTACACTTAAGAAGTAGTGTAGTGAAGTAGGCTGAAAGGAAGCGTGATCAAATATTAAGTAACGTACCAGGTACTTGGAAGAGCTACTAAAGAATAACAAACTGTGCGATTACATGGGAACACGCTGTAGTCAGGAGCTGTTACTGCTCTTTTGATCCCCATTAGTAACTGTGGTGCGTAACAGTGTAAAAAGGTACATTGGTATCTTAGATGTCTTTTCTTCCTGCTCAGTTCTTTTACTAAGGGAAGCCCCTCTGGTGTCTGAGTAAATGGTGGTGTAGGAGCATTTTTTTTTTTTTTTTTTTTTTTTTTTTTCTCCTTAGGGCTTACACTTTTCATTGAAAGTGGAAGAGAATTACAGTTGAGCAACCTGGTCTAGTGGAAGGTGTCCCTGCCTGTGGCAGAGGCTTGGAACAAGATGTGCTTTAGGGTCCCTTCCAACCAAAACCACTCTGATTTTACAAGGACTTGTAATTTGTTGAGGAATGCTCCAAGAGATATGACTCATTCCTAAGTGGCTTTAATTTTTCCAAAAGGATGGTTCTTGCACAGTTCAAATACTGATCTCAGAAGCCATTAACAGGCTATAAAAGAACACATACTGAAAAAAATGCCATTCTTCCTCTATATGCATGGCAACACATTATTTAATTGCATGGAGACTTAAGGTTATTGCATCCTGACTGTTCAAAACCAGCTATGAGTCTCCAAAAAATAACAGGGTTCTTACCTTTAGGCCTGTGTTTACCTGTAATTGGAAAGTGGTGACTCTTACTAGCACCTGCCAGAAGGATACAGGACTCAAAAAGGAAACCTGGAGAAAAGAAAGCATGAAAAACACAATGAAACACACACACACACACACACACACACACACACACACAAAATTGACCCCAACCCCCCCAACAAAACATACACCCCCAAAGCAGGCATCTCTTCCTTCCCACCCCAAGGCCCCTAAATTCTCAAGCCCACTGCAAAGTCTGTTATGATGGCATAGTTTCCTTCAGATCTTTTCAATAATCTAAGCCTAAAAAGAAGGGGCTGAGGAAGTAGTGGTCCCCAGTTTTTCCTGATTCTGCAGCTTCCTGCATGCTCAAATTCGAAATGTGTGCCTGTGCAGCACTGTGTGTTGGCTGAGCTTTAAAGGCTAGCAGAGCTTTGGTCTACAGTTCGTGTTTAATCAGCTTGAAAAACTTGGTTCAGTACATGTATGTTGAAAATTAATGCATATCACTAAAAAATAGCGTGATCATTTTGAAAATGGGGTGGAAATATTCACAGCCATCCTGAAGCTTTAATAAGTGTCGTGCCGGTCTGTATAATGAAGGGGGAAGGTCTTTGATCAGAGGTCTGGAGCACCTCTGCTCTGGAGACTGGCTGATATTGCTGGGCTGGTTCAGCTTGGAGAAGAGAAGGCCTTTGGGGAGGCTTTAGAGCATCTTCCAGTGCCTAAAAGGGCTGACAAGAAATCGGGAGAGGGGCTTTTAGCAAGGGCCTGTAGGGCCAGGACAAGGGGAAATGACTTTAACCTGACAGAGGGGAGACTGAGATGAGACATTAGGAAGAAATTCTTCCCTGTGAGAGTGGTGAGGCCCTGACACAGGGTGCCCATAGAAGCTGTGGCTGCCCAATCCCTGGCAGTGTTCAAGGCCAGGCTGGGCGGGACTTGGAGCAAGCTGGTCTAGTGGAAGGTGTCCCTACCTGTGCAGGGATAACTTTGGAACTGGGTGAACTTTAAGGTCCCTTTCAACCCAAATCATGTGATTCTATGATCTTCAGATTATAAGATGCTTAAACCAGCATTTATGTATGGAAGACTGTTCTTTATCCAGTTACCAGCTACCGTAGCTTTTTTGAAACTAATATAAAGGTATTGGTGGTAAAATCCTAAGAGTTTGAAGAAAGGAAAAAGGCGGGAAAAACAAAGGTACACGGCAGTAGGATGAATGTGTATGTGCATCTGCATGATGCAGTGCTTCAGTATTTAATTTTCTCATTTTCATGTGTGCATGGTCAGGCACAGATTGAAGGAATTCTATTTAGAGAATAGAAAAGAGTTTGTGATAGTTTCTTAAGAACTTACCTGCCATCAGACCATCTCTAGCTGGATGGTTTTGTTCCTCAGGTAACACTCGGAACTATTATCTGTTGAATGTGCAGAACAGTGAGGTTGCATAACTAGCCCCTGAAGACTACTTGAAGTGTTCTACTCTGCTTTGTAATAGGTTTGAGTTAAATATTGTTCAGCTGGGGGGAAGAAAGAAAAGAGCAATTAAACATGCATTAAGTATTCTGATTTCAGTTGCAAGTCTTATTTTCCACTGTTGCTTCCATACCTTATTGAGGATGAATGTTTGTTTTTCAAGTGTGGGGATTAGAGAAAGGGATCACATGTGAGTGGGTGATTTCATACAGAATTACTATGTTTTCAGGGAAAAAAGCAAATATTTTGTTACTCCTGAACCTACAGGGAAAATATTAAGTTTAATATTAATCACTGTAGAAAAGAGATTGAGGGGGTTTGCTTCCCTCTATTTTACCTCCTTTCCTGTCTCCATCCAGTGGCTTGCTGGGGGCTCTTAGAGCAGCACAAGGGATCCTGCTGACAGAATTGGATGCTGTGGTAACTTCAGGCACGCTTGCAGAGTGGGGCTCGGGGCAGGATGTTTTAGCAAAGTTACTTTAATGTGTAGGTGTTAAGAAGTCAGATATGTGCTGAGGGTAAGCCAGGAAAAGAAAAATGTTCTGTGCAAAACGCTTCTGAGCAGGTTCACTAAGTCTTTGTAATGACTGTATAATAGCAAGTGTGTCATGGAACTCAGTACTTTCTACAGTGCTACAGTAAAGCTGTGATCATAAAACTTGATAAAGTTATGGTGGGGGAAATGGGTTTCAGTAGTACCTGTGCAAGAGACGCAGGGTATTAGCTCTGCTATTCTCTATTCCAGAAATAGATGGCAGTGTTTAAAACCTTTCCATAAGTAAACCTATATACAAAGAAGTGAGATGTGGTTTTAAACTAGGCTTGATTTAGTTTGAAGAAGACAAATGCAGCGCACACATGTGATACACAGTAATGGAAGGGGAAAGGTTAGTCTTTGGGGTTTTTTTGTGGATTTGTTTTTGTTTGTGTTGGGGTTTTTTGTTTGTTTACTTTTTTTGTTTTTATATTTGAAACTCAGATTACTACCACTTAGTGGCAAGGTTTGTAGTATTTGAGGGGTGGCTGGATTAGTTTTAGGCAAAATGGACTGGTGGACTGGGGAGAGGACATGCATTCTTTGTTTGTTTCAACAAATAACCACTTTGTATCTGCTTGACTAGAATTTGGCTACAGTTAGCTGAAGAAAAGTAATTTCTAATAAAGTCTTCATATACCCTGTAGGCTGTTGGACAAGAAATGGGATATAACCTGGGAACTTTTATTTTAAATCCTACGGCTGGTGTTGAAAGGGGTCTGTCCTGCATGTAGTACAAGGGGGAATGCCTGTAAGTGGAAAGAGGGTGGGTTTAGGTTAGATGTTAGGAAGAATGGTTGCAGGTCCCTGATGCTTCCCATAAGTAGGTGAGCTTTGAACTGGGTCAAGTTCCAAAAAGACATTCCGGAGATCTTTGATCTTTGTTAATAATTGTTTAATCTTAGTCTGGTCAGCTGTTTTGTGGGTTAGAATTGCTGTGTAACAGGATGAGAGTTTCTATAGGAAGCAGGGAGTTGGTGTGAGTGCATGGTGAAGGTGATCTCTTGTCAGAAGCCTCTGGATCTGTGTAGGCAGCTTATGAAACTATGGTTTCACCTGCACTTTGTGGGAGCTTGCTGATGAAGTTGTTTGGGCTGAGGTCTGTGAAGACCTGGCTTTTCTTACCATCTTAACCATAGAAACACTGTTATTCACTTGAAACTAATGAGAGTAGGCTTGAGCTTCAAAGTTTGGTTTTGTGAGAATTAAATTTGTTACTACACCAAATTAATTTATATTTCTTACTGCTGAAAATGACTAGTTGGTTCACTCGTAATTCTTAAACACACGCAAGCTTAATAACTGCACCTGTCTTTAGTTTCTGTGCTTGCTACTATAAATGTGTTGGCTGTTTGAATGTTTTGCAGATTATTGTATTTCTTCTGGAGACTGTGTGCAGATGGCTTGTTTGATTGCTGAGGTGCCTGAGCATGCAACACAAAAACTAAGCTTTGGGTTTTAGCTTCTTGAATGTCTTTCTGAAATTGGAAGCCAGTGAAAAATGATCTGCCTGTAAAGTAGGCATTCTGCTACAGGGGATGTAGGTAAGAAAGAGCACGTTATTAGCCTTAAGGAATCCTACTGTAGCAGGAGGTAATGGTGAGTGGTGCTTCAAGCCAAGATGAATTCCTTGGGCAGCTTGTGATTGAACTCTGTGGTCTTCCAGAATGACCCAAATCTGAGTTAAATCATGAATGTGTTTGGCACTTGTTTTTCTTGAGAAACAGCAGCTCACCTTAATGTCTTCACAAATGGGTTTTTCTTCTGAATTACTAATCCCTGCTGTGAGAGCATAAAATACTGGGTTCACTTGCACATTTGCAACAATACTGACTTGGAACTTATAAAGCTGTGAAGTTCATAAGTAGAAGCTCATTACACAACTGCATTCCAATTCTATTCTTCCCAGACTGTACAATGGAAACTGGCTTTGCTATTTCCTCTGAAACAGTTGTATCATGTTAGATGGTACAGTGAGTGCAATTTTTTGCTGAAATTATTTAATGCAATTTCACTGTTTAACTATGGAGCCTGCCTTTTTTTTTTTTTTTTTTTTTTTTTCCTGGTTAAATCCATCTTTGGTTCATGAAACGCTTTTTTAAATGTAATATAAACTAAAAATCAACTATTTTTCTTTTGAAGGCACAAAGTCTGACAGTTTTCCTTTTTAAAGGCCTTTCCTTTTAAAGGCTGTAGAAATACACAAGCATATATTTTGTGGGCTTTCTGCTAGTTAAATGTGTTCTGTAGCAGCGTATCTATGCAGTCTGTCATTTATGCTTCATGTGTATAATTTATCATTATGTGATCTCCAGATACGGTCATCTGTTGGAAGATGACGCGCAGTGTAGGATGTTGTGACAGCAGGCTGAGAGAGCTGGACTTTTTCAGCCTTGAGAAAGCTCTGGGTAGACCTTCGAGCATCTTCCAGTGCCTAAAGGGGCTGACAAGAAAGCTGGAGAGGAGCTTTTAGCAAGGGCATGTAGACGCAGGACAAGGGGGAATGGCTTTAAATCAACAGAGGGGAGATTGAGATGAGACATTAGGAAGAAGCTCTTCCCTATGAGGGTGGTGAGGCCTTGGCAAAGGTTGCTCAGAGAAGCTGTGGCTGCCCCATCTCTGGCAGTGTTCAAGGCCAGGTTGGATGGGGCTTGGAGCCATCTCGTCTAGTAGAAGGTGTCCCTGCCCCATGGCAGGGGGTTGGAACTGTATGACCTTTAAGGTCCCTTCCAGCCTGAGCCGCTCTGTGATTCTACGATTGGGTTTATATCATGCTAGTTCTTCCGCAGTAAACCATGGGAGATCAGACTGTGTTTTTGCATGATTCATTCCAGTACTGCATTGCTCTTCAGATTTTCACCTAAAAATCAACCCCTTCTCTCTTGCCTGTAAAAGTATGTTCTATGTATCTGAATAGGAGTGCTGTTCTCGAATTGTTTTCCAGGCACAATTGAACACAAGATTTATGCATTTTTCGACAACAGCATCAACACAGCTGCAATTCTTGCTTGTTGAGAGTTGAGACTGTAGTGAAATTTCTGGTGCTCACAGTCTGTTCTTGATCCCAGTGAGGAGTTTGTCAGGAGAAGCATACCAAAGACTTCACGTCTTTTTCATGTGCTTGTTTTGGCAAGATCTATCTCAAAATGGTAGTATTTTTTTGCCAATTAGTAAGGGAAGAAAGCAAATGTTAATTATTTGAACTTTTTTTTTTCTATTAAATACGTTAGTGCACTAGTAAATGGACGAGAAAAATCACTTTTGAGCTCTGGAGAATGGAAAGAAAAGGTAGGTGAATCCGCTTCATCTCAGGCTGTAGATCTTATGTCAGAGGGAGCATGTCCCTGGTCAAGTTTAAAAGCAATCATTTAAATTGAAATAGTTTATTTAGTTGGTTTTCATGAAATACTGTAAAGTTGGCAACTGCGCAGTTCAATGTGTCATTGAAGAGGAGCTTTGTAAATATTTTCACTTGCAGCTAGTTACAGCTGGGCTAGTGGCTTTGGGAGTCTTCTGGAAAAAGTAACTAAAAATGTAACTTAAGAATCAAATATTTTTGACAAGAACTTTTATTAATGTTTTTTTAAAGTGTTTACCGTGTGCAGAAAATGAACCCTAAGGCAAAATTATCATGTAACCTGTTGTGTATAAGGATTTGAGACCACTATCCAAGTAGTAAAAACCACATGGAAAAGCTGACTTCATGAGAAATGCTTCTTATTCCATTAAGCATCCTGTGGCCATTTACAAAGAAGGTGCTTAAAGGGTTTTCCAAAAAACTCACTTCCCATTAATCTTGCCAGAAACTCAAATGCACTATTACTTGGGGAGTTTAAATTGGGCCACTAGTACAGTGCGTATAAACCCAAAATCAAGGCTATGCACAGGAGATAAGTGAATTAAAGTAAAACCATGCGGTTGTTTTGCAAGAGGTTTGCTGATTGTGTTACTAGCCATGATAGTAATAGAAAAAAGGACTGTGGAAGTGTCTCTTTGCCAACAAATATCTGTAACCATGCAACAATGTTTGTTTCTTTTCCATCAGAGGTTTCTGTGTTTTTAGTACCATATTCCAGGCTGCAATCTCCAATTTAAGAATGGCTTTGTTAGGCCAGAACAGTATTACCTTTAGCCTTAGTGTGTTGCTTTTTAGAGGACATTCAACACAGTACCCCAGCAGCAATCAAATAATAAGTATGCAGTAAAACTTCTCAGAGCGTGGTTCCAGGATTTAGTGATCTCTCACTCTAGAAAGGGGATCTTGAACCATGAAGCTTGTAGTTGTGCCTGTATTGGCTTTTAAATCCTGAGTGTTTCCAGACTGTTTCTTGATGCCATCTGAGCTTTCTGGAGCCATTTGAACTTCTGCAGCAAGGAATTCCATGGTTTAAAGATTTATAAAGTGTTTCCTTTTGTTCGTCTTCATGGAAATTTAAGGCCTACAATAATAAATCAAAACCTAAAATGGCAGTGTATCACAGCAAGAAAGCAAAAGAAGATCAAGAGTATGGTTAAGCTTCTTTGTTCTTGCAGCCGTAAGTAGATATATACCATACAGAATAAATAATAGGCAAATAACTGGAGTCTCTATGTACTACAGCCGTAGTGAAGAGAGTTCATGGAGCACTAGGCAAGTCAGTAAATGATCCAAATGAAAGATAAATGTGTGGTAGGAGAGGCTAAATGATCATAATCCAAATGAAAGATAAATGTGTGGTAGGAGAGGCTAAATATAATACAAGTGGAGAAAATGAAAGCACTCCAAGCAGTCTTAGTAATCAAGTTTTTGAAGGGGTTAGCTGGTTTAAAAGGTGTGGTTTTACTTCTTTTATCTTCTCTAATGGAAATTTGTTTGGAAGGTACAAGTAGAACAAAACTGCAATGAATATATAAAGGAAAAAATAACTGAAGCTTTGTGGGAGTTGTTCTAGTGTCATAAAATTCCTTTGTGCTACTTCAGATGTTTTCCCACTTGTGAGGATGTTCTACTACTTGCAATCTCTCGTTTGCAATCACCTTATATGGAGAGTTGAATGTTTCCTGCTGAAGTGTTAGCTGGGTTTGATGCAGACTCAGCAATGGAGGTCTGCAGGTGAGCTTTGCAGTGTAAGAAGTTTGAGCTAAGTTGTAAACTTCATGGAGTAGTGTCTTAAAAAGAAAGCTACAAAAATAAGTCTTCCCAAATCAGGGAAGGAAGAGTAGTGTTCAGGTTCTAAAAGATAAATTCTGTGCAGTGGACTTACTGAAGGGAATAATTGCAAAAGCTTTTTTCTAAGTTTACTTAGACCCTGATTTTTCCATAGAGGAGAAGTTATTAATATGGATATTCTCCCTTGAGCATGCCAAAAATTCTGTCAGATATTTGTAGGAAAGTAATACAGGAAACACGCTTTTCACATAGAAAATGTCCGGTATATAATGGAGTTGCTGTGAAGGTAAAAGAACCCTTGTGGCATGCCTGGTGGGATTTTAAGGTACTGGGATAGATACTTGTAATTCAGTGTTGATTTATGGGTGAGATTTGAGCAGGGGGAAAGGAGGACAGACCAGTTGTCATTTGCAGGTCCTGCTTTTGTTGAAATCAGTGAAGTCAAGCTATTTGCTTTTTTTAGGTGGAAAGCTAGTTGATGTTCGGAGACTTTGAAGTACCACTCTGAAAATTTAGTTTCAGCCTCAGATTTTATGCAAAACATAACAAGGTGGGAGGTTATTAATATAAAGAATCCTGTAACTCCATACAGGATGTCTAAATACTATGACATTTAATTATAGACTGATAGAATGGTTTGTGTTGGAAGGGACCTTGAATCTCATCCAGTTCCAACCCCCTGCCACAGGCAGGGACACCTTCCACAAGACCAGGTTGCTCCAAGCTGTGTCCAACCTGGGCTTGAACAGTGCCAGGGATTGGGCAGCCACAGCTTCTCTGGGCAACCTGTGCCAGGGCCTCACCACCCTCACAGGGAAGAGTTTGTTCCTAATGTCTAATCTAACCTTTGTTACCTTCAAATGTCCTTATGTTGCTCCTCTAAGAAACCGCAAAACTAAGCGGTGAGAATATTCAGTGTATGTGGCTTTTAGAAGTAAAAAATTTGACCTGAAGGCTCAAGGAATGTTGGTAGTAGAAAAATACATTTCACTGTTCAAAACCAGGAGTAATTTTATGACCTGTCTGTAGTCTAAAAATGTTTCTGTATGTGTTTAAGAGAGAAGAGGAGGGGGGGTGTGGGACGTAGGACAACACTCTGGGGTGTTCTTTCTGTAAGGCATTTAACATCAAGCTTGTTTTCCTTTTAGAAAGTTTGGATGATGAATGTGCTGGCAATAAGTTTCTTAAAATTAACAGAAATACAAATCCTTTCGAGTGATATGTCACATATTCAACTCCCTGGAACTAATATGTTCAATTGGATCTTATTTTGAAGAGTACCATGGTACCAAGTAGCATAGCGTCAGGTTTATTTAAAGAGATGCCCAGTGAATATGTGTTCTGTCTTCTGTTTTCTAGTATCTCCCTTATTCATGTCTCTCTTGGTTTCAGTTCTCGGTGATTTATTTTTTTTCCTCCTCTCTGTATGTATTGTCTGCAAGACCTCTTTCCACCCTGCTTAGTTTTATCCTTATTTATTCCTTTGTTTTTCTTTATGTATGGTTTGATGAACACAGAGCTGAAAGGCTGGACAGTAGATGTTGTCTGCATCTACTGTTGTGCATGTGGGTGAAGGCTGATGGTAGGAGGAGGATGTGGAAGGCCACCCACTCCCGATTTTCCTGTACTGTATCTTGCTGGGTTGTTTAGGTTATTCTTGATTTGTGTGTGGAGTGTTGTATTACTGTCATAGTGTTTTTCCAAGGCAGAGATACTGTTCAGAGTTAAGGTTGAAGTTGTTTGGTGGAACTGGCAAAGTTGTTATGTGCAGTGAAGTTGTATGACTAAATGTGCAATGAGACTTTGTTTTACTAAACTCTACTTCTGATTTTAAAACCCACTTTTGCTTTTTTCGGCCCCAAGGCTACTCTCCTGAAAAGGAGGCAGTTTGCACTGCCTGTGAGGAAAGCTGTTGGGCAAGCTATCTCAATCGCATGCTGAAGTACCACAAACCATTCTCAGCCAGGGTAAATCGGTACAGCTCTAATAATGTGGCAAATCACTACAGCTTCATATTGAATGAATATGCCATTCAAACTGCTGTTACTCTAAGTGTTTGGAGAGTAGAGGCTATATTTGTGTTCCCTTTGCTGCCTGTAACACTTTAATCTCTTTGTTAAAGACCTGCATATGGTAGTAAGGAAAAGCGATTTGGGAGAAGGAAGAAATCTGGAAGAGAGCAGAGTCCTGCTGTTGGTCTCCCTCCATTTCTGTAGGGGTCTCACAATTTTCTGCTACATCAGTTTATCCTCATTGCAGCTCTTCAGTAGAAGAAATGGAGGGGACTTAATCTGCAAGTGCTGTTGTTCGGAGTAGTGCCAAACTTTCCTAAGTTGGTAATGAGGTGTCTAGAGCTAGCAAGGCAAGCTATTGGACTGTGTGACATCTGGATGAACCTTGTCCTCCCCACAGTCTTGCATGTTATGGAGCTCTCACCTCGAAGGGGTTTGATGGCTTGGTTATTGAGCTGGAGAGATGTGGGTAGGCGGTGGTGCTGTGCGGATACAAACCAGAAAGTACTAGTAGTTTTAAAAATCCTGATTATCATGCAGAATAGAGTTATAATAATGCAGAATAGATTATAATTGTGCCTTAGATTTGGGAGTGTTTCCTTATGGAAGGCATTAAATCCAGTAAGAGCAAGGGTGTATGTGTTCAACTATATTAGAAGCTTGTATTTGCAAGGCCAGTTTCATGAGTAGCATGATGATCCTTCAGGATCCATTCAAGTGATAGTAAGATTTTTGTCTCCAATTAGTGTATAGTGTTGTTTTTATCAAGTGTTTATGCCCATTGAGGCTTGCTCCTAACTTCCAGCATGAAAAGAAATAAAAATCTGAAGAGCTTCCCTTTAGAACTTCATGAAATCATAGAATCATAGAATAATAAGGGTTGGAAAGGACCTCAAGATCATCGAGTTCCAACCCCCCTGCCATGGGCAGGGACACCTCCCACTAAACCATGCCATCCAAGGCTATGTCCAACCCCACCTTGAACGCCGCCAGGGATGAAGCATGCACAACCTCCCTGGGCAACCCATTCCAGGGCCTCACCACCCTCACAGTAAAGAATTTCTTCCTCATATCCAATCTAAACCTCCCCTGTTTAAGTTTAAACCCATTACCCCTTGTCCTCTCACCACAGTCCCTAATGAAGAGTCCCTCCCCAGCATCTGTATAGGCCCCCTTCAGGTATTGGAAGGCTGCTATGAGGTCTCCACGCAGCCTTCTCTTCTCCAGGCTGAACAGCCCCAATTTTCTCAGTCTATCTTCATACGAGAGGTGCTCCAGTCCCCTGATCATCCTCGTGGCCCTCCTCTGCACTTGTTCTAACAGTTCCATGTCCTTTTTATGTTGAGGACCCCAGAACTGCACACAATACTCCAAGTGAGGTCTCATGAGAGCAGAGTAAAGGGGCAGGAGCACCTCCCTCGACCTGCTGGTCACGCTCCTTTTGATGCAGCAATTGGAAATGGCTTTTTCTTAAGATTTCTCTTCTTGTTCTTTTTCAGAGGAGGGAAGGAAAGACTATAGAAGGAAAAATGAAACATCTGGTTTGTGTTTGGAGCCTTCTGTTCTGTAACTCATTGGAGAAGTAGATTGCTGTCTGGCTCAAAAAAGTGAACTTATTGTTCTGTGATTCCAGGATGTACGTTGTCCTGTGTAGTTGAGTGACATCGTGCTATTAATAGTGCACATGCACTGAAAGCTCCATGTGTGTGTGTCTAATATACCATATAGAATGAATTGCCTCCTAGCTGTTGAGCTCTGGCACTGCTACTTGCTTTTTAAGATGTCATCTTCAGTAGAGCTGATAGAAGTGCATCTATGTGATGACAATTGGGGATCATTGCAGAAGCCACTGTATGCAAAGATGGTTTTGGAGTGTATGCATAGGTAAACTGTAAAAAGTGAGGTCTGAGTGCTTGCCGTAATTACTAGCTAGCTATGAGAAGATAGAGAGTGCCTTCCACTTAACTATTCAGTGCAAGGCTGAAATCACTTTCTGTTGTTCAACACTGGTAGACTGCAAATGCTGTGTAGCCAGCCCCTGTAGTTGTGTCAGCACTGAGGCTATGGGATCTTTTGTTCCTGTTTTTATAGAAGATTCGTAAAAGACAGAGGGTTAAGTTATGGACCATTAAAAAATAAATATTCCTCTAGTAAAAATGAATTACTGATGTTTATTATTGATTTGGGGCCCCCAACGCATGAGGGATGTGGACCTGCTGGAGTGAGTCCAGAGCAGGCCGTGGAGATGCAACCTCATCTAGTGGAAAGTGTCCCTGCCTATGGCAGGGGGGTTGGAACTAGATGAGCTGTAAGGTCCCTTCCAACCCAAACTCTTCTATGGTTCTATGTTTAAATGTGTGCTGCTTCAAGTGAAGACAGTCTCTTCCTGTGTTACAGATCTTCACTAGTATTTCAGCTGCTTGCTTTGCTATGTTTATCAATTGGTTGAGGAGTTTTGGATGCAAAAAGGATTTTTGTGATGGAAGAGTTAGAATATACTCCTTGGTGATTGCAGAGCTGAAATCAGTTGCTGAGTTTCTGATGAAACATGAGAAATGTTACTGTATCAAAGGCAAGCAGAGGTTTTATCACTGCTGCCACCATGAGGTGTTGAGTGCCTGAGATAATTTATGTAAGACATGAGGAAGGAGGCATGAGCTTCTCTGGGCACACGCTTGTGTTTCTGATAGAGAAGAACTGGAAATACGATCAGTAGCTCTGCTGCACTGCAGCTTATGCAGCTGTTTCCATATGGATAAGTCTAAAAGTTACCTTTTTTCCTTTCTGTGAGTTGTCCTGATGACCTGCTAGTCAATCACTGGGGTGACTTTTGGTTTCATGTAGTTTAAGGAGAACTTTGGTTCAGCACTGACAAGTGTGTAGCTAACAGTGAAGTATCTTCTCTCTAGATAATCTGTTTCATGTAGCTTGCTTAATTCTTTGTTGTAGCTTCCATAATGTCAGTGGTTCATACAATACAGTGGTCAGCTAAACTAGTTGAATTGGAAACAGAAGTGAAATACAGGCTCTTGGAGTGTTTCGTGTACATGAGAATCACTGCTAGCTGTTAATGCTAGTGAGATGAGACTTTTTTTCTTCACTAGCTAAAAGCTCTACAGTTAAATACATACACTTTGTCCCAGAAATCATGGAGCAGTTTGAGCTAATGGCTACAGATATGTAGAAACAGACACATGCTGGAGATGGCCTTTAGAGAAGTCTGTGGGAAAGCTGATGGGCTGCTGTATTATGAGCTTAAATTGTTTCTCCATATATGTAACAGTTTACTTCTGCAGTCTGAACAAGGTCTATACTGTCCGAAGTGGAAAACTACTGATACTGACATGTATTTTAGTAAGATTTTTGTTTGCTTCTATAATTTTAAAATTTAACTTTTCTATTCTTACCGTTGGATCTGATTTGGAGTAATGAGCAAAGAAGGGTACAAACAAGAAAAATTACTACTATTTTTTTTAAGTTTTCCCATGTGCCCTCATCTATAAGCAAGTTTTGGAGAGGATCCTGGGAGAGTCCTAACCTGAAACAGAAAGAAAGAGCCTTCTACCTTATTGTTGGAGGGTATTTTTGTCTATGCATTCAAGTAGAAGAGAGCAGAAGTACCTGAAACTGTAAAGGGTAGGTGGAGACCTTTTCCTCTGTCAACTCCTGCTGCCAGCATGGATGGAAAAATTCACCTGCCACCAGATACTGTAAAGCAATGTTGTAATATTACATATTGGGAAGATTTGACATGGTAGAGGATTCCTGACTTTGAAATCCAGGTTTCTGTCCCTTCTTTGAAGTAGCAGGGATCTTGGGAGGTCATCTAGTCCAATGCTCTGCCCAAAGCAAGTTCAACTTGATCAGGTCAACCTGCTAGTCAGTCTGACAAGTAGAGACCTTGTGGGTCAACCCCAGCCCACTATAGGTGTCTGCAGTTGTCTCTTCTCTGAAAATAGTGTTTCTTTTTGTTCTGTAGTCTTAATAGAAGCCATTTGTGTCCTTTCTGTTTGTGTTGCATTTTCCAAACTTATTTTAGTAAATTTATAGTAAAATTGTTTGATGTTAGTTCTTCAAAAACACTACTGTAATATTTGTTTTGCACAATAATCCTGTGATTGATCCCAATTCTTTAACCCAGGCTAGTCAGTTACTGTACAGCTGTTACATCTAAATGTGTTCTGGATGTAGGTTCACTCTGGTGTGCAGCCCAGACTGTTAAGTATGATCATAAAGTTGTTTTTTCTACCATTAAGTTGTTCTAAACGTAAGTGTTTGACAGCTCTCAGGCTTTTTCTGACCATTCTTCTGCTATAAAGGTAAAATAGATCATAGAATCCCAGACTGGTTTGGATTGTAAGGGACCTTTAAGCTCCTCCAGTTCCAACGCCCTGCCATGGGCAGGGACACCTGCCACTAGATCAGGTTGCTCCAAGCCCCATCCAACCTGGCCTTGAACACTTCTGAGGATGTCTGCTAAAAGTAGAGAATGAATCGCATAGCATTGTGGTTAGCTTATCTGGTTTAAAGTTTGTGTGGCTTCACTTACTTTGAAAATTTTTATTATTGATAGGTAAGGCTTTGTTTCTTCAAGCCTTTCTAATTTTAATTAGACATTCCATTTACCAAAATTAGTTCAGGGTGTCAGTGCTGCAAGCTGCTTTTTTTATTCTCTTTGATAGCATAAATAATTGATTGGGCTTTTCCAAATTGCAATAAAAAACTAAATACCTGAGAAATATCTCCTTGTATTTAATGAGTAAATATTAATAATCTGGATCTAAATTGTCATTATTTGAAAATACGGAGCTTACCTATGGGGAATGTTTAATGATCCACTAGCTTCCAAATTTCCTTGAAAGGTAGAGAATAATTTGCCTGGAGTATTTCTTTACACAATAGGCAAAAGTCAAATGTGCTCCTTGACTACTTCAGCATTTTTATTCTTGGTAGTAGGATATATTTCATCTGCAGTTCACTGGCTTTACTGGGACACGAAGGCAGGTGCTGTGACCAGGAGGTAGCAGGTAGTAGCAGTCAGTGCGCTGCCCATCACTTGCCACCAGCTGTAGAGCCAAGGTAGTGTTTTTATGTAGATTCATTCCAGAAGGAACAGGCTTTCAAAAGTGATCCTTGAAGGCAGGCATTTGAATACTTTGTTAATTAGCCTGTGACTGAAACGCTGACAAACAAAAGTGTGTGTTTCTGCATTCTTATCGAAGTGGTATTTGAAGATCTGTTTGTACAGTTCCTAATTGTGTTGTCTGTTCATGTAAAGCATCTAAAAATTTCCCTTGGAAAAGATTTGATTAAAGTCTGACTAAAGGTCTGGCATCAGAAAAATAAGCAGTGTTTAGCCTTCAATTAAGGTAGTTGCAAAAATGATGCAAAGGAGCTTCCCACAGTGCCTGTCTATCCCATCTGGCTATAGCCCTGTGCTCTTAATCCTTCACTTTGATAAATGCTAGAAGTCATCCAGTCTCTGTGTGTTTGATTCAGAAATGATTGTAGTAAGTCTAGCTGTATAAAAGTGTTCATGCATATCTGCCTTCTGCTATTCTTAATTAAATTAAAACGAGAAGATACAACTCCGAACAGGGCAGACTGTCGTGAGCAGTGACTGAGACTGGGAGGGAATCAGTGCTAAAGCTCTGACAGTGGTTTATGCCTGATGTTAATTATTGATAGACTATGGAACATGAGTGCAGAACAATGTGGAAAACGAAATGGTAACTAATCCTGTGCTCTTGAAAAGGAAGGATTAGAAAACTTCCCTTGGACTAGGAGTTAAAAAGCATGTACCTTTGCATATTTGCAGTGCTGTCCTGTGGCATTTCCGTATCATCTGGTTCTGTTGCTTTGTGCTGTGTGAAAGCTGGAAAGAAAATGAGTATTACTGGAAGAGATTAGTTTTAGATTAGTCATTAGGAAGAAGCTCTTCCCTGTGAGGGTGGTGAGGCCCTGGCATGGGTTGCCCAGAGAAGCTGTGGCTGCCCCATCCCTGCCAGTGGTGAAGGCCAGGTTGGATGGGGCTTCAAGAGCCTGGTCCTGTGAAAGGTGTCCCTGCTTGTGGCAGGGAGTTGGAGTTAGATGAGTTCTAAGGTTCCTTCCTTGAGGGGGTTCCAAACCACTCTGACTCCATAATTACTTTATCTGCAGTTGCCTGATTGCTAAAAAGCATCAGTTATGAACTTTTATCAGTGTTTTTGCTAGTGTAATACTAATATTTGTCAACTGTTCTCCTGTTTGTGTTCTAACTGACACAGGTTTATTGTGCCTTGGGGCAAGTCATCAACCTACTCTTTGTTTCCATTTGTGTGCTTGTACAGTAAAAGTAATACATTCCTTAAAATCGGTTTATTTGGCTGGCCTTTTGAAGTGTCAGGCAGTAACTGATGTAGATGTGTTGCAGAGATGCATACAAATTGTGCTGCAGAAAAGTATATCAAAACTGAGCCATGGACCCCTAATATCATCTAGGAATTCCCAGGTTGTGTTGATGCTGTTGTACATCCGTTACAAAAGAGATCTGAGGAACAGAAAAATAGAGTTTTTCCCTGTGGTGTTCCAGTGTTCAGCTGCTACTAGTTTGCTGTGTTATTTAGGCCTTCTGTGTGTGATAAGGAAGAGTAATGTGTCCCTAGAACTGCAAAGTTTTGATTAAAACTTCCACATTCAGCCAGGCTTTGCCTAAACGTCATTTAGAAACAGCTCAACAATGTGTTGTGTCCCGTATAAGAAGTACTGGAAAGGGTGTGTTACCCAAGAGGCAGTTGTACCTGAAAGTGTTGGGATTATAAAATCTCTTCAATTACTGGGAGAGTCCTGAGTCTCAAAATGGTTATGGGAGAAGATATAATCTTTTAATGGGAAAGGTCAAGCATGAGAAGACAATTGATCTAGGAACAGATCTGTAGTCCTTGGTGCTTGGTGTTTCTTAGAAATACTGGGCACTCTGCTCAGATGATTTCTGCAAGGGTGTGAAGGAACAGCATGGCACAATGGAATAGGCCATTGGCAGTTATCCTTTTTATACTTCCTAAAAAAAGGATTAATTCATGTAACTAAGTCAAAATACATAATCAAGGTAGAGCTGGGGCATATAAAAGGGACAAAAATGTCTGTTTGGAGACCTGCTGATTGCTATTGGGATGGTGCTGTTTAACATCTTTATCAGAGACATGGACAGTGGGAACGATCACCTCAGGAAGTTTTCTGATGACAGCAAGTTGTGCTGTGTAATGAACAGTCTGGAGGGAAGGGATGGGACCCAGAGGGACCTGGACAGGTGGGACTCTGCAAACCTCATGAAGTTCAACAAGGCCCAGTACAAGATCCTACACCTGGGTTGGGGCAGTCCCAAGCACAGCTAGAGGCTGGGGGAGGCTGGATTGAGAGCAGCCCTGAAGAGAAGGACTTTGGGATGTTGGGTAATGAGAAGCTCCCTATGGCCTGATAGTGTGTGCTTGAGCCCAGAAACCAACAACCATGTCCTGGGCTGAATCACGAGCAGCATGACCAGCAGGTCAAAGGAGGGGATTCTCCCCCTCTACTGTGCTCTGGTGATTTCTCCCCTGCATCTCTGCATGCAGCTCTGGGGCAACAACACAAGAGAGACATGGAGCTCTTGGAGGAAGTCCAGAGGAAGCCATGAAGATGCTCTGAGGCCTGCAGCAGCTCTGCTCTGGAGAGAGATCGAGAGAGCTGGGCTTCTTTAGCCTGGAGAGGAGAAGGCTCCAGGGAGTCCTTAGAGCAGCTTACAGTGCCTAAATGGGCTGACAAGAAATTTGGAGAGGGGCTTTTTACAAAGGCCTGTAGGAACAGGACAAGGGGGAATGGCTTTAAACTGACAGAGGGGAGAGCCTAATTTGTGTTTCAGTAGTGTTTTGGTACAAATGAAAATTCACTAGAACAACATATTAAAATTACAGATTTTCTCAGGAGGAGAGGATCAAAGAGCCATTTTAAAGGTCATTCTCAGGAGGCATTCTTGTTGAGACTGGTTGAAAAAGGAGGAGGGACAGGGTAGAAGGGGGCATGAATGGACACAGTGAGTGACAGGTTGAACAGATACATTGTCTGTCCTTAAAGACCTTGTCAATTTCAATGTATCCCTTAAAATAAGAATGGTAATAGGTTTTGGTCCAAGTTTGCCTAACTGAACTAAAACTGTGCAAGAAGGGGGCAACCTAGGAAAAAGAAATTACTAATCTAGAACAGAAAGGCTTTAGAAATTCACTGCTGTTGTAGAAAAGTGTGTTTCTTGATTGACTGTTGGCCATGAGGAATATTGGATGCAAGTAAAGAAAAACTAATTATTTTTCTGATGGAAAACTAATGTCTTTTATGTTTTTTGAGGCTGTGATAGCTTGATGAGTCATTGCTGTAAAAACACCACAAATTGATCTATTTCTGGTAAAACAAATCAAAGAGAATAGAAACCCAGATTTTGGGTTGATTTACATACTCTCCTTACCTCATGAGTCCAGTGAGATCAGAGTTTAAATCAGGTCAGCATTTGGACTAGTTTTTTGGGTAGTTCATCAGTTAAAGAGCATTTTTGTCACTTACTTTAGGGAAACCATGCTGCTGGGTTTTACATCCTTGTGGTAAAACCTGCAAGGGCTTAACGACTTTGAAGACTGAGTGCTGGCTGGAGTGAGCTTCTGTAAATACAAAAGGGTGACCACAAGTATTCAAAGTTATCCAAAGAGGTGGCTGTATCCTGAACTCCTGCTTGATAGCACTAGCAGCAAGGGTGTTTAATAAGTGTGCTTAGGTGGGAGATCTCACTGGAGTGCCGGAAAATGGGCAATCCTCTAAGTACCAGTTGGCATTTATGTGTGATGGAGCTGATGACAGGGCTGTCAGTGTAGTCCCAGAAGCAAGCAGTGAGTTTGAGGTGAGATTTCTCTAATTTTCTCCTTCAGTAAATACCAGTCTGAAATCTTCATGGAAAACAAAGTCACGTTTTTATACCAAGAATGTCAAATTGTTTCTATATAGTTTTAATGAGCATTGCTCAGAGCTATGTTATAATGAAATTTGCTTAAAAGTAGAACAGGCTGGTGATACTTGGCAGGACGATGTGGCATATGGTGAAACAGTTGTGATGCATTGGCAAGGGCTCTCACTTTTGGGAAGAGTGGCTTTCAGCACAGTGGACTCTATCTCGATATTCAGGGTTTTAAGGGGAAAAACCTCCCGCAAAGCATTATACATGGGTTACTGTGAAAGGTAAGGCCTTTCAATAAGTGCAGAACAGGAAGCTTTCTATCTTACCCTGTTTTACCTGTGGCATCTGACTTTGGTCTAAATCTTTATCCTGTGTCTCACCTTTTAGAAACTTCAAAATACCCAGTAGCTTAGAAGCTAGTGGGCATTTCAAACTTACACAAGATGGGATTTCTGGGGCTGATGGACCCTCTTCTTTCATTGTAGCTGCGTATATGTTCATACGTTGTTTTATTGCACTTAATATCCTGCAAAAACTACTGCTAAGGTAGTGCAGTTTCTTCTTGAGAGACAGCCTGGACACAAGTGCCAATCTTTCCTCTTATGAGGAAGCAGTATGGCTCCTGCTGCTTTTGAACAGGTAAAGGAGAGTTCTTTGTAGAAGGGGACTTCTTCAGAGTTGTGATAGCAGGCAGGCAGATGACATAACCATACTTGATCATCCTAGAACAGTACACCAGTATTATCTTTCTGTGACCAGCATATAGCACTAGTATTCAGATTGAAGTCTTTGAAGTACCTGATTGGCAGCTTCCTATTTTGCTTGTTTCTCATCCTTACAGTATCATATTTTTCACTGAGTACAAGGCCTTAAAGTGTGTGTGTATCTGCACATCAGCCTAGATACAGAGCCGAAAAACTAGGTTGGACAGGACTTGGAGCAGCCTGGTCTAGTGGAAGGTGTCCCCACTGGTGGCAGGGGCTTGGAGCTAGATAAGCTTGAAGGTCCCTTCCAACCCAAACTAGTCTGGGTTTCCACGAAAAATGGATTAGAGAGGACACAAAAAAATGAAATGCAAAGTACTTCTGTTTATATTTTGTTCAGAGTTGATGACCCCAAATAGTGATTGTTGTCCAGCTGAATGCCATGGGTTTCAAGTGTATTTTTAATGCAGGGTGTGTGGGGGAATCCAAAACAAGATGATGTTTTTTTCTGGGAAATTTTAGAAATATACAATTACTCTAAGATTTCCTGTGCTATTGATTTACTGACATACGTAAAAATAGTGATTCATCTCTGAAATGCTGTGCTTCAGGTTCTACTTAGCTTAGCAGATTTTATTAGCATGTTGTTCTTTGCATGGGCAGCCACAGGTGAGAATTCCTGCCAGTAGCCACAGAAGGATTGTGGTTCCGTTGTGGTTTCTTAGTTGCTTGAAGAAATAATGGGGCTGAACCTGTGGTGCACATATGGGTGTCAGTGTGTATGGTATCATATAATACCAGGTTGAAAGGGACCTCAAGCATCATCTGATCCAATGAATGTATGCTGGCCATTTCTATGGCAAAAACTGCTGTTTATTCCCTGTATTGCATTCTCAAGCTGTTAAATAAAATCCTTTTTTACTTGCTACCAAGAAGTTCTGGTATTTTGAGAACACTTTATACCTGATCATGTAGGCTCTGGACAGACGGTATATTAGATGTAACTTTAAACAGTTCTTCCATGATGTCTTGGAAGTGATGTTTTTTGTTTAGAAACCCTTGACTCACTGTGCTTTTGGGGCTGTTTTAATCAGAATTCAGTGTTGTTATAGCACATGGGATGTGGAAAAAGAATTATGTAAATCTGTTGGATATTTTAAAGGGTATGGCAAAGCCGAAATACCACAATACTCTGAGGAGAGGTCTGTCACTAGTGGTGCACATTCCAGGTCACACGGATGACACTGCTGTACAGGAGAAGTAGCAATTACTTTCACAGTTTGGTCAGATGTTAACCTATATTACAGATCTCTGGCCATGTCCCAGACTCATGGGCTCATGAGTTATTAGCCTATTTTTTTAAAATGAAAGATTCTTGTCCTTGTGATTGCAGAGCATGAAATACTGTGCTCTGATGAGTAACTTAGAGGGCAGAGCTTCCATGAGTCAAATGCCCTTTGAATTAGGGGCACAGCTAGAAGCTGGGTCCATTACACTGATCTGCAGGCATGTGTGGAGAGGTGGATCTGCCAAAAGTCAAGGAAAGAGCTAAAGTCAGGATTGTCCTCATTTGAACTGGTTGCTTTTTAACTAATAACTCTGGCCCAGGATTTCAGTGAGGATATCATAAAACAAGCTTTCAGTATTATACATGTCTGATCCAACTGTCATTTTTGTGCAAAGCTGAGGATGACTGGGCCTGATTTTGTATCTTTAGTATTTAAGTTATTTTCTCTGATTTTTTTTTTTTTTTTTTTTTTAGGAAAAAATAATAGTTTTTCCTCCCCCTAGAAATACTTAAGTCTTTCTTCTGTTCTCTGTGTGTGTATAAATGTTTCTATATAGCTGATCTTCAGGTTCTGTAGTTATAACTGAGAGGTGTCTGTGCCAAAATGTCAAATAATGATTGCCTTATTTGTTAGGGGTTTTTTTTGACCAGAATGCTACAGGAAGTGTTGTAAGTTTTCTTTTTTTTTTCCTTTCCTCCCCCTTGAGTGTGGGCAGTGAGAGGGGCTTCCAGTTATTGAGATGTGTAGGTTGTTTAGGATTCATCTCCTGAAATCAGCTCTGTGAATTTGAATTGTTACTACTGGATGTTTTGCACTAAAATCTTAAGAATTTCTTCTTAGTGTTTGGCAAGGATATTGCATTTGTTGTCCAGATGCAGTTTTTCAGTGTGGGCACATGTTGAAGACCTTAAGCCTTTAGTGTAAGGGATCAGTTAGGACTTCCATTGACATACATTGGACACTTGATGTGAATGGTTCTGTGAGTTAGATCATCGTGTTGTAGCACAAGTAGGAAGGGAAGCTGGTGTTTCATTAACACCAAGGCAATTGTGTAGAATTTAAGTGTGGAGCAAGTGACAGTTGCCATAGTTTGAATAGCATTATGTAATTTTATTGTAACTTTACCTGCCTGTGGCCAGTGGGGAATGTGCAGTGTGTATGATGAGCACTGCAAGAGTGGGGGGTGCCACATAGCTCCTGGCTGAAAGAATATTTGGTCTGTAGCAGGTCTCCTGGTCCTGTTAGTGACATGCAGTTAAATGCTAGATCTGTTGGCAGTGGTAGTGCTAAGGTAAAACTAGGTAGCTGGTAATGTGTTGATAGCTGTGATGACTGATGCTTTTGGATTACCCTGGTTTAACTGGCTAAATAGGGCTTCAGTGAATCATAGAATGGTTTAGGATGGGAGGGACCTAAAATGAACTGCGTTTTGACCATTGCAAACAGAAACATTGCTCTTGGCGGGTAGAAGTGATATTTCCCCTTTCCCCATTCCAGAAAAAGTGACTGGAGTGGGATGAGGAGGACAGGGAGCTCAGTAGTGGGTTGGTGGCTGCTTTAATATTCAGTATGTTCATTCTTTGTGGCTACATTGTGAAAACTATCTGTGAAATATGTTTCATACCTGTTCTACCTTATTTTATCCAAGTAAAATATTTTCCTGGGCAAATGCTACTATCTTAGTCAGTATTGGCTGTCTTTGATGCAGAATTTACTCTTGCCTCTGTGCTCTCAAAGTAGACTTATAAGGCAGCTGCTGAAGAGAGAACACTATCATCAGCACTAATATCATTGAGAGTTTCTAGAGCAGGGAATAGAATTAGGATGGGAAACCAAACTGCAGAAGAGAAGAGCTGATTGTTCCTAAGGGGGAGAAATAAGTTAAAATAGCTGTTTGCATTCAAAAGTGTGGGCCTAGAGAGTGATGCAGCTTTGTTACTGATTTGGACTCTAAGGAAAAAAAGACTGCATTAGAGGGACTGAAGGTACATAGTAAATAAATTACATCGAATATAACTTACGTGAAGCGGAGAGTTTAATGGCTAGCTCACCTTAGTGCTGTCAGATAAATGGACCTGGGGAGAAAGACTGTGAAGCTTAAAACTAGTTTTTACTTTTTAAGCCTTCTTAGGCATTGGTTAACTGTGGTAACTGAAATAAACAGAATCCTTGATGCAGAAGGAATGACTGTGGTCCTTCAGCTTTGATCTCTGGAAATAAGGCTATAGTTATACACTGTGCAGAATCTGTGTTGTATTTACATGTTTTCAGTTTGTCATCAATCCCAATGCGCAAGAACGTAATTTTGGGGACTATGTGTCAGAAGAATTCTCATCACTTGTTTAATCTTGGTCACATCTTCTTGTGGCTCTGTTTTCTCTCATCCTTGTATTAGGTGCGTGCCCCACCATTATGCATGGTGAACTACATGATGTTACTGAGTGTCAGGAGCTATAAATGTGAAAGAACTAAGTAGTTAGAAAAGTACGTCTTTGGATCTGCAGAAGAACAAAATATTCCAGAGAGTCTGTTTTGAAGAGCCAGTGGCTTAAGATCTCTGCCTTGCTGTCTGATTTTCCTTTCCTTCTGAAAGGACTAACATGTCACTGAAAGTGAAGTACTTCAGTATAATTGCATCATTATTCTCTGCATGCTTAACCATGATGCTTTGCTAGCATGGAGTGGTAGCCTCACAAGAGAGGTTCACGTCTTTTATAAAACTAACAGAACATCTTGTAGATAGGCTGAAATGTCATATATTTTTCTGAGGTTATACAAGTCTTTTTGCTTCATCCTCATAGGTCTGGCTTTGTGTGTTTAATGCATAAAGATGATCTAGTAGTGTTCCTTGGTACATAGTTTATTGAACAAGACCAGACTTGAGCTAGGAGAAGGTACATAGCAGGACAATGTGAAAAATACCATTGTCTTGCTGGGTTTTCTGTAGCGTTTGAGAAGCTGATATTATAGATGTGACTGTAATTAATATCTGCGCAGGCTGCTCTTTCTTATGACTGGATGAAGTTGGATGGGACCTCCAGAGTTCACAGCATTCAGCCCCTCTGCTCAAGCAGAGGCACCTAGAGCTGTTTGCTCAGGACTTTGTCCATATGGCTTTTGAGTATCTCCAAGGATAAAGACTCCACAACCTCTGTGGACAAGCTGTGCCAGTGCTCAGTCACCAGCAAAAAAAGTGTTTCTGATGTTCTGACAGCTCCTTCTGTGTTCCAGTTTATACCCACTGTTCCTGGTCCTGTTGCTGCCCGCCACTGAAAAGAACCTGGTTTCATATGCTTTAGACCTTTTTTTCTTGTATTAATATACATAAGTAAGATCCTCCCTGAGCCTTTTCTAGGCTTAAAAGTCCTGGCTGTCTTATACTGAGATGCTTAAGTCACTTAATCATTTTAGTGGCCCTTTGTCTCTCTCAAGTAACTCCGTATCTCTTGTACTGAGGAAGGTGTGCCCTCTTGTGGTGGTGGGGTTGTAACTAGTGAGCTTTAAGGTCTCCTTCAAACCCCAACATTCTTTAATTACAGAAGAACTTGCCCATTTCCTCTGGCTTAAGAACTCCAGGTTTTGAGAAAGCCTTGTTTGATGGAGCTTGTCAGAAGTCCATAGGTTTCTGTGAATGATCATCTTCTCTAGCAGGATATCTGAACTGGGGGAGGAGGGTTTCTCGAAAATGCTGTGTAATTATGCCACCGAAGCATTATATCTTAGCTGGCTGGATACTCAATTTAAAACCTGTCTACACTCAGTACCAGGGAATTTTCCTGTATCAGCACTCATTGTAACAGTGATGTGGATGAGTTGGCTGCACTGCTGATTTACTCTGGGTCTTGGAACTGATTTGTGGTTGTAACTTAGCAGAAATTTAAACCTCTGGCTGTTTTTGACTATTACTCTTCACTCATCTCTGCCAATGAAATAAGATAAGCTTTTCCAATGAAATATTCTAAATACCTAGTACTCATAGAGGGCATTTCTTCATATCTCATTGGTTTTATGTAGGCTGTCACAAGTGAACTACAAAGGCTTCACGAACAGAGAATGTTAGACCTGTAGTATGAGTAGCTGGAGGATACAGAGGTGTTTTTGCTGTGTTTTCAAGAGAGAAACAATGCTTTTGATTAAAAACAACTAACTTGAGTACCATAGCTTTGAATTAATGCAAAACTAATTTATAATAGTATTTCCCTTAGATGTAAAGACAGCTTTACTTTACAAGTAGTTAACAAGTGGAAGTATGGTGACTTTTTGTCTAGTTTATGAGTTGGAAAGTGCTTAAATGCACAGGTAAGGGCAAAACCAAGTAGCCTTACAAAGGGCAGAATTTAATTATGTGGGCAGTGATCCATATTTTATTTTTTTGAAATGCCATTATTGAAACTGTAAGGTTTTCAATTTGGGGGTGTTCTTAGAGGCAAAGTCATTAACAACTTCTTAATCTGTAACAGTGAGCATATCTCCCTCTTCCCTTCTTGCTGCTTGCAGTGTGCTCCTTTGGTTTGAAGTTCATACAGGAGAAGTGTATGGTTGTTTGATAAGCAGATGGAGAAAGGGAAAGAATTTTCTTCAAGGTGATGTGCTCATAGCTGTAAAAATTGTGATTGCTTTGGAGACCAGTAACTAGCTTAAGTGCACAAAATGCCGTGCATAGCAGATAGATTTGTGTTGCTGGGATATTTACTTCTTCTCTCAGGTTAGTTCTAAGCTTTCCTGTTGATTTGTGTAGCTTTGTCTTTGCATCCTTTTAGGATTCCTGACTGTATAAGAAACCTCTTTGCTGTGTCTTGGCTTGCTTGCATATCGGAACAGAGTGTAGTAGGGAGGTGCTCTAACTAGTTATAATTGAGCCACCTCAGGAACCAAAAGCTTCTAGCCATGACAACATGGATCTCTGTGTGATTTACTCCTACCCTCATAAGCTTTTCAATGCTGCAGTCAGGCTCGGCAGCAGGGTGATTCATTCCTCCTTTTTGTAGAATCTGGGGCTTACAATACATCTTTGCTGTAGTAAGATGTGTCGTGTTAATAAAACCAAGAAGGATGATTCTAAGCAAAATAGAAAGCTTAAGTTTGGAACTGACATACTCTAGCTGCAGTGATGCATCTCTCTGAAACTTGGTGGTGAGCAAGGACAAGAGAGTTCTGTAGCTTCTAACAGTCTTCCAGTAGTCTTACAACAATAACAATCTTCCAATACCTAACAGGGCCAAGAAGAAATCTGGAGAGGGACTTCTGACAAGGGCATGTAGAAACAGGATGAGGGGAAATGGCTTTAAGCTGGCAGAGAGGAGATTTAGATGACACGTTAGGAGGAAGTTCTTCCCTGTGAGGGTGGTGAGGCCCTGGCACAGGTTGCCCAGAGAAGCTGTGGCTGCTCTATCCCTGGCAGTGTTGAAGACCAGGTTGGATGGGGCTTGGGGCAACCGGGTCTAGTGGAAGGTGTCCCCGCCTGTGGCAGAGGGTTGGAACTGGATGAGCTTTAAGCTCCCTTCCGACTCAAACCAGTCTGTGATTCAGTGCCGTGCTGCACTGGCTACTTTAAGGCAAACAGGTATGACTGGCTTGTGTTGTAGAACAAGGAGTTTTCTTTCTTTTATGTGGTCAAGCAGCATTCAGGGAAGCATGATTTTGTTGAAACTGAAGGGCATCATCTCTAATATCTGAATAGTATTTAGAAGGATTGTCTCTTTTCAAAGAGCTTCTTAGCCAGAGAGGGGAAAGTGAAACGTTTCCTATCTTTACAAAGTTAAAGATATGTAATAATTAATTTTCAAATGTAAGTGGGAGGTTCTTACTCATGATTGCTTCTTAGGGAATTTAAACTCTTAAGCAGAGGAATAAAAATTCAGTATGTTTAATGTTCCACAAAGCAAACCAAATACAAATGACCAAACTTTCAAAGATCTGAATTCTGGATAATCCAAGAAACCCTCAAGTTAAGAACCTGGTTTAGGTTTTTATTTTAGACACTACAGAAGTATTTATAGTTTGGTCATATGCTCTTTATTCTGTATGTGTGAAGGAAATGAACTTTCTATGTACTTACTGTTTTATTTCGGTAAGCAATAGGTGTTTGAGAAGACATATATTAAGCAGACTGGGGAAAAATGTAGTCAGTTCTATTTTTCTGAACTATTTCTGTTCATTATTTTTAAGGGCCAAACCCATCTGTCTCCTTCTGATTTGGATTTCTTAGAACCAACTGCATTAGATTTCTTTTTTTAAACTGAAAAATCCCTGGAAAAAATGCACCCTTTGCAGTTCTGATTTACTAGCGATGCTGGTGTCTACTCCCTCTTTTAGTTGTATTAAAAGCACTGGTAAAGCTATTTCCTGCAAATCTGAGAGGCGGAATGCCAGAATATGGTGTTAGAAATAAGACTTATTAAGGATATTTCTCAGTGTTCTTTATATAAAACGTTTTTATATATAAAATGTTATTTCTGTGGAGCTGTTCATGTCTTCATGGGCAAAACAGTTTAGTTGTGCAGTCTGTACAGACTTCTGATATGTTATACTGAAAGGGAAAAATGTTTTAATAGAAAGCTGCCCTGTTGCTTGTTTCCCAGATTTGGAAATTTAGCAGCAGTGAGCAGGATAAAAGCATGTCTATGCCAGACCTTGCAGAAAAAGTCTTCTCTCCTAAAAAATTATTGCATTAAAGCAATATAGATTAATTTAGGAAAACTGTGCTAAACTAGTAATATTTGCACAATTAAAGCATGGCTGAAGAGTTTTTATCATAATTGTCCTGGGTTCAGCAGTAGCAGTCATTTTTCTCCTTCTTAGTAGCTGGTGCAGTGCTGTGGTTTTGACTTTCAGCCTGGGAACAGCGCTGATAACACCGATGGTTTTAGTTGTTGCTCTGTAATGTTTAGTCTGACCAAGGACTTTCTGAGCCTCATGCTCTGCCAGGGAGGAGGGGAAGCGGGGAGGAAGCAGAGACAGGACACCTGACCCAAACTGACCAAAGAGGTATTCCATACCACAGCACATCATGCCCACTATATAAACTGGGGGCAGTCACCGGGAAGGGCTAGATCGCTGCTCCAGTCAGGCTGGGTATTGGTCGTCAGGTGGTGAGCGGTTGTATTCTTTTCCCTTGTTATTTCCCTTATCATTATTATTATTGGTGGTAGCAGCAGTGGTTTGTGTTATACCTCAGTTACTGGACTGTTCTTATCTCAGCCTATGGGAGTTACATTCTTTCGATTCTCCTCCCCATCCCTCTGGGAGTGGGGGGAGGAAGGGGGGGGAGTGAGTGAGTGGCTGTGTGGTTCTGGGTTGCCAGCTGGGCTTAAACCACTGTGAGGGTGGTGGGGCCCTGGAGTGGGTTGCCCAGGGAGGTTGTGAATGCTTCATTCCTGGCGGCGTTCAAGGTGGGGTTGGACATAGCCTTGGATGGCATGGTTTAGTGGGAGGTGTCCCTGCCCATGGCAGGGGGGTTGGAACTCGATGATCTTGAGGTCCTTTCCAACCCTTACTATTCTATGATTCTATGATTCTATAATGAAGGTGCAAGGTCCTTCACCTGGGTTGGGACAATCCAAAGCACATATAGACACTGGGCAGAGCCTGGATTGCGGCAGCCCTGAGGAAGATGATTTGGGGCTGTTGGGTGATGAGAACCTCCCGTGACCCAGCTTCAGTGTGCGCTTGAGCCCAGAAACCAACAACTGTGTCCTGGGCTGCATCCCCAGCAGTGTGACCAGCAGGTCGAGGGAGGAGGTTCTCCCCCTCTGCTCCGCTCTGGTGAGACCCTCCTCTGCAGCCCTGGGTCCAGCTTTGGGGCAACAACACAAGAGGGATGTGGAGCTGTTGGAGTGAGTCCAGAGGAAGCTGTGGAGATGCTCCAAGGGCTGAAGCAGCTCTGCTTTGGAGAGAGGCTGAGAGAGCTGGGTTTGTTCAGTCTGGAGAAGGCTTCAGGGAGTCCTTAGAGCAGCTTCCAGTGCCTAAAGGGGCTGACAGGAACCTGGATTGGAATTTAGGACAGGACAGGTAGGGGTAGGTGGTAGCCACAAGTATTATCTGTAGTGCCTGTTTTCTGACCCTTCTGTCACAGTCAGGTGCAACAGGCAAGATGATCAGGATAAAAATACAGGGGAGTAATCAGATTTATGGTAGTATGCATGGCAGCATTGTTTTGGGAAACTTCCTTGTCTTCCCTGTCAGCACTCTGTCACAGTGGTGTGTAGCAAATGATGTGGTAGATGGAACATTAATGATGTACAGAAAATATGGAGGGCAGGAGGTGGCAACACAAAGTTCACATTACTTGGAAAAAGAAGCTTTTCTCTTTCTGCAAGCCTGATTCCTACAAATACCTCACTTTCTGGGTGTGCTTTTCTTTATGAACACATCCTGTTCTGTTCAGCTTAGTCTCTGAATGAAAACAGAAATCAAGCAGTTCAGAAGGAACTCTTCCTCATGACAAATGGGAGATAGGGTGGACTGTGAGAGGAAAAGGAGCTTGTACAAAACTCACTTTCAACAAATCTAAGAAGGTAATAACTTAGTTCAGCAGGAGATGACTGAAGTACAGCTCTTGAAAGAAGAAAGTTGTGCATTATAGTTAACGGGTAGGCTTTATGCTCCTGACCTGCTGTGGCAGGATCTTCAGTAGCTCTGAAGGGAGCGGCAACAAATGGAGTGCTGCAAGTGCATATAGCTAACCAAGAAGTACTTTGAAAATGTTTATTTCTAGCATTCAGTATGGTTGGTAGTGTAAGTTGGGTGTTGTTTGTTGCTAAGTTCAAACACAGTTTTCATTCTTCTATGGTACCTGGCAACACTATCCTTTTAAGTATTAGTACTTCAAAGGGCTGAAACATTCATTTGCAGGTTTGTAGGAATGGTGAAAAAAGGAAAGGATGAACATGCTGTAGAGTAAGGATGGTATGAATAAATCCAGGCATGGCTGGCTGCTCTGGAGTTGGCTGTTAATGAGGCATACACACGAGGTACCTCAGGTAGAAACAGAGTGTTCTGAATTGTATATGAAACATCTGTAAGTTCTGAAGGCATATAGCTTCTGGAAATCACTTGCACAGCTGGATTTGACAGGAAGCTTTTCTGAGTCATTACAGAACTAAACCATTTTAGGGCCTTGGAGTAGATTTGTTTAGTTCATTGGTTCCCCCCCCCCCCCCCCCCCCCCCACTTTCTAAAGCACTTAAGTCTCGATTTTAAGCCTCCTTATAAAGGAACTTGAGCAGTCTTTTTGGTGGGCATCTTATGGGGTTTAATTATTAAATATGCCAAGGCATGCAGAAGTTCAACAATGTGAATGTGTGTTCATTAAATCTTTTTAAGAACATGAAATATGTAGCAATTTTTCTCAATTACTCAATGTCAGGGGAGGATGGCTGTTACCTAATTTTCTAATACGTATACTTGTAATAGCTGTGAAACATTTAGCAGTGTAGCTGAATAGTTTTGAGAGATCAGTGCATAAATGGACTCCTTTTCACTGTCCTGCAAAAACTAGTTCTGAACTATATTGCAAAGAGTACATGGAACACCATGAAGTTTGCAGCACCAGAAGCCAACCATGTCCTGGGCTGCATCACAAGCAGTGTGACCAGCAGGTCAAGGGAGGGGATTCTCCGCCTCTGCTCCACTCTAGTGAGGCTGCCCCTGCAGCCTTTCATGCAGCTCTGAGGCAACAACACAAGGCAGACATGGAGCTGTTGGAGTGAGTCCAGAGGAGGCCACGGAGATGCTTTGAGGGCTGGAACAGCTCTGTTCTTAAAACAGGCTGAGAGAGCTGTGCTTGTTCAGCCTGGAGAAGAGAAGGCTCCAGGGAGACCTTAGAGCAGCTTCCAGTGCCTAAAAGGGATGGCAAGAAATCTGGAGGGGAACTTTTGGCAAGAGCCTGTAGGGGCAAGCCTGGGGGGAATAGCTTTAAGTTGACAGAGGTGTCACCAGGTTTACATCTCTAAGTTGAGGCTCTTTTTTTGCAACTGTGCATGTCCCTTTTTTTCCTATCTGATTCTTCACAAAGGTGAAGGTTCCCTTTGTAGAGAGGGCCTATCAGGCCTTAGCCTGATATCCCTCAGGTTTTCTCCTGCTGTGCAGCCAGTATCACTTACCACTTCAGGTATAAGGGACCTATTACATAGCAGCTCTTGTACATATTCTGATAAGGGCCTATTTTTATCCCACCACCTGCTAGTTCTGGTCACTAGGCCCTGCAGCTTGAGCCAGTTCACGTATCTTTCCTTCCTCACTCCTTCCCCCCCTTTCTAACGTTCTATAGACGCTTTCTCAGTTGTCTCAGATCACCCATGAATTTATTAGCATGGGTGCTGTTTGTGGGTACATAATGCTGTGGAAGTTCTGTTACCATCCAAACCATTCTGTGATGATTCCATGATTCCTCCTTGCAAGCTTTGGGCTTCAGAGAAGTTGAGCAGCAGAGCTTCTGCAGGACTAACAGCTTTCTATTTCACTCCCATTTTGAGCTCCTACTGTCAAGTTAATATTTTTTATTCAAGAGTGTAATTTTGCTTTATTTTGCTTATTTTGACTTTTAAAGTACTTTTGCACCTGATTCTGGTAGCATGAAGAGTTGTCATTACCAATGAAGAATATATGAACAGAGATGTATCTACAGCATGATTTAGCAGAGAGAACAGCATCTTCTGTGTCAGAAAGCACCATTCATAAGTTCTTAACACCTTACATGTTCTGAAATTATCCAAATCCTGATCATAACTGGTTAGAGTTATGAGTATGTTTTTTTCAGGAACTTGAATAACTGTCTCTTTCAGAGTTCTACAGTGCAGATTTTAAAAGGGGAGGTGTGTCAAAGTTGTTGTTTTGTTTGTTTTTTTTTTTTTTTCATTAAATTAAACCTTCATTTAATAGGATGGTTGACCTGAATCTGCCCTGAGTGAGTCTCACTAAGTTACTCTTATCAGAGAGAAGTCAATTTTCCTCCCCACCAGTGTTCCAACAATCTTCATATACATCTGCTTTTAATGAGTTCTTGTTATTTCTGACAGATGGCAATGCCATTTTCTCATGCATAACGTGGTATGTAATGTTGCACACAGACCTTTAAATTGTCTGTAAAGATTTATTTCCAATCACTGCAGTAAAATACCACCTTATTTACAATTAAATGAAAAACTCTGTTTCTCAGACTCTTCCAGACAAGTATTTTAAATGTCACAAATCAGTTGTTTGCTTCAGATTCAGTGGTTATTTGATATAGTGTCTTAGTGTTTGCAGGGGTCATGGATGACAATGTGATAAGATGAAGCAGGGTTCAAGTCCTGGCAGATGCTGAGAACTTGAGTCTTCAACTAAAAGCCAGAAGTAAGGGTACTTGCAGGCAAGCTTTTCAAATAGAATACAACTTGAAAATTAAAATCAACCCAACAACCAACTTCACAAAGCCAAGCTGGTACGATATTTTGGAGATCCTTCTTCCATGCTCTGTTACATTATATATTTTAACTGAGATTACTGATCTAACAAGATCGTGGATATTCTGACATGTTAACGCTTTTGAGCAGCACATAATCATCTTACTCCTCACAAACTGAGTGAACAGGTGAATTCCTTTTCAAATAGTGCTTTTCTAAGTTACTGGGTGACAAAGTGAATTATGCTGACTGTTCCCCAGCACAAGTATCAAATTTACCATTGGTGTTGGAAGTGTAACATCTTTTTTGACAAAGACCACACTTGAGCTTTCTGGCCTTGCTTTCAGGTTTTTTTAATTTTAGAGAGTTTTATTTGCATACAGGGAAACATAACTTTACAATTCAAGCTGTATAAACCTTTGCTGGTGAGGTGACTGACTCCAAAGACAAGTGGATTAAGGAAGACTTTAGAAATTACCTGATCAGGCTTATGTTATGAATATATTCCCATAATTTCTTTTCACTGGGACTAAGTCTTCCAATCTGGATTTTCTAGCTCTGGCAATAATGCTCTCTTTAAATGGTCTGCTACTTTGAAGCATGCACTTAAAGTAGCTCTTCAACCTGCTTTTAGTCATGAATGAATTTTTATTCATTTATTATTTAAATTCAAGGTCAGGTTGCATGGGGCTTTGAGCAGCCTGGTCCACTGGAAGGTGTCCCTGCCTGTGGCAGTGTTTGGAACTGGTTGAGCTTTAAGGTCCCATCCGACCCAAACCATTCCATGCTTCTATGAATTGGAAGTGCGGTGTACACAACCATCATACTGGTAGGTGAAAGGTGAACTATTGCTAGTGCTGAGTTTGCTGGTCCTGACCCAGTGTCATGGTGCTTTTCACATGAGTATTTGTGTATTTAAGTGCTTGTCTGGGCCTGAGCCAGGGTGTACTTAGAACAACATAGGATGCTGTCTTAAATCACTACTGTGACAAGTCCTTATGGTGAGAATCGAGATTTCAGTTAGTGTGTGTGTTTCTGGGGGCTGCTTGGGAGCTGAGGAGAACAAAAATGGTAAAGGACATATTAAGGTAAGATACAGTAATATCCCAGATGTTGCCATTATTGTGGTTTACCAGTTCTCCTATTAAATGTTCATGGAGAAATAATAGCTGTGATGTCAAGCGTGATACAGTGTTTATTAGAGGCCTGCTGAAGTACTTCAATGTCTGTTGCATAACCTGAAGTCAACCATTTGTGTGGTTATTAGAACTATTCAGTATCACAATAATGAGAATCTAAACTCCTGTACAAGATCAGGAAATTACCAGCTATTGAGTGTGATGGGCTACAAGAAATGGTGTGTCAGGTGAAATTCTGTCCTGAGTTTTCATGGAGTTCTAATTATGGCCTCATTTGTAATGAAATCTTTACTATTGAAAAGTTAATTACAGGAGAAGTCTTCAGTAATCTATGTAGCTGTATTAAGCATACAACAGTTAATTTACGAACATCAAGAGTTAACAAAAGTAATGAAATGAAGTAAATCCTAAAGACTAGAATCTAACAAATTAGCAAGCAAGAGCATACTTTCCTGTCTGACTGAGAGGTTGAGGTCAAGCTCTGCCTGGAAATATATCAGTGATTTCACCACCCCCCCCCCCCCCCCCCCATAATGGCAATATATTTTTTTCTACATTATATGCACAGTAAGCTGCACAAAGCTTGACAAAAACTATTAGCAAGCAAAGTGTGTAAGTACATTAAAAATGTTACTCCTTAGAAAAATGACACTGCAGCATCATGCCAGGACATGGATGTAATTGTGAAATTCTCTCTGTGTGTGTATATATATATGTATATATATATATATAAATCCTGTTCTGTCTGAGGAGCAAATTATTATAGGTGGGTCCAGCCCAGTCGTACTTGGGAGTCCTTCTTGCCCAGATGATGTGGTTGCTTTTTAAAGCCACATGATGTGATGTACTCCTGCTTAATATTGCATTTTAGGGGTACAGAAACAATTTGGAGAATCTTCTCTATTGGCAGTAAGTTTGAGTGTATGGAATTGAACAGCAATTCTTTTGTATTTGATGTGTATTAGAAGGTGGATTATGGCTGTAAACTGGGAAGAGAGTTGTGTCCAGAATGAAGCATGATGAGAAAACTGGAGATGGATTTTGAGAGTTGAGTAACATGACAGGAAAGCGTGGTTGAGTTGTTGCCTGCTTTTTGTGTTCCAAAACCATGTAGAACCCCCATGCTCTAGGGCCCTTACATGTAGAAGTGCTGGTGTCCTCAACACTAGAGGGATGTGGAGATGCTGGAGCAAGTCCAGAGGAGGCCACAAATCCTGCAAGGGCTGGAGCAGCTCTGCTCTGGAGGCAGTCTGAGAGAGCTGGGCTTCTTCAGCCTGGGGAAGAGAAGGCTTCAGGGAGACCTTACAGCATCTTCCAGTGTCTAATGGGGCCAACAAGAAATCTGGAGAGGGGCTTTTGACAAGGGTCTGCAGTGACAGGACAAGGGGAATGGCTTTAAGCTGACAGAGGAGAGATTTAGATGACACATTAGGAAGAAATTCTTCCCTGTGAGTGTGGTGAGGCACTGGCACAGGTTGCCCAGAGAAGCTGTGGCTGCCCCATCCCTGCCAGTGTTGAAGGCCAGGCTGGACAGGGCTTGGAGCAGCTTGGTCTAGTGGAAGGTGTCCCTGTGCATGGCATGGGGTTGGAACCCATCCAACCCAAACCATTCCGTGGTTCAGTATCCATAGAGTTTTGGAAGCAATCAAAACAGAAGTCGCTATGCCACAGAATGTGTAAGGTGCTTTGCTGCTGTACCAGCTGTATGCTAGTCATGCTTCTGCTCCAGTTGATGTGATTTAGCAAAATATATTAAACTGCATTTTCATGTGCACGGAGGAAATCAATACTTTATAATTAAGGTATAATCTCATACATTAGTAAATAATAACATGTGAAAGGAAAGAGAACTGAATTGGAAGGAAGTCAGTGGTTTCTACTACCTTTATTCAGTTGTTTTGCTTGTGTAGAAGAGATTTGCAAATTATATATTCTCACAAGCGAATGTAAAATTTCCATTTCTGTTTAACCCAAGAATGAGCTGTCAGATTTATGGAGTAATACATGGTTGTGGGATTCTTTCCAACTAATATTTGCAAGGCCCCTGGGTGCAAGTACTGTTTAATGTTCCGTACTGCTACTTTGTTAGTCTTCTATGAATGAGGCACCGCACACCTGAAAAGTGTGGTCATGTGGTTGCATCACATATTCTTTTATATTGACAGATTGGATGGAATTATTCACTTCCTTAAACAAAATTCTTCTAAATATATATAGATAAATTTTCTAAATATATATATATTATGTTCTAACTACACTCACTGTCCAGAGTACTTTTTAGCTTAAAATCTTCCTTGGAAACTTTAATACAAGGTGAATACTTATTGTAGAGTTGCATAAGGGTTATTATTCTTTCATTAGGTTAGAATTTTGTTTCCCTTTTGTTACGAAGAGGTAATGTGAAGCATGTGCACGTGTTTGAGAATGGCTGAGGTACCAAATGTTACATCAGTGATTCTTGCTGCTTTGCCTTACTAACGTCTATGTTAATTAACATGCACGAGAAATCTTGCATTCTGTGGATATGTCTTATTTCCAAATGCTTTCAATCCAGAACATGCTGAGTGTTGTCACTGTTTGTGAATTTTCAAGAAAGCATCTTCTTCCAAAATGAGAAGAACTTTGGGTTTTGTGAGCACTGAAGAACTCTGAGTACAGCTACTTATGTTTAAAGTGAGCATCTACCAACAAAAAAATAAGGGAAATGCAGTCTGCTTATGTTGGCTACTTTTAGGAAAGTCTTTGCAGTCAGCTCTGAGCTATATATAGACTTTGTTGGAAGGGTAGCTGTGTCAGTGACAATAGATGATGGTCTGTGGTGAAACACACAAATATAGAAAAGCGCTGTTTGGCACTTGCTGTGGGAACATAACCTTGAAAATAGGGGAGTTAATACCACTGTTAGCAAAAGGGAGTCTTATACCAGTAAACATCTGTTCATATGCTGGCCATGTGTACGCTGATGTTGCAACTGGTAATTTCCCACTCCAACCTGAGGGGGGATATAAGGACCTGTGCAGGGATGGACAGGTGAGAAGGCCAGATGCCCTTCTTGATTCGGGGGACGCCCTGATGCCGCACTGCCTACCACACCTCCAACTGGACAACATGTTCTATCTCCTTCTGCTTGGTGGTATCCCATGCAACCAGGGGTTGGTATGTATGTAACTTGCTTTGCATTTTTATATTTATATAAGTGTATATATATATATGTTTGCTTTGCACTAATAACTCAGTAAATAGACTAGAGCATGTGATTGGTTACATTGTGTTTGGTGTCCAGTCTTTGTACATGAGAATCCTACAAACCTGGAACAGTAACCTAGCATGGATATAGTCTGTTTAGGACTAACCAGATGGTTTGATGTCATGGTTTAAACCTCTCAGCCGCGCAGTTTTCTCACTCACTCATTTCCCCCTCTTTCTTCCCCCAGTCCCAGGGGGATGGGGAGGAGAATCGAAAGAATGCAACTCCCACAGGTTGAGATAAGAACAGTTTAGTAACTAAGGTATAACACAGACCACTGCTGCTACCACCAGTAATAATAATGACAAGAGAAATACAAGGAAAGAGAATGCAACTGCTCGCCCCCCGATACCCAGCCTGACCCAGCAGTGAACCCCTGCAGTGCACACCCCCCCCCCTTCCGGGTCTCTGTGCTCCGTTTTTACATCCTGGGAATGACATGCTGTGGTATGGAATACCTCTTTGGTCAGTTTGGGTCAGGTGTCCTGTCTCTGCTTCCTCCCATCTTCCCCTCCTCCTTGGCAGAGCATGAGACTTGGAAAGTCCTTGGTCAGATCAAAACATTACCAAGCAGTAACTGAGAACACCGGTGTTACCAGTGCTGTTCCCAGGCTGAAAGTCAAAAACACAGCGCAGCACCAGCTACCAAGAAGAAGAAAAAATGACTGCTGCTGCTGAACCCAGGACTTTTGATTTCTACGTTATGAAGAGACTACACAATCTTGTTGAAATCTTATTTTGTGTTTTACTTGAAAGTGATGTAGCCGCTGATGCCTCTGACCATTTCTCTCTCTTCTTCCATGTCTCTGTCAACATTAAATGCAGAACAGATGAAGAGACTTGCTTTTATGAGTTTTAACCCAATATGGGTGCTAGATTTATTTTTCTCCTCAGGTATCTAAAGCTCTTTGAAGTTGTATGATTTCACATATGATAAATCTTTTCTATGCAAAATGTTTAGAGCATTTAGTTAGAGTGGAAAACATGTCCTAAAGGCTTAGAAGTTTGAAGTAAAGATGAGGAATATGCACATACTTATTTTAGATGCTGGTTTCTTTTTCTCTCTTTTTTCAGACCGCATTTGGGTGGTATGACAAAAATGAAAAGGTATTTGGAAGCCAGAGGGCTGTATGTATGACATACTGGGTGATGATACTTGCATCATGTTTGCTGGGACCCTTCAATCTTATTTTAGCTTGATAGAATCATGGAGTGGTTGGGTTTGAAGGGGACCTTAAAGCTTATCTAGTTCCAATCCTCTGCCATGCGCAGGGACATTTTCTGCTAGATCAGGAGCTTCTTCATGAAGGGAAAGCATGTGGAATTCCAGGGTGTGGTTTGCAGAAAGGAAATTGAGATTCTTCTGAAGCTAGTGGAAATGGTGATGTAAATTTGGAAACCAGACTCTAATTTGCACGTTATTTTCAAAGGTATTTGATCGACAGTCTGACTTTAGCAATATTTTTACTGCCCTATTACACCAAAATTTCCTAGTGGAAAAGTGCGACAGTGATTTTAAGTGTGAGAAAGTCATCTAGGCTGTTTTGTGGAGGTTGCATTATTGTGAAGCATGAAGCAGGTTGTGTGACATGGGAATAAACCGTGGTAATTAGTAGTTTAAGCAAAGCACTGAGTAGCTAGATCATAAAGTATAAATCTTGCTCTATTTTCTTATCTTTGGTTATTGTTACTTACAAATATAATGAGATCTGTTGCAAAATTAACTTTCTGAGAAGGGTTCATAAAATAAGCAGGAACAAAGTATTGTTAGATGAGTGAATTTTACTCAGACTGTATTAGGATGTGGCTTTTCAGTCTGATTAGAATTTTAAACATGCTGGGAATTAAGAGAGAAGAAATAGTTATATTAAAAAAGGTTCTGGAGCAGCTTCTTAGAGAACACTTTGACCTTGAAAAAGATAACACCAGAGCAAGTGTAAAATAGAAAGAAAATAATCCTGATATTAACACTAAATGCTATAACACAGTGTTCTTCACAGAGCAAAGAAGCAAAAGAATAAAGAAACAGTGAAGAGGCAATAGTTGTAGTAATTGCATAGATCTGTTATGAATAAATCATAGTATAATTAATTTTAAGGTGGTAAATTTTTATTCCACATATCTTTCAAGCTAGCGTAAAGATAAAGGGTTTTATTTTATGAAATATTTCAAAGTATTTCTGTAGTGATTGTTTTAGAGTCCCAAGTACCCCAATTTAGCATCATTCTATGCATGTACTATATTAAAGACATACTTTTTACTGACTTCACTGCAAGAAGTGCAAGACTGAAAAATGTGGAGCAGCTCAATCATTGCAAGATACAAAAAGGGAACCATCACAGCCTGAGATTTGTAGTTGCAATGAAAATAATTGCTGTGATTCTGTCTGAACACTCAGAATATGTGTAATGCATATATTGGTTTCATATGGTCATAAATAGGTGAGAACTCCTGAGGGTAAATCATATAATCACAGACTGGTTTGGGTTGGAAGGGACCTCAAAGCTCATCTAGATCTGAGGGCCTGCCATGGACACGGGCACCTTCCACTAGACCAGGTTGCTCCTAGCCCCTTTCAACCTGGTCTTCAACACTGCCAGGGCTGGGGCAGCTGCAGCTTCTCTGGGCAATCTGTGCCAGGGCCTCACAACTTGATGTTGTAGAGTTGCACTGAGGTGACCTGCAGGGCACTGCTCAGCTGTTGCCTTTTCCAGGTTCTAGAAGAATGCTGGATTTTTATAGCACGTAAAACTGTGGTCGTATTTACCTTTGTAAAGATTATATAAAGAAATACTTCTTTATATCTCAAACCCATAAAATCTTAATTTTGTGATTCTGTAAAAACTCTATTACAGCTTTAAAGTGGTTTTTATCTTAATTGATAACTATGTGTTTTGAATTTAAACACTTCAACAAATGCAGAAAATTGCTTGGTGTATGTTGCAGGCACTGGCCAAATAAGAGCACTGGGCAGAGAATTCAAACCAAATTATCTCAGTATTAATGTGGTTTAAGCAAAACCTGTCAGCATCAGACATGCTCGTCCTCCTCCCAATCCTTCAAGACAATAAAATCTCGTACATGCAAATTTCCTTATGAAGCTGTTTCTCTATTAAGTACATCACTTGCATTAGTGTTTCAATTCAAGGGATGTGACGTGTGATATTGCACCGTGTCTCATCAGACCAGGGTAACTGGGAACAATGGCAAGTGGAAGTGACAGCTCCTGCCAGGCCACAGAAACACAGCAGTGGTGTAACCCAGTAAAAAGGACAGTAATGTGTGTCAGGCTTCTTAAATAAAAGCAGTATTAAATGTTAACTGTGCCAAACTAATCTCTGATTTTGATGTAAACTGAAGAAGCCTGATTTTCAGAATTAAGGCCAGTTCTGCCCTCAAGTTTTGTGCTTTCGTTGTCATCACTCTGGATTGGAACTGGTACTTAATAGGCTGAACAATTCCTTTCATGCTGAGAAAGGGAAGAGTGATATTATAGCATCCTGTGTCACAGCACCTTGCAAAAGTGCGTAACATCGCCGTGTTATGATAAAAGCACGCAGTGTGCTCTGCTGTGACTGTAAATCAGGAACATCAAGATTAAAAAACGAAAAGAAACGAAGCTTGGGATAGTGGTTGCTGTTGGGGGTAAAAACCCAAACAGACTTGTTTTTTGTAAGTGTAAGTAGCTGCAGTGGCTCTATTACAAGTGGGTGGTACTGTCTTACAAGAAGGGAATAAGCTGGAGAGAAATGGGAGAAAGGCAGAAATGGAGTACCCTTATGTATAGTACATTGTGTCTCAAGACTAGTGAAGACAAGTGCTGGGGAGATGCTGAATGAGAATAAAGAGCCTGATGGTTTTAGCCGTCCAGAGAATAAGATGTTTTATACTTATCTTGGGATATTATGAAATGGTGTTTTTACTTTGCCATGAACGTTGTTATTGTTTGTATTGCTGGTGTATCCAGAAACCCCATTAATAGATTATGAAGCCCTTTTCTGCCATGCAGAAATACAAGTTTATATCTCTTTGAAGTAGAGACTAATGATCAAAGGATTGAAGCGCCTCTTCTATGCAGGCAGGCTGAGAGAGCTGGGCTTGTTCAGCCTGGAGAAGAGAAGGCTATGGGGAGACCTTATAAGAGTCTTCCGGTACCTAGAGGGGGCTTATGACAAATCCGGAGGGGGGCTTTTGACAAGGGTCTATAGGGAGAGGACAAGGTGGAATGGCTTTAAACTGACAGAGGACAGGTTTAGATGAGACATGAGGAAGAAGTTCTTCCCTGTGAGGGTGCTTGAGACACTGGCACAGGTTGTGTAGAGAAGCTGTGGCTGCCCTGTCCCTGGTAGTGTTCAAGGTGAGGCTGGAGGGGGCTTGGAGCAACTTGGTCTAGTGGAAGGTGTCCCTGCCTGTGGAAGAGGGTTGAAACTGGATGAGCTTTATGGTCCCTTCCAACCCAAACCAGCCTGTGATTCTATGATTTTCTGTCCTTTTAGGAAGTCCTGATTTTATTGTGTACATCACTGTAAAGGAGCGTTTTCTAAAGAAAATGAGAAAATGATGGTTATGCAGAGGTCCTCCTAGAGAGAGAGGTTAGTAGTGGAGAAAATAAATGGGTATTGTAAGCTGTTGAGTGGGCAGGTCAGAAAGGGTAGTCTCAAAGGTGTGTTTCATACACAAGGGATTTCAGCTGTGGGAGCAAACAGCTGCCTTCTGAAGATGTTTGTTATATTTGCCAAAAAGAAGTGTTCCAAGTGTTGTGCTAAAAGTATAACCTTCCTGACAGGAACTGGAGTTATGTGTTATATATTACATTTATCAAACTGATGAAGGGAAGCTTGCGATTCAGAGGTGAGTTGATGAAAGAAACATTGTGTGAAGCTGAAAACCATACAAATAGATTTAACGTAGAAACATTTCCTGCTCATTCTTTCCTGTTTTCTTGTGTCAGTGGTAGTTGTCCTTGTGACTGCTTTCCAAGTCTTACTTCCTTCTCAGTAGCTTTTAAACAAAATATTGTTTACCAACTTTCCTATTATTAATTAGTCCATACTCTGACCACTGCCATGTGCAGCTCAAAGGGATGGAAAGATCCCATTCCAGTTGTGAATGTTTCTCTCTTATTGTACTGCGTTGATACTTTGCAAGCTCAGAAAGGTCAGGGTTGTTCAGCTTCCACTTGGTCTCCTTCCCTGAACGAATAATCCACATTTCAAACACGTTATAAAGTCTGGCTCTGATAAAAGGCCTTGAAGAGAACAACAGAATTCCAGCACATTACTCTGACTTGACTGCACCAATTACCGGACAGGCATGAACAAAAAGCAGCAATGCTCTTGGGAAGGAGGCCTCCCCATATGGATGTGTGTTCTGGCCTGATGCATTGCTAACTTTGCAGCCCCTGTTGATAAGTGATCAGGAGCCATTATGTTTCTGTCTACAAGCACAAAAGGGAAAAATTGAAGAAAATGTGTTATCACCTTTAAGGGTTGGGTTTAATTACAAGTCAATTACAAAGGTTCTTCTAGACCTATAGTATGTGGATGAGATCCATAGAAGGAAAGGAATGGGTACCTGTCATGGAGAGAGGATTTTTGAGGGACCTGGGGGTTAAGAGTGGAACAGTTACCAGCTAGCTGTGAGTATAGTGAATGTAGTTTTGCTGAAGAATACTGTTCATTGAACTCTTGGCGTCTTTGGCAACCAGGTGAATCTGTTCCTCATGAGTTGGATCATGTCTGTATGCAGTTATCCTATGTAAATTTACTGTAAATAGAGTGCATGTAGCAGCTGAGATAAGTAGTCATCTTTGTAATAGTTGACCAGTATAAAACAGCCAGGGAATGATGATGCTGAATATACTTGTGCAAAAAGAAGAAATACTGTCTGAGTTGACCTGTGCTGTGAAAAGAAAGCAACGGATTTTACGGTTAATGTATATTTGAATTTTTTTCCAGAATTTGTGAAGTATTCAGTTATGATGTGTTTTAAAAGCATGGAGATATAGTTGTGCTCTGATAATGAATTCAGCTTTCTCTATTATTTAGTAGTTTTATTTGGCTATTGGAGCAAGGGTGTTTTTTACATTGATAGTTGAATTAGAAAAGCAATAGCTTATCAAAATGCTATTTTGGCTAATTATATCATCTGAATTCTTTTGATTTAGTTCTTGTTTCATTGTCACAGCCTGCTGAGGTTACTTTAGTAGAAAAATATAACAAAATGAAAAGGAGAGGAAATACCGCACAACCAGATTGAATTTAGAACTGTAACCAAATAAATGGTCTTGGTAGATTGCTTAGTAGACATGTGTTAACTGAAGTAGAAGACAGGTTGTCGTATTTTACCTCTATTAGACTTCCATGTTTTCTATTCTTAATTTCAACTACTGATACAGAATTTTTTAAAGCACAGTGCTGGAAGAAAATTCTGCTGTGATTTCAGATTAAGAGATGTAGTCTGCAGCTACTTGTAGAAGTATAGATCAGTTTGCAGCTATTTGTGGAAGAACTAGTGCATGAACAATTCAAATTCACAGAGGACCTGTGAAGAGAAAATGACTTTTCTGCTGGAAAATGAAAGCAAGGGAGAAGAAGTGGTGTTGAGGCCTATGAGATCAAACCTTGCTCTTCTAATATATAGCATTTTGTCATTTGCTATTAAGGCTTTAAGAACTTGCCAAAATTATTTCTTCATTAGGGTGACAATCATGGAATCACATAGAGTTGTATAGTGTCTCAGCTTTTATATGAATTGTAGCTTTTATATGAATTGCAGCTTTTATGTTTTTGTGCTGTATATGATATGGCCCTAGAATAATAAATAATACTTATGATTTGCTCAAAATTGAAACTCCAGCTGCAGACACACATAATAAAAAAATCAGTGTTATGGTGCAGTGTTTCTCTTTTTCCCCAAAAAAGATTTGGAATGCTTTGGGGTCTTTGAGTCAGCTGAGACACAGATGGAGCTGGTCACATGTGGAGCATGGCCAGCATTCCCAAGAGTTGTTTTCAGTCTATTTTCTAGTCAATAAGTTTAACAGGGGAAAAAAAATGGTAACAATAATGTCAGTGCCTTCCCTGCAGAAAGCAGAGAGAATGGAATATTTCCGTGGTGAATTAAAATGCACACGTTGCTGAGCAATGAAAGCAAATTAAGGCAAATTCAGTAACTTTATTTTAAAAGCAACTGTGAGCTTTAATTGTCATAAATTCAGAACTAATTAAAAACATGTTGACAAAAATTGGACCAACAGCTTGTCATTTTCAGATCCAAGTGAAATGCAAAGTGCTGAGAATAAATTACCAGGTTTGAATTCAGTTCTTAAGTGTGGTGTGTTTGCTACATAGACGATAATCTCAAGATATTGAGACAAGAAAAAAAATGTAGAAAATATAGAAAATATTCTCTATATAATCAATATATGGCTTGGTGTCTGTACTTTCAGACCTGGAAATCTTTCTCAGCAACTGGGCTTAGATGTGTGATTCATTCCTATCTTAATTCCATTCTGGGTGAGAATTAGGCGCATACCATCTCCTGTCCTCCCTCAGAACATCTGAAGAGGAAATAAGTCAGGGGACATGGATTGCAATGTGTAGCTCCAGGAGGTCCAGCTGGGTCCTAAGTCTGGATTATTAAGTAAATAGGACCACAGGATGTGCTGTGGCATGTAACTACCCCCTCGGTCTGTTCCCATCTGCTCTGGTAAGAGCTAGGTATCATGTAAAAAGAAACACTAAAATCCCCAGAGGTTAATTACTTCAGTATTGGTAAATTAACAAAATCTACTTTCATATATCAATTTAATTACCGTAGTTCTTGAACATAGGAATAGTGTTCTTCCAGGGAACAGGGTGGCTGAATCTTCTACTTTGCACCTTAAAAATATGAATGTATGAAACCTTGTATATGCAAGATTGTGCTGCAACTACCATATGACTGGAATGTCCTTGGGGTTAGTATTTCACATCTTTCTCCTCAGTAAGAAGACAAATCCAGCTCTAATACCCATAAGCACTCTCTGCATTGCTGTGCACGTACTTATAGCATAGCCAAGGTGCCACAAGGTGACAATTCAGAAGTGTGATTAGGTATTTTGGTTAGGTGAGGTGATGTGTTTCTGTGTTGCTGTCTACTGCTAGCACCCAAAACTACTGCCCTCCGAATCTTAAAGATCTTTGAAACCAGGAGCAAAAATATGAAGGTTTTTTTGTCTTTTTTTTGTCTTTTTTTTTTTTTTTTGTCAGTATAGGATGAAACAACATCCTTTTTTCTTTACACAGCTCCAATGAAGGGCTTATATTAATATCCTTGATGTCTTTTAAAATACAGCCCTAAAATAAGTAGCGGAATGCTCTAGGTTCTATTCTAATATAAGGTGTAAATTTGCAAGGCCTGCATGTGAAGTGCATTGACTGATGACAGGATAAAGCATAGAAGTATGTGCTTACTTTGCTTTTGTAAAGAACTCAGTGACATGCCAGTGTGGGGTTTTGTTCTCTGAGCCAATTACTCGTTTGTAATTGAAATTTCCTGAATGACTTTGGCATCCTGTGGTGAGACTTTTGGCAAATGAATAAGAACCTTGTATACAGCTAGTATAAAGACAGAGGAATAAAATCATGTGTAGCTGAGGAATGAGTAAAGCTGCTCGTATTTGCTCTGCTAGTCAAAGTTCTAGGTAAATTTCAGAGTCAGTTTAAGTGTCTAACTAAATTCCAGCCTGTTTTCCTTTATACAGGCTGAACAGCTCAACTACTGGCCTGAATAGAGTATAATAACACAAGGTATCAGCTATGACAGTGAGAACTTTGGTTATTAAGATATCAACTGTGCTGAATTTCACAGCCCTTTGTGAAAGATGGCATCGCTGGCCCTAGGAATGCTAAAGCAAGTCTGGGGTCTGGCTTCAAGAAGTACATGGGTATAATACTGTCCAAGAGAGTAATTTGGAGTGGGTTTATAGCTAATAGAGAAATGCACTAATACTCCAGTGCACCTTACAAGATGAAATTAGAAACATGTGCATGTTTTTGACATGAAACAGTTGAGAAAAATTAAGCAGTTTTCTTTGAATACATGATAAAAATGTATTTCTTGCTGGCAGAATGATTGATTTTTGAACAGTAGTTTCATTAATTGGATGGCATTTCTTTTGCATTCTTCTGTTCTAGTAGTTTTAGCTCACTGAATCAAAAGTATTAAATTTGCATTCAAATAGTCTAACTTGAGTCTCTGTTTAAATCAAATGTTATGTGACAGTTTACAATCCTCAAGTAATGATGGCTAATCATTTATTATCTGTGTAATCTGCATATCTAGATAGATGGAACAACTTTAAAGCAGGGCTGTGTTTTCTCACACAACTCCATAGCTGCTTTTTGCTATCTTGCTGCATTAAGTTGTCAGACTTAAGGGCAGGAAATCAGTTTTGAGTTTCTTAGTTTGAGGTATAATGAATACTTTGCTTAAGTTAATCTTTTCCATTACAACAAAGTACTTAAATGGGGAGAATTTAGTCTAACAGGGTTCATACAGCAACACGTTCTCCAGTATTGTTATGTTTATGCAACTTGGAGTAATTGACCTTTATTTAATGAGCCTCTCTGTGGTGCACCTTAATGCAAAGATAATCAAGGTGTATACTTTTAGCATGTTTATAATGATCAGCATGGGATTTGTTAGTTCTGTGTATTTAAAATAACCGTAAAAGACTTTTCAGTACCTCTTATTGACTGTACCTTGCATGTTCTGTAAAGGCCTTGGTAGCAAGTCCTCAGTTACTATTTGTTCTGTTACTATGGCAACTGAACTTTTTAGCTGTGGAACAAGCATTTTTTGTTTCACTATCAAAAAAAGAAGATGTATTTATGTTTTTGAGCAACAAGAAAAAACAAGCATGGATTTTAAGGAAGTTGTGTCTGCTGAGCTTGTGTATTGTAAAAAAGAGATTTTTAAAGTGCTTTGGATTTTGTTTTTTTTTTAGGTATCTAAAAATCACTGAAATAGGGGGAAACAACTTATTTAAGTAATATACAGAAAGTCTTCCCTGGTTATAGACTATATAGAGGTATATATCAGTGTGTATAGATATACAGATGAGAATTTCATTGCATTCATGTAATAAATTAAACTGTAAAGCTTATGTACATTACCAAGGTTACCCTTGTAGTGTGATCCAGTTGAAATCTTGAAGAACTTAAGGGCAAAATAAGCCAGGTTTGTATTAGAGCTGTGTTTCAATAAGCCTCTTATTTCCATGTAGGGGGTATGCTGCCTCTGTACTGGATAAATTATTAAGAATAAGACTTGACTAGAGGAGAAACCTGTAAAAATCCTTTAAATGAGGTCTTGTTGTTGTGGAAGTGTTAAAAGTAATCCAGGAAACAAATACTCTTTTGACCACATTGCTTAAAAGTAATAGAAATACACTTGAGCTATTCATGGTCCTTAAAGCTTGAAAGCTTTTAGGACAATTTTTTTAAATCAACTTTAGAAAATACTGATTAAAAATCCTTTGTAATTTCTTTTCCTCTTCAGAACATCAAGATTTATATCTGGCAATTATGGAATTGTGTTTGTGATGGTTATCAAGGCAATATGATAGTAAGCAATTAGAATGTATAATCAAACAGGAGCACAGGATGAACTCTCTGGCTTGCTTGGCAGTATAAGCCTGAAAGCTCGCATTAATTCCTGCTTGCCTTTATTGCATCAAACACTCTTTTAGCTTCCCCTTGATGAAAGTCACATTGCTCCTAATTACAACACAGGGGTTTTTTTGTGATACTTTAATAGAAAACACATTGATGTGCAAAGCAAGAAAGAGTAAGACTATGTAAGTTACCTCCAGCTCTGTACCTTAAGAAAAGGCTTGTTTAGTCAGCAGAGTTCTGCTGGTTTTACTAGTGTCTGACAAGTTCAGCACATCAAGATTCTTCACCTTTTTCCTCTTGTAAGATACCAAAATTTGACTTTCATTTGAGTCAATGGTGTTGCTAACAGAAAATCAGGAAATTACTGCCTGAGACTGGGGATAATTAAAAGAAATAGTAGGTATTTATTCTAGGTGATTGTTTGGAAACCAGGGCTAGCAACTGATGTAAGGGAGAACTGGTCAGAAACACCTGTCCTGTCTATCCGGAAAATGTCAGTGGCTGATATTTCTTCCAGTGCTGGTCCTTTAAACCATGAAAATTGGGGAAATCTATTCTCTGTAATAATGAGCTGTCTTCATTCTGAAAGCACTGTTTTAAGGGTTAGATATTCTTGTTCTGAGTCTTGATATTATGTGGACAATGCCCAGTCCTGTCCTGCAGTTGTCATCCTATAATGGTATATATTTGCATGAGATATGGACTTCTGACAAGTACAGTAAGGATCATTGTCTAATGAATTCCAGTCTTGGTTCAGAAGGCTGGAATTTGGGGAGATAGTATTTGTCCAAGACACAAACTTATGTTCCTATAGGCAACTACATCTTCAGAACTACTTGTCTACTTCAGGAAAAAGCTCTAAAATTAGGATTAGATTTGAAAAATATATTATTTAGTGCAGAGCTGTTAGTTACTCTGCCGAAATATTTGTAGACAAAATACTTAGATGCAGCTAATGCCCATACCTTGCTTCAGGGTAGCTTTTATTAGCTTCTGGGATACAATAAATCCACTGGGCCAAGTGCTTGAATTAACATAATAATTAAAGTTTCAGCACATTGTTGTAGGTCACAGTAAGAAAATGTTTAATCTTTCTGCATTCATTTGTGTACATTTAAGGCACTGTGAGGTCTAGGGAGACTGAATTAAATTTGAGTGTATCAGAAAGGAGCTGAGTGTTTAAGAGAAATGAGGAAAAGGTTTAGCTTTGGGAGCTGTTCGTAGCTGTTTGTCTTGTAAAAGATACAGCAGAATTGGGTCGCTACTGAAGTTACAGCTCATTTGAGAAAGCTGTAGGTGTATAGGAGCCAAAATATGGAATTATCATGCATCTGGCCATGTAGGGATTTGGGGTTTCTTTGGTTCATAGTTCATTTTCTATGATCAGCTGCGGTTATAAGAAAAAACATCTGTAGCTGGATTGGAATGAGTGAGCAAGGGAGGGACCTGGTAGGCCAGGTGGAAGTTACTCTGCTGTGGAGGGGGTGGTACTTTACAAGGTACTAGAGTGGTAATAGGCTGAAGTCTGCTTTTCCTAATGTAATGCCAGGTTTAAATATTGATGACTGTTGTGGTTTAAACCCAGCCAGTAACTCAGAACCACGCAGCCGTTTGCTCACTCCCCCGCTTCCCCCCCCGGCTCCCAGAGGGATGGGGAGGAGAATTGAAAGAATGTAAGTCCCGTGGGTTGAGATAAGAACAGTCCAGTAACTGAGGTGTAACAACAAACCACTGCCGCTACCACCAATAATAATAATGATAAGGGAAATAACAAGGGAAGAGAATACAACCACTCACCACCCACCAACCCATACCCAGCCCGACCCGAGCAGTGAACTAACCCTTCTGGCTAACTGCCCCCAGTTCATATAGTGGGCATGACTTGCTGTGGCATGGAATAACCTCTTTGGTCAGTTTGGGTCAGGTGTCCTGTCTCTGCTTCCTCCCGGCTTTCCCTCCTCCCTGGCAGAGCATGAGGCTCAGAAAGTCCTTGGTCAGAGTAAACATTACTGAACAGCAACTAAAACCATCGGTGTTATCAGCGCTGTTCCCAGGCTGAAAGTCAAAACCACAGCACTGCACCAGCTACTAAGAAGGAGAAAAATGACTGCTACTGCTGAACCCAGGACCATGACATTAAGAGGATGATTTAATGTCCTTTTGTGAGTGAAGTCAGGGGAAGTTCAAAAATTCCTTTGTCCCAGCACTGCACGCTTGTCAGGGAAAAATACCTCGAATGCTTATTATGGCATCACTGGGAATGAATCAAGATTTAACTTCTCTTGAGATAGCTTTGGAGATCATGGTAAATTCCCAAATTTCAATAGAATCATTTGCAGTCGGTCTTTTTTTTTTTTTTTTTTTTTTCTTCTGAAATATTTCTTTGCCATTACAATGGTAAATGGATTTAGTCATTTAATGGGTCATTTACTATGATAGGCATTCACTTGACAAAAAAGCCCCAACAGAGTAAGTGAAGAAAACTTCTCCATTGATGTTACAGTATTTATTTTGTTTATATTACAGAATGGCTTGGAAGAGATCTTGGGAGGGTTCCTACCCCCTGGATCATCTAGTTTCACACCTTCCACTAGAGCAGGTTGCTCCAAGCCCTCTCCAACCTGGCCTTGAATACTGCCAGGGATGGGGCAGCCACAGCTTCTCTGGGCACCCTGTGCCAGGGCCTCACCACCCTCACAGGGAAGAATTTCTTCCTAATGTCTCATCTCAGTCTCCCCTCTGTCAGTTTAAAGCCATTCCCCCTTGTCCTATCACTTCAGGCCCTTGTAAAAATCGCCTCTCCAGATTTCTTGTCAGCTGCTCTAGGTTTTGGAAGATTGTTATAAGGTCTCCCTGAGACCTTCTCTTCTCCAGGCTGAAAAAGCCCAGGGCTCTCAGCCTCTCTCCATAGGGAGGGTGCCAGCACAGGCTGTTTGTTCAGCTTTTGTTTGTGCTTGCACAAAGAGGCTTATAAAGTGGAAGATGAGGGTAGAAAATACAACCAAGGAGCTTAAAGTTGCCTAAATAACTCTTTGTTTCTTGTATGGCGGCATGGAAAAGTTGCTGATTATACTGGGGGAGTAGGGAAATGAGAGGAATGTAGCAAGGTAGAACAACAAGAGCTGCATGAGCTGCCCTTGTATCCATCAAACTGTTGTGATTTTTGTGGCTAGGAGACAAGTGAACACTGCCTGCTTCCACTTAAGAGATGGAAATACTTCTGTGTGCATATTGTCTCCATAGCCCTAGACTAATGTACAAACAAATAATCCTTGTATAATAAAATAATCAAATCATCCTAGAGTTAAATGGTTTTACCTCTAAATCTCAGTCTAGGAATCCAGTCAAAATGAATACAAGTAGAAGAGAATTAGGTAAGAGTGGACTGCAGGTCTGGAGAATTCTTCTTTGATGACAATCAAGCAGAATTTTAATGGTTTTAATTTTTTTTTAACCTTATTTTAAACCATTTAGAATGGTACCATTGTTTCTTTTGAATGCTGAGGAATAAAACAACCTCAACAATAGTACTAAGGAATCGTATTCTAATACATTTTAAACACAGGTTCCTATTAAATACTTGAAGCTATGGGACCTGCAATCAAAACTCATAGTGAAGCTGTAGGGAGTAGGAGTCATGGGTACAGGTGCAGGTGACCATGAGAGAGTGATTTCTTGATAGATGCAGTAATTCCCCTTCTTCCCTGGAAGTTCAGAAAGATTTAAATAACTTCATGAACTTAATAACTGATATGATGTTTTGGTGATAAATGCTAGTGTGTTTTGTGAGAACTCTTCTATTTTAATTAATTTGAAGGCATCCAGAGTAGTCATCAAATGGCTTTAGAAATCCAGTGATGTGTACTCAGAATCAAGAATTGTGTATTGCATATAAAGGGCTTTATTCATTTTTCTCAAGGTACTGTAAAATGAAGAGAGATATTGGAAAAGGAAAACAATATTCATCACTCCAAAGAAAACACTGTGTTGTAGAAGAAGGTTGAATTACTAGCTCATGGAACTTACAGCACAAACACTTTCTGAATGTATATTGATCCTGTCACTCCAGGTACTGCACCATGACATTTTCTTAATATAATAAACGTAAGAACTAACTGGCCTTTGGGGCTGGCTGTCTAAACAACTGAGCAGTGATTACAGGGGTTTGTTATACCTAGAGTTTGTGTAGAATATTTCCTATACTGCAGTTGCTTGGGGAGTAGTCAATTCAGTCGTAGTCATTGCTCGACTCCTGTGTAGTTTTTTGTGGGACCAACAGTCATGTTCAAGCTGTGCAAGAGGAACCAGCTGTGGCTCCTGTTTTGTTGACACAGGCTTCAGTCTTGCATTTTTTTTCCACTTGCAATTTTTTTCCTCATTGGTTAGGAGATAGAGATTTAGTGCATGGATACAGACTCCATTACTACTTCCCCTGCCCTGTCAGGCCAGTAGCTTAGTTGGAGTACCAGCAGCTGTGGTGAAACCAATCTTTATGCCTTGCAGTGTAGAGAAACTATAGACTTTGCATACAATTAGATCTTAGAAAAAGAAAGAGCAGCCAAATCTCAAAGTTATGTACTTTGCCTGTCAATGGAGTATGTCACCTCTTTTCAGTATCCTTTGTAAGATGTGTTGCTTTTTTCATTGTGTTTTTTATGAAAGTGTTGTTTGGATGGTTACTTTGTTGTTGTTTTCCATTCATAATCGTAAGGCATTGTTGCCCAGAGAAGCTGTGGCTCCCTCATCCCTGGCAGTGTTCAAGGCCAGGTTGGATGGGGCTTGGAGCAACCTGCTCTAGTGGAAGTTGTCCCTGCCTGTGGCAGGGGGTTGGAACTGGATGAGCTTTAAGGCCTCTTCCGGCCCAAACCAGTCTGTGGTTCTGCAAGACTATAAATAATACTGAGCTTCTGTGCAGTAATAATAGATCTTGAAATATGTTGGACAGTTACTTTAGGCAAATTCTTTAAGAAGTGAAATAGCTTCTTAATATGTAATGTTTCTGACAGATGTCAGTATTTCTGACAGTGTCACTCTTTCTACCTCTTTTTTTCTAGCCTTTGTCACCTGAGAAATGAGATCTTAAGTTTTGTTAGATGCAGGTAATGATGCAAATCTGTCAAATTATCTAAGACACTGCATGCGCCTCATCATTTTAGGCATATTTATTGCATAAAGAACAGGATCAAGTATCAGTGGTCTAAATGTGCTGTCTTCAGTGGAATTTACCAGCAGATAACTTGGCCTGGACATGACAGCAAATCTTTCCTCTAGAATGTCAATGCAGCACTGGAGTCCAATTATTTTTATAGTCTGCTAATCTTCTTTTGCTTTTACAGTGTTACTGCAGGCTTCTATAAAAAGACTATTGGTAATCTCAGTAGGGAGGCCTCCTTATCAAGCAGTTTCAAAGGCTTCTGACTTCTGAAAAAATAAAGATCAGTAGATAATACTGAATTCATGGAAAAAGTGCTAGTCAGGCTTCAGAAACTAAGTGCGTAACACACATAATACTGATTATTCTGCCACTTGCAGAAATTTTCTTGGATTTTCTCAGATTTGGTAGACTTCGATAGAGATCTTCTGTATTTTTACTGTACATGAGTAAAATGGTCCCTTAAGGATAAATTTAGATATACCTCTCTTTGATTTATTCTCATCTATGAGTATCTGTGTGCGCTGCTGAAGACAAGTTAGAATCATAGAATCCCAGACTGGTTTGGGTTGGAAGAGACCTTAAATCTCATCTAGTTCCAACCCCCTGCCACAGGCAGGGACACCTTCTACTAGACCAGGTTGCTCCAAGCCCCGTCCAGCCTGGACTTGAACATTGCCAGGGATGGGGAAGCCGCAGCTTCTCTGGGCAACCTATGCCAGGACCTCACCACCGTCACAGGGAAGAACTTCTTCCTAATGTCTAATGTGAATATCAGTATATCATCTGTCAGACTTCTGTAGGTTGTGTCAGGATAAAACGTGGAATTACTTTGAATTCACCTGGCCTTTTATCCGTACTGAACATGTCCCCACTTCTATTTTTGTTTGTATATCTGATTGCTGCACACAGAATGGGAATAGAGGGGGGTTTGTTATTAAGGCTTACTCTGATCTTCAGCTGTGGTTGGGCATTTCCAGTGGCTGCTGAGGGGTGAGAACATGGAACAGTGTTGGGCTTTACCTGCCTTTGCCTCTCAGCAGGAATTAGAGTGCAATAAGAATGGTCTCGAGAGGAGAAAAACTAAGCGGGAAAAGGGGAGTAAGAGGATAGCATTGATTCAGCAGGAAAAGTAATAGGTCAAACTGTTTTTAGGAAGGTATATTACAGACTTAAGAAATTATATTACAATAATGCTATTATAACCATGAAGTTTTTATGTGTGTTGGAAAGCCATTTGAGTTTTTTATTTGAACTTTGAAATAATCATTTCAATATAATGTAAAAGTGCTCTGGATTTGCCTTTGAATGTTCCTAACCCTACATATGCAGGTGGCTGCAGTTCTGTGCCAATACTGTGGGTGTATTTCTTCTATAAGATAAGAGACTGTCCAGCTGTCTTTCTGGCCATGACCTTGGCAGGAGTCAGTATTGTTATACAGATAGTTGCTGATAGTATTTGATTTGCTTCCATTCTAAAATAAGCAATTTGTACCCATTCTTTAATCTAGATACCTAATTGATTTTTCTTTCTGGAGAAGAATGTTGTCTGTTCTTAGCCCAAATCAAAACGGGTCTGTGCCATGCTAATTGCTTAAGTTTTTGTGTTGTACTTAATTTTGTCTGCCAGCTACATTCATAAAGGGAATTTAAACCCAATTTTCATTACTCAGTGCAGTGATCGTCAGGCAATTTAACATTTGAAGGAAGGTAATCTGAATTTGTACTCCATTTTATTCAATACATATTGTTGAAATCAAACCAATGTAAAACAGATATATCTTTTTCCTCACTAAATGAGAAATTCTACTGGTGTTCTCTTTTGGAAGAAAAAAATTACCATAACAGCTGTTAATAATTCGTCTGATTTTACTTTCGATTTTGATAATGGAGAAAATGGGAAAGGAAAAAGCATGTTCTGCTCTCGTGAGACCTCACTTGGAGTATTGTGTGCAGTTCTGGTGTCCTCAACATAAAAAGGACATGGAACTGTTAGAACAAGTGCAGAGGAGGGCCACGAGGATGATCAGGGGACTGGAGCACCTCTCGTATGAAGATAGGCTGAGAAAATTGGGGCTGTTGAGCCTGGAGAAGAGAAGGCTGCGTGGAGACCTCATAGCAGCCTTCCAATACCTGAAGGGGGCCTATACAGATGCTGGGGAGGGACTCTTCATTAGGGACTGTGGTGAGAGGACAAGGGGTAATGGGTTTAAACTTAAACAGGGGAGGTTTAGATTGGATCTGAGGAAGAAATTCTTTACTGTGAGGATGGTGGGGCCCTGGAATGGGTTGCCCAGGGAGGTTGTGGATGCTTCATCCCTGGCGGCGTTCAAGGTGGGGCTGGACATAACCTTGGATGGCATGGTTTAGTGGGAGGTGTCCCTGCCCATGGCAGGGGGGTTGGAACTCGATGATCTTGAGGTCCTTTCCAACCCTTACTATTCTATGACTCTATGTTAGGGATATTTTGGGGTCCATTTGTATGATTAATTGGACAGGAAATGTAAAAATGCTTTACGTATTTACAGGTGAAGTCAGCATGTGTGGAAAGAGGAATGGAAAAGCTTTCTGATCCTGTAGCTTATTTGGATTCTTTTGATTTAGTTACTGATAGGGACTGAAGGCAGCTCGGAGGATAAGGTGCCAAAAGAAATGCCACATATAACAGAAGAATGTATATTGCTCCGGTTACTGCTTCTCATAGAAGGCCTTATATAAAGAAAGACTTTTTTGGCTGAATTGGCCATGTGACAGTGCATTATGATGCTGAAGCTCAAGTAGTATTTTTGGCTGATGGTCTGTTAGTCTTTGAAAAGCTTGGAGGTTTTTATATATCCAGAATTTATTCTGTAAAAAAAAAAGTAGTTTTTTTTTGTTTGTTTGGGGGTTGTTGGGTTTTTTTAGCCTTTGAGACTAACGTAGCCGTTCTTTATTTTAAGAAGAACGGGTTATAATGGGATATTAAGATGCAGGCAGGAGAGTGCCAGCCCAGGATGGGGAGAAGGAACTTGACTTTTCCTGTGCCATCACTCAAGACAGATTGGTTTTTAAAACCTGCATTTGCAGAAGCTTTATAGGTAGAAAAATCAAAACTATTATTTTTAATATTGCAATGTCTATTTTTCTAACAATGCTGTTTTCTCTAAGCAATCTGACATCAAGAGCCTCTGTGCTCTGACTCTTTGAATCTGTGTTTTGCAGCTGAGTGGCAAAGTCAGTGAGAGTCTTTAACAGAATCCCTAATTGAGTTTTAAGGGATAAGACTAGTTTTGTCTGTGGATGTAGAAGTTTTAAGTATATTTGGCATTTTCTAGTTTATTCTTCATTTAACACACATGCCTTTAAAATTATGTCAAACTTTGAGGTTTTTAGTAATTATATGAAAGGCATTATTATCACTGTGATATATATAAGCTGCAGGACTTTATAATCTACTTTTAGTGATGTGACTGTAGGAAAAGATCCACTTATTTTCACCTTCTGGCAATTTAGTATTCAGTGTATGCTAAGATGGCATCCTTCCGAAAAACTCCTGCTCACTTCACTCTCCCTCCCCATTTGCACATTAGCTTTTCAAGTGCATACTCTGTGTGATTAAATAAAAGGAACTGAAAATTAGTGAGGAAATTGCATGGTCTAGCCATTTTAGAAATGAATTAAAATTGCTGTTTAGCAAAATGGGGTAATTTATCACTTACCTAGTGTTCCCTGTAAGTCATTTATCATGAGTGGCAACTATCATCGTTTTTGTTTCATCTGAGGCAGTGGGGAGGGATGAGAGGCTTACATTGTGCAAGTTCATATTTCTCGTCATTTATGACTAATTTAATGGTTGTGCTTAAAATAAAACAGGAGCTACAACAGCTTTTTCTTCTCCTGCTGCAACATGATGATCTATATGACTTTGCATCACTTCTGCTGTTAAATTCTTGTCAGTTACAATTTTACTTTGCATTTTTTGTTTACTTAAGCCTATACCCATTTTACTTGTGTGTTGACTACAAGTGGTGCAGCCTTTGATTGCCCAGAGTTTTCAGTTTAGTGTTTGAGGTTTGGTTTTCATTATTTTTTTTTTCTTAAAGTGTACTGCTAGTGGACTTCATAAACGGAGTTTATGCTAGTCCAAATTAGTTGCTTGGAATGACTACAAGTAATCTGGAGAGGGACTTTTGGCAAGGGCCTGTAGGGACAGGACAAGGGGGGAATGGCTTAAACCTGACAGAGGGGGGATTGAGATGACACATTAGGAAGTTCTTCCCTGTGAGGGTGGTGAGGCCCAGGCACAGGTTGCCCAAAGAAGCTGTGGCTGTCTCATCCCTGACAGTGTTCAAGGCCAGACTGGATGGGGCTTAGATCAACCTGCTCTAGTGGAAGGTGTGTCCCTGCCTGTGGCAGGGAGGTGGAACTAGGTAATCTTGAAGGTCCATTTCAACTCTAACCATCCTATGATTCTGTGACTAGCCAAAGTCTTACTTCTCTTGTCATCTTTTTGAGTGTAGCATTTTCTTGTGGGAGAAGGGGATGAGATGGTTCACCAGCTCCCTGGATTTTTGGAATGAATAGACACTTGTACAGCCTTTTGTTGCAGAAGGATCATTTAGAATAATAATAATAAGCCCTTGAGAAATTATTCTTGACTCCTTCAGAATAAGTAGCTCAGTCTTCAATGTTTTGTTCTTATGTTAGGCTAGCTGTGATTATCTCATAATAGACTTGCTTCCTAATAAAGGAGGAAGAAAGTAGTGTAATGTGACTATTAAAATTGCAGTTTATTTTAGAATGCTTTGTGGAGCTTGTAACTACTGGTTTGTGATACTGTATCTTCATCTTGCTGTAACAATAGCAGCTCTTTTCAGACTGAAAGTTCCCATTCACTGTGTAGCTGTTTGCTTTTTACAGCCTGTGAGTGTGACTTTCTCATTTCCTGATTTATGTGTAATAAAAATTTGTCTTATATCTTACTTAAAGTTTGCTTACGTATTGCAACAACGGATTGCACAATGCATTTCTGGATATGCTGACAAATAAGATGCTCAAGAAGAGCAATTTCTGTTCCTTTTTAGTGTATATTTTATTAATAGGGAAGGGAGATGGGGATTTGTAATTACATGATGGGGATATGGGAGGGGGAAAAGATGGATATTTCCTAGTTCTGCATTTGAATTTGTGAATCTCATTTTTCTCCCCAGATTGTTCCCTTGGAATTTTCTGTGAAGGCTTGTTTAAAGGGTAAAGGGAATAGTTGCTGGAAAGGAACACATGTGAGAAAGGGAAGGAAAAATGGGAGAAACTTCTATTAAAAAAACTTTGAAGTGAGATAGGAACAGAAAACTGGTAGTGTGTAGCAACAGTAATACTTTAAAAAAGAAATTCAACCCTGACTGATGAAGTAGACCATCTGTACTCCCTCTGAATTAATAGTGTAAGTTTTATCATAATTCTGTTGGTTTTCTTGGTTTCAGAGTTAAGTGTTTTATTGGTTAAGCAGACAGTAATCACTTGTTTCTCTCTCTGAGTGCCTGCATGATTTGTTTCTGTATGCAATCAAGTGAGCCTGTTTAACATAATTGGGAAACAAATTAAGGTCAAATTCAGGCATAAATTTTGACAAAGACTTTATAGTGTTTATAGTTTTTTATCTTAAGTTCCGGTGAGTGATCTGTTTGTGGAAGGGTATGGCCAGGCCTCCTGAAAGAGCAGTGTACTGAGAAGCCTTGTGTGTGCTGCATCCTGAGATCATTCTAGGTTCAGTGGCACACCCCCAGTGCAGCAAGTATTCCCCTTATGTGGAATGGCAAGCTGTTAGTTTGCTATTGCTGTAAAGCTTCCAGTTTGTGTTTACTACAGAAGGAGTTTAGGCTGTCTTGTTTTATTGTATCAGTTATTCTCATTGGTTTTGTTTACGTACTGTTTGGTGTGGTCTTCCCTGGTTAGGTTACACTGCATTACTTTTCAGAAAAAAACTTGAAGAAGAGAGTGTAATGGATAAATGTTTGACTTTTTTAAAGTGCAATGAAATGGAGCACTAAACAATGCTTCTGAGAAGATAGTAGGGTCTGTTTTGGCATAACTTATTTATACAGTCTGTATTTAATGTTCTGAAGATTGAACAGAAGGAACTTGGCTCTGAAGTATCACCGGTACCAACTTACTTTCTCTTTGAAAGGAATTCTTTTGGCACATAAATAAATTGACAGCACTCAGCAACACCCTGTATAATAATAGATTGGGTTGTCACATGGTGTGGGTCCTTGGAATTTAGTTAATAAACTTATTTTAAGACTCCTGTCTCTTCTGTAAATAAATGTTGCAGCTATCAGTAACTAGCTTTGACTTACCCTGTCTGGACAATTTTATTTCTTTAGTGTATGGTCCCATTATTAATACTACCTGTTAAGACCAGAGCATCCAGTCACATGCATGTGATGTACATCAGGTGTGGACACATGATCAAACTATTATAGAATCAACCAGACCTATTCTCTGATTAAACACTTCCAGAGAGGAGGCTCAATATGCTGTAAAGCTTAACATAGTGCTATACAATCTGCTGAAACCTGTGCAAGTATTTCTTCTGGACATTGAATCAGATTCTAAGGACTGAAATCAACCTCCAGATAAGCAAACGTTAAAATTGTTGTTGTCTTCAGTGGGGAACAGGGCAAATCCTAAGTACGGAAATGGGAAATAGACCCTCTGCGCTTTAGCGATACTTTAACAAAATGTGCTTCTTGTGTCAGCGTGACACAAGGAGATCACATCTTTCTGTACTGATGAATTATCCATACTTCAGGATTGTAACTGCTGTAATATACAATAATCTACAGTGCTCAAAATTCTGAACGAAGCCATGTTAAATTCAGTTATTGGTGTTCATATTATCTTGTGCCTTTTTTATGCAGGTAATTACATTTTAGTCATTAAATGAAGTGCAACACTTCATACTGGCTAGAATGACTGCCATGCATTTTTAATGGCTTCTCTAAGTATCATTAAGTGATAATTTGAAAAAAACAAACAAACAGCAGTTTGCACAACTGCTCATTAATAAAGCCTGTTCTTAATTCACTTTAGAAAATCAACAGAAGTTATGTTATGAAATGGAGCAATAGATTATAACTGCTTCTTTATAGAAAACATTTGTGTTATATTTTTTGCAATCTGTAAAATCTAAATATATACCTTCATACTGATTAAAATAGTACATCTGTGTGGTATTAAAGATTTGATATGGGGATAGTTACCAGTATTACCTCATGGCTTTTCTGTCCTGTGGCTGATCAACGAAACATTTTGGCTTGTATGTGGCTCCTACTCTGCTAGAAATCATAAAATCACAGACTTGTTTGGGATAGAAGGAACCTTAAAGCTCCTCCAGTTCCAACCCCCTGCCATGGGCAGGGACACCTTCTACTAGACCAGGTTGCTCTGAGCCCCGTCCAGCCTGGCCTTGGACACTGCCAGGGATGTGTCTGTTTATTTTCAAGCAACAGTGACAAAACACAGTAAAGCTTTGCAACCTGATTTCCTTTTCTTGTTCTTTTTTTTCTGAATCTTTGCTAGCCTGTACTGAAACCGTGCAGTGGCAGAGCTGTGGCTCTTTTACCTTCTATCTTAGCGTTTCATATCTGGGTATGGCAAGGCAGCGTTGCAGTTGCAGTGTCTAATCACATTCCAATTGTCAATGCCATATTGAGGGCAAAGATGTCTGAGGTTGCATCCAAGCAGTCACAAGAGGAAGTTTTAATTTTTTTGTGAGGAATGTATTACTCCAAATACCTGGAAGCATGTGGAGATAGGTTCTCACTACCTCCCCTCCCTTCAAGTAACTTCTGTATTATGTGTAGTTTGGCCAATCTAGAGTATTTTTATAGGTATTTTTTGAAATCATGTCATGGATACCTGTTCACCTCAAGGAATACATTGTTTTGTTGCTATACTTCCTCGTAGAAAATACCATGGACTTAATTTTCCCTTCAGTCATTTGAAACCAGAAGTTTTCAGGATTTATTATTCTGTAACACCAAGAAGAGTGTTTTCAGCTGTCAAATGCCTGTTCAAAACTGTTGTAGTTCTTAGCAGGCAGCACCTACTGGAAAATGAGATGACTCTAGCTGGGTTTGCAGACTGTCTCATTAGCTGCTCAGTCAAGCCCTGTGACCTTTTATCTGTCAGACATTTATTTCTTTCCTTAGCAGTGAAGCTCATCAGAATAAAAGTCAAAGTTCTTTTAACTCTTGGACCAGAAGTGAATTTTCCAATATATCCCAATGTTGCTGAATCATTTCAGTGTTTCAGCCTGAACTTCCTAAAAGCCATTTACATCAGAAATCTCAGTAATGAGTTCTATTGAAAACATCGTAACTACTGAGAAAAAGGGTACCTACAGCTGGAGCTTGCCTGGAGGAGTTAATGGTAAAGCTTGATCCCTCTTTGAAAATGAGATGCTGAGATTTCCAGGATCACAAGACATGCTGGTTGAGCTCCTGGCTGTCCTTGTAGTCCTCTGAGCTGGCCTTTCTGCAGCCTTTTAGCAGCCCATAATTACTAAAATCTTAAATGGCTGAAATGGAGCTAATGTGGATCAGGAATTGTGCCATTCAGGCAGGATACCCATAGTTACACAGCTGGAAATTTGAAGGTGACGTTGTCTTGAGTCCCCCCAGAAGAGGGTTTGTTTCATGACTCTGCAACCCAGGGGTGTAGTGCTGTCAGATCAGAACCTCTCCCAGTTATCAGAGGTATGGATGTGACCGACCTGAAGAGGGTTCACACTCTGATGCACTAGCATCCCACACTAATACTGTCCTGGTAGGGGATCTGTATCATAGTCTTGCAATGAATTCTGAAGGCCAGATATGTGAAACTCAATCCTACAAGGGAAAAATACCAAAGATGTCCATTATTTGCCTTGGCAGGTGAGCGAAAAACAGTTTGGCAGGAAAAGTATGCAGTTAGTTTTTACCCACAGGGTTTGGGCTTTTCAACCTAAGTATTTCTCTGAAGTGAAATGTTATGCTCAGTTTTGGCTTTTTATTTCTCAGTTTAAAGCCAGTTTTTTAAACAAACGATTGCTAGTTTGGTGCCAGATCCAAGTCACTTGTTTAAAATCTGAATGCTTCAGCATAACTTAAGTCATTGAACTCCCCTAACTTCAGATTCAAAATTTCTGTACTGTTCTGTTGCTGGAATTTGTGACTAAATTAAACCTCATCTTGATGTCTTTCTGGAAATGGCCTGAAATAGGGTCTCTTCCCACTGAATTTGTGGAAGCTTCATGCACAAGTTGATTTTGATCAGCTCATGTGCCAGAGGGTCCCATAGTAAGGTATAGGGAAGAACTGCAGCTTATCTAATATTTTTGGGCATATTGTATGGAGATGATTAAACATACCATTTAGTGACAGTTCTTTGGTGACGTTGCTGAATATCATGGACCTTATTGAAGCTAAAAGCAATGGGAAATTTCAGAAATTGATAGGGTATGCAGCAGGCTGCATAGCACTGGTTAAAGATGATCACAGAATCACATATGGGTTTCTGTTGGGAGGGACCTTAAAGCTCATCAAGTTCCAAACCTGGGCCACAGGCAGGGACACCTTCCACTGGAGCAGCTTGCTCCAAGCCCGTCCAACCCAGCCTTGAACACTGCCAGGGATGGGGCAGCCACAGCTTCTTTGGGCAACCTTTGCCAAGGCCTCACCACCCTCACAGGGAAGAACTTCTTCCTAATGTCTCATCTCAGTCTCCCCCCTGTCAGGTTAAAGCCATTCCCCCTTGTCTTGTCGCTACAGGCCCTTATCAAAAGGCCCTCTCCAGATTTCTTGTTGTCCCCTTTAGGCACTGGAAGCTGTTCTAAGGTCTCTCCAAAGCCTTCTCTTCTCCAGGCTGAAGAAGCCCAGCTCTTTCAGCCTGTCTTCATAGCACAGGTGCTCCAGCCTTCTAAGCATCTCCATGGTGTCCTCTGGAGTCACTCCAACATCTCCACATCACTCTTGTGTTGTTGCCCCCAGAGGTGGACATGGGACTGTGGGGGAGCATCTCACTAGAGTGGTGCTTCTTGGTCACCTTCAGGATAAACTAAAGAAATAACTTCTTACCAGCCCATCGGTGTCATACAAGTCCAGAAAGCCTGAAAACCCGTTTGTTTACTCTGCGCATGCTGACTTGCACATAGCGCCATGCGAGTAGCAGCTTTACAGATTCTTCAATTAATGGCTTGTAGTGTTGGTGTGTTCAAGACCTCAGGCCAGTACACATGGAGAGATTCAGATTATTGATTCTTTTTGAGGTGGTGTGGTTGTAGTAAGATTTGGGAAGGAAAAGGTCTGGGTTTTAACTGGAATAATGCTTTGATTTGTGCATTCATCACATGTTCTGTCCTTAGGTGTGTTGTCGATCAGATTGCCTAAATAACATTAACACAACTGCTAGTGCAGTGTATTTTTTGAGTCTAATCATACCCATGAAAATGCTGTAGGAATGTAGTTCAAAATATGTTCATAATAGATCTTTTTTTCCTTCACGGATTTTAAGTGTTTAAAATGAATTATTTCTTTATATGGTGCTTACAGAGCACCAATTAGCTCTGAAAATAATTCCTGCAAGTTGCAGTGATTTATTTGTTTATTTCTCTCCTTTTGTTTGTCAGGAAAAGAAGAATACATTGCGACTTTCAAGGGATCAGAATACTTCTGCTATGATTTATCTCAGAATCCCATACAGAGTAGCAGTGATGAAATAACTCTGTCGTTTAAAACACTTCAGAGGAATGGACTGATGCTTCACACAGGAAAATCGGCTGATTATGTCAATCTTGCATTGAAAAATGGAGCTGTCTCCTTGGTCATTAATTTGGGCTCAGGGGCCTTTGAAGCACTGGTGGAACCTGTGAATGGGAAATTTAATGACAATGCCTGGCATGATGTGAAAGTAACCAGGAATCTGCGTCAGGTAACAGTACAATGGATACAAGAATAACTGACTTTGTGATGAGTAAATGCTTGATGATTTGAAAACTGCATAGTGTGACATTGGATGTTAAGCAGGCATTTGGTTAGTTTTTTATTTGCACAAGGAGGGCTATTCCTGCCACACTTGAGCAGGGGCAGATCTAGAAAGTAGTAGGGCAAGCAGCTGTCTGAGTATCAGATAGATGTGATAAAGACTGTAGGTATCACCCATGTGTTCTGCCGCTATAACTGTCTGCCCTTGCAGTCTTGCATTAGTCAAGGCTGATAACTTCCCACGGGACATGAGTTAGTCTAACTGAATGGCAACTCTTTAATTAAAAGAAATGGTTGATATATTTTTCTCTTTTTATAAGTGGGCAGTAAATTTGTTACCAGCTGAAGATTATGTGCTGTGTGGAGGCATCTTAGGTGTTGTGCCACATTTAGCTAAGCAAAAGTAGCAGTACCACTCACCTAGGATATTGCATGCTTACTCCTGGAGATGTAGTAGGGGATTTATAGTCAAACAGTTAAATTTGAGGTTGGGGGTGGAAGGGATGAGGGTAAAGAGACTACCATGTATGTGTGTACACCGTATGTGCTAAGCGTACAATATATGCACGTATGTGGCACTAAGATGTTATGTATATTAATGTTCTAAAGTACTTTATTGGTAGTAACATGTAATTTTGTCAAGTGCTATATTTTTCTGCCCTAAATGTCTGTCTTAAGTAATATCCTTAACATATTTGTTGTTTCTCTAAACAGTTGCAGCTTGATTGGAATCTTTCGTTTCCCTTTATTAAAACAAAGCTCTGTCTTGAGGAGCTGTTAACTAATCAATCTAACCTCTTCTCTCC